>CM070583.1:57065835-59565835 GCA_036346355.1 Rhipidocladum racemiflorum
GCAGGAGGCGAGAGGACGGAGGAGGCGAGAGGTGGCGGGGCTAGAGACGACGAGGCCCCACGCTGGCGAGATCTAGGAGCCGAGGGGAGAAAAGAAAGAGAACAAAGAGGAAAATAGGAAGGAAGAAAAAAAGGAAAGAAGAAAAGGAAAGAAGAAAAAGGAAAAAAAAGAAAAGGGAAAAGAAAAGAAGAAAAGAAGAAAAGAAAAAAAGATAAATCTATTTTATACCTCTGAACTATAAAAAAAAAGGCTAAATAACCCCCTAAACTATAAAACCGGCTATTTAACACCCTCATCATCTAAAACCAGATTAAATCACACCCAAAGCGGTTTGGCTTGGTTGTTTTGTGGACATGTCCATCCCATTGCCTGTTTTGCCACCTGGCAAGCTCCCATGACCAAAGTGAGGGGCACCTACTTCATCACAGAAACCAAGTGCTCAACCATGATATCCTGCACAAATGCATAAAGACTAGCATAATTTAATGAAAGTTGGACGTTGTAAACAATAACGCAATATCAATATGAATTATAATATCTCAAAATTGCAAGAAGCAAGTTAAACCAATCAGGCAATTTCTTGCAGACACCAAGTGAGGGTGAGTATTGCTATTGTTTTTCAAGCATGTTTCCTTGATCATGTTTTGGATCAAAGTTTTATGAAAATTTAATGTTGGATTTTCTATGGGCACTACTTACATATCAAAACCTATTTTTAAATTAAAAGGAGAAAACGAGGATTGAAATGAATGGATGGACTATTGGAAAGATGGATTTGTTGTGAGCTGCTAAGGCAATGATTATTGATGTTCTTGGAATGACTCATCCAACGAAGGAGCCGATGAAGAGCGTATATATATGAGGTGGGTAGAGGGTGCCTTTAAGAAGGGTATTGCTTGGTGGGGCCTCTACATAGGCTATGATATAAATATAAACTACTAAACTCAAGCAATGAGTCGTATAATTTGTATCAACCATAGTGTGTGGAAATGACCGTAAAAGGTTGTCCTATGAGGATGTTATGATCTCCACATTGGGTATGACTAGATAACTAAGAGTGAGAAGCCTGCAGGCCTAAGGCCTCGCGAGGGACTTTATTTATGGAACTTAGCTATGGGCTGAAGGTTTCGAGGTGCCTATATTCTGAGACCACAAGATGGGTATCAAAGGCATACATTGGCATGCTACAACTAGTACACTAAGGGTAAATGGGGAACAATCGAGGATACCACTACTCGTTAGCTATTAGGGTTGAAAGTCTAATCTCTAAATAGTGATAAATGTTTTGGGTTCTCAAGTGAGGTTTGATTCCTTATGGGTCAAGTGGTCCCAAACTTTGCATAGGGTCAAATCATGAATTCATGTTTGTTTCACCGGATTGGAGGCTATAGAAGCTAAGTCTATCTCATATCTCACGAGTATTAATATTATTTCTTTTGAAATTAAAACTTGCAATGTTTTCAATTTAATAAAACCTATTTCGGAAAAAGGTTGAGGAGGAGGAGGTGAATTACGGTAGCGGAGTTATTTTCTCATTTTTTGCATATTGCTACTCACTCTTGCTTAAATCCCCTCTACTTAGAGCCTATGCCGGTGGCGCATGGGGTGAGGATCACCCACAAGATCGAGAACTACAAGGAGGTGGACTACGGGAGGGGCTAGGTTATTGGAGTGGACCGTACGCTAACTTTCATTGGTCTTTGGGTAATTAGTATTTATGTATTATATTTTTTTGTATTGGATCCTATGTATAATTGATGTATTGGACTTGTAGCCACAATGTGGTAATGGATTGTAATAAATGTAACATCACTGAACTTTATTTCAAGTATTAGAATTTTCGTTTGGGTTTTGGAGGACCAATCGGATGATCTTTAGGATTATCATTGTGACACTACGGAATGGTGTGACATTATAAAGCTGTGAAAATTAGAGAATTAAAACCTTGCGGTATGAGGTTAAATCGCGTTTCGGGCCGTTTTTAAAGTGGGCCTTCAGGCGGTAATTGGGCCTTAGGGAGGACCCCACATGGAGTCGAAGGTGGAGTTCCCGGCCCACGTGTGGGAGGGAACAGCAAAACCCCTGCCATGCGCCCCCACCTCCCTTGTGCGCCACCCCCACCTCACTCAACCCTAGCCGCCACACTGTGCCCCATGGTGCCTCCACTTTCTCACGGCCTTTGTGACACTACGGAATGGTGTAACATTATTTAATGTGAATGTTAAGGTCAAAAACTTTATGAAATATGGTATTTGGAGGTTAAAACCATATGATGAGGAGGTTTAATAAGCGATTCCGGACCGTTCAGGGAAGTTTGGGCCTTTCGAGGAGTTTTGGGCCTAGGGAAAGGGTTGTAGGCTTTGGTGGGATAGAGTATGAGTCCATTTAGGATTAGGAATCCTGTTTGGGCTGTTAAAGGAGCTCCCCTGCTGCCATGCGCCCCGCTCCTGCACTATGTGCGGCCCCATGCCTCCTCCATGCCCTAGCGCGCTGTCTCCACTGCCACTTGTGGCCGTCGCTCCTCACTTGCCCCCTTTGCCTCCCCACCTCTCCACCACCTCTCCTCCACCCCTTGCTGCCCTAGGGTAGCCTCCCAGCCTTGCGCCTCGAAGATCCGTCCGTTGGAGCGCGGAAGGCGAGGAGCTCTATTGGGTTTTTAGGTGCGTCGAGGCGAAGGTATGGCCATGGGACTCCTTGGGGTTGGGCTAGGTACTATTCTAAGGATGATTATCAAGTTTTAAGATCAATTGGTGGTGCTGGATTTGATTAGATTAGATGGATTCTTGAGTTAGTTCACGATTTCTCTGTTTGAGACAGCATGAGCGGTCGACCTAGGGTTTGGTTTATGCCAATTGAAATTCGTAATTTGGTCGCGTACGGATGTTGAAGAAGTTGTAGGTAATTTCAATACCTTTCGAGTGGGTATAAAGAACTTTAAATTCCGCTCAGCCGTTTGAAAGTTATGGTTGTTTTACCGAGCGTGTTAAAATACGTGGCGTGATTGGAGCAGATCTACAGTATTTTGTAGATTAAACAGCTTTAGAGTCCGAATTAGTCTTTCCTTATACTTACGAAAGACCTGGAAATTTCCTAAGCTACGTGAGGATGTACTTTCGTTTAATTGATTCGGAGACTTAGAACTCGAGTTATGCCTTTTGGAAGGCTGCTGTCCCGGCGGGGCAGAACCTCTGTTTTGGAGTTTCGCGAGTAGTTGGCAATGTCGGGAGTAGATGAGGGTTTGCGTACTGTTTTGTGGACATGATTGTGATGTGTGTGGTACCTATGTGCAGGTAGTGCGACGACCGGGAGTGCCTTCTACTTCACGCCAATCCGTTGCCGTGGTTGAGGCAAGTGTATTGTAATGGATATTAGATTTGTAGGTTGCTAGTTGAGACTAGATGAGATTGAATTATATGTGATGATCACTTGCCATGCTTTAATGATTGTGTTGATATGATGAGTATGTTTATCATGTTATGATGCCATGTGTTAATGTACAAGTTGATTATGATGTGGCATATTTGCATACATGGCATGATTACATGGCCGAGGCGTGAGAGAAAGTCATAACTAGTCAGGAAGGTCGGTGAGAAAGTTATGACCCCTGTCAGAGAGGCTCAATGAGTAAGTCCTACATCGTGATTCCATTCACAGCGGTGAGCAGGCGAGGAGTAGGCTGCAGATCATCTTCGGGCGGGATGGAAGGGAGGAGGTCTT
Organism: Rhipidocladum racemiflorum; assembly: GCA_036346355.1. Lineage (NCBI taxonomy): Eukaryota > Viridiplantae > Streptophyta > Magnoliopsida > Poales > Poaceae > Rhipidocladum > Rhipidocladum racemiflorum. The sequence continues at coordinate 57,069,553 of CM070583.1, forward strand.
GCACAGGCAACGGTGTGTACTCGTATCTTAGAGTATGAGTTTTCAAGGAAACATGAGCATCGCATTGCATTGGAAGCCCTAGGTCATTTAGATTTAATTGAATAGTTGTTAGTGCATTGTTTCCTATTGTAGTCATTTAGATTCCAAGAACATGAACTTTGATTAAGCCAATTGGAAGCTATGCCAATTTTCTTGGGAAATAGAATGCAGATTTAATTAAATAGTTGTTGATCTGTGTTCCTTGTTGGTAGGGGCTATAGAAGGCAACCCCTGTATAAATAGCATTATGATCATACTAGGTTATCCTCTTGTGGTGCGTTTAGAGTGCAAGAACGCCAGTTTTGGTCTAGCCATTTGGAAGTTGTGATAGCTTTTAGTGAATCTTTGTCCAAAATGCGTTTAGTTAGGTTTTTTTTGTTTTGTTTGGGTTTTTGGTTGGGTTAGAGCGTAGAAGCGGCTTTGCAATGTTTTAATTTGTTTGAATTCGGTATGCAAGAAATGGCCCCATGGATTCCTTTTCAAGGGTGGAGGTAGCCTCGGGTGCAACTTCTTCCTCTACGCCACCCCACCACTCATGGTTGAAGCAAGGTAGTGTGACAATGTCGGCTACCGTGTTAGCTAAATGATTGCTCGTAATTTGTGGTTTTAAAATATTTTATAGAACTTATGTGATGTCTTACCATGATGTTTCTCATGATTTGATTTGGTCTAGTATGAAGGTTCGTTTATAGGCAATGAGTATTTAGTTGGTGCTTGTATGATGATTATGACTTTGCAAGTGGCGGAAATGAATGAAGTTGCAAATGTTTTCATGTCGATTGCACATTGCATTCATAATGGAAGAGGCGACCCGATACGATCACGAGCCTCTGTGTTCACCGCGTAGTGACACACGAAAGTCCTACCTCGTATTAATTATGCACGCGGTTGTGATTTGTGCGAGGCCCGGTCGAGTGAAGTAGGCACCCTCCACGGGATGGAAGGGAATGAGGAGTGCCTGCTTGGCGGGTGTGCTGTATCTAAGTATGGCCTATAGAAAGTGGCATTCAGCAAGCATACACATTGCATCATATAAAGAAAAGAAATGCGAGTTGATGAGTTACAATGATGAGCATGTGTATTCTTTTCCTTGTATAATTGCAAGTCTTGGTGTAAATGGGCCACTATTGCTTGTTTACCTCTCATTTAATTGATGCATTACACACTTTGTTTGAGTGATTGAACTCACACTTGTGCTTTGTTGTTTTTATTTTAGGTACCTCCCGGAGGCGGGATATTGGGAGAGGGGATAGCACATACGCTCGCTATAAAATCATAACATAGTTAGATTAGTGCAATATCTCCACTTTTGGTTATGTATGGTAGTGGTAGAAAACTTTGCTTTTTTGAGTAGTTAGGTTGTAAGTAGATGATGGCATGTTTGTTTCTGTGTTCTAAATCCCTGGTTGTGATGTTTACATTTGTAGTTCCCCTTATTCTTGCTTGTGATGCGTCTTTTGGATGCCTCGTTTAGTTGATTATGCTTAATGTTTGTGCTTAGTCGGGTCATGATGGTTAATTGATACCATGACTCTATGTTTGTCAGCTTGATTGATGTTGTCATTATATTGTATATTGTATTTTAATACCTGCTTTGAGTGGATGTCCAAGTTTTAGGGGAAGAGTCTTTGTCGAATTTTTTTAATTAGTTCAGTGCAACCTACTAGCATGTTTAGAGTAGTTATGATGTTTTCTCTTTTGTGCGTTGCGTTGCTTTGCTGCGAGAGTGTAACATTCGAGAACGCGTGGAGTGTAGAGGGTGTTACAATAATTTTCCAATTCCAATCTTTAATTATTGTTTCTCTTGCCAACACTCACGGAACCGCGATTATATTCTTGATAAAGTTTCATGTGTGCACGATATTTTTGTTAGCTAATATGCTGAGATCGGTGTAATTACCTCTCGAGTAATAATGGCGATTATTCTTGTTGTTACCGAAGGGTTAATTGTGAGAATATCACAATCATCTTTCGGCATATGCAACTTTACAGTTGTAGAAATGTTGTTTGGAGAAAAGCTTGTACACCTTTGGAGTTGTATGTTTGCCACGGTTTTATAGTCCTAGAAGCGTAGGAGGATACATTAGCGTTGTGCTTATGGCGGCCGGCCGATCTTTCTTTGGTTATAAGCATTCCTTGATGGAATTCTATAATTATGAAATAAATTGAAAATAAATTCAATATATGTATAAACATGGAGATTAGAAGCTAGGAAAGTAAAGTGAGTGATATGAAACTTCTAATGTGTGCTAGGTCTAAGTTTCAATAATTTCTGAACTGTCGAATTTATCCATATACCTAGAAATTAGGTTTCTAGAGATTTATACATAAATTTTTCAAAAGTTATTAACTACCTTTTTGGGATTATTGGAAACTCGAGGTTCGAATTATAAAATTTATTTATCCTTATAAATTTATTTAATTATGTGGAACTTCATTGGTCTTTTTAAAAGAATTACCGCATCCAGTGAGAATACCTCAAAGCCCGAGGATTAAATCGCATAAAAGTGGTATGGACCAAAAGAATTTGGTCTTGAGACCAAATTAGCTTGATGGAGTTAATGAGATTGTTTATGTACATTGGTCCAAATTGCCCAGGTCCTAACCGGAGCCATATTAGAATTGAATACCTTCTTTTCTTTCTTTTTCTTTCTTTAACGGACCCCTGTAGTGGCCCATGGGTGCATGGCCTAAAGAAGCTGATGAAAGCTAGGGTTTTGTTTGAAGGATATTAACTCTTCCTTTTTTTAACCACTTGGCCTGGTCATTGCGAAGTACCGATCTCGCATGATCTTGAATGGCGTGCGAGGCGAGAGCAAAGCTCATTGGGAGTGGTGTGAACCTAGTGGTGACACGCCGGTAGGGCGTGGTGGTGTGGCGATCGACACAAATAATGGTGGTTTCGGCGTGTTGCCATGTGGCTTGGTAGGGCGGCTCTGATGAATTGTGAGCAATGGCGGTGTGGATGTGCACATGCGCGCTTGGCAAGAAGTGGCGTGCATGGGTGTAGCACATCGAAGGCGATTCCGAAAGCGGCTGCAGGTAGTATGATGTTTGTTAGTTAGCGCGCATTTGAGCGAGTGGCGCAACTTTGCTCTTGAAGGTGCTTGGCGGAGGGGAAGCGATGGGCTCCACGCATGGTTCATCCGAGTGTCTTGCGCGTATAGCATAGGCGATGGGCTGCATACGCTTGAGTTCTAGCCGGTGTGCTTGTGCATCGCCTATTGACACTTGAGAATCTAGTGCATGGCCGAATTTGGTAAGAATCGGTTTGGTATGGTTAGTTTGTTAAGGAAAGTATATGGGAGTTGAGAAGAGTCATAAGCCGATATAAGGTTTATGTCAAATTGTAATGCAGATGTAGATATTAGGCGAAATCATCGGATGAATTCACGTAGAAGAGTCCAAGGGAGAACAGTCGGATCGGATACTATAAAAGATGATGATATGCGACATGGGAACACACAATCAATCAAACAACCAATCTACTTTTTGTTTTTATTTTTTTACGTCAACTAGAGTGTAGAATTTTTGAATTTGTAATATTTACTCTGTAATTTTGCTTTATCAATAAAGTTGTGCATCGCCCAGATTATTGATTTTGTCAACTTACACCAACCTAGGTTAAGTTCACTTTTTCTCACGATTTTGTCGCGCTTTGCATCACCTTCTTAAGAAAAATGGCTTTTACCCCTATCTAATCCAACTCAATCGAGGTTGATTGGGTTTTATAGGATTACTTTTCATCTAAATTGGCTCGAGGCTAGCTTGACTAGATTATATCATTGTTAAGATATTAGAGCGGCAAAACTAACGGCTGGTTGAATTACATATTATCCTCTTGTATGGATTGCGGAGACCAAATCATTACCCCATCACGCCCAGCACCCACAATTAAACCAGGTGTTTGCATTGTTGAGGAATGGGTAGTGCTACAGCTAGGACAATTTTTAAAATTCTACTCGCGATCACCCAAGACATCATCTGCGAGTAGGTAGAGATCATGGATACGTTACATACTTGTAGAAGCGTGAAGGCAGAGTTGGAGAAAATTTGGTTCTCCACGTCGCGCGCGTTGAGAGTACAAGTAGTCCATTCACTGTCGTGTCCGAGCGTTTCCTCACTGCACCGATCACCACACGTAGCAAATCGTTATGCGTTACTCTTCCTTGATGATCGATTGCGCGGCAACCTTGACATCACCTCTACGGTATCTACACATCAGGGATGGAACACCGGTAATGTGTCGTAATGTGTCAAGCACCGTGTCTGCTCGGCCGAGGGCAACTTGAGAGGAGTGGAGAGCTAGGGTTACGGAGCCGAAAGAGTCAGCCTGTACCCGCCCACCCTTCTCCTCTCCTTATATAGCCACCAGCGATGAGGAAACCACTAATCCGGGGGCTCATCGGTTGTGTTAAGCCCATGAGGTCCATTAATTATAGATCCAATCCCAGAGATTAATGTCGTCCCGGCCCAGATTAAGTGTGTGACCTGCGGAGTTCATGTACATTTGGACATATATTCGGAAAACTCTTTTCCAATCCCAATAGTCGATAGTGAGCTCCTTATGCCAGAGCATGCCAACTCCCAAAGCGCATATGATCAAGTCAGGATAGAACCTTTCAAAAGTACTCATGTAATAATCCCTTTGCCAAACTATATGAAGATTGAATTCAAGCCAGTGAAGCATGTCATCATTTGTCGAATTCAATCCCATCTCTCCATTATTAGTGATATGTTAATAAGTTGCTGATTGACTCTTTCCGAGTCATGGCATGGCTATGCACTTCACTTAATCATATCACCACGAGGTGGCCCTAGACATATATCTCTGTTACCTTTGGAGTAGCAAATTCCATCTTAGTTGCTCTCACTTCCCTTTGCATGTTTCATAGTAAACATAGAAAGCCTTAACCTTATCAACTATCAGGTTAGAAAATAGTGTTTAGTAACCCCAAAGTAAACTATTACACATGTAAGGGAATATGTGACAATCCTAGGAGTCTAAGGATCATGCATCTACTATGTATGAGATACAGATGACACATAAGAATGTAACATTCTCATGATGATGTCTCATTGTGGAGGTCTATCTAACCCATGTTCTTTAACATGCGTTCATAATGTATTGATGATATCTCTCCATATCCCATGATCTATGAAACATGATCATCGAATCAATTATATGTGCTTGATCTAGTCATCGATTGTTCTATATGATGATATCCAGATCGAGAGATATTTATAGAATTATATCAATAAGTAAAGACTTTCATAAACAAGTCACATACTAGGCTGATCAATATAATGATATACATTCATTGGACCAATAATCATATTATTATTCATAAAGCATTTAGTCATGCTACAATCATCTATACTGATTGCCTCAAAGAACATAACACTAACATTGCATGTCTTTGGTTGTCGATTAACCCTTACGTCACATTTTTTAGTGTCAACACATTTTTGGCACGCTAGAATTGGGACTTAATGAGCTTGATGTTAACCCTAAAGCTATAATCATCCCTACCTTGGGCGATTTGTTGCCAAAGCGGCGAAAAGAGATTTGAAGATTAGAAGGCCAGCGTTTGAGCAAATGATGCTCAAGGTGCTACGAAGAAGACTTCGATGTAGTGTCCACGTAAAAGTCTACTTTACTTGAAGACGGTGAGTATTGATGGTAAGGAGGCTACAAATGCTACTAGAGAAGAAGTACATGTCGGCCCGATATATACCCCATTGAGGTGGAATTATCATATATGATTAATCGAATTTATACATTGTGCTCTAGATTATGAATCATCAACTTTAGTATTAATGCCAGCCACTTCGCTGGCAGATGATAGCTAACGGCCATCAAAGAAGTCGTGTAGAAGGTGGTGTGCAGTTTTGGAACCCATGCTCAATGCCTTGCAATCTCTACCAACATGCCCGAGTCCTACTCCATTCTTGAGAACATCCAAAATGTAAAGCAAACCACGTGGTCAATCCAAAAGCTACATTGAAGCTTCTATCACTGTTTTAGCACCAACGACAGTAGGCCATGTGGTGTTGCCCACGGGATCTGGCGCCAGCGGAATTACTCATTACTGAGGCTTACCTGAGACTTTACCTAAATTGGGTAACATGAGCCTTGTTTACCTACTAGCCTCACGTGCTGCATCTATCCTAGATGAGAGCCGGTGTCCAAACCGATCAAAACCCAGTAAATGCGTCCTCGGCCATATTGAGCCAAATGTTCTGATTACCTCCAAGGGATCCGGCCCCTTAGTAAGGTTGTATCACACCTCGGAAGCCATTTGCTCCACTTCTTGAGCTGACATTGAGGCATTACGGAATGTCAGCTATGAGCAATTCACGCACCCGATATTGAATGGGTTCTAAGCATGGAAAACAAAAAAATTTTTCCTACGAATGCAACCAAACACCAAAGATCATATCTAGGAGATGAATGCAAGCGGTGGTTTGAAGGACTCACCCTCGTAGACGAAAGCGGGGAATAACGTTCCCGCCAAACAAAACGATGGTTGAAGTAGAGGTACCACGCTTTGACTTGCAGAAGTCGCGAAGATGAAGCGCCACAAGCGGCAGCGGCGCCTAAGGTGCCAGTCCTGGTCAATGCGTGGGAACAACGGCGCGACCTCAATCTCTCGATCAGGCGGGGCAGCGTGAAGTAGAGGATCACGGAAACTCCAGCAGCACTACGACTTAGTGGTGGTGGTGGAGAAACTATTTCAGCAGGCGCTTAAGGCAAGCTCTTTGCTTGAAAGGTGGAGACGGCCGAGGAGGAGGAGGGAAAAGGACCAACCAAAGGGGTTATGGAGATTGGTCCATGAGAGAGAGGAGCTCCACCCTACCTTTTATAGGAGTGGAGTGGACTCTCCACTCTCTCCATGTGAATGGACTCTCCATTTCTCTTCATGTGAATGGACTCTCCATTAAATAAATAAACAATTTTATTTCTGTTATTTTAATATTTGTTAATTCTTTTAATTAACAAAAATTAACACATACCCCTTGAACTATTAAAGTCTTTGTCAAACTTTTCTCCGATTGTTAAAGTATCCACTCAAAAGCGTCGATGAATCTTAAGTGTGTCACCCCTCACGGTTCGTGAATAAAATGGACATGATCAAGACACCACTCAGATCAATAATCATCGGCGGGATACGGAGATCCATAATGACTCCCACTTACTCAGCGATGAACTAGTGATCGTGTGAACCAAAAACAACATAACCAATTCCTTTTGTCGCATGATATATTACTTATCCAGGATCCGATCATTGGTATCAACTATACCTAGTTCGATCCCGTTACCGAGCAAGTACTCTTTACTCGTTCAGTGATATGACATTCTTGTGACCTAGTCACGTGCTTGCATAGCGATGTCAATGTGATATCAGAGAGGGCCCGGAGTATATCTCTCTCGAGTCATCTGGATGGACAAATCCCACTCTTGATGCATGAGCCTCAACTAATACTTTCATAGTACCCAAATCCATCTTTATAGTCACCGTGTTACGGAGTGGCGTTTGATGTCATCAAAGTACTCTTAGGAGTTAGTGATTGACATCATCTCATGAGTCTAAGGAAAAGAGCTATTTTGTATATGTTCGATTACTGACAACAAACTTTAATGACTTGATCGAATTTGCTATACCAACTTGGGTGTGTGTTCATCACATCATTCTTCTAATAATGTGACCAGTTATTAACAACATCCAATGTTCATGATCGAAACCTTGATCATCGAGTTAATCAACGAGCTAGTTTAAAAGAGAGGCTTTACTAGGAACCTTTTTGTTTATTAAACACACATGTATCAGCGTTTAGGTTAATACAATTTTAGCATGAGAAATAAACATCTATTATAAACATGGAATAAGATAATAAACAATTTATTATTGCCTCTCGGGCATATTCCTTGAGATATATCCCCGTTGCAACACCAACCCAAGTTTGCACTTTCGAGGGCAGACATAATGAATTTGCCCCTATTTGGCAAGAAATCTCATGCACGATTAACATTGACCAAAAAAGAAACTCATTGGGCCAAAGCTATTAGTATTGTCTTAAGGGACGGGTTTGGCATTCGGCCAAAGAGTCAGGACCATCGGCTATAGAAATCTGTATCTGATTATATTGATTGGATCACATATCCTAATGGCTATAGGGTTCCCGAGTTTGCTAAATTTTATGGGGAGAATTTCATGACAACATTGGAGCATATTGTATGCTTTATTGCTCCAATGTGGAGAAGCGACACGCATGATCAGAGTAAGTGAAGGTGAAATTATTCCCCTTGTCGTATGCGAGAGCAACTTTCACCTAGTTCTGCGTTGCCCCAAATTCGGTCAATACTTGGGCCTATTTGGAAAGCCCGATTCCACGAGTACCATTTACTCTGGGAGCTTAGAATTAAGGATATCGAGATCTAAGCTGCATGTAGAGAAAAGTTTGGGTAATCAATAGCAGTTACATTAAAGGTTTAGGAAGTTAGAAATTGGTGCTTTAGTGTTACATTGCGATAATCAATTGATCGATTTAGCTTTTGAGGATTGATACCGCCCTTGAAGGAGAAATTCGGTGGCCAAGAGTTTAATAATCTAAGCCACTTGCTTCTTAGGGTATCGACCCAGAAAGCCAATTCTTTGAAAAGGATTTTAAGGATAGAGTTCAAAAATATTAAGGCAAAGAAAAACCTAAAGCTAACCTCGTCAAATACAAGTGCAGCGACTCATCAGAGCAAGGATGAAGCCGAAGTGAATATAGCCAAATGAGTCAAGGGAGAAAAGTCCATAGTACGTTTCTGGCTTAAGCCGGTTAAAGCTAAATCAAAAATTAAATACTCTTCGATGTGACCAAATGCGATCGTATATTTGATTTATTACTACAAGAAAAGGTTATCACGCTTGCCAAGCGATCACACATTGACATCATTTGAAGAAATCAAGAAGCGAAGTATTGCAAGTGGCATCATTCTTTTTCACATAATAGTAACGATTGCAATATTTTTAGTCAATAGATTCAATCGGCTATTGAAGATGGTCGACGAAGTTTCTTTGAGAAACTAATAATGTAGCTAGATGCTAATCCTTTTCTAGTTAACATGGTTATTTGTTCATCAAAAATGGAATGTGTTGTACGAGATGAGATCCATTCACTATATACATTGACTAAAATAATCTGACAGTCGATGTAAAAGCGGCGAATGAGGAGACAATAAAGATCACGATCGTTCTATTGATTGAAACCTGTACCGTGAGAGGTAAACACTCAAGAATGATAAAGCCAAGAGGTGAACTCAAGGTCGGCAAGTGGTATAGGGAATCCAAGGCCACCCGCAGTGACACAAAGTACAAGCCAAGCGTTCTTGCAATTGTTGGCTAAGTATGAGGAAGGAGAAGTCGAGGAAATTGCGAGATCCCCCTCATTGGTAGACAAATAACCATCGGCCAATAGCTCTTTGAGAGGCGCGCGTCACGGTGCCCCTTGTTGGCAATTCTCTTGGGAAAAGGGATTGGTGTTGCCATCATCTTATGTTTGTTTGATGAACCATTACCTGGCGAGGGCCAAGGACAGAAAATCTGATAAGGGAGAGATTATCGATTCAATTCGGTACGACACGAGGAGAGTCATAAAAGACCGATTCAGGAAATAATTTACGAGCGATTGAGAAGCAGAACAACTTTGATCAAAGATGCGAGGAAACTAGCAAGTCAAATTTAATCGGCAAAATACCAAGCGGAGATTGAACCTATCTGCCATGGTGTCCTCGGGATTGAGCAAGTCGCCATGAGGTGGTGGCTTCAACGTTTGAGAACTCAAGAGTTGAGGGAAGCCGATTAGGAGAAGAAAAGGGATAAAGTTTTAATGAACTTCATTCGGTCAAGGGCATCAAAAAGGAGTGGAGGAAGAAAAAAATTATTTGGGAAGAATTAAATTCAGCCAGCGATCTAGATTCCCTCACTTTGTCTGAGAATGATTTGCCACAATGATGGACATCAATATGGTGTTCACCTTGCACTGTGGAAATTCAAAGCATGCAAGCCATCATTGAGGAGTCATTTGCTCAATTGTGCCTTGGTTCTCGGTTATCTTTGTTTTTAAGAAGCTAGAAGATAATCATCGGCATCTTAGGCCCCTATATATGAAAGGCCATATTAACATAAAGTCAATATCAAGGAAGATTGTAGATGGTGGTGTGGTATTGTCACGATGCCTTATTTGACATGTAAAAGTTGGGCAAATTCGATTAAGATCTTATAAAAACCAATATGGTGTTGAATGACTTTCTGGCGACCCTACGAAGCAAAAGGTGTAATGGTAGCCGAGCTCACGGTCGGTATTAAGACCTTGCTAACAGCTTTCTTTGTGATTGATGCTAAGGAAGCTATAGCGTGTTACTTGGTAGGGGCTGGATATATGCTAGCTGTTGCATACCATCGACTATGCATCAAAACCTAATGCAATGGAATGGCGATGAAGTCGAGGTGGTTGAAGGCGACACATCGCTCATATAGCTATGGCTAGTCAAAGACCGATTGGCAACATGAAGGGGCCGAGTGCATATTGGTAAAACACTTCAAGACTACGACTTTATATGTATCGGCCAGACGGTGTAAGTCCGATCAGCGTAAAGCCTAGTACACTTGATCGGACAAGCGAGATTGTACAACGATGGAGTCAAAGCGGTAGTAAAAGTTTTACAAGATAAAATGTAATACTATCGGCAAACAATAGATAGCTATGAGGCCATTGAAGATTTTGAAGATATTGAAAGATTTGGACAAGGTTTTACATCTTTAGATCCATTAGAAGAAATAGATATAGCGATTGTGATAAAAGAGACAAACTTTTATTAGTTCAAAATTAACTATTGAATACAAGGAAAAGTTGGTCAATTTGCTAAAAATTTATAAAGATTGTTTTGCTTGGAAATATTATGAGATGCCTGGCTTAAGCCGACTAGTTGAACATCATTGTAGATAAAACCAAGCTATCGGCCGTTCAAGCGATCTCTCCTAAGCGGTTTAATCCAGCCATGTATGTTAAAATAAAAAGAATATATAAGCGATTATTAGAGGCTAAGTTTATCATGCCTTACCCGATATGTTGAGTGGGTTTCTAATATTGTTCATGTAGTGAAGAAAAATGATAAACTTAAAGTATGCATTGATTTGAGATATTTGAATAAAGCAACACCTAAGGATGAATACCCGATGCCTATAGGCGATATGTATCGATGTTGCATCACGGGAATACAATTATTAGCTTTCTTGATGGGAATGCTAGATACAATCAAAACTCCATGGCCAAAGCCGAGTATTTATAAGACAACTTCCGGTGCCTAGAGCACTAAGGTTATTTGAATGGGTTGTTGTGGAGGATACAAAGAGCAGGTGCACACACATGGAGGTCTAAGAAGACCGTTTGAGAAAGGAAACGTGCATCTCATAGATCCAACCACGTTATAAGCTGAAAGAAGATATTGTATGCTTAAGTAAAGGAAGTTATCCCAGATAAGGAAGGATACGATCCCTTTACATGTAATCAACTCGGACTCGTGCTCTAGTAACCGAGTTGGATTCCACCCCCTCCCAGTATATAAGAGGAGGGGGAGGACCCCTAAGGGGGAGAGAGAAAAAAGAAGAGGCCATACGACATATAATCCCAGAACACAGGACTAGGGTATTACCTCCACCGTCGAGGGCCCGAACCTGTATAATTCCTTGTCTTGTGTTACCATCGAGATCCTGATTCAGCGCCTTGCCCCACAAATTCACACCCCCTTAAGATTATTCTGCAGGCACCAAGCGTCGGCGGTTAAGCGCGAGATAGGGAAGCGCGAAGATCAATCCAGTGATTTCGATGGCTTTCGAAGATGGCATCACCTTCGCTCTAGGCCAGGTTTTGCTTGAAGTCTACACTTCGCCATAAGCGAGCATAGCTCCCTCACTGCCGGACTCGGATCGGATCTGGTCCAAGAACTTTCTTAGTTTTTGCTCGGTATTTGTGATCGGGAGTAGTCTCCCCGAATCATAGGATCGACGGGGACCCGGGGAGACCGAGATGGAACCTGCTCGGCATGAAGACCCAGACAACCGCGCCCGGTCACTTCAAAATCAGGCGCGCAATGTTAACGATGATATCTTGCATGCTAGAATGGGGAACTAGTCGGTTTTCCAAACTCTGCAGCAAAATCTCATGGCCACCAAGACACTCCTTGATACCTTGGGACCCATGATCGAATCCGATAGCCAGTATCGCGATCATGGCTCAAGTCAAAGCCATGGTGATGGCTGCGGCGATTCGACACAACCCGGTAAGGGCAAGATAGCGAAGCCCCACGTGCGAGGAAGAAACCCACACGGCTAGTAGTCGGACCGAGAGCGCGGTCGGACAGCGATCGACACAAGTCCCCCTGCGGCGAGGATATGCGCTCCATCATCCACAGAGACCTTCGCTAAGGCCTCTATGCTAGAAGATGGGAGCGGGATGGCGATGAGGGGCACCGCCGGCGGCGACCATGACGTTCGGCATTGATCATGACAGAATAGCCGAGCATCTCCGCGAATTGGGCCTCGGACTACGGCAATCACAAGCCGACACGGCCGTCTGGGATGATGATCGCCAGTGGATTCTTCACCATGCCACCATCATGCTCAACTCGGCAGAAGGGCCTATTGATGGGATCAAAGCATTCCTTTGCTTCGCCTCCGTAGAGTGTAGTGGTAGGCAGTTTCAATCCAAAAGGCATTACCAAGTTTGTGAAGAAAGAGACCCAGAGGCCTAGTTGCGAGGTCTATTCCCTTCTGATCCAAAGCGGTAGGAGGTGACCACAGCGTAATGGCAAACTATCTGCCAGGTCATGTTAGCTCCTTTGGCCCAAGCATGGCTTACATGGCTTCAAGAGATTCCATCGACTCTTGGGAGACCTATGTGACCAATTCATCATGAATTTTCTAGGCACTTTAGAAGCACAGAACCCCTGGGACCTCTACCGGCTCCATCGAAGAAGAAGCGAAACCCTGAGGAGTTCATCCGCGATTCACGAGAAAAGAATCTTGTTCGAGACGTCTCAGATGCGGTCGTCATCGCGGCCTTCCAGAAAGGCGTCATCGACCCCGATCTCATCAAAAAGATGTCCCAGAAACCTCCAATCACAGCTAGGGAGATGTTCGCCTTGGCCTATCGCTATGCGTGCGTCCGGATGCATTAAGCGGAACACCAAGAGGATCGACCCCATAAAAGACAAAAAAGATCACAGAACCCGAAGCAAAAGGAGAAAAAATGGAAGGAGAGGATTTAGTCACCTTGGCGCGAAAGGGCGAGCTCCCCGGAACAAAGAATCTGACGAAGTAATGAAAGCCCAATGCCCTTTCCGCCCAAAGGGAAAGCATGTGGCAAAGATTGCTTCACTTTGAAAAGGTTCATGCGAGAAAATTGGAACGGTCGAGAACCCAAAGATAAGAAGGAGGCTGGGAAGAAAGATGATCCCTCGGCCAGAGGGTGAGTTCCCAAAAGATCGAACAAGAGCTCAACTTCATATTTGGGGCTCGGGCACATATGAGTCAGCGGAAACAAAAGCTTACCGCTCGAGGATATCAATGCGATCCTGGCGACCCCCAATATCTGAAGTGGTGAAGCTTCCATCACCTTTGATCGCTTAGATCACCCCGATCACATACCTTTTCGTGAGATATCCTTAGTGCTGGATCGGAGTCATCATGGCGTAAAACTCAAGAGGTCTTGATCGATGGAGGTAGCAGGCTCAATATTCTATTTGCTAAAACCCTCGGCGACATGAAGATACCACGCAGGCCAGAGCTCAAGCAAAGTTAGTCACCATTCCATAGAAGTGATTCACGGGACTTCTTCTGTGCCACTAGGGAAGATTGTTTTGCCCATCACGTTCGGCACGAAAGACAATTACCGGACGAAGTACATGAACTTTGAAGTAGCCGATTTCGAGACAGCGTACCACGCCATCTTGGGAAGACCCGGCCTGGCAAAATTCATGGCAATTCCACACTGCACTTATTGAATGCTCAAGGTGCCAGGACCCAAAGGAGTCATCACGATCCATGGAGATGTATGTTAGTCTTTTCAATGCGACAAGGAGAGTTGCGAGCTGGCCGAGATCCTACGGGCATCAGCCGACTTGCAAAAGATCCGATTGGCGGGTTCTGCTTCGTGGGATGAAGACGTACCAGCCAAAAAACAAGTAAAGGCAGGGATCCAACCTGGCGAAGGAGTTAAGAAAATAGCACTCGACTTGTCTAATCCAGCTAAAACAGCTTTGATCGGGACAGGCCTCGGTAAGGAATAGGAAAGCGCGCTCGTCACCTTTCTCCGAGCAAACCAGGACATCTTCGCCTGGAAGCCTTCAGACATGCCTGGTGTTCGAGGAGGTGATCGAACATGCATTAAATGTAAACCAGAATGTGAAACCAATCAAGGAGCGCGTCCGACGTTTCGCTCAAGACCGTCGTGACACGATTAAAGAAGAGATCACTAAACTCTTAGTCGAGGGCTTTATAAGAGAAGTGTATCATCCCGACTAGTTAGCGAATCCGGTTCTAGTTCACAAATAGAATAAAAGCTAGCGTATGTGTGTTGATTATACCGATCTCAACAAGGCATGCCCTAAGGATCTGTTCAGGTTACCTCTCATCGACCAGGTTGTGGACTCCACCGCTGGTTGCGAACTCCTAAGCTTTCTGGATGCCTATCTAGGTTACCACCAGATCAGCCTCAAGGAGGAAGATTGCATCAAAACTTCGTTCATCACGTCGTTGGGGCTTTACGCTCACGTCATAATGCCATTCGGGCTGAAGAACGCCCGGCGCAACTTACGGTAGCGCAATACAACGGTGCTTTCACGATCAACTCGGACGCAACGTGGAGACCTACGTGGACGATGTTGTGGTGAAATCTCGGTTGAAAGGAGACCTCATCTCCAATTTGATCGAAACATTCGAAAGCCTGAGGGCTTACCGGATGAAACTCAACCCCGAGAAGTGCACTTTCGGAGTCCCTTCAGGAAAGATTCTCGGAGTTCATCGTGTCTGCCGCGGCATCGAAGCAAATCCGGAGAAAGTCAACGCCATCCAAAAGATGAAGCCACCGGCAAATCAAAAGGACGTCCAGAAGCTTACAG
The DNA here is from genome assembly GCA_036346355.1 of Rhipidocladum racemiflorum. Taxonomy (NCBI): domain Eukaryota; kingdom Viridiplantae; phylum Streptophyta; class Magnoliopsida; order Poales; family Poaceae; genus Rhipidocladum; species Rhipidocladum racemiflorum. Next base: position 57,084,761 of record CM070583.1, read on the forward strand.
GGTGCATGGTGGCACTCGACAGGTTCGTCTCTCGCTTAGGGATGCGGGGAACATCGTTCTTCAAACTCCTAAAAAAGCAAGACCAGTTTGAATGGACCACCGAAGCACAGCAAGCCTTCGACGACCTCAAGACCTTTTTAACAAAGCTCCTGGTACTGGCATCCCCATTGCCGAAGGAACCACTCATGCTCTACATAGCCACGACAACCCATGTGGTTAGCGCAGCAATCGTAGTTGAGTGCAAAGAAGACGGGCACCAGCAGAAGGTACAACGTCTGGTTTACTTCGTCAGCGAAGTATTGGGCGAATCTAAAACGCGGTACCTGCAAATTCAGAAACTTATCTATGCGCTGATCACCTCCCAAAAGCTCAAGCAATACTTCCAGGAACACACGATTTCAGTGGTTACTTCTTTCCCGATCGGAGATATACTCCATAACTGAGAAGCCACCAGGAGAATCGCCAAATGGGCAGCTGAGCTAGGAGCCTTTGAAATCACGTTCAAATCGTGCACCGCCATAAAATCGCAAGCTCTAGCCGACTTCACCGCCGAATGGACGGAACTATAGAGTCCATCAACCGAAGAAAGAACTTCGAGCACTAGACAATGCACTTTGATGGTTCTCTCATGCTCAACTGGCGCGGGGGCGGCGTCGGTGCTCACGTCCCGAAAGGAGAAAGAGCTGAAATCGTCTTGTAGATCCACTTCCCTACATCCAAATAACACCACGAGTGCGGAGCACTCATCCATGGGCTCGTATCGCCATATCACTTTCGGAATTCGGCGATTGGCGGTTCCACGGAGATTGTTAGCTTCGTAATCAACCAAGTACAAAAGAATTGGTGCGTGCATTGGCGACGTGATGACGTAGCGTCTTGCCAAGAAGTGCGCGAGGATGGAAGACAAGTTCGATGGTGGAGCTATCCCATGTGCTTAGAAGTGAAAGCAAGCGGCCGATGAGCTTGCCAAAGCGGAGTTCGGTCGAGGCGGATGTACCAGCGGACGTCTTCGTGGAAGAACTTAACAAGCCCTCAACCACCCTGCGCCAAAAAGACGAGGAGGCGTCCCCCCAGCTAACGCAGAGGTGTTGGTCATCAGCCCCAACTGGACAAGACATTACCTAGATTACCTGACAAAAGATGAACTCCCAGAAGATCGCACTAAAGCGAGCATCGGCGTGTGATATAAGCTACATAGTCATTGAGGGGGAGCTCTTACAGAAGAGCGCCTTCGGAATGCTCAGATGTTGCATCTCGGAGCAAGACAGAAAGGATCTCCTCAAGGAAATCCACACGGGAATTTGCGGACACCACGCGGCCTCAAGAACCCTAGTCGGAAAAGCTTACCGCCAAGGATTCTTCTGGCCGACTGCAGTAATGGACGCAGAGGGCATCGTTCGCACCTGTGAAGGCTGCCAATTCTTTGCTCGGCAAATCCACATCTTAGGTTCAAGAGTTGTAGACAATACCAATCACTTGGCCATTCGCAGCTTGGAGGCTTGACATGGTAGGACCACTGAAAAAAGCGCAATGTGGATTTACACATCTTTTCGTCGCTGTGGACAAGTTCACGAAGTGGATCGAAGCCAAGCCAGTCGCCACCATAGCATTTGTCGGTGTTTTCTGACGGAGATCCTCGCGAGGAGGTTTTAGTCGATTTGGGGGTGTGCTTAGCGGAGACTTAACGTCGCTCTCGCCATGCATCGGAGAAGACAAATAGTAGACACACTTGGTTTTTCCCAGGTTCAGGCCCCCAAGTTGGGTAATAGCCCTATGTCCTGCCTGAAGTCTTTGTTGGTCTCGAAAGACGAAGTTTCTCCTCCCCTCTCTCACCATGCACCCTTAGCCCCTTATATATCACAGTCGGCTAGGGCAAGTGGGGGGACAAAACTACACCGCTACGCGGATCATTAATTACATTTCATTAATGCCATCCCATCTTGGGGCCTCCTTCTTTGTGCCGCTACACTATGAGCCATCAGGGCTGACCGCTTCCCATGACGGGCCAGACATGGTAAGTCAGGGAAAGGGCTGTCGCCACGCCCGCATTAAATGCCTGACCCCAACCCCCATGGGAGGCTTACGGGCGAAGCTTTCTTGACTTCATGTCTGTGATGCCACGTGGGCCCCTCGCCCAGTGAGGGCTAGGAGGAGCCGGGTCGCCCGTGCAACCACGTGGAGTCCCCTCGCTTGTGCGAGGAGGGCTAGGGCCCATTGCCACGTAGCCACGTGGGCCTCGCTAGCGCCGCTAGGAGAGGGCTTAAACGCTGGGTCGCCACGTAGCCACGTGGGCCTCCTCGCCCGCGCGAGGGCTAAGAACGTTAGTCGCCACGTAGCCACGTGGGCCTCCTCGTCCCACGAGGAGGGCTTAAAACGCTGAGTCGCCACATGGGGCCCTTCGGCGTCTTTTAAGAGGCGGAGAAGAGTACCCGGTGTAGAATCATGTGATAGCCAGGCCCTTCGTGAGATGCTTGATCTTTAACTTGTTATAGTAAAGCCTAGGCTGTCTCGGGAGGGCCCATCATTATTGTGTCAGAGTGCAGAACCGCCTCAAACTCCTCCACTTCGGCCGCATTTTACTGCGGTTTGGCAGCGCTCATGATTAATTTTCCTCACGAACCGCAGGAAGGAGCACGTATATATATGCCTCCCACATCTGGAGTCCTCCTCCCGCTTCCTCTTGTATCTTGACACCTTTTTTTTGCAGTCTCCCTTCCTCCTTCCTTGTAATGGCGATCCTTCCTCGGTCTCGGGCCAACGGCGGCAGGCGAAGGTCACATCCTGAATGTGCCGGAGGGACCCTTCGTGTCTGGCAGTGGGACCACGATCTCCCGAGCCCGAGCCTAGGAGATTGTGCTCTTGAGTGGGCGCTCATGGCGGGCCTCGTCCACCAGTTCTCCGAGTTCTTCCTTATGGTCCTCCATTCCTAAGGAGTGCACCATCTTCATCTTTCCCCCAACTCCGTCGTCATCCTCGCCGTCTTCGCACACCTGTGCGAGATGTTCGTGGGGGTGATGCCCAGCCTCCCACCTTTTCAGTACTTCTACACCCTCACTTTGCCCGGCGACGGGGAGGTCACCGGAAGCTGCCACTTCCGCCTTCGCGACGGGATGGTCCCCCACTACATTGCCTTTCAAGAGAAGTCGAGCTGGAAGTCCTGGAGGGAGGACTAGCTGTACGTCGCAGATGACAGTGGTTCAGACATCCTCGCCCCTCCCACCGCCGTGGCGGAGGGGCACGAGGACTGGAATGAAGCCGTCATGGAGACGGACGAGCTTCGGGCCATGGCGGACCGCATTCGGCCTTTCTTTGGGCGCCGACCCCTAAGCGGGGTGCTTTGGTGGTCGGGACTACGTGTCGAAGAATCAGCCCTGCAATGCTCCGTGTTCGCCCGGCTTGGTAGTACATGGGCGATGACAACCTAACGGGGCGTTCCGAAGCGGTAAGTCTTTGTCTTCTTACGAGCGTGCGGTTTCTTCTCACCGTCTTTATCTTTTGACTCCATTTCTATTTTGATGGTATTTGGCCAGGAATCGACCAGGCTCCTCCTTATGAAGTGGGTGAAGGAGCTACTCCCGATCCTGCTGGAGATCTGGTGTTCGCCAAGCGGGGTCCGGCCTCTAGCCGACATGGATCCGTGGAAGCGGAACCGAATCACGAGAATGTTCCCACCAATGGCCCCACGAGGCCTTGTGGTGGTGCCAGCTAAAGGGGCCCTTTGGTAATAAGGGGCACCGTGAAGCGTCCGATCCGCAGAAGCGATCCCGATCAGCGGATCCGAAGAGGCCCCGCACCCTGGGCGATGCTTCCAGCAGCGCCATGCCCGCCACTTCTCCCACGACGCTGGGGGGAGTGGGTCTTTCCTCCGGGGCGCCGACTACCACTGCCCTAGAGAGCGTGCCGATCCTGCCGGCGTCGAGTTCTCACGCGCTGCCACCGCCGGCTCCAGGGGCTTTGTTGCCGCTTCCCGTGGCATCCTCCTGTCCAACCCCGGCGCCCAGAACTTCGGGCGGTCGCCAAGTCGCCCTCCCAGTGTTGGGGTTTGCCTTCTAGTCGCCTCCCAGGGTGACTGCACAGGCGGCCCCAGCCCCCGTTGTGCCTCCTACGCCCGTCGGGACTGGGGCATCTTCTTCGGGCAGCCTAAGTGATGCCCCTGGCTTGGCCCCAAGAGACGTCGGCCAGGGTGCCGCCCCTGCGGTGCTCACCCTCCAACAGGGCCGGACCATGCCCAGAGTGCTCGCCGACCTTCAGCGAGTGTCTGCGGGCATTGGTACCCTCCTCGCCACAAGCTGACCAAGTTAGCATGGTATCCCCGATGGCTGGCGGCTGCGGGAGGAGAAGGAAAAAGCGGCGGCGCTGCTCAAGAGAATGCCGCCGGGTGCCAGGCGTAGAGTGGCCTGAGACCGAGGCGCGGCGAGCACCGCCGGGTGCTCCACCACCTCACCGTCATGCTCCACAATGCCTACAGGAGCATGAGAGAGAGCTTGGCACCTCTTGGCGTTGTCCTTGCGCCTCCGCAGGAGCCCACCGCCTCGCAGTAAGCTGTCGGGGTGAATCAGGCTGCGGAGGCCCTCCAAAATCTGCCCGCTGCCCTCGCCGAGCGTTCAGCCATTGAGAGCGGCGGTGGCCATTAGGGCAGCTTCCTATGTCTTTGGCGTCTTTGTGCCGACGCGATGCCTCCTTCAACGCCATAGCAGCGATTGCCCGACATCGAAGGGGCGGCGGTGGCCTGGCCTTGAGGAAGCAGCCGAGTTAAATCGTCGGCAGGCTGATGCAGGTCCAGCCCCCGGCGAGCCTCGCCCCTCTAGCCTAAGACGCCAAGAGAGGCGGGGGGCGGCGCAGCGGCGGCGGCGCCGCCATGTAACGATAACCTTTTCAAGGCCACTGGCTTAGTCTTCCTTTGTTTTTATTTTTTGTAGTCTGTAATCATGAAACTTATTAGTACTTTTGGGCACTATTCAAAGTATTCATGTTACCTTCTTGTTTGCCAATTATGCTTGCGCATAACGCCTATCTTCGATGAAGGGTGACCAGTTCCCAATCCACTGGACGAAGTTGAATTAGCTCATAAAAATATGTAGGAGATATCTGGTCGCCTTAACGAAAAAAGGCTTGCTGCAAATAATGCCACCCATTAGGTAGTGCCCATAAGGGTTTCCTTCCCAAGAGTTGGGGTTTTTGAATGTAAAGCCGCTGCAACTTTTTTCCTCCGCATGCACCATCTTTCTGAGGGGACTTAGACTTTTTTGTGTTTCGGATTTAGGCTTCACAGAGCTGCGTGTAAGGAAATGGGGAAGCCAGGGGCGGGGGACTTAAAGGTGTCAGTGGAGCTGGCCGTCTTACGAGACCGGGCCATGCGCACCCCTGGTCGCCCGACCTTGTACGACTCAAGCATAGGAAGCAATCGTTCTCCATAAAAAAAGGAAACTTCAAGCTAAGTCCCTGCACGTGGTGCGCTGTGGTTCTAAAGTTAACTGGACTTACACTCCAAGTGAACTGGAATTACGCTTCGCGGGGCTGCGTGTAGGGAAACGGGGGAGCCAGGGGCGGGGTACTTAGCGGTGTCGGCGGAGCTCGCCGTCTTACGAGACCGGGCCGCGCGCAACCCCTGGTCGCTCGACCTTATACGACTTTGGCGTCGGAAGCCACCGTTTGTCTAACAGGGAAAAGCCAATATAACTCATAACCAAAGGCGACCACGGCAACAAACTCCTTTTTGGTATGCACAGGAAAGAAGAGAAAAGATCAAAGTAAAGATACTTTTGAAACTAAACACTCCCCTATCGGACGATAGCCGCTGGTGGTGGTGTCGTGTGTGAACCCGCCATCCTCTTGATGGACAGACCTGTCAATGAATTTCACCGGGAACGGTTGGAGTCAGACCGAAGTACGCCAACCACGCACCCCTACCTGGCGCGCCCCTGTCAGTGTTTTTTACGATAGGATCCTCCCGCGAGGGACGTTTTAGTTCAGTTTGGGGGTGTGCTTAGCAGAGACTTAACCCGGTCGCTCTCTCCCCACTGTCCCAGAGAAGACAAACAGTAGACACACTTGGTTTTTCCCAGGTTCAGGCCCCCAAGTTGGGTAATAGCCCTACGTCCTGCCTGAAGTCTTTGTTGGTCTCGAAAGACGAAGTTCCTCCTCCCCTCTCTCACCATGCACTCGACCGCCCTTATATATCCCTAGTCGGCTGGGGCAAGTGGGGGGACAAAACTACGCCGCTGCGCGGCTCATTAATTACATTTCATTAATGCCATCCCATCTTGGGGCCTCCTTCTTTGTGCCGCTACACTACGAGCCGTCAGGGCTGAGCGCTTCCCATGACGGGCCAGACGTGGTAAGTCAGGGAAAGGGCCTGTCGCCATGCCCCGCATTAAATGCCCTGACCCCAACCCCCATGGGAGGCTTCTGGGCGAAGCTTTCTTCAGCTTCATGTCCTGTGATGCCACGTGGACCTCCTCGCCCCGTGAGGAGGGCTTGGGAGGGCCGGTCGCCGTGCAGCCACGTGGGCCCCCTCGCCCCATGAGGAGGGCTTAGGAATGCTGCTCGCTCGCCATGTAGCCACGTGGGCCTCTCGCCCGGCGAGGGCTTAGGAACACCGGTCGCCACGTAGCCACGTGGGCCTCCTTGCCCGTGAGGAGGGCTTAAGAAGCCGGGTAGCCACGTAGCCACGTGGGCCTCCTCGCCCGTGAGGAGGGCTTAAAGCGGCTAGTCGCCACGTAGCCACGTGGGCCTCCTCATCCGCGAGGAGGGCTTAAGAACGCCCCGAGTAAGCCACATGGGGCCCTTCGCATCTTTTTAAGGGCGGAGAGAGTACCCCGGTGTAGAATACGCCGACAACAGCAGCAAAAGCCAAGGACTTCTTCCAAGACTTTGTGGTTCGCTTTGGCATGCCAAACAGAATCATCACCGACAACGGCACCCAATTCAGAGGGGAAGAATTCCAGGATTGGTGTGATGGTAGGAATTAAAATATGCTTTGCTTAGTGGCACACCAGCGGAGCAATGGGCGAGGTTGAACAGTGAGCGGCATGGTGCTTCAGGGTAAAGCAAGGATCTTCGATCACCTTAATCCCTACGCCACCCGATGGGTGAAGGAATTGCCTTCGGTTCTCTAGGGGCTCATAACCACTCCCAATCGGGCAACTGAGCAGTTGCCCTTCTTCCTGGTATACGGGTATGAGGCGGTCCTACCTACTGAGCTGAAATTCAGATCCCTAAGGGTTCAGAACCACAACGAGGCTATATCAGAAGAAAGCAGACTGGACGACCTCGATTAGTTGGAAGAAGCAAGGGATGTAGCCGTGATCCGATCAGCCAGATATCTTCAAGGCCTACACCGCTATCATGACCGCTGTCAGTGTATGAGCTAACAGACCCCTTCCGAAGTGGGGTGTATGAAGTTCGAACGGGGGGCTTTCATGGAGGCCCCTTTCGAGAGACGGTGGAAAGGAAACAGAGGCGAAGCTCACAGGAAGACGCTAGGGTTTACCCAGGTTCGGGCCCTCTATGCGAGTAATAGCCCTAGTCGCTTGTCTTGCTCTTGCTTATGTTCTTGGAGAAACTGAAACAGACAGGGGCTGGAACTCCAGGACTCCAGCTCAAAGGAGAATGAACTAACCTAAAAGAGCGAACCCCCAAAGGACCAAACCCCCCCGTCTCATGCACCCCAGCTGCCTTTTATACCCGGGCTGGTTGGGGCTCATGGGGCTTACAATAGTGCAGTACATTGAATACACTTGACATGCCGCATTTAATGCACCTGTCACTGTTCTTGCAGCACACTTAATGCCCTGGCACAGCCATCCTCTCCCCCGCATCGGGTCCCTCGCGTGCCGGCTCCGCCCGCTCTGCTGGGGTGGGAAATTGCACCGTGACGCCATTTGTAATAATGGCGCGCATTGGGAACACGCGCCGCCATACTGTGGCCTTCATTACTCCCATTTAATGCGCACGATATGCATTAAATGTCTTTGACCCTCTGTGTGGCTGCACAGGTTACTAGGTAACCTCGAAGCGGCGCCCGATGGTGTGGGCTGGCGCCGTCGCGTCCTGAGCGACCACCTTCTTTGTCACTTGGCGGCGTGGTACGGATGCCACGTGTTAGCGAAGCGATCCTGATTGACCGCCAATGGCGTGGCACGATAGCCACATTTGGCCGGTAGCGATCCTGCTAGCGGCCGCCAGCGTGGCACAGTCGCCACTGTCCATTGGCGACCACATTCTTGACCGCCCGGTAGTGGTCTGGTCGCCACGTGTCCATTTGGGCGCCACCTTCTTGTGCCCTTGTGGCGTGTGGCACAGTCGCCACGTGTCATTGGCGACCACGCTGTAAGTGCCAGCGGCGTGGCCTGGACACCACTTGTCCGCTGGCGGCTCTTACTAAAGTGTAGTGGGCACCCTGGTGTAGAATACACCAACAACCGCAATGTCAGGGGCCAAGCTTTCTCCAAAGGAGATCTGGTTCTAAGAAAAAATCAGAAAAGCGAGCACAAGCTTTCCCCAAGTTGGGAGGGTCCCTATATTGTCAATGAAGTGGTGTGGCCTGGAACTTATCGACTTAGACGAGAAGACGATGCAGTCATCAGCAACACCTGGAATATAGAACAGCCTACGTAAGCTTCTACGCTTAAACCTTGTATTCTCCTTTGCTTCATTTTAAAATGAAATATTTAGTGAGTTTCCTAAGCACTCCATTTCCTTGAGTAGTCGGCAAAGACTTCCAAGCGGCGTGTAAATCCTAATTCATGAAAGCATAAAGCCATACGATCAAGCCCAAATCCCCGCAAGAAGTGTCGAGTAAAAGAAGCAACTAGCGAACTACCGGCACTTAGGGGCTAGGTATAGTCGGGTGGAGCAGCGTAAGTGACAAAGGATCTGGCGGCTTAGACGAATTCAAAAACCACGCTAAATTGGAAAAAAGGGAATTACACAGGGCAATGCAGAAGAAATATAGCATTTCATTTTCTTTTCATTTCATTACATAAAAAAAGGGGCCAGGGGCGCCGCCTGCTCAGGCCTCGCCGCGACGCACCCGCCCAACCACCGCAATGAGGGCGTCCCGCGCCCTAAAAAGGCAAGGAACGATCTCAAGAAGAGCATCGACGGCCTCCACGTTGCGGTCAACGGATCGCTCCTCCTCAAGCTCCTCCGTCACGGCATCGAACTGTCGCCACAGCGCCTCCTCCCCCGTCCCCGGCTACCCGTAATACCTACGACCGTCGGGCCCTAACCACCACCGGCTCGCCATCAAAAGACAAGAGAGGAGAGGAAGCAGGCGGGGAAGGAGAAGGGCGCAAGCAAGGTTCACAAAACCGTACCGCGAAAACCGGTTCGGTTTTCGCAAAAACCGAGCGAAAAACCGTCAAAAACCGAAGAGTTAGAAAATCCAAAAAAATTGAAAAAATTTGAAATCCGTTCGGTTTTTCACGGTAAACCGCGGTTTTTCACGGTAAACCGCGGTTTTTCACGGTAAACCGCTCGGTTTTTACGAAAAACCGTTAGGGTTTCACGAAAAACTAACCCGACCTCTTCGAAAACGGTTTTCAGCGGTTTTACGCGAAAAACCGCGGTTTTACGCGAAAAACCGCAGTTTTAAAACCGCATTTTTTCACGAAAAACCGAACATACAAATTTTTTCAAATTTTTTAATTTTTTTTAATTTTTTTAATTAGACCGGTTTACCGAGCGGTTTTGCATCTCGAACCGAGCGATGCGGCTCGAAAACCCATGATTTCGCCGGTTTGTGAACCTGGCGCAAGAAAGAGTAGCCACAAGAGGCTCTCTGACCCTTCTTATACCAAGAAATCACGGAAGGCGAAGAGCATGAGATTAAAGGAAGAGGCGGGAAGCGAGCGACTTCGTGGCGATCCGAGACAAGTTTGAACCAGCCACGCAAGCAGTATGACGAAAACGGCTCGGTGACGTCATAATCCCCCTCCACTTTTAATCACTTTACTTTTTGCCTTACGACCTAGTTGTTTCCCAACTAGGCAGTAAGCCGGGGGCTACACTTAATAAGTGCACGTTCACACGCGCATTAGTCCCCAACTTAAATCACTCGGCCTAACGGTCGTAACACTTAATAAGTGAACGCTAAACACTCCCGCAAGATGTCTCTCCTTGATTCTAGGGGCGACCAGAAAAGCACTCGGGTGGCAAGAGGCAGTCAGGCAAAGGAACTCGGACAGCGCTCCAGTCAGAAGAAATGCTAGGCTATGAACCCATCAAGTACTCGGATGCTTCACCACCTGGACAAGAGGCACTCAGATGACCTTCCAGTCGGACGAAACTGCAAGCGGGTAACACGCCAGTAGACAGGAGGGCAAAACATCAAACAAAAATTCATGTTCATTCCCAGCTCACGAAGCCCCTTACATACGCCTATGCAGGATCAAGTTCGAGTTTTCAGCTAGAGCTTGAGAAGTGGCATTGCTCGTCATCAGCGGTGCGAGCAAAACCCTCCTTAGCGGCCTCAAGCTCCGGCTCGAGGATCTGGCTGACTTCATGATCGCCGGCGCTTGATTGGAGCTCATGATCACCCTTTCCCGCACATGGGCCCTAAGCCTCTCGAGTGCTCCACAGATCTTTGAAGAGGCTGGTTCCCATTTGCTTTCCGGATCACAAGGGTGCAGGAAGGCCAGCACTAACTCAGAAGCTTGTTGGAAAGCTAAGCACAGCGCATCAGCATGCTGAATCCTTCCTTCAAGGTCGTCAAATTGTGCTCTCGCCCTCCTCCGATACTCTGCAAGCGGAGGCGGGTCAACGGCCCGAGAATGCCCCTGGCAGATAAAGCTAGAAGACAAGGACCAGACACTAACCTTCGAGATCCCCCGTCAACCTCCCCTGCTCAGCCTTGGCCTGGCGCTCACGGGCCTCCGCTCCTTGGAATCTCTCCTACAAAACACAGAGTTGCGCCTCCAAGGACTTAGACCATCCCTCCGAGGCCATAAGCTGGCCTGTGAGTCTCGTGTAAGTTGCGTCCCTAACTAAGAAGGCCAGACAAAGTCAAAGACAAAAGAAAGAAGACGGCAAGAGTCAGTCGCCCAGGAAGAGAACTCACCACGGAGGGAAACAGACGCGTCCAGCTTCTCCAGGTGTGGAGACTGGACTTCGTCCCGAAGCCGTTGCAACTCTTGGGAATGCTCATTCCGAACCTCTGCCAGCTCATCCCCTCGCTCCTTGCTCATCTTGGCGGAAGGAAGGACCGCAGTGCAAGAAGTGTCTTCTTCCTCAGCGGCCCCAGGTGAGGGCAATGGATGAAAAGTGAACAAGCATCCGAGGAAACAAAGCACAAAACAAAAGCTATGAGTCTCGTGGATCGATCGGGAACACCGGACGAGTACTCATGGAGATCCTTTAACTCCTGCTCTTCGGCAACGTCGTCGAAGGTGTCCCACTCTTCCTCCTCACTATCCCAAGTACCCAGAGTAAGGGCAGGCTTGGCACGTGTGGTCAGGCGTGGGATCTCTTCCACTGGGAGGGAGGCACACTCGGCTGGCTCCTACGCCTCTCCACTCGCTGACGGTGGCAGACGGTCGGAGGAGGGGCGGTCGATCGAACTACCTCGGAGCGACCTCGGTACACTCCACGCAGCCCGGCCACTTTGAAGAAAACTGACCTATCAGGCGAGGACATCCTCAGGGCTAAGACCCTGGGGAGTTTTAGTCGGCATCCCGACAGGAACATCAGCCGACGGTTTCCCACCAAGCAAACCTTTAATAAGCATCTCTAGCGTAGTCAACAAGCCGACAAAAAATGATGGAAGGAGGAAGGCAAGGAAATACTGGGTGGACCGCTTTATCTTCAGCCCCGGCCCGCCCCGGACGAACGAGCCACTGCCAGAGGGAATGGGCTATGGGCCCGACTCACAGATCCAGCGGAGCGGAGTGGCGGCTGAGGGGTAGTCGGAAGGATCGCGGACGGTTGAACCGCCACTTGGAGATGCAGAAGAGAACCGGGGGCTCAAGGTCTCCTGTGTTGCCACCCCCTTCCCCTTCTCTGCACTCGACATGGCGGCTGAGCCGTCATCGAGGACAGCAGAGGTGGAGGAGACGGACTCGGGAAACCTTGCCCAGATGTCCACCTTCCCCTCTTAGCACTCGGAGCAGCAGGCGAAGCCGGGGCCGATCGCTTCGAGCCTACCCGGGAGGCGAAGCATCCGGGGAAGCGGTGGCCGGAAGAATCTGGAGCCTCCGGTGATACCGCTCCTGCATCTTCGGGGGTCTCCCCGGATGTGGATTGGCCAGGTCTCCTTAGCCCGCATCCCGGATATTCGAGTACCGAGGATCGGGCGTCGAAAAGAAGGAGTTCCCATCCCTACAAATGGGGAAAGAATAACAATTCAGCGAGTAGCCAGAAGACAGGAGTTTAAAAGCATTCGGAACTTGAAGATCACACGGGAGGAGAAAGCCAAGCGAAAGGACTTGGGCATCCCCCACAATCCAACACGGCGCCAGGGGCAAAGAAGTCATTCAGCCGCCTGTCCAACACCTCCTCCGAAACTCTCGCGGACAGCTCCCGGGTGGGGTCCAACCTCCCCAGATATTCGAACCCTGGGTGAACCCGCTCCTTTATTGGCTGAACACGGTGAATGTCGAAGCTACTGGCAACACCCACTCCATGCAAACCGGCATTCTTTAATTGATGGATGATGGCCATGAGCTCTCCAACTTGGTCTCTGTCGGAGTCGGGGGAGGCTTAGTCCAAGAAACTGATACCGCGGGTCTCTGTCCGGATAAGGCAAGAAAGCATGGCTCGAGGTTAGAACAGTAAAACCACTCCTGGTGCCAGCCCTTGTTAGAAGATCGAAAGGGAATGGCGAAATAGGATTTCCTCAACCCATCCCGCAATTGAAGACCAGCACCCCCAACCTGATTGGGGGCATTCTTCTTCGGGAAAGGCTTAAGGAGAAAGAGATTGCGAAAAAGGCTAAAGTGGGACGGATGCCAATGTAGGCTACTGTAACACCCCAGCATCTAGTATGCCTGAATGTTACCAAACATAGACTAAACAATATCTAAATACCACAAATAAAGATAAATTACAGCAAAGGTGCAAATGCTAAAACCGAAAATTTCGGCAGCATCTCCTTTGTTTTTTCAATATTGAAGCAACAACAATACTATGACAAGATATAGCAAGATATGAGACATCTAAAACAGCATTAACAATGGATATAGCAACATCTTAAATCAATAATACCAAGTCCAATCACTCCTCAAACTAAAACGAAGCAATTGAGGAAATCAAGCACATAATTTAACCATACACCAAGATTCATGGCACTATTCTTATTATCATGACTTCAAACGATTAAATTGTCTATAAGTGTGGAGCTACATGTGGAAGTGTAGCTAATGCCCTCTCCCGCATGCCGGTTTCATGGTACCTAAAAACAACATGAAACACAAGCGTGAGTTCATCACTCAGCAAGCATATTGCAATGGATCATAAGAACAAATCAATGCCAACATCGATACATACCATACTTAACATCATGATCAAGTCATAATTTCATATACAACCTCATAACCATGTCCCAATCTCATTGTACACATTTCATTATCATCATCATGTATGCAATGCAATGCACATGTCTCCTCGAAGCACATACCGGTATTGCCGAGTGCACACCCGTCGGCGTGCACCCTCTTTCCCCTTCCATCCCGTAGATGGAGGGTGCCTACTCCTCACTTTCACTCACCACATGGATGGAATCACGAGGTAGGTCTTACTCAATGGCGCTCGGATTAGTCATAACTTTCTCACCGACCTTCTGGGACTAGTTATGGCGTTCTCACCGACAGGGCGATTTTTCATGCCATGTATGCAACATATGCCATAAACATAAACAATTAATCATTGCATAGCATCATAACATACCATTTTCATCATATCATGGGCAAACACTAGTCATGGCAAGATAGCATATCATGAAAACAATTTGCATCTAATCAAGACAAGCAACATACAACACACTACCCATTCCAATACACTTGCCTTAACGCGGGCGACGGATTGGCGAGAGGATGAGGAACTCGAGGGTCACACCACCTGCACAAAGATACCACACACTCAAAGCGTGCCCACAAAACAGTACACCATCGGCTCCATCTACCCGACTTAGCAAACTACTCCCAAAGCCGAAAAAGCAGAGAATCTGTCCCCCAGGACAGCAGGCTTCAAACTAGCATAACTTGAGTTCTAGCACTCCAAATCAAGTAAACGAGTACATCATCGCGAAGCTTAGGAAATTTCTAGCTTTTCTAAGTATTGGGAAAAGCTGATTCGGCCTCTAAAATTGTCTAATCTACAAAACATTACGTTCTCTCCCAATTCGTCACAGATTTGAACACGCTCGGTAAAAGCGATCATATCTTTCAAGCGGCTGGCGGAATTGGGCGTTCTTAGTGTCCAATTAAAGTTATTGAAGTTATATACAACTTTCTCAACAGGCGGCCGACCAAAATCCGAATCTAAAATTGCGAAAACTCAAACCCTAGGTCGTGTGCCCAATGTCTGCGGCGAACACTATGCAAACTCTAGTTTTCATCAAATCTATCAATCGCAGCACCACCTTTCGATCTAACGACACCAAAACAAACTCTAGCACAACACATAGACCATCCCCAAGGATTACCCTAACCATACCTTCGCGACGAGCGATGAGCAAACGAGCGGCAGCCGGAGTCTCCTCAGGTTCTCCCGATCTCCTTCCTCGCTCCGAATCCGCCGGATCTCCTCGTCGTGGAGCTTCCCAATGGAGAGAACAGCGGGATGGTGAGGCGAGGAGCCCTCCTAGGCCAGCAAGGAGTGTGCAGAGGAGAGGGAGGAGGGGTGGCGCATGGGGGGCGGCTAGAGGGGAGGAGAGTGGAGGAGGAGGGAGGTGGCGGCTTGGGGAGGGAGAGGGGAGGGGCACAACTAGGGAAAGGGGGGCACAAGGGGCAGGGTCATGCTGCCCTCCCTCCCCCACATGGGCTGGAAAACTCCACTTTTGGCCCATGTGGGGTCCCCCCTAAGGCCCAAATCGCCCCGGAAAGGCCCAAACTCCCGGAAACACGATTAAACCTCATAATGTAAAGTTTTAATCTCCGATTTCATATTTTATAATGTTTCGACCTTCCGTAGTGTCACATTCTTCCCCCCTTCAATAGGATTCGACCCCGAATCTGAGACACGCTCACTCGCAATCAACCAAATCGAAGGGAGCTAAGGTTCACATCTGAACCGGCTTAGAAGCCCCTACGTTTTGCACCGGCCAGCACTTTCGAAGCAAGGAGCTAAGGATCAAAGCGGCGGCTCTAAAGATGACTAACATTCAAAACTTGCGAATCTTCTTGAACTTTGAAACACAGAGTACAAACATAAGGACTCGAGCGTCCCAAGCAAAGGATAACTTCCTAAGCCGACAATGAAGGAAAACGGTCTCATACTCCTCATTTCTATGCATTCCTTGGCACTAAAGTGCCCGATCCCGTTAACCGATGTTTCTCCCTAGAAGAACACGGCACCAACCTCTAGAACCCTCTTCAGCTCCCACGCACAAAAGTGCCTTCACACCTCAACCTCTCTAATGTGGTTGGTAAGTATTCTAGGCAGCGCCAAACCAAGTGAGACACAACACTTCAAGACTACCAACTGCTTGAACAACGAGGCTAAAACCTTGCAAAAGATTGATCTTTTACAAAAGACCAATACCCACCACTACCAGAAGGAAAAACCTACTTTATAACCAGGGTCTTTAAAACCACTTAAAAACATTATCAACTGAACAATCCACATCGGTTGACACAACTCGCTCAGAGATCGGCGAGATCCAATACACTTCCAAAAGGAAAAGCAATTACTAGCAACCACCAAGTGGTCCACTAATAATTTAATCAACCCGCTTGAGGAACACATCAATGACACAATTCTCCAAGAAGGTTTGAATTGGGTCATACACAACCTTCCTTTACTCTTCACTTTTAAACCATTTACGATCAACTACTAGCCACACCATATTTCCCTTACTAAGAAAGTCTCACCCTCACAACCTTCCCCTCAAAGGACCAAGACAAAGAGTACCACCATTGGGTAAGCTCAACCACCAACCATCAACCCAATTGATCCCCATGCATAACTTTGATTCCAATGCACTACAATCACTTTGGAAAGGATTCGACAACAACCAAAGAGTATTCGTTTTAATTTCCTAAGTCAAGACGCAAAGGAAACACAAATCTCCTACACCACAACCAACATACCAGAAATTCTTCATTGTTTCTTTTCATACTAGAAAGAAATAGAAATCTCGATTTGTGACATGAATGCACACTTTTCAAGAGCACTCCGGATTAGGCATATATCCATATATGACTTTCTCACCGACCTGGCTTACCGACTCTTTCATCATTAAACATCTATAAACAATGTCATGCTTCCTTTTCACCATTCATTCTTCATGTAACAACAATACCAAGTAGTCATTCACAAAAAGACTTCTTCCTCGGTATCACATGATTGAAACACAATTAACATCGATGGCTGCGAAATTCATATAAACTATGGCCAGCAACACCATTAACAGGGAAACACCACGTCGTAAAAGAACCCACGTCAATTGAAAAACTAAACTTGCAAAACCTCGCACTTTAACCACAATCAACATTTGGAAAAGAGCATCGGTTCCAAAGTTAAACATCTGCACATACAACCGCCATAAATTTTCTCAAAGAGAAAGGGAAACTCATTTCCAAAAGAGAACACTTCGCTAACAGCATCACCGATGAAACATCCACAAAAACCACCTTTTGAAGCACTTGCAAACACCACACAGATTTTCCAAATAACTCCAACTCTAGCCAAAAAGAGTTACAAATTAAACCTCGTGAGTTTTCCAACACAACCCTCTATGTCCATCTGCTTCCTTTCAAATTTATTCCAAGGATAACTTCGGTGTGAGCGAAGGCGTGATCCACTCAAAAACTTTTGAGTGTAAATCCGCACTCACAACACAAACTAAACAAATTAGCCAAAACCAAAGATTGGCACCAATTTCTCTGAGTTTTAGGGAAGTGCGAAACACAACATAAGGAACACTTTGATCGAAACCCTTCAGCAAAATGGCAAACAACCAAACCGATCTGAAAGGTTTTAGAGCACAAGCTCGACATGAAACCCACCATGTCTAGTATTCCACTATACTTACCATTTAAACGTTCAATATTCACTATTTACTCATCGAGAAGCCCATCATAATTCAACCAAGAGCTACCTAACCAATTCTTTCTCTAGTTACCTTTCCCAACACTTATAAATAAAGTTTATGACGATTATCAAAAGACATCCAACCAATACTACCTCATCATGATCCCCACAGACCAACACATCATATAACAACATGTTCTATATTTCAACCATAGTACTTCAACAGATACTCAAGCATGATCAACCTATCAATTTTATACCATCCATACGTCAACAGCTGGACAATTGAAACTTGTTCAATCAATAAATGACTTCAACAAGTAAATATTATCTCTACAAGACAAAATTCGTAACTATGGTTCTAACATATACATTCACTAAGGATAAAATTCTACATCATGTTAATTATCCATGGTTCACTCCATCACAACATGTTACAATAACCTCCATTTTAACAATGGTTTCCAACAAGTAGTCTACACAATTACGACCACCACTAAGTCATCACTATCACAAATGGGCATAATCATAAAAGCAACTGTATTGTTTTTAGTTACTCTATCCATATCTCTACTATTATAAAGCAACAGTTGGTGGCAGTGGTGAGTTCTACTCACGTCATTAATTGCTCTGCTTAATTGTCCTACTTAATTGCCCTACTTAATTGCTCTGCTTAATTGCCCCTCATAAAAAAGCGAAGCGTTGCTTTAATTAGCTTGACTTTACAGAAAGCGAAGCATTAAAGATAGATGTTTGATCTTGTGAAATAATTTTTTTATTTTTTAATCTTTATTTTTCGTTATCAATTTTGTTTTTCGTAGCAATGCACGGGCATGTAACTAGTATCTTAACAAATTGTCACTACACAACATACTCCAACTATTATAATACATTTTAATAAGTTGGACCGACTAATGATCTTAAAAGCGACAACAAAACCTATATTTTCCCAATTGACATCGTTACTAGCATTATAGGAACACTTATGCATACTTCCAAATATACTAATGGTTTGCAACAACATAAATAGCAACTCTAATCAACTTCCAAGTTAAGGTCACAAGCCAGTATGATTAAATTTCTCTATTAACACGTTAAATTGGAACATCTTTAAACAACCAGTAAGGTTTCTTTAACAATATCAGTAGTTTACATCATCTTAATGTTCTAACTATGCATCAGGGTTTAAAACTTTAAACATTATCGGGGGTCATAGGCACTTTTAAAGCAAAGCAACATATTCTAAGCTGGAACATTAACACATTTAACCATTCTCACTATAGAGTAAACTACAACACTAGTAGTCTATTTATCCTCAAGCTAAAGATACAATCACATTGAATCGATTCAACTCACATATTAACTTAGCAATATGTCATTAGTAAACCACATTATTACATACTACATAGCACGGACACAAAACTTTCTAAACAACTTCATGGGTCACGAACTCTTGACAAACAGGATGCAACCCAACTTTAAAGATAACCACAAACTCAGGAACAAGAGCGAACACCGTATAACAATTTCTCCTTTCAGTGCAAGGAAGAAAAACAACACTCCAAGCGAAATGCGGAGAGCTCAACTCTCAAATTTCCAACTTTGATAGCCCAAAACTCTTCAAGAAACCTCAAAACTACACTTCCAAGAAGGAAGATGGAGGCACCAGGAAAAAAAACCCAAATGTTCCACCAAATCTTTTCCGATAAAGATTCAAACTTAACGCCACCCAACTTAAGGTCTGCACTAGGAGAAACTTCAACACATTCTTAGATAGGGAGAACAACAACCACACATGTTTTCTCCCCAAGCCAGTCCACCATTACCAACAAAACCGGGTGTCAAAACAAAAATTGCGGCCAAAAGACGCGCAACACACAACTCTTCTTCTTCGTCTTCAACCAAGGAAGACAAAACCACAAACCGCCTATGAAACAATCCGCGAGAATCCAATACCCACACACTTTTCTTTTGATTTCAATCAACTAAAACCAAGAAAACCAACCTCACCGATCGTCAAAACGGTAAAAGAAATCCAAAAGGATCCACCATCAACTTTTCTAATCAACTCCAACCAACTACCCGGTCTACGACAGAAAGGGTAAGCACTCTTCTCCTACATGGGTTAATAATTCTTCGGTGATGGCGTTAACCGGCCACACCGTCAAACCACACCCTTACTATGAACAAAAAGAGGTGACCGAAACCCTTCGGCACCACAACCCCACTTCCTCACAAATATAGCAACTCAATCAAATCTATCATAAAGATAGCATTATACATCATCAAAATGCAGCATTTAACATAAAAGCTTAACTACAATATTTAAGCGGGTAGCATCGATACCCATACCCTTCCTACTGTGCATTAGAGTGTGTCAAATTTTAAATTAGTTAACCAAACTATTTCAGATTTTAAGGTTATTGCCCTAAGGCCAAATTTTAACAAGTAAATCTATGCCATGTTTCTACTTTTCCAAGTCAATATTTTAGTTTACTCTAGAGTAATTTGCTACATTCATATTCCACGGATGTAACACCCCAAAATTTTGCTTTTCTTAAATTCATGTGTGATTTGGCACTTGGGTGAATTTTTGGAATTTTCTGGAATTTATTTGGATTTATTTGGAATTTATTTGAATTTATTCCATTTTGAAATAATTAAAGAATTTAATTTTGCAAATAAAATTTTGTTGGAAATATTTTATTTGAGTCCAAAATGATCCAAAATATTTTCCAGAATTTTTCTGGAATTTTTCTGAGTCTTTTGCTATTTTTAATGAATTAAATGAATTCATCGGGAATTATTTTAAATATTAAATCGCTGGAAAATGCGAGTGGGTTTGTCTTGTTCATCCGATCGAGCCCGAGTCAGACTCGAGTTCGAGTCGACCGAACCCGACCGGAGCAGCTTGACTCGATCAAACCGCTCAAAACCTAATCAATCCCAGCCGTTGGATCAAGATCCAACGGTGAGATCCGCCCGTCTGGCTTCGAGCCGTATCCGCCCGGATCGATCGTGCCGTCGCGATCGTGGCCGTTGATCGTGCCACGTGGACGGCCGAAGCGTCATCGTCTCCGCCGTCCGAGCCGGACTCACGCCGCCGCGCCGCCGCCGTGTAGAACTAGGTTTAGTCTCGGGCACGAGCAGCCGAGGCTATTTAAAGCGTGAGACGTCCCCCGAGGTTGCCCTCATCCTTGCGCACCGTTTCCCGAGCCATCTCTTTGGCCGAGCCGTCGTTTGCCGTCGCGAGCTCGCCGTAGTTGGAGGAGGTGACCGCCGCCATGATTTCTGGCCGTTTTCGCCGACGTCCGTCGTCTTCCACCGAGGAAGAAGCCAGATCCGAGTCCCGGCCGAGAGGCGCATCCGAAGAGACCACCCACTTCGCCGGAGCGACCGGGGCCAGCCCGTCGGGCTCGTCGTCGTCTCCGTCTCGGTGACAATGGCTCCGCCCAGCGTCGCCATCGACCTCGCGAAGCTGCGTGGACCGTCCGATCTTGATCGTCGCGGTTGAGGTGAGTTCACGTGTTCCAAAACCCGATTAGATCTGGACCGTTGGATCAAGATCCAGCGGTTCCTAATCGCCACGTGCCGTGGTAGTGATTATTATAGGATTAGATGCGGACCGTCCGATCTAGATCGAGCGGCCCACGATCGCGAAGTAGTTTCAACGTGTTAACCCTGGATCTAATCCGCCGTTGATTTTCAAACCAGCGGTCGTGATTGCGCCACGTGTCGGGAAGTTGGGCCAAGCGCGGTCGTGGCAAATCGCAGCGGCGTGCGTGGCAGCCGACACGCGGGGCCCGGCGTGTCGGAAGAGCTCGCATGTCGGTGGCTAATCGCATAGCGGCGTCACCCATGACGTCACAGTGGGTCCCACATGTCAGCACCGTGGGCTGAATCCCCGCTGACGTCAGCGATGACGTCACCCGAGTGGGCCCACATGTCAGCGACACGTGGAGTCGTGGACCGAGTCCACGGTGGACCCGAGCCGAGCGTGGACTACGTCCATGGACCGGCTGACGTCAGCAGACCAATCCAGTGCTGCCACGTGTCCATCTTGGCGCAATAATTGATTTCGAAAAAGAAAATGATTTATTAATTCGAAATAATGATTTGATTTTGTTTCAAACTTCAAACGCTGATAACTTTTGCGTTTCAACTCCGATTTGAGTGATTCAAATTTCTAAATTTGTATAAAATTGAGATCTACCTAAATATGAATTTTATTTAATTTTTGGACTAAAGTTTTTCTCTGTAATATTATTTAATTGATTATTTAAACTTTAATAAATCATAACTTTTGCATTTTAACTCCGATTTGAACGATTCCAGTTTCTAAAAATCCAGAAAATTATGTTCTCTCTGTTTATGGATTTTATTTGGAGTTTTGGGATGTTTTTGCCTAGTGTTTATTTGTGTATTTGCTATTTGCACGCTTACGAGTAGGCGTTGAAGTGCAGGAAGGATTCGAAGGAGAAGTATTGACTCGGGATCCAACTCAAGACCAAGAGCAAGTACTTTTTGAAGGCAAGTTGTGCTTTGACCATGTTGATCCTATTTCGAAATCTATTTTGATTTAAACTATTGCAGGCTAGTTCAATTAGAAAAATACTTGGTTTAAACATGGGGTTAGATAAATACCAATTTCTTTGTATGACACCTTGATTACTTAAGTATGTGCCATGACCCTTTGTCACCCTAGTTGTGGTTTACTAGTTGGACATTATTAAATTGCCAACATGGGTTTAGATCGTTGTAGTATCGCTTAGACCTGCTACGTGCTCATGACATGATTTTGGATAATCAAATGTTAAATTTGACTTAATGATATATTGAACCTGTTTTGGAAAAGTATCATGTGATGTTGATGGCACGTGGTGCCTGGTAATCAACTGGGGTTTGATAAACGGTTTTCGACCGGGGCATGTGGCAAAATGTAATCAGGTGGGCCAGTTGTGGCATTGGGAATGTTGATTTGGTTCTTGGGTAGTCTTGCCCTGGTCACTCTAAGGACTTAACCTTGCAAGCCTTTGACCCAGGTCATACTTGCAACCACATGGGTGGAATGGGACGGCCCTAGTTGACTAAGTCGCTAAGGACTCACTTGTGGAGCCTCGGTGTCAGTTACACCGTTTGTGTGATTATGCGGGGAGGCGTATCGTGGCTGTGGCCAGATACCCATCTAACGGTGTGTTGGTCCCATACTTCGCCTTGGCTAAGGGAAGGGATGGTGTAGAGCACGAACCGGAGAGGACCACCTGTGTTGTTTGAGGTTTCCGAAAGGCTTTGTTACGGGAACTCGCCTTTGTGGTGTTTGACTGTATCTTGTGGGTAAAGTGCATAACCTCTGCAGAGTGTAGAATCTATTTGAATAGCCGTGTCCACGGTACTGGACAATGCTCGGGAATTACAGTCAAGGGTTAGATTTTCTTAAAAATAACTTTGGTTTGAAAAGTTGGGTTGGACTAATAATGAAGTGGATTAGGATGGGAAAGATGTTTATTAAATTCCTTGAAAAGTTATTTATACTTTACTTGTTTCTGCTGCTTTCGAATCTACTTATATTACTTTTCAAATGCTGTTTACTGCAAATATACCTTGAGCTATTCCTTTGTACCAAGCCATGCATATAGTATATTAGCTTGCATTTGCGGCATGACTTCTTGAGTACCAAATACTCACCCTTGCCTCAACACAATATCGATTGAAGAGGAGATTACGCCACTTTGGAGGAGGAACTCCAAGAGGACCCGCTCTACTTAGGGAAGCGAGCGATCGGTTGCATTGGTATCTTTGGATGGCGCCACGAAGTTATTTGATTTTCCGCTGCTATTATTTCTCTTTTAATAAGTTTTAAGCCTATATAGGCATATACTTGTAACTTGACCATAAGGTCAAGTAACTTGATTGGTTATTTAAATAAAGTACTTTGATAATATCGATTGGTATGATTGTGATATTTACCGATGTTAAGGCTGTGTGCACTAGCTGCGTTCTGGACTAGTGCTGAATACCTGAAGGGTCGGATTTGCAAATTCGGGGTCCCGACAGAGGTGGTATCGAGCCATACTTGACTGTAGGCTCAACCTAAGCTAGAATGGTCGTAGTGAGGATAAAACCTATTTTCTAAAGCTAAAAAGTTGTCAAGATAAGAAATGACCTCTCGACTTATCCCTTCTCTCTTTTCTTGTCTCTTGCTGAAATTTTCCCTTACCTTGTCACAATTTAAAAATTCCGAGTTCTTACGTAAAGCACTCTTGTGACAGATGGAGGAAGAATTCAACTACGTTGATCAGGGAGTTGGTCACTTATTTGCCGAACTTTGGCATATGCCTCTGAGACTCGGAGATTTTGAGAAGCCCCAATACCAAGTGGAAGTGATCGGACAAGCGGGATTGATCAAGGCTTGTGACGTGAGGATTGAGGTACTGCTAGGAAAAAGGGCCAGGCAATCGCCCGATACAGCTTGACCTTTGCCGGAGATCTACAATGCGAGATGGGTATCCAAGAAGTATCACGACGAGCAATGCGGCACATTACGTATTTACGCCAGAGAGTTGGAGAGTACGGTGTTCGTTATCATCCGCGCAGCGATAACCTTCTTGACCGGCGCTTATTCAGGATGAGGATGCCACGGTTTACACGATTGGCACGATTTGTCGTCGCCAGGAGGATGTACTAGATAATACAAGAGGAGCTCTGAAGGCCCGCAAGGAGATCACGACAGAAGAAGAACAGATGGCGAAGCTCAAGAGTATGTGGCACACCTTCTACGAAGGATTGGCGAGTTGGAGATGACTTTGTACGGACTGCACTGCAGAGCCGACTCGAGCTACACGAACCAGATCGGAGGAGTCGAGATCTCGATGAGGACACTTTGCTTCTTCGACTACCACAGATGACACGATTCTTTGGACATGGCAATCGCTTTCGCGCCTATGCCGCAAAGATCCGCACTCCAGGCCGTGGAGGTTTTCTCGATGAGTGAGCATAGGTTCTATAGTGAGACTCCTTCGCGAGTCGAGTCATAGAATAAAGAGTCACCCTTTAGGCGTTAGACTCGAGAGTTAGTCTGATTTGGATTTGCTTTGTTTCTTGAGTGTGCAGTATGTGTTGCACGGCCCTTAGGCATTGTAGGCAGCCAGACCACGGTAGGAATAATAAGGTTGGACCTTCAGGCTACACCTGTCGCCGCGCATGAGTTCCATATTAGTTGTGTCTTCTCGTGTCCCTCTCATCTCTAAAACCTAGAGCAAATCGACGAGATGGTGAATACCCGTGGAAACTTGGGAAGCAATGGGAGTGGTTCTCGCCACAGAAAACCCCAATGATGGAGCACCAGCACCGCCAGTTGATATGCAGAATTTCGAGCTTTTCTTGCTGCCTGAGACTCGATTGATGCATGCTATGATGCAACAAATGCAGCACGTCATCGCTCAGGCCACTTTGCTAATCAAGTTAATCAGGGACCACGCTTGAATACAAAGTGTGTCGAGTTCATGAGGACTCACCCACCCACTTTCTCTGGGAATGCCAATCCATTGGAGGCCGATGATTGGTTAAGATCAATCGAGAGGAAGCTACACATAGCTCAATGCATAGGAAATGAGAAGGTACTCTACGCTTCTCATCGATTTGGAAGAACATTGGCCAGAATGGTGGGAGAACTGTGCCCACGCAAGAGAACCCTCAAAGATATCACTTGGGAAGAGTTCACGGCCGCATTAAGCGATATCACGTGCTGAAGGAATCATGGACCTTAAGAAGGAGGAGTTGAGCCTTTGAAGCAAGGTAATCACCGGTGGTCGAGCTACGAACAAGTTCACACAGCTAGCACGCTACGCTTTGAGGATGTAGCGACAGATAAATCCCGGCAGTCTCGTTTTATGAAGGACTTAACTCGGGATTGCAAGTAGGATTGATCACCCACACCTTTCCAGATTTCCAAGAGTTGGTGAATAAGGCGCTTATTCTTGAGGACAAGCGCAAGGAACTGGATGAGAACAGAGAGCGCAGGATGCAACAAAGAAGGATCACGCCCGAACGCATATGGCGCTGAGAGTTGCACCAAATCAATTCTTGATTCCAACCACGAGAATGCAACAAGGACACCATCGGCAAAGACCAAGACACATCAATCGAACTACGGACCCAGCCCCGCTAGAAACGCTACTCGAGCGAACAGCAAGGAGCAGTGAGACGCTGCTACAATCGCAACGAGCCAGACACTTTGCCATGATTGTCCAAAGAAGACAGCGAGAGTGACCCGGTTCGCTTCAATCTAGGAACCACCCCAGCTAGGGCGCCCGGCACCAGGAGCCATACCCAGGCCGTGGTGAGAGGCCGAGTCAACCATGTCACCGCAGATGCCTTTGAGAATGCTACTGACGTAATCTTGGGTAAGTTACTTGTTAACTCAAGACTGCATTGATTTTGTTTGACTCACGGAGCTTCGCGTTCGTTTGTTTCGCAAGGCTTTGCTACTAAAAATGATTTGAGGATTGCAAGACTTAAGTGCATGCTTTTAGTTCAAACCCCTGGTTCGAACTCCGACGAAAGTAGGATGTTCCGGGTGAGAGTACTAATAGGTGGAATAGAGTTCCTAGCAAACCTTATAATTTTGGAGACCTGCACCTAGACGTTATATTGGGAATGGATTGGTTATCCAAGCACAAGGCCGTATTGGATTGTGGGCGAAGGACTATCTCGATTGAGAGCCCGTGTGGGAAGAAAGTGGAATTTCAAGCCACTGCAGATTAGAGATGGGCAGTTGATGGTTAACGAGTACCAAGGCAATCAGCATAGATGATGTCTCATTAGTGAATGAGTACCCCGATGTTTTTCCCGAAGATCTACAGTATGCCGCTGAGACAGGGGACATAGAGTTTGTGATAGAGCTTGTATGCGGTACAGCACCGATAGCAAAGAGACCTATCGGATGTCCACCGAGGAGTTGGTAGAGATGAAGAAGCGACTAGAAGAGTTAATGGAGAAAGGATTTATCGAGGCCAGGAGTTAGAGTAGTCGTGGGGAGCACGATTTTGTTTGTCAAGAAGAATTACGGAAGTTTAAGGATGTGCATTGACTACGAATTGCACTCAGCGAAGTCACCGTGAAGAATAAGTATCCGCTACCAGGATTGATGATTTGTTTGATCAATTGAGAGGAGCCGGAGTTTTCTCAAGATTGATCTCGAGATCGGGATACCATCGATTGAAGATCCGATCGTAAGATATTCAAGACTGCATTCTCGTCAAGATATGGACATTACGAGTTTCTGATTATGTCTTTGATCGGCGACGAATGCGCCAAATTATTTCATGAATATGATGAATAAGGTGTTCATGGAATATTTGGACAAGTTTGTCGTCGTGTTCATAGACGATATCCTAATCTACTCCAAGGCAGGCTGAACATGCCGAACACTTAAGGCGAGTTTTGGAAAAGTCGAGGAACAAAGCAACTTTTCGCCAAGTTCAAGCAAGTGTGATTTTTGGAAGGACAAGGTGGAGTTTCTTGGACATGTAATGACTGCATGAGTCGCCAGTGGATCCAAGCAAAGTAGAAGCTGTGTTACATTGGGAGTACCAAGGCGTGACCCGCATTCGAGTTTCCTTGGAATGGCAGGATACTACCGCCGTTTCATCAAAGGCTTCTCGACAATTGCGAAACCTCTTACTGGCTGCTGAAGAAGGAAAAGAAGTTCGCATGGACGCTTGAGAATGTGAGAAAGGATTTGTGAGCTGAAGAAGCGATTGACGCCAAGACCGGTGTTAGTTCTACGGATGTTGCTCAAAGCTTCGATATTTATTGTGACGCTTATCGCGCCAAGGACTTGGATGTGTAGCGATGAGAGAATGGAAAGGTCGCCGCTATGCATCAAGGCGATTGAGGCCGCATGAGGAAAATTATCCGACACATGACCTAGAGTTAGCTACCGTAGTGCATGCCTTGAAGATATGGCGTCACTATCGATTGGAAACAGATGTGAAGTGTATACGGATCATAAGAGCCTTAAGTACATATTCACCCAGTCGGATCTGAATATGAGGCAGAGGAGATGGTTAGAGTTAATCAAGGACTACAATGTTGGAATCCATTACCATCCCGGGAAGGCCAACGTAGTAGCCGATGCTCTGAGTCGGAAAAGCCATACCGTGAGTACGTTGCTAGCCACAAGTCAGGATGAGTTATGTGAGGATTTTCGGAAAATGAAGATTGAGGTAGTACCTAGCGGATTCTTGGCCGCATTAGAAGTAAAGCCTACCCTAGAGGATCGAGATCCAAGAAGGATGAAGGATGATGACAAGATCCAGCGGGATTAAGTCCATCAAGGAGGAAGGCAAGGCAGAGGACTTCAAGTTGGATGAGCAAGGCACGTTATGGATGAAGGATCGGATTTGTGTGCCTAACAAAAGGAGTTAAAGCAATCGATTTTGGAAGAAGCCCATGACTCTAAGTACTCAATTCATCCCGAAGCGCCAAGATGTATCAGGATCTCAAGGAGAGATTCAGTGGCCGAGTATGAAACGTGAAGTTGCCGAGCATGTTGCCTTGTGCGATGTATGCCAGAGAGTCAAGGCAATGCATCGAGACCAGCAGGATTGCTACAACCGCTGAAAATACGAGTGGAAGTGGGAGGAAATCGGAATGGATTTCATTACCGGTTTGTCAAGACTCAAGGAGGTTATGACTCCATATGGGTTATAGTGGATCGCTTGACTAAAGTAGCCCATTTTATCCCGTGAAGACCACTTACTCGGGAGATAAATTAGCAGAATTATACATGACCAGATTGTGCTGTTTGCACGGAGTGCCCAAGAGGATCAGACGGACAGCAGGTACCCAATTTACCTCAAGGTTCGGAATAAGTTGCATGAAGCCATGGGAACCGTTTGAACTTCAGCGACCTTATCATCCACAGGCAGATGAGACCAGCATCGAAAGAGTCAACCAGATTCTGGAAGATATGTTGAGAGCTTGTGCATTGGCTTATGCTACCTCTTGGGATAAGAGTTTGCCGTATGCCGAGTTCAGTTACAACAATAGTTATCAGGCTAGTTTACAGATGTCATCTTTTGAGGCCTTTGTATGGTCGACTCGCCTGACGCCATTGAATTGGAATGAGACCGGCGAGCGCCGTGTCTTTGGGCCTGATATTCTTCAAGAGGCTGAAGAACAGATCGCCATGATTAGGGAAAGATTGAAGATCGCCCAATCTCGGCAGAAGAGTTATGCTGACAATCGTCGCCGAGATTTGAGTTTTGAACCAGAAGACTTTGTATACCTCAGAGTTACGCCTCTCAGGGGAGTTAAGAGGTTCCATGCCAAAGGGAAACTTGCACCCCGTTATGTTGGACCATTTAAGATTGTGAGCCGCAGAGGCGAGGTTGCTTATCAGCTGGAGTTGCCACAGTCGTTAGCAGGAGTGCATGACGTATTCCATGTGTCCCAATTGAAGAAGTGTCTCCGAAGTTCACGAGGCAGATAATCGCTAGAGTCAATTGAGTTGCAGGAGGATTTGACTTATAAGGAGCATCCCGTGAGGATTCTAGACACAATGGATCGAGAAACTAGAAACAAGTCAACCCGTTTCAGTAGAGTTCAAAGATTGGAGCAACCATGAAGAAAGCGGTTTACTCGGGGAGTCACAAGAGGATTTGAAGAAAGAGTTTCCAAACCTATTCTGTAGTAAGCCCTGAATCTCGGGGACGAGATTCTATTAAGGGGGGGAGGTTTGTAACACCCCAAAATTTTGCTTTTCTTAAATTCATGTGTGATTTGGCACTTGGGTGAATTTTTGGAATTTTCTGGAATTTATTTGGATTTATTTGGAATTTATTTGAATTTATTCCATTTTGAAATAATTAAAGAATTTAATTTTGCAAATAAAATTTTGTTGGAAATATTTTATTTGAGTCCAAAATGATCCAAAATATTTTCCAGAATTTTTGGAATTTTTACGAGTCTTTGCTATTTTTAATGAATTAAATGAATTATCGGGAATTATTTTAAATATTAAATCGCTGGAAAATGCGAGTGGGTTTGTCTTGTTCATCCGGCCAGGCCGAGTCGGACTCGAGTTCGAGTCCGACCGACCCGAGCGGCGCAGTTGACTCGATCAAACGACTCAAAACCCTAATCAATCCCAACCGTTGGATCAAGATCCAGCGGCCGAGATCCGCCTGCATCGGTTCGAGCGTATCCGCCCGGATCCGATCGCGCCGTCGATCGTGGCGTTGATCGTGCACGTGGGCGGTGAGCGTCATCGTCTCCGCCGAGTCCGGCCGGACTCCGCCGCGCCCGCCGCGGTGTAGAACTAGGTTTCCGCCTCGCACGAACGCCGAGGCTATTTAAAGCGTGAGACGTCCCCGAGGTTGCCCTCATCCTGCGCACTGCTTCCCGAGCCATCTCGCCTCGAGCGCCGTCGTTTGCCGTGGCGAGCTCGCCGTAGTTGGAGGAGGTGACCGCCATGATTACGCCAGTTTTCGCCGACGTCAGTCGTCTTCCACCAGAAGAAGCCAGATCCGAGTCCCCGCCGAGACGCATCCGAAGAGACCACCCACTTCGCCGAACGCGACCGGGCGCCGTCGGGCTCGTCGTCGTCTCCGTCTCCGGTGGCTGCAGCTCGCCCGCTGCCGCCATCGACCTCGCGAAGCTCGTGGACCGTCCGATCTTGATCGTGCGGTTGAGGTGAGTTCACGTGTTCCAAACCCGATTAGATTCGGACCATTGGATCAAGATCCAACGGTTCACAATCGCCACGCGCCGTGGTAGTGATTATTATAGGATTAGATGCGACCGTCCGATCTAGATCGAGCGGCCCACGATCAACGAGTAGTTTCAACGTGTTAACCCTGGATCTAATCCGCGCCGTTGATTTTCAAACCAGCGGTCGTGATTGCGCCACGTGTCGGGAAGTTGGACCGACGCGTCGGCCGATCGCAGCGTCGCGTGCGTGTGGACGCCGACACGCGGGCCCGCGTGTCGAGGGGCCCGCATGTCGATGGCTAATCCAGCCAAGCGAGCGTCACCCATGACGTCACGGTGGGTCCCACATGTCGCCACTGCGGCTGAATCCCCGCCGACGTCGGCGATGACGTCACAGAGCGGCCCACATGTCGACACGCGGAGTCGTGGACCGAGTCCACGGTGGACCCGAGCCGGCGTGGACTACGTCCATGGACCGGCTGACGTCAGCACCAATCCAGTGCTGCCACGTGTCCATGCTTTGGCGCAATAATTGATTTCAAAAAGAAAATGATTTATTAATTCGAAATAATGATTTGATTTTGTTTCAAACTTCAAACGCTTATAACTATTGAGATTCAACTCCGATTTGAGTCATTAAAATATCTAAATTTTTATAAAATTAATATCTACCTAAAAATGAATTATATTTAATAATAGGAATAAAGTAATTATCTGTAATATTATTTAATTGATTATTTAAACTTTAATAAATCATAACTTTTGCATTTTAACTCCGATTTGAACGATTCCAGTTTCTAAAAATCCAGAAAATTATGTTCTCTCTGTTTATGGATTTTATTTGGAGTTTTGGGATGTTTTTGCCTAGTGTTTATTTGTGTATTTGCTATTTGCACGCTTTACGAGTAGACGTTGAAGTGCCGGAAGGATTCGAAGGAGAAGTATTGACTCAGGATCCAACTCAAGACCAAGAGCAAGTACTTTTTGAAGGCAAGTTGTGCTTTGACCATGTTGATCCTATTTCGAAATCTATTTTGATTTAAACTATTGCATGCTAGTTCAATTAGAAAAATACTTGGTTTAAACATGGGGGTTAGATAAATACCAATTTGCTGTATGACACCTTGATTACTTAAGTATGTGCCATGACCCTTTGTCACCCTAGTTGTGGTTTACTAGTTGGACATTATTAAATTGCCAACATGGGTTTAGATCGTTGTAGTATACTGCTTAGACCTGCTACGTGCTCATGACATGATTTTGGATAATCAAATGTTAAATTTGACTTAATGATATATTGAACCTGTTTTGGAAAAGTATCATGTGATGTTGATGGCACGTGGTGCCTGGTAATCAACTGGGGTTTGATAAACGGTTTTCGACCGGGGCATGTGGCAAGAGTAATCAGGTGGGCCAGTTGTGGCATTGGGGATGTTGATTTGGTTCTTCGGGTAGTCTTGCCCTGGTCACTCTAAGGACTTAACCTTGCAAGCCTTTGAACTGGGTCATACTTGCAACCACATGGCTGGAATGGGACGGCCCTAGTTGACTAAGTCGCTAAGGACTCACTTGTGGAGCCTCAGGGTGTCAGTTACACCGTTTGTGTGATTGTACGGGGGAGCGTATCGTGGCTGTGGCCAGATACCCATCTAACGGTGTGTTGGTCCCATACTTCGCCTTGGCTAAGGGAAGGGATGGTGTAGAGCACGAACCGGAGAGGACCACCTGTGTTGTGTGAGGCTAGAAGGCTTTGTTCTGGAACTTCGCCTTTGTGGTGTTTGACTGTATCTTGTGGGTAAAGTGCATAACCTCTGCAGAGTGTAGAATCTATTTGAATAGCCGTGTCCACGGTACTGGACAATGCTCGGGAATTACAGTCAAGGGTTAGATTTTCTTAAAAATAACTTTGGTTTGAAAAGTTGGGTTGGACTAATAATGAAGTTGATGGAAATGTGGATTAGGATGGGAAAGATGTTTATTAAATTCCTTGAAAAGTTATTTATACTTTACTTGTTTCTGCTGCTTTCGAATCTACTTATATTACTTTTCAAATGTCAAGCATCTGCAAATATACCTTGAGCTATTCCTTTGTACCAAGCCATGCATATAGTATATTAGCTTGCATTCTGCATGACTTGTCGAGTACCAAGTACTCACCCTTGCCTCAACACAATATCGATTGAAGAGGAGATTACGCCACTTTGGAGGAGGAACTCCAAGAGGACCCGTCTACTTAGGAAGCGAGCCCGATCGATTGCCTCGTGGTATCTTTGGATGGCGCCACGAAGTTATTTGATTTTCCGCTGCTATTATTTCTCTTTTAATAAGTTTCGCCTTGCGAGGCATATACTTGTAACTTGACCATAAGGTCAAGTAACCAGTTTGGTTATTTAAATAAAGTACTTTGATAATATCGATTGGTATGATTGTGATATTTACCGATGTTAAGACTGTGTGCACTAGCGCGTTCCTGGACTAGTGCTGAATACACAGAGGGTCCGGATTTGCAAATTCGGGGTCCCGACAACGGACCTAAAGCCCGCTCTGATGCCAACTGTAACACCCCGGCATCTAGTATGCCTGAATGTTACCAAACATAGACTAAACAATATCTAAATACCACAAATAAAGATAAATTACAGCAAAGGTACAAATGCTAAAACCGAAAATTTCGGCAGCATCTCCTTTGTTTTTCCATGATTGAAGCAACAACAATACTATGACAAGATATAGCAAGATATGAGACATCTAAAACAGCATTAACAATGGATATAGCAACATCTTAAATCAATAATACCAAGTCCAACCACTCCTCAAACTAAAACGAAGCAATTGAGGAAATCAAGCACATAATTTAACCATACACCAAGATTCATGGCACTATTCTTATTATCATGACTTCAAACGATTAAATTGTCTATAAGTGTGGAGCTACATGTGGAAGTGTAGCTAATGCCCTCTCCCGCATGCCGGTTTCATGGTACCTAAAAACAACATGAAACACAAGCGTGAGTTCATCACTCAGCAAGCATATTGCAATGGATCATAAGAACAAATCAATGCCAACATCGATACATACCATACTTAACATCATGATCAAGTCATAATTTCATATACAACCTCATAACCATGTCCCAATCTCATTGTACACATTTCATTATCATCATCATGTATGCAATGCAATGCACATGTCTCCTCGAAGCACATACCGGTATTGCCGAGTGCACACCCGTCGGCGTGCACCCTCTTTCCCCTTCCATCCCGTAGATGGAGGGTGCCTACTCCTCGCTTCCACTCACCACGTGGATGGAATCACGAGGTAGGTCTTACTCAATGGCGCTCCGGATTAGTCATAACTTTCTCACCGACCTTACCGGACTAGTTATGACGTTCTCACCGACCGGGCCAGTTTTCATGCCATGTATGCAACATATGCCATAAACATAAACAATTAATCATTGCATAGCATCATAACATACCATTTTCATCATATCATGGGCAAACACTAGTCATGGCAAGATAGCATATCATGAAAACAATTTGCATCTAATCAAGACAAGCAACATACAACACACTACCCATTCCAATACACTTGCCTTAACCGTGGGCGACGGATTGGCGAGAGGATGAGGGAACTCCCGGGGTCACACCACCTGCACAAAGATACCACACACTTAAAACGTGCCCACAAAATAGTACACCATCACTCATCTACCCCGACTTCGCAAACTACTCCCAAAGCCGAAAAACAGAATCTGTCCCTGGGACAGTAGGCTTCAAACTAGCATAACTTGAGTTCTACGACTCCAAATCAAGTAAACGAGTACATCATCGCGAAGCTTAGGAAATTTCCTAGCTTTTTCTAAGTATTGGGAAAAGCTGATTCGGCCTCTAAAATTGTCTAATCTACAAA
Organism: Rhipidocladum racemiflorum; assembly: GCA_036346355.1. Lineage (NCBI taxonomy): Eukaryota > Viridiplantae > Streptophyta > Magnoliopsida > Poales > Poaceae > Rhipidocladum > Rhipidocladum racemiflorum. The sequence continues at coordinate 57,118,578 of CM070583.1, forward strand.
ACATTACGTTCTCTCCCAATTACGTCACAGATTTGAACACGCCGGTAAAAGCGATCATATCTTTCAAACGGCTGGGCGGAATTGGACGTTCTTAGTGTCCAATTAAAGGTATTGAAGTTATATACAACTTTCTCAAAAGGCAGCCGACCAAAATCCGAATCTAAAGTTGCGAAAACTCAAACCCTAGGTCGTGTGCCCAATCTGCCCGAAGCAGAACACTATGCAAACTCTAGTTTTCATCAAATCTATCCAATCGCAGCACCACCTTTCGATCTAATGACACCAAAACAAACTCTAGCTCAGCACCTAGACCATCCCCAAGGATTACCCCTAACCATACCTTCGCTCGACGAATGATGAACTGACGAACGGCGACGAATCTCCTCCCGGTTCTCCCGATCTCCTTCCGTGCTCCGAATCCGCTTGATCTCCTCGTCATGAGCTTCCCGATGGAGAGAACAGTGGGGTGGTGAGGTAAGGAGCCCTCCTAGGCCAGCAAGGAGGGTGGAGAGGAGAGGGAGGAGGCGTGGCGCATGGGGGCGGCTAGAGGGGAGGCAAGTGTAGGAGGAGGGGGGTGGCGGCTTGGGGAGGGAGAGGGGATGGGAGGGGCGCAACTAGGGCAAGGGGGGCGCAAGGGGCAGGGTCATGCTGCCCTCCCTCCGCCACATGGGCCGGAAAACTCCACTTTTGGCCCATGTGAGGTCCCCCCTATGGCCCAAATCGCCCCGGAAAGGTTCAAACTCCCGGAAATAGCCCGGAAACACGATTAAACCTCATAACGTAAAGTTTTAATCTCCGATTTTATATTTTATAATGTTTCGACCTTCCGTAGTGTCACAGCTTCGCAAAGATGCATAAAGACATCAATTTGAAGAATGGAGTTAGGATTGAGGTGGGTCAGCTCGATCCCATAATAATGAAGAAGGCCACGGAAGAAGGCGCTAGAGGGTAAACTGAATCCGCGCTAGAAAAAGGATTCAAAAACAACGATCTCCTCGGGATGAGGGGTAGTGGAAGACTCACCCGCCACCGGGCGACCCCAATCAGCACCAAAGGAGGAAGGACCCCGGCAGAAACCATGGCGTCCAGCTGCTCTTCCAACACAATCGAAACGGCCCAATCTTGTGGCGCAGGCGACGCGTCGGGCGTGGTGGCCACGGAGGACACCATTTTGAAGAACAGAGAAAAGAGATGGTAGACGTTAGGTCGAGTGGAGAACCCTAAGAAGCGCCACACCAAAGGCAATAACAGAGAGATGGAGAATGAGGAAAAGGAAAGACCACCCCTTCCCCCGAAAACCACATTAAATGTGTCTTGGGGTGTAAGGGAACCGCCTCAGGGCGGAGAAAGCGGAACTTCCTTTCCCGTAAAAAGAGCAGTGCGGATCTAAAGGCGCATTTCCGATTCGGGTCCAACTGAAAATTTTGGGTTCGGACAGAGTCAAAGCTTCTCGCGTACGCCTCCGACCGGGGGACAAGGGCGCCGGAAGGGCAACAAAGGCGGGACCGGGTGTGATTACCATTCGGCCAGCGTCCTATGGATGCAACACAAGTGCACCCCAAGCCGGGCTGATCACCAGTGTCCTATTGGATGCAACACAGGTGCGCCCCAAGCCGGGCTGATCACCAGCGTCCTATTGGATGCAACATAGGTGCGCCCCAAGCCGGGCTGATCACCATTGTCCTATTGGATGCAACACAGGTGCGCCCCAAGCCAGGCTGATCACCAGCGTCCTATTGGACGCAACTCAGGTGCGCCCCAAGTCGGGCTGATCACCAGCATCCCAATGGAGGTTAGATGCAGGAGTCCCGCCACAAGGAAGGTCTTCTAAGAAATCTGAGTAGTAAGTCGAGTCCTTTGCAAACTCCTTGCTTGCCGCCAAGCACTCGGATGAAGTAAGCTGAGGATCGACGGGCCACGCCCTCCGCGCAAGAACAAAAATCAAGGGCAACTCACTCGCAAAGCACTCGGGGGCTACTGTGGAGGATACAAAGACTGGTTGCACACGCGTGGAGGCCTAAGAAGACCGTTTGAGAAAGGAATGTGCATCTCACAGATCCAACCACGTTATAACTGAAAGAAGAGATTGTAACCGTATGGGAAGTTATCCCAGATAAGGAAGAATACGATCCCTTTACTTGTAATCAACTCGGACTCATGCTCTAGTAACCGAGTTGGATTCCACCCCCTCCCAGTATATAAGAGGAGGGGGAGGACCCCTAAGGGGGAGAGAGAAAAAAGAAGAGGCCTTGCGACATATAATCCCAGAACACAGGACTAGGGAATATCCACCATCGAGGGCTCGAACCTGTATAATTCCTTGTCTTGTGTTACCATCGAGATCCTGATCCAGCGCCTTGCCCCACAAATTCACACCCCCTTAAGATTATTGCCGACACCAAACGTCGACAGTTGTAATGACATTTGGCTTGAAGAGTGCTGGCGCTACATATCAAGGAGCCATGAATTTGATTTTTCATGAATTGATCGGCCACATTGTGAAAATTTATATCGATGATGTTGTTGTAAAATAGTAAGTGATTATCAACACCTGGACGATTTAGAAGAATTGTTCAAGAAGATTAGGGTGCATAACTTGATGATGAATCCTTACAAGTATGCCTTTGGGGTGTCGACTAGGCAATTTCTGGGTTTATAGTGCACGAGAGAGGCATTGAAGTCAACCAGGAGTGTATTAAGGCTATAGCCGATACACAACCCCCAAAGTGCAAAAAAGGATCTCCAAAAGTTGACCAATAAAATAAATTATTTGAGGCGATTTGTATCAAACTTATGTGGTTGGATTGATGCTTTCACTCCACTACTGAGGTTAAGAGAAAATCAAGAATTTGTGTGGGGAGCCGATCAGCAGAGGGCCTTTGAGAATATCAAGGAATATCTGTTTAAACCTCCAGTATTAGTTGCACCATAAAATGGTGTACCATTTAGGTTGTACATATCGCCTGAAGAATTGATGATTGGAGCAGTCTTGGTGCAAGAAATTGGTGGGAAGGAACAGGTAATCTTCCATTTTAGTCAACAGTTAGTTGATGCTGAAACAAGATATCATCCTATTTAAAAGCTTTGTTTGTCTCTATATTTTGCTTGCACCAAGTTAAGGCATTATATATTAGCTTCGGCTTGTAAGGTTATATGTAAAGCCAATATAATTAAGTTTATGCTATCTGCTCCAATTCTAAAAGTTCAACTTGGAAAGTGGGCTTATAGGCTTACTGAGTTTGACCTGACATTTGAATCCGCTAAAGCAGTTAAAGGGCAGGTGATAGCTGATTTTATGATAGAACATAGAACCGATTGTGAAATAGTAACCATTGCTCCTTAGCAATTGTACTTTGATGGAACGGTATGTAGAGAGGGTGATGGTATTGGTATCATGTTAATATCTCCAAAGGGGTGTAGTTTTGAGTTTGCATTCATGCTTAATTGCCGATGTTCAAATAATCAAGCCGAGTATGAGGCATTACTTAGGGGTTTGCATATGCTTGACAATCTTGCTGTCGACTCTATTGAAGCTTATGGTGACTCTCAGCTTGTGGTGTAGCAAGTAAGAGGGAAGTACAATTACTATGATGATATTTTGGCTAAGTACTTGCAGAAGTGTTAGGTGATGATCGATTCATTTAGTTCTTTCTCAATTAGCCATATCTCTCATGAGCAAAACACCAGAGTTAATTCATTAACATAGCAAGCTTCGGGTTATAAGGTTTTTGACCGAATGGTTGATTGTGAGCCAATTGAAAAAATGATTATGTGCACTGACAGAGCCGATTGGCGATTGAAGATATCATATTATTTGTCGGATCCATCAAAGCTGACCGACAAGAAAACTAAGAGGCTAGCCTTGAAATATGTTGTGCTCAATGATACATTTTATTATTGGATTCTTGAAGGTTTGTTGCTAAGGTGTCTTGGGACAGAGGAGGAAAAATCGGCAATGGGAGAAGTTCACGAAGGAATTTGTGGAACACATCATTCGACTCATAAAATGAAGTGGTTACTAAGGCATCGGGTTACTTTTGGCCGAAGATCTTTGGAAGATTATTTTAAATACTACAAAGGATGTCTGCATTGCTAGAAGTTTGAAAGTGTGCAATTAGCACCTGCTGCAATCTTGAACCCGATCATAAAGCCTTGGCTATTTAGATGTTGGGGTATTAATATAATCAGTCAAATATATCATGCATCGTCTAAAGGGCATAAGTATATATTAGCCACGACTGACTATTTTTCTAAATGGGTTGAAGCTATTCCTTTGAAAAAGGTGACTGATGTTGAGTATATGGACCCCGGGTACCTAGCTTGCCATGGAGCTACTTAGCTTATCACCTGTGGAGTATATGGACCCCGGGTACCTACATGACGGGATGCGTGGGCCAGCCAAAAGGAGATAGGCTGGAGCAGCCATGCGAGGTCGGGCGCCACCTGGACTAGTGCCATCATACCTAACAAGAAAGGGCCAAAAGATGGTAACCAACTCCTGTTAGGAAAGACAGGATTGTAATTCAGAGGATAACGTATCCAAGATGAAGTCCTCATCCTGTAACTGACTCGAATACCATAATGTAACCGACTCGGACTCTCCCACCCCTTTCCTATATAAGGGGGCGGGGCCCTAGAAGAACACACGCTACACATAATTCCAGAACACAGGACTAGGGTATTATCTCCACCGCTGAGGGCCTGAACCTGTATAAACCCTTGTCTTGTGTTACCATCGAGTTTGGATCCAGCGCATAGCCCCATATTCATTATTGCTGACAACAAACGTCGACAGTTGGTGCGCCAGGTAGGGGCAACGTAAAGATCAATCTCGACGAGCTCGATGGCTTCCTTCAACAGAATCAACGTCACTTTTGCTCCAGGCCAGGTTTTCAATTTCGGGAGCCTGAGTTTCATCGCCAACAAGCTTGGCACGCTCACCCTTTCGGACTCGGACCAGATCCGATCTGGGGGAATAAAATAAAAGGGTCTGTGTACTGATTCAATCTGTAAGATGCAATCGACAGTATTGTTATCAATAAAAGTTTAAAAGGAGTATAATTGTGGATGTGGATTTCTGTTGATTAGTTCTTGAAACATATTTGTATGTGGGCACTAGTCATGGGATAATTAAAGGATGGCCGTAGAGCCATAGTTCTCATCTAAACCATGGAAAGATTGGTGGAATCCAAATTGAAAGGAATCGGTCATCCAGATGAGTGTGGTGTATGTTTGCCAAGAGAATTAAAGTCTCAAGGTACTTGAAGCCCCAGACGTAAATCAAGTGAGATGGACCTCAGGCAAATACTGAATACCAGTTTAGCCAAACCGGACATTCAAGATTTATTGAGCATCAGGCAAGAGGCCATGCTAGCAAGTTTTGAAAAGATTAGCCGAACATCGGAAACCAATTGGAATGCTATAACTCTTGCAGATTTTGTTTGGAAATGGGAAGAAAGAAGAATGAATTTCACCATTGAACTCCTTGGAACTAAGTCTAGATATGATTCTGTCTGGGGTAGTGTGAACAGGGTGACAAAAGTTGCACACTTTGTTCCGTGGAAGACAACCCATTTTGGTGATAAACTCGTAGAACTTTGCGTGGCTAAAACAGTGCATGTTCATTGTGTGCCCAAGGAGATCGTGTCAGATCGAGGTTTTCAGTTTCCCTCGAGGTTTTGGCAGAAGTGGTATAAAGTTTTGGGGTACGAATTTGAATTCCAGTGTTGCTCACCATCCCCATACCGATGGCCAGACAGAGAGAATAAATTAAATAGTGGAAGATATGTTGAAAGCTTGGGCTTTAACAAAGGTTCTTGGGGTCGGTAATTACCAAATGCAGAGTTGTTTTACAACAACAGCCCCCGTCGAGTTGGACGATGGCGCCTTTGGAAGCTCTGTATATAAGAAAAGGCAAAATACCCTTGTATTGGAAAGAGACCGATAATGGACAAATCAATAGACCTGATATTCTGAAAGAAGCTGAAGAGCAGGTCAGACAGATCCGTGTAAATCTGAAGACTGCCCAGTCGAGATAGAAGAGCTATGCTGATAACTGCCATCAGGAATCAAGTGTAGCACAGTGCCCGAGCATCAGAGGCCGTTTAGAGATATGGAACCAGAAGGAGACCTGTCATGTCCGGAGTATCCCGCCAGGATTTTGGATGAAGCCGAGCGCTGAACTCGAAGTCATGTGACCAAGTTCTGTGAGGTTCAGGGGAGCAGTCATTTTGAGAAGAAAGTTACCTGGGAGTGAGAAGAGGATTTTCGAGCCGAGTTTTCCAATCATTTTCTTTCTCCGTCCGAATCTTGGGGACAAGATTCTCTCTAAGGGGGGTAGGATTGTAACGCCCTAGTTCTCGCCTTCTGGAGAAAATCTAATTTAAATTATTTAAATTCAAAATTTGGAGCTTCTTTGGTGTTTAATTTAACCTGGCATCCATTCCCAACCAAAGTCGGGATTCAATTCCCTTCCCTTCGAAAAATCGAATTTCCAGATTCCCGCCGGTACCCAAAATTTCACCCGAGTCCAAAAATGTTCCAAAAATCCCAAAATCACTTCAAATATGTCCCAAATATTCCAAAATGATTTTTGGAATGATTCCCCAGATTTTTGGACCTTCGCTCCTATTTTATCTCGCGCGGCTTTTGTTTAATGCCCGCAATCCGCACCTGAATATTTAATTCCACAAATTTCATCCAAATTCCGCGAAACCAATTTTATTGGGTCCCAAATATTCCAAAATGGTTCTAGGAATTTTTTCGGGATTTTTAGACCATTTTTGCTAATTTTTCTCTAGGGCGGTTCATTTACGTAATCCCCGGCCAATCGCGTGCTGCCACGTGTCGGCACTGTTCATCGTCCCCTACCTCCTGCCATGGGAAAGAACAGAGAAGCTCCAAGTCTCTCCAATGGCTTTGGTTCTTCAATCAAATGCCCATAACTCCTCCATCACACCTCCAAATTGCGAACCGCCGAATCCGTTGAATCCGTAACGACGTCCTCTCTCCATTCCTCACCATCAATAGCCCGGGATCTCGCCGGAATTGAAACCGTTGGCCAAAAACAAAAATGCACTTAATTGTCATTTACTCGCCCGTTTCAACTCCAAACGACGTGCTTCCACCTCTCAAATCTCCGTGTTGAAGTCCTCTTCCCGGTGGTAGCACCCTCTTGTTGTCTCTCCAACTCATTTGCCCGCTAGATCAAGAAAACCGGCGCCGGGTCACGTTGTTTTTGCATGTTCTTCGTGTTCATCATCATATCTTCCTCTCCGGTGAGTCAAACTCAATTTTGTTTGTTCCCTTGTGTGCGTATGGATGTCTAGATCATAATCCCTCAATCCATTTTAGGTTTCATCAAGATTTGAAGTCGGATTTTGAGTTTTGGTTGCCTCGACCGAACCGTCGTTCATCGCAAAATTCATCATCTCCGGTAATCCTCTTCAAAATCCGACACCACCATTGGATTCGCGTCGTCGAGACCTTTCCGGGGCTTACCTTCTTCCATCCCGTCACCCCTTCGATTTGCAACTTCCCTTGAGCAAACCCTAGTTCCAGTGGCTCTGTTCCCAGGCAAAATTCGCGATTTTTACTGTAGCTACAGTAACTTTTCCCATTTTTCTTGATTTTCCAGCATTTTCCAACTTCAGAAGCTTATAACTTTTGCGTCCGAACTCCGATTGACTCCGTTCAAGTTCCTAAATTAATCTAAAATCAATATCTACCTGCCAGTACTATTTTTCTAATTTTTAGATTTTATTTATTTTCTTTTATTTATTTATTGCCTCGTTTTGCGCGTAGCCGAGGACCCCGACCTAACCGCCGACCCTGCCGCCGGACTTTTCTCGTTCGACGACCTTCCCGCGACTGAAAGCAAGTCTCCTTGACGCATGTTGATCCTATGTTTTATAAATGTTTTACCATGTTTTACAAATTGCATTGCTATTTATATAAAAGGATGATGTTAACGTTAGGCTATTAGTTATACCTGTTGTTTATACCTCCTTGTTATTGTTATCCATGATCCTTTGTCGCCCTAGTACAGTAATCCACCATAATAAATACTTTTGATAAAATATTCTTTTATTAAGGAAATGACTATTTGGAAGACATTTTGGATGGAATATATTAGTATAGAATGTAGACTGGAGCTAGAACCCAACATGATTGGAGATTACTTGAATATTAGTGTTGATGGGGATTATTAATTATGAAATTGATCTATGAACGTTGATGATTGAAATATTTTGAAGTTGGATTGTGATAGTAGTTCACATGATAACGGATTGGGGGAAATTTTGGAAGATGTATGGTATTGTGAAGTATTCATGATGGATTAAATAGATCATTACAGGAAAATAGTATGTTGAGTTGGATTCCTTGGGTTGATAAAATAGTATCAAATGAGAATCAGAGTTAGTTGGATTATTAGTGTCTGTTGGGAATTATTCTTAACGGACTGATTAAGAAATAGATGATTATGAAAATATAAATATGTGATAATCCTTTGTGGAGAATTGTGAGTAATCCAGAATATTTGGTGGTTTAGTAAATGATAATATTACGTATTCCTGGTGGATTAAAGTAGATGATTTAGAGGTGATAATATGAAGGATTAAATATATGATATTATGAAGTATTATCGGTGGATTGTATTCTAGATGACTAGCGATGATATTGTGCAGTATTCTCGGTGGTATAGTAGAGGATTTGGTGAAATATTCTTAACAGATGATAGGATTGATCACCGGATGATTGATGGATAAATCAATAATACAAGTTATAGTTCAAGGGAAATATTTCACATACAAACATGATTGTAGTTTAATATGATTTTGGAGTTATGATGGTACCATGATATACTTCTTACTTGTTGGATACTATATTGAATTGGATTATTCGTATGATTGTAAAATTATGGCAATAGAAGGATTATTGGAGAATACACAATTGATTATAAGGATTGCAATCAAACCCGGGGATTTGTATTTTATAAAATAAACTATTGGTGGAATAGAATAGTTCGGTAGAAATGCTTAGACTCGCAAACGGTTAGTGTGCACCTATGGGTGGGAAATTCTTATAACTCTTGAAAATTTGTGTTGAAAGTTATAGGCAAAGAGTATTGCCGTTGGTTTACAAAATAAAAATAAAACGAAAAATGGTTTGGACTTGAGCGGAATGGTTTGTCTGGAGGGTGCGGATAGAGCACTAGTTTTCATTGTGCAAGTACCGCCCCAAGTCAGTTAAGGACCGACGCTTATGACTGTCTCCATTCTAAGCATAACCGTACAACCACATGTCAAAGTGGGCACGACCTGGCTGAATAATTTGTAGAAACCTAACTTAGACTCACCAAACGGTGGAATGTGAGCGCCGGATAGAGGCAATGTTGTTTTTCTCACACGGTGCAAGAGGGGGCTTCTGTACTGGGTGGATATAACCCTAACAAATGTGAAACGTCGTGGTGGAGTCAGGTTAGGCGTATACATTGTAAAGGCCTTGTGATGATATCCCTGCCGGCACACCTAAGGAAGTGTGTTAATTGCATGGCACCAAGGGAATATCATGTCTTGTGGGTAAAGCTGTACACCTCTGCAGAGTTAAAACTATTCGAATAGCCGTGCCTACGGTCAAAGGCAAAACTTGCTGAATGCTTTCATACTGGTAGACTTTGGTTTTTGGTTTCAAACTAAACAATGGTTTGTTTTGGGATCCGGGAGCGGTTAGAACTCTCGGGTGTGCTTCTGGCGGCTAAAGCCAAGTAGGTGGATTGAACCTGTTTTTGTGAACCGTGGCAGATAGAGCCATGTGGATGGATTGAATCATGATCTTTTTGAGATGTGGCGGATAGAGCCTGTATATTAGTGAATGGTGGTTAGAACCTTCACTGAAATATTACATAATTCAATTATTAAAAGAATTGCTCAAATATGCCTTGTGAAACTTATTAACAAGTATGATTTGATGAAACTTGGCTTTATGCAAAAGAACCGTATTAAGCTTCCTTTGGAAAGCCCACATATGCATTTTCCCCAGACTTGCTGAGTACTTTATGTACTCACGTGCTACATTCTCAACCTGTCTCAGAAGTGTTTGAAGCTGTCCAAGGAGATCCCAGGACTAGGACGCGCTCCCGCTCGATTACTGTGGGCATTTGGATGGGTCGCCTTGGTGTTTTCATCTTCCGCTGCAGTTGTTCAAGTTGTTCAGCCTGTTAAGGCTGTAATGGTAAACCTTGACCATAAGGTCTTTGCTTTTATTTAGTGTTATTCTTATTCAGTTATATGTATTCGTGATATGGTTGTTGATTCATCACTGTTTGACTGTGTGTACTAGCTACTGATCTGGGACTAGTACAGAAATACACAGGGGATTCCGGATAGCCAATCTGGGGTCCTACAGGGGACCTCAATGGTGCTTCTTCCGGACTCCCATTTGGGTCGGGGAAGGCCGTGGCCATCTACCCACGGGTAGTACGCCAGGGGCCTGTTTCCCGACTCGGATACGACAAGGACCCGGCCAGGGACAAATCTCCTTTTCGCTCCTCTGGTTCGGAAACCGAATCAGAGAGCAACCTGGGAAATCATCAGGATTTTCGCAGGATTTGCGTAATTGAGGACGAGAGGTCCGAATCACAATGCCGGCGAGATGCTGAAGAAGCGGCGGAGGCCGAATGTCTTCATCTCTCCAAACCCGAGCCCGCAATGTCCATGAGGACATCTTGCATACAAGGATGGGGAGCCAAGCCGTTTTTCGCATGTCGCAGTAGAATATCGTCACCTCCAAGATGCTCCTTGATGCCCTTGGTCCAATGCTTGAGGCGGATAGCCGGACCGCACCAATCAAGTCCCAAGTTAAGGCCGTGGTGACGGCGGCGGCAATCCAACATAACCAGCAAATTCAAGCAGCGATAACGCCCCCTCGCACTCACGCGGTCACTCAGACTGCAAGCAGTCAGACCACTCGCAGTTGGACTGAACGCAGTCGGCGCAAGTCCCCTTATGACAAGGACGCACGCTCAACCATCCGTCGCAACCTCCTCCAGGACATCAATACCAGGAGGCAGGAGCGAGATGATGAGAGCGGTGCCAGTGCTACGATGACTACGAACGCTTCGGCATTGACCACAACCGAGGTAGCGGCCGCCGCGGTGATGACTGAGACGACCATGGCGATCAGAGCCCAAGTCATGGTGAGCGAAGGAACCAACGCCACCCTGGATGGTGCAATGGCGATGACCACAGGGTCAGATCTCCACCGCGCCGGTCTCCACCACGCCACGATAAGGAACCCATCGATGGGTTCCATGTATTCACCACTCGGCTCTGCCAAGTGGTATGGCCCGACAGTTTCAACCCCAAGGGCATCGTCAAGTTTGATGGGGAAAGAGATCCAGAAGCTTGGCTGCAAGTTTACGCCCTCGTAGTTAAGGCAGCCGAAGGGGACCGCAACGTGATGGCGAATTACCTACCGATCATGCTCGCCCCATCGGCTCGAATCGGCTCCACGGGACTTCCGACTAACTCAATAGAATCTTGGGGAGATCTTTGTGAGCAATTCATCACCAACTTCCAGGGCACTTACGAGAAGCCTGGGACCCTGTGGGACCTGTACCAACTTCATCAAAGAAAACTGAGCCCCTTCGGGATTTCATCCGATGCTTCACGCAAAAGAAGAACATGGCTCGGGATGTCTCGGACGCGGTCATCATTGCAGCCTTCCAAAAAGGTGTAAGCGACCCCGATCTAATCAAGAAGATATCTCGAAAGCCACCAACCACGGTGAGAGAGATGTTCTCCCTAGCAGACTGCTATGCCATGGCCTCGAATGCCTTGGTTGAGGGCCAAGACGATCGTCCGTGCCAGAAGGACAAAAAGGACCACGCCGAGTCCTCAAGACAGAAGGATAAGAAGCGAAAAAGCGAGGAGCTGGTAGTGGCCACAGGCCACGTTCGGGCAAGGGCACCACGAACCAAAGACTACGACGAGGTAATGAATGTGCCATGCCCTTTCCATCCCAAGGGCAAGCATGCTACCAAAGACTGCTTTAGTCTAAAAAGGTTCGCACGAGAAAACAACAAGCAGTCGGAGCCCAAGGATAAAAGGGAGGCTGGCAAGAAAGCGGATTCCCCGAAGAAGATGATTACCAGGAGATCAAGCACGAGCTCAACTGTATATTCGGGGGCTCGGACGCATATGAGTCCAAGCGGAAGCAAAAGCTTACCGCTCGGGACATCAATGCAGTCATGCCGGCGACCCCCAGTACTTCAGATGGTCCGAGGTCCCAATCACATTTGACTGCTCGGATCATCCCAACCACTTACCATACCCAGGCAGGTATCCCTTAGTGCTAGACCCTGTCATTCACAACGTGAAGCTCAAGAAGGCGTTAGTCAATGGAGGGACTGGGCTCAACATCCTCTTCTCCAAAACCTTCAATGACATGAAAATCCCTCACTTTGAGATGAGGCGAAGCTCGTCGTCATTCCATGGGGTAATCTCCGGGACATCATCAGTACCACTAGGGCAGATCACCCTGCTTGTCACGTTCGGTCCAAAGGAGAACTACCGGACCGAGTACCTGAATTTCGAAGTGACGAATTTCAAGAAGTGTATCACGTCATCTTGGGAAGGCCAGGCTTAGCCAAATTCATGGCAATGCCACATTACACTTACTTGGTGCTGAAAATGCCGGGCCCCAAGGGTGTTATCACGGTATGTGGTGACATTAAGCAGTCCTTCCTATGTGACAGGGAGAGCTGCGAGCTGGCAAAGACACATCAGGCGGTGGCTAATGTGGAGAAAATCCGGCTAGCAATAGCAGCCCTACAGGACGAAGACATCCCGGCCAAGAATCAAGACAAGTCAGGAATCAAGCCCGACGAAGAAGTCAAGAAGATAGCACTTGACCTGTCCAACCCGGCCAAGACAGCCCTGATTGGGATAGGGCTCGATCAAAAATTGAAAGACGTGCTCGTCACCTTCCTCCGGGCGAACAAGGACATCTTCGCGTGGAAACCATATGATATGCCTGGTGTCCCGAGGGAGGTGATCGAGCACTCTCTAAACATCGACGAGAAGGATATACTGGTCAAGCAATGACTCCAACAGTTTGCCCCAGATCACCGCAACGCAATCAGGGAGGAAATCACTAAACTTTTAGCCACGGGCTTCATAAAAGAAGTATATCATCCCGACTGGTTAGCGAACCCAGTTCTTGTTCACAAAAAGAATAAAACTTGGTGCATGTGTATTGATTATACCGATTTCAACAAAGCGTGCCCAAAAGACCCATTTAGGCTGCATTGCATCGACCAAGTGGTGGACTCAACCGCTGGCTGCGAGCTCCTGAGTTTCCTGGATGCCTATTCAGGGTATCACCAGATCAACCTCAAAGAGGAAGACTGTATCAAGATTTCATTCATCACGCTGTTTGGGGCTTTCTATTATGTCACAATGCCATTCGGGTTGAAAAATGTTGGCACAACCTATCATCGCTTGATATAGTGGTGTTTTCACACTCAACTCAGATGCAATGTAGAGGCTTACGTGGATGACGTCGTTGTCAAGTCTCGGCTAAAGGAGGACCTCATCTCTAACTTAGCTCAGACATTTGAGAGCCTAAGGGCTTACAAGATGAAGCTTAACCCCAAGAAGTGTGTTTTCGGAATCCCTTCAGGAAAACTACTCGGATTTATCATGTCCCACTGCGGTATTGAGGCAAATCCAGAGAAGGTCAATGCCATCGTGAAGATGAAGCCACCGACTAGCCAGAAGGATGTCCAAAAGCTCACGAGATGCATGGTAGCACTGAGCAAATTCATTTCCCACCTAGGAATACAGGGGATGCCGTTCTTCAAGCTCCTCAATAAGCAGGACAATTTCCAATGGACTTCAGAGGCACAACAAGCTTTTGAGGATCATAAGACATTCCTAACAACACCTCCGGTATTGGCTTCACCAATACTCGAGGAGCCTCTCATGCTTTACAAAGCAGCAACGATTCACATAATCAGTGCCGCAATTGTTGTGGAGCGAGAGGAAACATGACATTTGCAGAAGGTGCAGCGCCCAGTTTACTTCGTTAGCAAGGTATTGGGTGAATCCAAGGTACGGTACCCGCATATATAGAAGTTACTGTACGCCATGCTAGTTACCTCATGTAAGCTCAAGCATTATTTCCAAGAGCACTCGATTTCGATGGTCACTGCTTTCCCGATCGGAGACATACTCCACAACCAGGAGGCCACCGGGAGGATCGCGAAATGAGCCGCGGAGCTTGGAGACTTTGAGATCACATTCAAGCCCTGCACCACCATCAAATCACAAGCACTCGCTGACGTTACCGCCAAGTGGATGGAACAGCAAAATGCCATGACCGAGGAAGAGCTCGAGTATTGGACAATGCATTTCGACGGTTCCCTCACACTCAACGGCGCGGGAGTAGGTATAGTGCTTACCTCTCCAAAAGGAGAAAAGTTGAGATATGTCCTTCAAATTCATTTTCTAGCATCAAACAATGCCGCCGAGTACGAAGCACTCATCCATGGGCTCTGTATCGCCATTTCGCTCGGCATCCGGCAATTTGCGGTTTGTGGAGACTCACAGCTCGTGATCAACCAAGTACAAAAGGACTTGTCATGCGTCAACGATAAGATGGTCACATATTGCCAGGAGGTGCGCAAGCTGGAGGATAAATTTGACGGGCTAGAACTTGTTCATGTGCTTTGCTGAGATAACGAAGCAGCATATGAGCTCTCTAGATTGGGTTCCAGTCGGACAACAGTTCCGACTGGTGTATTCGTTAAAGAACTCCATAAACCCACAACAAACCAACAGCAGAAGGTGGATAATTCGGGAGAAAAATCGTCCGATACGGAGGTTTTAGTCATTAACCCTGGCTGGACAACCCCCTATCTAGACTATTTGTTGAGGGATGAGCTCCCTAAGGACCGCACACAGGCAGAGCGCATCGCGCGCAAAAGCAAAGGCTATATAGCGGTCAGTGAGGAGCTCTTTCGAAAGAGCGCTTCTGCAGTACTAAGACAATGCATATAAAAACAAGAAGGGAAGAATCTCCTCCAACAAATCCACTCAGGAATCTGCGGGCACCATGCAACGTCAAGAACCCTAGTCGAAAAGGCTTACCGTCAAGACTACTTCTAGTCGACCGCAGTAACAGACGCGGAGGACATTGTTCGTACATGCGAGGGTTGTCAGTTTTTTGCTCGTCAAGTGCATGTGCCAGCGCAGGAATTGCAGACCATTCCGATCACTTGGCCATTCGCAGTTTGGAGGCTCGACATGGTTGGACCCTTGAAAAAAGCACAAGGTGGCTTCACTCACCTCTTCATCACCATTGACAAGTTCACAAAGTGGATTAAGGCCAAGCCTATCGCCACGATCACAGCGGCCAAAGCCAGGGAGTTCTTTCTGGAAATCGTGGTCAGATTTGGCGTGCCAAATAGAATCATAACAGATAACAGCACTCAGTTCAGAGGTGCGGAATTTCAAGATTGGTGCGAAGAACTCGGAATCAAAATCTGTTTTGCCTCCGTGGCCCATCCCCGGAGCAACGAATAGGTCGAATGCGCCAACGGCATGGTGCTGCAAGGACTGAAGGCGAGGATATTTGATCATCTCAAACCATATGCTATGCGATGGATCAAAGAATTGCCTTCGGTGCTATGGTGGCTGAGGAACACTGCTAGTAGGGCAACCGAGCAGTCAACTTTTTTCCTGGTGTATGGTTCAGAGCCGGTCTTACCCACCGAATTGGAATTCGGTCCCCAAGGGTCTGGAGATACAAGGAGGCCGAGTCAGAAGAAAGCATGCTAGAAGATCTTGACCGACTGGAGGAAGCTAGGGATGTCGCAGCAATTCGGTCAGCTAAGTACCTTTAGGGTCTACATCGCTATCACGACTGCAATGTCAGGGGCTGCACTTTCTTTAAAGGAGATTTGGTTGTAAGAAAGAATCAAAAAAGCGAGCACAAGCTCTCTCCAAGCTGGGAAGGCCCCTACATCGTTGACGAAGTGACACGCCCGGGGGCTTACCGACTTAAGCGCAAAGACGGCGTGACCATCGGCTATGTCGCTTCTACACTTAGAACTTCTACTTGATTAAGGTTATTATGAATAAAATGTCTGTCTTGACTTACAACTTGGCTGTTGCTCATCCAAGCAGTAAGTCGGGGGCTACACTTAATAAGTGCGCAATCACACATCTACTTTCCCCTGAAACGTTCTTGCCGCGTTTGTTTAACGATTTATGTTTTTACTTCTCTTATTCGATGGTTTCCAATGATCCCGAGTGCGTAGATTCTGAGCAGTAAAGCTCTGGCCCTACGAATGGTGAACTTTAGTCACCTACAAGGCGTGTCTGGGACAAAAAGGCATGGGCCGAGTCCTGGCGCTCGGGGGCTAAACTAGTCGGGCAAAGTGCATAGCGAAAAAGAGGTTAAGTCACTCGGATAAGTTCGGAATCAATAAAGATAAGGGATTAAAGTCATTGACATTACTTACAAAGAGGCAGGAATGCCGGATAACATATTTTAGCAAAATGTTTTACATTGCCTAAAGCCCTACTTGTACATGTTCACAGGGGGCCTAAATCTAGATTCTCCTCCAAAGCAGTAGAGAGGTGTCTCGATGTCTTCAAGAAGGGTGACAACTGATCATCATTCGCCGTGTGATGAAGCCCTCCTTGACAACTTCAAGATCCACTTGAGGGTAGAGGGACTTCACGATCGCCAGTGCTTGCCCAGCGCTCGTGGTCACCGTTTCCTTCAAGAGGGTCTTGAGCCTCTCGGGCACCACCTGCAGGTGCTAGATGACCTGGCTGTCGTCGCTTGGCCCTCCGGAGTGCAGGAATGACAGCATCGGCTCGGAAGCTTGGTAGAGCGCAGTCTGGGCCACTTCAGCAGTCCTGATCTTCTCGTTAAGGACACCAAACTGTGCATGTGTCCTTGTCTGGTATTCTGCAAGTGCAGTGGATCATCACCAAGAGTACTACAAGTACAACGAGGGCAATGGAGTGCCGAGTAAAGGAACACACCTTCCAGCTCTCGCGCCAGCTTCTCCGAGTTGGTTCAAGCCTAGGATTCCCAGCCCTCTGACGCCTTGAGCAGCTCCTTGAGCTTCACGATGGTAGAATCTCGAGCTGAAATAAGAAAAAGGAGTCAAAAAACGAACACTTATTGTAACACCCCAAAATTTTGCTTCTCTTAAATTCATGTGTGATTTGGCACTTTGGTGAATTTTTGGAATTTTCTGGAATTTATTTGGATTTATTTGGAATTTATTTGAATTTATTCCATTTTGAAATAATTAAAGAATTTAATTTTGCAAATAAAATTTTGTTGGAAATAATTTATTTGAGTCCCAAATACCCTAAAATATTTTCGAATTTTCTCGAATTTTTCTCGAGTCTTTTGCTATTTTTAATGAATTAAATGAATTACTGGTAATTATTTTAAATATTAAATCGCTGGAAATTCAACTCGGGTCAAGTACTATTCCTCCGACCGAGTCAGAACCCGAGTCGGACTCGAGTCCGACCCGAGCCACCGACTTGACCGAACCACGTTGAACCTTAACCCACGTGGACCAGTCGGATCGAGATCCAACGGTCATGATCGACCAAACCGACCGAGCCGTGTCGGACCAGGACCGTTTGCGCCAAGCCATCGTGGCCGTTGATCGCGCCACGTGGGCGGCGCGATTTCATCGTCCTCGCGGATCCGAGCCGAGTCCTCCGCCGCCCGTCATCAGTGTCAACCTCGGTTTCCGCGCTCTACCACGAGCCGAGGCCCCCTTTAAATACGCCGCGCCGCCATCGGAAGCGCACAACCGCCTGGCACGAGCCCCCTTCTCACCTCGCTCGAGCCGCCGCTGCCGCCCGCTATTGCTCGCCGGAGTAGAGGAGGTCTTCCGCCGCGTTCTTCGTTGATCCCGCGCATCCGCCGTCTTAAGCGACACCAAACCTGTGAGCCGAGATCGCCGTGTCGCGCCGCGCTGGGAGTGCCGACCTTCACGCCGAGTTGCGGAAAGCGGCGCACGGAGGTCCTCGTCTTCGTCTCCGGTCAAGCCAACGCCGCCGCGCCGCCATCAGCCCTCGCGAACTCGGACAGCCGTCCGATCTAGATCGGACCGTCACGGTGAGATCACGTTTAGATCCTCGGATCTAATCCCAGCCGTTGGTTTTAGATCCAACGTGCCAGATGGGCCACGTTCACCCCGAGCGTCGTCGCGATCAATACGGGGCCGTTGATTTTCGAATCAACGGCCGAGATTGTGCCACGCGTCTTGGAAGTTGGACCGACGCGGTCGGCCGATCACGCAGCGTGCGTGTAGACGCCGACACGGGGCCCGCGTGTCGAGGGCCCGCATGTCGCTGGCTAATCCAGCCAAGCGGCGTCACCCATGACGTCACGGTGGAGTCCCACATGTCGACTGAGTGAGTCCCGGCCGACGCCGATGACGTCACCCGAGTGGTCCCACATGTCGGTGACACGATGAGTCGTGGATCGAGTCTGATGTGGACCCGAGCGGCGTGGACCACGCCCATGGACCGCCGACGTCGACCAACCAATCAGAGGCTGCCACGTGTCCTGCTGACGCAATAATTAATTTCGAAAAGAAAATGATTTATTAATTCGAAATATTGATTCAAATTTAGATTCAAACTTCAAACGCTTATAACTTTTGCGTTTCAACTCCGATTTGAGTGATTCAAATTTCTAAATTTGTATAAAATTGAGATCTACCTAAATATGAATTTTATTTAATTTTTGGACTAAAGTTTTTCTCTGTAATATTATTTAATTGATTATTTAAACTTTAATAAATCATAACTTTTGCATTTTAACTCCGATTTGAACGATTCCAGTTTCTAAAAATCCAGAAAATTATGTTCTCTCTGTTTTTGGATTTTATTTGGAGTTTTGGGATGTTTTGCCTAGTGTTTATTTGTGTATTTGCTATTTGCACGCTTTACGAGTAGACGTTGAAGTGCCGGAAGGATTCGAAGGAGAAGTGTTGACTCAGGATCCAACTCAAGACCAAGAGCAAGTACTTTTTGAAGGCAAGTTGTGCTTTGACCATGTTGATCCTATTTCGAAATCTATTTTGATTTAAACTATTGCATGCTAGTTCAATTAGAAAGATATTTTGTTTAAACATGGGGGTTAGATAAATACCAATTTCTTTGTATGACACCTTGATTATCTAAGTATGTGCCATGATCCCTTGTCACCCTAGTTGTGGATTACTAGTTGGACATTATTAAGTTGCCAACATGGGTTTAGACCGATGTAGTACCTTTGCTTAGACACGCTCGTGCTCATGACATGATTTTGGACAATCAAATGCTAATATGGACTTAATGATATATTGAACCTGTTTTGGAAAAGTATCATGTGATGTTGATGGCACGTGGTGCATGGTAATCAAGCGGGGTTTGATAAACGGTTTCGGCCAGGGCATGTGGCAAGAGTAATCAGGTGGGCGGTTGTGGCATTGGGAATGTTGATTTGGTTTTTCGGGTAGTCTTGCCCTGGTCACTCTAAGGACTTAACCTTGCAAGCCTTTGAACTGGGTCATACTTGCAACCACATGGCTGGAATGGGACGGCCCTAGTTGACTAAGTCGCTAAGGACTCACTTGTGGAGCCTCGTGGTGTCGATTACACCGCTTTGTGTGATTGTGCGGGGAGCGTATCGTGGCGTGGCAGATACCCATCTAACGGTGTGTTGGTCCCATACTTCGCCTTGGCTAAGGGAAGGGATGGTGTAGAGCCTGAGCAGGAGAGGACCACTGTGTTGTTTGAGGCTTAGAAAGGCTTTGTTCTGAGGAACTTCGCCTTTGTGGTGTTTGACTGTATCTTGTGGGTAAAGTGCATAACCTCTGCAGAGTTGAGAATCTATTTAAATAGCCGAGTCCACGGTACTGGACAATGCTCGGGAATTATAGTCAAGGGTTAGACTTTCTTGAAAATAACTTGGATTTGAAAGGTGGGTTGGTTTAACAATGAAGATGATGGAAATGTGGTTTAGGATGGGGAAAAATGTTTGTTAAACTTCTTGAAAGTTATTTATGCTTTACTTATTTCTCTTTGCTTCGAATCTACTTTTATTACTTGTCAAAAGTCATTTCTTGCCAAATATACCTTGAGCTACTCCTTTGTACCAAGCCATGCATATAGTATATTAGCTTGCATTCTGTGCATGACTTGCTGAGTACCAAGTACTCACCCTTGCCTCAACACAATACCAGTTGAAGAGGAGACTACGCGGTTAGGAGGAAGATTTCCAAGAGGACCCGTCTACTTAGGGATGCGAGCGATCAGTTGCCTGTGGTATCTTGGATGGCGCCACGGTTATTTGATTTTCATTGCTATTATTTCTCTTTTAATCAGTTGCCTTGCAAGGCATATATTTGTATCTTGACCATAAGGTCAAGTAACGATTGGTTATTTAAATAAAGTACTTTGATAATATCGATTGGTATGATTGTGATATTTACCAATGTTAAGACTATGTGCACTAAGCGGCGTTCTGGACTAGTGCTGAATACACAGAGGGTCCGGATTTGCAAATTCGGGGTCCCGACAGAGGTGGTATCAGAGCCATACTTGACTGTAGGCTCAACCCTAAGCTAGAATGGTCGTAGTGAGGATAAAACCTATTTTCTAAAAGCTAAAAGTTTGTCAAGATAAGAAATGACATCTCGACTCATCCCCTTCTCTCTTTTCTTGTCTCTTGCTGAAATTTTCCCTTACCTTGTCACAATTTAAAAATTCTGAGTTCATACGTAAAGCACTCTTGTGACAGATGGAGGAAGAGTTCAACTACGTTGATCTGGGAGTTGGTCACGCTGCAGAACTTTGGCATATGCTACAGACTCTCGGAGGTTTTGAGAAGCCCCAATACCAAGTGGAAGTGATCAGGCAAGCAGGATTGATCAAAGCTTGTGATGTGAAGATTGAGGTACTGCTAGGAAGAAGGGCCAGGCAATCGCCGATACAACTGCGACCGCCGGAGATCTACAATGCAGATGGGCATCCAAGAAGTATCACGACGAGCAATGCGGCACATTACCGTATTCACGCCAGAGAGGTGGAAAGCACGGTGTTCCGTTACCATCCGCAGCGATAACCTTCTTGACCGAAGGACATTCAGGATGAGGATGCCACGGTTACACGGTTGGCACGATTTGTCGTCGCCAGGAGGATGTACTAGATAATACAAGCAAGGAGCTACAGAAGGCCCGCAAGGAGATCACGGCAGAGAAGAACAGATGGCGGGAAGCTCAAGAGTATGTGGCACACCTTCTACGAAGGATTGACGAGTTGGAGATGACTTTATGCGGACTGGACCAGAGCGAAGATTCGAGCTACACGAGCCGATCCAGAGGAGTCGATCTCGATGAGGACACGCTTCTTCGACTACCATAGAGGACACAGCTTGTCGGACATGGCAATCGTTTCGCGCCTATGCCACAAAGACCCGCACTCAGGCCGTGGAGGCTTTCTCGATGAGTGAGCATAGGTTCTATAGTGAGACTCCTTCGCCGAGTCGAGACATAGAAGAAAGAGTCACCCTTTAGGCGTTAGACTCCAGAGTTAGTTCGATTTGGATTTGCTTTGTTTGCTGAGTGTGCAGTATGTGTTGCAAGGCCCTTAGGCATTGTAAGCAGCCATACCAAGATACTAATAATAAAATTGGACCTTAAGGCTACACCTTTCGCCCCGCATAAGTTCCATATTACTTATCTATTCTTGTTTCCCTCTCATCTCTAAACCTAGAGCAAATCGACAGATGGTGAACACCCGTGGAAACTTTGGAGGCAATGGGAGTGGTTCTCGCCCAGCAGAAAACCCCAATGATGGAGCACCAGCACCGCTTGATTGATATGAGTAACTTTGGAGCATTTCTTGCTGCTCGGACTCAGTTGATGCATGCTATGATGCAACAAATGCAGCACGTCCTTTGCCAGGCCCACACCAATCAAGTTAATCGGGGACCACGCTTGAGAATACAAGGCTGTCGAGTTCATGAGAACTCACCCACCCACTTTCTCTCGGGAATGCCAATCCATTGGAGGCCGATGATTGGTTAAGATCAATCGAGAGGAAGCTACACATAGCCCAATGCATAGGGAATGAGAAGGTACTCTACGCTTCTCATCACTGGAAGGAACAACGGCCAGAATGGTGGGAGAACTTCGTGCCACGCAAGAGAACCCTCAAGATATCACTTGGGAAGAGTTCACGGTGCATTCCGACAAAGATCACGTGCCTGAAGGAATCATGGACCTTAAGAAGGAGGAGTTCAGAGCATCAAGCAAGGTAATCACCGGTGGCCGACTACGAACAAGTTCACACGGCTAGCACGCCACGCA
This sequence comes from Rhipidocladum racemiflorum, assembly GCA_036346355.1. Classification (NCBI taxonomy): domain Eukaryota; kingdom Viridiplantae; phylum Streptophyta; class Magnoliopsida; order Poales; family Poaceae; genus Rhipidocladum; species Rhipidocladum racemiflorum. The sequence continues at coordinate 57,140,983 of CM070583.1, forward strand.
CCTGAGGATGTAGCGACAGATAAATCCAGACAGTCTCGTTTCATGAAGGGACTCAACTCAGGATTGCAAGTAGGATTGATCACCCACACCTTTCCAGATTTCCAAGAGTTGGTGAATAAGGCACTTATTCTTGAGGACAAAGCGCAAGGAACCGGATGAGAACAGAAGCGCAGGATGCAACAAAGAAGGATCACGCCAGTGAACGCAATAGCGGCGCTGAGAGTTGCACCAAATCAATTCTTCGATTCCAACCACGAGAATGCAACGAGGACACCATCCCCAGCACCAAGGCCCGCCAATCGAACTATCGGACCCCAGCCCCGCTTAGAAACGCTACTCCAGCAATCGAAGGAACAGTGAGACGCTGCTACAATCGCAACGAGCCGTGACACTTTGCCATGATTGTCCAAAGAAGACAGCAGGAGCGACCCGATTCGTTTCAATCTAGGAACCACCCCAGCTAGGGCGCGGCACCAGGAGCCACACCCCAGCACCGTGGTGAGAGGCCGAGTCAACCATGTCACCGCAGATGCAACTGCGAGAATGCTACGGACGTCGTCTTGGGTAAGTTACTTGTTAACTCGATTACACCTGCTTGCAGTTTTGTTTGACTGGAGCTTCGCATTCGTTTGTTTCGCAAGGCTTTGCTACTAGAAATGACTTGAGAATTGCAAGACTTAAGTGCATGCTTTTAGTTCAAACCCTGGTTCCAGAACTCGAGCGGAAGTAGGATATTCCGGGTGAGAATACTAATAGATGGAATAGAGTTCCTAGCGAACCTTATAACTTTGGAGACCCGGACCTTAGGCGTCATATTGGGAATGGATTGGTTATCCAAGCACAAGGTGTATTGGATTGTGGACAACGGACTATCTCGATTGAGAGCCCGTGTGGGAAGAAAGTGGAATTTCAAGCCCTGCGATTAGAGATGGACAGATTATGGTTAACAGTACCAAGGCAATCAGCATAGAGGATGTCCCAGTAGTGAATGAGTACCCAGACGTTTTTCCCGAAGATCTACCTGGTATGCCGCCGGACAGGGACATAGAGTTTGTGATAGAGCTTGTACCTGGTACAGCACCGATAGCAAAGAGACCCTATCGGATGTCCACCGAGGAGTTGGTAGAAATGAAGAAACAGTTGGAAGAGTTAATGGAGAAAGGATTTATCAGACCGAGTTCGTCACCGTGGGGAGCACCAGTTTTGTTTGTCAAGAAGAAGGACGGGAGTTTCAGGATGTGCATTGACTACCGTGCACTCAATGAAGTCACCGTGAAGAATAAGTATCCGCTACCCAGGATTGATGATTTGTTTGATCAGTTAAGAGGAGCCGGAGTTTTCTCCAAGATTGATCTGAGATCGGGATACCATCAGTTGAAGATCCGATCAGAAGATATTCAAGAGGCGCATTCTCGTCAAGATATGGACATTACGAGTTCTGATTATGTCTTTTGGGATTTGAATCGCCCGACTTATTTCATGAATATGATGAATAAGGTGTTCATGGAATATTTGGACAAGTTTGTCGTCGTGTTCATAGGCGATATCCTAGTCTACTCCAAGACAGAGGATGAACATGCCGAACACTTAAGGCGAGTTTTGGAAAAGTCGAGGAACAGCAAATTTTCTCCAAGTTCAGAAAGTGTGATTTTTGGAAGGACAATGTGGAGTTTCTTGGACATGTAATGACCGCAGAAGGAGTCGCCGTAGATCCAAGCAAAGTAGAAGCTTTGTTACATTGGGAGCACCAAGAAGGCGTGACCCAGATTCGGAGTTTCCTTGGAATGGCAGGATACTACCGCCGCTTCATCGAAGGCTTCTCGACAATTGCGAAACCTCTTACGCAATTCTTTGAAGAAGGAAAAGAAGTTTGCATGGACGCCTTGAGAATGTGAGAAAGGATTTCAGGAGTGAAGAAGCGATTGACATCAAGACCGTGTTAGTTCTACCTGGATGTTGCTCAAAGCCGATATTTATTGTGACGCATCGCGCCAAGGACTTGGATGTGTGTCTGCAGAATGGAAAGGTAAATCGCTATGCATCAAGGCGATTGAGGCCGCATGAGGAAAATTATCCGACACATGACCTAGAGTTAATGCCGTAGTGCATGCCTTGAAGATATGGCGTCACTATCTCGATCGGAAGGATGTGAAGTATATACGGATCATAAGAGCCTTAAGTACATATTCACCGGTCGGATCTGAATATGAGGCAAAGGAGATGGTTAGAGTTGATCAAAGACTATAATGTTGGAATCCATTACCATCCGGGAAGGCCAGCGTAGTAGCCGATGCCCTGAGTCGGAAAAGCCATACAGTGAGTGCGTTGCTAGCCACAAGCGAGGATGAGTTATGTAAGGATTTTCGGAAAATGGAGATTGAGGTTGTACCTAGCGGATTCTTGGCGCATTGGAAGTAAAGCCTACCCTAGAGGATCAGATCCGAGAAGGGCGAAGGATGATGACAAGATCCGCGAGGATTAAGTCCATAAAGGAAGAAGGCAAGGCAGAGGACTACAAGTAGGAAGAGCAAGGCACGGTGTGGATGAAGGATCGCATTTGTTTGCCTAACAAAAGGAGTTAAAGCAACTGATTCTGGAAGAAGCCCATGACTCTAAGTACTCAATTCATCTGGAAGCGCCAAGATGTATCGGGATCGAAGGAGAGATGCAGTGGCCGAGTATGAAGCGTGAAGTTGCCGAGCATGTTGCATTGTGCGGCGTATGCCAGAGAGTCAAGGCAATGCATCGAGACCAGCGGGATTGCTACTGGCTGAAAATACCTGAGTGGAAGTGGGAGGAAATCGGAATGGATTTCATTACCGGTTTGCCGAAGACTCAAGGAGGTTATGACTCCATATGGGTTATAGTGGATCGCTTGACTAAAGTAGCCCATTTTATTCCCGTGAAGACCACTTACTCGGGAGATAAATTAGCAGAATTATACATGATTAGGATTGTCTGTTTGCACGGAGTGCCAAAGAGGATTGTATCGGACAGAGGTACCCAATTTACCTTAAGGTTCTGGAATAAGTTGCATGAAGCCATGGGAACCCGTTTGAACTTGATCTGACTTATCATCCACAGACGGATGGACAGGCCGAAAGAGTCAACCGGTCTGGAAGATATGTTGAGAGCTTGTGCATTAGCTTATGCTACCTCTTGGGATAAGAGTTTGCCGTATGCCGAGTTCGATTACAACAATAGTTATCGAGGCTAGTTCTGAGATGTCACCTTTTGAGGCCTTTGTATGGTCGACCACTTGGGACGCCATTGAATTGGAATGAGACCGGCGAGCCCGTGTCTTTGGTCCTGATATTCTTCAAGAGGTCAAGAAGCGGATCGCCATGATTAGGGAAAGGTTGAAGATAGCCCAATCTCGACGAGGAAGAGTTATCTTGACAATCGTCGCGAGACTTGAGTTTTGAACCGAGAAGACTTTGTATACCTCGAGTTACGCCTCTCGGGGAGTTAAGAGGTTCCATGCCAAAGGGAAACTTGCACCCGTTATGTTGGACCATTTAAGGTTTTGAGCCGCATAGGCGGTTGCTTACCACCGGAGTTGCCACGATCGCTAGCAGAGTGCATGATGTGTTCCATGTGTCCCGATTGAAGAAGTGTCTCGAGTTCCCGAGGAGCAGACACCGCTAGAGTCAATTGAGTTGCAAGAAGATTTGACTTATAAGGAACATCCGTGAGGATTACGGACACAATGGATCGAGAAACTAGAAACAAGTCAACCCGCTTTTGTAGAGTTGATTGGAGCAACCATGAAGAAAGCGAAGCGACTTGGGAGCCTTGAAGAGGATTTGAAGAAAGAGTTTCCAAACCTATTCCTTTAGTAAGCCACGAATCTCGGGACGAGATTCTATTAAGGGAGGTTTGTAACACCCCAAAATTTTGCTTCTCTTAAATTCATGTGTGATTTGGCACTTTGGTGAATTTTTGGAATTTTCTGGAATTTATTTGGATTTATTTGGAATTTATTTGAATTTATTCCATTTTGAAATAATTAAAGAATTTAATTTTGCAAATAAAATTTTGTTGGAAATAATTTATTTGAGTCCCAAATACCCTAAAATATTTTCGAATTTTTTCTGAATTTTTCTCGAGTCTTTTGCTATTTTTAATGAATTATCGGGAATTATTTTAAATATTAAATCATTGGAAATTCAACTCGGGTCAAGTACTATTCCTCCGACCGAGTCAGAACCCGAGTCGGACTCGAGTCCGACCCGAGCCAGCCGACTTGACCGACCACGTTGAACCTTAACCCACGTGGACCGTCGGATCGAGATCCAACGGTCATGATCGACCGACCCCGACCCGAGCCGTGTCCGGACCGGACCCGTTTGCGCCAAGCCATCGTGGCCGTTGATCGCGCCACGTGGACGGCCGCGATTTCGTCGTCCTCGCCGGATCCGAGCCGGAGTCCTCCGCCGCCGTCACCGTGTCAACCTCGGTTTCCGCGCTCTACACGGAAGCCGAGGCCCCCTTTAAATACGCCGCCGCCGCCATCGGGAAGCGCACAACCGTCCGCACCCGAGCCCCCTTCTCACCTCGCCTGAGCCGCCGCCGTCGCCCCGCTATTGCTCGCCGGAGTAGAGGAGGTCTTCCGCCGCGGTTCTTCGTTGATCCCCGCCGCATCCGCCTCTTCCGACGACACCAAACCTGCAGGCGAGATCGCCGTGTCGCGCCGCTACCGGGAGTGCAACCTTCACGCCGGAGTTGCACGGAAACGCTGCACGGGAGGTCGTCGTCTTCGTCTCCGGTCAAGCCAACGCCGCCGCGCCGCCATCAGCCCTCGCGAACTCGGACAGCCGTCCGATCTAGATCGGACCGTCACGGTGAGATCACGTTTAGATCCTCGGATCTAATCCCAGCCGTTGGATTTAGATCCAACGGTCCAGATTGGCCACGTTCACCCGGAGCGTCGTCACCCGATCAATACGGGCCGTTGATTTTGAATCAACGGCGAGATTGTGCACCGCAGCGTCTTGGAAGTTGGACCGGCCAGTCGCCGGCCGCCGCAGCGTGCGTGTAGACGGCCCGACACGCGGGGCCCGCGTGTCGAGGGCCCGCATGTCGCTGGCTAATCCAGCCAGCGGCGTCACCCATGGCGTCACGATGGGTCCCACATGTCAAGACCGTGAAGTGAGTCCCCGCCGACGTCGGCGATGACGCGTCACCCGAAAGTGGTCCCACATGTCGGTGACCACGATGAGTCGTGGGCCAGAGTCTGATGGACCCGAGCGGCGTGGACCACGTCCATGGACCGGTGGCGTCGGCCAACCAATCGAGGCTGCCACGTGTCGCTTGGCGACGCAATAATTAATTTCCGAAAAGAAAATGATTTATTAATTCGAAATATTGATTCAAATTTAGATTCAAACTTCAAACGCTTATAACTTTTGCGTTTCAACTCCGATTTGAGTGATTCAAATTTCTAAATTTGTATAAAATTGAGATCTACCTAAATATGAATTTTATTTAATTTTTGGACTAAAGTTTTTCTCTGTAATATTATTTAATTGATTATTTAAACTTTAATAAATCATAACTTTTGCATTTTAACTCCGATTTGAACGATTCCAGTTTCTAAAAATCCAGAAAATTATGTTCTCTCTGTTTTGGATTTTATTTGGAGTTTTGGGATGTTTTGCCTAGTGTTTATTTGTGTATTTGCTATTTGCACACTTTACGAGTAGACGCGTTGAAGTCTGGAAGGATTCGAAGGAGAAGTGTTGACTCAGGATCCAACTCAAGACCAAGAGCAAGTACTTTTTGAAGGCAAGTTGTGCTTTGACCATGTTGATCCTATTTGAAATCTATTTTGATTTAAACTATTGCATGCTAGTTCAATTAGAAAGATATTTTGTTTAAACATGGGGTTAGATAAATACCAATTTCTTTGTATGACACCTTGATTATCTAAGTATGTGCCATGATCCCTTGTCACCCTAGTTGTGGATTACTAGTTGGACATTATTAAGTTGCCAACATGGGTTTAGACCGATGTAGTACCTTTGCTTAGACACACTACGTGCTCATGACATGATTTTGGACAATCAAATGCTAATATGGACTTAATGATATATTGAACCTGTTTTGGAAAAGTATCATGTGATGTTGATGGCACGTGGTGCATGGTAATCAAGCGGGGTTTGATAAACGGTTTTCGGCCAGGGGCATGTGGCAAGAGTAATCAGGTGGGCCAGTTGTGGCATTGGGAATGTTGATTTGGTTTTTCGGGTAGTCTTGCCTGGTCACTCTAAGGACTTAACCTTGCAAGCCTTTGAACTGGGTCATACTTGCAACCACATGGCTGGAATGGGGCGGCCCTAGTTGACTAAGTCGCTAAGGACTCACTTGTGGAGCCTCAGGGTGTCGATTACACCGTTTGTGTGATTGTACGGGGAGGCGTATCGTGGGCGTGGCCAGATACCCATCTAGCAGTGTGTTGGTCCCATACTTCGCCTTGGCTAAGGAAGGGATGGTGTAGAAACCTGAACCGGAGAGGACCACCTGTGTTGTTTGAGGCTTAGAAAGGCTTTATTACTGAACTTCGCCTTTGTGGTGTTTGTTGTATCTTGTGGGTAAAGTGCATAACCTCTGCAGAGTTGAGAATCTATTTAAATAGCCGAGTCCGCAGTGATTGGACAATGCTCTGAATTCTGAGTCAAGGGTTAGACTTTCTTGAAAATAACTTGGATTTGAAAGGTGGGTTGGTTTAACAATGAAGATGATGGAAATGTGGTTTAGGATGGGGAAAAATGTTTGTTAAACTTCTTGAAAGTTATTTATGCTTTACTTATTTCTCTTTGCTTTCGAATCTACTTTTATTACTTGTCAAAAGTCATTTCTTGCAAATATACCTTGAGCTACTCCTTTGTACCAAGCCATGCATATAGTATATTAGCTTGCATTCGCATGACTTGCTTGAGTACCAAGTACTCACCCTTGCCTCAACACAATACCAGTTGAAGAGGAGACTACGCGATTTCGGAGGAAGATTTCAAGAGGACCGTCTACTTAGGGATGCGAGCCCGATCGATTTACTGTGGTATACTGGATGGCGCCACGAAGTTATTTGATTTTCCGCTGCTATTATTTCTCTTTTAATCAGTTTCGCCTTGCAAGGCATATATTTGTATCTTGACCATAAGGTCAAGTAACCAGTTTGGTTATTTAAATAAAGTACTTTGATAATATCGATTGGTATGATTGTGATATTTACCAATGTTAAGACTGTGTGCACTAGCGCGTTCCTGGACTAGTGCTGAATACACAGAGGGTCCGGATTTGCAAATTCGGGGTCCCGACACTTATCTGCGACAACAAAGTGATTGGACAAGCACTTACACTAGAGGGAACCGGAGATATCCAGTTTCTCCCCCCCGCAAGACGTTGACCACGGCTCGAAGCTCTTGTAGCTCGGCCTGGTGCTCGTTCCTAACCCACTCCAGATTGGCATTATACTCCTGGCGTGTTTTGATCTCTGGGAGCACCCACTGGAGAAACTCCAACTTAATTTCAGAGTGGTCTCCGAGGCTCTGAAGAAACAAAAAGGAAACAAAGACATACCGATCAAGATAAATGAAAGAAGTAAAAGACTGACAACTTACCCGCACCAGTTGGGCACACTCGATGGAGTGCTCAAGGAGCTCCCTCCTCTCCTTTTCCTCCGCCTCGTCATAGATGGGCTCCCACTCACCTTCCTCATCGCACATCGTGGCTCGAAGACAAGGCCTGGTGCGTGGGCCTGGGCGTGGCTCTCAAGGGATTTCCTCGATTGGAGGGGAGGAGCAAGCGGTGGGCTCCTGGACCGTCGGACTCGGGGACGGCCCAAGGTCGTGATGAGATGGTGAGGAGGTTGGCACCGATTCAGGGATGGCTTCGGTGTCCTCGAGTACGGTCCCACTCGGTGAAGGCCCCTGTCCCGGCTGGGGACATCCTTTGGATTGGCATCCTTAGGAGTCCCAGCCGGCATGTCCACAGGAACATCCTCAGATGGTTTCCTAGCAACAGGGGAGATCAGAACATGGTTTAATGAAGCAAAGGCAACAGTCAAGAGGGAAACTGACCTGTTGGACTTTCGTATTTTTATCCCGGGCCCCTTCCGAGTGGACGAACCACTAGCGGAGGAGCCCGGCTGCGGACCAGACCTCGGGGCTTACGGTGCAGATTGCACCGGGGGCTAGTCTGAGGGCCTCGGAGCCTGGCGATGACCTACCTATCAGTTTGTGTATGGACAAGAGGCGATATTGCCAATAGAAATCGATATAAGTTCATTAAGGGTCATTAGACAGGATAATTTATGGGCTCAGGAATATAAAGATTTGATAGCCGACAATTTGGACGACTTAACTGAATTGAGGTTACAAACGTTGGAATGAATTCAGAAAAATAAGGCTAGAATCACAAGAGCCTATAATAGGAAGGTTGTGCCAAAGTCATTTGATGAAAATGATTTATTTTGAAAAACTATTCTGCCCATCAGCTCAAAAGATAGCCGATGTGGAAAATGGTCTCCAACATGGGAAGGGTTGTATAGAGTTAATAGGCTAGTTCATGGTAATTCCTATATTTTGGAAACTTTGGATGGAGTTTTGTTTACTAAGGCACTCAATGGGAAATACCTAAACAAATACAACCTAAGTGTTTGGGTGGATTCTTAATCGACTAAGAAACTTTACTCGATAAAATTTTGCTGGTCAATGGAACCTAAGACCGAATTAACTCATTGTGGTTAATTCTAGTCACTTAAGCATGGCAGATGAGATGCATCATCCTTAGAATAAAAATCAATAATATCAAAGCAAGGTAACAAGCATTTAAAAGCAAATAAAACCTGTTAAATAGACGACTTAAGTTACAAACACTTGTTCAAAATACACAACATTGTTTTCAAGAAGACGAGACATTGTTCTTGGAACAGCCAATGGAATGATTCAAACGTTCAGAGCTTAAGGTCGACACGCAACCCCAAGAGTGTAGCGACAGCCTTGGCAATGATGTGCTCCACTTGATAAACAATCTTATCATCTTCCTCAGAGGTGCTTGGGATTTGGACAACCTTGGCTGATTGGGCCTTAGCCGCGTTCATTGCCTCAGCGAGGGAAGTTTTATGAGTCTTAGCCGATGAGGTGAATTTTTGCAGCAGTTCTTCAAAATTGGCCATCTGCGTTGTGACCTTGGCTAACCCTTCCTCCAGAGATTTCTTGGTTGATTCAAGCTCAGCCAAGCTCTTCTTTGTGCCATTAACCTCCTGAATGACTTCGTCGTACTACGCCTTCTTTGCCTTGGCATCGGCCACAAGCTATTCTAAGCGCTTCTTATCCTCACGCTGAGCCGACCGAAGGTCGATCCTAGCTTTTGCTTCATTGACAGCATATTTCTTGTCATCTAGGAAGCAAACTTCTAGGAGGGCCACGCAAGTCTGTTGGGGCAAGTCGGCTTTAACCTGATCTATTAGATCCCTAATTGGTTGAGAGTTCTCTAGAAGAGCAGCGAGGGACCAAGAAGCAGACTGAACAATTTCTGCAAAAAGTCCTCGGTGCCTGGGACCATGTCGGGACCCGAATTTGAAAATCCGGACCCTCTGTGTATTCAGCACTAGTCCAGGAACGCGCTAGTGCACACAGTCTTAACATCGGTAAATATCACAGTCATACCATTTGATACTTTAATTAGATAAACAAACTGGTTGCTTGACCTTAAGGTCAAGTTACAAATATACGCCTCGCAGGGCGAAAATTATTAAAAGATAAATAATAGCAGCGGAAAATAAGATAACATCGTGGCGCCATCCAGTATACCACGAGCAGCAGGTGGGCTCGCTCCTAAGTAGACGGTTCCTCTTGGAGCTCCTCCTCCAAAGCTGGTGTAGTCTCCTCTTCAACTGGTGTTGTATTACGGCAAGGGTGAGTACTTGGTACTCAGCAAGTCATGCACAGAATGCAAGCTAATATACTATATGCATGGCTTGATACAAAGGAATAGCTCAAGGTATATTTGCAGTAAAGAGCATTTAACAAATAATATAAGTAGATTCGAAAGCAGTAGAAACAAGTATATCACTAATAACTTTTCCAAGAGTTAAATAAACATCTTTCCAAATCCTAATCCACATTTCCATCAACATCATTATTAGTCCAAACCCAACCTTTCAAGTCCAAGTTATTTTCAAGAAAGTCTAACCCTTGACTGTAATTCCCGAGCGATGTCCAATACCGCGGACACGGCTATTCGAATAGATTTTACACTCTGCAGAGGTTATGCACTTTACCCAAAAGATACAGCCAAACACCACAAAGGCGAGTGTCCGTAACAAAGTCTTTCGGAAACCTCTAACAGCACAAGTGGTCCTCTCCGGTGATTGCACACTAACCCTTCCCTTAGCGAAGGCGAAGTTTAGGCCAATCCACCGTTAGATGGGTACCTGGCCGCAGCCCCGGTACGCTCCCCCGTACAACTACACAAAAGATATAGTTGACACCCAGAGGTCCCACAGGTACGTTATTAGTGACTTAATCAACTAAGTCCGTCCCATTACAGACATGTGGTTGCACGATTGACTCAGTTCAAAGGCTTGCAAGGTTAAGTCCTTAGGGTGACCAGGGCAAGACTACCCGAAGAACCAAAACAACATTCCCGGTGCCACAACTGGCCCGCCCGATCATTCTTGCCACATGCCCCGGTCAAAAACTATTTATCAAACCCCAGTTGATTACCATGCACCACGTGCCATCAACATCACAACACATGATACCTTTCCAAAACAGGTTCAATATATCATTAAGTCAACATTAACCTTTGATTGTCCAAAATCATGTCATGGGCACGTAGCAGGTCTAAGCAATATACTACAACGGTCTAAATTCCCATGTTGGCAATTTAATAATGTCCAACTATTCAAACCTCAACTAGGGTGACAAGGGATCATGGCACATAATTAATTAACCAAGGTGTCATACAGCAATTAGGTATTTATCTAATTCCCATAATTTAAATAAAGTATTTTCTAATTAAACTAGCATGCAATACATTGAATCAAAATAGATTTCAAAATGGGAGCAACATGGTCAAAGCACAACTTGCCTTCAAAGAGTACTTGTTCTTGGTCCTGAGTTGGCTCCTGGGTCAACAATTCACCTTCGAATCCTTCCGGCACTTCAACGTCTACTCGGAACGCGTGCAAATAGCGACAAATGAATAAAACAGTAGACAAAAAGTGTCCAAACATCCAAATGAAGTCCATAAACAGAGAGAGCATAATTTTATGAATTTTTAGGAATTTGAACCGGCGAAATCGGAGTTAAAACGCAAAAGTTATAAGCGTTTGAAGTTTAAATAATCAATTAAATAATATTATAGAGAAAAACTTTGGTCTAAAAATTAAATAAAATTTACCATTAGGTAGATCTCAATTTTATACAAATTTAGAAATTTGAATCACTCAAATCGGAGTTAAATTGCAAAAGTTATAAGCGTTTGAAGTTTGAATCTAAATTTGAATCAATAAACCGAATTAATTAAATAATTTCTTTTTCGGAAAATGATTTATTGCGTCAGCCGTGACACGTGTCAGCATCCGATTGGTCCACGTGGACTTGCTGACGTCAGCACCGGCCGAACCCACCGATGACGTCAGCATGACGTCACCGTGACACGTGGCAAGACCCGGATGCTGCCACGTGTCCGGGTCAGCGGACGCGGTCCACGTGCGCTCGGTCCCGTCGCTGACATGCGGGCCCCACTGACACGCGGGCCCCGCGTGTCAGAGACACGTTCCACGCGAGGGCGCTGACCGCGGCGGTCACGCTCCCAGCCACGTGGCTAGATCTCGGCCGTTGATTTGAAAATCAACGGCCCAGATCAGATCTGGTTATCACGTGCTGGAGTGAACGCGGTCAATCTACGCCGTTGGATCTAGATCCAACGGTTGAAAACGACGTTAACCCCGTAACGTGGATTACGTTACGGGTGACGTGGCCGATCGTGGGCCGTTGGATCTCGATCCAACGGTCCAGATCCGATCTGGGTTCTAGGGTCTTGGATTGCACGTGGGCTCACCTGGATCGTTGGATGAAGATCCGACGGTTCACCGAGCTCGGGGACGGCGATGGCACGCGGCGGCGCTGGGTGGCCAGAGCCGAGGATGACGTCCAAGTCAACGGCGCTCCGGGGCTTCTCCGGTGAGGTGAAATGTCCCTTCCGGTGCGCCTCGTCGCGAGGAGTTCGAACCTAGGGTCGTCGGCGGCGGAGGACGGCGGCGGAACAAAGCGAAAACCGTGCCGGAGAAGAGACCTACTACGGCGAGCGATTGCGGCTAAACGGCGGCGGCTAGGGCTCGGCGGACTAGGGTTTCGGGTGCGCACAGAAAAGGGCAACCTCGAGCGATGTCCCACGCATTAAATAACCCCGGGATGTGCGCACAAATCGGAACCCTAACGGAACACTTGACTGCTGGCCGGAGGAGTCCGATCGGACTTCGGGGCGGAGACGAAGGTGGGCAGCCGTCCACGTGGCGCGATCAGCGGCCACGATGGCGCGGGCGAGATCGGATCCGGACCGGATCCGGTCGGATCGGTGCGGCTCATCGTGGGCCGTTGGATCTTGATCCAACGATGCGCCGCAGTTGGGCTTCATTTGGACCGGTGCAGCTCGATGCAGGCTCGAGTCTGACTCGAGTTCCGACTCGGTCGGATGAACAGTACTCGACCCGAGTTGATTTTCCAGCGATTAAATATTCAAATTAATTCTCGGAAATTCATTTAATTCATTAAAAATAGTAAAAGAATCAGAAAAATTCCAGAAAAATTCTGGAAAATATTTTGGAACATTTTGGACTCAAATAAAATATTTCCAACAAAATTTTATTTGCAAAGTTAAATTCTTTAATTATTTCAAAATGGAATAAATTCAAATAAATTCCAAATAAATTCCAGAAAATTCCAAAATTCACCAAAGTGCCAAATCACACTTGAATTTAAGAAAAGCAAAATTTTTGGGATGTTACAGACCATGAGCTGATGCCCCTTCCGCCTCCTTTATGATTTTGTCGATGTGCGTGGGGACGTGGTCATCTTCTTCTTCTATGCCCGACTAATTGAAACCTAGAAAACTTCCAAGTTCAATGGTCGGCTTGGTTATGGCAGTGGAAGGTGTTGGAGTGCTTTGAGACGATGCAAGCAGCGCCGGCTGTGATGGTGGAGGGAGAAGATCACTTGCAGTATCTTTCAGTAGGCCGACGTGGGTTAGTGGAGAGAATGGAGGAGAGGATGAGTGCTGCAAAATTTTAAGGTTGTTAGCCAATTAATCTCGTGAAGGAGTTTAAAAGGATGAAAGGAGTAATTCATTACTTATCCACAACAAAAGTGTGGGGTGAACTTTCGGTTGATTCCTCCTGGGCCGGTTGACTTGGCTTGGTGCCTCTTTTAATGAATTTTTTATATGGGCAGCCGCATTTTGGTTCTATAAACAGAGTTGGCTTTGAGTGATTATGGCATGATAGAAATGAAGGGAATATGAATTTGACCAATGCAATATAAACTTACTTGGCTGTTGGCACTCCAAGTCAGAAAGAGATGGGGCCTGAATACCCAAAGAGCCAAAAAGTATATCCGGATAAGGCCGCTTTAGACGACTTAGTGGCTTCTTACTGGTTTGACCAATGTCAGAAGAACCGCCAATGGGTCTCTTACAGGATGCCTTAGTCTGCAAAAGAGGGGAATTGGTCAAATATGATCTTGAGGAGTATTCGAAGTACGATTGTGAGAACTAGCATCGCTGCTAGAGCTCGAAGTACTTTTATCGGCGTCAGTCGAATCTGAGTTGTCAATCAAGCCTAGGTAGAAATTGGCTCACAGCAGATAGTGTAAGTTCTTTTGGGAACATTTCTGCTAATATTTCTTACCACTAGACTGTGTAAGCCAAAGAACACTGGCTGTGAAGGATGAAACAAGGTAAGCCCTGAAGTTGGAAATCATCGGCTATACGTAAAATCATGTTAAAGGTAGTAGCCTTCTTTAGACATTCTCTGGGACTAAGCCGACTAAGCAAGCTCATACATGGGATTACTTGGCCGAATACAAGTTGTCGGACATACATCGAGGGATGATAGAACTCGTATGAAGGATGAAATGTCAAGTTTTTTTGTGAAGGCCTATACTTGGATAAAGAAACAATTTGAAAAGCTAAATGGTTTCATCTGGCATATCGATGCTATCCCACGCCAAGTGGATCTGTGGATGAATGATGGATGAGGGAAGTTGACGGCTTCTTTGTAGCGGAAGAAGTCACTCAGTAGGAAATCTTTCTTGCTCAGCTGAAAAAAGGAGGCAATAAACTTTTTTACTCTAATGGGAGGTTAACTTTGTATATCCCTCACTAACGCACAAAAAGTATTTTTCCCCAAAAGATCGGCTGCTTCTAAACTAAGGGGCTTCAACCTCTGGCACTTCTTTACAGGGAAAGGTCGTAATTGTTGTAGTATCAATATTAAATGGCCGGCTAAAAACACAGTATAACCAGGTTTGGATTAACCAAAGGAGACCACCGATGTTGCCGACTGAGTATTGACCCTTCCCTATGAACAGTCGACTTCTGACAATATGCATCGTTTGGTAGATAGTTCCAAGGAACATCTTGCCTAAAGCTAGCCGACGGCCCTTTATCAACTGCTCTACCAAGGCTTGATACACTTGCATTGGCCCCAAGGATGCTCTACAAAATAAGTATCAGTCCAACCACATATTGAGGAACGCTACGTGCTCCTTGTTCGATACTGGACCTGTGCCCTTCTTTTCCTCCATATACTGACTTCTGCCTTCACCCTTGTGGAAACAAGCTTGTACAGAGGTTTCTCACCGAAAGCCGATAGTTGAACTCCATCAGGGCAGAGACAGCATAGCATGGATACATCCAGAAGAGTTGAGCCGATCGGGTCTATTCTTAACGTGAAAGCATTAAAGGTGTTTGACCAGAAGTACCAAGAGGTGGCTATCAAGGACTCATTGGCTTGAGGGTCGGCTAAAGAAAGAGGAAGGCATTTCTATATCCCAATCCTTTCCCACAGGGGCATCTTTGCAGCAGCAATTCGATTATACCAACCCCTCCACCACTTAAGTGCCGTCGGCCAAGATTTGAAGCTTTTGCTCTATCCTTCTATGTTGTACTCTGAGGCAAACAAAAGGAGTCTAGGAATTTCCTCGTTTTTTACGATGGTCAGCTCTAGGCTACCTATCGAGCCTAAGTAGTACTGGTTTCCCTATTGGGTTCAGGGATGAGTACCTAGCTGGGATCCATTGCTGCCAAGCCAATGAGGAGAGAAGCTAATAGATGAAGAAGAAGAGCACTGGAAGCCGATTGAGAAGGAGGTGAGAGCTTGAAGGCGTGAAAATGACAGGTGAATGGGTCCCATATTTATAGCTAGGTAACTGGAGGTGAAAAGGTAGGAAGTTTTTTTGGTGGAATGCAAACAGATCATACGAAAGATACGCGTGTAAGAGTTTTACAGTGCAATAAAGGGAGCAGTTATTGATGAAAACAATGCATTCAGTAAACAGCTTGTGAGATGACGAACAAAATTTTTTGAAAGATACAATATCTCCCAAAAACTGGGGGGCTGAAAGTGCATCTAGGCCCCTCATTTTATTTTGGTGATTAATGATGACACAATTAATGTGATCTAATGCTTCAACTAAGATTAATGCAGTTATCGAGATCACATCAAGCTCGGAATAAGATTGGACCGTCCTAAGCGCGTCAAATTTTGAGAAAACGGCATCAAGATGAAGACTTTGTAATTTTTATATTGTTTTGAGTCTTAAGGATAGCCGTACTATTAAGAGGATGCGACGGAAAATCGATTTTAGGATGTGCATGTGCTCAACATCAAAACTTGCATTCAAACTAGCACTCAAACACTTGCATTTTTCAAAATCTGGAATTCAAACCGAGTCAGTGAACTCGGAGAGTCCGGACCATGTGTCCGGAGTGTCCGGATTCAATCCGGAGTATCCGGACAATATGTCCGGAGTCTCCGGGTTGGACCCCTCGGCCACTTTTAATTCCAGATTGTCCGGAGTATCCGGACATTGTGTCCGGAGTCTCTGGATAACCCGGAGTCTCCGGGTTATTTGTCCGGACACTCCGGCCTGTACAAAAACGAGAATAACGGCTAGTTTTTGAACTGACTATTTAAAGCCCCCACTCTCTTCCAATGGCTAGGAACTGGATTGAGCTCATTCATTGCAGCATTCAAGCCACTCCTAACCACTTCCAAGCTTTTAATAGAGCTCATACTTCCTCCCACCATTAGATTTGGTTTTGGATCCATTTTGGTGTGGAGAGGAAGAAGCAAAGTGCTAGGTGCATTCATTTCTAGTTGTTGAGCACTAGTTCATCCTCCAAGTGATTCTTCGTGGCGTTATTGCTCTTGGAGGTTGAAGGTCTCCTAGACGGCTAGGAGTCACCGGGAGCCACCAACGCGTGTGGTGAGCCCCGGTCGTTTGTGAAGGCAAGTCTCGCCTCCGAAAGGAAAGAGACAAGAAGTGAAGCCGGCGAGTGCATTTGTGCAACACCGAGAGGAAAGCGGGTTGAAAGAGACCCCGGCTCAAGTGCGACCGAGCCACCTCAACGGAGACGTAGGGTTCCCTTCAAGAACCCGAACTTCGGTGAAAATTCGTGTCCCTCTCATTCACTTTTTCTTCCTAGTCTTGCTTATTTGGATTTGAATTTGTAAAATTAGATCTAGCTCTTTGCTTAGCTTTAATTCAAATCCTTACTAGCAATTGTTCTAGGTTGTTCTTGCTATCTATTTCTAGTGGTTTATTGTGCTTGCTAGAGTAGTCTTATTTGCGCTCCCGAGCCAGCTAACCGGAGAGTCGGACACAAGACCGGACACTCGGACAAGCGAATATCCGGACCAAAACCCGGAGACTCCGGGTTGACCTGTTCGGCCTGAGTTATTTCCGCTGCGATTTTTTAATCCGCCTATTCACCCCCCCTCTAGGCGACATCGTTGGTCCTTTCAATTGGTATCAGAGCCAAATCTCCTTTATTTTGGCTTAACCGCTTGGAGAAACAAAGATGTCGGATATAGATAAAATTACCGAAACCCATGCCCAAGACAAGGCCACGGGTTCCGGTATAGGGGTTGCAATTCCTTTAGATTATTCCTCCTTTGGAGTCTCAAACTCCTCATCTTATGTTTCCGTCTCGTCTGGCCGAGCGCCTCATTTCGATGGCACTCGCTATGCGGCATGGAAACACAAGATGAAGATGCATTTGAGATCACTTCACCCTTGCATTTGGAAGATTGTTGAAACAGGTTTCAAGCCCGCAAACCCCAACAATCTTACCTCCGAAGAAGACAAAGCTCAACACTTCAACGACTTGGCCGTCAACGCCTTGTTCAATGCTTTGAGCGACTTCGAGTTTAACCGGGTCGATGGCCTTGACAATGCCAAGGACATATGGGAAAGATTGATGGTGTCTCATGAAGGTGTCTCAAGTGTTCGTGAATCCAAGATCGAGCTTATCATTGGAGAACTAAGCCGATTCACTTTGGAAGAAGGAGAGTGTTACACCAAGATGTTTGATCGCTTGATGGTTCTAGTAAATCAAGCTAAAGGACTTGGAAGCACCGAGCTCACCGACAAAGCAATTGTCAAGATCATCCTTCGAGTGATCACCCCCACCAACCGCAACCTTGTGCAACTCATCCGCGACCGGCCAAACTTCGACACTCTCACTCCTCATGATGTGATTGGCCGGTTGATGACGGATGAGATGATGGTTAAGGAAGCGGAAGTGGTGGAGGAGCTCAAGTCCGGCAAGAAGAAGGGCATCGCCTTGAAGGCCGTCAAGGTGGCCCAAGAAGCCGAAGAGAGCTCAAGCGATGAAGAAGAGTCGAGCGGCCCCTTGACAAATGAAGATATGGCCTTGCTCGTAAGAAGATTCAACAAGTTCTTGAAGAAGAAGGGCTACAAGCCGGGAAGTCACTCCAAGGGCTTTGGCAACAAATCAAGAGGGTGGCACTCTTCAAGAAAGTGCTATGAGTGTGGGGAACCCGGTCATTTCATTGCCGAGTGCCCTCACAAAGAAAAGAAGGAAGACAAGCCCTTCAAAAAGGACAAGTTCAAGAAGAAAGACAAGGACAAGAGCAAGAGGTACAAGGGCAAGGGTCATGCATACATCGGCAAGGAGTGGAACTCCGAGTCCGAGTCGGAATTCGACTCCGACAATGAAGGAGGACTTGCCACCGTCGCCATTGCTACACCACCAACTAAGTCAAAGGGTCTCTTTGACAACCTAAGCGACGGCGAAGGAGATGCTCCAATTTGCCTCATGGCAAAGGGGCACAAGGTATCATCTAAGAGCCCCATTCCCTCTATTGTTGATTATGGCTTAGATGATTGTGATAGTGATAACGATGAAGTAGCATTTATGTCTATGAATGACTTTGATATTGAAAAACTAGACTTGCTACTTAAAGACATTGAAAAATTGGAGGAAGTGGTAGAACAAAAGGAGGCTACTCTTGAAGCTCAAGAGGATCTCCTTATATTTGAAAAGAAAAAGAATCTTGAGCTAGAGAAGAGCCTAGCTTTTGAGAGAAAGAAAAATGAGGACTTAGTCAAAAACTCAAATTTGACTAAGAATAAAATAGTTAGTCTTGAGATCACCAATGCTTCACTCGTAGAGCAACTTGCTCAAGCAATGGATGCTTGCAAGTCTCTTGAAGTGAAGCTTGTTGATCTCTCGAACAATGCTTCTTCCTCAATTAACAACTCCAATAGTTCAAAGCCTTCAAGTAGCAATGGATGCGCTAGATGTTACAATATTGATGTTGCTACTTGTGCTACTAACCGTGAGACTTTGAAAGTCTTGGCTCATGAGAATGAGAAGCTTAAGGGGATGCTTGAAGATGGACTTCAAAAGTCCCTACAAGGCTAGCAAGGGTTTAGAGGAGATCTCGGTAAGCGCCAAGGTAATCCTAAGAAGCATGGGCTTGGATATGTTCCGCCTAAGGGCAAAAAGAGCAACATCGTGGTTGCTCCTTTAAGCAAGCCGATTCATTTTGTAAAAGGCGAAGGAACATCCAAGCACAAGGCTCACTCCGAGTTTTTTTGCTTCATATGTACTTAAGAAAACTAACCTTGGTCGTGTAGTTGCATGTCATATTGGGCGTAAGCCAAAGAATGCTCCTATTGTTCGCTCCATTTGGGTCCCAAAATCTCTAGTTGCTAATGTGCGTGGACCTAACCAAGTTTGGGTACCAAAGAGCAAAAACTAAATATGTTTTTGTAGGCCTATATCTCCGGTGGAACGAGTTGGATTTTGGATAGCGGTTGCACGCATCATATGGCCAGGAGAAAAGGCAATGTTCGCACACTTGGATGAAAATGGATCAAATAAGCGAAAGTATTGTCTTTGGAGACAATGGAAAAGGAGAAGTAATTGGTTTGGGTAAAATCTCTATCTCAAATGATTTTCACTTAAGTAATGTTTTACTTGTTGAATCATTAAGCTACAATTTGTTATCCGTTGCACAATTGTGTGAAGCGGGTTACAATTGTCTGTTTAATGAAAAGGGTGTGGAAGTCATTAAGAGGCTTGATGGTTCAATAGCCTTTAAGGGACGTTTGAAGGGTAAGCTCTATCTCGTAGACTTCAATACGGATAGACTTAATCTTGAAACGTGCTTAATGGCTAAATCTAGCATGGGTTGGCTATGGCATCGCCGACTAGCCCATGTCGGTATGAGGAACCTTCACAAACTCATCAAAGGCAACCACATCCTTGGACTAACTAATGTTGTCTTTGAGAAAGATAGGGTATGTAGTGCTTGTCAAGCGGGCAAGCAAGTTGGTGCCTCCCATCCCGCCAAGAATGTGATGACGACCTCAAGACCAGTTGGAAATGCTCCACATGGATCTATTCGGTCCGTAGCTTACATAAGCATCGGGGAAGTAAGTATGGTCTAGTAATTGTAGATGATTTTTCCGTTTCACTTGGGTATTTTTCTTGCATGATAAGGAGAAGTCCAAGTGACATTGAAGAAATTCATGAGAAGAGCTCAAAATGAGTTTGAAGTGAAGATTAAGAGAATTGAAGCGACAACGACACGAGTTCAAGAACATTGGTGTGGAGGAGTTTCTTGATGAGGAAGGAATCAAGCACGAATTCTCGGCTCCCTATTCTCCTCAACAAAATGGGGTGGCCGAGAGGAAAAATCGAACCCTCATCGAGATGGCGCGGACGATGCTTGACGAATACAAGGTTTCCGATAGTTTTTGGGCGGAAGCCATCAATACCGCATGTCACAGCTCCAACCGCCTCTACCTTCACAAGATCTTGAAGAAAACGGCGTACGAATTGCTCACCGGGAAGAAACCAAATGTATCCTATTTCAGAGTCTTTGGTAGTAAATGCTACATCCTCAACAAAAGAGCTAAGTCTTCTAAATTTGCTCCTAAAGTAAATGAAGGTTTCTTACTCGGTTATGGAACTAATGCTTATGCGTACCGAGTTTTCAACAATACCACCGGTGTCGTTGAAATCTCGCGTGACGTAACTTTTGATGAGTCTAACGGTTCTCAAGTAGAACAAGTTGATCGTGCCGTAATTGACAGGGAAGAACCTCCTTGTGAAGCTATCAAGAAAATGGCAATTGGGGAGGTAAGACCTCAAAATCTGGAATCTCACCCGAGCACCTCAACCCGAAGTCTCCGGCCTGAAACTCGGAGTCTCCAGGTCATATACCGGAGTCTCCGGATGGGTCAGGCTCAGGTGATATTCCCTCCTCGTCCATTCAAGCTCACGATGGTTCCAACGCATCCCAAGATGAAGAAACCATTCAAGCTCCAGATTCAACTGTTCCTCACCCAAGAGTTCATCAAAGCATTCAAAGGGATCATCCAGTCGACAACATTCTTGGAGACATTAACAAGGGAGTATCTACTCGATCTCGAGTTGCAAACTTTTGTGAATTTTACTCGTTTGTTTCCTCTCTTGAGCCTCTTAAGGTAGAAGAAGCACTTGATGATCCGGATTGGGTGATGGCCATGCAAGAGGAGCTCAACAATTTCAAGAGAAATCAAGTTTGGGAGCTTGTTCAAAGACCAAATCAAAACGTGATCGGCACAAAATGGGTCTTCCGGAACAAGCAAGATGAGAATGGAATCGTGACAAGGAACAAAGCTCGTTTGCTTGCTCAAGGGTTCACTCAAATCGAAGGTTTGGATTTCGGTGAAACATATGCTCCAGTAGCTAGGCTTGAATCAATTAGAATATTACTTGCCTTTGCTACTCACCATGATTTCAAGCTTTATCAAATGGACGTGAAGAGCGCTTTCTTGAATGGACCACTCTCGAGATGGTCTACGTCGAGCAACCACCCGGCTTTGAAGATCCAAAACACCGGACCACGTCTACTACCTTCACAAAGCCCTTTATGGACTTAAGCAAGCACCGAGGGCTTGGTTCTAATGTTCTGAGATTTCCTTCTCGGACAAGGTTTTGTAGTCGGAAAGGCTGACCCTACTCTCTTTACTAAACATATTGATAATGATTTATTTGTATGCCAAATATATGTCGATGACATCATATTTGGATCTACTAATGAGCATTTGTGTAAAGAGTTTAGCAAGATTATGACAAAAAGGTTCGAGATGTCCATGATGGGAGAAATGAAGTTCTTCCTCGGCTTTCAAGTTAAACAACTCAAGGAAGGAACCTTCATCTGTCAAACCAAGTACATTAAGGACATGCTCAAGAAGTTTGGAATGGAGGACGCCAAGCCAATAAAGATGCCTATGCAGGCCAACGGGCATTTAGACCTCGACAAAGAAGGTAAACCGGTCATCCAAAAGGTATATCGCTCGATGATCGGTTCTCTTCTTTATCTTTGTGCATCTAGGCCCGATATCATGCTTAGCATTTGTATGTGTGCACGTTTTCAAGCCGCTCCAAAAGAATGCCACATGGTGGCCGTTAAGAGAATCTTGAGATATTTAGTGCACACTCCTCATTTCGGACTTTGGTATCCGAAAGGATCTTCCTTTGAGCTAGTTGGCTATTCGATGCGGATTATGCTTTGTAAAGTGGATAGGAAGAGTACCTCGGGGACTTGCCAATTCTTGGGTAGGTCTCTAGTCTCGTGGTCTTCCAAGAAACAAAACTCCGTAGCCTTATCCACTGCCGAAGCCGAATACATAGCTGCAGGGAGTTGTTGTGCTCAACTAATTTTGGATGAGACAAACCTTGAGTGATTTTGGCCTATCCTACAAAAGTGTTCCACTATTGTGTGACAATGAAAGTGCCATAAAAATTGCCAACAATCCCGTCCAACACTCCCGTACAAAACACATAGATATTCGCCATCATTTCCTAAGAGATCACGCAACCAAAGGCGAAATTGACATCCAACATGTGAGTACAAATAATCAATTAGCCGATATTTTCACCAAGCCCCTTGACGAGAAAAGGTTCTATGAATTGAGAAGTGGTCTAAATATTCTAGATTCTCGTAACGTGGCTTGATAAGTGCTCATATATTGGTTGGTGAATGAAAAATGAATTTCAAAAACTTATTCATCTTTTCCTCTGAATTTACTTTGTGTTTTTGGCCTTTTGATCCTACGATCTTGTCATTTGCTATGTGACCATAGTCTGATTGATTGATTGTTCGCTGGTCATATATCAAGTTGACATCTTAGGGTCTCGTTCTCCCTCTCGTTCCGCAAAATTCCTTGTTTCTTCGTGCGTTTTCCCTTACTCCTAACCGAGCTGGGGAACCCGGAGTATCCGGTTTTCAATCCGGACTCTCCGGGTTAGCCCGGAGTCTCCGGACATTTTGTCCAGAGTGTCCGGGTTGGGCCGGAGTATCCGGACTGGAGTCCGGAGTCTCCGGGTTGGGGCGGACGGTTTAAGTCCCCCCAATCCCGCGCGGTTTCTTTTTCCTGTTCCTCCGTGCGCCTCGTCCTCTCCCGTGATCCTCTCGTGTCTAGGGCATACTCCTTCCATCCTCAACTTCTCCAAGGGCTTGTGGACTCTACCTCACCCTCGATTTGGAGATCTAGGTAAGGAACTCGTGCCCTAATCAATTTCTTTCCGGGTTTGGTTCAAATCTCGTGGTTCTTAGGGCCTCTCCTCATGCTTCTTCTCTTCTAGGGTGTGGCTTGAGTCCTTGTGGCCCTCAAGATCGGAGAATCACCCTCCCTAACTCACCCGTTCTTCACGTTTCAAATCCTCTTGAGGTGAGTACTCTCGGTTGTGCCCTAATTCCGCGAAATTTCCTTGCTAGATTGTGCCCTGTTCATTTCTTGGATATCCTAGTGGCAATCTAGATTCATTTCGTTCAGTTTTTGCGGATTAGATTCCACTCTTTGGGCCGCCCGTGCGCTTATTCTGGTGAATCCGGAGTATCCGGACTTGTGGTCCGGAGTCTCCGGGTTAGTCCGGAGTATCCGGACAGTTTGTCCGGAGTCTCCGGGTTGATCCGGAGTATCCGGACGATTTGTCCGGACTCTCCGGGTTGAGTGCTTCGGCCAGAATTCCTTTTTCTTTAAATTTCCAATCGCCTCGCGGCTAACCTTTTTCCCTCGCCTTATGCAGTGGATGGATCCCTCTCAGGGGTCTTCAACTGGTGGTGGTGGTGATCGTCCTAGGGACTCTCCGTCTCCGGACAGTCCCTCCAGCTCTCCGTCTGCTCGACCGGCGCCCAAGAGGCCGCGTCATGCCGTGGCAAAGCAGCCCACCTCCAGGGGAAGAGGTGCGCTGAGGATTGGAACCTCATCTGGTCCACAGACTTCTGTTCAGCCATCTTCCCAGCCTCGGCTCGGCTGTCTCGGCGGCGGCGGCGGCGATCTCACCTCGAGGCTCCGTCCTCCGCTCAGCCTCAGCCCGATCCAGATGAGCATCCTGCAGATACTCATGCTAGGCTGAGGGATCAGAAGAGAAAGGACGTTCGCACTTCGGTCATTTTATTGGCCCCTTGGCCAAGGCCAAGCCCGTGTGGAGGTACCCTATGTCAATCAATCCCATGAGAGTGATTGACTACAGGACGGGTTCTGGCAAGGGCAAAGCTATTGTTGAGCAAAGAAAGAAAAATCCGCTCAGTTTCCATCAGGATGAGTATGTGGACCGCCGGTTCGGAACCGGTTTCGATCAGAACTTTTATGAGGCGGTCCTCTACCCTCTTGAGCACCCGGTGGTCGAATGAAGACTATTATTTGGGAGTACATGGCAGCGGTGAGCATCCTGTGTTCTCTCGCATTCTCGAGATTTGTGAGCTGCATGAAGTTAAGGACATCATGTCTTTCAAGTTTGATTGGAACAACGAGATAATCATGCAGTTCCTACGCCACCTGTATTTTGACAAGGCGAGGATGCTATACGGTGGATGGTAGCGAGTTTGGTACAAGGCTAATAAGAAGAGGTTTGCGAGTCCTCCACCTTCGCTACAATGACAGCCGAAGCTTCATGAGAAGAAAGTCTTGTCTCCCAAAGCAGATCGAGTCATTGTATGACACGTCCGGGAGCTTCACAGTGGGGACCATCAAGGGCCTGAAGGATGTGCTGCTGTCCTCAACGGGATGTTGAGGGTCACTCTTTGGCCCAAGGAGGGAGATGCATCGCCATTAGTTCCTATGGAAGGAACACCGCTATACCACCTCGTTGAGCGCACTCATCCATTTGATATTGTTGACTTCATCTGGGAGGCGATGAGACAGAATGCGCAGAGCAACATGGCGGCTGCAGCTACGCTCCTTTTGTGATGGCGTTGATCACTTGATCGGTGGTGCGAAGTTTGTCGAGGAGGAGGAGCACCTTTCCTACAAGGTCCGACCTCCTCTGCTTCCTCTGCTCAGCAGCACTGGTCCCACTCCTCCGAGGACTCGTCGTGGTCGCGCCCGGCTTCCACCTCTGCATCTGCTCTGCTGTGCCTCCCGCGTTCGCCGAGCATCGAGGTTCCTCCTGGCGTGCTCTAGAAGATGCTGAAGCACATCTTCTGTCTTTGCCGCGACATCTCCACCAGGCAGAAGGTGATGAGTCGGCAGATCAAGAAGAATGGCCAAGACATTCGCAGCATTGGCCGCCACAATGGCGAGGCAGTTTCCCCCAGTGACTCCTCCGGGTCTTCCGAGGAGAGTAGTGATGCCGCGTCCGCAGATCAGCTCTTCGGCATCACCTCCTCTACTCCGCCTGCTGCTGGAGATGACCCTGGCAGCGAGTACTCAGCGTCCGACGACGAAGGCGACGACGAGTGATTTCTAGTGTTCCTCCTCTTTTGGTGTCTTGATGCCAAAGGGGGAGTGTGATATCTTTTCTTCGTTGTCGTCTAGTTGTCACTATCTTTATTGCTGCTTTTTATTATTGCTTTTCATGATGTGAACTCTGTTATTTCCTCTCTATCCATGTAATGACATTAATGCTTATCTTATGCGTGGTTTGCTTTCAATTAATTGTGATGTATTCTCGGATGCAATGTTTGAGGGGGAGCTCTCGGTTATTTTCTCGTTAAATATGTGCATTTGATTCCACTCAATACTTCTAATGCACACATTTAGGGGGAGCTCCACCTTTTATTTTGAATTGCTAAAGTCAATTTCATATCATGTTATTTGCTTATAATTGTGTTGTCATCAATTCACCAAAAAGGGGGAGATTGAAAGTGCATCTAGGCCCCTCATTTTATTTTGGTGATTAATGATGACGCAATTAATGTGATCTAATGCTTCAACTAAGATTAATGCAGTTATCGAGATCACATCAAGCTCGAATAAGATTGGACCGTCTAAGCGCGTCAAATTTCGAGAAAACGGCATCAAGACGAAGACTTTGTAATTTTTATATTGTTTTGAGTCTTAAGGATAGCCGTACTATTAAGAGGATGCAACGGAAAATCGATTTTAGGATGTGCATGTGCTCAACATCAAAACTTGCATTCAAACTAGCACTCAAACACTTGCATTTTCCAAAATCTGGAATTCAAACCGAGTCAGTGAACTCGAAGAGTCCGGACCATGTGTCCGGAGTGTCCGGATTCAATCCGGAGTATCCGGACAATATGTCCGGAGTCTCCGGGTTGGACCCCTCGGCCACTTTTAATTCCAGATTGTCCGGAGTATCCGGACATTGTGTCCGGAGTCTCCGGGTTATTTGTCCGGACACTCCGGCCTGTACAAAAACGAGAGTAACGGCTAGTTTTTGAACTGACTATTTAAAGCCCCCACTCTCTCCCAACGGCTAGGAACTGGATTGAGCTCATTCATTGCAGCATTCAAGCCACTCCTAACCTCTTCCAAGCTTTCAATAGAGCTCATACTTCCTCCCACCATTAGATTTGGTTTTGGATCCATTTTGGTGTGGAGAGGAAGAAGCAAAGTGCTAGGTGCATTCATTTCTAGTTGTTGAGCACTAGTTCATCCTCCAAGTGATTCTTCGTGGCGTTATTGCTCTTGGAGGTTGAAGGTCTCCTAGACGGCTAGGAGTCACCGGGAGCCACCAACGCGTGTGGTGAGCCCCGGTCGTTTGTGAAGGCAAGTCTTGCCTCCGAAAGGAAAGAGAAAAGAAGTGAAGCCGGCGAGTGCATTTGTGCAACACCGGGAGGAAAGCGGGTTGAAAGAGACCCCGGCTCAAGTGCGACCGAGCCACCTCAACGGAGACGTAGGGTTCCCTTCAAGAACCCGAACTTCGGTGAAAATTCGTGTCCCTCTCATTCACTTTTTCTTCCTAGTCTTTCTTATTTGGATTTGAATTTGTAAAATTAGATCTAGCTCTTTGCTTAGCTTTAATTCAAATCCTTACTAGCAATTGTTCTAGGTTGTTCTTGCTATCTATTTCTAGTGGTTTATTGTGCTTGCTAGAGTAGTCTTATTTGCGCTCCCGAGCCAGCTAACCCGGAGAGTCCGGACACAAGACCGGACACTCCGGACAAGCCGGAGTATCCGGACCAAAACCCGGAGACTCCGGGTTGACCTGTTCGGCCTGAGTTATTTCCGCTGCGATTTTTTAATCCGCCTATTCACCCCCCCTCTAGGCGACATCGTTGGTCCTTTCAGGGGCATATATTGACACCAGAATCTGGCGGATAGCAGATTTGCTAACAATCGGTTTGGCATGATTAGTTGGTTAAGGAGAGTTTCGAGTTTGGAAAGTCATAAGCTGATACAGGTTTATTGGATTGTAACCGATGTTAATGTTAAGCTGATACGGATAGTTACGTGAAGAGTCTAAGGAGAACACGGTCGGATCAGATACTATAAAAGAAAGATATAGGCGACATCGGAAACACACAATCAATCAAACAACTAATCTACTTTTTATTTTTACTTTTTTGTCGACTAGGAGTAGAATTTTAGATTTGTAATCTTTCCTCTGTAATTCGCTTGATCAATAAAGTTATGCATCGCTAATTATTGATTTCATTAACGCTAACCCAGGTTCGCTTTTTCACCGATTTTGTTGCACATCGCCTTCTTCAGGAAAAACGGCCTTTACCCTTATATAATCAACTCAATTAGGTTGATTAGGTTTATCAGATTACTTTTCATCTAAATCAGCTCGAACGGCCGACTAGATTAGATCATTGTTAAGATATTAGATCGGCTTAACAGCTGGTTGAATTACATATTTTATCTTGCCAATTGCAGGATTAAATTGGCTGGCACGCCCGCACCCCACAATTAAACCCGGCATTTGCGTGTGCTGATTGCCGATTAACTTATCACCACATTTTTTGGCATCAACAGTCATGGAGCGACAGGCTTACGCGTGGTTCGGCTGGTGTGCGAGCATGGACTAAGCCATGAATGGTAATCTCATGTACGATAAATCAATTTAGAACCATAATTAGCAAGAAAACCATCTAGGATTTAGAGAGCAAAAATTAATCTACATTATTTAGCTAATAGCATACAAAGTGAAAAAGATGGAATCTGGCGACATACCGTTAGACCTTGGAGAGTTATCTGATAACATGTTAAATAATAAATTGATCATCGTACATCCATCCTAATGCAAATCAAAAATATTGAGAATAAACGAACAACAATCATGGAATAGATTAACATAAAATACAGAGAATTTTAACTATTTTCTCTTTATTTATTGTAGATTTATTATCTTACTTAAAATCTCTCTAATGTTGTTTTAAAATTTACGCATCAATACTAGGAGTCCAATATATCTCGAATATCAGAAAAAGGACCAACAGAAATTCGGCGTGTTGTCACGTTTTGAGCAGGAACACGTGTATGAATGGCAAGGCACGCTAGCACTTGCTTCGCGGCACACCGACGGCGACGGATTTATCGAGGCACGTCTTTGTTATTGCTTTCTACCATAGTTGTTGTATTTCCGATTTTAGTACAATCTGCATCGGACTACGAATATTTCTGATGTACTTTAAAAAACCTCAACCTGAGATTTGGGATCACGAGATCGGGGCACAGTTCTCCCGAAAAATTGATTGGAGTCCTCTGTAGGAAAGGGGGTGGGTGGGCGGGGTGCTCGTAGAATCTTGAGATTTTTATATGGATGGATAATCCCACCAACCACGTGTGACGTGCAAATCGTTATCGTTCCACCTGTTGCTTTTGAGACAATCATTGCTGTCTAGTGCCGAATTGATGGTACACTGGCCACCTTATGAGAGAGGAAAAAATCGTATTTAGTATAAGTTTTAACTTATATTTATAAAGTGATACAACAGTTTCGTGAATTTACAAAAAAATCATCACCTCCGGTTCACAGAAAACCGGCCAAACATGATCGGTTCCCTGTGAACCGGCAAAGCCCGGTCATGGCATTTTTTATTTTTTATTTTGCTTTTTCTGATTTTTGAAACCGAGTTAATTAAAATGCAAATAATTTTTGCTGTACAACTCTAAATTCAATGAGACAACTTTCTAAATCAGTGTAAAATCATTTAGATTATGAATATACAAAAATATTTTAGTTTTGATTATTGTGCAGCAAACGATGTCCAGGTCACGATAAATTATAATTAAGATCAAGATTGTATTCAGGCTCTGCTCTAGTAGTACTCCTGTTATTTTATGATCATTTGTCGTTATTGATCATAAATCTACAATTAAATGAAGAAGCAATATCAGTTCAGTGTATTCCACAAGTACATGCAATCATGAAGACAACATTTATAGCCGATTGCATAATATACTTCAACACCAAAATCATGCAAAGTAATGGTGGATCCACCAGCTACCTTAGCTATTCCCATCTATTACATATTAAGGAATTATTCAATGCTATAAGCATGTTCGGATGGCGATATGACAAGTTATCAATATTATCATTTCAAGTTTACAGATCTGCACTCAACAACAAAGTGGATCTGCCCTTTCACCAGAATTCACAAGCATGTTTGATAAATATAGCAAGGAGGGGTTCAATGTGGGCACCCACAAGGCCACAACCACAAGTGTGTGCACGGGTCAGACCAGAACAGTCTTGAAAAAAGACAGTGGTGCAATTCCAGTTTGAATTATGAACTTATATTTTGATAGTTTGTAGAAGGATCATCATAAAATAACAGGAGTACTACTAGAGCAGAGCCTGAATACAATCTGCACCGGACTAGATGACAAATGATCCAAGTCCATCGGTTTCGCTGTCGATGGATAAATAAAGATATTACAATGCAGCCAAAAAAACTTTCGGTTCATGAATGTGTTGATGTAACGGCATCCAGGTAATTTGTTTCCCATAAACTGCGATCTTAATTATAATTTGTCATATGTGTGCTGCGCCTAATTGATCTTAATTAAGCCTCATGGCAAAAAAAAAACTTTCAGCGCATGCATTTGCTAATGTGACGGCATCCAGGTAATTTGTTTCCCGTAAACCGCGCTTAGTGGATCTTAATTATAATTTACCGTGACCTGGACATCGTTTGCTGCACAATAATCAAAACTAAAATATTTTTGCATATTCACAATATAAATGATTTTACACTAATTTAGAAAGTTGTCTCATTGATTTTGGAGTTGTATAGCAAAAGTTATTTGCATTTCAATCAACTTGACGAGTGCCCATACCATGGGTACCCCCATCAGCCCGGAAGCACGAACGGGCTGACCTATCACGGCGAAGGCCCAGCACCACCGAAGGGTACTTGGGCGCGAGGCAACCCCCAGCCTGTGCGGGGCCGACTGACGGCGATCGGCGGACTCGATTCCGGCGGTCGGCATCGATGCGCCGCCGCTAATATTGAAGCTCAAGCTCCACTGCACACGGGCTAGCGGGGCCACGGCAGTGTCGTGGCTGCCTTGTCTTGCGCAGCGATCCCACAGCATCCGTGCAGGGTAGGCGGCTCCTTCCCGAGACCGCCGAAGGGCCACCAAAGAAGTCAAGCCCCGTCCCGCCGCTGGCACACCGCAGAGGAGTACGCCCACTCGAGGCCAAAGCAAAGTCAAGCGCCATTAAAGCCACCGAGGCCGACAAGAGCACCACGCAACACGCCACCCAGACAAAGACTACGCAAGGCTGCTCACCCGCAGAACCACCAACCTGCCTCGGACGGCAGGGTCGGTCTGACAAGACAGAACTGAGACATCAAGACGTGCAGGCCCCTTTTCTCGTAGTTTTCCCAACTCCCGTGTAACCTTGCCTCCTCCGTCTATATAAGGAGAGGCGGACCCGAGAGGAGGGGCGGAGAAGAGAAAGCGATCTTCTAGGTAGCCTCGACTCCCTAGCTTAAAGCGTCAAGGGGATCGGACAGCCGACCGTCCGCCTCGCTTGTACACCCCTTGTCCATCTCCCAAAGATCAATACATCCACACCGCACGAACTGGAGTAGGGACATTCGGCCCGAACCAGTATACATCTTCTGACTCCTTGAGTCGACCATTCGGGGAGAGGGAGCGCGCGACCCCATCCGACCATAAATTCGTATTGCCGGTGCACGAAACACCGACACAACTCGGTTTCAAAAATCAGAAAAAAGCAAAAATAAAAAATAAAAAATGCCATGGCTGATTCATGGGGAACCGGTCATGCTTGGCCGGTTTTCGGTGAACCGGAGATGACTAATTTTTTTATAAATTCGTGAAACGGTTGTATCAACTTGTAAATACGAGTTAAAAGTTGTACTAAATACGATTTTTTTCTATGAGAGATCGAACCGTTGAAGCAAATATCACTGTGGATGATTTGGACCATTCGTTGTATGATCAAACAGTTCTAACCGTCAGAGACTATTTAAGTTGTAAGATCATCTCCAATAGTGTTTTCTAAATCTAGATCCCTCATATACAGAATTCATTCAAAAGATTTCTTCACTATCTCTCTCCACTCTCTAATAGCATTTCTCGAATCCCGCTCTCTATTTTCTTCTTCATATATTATAATAATATTTCATAACCACCATATGAGCAATGTTTATTTTCTTTGGAAAAAAAAATTGAGCGACTATTTTTAAATGCTGGAATTTAAAAGTTAAAATTTATTCTAACGGTCATCGTAACGGCTATGTTGTAACGGTTATGGTGTAGATGAAACACGATTAATCAATTTAGAACTTTTGATTAAATAATATATCAGATAAAATAAAAACATGCCTTTTATATGTATCCATGCATGTACATTCTTCACATTCTATTTTATCTATCTGAACATAGGATATATATATGATGTGGTGTTCATCATAATCTACATATCATCCGCAGATTCAAGCATTACCAAGATATACCTTATCAATTAAATCATCAAGCACTATATCCAGTCAAGAGCATCCAACAGTCAAAACTCACTACACCATGACACAATATTACCGTCGGATATGTCGGAAATAATCGATGATCACCAATAGACTATCTCGCTCGGTAAATTTAAGCAGCAGTTATCTATCGGTAATACTTCTTTTAGGATCGAGTGTAATCGGCAATTATATATGTACTAAAGACTAATTGTGTGTCGGTAAATCTAATGTTATGGGTCAAATTGTCTGTCGGCAAACATGTTACGACTCATTATCTGTCGCCAAAATATTTAGGCGGGAGAAGAAAACAATGCGCAACAACAGGCTAGGGTAGGTTTCTATCCCCACAAGACGCACGGCTCCTTTTCGGTTTCTTCCCCAAAATCCCCGCACCACCACGTGCGCCTTCGATCGATCCCACCCCACACCCCCACGCCGGCTCCCCCCCCCCCCGCCGCCCCCACGCGCGCCTTCCCCCTCATCACCGCTGCCCCCACGCCATCGCCTCTCGGCCTCGACCCCGTGCCATTGCCTCTCGCCCTCGCCGCTGCCCCCACGCGAGCCTTCCCCCCCGCCGCCGCCCCCACGCGCGCCTTCCCCCTCGTCACCGCTGCCCCCACGCCATCGCCTCTCGGCCTCGACCAGCGCCATCGCCTCTCGCCCCGCGGCGCCCCAGCGCGAGCCTCACCCCCACCGCCACGCCATTGCCTCCCACCTCGCCGCCCCACGCACGCCTTTCCCCGCCGCCGCCCCACGCTGGCCGCTTCCAGCCCCGCCACCACCCCCACGCGCCTCCAACCCTAGATATTCCCCAAAATCCTCAATCTATTCAGTGGCCCATTCCAATATTCCCCATGGTTGTCGCCCGTTGGTGTCAGGCTGTCAGTAGCTCTGTGCATTGCCTCCGACAAACGACGCCCTGCCACGCCTCCTCCAACAATGCTGCCTCGAGCCTACTTCGCTGGCTCCTGAACCCCCTCTGGGCTGATGGCCGAAAGAGGTATCAAATTCTGGTTCCTGAACCTCCAACAATGCTAGGTTTTGAGTGTGCTATTAAATTCTGGTGCTATGTTGTCTGAAATTTTTAGGGGATTGTGTGTGTGTGTATCATCGAAGTCCCCATAAGCATGACCTGGAAAAAGGTTTATGATCCAGCGTATATAGATAGCTGTAAAATTAACCAGCACGTTGGACCTTGCTGTATTCTCGAGTAGTGATTCGTTGATGGTAGGAATTTGTGGACTGAATCTTTTAGGCAACAATCAAACCAGTCTTGTTTGGGTTTGATCAAGAGAGGCACAGGCTGCTGGCAATCCATCCTCGAGAGCTAGCAACCCTCCTATTAATCCAGCAATGTACTCCTATATAGGCAAGTTAGCATCTCAAGCAGCAGAGAGTATTCACTGCAAGTACACTTGCCACGGTGATGTAAA
Organism: Rhipidocladum racemiflorum; assembly: GCA_036346355.1. Classification (NCBI taxonomy): domain Eukaryota; kingdom Viridiplantae; phylum Streptophyta; class Magnoliopsida; order Poales; family Poaceae; genus Rhipidocladum; species Rhipidocladum racemiflorum. Next base: position 57,174,145 of record CM070583.1, read on the forward strand.
TTGTCTGAGGATGTTGCCAAATTAACAACATGCAGTACACATTTTGCTCAAAATCTCCAACTGGTGGTCTAGTTAAATTCGCTGCTGGGCCAGCTGATCCAAGACTTAATTGTACTAGGCTAGTTATTGTACTAGGCTAGTGACAAATTTAGCTAACTAGCATGTTTCTGGGCACGTGTTGCCAACGTTTGGACATGTGGAGATAAAAATCTGAATGCATGAACTTGACTCAGGTTTCATCTTTTGTTGGTCCCTAGTCCCAAGATATGAAACGTGCGTGCATATGCATGCATGCTATCCAACATTTGTATGACAAGCTTTGTGATCTAAGAGATGTGTTGTAATTTATGAACTTATAATGTTTGAGGACCACAAAAGTATGTATATATATAGTAGTAGTATAAGATTTCATTTTACCGTCAACTAGGTAGTTGTTTCTGAAATCGTACCCAACACATGCTATACCCTGACTGTCTCAATGTTTTGTTTCTTTTGTGAAGAATCATCTGCGTCATGTTTGATTTCCAATCCTAAATTTTATTGAACTTGATTAGACAATATATTAATGGAAGTTCACTTCTGCATGTTTTTCTTGATATATTAATGGAAGTTCACTTCTGCATATTTTGGTTAATATGAATTTATGAATTCTAGTTACAATGTTGACGACCAACATTGGATCTCGATCGATCAAAGTAAGGAAACATATGTATATCTCTGTATGAATACTAATTATAGGTTGCAGAAAGATTATTTTAGGATAGGTTGATATACCAGCTAGCAGTCCAGCCGTATCTTGTTATGTGGTCTACATGCATAATTTTGGACTATGTAATGACCGTATTTTAATTTTATGCCTTTTTTTGCTTTGTTTTTCCATACTTGTTTAATGAACTGCTCTTTTTTTCCCCTTGTGTACCTATTGGGACATAAGGCAAGCTTGTGCTATGTGTAGATTTGTTTTGTGACCTTATAGGCAGCTAGCTCACTGAACTTTACATGTGCATGAGTAGATACTATCGTATTTCCGATTAGAAGTTCAAACCAATTCAATGATGACTTGGACGATTGAATGATGTTACTATTAATTTATTGTTTGATAAGGTACACTCTTAATACCATAGGGTTATTGAGGCCAAGCTAGGCAGTTACACTCCCTTGTAGCAAGAGTTCTCTGACCAAATTTGTAAGTTACTCTCTCATTATTGTCCTTTGTTAATTATTTTTACGATCTTATATACTTGATTTGGTATATGTCTCATTTGGGCGTGAAAGGACATTATGGATGTGTTAGGACTGTATGCGGCATAATTTAATCGTGTTGTTTGATTTTGGCTTTATTTGGTTGATTCTTTACAGCTTTATATGTCTACACTTATACCTTGTACTCTGAAATTAGATAGCTTGCTGGCATAGCTAGTAAAAATCCTACATGGATACCAGGTGGATGGATGAGCCTAGGTACAACACAGTTCTTTTATATAGTTATCGGGTGTTAGTAGTAGTCAACATTTAAACTAACTTGCTGCATATATACTACATGTAGGCACACAAAGGTCTATGTTGAAGGGGTAAACAGATTCCTAACTTCTGCATTTAGAAATTTAGTGAAAGGAAACAAAATATTGTGCCCTTGTATAAATTGTGTGAATGCCATTTGGAGAGGAGAAAGCAAAGTGCGTGAGCACTTGATATGTGAGGGATTTTTGGAAGAGTACAAAAAATAGATGTTTCATGGACAAGACAGCTCCTTTTTTGTTAATAGTCATGACCATGATCGAGTCGAGTTTGGGGAGAAGTCGGACGAAGAAGATGATATTTCTGATTTGCTGTGTGACTTAGCTTGTGGTTTAGATGATGGAGGGGATTTCGAGGATGAAGGTGGTTTAGAGCAGCCCCACGAAGATTTAGAGCCTCTCCAACAGTTGGCAAATGACTATGGTCAAGAGTTATATCCAGGGTGTAAGAACTTCTCAAAGTTGCGTTTCGTAGTTAGACTACTACATGCTAAATTGCTTGGTGGATGGTCTGATAAAAGCTTTGACAGACATTAAATCTTCTCAAAGATGCTTTTCCTGAAGGGTCAGCACTACCTAAAAACTACAATGAATCTAAGAAAATGGTGAAATGCATAGGGCTTGGGTATGTAAGTATTCATGCATGTAAAAATGATTGCATTCTATTTTGGAAGGACCATGCTGAATCTAATTGCTGTCCTACATGTGAAACCTCACGTTGGAAATCAGAAAAGCAAAGTTTAGATGGGAAACGCGTACACAAGGTTCCTAATAAAGTTCTTCGCTATTTTCCAATAAAGAAAAGGCTTCAGAGGTTGTTTGTGTCCTCTAGAACTGCAACTCACACAAGATGGCACGATGAAGAGCGCACTAAAGATGGTTTGCTTAGGCATCCGGCAGATTCTCCTCTTTGGAAGGATTTTGACCATAAGCATCCGGAGTTTGCTTCAGACAGCCGCAATATTAGACTTGCTCTAGCTACTGATGGTTTTAATCCATTTAGGTCCATGAATGTTGGTTACAGCATTTGGCCTGTTATTTTAATTCCTTATAACTTTCCACCTTGGATGTGTATGAAGCAACCAAATTTTATCCTCTCGTTGTTGATTCCTGGTCCAAAAGCTCCTGGTGGTGATATGGATGTTTATCTTGAGCCTTTGGTTGATGATCTGAAAAATATGTTTGTTAATGGTGTTAGAACATTTGATGCATCGAAGGGTGAGTACTTCCAATTACATGATGCCATATTATGCACAATTACTGATTACCCTGGTCTAGGCTATGTGTCTGGTTGCACTACCTCCGGTGCAGCAGCATGCCTTGAATGCCACTCATATACATGTTCTCTTCGATCAAAACGGTGCCAAGTCTTGCTATATGGGACACCGTAGGTTCTTACATGCAAACCACAGGTTCAGGTTTGATGCTCACTCATTTGATGGTAAAACTGAGCTTAGACCAGCACCTGCTCCACTTTTTGGGGAGGAGATTTTGATGCAGACAGAAAATATTCATACAGTTTTTGGGAAGGATCCGTCTGGGAAGAAACAGAGAAAAAGGCAAAAGCACAAGGAGGGTGAGCCATTGATCATTTGGAAAAGGAGGTCTATTCTATTCAAGTTACCGTATTGGAAAGACTTATTGTTGCGACATAATTTAGATGTCATGCACATAGAGAAGAATGTCTGTGATAATATAATTAATACGCTTTTGGGAATTGATGGGAAATCTAAGGATAATTTGAATTCTCGTTTGGACCTTGATCTCTAGATATTAGAAGGGATCTTCATCCTATTGAAGTAGAAGATAGATTTTATTTACCTCCAGCACCTTACTCAATGAGTTCTCTTGAGAAGAAGTTATTTTGTGAAGTATTAAAAGGAGTCAAGTTTCCTGACGGTTATGCATCTGACATACGTCGTAATGTCCTTGTTAACGAGAAAAAGATAATAGGGCTAAAGAGCCATGAAAACCATGTTCTTCTACAACATTTACTACCACTTGTTGTTAGAAGAATATTGCCAGAAAAAGTCAGTGCTGCATTGATTCGCGTAAGCAATTTTTTCAAGAAAATGTACTCCCCCGTTATTCGCATCAGTGATATGAAAAAATTAGGAGCTGAAATAGCTGAGACCTTATCCATTCTCGAGACTATATTCCTCCCATCTTTTTTTGATCTTATGGTACACTTGATGGTTCATCTTCCTGCCCAAGCAAGAACGGCTGGTCCAGTACACTTTCGAAACATGTACCCTGTTGAGAGGTAATTTTCTAAAAGCTTGTTGTACCAACAAAACTATGTATTATCACAAAAAAAATCTAAAAATACTATATGCTTATGTATTCATAGGTATTTGATGAGGTGCAAGGGTTATGTGCGCACTAGAAGTCACCAGAGGATCGATCATGAGAGCTATTTGTTTGATGAGAGTCTTACATTTTGTTCTCGCTATTTACAAGGTGAGACTCGGTTTAATCGACAAGTTAGAGATGATGACGGTGGGCATATGGAAATCAACAATAGAACTCCTTTCTTCCACATTATTGGCGAAGGATTGGCTGGCAAATGCAATGTGACATTAGACCACAAGACTTGGCTTCAAGCACATAAATATGTCTTGTTCAACTACGACAAGATAGAACCTTATTTGAAGTAAGATATCCAAATTATTTTAGTGCCATATGATTCCTATCCTTAACTGCTGAAGGGGTCATTTTAACTTTTACAGCAAGCATTGTGACTATCTTTCCTCAATTAGTCTTCGGAATAAACGAGAAATCAACCGTGTACATTATGAGACCTTTCATGAGTGGTTTAGGTTACATGTAAGTACACACGACCCCGACAACATGAGATTTGACATAGAATTCCATTTCAGTTTAACAATAGTACTCCATATTTACAGGTTGTACGAATGGGTGAGGAAGCATCAGAAGAGAAAGATTTTAGCAAATGAGCCAAACATGGTTGCACGCAAATATAGTAGCTACACAATAAATGGGCTTAGTTTCCATACACAATCTTACGATGAGGGTAGGCCAGTTCAATGTAGTGGAGTGGCTCTAGATGCACAAACATCATGTTTTGAAAGGGGAAACAATGACAACCTCGTAATAGGAAAGAAGACATATTATGGAATTATAAAGGAAATTATTGAGCTGGACTATCACCTTAAGGGAAATGTGGTGCTCTTCAAATGTGATTGGGTTGATAATCGCATCCAAGATAAATGGGTGAAAACTGATCAATTTGGGGTCACCACAGTCAATTTTAAGCATTTATTCAATACCGGTGAGAAGATATCGGATGAGCCCTTCATTTTTGCTTCCCAGGCAACTCAAGTTTACTATGTTAAAGATCCCATTGATATTGAATGGCTTGCTGTTGTTCAGTCAAAACCACGAGACTTTTATGATATGCATAGAGCTGACGATGAAAATTTAGACGATAGTTATGAAGTGGGTATGCCATTGCCTGATATACATACCAATTTAACTGTGAATGTTGAAGCCGAAGGTATTGATTGTGTTAGGACAGACATAGATGGAACTATTGTTGATGCAAACATACAAAGAAAGTAAGCATCGCAAAACCTATTGCACTACTATCAATTAAGCGGTGTTTGCTAACTCTTCGTGTTATGTTTCAGGAGAAAAAATGGCAAGCGGGCAAGGAAAGGGTAAAGATGGAAAGCTCAATGAGTATGAGCTAGAAAGGAATGCAAACATTGCAAGAAACAAACAGGTGATGCAATCTCTTAATATCCAGATCACAACACTACGATCCGTGTCGAACAAATAAATCAAAGAAAGGTTATGTATATATTTCTTAGTTGTCAAATCTGATTCTTGCAGAAAATGTATACAATCTATTTTACATAATATGCAACTTCCTGTAGACTACTGAAAACACTAGTGAAGCAGCTATTGGAGGTCCTAATTTGAGGTCTAGGCTAAGAAGAAGCACTACTGAGAATGAAGAGGATCATTGTGGTGAAGATCATGAATATGAACCCTTAGAAGAGGAAATACCTGTAGATGTGAATCTTGGGCAACAAAAGAAGAGGCAAGGAAGGGGTATCACTTTAAAGCAAAATATATATGCAAGGGTTGGCGAGCATCCAATAGAAGTTGCCCTCAATGAATATGGTCAGCCTGTTGGGGACAATACTAAAGAATTTGCTGCATTTGTTGGAACAATGGTGAGAAAGCATATACCTATTACATGTGATGACTGGAGACTTGTCGATCCCCAGAAGAAGTCTCTAGTGTGGACTAATGTAAAGGTAAAGCAATAGAATGTAGTCATATTCTTTGTCTTGTGCACTTCTTTTTTGCTAAATTACTTCTTATTTTCATGTTGAAACAGAAATATTATAACTTGGATGCAGCTGCTTTCCATTATGTTGTAGCAACATCAGCAACAAAATGGAAGGAATATAAGGCAGACCTAAAGAAGAAGTATTTCAATGAAACATTGACTGATGAGGAACTCTTAGCAAAATGTCCCAAAACTATTAATCTAGTTGATTGGGAGTGGCTTATTCATCATTGGAGGTCTCCAGAAGCACAAGTAAGCAAAATTCCCCCTGGATGTGATCTTAGTTCATACTTCATGAAGGTTAAGCTTGTTTTAGTGACAACAGTAAATTACCTTAAGCTTGCTTTAATGACAACAGTAAGCTTAAGATATTTCCCAGTCAGATCGAAAGTAGTATCGATAATGTACCTGATTATTGTTATTACTCATTTAACCATGATCTTGTTATTACTCATTTACACTTTTGGTAGTGAATGATCTACAAGAATGCACTATTCCTAGTCAGATCAACACAAAAGGGTGAGATTAGCTAGAACCATAGTAAATACTCCTTACGATGACATTAATAAATTACATGTGTACATACTTTCCAAATTACAGGCTCGCATGATTAGAGGCAAACAAAATCGTGGGAAGTTAACTTTGTTTCATACGGCTGGCAGCAAGAGTTATGCCCGTGTTGGGCATGAATTGGTAATCTAAAGTACCTCTTAATTACTAAATATTTATGCCCGTGTTTGTTCTGTACTAAATGTTTAGGCCATCTTAATTACTTTAAAAAGTGCTTGTAGGGTAAAGAACAAGGGTACCCTGCTAGGTGAGATGAAGTCTTTATCAAAGTACATACTCGTAAAAATGGAGACCCTACAACAGAAGCAGAGCCAATAATTGTATGTTTGTGTATGAATAATACATGCATATGGAACATGATTAGTTAGTAATATATACATATATATGTCATGTTTTTAGAAACTACTTGAAGATCTTCTTTGTAGACCACCACAATTGAAGGAAAGAAGTATTCAAGATGGTGATTTGTATGCACATGTTTGTGGAGAGAAGGAACCAAGAGGGCGAGTTCGTGTTTTAGGTTTGGGACCAACTCCCCAACATGTGGGCACACCAGGAACACAACAAAAAATGCTAACAAGACTTCAAATGGAAATGGTAGCTCGACAACAAGCTGAACAACAGATTGTAGCCCTAACACAACGCATGGACCACATGCAGCACCAAATGGATGAATTGAAAAATTTGATGTTAGCTTCACAAGGTGTGCAAAATATGGAAGCCACCTCACAACATGGTTCTAATTCTCGACCTATGGTATGGTATTTGCTAAAAGTTTTATTACAGCATATAGTAATAATGTTCTAAAATATTCTTTATCTATGGTTTGCTATATAACATAATGTTTGAATAACAACATCTTTGATCCGGGAACAACATGAACATCAAGGTGTTGCTGAGCATGTGGGAAATATAATTGATTGTGAGGAGGATATGGTTGCCCATAGGCAAATTGTGTCTCCAAAGGTAGCTCCAAGGAACATTGCAGCCACCATAAGGAACCGTGAATACTCTCGCAATGAAGATGAAAGCATGGTAATTTTGTCCTCTTTTCCTACACCCTTCCAATTTATGACTTGAATGTTGATTCTTCTTTTTTGACTTTTGAACTGCAATATGTACTTTAGGTTGGTAGGGATGTCATATTGTATGCTCTTGTAAGAGATATCCTGTGGCTAAGGCTACAATTACCTCAATCGACCCAAGTACCATAGTGGAGATCAAAGCATCTTGGACGGGAATATTATGAAGTTGTTGTCATTGTTCCTTTAAAAAGAGATGTTCTGCTGCCACGTCCATACGATGGTATGCAAAATATAGGTGATGCTCACAAGCTATCCATTGCATGGCCATACAAGAGGGTAATAACCTACACTACAAAATATTTCCATTTTGATGATTGTAATGGTTGGACTTCAGTTACTAACTAATGATCATTTTGATAGATAAAGGATAGCAAGAAGCAAGTGGCATCCCAGAATACAAGTATTTCTAGTGATAATTTTGGTTATTTCCACTACTTTGATGTGAATATTTTGGTAGCTAAATAGGAATCAGTATCAAATGAGTCAACAACACCATTGGAACAAAGTGTACCAAACCAAAAGGCATCCACATCAATAATGAGCCAAAATATTTAGTTTAAACTTTAAACAGCAAACAGGAGTTACATGACTCCTAAATTTAAATAACAAACTCATTTCTGAACACCATTGGAAAGAAAGTTGAAGCATCTACAATGCAGATTTGGAACCATTAAAAAATAACCAGGCATTATGTAGTAAAAATGAAATGAGCTAACAAATGTCATGTGATATCAGATCTATCTACTTCAGTTAGATATCTCAAACTGAAACATTGAAACAATGACTAAGGCTTTTAAATTAGAGAATCCAATAATTAAACATATATATGCATGAAAGCAAGAAAAAAAAACAGCACGTAAGCATTTCTTACCACTGTTTTTGGTGATCCATCTGCACCTACGCAAGCTACCTGGCTCACTGCAATCGAACTCCTCCTCTTCCCCCTCAACATCATGGTCACTCACCTTGTCATCTTCCCTCCTCCTCTCCATGGACACAAGCACATCACCCCAAGGGCTAAATGTGCCACCATACAACAGGGGCACCTTTGGCTCCCAGCTGGTGTTTGAGCTGCTAAGTGATGAGTCATTGGAGTTTTGTGACAAGGAAAGAGATGACAATGAGAGGTTGGAGCTGGTCCTTTGGATGCCCAGAGGGTAGACCCTCTGCAGGTACTTGCTTGCATGGCTCATGGCCTGTAGCTTCCTGTCTATGTTCTTCATGTGGCCAGGGCTCTTCTCAAATGCATGGTGCCTGCTATGGTTTGTGGTGGTGAGCATTGTGCCTGTTAAGAGCCAAACGTTTGGGGGGGCAAGAAGGGGGTTTGAAATGTGTGTGTTTGTGTGTGGTTGTGGGTGTTATAAGGGTTGAGGTTAAGGTGCGGTGTCCTGGGCTTGTTTGGTGGCATATGGGCTTCATGAAAGCTTCCACTGGATCTTATTAAAAATATGATGGCAGTGATATTTTAGTGAGTGGAAAGTGTTGGTGGTTTGAGCTTTGGGATATACATGGCTGATTTTCTCCTACTGCTCCTTGCCACTGATTGGCTTTTCTGTAATTCACAGGAGATATTTTGGTATTTTGTCAACAAGAAAACATTGGTAGCTCAAAAGTAGGTTTAACATGCTCACATGTTTTATTTGCTTACTCAGGTTTCCACAATGCCTAATTTACATGGTTATTTCCATCCTCCATTCCCCTAGACCCCTATCACTTTTCGAAAGATTCCTATTAACTCATATGTATACTATCTTTTGGAGTGTCTCAGAAATAGAATTTCGAAAGAATATTACATGCTAGTGCAAATTTGTTGATACTTTTAAGTATAGGATATTCATAATATTTGTTCTTTTTCTTGCTCTTGAGCTTTATGGTTAATTTTTTTGTTACAACAATCTTTGTTTTTCGCCCATGCCATAATACTATAGCAGTTCATTTGACATCCATATACAACCATGAGTACTAATGACAAGGCACTAAATTTGAAAATGTCTTTTTTGCAAGCAAAATTGGAACAACCTAGGAAGTTGGTGTGAACATTATGAAGAAAGGATATAGATACTTTTGTTCAAAACAAGTAGTTGCATATATGCTAAGTGATCATTTTGTATACCTAAAATTTAGGAGTGGGTGGAAGATAGTTTACCTTGGCTTTAAAGATCCAACATGGTTGTATTTTGTAAAGAACTGATGGTTAACTGCAGGACCTCTATGTCTTTTGGACAAAGGTTATGTGTATAACTTTGTATATTCTAGTTGAATTGCGATGGACAACTTTTTATATTCTAGTTGAATGAGCTTGAACTGTGTATTAATTGATGATGTACTACTGTGTGATGATGTACTACAGGGATATTCTACTGTGTGATGATGTACTATCATTTTTTATGAGATATGTATGTTTCAAACTGCCATTGATATCCCTGTCATTTGAATGGTTTCAGACAATTGAATATTGTTTCATTGTTTCAGGTAGTAGAATGTGGTTTCAGACTATATGTCGGCATTTACCATTTCTAGTTTCAGACTATCTGTAGCCATTTATCATTATAGGTTACAGACTATCTGTCGGCATTTGTCATTTCTTGTTTCAAACTATCTGTCGGCAATTGACATTTCTTGTTTCGAACTATCTGTCGGCATGTGTCATTTATTGTTTCAGACTATCTCCGTGATTCTTTTTTCACGGGAAAACTATCGTCGGAAAAACTATAACCGGGCAAATAGCACATAATACGGTCAGTACATCTGTCGGCAAAAAGATTTTTGTCGGTAAATGTTTTTACCGACAGGACTTCTTCCGACTGTAGTTTTCTGTCGGAAAAACTTTTACCGACAGATAATACGTCGTGTGTGACACTACGTTTTGGTGTGACATTACAAATTGCGAAATTAGAGAAGAAAATCTTACGGCTTGAGGTTTACTCGCGTTTTTGGGCCTTTTGAAGCGTTGTGACACCACGGAGTGTCGTAACCTTATTTAACGTGCATGATAAGGTTAATAACATTATGAGATGTGGAATTAAGGTTAAAACTATAGGATATAGAGATTAATAGCTTTTCCGGGCCATTTCCGGGGTTTTGGGCCTTCCCGGGGGAGTTTGGGCCTTGGTGGGCTTTGGTGGGATGGAGTAGGTCTCCATAACGGACTAGGTTTGGGTGTGGGGGCTGGTAAAAGGGCTCCCCACCAGCCCTTGGGACGTCCACCCCTGCCCCATGCGCCCCTAACCCTAGCTGCCCCATCTCTTGCCCCCATGGCGCCCCCATTGCTCCCCATTGCACACCACCTCTCCTCCACCCCCCTTGCTGCCCTAGGGTGACCTCCCCACCCCTGCATCCTCATGGATCCATCCGAGGAGCGAGGAGCGAGGAGCGAGGAGCGAGGAGATCGATTGGAGTTTTCGCAAGGCCGGCCAAAGGTATGATCATGGGGCTCCTCGGGGATGAGCTAGGTACTGTTATTAGGGAGTTTATCAAGTTTTTTGATCAATTGGAGGCGCTGGATTTGAGTAATTTGGGTTAGATCTAGATGTTGCCACGTTTCTGTTTTTGGGCAGATTGAGCAGTCGAGCTAGGGTTCGCGTTTTCGCCAATTTAGAGTTGGAATATGGCCGTACGGACTTCTAGGAAGTTGTAGATAATTTCATTACCTTTCAGTGCATATAAAGAAATTGAAATTCCGCCCAGACGTTTGGAAGTTATGGCCGTTTTACCGAGCGCTGTCAAATCTGTGACGAGATTGAGACAGTTCGTGTTCAACGTTAGATTAAACAACCTTAGAGTCCGAATCAGTCTTTCCCTATAACTAGAAAGAGTTGGGAAATTTCCTAAGCTTCGCGACGGTGTACTCGTTTAATCGATTTGGAGTCCCAGAACTCAAGTTATGGCCTTTGCAAGGCTGCTGTCCCGCCGGGACAGAACCTCTGTTTTTAGGTTTTGCGAGTAGTGGGCAATGTCGGGTGAGTTGGGGATTTGTGTTCTGTTTTGTGGGCATTATTGAGAGTGTGTGATGCCTATGTGCAGGTGGTGTGACACCGGGAGTGCCCTCTACTTCCCGCCAATTCGTCGCCCGCGGTTGAGGCAAGTGTGTTGTAATGTATAGCGGATTGTAGGTTGCTTGTTGATATTGGATGAAAGATTGAATACTTGCTATGATCACTTGCCTTGCTTGCTGTTTTCCAATGATATATTGAGTATGATTATCATGATATGATGCTATGTGTCTATACGTATCATGATTCGATGCCTTGTGTAATATTTGTCATGATGAGATGCCATATGTTTATGTACATGTGAAATATGATAATTGGCATAGTTGCATGCATGACATGAGATGGGGCGAGGGCGGTGAGAAAGTCATTAATTAATCCGGGAAAGGCCGGTGAGAAAGTTATGACTAGTCCGGAACGCCATTGAGTAAGACCTACATCGTGATTCCATTCACGTGGTGAATGGAAGCGAGGAGTAGGCACCCTCCATCTTCGGGATGGAAGGGGGGAGAGGGTGCACACCGACGGGTGTGTACTCAACCATACCGGTATGAGTTTCCAAGGAGATATGAGCATAACATTGCATGCATTGCATTGTAATACATATTTAATGATGATGATGTTGTTATGTGCTCAAGTATGAGATGTTATATGTGATGTAAGGTATTATTGTCTTATAAATGATCTTGTTGTCCATTACAATATGCTTGCTGAGTTTTCGAACTCACGCTTGTGTTTTATGTTGTTTTTAGGTACTTTGAGATCGGCATGCGGGAAAAAGGGGTTTAGCTACACTTCTACACGTAGCTCCACCATCATAGTCCATAATTAATCACTTGGAGACATGATATTAAGAGTTGTGCCTTAAACTTAATGTATGGTTTAATTTAGCATGCTTGCGATTCCTTATTTGCTTCGTTATAGATTATGAAGTGGTTGAGCGTGGTATTAATGGCGTAACTCGATGATATGTCCATTTATGTTGATGTTCTAGATGTCGTGTGCTATGATATATCTTGCCATGATATTGATATTGTGTTAACTCATGGAAAAACAAAGGGGATGCTGCCGAAATATCGGTTTTTTAGCATGTGCGCCTTTGCTGGAATTTATGTTTAATTGTGGTATTTAGATGTTGTTTAGCTTATGTTTGGTAGCATTCAGGCATATTAAATGCCAGAGTGTTACATCGTGTTACATGGGTTTTACCGACAGATAGTCTGTTGAAGAAATTGTGTCATGGTGTAGTGACTGAAGCATTCGACATTATGCATAATGTCTAGCGACGGAGTGCTTTCCAACATCCAAACAATGGACGTCTAGGCAAAAGGGCACTTGAATTCCTAATTTTGTAGAAAGACGAGTAAATAATGTAGTACGCAACTTATATCGAGCGAGTGCTCTTCATCAATTATTGTTTCTGAATGTGGTACGCAACTTTCATGGAGGTTCTAATATAAGCTTTGTATGACAGTTGCTTGGAACATCCTTTTGCCCCCACAACTAACATTGGATGGGGTTGGGATGATCGGCACAATAATACCATGAATACATGGAATCCTCAAATAAGGTAATAAAGGCTTAAAAGCAGATATCTTCCTCAATTATTGGGATAGCAATGCACGAGTAGTGTCATTCAATGTCCATTTTATGTGTGGGGAAGACAAAAGGTCCTAGTCACCTGCCTCCCAGGATAACACACACAAACAAAAAGAAAAGGTAACCTATTTTTACTGAATCCACAATAGGTCAGAGCCATGTCAAGTGAATGGATGATCTGTGCTAAACAATCTTAATTTGCAAAGTCAGTTATTTGCACAACAAAAAATAGCATCCTGAATACTTTTTCTTTTTGTCTCTTGTGAGAAGCAGATGTGCACATTAACTATGGACAATAGGTCTAGCTTGGTTATTGAACAATTCCAAGAATCTTATGCTAGCCATGTCAGCAATTCAGAAAATATCTCATGTTTTGAATCACATCAAGCTCAAATATGTAAGTAGACAAAAAAAAACTTGTTCAGTCACAACATGAATCATGAATGGATCAAACATGACATCTAAAGGGATAATTCTCATGTACAGAACAGTACAGACTAGCCAAGCCCAAGGTTCATCATAATTTCTCACAATGCTACTGTCTGCCACAGTGCAGTAAGCACCTACAACAGAGTAACTAGTGCCAATTACAATATGATCAACTGACTAGATTGATCGCAAGTGAAGGACCATGTGGAGGTCCATCCATATTTGTGATGAGTATTTAATTTTATTTGAGCAAGGTGTGCACAGGTTTGAGTTTGATTTGAATTGGAATTCAAAAGGAAGCAATTTCAGTTGTGTCAGCCTCAGGCGGCACTACCGGCCTTGTGGAGGCAGTAGTACCAACTATATGAACTATATAAGATTTTGTGATGATTATTGCATATTATTGTTGGACAATGCTATGTGATGGGTTTCCTTGTCTTTGATGATTGCAAAGCTTCAAATTGTGGTCATGGTGAGGCAAAGAATGAACGGGACTAGGCAAGGTGCATCGGAGGTCCGGATGGCCAGGGATCGCTGGAAAATGGCCGGAGATGAAGCCGGAGCAAGTCATGGAGGCAAGGGAATTGTGGAGATCACTCGGATCAAGGAGAGCTATTGGATCGCGGGTCTAGAAGATAGAGTAGTGGTTAAGTCTAGTTTGCTTTGAGAAATGTGTAAAACCCGTTATGTTATTGTGTCTCGGGTTTGCCCAATAAGTAAGTGTGTAGGATCAAATCCTGATCCTTGGAGGGTAGCTTAGGATAAAAGCAACTCATTCAAGGGTAGAGGATGACCCATGGACACTATAATTAGAGGAGTAGGGTAGCCTCTCCTCTTGAAGGTTTTGTATGCTCCTTTAAGCTTTGTCCATTTTTTATAAGGTTTTGTAAACCTTCCTACCAGAAATACAAAGAGTTTCTTTACTATTCTTGTGAATTTAAATTACATATTTATATTATGTCTTTACTTTACGCAATTTAAATTCAGCATTTACTTTCAAGCATTTAAATTCCGCATATTTGCCTCCCCTCCTTCTAAATGCTTGTGGTTCTTGATCCAAGGATGAATGATTGATGGATGAATCTTCTTAGATCATATCGCAATTATCTAGGCTTCACTTCTTATGTTCAATCCCTGAGAAATCTTGAAGGTTTTGTTCTTGAAGTCTCTTTCTTGATTTCCTGCTCAAATATGTTCTCTCTATGCATCAGTTCTTGTTTATTTTGTGAAAAAATCATCCTACATGTTTTTGAAGTGATTCTTATTGGGTTGGATTTTTAACTTCCATAGGTCATTGTGATAAAAATTTCATAGGACCAAGAGCCACGGTTTAAGATCTATAGAAGTTTGATCAAGCCCTAAATGTTATGTCTGAGTTCTTCGTGTAGTAGAGATTGTTATTTTCATCAGAATTTTTTCTTGCTTGATCTAGATCTGATTTTTGGTGGGTAGCTGCATGACTCCATGATCTCATCAAACAAAAATTTTGAAATTCAAATAAGTCACAGATTTGGAGAGATCACCTTTTGATTGAGTTTCTTTTGTGCTGGAAATTCATTTTTGCTTTTTAGAAACAGTAGATCTTGTTTTATTTCTCTTTTTCCCTAAAGGTGATTTTGAATTCATTCCTTTTTTGGTGGACTCTCAACAACTATTAGTATCAAAGATAAAATCCCCATGACCATATGAGCCACGAATTTTTATTCATAGCAATTTTATTAGGGGATGTGCTGCTGTCTTTTTGATGATCCATGTTTACTCTGGATTCTTGAGATTCTCTTCCTTGTTTTGATTATTTAACTTGGTTCTTGGGGTTTGGTGTTGGAGAAATTATCAATCTTGTCCAAGAGGTGGGAATTTTGGAATTGGGATCATTCACCCCCCCTGATCGCCATCTCGATCTTTCAATTAGTATCAGAGCCGATTTTGCTCTCTTTAGATCTTGACCGGTCTCGAAAGCCATGGCGACAGACAAATACTCGACGAAACCTCCAATTTTTGCTAGAGTTGATTATCCATTTTGGAAAATACGTATGGAGTCATACATCACTTCCTAGGGCTTCCTGATATGGCAGAAGGTGAAACTCCCGTATGAGGTTCTTGCTGATGAGAATGTCAATGCTGTGAACATGACTGACGTTGAGCTAAATGCTAAGGCAAGGAACATCCTTATACAGGGACTCAACCGCAGTGAGTATAACCGTATCTCTCACCTACGATATGCCCACCAAATCTTGGTGACCCTCGATGCTTACCATGAGAGCGCCACCCAGATTAAAATGGTGAGACAAGATCAATACAAGCGTGACTACAACAAGTTTGAGTAGCACACTGGTGAGAGTTTGGATAAGTGCTTTGGTCGTTTTACCAAGATTTTGAGCGATCTCCGTGCAATAGAATGTACTTACTCTAACTCGGAGAACGCTCGTCATTTTTTGACTGCACTCGATCTTCATGTCTAGGAGATGTAGGTGACCACCATCAAGGACTCCACTGATTTGTTGACCTTGACTCTTGATGAGTTGTATTCCCGTCTCAAGACTCATGAGATCGACACCGTCTCTCGTAGGATGAAATCTTAGTCGATGGCCTTGGTCACCGATCCCATCGGGTCTTCCTCTGGACCCTCGCTTGATTTTTCTTCTGGTTTTTCTCTCTGTTCTTTGCGACGTAAGCTAATTCTGGAATGATTTCCACAAAATGAGATTGCTCTTGTCGCTCGCAAATTTTCCAACATATAAAAGAGAGTGAGAGAGAAGAAGAGAGGTGGCACTATCACTTGCTTCGAGTGTGGTGGCCCCAACCACATTCGAGCAAACTGCCCCAAACTAGAGAAGGGCAAGAACGAGCAAGGCGGTTCAAGCAAGATTGACTACACTGACAAGAACCGCAACAAGAAGCCTCCAGCTCGCGAGCTGGCGCGAGAGAATAAGTACCGCAACTTTGCCAAGAACAAGAAGCTCTTCTACCGCGTACTCGCCACGCTCGACGACATCGACTTCTCCGACACAGAGACATGGAGCGACGAGGGCGAGGATGAACTACGAGAGAAGACGAAGGGCAGCGAGGACTTCTCCGGCATGTGCTTCAAGGTAGATGCCAATGGCATTAGTGACGACAATCTTCTCAACGACGCCGATGAGGTACCCACTTACGACAAGCTAAATGATGCCTTACGTAAATTAGGCAAGTTTCAGTACTAAGGCTAGTTGGGAGTTAGGTTTACTTACATCATGTTCCTCCCGAGACTCTAAAAGCTGTACTCTTTGTGTTGCTTTGCTTGTGGAGCTAGAGTTTTTAAGAACCTTGCATGATAGTGTGCTTGTTGATCTTGAGGATCTTAGGTTGAAGAGTGCTAGTTTTGTTACTATTGATATTCCTGCTGATACTAGCTTTCTTTATGCTCACACAAATGCTTCTTGTAAAATTGCCCTAAGCTACTTGCTGAAATTGATGCCATGAGCTCACACCTTAGGAAACTTTCTACTAGGAATGATGAACTTGAATTGCATGCTTCTAAGGACCCAGTCAGCTCATGTGAGGGTTGTAAACAACTAAAACTTGATAATGATGCTTTGAATATCAAGTGTGCTCAACTTACTAAGAACTTACTAGTTAAGTTACAAAATGGTTGCTCGCTGTGTGTTGGGGTTAAGGAGGACGTGGATAAAATCCACGTAGAGCTTAGGAAGAAGCTAGAGGCCCAGGTTAGTAGAATTAGAGATGCTCCTTGGGTTTATTGTGAGGCCCTCAAAATTAAGGTAGCCGTGCATAGGGAGAGATATGCACACGATGTTCGTTCTTCTGGCTCTTCTTCTACTCTTTCCCCCTGCTCTTCATGCGCCTCACTTTTCCAAGAGTGTCAATATCTTATGAGCACCCTTGAGAAATTTGTTGGAGGCAAGAAGAAGCTCAATCTCAACCTAGACCAGTCCAAGATTAGCAGATTCAATCAAGGTCTAGAATTTGATCACTTAGAGCATGCACGGGCGCATCCGCCTACAGTTGTACGTGCCTCCAAGAGTGGAGAGATTGTGGTTGCTCCACAGACGAGCACCATGGTGTTTAGATTAGCCGGGATTATCCATGGGACTTCTGACGAGAAGGGTGCTTCTCTTACTACTTCGGCCTCCAAGGTAAAGTATATTTGTACCTTCTGTCAGAAGGATTGACATATTGCTGATTTCTGTTTCAAATGCGCCAAGATCACTCGGCGTGAGCGTGTTCATGCCCTTAAGGGTATTCAGGGTCATCCCTAGACCTGAGTGCTCTTAAGACACCCACTGCTTCTAGACAGGTTAGAGAGTTGCCTATTTTTGGACAGCGTACGGGATTTGGTTTTCAAGCTTCTATCTCTGGTTTTTGCCTCGGAGCTGTCCCGAGTCGGTCTTTCCGCCGTCCTCATGATTTTCCTCGCTCTTCCCATCGAGGTAGATATCAGTGGCGTGAGTTTGCTTCCTCCAGCAGGAGGTCTGGGAAGCAGCACTAGGATGGTCAAACCTTTCCACACCAGCGGACCAACCCGACAACTGCTCCCAGGCGTCCTACAGGAGCTGTTTCTGAGTTTGTGAGAGTAGAGTCACGGAGAGGCTCTAGATTGCATTTTTTCTGCTCCTTTGACTGGTTCTTCTTATGCTCAGGTGACTCAGTATTGGGTTCCTAGATCTGTACTGATCTGTCTTGGTACTGAGGCATCTGTCTTTCACTCTCCATGGTCTCATCAGACAAAAAATTTGAAATTCAAATGAATCATAGATTTGGAGAGATCACCTTTTGATTGAGTTTCTTTTATGCTGTAAATTCATTTTTGCTTTTCAGAAACAGTAGATCTTATTTTATTTATTACTTTTTCCCTAAAGGTGATTTTGAATTGATTCTTTTTTTAGTGGACTCTCAACAACCAGTAGTACTAGAGAAAAAAATTCTCATGACCATATGAGCCATGAATTTTTATTCATAGTAATTTTATTAGAGGGATATGCTGCTGTCTTTTTGATGATCCATGTTTACTCTTGATTCTTAATAGTCTCTTCCTTGTTTTGATTATTTAACTTGGTTCTTAAGGCTTGGTGTTAGAGAAAGCATCAATATTGTCCAAGAGGTGAAAATTTTGGAATTAGGATCATTCACTTCTATCTGATTACCATCACGATCTTTCAACAATGCTACAACAAACTTCATCCAGACCAGGACCTAAGTTCTACATAGCATTAAGAAGCAACATGACTACACAGACAATAAAAGTTAGCTAAAACAATAAAAATGGAGTTCCATCCAACATCCTTAACCTGCAAGAAATAATTAGCTAAAACAAGGAAAATGAACAGGCTTGTAACGCATACTAATGGCAAGAACTCCCTTAGATAATCAGCGTATAGCCCACTACTCTAGCTTCATGTTAAACAGGAAAAATTGACTCCGGCACTATGGCATCTAAACAATTCTGACTTAAAAGGATCTCAAGCGAGCTCTTGATATTGCTAATACAGAAGTAGTAAGAGGGCTTAAGGCAGTTTTATAACCCCTGCTTCTTGTGATTACATTTACAACAAATCATACTATATTTATAAAGTTCCTCATTCATAAACACCAGTTTCCAAACTCTAAGAATGTCCATTTGTACAATTAAGCTGCAGATTGAGAGAGGAATCGACTTATAGGGAGTACATATGGAGCATTTGGTGGTATGTCGGAATAAAGGCAACACATGAGCTAATTGGATGGGATGTAACTTCTAACCTGGTTGATGTGTGGACGCAGCATGGTGGGAAGCAGCAACCGCGTCGCTTTTTGCCCAGGATCACCGATCGCGTGAACGCGTCGATTCAATTTTAGGGCGAGCCGATGAAGGGGAAGACTGAGAGGCAACGGCGCACCATGTGCGGGTGACGGGGGAGGCTGGGAGCAGAGGAGCCGGCAGGGGCGACGGCACAGGAGTATTGCGGCCGTTGGTCCAGCCCATGGGGAAGGGAGAGAGAGTTCTGTAATTTTGGGAACCTCTCCTTAAAAATAAGGAATGAGATAAGGAATCTGTTGGAGCTTACACAGTACTATAGCTTCCTCAAATTTTTGGGCAGGAAATGAGATAGAGAAGCTTTTGGAGAAGGTGCAAGTCTCTCTTACTAGTACGATTCCCAATAATACAGGAGCTCTTGATATTGCTAATACAGAAGTAGTAAGAGCTCTTGATATTGCTAATACGATTGCTTCTGAGAGGTATTTAACTGGCACAATAATAGTACTTAGTCTATCATGCAGAGGTTCTACTGGAAATTGGCTAGGATTGCTTCTGCATACTATATTAGTACGATGTTGCTGGCACAATAATAGTTTGTGACAGGTATTTAACTGTAATAGTGCAAAGAGCAAGGAATGATGCTATCTAACCATCAGGCTTTTAACAGGAAAAAAAACATAGAGCCCTTCAATTGTTTAGATATGGTGCAGAACTCGGCGGCTAATTTCCCCCAATGATAAGGGGCTATTCACAATTCACTTATTAAGTATCATGCGCATATTGTTCCTAGAATAGTGCTACATCTCTCTGGGATGACTAAAACTAAACCTATTCCCTATTCCTCAGTAAAAATAAAAGATTGTTTAATATCTTCGAATGACACTTTATCTACCTTTACATACTTATCCTGGATGAGATGAAAAGAGAGAAACACAACAGAACTAAATCAATCCTCATCAATGCTATCCCATGACTACCTCAACAATTTAATTTCCCCAACATGCATTCTGACAACTGATACATAGCACTGCATCCATTGTTGACTATTTCTGCAATGTTTTTTTTAATGGCAACCATGACAATGCTCCAAGCCTCCAAGTTTATGGAGCACTGCATCTATCTTTTGTTATTGACATTTTGTTCACAGTAGTGCCAAACCATCGATTTAATTTAAACTCTTAACGTGTATAAATAAAACTTTAAGATCAACGTGAAGTGCCAAAAGCTTCACTTTCTGCGTAATTCTTTAGGTTTCATAAGAATTAATAGCCATGCTAGAAATTAGAAAATAATGCTCAACTGGACAGGATTAATAGTAAACTTCACTCTTTTACCATTGAACTTATTATTGTAAATACGTATGATGGAAGTAGAAAATCATTTGACATAGAAAAGCCAATCATATAAATTAATCTTTGACGGAGGAAAGATTCAATCATTCAATGAAGTACCAAACCTGCAAATACTTGTATGGCAGGCTCTTTGGTGATATGAGGATGCCTTCGATATTATCACCTCCAAAGATTTTTATCCTACTATCCTGCGATTTCAAGTGCGTAAAAGCTTGATCACCATGTACTCAACAAGAGGCAGACCCAAGTTAATTAGTGTCAACTTCAATACTAAATTGCATTAAGATTTGAGGCAAAACAGCAGAAGACAACATGAAACACTGAATGACTATTTTCCATGCTTCTGTAAAGAACTTTTTCTGCCCTGTCCTGTTGTTTGATAATTAATTATTCTCGCTGCTCAGATATTACTATAGTTTCACAAAATTATAAACTTATAGCCACTTAATCATTCAGTGAACACATTAAAATTACATACTTACAGCATGAATTGGGGAATCTATGTCGTATACTCTGTCAAATGACCCTTCTAAACCACAAAACTCTGTCACAACAAACTGAAAGACCAACTAAAATTTGTATGCCAATCATCTCTGTCACAACAAACTGAAACCAGCAGGCACTACGACATGCTGATATTTCTACAATTTCGTTAGCATTCCTTTCTCATATAGTATAACAATTCCCATATTATAGGCATATCAGATACCAATCACTCAATGCCCTAAACACTAAACATCATCATGCTTTTGCATCTATGAAACAAGCAACCATCAGACCAAAAATTTCATGTGAATTTCTCAAACGCTCATATAGATTACCAAGAACAAAAATTTCTCTAGAAAATCAGGATAAGAGCCCTACTTCACGCACGGACCAACAATTTGTCAAGAAAATTTACCTTTCGGATGCCCCTGCGGCCTGGCGCGGCGGTTCCTTGCGGCGGTGACGCCTAGCTGCCTGGCGGAGGCGGCTCTCCTGGTGGTGGCGGCGGCTCTCTCGTCGCGGCAATGGTGCTCCTGCAGGTGCGGCCGGCACCTCTCCTAGCGGCGCAAAAGGGCCTCTGCGCTTGTGGTTCTCTGCGCGCGATGGGACGGAGGGAGACGCCAGATGGGGTGGAGGGTGGAGCTCGGCAATGGCGCGAAAGAAAACCTCTACGCGGGAGATCGAAAGAATCGCGATTGGGAAAGCAGTCGAGCGACGCAAATCTGGCGAGTTCGACCGAAGGTTTTGGGCGTGCGAACAAATTGGGCGTTGGATAGGGCGACTGTTGGAGCCGTAATATTTTGATTTGTTCCTAAAAAAGAGTTTTGGGAATAAGGTTTGGGAACTGTTGGAGATGCTCTAACAACTCCATATTAACCCTTTCCCCATCTGTTACAGCGTTACAGGAAAAATCGGGCACACGACACCCAATTCGTGTGTCGTTCTGGCTGTGTGTATGACATGCGGGACCATTTGTGTGTATGACTATGGGCCAGAGTGTCAGATATTAAAGCGCGAATTTTAAAGAGTGTCGCTGGCGCCAATCTCCCTCTGTTACAAGGATGCAAAATCCTGATTCTCCACGAAGAAAACCGGAAGAAATAAAAGCTTTTGAAGATGGTTTATGTTATCTCTATTTGAGATACCTCGTAGATCTTGAAGCGATTGGATTATTATAGATCTGGATTTTTTTGGCAAAGTGATAACCACAAAAAGAAGTACAAACTTGCTAAGTGAAATTTAATTTGTAGACCAACGGATCAAGGAGGATTGGGTATTCAAAACCTTGATATCAAAAATATTTGCTTGCTTAGCAAATGGCTTTTTAAGATTCTAAATGAAGAGGGTGTTTAGCAATGTCTCATCACAAGAAAGTATCTGCACAATAAGACTCTTTCTGAGGTAGAAAGAAAACCAGGGGATTCTCAGTTTTGGTCGGGATTAATGCGGGTTAAGCATCATTTCTTTAGATTCAGTTCTTTCCAAGTTCGTAATGGCAATCAAATTCGTTTTTGGCAAGATATTTGGAATGGAAACACACCCTTTACCTTACAATTTCCGGGACTCTTTCAAATTGTTAGGAAAAAGAATGCCACAGTTGCAGAAGTCATGAATGCTAACATTTTAAATTTGTCTTTTCACCGAGCTATTACGGGACAAAACTTGCGGGCTTTACAAAACCTTATTACAAAGGTTAGTGGCGTGCATTTAACTATAGAAAGAGATATCTTTCGATGGAATCTCCATCAAAATGGACAATTTTCTGTTCAATCGATGTATCATATTTTAATGGATCATAGTGCTCCCTTTACAAATAGAAATTTGTGGAAACTTAAGATACCACTTAAAATAAAAAATTTCCTTTGGTATCTACATCGTGGTGTGATATTGACAAAAGATAATCTTGCAAAAAGAAACTGGACTGGTAGCAAAGTTTGTTGTTTTTGTAACAATAATGAAACTATACAACATCTTTTTTTTTTATTGCAATGTTGCTCGTTTGACTTGGCGTATCATCCAAGTGGCTATTAATTTGACACCTTCTAGAAGTATAACCAACATGTTTGGAAACTGGTTACAGGGGTTGGATAAAGAATTACAAACTCACATTTTAGTGGGTGTTGCTGCAATTTGTTGGTCAATTTGGTCACTTCGGAATGATATGTGTTTGATAAAAAAAAGGAATTTTAATTCATTGCAGGTAATCTTTGTGTGCATTGGTTGGTTGCGCTCGTGGACATTGCTACAATCCCACGAGGACAAGGAGGTGCTATTTTCTGGATGCAAAGCGCTAGACTTGGTAGCTAGGGAATTATTCAACAGACATGGGTGGAGAATTAGCAACAGGCTTTTTGTCGTTTGAGATTTATTATGTAATCTTTATTTCAACTTGTTGCAAACTTTCCGTTTATCCTTTCTTTTCATCTATCACTACTACAGAACCGGTCATCACAAGCGGTTCGTAACCGCTTTCAAAAGCGGTTTTAGAACCGCTGGTAAGCAACCGGGAGTGATACCCTTCGGGGTATCACAAGCGGTTCGGACAACCGCTTGTGGTGAGACACCACAAGCGGTTCGAAAGGCGTCCAGGAAGGCTCGGGGGAGCGCCACGTGGGAGATCTTCACAAGCGGTTTGTGTTATAAACCGCTTGTGAAGACTTCCTCTCCACAAGCGGTTCGTATTACAAACCGCCTGTGGAGGTGCTCTCTCCACAAGCGGTTGGAGATAATAACCGCTTGTGGAGAGGCATTGTATATTATATATTCAATATATAATATGTTTTTGAGTAGGGTATCAATATGTATGGATTTTGACATTAAAAATACATAGAAATATTTGGTTTTTGTATACAATTAAATATATATTACTCATACGTACTCATTGAAATAATCACAGATCATTTACAGAAAAGTACGAACTTAATAGACTAAAAGATGGATAGGTTTAATGGACACATGAAATAATGAGCACTTTTACAAGTTTGATTTACACATAAGCAACTTTTACAAGTTTGAAAGAATAAAAGGGTGAATCTCGAGCTCATTTAATTCTTGCGTGCATCGCTGTTTACGTCCTTGGTCGACGTTGATGTCAGATCACCTGTCCTTATAGAAGGACAAGCTCTCCAACCCGGTGTGTGGAACTCGCCGTCAGGGGATACAATCTCGTCAACAATAAAGCCAATGAGTTGTTCTTGGAGTGCTTCAACCCGGTGCGGCGGGATCACATCTTGCACATCGATGTTGGGCTGACAAAGAACGAAATTAATAAATCTCTGAGCATGTAATTAAAGTGTAAGAATAAAATGATATGTGCACTCAACTAGTTGTCGCTTATGTGCACATCGCCGAGTGTAATATTTTGCATGTAGTTGCACACATAATAGCCACATAAGTTGTTTCACTGCCTGCTTTAATACTCGAGTGCTTATTTGGACAGTGAATTCATTTTCGAATTGTCCTTGTTGCTTCTTGCGAAACCTTGCGAATGCCCTGTGTGACGCGTTATTATGAATAGCAATTATCAGACTTGGAATTAGCAAGGTATTTCAATATAATAAGGAAACAATTATATATATATTTGCTATAAACCTGTTTAGGACATCAATGATATACTGATATTGTTCCACTGGTCCCCTTTTTGAGTCTTGAACAATGATCTTGCTACTATCAAGCTTGATGACGAAAAGGATCGATGATACCTGGTCATATATTGCGACATATATATAACTAGCTAGCAGTATTATCAATGCCGAAAAGAAAAGTTTATTAATGCGTTATGAGAACACGTAAATATACGTACATGAAGTTGAAGGGCAGAAGTATGTATGGTTTGTAGTGTTGTCCCATGAATGCATCTAGAACGTAATCCTCAAGAGCTTTAGCGCTGTATCGAAATACGATCTCATTGACAATTTCCGGGTCGAGGAAGCCCACGTTGAATATGTTCTGTTTTCTACATCGTTGTATCTCCATTCTACGTAGAAATGGATAAGTTATTAGAGTTGCACTTCTATGGTACAAGGAAGTAAATGGTAAAGTTATGAGCTTGATACTTACAGGCACCAAGGCTCATGAGAGACACGTTCATAGAGTCGCTATGGTAGATATTGTATATGTCTTGGTCGAGCCATATGGTGTTGTCCCCACGATAGAAATCTTCTTGTCTGACCCGGAGGGGGAACATTTTTCTTTGTTGAGCAGACTCTATCATGTACCATTCATGAAATTGTCGCATCTTGGTTGGCAGGTCCTTTATCTTATTTGGATCAATTAACTCCCGGCCAAGCTTATATTGCCATCTGACTTCTGCCATTGGGAGAACATCGATCCTAGAGCACCAGCTACGGAAGTGAGTCTGCCTCCTTCATAAATCTCTCAAGGTTCTCTGATCTTGCCGCACTGATCTTGATCTCTCTTACGCTTTGCCGCGCCGCCGACCCGTTTACTCTTCCGTGTAGCCTTTATTATTGTACGTTCATAGTTGGACGGCACAGGGAGTGGCATTGCACGACAGGTCAAGAAGTGTTCCATTACTTTTGGATCAACTTCGACGTTTGGGTCAGCTGACTTCTTTGGTGCGAAGTGTGCAGCCACTTCTTTGGTGACGATCGCGTAATTCTCCTCGTCGGTCCTATCATATGCCCTCTTTGGAGGTTCCTTTACCCTTTTTGACCGGCTGGACTGTGCCTTCGTGGGAGCAGGTGGAATAGTATGGCTCTTGAGCTTCTTCCTCGGAGGAGATGGTGGAGGTGTCGGTTGTCGTTGTGGAGGAGGCGTCTGTTGTCGTTGTGGAGGAGGCGTCTGTTGTTGTTGTTGTGGAGGAGGAGTCGATTGTCGTTGTGGAGGAGGCGACGCTGAAGGAGGCGTCGGTTGTCGAGGAGGCGTGGGTTGTCGTTGTGGAGGAGGTGTCGGTTGTCGTTGTGGAGGAGACGAGCTTCCTCCAGCCGGCGGCTCCGGAGATGACGCCTCCACGCCATCTGGAAATATGATCAACCTTTTTCGCCAGAGGATGATATTGTGGAGGGCCTGTCCAAGCTTGGTAACGCTGTCGCTTCCAAAGAATATCGAGTACTAGTTCTTCAAATCCGCTCGGCACCTCCTCCACTGTGACCTTCGAGTAACCCATGGGTATTGTGTTGCGGTGGAAGGTGCGCTCGTGACACCGGCAATGCCATGCCGTAAGCCACCCCGATGGAGAGGTTGCGGCGCATCGATGTGTAGCTCACACTGGCGGCGAACCCTTACGTCATCAACGGTATAATGGGCTTTCAAGTCTTCGTCCCATTGAGGGGCCCAGGTGGACGCGCAGCTGCTCTGCCGCGATGACGGGATGATCATGGCGTCCGGCTGATTGATTGGACCTCGCTGATCCTCGAAGGTTCTTGAGAGCTATCCGCACTTGTTGCGCAACTTGTTGCGCCTCTAGATATCCAATGCTAGCCTTTGTTGATCTAAGCTCCGATTCCAATTGGAGCATTTTATTTTCTTCTCTTGTTTTGGTTCTCTGGCGTCTCCTGTACGAAAGCGTATCCTTAACGAAACCGTACTTCCATGGCGTCTTGCCAAAACCTCGTGTCCGTCCGGGTGCTCGGGGTTTGGAGGGCATGTGTTAGCTCATCGTTCTCCCTGTCTACCACAAAAGAGCCTCGATCGAGGCCGCTCGACGGCTTGTACAATTCTCTGGCCAACATCTTGTACATTTGGTAGCATCACCAAACTGCCATCATCTGCAAGGCTCCCCGTGACTCCATGAACCAATTGCGCAGCGCTCTTCCCACAAAGCGATAGCAGTGTGACGTCCTTGGCCAATAATTCTTCTTCTTTCTTGTCCCATTTCGGTACTGACCTTGAGGTAACCACGGTGCCGAGATGGTGGTGGTACTTCTTCATCGTGCATTGGTCTTATTCTTCGACTTGCGGCTGGCCTTGGTGACATCTTGTACTCCTCGAATGCTTCCGTGATCGGCGGATTAGGAAATTGGTTGAAGTCAGGTCTTTCTCCCTTCTGCACGTACTTTTTCTTTGAGAGCCGACTTCCATGACTGAAATGAGAGTGCCATCTTCTTCAACGTATAATTCTTGGCCTTGTCTCCAAACCCTTGAGGAAATGTGAAATTTTCCGAGAATATCTTGCCAGAGGAGGTCCTTGGTAGCTTGAGGAACTTCAGCCCATTTCTTGATGCTAATTGGGGCGTGATCTCTTACGTGGTAACCACAGCGTTGTTGAACGGCCCAAGCTAGCTGAAAAGAGGGCAATCGGCTTCCCATCGTTGTCAATATCGGTAAACACATGCTTTGTGGGCGGCTTCTTGTTAGGTCCCGATTCTTGGATTGGTTGCTCGATGTACCAGGCTTTAAATAAACAAACATATATATAACATGTCGAGTGTATTCTAATAATGAATTGCGATTAATTAACATGCCCACAGGAATTATTTTCTTCGACCATACCTCTGTTAACGGGCGTCCACATTCTCACGGAACTGTTACCGCCACAATGGCTGCAGGATAACCTTCATAGTCGGCGATGGAGTCTAACAGGAACTGTTCTTCCTCGTTGAAATTAGGGTCACCACGTGTTGGTTGTGCCATCTATAAATGTAGATATAATGTAACCTTAAATTCGAAAACATCTATAACAACATATATATATAGGTATACATATACCAACATGAGGAGGAAAGGGGACGTCGGTGAAAGAACAGATCTCATAGGAGTTGTTGTGTGAGGTGGAGGTAGGGGTGGAAATGAGTCAAGTTCACATTTTTTCGGTCATTTTTAAAATTAACATAGTTTAATTTAATATCATTTTATTTTTGGAATTGAGCTAACGAGCCGAGCCGATCTAGCGCAAAATTCAATTTCAATATATATATGGTATTGAGCTAACGAGCCGATCTACCGCAAAATTCAATTTATTTTTGGAATTGACCTAACGAGCAGAGCCGATCCATACACCATCACCAACAACATACACACACATATATATATATACAATGTCTCTCAATATATATACACAATACCAAATACCATACACCATCACCAACAACATACACATATATATATATATATATACAATGTCTCTCAATATATATACACAATACCAAATACCAACATACCAAATACCATACACCATCACCAACAACATACATATATATATACAATGTCTCTCAATATATATACACAATACCAAATACCAACATACCAAATACCAACATACCAAATACAATGTCTCGCAATATATATACACAATACCAAATACCAAATACCAAATACCAACATACCAAATATAATGTCTCTCAATATATATACACAATACCAAATACCAACATACCAAATACCAACAATACCAAATACCAACATACCAAATACATATATGAACATAATTAACAACATACATACCAACATACCAAATACATATATGAAAATGCCTTGTGGACATTTCATCGAACACCTTATGGGCGATCAGAATAGGAGGAGGTGGGGGTACACACAGCTATACCTACCTCCTCCGGGTGGGGTAAGCGGCGTCAGCTGTATGAGGCGGCCCGCGTATGATGTGAGGAGCGGCGTCGGCCAGCGGTGCAAGCAGGCGAGCACGGCGTGAGCTACAGGTAGCGGGACTTAGGAAAATTTGGAGGTGTGACGAAGGGAGAGTGCGGCGTGTATAAAAGCAGCCACCTCTACAAGCGGTTCTTAATACAAACCGCTTGTAAACGTGAGATCTACAAGCGGTTCTTAATACAAACCGCTTGTAAAATGTTCTATAGCGGTTCCAATTAATAACCGCTTGTAGAGAGATCTCTACAGCGGTTCCAATTAATAACCGCGTGTAGAGAGAGATCTCTACAAGCGGTTATTAATTGGAACCGCTTGTAGAGATATCTCTACAAGCGGTTATTAATTGGAACCGCTTGTAGAAGCCATCTCAGCGGTTATAATTGGAACCGATACATACTACTTAAAAGAGTGTGTTGCCTATTACGGTTGACAAGAACTCTCCTCTCCCCCCTGGCTAGCGCGGGCGCTTGAGTGCGGGCTCGAGGTCGCCCGTTCGAGCCCCACTCGCTCCCCGCCGGCCATTCTTTTTTTTTCTTTTAAACCTTTCTTTTTTCTTTTTACTTTCTTTACCTTTCTTTTTTTTTACTTTCTTTATTTCTTTATTTCTTTATTGTTTTTTGTTTATATTCTTCATTTGTTAAACCTTTCTCTTTTTTTTACTTTCTTTACCTTTCTTTTTTTTTACTTTCTTTATTTCTTTATTTCTTTATTGTTTTTTGTTTATATTCTTCATTTGTTAAACCTTTCTTTTTTTTAATTTCTTTATTCTTTATTCCATACGGTTTATTTCTTTATTGTTTTTTGTTTATATTCTTCATTTGTTAAACCTTTCTCTTTTTTTTACTTTCTTTACCTTTCTTTTTTTTTACTTTCTTTATTCTTTATTCCATAAGGTTTATTTCTTTATTGTTTTTTTTATATTCTTCATTTGTTAAACCTTTCTCTTTTTTTTTACTTTCTTTATTCTTTATTCCTTGTTTACTTCTTGAGGTTTATTTCTTGGGGTTTATTTCATGAGTTGTTTATTCCAGTAGGTTTATATTTTTTTTATTTATTGTTTATTCCATAAGGTTTATTTCTTGGGGTTTATTTCATAGGTTTATTTCAAATAAACACGTACAGTAGAAGACACGTCTAAAAATGATCACACAAGTTCAAATAAATAAGTTCATACAAGAATATCTTGCATTTTAAGTAGTACCATACTATGTCTTTACAAGTCTTCCTTCGTTATGATCGTGGCGTATGTAAGGAGCATCCAGTCTGTGTCATTCGGGAGGCTTATGTCAACATCCACCGCAAAGGAGGAGCTCATCGAATCGACTATAGTCTTCCTCATCTGTGGCGTCCTCAACTCCGACAATCCTTCGTTTGCCTTGGAGAACCACGTGTCGCCTTGGCTTA
This sequence comes from Rhipidocladum racemiflorum, assembly GCA_036346355.1. Taxonomy (NCBI): domain Eukaryota; kingdom Viridiplantae; phylum Streptophyta; class Magnoliopsida; order Poales; family Poaceae; genus Rhipidocladum; species Rhipidocladum racemiflorum. Next base: position 57,204,197 of record CM070583.1, read on the forward strand.
TTATTATTATCTTTACGCTTCTTAGGCTTGCTTGACATGTCTATTACATAGAAGACCTGTCTCACATCATTTGCAAGGACGAGCGGTTCACGCCTATAGCCGACTTGCGTGAGGTCAACGGTTGTCATGCCGTATTTGTCGACCTTTACGCCGCTTTGAAGTCAGTTTGACCCATTGGCACTTAAATAGAGGGACCTTTAAAGGTCCATAGTCAAGCTCCCATATCTCTTCTATGAAACCATAATATGTGTCCACCTTTCCTTTGTTGTCTTCGGCATCTATATGGACACCATTACGATTGGTGCTCTTGTCATCCTGGGATACGGTGTAAAATGTGTAACCATTTATCTCGTACCCCTTGAATGTCACGATTTCACTAGAAGGTCCCCGTGCCAATCGTTGCAATTGTTCATTGTCGACCCTTTGAAAAGGATATAGTTTTGTAACCAAGCGCCGAAAGAATCCATGTGCTTGATGTTATCCAATCCTCGAGACCTCCCAGGAATTCACGGCGTAGAATACTCTTGTGCTCAACAACATACGGGCCACCACAGGTTGATTGTTTCAAAACCGTGAAATGTGCTTGCTTAAATGTAAGAAGATCATTGCATGCAATTGCTTTCCTTCCCATCGTCCCTTTCCTCGTAGCTTTGCCCTCATGGCGTGATATAGGACGCCGATCGGATTTAGATCATTAATGTAATCCACACAAAATTCAATCACCTCCTCTGTCCCATAACCTCGGCAATGCATCCTTCGGGCGAGAACGATTCTGAACATACTTCTTTAGCACACTCATGTACCTCTCGAAAGGGAACATGTTGTGCAGATACACGGGTCCGAGAATACCTATCTCTTTGACAAGGTGAACAGTGAGATGAACCATAATATCAAAGAACGCAGGAGGAAATATCATCTCAAGACAAACCACACTTTGTACCACGTCATCCTGCAGCTTACTTAGTTTATCCGGTCGATGACCTTATGCCAAATCGCATTGAAAAAGAACACGACTTTGTGATTATCCCCGTACTCCACTCGGGAAGTATACCTCTTATAGCCACTTTGGGAGCAGTTGTGTCATCAACACAAGACAGTCATGGGATTTCAGGTGTACGATTTTATTCTCTTTCGTGTTTATGAGTCTCTTTACATTTGATGAGTATCCGGAAGGGACCTTCACACTATTCAGGCACTCTATCATGCTTTTTTTCTCTTCTTTGCTTAGAGTGTAGCTCGTAGGATGTAGAGTAATGTTGTCCTTTTTCTCTCTTTTTCCGGATGTAGAGTCGTTCCTCGGTTCAAGAGTTTAAGGTCCTTCCGACCTTGCAGTGTATCTTTTGATTGGCCATACATATCTATGTAGCCTAGCGAGGTTCAAGCAAACATTCTTCGTGATGTGCATGAAGTCAAGTGAGTGACAAACCTCCAAGACTTCCCAATAAGGCAAGTCCCAAAATCTCGACTTCTTCTTCCACATTGGCGCTGACCATCCTCATTCTCGCACGAGTTTGCTTCCAGGACCCTTTCCGAATACTACTTTCAGATTCTTTACCATAGCAAGTACATGTGGCCCAAGACGATCTTGAGGCCTAGCACGAAGGTCTACTTGCTGTTAAATTTCCTGCACTTCTTCCGCCATGGGTGACTCAGAGGAAGAAACCTACGGTGGCCCATGTAGACAACCTTTCGAGAGTTTTTCAGGTACATGCTTTGTCCGTTTCATCTAAGCATTGGACACAAGCTCTATATCCTTTGATAGTTTGGCCAGACAGTTCACGAGAGCAGGCCAGTCGTTGATTGTTACAAATAACAATGCACGTAAGGTGAAATACTCCCTTTTGTACTCATCCCATACCCGTGCACCATCCTCCCACAACGTCACAAGATCTGCAACCAATGGTTTCAGGTAGACATCGATGTCATTTCCAGGTTGCTTGGGGCCTTGGATCAACAACGGCATCATGATGTACTGTCGTTTCATGCACTGACCATGGAGGAATGTTATACATACATAGTGTAACAGGCCAGGTGCTATGGTTGCTGCTCAACTCTCTGAAAGGATTCATCCCATCGGTACTTAACCCAAACCTTATGTTTCTCACCTCTTGTGCGAAGTCTGGGTACGTCCGATCGACTTTCCTCCACTGTGATCCATCTGCAGGGTGTCTAAGCATACCGTCATCTTTACGCTCTTCTTTGTGCCAACGCATCATCCGGGCATGCGCTTTGTTAGCAAACATACGCTTCAATCGGGGAATCACAGGGAAATACCACAACACTTTAGCTGGAGGTCTCTTCTTCTTACGCTCCCCATCTATTTCACCTGGATCATCTCTCTTCACCTTATACCGTGATTCTTTGCACACTGGACAAACATCCAAATTGGCATACGCATTGCGTACTGAGGATGCAATCGTTACGACATGCGTGTATCTTACGTACTTTCAGTCCCAAAGGATGACGACTTCCTTTGCTTCATATGTAGATTCAGCAGAGTGTTATCTTCCTGAAGCAACTTCTTTATGAGTGTCAACAACTCATCGAATCCCTTATCTGACACACTATTTGTGGCCTTCCATTGCATAAGTTCAAGTGTGGTACGCAACTTCTTGTGGTCCTGCCCACAATTTGGGTATAAAGGAGTTCTGTGGTCCTCTAACATGCGCTGGAATTTCTCGAACTGTCTTTCATCTGTGTAGTCTCCCTCACCGCCACGCAAAGATCACGGTCCAGCTCATCATCACCAAAGTCACTGAGTGTACCTCCCACGGAATAGCATTGCGTGGCGTCCGAGATATTTTTGAATCCCTCTTCTTCTTCGTCGTCTTCTTTATCGTCTTCTTTATCGTCTTCCTCGTCTTCGCCATGGTTGGTCCAACTGGTATAGTTTGGCATGAAACCTCTCATCATCAAATGGTTCATAACCTGCCATCGCTGTGAGTGCTCCTTCTCGTTCTTGCAATCTACGCACGGACAACATATGAAGCTGCACGAGGCAGGAATGCAATGGCGCATCGAGAAAAGCCTGCACGCCATCAATGAACTCTCTCGATCGACGGTCCGCATTGTACATCCATTCTTAGGTTCATCTACAACAAGTAATAATTTCATATATTTTTTCTTCTCCAAGAAAAACAACCCCACCTACACCTTCATGCAATTAAAGATCTACCTTTCTAATTATTTTTTATCCCTTTCTACCTTTCTAATTATTTTTATCCTTAACATGTTTTCCTATTTTATTTTATACACTACTAATTACTTCATTGCAATGTCATATTTTGAACTAGATCACCATACATCTTCATACCATAACAAAAACAAGCATACAAAATAAATTTTGGGGAACAACTTCATACCATACACATTTCAACATGTTCTACCTAGCAAAGCAACACATTTCAACAGGAATAAATCATGATTTCTCCACATCCAATGCATAAAAAACAGCAATATGTAGGTGAGAAAGATGCTAACATGCTCTTACTGACCTTAAAACACTTAATTTGAAGCTAAATCACCAGCAATTTCAAAACAAAAAATTTGGGCAGCACCTCCCTAAGAAGAAAGGTGCTCGGCCCTTCTGCATTCATCGATCGTTGGCTCGGGGAGGAAGAAGAAGTTTAAAGCGTTGGGCGGGAGGGATTCTAAAAGCGGTTTCATATACAAACCGCTTCTGACTTTGTAGAAGCGGTTTGACAAACAAACCGCTTCTACAAAGTCAGAAGCGGTTTGTATTAAAACTAAGACTTCAGTAGCGGTTTGATACACGAACCGCTTCTAAATATAAATCTCTACAAGCGGTTGAGGTCTCAAACCGCTTGTGATAATTCATAAGCGGTTTGGTAAACGAACCGCTTGTGATGGTTGTCAACACAAGCGGTTCGTATGACCAACCGCTTCTAGAGACCCCCTCCCGCCCGTTGCTCACGAACTGCTTCTGGTGCGTGGGCCAGAACCGGTTCGCACCTAACCGCTTGTAATATACCGCTTGTGATGCCCAGTTCTGTAGTAGTGTATGATGATTGTTTAGCTGGAATTATGTAATAAAAAATTGGCCGTGTGCATCTCAGGATGCAGAGGCTGGGAGAGTCGATCTTCCATTATCTAAAAAACCTAATCCGTGAATGCTGTTCCAATTTATGAATATTTTATTTTCTCAAAAAATTCCACCTTATTTACCATTTGTATAGAAAATGAATTCATATGCTTCCTCAAGTGGAATAATCGGTTAGCGCGGTCGTCTTAAGACACAATTTATATGTCATATATTTGAATATCGGCAAATCGTAATAAAAACTTAACATGTAATTAGTGAGAATTAAACTTCGATCATCATCCAAAAGGACGGTGTGACACTACCAGATTATGGCCTGGCGGTTGCCTATTAAATACACATGTTAAGTGCCTCATTGAGGTGTTGTTTATACTAAGAAAACTTTTTTGTTGGTACGGAGCTTAGTGCTTCCATATGTGTTGTATTGAGTGGTACAACTTCACGAAATTGAGGTCAAATATGCCAAAAAGGAAATGAACAGATTCATCTTCCTTTTTAAAGTTATGGTAGGGCTGTAAAAAAAGCTCGAGGCTCGCAAACTGTTTGAGCTCGATTCGTTCCAGGCTCGATTCGAGCTCGGCTCGAGCCTGAAACGAACCGAGCTCGAGCCTGCCTTCAAGCTCGCGAGCTTCACCGAGCCGAGCTCGAATAGCTCGCGAGCCTACTCGAGTTTGGATCGAGCTTCCGTGAAACGAACTTTCTCGAGCTTGTTATCGAGCTTACTCGAGCCGAACTTACTCGAGTTTGTTACCGAGCCTACCAGATTAACCGAATTTACTCGAGCATACAGAGCTTATTCGAGCTTATCAGCTTACCAAGCTTACTCGAGCCGAGCTCGAACCTACTCGAGCTTGGACCGAGCCGAGCTCGAGCCTAGATCTAGGCTCGGACCCCAACTCGAGCTCAGCTCGAGCTCGGCTCGAGCCTTACCGAGCTCAAGCCTGACAGCCCCAGACCCGCTTGAATTCGGCCCGTTTACAGCCCTAAGTTCTGGTACAAACAAGAGTGTGCTGATTTGAATGTGTACTGAATCATCCGGCTAAGTACTTCTCAAGTAGCTTTATTAGTTGTTGTAATTTCTCCATACCACCTATACTTGTAAAGCACATATGCTTAGTCTCCCCCTCTCTATTGTCTTTCTTCTATTACTAGTAGGGTGCCTATACGTTGCAACGGAATTCTTAAAAGGGTAATACATAATTATAATACATGATCATAAACTGTACAATAAATCAATTTTCTATCACACACATATCAAGCAAAACATATCTTTGTAAGCTAGTAAATAAATCAGATCATCCTTATTGAGTTTTCCTGCAGTTTATATCCAATGGTTAGAAAAGCAAATAGCATGAGTTATCAATCAATAGTTTTTTACTAGCAATTTTAGAGAAGCTCTAATCATTAACAAATATATCCACCTTCAGTATTGAAAAAAGGCACCAAGGGAAGTCTCATAGAGTCATAGTGAAGCCTGTCCAATAATAATATTTTAAATCTTACAAAAAAAAATTGCAGATGCTATTTCACAAACAATAACAACGAACTTGTTTGTTTAGCAATATCAAAGCGTGCCCACTAAATTAAGGAATAGAAACTTAACCAGAATTATCTTTCAGAATTTAATGAGATTTTTCTTTAGTAAGTTTTATCTTTAAAAAAGAGCATGATTATATTTAGAAGTGCTTCAGTGCACCCCCAGACATGAAAAGCACAAATCCTTATTTTTAAAACTGCGGAAAAGAGATAAAAGAAAAGAAAAAAAAAACAAAAATACATAAAGGATACTTACAATTTTTTCAAATTTATCTTGTTCACTTTTAACGAGGCCCAGGAATTGATCTTCACATACAATATCTGGAAAAAGAATTTTGGTCATAATGCCATCATTGTATTCTAAAAATTGTACATCATTTTCGGTAATTGCTGCCTTAAGACATTCTTCATATTTTGCTCCCTGTCAAAAAATGGATATGGATAACAAAATTAGAATTAAACTAAGAAACCTATGAAATTTATCACTCAAGTTTTTCTTTATCATTAGAGCAAAGAAGAGCCAGCAAATTATACAAATCACATCTAGCATTTCACATACCTTGTAATTATTGAAAAAACCAATAGCATAAGCCTGATCCTTTTTCAGAAATTCCTTAGCCGAATCTCTGGACTAAAGCCTAATGACTGGCACGCTGGTCTTCTTTCTTACCCAAGTAACTACCGTGTCCATATCAACAAGAGAGACATGATTATATTAGTTAATCTTAAAGTTTGGTAACCACTTATAGATAAGCAAAACTAATTGAAAGTCTCAATTGAAAAAGAAATGTAGAATTACATAGAAGTAGTATAAACTAAGGGAAGGAGCGTAAATTTCAAACACCCTGGATGTCTACAATATTTAGTCAACGACATGGCATTGATAGAAATGAGTAGACAAAACAAACAGTTGATACAAAAATTGCTCTTAAAGCAGCACTAACAGGCTAGGAAAGCATATAAAAATGGGTAAGTTAGCAAAAGAAAACTGTTCCAAATGAAAATCTTATTATCTAAGGAAACAATGAACATTTTGCTCTTTAGCAATCCAAAATAAAAAAACATAGCCTGCATGAGATGAAGCATGTAAGCATAATCTTCAAAGTTCATGAAAGTTGTATATATGGAAATATATTTCATGAAGATTATTAAACCTTGGCTTAAGATGTTTCTCTAAAATCTCCTTTTGTAGATATCCATTAGGTTCCAGCGGAACGGGTCATCACTTTTCGATCGATTGCCTTAAAATATTTCTCTAAAATCTCCTTTGTATTATGCAAACTGCATATGTTTCCATCGTCGAAGAATATCTTTGTATGCACCTTGCTCATCAAATGAAATCAAGATCGCTTAAGTTAATTTCTTACAATTGATAACCAAAAGAACAAACAGTCAAGGTGCTTACACAAATAATAAGTAATAATCATAACTTGTGGATATCAGACAATAGTGGAGTGAAAAATTGAGATAAATAACACTATGAGACATTTAACCAATTTCAGTCACACAATTCTGATACCTTTATGTTTTCTCACGATAATGCACATCCATCCTTGATGATCTATATGTCTTGGAACCCAACAATACATGATTGATTCTTACCTAAATACAAAAGCATCAATAACTTATATTGCAAAAATATTGATAGAATGAGATATGGGTTCATCGTGTATGTTTTCACGTAGGTGCTGCTTGTTTACAAATCAATCTTAGAAGTAGTTTGTACTGACTTCCACCAAATGGAACTTGTTATGAATAGCACTTGTATTCATTATGAGGCCAAAGGGCCAGTATATATACATGTACATGAGGGACAGGAAACAGGACTCTATCTCTAGTAGAATACCTATACAGATAAACTAGGACTCTATCTCTAACACCCCCCCCTCAAACTCACGGTGGATCAACAACACTGAGTTTGGAGAGGAAAAAGTTATGATAAGCTCTAGTCTGTGTCTTCGTGAAGAAATCTGCTAACTGGAGCTCTGAAGGCACATACTGAAGAGCCACAACCTCATCCTGTACCTGTGACCTCATATAAGAAGCATCAACACCAATATGCTTGGTGAGTTCATGCTTCACTGGATCTCGAGCAATGCTGGTAGCCCCTGTACTGTCATATAAAAGAGGAGTCGGTGTAGAAACAGAAACACCAAATCCTCAAGCAACCACCGTAGCCAAGTAACCTCTGCTGTCAAAAGAGCCAAAGCACGCAACTCAGCCTCAGCACTTTCGAGCAGCTGGCATGTCGCTTCTTAGTCTTCCAAGCAATGAGAGAACCACCAAGAAAAACACAGTAGGCAGAAAAGGACCGACGATCAGAGTGATCACACTAGCATGTAGCACATCAGAATATGCCTGGAGCTGTAAAGAGCTGGAGCGTGGAAAGAAAAGACGGCGAGAGATGGTTCCACGAAGATATCGTAGAACATGAAGAAGATGACTATAGTGGAGCTGAGTGGGAGCAGAAACGAACTGACTCAAGATATGAACTGGGTGGGAAATGTCAGGACGAGTGACACCAAGGTAAACAAGACTCCCAACAAGATGGCGATAGCGAGTAGGATCCTGAAGAGGTTCACCATCAGTAGGTCGAAGGTGAACATTGAGCTCCATGGGAGTCTCGGCTGTACGCTCATCAGTGAGAGAAGCACGATCAAGAAGATCCTGGATATACTTCTCTTGGGAGAGAAAGAAGCCCTCAGAGGTAGAAGAAACCTCAATCCCAAGAAAGTATCGAAGAGGACCAAGATCAGACATGAGAAACTGCTCATTGAGACGAGCCTTTACAAAGGCAATATACTGAGAATCATCGCCAGTAATGATCATGTCATCAACATATAGAAGGAGAAGAGTCCGACCACGAGAAGAAGTGTGAACAAAGAGCGCAGGATCATGAGCACTTGCAGAAAAACCAGCTGTAGTGATCATAGAAGAAAAACGCTCAAACCAAGCACGAGGGGCTTGTTTGAGCCCATAAAGAGAGCGACGAAGGCGACAAACCATGCCATCTGGAACAGAATACCCCGGTGGTGGCTGCATATAGACCTCCTCATGCAGCTCACCATTAAGAAAAGCATTCTTGACATCAAGCAGAGAGATGGACCAATCACGGACAGAGGCCACAGCAAGGAGAGTGCGAACAGTGGTCATATGAGCCACAGGTGCAAAGGTCTCATCATAATCACGACCATGCTCCTGCTGAAAACCGCGCGTCACAAGACGAGCTTTGTAGCGCTCAAGAGAACCATCAGAGCGAGTCTTAATCTTATAGACCCACTTGCAAGTAATGGGGCGGACACGTGGAGGAAGTGGAACAAGATCCCATGTGCCGGTGCGCTCAAGGGCAGCAATCTCCTCCGCCATCGCATGCTGCCATTCCTGATGAATAACAGCATCACGGTAAGAAGTCGGCTCGGCGAAAGCGGCACCAACAAAGGCAAAGCGCTCAGGAGGCCGAATAGACTGTCGATCGCGAAGAGCATAACGAGGAGGAGACACTGAAGAAGATGGCTCATCAGAAGAAGAAGATGGCACATCAGAAGAGTCCTCAGCTGGTGGACGACGAGTGTAGTGGAGAGGATATGGAGAAATAACATCTGAAGAGACCTGGGTAGGAGAGGAGGTGGTGAAGGAACCGGCGATAAAGGAGACGCTGATTGTGAAGGAAAAGTGACAACTGGAGTATCAGGAAAAGTCAGAAAAGACAGTGGCTCAACAAGGGATGTAGGAGAGGAAGAAGAACGAGGGTAGAAGGGACGAGACTCATCAAAAGTGACATCTCGTGAGACCCGTATCCGTCGGCCAACAGGATCCCAACAACGATATCCCTTATGCTTAGCACTGTATCCCAGAAAAACACACTCAACAGACTGAGCAGTTTGCTTGGTGCGTTCACGAGGTGCAAGAAGAACATAGCACACACACCCAAAAAGGCGAAGTCCAGAATAATCAGGAGGCATGCCACAAAGATGCTCAACTGGAATCCCACCCTTCAAAGCAGAAGAAGGTTGGATATTAGTCAAGTAGGTAGCAGTGGAAACGGCCTCAGCCCAGAAATGTCGGGACCCCGAATTTGCAAATCCGGACCCTCTGTGTATTCAGCACTAGTCCAGGAACACGCTAGTGCACACAGTCTTAACATCGGTAAATATCACAATCATACCACTCGATACTAAATAAGTACTTTATTTAAATAGTCAAACTGGTTACTCGACCTTATGGTCAAGTTACAAATATACGCCTCGCAAGGCGAAACTTATTCAGAGAAAAATAATAGCAGCGGAAAACCAAATAACTTCGTGGCGCCATCCAGTATACCACAGGCAACTGACTGGGCTCGCTTCCCTAAGTAGACGGATCCTCTTGGAGCTCCTCCTCCAAAGCTTGTGCAGTCTCCTCTTCAACTGGTGTTGTATTGTGGCAAGGGTGAGTACTTGGTACTCAGCAAGTCATGCACAGAATGCAAGCTAATATACTATATGCATGGCTTGGTACAAAGGAATAGCTCAAGGTATATTTGCAGTAAACAGCATTTGACAAGTAGCATAAGTAGATTCGAAAGCAGTAGAAGTAAATGTAGCATAGATAACTTTTCAAGGAATTTAATAAACATCTTTCCATCCTAATCCACATTTCCATCAACTTCATTATTAATCCAGCCCAACTTTTCAAACCAAGTTATTTTTGAGAAAATCTAACCCTTGACTGTAATTCCCGAGCGATGTCCAATACCGCGGACACGGCTATTCGAATAGATTCTAAACTCTGCAGAGGTTATGCACTTTACCCACAAGATACAGTCAAACACCACAAAGGCGAGTTCAGTAACAAAGTCTTTCGGAAACTTCTAACAATACAAGTGGTCCTCCCGGTTATGCGCACTAACCCTTCCCTTCGCTAAGGCGAAGTCTAGGCCAATCAACCGTTAGATGGGTACCTGGCCTCGGCCCGATGACGCTCCCCGTACAACTTACACAAAGGGTGTAGTTGACCTCCCGAGGTCCCACAGTAATGCTTATTAGCAACTTAGTCAACTAGGTCCGTCCCATTACTGAGACATGTGGTTTGCACGTTAGACCAGTTCAAAGGCTTGCAAGGTTAAGTCCTTAGGGTGACCAGGGCAAGACTAGAAGAACCAAATCAACACTCCCAATGCCACAATCGGCCCACTGATTACTCTTGCCACATGCCCGGCCGAAAAATGTTTATCAAACCCCAGTTGATTACCATGCACCACGTGCCATCAACATCACATGATACTTTTCCAAAACAGGTTCAATATGTCATTAAGTCAATATTAACATTTGATTATCCAAAATCATGTCATGAGCACGTAGCAGGTCTAAGCAGTGTACTACAACGGTCTAAACCCATGTTGGCGATTTAATAATGTCCAACTAGTAATCCACAACTAGGGTGACAAGGGATCATGGCACATACTTAAATAATCAAGGTGTCATACAGCAAATTGGTATTTATCTAACCCCCATGTTTAAACAAAGTATTTTTCTAATTGAACTAGCATGCAATAGTTTAAACCAAAATAGATTTCGAAATAGGATCAACATGGTCAAAGCACAACTTGCCTTCAAAAAGTACTTGTTATTGGTCTTGAGTTGGATCCTGAGTCAATACTTCTCCTTCGAATCCTTCCGGCACTTCAACGTCTACTCGTAAAGCGTGCAAATAGCAAATACACGAATAAACAATAGGCAAAAAGTGTCCAAACATCCAAATAAAATCCATAAACAGAGAGAACATAATTTTATGAGTTTTTAGAAACTGGAATCGTCAAATTTGGAGTTAAGGCCTTAAAAGTTATGATTATTTAAAGTTTAAATAATCAATTAAATAATTTTGCAGAGAAAAACTTTAGTCCAAAAATTAAATAAAATTCATATTTAGGTAGATCTCAATTTTATACAAATTTAGAAATTTGAATCACTCAAATCGGAGTTGAAACGCAAAAGTTATAAGCGTTTGAAGTTTTGAAATTCAAATCAATTATTAAACCGATTTATTAAATCATTTTCTTTTTCGGAAAATCGTTTATTGCGTCAGCAGGGACACGTGGCAGCACTGGATTGGTCTCGGCGTCGGTAGGTCCATGGACTCGGTCCACACTCGGCTCGGGTCTCACCGTGGACCCGGTCCACGGCTCACGTGAGGCTCGACATGTGGGACCACTTTCGGGTGACGTCATCGGCGTCGGCCGAGGCTCACCACGGTCTGACAGTGGGACCCACCGATGTCGTCATGGGTGGCGCCACGGTCGCGATCGCTAACACGGGCCCAGCGTGTCGGTGACTCCAACGCCGCGCTGCGTGGCGCGTGATTCGGCTCCACTCGAACCGCATTAACACGATCGTAGCCGTTGGTTCTAGATCCAACGGTTGAGATTAGATCTAGGATTTTCAACGGGAACTCACCGAGGGTGACGTGGCGCGATCCGAGCCCTTGGATCTTGATCGGACGATTGGTGGAGCTCGGGTCGGCGATGGCTTCCGCAGCGGCGCTTAGCTTGGCGGAGATGAAGACGATGACCACGGTCTCGGCGTTCGGCGCGCTCGGCGAGATGAAAGGTCTCTTCGGTGCGTCGCCCTGGGGGTCCTAGATCTGTGCTTCGGTGGCGGCGGAGGGCGACGGGCGGCGGAATCGGCTTTTAACCGCGGCGAAAGCAGGATTCTAACTCCGGCGTGCTCAAATGCGGAGCAAACGGCGACGGCTCAGGCGAGATGGCTCGGGGACACGGGTGCGCACGAACGAGGGCAACCTCGGGGCGTGACCCGGGCTTTAAATAGCCTCGGCATTCGTGCCCGAGACGGAAACCTAGTTCTCCACGGCGGCGGGAGCGGCGGCGGAGTCCGGCTCGGACTCGCGAGAGCAACGACGCTTCGCCCACGTGGCACGATCAACGGCCACGATCGCACGGGCGCGATCGGGTCCGGGCCGGATTCGACCGAAGCGGTACGGGGAAATCCTGACCGTTGGATCTTGATCCAACGGTTGGGATCGATTAGGTTTTGGAGTTGGTTCGGTCGAGTCACGTGGCTCGGGTCGGACTCGAACTCGAGTCTGACTCGGGCTCGGTCGGATGAACAGTACAAACCCACTCGCATTTTCCAGCGATTTAATAATTAAAATAATTCCCAGAAATTCATTTAATTCATTAAAAATAGCAAAATACACAGAAAAAATCCAGAAAAATTCTGGAAAATATTTTGGAACATTTTGGACTCAAATAAAATATTTCCAACAAAATTTTATTTGCAAATTTAAATTCTTTAATTATTTCAAAATGGAATAAATTCAAATAAATTCCAAATAAATCCAAATAAATTCCAGAAAATTCCAAAAATTCACCAAAGTGCCAAATCACACATGAATTTAAGAAAAGCAAAATTTTGGGGTGTTACAAGAAATGAGGTGGAACAGCGGAAGCAAGCATAAGAGCGCGGGCTGTCTCAAGAAGATGACGATGCTTACGCTCAGCCACACCATTCTGAGCATGAGCACCAAGACAAGAAAACTGAGAAAGAGTGCCCTGTGTAGCAAGAAAAGCTCGAAGCGCTCCTGACAGATACTCTCCTGCCGAGTCAGCACGAAGAACACGAATGGGAGAATCAATCTGAGTGCGAATCATGGTGGCAAAAGTTTTATAGATGGATAAAACCTCACTATGAGAGGACATAAAATATATCCAAGTGTGGCGAGAGAAATCATCTATAAAAAGAATATAATATCGATGACCCCCTTTGGAAACAAAAGGAGCCGGACCCCAAACATCAGAATGAACAAGATCAAAAGGGCGCTGTGATATAGAATCACTGGAATGGTAGGGGAGTTGTAGCTGTTTGCCAAGCTTACAGCCCATACAATGTAAAGAGGCATCACCAGACACAGAGCCTAAAAGCCCACGACGAACTAAAGAAGAAAGACGCGAACCACAAAGATGGCCCAAACGGTGATGCCACTGAGCAAAAGTCCCAATAGAAGAAGCAACAGATGCTGAAGCGGTAGAGGAAATAGAAAGACTGGCAGAGGCAACGGAAGGTAGATGAAGCCAGTCAAGCTCCCAAAGACGCTGAGAATCATGGCAACAAGGGCCAGTCCCAACTATAGCCCTCGTGCGGCGATCCTGAACACAACAAGAGTCAGAATCAATAATAACCTGACAGCCATGATCAGTAAGTTGGCCAGCGGATATAAGCTGCATGGTCAGTTTGGGAACATAGGAAACAACAGAAACATGAAAAGAGGATGACAAAAGATTACCTCGTCCTGCAACAGAAAGAGAAGTACCATCTGCAGTCTGCACAGTGGTAGGAGCAACAAGAGGACTAATGGAATGTAGACTCGTGGGATCTGATGTCATATGAAAAGAAGCTCCAGAATCAAGAATCCATGGTGTGATACCTGATGAGGAAGGTGGTCTCTCACTGGAAGACTGAGTAGCAGAACCAGCCGACATGTCTTGTTGATCCATGTAGAGGCAGCCATGCGACGCAGTAGCATAAGGATATCCTGAGTGGAGTCAGAACCAACAGGAGTCAGTTGTGGAGAAGTCTGTTGAGAGAAAACACCTGATCCTCCATTGCTAGAAGGACGGCCACTTCGACGAGCAAGATTCTTCTTCTTCCCAGAGCGTAAGCTGCTCCACATGGCCATTTTGTTGCAAGAGGTGCAGTGAAGACCTCCGCCCCCAGTAGCCAAAACTGGAGTAGGCGCCACCGACGGAGTAGAACGAGGCGTCGCCAAGACTGAGGGAGACACTAGCAGACCCGTGTCATAAAAATGAGTCTTCTCAGACGAGTCTCCATTGAAGATAACCTGCATCGAGGAACAAGAACGAATCCCCAAAGAAGAACTAAAAACGATGACATTTTTTTTTTTTTCAAGCCAAAGAAATTGAACCAACTTCGGAAAGTCTTTTCTTCTGACGTGAGCTACTAGATGTTTCTTATCCTCATGTGCTCACTAGATGTTCCACCTTACGGATGTTGGACTTGAAGCGACAGACTTGAATTGGTTAAAGTCCGATGGTCTCGGACGTGAGACCAAAATCGAACCGGACTTAAACTTTCTTCACTTTGACGGACGTGAGCTCCTGAAGCCACGGACTTGAACCAAGCGACCAAACTCAGAATAAACAATCGAGTCCGATCGCTTGATTCACCAAAGACTTGAAACCGATGGGCCGACGGAAGCCGGCGCTCGTAAGAAGAGCAGAGGCGACGGCGACACCTCTGATGGCGCTCGAGCGATGGGGTGACCGGAGCGTGCCTCGTAACACTCCGTACTGCTGCCGCCGCCGCACGCGGCGCTTAACGCCGCCGCTTTCCGCGCCCGGCGTCGTCATCGCGTCCCCACTTCCGCGCCACAAGAAACGCTGCCAGCGCGATCGCGCCGTTCCGCCAGCGCGCCGCTTCCCTATAAAACCCGGGACCCCCTTCCTTCCGTGCCTCTCCTCCCTCCTCCTCTCCCCTTCAGCGCCATCGCCGCCGAGCGCCCGTCGCCGCCCTCCTCCGCTTCCGAAGCTCCGCCACAGACTCCGCCGCTTTGCCCGCTGACGCCGGCAGGCGCCGCCCTCCTTCCTTCCGGCGCCGTCGCCGCGCCCGCTCGGCTGGCCGGCGCGCCCTTAGCTCCGTCGCGCTCAAGACGTCACGTCAGGCTTGCTACGGATCGAGTGGACCCGGGCCCACTGTCAGCCGAAGGAAAAGAAAAAGAAAAAAAAAAGTTTTTCAAAAACCTTTATGACGTCATGCTGACGTCATAAAGCGATTTTCGTTTTAAAAATTAAATCCAAAAACCGAATTTGGTCGACGCCAGATGACGCAAGAATCCGGTTTTATTTTAAAAATGATTTAAAAATTCCAAAAAATCCAGAAAAGCCCGTTTTATTTGTTTTTAAACTTCCGGGAGCCCGTTTTCGCCCGTTCGAACTCCGATTGGCTCCGTTCTTCTTCCTAAATTCATTAGAAATCCCAAACTTCAGTTTAGAGCTAGTTTGAAGTTCAATTTGTATCTATTTGAGTTCGTTTGGACTTTATTTGAATTTGGTTGTTTTTCGCGCGTAGATTACGGAGAGACCGAGGAGTTCCCGAACGACGAATTCGAGCAGCAACTCGTCGAACCAGGCAAGTCACACTCCCTTGATCATATTGCTCCCAGTTTATGAACTTGTATGTTGAATTTAAGGTATTGCATGCTTATTTATTATAAACATTAATTTTCGACCTAGTTTTAAATGATAGCTATATCCAATTTCAACATGCGACCTTTGACATTTGAATTCCGATTCCCTTGTAACCTTAGTAGAAATATGAACTATGACTATGGTAATAGCTATACATTGCTTAGTGTCGGGACCCCGAATTTGCAAATCCGGACCCTCTGTGTATTCAGCACTAGTCCAGGAATGCGCTAGTGCACACAGTCTTAACATCGGTAAATATCACAATCATACCACTCGATACTAATAAAGTACTTTTATTTAAATAACCAAACTGGTTACTCAACCTTATGGTCAAGTTACAATATACGCCTCACAGGGCGAATCTTATTAAGAGAGAAATAGTAGCAGCGGAAAATCAAAGAAGGTAACATCGTGGCGCCATCCAGTATACCACAGGCAACTGACTGGGCTCGCTTCCCTAAGTAGACAGATCCTCTTGGAGTTCCTCCCCCAAAGCTGGTGTAGTCTCCTCTTCAACTGGTGTTATATTGTGGCAAGGGTGAGTACTCGGTACTCAGCAAGTCATGCACAGAATGCAGGCTAATATACTACATGCATGGCTTGGTACAAAGGAATAGCTCAAGGTATATTTGCAGTAAACAGCATTTGACAAGTAATATAAGTAGATTCGAAAGCAGTAGAAACAAGTAAAGCATAAATAACCTTTCAAGAAGTTTGAGTAACCATTTTTCCCATCCTAAACCACATTTCCATCAACGTCATCATTAATCCAACCCAACCTTTCAAACCAAGTTATTTTTGAGAAAATCTAACCCTTGACTGTAATTCCCGAGCGATGTCCAGTGCCGCGGACACGGCTATTCGAATAGATTCTAAACTCTGCAGAGGTTATGCACTTTACCCACAAGATACAGTCAAACACCACAAAGGCGAGTTCCCGTAACAAAGTCTTTCGGAAACTTCTAACAATACAAGTGGTCCTCCCCGGTTATTGCGCACTAACCCTTCCCTTCGCTAAGGCGAAGTCTAGGCCAATCAACCGTTAGATGGGTACCTGGCCTCACCCAGACGCTCCCCGCACAACTTACACAAAGGGTGTAGTTGACCTCCCGAGGTCCCACAGTGCGTTATTAGCAACTTAGTCAACTAGGTCCATCCCATTACTGAGACATGTGGTTGCACGTTAGACCCAGTTCAAAGGCTTGCAAGGTTAAGTCCTTAGGGTGACCAGGGCAAGACTACCCGAAGAACCAAATCAACACTCCCAATGCCACAATGGCCCACTGATTACTCTTGCCACATGCCCTGGCCGAAAACTATTTATCAAACCCCGCTTGATTACCATGCACCACGTGCCATCAACATCACATGATACCTTTCCAAAACAGATTCAATATATCATTAAGTCAATATTACCATTTGATTGTCCAAAATCATGTCATGAGCACGAAAGGTGTCTAAGCAAAGATACTACAACGGTCTAAACCCATGTTGGCAATTTAATAATGTCCAACTAGTAATCCACAACTAGGGTGACAAGGGGTCATGGCACATACTTAAATAATCAAGGTGTCATACAAAGAAATTGGTATTTATCTAACCCCATGTTTAAACAAAGTATTTTTCTAATTGAACTAGCATGCAATAGTTTAAATCAAAATAGATTTCGAAATAGGATCAACATGGTCAAAGCACAACTTGCCTTCAAAAAGTACTTGTTCTTGGTCTTGAGTTGGATCTGAGTCAATACTTCTCCTTCGAATCCTTCCCAAGACTTCAACGTCTACTCGTAAAGCGTGCAAATAGCAAATACACGAATAAACAATAGGCAAAAAGTGTCCAAACATCCGAATAAAATCCATAAACAGAGAGAACATAATTTTACGAGTTTTTAGAAACTGGAATCGTCGAATTTGGAGTTAAGACGCAAAAGTTATGATTATTTAAAGTTTAAATAATCAATTAAATAATTTTGCAGAGAAAAACTTTAGTCCAAAAATTAAATAAAATTCATATTTAGGTAAATCTCAATTTTATACAAATTTAGAAATTTGAATCACTCAAATCGGAGTTGAAACGCAAAAGTTATAAGCGTTTGAAGTTTTGAAATTCAAATCAATTATTAAACCAAATTATTAAATCATTTTCTTTTTCGGAAAATCATTTATTGCGTCAAGAGGACACGTGGACCAATCGGGTGACGGCCAGCGTGGCCTCGGGTCCACGGACGGCGCCGCGGTCTCGGCTCGGTCCGCAGTGGGCTCGGCTCACGGCTCCGCGATTGGCGGTGGGCCCTCGACACGCTGCGGGCCCGCGTGTCGGCGTTACACGCACGCTGGCGTGGACGGCGCCGACCGCGACGGTCAGGCTTCCCGACACGTGGCGCCAATCTCGGCCGTTGATTTGAAAATCAACGGCCCAGATTAGATCTCGGCTAACGCGCTGGAAAACAACTCCACCGACCGACCGCTCGATCTTGATCGGACGGTCAAGATCCACCTATCGCTATGAACGTGGTTCAATCTAAGCCGTTGGATCTAGATCTAACGGTTGAGATTAGATCTCGAGATTAACACGTGATTCTTTACCGTGGGTGGCGTGGGCGAATGCGGACCGTGCGATGAAGATCCGACGGTGGAGAAGCTTCGCGGGTCTGCGATGTCCACGGCGGAGCTCCGGCGGCCGGCGTTGAGAACGAAGACCACACCGACGGCGTTTCGGGCACGCTCCGGCGAAGTGGGTGGTCCCTTCGGGTGCGTCTCGAAGCGGGGACTCCGGATCTGGGCTCCTTCTCGGCGGAAGACGACGGACGGCGGCGGAATCGGCGTTAAACCGCTGCGCAACAGGATTCCAACTCCGGCGAGCTCGTACGGGCAAACGGCGACGACTCAGGCGAGATGGCTTGGGGGCACGGGTGCGCACGGACGAGGGCAACCTCGGGCGATGTCTCACGCATTAAATACCCTCGGGATGCGCGCACAAACCGGAACCCTAGCGGGACACGGCGGCAACGCGGCGGAGGAGTCCGGCTCGGACTCGGCGGAGACGACGACGGACAACCCCGATCCACGTTAAGGCGCGATCAACGGCCACGATCGCGACGGGCGCGATCGGTCCGGGGTCGACATCGCCTCGGTCGGGCGATCCAATCCGGACCGTTGGATCCCGATCCAACGGTCGGGATCGATTGGGGTTAAGAACGGGTTTGGTTGAGTCAACTGGCTCGGGTCGGGTTCGGGTCGGACTCGAACTCGAGTCTGACTCGGGCTCGGTCGGATGAACAGTACAAACCCACTCGCATTTTCCAGCGATTTAATAATTAAAATAATTCCCAGTAATTCATTTAATTCATTAAAAATAGCAAAAGACTCAGAAAAATTCCAGAAAAATTCTGGAAAATACTTTGGATCATTTTGGACTCAAATAAAATATTTCCAACAAAATTTTATTTGCAAAGTTTAATTCTTTAATTATTTCAAAATGGAATAAATTCAAATAAATTCCAAATAAATCCAAATAAATTCCAGAAAATTCCAAAAATTCACCAAAGTGCCAAATCACACATGAATTTAAGAAAAGCAAAATTTTGGGGTGTTACAAACCTCCCCCCTTAATAGAATCTCGTCCCCGAGATTCAGGCTCCTCTGAGTAATAGGTTTGGAAACTCTTTCCTCAAATCCTTTTCGCTCCCAAGTCGCTTCGCTTTCTCCATGGTTGCTCCAATCGAACTCTACAGAACGGGTTGATTTATTTACGGTCTCTCGATCCATTGTGTCCGTAATCCTCACGGGATGCTCCTTATAAGTCAAATCCTCTTGCAACTCAATTAACTCTAGCGGTGTCTGCTCCTCGGGAACTCGGAGACACTTCTTCAAGCTAGGACACATGGAATACGTCATGCACTCCTCGCTAACGATGCGGCAACTCGGTGATAAGCAACTTCGCCTCTGCGGCTCAAAATCTTAAATGGTCCAACATAACGGGTGCGAAGTTTCCCTTTGGCATGGAACCTCTTAACTCCCTAAGAGGCGTAACTCGAGGTATACAAAGTCTTACGATTCAAAACTCAAGTCTCGGCGACGGTTGTCAAGATAACTCTTTTGTCGAGATTGGGCGATCTTCAACCTTTCCTTAATCATGGCGACCGCTCTTCACCTCTTGAAGAATATCAGGCCCAAAGACACGGCGCTCGCCGGTCTCATTCCAATTCAATGGCGTCCGAAGCGAGTCGACCATACAAAGGCCTCAAAAGGTGACATCGTAAACTAGCCTGATAACTATTGTTGTAATCGAACTCGGCATACGGCAAACACTTATCCCAAGAGGTAGCATAAGCCAATGCACAAGCTCTTAACATATCCTCGAATCTGATTGACTCTTTCGGTCTGTCCATCCGTCTGTGGATGATAAGGTACATCTTGAAGTTCAAACGGGTTCCCATGGCTTCATGCAACTTATTCCAGAACCTTGAGGTAAATTGGGTACCTCGTCTGATACAATCCTCTTTGGCACTCCGTGCAAACAGACAATCCCGATCATGTACAATTCGCTAATTTATCTCCGAGTAAGTGGTCTTCACGGGATAAAATGGGCTACTTTAGTCAAGCGATCCACTATAACCCATATGGAGTCATAACCTCCTTGAGTCTTGACAAACCGGTAATGAAATCCATTCCGATTTCCTCCCACTTCCACTCAGGTATTTTCAGCGGTTGTAGCAATCCTGCTGGTCTCGATGCATTGCCTTGACTCTCACGGCATACGTCGCACAATGCAACATGCTCGGCAACTTCACGTTTCATACTTGGCCACGAGAATCTCTCCTTGAGATCTGATACATCTTGGCGCTTCGGCATGAATTGAGTACTTGGAGTCATGGGCTTCTTCTAGGATCGCTTGCTTTAACTCCTTCTTGTTAGGCACACAAATGCGATCCTTCATCCACAACGTGCCTTGCTCATCCAACTTGAAGTCCTCTCGCCTTGCCTTCCTCCTTGATGAACTTAATCCTCGCGGATCTTGTCATCATCCCTCTGTCCTTCTCGGATCTGATCCTCTAGGGTAGGCTTTACTTCTAATGCGGCCAAGAATCCGCTCACGCATACAACCTCAATCTTCATTTTCTGAAAATCCTCACATAACTCATCCCGACTTGTGGCTAGCAACGTACTCACGGTATGGCTTTTCCGACTCGAGCATCGGCTACTACGTTGGCCTTCAGGGATGGTAATGGATTCCAACATTATAGTCCTTGATCAACTCTAACCATCTCCTCTGCCTCATATTCAGATCCGATTGGGTGAATATGTACTTAAGGCTCTTATGATCCGTATAGACTTCACATCTGCTTCCAATCGAGATAGTGACGCCATATCTTCAAGGCATGCACTACGGCGGCTAACTCTAGGTCATGTGTCGGATAATTTTCCTCATGCGGCCTCAATCGCCTTGATGCATAGCGGCGACCTTTCCATTCTGCACGCACACATCCAAGTCCTTGGCGCGATGCGTCACAATAAATATCGAAGCTTTGAGCAACATCCGGTAGAACTAACACCGGTCTTGATGTCAATCGCTTCTTGACTCCTGAAATCCTTTCTCACATTCTCAAGCGCCCATGCAAACTTCTTTTCCTTCTTCAGCAATTGCGTAAGAGGTTTCGCAATTGTCGAGAAGCCTTCGATGAAAGCGGCGGTAGTATCCTGCCATTCCAAGGAAACTCCGAACTGGTCACGGTCTTGGCTTGCTCCCAATGTAACACAGCTTCTACTTTGCTTGGATCTACTGGCGACTCCTTCTGCGGTCATTACATGTCCAAGAAACTCCACCTTGTCCTTCCAAAAATCACACTTGCTGAACTTGGCGAAAAGTTGCTGTTCCTCGCCTTTTCCAAAACTCGCCTTAAGTGTCCTAAGCATGTTCATCCTCCATTTTGGAGTAGATTAGAATATCATCTATGAACACGACGACAAACTTGTCCAAATATTCCATGAACACCTTATTCATCATATTCATGAAATAAATTTGGCGCATTAAATCGATCCAAAGGACATAGCGTAAACTCGTAATGTCCATATCTTGACGAGAATGCGATCTTCGGAATATCTTCCGATCGGATCTTCAATCGATGGTATCCCGATCTCGAGATCAATCTTGGAGAAAACTCCGGCTCCTCTCGGTGATCAAACAAATCATCAATCCTGGGTAGCGGATACTTATTCTTCACGGTGACTTCATTGAGTGCACGGTAGTCGATGCACATCCTGAAACTTCTGTCCTTTTTCTTGACAAACAAAACTGGTGCTCCCCACGGCGGATCTCGGTCGATAAATCCTTTCTCCATTAACTCTTCTAGCTGTTTCTTCATCTCAACCAACTCCTCGGTGGACATCCGATAAGGTCTCTTTGCTATCGGTCTTTGTGCAGTACAAGCTCTATCACAAACTCTATGTCCTCGTCTCGCGGCATACCAGGGTAGATCTTCAGGAAAAACATCTGGGTACTCATTCACTCTGAGACATCCTCTATCTTTGATTGTCTTGGTACTGTTAACCATCAACTGTCCTTCTCTAACAGCAGTAGCTTGAAATTCCACTTTCTTTCCACAAGGGCTCTCAACTGAGATAGTCCTTCGCCCACAATCTAATACGGCCTTGTGCTTGGATAACCAATCCATTCCCAATATGATGTCTAAGGTCTGGGTTTCTAGAATAATAAGGTTTGCTAGGAACTCTATTCCATCTATTAGTATTCTCACCCGGAACATCCTACTTTCGCTCGGAGTTCGGAACTGTGGGTTTGAACTAAAAGCATGCAACTAAGTCTTGCAATCCTCAAAACATTTCTAGTAGCAAAGCATTGCGAAACAAATGAATGCGAAGCCCCAGAGTCAAACAAAACCGTTGCAGGTCCTGAGTTAACAAGTAACTTACCCAGTACGACGTCCGTAGCATTCTGCAGTGCATCTGCGGTGATATGGTTGACTCGGCCTCACCACGGCCTGGGGTGTGGCTCTCGTGCCGGGCGTCCTAGCTGGGTGGTTCCTAGATTGAAGCGAATCGAGTCACTCCTGCTGTCTTCTTCGGACAAGCTGTTGGCAAAGTGTCTGGCTCGTTGCAGGCTTGTAGCGTCTCACTGTTCCTTCTTTGCCGATCGCTCGAGTAGTGTTTCTAGCGGGGCTGGGTGCAGTAGTTACGATTGATGTGTCTTGGTCTTTGAGGATGGTGTCCTTGTTGCGTTCTCGTGGTTGGAATCAAGAATTGATTTGGTGCAACTCTCGGTATTGCGTTTCCCTGGCGTGATCCTTCTTTGTTGCATCCTGCGCTTCTGTTCTCATCCAGTTCCTTGCGCTTGTCCTCAAGAATAAGTGCCTTATTCACCACTCTTGGAAATCCGGAAAGGTGTGGGTGATCAATCCTACTTGCAATCTGAGTTAAGTCCCTTCATAAAACGAGGTATGCCTGGATTTATCTGTCGCTACATCCTCAAAGCGTAGCGTGCTATCTGTGTGAACTTGTTCAGGTAGTCGGCCACTTGGTGATTACCTTGCTTGATGCTCTGAACTCCTCCTTCTTAAGGTCTATGATTCCTTCAGGCACGTGATCTGGCTTAATGCAAACAGTGAACTCTTCCCAAGTGACATCTTGAGGGTTCTCTTGCGTGGCACGAAGTTCTCCCACCATTCGGCGGAATTTGTTCCTTCCGGTGATGAGAAGCGTGAAGTACCTTCTCATTTCCTATGCATTGAGCTATGTGTAGCTTCCTCTCGATTGATCTTAACCAATCATCGGCCTCCAATGGATTGGCATTCCCGAGAGAAAGTGGGTGGGTGAGTTCTCATGAACTCGGCAGCCTTGTATTCTCAAGCGTGGTCCCCGATTAACTTGATTAGCAAAGTGGCCTGAGCGGTGACGTGTTGCATTTGTTGCATCATAGCATGCATCAACGAGTCCGGCGGCGAGAAAAGCTCCAAATTCTGCACATCCAAGTGGCGGTCTTTGGTGCTCCCTCATTGGGGTTTTCTGCTGGCGAGAACCACTTCCATTGCCTCCAAAGTTTCCACGGTGTTCACCATCCGCCGATTTGCTCTAGGTTTAGAGATGAGAGGGAAACAAGAATAGACAAGTAATATGGAACTTATGCGGGGCGAAAGGTGTAACTTTAAGGTCCAACTTTATTATTAATAACTTGGTATGGCTGCTTACAATGCCTAAGGGCCTTGCAACACATCTGCACACTCAAAGAAACAATGAAAATCCAAATCGAACTAACTCGGAGTCTAACGCCTAAAGGGTGACTCTTTATTCTAAGACGCGATTCGGCGAAGGAGTCTCACTATAGAACCTATGCTCACTCATCGAGAAAACCTCCACGGCACGAGTGCAGGTCTTTGTGGCATAGGCGCGAAACGATTGCCATGTCCAAAGAATCGTGTCCTCTGTGGTAGTCGAAGAAGCGGTGTCCTCATCGAGATCCGACTCCTCCGGATCTCGCTCGTAGCTCGAGTAATCGGCTCAAGTCCAGCCCGCATACAAAGTCATCTCCAACTCGTCAATCCTTCGCAGAAGGTGTGCCACATACTCTTAAGCTTCCCGCCATCTCGCTCTTCTCTCGCCGTGATCTCCTTGCGGGCCTTCAGTAGCTCCTTGCTTGTATCATCTAGTACATCCTCCTGGCGACAACAAATCGTGCCAAGCGGTATGCGTGGCATCCTCATCCTGAATCGCCTTGGGTCAAGAAGGTTATCGCTGCTGATGATAACGGAACACCGTGCTCTCCAACTCTCTGGCGTAGATACGGGTAACGTGCGCATTGCTCGTCGTGATACCTCTTGGATACCCATCTGCATTGTAGATCTCTGGCGGTCGCAAAGGTATCGAGCGATTGCACTGGCCCTTTTTCCTAGCAGGTACCTCAATCTTCACGTCACAAGCCTTGATCAATCCCGCTTGTCTGATCACTTCCACTTGGTATTGCGGCTTCTCAAAATCTCCGAGAGTTTGTAGCATATGCCAAAGTTCCGCGGCGTGACCAACTCCCAGATCAACGTAGTTGAACTCTTCCTCCATCTCATCACAAGAGTGCTTTACGTAAGAACTCGGAATTTTTAAATTGTGACAAGGTGAGGAAAAATTTCAGCAAGAGACAAGAAAAGAGAGAAGGGGATAAGTCGAGATGTCCTTTCTTGTCTTCACAAATTTTTAGCTTTAGAAAATAGGTTTTATCCTCACTACGACCATTCTAGCTAGGGTTGAGCCTACAACAAGATGGCTCTGATACCACCTCTGGCTGACCCCGAATTTGCAAATCCGGACCCTCTGTGTATTCAGCACTAGTCCAGGAACGCGCTAGTGCACACAGTCTTAACATCGGTAAATATCACAATCATACCACTCGATACTAATAAAGTACTTTTATTTAAATAACCAAACTGGTTACTCAACCTTATGGTCAAGTTACAATATACGCCTCACAGGGCGAATCTTATTAAGAGAGAAATAGTAGCAGCGGAAAATCAAAGAAGGTAACATCGTGGCGCCATCCAAGATACCACGTGCAACCGATCGGGCTCGCTTCCCTAAGTAGACGGATCCTCTTGGAGTTCCTCCCCCAAAGCTGGTGTAGTCTCCTCTTCAACTGGTGTTATATTGTGGCAAGGGTGAGTACTCGGTACTCAGCAAGTCATGCACAGAATGCAGGCTAATATACTACATGCATGGCTTGGTACAAAGGAATAGCTCAAGGTATATTTGCAGTAAACAGCATTTGACAAGTAATATAAGTAGATTCGAAAGCAGTAGAAACAAGTAAAGCATAAATAACCTTTCAAGAAGTTTGAGTAACCATTTTTCCCATCCTAAACCACATTTCCATCAACGTCATCATTAATCCAACCCAACCTTTCAAACCAAGTTATTTTTGAGAAAATCTAACCCTTGACTGTAATTCCCGAGCGATGTCCAGTGCCGCGGACACGGCTATTCGAATAGATTCTAAACTCTGCAGAGGTTATGCACTTTACCCACAAGATACAGTCAAACACCACAAAGGCGAGTTCCCGTAACAAAGTCTTTCGGAAACTTCTAACAATACAAGTGGTCCTCCCCGGTTATTGCGCACTAACCCTTCCCTTCGCTAAGGCGAAGTCTAGGCCAATCAACCGTTAGATGGGTACCTGGCCTCAGCCCCGGTACGCTCCCCCGTACAACTTACACAAAGGGTGTAGTTGACCTCCTGAGGTCCCACAGGTACGTTATTAGCAACTTAGTCAACTAGGTCCGTCCCATTACAGACATGTGGTTGCACGTTAGACCCAGTTCAAAGGCTTGC
Organism: Rhipidocladum racemiflorum; assembly: GCA_036346355.1. Lineage (NCBI taxonomy): Eukaryota > Viridiplantae > Streptophyta > Magnoliopsida > Poales > Poaceae > Rhipidocladum > Rhipidocladum racemiflorum. The sequence continues at coordinate 57,230,320 of CM070583.1, forward strand.
AAGGTTAAGTCCTTAAGGTGACCAGGGCAAGACTACCCGAAGAACCAAATCAACACTCCCAATGCCACAACCGCCCAATTGATTACTCTTGCCACATGCCCTGGTCGAAATTTTATCAAACCCCGCTTGATTACCATGCACCACGTGCCATCAAAATAACATGATACCTTTCAAAAAAAGATTCAATATATCATTAAGTCAATATTACCATTTGATTGTCCAAAATCATGTCATGAGCACGTAGCAGGTCTAAGCAGTATACTACAACGGTCTAAACCCATGTTGGCAATTTAATAATGTCCAACTAGTAATCCACAACTAGGGTGACAAGGGGTCATGGCACATACTTAAATAATCAAGGTGTCATACAACAAATTGGTATTTATCTAACCCCCATGTTTAAACAAAGTATTTTTCTAATTGAACTAGCATGCAATAGTTTAAATCAAAATAGATTTCGAAATAGGATCAACATGGTCAAAGCACAACTTGCCTTCAAAAGTACTTGTTCTTGGTCTTGAGTTGGATCCTCGAGTCAATACTTCTCCTTCGAATCCTTCCCAAGACTTCAACGTCTACTCGTAAAGCGTGCACATAGCAAATACATGAATAAACAATAGGCAAAAAGTGTCCAAACATCCGAATAAAATCCATAAACAGAGAGAACATAATTTTACGAGTTTTTAGAAACTGGAATCGTCGAATTTGGAGTTAAGGCATAAAAGTTATGATTATTTAAAGTTTAAATAATCAATTAAATAATTTTGCAGAGAAAAACTTTAGTCCAAAAATTAAATAAAATTCATATTTAGGTAGATCTCAATTTTATACAAATTTAGAAATTTGAATCACTCAAATCGGAGTTGAAACGCATAAAAGTTATAAGCGTTTGAAGTTTTGAAATTCAAATCAATTATTAAACCAAATTATTAAATCATTTTCTTTTCGGAAAATCATTTATTGCGTCAGCGAGGACACGTGGACCAATCGGGTGACGACGCGTGGCCTCGGGTCCACGGACGGCGCAAGCGATCTCGGCTCGGTCCGCAGTGGGCTCGGCTCACGACTCACGACAGCGGGTGGGCCCTTCCGACACGCTGGGCCCGGCGTGTCGGCGCCACACACGCGACGCTGCTGGCGGCGCCGACCGCGACGGTCAGGCTTCCCGACACGTGGCGCAATCTCGGCCGTTGATTTGAAAATCAACGGCCCAGATTAGATCCGCTAACGCGCTTGGAAAACAACTCCATCGGACCGACCGCTCGATCTTGATCGGACGGTCAAGATCCAATCTATCGCTATGAACGTGGTTCAATCTAAGCCGCTGGATCTAGATCTAACGGTTGAGATTAGATCACGGAGATTAACACGTGATTCTTTACCGTGGGTGGCGTGGGCGAATCTGGACCGTGCGATGAAGATCCGACGCGGAGAAGCTTCGCGGTTCGCGATGTCCACGGGCGGAGCTCCGCCGGCGTTGAGAACGAAGACCACACCGACGGGCGTTTCGCACGCCCGTGAAGTGGGTGGTCCTTCGGTGCGTCTCGGCGGGACTCGGATCTGGGCTACTTCTCGGCGGAAGACGACGGACGGCGGCGGAATCGGCGTTAACCGCTGCGCAACAGATTCCAACTCCGGCGAGCTCGTACGGGCAAACGGCGACGACTCAGGCGAGATGGCTTGGGGCACGGGTGCGCACGGACGAGGGCAACCTCGGGCGATGTCTCACGCATTAAATACCCTCGGGATGCGCGCACAAACCGGAACCATAGCGGGACACGGCGTAACGCGCGGAGGAGTCCGGCTTTCGGACTCGGCGGAAACGGCTGACGGACGGCCCCTCCGTGGCGCGATCAACGGCCACGATCGACGGCGCGATCGGTCGGTCCGCACATCGCCTCGCCTGGGCGATCCAATCCGGACCGTTGGATCCCGATCCAACTGGCCGGATCGATCAAGTTAAGAACGGGTTTGGTTGACTCAACCGGCTCTGGTCGGTTCGGTCGGACTCGAACTCGAGTCGGACTCGGCTCGGTCGGATGAACAAGACAAACCCACTCGCATTTTCCAGCGATTTAATAATTAAAATAATTCCCAAGAATTCATTTAATTCATTAAAAATAGCAAAAGACTTCGAGAAAAATTCCAAAAATTCGAAAATACTTTGGATCATTTTGGACTCCAAATAAAATATTTCCAACAAAATTTTATTTGCAAAGTTTAATTCTTTAATTATTTCAAAATGGAATAAATTCAAATAAATTCCAAATAAATCCAAATAAATTCCAGAAAATTCCAAAAATTCACCAAAGTGCCAAATCACACATGAATTTAAGAAAAGCAAAATTTTGGGGTGTTACAAACCTCCTCTTAATGTAATCTCGCCCCTAGATTCGGGGCTCACTCTGAGAATAGGTTTGGAAACTCTTTCCTCAAATCCTTTTCAAGGCTCCCAAGTCGCTTTCGCTTCCATGGTTGCTCCACCGAACTCTCTGTAAACGGGTTGACTTATTTCTCGGTCTCTCGATCCATTGTGTCGGAATCCTCACGGGATGCTCCTTATAAGTCAAATCCTCTTGCAACTCAATTAACTCTAGCGGTGTCTGCTCTCGGGAACTCGGAGACACTTCTTCAACTGGGACACATGGAATACGTCATGCACTCCTGCTAACGACTGCGGCAACTCCAGCTGATAAGCAACTTCGCCTCTGCGGCTCAAAATCTTAAATGGTCCAACATAACGGGGTGCGAGTTTCCCTTTGGCATGGAACCTCTTAACTCCCCTAAGAGGCGTAACTCTGAGGTATACAAAGTCTTCTGATTCAAAACTCAAGTCTCGGCGACGGTTGTCAGCATAACTCTTTTGTCGAGATTGGGCGATCTTCAACCTTTCCTTAATCATGGCGATCTGCTCTTCAGCCTCTTGAAGAATATCAGGCCCAAAGACACGGCGCTCGCCGGTCTCATTCCAATTCAATGGCGTCCGACAGGGTCGACCATACAAAGGCCTCAAAGGTGACATCTGTAAACTAGCCTGATAACTATTGTTGTAACTGAACTCGGCATACGGCAAACACTTATCCCAAGAGGTAGCATAAGCCAATGCACAAGCTCTTAACATATCCTCCAGAATCTGATTGACTCTTTCGGTCTGTCCATCCGTCTGTGGATGATAAGTCACATCTTGAAGTTCAAACGGGTTCCCATGGCTTCATGCAACTTATTCCAGAACCTTGAGGTAAATTGGGTACCTCTGTCCGATACAATCCTCTTTGGCACTCCGTGCAAACAGACAATCTCGATCATGTACAATTACGCTAATTTATCTCCCGAGTAAGTGGTCTTCACGGGATAAAATGGGCTACTTTAGTCAAGCGATCCACTATAACCCATATGGAGTCATAACCTCCTTGAGTCTTCAAGAACCGTAATGAAATCCATTCCGATTTCCTCCCACTTCCACTCAGGTATTTTCAGCGGCTGTAGCAATCCTGCTGGTCTCTGATGCATTGCCTTGACTCTCTGGCATACGTCGCACAATGCAACATGCTCGGCAACTTCACGTTTCATACTTGGCCACCAGAATCTCTCCTTCAGATCCTGATACATCTTGGCGCTTTCAGCATGAATTGAGTACTTGGAGTCATGGGCTTCTTCTAGGATCAGTTGCTTTAACTCCTTCTTGTTAGGCACACAAATGCGATCCTTCATCCACAACGTGCCTTGCTCATCCAACTTGAAGTCCTCTGCCTTGCCTTCCTCCTTGATGAACTTAATCCTGCGGATCTTGTCATCATCCCTCTGTCCTTCTCGGATCTGATCCTCTAGGGTAGGCTTTACTTCTAATGCGGCCAAGAATCCGCTAGGTACAACCTCAATCTTCATTTTCTGAAAATCCTCACATAACTCATCCTGACTTGTGGCTAGCAACGTACTCACGGTATGGCTTTTCCGACTCAGAGCATCGGCTACTACGTTGGCCTTCCCGGGATGGTAATGGATTCCAACATTATAGTCCTTGATCAACTCTAACCATCTCCTCTGCCTCATATTCAGATCCGACTGGGTGAATATGTACTTAAGGCTCTTATGATCCGTATATACTTCACATCTGTTTCCAATCAGATAGTGACGCCATATCTTCAAGGCATGCACTACGGCAGCCTAACTCTAGGTCATGTGTCGGATAATTTTCCTCATGCGGCCTCAATCGCCTTGATGCATAAGCGGCGACCTTTCCATTCGCAAAGACACATCCAAGTCCTTGGCGCGATGCGTCACAATAAATATCGAAGCTTTGAGCAACATCGGTAGAACTAACACCTGTCGATGTCAATCGCTTCTTCAGCTCTGAAATCCTTTCTCACATTCTCGCGCCCATGCAAACTTCTTTTCCTTCTTGAGCAATTGCGTAAGAGGTTTCGCAATTGTCGAGAAGCCTTCGATGAAACGGCGGTAGTATCCTGCCATTCCAAGGAAACTCGACCTGGTCACGGTCTTCTACGCTCCCAATGTAACACGCCTTCTACTTTGCTTGGATCTACGGCGACTCTTCATGCGGTCATTACATGTCCAAGAAACTCCACCTTGTCCTTCCAAAAATCACACTTGCTTTGAACTTGGCGAAAAGTTGCTTGTTCCCTCACTTTTCCAAAACTCGCCTTAAGTGTCGGCATGTTCATCCTCCATTTTGGAGTAGATTAGAATATCATCTATGAACACGACGACAAACTTGTCCAAATATTCCATGAACACCTTATTCATCATATTCATGAAATAAATTTGGCGCATTAAATCGATCCAAAGGACATAATCAGAAACTCGTAATGTCCATATCTTGACGAGAATGCGATCTTGAATATCTTACGATCGGATCTTCAATCGATGGTATCCCGATCTCGAGATCAATCTTGGAGAAAACTCGGCTCCTCTCGGTGATCAAACAAATCATCAATCTGGGTAGCGGATACTTATTCTTCACGGTGACTTCATTGAGTGCACGGTAGTCGATGCACATCCTGAAACTTCTGTCCTTTTTCTTGACAAACAAAGCGGTGCTCCCCACGGCGACGATCTCGGTCTGATAAATCCTTTCTCCATTAACTCTTCTAGCTGTTTCTTCATCTCAACCAACTCCTCGGTGGACATCCGATAAGGTCTCTTTGCTATCGGTCTTTGTGCAGTACAAGCTCTATCACAAACTCTATGTCCTGTCTGCGGCATACTGTAGATCTTCAGAAAAACATCCGGGTACTCATTCACTCTTTGAGACATCCTCTATCTTTGATTGTCTTGTGCATTAACCATCAACTGTCCTTCTCTAACAGCAGTAGCTTGAAATTCCACTTTCTTTCCACAAGGGCTCTCAACTGAGATAGTCCTTCGTCCACAATCCAATACGGCCTTGTGCTTGGATAACCAATCCATTCCCAATATGATGTCTAAGGTCTGGGTTTCTAGAATAATAAGGTTTGCTAGGAACTCTATTCCATCTATTAGTATTCTCACCCCGGAACATCCTACTTTCGTTCGGAGTTCGGAACCAGGGGTTTGAACTAAAAGCATGCATCTAAGTCTTGCAATCCTCAAATCATTTCTAGTAGCAAAGCATTGCGAAACAAATGAATGCGAAGCCCCAGAGTCAAACAAAACCGTTGCAGGTACTGAGTTAACAAGTAACTTACCCAGTACGACGTCCGTAGCATTCTGCAGTGCATCTGCGGTGATATGGTTGACTCGGCCTCTCACCACGGTCTGGGGTGTGGCTCCTGGTCTTTGGCGTCCTAGCTGGGTGGTTCCTAGATTGAAGCGGCCGAGTCACTCCTGCTGTCTTCTTCGGACAAGCTGTTGGCAAAGTGTCCTGGCTCGTTGCGATTGTAGCGGCGTCTCACTTGTTCCTTCTTGCCGATTGCTCGAGTAGTGTTTCTAGCGGTGGGTGCAGTAGTTACGATTGATGTGTCTTGGTCTTTGGGATGGTGTCCTTGTTGCGTTACGTGGTTGGAATCGAAGAATTGATTTGGTGCAACTCTCGGTATTGCGTTCCTGGCGTGATCCTTCTTTGTTGCATCCTGCGCTTCTGTTCTCATCCAGTTCCTTGCGCTTGTCCTCAAGAATAAGTGCCTTATTCACGACTCTTGGAAATCTGGAAAGGTGTGGGTGATCAATCCTACTTGCAATCCCGAGTTAAGTCCCTTCATAAAACGAGGTATCTGGATTTATCTGTCGCTACATCCTCGGTGTGTAGCGTGCTATCTGTGTGAACTTGTTCAGGTAGTCGGCCACCGGCTGATTACCTTGCTTGATGCTCTGAACTCCTCCTTCTTAAGGTCTATGATTCCTTCAGGCACGTGATCTTGTCGAATGCGTTTGTGAACTCTTCCCAAGTGACATCTTGAGGGTTCTCTTGCGTGGCACGAAGTTCTCCCACCATTCGGTTTGTTCCTTCCAGGTGATGAGAAGCGTAGAGTACCTTCTCATTTCCTATGCATTGAGCTATGTGTAGCTTCCTCTCGATTGATCTTAACCAATCATCGGCCTCCAATGGATTGGCATTCCCAGAGAAAGTGGGTGGGTGAGTTCTCATGAACTCGGCGATCTTGTATTCTGGCGTGGTCCCTGATTAACTTGATTAGCAGTGGCCTGGGCAGTGACGTGTTGCATTTGTTGCATCATAGCATGCATCAAGCGAGTGCAGGCAGCGAAAAGCTCCAAATTCTGCACATCCATGGCGGTCTTTGGTGCTCCCTCATTGGGGTTTTCTCTGGGCGAGAACCACTTCCATTGCCTCCAAAGTTTCCACGGGTGTTCACCATCTCGTCGATTTGCTCTAGGTTTAGAGATGAGAGGGAAACAAGAATAGACAAGTAATATGGAACTTATGCGGGCGAAAGGTGTAACTTTAAGGTCCAACTTTATTATTAATAACTTGGTATGGCTGCTTACAATGCCTAAGGGCCTTGCAACACATTGCACACTCAAAGAAACAATGAAAATCCAAATCGAACTAACTCACGGAGTCTAACGCCTAAAGGGTGACTCTTTATTCTAAGACGCGATTCGGCGAAGGAGTCTCACTATAGAACCTATGCTCACTCATCGAGAAAACCTCCACGGCCTGGTACGGTCTTTGTGGCATAGGCGCTAAACGATTGCCATGTCCAAAGAATCGTGTCCTCTGTGGTAGTCGAAGAAGCGATGTCCTCATCGAGATCGACTCCTCTGGATCTGGCTCGTGTAGCTCAAATCGCTCTGGTCTGGCCCGTACATAAGTCATCTCCAACTCGTCAATCCTTCGCAGAAGGTGTGCCACATACTCTTAAGCTTCCGCCATCTGTTCTTCTCTGGCCGTGATCTCCTTGCGGGCCTTCAGAGCTCCTTGCTTGTATCATCTAGTACATCCTCCTGGCGACAACAAATCGTGCCAAGCTGTGGTAACCGTGGCATCCTCATCCTGAATCGCGCCGGGTCAAGAAGGTTATCGCTGCGCGGATGATAACGAACACCGTGCTCTCCAACTCTCTGGCGTAGATACGGGTAACGTGCGCATTGCTCGTCGTGATACCTCTTGGATACCCATCTGCATTGTAGATCTCTGGCGGTCAGGTGTATCGAGGCGATTGCACAGGCCCTTTTTCCTAGCGGTACCTCAATCTTCACGTCACAAGCCTTGATCAATCCCGCTTGTCCGATCACTTCCACTTGGTATTGCGGCTTCTCAAAATCTCCGAGAGTTTGTAGCATATGCCAAAGTTCATGGCGTGACCAACTCCCGAGATCAACGTAGTTGAACTCTTCCTCCATCTGTCACAAGAGTGCTTTACGTAAGAACTTCGGAATTTTTAAATTGTGACAAGGTGAGGAAAAATTTCAGCAAGAGACAAGAAAAGAGAGAAGGGGATAAGTCGAGATGTCCTTTCTTGTCTTCACAAATTTTTAGCTTTAGAAAATAGGTTTTATCCTCACTACGACCATTCTAGCTAGGGTTGAGCCTACAGTCAGTATGGCTCTGATACCACCTCTGTCGGGACCCCGAATTTGCAAATCCGGACCCTCTGTGTATTCAGCACTAGTCCAGGAACGCGCTAGTGCACACAATCTTAACATCGGTAAATATCACAATCATACCACTCGATACTAATAAAGTACTTTTATTTAAATAACCAAACTGGTTACTCAACCTTATGGTCAAGTTACAATATACGCCTCACAGGGCGAATCTTATTAAGAGAGAAATAGTAGCAGCGGAAAATCAAAGAAGGTAACATCGTGGCGCCATCCAGTATACCACAGGCAACTGACTGGGCTCGCTTCCCTAAGTAGACGGATCCTCTTGGAGTTCCTCCCCCAAAGCTGGTGTAGTCTCCTCTTCAACTGGTGTTATATTGTGGCAAGGGTGAGTACTCGGTACTCAGCAAGTCATGCACAGAATGCAGGCTAATATACTACATGCATGGCTTGGTACAAAGGAATAGCTCAAGGTATATTTGCAGTAAACAGCATTTGACAAGTAATATAAGTAGATTCGAAAACAGTAGAAACAAGTAAAGCATAAATAACCTTTCAAGAAGTTTGAGTAACCATTTTTCCCATCCTAAACCACATTTCCATCAACGTCATCATTAATCCAACCCAACCTTTCAAACCAAGTTATTTTTGAGAAAATCTAACCCTTGACTGTAATTCCCGAGCGATGTCCAGTGCCGCGGACACGGCTATTCGAATAGATTCTAAACTCTGCAGAGGTTATGCACTTTACCCACAAGATACAGTCAAACACCACAAAGGCGAGTTCCCGTAACAAAGTCTTTCGGAGACTTCTAACAATACAAGTGGTCCTCCCCGGTTATTGCGCACTAACCCTTCCTTCGCTAAGGCGAAGTCTAGGCCAATCAACCGTTAGATGGGTACCTGGCCTCGGCCCGAGACGCTCCCCGCATACAACTTACACAAAGGGTGTAGTTGACCTCCTGAGGTCCCACAGTGCGTTATTAGCAACTTAGTCAACTAGGTCCATCCCATTCTGAGACATGTGGTTGCACGTTAGACCCAGTTCAAAGGCTTGCAAGGTTAAGTCCTTAGGGTGACCAGGGCAAGACTACCCGAAGAACCAAATCAACACTCCCAATGCCACAACTGGCCCACCTGATTACTCTTGCCACATGCCCCGGTCGAAAACTATTTATCAAACCCCAGTTGATTACCATGCACCACGTGCCATCAACATCACATGATACCTTTCCAAAACAGATTCAATATATCATTAAGTCAATATTACCATTTGATTGTCCAAAATCATGTCATGAGCACGTAAGAGTCTAAGCAAAGATACTACAACGGTCTAAACCCATGTTGGCAATTTAATAATGTCTAACTAGTAATCCACAACTAGGGTGACAAGGGGTCATGGCACATACTTAAATAATCAAGGTGTCATACAACAAATTGGTATTTATCTAACCCCCATGTTTAAACAAAGTATTTTTCTAATTGAACTAGCATGCAATAGTTTAAATCAAAATAGATTTCGAAATAGGATCAACATGGTCAAAGCACAACTTGCCTTCAAAAAGTACTTGTTCTTGGTCTTGAGTTGGATCCTGAGTCAATACTTCTCCTTCGAATCCTTCCGGCACTTCAACGTCTACTCGTAAAGCGTGCAAATAGCAAATACACGAATAAACAATAGGCAAAAAGTGTCCAAACATCCGAATAAAATCCATAAACAGAGAGAACATAATTTTACGAGTTTTTAGAAACTGGAATCGTCGAATTTGGAGTTAAGACGCAAAAGTTATGATTATTTAAAGTTTAAATAATCAATTAAATAATTTTGCAGAGAAAAACTTTAGTCCAAAAATTAAATAAAATTCATATTTAGGTAGATCTCAATTTTATACAAATTTAGAAATTTGAATCACTCAAATCGGAGTTGAAACGCAAAAGTTATAAGCGTTTGAAGTTTTGAAATTCAAATCAATTATTAAACCAAATTATTAAATCATTTTCTTTTTCGGAAAATCATTTATTGCGTCAGCAGGGACACGTGGACCAATCGGGTGACGACGCGTGGCCTCGGGTCCACGGACCCGGCGCACGGTCTCGGCTCGGTCCACCGTGGGCTCAGCTCACGGCTCACATGGCGGTGGGCCCTTCGACTGGGCCACACGCGTGTCCCCGGCGTGTTACACTGCCTGCCAGCGTGGGGCGCCGACCGCGACGGTCCAGGCTTCCCGACACGTGGCGCCAATCTCGGCCGTTGATTTGAAAATCAACGGCCCAGATTAGATTCGCTAACGCGCTTGGAAAACAACTCCACCGTCCGACCGTTCGATCTTGATCGGACGGTCAAGATCCAATCTATCGCTATGAACGTGGTTCAATCTAAGCCGTTGGATCTAGATCTAACGGTTGAGATTAGATCTGGAGATTAACACGTGATTCTTTACCGTGGGTGACGTGGACGAATCTGGACCGTGCGATGAAGATCCGACGGTGGAGAAGCTTCGCGGGTCTGCGATGTCCACGGCGGAGCTCCGGCGGCCGGCGTTGAGAACGAAGACCACACCGACGGCGTTTCGGGCACGCTCCGGCGAAGTGGGTGGTCCCTTCGGGTGCGTCTCGAAGCGGGGACTCCGGATCTGGGCTCCTTCTCGGCGGAAGACGACGGACGGCGGCGGAATCGGCGTTAAACCGCTAAGAACAGATTCCAACTCCGGCGAGCTCGTACGGGCAAACGGCGACGACTCAGGCGAGATGGCTTGGGGCACGGGTGCGCACGGACGAGGGCAACCTCGGGCGATGTCTCACGCATTAAATACCCTCGGGATGCGCGCACAAACCGGAACCCTAGCGGGACACGGCGGCAACGCGGCGGAGGAGTCCGGCTCGGACTCGGCGGAGACGACGACGGACAGCCGTCCACGTGGCGCGATCAACGGCCACGATCGCACGGGCGCGATCGGGTCCGGTCCGCACATCGCCTCGCCTGGGCGATCCAATCCGGACCGTTGGATCCCGATCCAACGGTCGGGATCGATTGGGGTTAAGAACGGGTTTGGTTGACTCAACTGGCTCGGGTCGGGTTCGGGTCGGACTCGAACTCGAGTCGGACTCGGGCTCGGTCGGATGAACAGTACAAACCCACTCGCATTTTCCAGCGATTTAATAATTAAAATAATTCGATAATTCATTTAATTCATTAAAAATAGCAAAAGACTCAGAAAAATTCCAGAAAAATTCTGGAAAATACTTTGGATCATTTTGGACTCAAATAAAATATTTCCAACAAAATTTTATTTGCAAAGTTTAATTCTTTAATTATTTCAAAATGGAATAAATTCAAATAAATTCCAAATAAATCCAAATAAATTCCAGAAAATTCCAAAAATTCACCAAAGTGCCAAATCACACATGAATTTAAGAAAAGCAAAATTTTGGGGTGTTACACTTAGCCATGCATAGAACTTAACTTAGGAAATTTTGGGGAACTTTATGCCAAAATGATATCATGTTCAATTGAAAATTTATAGTGATCAATGTTAGTGATAATGTGGAGATTAGTATGGTTAAAATGAAAATGACTTAGACCGGGCGAGAATTGGTTGGAAAGTGGGGAGGTCATGGTTCTGGGTTTGTGGAAAGTCTCGCCTAGTCAATTAAGGACCGGTCTGAGTTTCGCTGAATGTAAAGCCTAACCGTACTACCACGAGTCTGGAATGGGACAGACCTGGCTATCCTTATTAAGTCATTTCATGGACAGTCATGCCATATGGTGGTAGTGGTGTGGTGAAAGCGAGATGCTGCCACTCTGGCGCAAGAGGGGGCTTCTGAATAGAGGGAGTCTTTCAGCGGTGAAACCTTAGCGGGCATGACTACATGTATGAATTTAACATAGGGGCCTTGTCATAATTTTCTCTGTCACTCACCATAGGAAGTGTGTTGACATAAAAGGGAAATATTATGTCTTGTGGGTAAAGTTGTACAACCTCTGCAGAGTGTCAAACTAATCGATTAGCCGCGCATGATTATGGGCATCTTGAGCAAGCCATTTTCAGATTAGACTTTGGTAAATTAAAATTGGATTTTCGAAAAATAATGTTGGATGGAGGGAGTCCATCATGGGTAAAACTTAGCCAATTCCAGGAGAGATTCCTGAGTTAAAATGTATAGATTTGATTTTGGAATAAAGTATGCCTTTTAAAATTATTGAAAATGTTATTAAACTGTCGCTTTATGCTTAAACAAACCATATTGCCATCCTTTGAATACCTGTACATTTATATTGCATCTCTAGTGTGATTTCTTTGATGCGTATGTACTCACCCTTGCTTAATTTACCACTTCAGAGGAAGAGTATCACGATGGTGAGGAACAGCTGGACTAGGCCGTGCCCCCAGTCGATTGCCTGTGGCAAATTAATTGGGCTCTATCTTTTGATCTTCATTTCCGCTGCTTTATTTATTCGTTTATTTATTTGTTGGCCTGCGCGCCTTTTCCTATGTAACATTGAATATTTATTATTAATAAAGAACGCTGGATATGCTATGGTTTCATTTCTACTGTGTGTACTAGCATTTCCTGGACTAGTACAGAATACACAGAGGATTTCGGAGGTGTTATTCCGGGGTCCGACAGTGCCACGCTCCTTCCTTGGCGCGTCGGCATCGTTCGGGTCCAGCAGCGGTCGAGCGGACAGAGGCACCGCGTTAGGACGTCGGCGCATCGGCAGACGAGCGACGGCGCACGGCGGTCGAGCGGCCGAGACGTGGCTGCGATCGCGGCCAGAGACGAGGCGCCAGAGCGGCAAGAAGAATGACAGCGACGGCGGGCGGCTCGCGACGACGCGAGCTTCGGCTCCGCCCGCAGCGCGTCCACGCTATCGAGGTGGCTCGCGACGCAGGCGTTCGGCTCCGGCGACGGCCACAAAACGGCGCGAGTTCACGCGTAGACTGAGGCGGCTTGCGACGACACGGTAGGCTACAGGTGTAGGTCCTCGTGCTGAAGGCGGCGAACGGGCAGAAGAATAGAGGCGACGAGAAAAAGTCGCCGAGTATTTGTGGGAAGAGACGGCGCAAGTGCTAACGCCAGATAGGAAAAGGAACCCTAGATGGCTCTGATACCATGTTATGAATAGCACTTGTATTCATTATGAGGCCAAAGGGCCAGTATATATACATGTACATGAGGGACAGGAAACAGGACTCTATCTTTAGTAGAATACTTATACAGATAGACTAGGACTCTATCTCTAACAGAACTAACGATGAAAATGTTGGAAGAAATTACAGTTCTAATGTACAATTGATACCTTAATGATGTTTCACAAAGAAGCGGAGGCAATTTACACATTGCAACTATGTAGTTGATGCCCTTGGTCTTTCTAGCAGTGTTACTGAAGAACATCACAATCCGTGGATTTCACATTTCCATAGTAATACTTAGAGACTTTTTTAAATAATATATTTTTAAAATAATTTTACAAGAATAATACGTCAAAAAGAAAAATTACAAAACTATACCTCTATCGCCATTTCAATTAGCTACAGAAACTTTGTCGTCAATTGAAATGGTGACAAAGATTGTTTTGCAACGAATTGAATTTGGCCGTAGGATTATTTTGTTATGGATTCATTTAGTCAACAAGATTGAGGTCTCTGTCGCCATTTGAATTGGCGACAAGCCCTGTTACCATTTTTATGACACCTGTCGCCAATTCAAATGGCAACAGAGGTGCATTTTTGTAATTTTTCTTTTCGACGTACTATTTTTGTAAAATTATTTTTTAAAAATAAAATTTAATACCTAGAAGTGAAGGAGCGCCCACCAAAAAAAAGAAAAACTGAATCAAAAAGAGAGAACAAACATAAAGGAAAATCGGAAGAAAAATGAGCACCTCAGCAGCAAAAAAAAAAAAAAATGAAAAGAAAGGAAGAGAAAGGAGAACCTTACTATTAAAATTTCTCGATTTAAAACTTTTGAGTTGAAAATTTCCCACTTAAAACTTTCTAAATTGAAAAATTTTAATTAAAAACTTTTTGTGTTGAAACTTTTCGATTTGAAACATTCGAGTTGAAACTTCCTAATATAAATTTTTTTTGACTTAATTTTTTTAATTGAATTTTTTCGAGTTGAAACTTCCTATTTAAATTTTCAAAGTTTAAATGTTCTAATTTTAAATTTTTGTAGAAGGGGTGGGGGAAGTGAGTAGGGAAAAGGGAAGGGGGTGGATGGAGAAGATGACATACGCCAGTCTAAGGAGGTGATCTTAAATTTGTTAGTTTGAGAATAACTTCAAAATAGTTATACCCTTTCAAATTTACAAACATATAGATTAGAGATCCAAACTATAAGGCCTCATTTGCAACGAGGGATTTTTTTTCCTGATCCATACAGAAATTAAACTATTCCATGTGAAATTTCTTTAAAGTTTTTATAAAATTCATCTGTTTCAAATCGGCCCTAAATTTGACGGCAGGATGAAACATGTGAACCACAACAAATCGACATGGCCTTAACCATCCTTGGACCCTAGCTCGGTCCCTACGGATGTGTTTGGTTGTCTGTACCAAATGGTACACGTATGAGATGGTTTAAGAAAAAAGTTATCTATATATTTGTTTATTTGAGTGGAACTATCCCATCATGAACCAAGTAATACCAATTTGAAGAATATTCCTTCTAGATACTAAACCACTCCATTCACCCAAAATAATTAAACTAAATAGTACAAAATCATCCCTCCTTCCTTAGACCCTAGCTCGGTCTCTACTGATGTGTTTAGTTATCTGTACCAAGTGGTACATATATGAGATGGTTCAAGAAAAGGGTTTTGATAAGTTTCATCCGGATGTTTTCTTTAGCAACCATCATCCAAATTCTGGGCCATTGGATTTGCTTTCAGATCGATGCACACCCCCCTGAATTCAAGGTGGGTTGATCCTACGGATGTATGTTTTGATCGTACGGTCCAAAGTTTAGATGATTTTTAGGACAAAAACATCCGGATGATACTATATACTCCCCAAGAAAAAAGTCATCCATATGTTTGGTTATTTGAGTGGAACCATTCCATCATGAACCAAGTCATACAAATTTAAAAAATATTCTTTTTAGATACTAAACCATTTCATACACATAAAATAATAAAATTAAATAATATAAAAACCATACCAATCCATTCAACCCCGTGCGATGTACACAGACGCTACACAGACAACCCGCGCCTCGCCGCGCACCCGCACTCGCTCTGCTGTCCGGAGCAGTAGGATATCGCTTTCCAGCCCACGCACGCCGCAGCACAGCACTTCGCAGCAGCGCGCGTGCCGATCTCATCCACCACCCGGATTAGCTCATTCGCACCCACGCACGCACGACTCGATGGCCTTGCCGGTGGCGATCCCACAGCGGCAGCTCTTCATCGACGGCGAGTGGCGCGCCCCCGCGCTGGGTCGCCGCCTCCCCGTCGTCAACCCCGCCACCGAGGCCCCCATCGGTACCTGCCCGCCTACCCCGATCGCTCTGGCTTCTTTGTGCGTGCGTTTGTGTATTTTGGGGTACTGATGAGCTAGGTTTTCTCTGCGCAGGCGACATCCCGGCCGGCACGCCGGAGGACGTGGACGCGGCGGTGGCAGCCGCGCGGGCGGCGCTGAGAAGGAACCGCGGCCGCGACTGGGCCCGCGCGCCGGGCGCCGTCCGCGCCAAGTACCTCCGCGCAATCGCAGCCAAGGTACGCGACGCGCCCGCGCCCACGACTATCTAACTACCACTGCTGCTACCGCCACCACGCGGTGGGGAGGAGCTCCCTGCCTCTTTCGTGCGGATTTAACCGGCAAATCAGTACTCTGTACTGTAGTCGTGCCCGTGATGGCCCGATCTGTTTTTTCCCCCTCAGAGTTTAAGCTTTAGAACCGTATCGTGCCCGTCGGGATAGTCATGTGTGTACTCTCTTAAGCTAGAAGCCTAGGGCCAAAAAATTGGCAATCGATTGGTGAGTGGTCTGCTTCTGCTTCGAAGCACACGGCTACCTGCATATCTGGGTGCGGTTTTTGCAAGGGATTTGTGTAAGCTCTTGTCGTAATCCGGCCCCAATTGGTGGACAGTGAAGTGGTGTGGGTGTGTGACACAAGTTTATATGGCTCATCGGTGTGTGCATTTGTTAGTATGCTTACTTTGTAGCCAGTTTCTTTCTTTGATGATGTGATCGGATTGCTAGTCTCACGATCACCCTTGTGTACCTGTGCATCAATTGTATGAGCCTGTGGATGCATGAATGTGTGTAAACTGTCAACTGTGAACTTCTCACTGCTAGATGCATCCTAGATTCTCAGTGGTCCTTCTCTGCAGCTTCCTTTTGGTGTATTTTCTGGCATACGTGGCTCTCTATTGATTTCTTCATACACTAGATTACAATCTATTAGTGTACTACAAAAGTACAATTTATTTTCTGAATTAAAACCTGCTTATTTAGGGAAAACCCTCCAATCTGTTTTTGACATGTAAGACCTTTTGCTTTCTAATAAGACTGGATGGTTGCATTTTAGTCTAAACATCTTAACATAAATAAATCTGTTTTTGACCTTAAGTTTGGAAAACATGGTCATCAAAACTTTCTTCACACGTATGTCAGCTTTTGATGTGCTTTTTTTTGTTCCTTTTCTTCAGATAATTGAGAGGAAATCTGACCTGGCCAGGCTTGAGTCACTTGATTGTGGAAAGCCTCTTGATGAATCGGCATGGGACATGGTATGGGATCCACCTTATGTATGTGTGAATTATTTTTTTCGGACATGACATTCTGATGTGTACAATGTTCCTTTTATCAGGATGATGTTGCTGGCTGCTTTGAGTACTTTGCAGATCATGCAGAAGCCTTGGACAAAAGGCAAAATGCTCCAGTTTCTCTTCCAATGGAAAATTTTAAATGCCATCTTCTGAGACAACCAATTGGTGTAGTTGGGCTAATCACACCTTGGTATTGCTCAGTTCTCCCCCATCCCGCTCTTATCTCTATTTATGATCCAGGCACTGTTCCCCTACGCGGACGCCTAGCTCACCTAGGCGCTAGGCCTCTCCCTTCCGCCTAGTTGCCTAGGACAATTTTTCCCGCCTAGACGGATTAGGCACTAGGTGCCGGTCTGCCTCCCGACTAGCGCATAGCACCTAGGGGAACACTGGATCCAAGCACGCTACTAAGTATCCTGTATATATTAAAGGAGCTTTAAATTTACTTACATGACTTTTTTAGCCATTACAGGTTTGTACTTACTATCTAGTGTTGAAGTTCACTTTGCTCAGGCAGTCATTTTTTGTGTGTGAATGTTTTTGCTAATGTCCCAGTCCAAATGTTTCTTTTGCTTAATACCCCAGTGTTCTGTGGTCAGCCTTGTTTGCTTCAATCGAGTATATAGAAGATGCCATTTTTTTAATGTCTAGAATCTTACTGCAGAAATGCAAACAGTTTAACGGGTTGTTATTACATTCTAATTTGTGTTTTCTGATATGTTCTTGTCCATAACTGTAAATTATTTTGAGTCTGAAGTATAATGTTCTGCATTTTAACATTTGTGCTTCAGGAACTATCCTCTCCTGATGGCTACATGGAAGGTAGCTCCTGCTCTGGCTGCTGGTTGCACAGCTGTACTTAAACCGTCTGAATTGGCTTCTGTGTAAGTTTAACATGTTATTGCATGTCAATGCTATAAGGAATGAAATTTGAAATATCTCTATTTTTATTACCAGGACTTGCTTAGAGCTTGCTGATGTGTGTAAAGAGGTTGGTCTTCCTCCAGGTGTCTTAAACATTGTGACTGGATTAGGTCCTGAAGCTGGTGCTCCTTTGTCATCACACCCTGATGTCGACAAGGTACAGCTACTGTTTTTATAATCACGTGTGAGCCATGAGCCATCAATGGATAGAATATTCCCCAATATATATATGGCTTATTTGTGCTTCCAGGTCGCGTTTACTGGGAGTTATGAAACCGGTAAAAAGATTATGGTCGCTGCAGCTCCTACAGTCAAGGTTTGTTCCAAATGTCTGGATTTTTGTTCTCTTTTCTAGTAATTTACTGTGATTGTCATTCTTTTCTCCTTAGATTATTAGAAATGTGACCAAGACACTTTGAGCATCATTCTGATAGGCAATTCTATCTCATTTCTTACCTTTTGGGTTGCATCTTTTCTTGACAGCCTGTTACACTGGAACTTGGTGGCAAAAGTCCTATAGTAGTATTTGATGATGTCGACATCGACAAAGGTACATGCCACCCACTGAGACTTAACAAATTCCAAAAGCCCTTCACTGTGTGGGGCTTACTGGGCAGGATGATACACCCCTAAAAACCCTTGCTTGTCTGTCTTGCCACGAAAACAGTTGGCCAAGCAGAGGATGCAAGAACAGGAACTACTTTTGCATTGAAAATTGATTGTTACGAATTGGGAATAGTAATTCATCAACCCATGCAATTGACAGAAAAATCATGCCTTTTATTGTTTTGAGCAGACTTTCTACTGGCTGTTCATCTGGCATAAAAATTTATAGAAGGGACATACCAACTGAATAAAAATGAAATGAAAAATATGTGATACAATATGTATATGATACACAATTTGATCATTAGAAAGCAGTAAGACTGAACTCATGTGAAAAACATAAAGTATTTCTTGCTGGGTATCTGCATCCAAGAGAAAACCACTATTTGGAAAGATAGCAGTCAGTTCAATTAGCTTTAGTTCTGGAAAATTTTACGTTCTATGTGTTTCCTAATTGCAATTCACTTCAGTTATTTGGCACTTACATTTAAGCAGAATATGGATTTTGTTAGATTTGCATTGTTTTTTGAACCTTCTATTAGATTCCATTGTTGATCCTTCTGTTTAAACAGCTGTTGAGTGGACTCTATTTGGGTGCTTTTGGACCAATGGTCAGATTTGTAGTGCAACGTCTCGTCTTATTATCCATGTAAGTATTTGATGTTATGACTCATAATGCTAATGAACTACCTAGCACATTTGATGGCTGCCAACCATAATCTATTTTGTGTTACTGCTTTCGCTTTTTGTCGGTTCTTCCATCAACTTCTGACTTGAGATTATTATATGGTGCTACTATCAATTCATGGAACAAGTGTCAGTGTATTGTGTACATTATGCTTATTTTTGAGGCTTTGAGAAACATACATATTGCCCATTGTTGAACATATAGGTTTCAGCACTTAATTTTGCTGTGCTGAGTTTAGTTATGATATGTAATAATGAAATAAATTCTTGTGGGTTGCTGCATTTTATGGTCGGCAATGGAAGCAACTTTCAACTATATGTTTCTCTTGAAAACTATATTTCAAATTAGCAATCGGCTTCTAGCTCCTGATAACAAGAACTTTGCAGACAAAAGTTGCTCAAGAATTTGTTGAGAGGATGGTTGCATGGGCCAAAAATATTAAGGTGTCAGATCCGCTTGAAGAGGGTTGCAGGCTTGGGCCAGTTGTTAGTGGAGGACAGGTACTACATGTTAACTTCATCTAAATTCAAAAAGGATGACATCAATAATATCTAACTTCATCTAAATTCAAAAAGGATGACATCAATAATATCAGGTCCTTGTGGCTTCTTGCTGAATTATTGTTCTCTTTTGTTATTTTAATATACTTTGCTCCTTTTGAAGTAGTGACTGTATGCTCTTGTTCGTGCTAGTTGCTACATGGTGCAACTTCTATTTTGAGAGGATCTGTGTTAAAATGGATTTGACTGAAATACCACCTCCTGTAGGTTTACATTGTTATTTTTTTACAGTAAGAATTAAACTTTTGGTTGTGACCCATGGCACTGGATCAGGAGTAATTAGCACCATAGTCAATTAATCACCATCCAGCTTTTGCAATCTTCTTTACATTTGCAAATTACTCAATTGTTTAGACTGGTTACTTGTTAGGAATCTTACTCGTGTTATTGCCCTGTCAGTATGAGAAGATTAAGAAGTTTGTATCAAATGCGAGAAGTCAAGGTGCTACCATTCTGACTGGGGGTGTTAGGCCCAAGGTAATGCCTCGGTCTGCAGTTTGATGTGCAGCCATCCACATGCTATTAAAATAGAACTAATATTGTGTGTTTTCGCAGCATCTGGAGAAAGGTTTCTATATTGAACCCACAATCATTACTGATGTCAACACATCAATGGAAATTTGGAGGGAGGAAGTCTTTGGTCCAGTCCTGTGTGTGAAAGAATTTAGCAGCGAAGATGAAGCCATTGAACTGGCCAATGACACCCAGTGAGCTACTTTTTTTAATACAGTTTTAATGTCTTTTTGCAGGCTTGCAGCATATGTTAATAGTCTATGGGTTATGATCTCATTCCGCTACTCAATCTCCTTTTGATAGTTATGGTCTGGCTGGTGCAGTGCTTTCCGGTGACCGCGAGCGATGCCAGAGAGTAGCTGAGGTATGTCTTAGGTATATAGAGGGAAAGGGGGAGGGGGGTTAACACTATTTGTGGACTTGACTTGGTTATTTGGTCAAACTGATGTTCCGAATTCACAAATTTTGATCTTATGTTCTATGCATCTCTTTTCTTCACTTAAAGTTGATATAGCCGATTGCTACCTACTTAGAATCCCTGCTAAATGCTCTTGGAATTGTTTTTGAACTGTTCCTACAGAAATATTTAACGAAAATTCCTACTGCAGGAGATCAATGCGGGAGCTGTTTGGGTAAACTGCTCGCAGCCTTGCTTCTGCCACGCTCCATGGGGTGGGAACAAGCGCAGCGGCTTCGGCCGTGAGCTCGGAGAAGGGTGCGTAACACACAGCCATGACATTCGTTGAAAGAAATGTAACGGTTCTGCTCAGTATCTGACACCGCCGCTGTTTTACAGGGGCATTGACAACTACCTAAGCATCAAGCAAGTCACGGAGTACACCTCTGATGAGCCGTGGGGATGGTACAAATCCCCGTCCAAGATGTAAGCTGGCACGACCGGTTCGATCTGTTCCACCAGAATAAATAAATGCCACAGAACTGAATAGACTTGTGTATCGATATCATCTGCCGTGTACTGTTGAATCTGTAAAATAAAGGCCTGAGTTCGAGCTGCTGCACTGTACACTCGTACTTGATACCTGTGTGGATAGGTTGTGTGCAATGGTGATACACTGTTTGAGCGAGCTTACGCTCTGCTTGGCTGGAATTAGACGAGCAGAACCTGGTAGGTTCATTACTACAAGGAAACGAAAAATTCACGTGGATACGATTACTTTGGACAAGCGCTAGCAATTAGAGCCCCAGAAGAAGTGCCCTACATTTTTTTTCCCCTTTCGCAGATAGATGCTATCATGCTAGTGTAGACATCAAGGGTGTAAGCACGCGGCACTTCATTTCTCTGTTCAACATCAAGGTTCTACCTCGTACACATTCTCCTGTAAGAAAAAATAAATGTTGAAACCACGAAGCTTCGATCTGCAAAGCCCAAACAACCGTCATCCTCGTCCCCGTCTAGCGTCACCTCGCTATATGGCCCTTCACCGGCCGCTGTATGGACACCAGATCCTAGACAGCTTCAGAAATGTCTAACCAGATCTTGATAGGCTGCTTCAGAGAGATGTTCGCTGTGCCGCTGTTACACCTTTAAACCACCTCTTAGACAGCTTCAGCCTCAGCGCTCAGGGTTCTTCACGCGAAGAACAGAAGAAACAGAAATGCAACCACCTTTGTTACTATCAATACGTTGGGCTTTTCTTGCAGGACTGCGAACTTCAAGACGATCTTTTACTGCAAGATGGTGTGATCACCGATTGCTCCAGCTGATAATATGTTTAGCAGAAGGCGATTTGCATGCCAAGAGACTTCCACGAAAGCAAAATTCTTCTAATACCGAACAGTATTGGCGCCGACTATCTAGAGCTGAATTTTGTTCCAATGAGGGTTTTTCCAGCAAAAACAGTCAAGTACAGCAGCAGAAATAATAGCTAAGAAACTGGTTTAGCAATAGCATTAGAAACAGACATAATAGTTGAGAATCTGGCGTAGCAATAGCCATAGAAACAGACTAATCGAGAGTCGAGACTAACTACTACTGAACAAATGATAGTTTACTGTACGGGCGGCAAGACCTGGTGCAATGCAACCCAATTCTCCATTAAATTTTTGCAAGTAGAATTGCTTGCATAAGCACTAGAAATTTGATGCCAGCGTCAATACCTAATGCTCGATTTACATTGTTAACAAACCTGTGCTACGTGTCAAAATTGAATTTTTTTACGCGTGTTTTACACGAAACAGGTTAGAGAGGTAAACTTGTTGATTCATACAATGGAGACTTTTGGGGTGGGTAGGGGGCTGGGGGGATGGATCACCCGCAGCAAACTGCTACCACTAGTATGAAATTATAAAGCCTTTGTCAAATGCATGCGTTCACCACAAGTTCTTACTTTCTTTTTTTATTTTGATAAGATGTTTGCCAAAAGTATGATTAGCCACCAAGAACTACTACAAATACTACCTCCGGTCTTTTTTACTACTTGTTTTAAACACCGCCAGTGCCTAGGCACGTCGTCCCAGCACCTCTACTACTACTACAGAAAAGCTTATATTAGACACTTCATCACAGACAGTTTTTAAAAATCATCACTGCGATTTATCTAATCGCGATCGTCTAAGATCTTGGAAATGGTAATAACCGTTTGTGCTAAACTAATATTATAGACAGTTTGTGGTTATAATTGTCTATTACTTCACAGACGGTTCTAACTATGAACCGTCTGTTACTCCACAGACAGTTCTAACCACGAACTGTCTATGATATTAGTTTATCACAGACGATTCTATCCATAAACCGTCTGTGATATCTTCCCTTAGGCTATAAGTAATTTATGTTTTCCAAGCGCTCTCGCCCTCTTGGCTTCTCCCTCGCCCTCTCGGCTACTCCCTCGACCTCTTCGCTTCCTCGCTCTCCTCCCATCTCGACCTCGCCCCACTCCGACATCCTGGTCATCCCCCCCACGCGAATAGAGCGGGAGACCCTGAGCCCAAAGCAAGCTCCGATTCCCCCACACGCACGCAAGGTAATCTAGGGTTTGTTCCATTTGTTTTTACACAAGTTCATCTATGGTTTGTTCCATTTATTGTTACACAAGGTAATCTAGGGTTTGTTCCGCTTGTTATTGTTATCAAGTTTCGTTGTTATGCAAAGTAATCTAGGTTTTGTAGTCATCTGCTCTCTCTGTGAAAAATGTTTACCGCACTGCTTAACTTTATGAACTTTTGCCAATAGTCTTGAAGTTCTCTATAAAATAGGATCATTGCAAAAACTATATTGTCCAACTCCCAAACTTCTTCCACTTGATGTGTATGCAATATGTCCTGATAACTATAATTAGATAGTCTTTTCTTTCTGTGTGATTGCACTAACTGAACATGAACCACAGTCACTGAGAGAACAAATTGGCCATTGAATTGGTGTGAAAGATAAAAATCATGGTCATTTAGTTTCTTCTCCAATAGCATTGCATGTAAAATAAGCTTCATTTATCTCCATGCAAGCAAGATATGTAAATTGGTCCCTATTTTCAAAATGATATAACTAATGGATAAACTAGTTATAAGTGCTTTCATTTCCAACTATCCCTGATGAATTGACCCTCTGGGTTTTATTGTTACCTACTGCAATTTTGGTGCTTTTTTTTAAAACCGTCGGTTGAATTGGTTGTGCAATAGTTATTGACTTTGGTTGGCACATGGATGTTGACGTGATGTGGAGCTCATGTTCTATTTAATTTAAGGTGCTTTTGCCTTATTGTTATCATTTTGGGTATATTAAATGTGGCAGATCTATTTAACCTCCCTACTGAGGCATATTTAACTTCATGCTATTAAGATAATCTGATGGCCATTTTAGCGTATGTATAGCACTACATGTTAACAGTTCACTAATTAAGTTTTTTCTTTAGCATTGCAGTTTGTAATGATTGTCCTTCTCATGCTTGTCTACGGCTACGATAGTAAGAAGATAACCCATTAAGTTATTTTATGTACTTTGCTTCAAACAATAAGCTTTAAAAAAATTTATGACCTAGGGTTGATATGGTTCTATGTAATCCCTCCCTCTAAATTTATGGTTTAGATCTCTTTTCTTTAGACCCTTCCTCACACATCTTCGGTGTCAATCTAAAAAGTGAAGAAAGCAAAGTATCTCTTCGTATTTGTGATAACAAATGTTGATGGATTCTAAGGCAAAATTCAATTCCATCCACACTTCGTTCTGAGAGTTACCATGTTTTGACTTATCTTTTCACTTTATCCTCATCCCCGAATGAGAATACCATAGACAGCTTATTTTCACTCTGGTTTTGTGCATAAACATGATTATTTTGATAGTTCTCTATTTTATGAAATATAGAGTTGATTAAGTCATCATGTACCTGATATTAGATGGAACAGAGAACCATCAAAATAATCTTGTTCCTGCACAATACCAGAGTTAAAATAAGCTGCCTATGGTATTCTCATTCGGGGATTAGAATGAAGTGGAAGATAAATCAGAGGATGATAACTTTTAGGACAAACTATGGATGGAACTGGAATTTGCCTTGGAATCCTTGAACATTTGTTCTCACAGATGCCTGGAAGTACATATAGTTATCACAAACGGTTCTTTATACAAAACGTCTGTGATATAATTTTATCACATATCTATTATCACAAACGGTTCTAAACTAGAACTGTTTTTTATGTTAATTTTCACTGATAGTTCGAAAACCATTTGTGATGTGCTCCTCTTATCACTGATATATATATTAACAGATAGTTCATAAAACTGTCTGTGATGAGATTTTTGAATCATCTGTAATAAGATTTTCGAACCGTCCGTAATGAATTTTTGTGTAGTAGTGTCCATCTCCTATGGATTGCGATGAAGCCATGAAACAAAAGAAAAAAAGACAGCCACGTACACCAGCCACCCGATAATGGCGGTTGTACCTTGCACACACCTTGGCTGCTACAGCTCTTCTTGGATGCGGCAAGTGTTAGAATAGTCCCACATTGGTTGTGGAAGGGCAAAGGACCTAACTTATAAGTGGGGGAGTCCCTCACCTCTTAAGCTAGCTTTTGGGGTTGAGAAGGCCCTTATGATCCTACAAGTGGTATCAGAGCAAGGTTGAGATATGGCGTCAGATAGGTATGTTAATCGTCCTCCTATGCTTAATGATTCAAATTTTTCTTATTGGAAGAGTCGCATGCAATCCTATATTGAAGCTCAAGGTAATGATGTTTGGCGCAAAGTTTCTACAAGTTTTGATGTTCCTGATATAGTCACCAATGATAATAAAGTAGACGTTGATCTGAATGCTAAACCTAGAAACTTGATTTTTCAAGGAATTTCTGAAAAAGAATTTGATCGAGTTTCTCATCTACGTTCTGCTTATTCTGTTTGGAAAACATTATGTGACTATCATGAAGATTCTACTAAGATTAAGAAAGTGCACAAAAATATTTACCAAAAGGACTTTTCTGATTTTGCTATGAGACTAGGTGAATCAATTGATGATCTTTTCTCTCAATTTGAGAAAATCTTGTGTAATTTGCGTGGTGTTGGAGTTACTAATTCAGTTGAGGATAATGCTAGTAAAATTTTGAGATCTCTTAGTCCTAAATGGCGCATGGTTGTTACTGCAATTAATCAAACTGTTGACTTGGATACTTGACCATGGATGATCTTTATTCTAGACTGAAAACTTATGAGATGGATTCTTTGTCACCTAGTGATAATAAATCCATTACACATGCACTTGTTGCTAACCCCAGTACTTCGTCTGGATTACCATCTTTTGGTTCCTTGTCTGCATTGGCTTCTTTTTCAGATGAACAGTTTGAGATGCTTCCTAAAGAAGACCTTGTGCTCATCTCCTCACGTGCCTTTAAAGCACTCAACAATTTGAGGATGAGGAGGCATGGAGGCACAACTTCGGGGTCCTTCAACTGTTTTGAGTGTGGCCTTCCCGAGCATATTAAAGCAAACTGTCCCAAGTTGAAGAAGAAGGAAGAAAGAGAACCGGCACAACGCAGCTCAAGACGCACTACTCCTAGGCGCCCCAATTTTTGAAAAGTTGCTAAGAAAGTCTTAGCCGCCATAGAGGAATGTGATCTTAGCGATGTGGACATTGAGAGTGATGATGAGCCACATGACAAGAAGAAGGACAAGAAGGGAGATTCTGATGATGACTTCACGGGGATGTGTTTCATGGCTAGAAGGGATAGCGACAACGAATCCGATCTTGAAGAGGTGAGACCTTCTTATCATGAGCTTGAGTATGCCATGGTTAAATTAGCTTTAGAACTTAAAAAGTCTAAGAAGGCTCTTAAAGAAAAAGATCTAGAAATTGATAGTTCCAATTCTGAAATTGCAAGGCTTAGATCTTTAATTCCTGATGATGATTCTTGCAAATCTTGTGATGTGCTACAATCTGAAGTTATTGCTTTAAGGAATGTTCATGCTTCCCTATTGCATCAAAATGAGAAACATGTTAAAAATGCTAGCTGTTCCACTGATATTTTGCATTATTCAATTTCTTGTTCTAAATGCTCCATACTAGAATTGAAGTTGCATGATGCAGATGCTAAGATTTCTCAATTGTTTAATGATTTGCTTACACATGAAGTTCTTTCATACTCAACTTGTCGCAAGCAAAAAGGAAAAGTGGACGTTCCCTGTAATAATTGCTTAACACTCTCTCGAAAAGTTGATTACTTGGAAAAGTCTTTAGAGCGTTTTACTAGAGGAAAGAAAAACCTAAATATGATTTTGGATCAATCAAAAGTCAGCACTCATCACAAAGGTTTAGGTTTTGATCCTTATGCTCATCACAAATCACATGCTCCTACTGTTGTTAAAGCTCTTGAAAGTGAAAAGTTTGAAATTGTCAAAGAGCTTGAGAAAACTGTTTTTAAATCTACTGGAATTTTATCTTCTACTATGATAAGTACAAATGTTGCTTCTACTTCTAAAGCTAAACATCATGTTAAATACACTTGCACTCACTGTGGTAAAGATGGCCATTTAGTTCAGTTCTGCTTTAGGCTAGCCAAACAACAAAAGAAAGAAAAGGATAAGGCTAGGTCTAATTTCAGACAAGCACGCTTTGCTTCTCATTATGTGCCTAGGGCGAAGCAAACACCTTTTGTTGCTAGAAACATGGGAAATGGCAAATCTGATTTTGTGCATAAGAATACTCGTGTTGTGCCTACTGTTGTGTGTCGTGTGTCCTAGTACTGGATTTCTAACCATCTTATTTCTAATCCCAGTACCGAGGCCTCGATATTTTCTACTTCTATGTAGGTTCACTCACTCGTGCATCTCATGCTAAAAGTGTTACTTTTGGAGATGCTTGTTCCACTCCTGTTGTGGCTAAAAGGTACAATGAATGTACAGGCGCATATGTTCAGGGGGAGAGTATCTTTGCTCTTGAAAACGATGATGATGATGTTGAATTGGAGGCCGGATATACAAATTGATGTGTGCTTGTGTGCTCATTTTCAAGCTTCCCCATGTGCTTCTCATCGACAAGCGGTAAAACGAATTCTTCGCTATTTACAATCCACTTTAGAGTTTGGCTTATGGTACTCTTCATCATCTTGTTTATCACTTAGAACCCACTCTGATGCTGATTTTGCAGGTTGTAGAATTGATAGGAAAAGTACCTCTAGAACATGTCATTTTATTGGTACATCTTTAGTTGCTTGGTCATCTAGAAAACAAGTTTCTGTTGCTCTCTCAACTACTGAATCTGAATTTGTTGTTGCTGCTGCATGTTGTGCACAAGTGCTTTGGATGATTTCAACTTTAAAAGATTTTGGATTATATTTAGATAGTGTTCCACTTTTCTGTGATAACACTAGTGCTATCAATATTGCTAAAAATTCAGTGCAACATTCTCGAACAAAGCATATTGATATTCGCTATCATTTTCTTCGAGATCATGTGGAAAAGGGAGATGTTGTGTTGCATTTTGTTGATTCTGAGTTGCAACTTGCTGATATTTTCACAAAACCACTTGATGCTTCTCGATTTGCTTTTCTAAGAGGAGAGTTGGGAGTTGTGCATCCCATGAGCCTGTTTTGAGGGGGAGTTTCCTTGCCAAGTCTTTTAGTTGATGAGCTTACTTTATCATATTTCTTTATATATTATGTAATTGAGCTGATATATGACAATCTAAATTGCTTTACTTGAACTAAAAGTGACATTGCGGAATTCCTTGTTTAGATTGTCTATAGCTAAATACTCTGTGATATCTTGCTCCTATAGGCCTAATATTGAATCTTCTTGACAAAATTGGGCTCTGAAGCATGTGTGTTTTCAGCTTTACTCTTTCATAAGATCATTTAATCACTTTGCATGTTTACTATAGAAGAAAAGGGAATAAGTAAAAAAAAGGGTCTTTTGATCTTTTTGCAAGCAGAAGCTTGTAAGAATTATCAAAATATGCAAAAGCTTCAAGATGTATGCTTCAAGCATGTCATTCCCTAAAAGAAAAGATGTATGCTTCAAGCATGCCATTCATAGAAAATAAAAGAAGTATGTTTCAAGCATGCCACATGCAGTTTATTGTTAAAAAGATTAAATTGGTTCACTAGATTGGGATTGAAACTACTTGCTTGCCCTAAGTTGTTAGTTGCTTCATTTTTTTTGGGCCTTGTTTTTCCTGCTGAGATCTTGCTTAGTACTTGGCTATAGTTGATTAAATTGAGGTTAAGATGCATGTCACTCCCTAACTTGTTGAAATCACATTATGTTCATGTATTATGCTTATTATGTGATCTATAAGGTTCTGTGATCAAGTGAGCTCATTCCTTCTTTTGCCTTGGCACTCCCTTACATTCTTGATGAATCCATTGTCAAATGGGGAGAATTTTGGACACATTGCACATTCACTCACATTTTTCTTCTTAGGGGGAGATTTTTCTTATTTTCACCTACAAGGAGTTTTTCACTTTGCATATTGTCAAAGGGGGAGATTTTGTGTGTTTCACTTTGGCCTTTGATTCTAAACCTTTTGATTTCAAAAATTTTCTTGTAAGGTGAATGCCAATTGCAATGTTCAGTTCTAAGTGGTGTTGCCAATGTTTTCATCAAGGGGGAGATTGTGAAATCAAGTGATGAAAAATTGGCTTAATGTTGAATTTGGCATTGCAAAGTAGTTGTGCTTATGGCATGTGTGGTGCATGTGTGATTTAGTGATATGCTTGTGATAGCATGGTAGTTGTTTTGTTTGATGCAATGCACTCGTGTGAGTGGTTGCATGGACTGATCTTGGGTCAAGTCGTGGACTTGTGCTCGTACATGGTTTGTGCTTGTTCATGTGCAGGTGTTGCTCGAGGGCGAACGTGATTGATGACGGGACTGGAACTAGGTTCATGGTGGAACTGAGGTTCGGGACTAGGTTCTGCAGGAATCGATGTCTTGGTGGTCAAGAATGTCATGCGGGACGTTCGGGCTAGAGGACGGTGCACATGAAGAATGGTTAGTCACGTGAGTATGGCAGGTGGGCTATATGCGTGCAGAGTTGTTAGTCACGTGAGTACGACAGGGTTGCCATACGCATGCAAGAGTTGTACTCGGCCAGGTTAGGCCAAGTAAAGTTGTGTTAAATACAGACTCCTTCTAGGATTAGGACTGGGACTCCTTCTAGGATTAGGAGTGTGAATCCTTTTAGGATTAGGAGTGTTTAATGTGTATAAATAGGGGGGAGGTACCTCCTGTTTATTATATCATCTTGGAGAGGCTTAGAGCCAAGTATTAGGGTTTGTACTCTTTTGTTTTGGAGTACTGTAACCAGATCAAAAAGGAATAAAGATCAAGTTCTTCAAGCATCTCTGCAAGCTACAGGTTTGGTTAGATTTATTCTCGACATATTCTGTTATAGCAAGCTTGCGAGGTTCATAACTTTTTATACGTAAGTTCGACCGAGTTGATTTTTTTCTGTTAGCTTTGTATTGGAGTCTAGTTTCTTGTGTTCAAATTTCAGATCAATCTGATAGTTGAATTTCTGGTAATTCACGTTTTACCGAACGCATCTACTCTGTTTTTGCTGATTACGAGACTCTGTTTTTAGTCCGAGTTGGGGGTAATTTTTAGTAGATCAAATATTTGGTTTTAGCTTCCGCACAATCATTCACCCCCCTATGATTGCAATACTCGTATACATCGATCCTACAGTTGGTATCAGAGCCCGATTCTAACATCTTTGGCCCGATGGACACTAGGGTGTGAAGACCTGATGGACCGTGGCCCTAAGGGACCGTCGGTGTATGGTGAAGGGGCGGTGAACGGCTGAGAAATACTAATGTGTGAAGGGCGGATTGTTAGAATAGTCCCACATTGGTTGTGGAAGGGGAAAGGACCTAACTCATAAGTGGGGGAGTCCCTCACCTCTTAAGCTAGCTTTTGGGGTTGAGAAGGCCCTTACGATCCAACAGCAAGTGCTTGGACAATTTCCGCACGAGCCTTTGTTGTAACAAGTTCGAAGAAATACCCAAGAGGAGCAGAGGTGGTAGCATGAAGACGATGAATAGGAGAGGAGGTAATTTATTTTGGTCACTGACACGTGAGGTCACTGAAACGTAGGGTCATTGCCCAGTAAATACGAATATGCTGGTAAGGATACCATTCTAATGCCATGTGGGACAAAATCATCGATAAAAGAAGTTTTAGACGTAATTTGCATGGAAATTTTCGTATTTGATACAAAATTTGATCTGTATTCACAAAATGATATAACACTTTCACGTATTTATAGAAAAATCAGTCATATCTGGAATTTGAAATACCGTTATTGAATATCCGATTTTTGAAAATCCGGTTTTGGCGTATTTTGCCCATAGTCGGTTTTTGAAAAACCGGGATGCTATACCCGGCTTTTGGAAAACCGATTAAGCCATACCTGGTTTTTGGGTAAATTTTTTTTCTTGTTTTTGTTTTTTTCGCTGGTTTTTTATGTTACTTTATGTTTTTTAAGCGGACACCATGCGCTGGAAATGCTACGCATTTTATTTGGCCGAACGCGTAGCATTTCCAGCGCATGATGTCCGCTTTAAAAAAATAAAATAAAATAAAAAACCAATGGAAAAAACAAAAATTGGAAAACAAACAAAAAAAATTACCCATACCCGGTTTTCCAAAAACCGGATATGGGCAAAATACGCCAAAACCGGATTTTCAAAAATCGGATATTCAAAAACGGTATTTCAAATTCCGGATATGACTGGTTTTTTTCTGTAAATACGCGAAAGAGTTGTATCATTTTGTGAATACAGGTCAAATCTTGTATCAAATACGAAAATTTCCAGTTTGCACCAATTTTGATAGTTAGAGAACACATTTTAGACGGTTTTGCAAATAGGATGCGAAAATGAAATGACAGCAGGAGTTGAGGGACCACATATGAACTTTTTTTCTTGTGTATATTAGAGCAAATACAATAGCAAAACCTACTACAGACTAATAATAAACTAGAAAACAGGTTCTACAATAACTGTCTCTAAAAGTTGTCTCTAGATGTTGTGCAAGAACTATCTCTTCTCTTGTACATAAATAATCTACAAATACTCCTGTGCAAAGCTGATTACTAAATAAGAGCCAGCTTTCTTCTCTCTTATCTTTTCTCACTTTTCCATATAGATCAAAACTGATGTGTACAGGCTAAGAGTCAGCTGATATGGTCTTATTGTACATACCCTTAGAGTATGTACAATAGTATATCTTTAAATGTTGTTCCTAGGTATTCCAACTCACATGAAGACAGCATTAGAGACAACATCTCTAGTAGTTTGTCTCTAAACTTATTCATCTAATTATTTTATATTATTTTTTTATTACATTGTTTCCTTCACACTATCACTTTTTGTGTTGGTTTATGTGATCAGGTTGTCTTTTCTATAAGAGATAGCATATTTTTTCCTCACCTCCTCTCTCTTTTATATAAGATTTTGTTAATATTATATTGCTAAGAGAAAGTTGAAGTGGTATTATTAAATATACCTGTCGGTGTTTCGGGCACCGGCAATACGATTTATTTGGTTTTGGGGGTCGCGCGCTCCCTCTCCTCGAATGGTTAGACTCAGGGAGTCCAAGACGTATACTGGTTTGGGCTGAACGTCCCTACTTCAGTTCGTGTGGTAGACTTGTACTGCTTTCGGGCACAGTGTTACAGGCGAGGGCTAAGGGCTGGCCTTGAGCGCCTCGTTGGAGGTGGAATGAAAGTGAAGCTCTACGGTGTGTTTTTCGTGCTGCTCGTCTATCTCTCCCTGCCCTTGGGGGTCCTGCCTCCCCTTATATCGTCGGAAGGGGCAGGTTACATGGGTCAAAAAAGGAAAAAGGAGGATGGGATGTCCCATGCCTGGGAGTCTTGGTCTTTGGCGAATGACCGACGACTACCTGCCTTGCGCCGGGTTGGTAGACACTCCGAGCGGCTAGGCCCTCCGTTGTGATGGGAAATGGTGCACCTGCCCTCTGTGCACCTACCAGGCGCTGACGTAGCGCTTTGACTCTAGCGTTACCTCGGGAGGGAGCGCGTTCCTCTGCTGCGCACGTTTGGGTGATGAGACGGGTGTCTTGACTTTGGCAACCCTCTCACTGCCTGGGGAAGGGGCCACCTACCCCCGTACGGTCACCACGAGTCGTCGCGTCCGTGGGGTAGGTGACAATGGCTGGTGCCTGGCGCTGGCGCCCCACGATGGGCGCCTCGGTCGGGTCGGACGCTGCGGGGCGCCCGACTGGTGGGAGGGATTGGCCCACTTGATGGCCCACTTGGCCTTGATCGGGATCTAGCTGCACTTGATGGCCTACTTGGTCTCCGACCATCGTTGGGCTTGGATCGGCCCACCTGGCGTCCTGGGCCGCTAGGGATATCTATGGTATATGTACCCGTCAATACCCTTAGCAATAAATTTTAAAAGATTGACCGCGTGCATTCTAATACACCATATAAAAAAGAACGAGGGGGTATTTAAGTTTTGTCTCGAGAAGCTGCTTCGAATTATTAAGTCGATACTGTAAAGCCCATCAATCAAAATAATGTAGGACGTGTGCAACACAAACGGCTTAGACCCTGTTTGGCAGAGCTCTAGATCTCAGCTTTATCTCAGAACTGAAACTTGTAGACTGAAATAAAGTGACTAAAGTTTATAATTTTATTCTAAAATATAAACAAGATGACCCACCTAAACACTCTTAATATACCTACAGCTCCAGCTCCACGAATCTGGTGAAGCTAGGAATACCCAGCTCTACCAACTCCACGAATTTAGTGGAACTGGAGCTCTGCTAAACACCCCCTTAATGAATGAAAATTGCGTGAAGAGCTTAATGAGATTGATCAGCTGTCAATTGTAGAACCTTTTAATAACCTTAGTAAACATGAAGTGGCAGTTGCACTTTATATTTGAGCAGACGTTGAATAAAAGCTACAATTACCATGCTCGTTTGAACCAATACAACTGGATGAGTGAAACACTGACATCCTGTCATAAACAAGCAAAGATTTATATGGACACTATATATACAATGAAAATATGTGACAACCAAACGTGGAAGGGAAATGTTGTTTTTTTAGCCGTTGATTTGCTTCACTTAAGATATGTTTGGTTGTTTGTATCAAGTGGTTTATGTGTGAAATGGTTCAAGAAAAAAATCATTCAAGTCTTTATGGTGTGTTTGGTTAATGAGATGATGTTGAATGGGATGGAATGAACTTGTACAATTTGGTTCTATTATTTTGGGTGAATGGAATGGTTTAGCATCTATAGAAAATATTCATCAAATTTGTATCACGTGGTTTATGATGGGATGGTTCCATTCAAGCAACATATGGATGACTTTTTTCTTAAACCATCTCATTTATGTACCACTTGGTACAAGCAACCAAACACACCCTAGTTGCTTGAATAGAACCATCCCATTCTGAATGATGAGATACAAATTTGAGGAATAATACTTATATATTCTAAATCATTCCATTCACTTAAAATAGTGGAATCAAATGGTACAAGACTATCATATCCCATTCAACCACATCCCACTAACCAAACACACCCTTACTAAATATACCGCGGCCATTTTTTTTAAAAAGGAAAACGATGGCCCATGGGAAGATCCAGTCATATACACTACAATATCTTCTGTCATTTTTCAGTGTGAAATCATCTTTTAAGGCTGCATTCTTATTGAAGTATGCGGTCAGCATATGTGGCTTCATTATGCAAACTTGTGATGTAAAAAGAGGTTAGGTAAAATAACGAATAATTTTTCTCTACTTATCTCTCGTTACTTTGATATGTCGTGCTTGTATGCCACAACTAACACAATATGAAAAACTGGCGGCAGGTGAATCAGCAGGTCTAACCACTGTGTAAATGGTTCTGTTACATGCACCAAGTCAATGCTTCTAAATTCTAGTGCCAATTTTTTGTCCCGCCAGCAACCGTGGACCGCAATTACAATGCTTATATATGTTAACAGGTATCATGTAAACTCACTTTAAGGTGTACAGATCGGATGGTTCACGTTGAGAGTTGTATGGGTAACACTTTACACTATATATGTTGTCATGTTACCATTTCAATGAGCAGGCTATGTCAAATCAAGATATAATACCCAGGAAACACAAACACTAACAAAAAATATGCATACATGCCTTTCTTTAAGTGTTCTTACTGCCTTATGGCCATTGATTTACTTGCTGCACATGCGCACTTGATCTGTCACTGGTATGCCATACACTATTATACCGGATATGCCGATACCAATACTGCGATACACTATTTTAAAAAAAACCTATACGGCGATACGTGTCAATATATATATAGAGAGAGAGAGAAAAACATATATAAGATATCAAATCTCACACACAAAATAGACATAAAAGTGACACAACAACAAAGCAAATGAAAAAATAAATATGCCAGATTATCTCGCAGGCCCATCATCCCATAGCAAACAACTTAGGGCATCTAGTCTACTGCTGCCCCAAAACGTCCCCACAATTGTGCGCTTCTATTCCAACTAGCCGCAACCATATGTCTTGCCTCCTAACCGTTACTGCCCTCACCGACTCCTAGCTGCGGCTAGATGCATGGGAATATACCACACTACCACAGTCAAGAGGGGAGATGAGGACTAGTGGAAGAACTCACCGTGAATAAGGACTAGGGCACTGACGCGCAGGGAGAGGGGTGCCATGCGCCATTGTCTCCAAGGGAGAGGAATGTTGGTATAGAAGCCTGAGGGAAGAGATGAGTAGGGGTGGTGGTGTGGGGAGCGAGAAAGGGTTACGGGATAGGAATAAACAATTTCAACATATCTTTCTGAGTTGATAGAGGTATTATAATTGAGAGTTATCAGGAAATTATGCTAAGAGGTATCGGGGAAGTATCAGACAAGTATAAAAAATTATTATTATTATTTTTAAAAAAAGAAAATTCACCGATACGGATAAGATATGTATCCAACCATATTAGGACCGTATCCGATACCGATACATTAGATTTCTAAAGTATACGAGTATTGGAGGCCATAAGCATGGGAAATAAACTTGGTAATCAATGTTAGGAAACCGGATTCGTATCCTATATGGACTCTTCCTTATCTCTAAGCAGAACCGCTATATATAGGAGGTAGGGGGTCACCCCATTGTATACAAGCATACAGAATAATAAAGCAGACCCGTTCCTCCTCATATTGTGTCTCTCGCCCTCTCTCTTTGTTCTCCACTTTAGATCTATTAGGCAACCCCGGACTATTCGATAGCAAGGTTGTTTAACACGTTATCAGCACGAAGCTCTACCGGAGAATTGATTGGAAGGTGAGAAGAAGGTGAGACGCGGGATTAATCTAATCTCGTATGAATATTTATACGCATCTAGCACTGTGTTTATCATTGTGGCAACGTTACACACAATGATTTTACAGATCTGTATCTGTGGCACGAAGCTACCGTTCTACGAACAAGGTACAATGTATGGCACGAAGCCACCGGCCATGAAGTGCCACCGGTTTGCTTGAAGCGCCACAGGACGACCGGGCGCATGGCTTGAAGCGGCGTCGCTCTGCTCGGTAGGCACGAAGCCGCAGACACGAGGAGATGCCGTACCGCTGCCGGCTGCATTACTATACATGCATACTGCCATTCAAAGCAAATGGATTGCTACGTGCATGCTACCTATGTTTCAATGGGTTACGTTGCTAGTTACATACTTCTAGCTACGCATTGCTCCTCGGCACGAAGCCACCGGCCGTGCTTGCCTCCCGTGCATGTAGCGCCTCCGGCCGCCAGCAGCCCGCTCGAAGCAGTCAAGCATTGGTCGGCCACCCAGAAGCACCACGCAACACGCCATCATAAGCCGTCTGGTGCATGAAGCATTAAGCCACCATCGTTGGCCTGGCAATGAAGCGCGCAAGCGCCGCCGCATGCCGATGGCTCGAAGCCATCGCGCATGCCTGACCGCCGCCTGGTGTCCGCTGCTGGCTGCGTCGACCGTCGGCGCTTGCTCTGGCCCGCATGCAGTCGTGCCGCCGTTCCTCCCTCCAGATTGCCTCCTCGCTTGAAGCTCAGCTGCAGGCCGCAAACCGCCCAGACAGCGCCGAGCTGCCGTTGCAGTCGCATGTCGCCGTCTCTGCCGTGCCGTTCCCGTCAGCCGGAATAGCTCGCAGCCGCGGCGCCCCGAAGTCGCTCGCCTGCCACGCCCGCTCCCGGCCGGTTGCTTTTGCGCCAAAGCAGAACTTGAAGTTCAGACAAAGCAGGACATGAAGTCCACTGGGACATAAAGTCCCTTTTCCTTGGTCAAATCGGCATTGAAGCCTGATTGGACCCGTCGCCCCCCTCAAACTGGATTGAAGTCCAGGTTTTGGCGCACGGGGGGAGGGGGTTTTACCCCCTTGCCCCCGGTTTTTTACTTTTCTGTTTTCTTTTCCCCAGAAAATGATTAGAAATTCAGAGAAATCAAGTAGAAATTCTAGAAAATTATGAAAATTGCCTAAAAAATATGAAGAATATCTAGAAAAAATTCAGAAAATTTATTGGCTCTGTTTTATTTTGTACTTAGCCTTATTTTTCTCAGACTTATGAATATTTGCATGTATTGTTTGATATGTTTAACTTACTGGAAATTCATGAGAATTTACTTTCCCGCATTTATGAATTATGGAATTTATTTTTCTGCATTTTATGAATTATGCAATCACACTTTATTAGATTACACGCAGTAATCTAATGTTGGAATTTTGTAAAAATGCAGATGTCTGGCATTGTGAACCGTGAGTTTGAAGAATTGGCCCAGCACGGTCAAAACTACCTCACTTGGGCATCCGATGTGAAGATCGTACTCGGCGGCAAGAAGCTCCGAGCTGCCATCGGCTTAGGGTCCTCGAAGGACGCACCACCTACTGCCGAGCAGAACGATCAAGAATTGCACTTCCTCAGGCACCATCTCTCAGCCACCCTGAAAAATGAATACATGGCTGAAGAAAGTGCAATTGAGCTATGGACTCACCTCGAAGCGGTTCGAGAAGCTCAAATACACAATCTTGCCCCAAGCACGACAAGATTGGGTGCGCCTCGAGGATTGCGGACTACAAAACAGTGGCCAAATACAATTCTGACTTGCACAGAATTTGTACTAATCTCTCCCTATGTGGCAAGAAGATCACGGAGGAGGAGGAGATTGAGAAAACTCTTTCCACTTTTCACCCCAATGCTATCCAGAGTGCCCGACTATCGTTAGGACGCATACAAGGAGTATAGCGAATCGATTGATGTTATGCAAGTTATGGAGTCACAAGATGAAGCTCTCAGAAAGAACTTCGTCTCACACCACTGGAAGGAGCATTGTACCAGAAATCAATGCCAACAGCTATAAGGTGAAAAAGCCCGCCCACATGAAGTGGGTCAAGAAGGGTGGAAAAGAGAAACATCAGGCCAAAGGAAAGTCCATAGCCCAAAAGAAGAGGGATGATAAGGAAAAGCCGCAAGGCAAGCCGTATGGACAGCAGAACCAAACGTGCTTCAAATGCGGCACTTGGGGGCATTGGTCAAAAATATGCCGGGAATCCAAGGAAGTGATCAATGCACATCAGGCCAAGAAGAAGGCCAAAGGAAATACAATGGCAGAGGCACATTTTGCCGAAGTAGGCAATGATGATGTCATGGAAGTTGACACCCCACATGCTTCATCCTCGCAGCCCGGTCTAGACATCGATGATGCAGCCAAGCTCTTGGCCAATGAAGAAAACACTTCTGTGGATGACATAGAAGCAGAAGTGAATGCATACTTTACAGATTCCGTTTAGTGCATGAATAGCACTATTAGCACTTTCCTTTAGATTGCGATTGATTAGTTGATTTTGAATAATTGTAAGCTCTCGAAGAGCATACTTTTACTTTCTCATGAATAAGAATTGCATTTTATTCTTTATTCCAGTATTCTTTATTTACAAGCAATGTTTGATTTACTTTGCCACTGTCTGATTAGAATTATATTTCCTTTCATTTAGAAATCGTGTAGCGCCCAATGGAGGAAATATGCATTGTTGATAGTAGCACAACAAATACCATCTTAAGAGAGTCGAAATACTTCCAGACGATCACGAAGAACGCTGGAAGGATTACGACAATCGCAGGAAGCGATACACATATAATAAGCTCAGGAAGAGCCATAATTATATTGCCAATGGGTACAACTTTGGTAATTGAAGAAACCCTCTTGTACCCTGAATCAACACGCACTCTCTTAAGTTTTAAGGATATCCGCGCCAATGGGTTTCACGTAGAAACCAATGAAGAAAATGGCAAAGAACACTTGTGCATTGTGAAGCATGCGGAATATGGAAAGATGGTACTAGAAAAATGTCCCTCATATGAATCTGGGTTGTACTACACGAGAATCAATGCACACGCAGTGTATACTTCTTTGAAAATTTGTCTTTAGAAGCTCTGAATTATTTTCTTTATGGCATTGTAGATTAGGTTATCCTGGTCTTAGATTGATGAGAAATATAGTTAATAACTCACAAGGTCATGGCATCAATGTTAAAAATTTCCCGAATCATG
Source organism: Rhipidocladum racemiflorum (assembly GCA_036346355.1). Lineage (NCBI taxonomy): Eukaryota > Viridiplantae > Streptophyta > Magnoliopsida > Poales > Poaceae > Rhipidocladum > Rhipidocladum racemiflorum. The sequence continues at coordinate 57,269,403 of CM070583.1, forward strand.
AAGATTTTGTGTGCCATGCATGTGCCACCGGGAAATTAGTAACTAGACCCTCTATTATGAAAGTGCAACATGAAATCCCTGCATTCCTGGAACGCATTCAGGGGGATATTTGCGGCCCGATTCAGCCCTTGTCAGGGCCGTTTCGATACTTTATGGTGCTCATTGATGCTTCCTCGAAATGGTCGCATACATGTTTGCTGTCAACAAGGAATCATACATTCGCAAAACTGATCTCGCAGATCATCAGAATTAAGAATATTTTTTTTCCTGATCATCGCGTGAAGTCCATTCGAATGGACAATGCCGACGAATTTACTTCCAAGGCATTTGATGATTATTGCACAGCAACGGGAATAACTGTTGAGCACTCTGTACCGCACGTCCATACGCAAAATGGGCTAGCTGAAGCACTAATAAAGAGGATTAAGTTCATTGCCAGACCGCTCTTGCAGAGTTGTAACTTGCCCAACACTTGTTGGGGACAAGCCTCCGATCTATGCAAAGCACTCATCAATTATATAGACCATCGACCTACAACATCCATTCACCTATGCAACTAGTGCAAGGGGTCATCCCGAAGATTTCCCATCTTAGAAATTTTGGTTGTATGGTATATGTACCTATACCACCCCACAATGGATTGCAATGGGCCCTCTCCGCAAATGCGGGATATACGTTGGTTATGAGAGTGCATCCATAATCAGGTATTTGGAACCCATGACTGGAGACTTGCATACAGCCCGATTCGCTGACTATATCTTTGACGAGGACCGTTTCCCGTCATTAGGGGGAGAGAATCAACCATTGGATGAAAAATGCCGGGAAATAATATAGCATTCCACTGGGATCCCCGCACATGACCCTCGCACTAATGAAGCAAATCAAGAAGTCCAGAAGATAATTTATTTGCAGAATTTAGCAAATGAACTGCCTGATCATTTTTGTGATCTGAAGAGCATGGTTAAGTCACATGTACCCGCAAGAAATGCATCAGAGAGGGTGGAAATACCTAAGAAAGCAGAAGGTATCCCTCATCCTGTTCAGAGGCCTCAAAGAAAAAGAACAGGAAATCTGGCTTCTCAAACCCAAAGTACCCGGAGGCGTCCTGGGGAAAACTGGGCAAGAGGACTTACCACGACCAATCACAAAAGTGCCCCAAAGCAAGAAGGGGAGCAGTTGAGACTGGCCTTTGGAAAGAAGCCTATGGAAAAGGCAATTCCAGATCTGAACCTTCCATTGGAAGAAGCCGCCGGAAATAATGTGTGCGCACACATTGGCGGAGAAAAACTAAAGGAACTTGCTCCTGGAATGGAAAATAGCAATGAAGAGCAAGTAGAAGTGCATGAAGCACACCATGACGAAATGGCCATAAATTTTGTAATATCAGGAGAATCAATGAATAGAGCAACAGCCAATGTTGATGCATACTTTGCAAAGAAGATTGCCACGATCATTAATTATGATCCCGAGCCCGCATCTCTCGCAGAGTGCAAGAAAAGGCTCGATTGGGAAGATTGGAAGAAGGCAATCACCGCAGAGTTAGTCTCTCTGAACAAAAGAGAGGTGTTTGGGCCTGTGTGCCGCACGCCTCCCCATATAAACCCCGTAGGTCACAAATGGGTTTTTGTTCGCAAGAGAAATGAAAACAATGAAGTTGTAAGGTACAAGGCAAGGCTTGTCGCTCAAGGTTTCACTCAACGTCCTGGGGTTGATTATGAAGAAACCTATTCTCCGGTCATGGGCGAAATTACCTTTAGATACTTGATCTTAATGGCAGTCAACTTGAAGTTGAAAATGAAGCTAATGGATGTTATCACAGCATATTTGTATGGAAACCTGGATTCGGAGATTTATATGAAAGTACCGGAAGGTATCCCGATCCCGAACCAAGACAGAGCAAACTGAAACCTATACAGTGTGAAATTGGAGAAATCACTGTATGGGCTAAAACAGTCGGGAAGAATGTGGTACAATCGCTTAAGTGACTTTCTTTGCAAGAAAGGCTACACGAACAGCGAAGATTGTCCATGTGTGTTTATACAACGATCCTCGAATGGATTTTGTATAATCTCCGTCTATGTAGATGACTTGAACATCATTGGGACGGATGAAGAAATTGAAGAAGCATGCACATACTTGAAGTCTGAATTTGAAATGAAAGACTTGGGTAAAACTAAGTTTTGTTTAGGCTTGCAGCTTGAACATGTCCAAGGCGGAATCTTGGTACACCAATCTTCCTACCTTGAGAAAGTGTTGGAGAAATTTGGTTTTGAAAAGGCATACCCCGCAAAGACCCCAATGGTCGGAAGGTCACTCCAAGCAGACCTAGACCCGTACAGGCCTAAAGAAGAGGGGGAGGAAGTCCTAGGAGCGGAATTCCCATACTTGAGTGCAATTAGAGCGCTCATGTACCTTGCGAATAGCACTAGGCCGGACATTGCGTTTGCCGTGAATTTGCTAGCGCGTTACAGTGCAGAACCCACCAAAAGGCATTGGAAAGGGGTAAAGGACATCTTCCGTTACCTTCAAGGAAGCAAAGACCTTGGCTTGTTTTACAGAAGAAACAATGAATTGAATTTGGTTGGCTATGCCGATGCTGGGTACCTATCAGACCCGCATACTGGTAAGTCACAAACTGGGTATGTTTTCCTTTGCGGTGGAACAGCAATTTCGTGGAAGTCATCTAAGCAGACTCTTGTTTCAACGTCGACAAACCACTCAGAAATAATTGCCTTGTATGAAGCCTCTCGAGAATGTGCATGGCTTCGAAGAATGGTTCATCACATCCAGAAGTCATGTGGTTTGAACATGGAACAAACCCCCACCATTATCTATGAAGATAATGCAGCTTGTGTTGCTCAAGTGCAAATGGGATATGTGAAGAGTAACCTCACAAAGCATATCAACCCCAAGTCCTTTTATGCTCATGAATTGCATAAGATGAATGAAATAAAGATCTTTGCATACTAAGTCGTGTGAAAATCTCGCATGATTTATTCACTAAGTCACTCCGGCATCTTCCTTTGAAAGATGTGTTAGAGGAATCGGGATGATGAGGCTTAGAGAAGTGCAGATTTCAGGGGGAGAATTTTCACATACTCCTACATAAATCTCAAATATGAAGTTTGAGTACCCAACATGAATCTTGAAGATTAACATTGAAGTTTGGGTGGATTGTACTCTTTTCCTTAAGTAAGTTTTTCATTGAAGTTTTCTTACATAAGGTTTTTGATGAGGCAATCCGTGCAACACAGCAAGCGTGTGCTATGTACTCTTTCTCCAATTATTTTTCCCACTGGGTTTTTGTGGAGTTTTAATGAGGATATGCATCTCGCAGTGAAGAGTCCAAAGGGGAGTGTTAGGAAACCGGATTCGTATCCTATATGGACTCTTCCTTATCTCTAAGCAGAACCGCTATATATAGGAGGCAGGGGGTCACCCCATTGTATACAAGCATACAGAATAATAAAGCAAACCCGTTCCTCCTCATATTGTGTCTCTCGCCCTCTCTCTTTGTTCTCCACTTTAGATCTATTAAGCAACCCTGGACTATTCGATAGCGAGGTTGTCTAACAATCAAGACCACAGCTTCAAATGGCAACCACCAAGCTTTACGTATCGTAATCTGTTTGGCATGTAAATGAAGATTTAGAAAACAATTTATCCCCGTAAAATTGGTTAGAAAAACGAACTGAACATTATTCCACACATATACTTTCTTATTTCCAATTTCGCGACTCCTTAGAATATCTTTCAAATCCTTCTATATGTAAGTTTTGGTTCAGAAGCATAGTTAATCGGACCATGTAATTGGTAACTCATAGAATTACGGACACCAAGCATTCCTTATCCAGAGCAAAAGATCATTTTAAATGATCCAAGGAGTCGCCATAGTTTGATTCACACAACTCAAAACAGAACGCCCGTATTGGTTTTAAAATTGCATATACAGTGTATAAACATTGGTAGTGTACAATCTAAACTTGAATAGCATATTTTGTCATGTATGTCAATCGGCAGCACATCCTCTGTAAAGTACTTGAGATCATAAATCTGCCATTTGTCTATGTTTTGTCAGCCCAAAAGACAGCTAAGCATTTCACATCTCAGCAAACCAATAATAATACATTCCTTGAAAGTTTTATATATGTACTTGGCGAATTCTCAAAACAAAAACACTAGCTTCCTTTCTAAACCTTTCATTTAGTCTAACAAGCAACGTTTTACCTTCAGCTAGCTGCTTTGGACCATTCGCTGCCCCATGATATCTTCAAGCACGTAGCTGGCTTCTTCCTTTCACACCATGGTCTCCTCACCACCGAGGTTGGTAATGGTGACTTTGGCTTGCACCCTTTAATTTCTCTGCCAGTTCGCAGCACTCTGTGCTCATGTTAATTACCACCTTGCCTACTTTAACACCTCCAACTTCTGTAGAGATAATTCCCCACACATCAGAACATCGAAGGAAGCAAGAGTAATTTCTTGGAGCCTTCCCAATTCTTTTTGTCTTGGAGAGGGAGAGCTATAATCAGTGCACCGACATGGCCGCCCCTGCTACTCCGTCACCTCAGGAGAAGCTCATGGAAGTGCTCCAGAGGGAGCAGGACATCCTCCAGAGGATGCTGTGGGAGAACATGGACACGGTGAAAGAGCCGATTGAATCCATCAGCACCACCCTGCGAGGCCCCGAGGTAGAGACTATGGCCCGAACAGCCAAGATGTGGTTGCAGCAAGTGCGCGAGATCAACCGTGACATTGAAGATATCCTCGAGAAGTCCCTCTTGAAGACCTGCAACTCAAAAGGCTCCAGCATCCTGTCATGCATTGCTCAACCAATCAATTTCCTCACACGGCAGAGAATATACAAGCAGGTCCAATCTCTCAGTGCCCGCATCGATACCATCAAGCTGAGGCTGTCGCTGCTGACGAACTTGGATGACAAGGAGACACCAGCGAATCCAACAAGGTACCAGTTGGGCGACCGGCAGCTTGACATGCTTTCACTGGATGAGGCTAAAGTGATAGGCATTGATTTGGCAAAGGCAAAAGTAACTGAACTGTTGCTGGACGAAGCCAAGCAGCTGAGGGTGATCTCTGTGATTGGAAGTGCTGGTGTCGGCAAGACTACTCTTGCGAGGAGTGTTTACAATGACAAGAAAGTGCAAGGCAGATTCCGATGCCATGCATGGATCACGATCGGTGCCCCAATTACGATGTTGGATCTACTGAAGAGCATCATGCTGCAAATCTTTGTTGAGAAGTTGGAGGAGATACCGACAAGCCTTGGCTTCATGGATGATATCCAGCTTGCTGAGATCATTGGGCGGTATCTTGCTGACAAAAGCTATTTGGTTGTCCTGGATGATATATGGAACTCTGACACGTGGGATTACTTGAAACTTGCTCTACCCAACAATGGTCACAGGAGTCGAATAATCGTTTCAACACGAGTTCAAGAAGTTGGCAAAGAGTGCCGCCTATCATCAGACATTCAGATCTTTGAGCAGAAGCCACTGAAGGATGATGACTCTTGGCTGCTCTTCTGCCACAAGGCTTTCCCTGGACTTCAGGCAAGATGTCCAACCGAAATAGAGGAGACAGCAAGGAAGATTGTCACAGAGTGCCATGGTGTGCCCCTCCTTGTTGTCACCATTGGTGGACTAATGTCAATGAAGGAAAGAACCGTCGAGGTATGGAAGCATGTTCTTGACAACCTGCACAAGAAGTACAGCCCCGAGTTTACCCTCCCTAGCATCCTGTGGTTTGCATACAGTGACCTACCTCACCACCTCAAATGTTGTTTTTTGTACTTCATCATGTTCCCGAGGAAGTACTCAATAAAGCGCATGACACTGATCCGGCTGTGGATGGCCGAAGGGTTCATCAAGAAAGAACAGGGAAGCACACTCGAGGACACTGCAGGCCGCTATCTGACGGAGCTCATAGACAGGAGCATGGTCCAAGTGACGGACTTCTATGATTATGGGGGGGTGAAGAGCTGCGGTGTCCATGATATGCTGCGAGAGATCATTATCCTAAAGTCGTCGGAGGATAATTTTGGCATTCCTGTGACCCGAGGAGTCAAGAAGGTCAGGGGAAATGTGCGACGTCTGTCCATAATGAATACCAATGATGACTTCCTAGAAGACACCAGCTGCTCCAACCTCCGCACTTTATTTGTCTTTGGTGCAAGCTCAATAAGCACCACATCGTTGCGTGCATTTTTAGCTGGATTTCGGCTGCTGAGGACCCTGGACTTGGAGGGTGCGCCAGTTGAGAGCTTTCCAGAGGAGTTGCCTGATCTTTTCTACCTGCGTTATATGAGCCTGAGGAATACAAGGATAGACAAACTTCCAAAGTCCTTAAAAAGGCTGATGAACCTGCAAACATTGGACCTGAAAGGCACGTATGTCTCTCAGCTGCCTTCAGGAATCACCAAGCTTGAAAACCTTCGTCACCTCCTTGCTTACCGCTATTACTCTGGGCGTCATCCACCGTACTACTATACCCTTGGAGTCGCACTGCCCCGAGGAATAGGGCAGCTAAAAGAGCTGCAGAAGCTCACTGACGTTGAAGCAAACCAAGAAAATGGGACCATCAAGGAGCTAGGTAGGCTGACACAGCTGAAGAGATTGGGCATTGTCAAGCTGCGTGAACGGGATAGCATGCACCTCTGCTCCTCAGTTTCCAAGATGACAGAACTTCTCTCTCTTTCAGCTTCATCACTTGATGATGAGATTCTTGATCTGGGATCACTGAATCCTGCTCCTCAGGGCCTCAGGCGTCTCTATTTGAAGGGACCTTTGCCAGGCATACCTTCTTGGCTGCACTCCCTCGGGAACCTTGTAAGGATACGGCTTAGGTGGTCACGTTTGAATGAGGACTCACTTAAAGAGCTCCAAAGTCTCCCTCTAATTGAACTCGCGCTCATCCAAGCTTATGATGGGACAAAGCTAGAATTCACCCAAGGATTTGTCAGGCTTGAGATACTAGAGCTGGACCATCTAACTAACCTTGAGAATATCAGCCTTGGGAGAGCAATGCCTGGCCTTCAGAAGATGTCCATCAGGTCTTGTGACAAGTTGCTCACCATGGCAGATGGTATAGAAGGGCTAGAGAATCTCAAAGAGCTTCACTTATTTGCCATGCCAAAGACCTTGGTGGAAAGCTTGATGAAGGGAGGTGCTAACCATTGGAGGGTTGAGCATGTTCCAGTTATTCGCCATTTTAATGAACATCGAGACATTTCTCTGACAAATCTCTGAAGGTTGGAGCTATAATATCATGAGTCGGTGTATTCTTTTGGCTGACTCTCATAAACTTCTGAAATGTTTAATTGCTGTACATGCAGGACTAGTGTTTCTCGGCATCTGTCCGCCGATATATGTGGCTATTTGAGAAGAACCGAGCATCATTATCCAGGAAAGCTTTTCAAGGATCATATTTGGAATAAGACCGTATCTTCAGACACATTTAGCAAACAGTTACACATAGAGAGGTGCTTCTACGCTCTTCCTTTTAAAAGTTGCACAACTATTAAAGTATAAATGAAGGGTAGATGGTGATTACTTACCCCTTCGCTTGCTTCAAGATTTGTGCAACTTGTACTAGAAGGAAAAGCATATGTGCTTGCTACAAAAGATAGTGATTTTTTGTATAAGTTGGCATGACTATTGTAAAATTGCAAGATAAAAACACTGATCTCTACAAAATATGGATGTCCTTTATGTTAAAAAAAACTCTGCATTAACATGCAAAAGAGGTGGCAGCTAGATGTCAGTAAAGTAGCTATGCAGTTGTACTATCTAGCATGCTACCTGTAGTTTCAAGTTCTGTTTTATGATCTGACAAACATAAGTCAACCATGTTTTAGTAAACTAGCTATGCAATTCAGTATGTTGTTGAAAGACTTTTATTGGTGCACACAGAGTGATCGTGCATTTCTGTCACAATGGAATAAATCACAGTATGTTCTTGAAACATAGCCGCTACACAAACACATGACTACATTTTGGGACATGTTTACTTGTAATAATGCAAAATTATGAAATTTCTTCCATGTCACAAGTGATTACATAAAATTGCACCATGGAAAACATCATGGATGAACGACGAACCTAATTGTATGGCTCATAGAGGTAGGTACTTGATCAAGTAATACCGTACCTGCATAGAAAATTTACTGGTAGAATCAGATGACGATTCATGTAGTGTGTGCGTATATGTATAAAGTCACATTTAGCTATTAGCAACAATTTGCCTACAAATTTACCAAAGTCATCCATCTCCATAAATATGAGCAGTCAAATAAACCACTGACTCAGGCACCAGGGGACAGGCAGAAGAAGGGAGACCGGTTCCAGGGGCCAGGAAAAGACGCTCAATCAACACTTCTCCGGTTGCTGCCAAGTGTCTTGCCGCACTGAACAGGGCGACCGCGTCGGTAGGAGCAGAACCAGGTCACCACTAAAGGAACTGCAGCCAGTTCCCTCTCTGGATGACTTGCAGCTGCCGCGTACTGTCTGTTGAATAATCCTTGTGCACCACTCGTTGTTAGGAAATAACTGATTTAGTTACCTAGTTTAGTCCTGTAATGGCGGAAAAGATTACTTGCCAAGTTTAGTTGTTTGGTTTCCTTTGACGTTTGTGTTTCCTTCTGTTTCCCCCCTTATTTAAAGTTGCTCAATAGAATGAAAAAGCTGGCCGGTTCGCAGCACCAAAACAACATTGTGTTCATTGTGTTCATTCTGTGTTCGCGTGAGTTTGTGTGTGCACTGCTGGAGCTCACCGGCGACCAGGAGGGTCGACACTCCGGTTATCTCTGACAAGTGGTATCAGAGCCTGTTCCGAGCCGGGGAATACGCACTGATGGCAAGCCACCAGCCTGCGCCGAGCAGCAGCAACGCGAACGGCTCCGGCGGCGGCGTCATGGTCCAGCGAGTGATTCGTGAGGTGGGCGGTGGGACTAGCTACCCCGCACTCACCAAGACCAATTACTCGGATTGGGCTTTGCTGATGAAGGTGAAGCTGAAGGCGAGGGGACTCTGGACGGCAGTGGAAACAGGAGGGGGTGATCTGCAGGAGGACATGATGGCGCTCGATGTTCTATAGCGCTGTCCCAGCGGAGATAGTGGCGTCGATCGCGGACAAGGCAACGGCGAAGGAGGCGTGGGAGGCGATAAAAACCATGCGGTCGGCGATGACAGCGTGAAGAAGTCGGCGGCGCAGAATCTCGGCGCGCAATTCGACATGGCGGCGTTCAAGGAGGACGAGGCGTCGAGACTTCTCCATGCGCTGGCGGCATGGTGGCACACCTTATACGGCGGCGAGCCGGTTGAGGAGCCAAAGGTTGTGGAGAAGTTCCTGAGGAGTGTGCCGTCCCGACTCAAGCAGATCGTGGTCGCTATCCAGACACTCCTGGACGTGTCCAAGCTCACTTTGGCGGAGGCGACAGGGTGGCTAAAGGCAGCAGAGGCCGAACTTGAAGTGCCGTCGTCGACGGTTCACCACAACAGACAGTTGTACCTGACGGAGGAAGCGTGGGAGGCACGGTGGAAGCAGCGTGAAGCAGACAAGCAATCGATCGGTGGCGCGGGAGGCAGCTCCGGCCGTTGTGGTGGCAAGCGCGGGAAGGGACGCGGCGGTGGCCCGAGCACACCTTCTTCTTATGGGCAAGCTAACTCCTCCAACAAACCTGGTAAGGACCAGTGCAGGAGGTGTGGAAAACTTGGCCATTGGGCCCGTGACTGCCGATCCAAGCCCAAGAGAGAGCAGGCAAACGTGGCCCAAGAGGAGGAGTCACGATCTTTGTTGAGGGCAACGCCAAAAATCCACCGCATCTCATCTCCATTACAACCACGATTCACTACGCGCGCCCGGCATCTCAAGACACACCGCGGGCCCGGCCCTCGCGGTCATGCTCTCCATCGCCCCAAGGCCATGCCCTGGCGCAGCGTCAAGGCAGCTGGTGCGACCAGCACGCTGCGCATCTCCTGCCCGCGGAATAGTGGAGGTGCCAGCAAGGTCTGGTGGCCTAGTACACCTGCGGGAGGAGAAGGTGTTCATCCACCGTGGAGTGAAGGAGGAGTGCGACTCCAAGTCGTGGATCTGCGACACCGGGGCCACAAATCACATGTCGGGGTCCCGAGCGGCGTTCGCGGATCTGGACACGGCGGTGTGCGGGTCGGTGCGGTTCGGCGACGACTCGGTGGCGGAGATCGAGGGCTGCGGGACCGTCTTGTTCCAATGCAAGAATGGCGAACACCGCTCTTTCTCAGGCGTCTATTTCATACCCCAGCTCACGGCGAATATCGTGAGTGTGGGGCAGCTCGACGAGGTGGGATACGACGTCCACATCAAGAATGGTGTGATGAGCATCCGCGAGCCCAACGGACGCCTGCTGGCGAGGATCGCGCGCGCAAGGAACCGGTTGTACGTGCTCAACGTCGACGTGGCACAACCGGTGTGCCTTGCGGTGCGTGGCGAGGAGAACGCCTGGCGGTGGCACGCCAGGCTCGGCCACATCAACATGCCGGCGCTACGGAAGATGGCACGCGAAGAACTGGTCCACGGATCGCCGCGTCATCGGCGAGTGTGGACCCGGCAGCGAGGCGTGTCTTAGCGGCAAGCGAGGCGAACGCCGTTCCTGCATCAGCGCAGCGATGGCGAGCGGAGCGAGCACTCGAGCTAGTCCATGGTGATTCGTGTGGGCGGTGGCACCGCAACGCCAAGCGGAACAACTACTTCCTCGCCAGTCGATGATCGAAGCCGTTTCATGTGGGCGTTCGTACTACCATCAAAGGATCGTCGGCGGTGCCATCAAGGACTTTCAAGCGGGCGGAGGTGGAGTCCGGCTGCAAGTTGGTGGCGCTCCACGGATCGTGGAGGAGAGTTTACTTCAAGGAGTTCATGGAGTCTTGCCTGATGGCGTTCGGCAATCGACGACTCCGTACTTCGCAGCAGTAACGTTGGCGCCGTTGAGCGAATGCCACCTGATTATCGGCACCGCGTAGCATGCTAAAGGCGAAGGGGCTGCCAGGCTGGTTCTGGGGTGAGGCGGTGATGACTGCTGTATACCTCCTGAACCGGGTGCCGACAAAGTCCGTGGAGGGCATGACACCATTCGAGGCGTGGTACGGGAAGAAGCCGGCAGTCCATCACTTACGGACGTGTAGGATCGAAGTATACGAATATAGCAATCAGAGGGGGGGTGAATGATTGTGCGGAAGCTAAAACCAAATTCTTGACCTATTAAAAGTTCACCCCTAAAACAGAACCAAATAATTGCCTCGTTTTCGACAAAAACAGAATGACAAAGGTTCGGTAAAACGCGAATTCTCAGAGATCCAACCGTTAGATTGATCTGAAATTTGGACACAAGAAACTAGATTCCAATACGAATCGAACCCAAAAAGAATCAGCTCGATCGGACTTACGGATCAAAAGTTATGAGCTTCGCAAGCTTGCTGATCCAGAACTTGACGAGAATCAATCTAATCAAAACTTCAAGATTAAACAAGAACGACAAAAGATTGATCAACTAGACTTTGAGAAACACTAGATCAATACCCTAGAGAGGTTTTTGATGGATCAAATCAAGATAAAACTTAAAGAACAAAACCAATCTAGAACTAGAACAAGCATGCAAACAAGAACCAAAAAGAGAACGTTGAAGCAATGCGGGAACTAGAAGAATTGATCTTTATTTCTTTTGTCTAAAGTACTCTCATCAAAAGAGTACAAACCCTAAAACCAAGCTCAAGGCTTGATGCGCTTAGCTCGCTTGGTACCTTTCAACAGAGACCCCCACCTATTTAAAGCACCAACCCACAAAGAGTTCTGAATACGATTCCTATTCCCTAGAAGGAATCCGTATCCAACACAACTCTACTTGGCCCAACCTGGCCGAGTACAACTCTTGCACGCGTATGGTAACCCTACCATACTCACGTGACTAACACTTTGCACGCGTATGGCCACCTGCCATACTCACGTGACATGACCTCCTGCCATTCTCACGTGACTAACCATTCTTCATGTGCACCATTCCCTTAGCCCGAACGTCCCGCATGACATCCTTGACCACCAAGACCTCAGTTCCTCCTGAACCTAGTCCCGAACCTCAGTTCCTCCATGAACCTAGTTCCGGTCCCGTCATCGACCACATTCGTCTTCGAGCAATACCTGCACATGAACAAACCACAAAACAAATCCGAGCACAAGTCCACGACTTGACTCAATGTCAATCCATGCAACTACTCACATGAGCATTGCATAAAGTCCACTTCAAAACACGCATCATGAAATCATCACAAATTTCATAATTTCAAATTCAAACCATTTCAATTTTGCTCAAAACCGCCAAAAGCATGTGTATGACAGACCAAAACATTTGGTCTGTCATACATGGGAAGTATGAGTTTGCTATCAACATGTGTATGACAGACCAAAGAGTTTGGTCTGTCATACATGGGAAAAATGAGATCGCCCAAAGCATGTGTATGGCGGACCAAAAAATTTGGTCCGTCATGCATGGGAAAAACGAGATCGCCAAAAAGCATGTGTATGGCGGACCAAAAAATTTGGTCCGTCATGCATGGGAAAAGCGCGATTTCTTGAACAAGCGTAAAAGCATCAAAATCACGTTTATGACAGACCAAAGACTTTGGTCCGTCATACATGCGAAACTCACTGTTTTTTGGATGTTTGGTCTGGCGCAAATGCAAAGTCTCTGTTTTTGGATGTTTGAAAGTTTGGCCCTTTATGCAAGCAATTTTGCAAGATTAAACCTAATCAATTTTTCAGCACATTATCAAGCCAATTTTTCATCACATGATCAAGCCAATTTTTCATCACATGATTCACAATCTCCCCCTTGATGAAAACATTGGCAACACCACTTTAGATTTGAACATTGGCATTCTCTTTTTTTAAAAGATTTTGAGATCCAAAGGATTAACACCAAAACACAGAACCTCCCCCTTGACAAAAAGGCAAAACAAAATCTCCCCCTGAGAATGAAAATGTGTGTGAATGTGCAATGTGTCCAGGAATTCCAAAATTCTCCAAACTTTTCCCAAAAAGCTCAAATTTCCAAAAAAAAACTTTTTCCCTTTTTTCTTTGAACTTCTCAAATATTCCCAAAATATCTCCCCCTTTGACAATGGATTCATCAAGAGTACAAAAGAGAGAATTTGTTCAAAATTTTTCTTTTTGCAGCAATGATTTCACAAGGAGAAACAAGGGAGTGCCAAGATAGGAAAAAATGAGCTCATTCGATCATATAACCTTATATATCACATAATATGCAAAATACATGATCTTGAAGTGATTTTAACAAGTTAGGGAATGACATGCATCTCAACCTCAATTTAGTCAACTATAGCCAAGTACTAAGCAAGATCTTAGCAGAAAAAAGCAAGGCTTTAAAAAATTGAAGCAACTAACAACTTAGGGCGAGCAAGTAGTTTCAACTCCAATCTAGTAGACCAATTTAATCTTTAAACAATAAATCGCATGTGGCATGCTTGAAGCATACTTCTTTTATTTTCTAGGAGTGGCATGCTTGAAGCATACATCTTATCTTTGAGGGAATGGCATGCTTGAAGCATACATCTTATTTTTTAAGGAAAGCATGCCTGAAGCATACAACTTGAAGCTTTTGCTTTTAACACCCCTTTTTTTTATTCCCTTTTCTTTTTTCTTTTTCTTTGATTATAAACATGCAAAAATGATTAAATGGTCTTATGAAAGAGTAAAGTTGAAACCACACTTGCTTCATAGCCCAAATTTGTCAAGAGGATTCAATATCAAGCCTAGAAGAGTAAGATATCACAGAGTATTTAGCTATAGGCAATCGGATCGAGGAATTTACGCAATGTCATTCTTAGTTCAAGTGAGACAATTTAGATTATCATATATTAGCTCAATTATATAGTATATAAAGAAATATGATAAAGTGAGCTCATCAAGTGAAAGAACTTGGCAAAGAAACTCCCCTCAAAACAATCCCATTGGATGAACAATTCCAAGTTCTCCCCGAATAAAAGCAAAGCGAGAAGAAGACAAAGGTTTTGTGAAAATGTCTGCCAATTGATGTTCAGTATCCACATGATGAAGCACAATGTTGCCTTTTTCAACATGATCTCTAAGAAAGTGAAATCTGATGTCAATATGTTTTGTTCTTGAATGTTGCACAGGGTTCTTAGCAATGCAAATTGCACTAGTGTTATCACACAGAAGAGGAACACTATCCAAAATAACCCCATAATCTTTAAGTGTAGCTACTATCCAAAGAATTTGAGAACAACAACTAGCAATGACCACATATTCAGATTCAGCAGTTGATTGTACAACAGAAGATTATTTTCTAGAGGACCATGCAATAAGAGAATTGCCCAAGAAATGACATGTACCAGATGTACTTTTTCTATCAATTCTACATCCTCCAAAGTCAGCATCAGAAAAAGCTCTTAAACTAATGCATGAGGAAGTAGAAAGCCAAATGCCAAAATCTTGAGTACCAAGGAGATACCTGAAAATTCGTTTGACAGCTTGTCGATGTGAAGCACGTGGAGAAACTTGAAACGAGCACACAAGCACACAGCAAATTGTATATCCGGCCTTGATGCAGTGAGGTACAAAAGTGAACTTATCATGCTTCTATATTCCTTTTGATCAACCGCTCACCATCTTCATCAGGGTCAAGTGCGCAAGTGCTCTCCATAGGTGTCATGATCGGCTTGCTGTTTTCCATCCCAAAACGATGTAGCAAGTCTCTTGTATATTTGCTTTGATGCACAAAAGTACCATCCTTCATTTGCTTGATTTGAAATCCCAAAAAGTATGTCAACTCACCCATCATACTCATCTCAAACTCCTTCCTCATTGTTTAGAAAACTTCAGACACTAAAACATGAGATGAACCACCAAAGATAATATCATCAACATAAATCTGAGCGAATAGTTGATCATTGCCTTGCTTGAGTAAAAGAGAGTTTTGTCAACCTTTCCCATTAAAAAGCCCTTTTCAAGTAAAGGTTTTTAGCCTATCATACCATGCTCTAGGGGCTTGTTTCAAACCATACAAAGCTTTTGTTAGTTTGAACACATGATTTGGAAACTTTGGATTTTCAAAACCAGGTGGTTGCTTGACATAAACCTCCTCATTTATGTAGCCATTCAGAAAAGCACTTTTCACATCCATTTGATACAATTTGAAACCTTTGGATGCAGCAAAAGCTAAAAGGATTCTAATGGCTTCAATTCTAGCAACAGGAGCAAAGGTTTCATCAAAATCTAAGCCTTCAATTTGAGAGTAACCTTGAGCAACCAATCTAGCCTTGTTTCTAACAACAACACCATCCTCACTTTGTTTATTTTTGAAAACCCATCTAGTTCCAATAACATTAAAATCTGGAGGTGGTGAGACAAGTTTCCAAACTTTATTTCGTTCAAAATTCTCTAATTCTTCATGCATGGCATTGATCCAAGATTAGTCGAGATAATGCATGAGATATATCTTTGGGTTCAAAAGAAGCAACTAAAGCGAGAATGAGTATGAGTGTCGAATGAATAAACCTGGATCGAGTGACTCTCTCATTTAGGTCTCCAATCATTTGTTCAGATGGATGCATTTTCTGAATGTGCAAGGGAGCATTGGCTTTTGAGACTTCTCCTTCTCCTTCTTCATTTTCAGCATGTACAGATGATGTTGTAGTTTGAGGATAGTTAGCTGTAGGTGATGTAGTAGTAGGTGCCAAAGGTGCTACAGCTTGTTGTGCATTAGAAATAGTCAAGACCTCATCTTCAACATCATCATTATCTTCAAAGATTTTCTCCCCCTGAACATATGCGTCTGCACTGCATCACTTGGACTAGTGCCTGGACTAGCCTCATCAAAAGTAACTTCACAAGTTTCCACAATTTTGTTAGTCTCCAAAACAAGCACCACGATAGCCACGAGTATGAGCGGGATATCCAAGGAAAAAGCCATCCATTGATCTAGCTTCAAATTTATCAAGATTTCCAGATTTCAAGACAAAGCATTTGCATCCAAAAACCTAAAGTGAGAAGCAGATGAGCTGTGTCCAAACCGAAGCTCATATGGAGTCTTACCCAATTTTGATCTCAAAAACACACGGTTTGAAACATAACATGTTGATTGAAATCGCCCGACCCAAAAGTTTCTAGGAGTGTGATGTTCATCTAACATGGTTCTAGCCATCTCAACCAACGTTCTATTTTTCCTTTCAACTACACCATTTTGTTGAGGCACTCTAGGAGATGAAAATTGGTGATCAATTCCTTTTTCAGTACAAAAGTGATCAAAAGAAGCATTTTTGAATTTAGTTCCATTATCACTTCTAATAGCTTTGAGAGCTCCTGGATGATCAATAGAAAGCCTAAGAACAAGACTTCTAAAATGACTAAAAGCCTCATCCTTAGATGCCATAAAGTATACCCAAGAGTATCTAGAAAAATCATCAACAATCACAAGCACATACCGTTTGCCTCCAAAGGATTGAACTCGAGATGGTCCAACTGTATCAAGATGTAGAAGCTGTCCTGGAGCGTTTGTCATCACTATGGTAAGAGGTGGATGTGAACATGCAATCATCTTACCATGTCTACAAGAAGAACATACTAGATTGCTATCACCCTTAAGCTTAGGCAAGCCACGTATAAGATCTAAACCACTTACACGAGTAAGATGATCAAAACCAACATGACCAAGTCTACGATGCCAAAAGAATAAATCTTTAGAAACATTGGCAATTAGACACCTATGCTTAGAAGAAGGTGATGCATCAAAATCAGCTTTAAAGACTCTTCCAAAACGAGAAATTTTGAACACAAGATCACTGAAGCATCTAGCACTTTGCATTCATTTTTCTTAAAGCTTATCTCAAGATCTTCATCAAGCATTTGAGAGACAGAAAGCAAGTTATATTTCAAGTTTTCAATAAGAGCCACATCCTTGAACATAAACTTGTCACTTACCTTTCTTGTACCTTTTGCCACAACAAAGAGGAAGAAGCATCTCCAAAAGTAACACTTTCAAAGACGAGATGCACGAGTGAGAGGAGGAGAACCAATTCTTATCACTGGGACATGTGGCGTGAGCATCCGGAATCCACTAGCCATATGTTCTCCTTCCTCGCGAGAAGCCTACATAGCAACAAAACATGTCGAGGTCTCGATGATCGGGGTTAGGAATGAGATTTTTGGGAATCGATCTTGAGACACACGACGCTGTGATAGGCACAACACGAGAATTTTTATGCACAAAATCAGCTTTTCCTTTTCTCATGTTTATAGGAGCAGAAGGTGTTTTCAACACTCTAGGCGCATAGTGAGAAGCAAAGTGTGCTCTTCTGAAGTTAGACCTAGCCTTAGTCATTTCTTTCCTTTCTTTATCTGGCTAGTCTAAAGCAAAAATCTACTAGATGTCCATCTCTACCACAATGAGTGCAAGTGTACTTAGCATGAAGTTTGGCTTTAACAGTAGAAGCACATTTTGCATTCATCATAGTAGAAGATAAAAAACCAGCAGATTGAAAAGCAATTTTCTTAGGCTCATTAGATAACTCAATTTTGCAAGGAGCCTGAACAACAGTCACGAGGTTTAGTTTCATATGTGGCATAAGGATCAAAACCTAAACCTCTCTTGTTTGTGCTAACCTTAGATTGATCCAAAATCATGTTCAACTTCTTCTTGCCATTAGTGAAACGTTCCAAAGAATTTTGCAAGTAATCAACTTTCTTAGCAAGAGTTAAACAATTATTGCAGGGAACATCTACTTTTCCTTTTTGCTTGCGACAAGTTGAGCATGAGAGAATTTCATGTGAAAGCAAATTATCAGTTAATTGAGAAACCCTAGCATTTGCATCTTTCAATTTTAATTCAAGAGTTGAGCATTTAGAACAAGAAGTTGAACTATGCAAATCATCGATTGGAGCAGACTAGCATGTACAACATGTTTCTCATTTTTCTCATTTAGATGCAACAAAAGAGCATGTTCTTTCCTAAGCAAGGTGAGCTCATTGTAAATTAAGTCACATGATTTGCAAGTATCATCACTAGGAATCAAAGTCTTAAGTCTAGCAATTTCAGCATTCAATGATTCAATAATGAAATCATGTTTCTTAATTTTCTTATCACGTTTGTCAAGCAATTTTCCAAGACGAGCAACAAAGAATAGCTAATTCATCATAAGAGGATCTACCTCATTGAAGTCATTTGTCGTGGTCGTCCTCGGTGAAGCTATCCTTGCTGCTTGCCATGAGACATAATCCTATCAAATCATGCTTGCTTGGAGTTGCATCATCTTCGTTGCTCTCCGAGTCCACATCGCTCAAATTGACTTGTTCAAGAGCGGAAAGAACTCGGTGAACCACCTTGCGGTTGATGAAGCTCTTCTTCTTCCTATCATTTGACGAGAACCTTTTCTTCTCATTCCTTCTGTCGTTGTCCTTCTCCTCCTTTGATGTTTTTCCTGCAAGCTTAGGAGAATTTGTGCGAATATGGTTGAGGTCACCACACTCATAGCATCTTGGAGGACCACTGTAACATCCCAAAATTTTGCTTTTCTTAAATTCATGTGTGATTTGGCACTTTGGTGAATTTTTGGAATTTTCTGGAATTTATTTGGATTTATTTGGAATTTATTTGAATTTATTCCATTTTGAAATAATTAAAGAATTTAATTTTGCAAATAAAATTTTGTTGGAAATATTTTATTTGAGTCCAAAATGATCCAAAATATTTTCCAGAATTTTTCCGAATTTTTAGAGTCATTTGCTATTTTTAATGAATTAAATGAATTATCGGGAATTATTTTAAATATTAAATCGCTGGAAAATCCAACTTGGGTCAAGTATCGTTCATCCGACCGAAGTCGGACTCGAGTCCGACCGAGCCGATTGACTTCGGCCGAACCCACTCTAACCACTAATCGATCCCAACCGTTGGATCAAGATCCAACGGCCGAGATCCGCCCGGACCGACCGGCCGCGGTCCGACCGGACCCGGTCGCGCCGCGCGATCGTGGCCGTTGGTTGTGCCACGTGGACGGCCACGATTTCGTCGTCTTCCCGTGACCGAGCCGGACTCCGCCGCCGCGCCGCCGCCGTAGCAAATTAGGTTTCCGTTTTCTGCACGGACGCCGAGGCTATTTAATGCCCGGCATACCGAGGACCGCCGTGATCCCGCGCCCTCCCTTCTCTACTTCACCGAGGCTAAGTCGCCGCCCGTTTAGCCGTGCGAGCTCGCCCGTAGTTGCTTTGCTCCGCCACGCAGTCTTTGCCCGTTCGCCGTCCGCCGTCCCTGCGCCGTTGACCTCGAATCCGGACTCACCGCGACGAGACGCACCCGAAGGACCCTTCATCTCGCCGAGCAACCCCGAACGCCGTTGGGCTCGTCGTCGTCTTCAACTCCGGCGGCCGTGCGCGCCTGCAAGCCATCGGCCCTCGCGAAGCTGCGTACGCCGTCCAGATCGGTCGGACGGTTGAGGTGAGTTCACGTGTTCCAAACCCGATTAGATTTGGACCGTTGGATCAAGATCCAACGGCTCACAATCGCCACGTGCCGTAGCAGTGCGATTATAGGATTAGATCTGGACCGTCCGATCTAGATCGAACGGCCCACGAGCATCGAGTAGTTTCAACGTGTTAAACCCTGGATCCAATCCGCGCGTTGATTTTCAAACCAACGGACGAGATTGCGCCACGTGTCGGGAAGTTGGACCGACGCGGTCGGCGCTGGCCCACGCTGGCAGCGTAGTGACGCTGACACGCGGGGCCCGCGTGTCAGAGGGCCCGCATGTCAGTGGCTAACCCAGCCAAGCGCTGACGTCAGCGATGACGTCACCAGAGTGGGCCCACATGTCGATCCACGTGGCCGTGGACCGAGTCCACCGTGGACCCGAGCCGAGCGTGGACCAAGCCCATGGACCGGCCGACGCCAGCAGCCAATCAGGAGCTGCCACGTGTCCATGCCGACGCAATAATTAATTTCGAAAAAGAAAATGATTTATTAATTCGAATAATGATTTCAAATTTAGATTCAAACTTCAAACGCTTATAACTTTTGCGTTTCAACTCCGATTTGAGCGATTCAAATTTCTAAATTTGTATAAAATTAAGATCTACCTAAATATGAATTTTATTTAATTTTGGACTAAAGTTTTTCTCTGTAAAATTATTTAATTGATTATTTAAACTTTAAATAATCATAACTTTTGCGTTTTAACTCCAAATTTGACGATTCCAGTTTCTAAAAATCCAGAAAATTATGTTCTCTCTGTTTATGGATTTTATTTGGAGTTTTGGGATCTTTTTGCATAGTGTTTATTTGTGTATTTGCTATTTGCACGCTTTACGAGTAGACGTTGAAGTGCCTAAGGATTCGAAGGAGAAGTGTTGACTCAGGATCCAACTCAAGACCAAGAGCAAGTACTTTTTGAAGGCAAGTTGTGCTTTGACCATATTGATCCTATTTCGAAATCTATTTTGATTTAAACTATTGCATGCTAGTTCAATTAGAAAGATACTTTGTTTAAACATGGGGGTTAGATAAATACCAATTTGCTATATGACACCTTGATTATCTAAGTATGTGCCATGATCCCTTGTCACCCTAGTTATGGATTACTAGTTGGACATTATTAAATTGCCAACATGGGTTAGATCGTTGTAGTACCTTTGCTTAGAGCACACTTTCGTGCTCATAACATGATTTTGGACAATCAAATGCTAATATGGACTTAATGATATATTGAACCTGTTTTGGAAAAGTATCATGTGGTGTTGATGGCACGTGGTGCATGGTAATCAACTGGGGTTTGATAAACAGTTTTCGACTGGGGCATGTGGCAAGAGTAATCAGGTGGGGCCAGTTGTGGCATTGGGGATGTTGATTTGGTTTTTCGGGTAGTCTTGCCCTGGTCACTCTAAGGACTTAACCTTGCAAGCCTTTGAACTGGGTCATACTTGCAACCACATGGCTGGAATGGGACGGCCCTAGTTGACTAAGTCGCTAAGGACTCACTTGTGGAGCCTCAGGGTGTCAGTTACACCGTTTGTGTGATTATGCGGGGAGCGTATCGTGGTCGTGGCCAGGTACCCATCTAACGGTGTGTTGGTCCCATACTTCGCCTTTGGCTAAGGGAAGGGATGGTGTAGAAACCTAACAGGAGAGGACCACTGTGTTGTTTGAGGCTTACGAAAGGCTTTGTTATGATCGCTCATTCGCATACTCTTGTATGGCGATTCACGGTGACGTGGTGAGTGGATTGTATCTTGTGGGTAAAGTGCATAACCTCTGCAGAGTGTAGAATCTATTTGAATAGCCGAGTCCACTGTCTTTGGACAATGCTCGGGAATTACAGTCAAGGGTTAGATTTTATGAAAATAACTTGGATTTGAAAAGTTGGGTTGGTTTAACAATGAAGATGATGGAAATATGGTTTAGGATGGGAAAAATGTTTGTTAAACTTCTTGAAAAGTTATTTATGCTTTACTTATTTCTCTGCTTCGAATCTACTTATATTACTTGTCAAAAGTCATTTCTGCAAATATACCTTGAGCTATTCCTTTGTACCAAGCCATGCATATAGTATATTAGCTTGCATTCGTGCATGCATGACTTGCGAGTACCAAGTACTCACCCTTGCCTCAACACAATACCAGTTGAAGAGGAGACTACGCCCGATTTCGGAGGAGGGATTCCAAGAGGACCCGTCTACTTAGGGATGCGAGCCCGATCGATTACTGTGGTATCTTGGATGGCGCCACGAAGTTTATTTGATTTTCCGCCGCTATTGTTTCTCTCTGAATAAGTTTCGCCCTACGAGGCATACATTTGTAACTTGACCATGAGGTCAAGTAACTTGATTTAGTTATTTAAATAAAGTACTTTGATAATATCGATTGGTATGATTGTGATATTTACCGATGTTAAGACTGTGTGCACTAGCGCGTTCTGGACTAGTGCTGAATACACAGAGGGTCCGGATTTGCAAATTCGGGTCCCGACAGAGGTGGTATCGAGCCATACTTGATTGTAGGCTCAACCTAAGTTAGAATGGTCGTAGTGAGGATAAAACCTATTTTCTAAAGCTAAAAATTTGTGAAGATAAGAAATGACATCTTGACTTATCCCTTCTCTCTTTTCTTGTCTCTTGCTGAAATTTTCCCTTACCTCGTCACAATTGAAAAATTCGAGTTCTTACGAAAATCACGCTTGTGACAGATGGAGGAAGAGTTCAACTACGTTGATGGGAGTTGGTCACGCTTGCAGAGCTTTGGCACATGCTACAAACTCTCGGAGATTTTGAGAAGCCCCAATACCAAGTGGAAGTGATCAAAAAGTGTGATTGATCAAGGCTTGTGACGTAAGGATTGAGGTACTGCCAGGAAGAAGGGCCAGGCAATCGCTCGATACACCTGCTGCTGCTAGAAGGTCTACAATGCAGATGGGTATCCAAGAAGTTTCACGACGAGCAATGCGGCACATTACCGATATCTACGCCAGAGAGTTGGAGAGTGCGGTGTTCCGTTACCATCCGTAGCGATAACCTTCTTGACCGGGCGATTCAGGATGAGGATGCCACGGTTACCTGATTGGCACGATTTGTCGCCGCCAGGAAGATGTACTAGATAATACAAGCAAGGAGCTCTGAAGGCCCGCAAGGAGATCACCACAGAGAAGAACAGATGGCGGGAAGCTCAAGAGGAAGTGGCACACCTTCAACGAAGTAAAGACGAGTTGGAGATGACCGTGCGGACTGCACCAGAGCAGTACTCGAGCTACACGAGCGAGTTCGAGAGGTGTCAGATCTGGATGAGGACAGTGCTTCTTCGACTACCACAGATGACATAGTCATTTGGACATGGCGATCGTTTGGCGCCTATGCCGCGACACCGCACCAGGCCGTGGAGGTTTTCGATGAGTGAGCATAGGTTCTATAGTGAGACTCCTTCGCCGAGTCAAGTCATAGAATAAAGAGTCACCCTTTAGGCGTTAGACTCGTGAGTTGGTTCGATTTGGATTTGCTTTGTTTCTCGAGTGTGCATTATGTGTTGCAAGGCCCTTAGGCATTATGCGCACCATACCAAGTTATTAATAATAAAGATGGACCTTAAAGTTACCCCTTTAAGCCCCGCATAAGTTCCATATTACTTGTCTATTCTTGTTTCCCTCTCATCTCTAAACCTAGAAGCAAATCGACAGATGGTGAACACAGTGGAAACTTTGGAAGCAATGGGAGTGGTTCTCGCCCGAGAAAACCCCAATGATAGAGCACCGACCGCCACTGGATGTGCAGAATTTTGGAGCATTTCTTGCTGCTCAGACTCGATTGATGCATGCCATGATGCAACAAATGCAGCACGTCACCGCTCAGGCCACCGCTAATCAAGTTAATCGGGACCACGCTTGAGAATACAAAGCCGTCGAGTTCATGAGGACTCACCCACCCACTTTCTCTGGAAATGCCAATCCATTGGAGGCCGATGATTGGTTAAGATCAATCGAGAGGAAGCTGCACATAGCACAATGCATAGGGAATGAGAAGGTACTCTACGCTTCTCATCAGTTGGAAGGAACAGCGAATGGTGGGAGAACTTGTGCCCGCAGAGAACCCCTCAAGATATCACTTGGGAGGAGTTCACGGCTGCATTCGACAGTATCACGTGCCTGAAGGAATCATGGACCTTAAGAAGGAGGAGTTGAGCAACGAAGCAAGGTAATCACCGGTGGCGACTACTGAACAAGTTCACACAGCTAGCACGCTACGCACCTGAGGATGTAGCGACGGATAAATCTAGACAGTCTCGTTTCATGAAGGGACTTAACTCAGGATTGCAAGTTGGGTTGATCACCCACACCTTTCCAGATTTCCAAGAGTTGGTGAATAAGGCGCTTATTCTTCAGGACAAGCGCAAGGAACTGGATGAGAACAGGAAGCGCAGGATGCAACAGCAAGGATCACGTCGAGGAAGCATAGCAGCGCTTGAGAGTTGCACCAAATCAATTCTTGATTCCAACCACGAGAATGCAACAAGGACACCATCCCCAAGACCAAGACACCGCCAATCGAACTACGGACTCACCCGCTAGAAACGCTACCGAGGCGATCGGCAAAGAGCAGTGAGGCATTTGTTACAAGCGCAACGAGCAGGACACTTTGCCAATGATTGCCCAAAGAAGACAGCAGGAGCGACCCGATTCGCTTCAACCTAGGAACCACCCGGCTAGGACGCCAAAGATCAGGAGCCACACCCTGCACCGTGGTGAGAGGCCGAGTCAACCATGTCACCGCAGATGCACCGCGAGAATGCTACTGACGTCGTCTTGGGTAAGTTACTTGTTAACTTCGATACACTGCTTGATTTTGTTTGACTCTGGAGCTTCGCATTCGTTTGTTTCTCAAGGCTTTGCTACTATAAATGACTTGAGAATTGCAATACTTAAGTGCATGCTTTTAGTTCAAACCCTGGTTCGAACTCCGAGCGGAAGTAGGATGTTCCGGTGAGAATACTAATAGATGGAATAGAGTTCCTAGCAAACCTTATAATTTTGGAGACCCGGACCTTAGACGTCATATTGGGAATGGATTGGTTATCCAAGCACAAGGCTGTATTGGATTGTGGACGAAGGACTATCTCGATTGAGAGCAGTGTGGGAAGAAAGTGGAATTTCAAGCCACTGCGATTAGAGATGGACGATTGATGGTTAACAGTACCAAGGCAATCGGCATAGAGGATGTCCCAAAGATGGTGAATGAGTACCCGATGTTTTTCCCGAAGATCTACGGTATGCCTTGAGACAGGGGACATAGAGTTTGTGATAGAGCTTGTACTGGGGTACAAAGACCGATAGCGAAGAGACCCTATCGGATGTCTACCGAGGAGTTGGTAGAGATGAAGAAACAATTTGGAAGAGTTAATGGATAAAGGATTTATCGAGACCAAGTTAGTCGCCGTGGGGAGCACCGCTTTTGTTTGTCAAGAAGAAGGGCGGGAGTTTCGGGATGTGCATTGACTACCAGTGCACTCAATGAAGTCACCGTGAAGAATAAGTATCCGCTACCAGGATTGATGATTTGTTCGATCGATTAAGAGGAGCCGGAGTTTTCTCCAAGATTGATCTCGAGATCGGGATACCATCGATTGAAGATCCGATCGAGAAGATATTCAAGGCTGCATTCTCGTCAAGATATGGACATTACGAGTTTCTGATTATGTCCTTTGGGTAACGAATGCGCCCGGCTTATTTCATGAATATGATGAATAAGGTGTTCATGGAATATTTGGACAAGTTTGTCGTCGTGTTCATAGACGATATCCTAATCTACTCCAAGACAGGAGGATGAACATGCCGAACACTTGAGGCGAAGTTTTGGAAAAGCCGAGGAACGACAACTTTTCGCCAAGTTCGACAAGTGTGACTTTTGGAAGGACAAAGTGGAGTTTCTTGGACATGTAATGACCGCATGAAGGAGTCGCCGTGGATCCAAGCAAAGTAGAAGCTGTATTACATTGGGAACAACCAAAGACGGTGACCCAGATTCGGAGTTTCCTTGGAATGGCAGGATATTACCGCCGTTTCATCGAAGGCTTTTCGACAATTGCGAAACCTCTTACGCAATTGCTGAAGAAGGAAAAGAAGTTTGCATGGACGCTTGGAATGTGAGAAAGGATTTCAGAGCTGAAGAAGCAATTGGCGCCAAGACGGTGTTAGTTCTAGGATGTTGCTCAAAGCTTCGATATTTATTGTGACGCATCGCGCCAAGGACTTGGATGTGTCGTGCACGAGAATGGAAAGGTCGTCGCTTATGCATCAAGGCAGTTGAGGCCGCATGAGGAAAATTATCCGACACATGACCTAGAGTTAGCCGCCGTAGTACATGCCTTGAAGATATGGCGTCACTATCTGATTGGAAACAGATGTGAAGTATATACGGATCATAAGAGCCTTAAGTACATATTCACCCAGTCGGATCTGAATATGAGGCAAAGGAGATGGCTAGAGTTGATCAAGGACTATAATGTTGGAATCCATTACCATCCCGGGAAGGCCAACGTAGTAGCCGATGCTCTGAGTCGGAAAAGCCATACCGTGAGTGTGTTGCCAGCCACAAGTCAGGATGAGTTATGTGAGGATTTCCAGAAAATGAAGATTGAGGTTGTACCTAGCGGATTCTTGGCCGCATTGGAAGTAAAGCCTACTTTAGAGGACCAGATCCGAGAAGGACAGAAGGATGATGACAAGATCCGTAGGATTAAGTCCAAAATGGAGGAAGGCAAGGCAAAGGATTTCAATCTAGACGAGCAAGGCACGTTGTGGATGAAGGATCGCATTTGTGTGCCTAACAAAAAGGAGTTAGAGCGGTGATTCTGGAAGAAGCCCATGACTCTAAGTACTCGATTCATCCTGGAAGCGCCAAGATGTATCAGGATCTGAAGGAGAGATTATGGTGGCCGAGTATGAAACGTGAAGTTGCCGAGCATGTTGCCTTGTGCGACGTATGCCAGAGAGTCAAGGCAATGCATCGAAAACCGCCAGGATTGCTACAGCGTGAAAATACCTGAGTGGAAGTGGGAGGAAATCGGAATGGATTTCATTACCGGTTTGCCGAAGACTCAAGGAGGTTATGACTCCATATGGGTTATAGTGGATCGCCTGACTAAAGTAGCCCATTTTATCCCCGTGAAGACCATTTACTCGGGAGATAAATTAGCGGAATTATACATGATCAGGATTGTCTGTTTGCACGGAGTGCCAAAGAGGATTGTATCGGACAGAGGTACCCAATTTACCTCAAGGTTCTGGAATAAGTTGCATGAAGCCATGGGAACCCGTTTGAACTTCAAGATGACTTATCATCCACAGACGGATGGACAGACCGAAAGAGTCAACCAGATTCTGGAAGATATGTTAAGAGCTTGTGCATTGGCTTATGCTACCTCTTGGGATAAGAGTTTGCCGTATGCCGAGTTTAGTTACAACAATAGTTATCAGGCTAGTTTGCAGATGTCACCTTTTGAGGCACTGTATGGTCGACCCTGTCGGACGCCATTGAATTGGAGTGAGACCGGCGAGCGCCGTGTCTTTGGGCCCGATATTCTTCAAGAGGCTGAGGAACAGGTCGCTATGATTAGGGAGAGGTTGAAGATAGCCCAATCTCGACAGAAGAGTTATGCTGACAATCGTCGCCGGGATTTGAGTTTTGAACCAGAAGACTTTGTATACCTCAGAGTTACGCCTCTCAGGGGAGTTAAGAGGTTCCATGCCAAAGGGAAACTTTTAACCCGTTATGTTGGACCATTTAAGATTTTGAGTCGCAGAGGCGAAGTTGCTTATCAGCTGGAGTTGCCACAGTCGTTAGCAGGAGTGCACGACGTATTCCATGTGTCCCAGTTAAAGAAGTGTCTCCGAGTTCCTGAGGAACAGACACCGCTAGAGTTAATTGAGTTGCAAGAGGACTTGACTTATAAGGAACATCCTGTGAGGATTCTAGACACAAAGGATCGAGAAACTAGAAACAAGTCAACCCGTTTCTGTAGAGTTCAGTGGAGCAACCATGAAGAAAGCGAAGCGACTTGGGAGCGCGAAGAGGATTTGAAGAAAGAATTTCCAAACCTATTCCTTTAGTGAGCCACGAATCTCGGGACGAGATTCTATTAAGGGGAGGTTTGTAACAACACAAAATTTTGCTTTTATTAAATTGTTTTGTGATTTGGCACTTTGGTGAATTTTGGAATTTTCTGAATTTATTTGGATTTATTTGGAATTTATTTGAATTTATTCCATTTTGAAATAATTAAAGAATTTAATTTTGCAAATAAAATTTTGTTGGAAATATTTTATTTGAGTCCAAAATGATCCAAAATATTTTCCAGAATTTTTCTGGAATTTTTCGAGTCATTTGCTATTTTTAATGAATTAAATGAATTATCGGGAATTATTTTAAATATTAAATCATTGGAAAATCCAACTCGGGTCAAATCTTGTTCATCCGATCGAAAGTCGGACTCGAGTCCGACCGAGCGATTGACTCGACCGAACCCACTCCTAACCCTAATCGATCCCAACCGTTGGATCAAGATCCAACGGCCGTGAGATCCGCCGACTCGACCCGAGCCGTGTCGGACCGGCCGCACTGTATCGATCGTGGCCGTTGGTTGTGCCACGTGGACGGCCACGATTTCGTCGTCTTCCGTGGCCGAGCCGGACTCATGCCGCGCGCGCCGCCGTAGCAAATTAGGTTTCCGTTTTACGCACGCAGGCGAGGCTATTTAATGCCCGGGCATACCGAGACCGCCGTGATCCCGCCCTCCCTTCTCTACTTCACCGAGGCTAAGTCGCCGCCCGTTTAGCCGCGGCGAGCCGCCGTGAATTCTTGTATTTGCTCCGCCACGGTCTTTGCCGTTCATGCCGTCCGCCGTCCCCTGCCGCCGTTGACCTCAGATCCGGACTCACCGCGACGAGGCGCGCCCGAAGGACCCTTCATCTCGCCGAGCAACCGGAACGCCCGTTGGGCTCGTCGTCGTCTTCAACTCCGGCACCGTGCGCCACCACGAAGCCATCGACCCTCGCGAAGCTGCGGCACCGCCGGATCGGATCGGACGGTTGAGGTGAGTTCACGTGTTCCAAACCCGATTAGATTTGGACCGTTGGATCAAGATCCAACGGCTCACAATCGCCACGCGTCGTAGCTTGATGCGATTATAGGATTAGATCCGGACCGTCCGATCTAGATCGAGCGGCCCACGAGCATCGAGTAGTTTCAACGTGTTAAACCCTGGATCCAATCCGCGGGTTGATTTTCAAACCAACGGACGAGATTGCGCCACGTGTCGGGAAGTTGGACCGACGCGGTCGGCCCGATCCGCAGCGTGCGTGACGCCGACACGCGAGGCCCGCGTGTCGGAAGGGCCCGCATGTCGCTGGCTAACCCAGCTAAGCCGACGCCGGCGATGACGCTACCGAGTGGGCCCACATGTCGATCCACGTGAGCCGTGGACCGAGTCCACCGTGGACCCGAGCCGAGCGTGGACCAAGCCCATGGGCCATTGGCGTCGGCCAGGCCAATCAGGAGCTGCCACGTGTCCATGCTGACGCAATAATTAATTTCCGAAAAAGAAAATGATTTATTAATTCGAATAATGATTTCAAATTTAGATTCAAACTTCAAACGCTTATAACTTTTGCGTTTCAACTCCGATTTGAGCGATTCAAATTTCTAAATTTGTATAAAATTAAGATCTACCTAAATATGAATTTTATTTAATTTTTGGACTAAAGTTTTTCTCTGTAAAATTATTTAATTGATTATTTAAACTTTAAATAATCATAACTTTTATGCTTTTAACTCCAAATTTGTGATTCAGTTTCTAAAAATCCAGAAAATTATGTTCTCTCTGTTTATGGATTTTATTTGGAGTTTTGGGATCTTTTTGCATAGTGTTTATTTGTGTATTTGCTATTTGCACGCTTTACGAGTAGACGTTGAAGTGCCGGAAGGATTCGAAGGAGAAGTGTTGACTCAGGATCCAACTCAAGACCAAGAGCAAGTACTTTTTGAAGGCAAGTTGTGCTTTGACCATATTGATCCTATTTCGAAATCTATTTTGATTTAAACTATTGCATGCTAGTTCAATTAGAAAGATACTTTGTTTAAACATGGGGGTTAGATAAATACCAATTTGCTATATGACACCTTGATTATCTAAGTATGTGCCATGATCCCTTGTCACCCTAGTTATGGATTACTAGTTGGACATTATTAAATTGCCAACATGGGTTAGATCGTTGTAGTACCGCTTAGACTCAAGCTACGTGCTCATAACATGATTTTGGACAATCAAATGCTAATATGGACTTAATGATATATTGAACCTGTTTTGGAAAAGTATCATGTGGTGTTGATGGCACGTGGTGCATGGTAATCAAGCGGGAGTTTGATAAGCGATTTGATCGGGGCATGTGGCAAGAGTAATCAGGTGGGGCAGTTGTGGCATTGGGGATGTTGATTTGGTTTTGGGTAGTCTTGCCTGGTCACTCTAAGGACTTAACCTTGCAAGCCTTTGAATCGGGTCATACTTGCAACCACATGGCTGGAATGGGACGGCCCTAGTTGACTAAGTCACTAAGGACTCACTTGTGGAGCCTCAGGGTGTCGATTACACCGCTTGTGTGATTATGCGGGGAGCGTATCGTGGCGTGGCCAGTACCCATCTAACGGTGTGTTGGTCCCATACTTCGCCTTGGCTAAGGGAAGGGATGGTGTAGAAACCGAACAGGAGAGGACCACTGTGTTGTTTGAGGCTTACGAAGGCTTTGTTATGATCGCTCATTCGCATACTCTTGTATGGCGATTCACTACCGACGTGGTGAGTGGATTGTATCTTGTGGGTAAAGTGCATAACCTCTGCAGAGTGTAGAATCTATTTGAATAGCCGAGTCCACTGTGATCGACAATGCTCGGGAATTACAAATCAAGGGTTAGATTTTACGAAAATAACTTGGATTTGAAAAGTTGGGTTGGTTTAACAATGAAGATGATGGAAATATGGTTTAGGATGGGAAAAATGTTTGTTAAACTTCTTGAAAAGTTATTTATGCTTTACTTATTTCTCTTTTGAATCTACTTATATTACTTGTCAAAAGTCATTTCGCAAATATACCTTGAGCTATTCCTTTGTACCAAGCCATGCATATAGTATATTAGCTTGCATTGTGCATGACTTGTCGAGTACCAAGTACTCACCCTTGCCTCAACACAATACAGTTGAAGAGGAGACTACGCCGATTCGGAGGAGGGATTCCAAGAGGACCCGTCTACTTAGGGATGCGAGCCTGGTCGAGTTGCCTGTGGTATACTGGATGGCGCCACGAAGTTTATTTGATTTTCCGCTGCTATTGTTTCTCTCTGAATAAGTTTCGCCCTACGAGGCATACATTTGTAACTTGACCATGAGGTCAAGTAACCAGTTTGGTTATTTAAATAAAGTACTTTGATAATATCGATTGGTATGATTGTGATATTTACCGATGTTAAGACTGTGTGCACTAGCGCGTTCCTGGACTAGTGCTGAATACACAGAGGGTCCGGATTTGCAAATTCGGGGTCCCGACAACCACCTCTCTTTCTCATTCTCACATTCTGCAAAGCTTTGTTAAAGCGAGAAGAGAGTAGTGCCAGATCTTCTTCAGGAAACTCTTCAAGTTGCTCATCTGTTAAAGAAGACATGGAAGACAAAGCAAAGCTAGAAGAAGAATTTGCTTTTGACATGTTAGGGTTAGAGATCAAAGCAATTGATTTAATGTTACCCTTCCTGGCAAGAACATCCAACTCATGAGTTTTCAACTTAGAGTAAAGAACATCTAATGTGAGTGTGCTCATGGTAGTAGATTCTTGTATAGATTTTACTTTCATCTCCCACACTGTCATGTCCAAAGCACTTAGCAATTGTCGAGCATTTTCAGCATCGGTGTAGCTAACTCCAACAAAGACGTAGATTGCTAAGAATTTTATTGAAACGCAAAGAAGTCATCTACAGATTCACTAGGTTTCATCTCAAAACGCATGTATTCTTTTTTGTAAATATCTTGGCGAACCTCTTTGTGATGTTAGAACCCTCATGGTAATCACAAAGAGATTTCCATACCTCATATGCGGATCGAAGATGAACCACACGATCAAAGTCGCTGCATCCCAAGCCTTGGATGATCAAGTTGCGCGCCTTGCTATTTGCTTCAACATGTGTGCGATTGGTGTCGTTGGCGTTGTCGTTTGCGAGGACTTCATATGGCTTGTAGACCTTCTCCCAAATTGTGAAGCCACTGTGCTTGGATGAACGCCTCCATCTTGGCCTTCCAAAACTGAAAATCAACACCATCGAACACACATGGTTTTGTCGAATAACGATCCATTGATCTAATCACCTGCTAAGATAGATTAGAGAAACCTTGCTCGATACCACTTGTAGGATCGAAGTATACGAATATAGCAATCGAGGGGGTGAATGATTGTGCGGAAGCTAAAACCAAATTCTTGACCTATTAAAAGTTCACCCCTAAAACAGAACCAAATAATTGCCTCGTTTTCGACAAAAACAGAATGATAGAGGTTCGGTAAAACGTGAATTCTCAGAGATCCAACCGTTAGATTGATCTGAAATTTGGATACAAGAAACTAGATTCCAATACGAATCGAACCCAAAAAGAATCAGCTCGATCGGACTTACGGATCAAAAGTTATGAGCTTCGCAAGCTTGCTGATCCAGAACTTGACGAGAATCAATCTAATCAAAACTTCAAGATTAAACAAGAACGACAAAAGATTGATCAACTAGACTTTGAGAAACACTAGATCAATACCCTAGAGAGGTTTTTGATGGATCAAATCAAGATAAAACTTAAAGAACAAAAACCAATCTAGAACTAGAACAAGCATGCAAACAAGAACCAAAAAGAGAACGTTGAAGCAATGCGGGAACTAGAATAATTGATCTTTATTTCTTTTGTCTAAAGTACTCTCATCAAAAGAGTACAAACCCTAAAACCAAGCTCAAGGCTTGATGCGCTTAGCTCTGCTTGGTACCTTTCAACAGGAGACCCCCCACCTATTTAAAGCACCAACCCACAAAGAGTTCTGAATACGATTCCTATTCCCTAGAAGGAATCCGTATCCAACACAACTCTACTTGGCCCAACCTGGCCGAGTACAACTCTTGCACGCCGTATGGTAACCCTACCATACTCACGTGACTAACACTTTGCACGCCGTATGGCCACCGCCATACTCACGTGACTAACACTTTGCACGCGAATGACCTCCTGCCATTCTCACGTGACTAACCATTCTTCATGTGCACCATTCCCTTAGCCCGAATGTCCCGCATGACATCCTTGACCACCAAGACCTCAGTTCCTCCTGAACCTAGTCCCGAACCTCAGTTCCTCCATGAACCTAGTTCCGGTCCCGTCATCGACCACATTCGTTTTCGAGCAATACCTGCACATGAACAAACCACAAAACAAATCCGAGCACAAGTCCACGACTTGACTCAATGTCAATCCATGCAACTACTCACATGAGCATTGCATAAAGTCCACTTCACTACACTCATCATGAAATCATCACAAATTTCATAATTTCAATTTATAAGTATTTCAATTTTGCTGAAAAAATCCTAAAGCATGTGTAATGAGACCAAAACATTTGGTCTCATCATACATGGGAAGTATGAGTTTGCTATCAACATGTGTATATGAGACCAAAGAGTTTGGTCTCATCATACATGGGAAAAATGAGATCGCTAAAAAGCATGTGTATGGCGGACCAAAAATTTGGTCCGTCATGCATGGGAAAAGCGAGATCGCCAAAACGCATGTGTATGGCGGACCAAAAATTTGGTCCATTATGCATGGGAAAAACGCGATTTCTTGAACAAGCGTAAAAGCATCAAAATCACGTTTATGACAGACCAAAGACTTTGGTCCGTCATACATGCGAAACTCACTGTTTTTTGGATGTTTGGTCTGGCGCAAATGCAAAGTCTCTGTTTTTGGATGTTTGAAAGTTTGGCCCTTTATGCAAGCAATTTTGCAAGATTAAACCTAATCAATTTTTCAGCACATTATCAAGCCAATTTTTCATCACATGATCAAGCCAATTTTCCATCACATGATTCACAGGACGTTCGGCTGCATCATCTACGTCAAGAACACAATGCCGCACCTGAAGAAGCTGGAAGATCGCGGCCACAAGATGATATTCGTCGGCTACGAGCGGGGTTCCAAGGCCTATCGGGCCTACGATCCGATCGCGAAGCGTGTCTATGTGACGCGCGACGTGATCTTCGACGAATCTGCACAGTGGGACTGATCTGGAGGCGGCAAGACCAGCACTGGTGCAGACCACGACGGCAACGACTCCTTCACTGTCCAGTACCGAGTGATGCCAGGACAAGTTGTTGAAGCAGAGGCAGCACCCGGGTCGCCAGTGGCTACATCTTCAGCGACTGGGTCGGGAGCGCCGGTTGCAATGGAGTATGGTACACCTCCAACCATGTCAGCGGTGGCAAGCGCTACTCCATCGACGATCCAGTTTGCCACACCACCTGCGGAGCTAGACGAGGGGCTGGACGCAGATCACGACGATGAGGCGCCACTTCGATTCCGCACTGTGGACAACATTATAGGCCCTGCCTCGCCACCTGGGTATGCGGTGCGTGATCTGGGTGGCGGGCAACTTTTTGCGGTGAGCGCGGAGGAGCCTGGGTCGCTGGCTCAGGCAGAACAAGACCCCTGCTGGCGCCGGGCGATGGAGGAGGAGCTGCAGGCGATCGAGGAGAACCGCACGTGGACACTCACTGAGCTCCCGCCTGGCTGGCGAGCCATCGGACTCAAGTGGGTGTACAAGGTTAAGAAGGATGAGCGCGGTGCTGTGGTGCGGCACAAGGCGCGGCTCGTTGTCAAAGGCTACGCGCAACGTCATGGGATCGACTACGACGAGGTATTTGCTCCTGTGGCGGCATGGAGGCGGTGCGGTTGTTGCTGGCGTTGGCAGCACACGAAGGGTGGCATGTACGTGGAACAAGCACCAGGGTTTGTTCAACCTGGCCAACAACACAAGGTATTCAAACTACACAAAGCTCTGTATGGTTTACATCAAGCACCTCGTGCCTGGAATCAAAAATTGGATGAGAAGATGGGTGTTCTGGGGTTCACGAGATGTCCTTCAGAACATGCTATCTACTGCTGTGGGGATGATGCTGAGAGGCTTGTGGTGGGTGTCTATGTGGATGATTTGGTGATCATTGGCACCAGCAACAGCAGCATCAAGAAGTTCAAAGTGCAAATGGCAGAAGTGTTTAAGATGAGTGACCTTGGGTGACTCACTATCTAGGCATTGAAGTAAAACAAGATGCAACGGGCATCACTCTGTCTCAGGAAAGCTATGCAAGGAAGATTCTTGAGAAGGGAGGCATGGTGGACTGTAATTCCTGTGAAGTGCCCATGCAAGCAAAGCTGAAGCTGAGCAAGGAAAGTAACAGTCCATGTGTAGATGCTACTGAATACAGAAGCTTGGTTGGTCGTTTAAGATACTTGGTGAACACCCGACCTGATTTGGCTTACTCAGTTGGGTATGTGAGCAGATTTATGGAAGAACCTCATGAAGAACATCTTGCAGCTTTGAAGCATATCCTGAGATATATAGCTGGAACAAGCAATTGGGGTCTCTTCTATCCTAGAAAGAATGGAGGGAGTGTAAAACTCTTGGGCTATAGTGATAGTGATCTGGCTGGTGACTTAGACAGCAGGAAGAGCACTTCCGGAGTCCTGTTCTTCCTCGGGATACCCAATTAGTTGGCAATCAACAAAAGCAGAAGGTGGTAGCTCTGTCAAGGCTGTGAAGCTGAATACATTCTGCCGCAATCGCCGCTTGTCAGCCGCTTTGGCTTGCATGGTCGTTAGCCGAGATTTTGGATTCGATTGTGAGCAGGCGGTGCCGGGTGGACAACAAATCCGCCATCTCATTAATCAAGAATCCTGTGCATCATGACCGGAGTAAACATATTGATACCAGATTTCACTTGATCCGGAGTACGCACATTACGGTGATTGAGGTGAAGTTCATAAGAATCGATGAGCGCTTGGGCAATGTTCGATAAAACCGCTTCAAGAAAGTCAAGTTTCAAGAACTGTGCACCAAGATTGGTCTTCAACCTTTGTAAAGTTTTTTAGTGCACAAGTCTTAGGAGGAGATTTGTTGAATAATCCTTGTGCACCACTCGTTGTTAGGAAATAATTGATTTAGTTACCTAGTTTAGTCCTGTAATGGCGGAAAAGATTACTTGCCAAGTTTAGTTGTTTGGTTTCCTTTGACGTTTGTGTTTCCTTCTGTTTCCCCCCTTATTTAAAGTTGCTCAATAGAATGAAAAAGCTGGCCGGTTCGCAGCACCAAAACAACATTGTGTTCATTGTGTTCATTCTGTGTTCGCGTGAGTTTGTGTGTGCACTGCTGGAGCTCACCGGCGACCAGGAGGGTCGACACTCCGGTGATCTCTAACACTGTCTCCAAAAGTGATCTTACCCCTCCACGACCACGAGTGGACCCGATGGTTGAGGAACTTTTGCAAGTGTCTCAGTCCCAAAGCGGCTTGCTCAGCGCTGACCCAGAACCGGTTCAGCGTTCAGAGGAGTTCCTTAGCTTGGCGGCGGCAAGTTTGCCCCAGCTAATCTTGCCGGATCCACAACCGCAGCGCACTACCTGCAAACGCCCACAGGTTCACCTTTCAGCGTCGTAGCACACGTTTGGCTAATAAATCCCTCCCCAAGATGACTGCTACAGAGAAGGCCCAGTTTCAACTGGCAAAGAAATTAGGCATTTTGTCAGATAACTCATCCTCTGATGATTTCGACATGCGCAGATACCTCGACGCTTTCCAGAAGCCGCTGACACCGGAGATCCTGGAAGCTTTTGCGCAGCTGGCAGGCGTTCAAGGAGGCTTTGACTTAGCCTCGGCAACAGGGGCGAATAGCTGGGAGGTCCAGCCCGCCTGATTGGCAGATGCTGCTGTCCCGGATAGTGCAGGGCTTTTGTTGTGTGTCGTGTGTGCTATGAGTAGGGCTTTTGTTCTTTTAGCTAGCAAGACCACCCTTTGGCGCTTGCAGAGGTTCCAGTGCCTTCTAAATCCCCTTCGTCTGTCGTACTGTAGCTCTTCACATCTTGTCGGTGTTTTCTGTAGAACTCTACTGCTTCTCGGTGTTACGTCTGACACCTCTGCTTTCGAGGTTCAAATGCTCCAGCCTTTCTTTGGCCTTATCTTTTGAAGTTGTTTCGGCTGGTTATTTTCGTGTGCTCGCTGTCTGGCTTGTCGCTACTGGTCTCTGTGCTCTACTGCTCTGCAACTAGTTCCTCTTCAGGTAACCGCGATAGGTGCAGAGGCGTTTTTGTTCAGGTTGCAGGTTTTCTCCCGAAATGGACTCTGAGGCTATTCCCAATGGGTAGTATCATACTTATTAATTAGATGCCATATAGGATTTTTTGCTGATGTAGCAAAGCAATAAATAAGAGGGAGAAGAAAGCTGTATCTTGAGCAAGATACAACTTTGGCACGATATCTTAGGCCATGGCACAGAATCTAATGTTCTGCGTCCACTTTCATAGACACAACATCACACCAATTAATTATTTTAAACATATAAGTATGATACTATGCATTGTAGAGAGTGTTTCTTCAATGCAGTATCATACTTTTCATCCTATGTGGCATTCTTGAATATTGGAGTATGACACTTTGCACTGGGAATAGCCTGAGTGCCGCATCCTCTGCTGGAATGTTCGAGGTTTTAATGCGCCAGCTCGGCAAGCGGTTGTTAGGGAACTGGTAAAAGACACGAAGGAAACGGTTGTTTGCTTACAGGAAACAAAAATTCAGCTCATCGATTCGAATCTGGTAAAGGAAACTCTAGGCCCTGACTTTTGTCAAAACTTTGGATTCCTTCCGGCCGAAGGAACAAGGGGAGGGATCCTCCTAGCCTGTTCGGATAGGTGGTTTTCTCTATCCCAATTATCTTCCACTCATAACACGTTGTTGGCCAAACTTACAAGTGTTGCTACAGGCCACTCTTGGTCGTGCACCGGAGTGTATGGTCCACAATCAGAAAGTGATAAGCTGCTCTTCCTTCAAGATTTAGTGCAGTTACAGGGTAATTTGCTCCCAGAGTGGGTCATCCTTGGTGATTTTAACATGATTTACCGTGCAAGGGACAAAAGCAATGGGAACCTTAATAGAAGTATTATGCAGGCCTTCAGGGATATGCTAAATGCAACCCAACTAAAGGAAATAGAGTTGTCAGGAAGGAACTTCACTTGGGCCAGTGAAACAAATAATCCCACTCAAACTAGAATAGACAGGTTCTTCGCATCCAAAGACTGGGAGGTCCTGCATCCAAATTGCAAGCTGCAAGCACTGTCCTCCCTAGTCTCGGATCACTGCCCCTTACTTTTATACAGTCCGCCCGATGAAAAGATCAAAGTTTTCCGTTTTGAAGCATTCTGGCCAAGGATGCCGGATTACTTGCAGGTTGTTCAAACAACCTGGGTGAGGCTAGTTCAAACCTTGGATGTGTTTTGGCGCTTCCATGTAAAGCTATCAAGAACAGCAAAATCACTTCGAAGATGGAGCTCGCAAGCGTAAATTGCACATTGCCTCCTTGCAGACCGATCATGGCTTGATCACGGACAGGGGAGATAAGCACGAAGAGATCTCCAGAAATTATGAAGGGCTGCTAGGTTCTTTGCAGAAGAGATCGCATACGCTAAACTGGTCGATCCTGGAGCATCCTTCTTTCAATCTACTCAGTCTGGAGCAGCCTTTCAACTTACAGGAATAAAAGAGGCGGTTTTCTCCCTCCCACCAGATAAAGCTCCAGGACCAGATGGCTTCATTGGGTTGTTTTACAGGACGTGTTGGAACATTTTAAAGGATGATCTTATGGCTGTCATAAATCATTTCTATAACCTAAAAGGAGGCCAGTTGCACCTCTTAAACCAAGCACACATTGTGCTTCTGTCGAAGAAACAAGATTGTCAATCCGTCTCCGATTACAGACCGATTAGTCTCATTCACAGTGTGGGCAAAATCCTATCCAAATTGCTAGCAAACGGATTGGCACAACTCCTCCATTCTTTGATATCTGCAAATCAAAACGCTTTCATCAGGAACAGGTCCATTCATGATAGCTTCCTTGTCACCAAAAATCTCATCTCCGAGTTGCACGCTAAAAAGTTCCTTCTATTTTCATCAAGCTTGATATTGCCAAAGCTTTGACTCTCTCAGCTGGGAGTACCTCCTAGAAGCGTTGACCTTCTTCGGGTTTGGTCAATGTTGGAGAAATTGGATTGCCCTGATCCTCGCAGCCACTTCTTCCAATGTTCTGCTTAATGGCTGTCTGGGTAGAAAGCTATTGCACAGGAGGGGGTTACGACAGGGGGATCCAATTTCGCCAATGCTCTTCATCTTGGCCCTTGAGCCACTACAGTGACTATTTGCCATGGCCTCATAGCAAGATCTCTTCAAGCAGATCGGTCAGCGACCGGCCCAGGCATGTCAATGTTCGCTGACGATGTCGCTTTATTCATTAATCCTGACCTGGGCGAGGCCAGGTTGCTGCATGGGATATTGCAGGTTTTCGGCAATGCCACAGGTTTAAGAGTCAATCTTCTCAAAACAGAATTTCTCCCGATACGGTGCGAAGGTCTAGACCTTCAACCTATTCTACAGGAGTTCCCGACCTTGCTAAAAGCTTTTCTTTCAAGGTACCTAGGATTATCGATTTGGCCCACTGCACTCAAGCGTTCGGACTTGCAACCCTTAATAGATAAGGTTGCAAATAGGTTAGCAGGTTGGAAAGGCTCTCTCTTATCTAAGGCAGGAAGGCTCATTCTGGTGGACGCGGTCCTTTCAGCCCTACCGACGTATCATCTAACCGTGTACCCACCTTCCGCTTGGGCTTTTAAGAAGATCGATAGGCTTCGCAGAAACTTCCTTTGGAGAGGGGATCTAGATTGTAAAGGAGGACACTGCCTTGTTAACTGGAAAAAAACTTGCAGGCCCAAAGTTCTAGGTGGATTGGGTATCAAACAGTTCGATACCTTCAACAGGGCACTTAGGCTACGCTGGTTGTGGTACCTCTAGAAGGAACCAGCAAGACTTTGGAAGGGTATGGTGGTTCCGTGCAACGAGTCTGATACGGCCCTCTTCAATGCGAGTATGTTGATCCTGTTAGGGAACGGGGAGACAGCCAGATTCTGGACTTTCAACTGGCTTTTTGGTTCCACACCGATGAACATAGCCCCATAGTGTTTCCGTCTTGTCCGTAGGAAAAATAACTCGGTAAAACATGAATTGGCAAATAACAATTGGATGATTCAGCTCAGAAGAATTTCGACAGGACCGCAATTGTAGGAATTCCTCTCCCTTTGGAGTCTTTTGCAGGAGATTCATTTGCAGCCAGAAATCCAAGACGAGATTACCTGGCGTTGGACCGCGGATGGCCTTTACTCAACAAAGTCGGCATACAGGGCGCAGTTCCTAGGGTCATTGCCTGATCATAACTATTCGCTAATCTGGAAGGAAAAAACCCAGAACAAGTGCAGGTTCTTCGCTTGGTTATTATTCCAAAATAGGATTCAAACTGCAGATAACTTGGCCCTAAGAGGTTG
This sequence comes from Rhipidocladum racemiflorum, assembly GCA_036346355.1. Lineage (NCBI taxonomy): Eukaryota > Viridiplantae > Streptophyta > Magnoliopsida > Poales > Poaceae > Rhipidocladum > Rhipidocladum racemiflorum. Next base: position 57,309,650 of record CM070583.1, read on the forward strand.
GCCATTTACTCTGGTTTGCTGTCTTTGTGGCCTAGGGGAAGACGAAGCTATTCATCTTTTTGGACTGGACTGGTTTCCTGTAACACCCTGGTTTTCGCTTTCTGGAGAAAAAACTAATTTAAACAAAGTAAATTCAAAAATTTGAGTTTCTTTGGTGTTTATATTAACCTGGCATCCATTTCCCTCCAAAATCGGGAATTATTTCCCCTCCGATCGAAAAATCGGTTTTTCCAGTTTCCGCCGGTACCCGAAAATTCACCCGAGTCCAAAAGTGCTCCAAAAATCTCCAAACTACTTCTAAAACGTTTCCAAATATTCCGAAATGATTTTAGGAATCATTCCCCGGATTTTTGGACATCCGTTCCTATTTTATCTCGCGCGGCTTTTGTTTAATGCCCGCAATTCGCTCCGGAATATTTAATTCCACAAATTTCATCCAAATTCAACCAAACCAGTTTCATCGCGTCCCAAATAATCTAAAATGGCTCTAGGAATTTTTCCGGAATTTTTAGGCCATTTTTCCTAATTTTTCTCTAGGGTGGTTTATTCGCGTAAAAGAGAACCAACCGGTGCTTGCCATGTGTCACTGCTACAGTAGTCGTCTTCAACCTCCAGCTCAAGCAAAGAACATAGAGCTTGCAATGGCTTCCAATGGCTAGGGCAATCTTCAATTGCTCGTAACTCCCTCCACGAAACTCCAAATTGATGACGGTCGGTTTCGGTGGATCCGCAACGACGAGCTCTTGCTATTCCCCACCTCGGTGCACCATCAAGCTCGCCGGAAACGGCCTCATTCAAGAAAAACTGAAATCCACTCACTTGCCATTAACTCGTCCGTTTCTCGTCCAAACGCCGTACCACCACCTCCATCCTCTTCGTATAAGTATCCCCTTTCCGGGAGTGTGCTCCCCTTTCCCTCTACTCCACCCTCGCGCCCGTGAGATCAAGAAAACCGACATTGGGTTGAACTTTTTCGGTGTTCTTCGTGTTCATGCTTGTAGCTCCTTCTCCAGTGAGCCATTCTTCATGCCACTTGGTTCCTTGTGACCGTGGATGAGTCTAGAGTCTAACCCAATCATCAATTTTAGGTTTGATCAAGAGTTGGCGACGAATTTCGAGTTTTTGTTCATCCGGCCGGAGCTCCGTTCATCGCGAAATTCATCATCTCCGGTGAGAACCAACTCAATTCCTTCCTCCTATGAGTCCCTAAGGATGTTATCTAGAGAATCCATGATTTTATTTGATCCAAATCCATGCAAAAATGGGACAAAAATCCATTTTTTTGGAAGCAAAAGAGGGCTCTGCAATTTTGGTTTAGTTCTGGAACCAATCCTCTCGCAAGTTACTATAGCAAATAGTAACTTTTCTCTTTTTCTTGATTTTCTATCATTTTCCAACTTCGAACGCTTATAACTTTTGCGTCCGAACTCCGTTTGACTCCATTCAAATTTCTAAATTCATCTAAAATCAAGATCTACCTGCCAGTACTAATTTTGTAATTTTTGGATTTTATTTATTTTCTTTTATTTATTTGTTGTCTCGCTTTTGGCGCGTAGTCGATTTATTCCTACGAAGTCCGCCGACTTCGCCGACGGGCTTCAAAGAGTTCAACCTTCTCATTGTGACCTAGGCAAGTCTCCTTGACGATTTTGCTCCTATGTTTGCGTAAATGATTTAAATGATTTATAAAGTGCATGGCTATGTTTAATGAAATATGTCAAATATAAGTGTTAGTTATACCGAACTTGTTGATTCCTCCTTGACATTGTTAATCATATCCATTGTAACCCTAGAACCTTGTTTATACCATGCTTAGGCTTATATGGTATCCGTTGCTATGTAGTACGGTAGAATTGCTTAGGATCTTTTCCGATGAAAACAACCTATGGGTGGGATTATTCAAAAAGAATGTTATTAAATGTGATTTGAAGTTTATTACTATGAGTTTAGTACTGTTTTCTAAAATAAAAAGAAAAGGAAAATGATTTCGACTTGGGCGGCATGGAATGTCGGGTGGGAGCGGATCAAGCCTTGATCCTTTTGTGCAAGTACCGCCCCAAGTCAATTAAGGACCGACGCTTATGACTGTCTCCATTCTAAGCATTACCGTACAACCACATGTCAAAGTGGGCACGACTGGTGAATAATTTGTAGAAACCTAACTTAGACTCACCACTCGGTTGTTGTGTGAGAGCCGGAAAGAGGCATTGTTGTTGTTGTTGTTGTTGTTGTTTTTCTCACACGGCGCAAGAGGGGGCTTCTGTACTGGGTGGAAATAACCCTAACAGCGGTGAAACCTCAGCGGGTGAGTCAGGTTAGGCGTATACATTGTAAAGGCCTTGTCATGATATCCCGCCGCACACCCAAGGAAGTGTGCTAATAGCTTGGCATCAAGGGAATATCATGTCTTGTGGGTAAAGCCGTACAACCTCTCAGAGAGTTAAAACTATTCGAATAGCCGTGCATACGGTCAAAGGCGAAGCTTGCTTTGAATGCTTTCATATTGGTAGACTTTGGGTTTTGATTTGACTAAACAATGTTTTGTTTTGGGATCCGGAGCGGTTAGAACTCTCGTGTGCTTCAAGTGTCAAAGCCGTAGGTGGAAAGAACTCGATTTTGTGAACCATGGCGGACATAGCCATGTGATTGGATTGAACCACGATTTTGTCGAGATGTGGCGGATAGAGCCGGTATATTAGTGAGTGGTGGTTAGAACCTTCACTACAATATTACGTAATTCAATTATTAAAAAGAATTGCTCAAATATGCTTTGTGAAATTTATTAACAAGTATGATTTGATGAAACTTGGCTTTATGCAAAAGAACCATATTAAGCCATCTTTGGATAGCCTACATTGTGCATAATCTCCCAGACTTGCTGAGTACTTTATGTACTCACGTGCTACATTCTAATCCTCTCTCAGAAGTGAAAGAAGCTATCAAGGAATTCCAACGACTAGGGTGCGTTCTCCACTCGATTGCCTGTGGGCATTTGGATGGGTCGCATTGGCGTTTTTGTCTTCCGCTGCAGTTGTTCAGCCTGTTCAGGCCGTAATGGTAAACCTTGACCATAATGTCTTTGCTTTTATTTGGTCTTATTCTTATTTAGTTATTTGTACTCGTGATATGGTTGTTGATTCATCAATTTTAACTGTGTGTACTAGCTACTGATCTGGGACTAGTACAGAAATACACAGAGGACTCCGGATAGCCGATCCGGGGGCCTACATTTCCTATTTCTGTGATTGTTCTTTCTTCCCTTCCTTAATTGATGCGGCAGAGCTCTTGCCTTATTTTTTAAAAAAAATAAACCACTGACTGCGATAGAGCTGATTTTTTTTTTGAACAAAGAGCTGATCAATAGCGGAGGTAGAAGATAAATCGCCAAAAACCACCAAGAAGCCATATTTAAAAATGTTTTTTATGGGCACCATATTTAAATATGTGGATAGAATAAAAACGAAGGTGGGCAATTAAAATAGGTTTGAGCCAGCAATATTTGATTCTTAGTGGATAACATCACCAAGAATAACAAAACCGATGAAATTTGAAATTCTTTCGGCAATAGCGTACCAGAGTTGACGAATTTTGCGAAAACCGACCAAACCGAGCCAGTTCGACAATAGAAACCGTTCGGCAAACCGGTCCAATTCAAATTCAAAATCAAAAAATTTAAAAATTTGTCATAAATTTTCCTAAAATTAGTATAAATGGATTTATGATGTCTGACATCAAAATGATTTGAAAAACCAAAATTTTGAGATGTTTTTGACACAAAACCGAATTTATATAATTGAAAAAGGTAAAAAAAAAAAGTGAAAACAGTACCAGGCTCATTAGGCCCGTTCTAACCCACTTAAAGTTCACACGCTATACACCATATTCTGTGAAGCTTTGGACACATTCATTGCACTTCCGACACTCCTCATACTGAGTTCTCGCAGTCGCCGGCATCTTTGTCCAGATTCGCCCGCCGCCGGCCATCCTCATGCATGATGTTGCACAAAATACTATATGATAATTTAGGCAAGGATTGTAGGAATTTTTATTTATAGCATTCACTGACGTAATGCCTTTTATTAACTAAAATTTGGAGAAAAAAAACCAAGTCATAACGGCTTAAATTAAAAGAAAGTGTCAATATCAAGTACAATATAAATTATAAAATTTAGAATGAGCAATTAAGAAAAATTAGCAAATCGACTTCCATACTATTTCCAAAGTAAATACATAAATAACTAAAATTTATAATAATAATTAAATAAAAATTACCGATTAAAACAAAGAGTCTATGTTAATTATAAGCCAAATTAACTAAAATTCATAATAAAAAATACCCGAATTATAAAGGTTTAGATTAAAAGAAAGTGTCCATATTAAAATGCTAAATTGCAAAAATATTAAAATTCATAATAATATCTATTACATGTACTTAATATAAACTAAAAAAACAATTTCAATTAATCAAGAAAAGTAAAATATTTGGAGTAGTTTGAGCTAATTTGGAGTTACTATGCGGAACTTATAACCATTTGATTGTGCTCGGGTATGAAAAATACTCAAAATTGATAAATGCATCTTCTATATAGTTAAAGCGCATTTTTGAATTGAACTGGTTCAGCGATGGGGGACTGACCGGGCGAGTCCACCGGTCAGTGGGCTGGTTCGGTATGTCAGGTGAGGGGCTGATGGCCTGGGCCCATGTGATAGAGACCCAGGAGCATGGGAGGCGGCCTGGTGCTCGCTGCCGGCGAAGGAGCGGTGGCGCGGCTCAGCCGTGGGCTCGGCGAGCAAGAGCTGGGTATGGAGAAGCTAGGGCATAGGTCGATTTGACCCAGGGGCTATCGGAGGAGGCCGGCGATGTAGATATGCGGTGGCAGTAGGGGCGGCGGTGCTACAGGGGCGTCGAGGCTCGGGAAAGAGGTCGGTGAGCACTAGTGAGCTGAGTGGACTCTGATCAGAGGACTCACCGTGAGGGAGAAGGGCTGAGGTGGGCTGTCACCGATCGCCGTACTCAAAGAAGAGGGCGCACGGTGCGGCGGCGTCCTAGGCAGCTCAACCTGAAATCAATAGGGGAGAAGTGATTAGGGATGTGAGAAGAAGCTTGGGGGTCGAAGGATTTGAGGAATGAGTCACTGAGGAGCTTCAATTGAGTTTTGGTCGGAACTCCATACTTACCGGCAATGGAGTCTCGGCAGTGCTATCGGCTGGTGCCCGGGCTAGAAGAGATACCAAGCACGAGCGGAGAGGGTAGGGCAAGGCCGAGTGCGCTTAAATAGCGAGAGGAAGCAATGGCCGAGTGCATGGCTCAAGAATTGCGATTCGGCGACAACAGGAAAGGACACCGACGCTGGAGTCCTCGGCGGAATTTGCGCAAATGTAGCATTCTTTTGGCAAGGCATAGTGCTAGCTCAGCGCCAGGGAGTCTTGAAGACTGGAGTGCAGGCAGAGGTGATGGCTCACAGCACAAGTTCCAGGGGCGGCGATGCCCAGTGCCACAGTCGAAGAAACGAGAGGAAATTGGTCGCCATGGCAGAGGGAAAACCAAAGGGGAGGGCTGCCGCAGCAAGGAAGGAGCATGACGTGGCTGCGGTCTTCTGTGCGAACGAGCACGGGCAGAGACCGACTGCCATGGCAGAGAAACGGAGGGAATTCGCTGCCGTGGCAACGTTTTATAGAGCGCTCGCGAGAAAGAGAGGAGAGGGAAAGGGTAGAAGAGAAGGGGGCCTGGCCAGTGGGCCATGGGGCCACATGGAAGGGGGCAAGGGTAGTAGGAGCTGCCAGGTGGCGTTCGGCTGGGGGCCCACTAGTAAGTGGAACAGAGGAGAAAAACAATTTTCCATTTTTTTTTTCTGTTTTTCCAAACAGCAGCTACTTCCCAAATTTATTTGAGGCACTAAGAGCATCTCCAGCAAGGGCCCCTAAAACAGAGTCTCTATTTTGGATTTAGGGGCTCCCCTATTTTTGAGCCTGCTTTGAACACAAGTTCAAAGAACAACCCCTAAATCTCAAATTTCCTATTTTACTTTTTCTCCTATTTTGACATATCCGTTATGTATAATCTTCATTTGACACCACTAAAATTCAATCAAAAATATTTGTAATACATAAAACATAAGCATATTAACATTTACAATTTAAAAACATGATATTTCAAATTTAAATTTAAAATTTTCAAAACATAATAAAATTTTTGAAGCCTCTCATGTATTTCTCTATCTTCAATAATAGGGGTTGTACTCGTGTCCCTGGGAATTGGGGCTGAGGAGGCAAATTTAAGGGCCTCCTAATTTTAGGGGCTTGAGTTGGGGGCCCCTGGGAATTGGGGCTGAGGAGGCAAATTTAGGGGCCCCCTACATTTAGGGGCTTGAGTTGGGGCCCTGCTGGATCTGTTTTTTTTTACTACACTCCCTATTTTAAGGTTTAGGGGCTGGTTTAGGGGCTCTGCTGGAGATGCTCTAAGTCACATTAGAAATTTTGTGTGGAGGATCTTGAGGACGTATTTGAACTACCATAAAAATTTCAAGTCAAAATCATGCATAAATATTTTTATACAATTATGACAAGCTCTAGGTTTGAAAATTTATTTGCTGTTTTTGATTTTCTAAAGGCATTAATTCAATTCAAAAATTTCTAAAATTTTCCAGAGATTACCCAAGTGTTTTGGGGATTGATACAGTTTTTGTCAAGTCTACATTCACAAGTTTTGAATTTTAGGGTCAATCTATCTTCTGGGTCCAATAAAAAAAATTTCTTGCAACGAAAAATACAAATAAAATCACAGGGTGAATAAAACTAAGATTGAAACTAGAATTCATATCTTAAATTTTTAATTCCACTTCTTTATAATTTGAGCATGTTACAAAAGTTCACCGGTTGGCTAGAATATCCGAAGGACGGCGGCGACCGAAATAAAGGAAGAAGACAGAGCCCTGGACAAAGCTACACCATTGTGTAATTAAGTTAGGGGTTCTGCACGCTATCAACAGGGGCACAAGATTACACGGTAATCTTTGCAAGAAGCTCACCAGAGACGGCAGAATGCGGAGGCGTGCTCACCGGTGTCGAAGATGATCGACGCTCGTGTTCCCGATGATATAGAGAGAGCTTCGGCTTTTAGATGGGAATAACGAATGGCGAGCTAAGGATATCTAGGGGCAGGAGGAGGCCTTAAGTGCGGAGGGGCGAGCAATGGGATAAAGCGAGGACAATTTTGGGAGCGCAGCCAGTTGAGAGGTCCACGTCCGAGCTCATTCTCTCTTCTACTCAGGCGCGACAAGAAGAGGGGGACAAAACGTAGGCCACACGGGGGTTGATGGGAGAGCAAGGCAAAATCGTGGGTGGCTCGGTCGACGGTTTTCGCCGGAGCAGCCGAGGTAGCCAACCTTGGCATCTTGGCTTTAGAGTGGAGCGGGTCAGGGTACGTAGCAAACAATGCCTCCAATCACTCCGCGACAGCGACGATGCATGCAGCGAGGTATGGGCAGATCCACGGGTCACTGGTGAGGTGGAGACGATGGCGGTGAGCATGTTTCAGTGTGGTGTAGCACTGTAGCATGAACATGTGAGCACGAGGTGGAAGAAGTGCGTTGACAGGTGAGGTCGGGCCGTGAGTAGCGAGGAGGCGTGTTTCTGCGAGGCGTCTTCGTGCGAGTAAGGTGGAAAATATGGGGCACGGGCCGTAGTCAGCCAGGCATGGCTAGGTCGGGCCAATAGTACCTAATTTGGCCCATGGCATCAAGAGGATATTAAATTTGATTTCCAATTAATTAATTCATATAAAGGGAGTTTGATTTAACTGAAATATAAAACCAATTTAAAAAATTATGAAAATTTTTGGGGAGGCACTTTAGACTTGAGGGAACTTAAATAAAATATTTTAGGGTCTGAACTCTACTTAATTTCCCCTCAAAATTCTAATAACCGGTTAAGGTAGAGAAAACCATTTTTTTAATTGCAACAAAACCAAATAATATGTACAAATCCAAAAATGCTTATTTGAAAAGGACACTGGTAGATTTTTAAACTACAAAATATTTTCAAAAATAGTTAAAAAAATACTTCTTATTAAAAAACTTAGGAAATATTTGAAAATAATAACTTTTCAGTTTGAGAAAAAGGGAAGGGTGGACGAATTAGGATAAAGGGGATGCTGTCAAGTCTCGCGACAAGAGAGCATTTGAGAGAGAAGAAAATGGGTCAACGAGATGTTTAGTGCGTACGAGATTGGACCAAGCTGTGAAATCATGTGCTGAAAAATTGGATTAAGAATTGAATTTGCAAAATGTGCATGTGCATATGTTTCTCTTCTGTGCCGGACCAAATCTCCAAACCAGTAAGTTTCGCATTGGCACCGAACCGTTTTTTATGTTTGCGCCGGACCAAACTTTTTGGTCCGCCGTGAATATGCATTTGGGGTCCTTTGCGCCGGACCAAAGTTTTCAAAAAATAGTAAATCTGTATATTGACGCCGGACCAAATTTCCTTCTACGTTGGACCAAAATTTTGGTCTGTGGTGAATAACATTTTGCGTTGTGAAATTCGCATGTACGCCGGACCGATTTTCTTTGGTCCGCCGTGAACGTGGTATGAATGGTTTTGTGACGGACCAAATCTTTCAAAAACAGTAAGTTTTGCATGTACGCCGGACCAATTTCTTTGGTCCGTCGTGAACGGCATTTTGAGGTTTGATTTCGCGTGTACGCCGGACTGATTTCCTTTAGTCCGTCGTGAACGTGTTTTTCTCTGGATCAACTTCTACATTCAACCGAGAGTTTGAAGCGTACGCCGGACCGAGTTTTTGGTCCGTCGTGAGTTGCGCCGGACCGGTGTTTGGTCCGACGTGAACTGATTTTTCTAGGGTTTTGAGACATGTGTGCGCCGGACCAAATGTTTGGTCCGGCGTGAATGGTTTTTTGCTCGAGGTTGATTTTTGTGATTTTGAAAATTGTTTGGTGATTGATCTGTGGTTATGAAATTTGTTTGAATTTCATAATGCATGTTTTGAACTTATGCAATGCTCGTGTGAGTATTTGCATGGACTAATGTTGAGTTAAGTCACGGACTTGTGCTCGGAATCGTTTTATGGTTTGTTCATGTGCAGGTGTTGCTCGAGGGCGAACGTGGTCGATGACAGGACCGGAACTAGGTTCATGGAGGATCTGAGATTCGAGACTAGATTTAGAGAGGAATCGAGGTCTTGGTGGTCAAGGATGTCATGAGGGACGTTCGGGCTAGAGGACGGTGCACATGAAGAATGGTTAGTCACGTGAGTATGGCATGGTGGCTGTACGCGTGCAAGAGTTGTTAGTCACGTGAGTATGGCTGGATTGCCATACGCGTGCAAGAGCTGTATTTGGCCTGGTTGGGCCAAGTGGAGTTTTGTTGAATACAGACTCCTTCTAGGATTAGAAGTGGGACTCCTTCTAGGATTAGGAGTAGGAATTGTATTCAGCACTCTATGTGTTTGCTCTGTATAAATAGGGGGAGGCGCATCCTGTTTATGCATTAAGTCTTGGGCAGGTTTTAGTGTTGTACTCTTTTGTTTAGAGTACTTTAGACAAAAATAAATAAAGATCAATTCTTCCAGATCCTATCGTGATACAGTAACCACGTTGCTACAGTGTTCTCTGTTTTGTTCTTGTTTGCATGATTGTTCTGGTTCTAGATTAGTTTTTGTTCCTTGAGTTTCATCTTGATTTGATTCATCAAAAGCCTTTCTAGGGTATTGATTTAGAGTTCCTCAAAGTTTAGTTGATTAATCTTTTGTCGTTCTTGATTAATCTACGAGTTTTGATTAGATCAGTTTTCGTCAAGTTCTATCACAGCAAACTTGCGAGGTTCATAACTTTTGATCCGTAACTCCGATCGAGCTGATTCTTTTTGGGTTCGATTCGTATTGGAATCTTGTTTCTTGTGTCCAAATTTTAGATCGATCCGACGGTTGGAGCTCCAGAAATTCGCATTTTACCGAACATCTATCAATCTGTTTGTGTCGAATACGAGGCAATTATTTGATTTTGGTTTAGGGTGAACTTTTAGTAGATCAAAGATTTAGTTTTAACTTTCGCACAATCATTCACCCCCTTTGATTGCTATATTCGTATACATCGATCCTACACAAGCCTACTTGGTGATTGGTTAACTCGCTGACCTTTACTGTCCCCACAGGTTCTTTCTCACGGACTTGACCACACTTTCATTCACTAAACTTTTCTCACACAATACTACATAATAACCAGCTACAAAAACAAGGCCATGTCCATCACCACAACCAACACTCACTAATTTTGAAAAATAGGGAGGGAGAAAAGAGGTGGAGTATGTCTAACTACGCAAAGATGCTTTGGAAGTGGAAGTGGGTTCCCAAGAAGACGGAATCTACCTTGGTAATTATTTCAAGAATGCACATGCACCACTTGAGTTTTTGCACCCATAGTGCGATTATAAAATTCATGATTGTCATGGATCCTTGCTTAAGATTATAAAATTCCCTCTTTTTAATCTCCATTAAGCTGGAGGGGTATGCACTGCACGAAAAGCTTCCTTGAAACCATCCCAGGTTGTGACCTATCCAGCAAGACGGATTGCCTTGTAGCTGTCCCAACAAACTGCAGCTGCTCCTTGGAGATAATACGCAGCATACTGGACCTTCTCATCATTAGTGCATCTCGCCAGCTTGAGTTTGCACTCGACATCATGGAGCCAATCATCCACGTCTAACGGATCTGCAGCTGATGAGAAATTGGGTTGACGAGTCCATTGGAATTCCGCCAACCGAGTCTGAGGCTGCATCGCCGCCACACCACCATAGGCAGCGGCTCCTAGATTCTCAGAATTCTGCACCAACCGCTCGAGTAAGCGGGTTTGCATCACTAACACTTGTGCCATCGACGGAGGCGGGGGTAACTCCTCACTCTAAGCTTCCTGATGGCTGTGCGATGCTTCTACCCCACCAGCTGGTAAATTGGAATGCCGGGATACATGGCTATGTGATCCCTATGACGGTGGATCAAGATGAGAGGGGTTCGGCTCTGCTGCGGCCGGATTCGGCTCATCCCGAGCTGCGCCACCAGCTATGAGTGCACGAACTGCACGTCTCTTTGGCATCCTGTTTAACATAAAGATTCAACAACGTGAATAACAGGTGCCTTTGGAGAAATGAGTCAATCCAGCGGAAATATTGTGGGAAAACATGCATTCATCGGAATTCGCATCAACACAGGATAATCAAGCATGCATTGCGATGAAAGGATTGCATCGGTGATAGATTTACAGACGATGACAAAGCACGTCTTTCCGCGCTAGAGCAGGGTTATACTACATCATCATCATACTATCACAAGTTCCCACAAAACCTCTGCACAACAAAAGTACTTCACCAGCCAGCTCGTATCTACGACAAAAGTGAGCTTTAGTACTATCTATTACACAGAGGACTTTGAAGATCTACATCTACTCATCTCCACCATTCTCGGCAAGGGCATCAGAAGGGCCTGGAGCTGCAGAAGAGGCAGACGACTCCTCTGGGTACATCAGCTCGTACTCGCGACCGCCAAATATGAGGCGCTGACCCGACGCGGCACTCGACAAAGCTCTAGGGCGCACAGCTGAGACGCGACGGTGGCTGCTGCCACGCATGAACATCCTGGCATTGCGGGAGACCCGACGTTAGGATCCGTAGGGGCGAGGAAGCTCCTTAGCTGGCCCGATCTCATCATGCTCCCCATAGATCATCTCGGTGGTGAAGAAGCCATGATTCATAAACGGTGCCACATGGCTCTCTAGTTCCGAAATGCGACGATGAGCAAGCAGAAGCTCATCCCGAAGGTGAAGCAGGTACTTGTCAAGAGCGCTCACGTACCTGATCTGCCAAGCCTCCACGGGGTCCATCAGGGGGTTCACCGAAGCATAGAGGTTCGCCTAGCCATCCGGCTCACGGGAGGGACAACTAGGGAACATTTGGGACATCTCCGGAAGATCAAAATGAAGTTGGAGAATCGCCATGTATGCCCCATCCAGCAAAGCTGCGAGTGGACTCGGAGCCGTGCCTTGATAAAGGCGAGTCTGCTCTCCAACGTGGCGACCACGGATAGTGACCTCCGCCACATAGAGAGAGGAAGCTGGGCTAAGTCCGGCGCACACGATCATGTACTCCGGCGGCTCAGTGAAACCTACACGGCGCATCATCTCCCAAAGGGTTACCTAAACAGAACCCTCTAGGATAGCACACGTGAAAAAGCGAGGCTCCCAGCGACCCGACATCTAAGAGCAAGAAAAGGATCCAGTTAGCAAGGACCTTAAATAGGCAGGAAACAAAATAGGAAGGGGGAAACACAGCAACAAGTCAAGCCAAGCAAGAAATCTCAACCTAGAGTCTTAACCTTACGGCTACTCGATACTTATCTAGTTTTCGAAATAGGTGAGACTCCCCAAAATTCTATCTCTAGGATTTGAGTGAGAAATGGAATAGAATAACCCTATTTTCTCTCTTCACTCTTACCCGAGAAATCGGAACTTGAAGGTTAGATGAGATGAAATTCGTTTTGAAGGTTCAAAATCAGAAAAGATGCTATAGAAGGGAAAGAATAGCATTCTATCTTTTCACAATTAAGACTTAGTATTAAAATAACTTTTCGGGAAAACTCATTCCTATACCTATCGGTTAGCTATCTGAAACATCCTTTCAACTTTTGCATGGCTCTGATACCACGTCTGTCGTGGGGGCTCCGGACTCGGATTAACAATTGGGGTGATTACTGTTGCATCGGACTAGAGATTAATGCAACCCGTAACACATCCGACTAGTAGACCAAATCCGTAATCGGATCAAGGACAATTTATCGGCTACACTCGAGGCAAGTGTATGCGCCAACTGATTGATCCCAATTCGAGCTTCCCACAACCGTGTGCATAGTACAGGTTCCCTGGATCAGTAGCCCAGTACCCACACATCAGTCAAGCGTTGCTTCAGATGCAATGAGCCGGGACACTTTGCTAATAGTTGTCCTAGGAGAAAAGGTGTTATACCTGTTCACTTCAACCCTAGTCCCTCACCTACCGAGACACTTGCGCTAGAAGGTGAATTGTGAAGCAGATCAAGATGAAGCCATACCGCAAGTGCCAGCAAAAGATCGTGTCAACCACATTACGACTGATGAAGCTTAGAAAGCATCAGATTTTTTACTGATCAAAAGTCATATGTAATGCTGGATGTTGGGAGTTAATTTGTCCATTGATAAGATTAATTTCTCAATAAAGCTAATCATATTGGAAACCATGCTCGAGATGTTTATTCTGGGAGTTAAATCAGTTACCCAAGAGAAAGGCAGTTTTGGGTCTATGGTCAGAGGTGTAATCGGTTAGGAGGAGCTAGAGTGTTCCTAAGATGAAGTTACGATCAGGTTAACTTCATTACACCAGAGACAACGGAGAACCGTCCATTCCGTTATGGTTGAGTCAAGAAGATGGGTGTGCCATCACATCAGAAGAAAGAGTTGATGCGTGTGCTTAATAACTACAAAGGATAATTGTCTTCCTGAAGAATTACTCTAGCCATCGTGGTGTACGCTATCAAGCCAATACCATTATCCCAATAATAGTTGAAGCTTGAGTTCAATGTGAGGGAGTAATCAGTTGATATGGAATTCAAGTCAATACTGGAGAATCAAGCCGACAAAGATAGTACAAGACAAACTGGATTGCTATTCAAGTCTTGTTGAAGACCGCGTAATTGCAAGTAAGCTTTGTTGTCAGATACAACTTGTCCAATTTCTAGAAGAAGTAGAAAATCAAGTGTCCAGGAACAAAAGCAAGGATGCCTGTCAATGGAGATGCGGGAAATGTCAGTATGAGTGCATGAGATGTTCAAGATTTCCCGACAGTGAAGGTATCAAGATTTTCCGCAAAAGAAGTGCCTTCTTGTGCCAGAGAAGCAGACACAGTTGGAATCAGTGGAGTTCCAAAAAGGATCTCATCCGCAGAGAGCAGTCCACAAATTTTGGATGTTACCAAGCGTTTGTTCAGAAGCGAACCTGTCCAGTGTGTAGTTGCTTGGAAGTTTAAAGAAGCCCGAAGTGTTGAGTCCCCTGAACCTATTTCTATAGTTAGCCTTCAATCTCGGGGACGATATTATGTTAAGGGGGGAGGTTTGTAACATCCCAAATGTGAAATCATGTGCTGAAAAATTGGCTTTGAACTGAAAAATTAACTTAGAATTGAATTTGCAAATGTGTTTGTTCATGTGTTTTGTCAATTTGACAAGAAGCAGTAAGTTTCGCTTTTGCGCCGGACCAAGATCTCAAGAAACAGTAAGTTTCCCATCTACGACGGACAAACTTTGTTGGTCCTGTCAGGACATGCTTTTTGAGCCAAACTCAATTTTCTTCAAAAACCAGTAAGTTGTGCATGTACGACGGACAAAGTTTTTGGGTCTGTCGTGAACGTGTTTTTGAGCTCTTGAGTCGAACTCAATCTTCCAAGAAACCAGTAAGTTTTGCATGTACGGCGGACAAACTTCTTTGGTCAGTCGTGAATGCATTTTTGCTTTAGGGTTTCGTTTGGACCATGTCGTTTTTGAACCGAGACTTTTGCATGTACGACGGACCGATTTTGATTGTCCGTCGTAAACATGTTTTGGCCGGAATGTTTTCTTTTGGAACCGAGTGTTTTCCTTGTACAACGGACAGACTTTGTTGGTCCGTTGTGAACTGTTTTCTAGGGTTTCACTTGGCATTTGGCGCCGGATCGGTTTTGTTTGTCCGTCGTGAATGCTTTTGCTGAATTAGGGTTTTGAGCAATTGAAATAATTTGAATTTGAGATTATGAAATTTGTGATGATTTCATGATGCTTCTTTTGAAGTGGACTTTATGCAATGCTCGTGTGAGTAGTTGCATGGATTGACATTGAGTCAAGTCGTGGACTTGTGCTCGGATTTGTTTTGTGGTTTGTTCATGTGCAGGTATTGCTCGAAGACGAATGTGGTCGATGACGGACCGGAACTAGGTTCATGGAGGAACCGAGGTTCGGGACTAGGTTCGGGAGGAACCGAGGTCTTGGTGGTCAAGGATGTCATGCGGGACGCTCGGCTAAGAGAATGGTGCACATGAAGAATGGTTAGTCACGTGAGAATGGCAGGAGGTCATTCGCGTGCAAAGTGTTAGTCACGTGAGTATGGCGGTGGCCATACGCGTGCAAAGTGTTAGTCACGTGAGTATGGTAGGGTTGCCATACGCAGCGTGCAAGAGTTGTACTCGGCCTGGTTGGGCCAAGTAGAGTTGAGTTGGATACGGATTCCTTCTAGGGAATAGGAATCGTATTCGTAACTCTTTGTGGGTTGGTGCTTTAAATAGCGGGGGTCTCTGCTGAAAGGCACCAAGTAGAGCTGAGCGCATCAAGCCTTGAGCTTGGTTTTAGGGTTTGTACTCTTTTGATGAGAGTATTTTAGACAAGAAATAAAAATCAATTCTTCCAAGATTTTTATGCTACAAAGAACCACGCCGCCATGCTGTTTTCTGCTTTTGGTTCTTGTTTGCATGCTTGTTCTAAATCTAGATTGGTTTTTGATCGTTGAGTTTCATCTTGATTTGATCCATCAAAACCGTTCTAGGGTATTGATTTAGAGTTTCTCAAAGTCTAGTTGATTAATCTTTTGAAGATCTTGTTTAATCTTGAAGTTTTGATTAGATTGATTCTCGTCAAGTTCTAAAACAGCAAGCTTAAGTAAGCTTATAACTTTTGATCCGTAAGTTCGATCGAAGTGATTCTTTTGGGTTCGGTTCATACTGGAATCTAGTTTCTTGTGTCCAAATTTCAGATCGATCCTACGGTTGGATCTCCGTGAATTCGCTTTACTAAACCTCTGTCTTTCTGTTTTTGTCGAAAACGAAGCAATTATTTGGTTCTGTTTTGGGGTGAACTTTTAATAGATTAAGAATTTGGTTTTAGCTTCCGCACAATCATTCACCCCCCTCTGATTGCTATATTCGTATTCTTCGATCCTACACCAAATTTTGGGTTTTCAAAAAATTTTGGTTTAGTTTAGCTTTCCAAAAATTTCCGTTGATTTTCTCGCGTTATTAAAACTTGATTTGGAATTTTTTAAATCTAAAACAATTTAATTTGATTATTTTATACTTCAAATAAAATAAATTTAATTTTATTTGGGTTCCTTGTGCTTCAAGAAATTCTTTTGTAACTTTTGAGATTTTTCGGAGCTCATTTGCTATTTATTGGATTTATTCGGAATTGATTTGTATTAAGCCCTTTTATTGATATTAATTAAATATTAGAAAAGTTTATATAAAGTTTTGTTGAAAATATTTTATTTGAGTTCAAAATGTCTCAAATATTTTCTAGAATTTTTCTGGTATTTTTATTGTCTCAAATGATTTATTTGAATTTGTTGGAATTATTTTTATTCGCAAAATGCTGGAAAATTCGAAAATGGCATTGGGCCAAATTCCCTCTCTCCCTCCACTAGCCCACGCCACCACCGGGCCCTGCGCCCCACCTCCACCTCCACCTCCGCCTCCCAGCCATTCATCCCGCGCGAGCCGCCGAACCAGGGCCTGTGCTCACCGCCGCCGCGCTTAGGCTAGCCACGCGCCTAGCCCCGATGGACCACGTCGCCCCCTCGCGCTGGCCCGTTCGATGCCGATCGGAGGGCCCAGAAGAGGCCACGTCAGCCCGAACCCTGGCAACGCCCACCAAGTGTTCGTTTAAATGCCAAAACCGACCCAAACACCTCCAAACTTGATTTTTCTTGACCTAGCCGCCTCCTCTATCCTTTGTGGACGTCCCATGACCCTCCCCCACGACCACAACCACAGATTAATCTCCCAAAAGCTCTGAGCCGCCGCGAGAAGCCCCGGATGTCGCCCGATGACAGCCGAACTTTGGAGCCGTGTCCCGGGCAGCTTGTCGATTCTTTTCGAGATACGTATTTGCCACGGTGTGCCACAAGGTACCATCTATCGCCCGTCCAAATTTCAGCCAATTTGGCCCATGGAATCAAAAGTTATCGCTATTTCAATATCGAATCTTGCCGAGGCCATAACTCCCTCAATTTTGGAGTTTGACAGTGAAATTTTTTTGTGTAGAGTCCTGGTGATGTCCTCTACATGATGCACATACTTCCCCATGGTTTGGCTCTCTGAATTTTGTGCAAAAAATTCTTTTCTCTAATAAGACTATGTTCCATACAGCGACAATCATCCTCGCGCGTTCCCCGCTGATCTAGAAGGTAAAACTCTAAGCCACCTATGTCATAGTGTTCCTCTAGGTCACATCTAGCTTTCGGTCAAATTTCGTTAAGTTCCGATCATTATTCTAGAAGTTATGACAGTCTGAAGTTTGGATCCGAAACCCGTTAATCAGCAGTTTGTGATCAATCCGGAGGGGCGCCGCAAAATCCGCCTATACCGTTGAGTTCTTCTCGCCGCGTTCTATGTGGTAGACATTCTTCCTTTGCCATCCCATTCTTCGATTTTTTTATATATTTAGGCCGCCGTTTAGCCGTCGCCGCACGCCGCCATTTGATGCCGGCTATTTTAGCTCGCTCTGGCCGTGTTGTCACGTCCAGTATCATGTATTACTTTGGTCCATCTTTAGAGTTCTTTTGGTCTCCGTTTGCCGTCGAAGCCCGATTCCGGCCTAAAACCGTCGTCTTTCAACCTAGCCGTTGTTATCGGTTCGCGTCTCGGTGATCCATCCTTGGTAGCGCTTTATCGCGGTCATGTCGTTGCACCGACGACCGATATCTTATTTCATGCGCATCTTGCCATCGCTTCGCGTTCGCCGTTAATGCTCATCCGTTAACGTTCCTCCGTTAACGTTTCACCGTTAACGCTCCGTCGTTAACGCTCCGCCGTTAACGTTTCGTCGTTAACGTTTCGCAGTTAACGTTCCTCCATTAACGTTCCTCCATTAACGCTCCGTCATTAACGCTCCGCTGTTAACGTTTCTTCGTTAATGTTTCATCGTTAACGTTTCGCCGTTAACGTTCCGCCGTTGACGCTTCATCGTTAACGCTTGGCTCTCATCGCTTCGTTGTTATCGCATGCGTGCATTCATGCAAGAGCCCTAGTGCGATGTCTTTATCTATTCTATAATCATGATGTGAGCCTAGCCTCATCGTCGTATCATCTTCAAAGCCGAATCAAAACCCTAACCTAAGACCGGTTCGATGGACTAAGTTCATCGTGAGCCGCGTTGTTATCATTTGCAATCTCTCCCGTTGTTTCAATCGTGGTAAGACACTTGTCTTATCCCTGAAAACCAATCTACCAATAACCTAGACTTCATTCGTGGACTTGGTCGATAGACCATTGGCCATCTGTCATACCCCTGTGCCCGATCTTTCCGTCTCTCTTTTGTTTGACTGTGTCCGTTCGGTAAACAAAAGTCAACTTCGAGAATCAGTTTAGTTCATTGTGAACTAACATATCTTTATGGACCCGATCTACAGATCAAGAGTCTATATGTCACTATATGTCCAATCAAGATAATAACTTCGGAAGAAATATTCTTCGGAATATTATTCTTTCTTTCCCAGTTATTAATCTTTCCCTTTTCAGTGTTTTTTCGAAAGCCCGTTCTCTTTTGTCTAATCTTCGATCTAATCTGTTCGAGTACCTAAATTCTTCCAAGCCGTTGTGCCCACTGTTATTTGTTCTTAATTTGGAGTTTTACTTGATTGTCTTTTGAGTGGGTTTGTATTTGCTTCTTCTTTAATCATTAGATGCGTCGTCCGGAAATCGTTCTACGGAGCTGAAGGTCAAGGAAGCGAAGATTGAAGATTGAGAATCAAGAATCGAAGATAAAGAGTAATGAATAGTAAAAGTTGCAAGGGCCAGGCAAGTTGTGCTTTGACCATGTTGATCCCCTTTTCGAAAATTATGTTGTTTCAAATTATTGCATGCTAGTTGAATATAAACTGATTTCAATTAATTTGGGATTAGATATTTAACCTACATGTTATTGCCACCTTTCTATAATAGCTGTACGCCGTCACCCTAGGTTTCTTGATTACTAGTTGGCTTTAAATACTTTGCCAACATGGGTTAGTTAGACCGTCAGTAGCTGCTTAGTCTTGCAACGTACCATTGACATCATTTTGGAAATACAAAATCTCAATATTGATTAATGGAATATGCAATGTATTTTGAAATGGTGTGACGTGTTGACGACACAATGATGTTGATATGCGGAGGCCTTCGTGCTTCTTCAAGGACGTTGAGTTGTTGTTGGCATTGTGTTGTGCAATAATCAACTGGGGTGACAAAATGATTTAGACTGGGGCAAGTGGCAAGATTTATGGTGGGCCAGTTTGACGGTTGGGAATGTTTGAAACATGATATATGTATGAGTGTTGGTGAGATGGATTACTTTGAAAGTATTGATGTAAGTCTTGCCCTAGTCACTCTAAGGACTTAACCTTGCAAGCATTTGAACTGAGTCAAACATACAACCACATGTCTGTAATGGGACGGACCTAGTTGAGTAAGTTACTAATAACTTACATGTGGTACCTCGGGGTGTCAACTACATCTTTTGTGTAGCTTGAAGGGGTGGCATACCAGAGCTGCGTCATGGTACCCGTCTAACGGTATGTCGGTCCCATACTTCGCCTTTGTTAAGGGAAGGGATGGTGTATGGCAAAAACCGGAGAGGTTCACTTGTGTAGTTGGAAGTTTCCTAAAGGCTTTGTTATGATCACTCATTCGCATACTCTTGTATGGCGATTCACGGCTGACGTGGTGAGTTAATTGTATCTTGTGGGTAAAGTGTATAACCTCTGCAGAGTGTAAAATCTATTCGAATAGCCGTGTCATGATCGGACAATGCTCGGGGATTACAGTCAAGGGTTAGCTTTTCATAAAATTGATCTTGGGTTTGGAGGCAGTTTGCCTGTGAAAAGTGATAACTGTTTAAGGATGTAGAATGGTTTACTTGTGAAATAACTATGAAATCTATTATTGTCATTATTTGTTTTACTGCTTTACAATCTATTATGTTTATTTGTGATTGTTGCTTTTTTGCAAAATAACCATTCAGCCTGTTACTTGGAATAAGCCATGCATATAGTTATTAGTCTTGCATTCTGTGCATGACTTGCTGAGTGCTTTATGTACTCACTCCTTGCAACACAAACAATCACCAGTGAGCAGAAGTCTACCTCGTTGAAGAAGAAGAAGTTCCGTGAGAAGGCGATTATCTAGGAGTTGAACCCCGTCAGTTGCCTGTGGCGTATTGTTGGGATTCACCGATGTTCTTCATTCCGCTGCTGATTATTTGGAGTTAAAGCCGTCAGGGCTTCGCAAGTGTAAGGTTGACCTTAGGGTCGTTCAATAGTTTATATTCTATAATTGAGCTATTTTTATTATTCTGCTGTGTATGATCGTGATATTCATCTATTTTGAGACTGTGTGCACTAGCGTGATCCTGGACTAGTGCTGAATACACAGAGGGTCCAGATTTGCAAATTCGGGTCCCGACACTCCCACTAGCATTACTGGCACATACCTCCCCATAGTAGGCATTACCATTGTATTGGGCAAATTCCCCCTCGATGCCTCGACGAGGGAATCCCTAGAACACACCGACATGGCAGGTGTGTCCAACTCTCCCGCACCTAATGATGCAAGACCCAAATCCTTTCCAATGTACTAGGCTAAGGCCACCCCATAAATAGCACATGCGGTTGTACTGTATGACTCAGTAAAAGCATCAAGTTAAGTCCTTAGGGTGACTCAGGCGAGATCTTCCAAACCCGCTTGCTATGGCCACGGAGGATGTCCACTGGTGGTCCCTACGGGCTCCCACTAGCTTTACTGGTCCATACCTCCCCATAGCAAGGAAACCAACCGAAACCATATCCATTCCAAACAAGCCCTAGGCTTGTAATCCAATCCGAAACCAATCCATTCATCCAACCACAACCATCAGCCAAACCAACCTTTCCATCACCGAACCACCGACATCTCACCCGGTCTAAACTCACCATTTTTCCATTTTACTCATGCAACCGTCGCTTTTCCAAAGAAAACCCAATCACCAGCCGAATCCAACCAAATCCACCCATTCACCAAATTAGTTCCAGGAGTTTGTAATTGAGAGTATCACGATCTCCTACAACCAATTTCTACTGCTCAACTAAGCTTATGCAATTACTATTCATTAATACCTCTTTGACATTTACTAACATGTCCAATATGGTCTAGGTCTGCCAACGAACACTGCTCAAATTATATCGAGGAAGTCCACAAATTTCAGGTTTAACTACCAATTCCCACAAACTAACATTTTGCTAAACATATGAGCATGCATAATAGTTTTGACAACCAAAAATTATAATTTGCAAATATGGGATTCAAAATGGTCAAGGGGGTGTTTGCCTGTTTGCTCTTCGTTAAGATCGGTCTCCGGGATGTAGTCGGGATGGTCGGCGACGTTCGACGCATCTACGTCTACACGAAAAGAAACAAGACCAAATCATCGCTCAAAACAGGCAAAGAAGCGATTAAACTCCAATAAGAATCAAGAATGAAGAACAAAACCCAACTCGGAAAGAAATTCCAGAAATTTACTCAAAGGCCGGCAGTACCGGCTTTAGAAGGGCGGTAGTGTCGCTCTCTGGCCGGCAGTACCGGCTGGGTTGCCCGGTAGTGCCGCCCGCTTGAGACCGAATCGGGTGTCTCTTTGGAAATTAGCTACCAGCTCACAGATCCCGGTACTACTACATGGGCGGCAGTACCGGCCATTGGGCCCGGTAGTGCCGGTCGCTAGAGAAGAAAAAAGGTGCTCTCTGGTTTTTAACTACCGGCGAACAAAACCCGGTAGTACGGGCCCTTCCGGCAGTACTGCCCTCCTGCCTACGGTAGTGCCGACCACCTAGAGAAAACTTTTCCAAAAAGTGGGATTTTGCGCGTTTGACTTCGGAACTTCGACATATGTGCATGGATAGGTCACTGGGGACTTAAGGTACCCATTCACGCAGGTTTTGTTAAGTTTCGAATTCATTTGCTCAAAATCTCGCTTTTTGCTCTTTTGATCCCCGAAATTGGCGTGAAAACGGATTTCGACCCAAAAAGTGTCGAAACTCGAATTTCTTCACAGCAATGGTCTCTCTACAGCATCGGGGACTCATACGCGTTAGGTTAGAGGACTTTGAGACTTTGGGATGCGAAATCTCTCCGAATGCTCAAGGTACTCTTCTGCAAATCCAACCAAGTAGCAGATTTGCGACACGCGCATTAGTTCCGATGGTGCACTAAAGTTCCACGCGATCGAGAGATCAACTAACACCTTCGAGGCACGATGATCGAACCTCTAGAATCCGAAAACTCGAATTTACTCCCAAATTCGATTCTCATCCCGAATCAAGTTCAAACTCGATTCTTCCGCAAGAATCGACCTTCGAGGTGTGGAGTATATTCGTGGGTCGCTTTCTCGACTTTCCGGAGCTAGAGTTCCAAAAGGGAAGTTTCCAAAAACCCGAGAAATGACGTTGTGAGGCGAATAAGTCCAACGGAAGGTAGATCAGGGTTTCCGATACCACTCGATCACGCGAAAAGATCCTTCTAACCCTAACCTAGGTCTAGCTACTCGGAAAAACAACGATCCTATGCAAGAACTAGGGTTTCTAGGGTTTAACCAAAAAGGAAAGAAGAGAAAAACGAAGAAGAGATGCTAGGGCTTGCATCTACACCTAGGGTTCAAGCTTAAATCAAAAACCTACCTCTTGGGGATCTCCTAGACAGCTTGAGGACTCTTCTCCACCCTTGCTCCTGCTCCCACTCGGCCTCCTTGAGCTCCAACTGGCTGGCACGCGCGTGAGGGAGTGGAAGCTCCAAAGGGGAGGAAGAGAGGAGAGGAGGAGCAAGAGAGAGGGGGGAAGGGAAGAAATGAGGGAGATGAGGAAGAAGGAGGCTCTCCTAGGCACTTAAGAGCTGAGGACGTGCACGCAAACCGAGGCAAGAGATAAACACGAGCACAGGAGCAAAACCTATCGCTACGGCCGGCGATCACCGGCAAAAGCCCTGCACCGCCGCCGGTCGTAATCTTGCATCGCAGGTGGTATCAGCAAGCAGCTGAGAGTTTAAGAACTTGGTGATTTTTGCAACAGTTCTTGATCAAATATCTTGAGGACTTTAGGAATAGGTCCGGGGTACCATGATAAAGGTTTAAAAGCTTAGGTTTTGGCTCTAACTTACACGATTCAACATTTCACCCAAAATCGAATTCAGACGCTCCGATCGGGGAAACCAAACGAGCGAAACGACAAAATGCATTTCGAAAGCAAATAACCCCAAATTAAGATTCGAAAACAATTCAGAGCACTAATTACAAAACATGGGTGTTACACATTTTCAAAAAACCTTTGTCTTCTTCTCGTTTTGCTTTTATTCGGGGAGAACTTGGGATTGTTCATCCAATAGGTTTATTTTGAGGGGGAGTTTCCCTGCCAAGTTTTTTTTACTTGATGAGCTTGCTTTATCATATTTCTTTATATATTATGTAATTGAGCTAATATGTGATAATCTAAATTGTTCCACTTGAACTAAAAATGACATTGCGGAATTCCTTGATCTGACTGCCTATATCTAAATAATCTGTGATATCTTACTCTTCTAGGCTTGATATTGAATCTTCTTGACAAATTTGGGCTATGGAGCAAGTGTGTTTTCAGCTTTACTCTTTCAAAAGGCCTTTTAATCTCTTTGCATGTTTACAATCAAGGAAAAAGGAAAAGAAAAGGGAATCAATAAAAAGGGGTTGTTAAAAGCAAAGGCCTCAAGTTGTGCGCTTCGGACATGCTTTCCCCTAAAAATATAAGATGTATGCTTCAAGCATGCCATTCCCTAAAAGACAAGACGTATGCTTCAAGCATGCCACTCCGAGAAAATAAAAGAAGTATGCTTCATGCATGCCACATGCAGTTTATCGTTTTTAAAAAGATTAAATTGGCCTACTAGATTGGAGTTGAAACTACTTGCTCGCCCTGAGTTGTTAGTTGCTTCAGTTTTGAGCCTTGCTTTTCTGCTAAGGTCTTGCTTAGTACTTGCCTATAGGTGATCAGATCGAGGTTGCGATGCATGTCATTCCCTAACTTGTTAAAATCACATCAAGTTCATGTATTTTGCATATTATGTGATATATAAGGTTATATGATCGAATGAGCTCATCTTTTCCTATCTTGGCCCTTCTTTGTTTCTCTTTTGTGAAATCATTGCTAAAGGGAAAAATTTTGAACATGTTGTTCTCTCTTTTGTATTCTTGATGAATCCATTGTCAAAGGGGGAGAAGTTGGGAATATTTGAGAAGTTTGGAGAAGTTTTTGAGAAGTTTGGGGAGAAGTTTGTAGAAGCTGGGAGAATTTTGGAATTTTGGAATTTTGGCACATTGCACATTCATACACATTTTTCTTCTTAGGGGGAGATCTTTTTCTTATTTTCACCTAGGGGGAGCTTTTCACTTTGCATATTGGTCAAAGGGGGAGTTTCTGTGTTTTTCACTTTGGTCTGTTCAAAAACCTTCTTGTGAAATGAATGCCAATGTTTAATTCTAAGTGGTGTTGCCAATATTTTCATCAAGCGGGAGATTATGAAATCATGTGCTGAAAAATTGGCTTAAGAATTGAATTTGCAAAATGTGCTTGTGCAAGTGTTTCTCTTTTGTGCCGGACCAAATTTCCAAACCAGTAAGTTTCGCATTGGCGCCGGACCATTTTTATGTTTGCGCCGGACCAAACTTTTTGGTCTGCCGTGAACATGCATTTGGGGTCATTTGCGCTGGACCAAAGTTTTCAAAAAATAGTAAGTCTGTAAATTGACGCCCGGCCAAAATTTTGGTCCGTGGTAAATAAGATTTTGCGTTGTGAAATTCGCATGTACGCCGGACCGATTTTCTTTGGTCCGCCGTGAACGTGGTATGAATGATTTTGTGTCGGATCAAATCTTTCAAAAACAGTAAGTTTTGCATGTACGCCGGACCAATTTCTTTGGTCCGTCGTGAACGGCATTTTGAGGTTTGATTTCGTGTGTATGCCGGACTGATTTCCTTTAGTCCGTCGTGAACGTGTTTTTTCGCTGGATCAACTTCTACATTTAACCGAGAGTTTGAAGTGTACGCCGGACCGAGTTTTTGGTCCATCGTGAGTTGCGCCGGACCGGTGTTTGGTCCGGCGTGAACTGATTTTTCTAGGGTTTTGAGACATGTGTGCGCCGGACCAAATGTTTGGTCCGGCGTGAATGGTTTTTTGCTCGAGGTTGATTTTTTTTATTTTGAAAACTGTTTGGTGATTGATCTGTGGTTATGAAATTTGTTTGAATTTCATAATGCATGTTTTGAACTTATGCAATGCTAGTGTGAGTATTTGCATGGACTAATGTTGAGTCAAGTCGCGGACTTGTGCTCGGAATCGTTTTGTTATTTGTTCATGTGCAGGTGTTGCTCGAGGGCGAACGTGGTCGATGACAGGACCAGAACTAGGTTCATGGAGGAACTGGGGTTCGAGACTAGATTCAGGGAGGAATCGAGGTCTTAGTGGTCAAGGCTGTCATGCGGGATGTTCGGTGTCGGGACCCGAATTTGCAAATCCGGACCCTCTGTGTATTCAGCACTAGTCCAGGATCACGCTAGTGCACACAGTCTCAACATAGATGAATATCACAATCATACACAGCGGAATAGTAAAAATAACTCAATAATAGAATATAAACTATTGAGCGACCTTAAGGTCAACCTTACATTTGTGAAACCCTGACGGCTTCAACTCCAAATAAGCAAAGAATGAACGAAGAACATCGGTGAATCCCATCAATACGCCACAGGCAACCGACAGTGGTTCGACTCCTAGATAATCGCCTTCTCACGGAACTTCTTCTTCTTCGACGATGTAGACTTTTGCTCACCGGGTGATTGTTTGTTTGCAAGGGGTGAGTACATAAAGCACTCGACAAGTCATGCATGAATGCAAGTCTAATAGCTATATGCATGGCTTATTCCAAATGACAGTGAAGGGGTTATTTTGCAATAAACAAAGATTTCACAAATATTCATAATAGATTGTAAAGCGGTAAAAACAGATAATAATAGTAATAATTTCACAGCTTGTTTCAAAAGTAAATCCTTCCACATCCTTAACCAATTATCACTTTTCCATAGGCAACCGCTTCCAAACCCAAGTTCAATTTTGAAAAATCTAACCCTTGACTGTAATCCCGAGCATTGTCGATCATCAGTGGACTCGGCTATTCGAATAGGTTTTACACTCTGCAGAGGTTATACACTTTACCCACAAGATACAATCCACTCACCACGTCACCGTGAATCGCCATACAAGAGTATGCGAATGAGCGATCATAACAAAGCCTTCGGAAGCCTCAAACAACACAGTGGTCCTCTCCGGTTCGTGCTCTACACCATCCCTTCCCTTAGCCAAGGCGAAGTATGGGACCAACACACCGATAGATGGGTCTCTCGCCAAAGCCACGATACTCTCCCCCGAACAATAACACAAACGGAGAAACTGCCACACTGAGGATCCACAAGTGACTCCTTACCGACAAAGTCAACTCGGGCCGTCCCAGTCCAGCCATGTGGTTGTACGATTGACTCAGTTCAAAGGCTTGCAAGGTTAAGTCCTTAGGGTGACCAGGGCAAGACTACCCGAAAAACCAAATCAACATCCCCAATGCCACAACCGGCCCACGATTACTCTTACCACATGCCCTGGCCGAAATCTGTTTGTCAAACCCCAGTTGATTACCATGCACCACGTGCCATCAACATCACATGATACTTTTCCAAAACAGGTTCAATATATCATTAAGTCAATATTAGCATTTGATTGTCCAAAATCATGTCATGAGCACGTAGCAGGTCTAAGCAGTATACTACAACGATCTAAAACCCATGTTGGCAATTTAATAATGTCCAACTAGTAAACCACAACTAGGGTGACAAGGGTCATGGCACATACTTAAGTAATCAAGGTGTCATATAGCAAATTGGTATTTATCTAACCCCCAGGTTTAAACAAAGTATTTTTCTAATTGAACTAGCATGCAATAGTTTAAATCAAAATAGATTTCGAAATAGGATCAACATGGTCAAAGCACAACTTGCCTGGCCCTTGCAAACTTTACTGTCTTTTACTCTTTATCCTTGATCCTTGATCCTCGAGCTTCAACTTCCACTTTCTCGATCCTGAGCTCGCTCGAACGACTTCCGGACGACACGTCTAACGATTAAAGAAGAAGCAAATACAAACCAATTCAAAAGACAAATCAAGTAAACTCCAAATTAAGAACGAACAGCATTGGGCACAACGGCTTGGGAGAGATTTGGGAACTCGAACGGATTAGATCGAAGAGTTGACAAAAAAGAACGGGCTTCCGGCAAAACTCCGAAAAGGGAAAGATTAATAACTGGGAAAGAAAGAATAATATTCCGAAGAATATTTCTTCCGAAGTTATTATCTTGATTGGACAGATAGCGACATATGGGCTCTCGATCTATAGATCGGGTCCATACGGATATGTTAGTTCGCAGTGAACTAAACTGATTCTCGAAGTTGACTTTTGTTGACCGAACGGACACAGTCAAACAAAAGAGAGATGGATAGATCGGGCACAGGGGTATGACAGATGGCCAATGGTCTATCGACCAAGTCCACGAAGGAATTCTCGATTACTGGCAGATTAGGTCTTCAGGGATAAGACAAGACAAGTGTCTTACCACGGTTGAAACAACGGAAAAGATTGTAAAGATAACAACGCGGCTCACGATAAACTTAGTTCATCGAACCGGTCTTAGGTTAGGTTTTGATTCGGCTTGAAGATGATATGACGATGAGACTAGGCTCTCGTCATGATAATAGAACAGGTGAAGGTATCGCACTAGGGTTTGTGCAAGAATACACGCATGCGATGACAATGAGGCGAAGAGAGCCAATTGTTAACGATGAAACGTTAACGATGGAACGTTAACGACGAAACGTTAACGGTGGAACGTTAATGACGGAGCGTTAACGGCAAGACGTTAACGGAGGAACGTTAACGACGAAACGTTAACGACGGAGCGTTAACGACGGAGCGTTAACGATGAAACGTTAACGGCAACAGGTAACGGAGGAACGTTAACGGTGGAGCGTTAACGACGGAGCGTTAACGGCGGAGCGTTAACGACGGAGCGTTAACGGCGAACGTTAACGGCAAAACGTTAACGGTGGATCGTTAAACAACGATAGGAGACTTCACGAAGCGAAGTAGCGACCGTCGATACAACGACATGGACGCGACAAAACGCTACCAAGGACGGCTAACCGGTGTGCGAACCGGCGGCACGGGCTAGGTTGAAAAACGACGGGTTTAGGCCGGAATCGGCTCCGACGGCAAACGGAGACCAAAAGAACCTTAATGATGGACCAAAACAGTACAAGATGACCCTCCGGACGCGACAACACGGCCGGAGCGAACCAAAATATGCGGCGTCAAAAGGCGACGCGCGGCGACGGCAAACGGTGGCCTAAATATATAAAAAAAATTCCGGAGGATGGGATGGCAAAGGGAGAATGTCTACTGCGTAGAACGCGGCGAGACGATCTCAACGGTATAGGCGGATTTTGCGGCGCCCTTCCGGATTAATCACAAACTGGCGATTAACGGGTTTCGGATCAAAACTTTGGACGGCCATAACTTCTAGAATAATGATCGGAACTTAACGAAATTTGACCGAGAGCTAGATGGAAATAAAAGGCACACCGTGACGCAGGTGGCTCGAAGAAATACCTTCTGGAACAGCGGGGGACGCGCGAGGAAGTTTGCCGCTGTCTGGAACGCAGTCTAAACGGAGAAATTAATTTGCTGCGCCAAATCCAGAGGGCAAAACCTTGGGGCAAGATGTGCATCCTGTAGAGGACATCCCCAGGAGTCTACACAAAAAATTTCACCGTCAAACTCGAAAAATTGAGGGAGTTATGGCCTCGGCAAGATTCGAGATTGAAACGGCCGTAACTTTTGATCCCGTGGACCAAATTGGCTGAATTTTGGACAGCAAGTATATGGTACCTTGTGGCACACCACGGAGAAGACGGATCTCGAAAAGAGTCGACGAGTTGCCCGGGACGCGGCTCCAAAGTTCGGCCGGCGTTGGGCGACGTTCGGACGACATTGGATGGATCTCGGAGTTTTGGAGATGATCCGGAGGTTGTATATCCGTGGGAGAGGTCTAGGGGCACTTATATAGGTTTGGGGAAGAGGCTAGATCAAGAAAAATCAAGTTTGGACGCGTTTGGAGGTGTTTGGGTCGGTTTGGGCATTTTATCGAGCACTCTCCGTGCTGGAATCGGATCCGGGCGACGTGGCCTCGCCTGGGGGCGACACGTGGCGGGGGGGCTGCCTGGGTGCGGCACGGCTTGGCCCAGCCGGCTGGCGCGTGGGCCAGCGGCGTCGCGTGGTGGGCGGAGGCATGGCGCGAGGTGGCCTGGCGTGGCCGTCGCAGTGAGGCGGCCAGCGGCGAGCTGAGCCGGGCTGGCTGGCCCGGGGAGGCGGCCTGGCGCGCAGGGCGGGCCCGGCTGGCGGGGTGGGCCGGCGGGAGAGAGAGAAGAGGATGAGGCCCAAACAATTTTCGAAATTTTTCCAGCATTTTCCCAATAAAACAATTCCAATAAATCCAATTAAATCATTAGAGGCAATAAAAATACCAAAAAAAATTCTAGGAAAATTCTAGAAAATATTTTGAGACATTTTCAACTCAAATAAAATATTTTCAACAAAACTTTATATAAACTTTTCCAAATAATTTATTAATTCTAACAAAAGGGCTTAATACAAAATGATTCCGAATAAATCCAATAAATAGCAAACGAGCTCCGAAAAATCTCAAAAATTACAAAAGAACTTCTTGAAACACAAGGAATCCAAATAAAATAAAATAAACTTTATTTGGGGTTTAGAATAATCAAATTAAATTGTTTTAGCTTTTAGAAAATTCAAATCAAGTTTTATAAACTGAGAAAATCAACTAAAATTTTGGGAAGCTAAACTAAACCAAAATTTTTAAAACCCAAATTTTGGGATGTTACAAATCTCCCTTAACAGAATCTCGTCCCGAGATTCGTGGTGACTAAAGAATTAGGTTCAGGGACTCAACTCTTGAGCTTCCTCGAACTTCCAAGCAACTACACATCGACAGGGTCGCTTCAACGAACAAGCGCTTGGTAACATCCAAAATTTTGCAGTCGCTCCTTGCGGATGAGGTCCTCTTACAAGTCCACCGACTCCAAGCGTTCGCCGCCACGAGGCACTTCTTCTACGGAAAATCTTGATACTAACTTTGTCGGGAAATCTTGAACATCTTCTGCACTCATGCTGACGTTTCTGGTAACTCCATTGATAGGCTCCTTGCTTCTGTTCCTAAACACTTGATTTTCCGCTTCTTCTAGAAATTGGACAAGCTGTATCTGACAACAAAGCTTATATGCAATTACGCAGTCTCCATCAAGACTTGAACGGCATTCCTGTTGGTCTGGCACTATCTTTGTCGGCTTGATTCTTCAGCATTGATTGAAACTCTGTATCAACTGAATACTCCTTAACAATTCACCTTCTGACGTAAGTGTCTCGGTAGGTGAAGGACTAGGATTGAAGTGGGCAGGTATAACACCTTTTCTCCTAGGACAACTATTAGCAAAGTCTCCCGGCTCATTGCATCTGAAGCAACACTTGACTGACATCCGTTGGCTTTCTCCTGACATGATACTAATCTTGGTAGGGTAGAGCTGAGATCGATGCGATCAGCGGTGATCACTTTCTTTTGAGGGCAGTGATTAGAAAAATATCCTGGCTGACGGCAGGCAAAGCAGACTCTAGAAACCAGGCTTCTTCCTTGAGAACTTTTCACTAGGTTGATGTTATGGAAACTCCAACCATCAGGGCGAAGCACAGGTGAAGGTGTCTCTAACAAAGTTTGAGCAGTATGGCAACTAAATTGTTGAGGGGTACTCCTCATTCGCTGTTGCGGTGGTCCTTCTTGACAAACTTTCTGACGCTTGCGGTGGTCTTCCAATTCCTTGCACTCATCTTTCAGGTTAAGGCCTTTGTTAACCAATTCTTCTTGCTTCAACTGACTCCTTAAGCAAGTTGCTTCCATAGCCTTACCATTCACTTTCTGTGTTAAAATCTTTACTGACGTAATTTCTGGGATGATCATGGCTTTCGAAATTGCTTGATCTTTCTGTGGCATTCCTTAACAAATGACCTGACTCACCACAGTTGTAACATGAACGTTTGGGTCATCGTGTCGGGTTGATGGGGCATTCTCTAGGCTAATGACCTCATTTATCACACAGGAAACAATTCCATGGTGACCAAGTACTACTGATTTCCTGAGATAGATGGATAGGGTTGACATGTTTCTTCTTCTTTATTCCTTCACGTGGCACAGCTGGTGCGGATGACAATCCCTCTCTTTTTACTAACACTTGAGCAATGACAGCTCGAAAATTCTCTCGCTGATGCCGAGTCACAGCGGTCACTATTGGATCTAAGGGACATTGAGCTGGGCAATGATCACGACCTTCGCAAAGATAGCAGGTGATATTGCGCATAGGACATTCTCTGGGTAAATGGCTTCCTTCACAGCTGGAACAATTGATTGCATGTTCATCAGTAGTGTATCCTATTTCTCCACATCGGATGCATGCACGGTCTTCTAACTTGTTTGGTTGACAACACTTCAAAGAACAACATCTCGGTATGGTATTAGGTGCAGGGGTTGTACTCTTCTCTGAACTCGCGGTAGTCACACTATCTTCTGATGACGCAACAAACTGACGAAGGGCGGTGGCAATTTCCAACCAAGTGATAGTATGTCCATCTTCCGAGGTGGCGTAGAAACCTCTCTTCCAGGCTAATGCATCTCCTTCTAACTGACAAGTAGCACAGGGGACCTTCTCTTCATCTTCACATTACACCAAAGCTAGCTTCTCTCCTATGACACGAAGCCATATTTCTGCGTCTTTGAGAGTGGCTGATCCATCAAACACGGGTGGGTTGGTCTTCATGAACAAGTCAAACTTTGACTGTGAACAGGAGGTTGCGACTTGGTGGTGGAGGGTTGATTTTGGCACTTGATAACATTCATCTGTTGCATCATTATGCATAAGCTGAGTTTGGGTAGGGACAAAGCGATCCAAGTGTCGAATTGTCACGGTTGGTGCAGGGACAATTTGTTGGTCATGATCGCTTTAACACCGACACGTAGTAGCAATCGAGGCCCGACTTGCCTTGCCTCAAAGTTACTGCTGTAGTTGGTCCTTTCCATCTTTTGTCCACTCCGGGGTTTTAGGTAAGAGGGAAAAAGCATAGATGAGGTTCAAGAATCCTATTGCAGGGGAGCAGGTTTAACCCAAGAACTTATACAAACATTATTAAGAACTTGGTATGGTTGCTTATCCAAGCCTAAAAGCTTTGCAACACATACTGCACACTCAGCAATCAATGAAGGACCAAGTTCCTAAGCACACAATAATCTAGCGTCTAAAAGGGGTAACACTCCTATCTTAAGAGACGCGACTCTCACACATGAGTCTCAACTTACTACTAAGCATTGGTTCTTCAAGCTTCTAGAACACTTCATCGATCCACTTCTCTTCGAGCTCGATGATTCCTGACTTCACGATCTTCAGGGTTAACGGCGACATCCAGTACTTTCTCCTTAAGTGTGAAACATCATTAACTATTTGGAACAACTTAGGTAAGATTTCCATTTAAATCGAAGGGAAGGATAGAACTTTCAGCAAAGAGGAAAGAATGGAAGAATAAGATAAGTCAAGAATGTATTATTCTTTCAAGTTAAATTTTCTCTTTAGAAAATAATTTTGAAGCTCCTAAAGACGGCCAATCTATCTAGGGTCAAGTCCTACAGTCAGTATGGCTCTGATACCACCTCTGTCGGGACCCGAATTTGCAAATCCGGACCCTCTGTGTATTCAGCACTAGTCCAGGATCACGCTAGTGCACACAGTCTCAACATAGATGAATATCACAATCATACACAGCGGAATAGTAAAAATAACTCAATAATAGAATATAAACTATTGAGCGACCTTAAGGTCAACCTTACATTTGCGAAGCCTTGACGGCTTCAACTCCAAATAAGCAGCAGCGGAACGAAGAACATCGGTGAATCCCATCAATACGCCACAGGCAAGCGATGTGGTTCGACTCCTAGATAATCGCCTTCTCACGGAACTTCTTCTTCTTCGACGATGTAGACTTTTGCTCACTGGTGATTGTTTGTTTGCAAGGGGTGAGTACATAAAGCACTCAGCAAGTCATGCACAGAATGCAAGTCTAATAGCTATATGCATGGCTTATTCCAAATGACAGGCTGAAGGGGTTATTTTGCAATAAACAGCATTTCACAAATATTCATAATAGATTGTAAAGCGGTAAAAACAGATAATAATAGTAATAATTTCACAGTTGTTTCAAAAGTAAATCCTTCCACATCCTTAACCAATTATCACTTTTCCATAGGCAAACTGCCTCCAAACCCAAGTTCAATTTTGAAAAAATCTAACCCTTGACTGTAATCCCCGAGCATTGTCGATGCAGTGGACTCGGCTATTCGAATAGGTTTTACACTCTGCAGAGGTTATACACTTTACCCACAAGATACAATCCACTCACCACGTCAGCCGTGAATCGCCATACAAGAGTATGCGAATGAGCGATCATAACAAAGCCTTTCGGAAGCCTCAAACAACACAGGTGGTCCTCTCCGGTTCGTGCTCTACACCATCCCTTCCCTTAGCCAAGGCGAAGTATGGGACCAACACACCGTTAGATGGGTATCTGGCCACAGCCACGATACGCTCCCCCGTACAATCACACAAACGGTGTAACTGACACCCTGAGGCTCCACAAGTGAGTCCTTAGCGACTTAGTCAACTAGGGCCGTCCCATTCCAGCCATGTGGTTGTACGATTGACTCAGTTCAAAGGCTTGCAAGGTTAAGTCCTTAGGGTGACCAGGGCAAGACTACCCGAAAAACCAAATCAACATCCCCAATGCCACAACTGGCCCACCTGATTACTCTTACCACATGCCCCGGTCGAAATCTGTTTGTCAAACCCCAGTTGATTACCATGCACCACGTGCCATCAACATCACATGATACTTTTCCAAAACAGGTTCAATATATCATTAAGTCAATATTAGCATTTGATTGTCCAAAATCATGTCATGAGCACGTAAGTGTCTAAGCGATACTACAACGATCTAAAACCCATGTTGGCAATTTAATAATGTCCAACTAGTAAACCACAACTAGGGTGACAAGGGTCATGGCACATACTTAAGTAATCAAGGTGTCATATAGCAAATTGGTATTTATCTAACCCCCAGGTTTAAACAAAGTATTTTTCTAATTGAACTAGCATGCAATAGTTTAAATCAAAATAGATTTGAAATAGGATCAACATGGTCAAAGCACAACTTGCCTGGCCCTTGCAAACTTCTTGTCTTTTACTCTTTATCCTTGATCCTTGATCCTCGAGCTTCAACTTCCACTTTCTCGATCCTCAGCTCGCTCGAACGACTTCCGGACGACACGTCTAACGATTAAAGAAGAAGCAAATACAAACCAATTCAAAAGACAAATCAAGTAAACTCCAAATTAAGAACGAACAGCATTGGGCACAACGGCTTGGGAGAGATTTGGGAACTCGAACGGATTAGATCGAAGAGTTGACAAAAGAAGCGGGCTTCGGCAAAACTCGAAAGGAAAGATTAATAAGCGGGAAAGAAAGAATAATATTCGAAGAATATTTCTTCAAGTTATTATCTTGATTGGACGAATAGCGACATATGGGCTCTCGATCTATAGATCGGGTCCATACGGATATGTTAGTTCGCGATGAACTAAACTGATTCTCGAAGTTGACTTTTGTTGACCGAACGGACACAGTCAAACAAAAGAGAGACGGATAGATCGGGCACAGGGGTATGACAGATGGCCAATGGTCTATCGACCAAGTCCACGAAGGAATTCTCGATTACTGGCAGATTAGGTCTTCAGGGATAAGACAAGACAAGTGTCTTACCACGGTTGAAACAACGGAAAAGATTGTAAAGATAACAACGCGGCTCACGATAAACTTAGTTCATCGAACCGGTCTTAGGTTAGGTTTTGATTCGGCTTGAAGATGATATGACGATGAGACTAGGCTCACGTCATGATAATAGAACAGGTGAAGGTATCGCACTAGGGTTTGTGCAAGAATACACGCATGCGATGACAATGAGGCGAAGAGAGCCAATTGTTAACGATGGAACGTTAACGACGAAACGTTAACGGTGGAACGTTAATGACGGAGCGTTAACGGCAAGACGTTAACGGAGGAACGTTAACGACGAAACGTTAACGACGGAGCGTTAACGATGGAGCGTTAACGATGAAACGTTAACGGCAACAGGTAACGGAGGAACGTTAACGGTGGAGCGTTAACGACAAACGTTAACGGCAAAACGTTAACAGGGAAACGTTAACGGCGAACGTTAACGGCAAAACGTTAACGGTGGATCGTTAAACAACGATAGGAGACTTCACGAAGCGAAGTAGCGACCGTCGATACAACGACATGGACGCGACAAAACGCTACCAAGGACGGCTAACCGGTGTGCGAACCGGCGGCACGGGCTAGGTTGAAAAGCGACGTTTAGGCGGAATCGGCCCGACGGCAAACGGAGACCAAAAGAACCTTAATGATGGACCAAAACAGTACAAGATGACCCTCCAGGACGACAACACGGCGGAGCGAACCAAAATATGCGGCGTCAAAAGCGGCGCGGCGGCAACAAGCGGTGGCCTAAATATATAAAAAATTCCGGAGGATGGGATGGCAAAGGGAGAATGTCTACTGCGAGAACGCGGCGAGACGATCTCAGCGGTATAGGCGGATTTTGCGGCGCCCTTCGGATTAATCACAAGCTGGCGATTAACGGGTTTGGATCAAAACTTTGGACGGCCATAACTTCTAGAATAATGATCGGAACTTAACGAAATTTGACCGAGAGCTAGATGGAACCAAAAGGCACACCGTGACGCAGGTGGCTCGAAGAAATACCTTCTGGAACAGCGGGGACGCGAGGAAGTTTGCCGCTATGCAGGCAGTCTGAACGGAGAAATTAATTTGCTGCGCCAAATCCAGAGGGCAAAACCTTGGGGCAAGATGTGCATCCTGTAGAGGACATCCCCAGGAGTCTACACAAAAAATTTCACCGTCAAACTCGAAAAATTGAGGGAGTTATGGCCTCGGCAAGATTCGAGATTGAAACGGCCGTAACTTTTGATCCCGTGGACCAAATTGGCTGAATTTTGGACAGCAAGTAGATGGTACCTTGTGGCACACCACGGAGAAGACGGATCTCGAAAAGAGTCGATGAGTTGCCCGGGACGCGGCTCCAAAGTTCGGCCGGCGTTGGGCGACGTTCGGACGACATTGGATGGATCTCGGAGTTTTGGAGATGATCCGGAGGTTGTATATCCGTGGGAGAGGTCTAGGGGCACTTATATAGGTTTGGGGAAGAGGCTAGATCAAGAAAAATCAAGTTTGGACGCGTTTGGAGGTGTTTGGGTCGGTTTGGGCATTTTATCGAGCACTCTCCGTGCTGGAATCGGATCCGGGCGACGTGGCCTCGCTGGGGCGACACGTGGCGAGGCTGCCTGGAGTGCGGCACGGCTTGGCCCAGCCGGCTGCTGGCGTGGGCCAGCGGCGTCGCTGGGTGGGCGGAGGCATGGCGCTGAGGCGGCTGGGCGCGTGGCCGTCGCAGGAGGCGGCCAGCGAGCGAGCAGCCGGGCCGGCTGGGAGGCGGCCTGGCCAGGGCGGCCCGCTGGCGGGGTGGGCCGGGCGGGAGAGAGAAGAGGATGAGGCCCAAACAATTTTGAAATTTTTCCAGCATTTTCCCAATAAAACAATTCCAATAAATCCAATTAAATCATTAGAGGCAATAAAAATACCAAAAAAAATTCTAGGAAAATTCTAGAAAATATTTTGAGACATTTTCAACTCAAATAAAATATTTTCAACAAAACTTTATATAAACTTTTCCAAATAATTTATTAATTCTAACAAAAGGGCTTAATACAAAATGATTCCGAATAAATCCAATAAATAGCAAACGAGCTCCGAAAAATCTCAAAAATTACAAAAGAACTTCTTGAAACACAAGGAATCCAAATAAAATAAAATAAACTTTATTTGGGGTTTAGAATAATCAAATTAAATTGTTTTAGCTTTTAGAAAATTCAAATCAAGTTTTATAAACGCGAGAAAATCAACGAAAATTTTTGGGAAGCTAAACTAAACCAAAATTTTTAAAAACCCAAATTTTGGGATGTTACATTCGGGCTAGAGGACGGTGCACATGAAGAATGGTTAGTCACGTGAGTATGGCATGGTGGCCGTACGCGTGCAAGAGTTGTTAGTCACGTGAGTATGGCTGGGTTGCCATATGCGTGCAAGAGCTGTATTTGGCCAGGTTGGGCCAAGTGGAGTTGTGTTGAATACAGACTACTTCTAGGATTAGGAGTGGGACTCCTTCTTGGATTAGGAGTAGGAATTGTATTCAACACTCTATGTATTTGCTCTGTATAAATAGGGGGATGCGTCTCCTGTTTATGCATCAAGTCTTGGGTAGGTTTTAGGGTTGTACTCTTTTGTTTGGAGTACTTTAGACAAAAATAAATAAAGATCAATTCTTACAGATCCTTTCGCGCTACAGTAACCACGTTACTACAGTGTTCTCTGTTTTGTTCTTGTTTGCATGATTGTTCTGGTTCTAGATTAGTTTTTGTTCCTTGAGTTTCATCTTGATTTGATTCATCAAAAACCTTTTTAGGGTATTGATTTAGAGTTCCTCAAAGTTTAGTTGATTAATCTTTTTTCGTTCTTGATTAAACTACGAGTTTTGATTAGATCAGTTTTCGTCAAGTTCTATCACAGCAAACTTGCGAGGTTCATAACTTTTGATCCATATGTCCGATCGAGCTGATTCTTTTTTGGGTTAGATTTGTATTGGAATCTTGTTTCTTGTGTCCAAATTTTAGATCGATCCGACGGTTGGAGCTCCAAAAATTTGCATTTTACCGAACGTATGTCAATCTGTTTTTGTCGAATACGAGGCAATTATTTGGTTTTTGTTTATGGTGAACTTTTAGTAGATCAAAGATTTGGTTTTAACTTTCGCACAATCATTCACCCCCCTTTGATTTCTATATTCGTATACATCGATCCTACACAAGCCAACTTGGTGATTGGACAACTCGCTGACCTTTACTGTCCCCACAGGTTCCTTCTCACGGACTTGACCACACTTTCATTCACTAAACTTTTCTCACACAATACTACATAATAACCAGCTACAAAAACAAGTCCATGTCCACCACCACAATCAACACTCACTAATTTTTAAAAATAGGGAGGGAGAAAAGAGGTGGAGTATGTCTAACTACGCAAAGATGCTTTGGAAGTGGAAGTGGGTTCCCAAGAAGACAGAACCTACCTTGGTAATTATTTCAAGAATGCACATGTACCACTTGAGTTTTTGCACCCATAGTGCGATTATGGTGATCCCGTGAGGATCATTTAATCCACACATCCAGACATCGTTGCCCGATGCACTACACATGCAAGAATCTCTACATAAGTGAATATCACATGTTTATATTTCACATTGCATGCTGCACATCGGACTACACAAAGATGCTTTGGAAGTGTAAGTGAGTTGTGAAGAAGACAGGAACTTACCCTGATAATTCTTTCAAGGACAAACCCATCATAGTTTCCATACCTGCAGTGCGACTGTGGTAATCCCCTGTGGATCATTCAATCCACACATCCGAACAAGTAGTATCAAGAGAGCGTTATTCATTTATTGTGGTTACTAGTGGTATCTTTGGATACCTGTCTTCTCAACTTGTGATGTCATTGAGGTTATTGTTCATTCCTACAAATGACATCCTTGGTTATTTGAATTCTTTCAAAGTGGTATCAATGAATTTTAAATCCTCCTACAAGTGGTACTTTGATTGCCTCTTGTAGCCTCTACGTTGATACCCAAATTCTTTTGAGTTGGATTCTCCATAAGCTTAAATGCATTGTAAGTTCAATCGCTTAAGAACTCTCTGTGTGAGGTTCTTTATGAATTGAAATACATAAAAAAAGGAGAAATTCCATTTGAGCATCATTCTTTATGAAAATTCTTTATGCTCATTCTTGAATGAAGATTTTCAAGCAAAACCCTTGAGATAAATTTTAAAGTGGTATCTTATTTCTCAAGTGGTATTTGTGTTGGGTTTCTCATTTAACCCTATCAGGCAAAATTATAGATTCTACAAGTGAATCATGATGTTTATCGTAAAGCCTAATAAAATGAAGTGAGTTATTTGAATTAGTTTTAAATAACCCTTGTGATACCTACTCTTGCACTTTGAACTTAAATTCTTTCAATTGGTATCCAAACTCAAAATATGGCCTCCTTTCAAGTGTTTACTCTTCTTGACCATATTTCAAAAAATTTGCCAAACTTGTTTCTTTGCCTTGCATTTGGTATCAAGCCATCATTTGGCATCTTGTCTTTTAATTGGTATCAAATCTAAAAGCTTGCAAAACGTATCTGATTTATTTGAATCAATCTTCCAATTCCTTGTCAAGGTCATGTGATTTCACATTAATTCTCCTATGACCTACATTTGAAAGAGGGGAAGAATTCTAAAAGAAGAAAATTCTAAAAGTTTTGGTATAGAGCCACAAATCATTTGTGTGATTTTTGCTCTACCACTTAGCACTCGATGTTCATGTTCTCCTTCTTGGTCTTTCAAGTTGGCTTTTCCATTTTTGATGCCAAAAGGGGGAGAATTGTTTACTAATTCCCTCCATAGAAAAAGAAAGGAATTTTAATGAGTGCCAATTCCCTTGCTTTGCTTGTGTGCTATTTGGATTTGCAATTTGTATTTTACATTTAATTGGTATAAAGCCACAAAAATTGCCACAAGTGGTGTTGTTGAAACCCTCCATCATGCTTAATTTATTCAATACCAAAAGGGGGAGATTGTAAGTTCAAGCTTATGAAGTT
This sequence comes from Rhipidocladum racemiflorum, assembly GCA_036346355.1. Lineage (NCBI taxonomy): Eukaryota > Viridiplantae > Streptophyta > Magnoliopsida > Poales > Poaceae > Rhipidocladum > Rhipidocladum racemiflorum. The sequence goes on from CM070583.1 coordinate 57,349,796, forward strand.
CAAGTCTCTCTTCCTCACATTATTTTAAGTTGGATGTTCATTTGTTTTTTGTGCTTATTAACAAAAAGGGGGAGAATTATGTGAACTTTCCTCAATTGCCTTGCACATGTGTTTATCTCATGCATCTTCATATGCATCATGTGCATAGCATGCCATGGTAGAATATAGTTTATTAACATAAAATGACATGTATGGATATAAAATGCTTAATATTTGTTCTATATTGATATATATCCATTAGTGCAATTGTGGAAAAGGGTTTTGTCATCAATCACCAAAAAGGGGGAGATTGTAAGTACAACCTCCATTAGGTTGATCCATTAAGTTGGTTTTGGTGATTAATGACAAATCCTAATATGAGACTAATGTTTAGGTAATTACTATTTTCGTCTCATCAAGAATGATTGGTGATCATTGACAAATCTAATTTTTAATGAGACTAACATATTTATTGAGCTTATGTTTAGTAGCCTCACATTTGGATGGAAAATGGAAAACCCAAGGTATGCATTGTATCAATGTTCATTATTTTATTGCATACTTAGGATTTAAGTTGAAGTATGAATTTCTCCACTGCTTTAACAAAAAATTGTGTATCATGTTTCCCAATCCATATATTACATGGATGCACACATTTAGGGGGAGTTCACAGTCTAACTTAATGTTTCATTGCATTGATCTATTTCTCATTACCATATATAAAGGATCAAGACATTGAAACTAAATCTTTGAGTATATATTTAACACGCCTAGTTGTAGTATACTTATGGTATTGTAGGATATGCTCCAAAGCAGTAAAATTGAATATGTGCATTTTGGTTCAAAGTCAACTATATGTATGCACATATACTTGTGGAGTTTATTCTATAGTTGATGGTTTAGACTAATGATCATTTCCATACATTCCACATATTATGGATCATTACTTTCCATCAACATGAGTATATGAAAACTCGTGTAGTTGTTATATACTCATATCAATTTAAATGAACATTTAAATTGAGGTTGTTTATCTCTTAATCATCAAAGAATGTTCATCATGTGTTGATGGTGTTCTTGTGATCGATTAAGGATAATCGATAGTTCTTGAGTATAATGAAGCATTAGTTGCATCAATATACTTAATAAACAAATACAATTATTCATTAAAATTGATTTAGGTTATGCTCAATCATTATGGAGGCATCCATTATGTGTTAATGGAGTGCAATAGATGATTGTGGCAACCATGTGTGTTGGACTAATGCTTTCAAATGAGTTGTGAAAGTAGGATTTACTCCAAGTGGTTGAGAAGATGAAGAAACGGAACAAGGACAACATCATGAAGTGATGAACGTCAAGAGGAGATCCCGATGAGAAGAAAAGAAAAGAAGGTTCATCAAGAGGAGAAGAACAAGATGTTGTGAGAGCCGGGTGATGATCCGGTAAAAGAGAAATAGAGCTGGGTGACGATCTTGAAGAGAAGATGATCGTAAATCATGAGGACTTCAAGAGAGAGCAAAGTGATAATCCCAGGGAAATGAGGTATGATTGAAGATCATAAAGACCCCCAAGGGGATTGATCGCGTGCGGCGTCAAAGGTAACTAGATAGAGTGTCTAGTTATAGGGTTGCCGTACTATCAAGAGGGATGCAACATTGGTGATTTAGAAATGTCTCTGTGCTCAAGTGCTATCTATCCTTATATAGATGAGAGACACAAAACACATCATGAACACCGGGAATGCTTATCATTCTGTCTGGATCGGATGTTCCGATCAGTGGATCGGATGTTCCGATCCATCGGTAAGTCCGGTGGTTTGGTGGTAAGAGTATAGAACCTCTTTGTTTTGATCGGAAGTTCCGATCAGGGGATCGGAAGGTCCAATCCCTCGGAAAGTCCAAGGGTAAGTTGTCTAAGTCTCAGGTGCTCCATTGTGAGGATCGGAAGTTCCGATCGGTGTGATCGGATAGTCCGATTAAGACTTAGAAACTTTTCGAGTTGGTTCTAGTAAGAGTGCCTCTCTGTTTTGGGTACTTTCTGGGCAGATTGGATGTTCCGATGTTGGATCAGATGTTCCGATCTAGACTTAGAAACTTTTTGAAAAGTTTCTGCAAAGGTGCTTCTCTGCCCAGATCGGAAGTTCCGATACAAGTTCTGATCTTAGTTCTGATGTGTATATTGGATTGAGTTTGTTCTGGAGTTTTTGCCTGATCGGAAGTTCCGATGTTGGGATCGGAAGTTCCGATGTGTGTAAAACGGCTAGTTTTTGTGACACCACGGAGTGTCGAAACCTTATTTAATGTGAATGTTGAGCTCAAAAACATTATGAAATATGGTATTGGAGGTTAAAACCATATGGTATGAGGTTTAATTGCGTTTCCGGGAGTTTGGGCCTTTCCGGGGGAGTTTGGGCCTAAAAGAAGGGGTTGTGGGCTTTGGTGGGATGGAGTTTGAGTCCTTTTAGGACTAGGAGACTAGTTTGGGCTGGTAAATAGAGCCCCCCTGCCCATGTATGCGCCCCCACCCCTTTGGTGCGCCCCTCCCTCCCCCTCCATGCCCTAGCCGCCACCCCCCACCTCCCCCTCTCCCTTGCATGCGCCCCCATTGCCCCCATTGCTCCCCACCTCTCCACCGCCTCTCCTCCACCCCTTGCTGCCCTAGGGTAGCCTCTCCACCCCTGCGCCTCGGAGATCCATCCATTGGAGCGAGGAGCGAGGAGCGAGGAGCGATCCAGGAGGAGATCTATTGGGTTTTCGTGCGTCGGGCGAAGGTATGGCCATGGGAAACCTTGGGGTTGATCTAGATACTGTTCTAAGGGTCATTATCATGTTTTTAGATCAATTGGTGGTGCTGGAATTGAGTAGATTGGATTAGATCTAGAAGTTGCCACGTTCTCTGTTTCGGGCAGCATGTGCAGTCGACCTAGGGTTTGGGTTTTCGTCAATTTAGAGTTGGAATTTGGTCGTACGGCTGTTGAAGAAGTTGTAGATAATTTCAATACCTTTCAGTGGGTATAAAGAACGTTAAATTCCGCCCAGCCGTTTGAAAGTTATGCTTGTTTTACCGAACGTATTAAAATCTGTGACGTGATTGGAACATATCACGGTATTTTGTAGATTAAACAACTTTAGAGTCCGAATCAGTCTTTCCATATACTTAGAAAAAGTTAGGAAATTTCCTAAGCTATGCAAGGATGTACTCGTTTAATTGATTCGGAGTCCCAGAACTCAAGTTGTGCCTTTTGGAAGGCTGCTGTCCCGACGGGACAGAACCTCTGTTTTTGGGTTTAGCGAGTAGTTTGCGATGTCGGGTTAGAAGATGGTTTGCCTACTATTTTGTGGACATGATTGTGAGTGTGTGGTACCTATGTGCAGGTGGTGTGACCCCGGGAGTGCCTTCTACTTCTCACCAATCCGTTGCCCGTGGTTGAGGCAAGTGTATTGTAATGGATAGCGGTTTGTAGGTTGCTAGTTGAGACTAGATGAACTTGATTATATGATATGATCACTTGCCATGCTTTTATGATTGCCTATGATGTGATGAGTATGCTATGATGCCATGTGTTAATGTACAAGTTAATTATGATGTTGGCATATTTGCATACATGGCATGTTACATGGCCCGGGCGGTGACAAAATCATAACTAATCCGGGGAAGGTCGGTGAGAAAGTTATGACTATTCCGGAGAGCCAATGAGTAAGTCCTACATCGTGATTCCATCTACCGCGGTGTTTGGAAGCGAGGAGTAGGCACTCTCCATCTTTGGGATGGAAGGGGGGAGAGGGTGCACACCGACGGGTGTGTACTCAACCATACCGGTATGAGTTTCCAAGGAGATATGAGCATCGCATCGCATCGCATTGCATACATAATGATGATGATAATGATTTGTGAACATGAATGAGATGATATACATGATGTGAGTTGTTGTAGCCATGTAACTGTTTATGTTTGTACCATTGCAATATACTTGCTGAGTTTTGAACTCACGCTTGTGTTTTCTTGTTGTTTTAGGTACCATGAGACCAGCATGCGGGGAAGGGAAATAGTAACACTTCTGCACGTAGCTTCACTCATTTGATTTCACAAGTCATTCAATTAGTTTTTGAGAATAAACTGCGTGTGATGATTATTGCTTTAAAGTTTAGCTTTGCTTTATGAGAGTCTTATTGTTCGTTTGACTCTTGGAGACATTAAATGCTTGAAAGTAGACTTATATTGTCGTTAAGTCTTTAATTATTGCTGTTTTAGCTGTCTCTCATATTGCCTTATATTGCTTTACTGTGTTGCTCCTTCAAATCATGTTAAAACAAAGGAGATGTTGCCGAAATCTCGGTTTTTAGCATGTACGCCTTTGCTGGAATTTATGTTTAATTGTGGTATTTAGATGTTGTTTAGCTTATGTTTGGTAGCATTCAGGCATATTAAATGCCGAGGTGTTACAGTTTTCTTGCTCCAACGGCTAGTCTTTGGGTGTTGGGTATAAATACCCCCCTTGGCCGGTTGGGAGATGTTGTTGAGGATATTGTTGAAGGGCTAAACAAGAGGTTGAACTAGTTGAGTAGAGAGAACACCTTGTGATGCATTTGTTGCTCCTTGGTCATCTCATTAGCTAGAGAGAGCTCTAATCACATGTGTTTTAATTAGGAGTGGATTGAGTATCCACCTTGGCTCCTTCCCTTTGATCTTAGTGATCCCTCTTTGAGTGAGGTGTGGGAAGTGAGAGTTAGTGCTAAGAGTGAGATAGATTGAGATACATCTTGAGCACTAGAGTTCATGTCCTAGATCATCCATTCATTGGATTCGTTACTCTTGGAGTTTGAGCACTCCTAGACGGCTAGGTGTCGCTCACGAGCAACCAAAAGTGTGTGGTGTGCCGTGAGAAGTTTGTTGAAGGTCCAATTTCGCCTCCGAAAGGGAAGAAATCAAGAAGTGGAGCCATATCTCAAGCGTGACCGAGATTGGCGAGGAATAGGGTTGGAAAAAACCTGGCTCAAGTGTGACCGAGCCTCTTCAACGAAGACGTAGGAACCTCCGTGGAGGAAGTGCGAACTTCAGTAAACAAATCATCGTGTCAATCCTTTACTTTTGCTTATTGTTTTACTTTGCTATCTTGTATTGGATTGATCTATCTAGGGTTGATTATTTCTCTAGCTAGCTTTACTTCAAGTTGTTGATACTTGCTTGTGCTAGCTTTGAGTAGAAATCATTTTGTGTTTAGGCATAATTCGTTTTGCAATTCTCTAGCCTCTGAACTAATCGGACATTCCGATAGTCAATCGGAAGTTCCGATTAGTATCGGAAGTTCCGATCTATTTTCCGCTGCGTTGAACTAGAGAATTTTAAATCGCCTATTCACCCCCCTCTAGGCGTCCATCCTCGATCCTTCAATAAATTTTAATAGGAAACCGTGAAGGATATGATCGAGCTTGATGCTATAAAAGAGGAGGTGGACAACATCGGCAAAAGATGACGAACACAATCAGAGAACTCGTTCTACTTTTACTTTACTTTTTGTCGACTAGGAGTAGTTTGTAGCATTGTAATTTCTCTGTAATTCGTCTTGATCAATAAAGTTGCGCATCGCCGATTTTGATCATTATCGACTTACTTCAAACCCAGGTTTGTATTTTCTCCGATTTTGTTGTGCATCGCCTTCTTCAGGAAAAACGACCTTTATCATTCGTCTGATCAACCTTAAGGCTGATTAGACTTATCAGTTACCTTTATCCATATCGGCTTGAAAGAGCTAATCATATTTGATCCTCATCGTAACTTTGTATGGGCTTACTAGCCGATTGACTCACATATTGTTCTCTTGCCGATTGCATGATCAAATCTACTGGCACGCCTACACCCAAAACTTAAACCAGGTGTTTGCGTATGTTGACTGCAATTAACCCTACATCAAGCTTTTTGTGCCAACACACTTTTGGCACGCCCGGTGGAACTAATCGAACGATGACGTCTTCAGCTGGAAAATCGATCTTCCAGTTCGATGTTAACATGGAAGCAATAATCGTCCAAACCTTGGACAATTTGACGCCAGAGCAGCGCAAAGAGATTAAGGATCAGAAGGCTGCGTTTGAGCAGATGATGCTCAACTGCTACCAAAAGACTCGATGAGGCATCACACAGAAGACTGCGTTGCCGACGATGGTTAACTTCGGTAAGAAAGAAGATTCTGATGATATTGAGATAGCATAGGTAAGCCGATATATGCCCGCTCTGGTGGAATTATTAGATATGATCAATCAATTTATACATTGTGCTCTCATCAACCAGTTATCGGCTCTGGTCACTACCCTCAGGCCGATGATAGCAAATAGCGTTAAGGAAGTGGCAGAAGAACTTGTGTTGTCTCGTACTTTGCTTGAATCATTGCAAGCTATGCCGACATATCCAGTATACTCTGTGGGTCAGAACACTCAAAATGATAGGCCAGCGGTTGATCCGAAGCTGTCGGCTAGTACCCCCACTATGGCACCAGCACAACCAATCGTGATCCTACTGTGGGACACCACCACAAGTGGGGTTAGGCACTACCAACCTTATACTGATTGCAATTGTGGTATTCTTTCATAAAAAATATTAGTCCAGTTAAACATTTAATAGAACACTTAGATAATTTCAGTGTTTGTAATTTTTCTAAACCCGCACGGATTAATTAGATAAAATAAAATTTAGCTTGATTATTTTTTTCCATTGCCCATGGCAGACAACAAGATCTACTGAGGTACTTTAGCATGGCATGGATCTACTGTCATGATGTGCCATGCTGCTACGGTGCTACGGTTCACGAGTATACAGGTGATATATGTTGTCTGCTGCTGTTTTCATGGTCGGAGAGAGAGAAAGAATCATTTTTGTAATTTTATTTGATGGAAACTAATTTACTTTTCTAAACTAATAAAAGAGGGAGTTTACTCCCGCACAGTATGGATCGTCCAACCCATCAACCGCGCGCTGTTGGCCCAACTCCACGCAGCCCATTTCCCATGCGTGCTTTTCTTGTTCCTACCCTCCTCGCTTGCCACGCCGCACGCCACCCCCCTCGCTCCTGTCGCATGCACCGTGACCCCCTCCATCGCCCCCTCTCACTACAGAGCTCGCCATGGTCCACCGCCACCTAACTCCCAACGCACATGCCGTTACCCCCCTCTCCATCGCCCCCATTTCCATGGTCCACCATCCCCCGCGGAGCTGCGCCACTAACTGCCATGGTACGCTACACCCCCCTTCCAGGTCTGGCTCCCCTCCTCGCCTGCCAAGCCCCACGCCGCCCCCGACGCTCGCGTCATCATCCCCCTCTCCATCGCCCCCGCGGAGTTGCGCCACCCGCTGCCATGGTCTGTCAGATCCGTGTGTTAGCTAGCCGTACCGTTCTTGAACGGCCAGATCTGGCGATATGAAATCATGTGCTGAAAAATTGGCTTAGAATTGAATTTGCAAAATGTGTTTGACAAATTGACAAGAAACAGTAAGATTCGCATTAGCGTCAGACCAGAGTTTCAGAAAACAGTAAGTTTCCCTTTTGCGTCGGACCGATTTTCGCTACTGCGCCGGACTAAACTTTTAGTCAGGCGTGAACGTGTTCTCGAGGTACTTTATGCCGGACCAAATTTTCCTATTGGCGCCAGACCAAAAGTTCCAAAGCAAATTGCGCCGGATCATTCCTTTGCATCAGCGCCAAACCAAATTAGGGTTTCCTTCGCATCTACGCCAGACCAAATTTTTGGTCCGTCGTGAATGGGTTTTCGAGTGACTTTTTCATGTGTACGTTGGACCATATTTTTGGTCCGGTGTGAATGCATTTTGCTCGGTTAGGGTTTTGCAAGAATTGGAATTGAACTTTGGTTTGAATTTGAGATTTGTGAGAATTTCATGATGTTTGTTTTTTAAGTGGATTTTATGCAATGCTCGTGTGAGTATTTGCATGCACTAATGTTGAGTCAAGTCGCGGACTTGTGCTCGGATTCGTTTTGTGGTTTGTTCATGTGCAGGTATTGCTCGAGGGCGAATGTGGTTGATGACGGGACCAGAACTAGGTTCATGGAGGAACTGAGGTTCGGGACTAGGTTCAGGAGGAATTGAGGTCTTGGTGGTCAAGGATGTCATGCGAGACGTTCGGGCTAAGAGAATGGTGCATATGAAGAATGGTTAGTCACGTGAGAATGGCAGGTGGCCATGCGCGTGCAAAGGGTTAGTCACGTGAGTATGGTAGGGTTGCCATACGCGTGCAAGAGTTGTACTCATCCAGGTTGGGCCAAGTGGAGTTGTGTTGAATACATACTCCTTCTAGGATTAGGAGTGGGACTCCTTCTAGGATTAGGAGTAGGAATTGTATTCAGGACTCTATGTGTTTGCTCTGTATAAATAGGGGGAGATGCCTCCTGTTTATGCATCAAGTTTTGAGCAAGCTTTAGGGTTGTACTATTTTGTTTGGAGTATTTTAGACAAAAAAAGGAGAAATAAAGATCAAGTTCTTCAAATCTTTCGGCGAGCTACAATTCTAGTAAGATCTATTCTCGTCATCTTTTGTCACAACAAGCTTACGAGGTTCATAACTTTTGATCCGTAAGTCCGATCGAGCTGATTCTTTTTGAGTTTGATTCGTATTGGTATCTAGTTTTTTTTTTGTCCAAATTTCAAATCGATCCGACGGTTAGATCTCCGGAAATTCGCGTTTTACCGAACCTCTATCATTCTATTTTTGTTGAATACGAGGCAATTATTTGGCTCTGTTTTGGGGTGAACTTTTAGTAGATCAAGAATTTGGTTTTAGCTTCCGCACAATCATTCACCCCCCTCTGATTGCTATATTCGTATACTTCGATCCTATAGGCGATCCGGCGAAGCGAGCTACCACCAACCGTGGCTATGGTGGGTGAGGTGGCGGTTGGGCTGGCCGTGGAGAGGGCTGTGGATAGGTGCCCCCTCGAGCTTAGTGGGGGTTGCAGTCAAGCTCAGTGGTTGCAGGCAAGCTAGGCGGTTGCAGTCAAGTGCCGAGGACACTACATAAGGGGCCACCTCTTCTTCCACTTCTTCTGCTTTTACTTCTCCCGCTCCACTCCTCAAAAAATTGGGACGAGGTCGGTACATGTTATCCCTCTAATTTCTTCCTCTTGCCTTCATCTTATTCATTGTTGAATATATTCATCTTATTCTTCTGGTTCTTCCATATATTCTTTCGGAGCAGTGCTTCTATGCTTTTCCTTCTAGTACAAGTTGCACAAATCTTAAAGCAAGCGAAGGGATAAGTAATCACCATCTACCCTTCATTCATGCTTTAATAGTTGTGCAACTTTTAAAAGAAAGAGCATAGAAGCACTTCTCATTCTTTCGTCTTTCATCCTGCTGATGCTGGTTCTTTCATATATTCTTGCCTTCATATTAATTGGAACTAGGAATGATAAGAGTATTGTTTTCTAATTACTGAAACAATACTATGTATAGTTTGTGGTATTAATGGAAGGGGTAATAGGACATTACAAGTTTACAGCTAACAACCTACGAGCTGCATTTGTTGGAATTTTGAAGAAAAAAGAATAGGTTGGTGTGTACAACCAGCATTAATTTCTCAAAATCAATGTTGCAGCTTACAAATAGCGTAACTGCACATCTGAAATCTGTCTTGATGAAACTACGTATGTTAAAAAAAGAAGAAGAAGAAATCAGCTTCACTCTTACTGTTCTGTGATTCATTTGATGTTAGAACTTTTTTGTGTGTAGTATGATTACTTGATCCATTTTGTATGTTTCATCTTCTAATTTTTAAGGGAAAACATGACTTCAGAAGCCTTTCATTTTCCACGCAAAGAGATTAGGAGATTACCTATGACTTATAAGTGCCACTGTTAAGTGCATGCTGGTATGTATACTATTCTAACGCTTAGTCGCTTACTAAAACTCAAAGGTCACGAGGAACGCAAGGTTTTGAATAACTAAAGAAAAGAGCACCCCTCACACGTGAAAGAACGCAAGTTTTTGGATAACTAAAGAAAATTGGGACGACACAGGTACTTTCTCTCCTCTCTCTTTCCCTCTGTTTTCAGGAACTCAAAGCAGAGCACTTGATTAACTTCATTGTTCGTTCACTTGATTAGGATTCTTGCTGTTCACTTCATTTCCCTTATTTTCTTGTTAGTGCAAGAAAGAGCGATTTGAATAATTAAGCTGATTTCTCTGTGAGGAAAAGAACGACAACGGCAATGTGAGTGATGACAGTAAATATAAATTGCTTGAATTGATACTTGAACTGATATTCTGTTTATGCATATTGATATTTCATGCTTTGATCTACTTCCTGTGCGATTTGATATTTCATTCTTAGACAGGACTTGTGATTACTAGCAGCATCTTAGCATGGTTGTGATTTTACTAATAATCCTGCAAGTTTATTTTTCTACCTATACTGCCCGCGTTGTGTTGAACACCGACAGCTCACTGCATTTGTGATTATCTGTGATTTTTAATTTCTCTACTTATTTTTAATGTGGAGTTTTTAAGATTATGTGTATCAGTAGTAACAAGGTTAAATTCCACCTTGTGTGTGCACTCATTGCAATCGTGTGACACTACGGATTGACGGTGTGAGTAATTTTCGATGTCGGCATTAAGGTAAATTTTTTGTATCATGTTTTTGGGCCTTTCCCAGAGTTTGGACCCTTTCGGGGGGGAATTGGGCCTTCCGGGGGAGTTTAGGCCTTGGGGGATCTAACTTGGGCCTTGGGGGACTAATTTGGGTCGAAGGTGGGGGGGGGGAGATTAAGCCCATGTGGAGGTGGAATTGGGCAGTAGGGCTGCTACCCTGCCTTGTGCGCCCCCCCCAATCAAACCCTAGTCGCCCCCCTATTCCCCCATGCGCTACCCCCTCCCCCACATGCGCCTCCACCCCTTCCCCTTCCTCCTCCACCTTCTCACCTCCCCTAGCCGGCCCTAGGAGAGATCCACCCCCACCCCTTACTGCCACACCCTTCCCTTCCGCTGTCCACACCGTTGGGAAGCTCCGCGACGAGAGGATTCGGCGGAATCGGCGCGTGGTAGGAGATAGGGGGACCGAGAGGAGAAGATTCGTCGTTCGAGCGGTTCTTCGAGGGAGGTAAGGATTGGTAGATCCGTTAGTAGGGTTATGGTGCTGGTTAGAACGGGAAATTATGTCTAGAATTCATGTTTAGTTTCTGTAATTAGAATTATAGATTCGTTTAGTAGATCTGTTTCGTGCAGTAGCCTCGGCTAATTCTGGACAGTCGATTTCGGTCGCAGTTTTGGGGTTTTTAGAGTCGGAATTTGGTCAGACGACTGTTGAGAAAGTTGTAGATAATCGAAAAACCTTTCAATGAAGACCAAGAACGCTTAATTCCGTCCAGCCGTTTAAAAGTTATGGCTATTTTACCGAACGTTGTCAAAACTGTGATGTGATTGGGACAGATCGTGTTGATATGTAGATTAGACAATTTTAGAGGCCGATTCAGTCTTCGCAAATACTTAGAAAAAGCTAGAAAATTTCCTAAGCTTCGAGAAAATGTACTCGTTTGTCTGATTTGGAGTCGTTAAGCCCTAGTTATGGTCTTCCGAAGGCTGCTGTCCCGATGGACAGATTCTCTGTTTTTGGGTATTGAGAGTAGATCGCGAAGTCGGTATAACTAAATGTTCTTGTGTGGTCTTGTGTGCATGTGGTTGAGTGTATTGAACCTTTGTGCAGGTGGTGTGACCCCGGGAGTGCCGTCGTCGTCTCACCATGCCGTCTCACGAGGGTGAAGGCAAGTGTGTTGTGATGGATTGTGATTGGTTGTTTTATGGTATTGTGATTGACAGGTTATACTAGCATGGTGGGAGTGAGATTTTGCTTTGCCATATGAGTAGTTGTTTGATGAATGGATTAATGCTATGAATGAGATTATGCAAATGCTATTAATGATTGAATGTGGTACATTATCATGGAATTTGCATCATTGCATTCATAAAAAGAAGAGACGTCCCATTCTGATGCGGGCCTTTGTGTTCACACGTAGTGAACACAAAAGTCGTACCTCGCAGTCCCTTACACGTGGTTGTACGGGAGCGAGTCAGTAAGAGTAGGCACCCTCCATTTACGGGATGGAAGGGGAAAGAGGGTGCACGCCGACGGGTGTGCACTCGGCAATACCGGTATGTGTTTCGAGGAGACATGTGCATTGCATTGCATATATGATTATGATAATGAGATGCATACAATGTAATTATGAGATGACTATGATGTTGAATATGATGTTAACGAGATGAATTCAATGTGGATATGACATGCTAATGATGCTGAATATGAGGCGTAGTGATAATGATATTGAGACTGTTTTTCCTTGTTCCATTGCAATATACTTGCTGAGTGATGAACTCACGCTTGTGTTTTATGATGTTTTTAGGTACCATGAAACCGGCATGAGGGAAAGGGGCTTAGCTACACTTCTTCACGTAGCTCCACACATTTAGACAATGTTACCATTTGGAGTTGTGATAATAAGACTAGTGTGCGAACAATGTCACGTAGCTCCACTCAACAGACAACAAAAATATTTTAGCATAGATAACATGAAATAGCAAAATACAACAAACAACAACCAGATATCATACTAGTGAGTGGAGCATACAAAGCGATAACCACTTAATGTAAACCACCACATAACCACTTAAGATACAAAAGCAAACCCACATATCGCCATGCAACCTTCAACTTCTTACAAGGCTAATTAGACAGGAGCAAGCATTTCAAATTTAGCACTAACCAAAAGCGAAATATTATAACGATTCTAACTACATGGATATTCAGTATGAGTGAAGTAGTGCTAAGCCCTTTTTCAAAATGCCGCTTTGGAGGTACTTAAAATAAAAACATCACAAAACAAGCGTGAGTTCATACAACTCAGCAAAGTGTATCATAATAATGCAAATAACTTAGCGTAGGAGATTAAAAACTATTATAACATAGTAAGACCTTTGCACATGAGAATAACAGCATCATAACTTAACATGGATTTCTCTTTAATCATGCAATGCAACATGCATGCTCATAATGCCCATTTCATAGCTAATACCGGTATTGCTAGGCTCTCACCCATCGACGAGCACCTTCTCATTCCCTTCCAGCCCGTGGAGGGGCCTACCGAAGTAGGACTTTCATGTCTCACTACGTATGAGACATAGTCTCACTCGGTACACCTTTTCTATTATGAATGCATAAATGCAAATGAAACAATTTAAATTGCAAATTGCATTATCACCACCATGACAAACCATATGAATTGACATAATCTTTAAAATCATACACTTAACATTATCATCACAAGCAACCTCATAATCGTAGACATAATCATATTTGCAACTGACAACTTAATTAAGATCACTAGCACAGCAAACCACAATATCCTCCTAGCAATAATCTACACGATACACTTGTCTCTAACCGTGAGGAGCGGAGTGGTGCAAGGATGAGGCCACACTCAAAGCTACTCCACCTGAAACAAGAATTGTATTGCACATCAAAATCATAAACTCACAACATTGCGACATCACCTTAAGTCCCCAAACCAACCCTTCTATACTAGCTGCCCCAGGATTCAGCAAACAACGGCAATTTGGAAACTACAAGATTTTTTCCTAGCTATCTCTAGATATATGTAACACCCCAAAATTTTGCTTTTCTTAAATTCATGTGTGATTTGGCACTTTGGTGAATTTTTGGAATTTTCTGGAATTTATTTGGATTTATTTGGAATTTATTTGAATTTATTCCATTTTGAAATAATTAAAGAATTTAATTTTGCAAATAAAATTTTGTTGGAAATATTTTATTTGAGTCCCAAATACCCTAAAATATTTTCGAATTTTTGGAATTTTTACGAGTCATTTGCTATTTTTAATGAATTAAATGAATTCTTGGGAATTATTTTAAATATTAAATCATTGAAATCCAAACCGAAGTGATTCTTGTTCATCCGGCCAGAGCCGAGTCGACTTCGAGTTCGAGTCCGGCAGAAACCACGTGACTCGGCCAGAACCCACTCGTAGAGCCCTAACCGCGTGGCGGGTTGGATCTTGATCCAACGGCCCGCGATTGAGCCACGCCACCGAGCCCGAGGCAGCCCGAGCGGCCCGGCTCGCCGAAGTCGACCGGACCCAAACTCGCGCACCGTTGGATCGAGATCCAGCGGTTTGTCGCGTGCCACGTCACCCTCTCCGTGCCGGCCGGTTTCATGCGTCGAAACCGTGTCGACCTCGGTCTCCGTGCGTTTCCACGGGCCGAGGCTGCTATTTAATGCGCCGCCACCACGGTCGTGACCTGAACTTCAGCGCGCACCGTGAGACCTGAACAACGTCGCTTGATCGCCGCCCGTTCAGCCGCAATCGATCGCCGGAGTTGCCGTAACGCCCGCGGTTTTATTGCGTTAAATCGCCGTCCGTCGTCCTCTGCCGCCGTTGACCCCAGATCCGGACTCACCGCGTGACGAGCGCACCGAAGGATCTCTCACGCCAGCCGGGCGCGCCCGAAGCGCCGTCGGCAAGGTCGTCGTCCTCGCGGCCGGTGAGCAGCGCCGCCGCAAGCCATCGCCGGACGCGAGCTCTCTCGGCCGTCCGATCAAGATCCAACGCTCGAGATCACGCCACGTCATCGCGCGGTGAGATTGCGTTACGATTTCAGATCTAATCTCGACCGCCGGATCTAGATCAGCGGTCCGAAATCAATCGTTAACCCAAACGCGTCATCATCGGATCTAATCGCGGCGTTGAATTTCAAATCAGCGGTCGAGATTGCGCCACGTGTCGGGAAGTTGGACCAAGCGGTCGGCGAATCCGCAGCAGCGTGCGTGTAGGGCCCGACACGCGAGGCCCGCGTGTCGAGGGCGCATGTCGTCGGTATCCCAGCCGGCCGGCGTCGGCAATGGCGTCATAGCGGGTCCCACTGCCGACCGTGAGTGAGTCCTCGCCGACGCCAACAATGGCGTCACCGAGTGGGTCCCACATGTCGAGTCTCACGTAGAGTCGTGGGCCGAGTCCACGGTGGACCCAAGCCGGCGTGGACCAAGTCCATGGGCCGGTGGCGTCGACCAACCAATCGAGAGGCTGCCACGTGTCCATGCCGACGCAATAATTAATTTCGAAAAGAAAATGATTTATTAATTCGAAATATTGATTCAAATTTAGATTCAAACTTCAAGCGCTTATAACTTTTGCGTTTCAACTCCGATTTGAGTGATTCAAATTTCTAAATTTGTATAAAATTGAGATCTACCTAAATATGAATTTTATTTAATTTTGGACTAAAGTTTTTCTCTGTAATATTATTTAATTGATTATTTAAACTTTAAATAATCATAACTTTTATGCTTTTAACTCCAAATTTGTGATTCCAGTTTCTAAAAATCCAGAAAATTATGTTCTCTCTGTTTATGGATTTTATTTGGAGTTTTGGGATGTTTTTGCCTATTGTTTATTTGTGTTTTGCTATTTGCACGCTTTACGAGTAGAGCGTTGAAGTCTGGAAGGATTCGAAGGAGAAGTATTGACTCAGGATCCAACTCAAGACCAAGAGCAAGTACTTTTTGAAGGCAAGTTGTGCTTTGACCATGTTGATCCTATTTCGAAATCTAATTTGATTTAAACTATTGCATGCTAGTTCAATTAGAAAAATACTTTGTTTAAACCTGGGGGTTAGATAAATACCAATTTGCTATATGACACCTTGATTACTTAAGTATGTGCCATGACCCTTTGTCACCCTAGTTGTGGTTTACTAGTTGGACATTATCAAATTGCCAACATGGGTTTAGACCGTTGTAGTATACTGCTTAGACCTGCTACGTGCTCATGACATGATTTTGGACAATCAAATGCTAATATTGACTTAATGATATATTGAACCTGTTTTGGAAAAGTATCATGTGATGTTGATGGCACGTGGTGCATGGTAATCAACTGGGGTTTGATAAATGGTTTCGGCCAGGGGCATGTGGCAAGAGTAATCAGGTGGGCAGTTGTGGCATTGGGAGTGTTGATTTGGTTTTTTCGGGTAGTCTTGCCCTGGTCACTCTAAGGACTTAACCTTGCAAGCCTTTGAACTGGTCATACTTGCAACCACATGGTCGGAATGGGGCGGCCCTAGTTGACTAAGTCGCTAAGGACTCACTTGTGGAGCCTCGAGGTGTCAATTACACCGTTTGTGTGATTATGCGGAGGCGTATCGTGGTGTGGCCAGATACCCATCTAACGGTGTGTTGGTCCCATACTTCGCCTTGGCTAAGGGAAGGGATGGTGTAGAGCACGAACCTGAGGGGACCACTGTGTTGTTTGAGGCTTAGAAAGGCTTTGTTACTGGAACTTCGCCTTTGTGGTGTTTGATTTGTATCTTGTGGGTAAAGTGCATAACCTCTGCGAGTGTAGAATCTATTTGAATAAGCCGAGTCCACGGTATTGGACATCGCTCGGAATTACTGATCAAGGGTTAGATTTTCTCAAAAATAACTTTGGTTTGAAAGTTGGGTTGGCTTAATAATGAAGATGATGGAAATATGGTTTAGGATGGGGAAAATGTTTATTAAACTTCTTGAAAAGTTATTTATGCTTTACTTATTTCTCGCTTTCGAATCTACTTATATTACTTTTCAAATGTCAAGCATCGCAAAAATACCTTGTGCTATTCCTTTGTACCAAGCCATGCATATAGTATATTAGCTTTGCATTACGTGCATGACTTCTTGAGTACCAAGTACTCACCCTTGCCTCAATACAATATCAGTTGAAGAGGAGATTACGCCCGACTTTGGAGGAGGAACTCCAAGAAGATCCGTCTACTTAGGGAAGCGAGCCGATCAGTTACTGTGGTATCTTGGATGGCGCCACGAAGTTTATTTGATTTTCCGCTGCTATTATTTTTCTCTGAATAAGTTTCGCCTTATGAGGCATACATTTGTAACTTGACCATAAGGTCGAGTAACCAGTTTGGTTATTTAAATAAAGTACTTTGATAATATCGATTGGTATGATTGTGATATTTACCAATGTTAAGACTGTGTGCACGAGCGCGTTCCGGGACTAGTGCCGAATACCTGAGGGTCGGATTTGCAAATTCGGGTCCCGACAGAGGTGGTATCGAGCCATACTTATTTGTAGGCTCAACCCTAAGCTAGAATGGTCGTAGTGAGGATAAAACCTATTTTCTAAAGCTAAAAAGTTGTCAAGATAAGAAATGACCTCTCGACTTATCCCCTTCTCTCTTTTCTTGTCTCTTGCTGAAATTTTCCCTTACCTTGTCACAATTTAAAAATTCCGAGTTCTTACGTAAAGCACTCTTGTGACAGATGGAGGAAGAGTTCAACTACGTTGATCTGGGAGTTGGTCACGCTGCAGAACTTTGGCATATGCTTCAGACTCTCGGAGATTTTGAGAAGCCCCAATACCAAGTGGAAGTGATCAGACAAGCGGGATTGATCAAGGCTTGTGACGTAAAGATTGAGGTACTGCTAGGAAAAAGGGCCAGGCAATCGCTCGATACAACGTGACCGGGGAGATCTACAATGCAGATGGGTATCCAAGAAGTATCACGACGAGCAATGCGCACGTTACCCGTATTCACGCCAGAGAATTGGAGAGTACGGTGTTCCGTTACCATCCGCGCAGCGATAACCTTCTTGACCGAAGGCGATTCAGGATGAGGATGCCACGGTTACACGATTGGCACGATTTATTGTCGCCAGGAGGATGTACTAGATAATACAAGCAAGGAGCTACGAGAAGGCCCGCAAGGAGATCACGACAGAGAAGAACAGATGGCGGGAAGCTCAAGAGTATGTGGCACACCTTCTGCGAAGGATTGGCGAGTTGGAGATGACCTTATGCGGACCAGACCCAGAGCGATTACTCGAGCTACACGAGCGGATCACGGAGGAGTCGGACCTCGATGAGGACATCGCTTCTTCGACTACCACAGAGGACGATTCTTTGGACATGGCGTCGTTTCGCGCCTATGCCGCGACACCGTACCAGGCCGTGGAGGTTTTCGATGAGTGAGCATAGGTTCTATAGTGAGACTCCTTGGCCAGAGTCGAGTCATAGAATAAAGAGTCACCCTTTAGGCGTTAGACTCGAGAGTTAGTTCGATTTGGATTTGTTGTTTCTTGAGTGTGCGGTATGTGTTGCAAGGCCCTTAGGCATTGTAAGCAGCCATACCAAGTTATTAATAATAAAGTTGGACCTTAAAGTTACACCTTCGCCCGCATAAGTTCCATATTACTTGTCTATTCTTGTTTCCCTCTCATCTCTAAACCTAGAGCAAATCGACGAGATGGTGAACACCGTGGAAACTTTGGGGCAATGGAAGCGGTTCTCGCCAGCAGAAAAACCCCAATGAGGAGCACCCGGCCGCTTGATTGATATGCAGAATTTTGGGGCATTTCTTGCTTTGCTCAGACTCGGTGATGCATGCTATGATGCAACAAATGCAGCACGTCCTTTGCTCGGACAACGCTAATCAAGTTAATCAGGGGCCACGCCAGAATACAAGGCTGTCAGAGTTCATGAGAACTCACCCACCCATTTTCTCTGGGAATGCCAATCCATTGGAGGCCGATGATTGGTTAAGATCAATCGAGAGGAAGCTACACATAGCTGAATGCATAGGAAATGAGAAGGTACTCTACGCTTCTCATCAGCTGGAAGGAATGCCGTAGAATGGTGGGAGAACTTCGTGCCCACGCAAGAGAACCCTCAAGATATCACTTGGGAAGAGTTCACGGTGCATTAAGCAAGTATCACGTGCACGAAGGAATCATGGACCTTAAGAAGGAGGAGTTGAGCATCGAGGCAAGGTAATCGGCCGGTGGCCGACTACTGAACAAGTTCACACGGCTAGCACGCTACGCTTTGAGGATGTAGCGACAGATAAATCCAGGCAGTCGTTTTATGAAGGGACTTAACTCGGGATTGCAAGTAGGGTTGATCACCCACACCTTTCAGATTTCCAGGAATTGGTGAATAAGGCGCTTATTCTTGAGGACAAAGCGCAAGGAATCGGATGAGAACGAGAGCGCAGGATGCAACGCCAAGGATCACGCCAGGAACGCAGGCGTCTGAGAGTTGCACCAAATCAATTCTTGATTCCAACCACGAGAATGCAACAAGGACACCATCCCGGCACCAAGACACATCAATCAAAACTACGGACCCACCCGCTAGAAACGCTACTCGAGCGATCGGCAAAGAAGGCAGTGAGACAGCTGCTACAATCGCAACGAGCCAGACACTTCGCCAACAGATTGTCCAAAGAAGACAGCAGAGTGACCCGATTCGCTTCAACCTAGGAACCACCCAGCTAGGACGCCAAAGACCAGGAGCCACACCCAGCACCGTGGTGAGAGGCCGAGTCAACCATGTCACCATGCAGATGCTGCTGCGAGAATACTACGGACGTCGTCTTGGGTAAGTTACTTGTTAACTCGATGCACCTGTGATTTTGTTTGACTCTGGAGCTTCGCATTCGTTTGTTTCGCAAGGCTTTGCTACTAGAAATGATTTGAGAATTGCAAGACTTAAGTGCATGCTTTTAATTCAAACCCCTGGTTCCGAACTCCGAACGAAAGTAGGATGTTCCGGGGTGAGAATACTGATAGGTGGAATAGAGTTCCTAGTAAACCTTATAATTTTGGAGACCCAGACCTTAGACGTCATATTGGGAATGGATTGGTTATCCAAGCACAAGGCCGTATTGGATTGTGGATGAAGGATCGCATTTGTGTGCCTAACAAGAAGGAGTTAAAGCAACTGATTCTGGAAGAAGCCCATGACTCCAAGTACTCAATTCATCCTGGAAGCGCCAAGATGTATCAGGATCTGAAGGAAAGATTCTGGTGGCCGAGTATGAAACGTGAAGTTGCCGAGCATGTTGCATTGTGCGGCGTGTGCCGAGAGTCAAGGCAATGCATCGAGAGACCAGCAGGATTGCTACAACCGTGAAAATACGAGTGGAAGTGGGAGGAAATCGGAATGGATTTCATTACCGGTTTGCCGAAGACTCAAGGAGGTTATGACTCCATATGGGTTATAGTGGATCGCTTGACTAAAGTAGCCCATTTTATCCCGTGAAGACCACTTACTCGGAGATAAATTAGCGAATTGTACATGATCGAGGATTGTCTGTTTGCACGGAGTGCCAAAGAGGATTGTATCGGACAGAGGTACCCAATTTACCTCAAGGTTACGGAATAAGTTGCATGAAGCCATGGGAACCCGTTTGAACTTGATCTGACTTATCATCCACGCAGACGGATGGGCCAGACCAGAAAGAGTCAACCAGATTCGGAGGATATGTTAAGAGCTTGTGCATTAGCTTACGCTACCTCTTGGGATAAGAGTTTGCCGTATGCCGAGTTTAGTTACAACAATAGTTATCAGGCTAGTTCTGAGATGTCACCTTTTGAGGCCTTTGTATGAGTCGACCTGTCGGACGCCATTGAATTGGAATGAGACGGCGAGCGCCGTGTCTTGGACCTGATATTCTTCAAGAGGTGAAGAACGGTCGCTATGATTAGGGAAAGGTTGAAGATAGCCCAATCTCGGCCAGAAGAGTTATCTTGACAATCGTCGCCGAGATTTGAGTTTTGAACCGAAGACTTTGTATACCTCGAGTTACGCCTCTCGGGGAGTTAAGAGGTTCCATGCCAAAGGGAAACTTGCACCCGTTATGTTGGACCATTTAAGATTTTGAGCCGCAGAGGCGAAGTTGCTTATCATTGGAGTTGCCACGATCGTTAGCGAGGAGTACATGATGTATTTCATGTGTCCCGATTAAAGAAGTGTCTCCGAGTTCACGAGCAGACACCGCTAGAGTCAATTGAGTTGCAAGAGGACTTGACTTATAAGGAACATCTGTGAGGATTCTAGACACCATGGATCGAGAAACTAGAAACAAGTCAACCCGCTTCTGTAGAGTTCGATTGGAGCAACCATGCAGAGAGCGAAGCGACTTAGGGAGTGAAGAGGATTTGAAGAAAGAGTTTCCAAACCTATTCTGTAGTGAGCCACTGAATCTCTGGGGCGAGATTCTATTAAGGGAGGTTTGTAACACCCCAAAATTTTGCTTTTCTTAAATTCATGTGTGATTTGGCACTTTGGTGAATTTTTGGAATTTTCTGGAATTTATTTGGATTTATTTGGAATTTATTTGAATTTATTCCATTTTGAAATAATTAAAGAATTTAATTTTGCAAATAAAATTTTGTTTGAAATATTTTATTTGAGTCCCAAATACCATAAAATATTTTCCGAATTTTTCCGAATTTTTCTGAGTCATTTGCTATTTTTAATGAATTAAATGAATTACTGGGAATTATTTTAAATATTAAATCGCTGGAAATCCAAACCGAGTCGGGTACTGTTCATCCGACCGAGCCCGAGTCAGACTCGAGTTCGAGTCCGACCCGAGCCACGTGACTCGACCGAACCCACTCGGCCGAGCCCGAACCGCGTGACCGTTGGATCTTGATCCAACGGCCACGATTGAGCCACGATCAGAGCCCGAGCAGCCAGCCAGCCAGCTCGCCCGAGTCCGACCCGGACCCAAACTCGCGCACCGTTGGATCGAGATCCAACGGCTGTGCGCGTGCCACGTCACCCTCTCCGTGCCGCCGCCGGACTCCGCCGTCGAAACCGTGTCGACCTCGGTCTCCGTGCGTTTCACGGACGCCGAGGCTGCTATTTAATGCGCCGCCACCACGGTCGTGACCTAGACTTCAGCGCGCACCCGTAGACCTAGACAACGTCGCCGGAGTCGCCGCCGTTCAGCCGCAATCGATCGCCGGAGTTGCCGTAACGCTCCGCCGCGGTTTTCGCTGCGTTCCGTCGCCGTCCGTCGTCCTCTGCCGCCGTTGACCCCAGATCCGGACTCACCGCGACGACGCACGAAGGATCTCTCACTTCGCCGGAGCGCGCCAGAAACGCCGTCGGCAAGGTCGTCGTCCTCCGCGCCGGTGAGCCAGCGCCGCCGCAAGCCATCGCCGGACCGCGAGATCTCTCAGCCGTCCGATCAAGATCCAACGCCGAGATCACGCCACGCCATCGCCACGGTGAGATTGCGTTACGATTTCCAGATCTAATCTCGACCATCGGATCTAGATCAGCGGTCCGAAATCAATGCGTTAACCCAAACGCGCGTCATCATCGGATCTAATCGCGGCCGTTGAATTTCAAATCAGCGGCCGAGATTGCGCCGCGTGTCGGGAAGTTGGACCAAGCGGGCCAGTCACGCAGCGTGCGTGTAGGACGCCGACACGCGGGGCCCGCGTGTCGAGGGCCCGCATGTCGGCTGTCATGGCGCCGGCGTCGACAATGACGCGTCATAAGCGGGTCCCACTGTCGACACCGTGGTGAGTCCCGCCGACGTCAAGAATGACGTCACCCGAGTGGGTCCCACATGTCGATCTCACGTGAAGTCGTGGACCGAGTCCACGGTGGACTAAGCCGGCGTGGACCAAGTCCATGGACCGGCCGACGTCGACCAACCAATCGAGGCTGCCACGTGTCCATCTTGACGCAATAATTAATTTCCAAAAAAGAAAATGATTTATTAATTCGAAATATTGATTCAAATTTAGATTCAAACTTCAAACGCTTATAACTTTTGCGTTTCAACTCCGATTTGAGTGATTCAAATTTCTAAATTTGTATAAAATTGAGATCTACCTAAATATGAATTTTATTTAATTTTTGGACTAAAGTTTTTCTCTGTAATATTATTTAATTGATTATTTAAACTTTAAATAATCATAACTTTTGCGTTTTAACTCCAAATTTGACGATTCCAGTTTCTAAAAATCCAGAAAATTATGTTCTCTCTGTTTATGGATTTTATTTGGAGTTTTTGGGATGTTTTTGCCTATTGTTTATTTGTGTTTTGCTATTTGCACGCTTTACGAGTAGACGTTGAAGTGCCGGAAGGATTCGAAGGAGAAGTATTGACTCAGGATCCAACTCAAGACCAAGAGCAAGTACTTTTTGAAGGCAAGTTGTGCTTTGACCATGTTGATCCTATTTCGAAATCTAATTTGATTTAAACTATTGCATGCTAGTTCAATTAGAAAAATACTTTGTTTAAACCTGGGGGTTAGATAAATACCAATTTGCTATATGACACCTTGATTACTTAAGTATGTGCCATGACCCTTTGTCACCCTAGTTGTGGTTTACTAGTTGGACATTATCAAATTGCCAACATGGGTTTAGACCGTTGTAGTATACTGCTTAGACACCACGTGCTCATGACATGATTTTGGACAATCAAATGCTAATATTGACTTAATGATATATTGAACCTGTTTTGGAAAAGTATCATGTGATGTTGAGGGCACGTGGTGCATGGTAATCAACTGGGGTTTGATAAACTGATTTCGGCCAGGCATGTGGCAAGAGTAATCAGTGGGCGATTGTGGCATTGGGAGTGTTGATTTGGTTTTTCGGGTAGTCTTGCCCTGGTCACTCTAAGGACTTAACCTTGCAAGCCTTTGAACTGGTCATACTTGCAACCACATGGTCGGAATGGGACGGCCCTAGTTGACTAAGTCGCTAAGGACTCACTTGTGGAGCCTCAGGGTGTCAATTACACCGTTTGTGTGATTGTGCGGGGAGCGTATCGTGGCCGTGGGCCGAGATACCCATCTAACGGTGTGTTGGTCCCATACTTCGCCTTGGCTAAGGGAAGGGATGGTGTAGAGCACGAACCGGAGGGGACCACCTGTGTTGTTTGAGGCTTCCAAAGGCTTTGTTACTGAACTTCGCCTTTGTGGTGTTTGACTGTATCTTGTGGGTAAAGTGCATAACCTCTGCAGAGTGTAGAATCTATTTGAATAAGCCGAGTCCACGGTATTGGACATCGCTTCGGGAATTACTGATCAAGGGTTAGATTTTCTCAAAAATAACTTTGGTTTGAAAGTTGGGTTGGCTTAATAATGAAGATGATGGAAATATGGTTTAGGATGGGGAAAATGTTTATTAAACTTCTTGAAAAGTTATTTATGCTTTACTTATTTCTACCGCTTTGAATCTACTTATATTACTTTTCAAATGTTTCTTCGCAAAAATACCTTGTGCTATTCCTTTGTACCAAGCCATGCATATAGTATATTAGCTTTGCATTCTGTGCATGACTTCTTTGAGTACCAAGTACTCACCCTTGCCACCCTACCACACTAGTTGAAGAGGAGACTACACGGCTTTGGAGGAGGAGCTCCAAGAGGAACCGTCTACTTAGGGAGCGAGCCCGATCAGTTGCTCGTATCTTGGATGGCGCCACGAAGTTATCTTATTTTCCGCTGCTACTATTTTCTCTCTTAATAAGTTTTGCCTCACTGAGGCGTACATTTGTGACTTGACCATAAGGTCGAGTAACCAGTTGGTTATTTAAATAAAGTACTTTATTAGTATCGAATGGTATGATTGTGATATTTACCGATGTTAAGACTGTGTGCACTAGCGCGTTCCTGGACTAGTGTTGAATATACAGAGGGTCCGGATTTGCAAATTTGGGGTCCCGACAGAGGTGGTATCAGAGCCATACTGACCGTAGGCTCAACCCTAAGCTAGAATGGTCGTAGTGAGGATAAAACCTATTTTCTAAAAGCTAAAAATTTGTCAAGATAAGAAATGACATCTCGACTTATCCCCTTCTCTCTTTTCTTGTCTCTTGCTGAAATTTTTTCCTTACCTTGTCACAATTTAAAAATTCCGAGTTCTTACGTAAGCACTCTTGTGACAGATGGAGGAAGAGTTCAACTACGTTGATCTCGGGAATTGGTCACGCCATGAACTTTGGCATATGCTACAAACTCGGAGATTTTGAGAAGCCCCAATACCAAGTAGAAGTGATCGGACAAGCGGGATTGATCAAGGCTTGTGACGTAAAGATTGAGGTACTGCTAGGAAGAAGGGCCAGGCAATCGCCGATACACTGACCTTTGCCAGAAGATCTACAATGCAGATGGGTATCCAAGAAGTGTCACGACGAGCAATGCGGCACATTACCCGTATCTACGCCAGGAAGGTGGAATTGAGAGCACGGTGTTCGTTTATCACCAAGCGAGCAATAACCTTCTTGACCCGGCGATTCGAGGATGAGGATGCCATGGTTACACAGCTTGGCACAATTTGTTGTCGCCAGGAGGGTGTACTAGATGATACAAGCAAGGAGCTACGAAGGCCCGCAAGGAGATCACGACGGAGAAGAACAGATGGCGGGAAGCTCAAGAGTATGTGTCACACCTTCTGCGAAGGATTGGCGAGTTGGAGATGACTTTATGCGGACGAGCGTGAGCGATTACTCGAGCTACGAGCCGAGATCCGGAGGAGTCGGATCTCGATGAGGACACCGCTTCTTCGACTACCACAGATGACATAGTTGCCGGACATGGCAATCGTTTAGCGCTTATGCCGCGACACCGTACCAGGCCGTGGAGGTTTTCTCGATGAGTGAGCGTAGGTTCTATAGTGAGACTCCTTCACCGAGTCGCGTCATAGAATAAAGAGTCACCCTTTAGGCGTTAGACTCCAATGTGAAGTTCGATTTGGATTTTCTTTGTTTCTCGAGTGTGCGATGTGTTGCAAGGCCCTTAGGCATTGTAAGCAACCATACCAAGTTATTAATAATAAAGTTGGACCTTAAAGTTACACCTTTCGCCCCGCATAAGTTCCATATTACTTGTCTATTCTTGTTTCCCTCTCATCTCTAAACCTAGAGCAAATCGGCGGATGGTGAACACCCGTGGAAACTTTGGAAGCAATGGGAGTGGTTCTCGCCAGCAGAAAACCCCAATGAGGGAGCACCAGCACCGCCACCGGATGTGCAGAATTTGGAGCTTTTCTCGCTGCCCGGACTCGATTGATGCATGCTATGATGCAACAAATGCAACACGTCACCGCTTGTGATCCACTGCTAATCAAGTTAATCAAGGACCACGCCCGAATACAAGTATCGTCGAGTTCATGAGGACTCACCCACCCACTTTCTTCGGGAATGCCAATCCATTGGAGGCCGATGATTGGTTAAGGTCAATTGAGAGGAAGCTACACATAGCTCAATGCATGGGAAATGAGAAGGTACTCTACGCTTCTCATCAGTTGGAAGGAACAGCAGCCGAATGGTGGGAGAACTTATGTGCCACGCAAGAGAACCCCCAAGATATCACTTGGGAAGAGTTCATAGCTGCATTCCGACAAAGTATCACGTGCTGAAGGAATCATGGACCTTAAGAAGGAGGAGTTGAGCAGCTGAAGCAAGGTAATCAGCCGGTGGCCGACTACGAACAAGTTCACACAGCTAGCACGCTACACACGAGGATGTAGCGACAGATAAAGCCAGATACCTCGTTTTATGAAGGGACTTAACTCGGGATTGCAAGTAGGATTGATCACCCACACCTTTCCAGATTTTCAAGAGTTGGTGAATAAGGCACTTATTCTTGAGGACAAGCGCAAGGAACTGGATGAGAACAGAAGCGCAGGATGCAACGGCAAGGATCACGCCAGGAACGCAATAGCAGCGCTGAGAGTTGCACCAAATCAATTCTTGATTCCAGCCACAAAATGCAACAAGGACATCACACCAAGACCAAGACACATCAATCGAACTACTGCACTTCACCGCTAGAAACACTACTCGGTGCAACAAAGAAGGAAGTGAGACAGCTGCTACAATCGCAACGAGCTAGGACACTTTGCCAACGATTGTCCAAAGAAGACAGCAGGATTGACCCGATTCGCTTCAATCTAGGAACCACCCAGCTAGGACCCCGGCACCAGAGCCACACCCCGCATCGTGGTGAGAGGCCGAGTCAACCATGTCACCGCAGATGCAGCTGCGAATGCTACGGACATCGTCTTGGGTAAGTTACTTGTTAACTTTCGATACTGCACCAGCTTTGTTTGACTCGGAGCTTCGCATTCGTTTGTTTCGCAAGGCTTTGCTACTAGAAATGATTTGAGGATTGCAAGACTTAGATGCATGCTTTTAGTTCAAACCCCTGGTTCCAAACTCCGAGCGAAAGTAGGATGTTCCGGGTGAGAATACTAATAGATGGAATAGAGTTCCTAGCAAACCTTATTATTCTAGAAACCCGGACCTTAGACGTCATATTGGGAATGGATTGGTTATCCAAGCACAAGGCCGTATTGGATTGTGGGCGAAGGACTATCTCGATTGAGAGCCCTTGTGGAAAGAAAGTGAAATTTCAAGCCACCGCCGTTAGAGATGGACAGTTGATGGTTAACAGTACCAAGGCAATCGGCATAGAGGATGTCTCAAAGAGTGAATGAGTACCCAGATGTTTTCTGAAGATCTACGGTATGCCGCGACAGGGACATAGAGTTTGTGATAGAGCTGGTACAGTGCACAAAGACCGATAGCAAAGAGACCCTATCGGATGTCCACCGAGGAGTTGGTTGAGATGAAGAAACAGCTAGAAGAGTTAATGGAGAAAGGATTTATCAGACCGAGTTCGTCGCCGTGGGGAGCACCAGTTTCGTTTGTCAAGAAAAAGGACGGGAGTTTCAGGATGTGCATTGACTACCGTGCACTCAATGAAGTCACCGTGAAGAATAAGTATCCGCTACCCAGGATTGACGATTTGTTTGATCAGCTGAGAGGAGCCGGAGTTTTCTCCAAGATTGATCTGAGATCGGGATACCATCAGTTGAAGATCCGATCAGAAGATATCCCGAAGACTGCATTCTCGTCAAGATATGGACATTACGAGTTTACGGTTATGTCTTTTGGTCTAACGAATGCGCCAGCATATTTCATGAATATGATGAATAAGGTGTTCATGGAATACTTGGACAAGTTTGTCGTCGTGTTCATAGATGATATTCTAATCTACTTCAAAACGGAGGATGAACATGCCGGACGCTTAAGGCGAGTTTTGGAAAAGCTGAGGGAACAGCAACTCTTCGCCAAGTTCAGTAAGTGTGATTTTTGGAAGGACAAGGTGGAGTTTCTTGGACATGTAATGACCGGCATGAAGGAGTCGCCAGAGACCCAAGCAAAGTAGAAGGCGTGTTACATTGGGAGCACCAAGACTGCGTGACCCGCATTCGGAGTTTCCTTGGAATGGCAGGGTACTACCGCCGTTTCATCGAAGGCTTCGACAATTGCGAAACCTCTTACGCAATTGCTTTGAAGAAGGAAAAGAAGTTTGCATGGGCCTTGAGAATGTGAGAAAGGATTCGTGAGTGAAGAATCGATTGACATCGGCACGGTGTTAGTTCTACCGGATGTTAATCAAAGCTTTGATATTTATTGTGACGCATCGCGCTAAGGACTTGGATGTGTCTTGCGTCTGCGAGAATGGAAAGGTCGTCGCTTATGCATCAAGGCGATTGAGGCCGCATGAGGAAAATTATCCGACACATGACCTAGAGTTAGGCTGCCGTAGTGCATGCCTTGAAGATATGGCGTCACTATTCGATCGGGAGCAGATGTGAAGTGTATACGGACCATAAGAGTCTTAAGTACATATTCACCCAGTCGGATCTAAACATGAGGCAGAGGAGATGGTTAGAGTTAATCAAGGACTACAATGTTGGAATCCATTACCATCCCGGGAAGGCCAACGTAGTAGCCGATGCTCTGAGTCGGAAAAGCCATACCGTGAGTACGATGCTAGCCACAAGTCAGGATGAGTTATGTGAGGATTTTCAGAAAATGAAGATTGAGGTGGTACCTAGCGGATTCTTGGCCGCATTAGAAGTAAAGCCTACTCTAGAGGACTAGATCCGAGAAGGGCAGAAGGATGATGACAAGATCCGCAGAATTAAGTCCATCAAGGAGGAAGGCAAGGCAGAGGACTTCAAGTTGGATGAGCAAGGCACGTTGTGGATGAAGGATCGCATTTGTGTGCCTAACAAGAAGGAGTTAAAGCAACTGATTTTGGAAGAAGCCCATGACTCCAAGTACTCAATTCATCCTGGAAGCGCCAAGATGTATCGAGGATCTGAAGGAGAGATTACGGTGGCCGAGTATGAAACGTGAAGTTGCTGAGCATGTTGCATTGTGCGACATATGCCAGAGAGTCAAGGCAATGCATCAGAGACCAGCAGGATTGCTACAACCGCTGAAAATACCTGAGTGGAAGTGGGAGGAAATCGGAATGGATTTCATTACCGGTTTGCCTAAAACTCAAGGAGGTTATGACTCCATATGGGTTATAGTGGATCGCTTGACTAAAGTAGCCCATTTTATCCCCGTGAAGACCACTTACTCTGGGGACAAGTTGGCAGAGTTGTACATGATCAGGATCGTTTGTTTGCACGGAGTGCCAAAGAGAATTGTATCGGACAGAGGTACCCAATTTACCTCAAGATTTTGGAATAAGTTGCATGAAGCCATGGGAACCCGTTTGAACTTCAAAGATACCTTATCATCCGCAGACGGATGGACAGACCGAAAGAGTCAACCAGATTCTGGAGGATATGTTAAGAGCTTGTGCATTGGCTTATGCTACCTCTTGGGATAAGAGTTTGCCGTATGCCGAGTTCAGTTACAACAATAGTTATCAGGCTAGTTTACAGATGTCACCTTTTGAGGCACTGTATGGTCGACCCTGTCGGACGCCATTGAATTGGAATGAGACCGGCGAGCGCCGTGTCTTCGGGCCTGATATTCTTCAAAAGGCTGAAGAGCAGATCACCATGATTAGGGAAAGGTTGAAGATAGCCCAATCACGACAAAAGAGTTATGCTGACAACCGTCGCCGAGACTTGAGTTTTGAATCAGAAGACTTTGTATACCTCAGAGTTACGCCTCTCAGGGGAGTTAAGAGGTTCCATGCCAAAGGGAAACTCGCACCCCGTTATGTTGGACCATTTAAGATTTTGAGCCGCAGAGGCGAAGTTGCTTATCACCGGAGTTGCATGATCGTTAGCGAGTGCATGACGTATTCCATGTGTCCCGATTGAAGAAGTGTCTCAGAGTTCTGAGGAATAGACACCGCTAGAGTTAATTGAGTTGCAAGAGGATTTGACTTATAAGGAGCATCAGTGAGGATTCTGGACACAATGGATCGAGAAACTAGAAACAAGTCAACCCGTTTCTGTAGAGTTCAGTGGAGCAACCATGCAGAGAGCGAAGCGACTTGGGAGCGCGAAGAGGATTTGAAGAAAGAGTTTCCAAACCTATTCTGTAGTGAGCCCTGAATCTCGGGGACGAGATTCTATTAAGGGGGGAGGTTTGTAACACCCCAAAATTTTGCTTTTCTTAAATTCATGTGTGATTTGGCACTTTGGTGAATTTTTGGAATTTTCTGGAATTTATTTGGATTTATTTGGAATTTATTTGAATTTATTCCATTTTGAAATAATTAAAGAATTAAACTTTGCAAATAAAATTTTGTTGGAAATATTTTATTTGAGCCCAAAATGAACCAAAGTATTTTCCAGAATTTTTGGAATTTTACGAGTCTTTTGCTATTTTTAATGAATTAAATGAATTATCGGGAATTATTTTAATTATTAAATCATTTGGAAAATGCGAGTGGGTTTGTACTATTCATCCGACCGAAGCCCGAGTCGGACTCGAGTTCGAGTCCGACCGAACCCGACCAGCCACGTGACTCGACCGAATCAAGTCCAAACCCTAACGGTGAGCGGTTGGATCGAGATCCAACGGCCAAATCGAGCCGCGACCGATCCGGCCGGATCCGATCGCACCACGCCGATCGTGGCCGTCGATCGTGCCACGTGGACGGCCGTCGTCGTCGTCTCCGCCGGATCCAGCCGGACTCACGCGCCGCGTCATGCGCCGTGTAGGTTTAGGTTTCGCTTTTCCGCCTGAACGCCGAGGCTATTTAAGGCCCGGTCACACCGAGGTCGGCCACGACCTTGCGCACTCCATAGCCCCTACTCACCAAGCGCAGCGGTACCGTCGTTTAGCCGCGATAGCTCGGCCGTAGTTGAGCGCCACTCCGCCGCGATTTTGCCTCGTCTCGCCGCCGTCTTCCGCCGAGTTGGAGCCAGATTCGAGTCCTCAAGCCAAAGCGCACCGTAGGTACCTCTCACTCCGTCGGAGAAACCGGCGTCGTCGGGCTGCGTCGTCTCCGTCTCCGATTCTTTGCAGCTCCGCCAGCGTCGCCATCGACCTCGCTGAGCTGCGTGCGCCGTCCGATCTTGATCGTGCGGTTGAGAGTGAGTTCACGTGTTTTCAAACCCGATTAGATCTGGACCGTTGGATCAAGATCCAAAGGCCCACGATCGCAAAGAGCCGTAGTAGTGTTAATGTAGGATTAGATCTGGACCGTACGATCTAGATCGAACGGCCCACACACATCGAGTAGTTTTCAGCGTGTTAACCACCTGGATCTAATCGCGGCGTTGATTTTCAAATCAACGGACACGATCGTGCCACGTGTCCGGAAGCCGCGCCGCGCTTCACGCGGCGTGTGGTCACCGACACGCGGGGCGCGTGTCGTGGCTTAGCGTCGCGCACCATGGCGTCACCCATGGCGTCGCCGGTGGGTCCCACTGTCGACCGCAGTGCGGCCGAGCCCACGTCGGCGATGACGCTACCCGAGTGGTCCCACATGTCGCCTCACGTGGCCGTGGGCCGGGTCCACGGTAGAGACCCGAGCCGTGGGCCGAGTCCATGGACCGGTGACATCAGCAGACCAATCGATCTTTGACGCAATAATTAATTTCGAAAAAGAAAATGATTTATTAATTCGAAATAATGATTTCAGATTTTGTTTCAAACTTCAAACGCTTATAACTTTTGCGTTTCAACTCCGATTTGAGTGATTCAAATTTCTAAATTTGTATAAAATTGAGATCTACCTAAATATGAATTTTATTTAATTTTTGGACTAAAGTTTTTCTCTGCAAAATTATTTAATTGATTATTTAAACTTTAAATAATCATAACTTTTGCATCTTAACTCCAAATTTGACGATTCCAGTTTCTAAAAACTCATAAAATTATGTTCTCTCTGTTTATGGATTTTATTTGGATGTTTGGACACTTTTGCCTATTGTTTATTCGTGTATTTGCTATTTGCACGCTTTACGAGTAGACGTTGAAGTCTTGGGAAGGATTCGAAGGAGAAGTATTAACTCAGGATCCAACTCAAGACCAAGAACAAGTACTTTTTGAAGGCAAGTTGTGCTTTGACCATGTTGATCCTATTTTGAAATCTATTTTGATTTAACCTATTGCATGCTAAGTTCAAATAGAAAATACTTTATTTAAACATGGGGATTAGATAAACACCAATCTCTTGTATGACACCTTGATTATTTAAGTATGTGCCATGACCCCTTTGTCACCCTAGTTGTGGTTTACTAGTTGGACATTATTAAGTTGCCAACATGGGTTTTAGACCGTTGTAGTATCTTGCTTAGACACACTACGTGCTCATGACATGATTTTGGACAAACAAATGATTAATATTGACTTAATGATATATTGAACCTGTTTTGGAAAGGTATCATGTGATGTTGATGGCACGTGGTGCATGGTAATCAAGCGGGGTTTGATAAATAGTTTTCGGCCAGGGCATGTGGCAAGAGTAATCAGGTGGGCCGGTTGTGGCATTGGGGATGTTGATTTGGTTCTTGGGTAGTCTTGCCCTGGTCACCCTAAGGACTTAACCTTGCAAGCCTTTGAACTGGGTCTAACGTGCAACCACATGTCTCGTAATGGGACGGACCTAGTTGACTAAGGCTGCGATAACGCACTGTGGGACCTCGGAGGTCAACTACACCCTTTGTGTAAGTTGTGCGGGAGCGCATCGAGGTGAGGCCAGTACCCATCTAACGGTTGATTGGCCTAGACTTCGCCTTAGCTAAGGGAAGGGTTAGTGTGCAATAACCGGGAGGACCACTTGTATTGTTAGAAGTTTCCGAAAGACTTTGTTACTGAACTCGCCTTTGTGGTGTTTGATTGTATCTTGTGGGTAAAGTGCATAACCTCTGCAGTGTAGAATCTATTCGAATAGCCGTGTCCGCGGTATTGGACATCGCTCGGGAATTCTGATCAAGGGTTAGATTTTCTCAAAAATAACTTGGACTTGAAAGGTTGGGTTGGATTGACAATGATGTTAGAAATGTGGTTTAGGATGGGAAAAATGTTTACTAAAACTTCTTGAAAAGTTATTTATGCTTTACTTGTTTTTACTGCTTTCGAATCTACTTATGCTACTTTTCAAATGCTGTTTACTGCAAATATACCTTGAGCTATTCCTTTGTACCAAGCCATGCATATAGTATATTAGCTTTGCGTGTGCATGACTTGTCGAGTACCAAGTACTCACCCTTGCCACCCTACCACACCAGTTGAAGAGGAGACTACACGGCTTTGGAGGAGGAACTCCAAGAGGAACCGTCTACTTAGGAAGCGAGCCGGTCGGTTGCCTGTGGTATCTTGGATGGCGCCACGGGTTATCTTATTTTCCGCCGCTACTATTTTCTCTCTTAATAAGTTTTGCCTGCGAGGCGTACATTTGTGACTTGACCATAAGGTCGAGTAACTTGATTAGTTATTTAAATAAAGTACTTTATTAGTATCGAATGGTATGATTGTGATATTTACCGATGTTAAGACTGTGTGCACTAGCGCGTTCCTGGACTAGTGTTGAATACACAGAGGGTCCGGATTTGCAAATTCGGGGTCCCGACAATGCATGTCACTGTTCATCATGTATATGGGTATACTCCTTGGCTAGCATGAGGGCTACGTGAGGGAGCCTCGGCTGGATTGGCCTCGTGCGTGAGGAAGCAGTAGACAAATAAACACCCGACCAGACTAGCGCTAGAGGGCGTCCGGCCGGCGAGCGCATTGGCCCGAAGCGGCGTGATGGCGGCGGCGGCCAATATATATCGGTATATGCATCGCAGCCCATCTTACACACATACATGCACACCCATCATACACACATACATGCACAGAACACATGCCGATGAGATAAATCAATCGAGATAGCTAGAGCGCGTGTACATACAAGCGAGAAGAAATACCGGATGGAACCAGGCGAACGCAGAGAAGGCGACCGGTGGACGAAGCGGACGGCGGAAGGAGGCGATCAACCAGGCAACAGGACAACGTTGGCTGGTCGTAAGGAAATGGCCGGCAAATGAATTCGTGCTCTAATGGCTAAGGCATGAAGGTTCTAATTAGTAGAACGTGGACTCGAGTCCATTGGCCCATTAGTTTTGGCACAAGAACAGGTGCTTCCTTTTTATAGTGCAAATTGGAAGACCAAAAACTAGTAACTGATGGGAGGGAAAGAGACAGGAGTTTCCCTGGCTTCCTGCGCACTAGAAGAAAAAGAAATGATGCATGCGCATGGAAACGTGGTGAAACGGTTGGGAATTAAAGCGTGAGTTAAGGGATGGAGTGGAAACGGCCAGGAGGTGGTTAATGCATTGCTAATTAATGGAGAATGGCTGGAATGTGATGTCGTAAGAAAGGAAACGTCCAGGACTTCATGCGTGCATGCACGGCTGGAGAGAAGAAAAGTGGAAATGCCTGGCATCTCATGCGTGCATGCAGGAAGGGAGAAACAGCTAGGACTTCATTGCTAGTAAATTGGAAACGTTCAAGATTCAAGCGTGTAGCGGCTGGAAGAAACGTATGCATGCATGCCTTGTGGAGTGAAACAGCCTACATACACGTATACATACGCATACATGTACTCAAAACAAGTCTAGAATAAAATTAGTAAAAGGTTCTAAAGGTCTTAAAAAAATTTCCTCTAAAATACTAGGGAATATTTGGAACCTAACGAAGTTGGTTTCGGGATTTTTTTTTCGACGTATAGATTTTTAGCAAAAATTCTTTTAGTAAATCAGACACTTGTACGCATTTTTTTTATTTTGTCCAAAATTTTATTTTATTTTTATTTTTATTATTATTATTGTTATTGTTATTTTCAAATGCTACAATGTGCGATTTTAACTTTTACAAAAACGAGGATGTTACAACATGAGAACCCCCAAAACTTACCCCCACTTACCCACAAGAAGGAGAAGGGGAGGAAGTTGCTGCTGCTATTATTCGGCTGGGAAGAAGGGAAGAGGGGCGCCGACCTGGGGGAGAGAAGAGCCAAGGAGGGACACCGGCCTGGGGGAAGAAGAGCCAGGGAGGGGTGCCGGCCTGAGAGAGAAGAGCCAGGGAGGGGGGCGTCGAGTGGGGAGGGGAAAAAGAGGAGGAACCAGTTGGGGGAAAAGGTGGGGGAAGGAAAATATATTAGAAGATTCTCCTATCCACTAAAATTTTATTCCCTGACACTCATGGATAGGCCCGCCCATTCCCGAGACTGCCTGCAAAAGGGACCCACACGCCTGACTAGAATTTCGGTATCTTGGAGCAAGGTTTTACGATGTTACACAAATAATGCTGGAACCAAGACTTATTAGTACATACTGTCTTTATCTGCAGTCATGGATACTCTTTGAAGCCTAACCTAACCAGTCAACTGTTGATATATAGGGCCTTGTTGATATTGGTATCTTCCTAGATGCAAAAAGTGTAATTGTTTCTCTTCAAAATAAAGATATTGCTTCTGCTCTACCTTGGTGTGCAGAAACTTTGCTTCACTTTGTGCTATTTCATTATTAATGTTCTTCCATGAACATAGTAGTGAGCTGGAATGTGGTCCTTACATTGCTCTCTAGCTATTGATAGTTATGATAGCACATTGATCATGTTGGTTTGATTGTTGAAATTTTACAATCCAAGATATATAACTGCTTTTGACTCCAAATTTCCTTTATCTTATGTTGTTGATTTAGCTAGGATTAGTAGCGATCGTACCCCTATTCTGTGTGATTCAAGGGATGATACCCATCATAGAAAAGCAACCTACAAATTTGAAAAGTGGTGGCTGCAGCATGAGGATTTTAAACAGGCTGCTTATAAAGCCTTGTTTATTCCATACTTCTATAACTTATCAATGAACCCCTACAATGCACGACTCCCATTTTAGATAGTAGAGATAATAATAATGATAAATTGAAGTACAATGCTAGCAGTTGAATAAATGAGAGTACAAACTTATCAATTGTTAATTTGATGATTTCTCTTTTTTTTTGTTTGCTACCTTCATACAGGATTTGGATGTGTTTTTTGTTTCTATAATTGTTGGCTTAGCTTTGTCCTTTATCCCAACTTCATTTACAGTTTCAATTGTCA
This sequence comes from Rhipidocladum racemiflorum, assembly GCA_036346355.1. Lineage (NCBI taxonomy): Eukaryota > Viridiplantae > Streptophyta > Magnoliopsida > Poales > Poaceae > Rhipidocladum > Rhipidocladum racemiflorum. Next base: position 57,385,965 of record CM070583.1, read on the forward strand.
AGGTAATTTCTGTTTATATATTTCTGCACCAGTTATTCATATCTGATGCATATAAAAGTTTTCTAATGTTTGATATGCCGAAATCTACTATTCATTACTGTATACAAAATGTTACATCAAGCTGAAATGAGTGGTAATTAGATTAACCCTTTATTTATGCTACTCCTATGTAGTCCAGGTATCTTTCTTTATTTTGGGATTTAGATGATTATGCCACTTGAGATTGTATGAATTCAAAATGAGCTCCATAAGTCCATATATGTACTATGATGTGCCGAGCTTAGCTCTAATGTACGTAATATACAATTAAACTCACTAGGAATATAATTGCTATGGAATTAATAGTTTGAACTTAACCATAAGATTGAGGAAGAATTTGCACTCAACCATAACATTGAGGAAGAATGTTTTTACTCACTACAGCAGAATGGCTAGCCAATTAGTTTTGCACTTCTTTCAGAAAGAAGTTTGTTTCTTAATTACTTAGTTAAGAAAAGTAGGGGACTTGCCCACATTGAAGCCTGTTTCAACAATAATAAATGCATCTGAAGAATCATGCTTACTTTTAGCTTCGTCATTGGTGACAAAGCTGCTACCATTATCATCTTGCACTGCTCTTTAGATTGATCTTCATCTACTTGTTTTGTAATAACAATTTATGGAAACAGTGGAACCACTCGTGGGATAACACTAAACCCGGGCCGATTCCCTGCTGCCACTTCAACCATTGCTTAGGTTCATCCTTTCAAATAACATTGCAAAGGATGTACATAGAAATAACATAAAGGAAAAAATTAAATAAAACCAGGACACAAATAATATCAATTGTAAAGTAAAGTTGGGGCTTTCTACATAGCTGAAACTGACATTAATTAAAAACATCAATCACCGAAGCCATGAAACTTGATAAGTCAAAGTTCCATAGAAGTAAAATGACACAGATACCAAACCTCAATTGAATTAATGATTACAGTTAGCATTGCACAATGTTGTAGTTTATACAAACTATATAGACATAATCATAACTTGTACTCATAACATGGACAGTTGATGACATAGCGTAGCTCAAAAAAAGGTAATTGCTATAATCATTTGTCAAAATGTGCAAAGAGTGTCTCCAGTTCAATGCGAAGTTGATAGTGCTTCCCTGGACATCTGTGAAGAATGGTGATCCTACAGAGCCAGTTTCTTTAGAAAAAAAAAAAGAAGTTAGAAACTACCGATTCATCTCAAATCATGGATGAATTGGTAATCAGGACAAAGCTCATTTATCTCAAATCATGGATTATGTAGAATTGAGTAGGAAAAAACTTATCTACAAACAAATGAGTAAACTGCTAAGGCCTCGAGAATTGAATTTCAGAAGTATATAGTGAAAATCCCACAGAAACAACAATAAGGGGAACCAAAATCCCATTTAAATTGCAAAGCAAATTAGTTGCTTTTCAAAATGAAAACAAGATATGTCATTTTCGTTCGTATTGATCCTACAACAATATACAATAGTATGCATTCACAGTCAAGTTTGGTAAAAAGCAGATCAACTTGAACACATCCAAAAACTAACGATGAAATAGGAGCAGTAGAGGACATGGAAGACAAAATACTCACAAAAGTTATTACAATGTGCAAATGTTAAAAACACTAATTGCCACCGAATGAGAGTACAAACTTATCAATTGTTGGTTTGTTTATTTAGTTGTTTGGTGCCTCGTTTGCAATTTCAATTGTCATGGTAATTTCTATTCAGATATTTCTGCACCACTTCCTAGGTGTAACCTGCAGGCAAATGTGGGAAGGCATAAAGCTAACAACCATAATATTGTAACACTGAAACATGTCAAGTGCTTACATGATTTGACCTATCTCATTCCGCCTAAAATAGTCAAGTGCTTCCTATTCCTAGGTGTAACCTGAAGGCAAATGTGGGAAGGCATAAAGCTAACAACCATAATATTGTAACTCTAAAACATGTCTTCATTTTTGATCTTCAGTTAATCAACGCAAATGGGTCGGGGTTCGAGCCTAGGAGGTCAACGACATAATTGCTTCATGTTCAGGTGATTCTCCATTCTATAATTCTCTGATTCTCCAATTTTAAGTCTAGAATCAATCATAGAGATGTAACGTGCTTCTTATGGGGACAAAATCTGGGTACATGCAGTATAATAGTCATGCTGTTATTGATGTTGTGATGGGACAGAATTGACAAGTTCTAAGCAAAGTAAGACTAGTTTGTTTTGCTAGGTCCTATGTTCTTTATATAATGCAGGTGCACTTCTTGAGTGCTGTTTGTCTTCACTTTTGCTAGGCCCTTATTTACTTTAGGTAGACCTGTCAAGTTATTGGTTGCCTCTTATGACAAGGTTACATGTACCACATATAAGTTTGTAGATGAGTTCCACAATCTTTGCACATCATGCATTTGTTACCTCCTATTGTCTTGATAAGGGCTAGCCTAAAAATCTCCTCGGCTAAGTTAGAGAGTTGGGAGTAAGCCTACTCATATTAGCTAATTGGTTCAAAGCCTATTAAAGTAATGGTTAGCTAGAGGTAATTAGGCCCAAATAGCAAAAAATATAAAATTGTGTATGACTATATTAATTGAATATATCATGTATGACATGTGTGACAAAGGGATACTAACATAATTATCTTTTCAAATGTCGCATGCCTTAAAAGCATAACTGTATGTGCAACACAAAAATATTGTGAAATTAATGAATGTGGAAAATGCTCTTGTCACCATGAAAGAAAACGATATTTTAAGGTTTTGTAACATCTGAATGCCCATGTCAGCTCAATGGCACCAATTAATAAAAAACGAAAGAGAACATATGCGCTATTTTCTGAAAGCCCTATGGTGCCTACGTGAGTTTACTTCACTATCTCATCCATCCAATTATACATATACCAAAGTCATTAATTATGCATATACCAAAGTCATAAATATGCTCCTTTTTGTTAGATTTAAGGGGTTTGACAACATTGAATTCAGGGATGTATACATGTCTTGGAGCATCTGTGTTTTAGTAGATGTCAAATTCCCTATTCAAGCTAACAGTGATATGCTTTGATTTATCTTAATGGATGAGACTGTAAGTCCAACCATTATTCAACCCCTAATACAATCATTTTTATCGCTAGCTAACATGGTTTATTCCAAACTTAAAGGGATCCAAAATGGAAGATATTGTTAGGGGCAAAAATGTTAATAGGTTTAACTTGGCACTCAATGAAGGTTGTAAGTATAACATTCATCGTGTGCAGTTTCAGCCTAACTACAAGGAAGTCGAGTTTCAGAACATTCGAAACTATTATGAGTGCTCGCTAATGCACCGCACAACTATCGAACCTTCTGTGGTCTTACTTGATTTTTCTATCTACCCAAATCATTTTATGTCCTTTGAAGACGTGTATGGACATCCTAACAAAATTTTTGTAGGTATGGTTCAAAATTGTTCTTAGCAAATATGATATTAAATGAGATTTTGAAGGCAACAAATAAACATACAACATTTCATACAGATATAGTTGGAGTGGTCATCCATGTTGGTGATCTTGAGTACGAAACCTTTCCATGCCGTATAGTCAATAGAGAGGTCACACTCCTAAACACAAGGTAAATCTATAATTATTTTCACAAAGTACATATTGATTAAAACTAATTAGCGTATAATATTTATAATATTATTCTTATGTTTAATTGTAGGTTTAATTTATTAGTTGTTCAAGTATGGGATGAGAATTTAACCCAACATGTGCTCAGTTGGTCGGAGGCTAAGGCCAATCACCACGTACTTCTTGCAACTATGCTAAAAAAAGATATCAGATACGGTAATTGATTCATTAACCTATCAAATAATAAATACTATAGCTGAAGGATCGTGGCGCTCTGACAGAGGTGAACAAGACAAGCACTAATAAAACTAAACACAGATTTAACGAACTAATGTGCACAGCCAATCTAAAATACCAGATTAAAATAAACACACATGCATAAGAATTAGTCTAACTGAGCACAAAGAACACACATCAAACAATCAGAACCATACTTACTAATCGTATTAATTGAGTACTAGGTTCCTTTTTCATTGATGTACATCTCCTCTCAATCTACCTTTTCTTTGCTCACTTAATCGGCTTCCTCGCCGTTCGGAGCGTGCACGTCGTCAGCCACCTCGCCGCTGGGCAACGCCTGCTTGTCCCGGCTGCTCCGCCGCTACTGCTGGACAGCGCCTCCTCGCGGACCTTCTCGTACACCTCCAGCCGCTTCGCCCGCGTTGCGTCACGTCGGACTGCTCGACGCGCGTCTCCAATCTCCTCTGTTTTCTTGATGCTGCGCCGCCCCTGACCAATCTTCTGTAGGAAACCCTCATGTCTCTCCCCTTTTTATTTGCTCGGCTGCTTGTTTATGGGCCTGCGCCCTGGCCCATCACGTTGCATGCATCATGACGTGGTTGCTTTGATCAACTACCTGCATGCACTTCTAGTCTTCACTTCTAGTCTTCGTTTCTAATCACGCCACAACAACAAACCAGCTAATGCTTTGCTCCAATTCAATAGCAAGAACAAAAATAGATTAATCAACATAAATATATTATTCCATCACAATTGTTATTACTTGGCAAATCACTCGACACAAAAAATATAAATCAACAATCTCCCCCTTGATGAGTGATTTGACAACACACTCCAAAGAATATTCAACATAGCTCCCCCTTAAAATAAAATCCCCCTCTCAACAAATAATCAAATCATGCAAACACTATCTCTCCCCCTGAACGAATGCAACTTATACAAATCAAGGAAATCTCTCCCCCTTTGTCAAAACACACACGAAAGATCGCACAAGAATGAAAATAAACATATGCCATGAAATGCAGACCTAAAAAGCATTGAAATTATTCAAGGTGATCACAAAATATTATAGCAGTTCATATTCACACTCCAATATCCAGGAATTACCCCCAGAGTTAAGTAGAAATCACCGGTTTTGAATAAGATGGTTATAAGATTACAGCAAACTCATGGATAGACGAATAAGTACACTTGGGCAAAATATTTAATATATATAAAAATATCCCATGTATTAAATATACTAGATTTGAGCTTATATAACATACCAAACTCATAATTATCTGTCCAAAGCTGCTATTTTCAAATACTTCCTTCTTCATTTTTTTTTTGATATATAGATCTCACAAGCCCTATTTTTTTTTGTTTAACAGGTATGGCAAGGTTGAGCTTGCATCTTTTTCTTATATGGCAAATATTTTTTATTGCATCTTGTCATGTCCAGGTATGGAGAGGTTGACCTCACATCTTTTTCTAGTTTGGCAAGTGACATTACATAGTCAATCTTGCATCTTTTGCCCTGCATTTTTATAAGCAATCCCAAGGACTCATCATGATCATCTGGCTTTAACAAAAATGGCTTAAAAACAGTACTCAAAAACACATTAGGAAATTTTTTTTCAAAAAATAGCCCTTGCGATAAATTTATTCATTCCAGTAGGAAATGTAAGATCATAAACATCCCATTCTCAACTAGTAATAAAACAACTCAACTAATTTAGCTTTGTTATGAAAAATTGTCATGTGAAAGTTCACTGCTATAGAAATAAGTATTCAACAGGTATAATAAACAATGCTTGTACTATATGATATGCAAGACTATTCTACATGATGTTGTTGGAATGCATGAGACCCAATTCACCTCTCAATCGAGCAAACTCTAGAAAGCACAAATGTTTGGTAAAAAAAATCTTGAGCAACCAGAAACAATTATCCACTTACCTTTAAGCCTTTTGCTTTAAATCTACGATGAAAAAGCACGTTTAGGCACCCAAATTTGAGAAGTGTTGTTGCTGTTTTTTAACAAACTTTTAGGAGTCCAAGCAGTTTTAACACTGTTTATATGAGAAAATCTTTCTATTCGATTGCTATCAAGTGAAGGGTCACAAAACACCAATTTTTTGTGGTTTACAAGTCTGTTCATACCAAAATGAGCATAGTAATGTTGCTGACATTTTGTTTCATTTGACTTATATCCATGATTACGAAAAGCATAACAGTTTCTAGCATAATGTCCAAATTTACAACAATTGTAGCAGTTGACACGGTGAAAAGTATCCCTATATATTGTACCCACATTAGAATAACAATTTACTTTCATGTGTTCAAATTTACCACACCCAAAGCATCTCATAAATTTCTTTTCAGTCATCACATTATCAGAAGAACGAAAAAGAACAGGTTTTTCATTAACCACAGGAATTTTATCAGTGTTGTTCTTCTTATATCCTACACCTTCTTTCATGAATGAGCATTTTGAAGTATCAAGAATCATGTTCAAGTTTTTCTCATCATTAGTCATCTTTTTCAAAGTTTCTCTCAAGTAGTTGTTTTGTTGGACTAAATCAGGGCATCAAGTACAAAGATATGCGTAAGGACGCTTCTCCAGTTCAATTAATTTCTTCCTGTTTGCACCAAAATTCGGCGTTTGTGGCAAAATCGGTCTGTTCGCACCAAAAGTTTGGCATGTGAAAGCAATATCGGCCCAATTTGGAAATAGAAGGCGCGGCGCAGATCCGACCGTAACCAACATGAATTCGGTTACCGAATCAAGAAGTCCGGTTCAGTATAGGATCAGTTGCCGTATCCAAAATGGACTCGGATCGGCTAAAGTAATATAAAAAGGGACACCAAGGGGAGAGAAAGGAATCAATCAATCCAACACAACATCTACTTTTACTGTTTCGCATTGTTTTAGGGTTTACAAACACTTTTCTGTAAGTCGACGGAATCAACAAAGTTGCGCATCGCCGATTGTTAGTTTTAGCCGATTGCTCCCAGGTTCGATCTGCTGTTTTGCTGCGCATCACCTTCTCAAAGCCGATTTCACCTTGTATCCGGATTAACCATAACTGGTTAATCCAGTTATCCCCTAATCGGTTTTCAACCGACTAGCGTTAAGCCGATAATCTTTGTTTATCGGCTTTGATTAATTTACAGATTCTACCTTGTCAATTCCAGGTCAAATTGACTGGCACGCTCTGCAAACCCGGTGTTTGTCTTGTGTGTTTGAGGCTAAAGACCCTACTTCACATTTTTAGCGCGAACATATTTTGGCACGCCCGGTGGGACAAAGAAAATCAAGATGACATCAAACGATAAGCCTGCGATCACTGCTGATATCAACACGGATGCTATAATCACGCCTCAGATGGCCGATCTGACCCCCGAGCAGCGGAAAGAGATCGAAGCCCGAAAGGCGGCTTTGGAGGAAATAATGCTGCAATGTTTTCAGAAAACACGCCGTGGCGTTACCCAAAGGACCGCACTCCCAAGTATCAACCCGATCGGCGATTCATCATCTGACTCGGTAAGCCGATATGCACCTGCTCAAGTCGATCTGTCAAATATGATTGAACAATCTGTGCATCACGCACTAGTTAATCAATCATCGGCTCTAGTATCCACGTTGAAACCGATGATAGAGAATAGCGTGAAAACAATTGCTCAGAAATTAGCTGTATCTGGGAGTTTACTAGATCCATTACAAACCCTCCCTACATACCCAGTGTACTCCGTAACACCCAATACCAATACAGTAAACGTGTCGGCCCAAACACCTATCATGATGCTGATTCAGCCTACTGTTTTGAAACCCAGTTCGCAGAAAGGTGGGGTTACACACTACCATGGGCACACGGATGGGGCGAAAATAAGCGTGTCAAACCCGTCAAACGGACCCCTTGGTGGTAACACCGGTTTATCGGCTCCACAACCTATTGAAACAGATCAAGTTCCACAATCACAAGCCACAGCCATAAACCAGGCACCATATAGGGTAGTACCATACGTTGAACCTTTCACATCGGTACCCGATACGTTGGTTTTTAGAAATCACGACTATGATCAAGTACCAAGACCCCCTGTGGCACAATTTGGACAAAGACCTGAGTTTGCACCCGGGGGGCAGGGCGTAAATAATGAAAATTGGCGATGTCCGGTTGCACCACAAGCCGACAATGTCAATTGGGCAGAACAAATTGCTAATGTTTTAAGAGAACGATTAAACACAACCCAGAGGAAGGGTAATCGGCTACAGGAAGCCGTATCCCGATTACATAGATTGCATGCCATACCCACACAACTTTAGAATACCAGACTTCGCTAAATTTTCGGGTGATGATTCTGTTACTACCATTGAGCATATCGGACGGTTTATGGCTCAGTGTGGGGAAGCTGCGCAATCCGATGGATTAAAAATTAGGCTATTTCCTTTATCATTATCTGGTGCGGCATTCACTTGGTTTACCAATCTACCTCCAAATTCAGTTCATATGTGGAACGATTTAGAAAGCCGATTTCATGAATACTTCTTTTCGGGGACTATGGAGCTTAGAATTTCTGATCTTAGTTCAATTCGACAGAAGTACGGCGAATCGGTTTCCGACTATATCAGAAGATTTAGAGGCGTAAGAAATAGATGCTTCAGTGTAACATTACCCGATGATCAGTTGGCCGATCTAGCATTTCAAGGGTTAATCCCACCATTAAAGGAAAAACTATCTGGCCAAGAGTTCCCCGATTTAGGCCACTTACTCCATCGCGTATCGGCACATGAGAGCTGATATGCAGAGAGCAAAGGGTTTAAAGATAGATTTAGATCAAATGGTAATGAAAAGGCCAAAGTAAACATGGTAGATTATAATTCAAGCGATACCTCTGAAGACGAAGAAGCAGGAATAAACATAGCCGAGTAGGCCAAAGGTTCCAAGAGGCCACTCGTGTGCTCTCTACTCAAGCCGACAAAAAATAAGGCAGAAGTTAAATACTCATATGATGTGTCAAAATGCGACAAAATATTTGATTTATTGTTACAATAAAAGCTCATAAGGTTACCAGAAGGTCACGTCATCCCATCGGCCGAAGAAATTAAAAAGCGAAGGTACTGTAAATGGCACCATTCATTTTCACATAACACTAACGATTGCAATATTTTTCGGCAGCAAATTCAATCGGCCATCGCCGATGGCAGATTAAAATTTGCAGAAGAATCGGCTATACAGATAGATATGAATCCTTTTCAAGTCAACATGGTTCAATGCTCACGAAAGGGAAAAGGACCTGCAGAAGTTATCAAGCCGACTAAAGGGATTGAGGCACGGTCAAAAAGAGACGAAACAGTGCAAATTACTATCGGCTCCATACAAATAGAAGTCGATAAGAACGGACAGAACTAGAGAACAGTGAAACCAAAGGGAGACTTGGAGGTCGGAAAATGGCATAGGGCTGAAAGGGCTTCAAAAAAAAGTTAATTTCAAACCAAAACCGACTTTCTCGCAACTCCTGGGGAAATATGAAAGGATAAGCCGAAAATACAATACCAGACAAACCCAAAGTTTTCATCGGTCGGATCAAAAGATAGGCGAATATTGGCGGTCCGATGTGCCACATCGGCCAGCTACTGAAGAAGAGAGACACCGGCAATGTCCCTTTTGGCAGTTTTGCTGGGAGAAAGGGATGATCTTACCAACAGTCATGTCCTGTCCTATGCAACACTCATCTATGTATCAGCCAAACCAATCGGTAAAAGACAGGTTGTCTAGATCAATACATGATCGACTAGAAATAAGAAACAGGAGGCCGATCCATGAAAGACTGTCGACGTCAGAGCAAGGCGAGTCCTCCCGAACTCAAGAAATATCGGCTTCTCATAACGTAAGTAGAATGGAATCTGACAGCGAAATGAGCAACTTAGCTGGGAAAATCAGGAAGCCGATAGAACCTAAACCTAGGTGGTGCCCATCAGGTCTTAGCAAATCACAGCGCAGGCGGCTTCAGCGACTAAAAACACAAGAAGAGAGGGAAGTCGAGAAAGAAAAAGAGAGGGATCGGGTGTTGTAACATCCTTATTTTTTGTTTTCTAAAAAAAAATTAAATTAATTAATTTAAGGTTTTGGATTTTAATTGGAGTTCTAATTAACCTGGCATCCTTATCCTTCCGAAATTGGAGCTCAATTTCGAATCGTCCGAAGTGGAATTTTCCAATTCCTGTCCTTGCTCGAAATTTCACCCGAGTCCAAAAATGCTCCAAAAATCCTCAAACCACTTCTAAAGTGTCCCAAATATTCCAAAATGATTTTAGGAATCATTCCCCGAATTTTTGGACCTTCGTTCCTATTTTATCTCGCGCGGCTTTTGTTTAATGCCTGCGATCCGCGCCCGAATATCCAATTCCACAAAAATCATCCAAATTCAACCAAACCAATTTTATTGGGTCCCAAATATTCTAAAATGACTCTAGGATTTTTTCCGGAATTTTTAGGCCATTTTTCCTTATTTTTCTCTAGGGCGAATCGTTTACGTAAAGGAGGTCCAATGGGAAGGCGCCACGTGTCACATGAACAGTGTTCGTCTTCAACCTCCAGCCCAAGCAAAGAACAGAGAAGCTCCAATGGCTTCCAAGGGCTAGGGCAACTCTTTAAATTCTTGTAACTCCCTCAAATCAACTCCAAAACGCAAAGCGTCGGTTGCGTTGGATCCGCGCCGACGAGCTCTTCCAATTCCCCACCTCGGTGCGCCATCAAGCTCGCCGGAAACGGCCTCATTCAAGAAAAACTGAAATCCACTCACTTGCCATTAACTCGTTCGTTTCTTGTCCAAACGCCGCACCACCACCTCCATCCTCTCCCTATAAGAATCCCCGTCCCGGTGGTATGATCCTCCTTTAGCTTCTCCAAATCGTGCGCCCGTGAGATCAAGAAAACCAACGCCGGGTTGTCGTTTTCGGTGTTCTTCAAGTTCATCCTCATAGCATCCATTCCGGTGGGTCTTTCTCAACTCCGATTTGTTCCTTGCGACCGTGAGGGAGTCTAGAATCTAACCCAACAATCAATTTTAGGTTTGATCAAGAGTTGGCGGCGAATTTTGAGTTTTGGTGCTTCCGAGCCGGAAACAGATTAGTAAATCAATTTCTCCCAATCCGGCAAGGTTTGGTCAATTCCTTCCTCCTAGATGTAGCTAAGGATGTTATCTAGAGGTTCCGGGCTTTTGTTTGATCCAAATCCGTGCGAAAATGGGGTAAAAATCCGGTTTTTGGGAAGAAAAGGAGGGCTCTGTAGTTTAGTTCAGTTACGGAACAATTCATTCTCGTAAGTTACTGTAGCAAATAGTAACTTTTCTATTTTCCTTGATTTTCCATCATTTTCCAACTTGAACGCTTATAACTTTTGCGTCAGAACTCCGATTGACTCCGTTCAGTTTCTAAATTCCTCTAAATTCAAGATCTACCTGCCAGTATAATTTTTATAATTTTTAGATTTTATTTTATTTTTGGTTATTTATTGGTGTCTCGTTTATGCGCGTGGCGAAGAATCCATTGAAGCGGCGCCCGTTCTTTGAGCATCAAGTCTTGATATCTTAGCTGCTGGTGAAGGCAAGTCGTAGTCCTTGACCATGTTGGACCTATGTTTGCAAAAGTATTTTTGTTTCATACAAATGCATGCTATTTGTTTACAAGAATTATTTACTGGGAATAGTTAAATACCGGATTACCATAATGACACCTTGAATCATTGAAATGCCATGTATCCATTGTCACCCTAGGTTGGGTCATTTACTAGTTGGGTATGATTGTAGTACCAACATTGGGTTATCGTAACTATGCTTAGACATGCTTAGTTGTACGATGGGTTCATGTCACATGATGAATTAATAATATTGACTTAATGAAATATGAAATCGTGGCGGGTAGCCACTGTTGTGAAATTTGTTGTACCATAGCGGGATGTGTCATTGGTATTGGTTATACAAAATTGTTTTCACTCGGGCAAGTGATCGTGCAGTAAAGGGGGTGTTTTTAACACATTTGGGATGTGGTTGGCTTGCCTGAGTATACTTAAGGACTTAATCTTGTGCGCCATTGAACTGGGCCTAACCGTACAACCACATGTCTGGTGACAGACCTGGCTGATTAATTTGCAATGTCTAAATTTAAGTACTGTTGTGGTTGTGTGGGTTCCGGGACAGACGGGTAGACTCACAAGGCGCAAGAGGGGGCCCTGAGGGTGAAACCTTAGCGGGGCGATCTTGGGTTTATCTGAGCATTGTAAAGGCCTTGTTATGACCTCTCTCCGACACACCATAGGAAGTGTGTTAATTACGTATGGCAATAAGAGTTGATCATATCTTGTGGGTAAAGGCTGTACAACCTCTGCAGAGTGTGTGTTAAACTATTCGAATAGCCGTGTCGCGGTCATGGGCGTGCACGGGAATTTCACACGGGGTATAGTGTTTTGAGAAAAATGTTGAGGGACGGTATTGTTGGGAGTGAGCGGGAAGTTCACTATTGTTTTATGTCAAATTATTATCTTGTTGAGTTCGGTGGTTGATGATGATTTAGTTGGTGATGGGTGATGCCTCACCAATCTTGTGTTGTTGTTTACCATTGATTTACGGTTATTATTATCTTTGTCAATTATGCTTTGAATCTATACATGGTATTTACATTCAAGTTATCGCTTTACGCAAAATAACCCTATGGATATCCTTTGTCAAGCCGTACAATATTTGCATCATTCCCTGCGGCTTGCTGAGTACTTTTTGTACTCACGGCTTTATGCCTTTGTTGATCAGTTGCTGAGGAAGAACAGGAAAATACTGAGTTCTACGAGGAGGAGTTTTATGAAGACTACGTGAACTAGGATGGCGCTCCCAGGCGATTACTGTGGCATGTCGTATGGCCCAGTTATTTTATTTTTTTTTCTGCAAGAGTTTTATTTGTTTCTTAAGCCTTTAAGGCACAGTTATGTAAACTTGATCATAAGGTCCGTTGTTACTATTTGCTACTTTCATAGTTAATTCGATAATGGATTGATATGTCAATTTTGTTGCCACTGTGTGCACTAGCGTGATCCTGGACTAATGCAGTAAACACAGAGGGTTTCGGATTTGCAAATCCGGGTCCCGACAAAGTTGGTATCAGAGCCATCTCGACTGTAGGACGCAGCCCTAGTTAGCATGGTCTTCTTAGAAAGCACTTCAAAATTATTTTCTAAATCAAACCAACGAATTGGTGATTTATAGTTGTCTTCTCTTATCTCATTCTTATGATCTTATTTCTCTCCTTTGCTGGAATATTGCTTTAGAAAGTTTAAGTTGATCTCATGTCATGAAACTTTTCCAGACAGTCTTCTACGACATTACCAACCAAGAGAGGGAGGATGTGAAAGTTTCAAATCGGTGAAGGAGCTGCTGGAAAGATCAAGATGACGAAAGTATGTTCGAAAGGCCTCTTCTGTAGGATAAGTTATTAGTTTTTTTTTTAGCATACCATTTCCTCTTTAGTGACGTATAGACTGCGTGTATTAGGGTTTTTGTGTGTTAGGTGTGTTGTGCACTTGCCTGAGGCTTTGTGTTGCAGCCACCCATTGAGCTGAAAAGTTTATTGTCTCTTTGTTTCGTAGCCTTTTCGGCTATGTCTCCTGTTGTCTGTTGTCCTTGGGTATTACCTGCTCCCCTTAGATGACCTTACTACTCGTCTATGGCTCTTCCCTCTTACCTATCAACCCTTGTATTTTGCGAGATGGTTGACACCCATTCGAGGCAGTCGCGGTTCTCCAATGGATGCAAATGCAGTGCCAATGCCAATGCACCACCTCCACCACCGGCGATGTGAGACCAAAATTTGGGACACTTCTTAGCGGCTCAGACTCGGCTCATGAACACCATGATGCGAGAACATGACCAACATGATGAATCGGCGAGAATCAGGCCCCACTGCCACTGGCTAATCTATTGGCTCAACCAAATCAAGCCATTGTTGCACCTCCTCAAGCTCGTCCATGATCTAAGCTAGCCGAGTTCATGAGGACTCATCCGCCTACCTTCTCCAACTCTTCCGAACCCTTGGAGGCGGATGGTGGATTCGCTCTGTGGAGAAGAAGCTTGCCATTGCTCAGTGCACAAATCGTGAGAAGGTTCTCTATGCCGCACATCAGTTAGAAGGCACCGCCGCTGAATGGTGGGAAAACTATAGTGCCGCCCATGATGACCCTCAGACAATCACTTGGGCAGAGTTTTCATTGCTTTTGGCACTCTCATATCCCGAGATGGGAAAGTGGAAATGAAGAAGAATGAGTTAGGGAGCTCAAGCAAGAAGGGATGTCTGTGAGTGAATATCTCAATAAGTTCACTCAACTCGCTCGCTATGCGCCAGAGGATGTTGCTCTTGATGATGCCCGCTTGAGAAGAAGTTCAAGCGTGGACTCAACCCTGGCCTAAAGATGCAAGTCATTGGCAATGACTATGCAGATTTCCAAGACACAGTGGACAAAGCTATGCTCATAGAGGAATCCGCCGTGAGTTAGGCGAATCTCGTAAGAGGAAGATGATGCAGCAAGGAGCTCGTCGGAATCAGCAGAGAGTCCGATCAATGCACCACAGCCTGACGCTTCACTCCTCCGATGCATTCAGGGCACTGCACCATACAAAGACCTCGCCAGCCTTCTTCAGCAACCGCAACTTCAACACCAACAACAATCAGTCTCGGAAGGGCGAACAATCCAGTGCAGGAGTCACTTGCTTCAATTGTCATGAAATGGGGCACTACGCCATGTGATTGCCCAAAGAAGCAAGCTCCGACACGATTCGTTTAACACAGGAGCTACACCAGCCAGGACCCTGCACCAGGAATAGGGCGTGGAGCGCCCGGACTCCCAACCCGGCTACGGGACTTCCCGATTGTTGGAAGAGGCCGGGTGAACCACACTACCACCGAGGATGCCCATTACGCACGGATGTCATACTAGGTAAGATCCTAGTTAACTCCGCACCCGCCATGGTTTTGTTTGATTCTGGAGCTACGCATTCGTTTATTTCTTGGAGTTTTGCTGCAAGCCATCATTTGAAAACAAAGCCTCTTAAAACTGCTTTGTTAGTCAAATCACCTGGTTCGGATTTGAGTACGAACCAAGGCTGCCCCGAAGTTAAAATATTAATTGGAGGGTAGAATTTTAGCCAACCTCATTGTCCTAGACACCAAGTCCCTAGATGTGATACTAGGAATGGATTGGCTATTCAAGAACCAAGCAGTTCTGGATTGTGGGAATAGAGTGATCACCCTAACCAGTTCAAGTGGAGCCAAGTTAAAGTTTCAAGCTGCTACAGACAAGCCAGATAGTATAAAGGTTTGCGATTGCCAAAGGAATAAGTTTGGACGATGTGCGATCGCTAGAGAATTTCTGATGTATTTCCGGATGAGCTACAGTTTGCCGCTTGAGATAGAGACATAGAATTTCTGATCAACCTTGTTCCGGGAACTCCACCCATCTCCAAGAGACCCTATAGGATGCCTGCGAATGAGTTGGCTGAAGTGAAAAGACAGATTAAGGAGCTGCAAGACCAAGGTTTTGTCCGACCAGTTCTTCGCCTTAGGAGCCCAGTTCTTCTTGTTGGAAAGAAGGATGGCACTCGAGAGGTTGTGTGTGGATTACCGCTCACTCAATGAAGTAACAATCAAGAACAAGTACCCTTTGCCAAGGATTGATGATTTGTTTGATCACCAGGGATCTGGAGTGTTCTCCAAGATTGACTTAAGGTCAGTTATCATCACTAAAGATTCGTAAAGAGGACATTCCCAAGACGGCCTTTGTGACTCGGTATGGACAAGTATGAGTTCACCGTAATGTCTTTTGGTTTGACCAATGCCCCTGCTTATTTCATGAGCTTGATGAATAAGGTATTTATGGAGTATTTGGATAAGTTTGTTGTTGTTTTCATCGATGACATCATGGTTTACTCCAAAAGTGAGGAGGAACATGAGAATCATCTTCGCTGGTTACGATGAAGCTAAAGAACACCAACTTTATGCCAAGTTCAGCAAATGTGAGTTACGGATGAAGGAAGTTATTTTCTTAGGGCATGTCATATCTGCGGCGAGTCGTGATTGACCCTAGCAAGGTTCAAGATGTGCTCAATTGGGAGTCACCCAAAGCAGTACCTCAAATCGAAGTTTCTGGGAATGGCAGGGTATTACCGCCGTTTTATAGAAGGATTCTCTAGAAAAGCCAGACCTCTCACTCAGCTGTTGAAAAAGGAGAAGAAATTTGTTTGGACTACAGAATGTGAAAAGAGTTTCCAGGAATTGAAGAAGTGCCTAACCACTGCCCCAGTGCTTATCTTGCCAGACATCAGAAAGGATTTTGAGATCTTTTGTGATGCATCCCGACAAGGACTCGGATGTGTGTTAATGCAAGACAGAAAGGTTGTAGCTTATGCTTCGCGACAACTAAGGCCGCATGAAGTGAACTACCCTACCCATGATTTAGAAGTAGCAGCAGTAGTGCATGCATTGAAGATTTGGCGCCATTACCTCATCGGTAATCGTTGTGAGGTTTACACCGACCACAAGAGTCTGAAATACATATTCACTCAGACTGATCTCAATATGAGGCAAAGAAGATGGTTAGAATTAATCAAGGATTATGACATTGGAATTCATTATCATCCTGGCAAGGCCAATGTCGTAGCTGATGCTTTGAGTAGGAAGAGCTACTATAATACTTTGATGATTAAGGAGAGTCAGCCAGCATTACATGAAGAATTCCAGAAGCTCAGTTTGGAATTGGTTCAGAAAGGATATCTAGCTACATTGGAAGTGCAACCCACATTAGAGGACCAAATCCGAGCAGCACAGATTGAGGATTCAGATATTAAAGAAATCAAGCAGAACATGAAGAAAGGTAAAGCCCCGAACTTCTCTGAAGATGAGAAAGGTACTATTTGGTATGAGAAGCGCATATGTGTGCCAGATCAGAAAGAGCTCAAGGAGTTATTACTCAAAGAAGCCCATGAGACCTTATATTCCATTCACCCCGGAAGCACCAAGATGTATCAAGACCTCAAGGAAAGGTATTGGTGGCCCAGCATGAAGCGTGAGATCGCAGAGTATGTTGCTCTTTGTGATGTTTGCCAGAAGGTTAAGCGTAACATCGAGAGACCCGGCAGGTTGTTGCGACTGAAGATTCCAGAATGGAAGTGGGAAGAAATTGGCATGGATTTCATTACCGGACTTCCTAAAACCCAAGGAGGTTATGATTCGATCTGGGTAATAGTGGATCGATTGACTAAGGTAGCACACTTCATTCCAGTTAAGACAACCTACACTGGTGATAAATTAGCAGAATTGTACATGTCAAGAATTGTCAGTCTTCATGGAGTACCCAAGAGGATAGTGTCAGATAGAGGCACTCAGTTTACCTCTCGTTTTTGGCAGAGTTTGCATGAAGCCATGGGAACCCATCTCAGATTTAGTACTGCTTATCACCCTCAAACTGATGGACAGACTGAACGTGTGAATCAAATCCTTGAGGATATGCTAAGAGCTTGTGCCTTAACTTATGGTGTTAAGTGGGACAAGTGTTTGCCATATGCCGAATTCTCTTATAATAATAGTTATCAAGCAAGTCTGCAAATGTCCCCCTTTGAAGCATTATATGGAAGAAAGTGCAGAACTCCTCTGAACTGGAAAGAGACTGGAGAACGACAACTGTTTGGTCCTGCCATACTTCAAGAAGCAGAAGAGCAAGTTCGGTTAATTCGAGACAGGTTGAAGGTAGCTCAAAGCAGACAAAAGAGTTATGCAGACAACCGTCGTCGAGATTTGAGCTTTGAGCCCAATGATTATGTGTATCTAAGAGTCACCCCTCTCAAAGGAGTTAAGAGATTTCAAATGAAAGGAAAGCTTGCACCTCGATATATTGGATCGTTCAAAATCTTGGAACGAAGAGGAGAGGTTGCTTATAAACTTGAGTTGCCACCATCTTTTGTTGGAATCCATGATGTGTTCCATGTGTCTCAATTGAAGAAGTGTCTGCGAGTGCGGAGGAGCAGGATGTCGTTGGAATCCCTAGATTTGCAAAAAGATCTCACCTACAAAGAGCGGGCTGTGAAAATTTTAGAAGTGGCAGAGCGCGTCACAAGGAGCAAGATCGTCCGCTTTTGCAAGGTGCAGTGGAGCAACCACTCAAAAGAGGAAGCCACCTGGGAGCGTGAAGAGGACCTCAAAGCCGAGTTTCCCCACCTATTCTCTAGCCAGCCTGAATCTCGGGGTCGAGATTCCATTTAAGGGGGGGAGGTTTGTAACATCCTTATTTTTTGTTTTCTAAAAAAAAATTAAATTAATTAATTTAAGGTTTTGGATTTTAATTGGAGTTCTAATTAACCTGGCATCCTTATCCTTCCGAAATTGGAGCTCAATTTCGAATCGTCCGAAGTGGAATTTTCCAATTCCTGTCCTTGCTCGAAATTTCACCCGAGTCCAAAAATGCTCCAAAAATCCTCAAACCACTTCTAAAGTGTCCCAAATATTCCAAAATGATTTTAGGAATCATTCCCCGAATTTTTGGACCTTCGTTCCTATTTTATCTCGCGCGGCTTTTGTTTAATGCCTGCGATCCGCGCCCGAATATCCAATTCCACAAAAATCATCCAAATTCAACCAAACCAATTTTATTGGGTCCCAAATATTCTAAAATGACTCTAGGATTTTTTCCGGAATTTTTAGGCCATTTTTCCTTATTTTTCTCTAGGGCGAATCGTTTACGTAAAGGAGGTCCAATGGGAAGGCGCCACGTGTCACATGAACAGTGTTCGTCTTCAACCTCCAGCCCAAGCAAAGAACAGAGAAGCTCCAATGGCTTCCAAGGGCTAGGGCAACTCTTTAAATTCTTGTAACTCCCTCAAATCAACTCCAAAACGCAAAGCGCCGGTTGCGTTGGATCCGCGCCGACGAGCTCTTCCAATTCCCTACCTCGGTGCGCCATCAAGCTCGCCGGAAATGGCCTCATTCAAGAAAAACTGAAATCCACTCACTTGCCATTAACTCGTTCGTTTCTTGTCCAAACGCCGCACCACCACCTCCATCCTCTCCCTATAAGAACCCCCGTCCCGGTGGTATGCATCTCCTTTAGCCTCTCCAACTCATTTGCCCGCTAGATCAAGAAAACCAACGCCGGTCGCTGCCGTTTTCGGTGTTCTTCAAGTTCATCCTCCTAGCATCCATTCCGGTGGGTTTTCTCAACTCCAATTGGTTCCTTGTGACCGTGATTGAGTCTAGAGTCTAACCCAACAATCAATTTTAGGTTTGATCAAGAGTTGGCGGCAATTTTGAGTTTTGGTGCTTAGGCCGAAACGCCGTTCGTCGTCAATTTCTCCCAATCCGGCAAGGTTTGGTCCAATTCCTTCCTCCTAGATGTAGCTAAGGATGTTATCTAGAGGTTACGGGCTTTTGTTTGATCCAAATCCGTGCGAAAATGGGGTAAAAATCCGGTTTTTGGGAAGAAAAGGAGGGCTCGTAGTTTGGTTCAGTTCTGGAACAATTCATTCTCGTAAGTTACTGTAGCAAATAGTAACTTTTCTATTTTCCTTGATTTTCCATCATTTTCCAACCCGAACGCTTATAACTTTTGGCGTCCGAACTCCGATTGACTCCGTTCAGTTTCTAAATTCCTCTAAATTCCAAGATCTACCTGCCAGTATAATTTTTATAATTTTTAGATTTTATTTTATTTTTGGTTATTTATTGGTGTCTCTGCTTTTGGCGCAGAGTCAAGAATCCATTGAAGCCATTGTGACGTTCTTTGAGCATCAAGTCTTCGATATCTTAGCTTTCTTGGTGAAGGCAAGTCGTAGTCCTTGACCATGTTGGACCTATGTTTGCAAAAGTATTTTTGTTTCATACAAATGCATGCTATTTGTTTACAAGAATTATTTACGGGAATAGTTAAATACTGGGATTACCATAATGACACCTTGAATCATTGAAATGCCATGTATCCATTGTCACCCTAGGTTGGGTCATTTACTAGTTGGGTATGATTGTAGTACCAACATTGGGTTATCGTGAACTATGCTTAGACATGCTTAGTTATGCGATGGGTTCATGTCACATGATGAATTAATAATATTGACTTAATGAAATATGAAATCGTGGCGGGTAGCCACTTGTTGTGAAATTTGTTGTACCATAGCGGGATGTGTCATTGGTATTGGTTATACAAAATTGTTTTCACTCGGGCAAGTGATCGTGCGATAAAGGGGTGTTTTTAACACATTTGGGATGTGGTTGGTTTGCTGAGTATACTTAAGGACTTAATCTTGTGCGCCATTGAACTGGGCCTAACAGTACAACCACATGTCCGGTGACAGACTGGTGATTAATTTGCAATGTCTAAATTTAAGTACTGTTGTGGTTGTGTGGGTTCCGGGACAGACGGGTAGACTCACAAGGCGCAAGAGGGGGCCCTGAGGGGTGAAACCTTAGCGGGCAGTGCTGAGTTTTTACAGAGCATTGTAAAGGCCTTGTTATGACCTCTCTGCCGACACACCATAGGAAGTGTGTTAATTACGTATGGCAATAAGAGTTGATCATATCTTGTGGGTAAAGCTGTACAACCTCTGCAGAGTGTGTGTTAAACTATTCGAATAGCCGTGTCCGCGGTCATGGACGTGCCTGGGAATTTCACACGGGGTATAGTGTTTTCAGAAAAATGTTGAGGGACGGTATTGTTGGGAGTGAACGGGAAGTTCACTATTGTTTTTTTATGTCAAATTATTAATTTTGTTGAGTTCAGTGGTTGATGATGATTTAGTTGGTGATGGGTGATGCCTCACCAATCTTGTGTTGTTGTTTACCATTGATTTACCGGTTATTATTATCTTTGTCAATTATGCTTTGAATCTATACATGGTATTTACATTCAAGTTATCGCTTTCTGCAAAATAACCCTATGGATATCCTTTGTCAAGCCGTACAATATTTGCATCATTCCCTGCGGCTTCTTTGAGTACTTTTTGTACTCACGGCTTTATGCCTTTGTTGATCGATTCTTTGAGGAAGAACAGGAAAATCTCGAGTTCTACGAGGAGGAGTTTTATGAAGACTACGTGAACTAGGATGGCGCTCCCAGGCGATTGCACGTGGCATGTCGTATGGCCCAGTTATTTTATTTTTTTTTGCTGCAAGAGTTTTATTTGTTTCTTAAGCCTTTAAGGCACAGTTATGTAAACTTGATCATAAGGTCCGTTGTTACTATTTGCTACTTTCATAGTTAATTCGATAATGGATTGATATGTCAATTTTGTTGCCACTGTGTGCACTAGCGTGATCCTGGACTAATGCAGTAAACACAGAGGGTTTCGGATTTGCAAATCCGGGTCCCGACAGGTGTTCAATAAGTTAAGACCTATACCAGTTTCGAAAAATGAATGGAGAAAGAAGGAACATATCGATAGTGAATCAGATCAATCGGTCGAATCCGGGTCTCCAATGATCCGAGATGATACACCACCAATGGATATAAACATGGTATTCACTTTACCTGCTGAGTTCAAGACCGAGGAATCGACTGAAGAAATGTTCGCCCAATTATGCCTTGGTGCACCAGATGCCGTGTTTGAAAAACCGCAAGACATGCATCGGCATCTAAAACCATTATACCTGAAAGGGTATATTAATGGCCAGCCAATATCTCGAATGTTGGTCGATGGTGGGGCAACAGTTAATCTGATGCCGCTAAGTACTTTCAAGAAATTGGGTAAAGCCGACGAAGACTTGATCAAAACAAATATGGTGTTAAATGACTTCACGGGAGATCCTACGGAAGCTAAAGGCGTGATGATGTCGGAACTAACAGTCGGCAGTAAAACTTTGCCGACTGCATTTTTCGTGATAGAAGCCAAAGGTAATTATAGTGTGCTCCTTGGGCGGGACTGGATCCACGCCAATTGCTGCATACCATCAACTATGCATCAGAAGTTGATACAATGGAACGATGATACGGTTGAAGTTGTACCGGCCGATACATCGGCTCATATCGCCATGGCCAACCCTGATACTAATTGGCCACATGAAGAAGCCGAATGTATCTCGGGAAAAATCTTGGACGATTGCGATTTCATCTGCATCGAGAAATCAGGATTCAAGCCGATCAGTGTTAAACCTAATACATTTGATCAGTGTTAAATCCTTAGATTCAGTTATTGCAGTTACTTTAAAGTGCCACACCTTTTGATCTAAAGTTCTAAACAACTTTCTACATTGATCTTCCTGAGAGAGCACCTTTCCAAGGGATGTAAGTTTGTTAACCAGTTCATTAAAACGAGCAACAAAATCATTAATGCTTTCCCTAGTTTTCATAGCAAACAATTCATACTCACGAGTAAACAATTCAGTCTTAGCATTTTTGACATCATTAGTGCCCTCATGAGTAATTTTCAAAGATTACCAGATTTCATAAGCAGTTTTCAGACTAGAGATCTTATTAAATTCATTCTTAGACAAATCACCATAAAAATAACTCATTGCTTTTTGATTCAAGGTGTAAAGATCTTTTTGTTCCTTGGTGACAATATTCTCAGGTTTAACATATTTGGTTTCTAAAATTTCTCACAATTCATAGCTCTGAGATTGTAAAAAAGATTGCATGCGCACTTTCCAATAAGGGTAATCATCACCATTAAAAACAAGAGGTCTAGTCATGGAGAAAGTGTAAACTGCGCCATAGCTCCTAATCGTAAGATTAATCTGACTTAACCTTGCTCTGATGCTAATTGAAGGATCGTGGCGCTCCGACATGGGTGAACAAGACAACCACTAATAAAACTAAACACATATTTAATGAACTAATGTGCGCAACCAATCTAAAATACCAGATTAAAATAGACACGCATGCATAAGAATTAGTCTAACTGAGCACAAAGAACACATATCAATTAATCAGAACCATACTTACTAATAGTATTAATTGAGTACTAGGTTCCTTTTTCATTGATGTACATCTCTCAATCTACCTTTTCTTTGCTCACTTAGGCCCTGTTTGTTTCGGCTTTTTCATCAGTTTAAAAGCCAAAAAGCCTAAGCAGAAACAAGCAACTAGCTTTTAAGCTGGGCTTTAAAAAAGCCAAAAGCTCATGTATAACTATAAGCCAAAAGCTAGACATAAGGAGTTTTTTTGGGCTTTTTTGAATGAAATAACCCTTTGCCACTAAAAGTCTCCAAAATTACCCACCAAATACCATCATATATAAATTGAGAATTCATTCACCATCTCATTTAGGGTATTTTAGACTTTTCATCTATAAATGTACCATCTAATTCATTAATAAACCAGGATACCAAACAACATGTCTTAGCTTAATAGCAGACGGCTTAAAAGCTTATTAAACCAAAAAACTAGCTTTAAGACAAAAGCCAAAACACCTAAAACGAAACAAACAGGATCTTAATCGGCTTCCTCGCCGTTCGGAGCGTGCACGTCGTCAGCCACCTCGCCGTTGGGCAACGCCTGCTTGTCCCGGCTGCTCCGCCGCCACTGCTGGACAGCGCCTCCTCGCGGACCTTCTCGTACACCTCCAGCCGCTTCGCCCGCGTTGCGTCACGTCGGACTGCCCGACGCCATTTTCTTGATGCTGCGCCGCCCCTGACCAATCTTCTGTAGGAAACCCTCACGTCGCTCTCCTTTTTATTTGCTCGGCTGCTTGTATGTAGGGGTGAAACGGATCGGATATGGATCGGAAACCACTTATATTGTATTTGATCCATATAATTTTATCGGATCGGATTCGGACACGGATAATACCGGATACAGATTCGGACACGGATAGTGCCGGATACGGATATATATAATATTCGAACGAATACGGATAAAATAAGTTCGGATAATCATCGAAACGGATATTTTTCGAATAATACGCGTAAACACTAAATACAAATGGAGTGATGGGCTACAATGAATATTATCGATAAAAAACCAACATAAATTGTATAGGACATTGAGACATCAAGACCGTTAAAACCTTACAGTTTATAGCAATATACTGAGTCACATCTCAGAATTGCACATACATCATCCATAGAAATTGCACACCATTCATAGAGGTAAACAAAAGTAACAAAGCACATGCATAGCACTAAGCATCCATAATACAGAGATTTATTATTGAGAATCTGGATTGCAAATAGGATGAGAACCAACACATTAATATGCTTATCATTGAAAGATGAGATAGCACAAAGAAGTTCCAGATTTAACTGAACAACTACGGTGCTCCCAGTGTCCTTCGGCGCGGCGAATGGCGGCGGCGTCGGGAGAGAATGGCGGAGCAGTAGATGGCGGCGGCGGCGGACGAGAAGCAAGGGGCTGAAGGATGTCGGACGAGAAGCAAGGGGCTTAAGGACGTCGAAGCAGAAGCCGAAGGGCCCAGGCGAAGGGCGTCGGGCGGAAGCGGTCGTGAGTCACGACTCACGAGAGGAGCATTAGCGTAGCGGGAGCAGGAGAGAGCCGATCTCCGTGGCGGCGGGCGGGACGACGCCCATGACAGTGAGCTCTGAGTGGTGAGCAGGCCACACAACGCAGGCGGCGGGGCGGCGGCGGGTAGGAGTAGGGAGGCGGCGGCGGTGGGCGGGCGCTGGGAGCGAGGCGGGGCCGGAGCTGGGAACTGGGATGGTGGGGCGGCAAACTCTGCAGGGACGAGGAAGTGAGGGAGGCTGCGAGGCTAGGGTTTGATGAATGCTTTGGGGTGGCGAACTCATGTCAAGGGTTAAGGGCCTAAAATTTGAAGTGGTGAAGCCCATTTGCCCCTATTTGGTGACTTGAGTGGTGACATACGGCCATACGAGCCATTGGGTCAAGCCAGCCAGCCGAGCTAAGCTATAATGTGAGAATTCGGATATTATCCGCGGATTATATCCGTAAAAATTGTCGGATAACATCCGACGGATAATTATCCGTGATATCCGTATCCGGGACATTTTATCCATATCCGATCCGTATCCGTAAAAAATATTCGGATATCCGAAAAATTATCCGAATTGCTATCCGAGACACTTCGGTCAGTCGGTCGGTCGGAAATTATCCGTACCATTTTCACCCCTACTTGTATGGCCCATCACGTTGCATGCATCATGGCGTGGTTGCTTTGATCAACTGCCTCCATGCACTTCTAGTCTTCATTTCTAATCACGCCACAACAACAAACCAGCTAATGCTTTGCTCTAATTCAATAGCAAGAACAAAAATAGATTAATCAACATAAATATATTATTCCATCACAATTATTATTCACTACTACAAGAATACACATTAGAATCGGTTCTTTTTCGTCATCACAATCGGTTTTGGTGGCGATAGAAAGTCCAACGATTGTAATGAGGAATAGCTATCACAATCGGTTCTTTGCTAGAACCGATTGTGATGAGACCCCCTCATCACAATCGGTTATGAGAAAGAACCGATTGTGATAAGCCATTTTCACTATTAAACATTGTTATTACGGTTTTAACACAAAACAAAGAGAAATGCGAGCACTTCCCGAGAGGTCACCCATCCTAGTACTACTCTCACCCAAGCACGCTTAACTTCAGAGTTCTTATATGATCTAGTACCGTAGTGTTGTTATGATATCATTTGAAAATATAACGCGTCTCCCTCCCCTTAACCCCACAAAGCACCCGAACACTAATGTTAGTATTCTTATACTTCGAATTTACTCTGACTTGGGTGCTCCAAAATTTAACTAAGTGTCCAATTTAGTACCGTAGTGTTGGTATGATAGCATTTGAAAATATAACGCATCTCCCTCCCCTTAACCCCACAAAGCACCCGAACACTAATGTTAGTATTCTTATACTTCGAATTTACTCTGACTTGGGTGCTACAAAATTTAACTAAGTGTCCAATTTAGTACCGTAGTGTTGGTATGATAGCATTTGAAAATATAACGCGTCTCCCTCCCCTTAACCCCACAAAGCACCCGAACACTAATGTTAGTATTCTTATACTTCGAATTTACTCTGACTTGGGTGCTCCAAAATTTAACTAAGTCTCCAATTTTACTATGACGCCCAATTTTCACTTTGGCGCCTAATTATCACTTTGGCGGTCACGAGCACATCACAATCGGTTCTGAACAAGAACCGATTGTAATGACACCGTTATCACAATCAGTTCAAGTTGAGAACCGATTGTGATGAGGGGCCCCTTATCACAATCGGTTCTGAGTAGGAACCGATTGTGATGACCACCCTCATCACAATCGGTTCTGAGATAGAATCGATTGTGATCACACCCCTCATCACAATCGGTTCTCAGCTAGAACCGATTGTGATGAGCGTGTCATCTGTCGATTACGAGATAGAACCGATTGTGATCACACCCTCATCACAATCGGTTCTCGGCTAGAACCGATTGTGATGTGGTGTCCACCACACCTTTAATTCTATTTTCCATCTAATTTAAGTTCAAGCCGAGTCGGTCTCCACTTTGCTAAACTTTCTGTATATATGCTATTGTAATGCATTCCTTTCATTGCCTTCACAAAAAGCAATAGGTTTGATTAGTAGTGTCAGTTTTAATTGAAACCGACTGCAATATGAAAGGACTAGTAGTGCCGGTATTATTCTTGGTATTGTTTTAATAATTGTTTGGAATTATGTGTTGTTCTTGGATGGAATGGAAAGAATGTGCAAGTAATTACTAATAATTATGCGTTGAGTGGAAAAATTCTTCCCTTTCCTTATGGAAGTATTGTCCTGTATATTTTAACTAAAATAGGTTCAACAGCAAGTTAACAAGTTGGCAAGTTTGTACTTTTACTTTGCTGGTACTTTACCCTGAAATGGCATTAGCTTGTCTCAATTAGACATGGCAATCTTACAACTTTATTTACAATACAACCCTCTTTAATGATCTACACGCATGTAATTTGTTCCATGTGTGTCGTCGTCACCACTAAGTGCTTGCTTATAAATATGCTAAAAACCTCAACTAAGAGAAAATAGAGGGGAAATCTTCTCAAGCTGGGGCTTCAACTTACCCTCTTAACACACATCCTTAAGGATTTCAGATTTTTCTCCCACAAGTCTAAGTTTCATGTTCTATTTTTCGGGGTGGCGACGGTTATTTTTTGCTCTAGAACACCAACAACAGAGGAGAGTTCATCCCGAGAGGATATAAACCTTGCGAGTCTCATCACAATCGGTTCTGAAAAAGAACCGATTGTGATAAGGGGTCCCTCATTACAATCGGTTCCTAGAAAGAACCGATTGTGATGAGGAAACGGGTTATCACAATCGGTTCTGAGAAAGAACCGATTGTGATGACCCCCTCATCACAATCGGTTCTCATCACAATCGGTTCTTTCTCAGAACCGATTGTGATAAGTGGTATATCATCACAATCGGTTCTTTTTCAGAACCAATTGTGATGAGGAAACGGGTTATCACAATCGGTTCTTATAAAGAACCGATTGTGATGATGATTCTTATCACAATCGGTTCTTTCTCAGAACCGATTGTGATAACCTATTACCAAAATTTACGAATGACATACACATATCACAATCGGTTTTTTAGTCAAAAGTTTGGAACCGACACAAATGAAGCGATAGTGATGTATCATTTTGTAGTAGTGATTACTTGGCAAATCACTCAACACAAAAAATATAAATCAACAATAGCCAATGTTGATTTTAAAAAACTTATATTAATATGTACATTGATCTTCAAAACAGGATGTGTGGAGGCTACACAGTACACGAAACTAGCATTTTCCCCAGATCTTTGTAACAGCCCAAAATTTTGCTTTTCTTAAATTCATGAGTGATTTGGCACTTTGGTGAATTTTTGGAATTTCCTGGAATTTATTTGGAATTTATTTGAATTTATTCCCTTTTGAAATAATTAAAGAATTTAACTTTGCAAATAAAATTTTGTTGGAAATATTTTATTTGAGTCTAAAATGTTCCAAAATATTTTCCAGAATTTTTCTGGAATTTTTCTGAGTCATTTGCTATTTTTAATGATTTAAATGAATTTCTGGGAATTAATTTGAATTATTTAATCGCTGGAAAAATACGAGTGGGTTTTACTGTTCATCCGACCGGACACGAGTCCGAGTCCGACCCGAGCCAACCGACCCGGTCGAACCCGCTCGGCCGAGCCCAAACCCGCGTGATCGTTGGATCTTGATCCAACGGCCACGATTGAGCCACGTCACCCGAGCCCGAGCCCGAGCCAAGGCGGCCGGCTACTTTGAGTCGAACCGAACCCAAACCCGCGCGACCGTTGGATCTTGATCCAGCGGTTTGTGCGAGCGTGCCACGTCACCCTCTCGTGTCGGCCGTCGGACTCATGCCCATAGCGTAGTGAGCCTCGGTTTCGCAGCGTTCCGCAGGCGTGAGGACCCTATTTAATCTTGCGCCACCGTGTCGTAGCCGCGATTTCGTCTTGCACCATAGCCCTAGATCCACCTTGCTGGCCGCGTAGTCTGCCCTTATGTCGCTCGCCCGTAATTCACCGTGGCGCTTTCGCCCAGTTAAGTCTTTATTTCGTGCCGTCGTCGCCGTCCTCGCGTCGCCCGTTGAGTCGGATCCGGGCAAGGAGAGTTAAGCCGCGCCAGGAGACCTCTCGCCAGCGAGCACGCCAGCGCCCGTGCCGTGGTCGCCGTCCTCAACTCCGGTAAGCTGGCGCCGCCAAGCCATCGCCGCCTCGCGAGCTCCTCGACCATCCGATCCGGATTCAACGGTCGAATCACGCCACGTCATCCCGGTGAGTTTCCACGTTGAAAATCCTAGATCCATTCTCGGTAGTTAGATCTAGATCAAGCGGTTAGGGTTAGCCACGTTGTTTTTCGTTAGATTGGATCTTGACCGTCCGATCAAGATCGAACGGTCGAATCGGCCAGTAGTTTCTTAACGCAAGAGTCGAGATCAATACGGGCCGTTGATTTTCAAATCAACGGCGAGATAGCGCCACGTGGTGGAAATCGACCGCCGCGATCGGCCGTAGCGTGAGCGTGTCTCTGACACGTGGGGCCCGCGTGTCAGAGGGCCCACCTATCGCGGCCACCCGGTAGTGCGGTGACGCCAAAGAATGACGTCACCGATGGAGTCCCACTGTCGATCGCCACGTGAGCCGTGGGCCAGGGTCCACAGTGAACCCGAGCCGAGCGTGGACCGAGTCCGTGAACCGGCTGACGTCAGCGGACCAATCAGAGACCAACACGTGTCCTTACTGACGCAATAATTAATTTCCGAAAAAGAAAATGATTTATTAATTCGAAATAATGATTTCAGATTTTGTTTCAAACTTCAAATGCTTATAACTTTTGCGTTTCAACTCCGATTTGAGTGATTCAAATTTCTAAATTTGTATAAAATTGAGTTTGTAGCATATGCCAAAGTTCCGCGGCGTGATCTGGGAGTTGGTCACGCCGCGGAACTTTGGCATATGCTACAAACTCTCGGAGATTTTGAGAAGCCCCAATACCGGAGTTGAAACGCAAAAGTTATACAAATTTAGAAATTTGAATCACTCAAATCGGAGTTGAAACGCAAAAGTTATAAGCGTTTGAAGTTTGAAACAAAATCTGAAATCATTAATTCGAATTAATAAATCATTTTCTTTTTCGGAAATTAATTATTGCGTACAAAGATGGACACGTGGCGACCTCGATTGGTTGGTGGCGTCGGCCCGTCCATGGACTCGGTCCACGCCGCTCGGTCTCACTGCGTGGACCGGCCCACGGCTCACGTGAGATCGACATGTGGGCCCCACCGTCGCTGTCACGCACGCAATTAACCCTTGCGGTCTACTCGCCGACACGCGGGCCCCAAGTGACGTCGGCGGTGACACCATGGTGCGGTTCGGTTGTCCGTGACCGACACGCGGGCCGCGTGTCGAGACGCGATCGCAGCGGCGTGGCGTGGCTTAAGTACCGCGTGGCACAATCTCGTCCGTTGATTTGAAAATCAGCGGCCCGTATGGATCTAGACTTCACGTTCAAGACTACACGGTTGATTCGGACCGTTCGATCTAGATCTAACGGCCGCTAACGGATCTAGGGTTGAGCAAGAAAGGAAATACGTGGGCGAACCTCGCCGGCCGGATCCGGATCGGACGGCGGAGATTGCTTCAAAGTCCGGTGATGGCGCGGGCGAGGCTTGAGCACCGAGACGTAGACGACGACCTCCACACGGCGTGTCCGTGTAGCTCCGGCGTGAAGATTGGCACTCCAGCGCGACGCGATATGGGGATCTCGGTCTGAGCTCGGTCGTCGGAGAGCGGCGGCCGGGCGAGATCGACGAAAAACCATGGCGGGGACTTCCTACTACGGCGAGCAATCGGCCGCGGCTTGGCGGCGGCTTGAGCTCTATTAGCTGGGGCAAGCGGGCGCATAGGAGAGGTCAACCTCGGGGGCGGCCTGGCTTTAAATACGGACCTCGGCGTGCGGCGCTGAATCGGAACCCTAAGCGTGTCAGCTTCGTCCGCGGCGGAGCTCTCCGGCTCGGAGTCGAGCGGAGAGCGACGGCATCGAGCCCGATCCCACGTGTCAGCGATCAACGGCCCACGATCGCCGCGAAGCGCGATCGTGTCGGAGTCGGACGCGGCTTTCGAACCGTCTGGCGGATCTCGGTAGTTGGATCCCGATCCAGCGGTCGGGATCGCTAGGGTTAGGAAGCTGGTTTGGTCGAGTCAAGCGGCTCGGTCGGACTCGAGTCCGACTCGGGTTCCGACTTCGATCGGATGAACACGATACTCGACCGAGTTGATTTTACAGCGATTTAATATTTAAAATAATTCCCAGTAATTCATTTAATTCATTAAAAATAGCAAAATACTCGGAAAAATTCCAGAAAAATTCTTGAAAATATTTTAGGGTATTTGGGACTCAAATAAAATATTTCCAACAAAATTTTATTTGCAAAATTAAATTCTTTAATTATTTCAAAATGGAATAAATTCAAATAAATTCCAAATAAATCCAAATAAATTCCAGAAAATTCCAAAAATTCACCAAAGTGCCAAATCACACATGAATTTAAGAAAAGCAAAATTTTGGGGTGTTACAAACCTCCCCTTAATAGAATCTAGTCCCGAGATTCGGGGCTCCTCTGAGAATAGGTTTGGAAACTCTTTCTTCAAATCCTCTTGGCTCCCAAGTAAGTCGCTTTCTTCATGGTTGCTCCTTTGAACTCTCTGAAGCGGGTTGACTTGTTTCTAGTTTCTCGATCCAATGTGTCTAGAATCCTCACGGGATGCTCCTTATAAGTCAAATCCTCTTGCAACTCAATTGACTCTAGCGGTGTCTCGTTCCTCGAGGAACTCGGAGACACTTCTTCAAGCAGGACACATGGAATACGTCATGCACTCCTGCCAGCAGCTGCGGCAACTCCGGTGATAAGCAACCGCCTCTGCGGCTCAAAACCTTAAATGGTCCAACATAGCAGGTGCGAAGTTTCCCTTTGGCATGGAACCTCTTAACTCCACGAGGCGTAACTCGGAGGTATACAAAGTCTTACGGTTCAAAACTCAAGTCTCGGCGAAGATTGTCAGCATAACTATTTAGTAGTGATTGGGCTATCATCAACCTTTCACTAATCATGGCGTCATTCTTCGAGCCTCTTGAAGAATATCAGGCCCAAAGACACGGCGCTCGGGTCTCATTCCAATTCAATGGTGTCGAGCATGGTCGACCATACAGTGCCTCAAAAGGTGACATCTGTAAACTAGTCTGGTAACTATTGTTGTAACTGAACTCGGCATACGGCAAACTCTTATCCCAAGAGGTAGCATAAGCTAATGCACAAGCTCTCAACATATCCTCCAGAATCTGGTTGACTCTTTTGGTCTGTCCATCCGTCTGTGGATGATAAGCTGTACTGAAGTTCAAACGGGTTCCCATGGCTTCATGCAACTTATTCCAGAACCTTGAGGTAAATTGGGTACCTCTGTCCGATACAATCCTTTTCGGCACTCCGTGCAAACAGACAATCCTGATCATGTACAATTCCGCTAATTTATCTCCCGAGTAAGTGGTCTTCACGGGGATAAAATGGGCTACTTTAGTCAAGCGATCCACTATAACCCATATGGAGTCATAACCTCCTTGAGTCTTCGGCAAACCGGTAATGAAATCCATTCCGATTTCCTCCCACTTCCACTCAGGTATTTTCAGCGGTTGTAGCAATCCTGCTGGTCTCTGATGCATTGCCTTGACTCTCTGGCATACGTCGCACAATGCAACATGCTCGGCAACTTCACGTTTCATACTCGGCCACTGAATCTCTCCTTGAGATCACGATACATCTTGGCGCTTCAGGGATGAATTGAGTACTTGAGTCATGGGCTTCTTCGAGAATCCGCTTGCTTTAACTCCTTCTTGTTAGGCACACAAATGCGATCCTTCATCCACAACGTGCCTTGCTCATTCAACTTGAAGTCCTCTGCCTTGCCTTCCTCCTTGATGAACTTAATCCTGCGGATCTTGTCATCATCCTTTTGTCCTTCTCGGATCTGATCCTCTAAGGTAGGCTTTACTTCCAATGTGGCCAAGAATCCGCTAGGTACCACCTCAATCTTCATTTTAAAATCCTCACATAACTCATCCTCGACTTGTGGCTAGCAACGTACTCACGGTATGGCTTTTCCGACTCGAGCATCGGCTACTCGTTGGCCTTCAGGGATGGTAATGGATTCCAACATTATAGTCTTTGATCAACTCTAACCATCTCCTCCGCCTCATATTCAGATCATTGGGTGAATATGTATTTAAAACTCTTATGATCCGTATACACTTCACATCTGTTCCCGATCGAGATAGTGACGCCATATCTTCAAGGCATGCACTACGGCGGCTAACTCTAGGTCATGTGTCGGATAATTTTCCTCATGCGGCCTCAAGCGCCTTGATGCATAGCGGCGACCTTTCCATTCTGCATCGGCACACATCCAAGTCCTTGGCGCGATGCATCACAATAAATATCGAAGCTTTGAGCAACATCAGGTAGAACTAACACTGCGCCGATGTCAATCGCTTCTTCGACTCGAAATCCTTCCTCGCATTCTCAAGGCGTCCATGCAAACTTCTTTTCCTTCTTTAGCAATTGCGTAAGAGGTTTCGCAATTGTCGAGAAGCCTTCAATGAAACGGCGGTAGTATCCTGCCATTCCAAGGAAACTCGAATGGGTCACAGTCTTGTTTGCTCCCAATGTAACACGGCTTCTACTTTGCTTGGATCTACTGGCGACTCCTTCTGCGGTCATTACATGTCCAAGAAACTCCACCTTGTCCTTCCAAAAATCACACTTGCTGAACTTGGCGAAAAGTTCTTTGTTCCTCGACTTTTCCAAAACTCGCCTTAAGTGTTTGGCATGTTCACTCTCGTCTTGGAGTAGATTAGGATATCGTCTATGAACACGACGACAAACTTGTCCAAATATTCCATGAACACCTTATTCATCATATTCATGAAATAAGCTGGCGCATTAAATCACCCAAAGGACATAACCGTAAACTCGTAATGTCCATATCTTGACGAGAATGCAGTCTTTGGAATATCTTCCGATCGGATCTTCAATCGATGGTATCCCGATCTCGAGATCAATCTTGGAGAAAACTCGGCTCCTCTCAACCGATCAAACAAATCATCAATCCTAGGTAGCGGATACTTATTCTTCACGGTGACTTCATTGAGTGCACGGTAGTCAATGCACATCCTGAAACTCCCGTCCTTCTTCTTGACAAACAAAGCGGTGCTCCCCACGGCGACGAACTCTGGCCTGATAAATCCTTTCTCCATTAACTCCTCTAAATTGTTTCTTCATCTCTACCAACTCCTCGGTGGACATCCGATAGGAGTCTCTTTGCTATCGGTCTTTGTGCAGTACAAGCTCTATCACAAACTCTATGTCCCTCGTGCGCGGCATACCGGGTAGATCATCGGGAAAAACATCGGGTACT
This sequence comes from Rhipidocladum racemiflorum, assembly GCA_036346355.1. Taxonomy (NCBI): domain Eukaryota; kingdom Viridiplantae; phylum Streptophyta; class Magnoliopsida; order Poales; family Poaceae; genus Rhipidocladum; species Rhipidocladum racemiflorum. The sequence continues at coordinate 57,419,776 of CM070583.1, forward strand.
CATTCACTCTTGAGACATCATCTATGCTGATTGCCTTGGTACTGTTAACCATCAACTGTCCATCTCTAATCATGCGGTGGCTTGAAATTCCACTTTCTTCCCACACGGGCTCTCAATCGAGATAGTCCTTCGTCCACAATCCAATACGGCCTTGTGCTTGGATAACCAATCCATTCCCAATATGACGTCTAAGGTCCGGGTCTCCAAAATTATAAGGTTTGCTAGGAATTCTATTCCATCTATTAGTATTCTCACCGGAACATCCTACTTTCGCTCGGAGTTCGGAACCAGGGTTTGAACTAAAAGCATGCATCTAAGTCTTGCAATCCTCAAATCATTTCTAGCAGCAAAGCCTTGCGAAACAAACGAATGCGAAGCTCCAGAGTCAAACAAAGCTATTGCAGTATCGAGTTAACAAGTAACTTACCCAAGACGACGTCAGTAGCATTCTGCGGTGCATCTGCGGTGACATGGTTGACTCGGCCTCTCACCACGATGCAGGGTGTGGCTCTGTGTCTGGCGTCCTAGCTGGGTGGTTCCTAGATTGAAGCGAACTGGGGTCACTCCTGCTGTCTTCTTTGGACAAGCTGTTGGCAAAGTGTCTGGCTCGTTGCGATTGTAGCAGCGTCTCACTTGTTCCTTCTTTGTTTGCCTGAGTAGTGTTTCTAGCGAAGTGGGGTGCAGTAGTTCTGTTTGACAGGTCTTGGTCTGAGGATGGTGTCCTTGTTGCATTACGTGGTTGGAATCAAGAATTGATTTGGTGCAACTCTCGGTATATGCGTTCCTGGCGTGATCCTTCTTTGTTGCATCCTGCGCTTCTGTTCTCATCCAGTTCCTTGTGCTTGTCCTCAAGAATAAGTGCCTTATTCACCAGCTCTTGGAAATCTGGAAAGGTGTGGGTGATCAATCCTACTTGCAATCTGAGTTAAGTCCCTTCATAAAACGAGACTGTCTGGATTTATCTGTCGCTACATCCTCGGTGCGTAGCGTGCTAGCCGTGTAAACTTGTTCAGGTAGTCGGCCACTGGCTGATTTCCTTGCTTGATGCTCAACTCCTCCTTCTTAAGGTCCATGATTCCCTCAGGCACGTGATCTTTGTCGAATGCGGTTGAACTATTCCCAAGTGATATCTTGAGGGTTCTCTTGCGTGGCACGTAAGTTCTCCCACCATTCGTAATTGTTCCTTCCGGTGATGAGAAGCGTAGAGTACCTTCTCATTTCCTATGCATTGAGCTATGTGTAGCTTCCTCTCGATTGATCTTAACCAATCATCGGCCTCCAATGGATTGGCATTCCCGGAGAAAGTGGGTGGGTGAGTTCTCATGAACTCGGCGATCTTGTATTCTGGCGTGGTCACGATTAACTTGATTAGCAAAGCTGGCCTGAGCGGTGACGTGTTGCATTTGTTGCATCATAGCATGCATCAATCGAGTGCAGGCAGCAAGAAAAGCTCGAAATTCTGCACATCCAGTGGCGGTGCTGGTGCTCCTCATTGGGGTTTTTCTGGGCGAGAACCACTCCCATTGCTTCCAAAGTTTCCACGGTGTTCACCATCTGTCGATTTGCTCTAGGTTTAGAGATGAGGGGGAAACAAGAATAGACAAGTAATATGGAACTTATGCGGGCGAAAGGTGTAACTTTAAGGTCCAACTTTATTATTAATAACTTGGTATGGCTCGCTTACAATGCCTAAGGGCCTTGCAACACATCTGCACACTCGACAAACAATGAAAATCCAAATCGAACTAACTCTGGAGTCTAATGCCTAAAGGGTGACTCTTTTATTCTATGACGTGACTCGTGAAGGAGTCTCACTATAGAACCTATGCTCACTCATCGAGAAAACCTCCACGGCCTGAGTACGGGTCTTTGTGGCATAGGCGTAACGACGCCATGTCCAAATTTGTGTCCTCTGTGGTACTCGAAGAAGCGATGTCCTCATCGAGATCCGACTCCTCCGGATCCGGCTCGTGTAGCTCAATCTTGGCTCTGGAGTCCAGTCCGTACAAGGTCATCTCCAACTCGTCAATCCTTCGTAGAAGGTGTGCCACATACTCTGAGCTTCCCGCCATCTCGTTCTTCTCTGGCCGTGATTTCCTTGCGGGCCTTCAGCTCCTTGCTTGTATTATCTAGTACATCCTCTGGCGACAACAAATCGTGCTAAGCGTGTAACCGTGGCATCCTCATCCTGAATCGCCTTCGGGTCCAAGAAGGTTATCGCTGCATGGATGATAACGAACACCGTGCTCTCCAACTCTCTGGCGTAGATACGGGTAATGTGCCGCATTGCTCGTCGTGATACTTCTTGGATACCCATCTGCATTGTAGATCTCTGGCGGCAGGTGTATCGAGCGATTGCCTGGCCCTTTTTCCTAGCGGTACCTCAATCTTCACGTCACAAGCCTTGATCAATCCCGCTTGTCCGATCACTTCCACTTGGTATTGGGGCTTCTCAAAATCTCCGAGAGTTTGTAGCATATGCCAAAGTTCATGGCGTGACCAACTCCCAGATCAACGTAGTTGAACTCTTCCTCCATCTGTCACAAGAGTGCTTTACGTAAGAACTCGGAATTTTTAAATTGTGACAAGGTAAGGGAAAATTTCAGCAAGAGACAAGAAAAGAGAGAAGGGGATAAGTCGAGATGTCATTTCCTGTCTTCACAAATTTTTAGCTTTTAGAAAATAGGTTTTATCCTCACTACGACCATTCTAGCTAGGGTTGAGCCTACAGTCAAGTATGGCTCTGATACCACCTCTGTCGGGACCCCGAATTTGCAAATCCGGACCCTCTGTGTATTCAGCACTAGTCGAGAACGCAGCTAGTGCACACTGATCTTAACATCGGTAAATATCACAATCATACCACTCGATACCAATAAAGTACTTTATTTAAATAGTCAAGCTGGTTACTTGACCTTATGGTCAAATTACAAATATATGCCTCGCAAAGCGAAACTTATTGAGAGAAAAATAATAGCAGCGGAAAATCAAATAACCCGTGGCGCCATCCAGTTATACCACAGGCAATGGTGGGCTCGCTTCCCTAAGTAGACGGATCCTCTTGGAGCTCCTCCTCCAAAGCTTGTGCGATCTCCTCTTCAGCGGTGTTGTATTGTGGCAAGGGTGAGTACTTGGTACTCGGCAAGTCATGCAGAATGCAAGCTAATATACTATATGCATGGCTTGGTACAAAGGAATAGCTCAAGGTATATTTGCGATAGCTTGACATTTGAAAAGTAATATAAGTAGATTCAGCGGTAGAAACAAGTAAAGTATAAATAACTTTTCAAGGAATTTAATAAACATCTTTCCCATCCTAATCCACATTTCCATCAACTTCATTATTAGTCCAACCCAACTTTTCAAACCAAAGTTATTTTTAGGAAAATCTAACCCTTGACTGTAATTCCCGAGCGATGTCCAATACCGCGGACACGGCTATTCGAATAGATTCTAAACTCTGCAGAGGTTATGCACTTTACCCACAAGATACAGTCAAACACCACAAAGGCGAATTCTCGTAACAAAGTCTTTCGGAAACCTCTAACAATACAAGTGGTCCTCCCCGGTTATTGTGCACTAACCCTTCCCTTCGCTAAGGCGAAGTCTAGGCCAATCAACCGTTAGATGGGTACCTGGCCTCGGCCCAGACGCGCTCCGTACAACTTACACAAAGGGTGTAGTTGACCTCACGAGGTCCCACAGTGCGTTATTAGCAACTTAGTCAACTAGGTCCGTCCCATTCTGGACATGTGGTTGCACGTTAGACCAGTTCAAAGGCTTGCAAGGTTAAGTCCTTAGGGTGACCAGGGCAAGACTACAGAAGAACCAAATCAACATTCCCAACGCCACAAGCTGGCCCACTTGATTACTCTTGCCACATGCCCTGGTCGAAAGCGTTTATCAAACCCGAGTTGATTACCATGCACCACGTGCCATCAACATCACATGATACTTTTCCAAAACAGGTTCAATATATCATTAAGTCAATATTAACATTTGATTGTCCAAAATCATGTCATGAGCACGTGCTTGAGTCTAAGCGTTATACTACAGCGGTCTAAACCCATGTTGGCAATTTAATAATGTCCAACTAGTAATCCACAACTAGGGTGACAAGGGTCATGGCACATACTTAAATAATCAAGGTGTCATCTGACAAATTGGTACTTATCTAACCCCATGTTTAAACAAAGTATTTTTCTAATTGAACTAGCATGCAATAGTTTAAATCAAAATAGATTTGAAATAGGATCAACATGGTCAAAGCACAACTTGCCTTCAAAAAGTACTTGTTCTTGGTCTTGAGTTGGATCCTGAGTTAACACTTCTCCTTCGAACCCTTCCGGCACTTCAACGTCTACTCGTAAAGCGTGCAAATAGCAAATACACAAATAAACAATAGGCAAAAAGTGTCCAAACACCCAAATAAAATCCATAAACAGAGAGAACATAATTTTATGAGTTTTTAGAAACTGGAATCGTCAAATTTGGAGTTAAGACGCAAAAGTTATGATTATTTAAAGTTTAAATAATCAATTAAATTATTTTGCAGAGAAAAACTTTAGTCCAAAAATTAAATAAAATTCATATTTAGGTAGATCTCATTTTTATACAAATTTAGAAATTTGAATCACTCAAATCGGAGTTGAAACGCAAAAGTTATAAGCGTTTGAAGTTTGAAACAAAATCTGAAATCATTAATTCGAATTAATAAATCATTTTCTTTTTCGGAAATTAATTATTGCGTCAGCATGGACACGTGGCAGCCTTTGATTGGATGGCTGACGTCAGCCGGTCCATGGACTCGGTCCACGCTCGGCTCGGGTCTACCGTGGACCCGGTCCACGGCTCACGTGAGACTGACATGTGGGCCCCACCGTCAGTGTCACGCACGCAATTAACCCTTGCGGTCTACTGGCGACATGCGGGCCCCACCGTGGCGTCGGCGGTGGCGCCATGGTGCGGTTCGGTTGTCCGTGACACGCGCGGGCCAGCGTGTTAGAGACACGCGATCGCAGCGGCGTGGCGTGGCTTAAGTACACGTGGCACAATCTCGTCCGTTGATTTGAAAATCAACGGCCCAGATTGGATCTAGACTTCACGTTCAAGACTACACGGTTGATTCGGACCGTTCGATCTAGATCTAACGGCTGCTAACGGATCTAGGGTTGAGCGATAAGGAAATACGTGGCGAACCTCGGTCGGATCCGGATCGGACGGCGGAGATTGCCAAGTCCGGTGATGGCGCGGCGAGGCTTGAGCACCGGAGGCGTGAGCGACGACCTCCCACACGGCGTGTCCGTGTAGCTCGGCGTGAAGATTGGCACTCCCAGCGCGACGCGATATGGGGATCTCGGTCTGAGCTCGGTGTCGTCGGAGAGCGGCGTAGCGGGCGGGATCGACGAAAAACGCGGCGGGGACTTCCCTACTACGAGCAATCGGCACGGCTTAGCGGCGGCTTGAGCTCTATTAGCCGGGGCAAGCGGGCGCATAGGAGAGGTCAACCTTGGGGCGGTCCGGGCTTTAAATCTGACCTCGGCGTGCGGCGCCAAATCGGAACCCTAGCCGTGTCCCGCTTCGGTCACGGCGGAGCTCTCGGCTCGGTCGGGCGGAGCGACGGCGCGGGAGCCATCCACGTGTCGCGATCAATGGCCACGATCGCGACGGGCGCGATCGTGTCCGGTCAGGGCCAGCGGCGCTCGAGCCGTCTGGCGGATCTCGGTAGTTGGATCCGATCCAACGGTCGGGATCGCTTAGGGTTAGGAAGCCGGTTTGGTCGAGTCAAGCGGCTCGGGTCGGACTCGAGTCCGACTTCGGGTTCCGACTTCGATCGGATGAGCGATGCTCGACCTGAGTTGATTTTCCAGCGATTTAATATTTAAAATAATTCCCAATAATTCATTTAATTCATTAAAAATAGCAAAATACTCGGAAAAATTCCAGAAAAATTCTGGAAAATATTTTAGGGTATTTGGGACTCAAATAAAATATTTCCAACAAAATTTTATTTGCAAAATTAAATTCTTTAATTATTTCAAAATGGAATAAATTGTCGGGACCCCGAATTTGCAAATCCGGACCCTCTGTGTATTCAGCACTAGTCCAGGAACGCGCTAGTGCACACAGTCTTAACATTGGTAAATATCACAATCATACCATTCGATATTATCAAGGTACTTTATTTAAATAACCAAAGTGGTTACTCGACCTTATGGCCAAGTTACAAATGCATGCCTCGCAAGGCGAAACTTATTCAGAGAAAAATAATAGCAACGGAAAATCAAATAACTTCGTGGCGCCATCCAGTATACCACAGGCAACTGACTGGGCTCGCTTCCCTAAGTAGACGGGTCCTCTTGGAATTCCTCCTCCAAAGCTGGCGTAATCTCCTCTTCAACTGATATTGTGTTGAGGCAAGGGTGAGTACTTGGTACTCAGCAAGTCATGCGAGAATGCCAGGCTAATATACTATATGCATGGCTTGGTACAAAGGAATAGCACAAGGTATTTTGCGATGCTTGACATTTGAAAAGTAATATAAGTAGATTCGAAAGCAGTAGAAATAAGTAAAGCATAAATAACTTTTCAAGAAGTTTAATAAACATTTTCCCCATCCTAAACCATATTTCCATCATCTTCATTATTAAGCCAACCCACCTTTTCAAACCAAAGTTATTTTCAGAAAATCTAACCCTTGACTGTAATTCCCGAGCATTGTCGATCACAGTGGACTCGGCTATTTAAATAGATTCTACACTCTGCAGAGGTTATGCACTTTACCCACAAGATACAGTCAAACACCACAAAGGCGAGTTCAGTAATAAAGCCTTTGGAAGCCTCAAACAACACAGGTGGTCCTCTCAGGTTCGTGCTCTACACCATCCCTTCCCTTAGCCAAGGCGAAGTATGGGACCAACACAGATTAGATGGGTATCGGCCACAGCCACGATCGCTCCCCGTACAATCACACAAGCGGTGTAATCGACACCCTGAGGCTCCACAAGTGAGTCCTTAGCGACTTAGTCAACTAGGGCCGTCCCCATTCCGACCATGTGGTTGCAAGTATGACCCAGTTCAAAGGCTTGCAAGGTTAAGTCCTTAGAGTGACCAGGGCAAGACTACCCGAAGAACCAAATCAACATTCCCAATGCCACAAGCGGCCCACTGATTACTCTTGCCACATGCCCTGGCCGAAATCGTTTATCAAACCCGATTGATTACCATGCACCACGTGCCATCAACATCACATGATACATTTCCCAAAACAGGTTCAATATATCATTAAGTCAATATTAACATTTGATTGTCCAAAACCATGTCATGAGCACGTAGCAGGTCTAAGCAGTATACTACAACGGTCTAAAACCCATGTTGGCAATTTGATTATGTCCAACTAGTAAACCACAACTAGGGTGACAAGGGTCATGGCACATACTTAAATAATCAAGGTGTCATCTGACAAATTGGTATTTATCTAACCCCCATGTTTAAACAAAGTATCTTTCTAATTGAACTAGCATGCAATAGTTTAAATCAAAATAGATTTCGAAATAGGATCAACATGGTCAAAGCACAACTTGCCTTCAAAAAGTACTTGCTCTTGGTCTTGAGTTGGATCTGAGTCAATACTTCTCCTTGAATCCTTAGGCACTTCAACGTCTACTCGTAAAGCGTGCAAATAGCAATACACAAATAAACAATAGGCAAAAACATCCCAAAACTCCAAATAAAATCCATAAACAGAAAGAACATAATTTTCTGGATTTTTAGGAACTAGAATCGTTCAAATCGGAGTTAAAATGCAAAAGTTATGATTTATTAAAGTTTAAATAATCAATTAAATAATATTACAGAGAAAAACTTTAGTCCAAAAATTAAATAAAATTCATATTTAGGTAGATCTCAATTTTATACAAATTTAGAAATTTGAATCACTCAAATCGGAGTTGAAACGCATAAAAGTTATAAGCATTTGAAGTTTGAAACAAAATCAAATCATTATTCGAATTAATAAATCATTTTCTTTTGGAAATTAATTATTGCGTCATCATGGACACGTGTCGGCTCCTGATTGGCTGGCTGGCGTCGGTAGCTCATGGGCTCGACTCACGGCTGTTCGGTCCACGGTGGACCCGGTCCCACGGCTTCGGGTGGTGACATGTGGGACCACTCGGGTAGCGTCATCGGCGGCGTCGGCGGGGCTCGACCCACTGCGGCAGGTGGGTCCCACCGATGACGTCATGGGTGGCGTCCGCGATGCTATCGGCCCGACACCACGGGCCGCGTGTCGGTGACCACGCTGCCAGCGCGTGGTAGCGGCAGCTCGGCTTCCTGGGCGCGTGGCACAATCGTGGCCGTTGGTTTGAAATCCGGCCGGTGGGATTGAGTTTGGCCTCATGTGCTTGGGGCGCGCGTGATCGATCGTGGGCCGTTGGATCTTGATCCAATGGTCGAGATCCAATCTAACACTGGTGCAATTCACGATCTGGCGGCAGCCTAAAGCCGTTGGATCTAGATCCAACGGTTGGGATTAGATCTAGGATTTTCAGCGGGAAACTCACCGAGGTGGCGTGGCACGATCTGGGCGCTTTGGATCTTGATCGGACGGTTGAGTGGAGCTTCGGGGTCGGCGATGGCTTCACGGCGGAGTGCGGTGCCGTGGCCCGAGGCAGCGACCACCCAAGCGGCGGTTGGGGCGTGCTCGGCGAGATGGATGGTGTCTTGGTGCGCTGGCCGGGGGTTTGAATCTGGGGTCAATGGCGGCGGAGGGCGGCGGACGGCGGCGAGAGCAGAGGACCGTGGCGGCGCTTCACGCAACTACTGGCGGCGGTCCGGCGAACCCTCTGGCGGCTAGAGCTCGGCGGGTTAGGGCAAGAAGTCGCGGGGTCACGGCCAGTCCTCGGGGTGCGATCCGGGCATTAAATAGCCGGGATGCGTGCTCGTATGAGCCCTAGTCGATTCTGGCGCACAAGACTCGGCGCGGAGTCCGGCTCGGACTTCAGCGGGGAAGGCGGCACGAGAACCCGTCCCATGTGTCCAGATCAGCGGCCCCGATCGGACCCGGCGCGAGCGGGTTCGGGTGGACCGCAGCTCAGCCGTGCAGGCGGATCTCGGTAGTTGGATCTTGATCCAGCGGTTGGGATTGATTAGGTTTAGGAGTGGGTTCGGTCGAGTCACGTGGCTCGGGTCGGACTCGAACTTCGAGTCCGACTCGGGCTCGGTCGGATGAAACGATACTTGACCCGAGTTGATTTTCCAGCGATTTAATATTTAAAATAATTCCCGATAATTCATTTAATTCATTAAAAATAGCAAATGACTCAGAAAAATTCGAGAAAATTACGGAAAATACTTTGGATCATTTTGGACTCAAATAAAATATTTCCAACAAAATTTTATTTGCAAAATTAAATTCTTTAATTATTTCAAAATGGAATAAATTCAAATAAATTCCAAATAAATCCAAATAAATTCCAGAAAATTCCAAAAATTCATCAAAGTGCCAAATCACACATGAATTCAAGGAAAGCAAAATTTTGGGGTGTTACAAACCTCCCCCCCTTAATAGAATCTCGTCCAGAGATTCGGGGCTCCTCTGAGAATAGGTTTGGAAACTCTTTCTTCAAATCCTCTTGTGGCTCCCAAGTTAAACCGCTTTATTCATGGTTGCTCCTCTGAACTCTACAGAAACGGGTTGTCTTGTTTGTATTTTCTCGATCCATTGTGTCCAGAATCCTCTCAGGATACTCCTTATAAGTCAAATCCTCTTGCAACTCAATTGACTCTAGCGGTGTGCATTTCCTCAGGAACTTCGGAGACACTTCTTTAAGCGGGACACATGGAATACATCATGTACTCCTGCTAACGATTTGTGGCAACTCCGGTGATAAGCAACTGCCTCTGCGACTCAAAATCTTAAATGGTCCAACATAGCAGGGTGCGAGTTTCCCTTTGGCATGGAACCTCTTAACTCCCCTGAGAGGCGTAACTCTGAGGTATAAAAAGTCTTCCGGTTCAAAACTCAAATCTCGGCGACGATTGTCAGCATAACTCTTCTGTCGAGATTGGGCGATCTTCAACCTTTCCCTAATCATAGCGATACATTCTTGACCTCTTGAAGAATATCAGGCCCAAAGACACGGCGCTCGCCGGTCTCATTCCAATTCAATGGCGTCCCGACAGGTCGACCATCTGAGTGCCTCAAAAGGTGACATCTCTGTAAACTAGCCTCGATAACTATTGTTGTAATCGAACTCGGCATACGGCAAACTCTTATCCCAAGAGGTAGCATAAGCTAATGCACAAGCTCTCAACATATCCTCGAATCTGGTTGACTCTTTTCGGCCTGTCCATCCGTGCAGTGGATGATAAGTCATCTTGAAGTTCAAGCGGGTTCCCATGGCTTCATGCAACTTATTCCCGGAACCTTGAGGTAAATTGGGTACCTCTGTCCGATACAATCCTCTTTGGCACTCCGTGCAAGCAGACAATCCACGATCATGTACAATTACGCTAATTTATCTCCGAGTAAGTGGTCTTCACGGGGATAAAATGGGCTACTTTAGTCAAGCGATCCACTATAACCCATATGGAGTCATAACCTCCTTGAGTCTTGACAAGCCGGTAATGAAATCCATTCCGATTTCCTCCACTTCCACTCGGTATTTTCAGGTTGTAGCAATCCTCGCTGGTCTACGATGCATTGCCTTGACTCTACGGCACACGTCGCACAATGCAACATGCTCGGCAACTTCACGTTTCATACTCGGCCACGAGAATCTCTCCTTGAGATCTGATACATCTTGGCGCTTCCAGGATGAATTGAGTACTTAGAGTCATGGGCTTCTTCCAAAATCGATTGCTTTAACTCCTTTTTGTTAGGCACACAAATGCGATCCTTCATCCACAGCGTGCCTTGCTCATCCAACTTGAAATCCTTTGCCTTGCCTTCCTCCATTTTGGACTTAATCCTACGGATCTTGTCATCATCATACGTCCTTCTGGATCTGGTCCTCTAAAGTAAGCTTTACTTCCAATGCGGCCAAGAATCCGCTAGGTACAACCTCAATCTTCATCTTTTTAAAATCCTCACATAACTCATCGACTTGTGGCTAGCAACGCACTCACGGTATGGCTTTTTCCGGCTCAAGGCATCGGCTACTACGTTGGCCTTCCGGGATGGTAATGGATTCCAACATTGTAGTCCTTGATCAACTCTAACCATCTCTCTGCCTCATATTCGAGATCCGATTGGGTGAATATGTACTTAAGGCTCTTATGATCCGTATACACTTAGCATCTGTTTCCAATCGAGATAGTAGCGCCATATCTTCAAAGCATGCACTACGGCAGCTAACTCTAAGTCATGTGTCGGATAATTTTCCTCATGCGGCCTCAACTGCCTTGATGCATAAGCGACGACCTTTCCATTCTGCATCAGCACACATCCAAGTCCTTGGCGCGATGCGTCACAATAAATATCAAAGCTTTGAGCAACGTCCGGTAGAACTAACACCGGTGCTGATGTCAATCGCTTCTTCAGCTCCTGAAATCCTTTCTCACATTCTGGCGTCCATGCAAACTTCTTTTCCTTCTTCTTGACAAACAAAACTGGTGCTCCCCACGGCGACAAACTCGGTCTGATAAATCCTTTCTCCATTAACTCTTCTAGTTGTTTCTTCATTTCTACCAACTCCTCGGTGGACATCCGATAGGGTCTCTTTGCTATCGGTCTTTGTGCAGTACAAGCTCTATCACAAACTCTATGTCCTGTCTGGCGGCATACCGAGGTAGATCTTCGGGAAAAACATCGGGTACTCATTCACTCTTTGGGACATTCTCTATCTTGATTGCCTTGATGCTTATTAACCATCAAGCTGTCCATCTCTAGCTGCAGTGGCTTGAAATTCCACCTTCTTCCCACACGGGCTCTCAACTGAGATAGTCCTTCGTCCACAATCCAATACAGCCTTGTGCTTGGATAACCAATCCATTCCCAATATGACGTCTAAGGTCTGGGTCTCCAAAACTATAAGGTTTGCTAGGAACTCTATTCCACCTATCAGTATTCTCACCCCGGAACATCCCAGTACGACGTCCGTAGCATTCTGCAGTGCATCTGCGGTGACATGGTTGACTCGGCCTCTCACCACGCAGTGCAGGGTGTGGCTCTGGTCTTTGGCGTCCTAGGCGGGGTGGTTCCTAGGTTGAAGCGAGCGGGGTCACTCCTGCTGTCTTCTTGGGACAAGCTGTTGGCCGAAGTGTCACGGCTCGTTGCGGTTGTAACGGCGTCTCAGTTCATTCTTTATTTGCCTGGAGTAAGCGTTTCTAGCGGGGTGAGTGCAGGTAGTTTTGATTGACAGTCTTGGTCTTTGAGGATGGTGTCCTTATGCGCGATTCGTGGTTGGAATGAAGAATTGATTTGGTGCAACTCTCAAGCGTTTGTTGCATTCACTGGCGTGATCCTTGCTTTGTTGCATCCTGCGCTTCTGTTCTCATCCGATTCCTTGCGCTTGTCCTCAAGAATAAGCGCCTTATTCACCAACTCTTGGAAATCTGGAAAGGTGTGGGTGATCAACCCTACTTGCAATCTGAGTTGAGTCCTTCATAAAGCGAGACTATCTGGATTTATCTGTCGCTACATCCTCAGTGCGTAGCGTGCTAGGCTGTGTGAACTTGTTCGGGTAGTCGACCCTTTGGTGATTACCTTGCTTTAATGCTCTGAACTCCTCCTTTTTAAGGTCCATGATTCCTTCAGGCACGTGATCTTGTCGGAAGGCGGTTGTGAACTCTTCCCAAGTGATATCTTGAGGGTTCTCTGCGTGGCACGAGAAATTCTCCACCATTCAGTGTTTGTTCCTTCCAAGCGATGAGAAGCGTAGAGTACCTTCTCATTTCCTATGCATTGAGCTATGTGTAGCTTCCTCTCGATTGATCTTAACCAATCATCGGCCTCCAATGGATTGGCATTCCCGGAGAAAGTGGGTGGGTGAGTCCTCATGAACTCGACACCTTGTATTACTGGCGTGGCCTGATTAACTTGATTAGCGTGGCCTGGCGATGACGTCTTTGCATTTGTTGCATCATAGCATGCATCAAGCGAGTCTGAGCGACAAGAAAGGCTCCAAAATTCTGCATATCAATGGCGGTCTTTGGTGCTCCATCATTGGGGTTTCTGGCGTGAGATCCACTCCCATTGCTTCCAAAGTTTCCACGGGTGTTCACCATCTGTCGATTTGCTCTAGGTTTAGAGATGAGAGGGAAACAAGAATAGGCAAGTAATATGGAACTTATGCGGGCGAAAGGTGTAGCCTTAAGGTCCAACTTTATTATTAATAACTTGGTATGGTTGCTTACAATGCCTAAGGGCCTTGCAACACATCTCTTTGCACACTCGACAAACAAAGCAAATCCAAATCGAACTAACTCTGGAGTCTAACGCCTAAAGGGTGACTCTTTATTCTATGTGTGACTCGGCGAAGGAGTCTCATTGAAGAACCTATGCTCACTCATCGAGAAAACCTCCACGGCACAGTGCGGGTGCTTTGCGGCATAGGCGCGAAAGCGATCGCCATGTCCGGCAAGCTGTGGTCATCTGTGGTAGTCGAAGAAGCGGTGTCCTCATCGAGATCTGACTCCTGCAGGTCGGGCTCGTGTAGCTCGAGTACTATCTCTGGAGTGCAGTCCGGTACAAAGTCATCTCCAACTCGTCAATCCTTCGTAGAAGGTGTGCCACATACTCTTGAGCTTCCGCCATCTGTTCTTCTCTGTCGTGATCTCCTTGCGGGCCTTCAGTAGCTCCTTGCTTGTATTATCTAGTACATCCTCTGGGCGACAATAAATCGTGCCAAGCGTATGTAACCGTGGCATCCTCATCCTGAATCTCCTTCGGGTCAAGAAGGTTATCGCTGTAGCGGATAGTAGCGAACACCGTATTCTCAATTCTCTGGCGTAGATACGGGTAATGTGCGCATTGCTCGTCGTGATACTTCTTGGATACCCATCTGCATTGTAGATCTCTGGCGGTCACGGTGTATCGAGGCGATTGCACAGGCCCTTTTTCCTAGCGGTACCTCAATCTTCACGTCACAAGCCTTGATCAATCCCGCTTGCTGATCACTTCCACTTGGTATTGCGGCTTCTCAAAATCTCCGAGTCTGTAGCATATGCCAAAGTTCGCGGCGTGACCAACTCCCGAGATCAACGTGGTTGAACTCTTCCTCCATCTGTCACAAGAGTGCTTTTAAGTAAGAACTCGGAATTTTTAAATTGTGACAAGGTAAGGGAAAATTTCAGCAAGAGACAAGAAAAGAGAGAAGGGGATAAGTCGAGATGTCATTTCTTGTCTTCACAAATTTTTTTAGATTTAGAAAATAGGTTTTATCCTCACTACGACCATTCTAGCTAGGGTTGAGCCTCTGAGTCAAGTATGGCTCTGATACCACCTCTGTCGGGACCCGAATTTGCAAATCAGGACCCTCTGTGTATTCAGCACTAGTCGAGGAGCAGCTAGTGCACAGATCTTAACATTGGTAAATATCACAATCATACCATTCGATATTATCAAGGTACTTTATTTAAATAACCAAAGTGGTTACTCGACCTTATGGCCAAGTTACAAATGCATGCCTCGCAAGGCGAAACTTATTCAGAGAAAAATAATAGCAACGGAAAATCAAATAACTTCGTGGCGCCATCCAGTATACCACAGGCAGTGAGGCTCGCTTCCCTAAGTAGACGGGTCCTCTTGGAATTCCTCCTCCTCCAAAGCTGGCGTAATCTCCTCTTCAACTGATATTGTGTTGAGGCAAGGGTGAGTACTTGGTACTCAGCAAGTCATGCACAGAATGCAGGCTAATATACTATATGCATGGCTTGGTACAAAGGAATAGCACAAGGTATTTTTGCAGTAAACAGCATTTGAAAAGTAATATAAGTAGATTCGAAAGCAGTAGAAATAAGTAAAGCATAAATAACTTTTCAAGAAGTTTAATAAACATTTTCCCCATCCTAAACCATATTTCCATCATCTTCATTATTAAGCCAACCCACCTTTTCAAACCAAAGTTATTTTCAGAAAATCTAACCCTTGACTGTAATTCCCGAGCATTGTCCAGTACCGTGGACTCGGCTATTTAAATAGATTCTACACTCTGCAGAGGTTATGCACTTTACCCACAAGATACAGTCAAACACCACAAAGGCGAGTTCCCGTAACAAAGCCTTTCGGAAGCCTCAAACAACACAGGTGGTCCTCTCCGGTTCGTGCTCTACACCATCCCTTCCCTTAGCCAAGGCGAAGTATGGGACCAACACACCAGATTAGATGGGTATCGGCCACGACCACGATACGCTCCCGATACAATCACACAAGCGGTGTAATCGACACCCTGAGGCTCCACAAGTGAGTCCTTAGCGACTTAGTCAACTAGGGCCGTCCCATTCCGACCATGTGGTTGCAAGTATGACCAGTTCAAAGGCTTGCAAGGTTAAGTCCTTAGAGTGACCAGGGCAAGACTACAGAAGAACCAAATCAACATTCCCAATGCCACAATGGCCCACGATTACTCTTGCCACATGCCCTTGGCCGAAATCAAGTATCAAACCCAGGTTGATTACCATGCACCACGTGCCATCAACATCACATGATACTTTTCCCAAAACAGGTTCAATATATCATTAAGTCAATATTAACATTTGATTGTCCAAAACCATGTCATGAGCACGTAGCAGGTCTAAGCAGTATACTACAACGGTCTAAAACCCATGTTGGCAATTTGATTATGTCCAACTAGTAAACCACAACTAGGGTGACAAGGGTCATGGCACATACTTAAATAATCAAGGTGTCATACAGCAAATTGGTATTTATCTAACCCCCATGTTTAAACAAAGTATCTTTCTAATTGATCTAGCATGCAATAGTTTAAATCAAAATAGATTTCGAAATAGGATCAACATGGTCAAAGCACAACTTGCCTTCAAAAAGTACTTGCTCTTGGTCTTGAGTTGGATCCTGAGTCAATACTTCTCCTTCGAATCCTTCCGGCACTTCAACGTCTACTCGTAAAGCGTGCAAATAGCAATACACAAATAAACAATAGGCAAAAACATCCCAAAACTCCAAATAAAATCCATAAACAGAAAGAACATAATTTTCTGGATTTTTAGGAACTGGAATCGTCCAAATCGGAGTTAAAATGCAAAAGTTATGATTTATTAAAGTTTAAATAATCAATTAAATAATATTACAGAGAAAAACTTTAGTCCAAAAATTAAATAAAATTCATATTTAGGTAGATCTCAATTTTATACAAATTTAGAAATTTGAATCACTCAAATCGGAGTTGAAACGCATAAAAGTTATAAGCGTTTGAAGTTTGAAACAAAATGAAATCATTATTCGAATTAATAAATCATTTTCTTTTGAAATTAATTATTGCGTCATCATGGACACGTGTCGGCTCTGATTGGTGGTGGCGTCGGTACCGGCTCATGGGCTCGGCTCACGGCGGCAGTTCGATCCACGGTGGACCCGGTCAGCGGCTTCGGGTGAGGTGACATGTGGGACCACTCGGGTAGCGTCATCGGCCCGGCGTCGTGAGGCTCGACCGCAGTGCTGACGGTGGGTCCCACCGATGGCGTCATGGGTGCGTCCGCGATTGCTCGCGACACGCGGGCCCCGCGTGTCGGTGATACCACGCGCAGCGCGTGGTAGCGCTGACGGCCGGCTTCCTGGGCCAGCGTGGCTGTCGTGGCGGGTTGGTTTGAAATCCGGCGGTACCGGGATTGAGTTTGGCCTCATGTGCTTGGGCGCGCGTGATCGATCGTGGGCGTTGGATCTTGATCCAACGGTCCGGATCCAATCTAACCTGGTGCAATTCACGATACGCGGCGCAACCTAAGCCGTTGGATCTAGATCCAGCGGTTGGGATTAGATCTAGGATTTTCAGCGGGAAACTCACCGAGGTGGCGTGGCACGATCTGGGCCTTTGGATCTTGATCGGACGGTTGAGTGGAGCTTCGGGAGTCGGCGATGGCTTCACGGCGGAGTTGCAGTGCCGTGGCCGAGGCAGCGACCACCCAAACGGCGGTTGGGGCGTGCTCGGCGAGATGGATGGTGTCTTGGTGCGCTGGCCGGGGTTTGAATCTGGGGTCAATGGCGGCGGAGGGCGACGGCGGCGAGGCGAGAGCAAGGGCCGTGTGGCGGCGCTTCACGCAACTACTGGCGGCGATTCAGCGAACCTCACGGCGGCTAGAGCTCGGCGGAGTTAGGGCAAGAAGTGCGCGAGTCACGGCGGTCCTCGAAGTGCGATCCAGGGCATTAAATAGCCGGGATGCGTGCTCGGCGGAGCCCCTAGTCGGTTCTGGCGGCGCTCGGCGGCGGAGTCCGGCTCGGACTTCAGCGAGGAAGACGGCACGACGAACCGTCCATGTGTCCAGATCAAGCGGCCCCGTCGGACCCGGCGAGCAGGTTCGGAGTCGGACACGGCTCAACCGTGCAGGCGGATCTCGGCCGTTGGATCTTGATCCAGCGGTTGGGATTGATTAGGTTTAGGAGTGGGTTCGGTCGAGTCACGTGGCTCGGGTCGGACTCGAACTCGAGTCGACTCGGGCTCGGTCGGATGAACAGATACTTGACCGAGTTGATTTTCCAGTGATTTAATATTTAAAATAATTCCCGATAATTCATTTAATTCATTAAAAATAGCAAATGACTCGAGAAAAATTCGGAAAAATTCTGGAAAATACTTTGGATCATTTTGGACTCAAATAAAATATTTCCAACAAAATTTTATTTGCAAAATTAAATTCTTTAATTATTTCAAAATGGAATAAATTCAAATAAATTCCAAATAAATCCAAATAAATTCCAGAAAATTCCAAAAATTCATCAAAGTGCCAAATCACACATGAATTCAAGGAAAGCAAAATTTTGGGGTGTTACAACAATCTTCCTACAACACATGCACTTTGAAGTAAGTGTTTTCTGTATTAAAAAGAAACATACTATATACAAAAGAAAACTTTTAACTTGTTTTCTCTAATTCATGTCTTTAAATTATTATTGTAGACTTTCGATACCCTTTGGTGGTAGGAGCATTTGATCTCACATTCGTAAAATGATTTATTGAAAGGAGGTGGGCATACCTCGCTCGTGTGGTTACCAAGTCTACCCATCGACGTCTTTTGGATTAGTAGAGATTACGCTTATATGATTAGTGATGTCACTGGATGCTCGACATGTTTTATTACTGTGATCACCTGTATATTTGTTTCTATGGACACGTTTGAGTGTGTTTTCTTATCAACGTATAGGTGCAGATATTATAAAGTTATTTCATCATTTCCTTAATTCACTACTACTGTTCTGTGTGCTATATTCATGATCAGTTTATGAACCAATTTAGGGAGCTTTTGGAATAAAATTTCCCAAATTTTCAAAAAACAATTATTCAAATTTGCCGAGTTTGCCGACCGGTTTGCATTCTCGAACCTACTCGATACATGCGATTTTCATGATTTTTGTTTGAAAATCATCAATATCACGAACGCTGATGGTATGTCATTTAATACGGATATGCATAGTCATTTCATATACATTATACATGAAGAACTGGTGCAGATATGCATATGAAAGTCTTCCAATCTCTGACATTCACTCAGTCTTGAATATTGATACATATAACGGCAATAGGCTAACTTGACTTTTATGTGTTTTCTTTATTTAGAAATCCAATTCAAGATTGTATTATGTCATGTTTAACAAATTGTGTCAGCTTCTAACCGAAAATTCTTTCCCATCGATGATACTATCACAAAATGAGTATGCTTGAGGTCTCACTCCATTTTTTCTCCACAAATGTAGAGATCGTCAAGGATTTTCGCAGACATGCCGCGGCATCCAAACCAACCATCACTTAAAGGAAAAGAAGGTGGCTATGTTGCCAAACTTTTTAGTTTTCAACTTTCCGTCGTTACGTACCATTCCGACGATCCTAAAATGAAACCTACATGCTATTTTTTTTATTGCGATTGTTGAATGTAATGCATCGAAGAGAACTCGGACCAGTTTTGCGCCACATGCTCCCACCGGGTTGTCTATACATGAGCTACCTAGCACCGGAAACACGAGTTCTACTTCTTCAGATGACGATGATGGGCCAGATGAATAACATTCGTCAGTTGCAATACAATCTCAAAGTGTCCTATCAAGGGCCATGTTGTTAAAGTCGATGTTTGTGTTGCAACTTCATTTAAGATATCCTATGTGAATTCTATTGGGAAGATTGGGTTTTGGAGTCGATGACATGTTGTAAGCCAACTCGATATACTAGATAACATAATTTTATGTGTAATATAACTTGTAATTATGTTACTGTTTTTTGAGCTACCTGTATGGGAATAATGATGAGAATTGTTGGATGTGGAATAGACAGTCATTGATGCAATGTTCTTAATGTGGGAGTTGTATACTTATCATTTATATTGTTCATTCATGACAATGGATTATTCATTCCATTGCATAAACAACCGATGACAAATACTTCATGAAGCCATAAAAAGACATACTTTAAGATACAGTCAGTTTTTATGATCTTTTAGTTTGTTAAATTTTTTTTGTTAAAAAAATATTACTATTTGTATAAATTATGAGTTTTCATTATAACATCTAAGAGCATCTCCAGCAGTTCCCAATAATCATACCCTAAACCTAATTTTGGGATTGATTGGAAAATCAAGTGCTCCAACAGTTCCTCAAACAAGATTCCTAAATCTACGCAAGCCCAAAACGGGGACCCGGCCGCCTCAATTTTTCGCCCTCCTGCCGCGCTCCCAATCTCCGAATCGCGCCCCTCCCTTGACGAAATCGTGGTCGCAGTTTGCTTCGCGCCATTGAGCTCTTCCCCCCCACCTCCTGGTGCAGATCGAGGGGCCTCCCGCCGCCGCCTCGTCCTCTCCACCTGACGCCGTCGCCGCTGCCTCGCCCTCTCCGCTCGACGCGCGCCGCTACGTTGCCATCTCCATCTGACCACGCTCTTGGAGGCCAACATCAACTGGCAGAGGTACCCACCCTTCCATTCTTCCTTCCGAGGATGCTTGCGTCTTGTCAATTCATAGCTAGCTGTAGTAGCTCCTCCCTGCGGCTGCTTGGTTTACCTGAAACTTCCGACTCTGGCCAATATTATTCCACCACGAAGACAATAGGCACTAGTGATCTTTGTTACTGCTCCAAATTTGCTTGCATCTTTACAAATTTGTGTCATGGCATCCTGCGAGATCCCTTTGTGTAACATTTTGAAGGTTCGATTTCTGTGGCCATGGAAGCTCCTTATTGGTTAACTATACTTATCTGTTGTCGTCATGTATGCTTTCAGTTTTTGGGAGAGCATTGAAGCTCTTCTCTAGATTATTTAGTTTTTATACCTGAATCTCCGGATGAAGAACTGAAATATCTGATACTTCAGTTTTTCCCCCCTCAATTTAACACTAAAGGGACTTCTGCTTGCTTGATTATTTGGTTACATCAGTCAGTGCGACTATTAGCAGTCTTTAGAAAAAAAACTGACTATCAGCCTTCCAAATTACAATATCATGTACAATCATACGCTGCAAATTTAGTAGGAAGCTACTCTAGAGGGTTGCACTACAAAAAAAATTTAAAAATTCTCATCACTGTTTCAAAATCTCTGAAAAAATCAACCACCAAATTTTACATTATTGTTGTACACAAGGATGATGTATCTCTATGGCACCTCTACACCTCTAAAGCTGTAACCTGATAGAGCAAAACCAAGAGAAGGAAAAGAAGGACGACACTTCAAAAAGCCAGTTATCTAGACACAAGATACGTCCGTCACACTACTATGCTTGCCGGCCATCATTCCTCATACACTCTCTCTTTTTTTGTATGGAACCGGCCTGCATGAATCAGTCCTAGGGTGTCAACTGTATTTTACAATTCACATTGTTTTGAGCAGTGATGTAATAGAAAGTGGTTGTGGTTGTTATGTTGGTTCTTCTCGATAAGGCTAGCAATAAGTGGATGCTATATCGTAAAGTCTACAATTTTGCCATGACAATTTGTGAGCTATCCATATCGAGTCATATAAAGCACCAATTTGCGATACATATGCTTGTAACTGAAATAGCTTTCTTTTTGTATCACACTGAAGGCTGGACAAGACAAGGTTTCATGTCATCGGAGCAATCCTATTCTAAATTGCTGACATGGCTAGCATAAGGTTCTTGCCATTCTTCAGTAACCAAGCTGGACCTATTGTCCATAGTTGATATGCACATATGCTACACACAAGAGACAGAAAGATTTCAGTATGCTATTTTCCATTGTGCAAACAACTGAATGTGCAAATTGAGATTGTTTAGCATATATCTCCATTAAATTGACATGGCCATGTGGAATCTGTAAAATCAGGTTATATTTTCTTTATGTTTGTGTTTGCTATCCTGGGATTGTTTATAGCTGCTGTTTCTGCTAATTGCAAAACCTAATTACTCATAGCTACGTTGGTTCAAGAAGACTGAGTTGGTTCCTGCATCAACGCACAGAGCCCAGCAAAGACCAACACGGTCTACTGAATCCTCATGCGAGGAGGCAACCGAATCCAAGTCAGCATATTTTTGGGAAAAAAAAGGGAACTGTTGGAGAATAGCCTTTTTTTAAGGCCCAAAAATTTTGGAAAGCTCCCAATCCAGCATTATTAGGAGTCAAATTATTAGGAACTGTTGGAGATGCTCTAACCAGCTGCTTTAAAAAAGGGAGCTTTCTCCGCCCTGCCGATCGATCTAGGACGAATCTGCTTTGGTTAACGATTGGACGGCGGAAATGAGCCTGTGGGCATGCAGAGCCCACCGCTGCTACACGCCTACACGTGTCCTGTACAGGCGAAGCGCCTGGCCGCTCCCCCAAGTGAAGTTCGTCCCCCATTCGAAACGGAAGCCTCTAATAACGGAATATTTCAGAATTTGACACTCAATTCGCAAGCCTTTCGGCTCATTTGGATGACATATGGGACCATCTGTGTGTATGACAGTGGGCCAGAGTGTCAAATTTCGAAATGCGAATTTTAAAGAGTGTCAAATTCTGAAAACTCCCTCTAATAACCGCCTCCACCCCCGACGCCGCCACGCGATCAACTCGACCGCTCCGGCACCCGGAACGAACCACGACGACGACGGCGTACCTCAACTCCCGTCTCGCTGGCCAGCCGGAAACCCTAGATCCGCCTCTCTCCGGCCCCTCCCGACCCGCACGCGCCGGCGGTGTCGCCTTCCGATGGAGGACCTCTCGGAGCTCGCCGACGCCACGCTCCAGGCCTCTGCGCTGCTCGCCGACGACGACCCCTCCGATCGCGCGGCACGGCGCGGCGGCTCCTCGTTCCTCACCGTCGTCGCGCTCGGCAACGTCGTGCGTACCTACCCGTCTCTCCCTCCCTCCCTCGCGAAACCTCCGCTCTGATCGATCGATCCGGCTGTGGTATGACGAGGATTGTGATGCGCGTTTGTGCAGGGCGCAGGAAAATCGGCGGTGCTCAACGGCTTGATCGGCCATCCCGTGCTCGTGAGTACACTTTTCTTTTTCGCGTTTTAATTTTTTTGCTATGCTTCCCCTCCCTCTCTTTAGCATTGCGTATCTCGTTGAGTTAATTGAGCGGTTAGTGACGCCGTCTCCATTCCTTCTAACAATCTGATTTTTTTTTATTCTATTTCTTCGATCTTCTGCGTTTGATATCCGAAGCACTTGGCCTCGGGCCTCTAATTGCCACATTTTCGTGTACTGCTCTCATTTTGCCTAGTTCTCTATGTTACAGTTGAATGTTGTTGATGTAACATTTAGGTTATAGTTAATGTCGATCGTCACGTTTGATTATTTATGCAAATGGGGTTTACCGTGTTTATGAGTGTAGCCTACCGGGGAGAATGGAGCGACGAGGGCCCCAATCTGCGTAGACCTGCAGCGGGATGCATCGCTCAGCAGTAAATCCGTCGTGCTGCATGTCGACAACAAGTCGCAGCAGGTTTCTGCCAGTGAGTTCTCTTTTGGCGATTGTTTCAGAGTGTGACAAGTGAATCCCCGGATTCTGGTAGCAGATAAGTGTATGAGATGGGTGTGGGTGCGTGCATGTGTGCGTGGCAGCGTGACTATATCTGAATTGTTACAAATGCAGGTTCCCTCAGGCACTCATTGCAGGACCGGTTGAGTAAGACTAGTAGTTCTGGTAAGGGGCAATCTGACGAGATAAACGTCAAATTGTCCACGAGCACAGGTTGGTTTGTTAATTATTCCTATGGTTCTTAATGTTTTGCATCTGTACGTTGATCGATCAGCTGAGTGAATGCTGTGGAGAATAGCTTTTTTTACTTAAGAGTTAGAGATGTAACTGGACTTAACGTAAATTATATGTTATTTTTTTAAAAAAAATGTCTAGGAGCTCTGACATTTATTAAAAGAGAACAACAGCTAAGCTACAAACACGCACACAAACCATACACACACACACATGCACACACGCCTGCGCTTGCACCCGGCTCATGAGGCACCCACATCGATCCTCTAACACGGGCGGGCGTTTTGGCGGCACAGTGCCCTCGCCAGCGAGCTAGCTAGGCTCTCTCCTCAAACTGTAAATTATATGTTATGAATAGGCTGAATAATTACACTTTGTTGCTTTACTTGTTCTGCTATGATTGTAGAAGTGTTCTCCAACAAATTAAATGATTAATAGCATACGATCCATCCTTTAGATCTGTTAATTAGGAATAATAGCTGCCAAACTGTATGTAAACTTAAGTGAAACAATAAAAATGCATAATTGCATATAGAGTACATAGAATAAAATGGCTGCACATTTACTATTAATACGGTTGTACAAGGTTCGAAATGACTTTTGTGTTGTGGATTTGTTATCATATCTTGCACTTTGTATTATGTAATGCTGCTGTCCGGACATGATAGCTAGACATATGGACGTGGCTGCATCTTTCTCAACGACAACCCTTGCCGTGACCTCGCTATTCCCATCCATATCAAAAGCATACATGATTTCAGATAAAAAAAAAAGATGTTTTGTCAACATTGTCTCGTAAGTTTTGATGAAATATGTACCTGAGTGCATGTCTTGACAAATCAGCATCATGATTTACGATTGCGTAACCATCTTTTGTGCATAATCTTATTATTTACTTATTGTAGATACTTCTAATTTTGTTTCAGCCCCTCCATTAAAATTAATTGATTTGCCGGGGATTGATCAGCGGAACATGGATGAATCAATGGTCAGCATTATTACAGAAGTCGTATGATATATATGATTATTCGTTCAGCTATTTACAATGCTACACTTCGATAGTGTTAAATTCTTGGTGTCTGCTAATGATCCAGTTGGGAGTTAATATCTTTTCTTTTTGAAATACAATTTTTAATGATATATAGTGTTTGACGGGGGTTTATTTGACAGTTTGATTTACCGGTAGAATTGAAAATGAATGTGTGATATGGATTTGGTCGATATCTGTGACTCAGCACTATTATACAGATGTCTACTGCCAATGATTAATAATAAATACACTGAATTACTAAGGATTTGCCACTCTAAAGAGGTGCGTTTGAGGATTTGCCACTCCATACCTCACCGACATCCAAATATATGTTCTTCTGGATCGTGGTCAAATAAAAAAAGATTAGCAGACCACACTCAAGTAGAAATAGCTGAGCATTTTATGCATTGGCATGGATAAATAAAAACAGGTAAATGTTTGTGTGACATGAAAAATCTACTCTCTAAATCATCAAAATAAGTTCCCATCTCCACTCTCTAAATCATCAAAATAAATTTCCATCTCCACTGATAGATTCAAAGTGTTGTGATTTAGCATTCTGCTTTTTATACTCCTGCTGAATAATTAATGCATATCAACATTTATAAAATTCAATCTCGTTCTATTTTTTAGGATTTAGTTATTGACATGCTACATTGATATATTGTCCTAGAATATTGCGGAAACCTCAACACTTACAAAAATATCTGCTCTGTGTTTCAACATGTATTGTTTGCCATCGACAATCACATCTTCAGATTGGCAACTATGCTGCACGCAATGATGCAATTTTGCTAGTTATCATTCCAGCTCTACAAGCACCTGATGTGGCATCTTCTCGAGCTCTAAGGATTGCGAGGGAATTGGATTCAGAAGGTTTGTATGATAGGCTCAAGTTGTAGTATCTTAAAGAAATTTTTCAGACAGTAGAAATGTAGAATTCGATCTATTATAGAGAAGTAATGGTTTCAATCCATGCTCATTTGCACAGCAATTAATGCACATACTAATTTTCTTGCTGGTTTACTAGGTACTAGAACCATTGGTGTCTTAAGCAAAGTTGATCAGGCAGCTGGAGAGCAGAAAGCTCTTGGTGCTGTTCAGGCCCTGCTTGTAAACCAAGGTCCAAGAACTGCAGCTGACATTCATTGGGTAGCTACGATTGGGCATTCTGTTCCTATTGTTTCTGCTCAGTCTGGAGTAGGTTCTGAAACTTCACCAGAACCTTCATGGCAAGCTGAAGGTGAAAGCCTTTTATCTATACTTGGCGGAGCTCCCCAAAGTAAGCTTGGTCGGGTAGCTTTAGTTGATTCACTTGCTAAGCAGATAAGGACACGGATAAAAGTTAGGCTCCCAAATCTCCTAAATGGGTATAGATTCGTCCTGCCCCATGCCCTCAACGTTTGTTATGGTATGCTAGAATCTGCAATCATGTGCCCTGTTTATTTTCATAAAATTGTAGTCTTCAAGGCAAGTCTCAAATAATTCAAGAGGAATTAGCAAAGCTTGGAGAACAGATGGTCCAGAGTTCTGAAGGAACCCGGGTCATTGCTTTAGGACTTTGCCGGGAATTTGAGGATAAGTTTCTCCAACATATTGCAGGTGGTGAGGTTAGTGATGCTACTGCGCACCCTCTTGGTTTCACCTCTTTGATTTATTTGTGATCTCATGTACTGTGAACTGTTATGCTCCTCATCACTGAAGGATATGAGATTGAAAACTTTGAGCATCTTTATGTTTGTCATCCTACTATTGCTGACCGTAGTTTGGATAATTCTTATTTGGATATTGAAATAAGTCCATTTTACCGCCTTGAATTTTGCAAAAATTCCAATTAATCCCCATAACTACAAAATCGGATATTTAACCCTCCAAACTTACAAAACTAGGTCAATTTATACCCTAAAGCGGCTTACACTGATGGTTTTAATGATGTGGAGGTGGTTTTGCCACATCTGTAGCTTATATCACAAAATTTTCCTATGGTGGCATCCTAGTTAGCAATAGCAAATAAAAAAATTCCCTCTTCGACATAATAATGAGCCATCAAAATACTTAAAAGAATATCTCTTCATCCCCCTTTCTTCTCCCCCACCCTCCTTGTGTTGCAGAAGGATTTTTTTATTCATACTACTTACTATGGTGCCTTAGTAGCAAATATTTGGTGATGTGAGATGCACACATGGCAAAACCACTGCCATGTTAGTGAAGACGCCCTCCCAAACCACCTTGTGGTGTGTATTGATCTGACTTCGAAAGTTCAGGGGGTTAAATATCTGATTTCGTAGTTTAGAGGGTTTTTATACTTTTTGCAAAATTCAAAGGACTTATTCCTTCTTCTTTTGGTTTAGCCATCTTTCAGTAAAGTACTAAAAACTTCACAGAAATTTTGTCTGCGTCTTCCAATTTTTTCTATTTGTAGTTGTAGTTATGCTAGGCTATATATTGCATTTTTTCTTTCAATGCATTTGAGGAATGCTAAGGGTTCAAATGAGTTGGGAACGAGTGCAACTAGATGCGTGGTTGCGGCGCATCTTTGCTTGGCCATATAGTGGATGTATTTTTTGAAAATTTCAGGGGATTTTGCCAAAAAAACATCCAGCAAAATTCGGAATTTTCAAGCGTCTTTTCACAAAAAAGGGACCTAGATGTAATTTTTGGAGGCTTTTACAAAAAAAATTGGCGAAATTCGCATTTGACGAAAACCCCGTAATTTCCGGGGGCCTTCTCCCATGACAAAATTAAATTTTGGAATTTTCGGGGGCCTTTTCACAAAGAAATCAGCAAAATCTATTTTGGGGGGTCTTTTAGCAAAAAAGGACCTACATGTAATTTTAGAAATTGTTGGTGGTCTTTTCCAAAAGAAACAAGAGAAATTCATAATTTATGTAATTTTTGGGGGCCTTTTCTCAAAAAATATCAAAATAAGGTTTTGTTTGTGGCTTTTCCAAAAAAAAGGATCTATATGTAATTTTTGGAGACTTTTACAAAAGAAACCGGCGAGATTCGTATTTTATGAAAACTCCGTAATTTTGGGGGGCCTTCTCCCAAAAATACTGGTGAAATTAAAGTTTTGAATTTGCGGGGGCCTTTTTGCAAAGAAATTGGCAAAATCTGGTTTTTGGGGGTTTTTTAGCAAAAAAGGGAACTACGTGTAATTTTTGAAATTTTTGGCAGTCTTTTTCCAAAAGAAACCGGCAAAATTCATAATTTATGTAATTTTTAGGGGCCTTTTCTCAAAAAATATCGAAATCCGATTTTGTATGAGGGTCTTTTCGCAAAAAGAGTGCTTGAACATAATTTACAAAAAATTTGGGGACCTTTTCTCAAAAAATCGAGCACCACGTGGCCTTGCCATGAGTCGCGTGGCAAAAATTGGCCGCCTGACGAGTGTGGCGTACAGAGGGCGAAAGTGTCGAAGGCGCATAGTTGGCTTCGCACAGAGGAACCCTACCACCGCGCTACCATGCATTAGCGGCAATCCCTGCTAGAGAAAATACTTAGGCTGTATAAATGGGTGCACAAACGGGTGACGCGGCGCAACACAGAGCGACCACGTCGGCCTGAAATCGATGTGGCCACGTGATGAGGCCGGAAAGTTTTCGACTATAATATACGGAGTATATACAGACTTAAGGGTGTATACTTTGTCACCGGCTCACTACACTCGTTGTTTTGTTTGAAGTCATGTCCATCTGGAAGACCATCTTAGTTTCAATACCAGTATACCCTTGAAAGTGTAGTTTTTTGTCATCTTCTGAAACATGTCCCCATTCGAGACCTGGTATAATTTAAATCATATATGAAATTCTACTGCCAACAAACAGGGTGCAGGCTGGAAAGTTGTTGCAAGTTTCGAGGGAAAGTTTCCAACCAGGATCAAACAGCTTCCTATGGACAAGCATTTTGATATAAAAAATGTCAAAAGGGTAATCTAGTTATACAGAATAAAAATTAAAGCCTCCTTACTTGAATTCATCCAATTTATGCTTATAAACATTCTTTTGTTTTGTGTTAGATTGTTCTAGAAGCTGGTGGTTATCTGCCTTACCTAATATCACCGGAGAAAGGCTTAAGGTCTCTTATAAAAGGACTTCTAGAATTAGCAAAGGAACCATCAACACTTCTTGTTGATGAGGTAATATAGTTGAGGACTTGTCACCTTATTCATAAGTAGAGAACTTTGTCATGCAGTGCATAGTTATATTATCTGTACATTGTGGTAAATTTTTTAGCTCTTTGCTTTAATACTCCCCAATATCTCTTCTACATGTACATCTATTGTATGTGGTGTTTAATCTGGTACTCTTATCTCTACTATATAAAGTGAGAGTTTCTTCCCACGTCACATTAATTGTCCTGCTTAATTGCCCTACTTAATTGCCCTATTTAATTGCTCTACGCAAGAAACGAAGAGTTGCTTTAATTAGCCAGCTTTTGCAAGAAACGAAGCGTTAAAGATAGATGTTTGATCTTATGAAATAGTATTTTTTATTTTTTAATCTTTATTTTTCGTTATCAATTTTGTTTTTCGTAGCAACGCACGGGCATATAACTAGTATCTTGAAAAGTGTGAGTTGCATTCTTTGTATCTGTGCATTCTGCTGAGATTGGATGATGCTTGCATAGTGCAAACTGATTGGTATCAAAGGCTGCGCTTGCTACTTTTCTATGCACCTGTTCATGTCGTCTTTGTTTTGTTCCTACTTCTACAAGCATGTTTGCAAGTTTCATAGTAATATTGCCACTCAAATTACTGGTATTTTCATGTATCTCATTCATTATCATCTTTGTTCATTAACTAATGACACCTCAACGCCAGTTCGTATGCAGTTGTAATCCTTTTTGTCCGAAAATTGTATTCACATGGTCTCACCTCATTTCCTCCTAATCTTATAACTGGTGTTGCTGCTCACTTATTATCTTTTGGAATTATTATTTCTCAGGTTCACCGTGTATTGCTAGATATAGTATCAGCTGCAGCAAATGCCACTCCAGGACTTGGTAGATATCCTCCATTCAAGCGTGAGGTATACTTATTAGGTGTCCTAAAGAAGGAAACATTTATTCTTTTAATAAAAAATAACATTTTTATCTCCTCTGTTTCCACAAGGTAATTGCAATTGCATCTGCTGCTTTAGATGGTTTTAAAAATGAGGCCAAAAAGATGGTCATTGCACTAGTTGATATGGAACGTGCCTTTGTGCCTCCCCATCATTTTATCCGCTCAGCGCAGAGAAGGTTAGTTGTTCATGCTTCGTAATAACCTTGTTGGTTTTTCCATTATACTTGGCGCTTGCACTTGCATTAATTATTTCCTTTCAAACTTACGATGTCTCTATTTTGATGTTTCATTTTCAATTTGTACTCTTTTTTTAAAAGTCTATTGATGTAGTTTTAGAATTTGGTGTAGGTCACGGAATGAGTAATGGAAACTTAATATTTTGTTGCAACAAACTGCACAACTTGTGTAATTTTAAATTCATGAGAGTTACATCCATTTAAGCATTGTTTGTGTTACCTTAATTTCTTCTCTTGTATTCATATCGTACCTAGCATGAAAAACAGTTGGATGATCAACATGTAGGCAACATAACCTTAAATGAAGCTGGTTTGTTGAGCAACCTGCCAGACATGTCAATAGCTTGATCTATTAAAATTATGAGAATACCTAGGAAGAGCTGCATATTTCAATTTTTAAGAAGAATTGGGTTTTAATCCCATAACCTCAATCACGAAACTTTCCTCTATTGGTAGGCTATGTTCACGTACTGAACACTTTCTGTTGTTGCATCTCTCAACATTCTAATTTTCCAGCCACCACAAGCCACTGTTCTCTAGCCCTTTGAACTGTTTGTGGTATAACAGATGTATCCTAGATGGAGCTCACTTCCTAACCAGTAGTGTCGAGAACGAGGTTGCATAGACAATCTAATAATTTAGCATTCTCGTGCCCGGGCATGTGTTTGACTTTGACATAGATGATCCTGACATGTATATGGGAAGTGACCATTAATTTACAATATCAAAAAATAATCTAATATGTAGGCACGGGTTTGACACAGCCTGCAGATAACCCATTAAAAGCCCAAGAATTCTGAAAAGAACACGCCAAATTTATATTTTGCCAGCTTGATGTGTAGCTCAACTGCACGTGATAAATTTATGTTGTGTCTATTGTGACATTTTACTAGAAATGTTGTGTCTCTGTTGGTGCATGGCCTTGTCTATTTCTTTCATACTTACAAACTTCTAGTTTTCTTGGTTTGCAACCTCTAGTTTTTTCCCTATTACTAGGATGGTTTTGTATTGGTTTCTGTTTAATATCTTTATGTCAACTATTACATCCAGAATGGAAAGGCAATGCCATGAAGATGAGCTGAAAAATCGCTCTACAAAGAAGGGTTCAGATGCAGACCAAAACAGAGTATGCTACTCTGCATTGTATATTGTGCCTTGTTTTATGTCTTTGTACTTATTTATTTTGTATATTCATAATTTTTTTTGTTTGAAAAAACATGTTTTTAACTATGTTTTGCCTGTGCACTTTTCAAATATGTTATTTCCCCAATAATTGTGACAAATCGGTTTTGTTGTTGTAAGGCCACAGGTCCAAATGCCCAAACAAAGGAAGTATCAAATTTACAAATTTTCGGACCTGCAGGAGAAATTTCTGCTGGTATGGACCTGCTGCACTAGTATATTTTGAAGTTTTTTAGTTGGACGCATAAATAGCTTCTGTCAACTTATTTTGTCGATTTTAGAAGTTGATAATGGATGTATCTTTCATATTTAATGCTTGTTTGCTATGTCAAAGGTTTTCTGTTTAAAAAACGCGCAAAAGCAAATGGTTGGAGCAAGCGATGGTTTGCTCTAAATGAGAAAATTGGAAAGGTTCGTAATATCTGGATTGTGCTAAGCAACTTACATCCCTCAAAACCACTTCAAGATTTTGTTAACATTCTTTTTTCTAATTTGATGGTGAATGAAATTTTTTTTTTTTTTTTATCCAGCTTGGATACACCAAGAAACAAGAGGAGACACATTTCCGGGGCATCATCAATCTGGAGGTAGTAAAAAAATTCAGTGCTCTTTGGTTGTGATTCTTCTCGTTGTCATTTGGGTATTTGGTTTATAGAGATGCAATATGTTTCTCCAAAATAAGCTGATTGCAGAAGAAAATTACATATGGTTGGTTTAGCTCTGATATCATTTATTTGGTAATTTTTCCTTCAGCATGATTCCCATCAAAGATTTGTTGCTGCTAGATAGAAATACTACCTAATCATTGCTTTGTATTACAGCTGTATCGCCTTTTCCTTATTTCTGCCTACAACTTACAGGATTGTAATCTTGAGGAGATTGTAGATGAGGAAGATCCTCCAAGAAGCTCTAAAGATTCTAAAATGACAAATGGGCCAGATTTTGGAAAAGCTCCTAGTCTTATTTTCAAGATAACTCATAAGGTTGCTTACAAAAATGTTTTAAAAGGTAAATTTACATCAGTTTTCTAATTGATAACAGGTTATTTCTTTGCCTACTCTTCACTGATTGTTCATTAATCACTTTGATAGCTCACAACGCTGTTATACTGAAGGCTCAAAGTATGGCTGACAAAACTGAATGGGTCACCAAGATTAAGAGCATTGTTGAGTCAAAAGGGGCTTCTGCAAAGAGAACAAATGTTCCAGAAGGTGGTTTACCAATGAGGCAAAGCCATTCAGATGGTTCTCTAGTGTCTGCTTCAAAAAAAGATGGTTCCCTAGTAAGTCAGAAACTACACCTATTTATTTTATCAAAAAGTTGCATGATGCCTGGATTTGATTCTGCTTTTATTTTACAACTTCAGCTTGCCAATATATTTTT
Organism: Rhipidocladum racemiflorum; assembly: GCA_036346355.1. Taxonomy (NCBI): domain Eukaryota; kingdom Viridiplantae; phylum Streptophyta; class Magnoliopsida; order Poales; family Poaceae; genus Rhipidocladum; species Rhipidocladum racemiflorum. The sequence continues at coordinate 57,451,984 of CM070583.1, forward strand.
TCTTAAAAATAGCTTGTCACCAGGATTTTGAATACCAACATCTAGATTAATTAATTACATGGCATTTGTATCTCATTCTTGTCATATTTACCATTCATATGTGTACTATCCTTTTAGGACACAATACTCAGAAAACCTGTGGATCCTGAAGAAGAGCTTAGATGGATATCTCAAGAAGTCCGCGGATATGTGGAAGCTGTTCTCGATAGTCTTGTAGCAAACGTCCCCAAGTTAAGCATTCTCAATCCTGTTGAATCTTTCCTGATCTCCTCTTCACATCTTTCAGTGTCTTACTAATCCTGTCGAGCAGGCTGTAGTTCTCTGCCAAGTGGAGAAGGCAAAGGAAGACATGCTTAGTCAGCTCTATACTTCCATAAGGTTAGTGCTATCAACATATTATATGTACTTGAGCGTGCAATACATGCTTTTTTATGACACCCAATACATATTTCTTGTTCATTACGTGATCTTCCTATTTCATCTGAGCGTCTGATAGTTAAATACACTTGCATTCTATTTAATTAAGCAATATGGTGATTCAATTTGCCTTCTAACTTAGATTGGAAGTAGTAGTACATATGGTTCTGTTTCTTTTTGAGAAAACATATGATTCTGTTTACGAAGAAAAATGAAAAATTGCGCTTGTCAATATGTTGAGTCGGCTCCCAGTTGTTGGTTACTGATTGTGAGACCATCCCTTTTATGATACAACACATCATAAAAGAAAGATTCTAAAGTGCATACTGTGCTAGTCCTATGATCAGTAGTTAGCACGCACCTCCACAAATTGAGATCACCATACACAATATTATTATTACCGTGGAAGCTATTTATACAATGTAGTCTTACAATTTAGAGTAATATTGCAGCAGAAAGAAACAAAAGTCTTGTAGTGTACCCATTCAACCCTCAGGCAAATAAGGTAAATCTTAGATAAACTAATTGTTGATATATCAAAACCTACATCAAGATATGATTCTTCGGGACATTCCATTTCTTTACCTAAAAACAACAATAAAAGCAAGGATAAGTACATGCGTACTTAGCAAGATTTGACGTGTTTGCAAACCTATAATAAATACAGGCTGTATCAAGAGAAAGACTACTATGGTTAGTTTGCCTGTAGCCAAATTGAATTGTAAATACTGAATAATAGATTAAAAGTGAAATTTGTAAAAGCAATTGATAGTATAAAAATAACAAGTAAGAATAACATAAAAGTAATGACTTATAGTCCTTCGTGAGCAACATATAGTCCAATGCCAACACATGGCATACCATCAGTAATCAAATCTTGGCCAACACATGGAACAATAGCTGAAAACAATCTCACCAACACATGGTAAAACATTAAATCATCTGTAGGGTACTTTCCAATACCAAATTTAAAGTTACAATTCATTTTATGAATATCGAAATCAACTAACTAGTGTTGGCACACTAAGATTCCCATTATCGCAGAAACGGCTTTTCGAAAAGATTTTTGCTCTGAAGAGGTGTACAACTTTACCCACAAGATGCCTCTCTTTCTTGCATGGCCGTTTAACACACTTTCTTTGGTATGCCGCAAAGTGCCTATAACATAACCGTTACATTACTTAGCCCTAGCTTTGCACCAACCCAATGACGACAAACCCATGCTATGGCGGCAGAAACACACACCCAAGATATATTAATTCATTTCTTTCATTCATACAGGCCGTCTTTCCCTGCCAAACCGTTTCTCCCCATAGCAAGGTGTACACCGTTGCATTGGTATGTAGAAACCCCTGTAAGCACACCTACTCAGAATGCTTGTGCTACTCCAGCCTTCCAATGTGCAAAGTTAGTTCTAAATAACTTAATAAGTTAAGGATGTCCCCATACTAGCACTTGTGGTTATACGAAAATTCTGCCCCTCAGTTGGTCGCTGCGGACAATTAGCGCGCTTGCCTCTAGGCAAACCTGGAGATCCAACGGCGGTGCGCCCCTCTACAGCAGCATCCGGCTGCATCGCTCCAATCGACGCCGCCCCACCCGGATCCGAATGCAATTGCTGGCTCAGACAGCCAACTCCACCGCATGGGCAGGTGGCACCGCCATTGCCATCATCTTCCGGGGTGCCCTGATTCATCTAGCGTGTTCGCGATGGCCTCTTATTCTGCAATGATCGCCTGGTGGTGCGCGCCAGTTCCAATCTCATACCAGACATGGTGGCTGCCATCCATGATTTGATGCACAAAGGCATGCACAAGACACTCCATCGCCTGCGCAGGATTATTATTGGCCACATTAGCGCTGGGCGATGGCGGACTACATTGCGCATTGCGTTGTCTGTCAGCATAACAAAACAAGCTCGTTATCTCCTGCTGGGCTCCTTCATCCTCTCTCTGTGCCCCATCAGGTATGGTCGGATACTTCTATGGATTTCGTTGTAGGACTCCCAAAATCACAGGGCAAGACAACGCTCATGGTGGTTGTTGATCGGCTATCCAAGTACGCACATTTCGTACCCATGACGTGGCCATCAGCAGCTCTTGTGGTGGCACAACTCTTCTTCGACCATATTGTCATACTGCATGGTATGCCTGAGTCCGTCGTCTGTGACCACGATCCAGTCTTCACCAATGCCTTCTGGCAAGACCTTTTCAAACATTGTGGCACTACCATTCTCCTTTCCACAGCATACCACCTGCAAACTGATGGCCAAACAAAGGTTGTCAATCGTGTTAGAGATAGAGTCCTGTTATCCTTGTATACATACTTGGTTAGAGATAGAGTCTTGTTTCCTCTCCCTCATGTACATGTATATATACTGGCCCATTGGCCTCATGATGAATACAAGTGCTATTCATAACATGGTATCAGAGCCAAATCTAGGGTTAGGATTTTCTGTTTGACGGTGCACTTGCGTCAGCCCTTCCCGATTGGCTCTACTGTCGATCGGCCATCTTTTTCACCGGCTTTCCTCGTCGGTTCTACTGGCCGATTCCTATCGGGTTCATCACATCGCCGCCTGTCATCCCTTTGCTAGACGCCGGACCTCCCGACGCCGGCCGCCTTGCTCCAGACGACGATCGAGCCCACCGACGCTCGCGGGTTGGCACCGCCATACCCGACAGCCAGATCTTCTTCCGCGGTGCTCGCCTGCCGAGCCGCCAACGCCTATTGACGCCTGCGGGTAGGCGCTGCCGTGCCTGGGCGCCGGTTCTTCCTATGCGATGCGTTCAGCCGCCCAAGCCTCTCCGCTGGCCGACGCCGAATCGCATCTCTACTGCCACCTTGTCGCCCAAAGCCGCCTCGTCGCCTCCGAGCACGCCCGAGCCGAGCTGCGTCGACCCTCCGCGGTCGCCTCGTTGCCTCCGAGACGTTCGAAGCTCGCCGGTCGCCTTACCGATGCCGAACTCGGCCTTCTCTGCTCGGCCTCTGCGCTCTGTTGCCGCTGGCCGCCGAGACCTGGCGCGCCGCCGGCCGTCGAGACTTCGGTGAGCCAGCTTCTTCAGTGCTCACCCCTTCTCACCGAGGAATCGAGAAGTTTGAGAATGCTTGGATCGGATTCCAACCAGTCTAAACCGGATTTTAATCCGGAAGTGTAAAAAAAAATGCCATCATCTTCAGGCTCTTCTTCGGGAACTATTTCTGTTCCTCGATGCCCAATTATTTTCGATGGCCTCAATTATCGAGATTGGGTTCTTCACATGTGCCTTCACATGCGTGGTCAGCGACTATGGGAGTTTCTTACCGGTGAGCTATCCTGTCCGCCTCGTCCTGCTCCCCCTACCACGCCTATTATTCCCAAGGAGGCTGATGCTGCTACTCGCCAGAAGGTCTCTGATGATTATGCTGATGCCGTGGAGTCTTTTCAGACTCAATTTACTGCTCACAAGACATGGATTGATGAAGATGCTCGTGCCTCTGCTATTTTGGTTGCTAGCATGGAGGTGCATCTTACTGGAGACATTGTTGCTTTGTCTTCGGCACAGTTGATGTGGGCGCATCTTCGTAGGGATGGCAATCGGGCGGGTACGGGTGGGTAGAGCTTCCGCAGACCCGAACCCGAAACCCGAAATTCATACCCGAACCCGAACCCGAAATCTCTCACGGGTACATACCCACGCCCATACCCGAACCCGATGGGTACCCGAACCCGAACGGGTACCCGAATCCGAAATTAAATTCACCTCGCAATTAAATTTTCAACCATCAATTATCAATCAATTCATTTGTAATTTCTATGTTTAAAGGAAAAATATATGGTGTATATAATCATGAAAGTTACCGTGTCTTACATCTCGAACGATGCTTGAAAATCTTTAATCAACTTTCCATTATTTTTAATTTATATTAATTAATTTGGGTACCCATGGGTACCCACGGGTGCAAAACCAAACCCGAACCCGAAACCGAACCCTAACCCGAAATTTGAAACCCGCGGGTCTCAAATCAAACACATACCCGAACCCATCGGGTCGGGTACCCACGGATACCCGAACCCACGGGTAATTTTGCCATCCCTACATCTTCGCGATCGCTATGAGCCTGCTGGTGACTCTTTTTACCTTGCTGTTGTGCGACAGGAGCAGTCGCTACAGCAGGGTAATTCTACTATGGATGAGTTCTATGCGCAGCTGTCTTCTGTGTGGCGTCAGATTGATTCCTTGGGACCGGAGATTTGCCGCACTTGCCAGTGTTGTCAGCGTCAGCACTCTCATTTAGAGCTTCGCCGCATCTACGACTTCCTGACACGTCTTCGGGCTGAGTTTGAGCAGATTCGTGCCCAGCTGCTTGCTCGTCATCCTCGTGTGACTCTGTTAGAGGCCCTTGCGGCGATTCGTACCGAGGACTTGTCTTCGTGGCGCGGGCCTGCTGGTGTCTTCCTCAGTTTTGGCGGCACCTCGTTCTACTACTCCGTCAGTGGCGCCTACTCCAGTTTTGGCTACTGGGGGCGGAGGTCTTCACTGCACCTACTATGACAAAAATGGTCATGTTGCATAGTTCTGCTACAGGAAGAAGAAGGACCTTGCTCGTCGAGGTGGACGCCCTTCTAAGGGCACTGGAGGCTCAGGAGGTTCAGGCGTCTCCACCTCAGCAGACTCCACCTCAGCAGACTTTTATTGATTCTGACTCCACTCAGGAGATTCTTATGCTACTGCGTCGCGCATTTGCCTCTACACGACGAGGTTAAATTTGGATTCTGCTACTCAGTCTTCCAGTTAGAGACCACCTTCCTCATCAGGTATCACACCATGGATTCTTGACTCTGGAGCTTCTTTTCATATGACAACTGATCCTACAAGTCTGCATTCCATTAGTCCTCTTGTTACTCCTACCACTGTGCAGACCGCATATGAGACTTCTCTTTCTGTTGCAGGACGAGGCAATCTTTTATCATCCTCTTTTCATGTTCCTGTTGTTTCTTATGTTCCCAAATTGACCATGCAGCTTATATCCGCTGGCCAGCTTACTGATCAAGGTTGTCGCGTTATTCTTGATTCTGACTCTTGTTGTGTTTAGGATCGTCGCACGGGGGCTCTAGTTGGGACTGGCCCTCGCCGCCATGACTCACAGCGTCTTTGGGAGCTTGACTGGCTTCATCTTCCTTCCGCTGCCTCTGCCAGTCTCTCTGTTTTCTCTACAGCTTCAGCATCCGTTGATTCTTTTACCGGGACTTTTGCTCAGTCGCATCACCGTTTGGGCCATCTTTGTGGTTCGCGTCTGTCTTCTTTAGTTCGTTGTGGTCTTTTAGGCTCTGTGTCTAGTGATACCTCTTTACATTGTACGGGTTGTAAGCTTGGCAAACAGCTACAACTCCCCTACCATTCTAGTGAGTCTATATCACAACGTCCGTTTGATCTTGGTTCATTCTGATGTTTGGGGTCTGAATCCTTTTGTTTCAAAAGGGGGTCATCGATATTATATTCTTTTTATAGATGATTTCTCTCGTCACACTTGGATATATTTTATGGCCTCTCGTAGTGAGGTGTTATCCATCTATAAGAATTTTGCCACCATGATTCGCACTCAGTTTGATTCTCCCATTCGTGTTCTCTGTGCTGAATCGGCAGCGGAGTATCTTTCAGGAGCCCTTCGAGCTTTTCTTGCTACACAGGGCACTCTTTCTCAGTTTTCCTGTCCTGGTGCTCATGCTCAGAATGGTGTGGCTGAGCGCAAGCATCGTCATCTTCTTGAGACAGTTCATGCTCTTATGCTTGCCTCCGCTGTTCCACCTCACTTCTGGGCTGAGGCTGTTTCCACTACCACCTATTTAACCAACATCCAACCTTCTTCTACTCTTAAGGGTGGCATTCCAGTTGAGCGTCTTTGTGGCATGCCTCCTGATTATTCTGGACTTCGCCTTTTTGGGTGTGTGTGCTATATTCTTCTTGCACCTCGTGAATGCACCAAGTCGATCGCTTCAACTGTTGAGTGCGTTTTTAAGGATCTGATCTTGAGCATAAGGGATATCGTTGTTGGGATCTGTTGGCGGCGGATACGGATCTCACGAGATGTCACTTTTGATGAGTCCCGTCCCTTCTACCCTCGTTCTTCTTCCTCCCCTACATCCCTTGTTGAGCCACTGTCTTTTCTGACTTTTCCTGATACTCCCGTTGTCACTTTTCCTCATTCACAATCGGCGTCTCCTTTATCGCCGGTTTCTTCACCACCGTCCTCTCCTCCGCAGGTCTCTTTAGACATTGTTCCTCCCTATCCTCTCCACTACACTCGTCGTCCGCCAGTTGAGGAATCTTATGATGTGCCATCTTCTTGTTCTTCTGATGAGCCATCTTCTTCTTCGGTGTCTCCTCCTCATTATGCTCTTCGCGATCGACAGTCTATTCGGCCTCCTGAGCATTTTGCCTTTGTTGGTGCAGCTCTGGCCGAGCCGACTTCTTACCGTGATGCTGTTATTCATCAGGAATGGCAGCATGCGATGGCGGAGGAGATTGCTGCCCTTGAGCGCACCGGCACGTGGGATCTTGTACCGCTTCCTCCATGTGTTCGTCCCATTACTTGCAAGTGGGTCTATAAGATTAAGACTCATTCTGATGGTTCTCTTGAGCGCTACAAGGCTCGTCTTGTGGCGCGTGGTTTTCAGCAGGAGCATGGTCGTGATTATGATGAGACTTTTGCACCTGTGGCTCACATGACCACTGTTCGCACTCTCCTTGCCGTGGCCTCTGTTTGTGAGTGGTCCATCTCTCAGCTTGATGTCAAGAATGCCTTTCTTAATGGTGAGTTGCATGAGGAGGCCTATATGCAGCCACCACCGGGGTATTCTGTTCCAGAGGGCATGGTTTGTCGGCTTCGTCGCTCTCTTTATGGGCTCAAGCAAGCCCCTCGTGCTTGGTTTGAGCGTTTTTCTTCTGTGATCACTGCAGCTGGTTTCTCTGCAAGTGCTCATGATCCTGCGCTTTTTGTACACACATCTTCTCGAGGACGGACACTTCTCCTTTTATATGTTGATGATATGATCATTACTGGAGATGATTCTCAGTATTTTGCCTTTGTAAAGGCTCGTCTCAGTGAGCAGTTTCTTATGTCCGATCTAGGTCCTCTTCGATACTTTCTTGGGATTGAGGTTTCTTCTACATCTGAGGGCTTCTTTCTTTCTCAAGAGAACTACATCCAGGATCTTCTTGATCGTGCTTCTCTCACTGATGAGCGTACAGCTGAGACTCCCATGGAGCTTAATGAATACAAGTGCTATTCATAACAAATCGGACGGTGGAAATGTATCTTCGTTGCTTGACCACTGACAATCCTCACACATGGGTTCGTTGGCTTTCTTGGGCGGAATTCTGCTACAATTAATCATTTCACACTGCTCACCGCATGACGCCATTTGAGTTGGTTTATGGGCGCCCTCCTCCACAACTTCTTCCATACAATCAGCGTGCCACTGTCATTCACGCCGTTGACTGTCACCTCATTGACCGCGACACCCTCCTCCGCCGTGCCCGCGACCATCTCCAACATGCTCAAAACAGAATGAAGCAGTACTACGATTCTCATCATCGGAAGGTTTCCTTTGTTGCAGGGGATTGGGCGTGGCTCCATCTTTAGCGACATCACCAGCTCTTGATGCGAACCAATACGCACCACAAGCTATTGCCTCGATTCTATGGTCCATATCAGATTGTGGAATGCGTCGGGTTGGTCGCTTATCACCTTCAGCTACCACTGGCTGCTCGACTTGATGGCGTCTTCCATGTTTCTCTCTTAAAGAAGTTCTTGGGTGCCATATCAGTCACAGATTTGTCAGCCGGTTATGCGCCACCTTCGTCGGAACCGCATCGCATTTTGGCGCATCGCTTCATCAATGGCCGACGCCAGCTCCTGGTGCATTGTAAAGGCAAACCGGCAGAGGAGGCGACTTGGGTATTAGCCACCGTTCTACATGCGGCATATCCATATTTTCATCTTGTGGACAAGTTGGCTCTTGAGGGGGGAGTATTGATGTGGGTCTTCATGGCCTCATAATGTTTTCTATATATAGGTACAGAAAAATAGAGGAATCGGCACGCTGCGACAGCCGTGCGGCCAAAGAAGGCTGGCGTGAAGCCGGCACCATCGATTCTTGGGAACCAAGGTTTCAAATCTCGTTTTGAGTCAAATCTCGGAGGTTCCCGAAATCCGAAATTTCGGCGAGATTCGAAAATTTCGGACAAAATCTGGACGAATTGCAAAAACCAAATTTCAAATCTGGTTTTTTTTTTCTACCGAGAAATCCGAGATCTCGGCCGAAATCACCGAGATCTCGGCCAAATTGAACCGGCTGAAAAATGGTTCAAAATACGTCAAAAATTTTTGAAATTTTTTTTGGATAGTCCTAACACATCACTAATGTTTCCATAAAAATTTGAGATGATGATCAATCATGAGGAATTTTTAAAAAATCTAACAGTGGTAAAGTCGTGATAAAAACCGTATATAAAATCAGTTTTTTATTTTTCAAATGTAACAAATGAACTTCAAGTCATTTGAAAAGTTTTATATATGTTCCTATGTATTATGAGAGGTTCTTTCTTTGAAACCACCTGCAGTTCTAAGGGAGGTTCTTTCTTTAAAACCACCTATAGTTTTGAATTTTGACCAGTAAGAAAAGATCAATACCATAAATATGAGCACTGATCATGTATATGTGAATCCCCGCCCATATATACATAGGTGAGTTAGTGTTGTACCCATTTATAAATTCATATTATCTTAGGTTTAAAATTTTGTTTTTCAATATATGTCATTCAATAATTTTGAAGTGGGTTTTGTACCACTGTTTCCACTCCACTTCTCTCTCATAGTCATACGCAGATTGATTCCAACTATCAATGTCAGTATCAGATATCATTTCTCTCTGCTGTTTCAATGAACTAGAAAAGTTCCTATGTATTAAAAAAGTTCAAACCACTTTAGAAAATTTTGAAAATTTTGAAATTTTTTGTGAATGGTCCTAATACATCCATAATATTCCCATAAAATTTTCAGAAGATAATCAATCTTGAAAAATTTTAAAAAATTCGGAAAGTCCTAATCGACATATTGAACCGACCAAAAAATGGTCAAAAACATGTTAAAATTTTTTGAAATTTTTTGTGAATGATCTTGATCCTAAACCCAAGCAAATACAATGCACAAAAATCAAAATCCGGCAAAAAAATACCAAATCTCGCCCGAGATTGCCGAGATCTCGCCCGAAATTGCCGAGATCTCGCCGAGAAATCCGAGATTTGAATTTTTTTTGAATTTTCCGGGATTTTGAATCTCGGAGGGGTCCGAAATCCAAGATTTCGCCGGGATCTCGCCGAATTTCGCCGAAATTTGGAACCTATTTGAGCAGCATTGCAATGATTGTTACTTATCTAGTAGTAGTTGATTAGATAAAGTTGGGTTGTTAGCTTTTTCGTTCTATCTAGTTGCCGTGTCTATTTAGTTGCTTCCACTATATGTACGAGAAAAAGGGAATGCAGTATTTTGCCATAAGTTCACCTCTAGATGGACTTATATCCCATCTATCGCCGCTACGGCGTCGACGTCCACGCACCACCGCACCGGTCTCCGACCACGTATTTGTCTCTATAGCCAGACACACAACAACACCCTAAGTATTTTTGCAAAATTAGGTTGTTTACTATCCAAATAATACAAAAAATTGATTACACCTAATTTGTACTTTATTTGAACAAGTTATGCACAATTGAACATTTACTACATTGAAATCAACCATAATTAGAAAATTATTAAAACTAAATTAAAATTTAAATCTTTTTGCATATTTGAGTTGCTAATGACATAAGTATTCTAATGAAATTAGTCACTCAATTTGGATTCTATTTTCACAAAATTTGTATTAAGCATATTTCAAACCTCTTTAAATTTTATGCGGTGATCAAAATTAAAATATTTTTGTATATTCAGAAACTAGATGATTTATTATGAATTTAGGAACTTGTTTCATCTAATTTGGAGCTAGGGTTAAAAAGTTATGCTTATTTGAATTTCATCTATTTACGAAAAATGCATGCAAAATTGGATACTTGAAAGCGCACTCTTTTTTTTTTGACGCGCGGGGCTTTTGAGCTTTTGGGTGTGGCGACATCAATGGCCCACTGTCGGTGGCTAACGTGACTGGTTTGGGCCTATGTGTGTTTCAACGACACAGTGGGTTCGGCGCCCGACCACATGAGAACGCATCGACATTTGGGACCGCGTGGCAGCGCGACGTCTTGAAAAATAGCGCCTGCAGGAGGGGAACCGTTAGTCAGTGTGTATTCGCACATGCAGAGGGGCAACATAGTAGCTGAAATGACGGGTCCAACTGCAGAGGCTGCTCACGTGAGTTAGGTGACTGAGTGGTGGAACATTCGTGTCAGTGACACAAAGCAGAGGTGCGGCCAGTGTCCTCGCCGGCGAGAGGATGGCGGGGCCATTGATTAAGTACCGTGGCTTTATAAGGGTAATCTAGGTACACACAGGAGAAAGCTCAAATGCAACTAGGAGTGGTCGGGGTATCTCTTGCAACGGTGAAAGGCGGCGGAACCGCCGGCGGTATGTCGTAGTGGCAAAAGAATGGAACTTGTGCTTAGCAAAATGATGTGTGAGCTTTAGTGAGTTCTAATGACTCCATTTCGGTGCTTTACCGAGGGAGGGATTAGGTGAAAATTTAATAATTATTTTCTAATAAATCATTTAATTTTTTTTTTCAGAATTTCACTTTTCAATTTATAAATTGTAAAAGGTACTAAATTTGATTATTAATTTTTGAAAATTTTACCAGAGGTAAAATTTGGTCTAATGAGTATATGGTAAAAATTTTGGATACATTAAAATTAAACAAAAGTTTATAAAAATCATTCTTTACACTATTCAAAATCACATCATATTAATGAAAATTATCATTTCTTTAAATTATTGGTTTCACACACATTTTTGACTGCATAAACTTGCTTCCAGAGAAATCTAATGATTTTATAATATTTTATAGATTTTATTTAATTTTTACTTTTTACCTTTTTATTTTTATCTTTTTTACTAATTAAATTTTAAATGATTTTTTAACAAAGAAAACTCCAAAAAGATAAGTAAATTCAGAAAATTCAAGAATAAAGAAAATAACTATTTTAGAATTTCATTTGCTCCTTTATTTAAATTTTGAGATGATACACTGATATTATGGTAATAATTTATATTTACTTTGGTTGAACTTCTATGGTTCTGCTATGTTGTTGCGACATCCACTCTTTCCCACTTCCCAGTGTAGTTTGCGTGTGGATGATCAAATTGAATAGTACCTGTTGGTTTCTTAGAGGTTAGAGCTACTAATTAATGCATGAGTACATGTGCAGGACTAAGCAGTAGATTAGCTTTGTTTTGCATTTTTCTTTGGTTTATGATTGTTTTGAGATGATAACTGCAAGTGCTTCGCTGGGACATGCACTCTGTCACGGCTCGGAAACCGTCCAGGAATTCGGTTTCAGACAAAGATTGTATATTATCTGCTTATAATAATAAAAGACAGCGAAAAACGTTAAATGAGTAGATGTGGCCAATTAAATAAAGTTAAAATAACATTGTAGGCCACCGGTCTAAAATTTAAATTATGAACTATCAATTGAAAAACAAACCTAGAGGAAAGGCCTGAATGCGATCGTGACCCTATACGCCACCACTGCCGTAAACAAGGGTATCCATGGCCTACCAAAACGCAAGGCTAAACTCCAACTAGTTTACTAAGTTAAGGCTATCCTATAACTAGCGCATGTGGTTGTACAATTTAACTCAGTTGATAGCATCAAGTTCGATCCTTAGGTTGACTCAGGCGAGAATCTCCCCTTATCTACGTGAGTACATCCCTCGCACGGCACAATTCTATCTCTTGTACTATACAAGTACGTCCCTTGTACGATACAAGCCAATCCTTTGTACAATCAGTTATACCATAACTCGCATGTGTCTAAATTATAATTTTATTTTCATTTTTATCAATATATCAGTATCCTTTACTACCATATCCAGCCTTTTTAAATTTCATAAGGACTCAAGTCTACCATCCTTCCCTTAGCTAAAGCATGGCTAAGCATATACATTTAATACTCGATTATACCCATGTTTCGTTTCATAGAATGATTAAACCTAGCCTAGGGCTCAACAAGGTTCTCATGTCAATATAATTAAGGAAATCCCACAATTTAGGAATACAACTACATTTCCCATAACGTAGCAACTTTACAGAAATTACACGCATGCATAATTGTTTGATAAAACAAAATACACAATGTAAAATATGGGATCAATATGATCAAAGGAGGGTGCTTGCCTTGCTTGTCGAACAATTGGTCTTGTTTTGGTTGATCGGAGTATCATTCATGTCACCTAGTCTCGGGCCTCTCCATAGTCCCACGATTCGCATGTATGCTCCAATGTCAACACATATACAAGCAAACAAATCCGAAGTTATTATTCTTCGGTACAAACACATACAAACATTATACAAGGTCATGCATATGAGAATGATGCACATGAGGATGATGCATATGAAAATGATGCGGGAGCCAAAGGCAGCCTAAGGTTTGTCCTAAAGCGTAACTTTCTGGTTTTTGTGTAAATGTTATTTTCATTTATTGAATTTAAGAAGCTTAAATTATATTTACTTCTAAAATAAATTTTGAATTGTAGAGGCTAAGGTTACTAGGCTCATTTAAGCATAGTACCAAGTTTCCAAGTGGTGCCTTGAGGACCAAGTAAACTTAAGGGTGTAGCATAAAAATAGTCATTATAGTGTCCTAACTTAGGGTTATGCAAAGGTGACAATTTAATTCCTCCATCATATATTTTGAACAATTGAAAATATTATATCCGGTAGTATCAGCCCTCATACTGCGGTACTACCGACCTCCAATGGTACCGCTCTTAAGCCCGGTAGTACCGGTGGCTGGGTATCGAAAACGGCGCTATTTGGAATAAAGCTACCGGCATGCTAGACGCGATTACTACGCTTCCTCGGTAATCTGGCTCTAAAATGGCGATACTACCGACGCCTAGAGCAGAGGCGGTCCCACTTATTTGATAGACATGACGTACTACGAAATTTTCTCTAACGTTGCTCCCTACTCACAATCTCATAAAGTATGAATTAAAGAATCATCCAATTAATTGTCTCCTTACTATTAACTGGTCTCATGACATTCCATTTACACAATCCATCCTGTAACAGTACAATACTCGCTAAATTTGTATGCGATCGTGAACCATTCCAATAATCATACCTGACTAGGCTATTTACTCTAGTACTAACAATCTAGTTGTAATAATCCCACTTTAGAAATCTATGATCATACATATCAAAATTTCATCATTATAGACATATGCAACTACGCAATATTCACATGAGGCTTCTAAGTCACTTATTCATTATCTAATAGCCTACTGATCGTTCACACATGTGCTCATTCCATTAGCTCACAATGTATGTAATACATTCATCAGTCATATTTGTATCACCATAATTGACCCATAATCATACATTTTCCAATCCAAAATAAAAGTATAGACATTCTATCTAATAGTTAAGTCTAATATCCTATCATATACGATTCACCTCCCATTTATGTGAAGCTCCAATCCAATTAATAATCAACCACAAAATTTATTGGGACGCTCCAATCCAATTAATAATCAACCACAAAATTTATTCTTCAATTCATATGATGCACCAATTCAATTAATAATCAACCACCGAGTGCTCATATATTTTTCACATGAGCATAGTATGTATTAAATCTAATTGCACATGCATTGCTTAAATGACACACCACTACCAATTAAATATATGGGTACCAATTTTTATCAAATTAACATCATATGCTAAGCACTAATTTAGCCATATACATACTATTGGGACCAATTTAGGTTAATTAAGTACCACTTAAACTAGGAAGGGTAAGTCTCACCGATGCATTATAAACGCCTAAAATGATCGTAAGTTTATGAGTAGTAATTCTATACGTCGACAATTTGCTGCTACCAAACTCACTTGAGAGGAGGTTGTCACAGTTTTAATTTATAAGATCCTCTAACTAATTTATGTGTGTGCTATTTTTATTTATCGAATTCAAGAAGCTAAGATTATAGCCACGTATAAGATTAAATGCAAAATCTAGGGCTAAAGTTATTTGGGTTTGTATAAAACGCAAAACCAAAGTATTATATAGTGGTGTACACATGTGAAGCCTAGTTTATCGGTTTATGCATATCGGAAGGTGTGAAAGCATTTTATACTCAAGGTTTAAGCTACTGTTACAAATTAAGTTCAAATTCAAATATTTTTAAACAATTGAAAATCTTATAAACGGTATTATTGTACCTACAGTAGTATCGGCTTTCAAACAGTGGTACTGCCGACCCCCGGTAGTACCACCCTTGGGTACCAATAGTGCCAGAACTTAAATACAGAGAACACACGCTCTCTGGGATAAAGCAACCGGCCTTGTGCGAATGGTACTACTGGCGTCCGGTAGTACTGGCTCTAGAACGGCAGTACTACCGACCTAATAATCCTCTAAATTACATAATTCAACATGCAGGCTCATAATTAATATTTGACGATCGAATTATTTAGAGAGCAAAAAGCAATAATTAATTATACTGCCGAACGATTAAGATCTAACTAGTAGCTACACCGGTTAAATCATTAGACTAATTTTTACTACATGCATACATGAATATGCCATGGTCATTTATTAAACATAAAATGCACAACTAGAAATCACTGTTAGAGATAGAGTCATATTCCTTTTCCTCATGTACATGTATATATACTGGCCCATTTGCCTCATGATGAATACAAGTGTTATTCATAACATGGTATCAGAGCCTAGGGTTTAGATTAGGTTATTGACGTTGCACTTGCGTCTCTCTTTTCCGGCGGTTTTCTCGTCGCCTCTACTTCTCTCATTTGCCGGCCGTCTTGCCCGCTGTCGCTCCCGCCGGCCAGCCGTCTTCACGTCTCCTTCTGTGTTCGCCCCTTCATCGACACGACGCTCTCGAGCGCGTCGCCCGCCCGGCGCCGTTCGGCTCCCGTCGGTCCGGCCGTGACGGCAGCGCGCTACCGGCTCGTCGGCTCGAAGCTTCTCGGCGTGTCGACCCGCTTCGGCGCCGTTCGGCTCCGTCGGTCCGGTCGCCGTGGACGACTACGCCACTACCGCCTCCGTCGACACGACGCTCTCGGGCGCATTGCCCGCCCGACGCCGTTGGGCTCCCATTGGTCCGGCCGCCCTAGACGACGCTGCCGTTGCCGGCTCTGTCGGCTCGAATCGGAGGAAGTCGCCGGCTGCTTTGGACGTAGCCGCTGCCACGGCTCGCCTCGTCTCCCGTCGGCCATCCCGACGCAGCCAAATTCGTCCTTCACCTCAACAGCCGAAGCTCTGCTTCACGTTTGAGTCTACTCGATCGGAACTGAAATAGATCCAAACAAATCGCTCTGTTTTATAAGTTTCCGTTCCAAAAAAAAATGTCATCTTCTTCTGGTTTTTCGGGGACCGTTTCTGTTCCTCGCCGCCCGGTCATCTTCGATGGTCTCAATTATCGTGATTGGGTTCTTCATATGCACCTTCACATGCGTGGTCAGCGTCTATGGGAGTTTCTTACCGGCGAGCTATCCTGTCCGCCTCGTCCAACTCCCCCTGCCACGCCTGTTATTCCTAAGGAGGCTGATGATGCTACTCGCTAGAAGATCTCTAATGATTATGCTGATGCTGTAGAGTCTTTTCAGATTCAGTTTTTTGCTCACAAGACATGGATTGATGAAGATGCTCGTGCCTCTGCTATTTTGGTTGCTAGCATGGAGGTGCATCTTACTGGTGACATTGTTGCTTTGTCTTGGCCTGATTGATGTGGCGCATCTTTGCGACCGCTATGAGCCTTGGAGACTCTCTTTATCTTGATGTTGTGCGACAGAGGAAGCCGCTTCAAAGAAGGTGATTCTACTGTGGATGAGTTCTATGCTTGATTGTCTTGGTGTGGCGGCAGCTTGATTCACTCGGACCAGGAGGTTTGCGGACTTGTTAGTCTTTGTCGGCGCCCGGCATTCTCATTTGGAGCTTCGCGCATCTACGATTTCTGACACGCCTTCTGGCCGAGTTCGAGCGGTCGTGCCCGGTGCTTGCTCGTCATCCTCGTGTCCTTTGTTGGAGGCTCTTGCGGCCTATTCGCATCGAGAGACTCGTCTTCGTGGCGCAAGCCTGCTGGTGTCTTCCTCAGTTTTGGCGGGGCCTCGCTCTACTCCGCTGACAGTGACGCCGACTTCAGTTCCTGCCACTAAAGGTGGAGGCCTTCACTGCACCTACTGCAATAAGAACGGACATGTGGAACAGTTCTGCTACAGGAGAAAGGACCTTGCTCGTCAAGGTGGACGTTCTTCTAAGGGCACTGGACTCTTGGGCGCCTCACCTCAACAGACTTCTGTTGGTTCTGACTCTACTCAGGAAATTCTTATGCTACTGCGTCGCATGGCTGCCACTACACCGACAGGTTCTGCTGGTTCTGCTACTCAGTCTTCCAATGAAAAACCACCATCCTCATCAGGTATCACACCATGGATTCTTGACTCTGGAGCTTCTTTCTATATGACATCTAATCATACTTGTCTACATTCCATCAATCCTCTTGTTGTTCCTACCACTGTGCATACTGCAGATGGTACTTCTCTCTCTGTTGCAGGACGAGGCAATCTTTTATCATCCTCTTTTTATGTTCCTGTTGTTTCTTATGTTCCCAAACTGACTATGCAGCTCATATCCGCTGGGTAGCTTACTGATCATGGTTGTCGTGTTATTCTTGATTCTGACTCTTGTTGTGTTCAGGATCGCCGCATGGGGGCTCTAGTTGGGACTGGCCCTCGCCGCCTTGACTCTCAGCGTCTTTGGGAGCTTGACTAGCTTCATCTACCTTCCGCTGCCTCTGCCAGTTTCTCTGTCTCCTCTACTGCTTCAGCATCCGTTGCTTCTTCTACCGGGACTTTCGCTCAGTGGCATCACCGTTTGAGCCATCTTTGTGGTTCGCGTCTGTCTTCTTTAGTTCGTCGAGGTCTTTTAGGCTCTGTGTCTGGTGATGCTTCTTTACACTGTACGGGTTGTAAGCTTGGCAAACAGCTACAAATCCCCTACCATTCTGGTGAGTCTATCTCACCGCGTCCTTTTGATCTTGTTCATTCTGATGTTTGGGGTCCAGCTCCTTTTGTTTCAAAAGGGGGTCATCGATACTATATTCTCGCCACACTTGGATATATTTTGTCCTCTCGTAGTGAGGTTTTATCCATCTATAAGACTTTTGCCACCATGATTCGCACTCAGTTTGATTCTCCCATTCGTGTTCTTCGTGCTGATTCGGCAGGTTAGTATCTATCAGGAGCTCTTCGTGCTTTTCTTGCTACACAGGGCACCCTTTGTCAGTTTTCTTGTCCTGGTGCTCATGCTCAGAATGGTGTGGCTGAGCGCAAGCATCGTCATCTTCTTGAGACAGCTCGCGCTCTTATGCTTGCTTCCGCTGTTCCACCTCACTTCTGGGGTGAGGCTGTTTCCACTGCTACCTACTTGACCAATATCCAACCTTCTTCTGCTCTGAAGGGTGGGATTCCAGTTGAGCGTCTTTGTGGCATGCCTCCTGATTATTCTGGACTTCGCCTTTTTGGGTGTGTGTGCTATGTTCTTCTTGCACCTCGTGAATGCATCAAGCTGACTGCTCAGTCTGTTGAGTGTGTTTTTCTGGGATACAGTGCTGAGCATAAGGGATATCGTTGTTGGGATCCTGTTGGCCGACGGATACGGATTTCACGAGATGTCACATTTGATGAGTCTCGTCCCTTCTACCCTCGTTCTTCTTCCTCTCCTACATCCCTTGTTGAGATGTCACATTTGTGACTGTCTTTTCTTACTTTTCTAGATACTCCAGTCGTCACTTTTCCTCCACAATCGGCGTCTCCTTTATCGCCGGTTTCTTCACCACCATCCTCTCCTACACAGGTCTCTTCAGATATTGTTTCTCCCTATCCTCTCTACTACACTCGTCGTCCGCCAGCTGAGGACTCTTCTGATGCGCCATCTTCTTCCTCTGAAGAGCCATCTTCTTCAGTGTCTCCTTCTCGTTGTGCTCTTCGTGATCGACAGTCTATTCGGCCTCCTGAGCGGTTTGCTTTTGTCTGGGCAGCTCTGGCCGAGCCGACTTCTTACCATGATGCTGTTATTCATCAGGAATGGCAACATGCGATGGCAGAGGAGATTGCTGCCCTTGAGCGCACTGGCACGTGGGATCTTGTTCCACTTCCTCCACGTGTCCGTCCCATTACTTGCAAGTGGGTCTATAAGATTAAGACTCGCTCTGATGGTTCTCTTGAGCACTACAAGGCTCGTCTTGTGGCGCGTGGTTTTCAGCAGGAGCATGATCGTGATTATGATGAGACATTTGCCCATGTGGCTCACATGACCACTGTTCACACTCTACTTGCTATCGCCTCTGTTTGAGAGTGGTCCATCTCTCAGCTCGATGTCAAGAATGCCTTTCTTAATAGTGAGCTACACGAGGAGGTCTATATGCAGCCACCACCAGGGTATTCTGTTCCTGAGGGCATGGTTTGTCGGCTTCGTCGCTCTCTTTATGGGCTCAAACAAGCCCCTTGTGCTTGGTTTGAGCGTTTTTCTTCTGTGATCACTGCCGCTGGTTTTTCTGCCAGTGCTCATGATCCTGCGCTTTTTGTTCACACTTCTTCTCGTGGTCGGACTCTTCTCCTTCTATATGTTGATGACATGAGGCTGAGTTGCGGGCTATGGCTCAGTATATTGCCTTTGTCAAGGCCCGTCTCAATGAGCAATTTCTCATGTCCGATCTTGGTCCTCTTCGATACTTTCTTGGGATTGAGGTTTCTTCTACCGCTGAGGGTTTCTTTCTCCCAAGAGAAGTATATCCAGGATCTTCTTCATCGTGCTTCTCTCACTGATGAGCGTACAGCCGAGACTCCCATGGAGCTTGAAAGGATCGAGGATGGACGCCTAGAGGGGGGTGAATAGGCGATTTACAATTTTCTAAAACAACGCAGCGGAAAAGAGATCGGAACTTCCGATATGGAGTCGAAGGTTCCGGTGTCTAATCGGAATATCCGATTAGAACAGAGTCTAGTGAATTGCAAAACTAATTACGCCTATACACAAAATGATTTCTACTCAAAGCTAGCACAGGCAAATATCAATAATTTGAAGTAAAGCTAGCTAGCGAAGTAATCAACCCTAGATAGATCAATTCAATACAAGATAGCAAAGTAAAGCAATAAGCACATGTAAAGAATTGACACGATGATTTGTTTACCGAAGTTCGGACTTCCTCCAAGGAGGTTCCTACGTCTTCGTTGAGGAGGCTCGGTCACACTTGAGCCGGGTCTTTTCCAACCCTATTCCTCGCCAATCTCGGTCGCACTTGAGATGTGGCTTCACTTTTTGATTTCTTCCCTTTCGGAGGTGAAATCGAACCTTCAACAAACTTCTCACGGCACACCACACACTTTGGTTGCTCGTGAGCGACGCCTAGCCATCTAGGAGTCTTCAAACTCCAAGAGTAACGAATCCAACGAATGGATGATCTAGGACATGAACTCTTGTGCTCAAGATGTATCTCAATCTAACTCATTCTTCGCACTAACTCTCACTTCCCACACCTCACTCAAAGAGGGATCACCAAGATCACAAGGGAAGGAAACAAGGAACTCAATCCACTCCTAATCACAACACTTGTGATTAGAGCTCTCTCTAGCTAATGAGATGACCAAGGAGCAACAAATGCATCACAAGGTATTCTCTCTACTCAACTAGCTCAATCTCTTGTTTAGCCCTTCAACAATATGCTCAATCCCATCTTCCAACCGGCCAAGGGGGGTATTTATACCCCACACCCAAGGACTAGCCGTTGGAGCAAGAAAACTAGCCGTTTTACACACATCGGAACTTCCGATCCCAACATCGGAACTTCCGATCAGGCAAAAACTCCAGCACAAAACTCATCCAATATACACATCGGAACTAAGATCGGAACTTCCGATGTATCGAAACTTACATCGGAACTTCCGATCTGGGCAGAGAGGCACCTAGCAGAAACCTTTCAAAAAGTTTCTAAGTCTAGATCGGAACTTCCGATCTGCACAGAGAGTACTCTAAACAGAGAACTCTAGGAGAATCACCCAAGTCCTCATCGGAACATCCGATCCTCACAGAGAGGCACTCTTACTAGAACCAGCTCGAAAAGTTTCTAAGTCTTAATCGGACTATCCGATCACACTGATCGGAACTTCCGATCCTCACAGAGGAGCACCTGAGACTTAGACAACTTACCCTCGGACTTTCCGAGGGATCGGACCTTCTGATCCCCTGATCGGAACATCCGATCAACACAGAGAGGTCCTAGACTCTCACCAACAAACCACCGGACTTACTGATGGATCGGAACATCCGATACACTGATTGGAACATCCGATCCAGACAGAAAGACAGACCTTTCCGGTGTACGTGATGTGTATTGTGTCTCTCATCTATTTAAGGATAGATAACACTTGAGCACAAAGACATTTCTAAATCACCAACGTTGCATCCCTCTTAATAGTACGGCACACCTATAACTAGACACTCTATCTAGTTACCTTTGACGCCGCACGCGATCAATCCCCTTTGAGGTCTTTATGATCTTCAATCAAACTGCTTCTCCCGGGGATCATCGCCTAGCTCCACTTCTCTTTTCCCGGGATCAACACCCAGCTTTCACAACATCTTGTTCATCTCCTCTTGATGAACCTTCTTTTCTTTTCTTCTCATCAGGATCTCCTCTTGACGTTCATCACTTCATGATGTCGTCCTTGTCCTATTTCTTTATCTTCTCAACCATCATTGGACCTAACCTGGCTCAATCATCACTTATGAAAATAGTTAGTCCAAGATGCATGGTTGTCTCAATCACTCTTGCACTCCATTAACACATAATGAATGCCTCCATAATGATTGAGCACAACCTAAATCAATTTTAAATGAATAAATGTATTTGTGTCTTAAGTATATTGATGCAACTAATGCTTCGTTATACTCAAGAACTATCAATTATCCTTAATCGATCACAAGAACCATCAACACATGATGAACATTCTTTGATGATTACGAGATAAACGACTTCAATTTAAATGTTCATTTAAATTGATATGAGTATATAATAACTACACAGGTTTTCATATACTCATGTTGATGGAAAGTAATGATCCATAATATGTGGAATGTATGGAAATGATCATTACTCTAAGCCATCAACTATAGAATAAACCCCACAAGTATATGTGCATACATATAATTGACCTTGAATCAATATGCACATATTCAATTTTATTGATTTGGAGTATATCCTATGATACCATAAGTATACTACAACTAGGCGTGTTAAATATACACTCAAATATTTAGTTTCAATGTCTTGATCCTTTATATGTGGTAATGAGAAATAGATCAATGCAATGAAACATTAAGTTAGAGTGTGAACTCCCCCTAAATGTGCATCCATGTAATATATGGATTGGGAAACATGATACATAGTTTTTGGTTAAAACAGTGGAGAAATTCATACTTCAACTTAAATCCTAAGTATGCAATAAAATAATGAACATTGATACAATGCATACCTTGGGTTTTCTATTTTCCATCCAAATGTGAGGCTACTAAACATAAGCTCAATAAATATGTTAGTCTCATTAAAAATTAGATTTGTCAATGATCACCAATCATCCTTGATGAGACGAAAATATTAATTACCTAAACATTAGTCTCATATTAGGATTTGTCATTAATCACCAAAACCAACTTAAAGGATCAAGCTAACGGAGGTTGTACTTACAGAGCTCAATGTTCACCTTCAACCCACTGATGGTGAACCTCTTGAGGATCCTACTCGCTATCGTCATCTTGTTGGGAGTCTTGTTTACCTTGGTGTCACTCGTCCTGACATTTCATATCCAGTTCATATCCTGAGTCAGTTCGTTTCTGCTCCCACTCAGCTCCACTATAGTCATCTTCTTCGTGTTCTACGATATCTTCGTGGAACCATCTCTCGCTGTCTTTTCTTTCCACGCTCTAGCTCTTTACAGCTCCAGACATACTCTGATGCTACATGGGTTAGTGATCACTCCGATCGTCGGTCCCTTTCTGCTTACTGTGTTTTTCTTGGTGGTTCTCTCATTGCTTGGAAGACTAAGAAGTAGACAACAATTTCTCGTTCGAGTGCTGAGGCTGAGTTGCGGGCTATGGCTCTTTTGACAGCAGAGGTTACGTGGCTACGGTGGTTGCTTGAGGATTTCAGTGTTTCTGTTTCTACACCGACTCCTCTTTTATCTGACAGTACAGGGGCTATCAGCATTGCTCGAGATCCAGTGAAGCATGAACTCACCAAGCATATTGGTGTTGATGCTTCTTACATGAGGACACAAGTACATGATCGGGTTGTTGCTCTTCAGTATGTGCCTTCAGAGCTCCAGTTAGCAGATTTCTTCACGAAGACACAGACTAGAGCTTATCATCATTTTTTCCTCTCCAAACTCAGTGTTGTGGATCCACCATGAGTTTGAGGGGGGGTGTTAGAGATAGAGTCCTATTCCTTGTATACATACTTGGTTAGAGAGAGAGTCCTATTCCTTTTCCTCATGTACATGTATATATATTGGCCTATTGGCCTCATGATGAATACAAGTGCTATTCATAACAATCACATATACGAAAATGCACGCGACTACGAAAATATTACCAAATGCGTCGAAATAAATAAATTCGCTACGAACAATTCTCAACCGTATGCAACCGAAAATTAGATTCACCACCGAAAATCCAAATCCCACTCCCTCACTTTTTTTTCTCTATCTTCTCTCTTTTTTTCCCCTTCCTTTCTTTTCTTTTTCCTTTTCTTTCTAGCCGCACTTCTCCTGGCGTTTTCTTCTTTCGTTTCCCATCTGTTTTTCTTCTTTTACAGCCAACCTCCAATCTCCCCCAGAGGCGAAGCCAGCAGTGGGGACTGGGGTGCACTGGGGCGTGCGCCCCTGCTCCAACGCGGCGCGCCGGCCGGGGCTCTCTAGGGCGTTGCCGGCCACAGGGGATAGCAGGGTGGCGGCGCTCGGCTTAGGTAAGGCCGCGAGGAGCTGCCGCTGCACTCGGTAGAGGAGGGAGGTGAGGGGCGAGCTCAGCTAGAGCAGGGGAAGCCAGGAGAGGGCGAGTCCGGCTGGGGGAGTCGCGCCAGAGGGAGAGCCAGGGAGGAGTGCCGGCCGGGAGGACTGCAATGGGGAGCGCTCGGCTTGGGGTCTTTGGGGGCGTCGGGTTTCTTTGGGGAAGAAACAGCCGAACTGCTGGGCTAAGGGTGGGAGAGAAGAGAGAGGGAGGGAGATTAAAAGGAGTGAGAAAAAACTTATAAGGGATAAGATTTCACTCCACCCACTCCTATCAATGATTTAAATAGTCTGCAAATGGAAGTCCTAAAAGAATACAATGTATGAGCTAATGCTTAAAGAGTACTGTGGGATGCCTGAGATAGGGGTCCCGCAAGTGAGGCCTATTCCCGACTGGGCCGAGGGCGGAGCTGTAGGCCCAGAGCCCGGAAGCGCCATGATGGGCCCGGGGGATGTCTCGACTTGTTCCCCAAGGCAGCTCGTCGATCCTTCAGCGAAGCTTCGTGCCATGCCCAGACAACCCGTCGAAAGCGAAGCATGCGGCCTGACATTCACAGAGCCTGCAGGCGCCGGAACCTGACGGAGTGGCAGGCGTGGGTCGGGGAAAGCACAACTACCTCTCCAAGACGTAGTGGGGCCCAGCCGATAAGAGACAAAGTATGTACTCATGAAGCCACCATGTTCAGGGCCAGGTGGCGCCCGTTTGGTGGTATATCCTTCCCCTAGTATAAAAGAGGGAAAGGAGAAGAAAAAGGGGGGACTCTGAGATATCCAAGAACACAGGACTAGGGTATTATCTCCGCAGTGAGAGCCCGAACCTGTCTAAAAAGAGAGATCGCCCTTGCATCCTGTGTTACCATCTAGCTCTGATCCCGCACGAATCCCCTAGAATCACAAATCTCATTGCCGGCGAAACCGATCGTCGACAGTTGGCGCGCCAGGTAGGGGATTGTGTCAAGATCTTCGTCAAGCTTGATGGGCTGCGACAGCGGAATCTCCACATCTTCTTCCGGGTCGGGTTTTCCGTTTTAAGCTTCGACCTTCATCTCCAACGGCCTTGGGAACCTTTCCTCTTCGAGGAGACCGCCAGCTGCAAAGGCGGCGAGGTTCCGGCGAGCCATCGTCCGCGACTTAGCGCCCGATCGGGGGTCCCTTGTCTCATGCTCTAAAGTGCCGAGTAGGGGATCGAAGGTCCGGTCGGCCAGTCGGACTCCATGAGCGCCGAGGCACGAATGGTGGGGTTCTCACCGCCAAACCACTCGGCACCTCCGAACGCTGGAGCTATCCTCTTGAGGCTCGCCACTTCACCTACGAGTCGGAAGAAAGCCTAGGGAGTTGCTGGAATTTCCGTGAGAGTCTGCGTGTCGAGGCTCGTGGCGGATTCCCAAAGACACCTCGGCATCGGCCGCCGTCGACTTGGAAGGTGGCGAGAACATGACAGGCCAGCGGGCGGCGTGCTCTGCGGGACGCGCGTGGTGTCAATGAAGACATTCGCAAGCCAAGATGGGGACCAAGCGGTCTTCCGTACTCCACGCAGAATATCGTCGCCTTCCAAGACACTCCTGGATACCTTGAGCCCTATCTTTGAGGCGGGTGATCCAAGAGCCCCAATCGTGGCCCAAGTAAAGGCCATGGTGACGGCGGCACTATCCAAAGAGCCCAGACCGACCGGCAAGAAGGTGCCGCGTGGTCCGGCGAGGACCCAAACGGCCAAGGGCCGTCGGGAAGCCCCCGAGACACATCATGTTCCACCTCATGAGACGACTTGCGACAAAGATCAACCGCGACCTCCGTTCGACCTCGGCGCGGCGCGCGGCGAGAAAGGGAAAAACAACGCCGCCATGCCGGCAGTATGAATGTTATGGCATCCTTCCACGAGATCGCGAAGCACGCCAAGCGCGATCCCTCCACGTCGATCACCGCTGGGGTTGCCGCGAGTCATAGAAGGGGTTCAGCGTTTACCCTCACCTACGCCGAGTGGTTTGGCACGATGGGTTTAATCCCAAAGGCATCACTAGGTTTGACGGTGAGAGGGACCGGAGGCTTGGCTACGGTGTACGCTCTGCGGTCGAGTGCCAGGGATCGAAGGTAATGGCAAATTACTTAGGTTACCCTCGCCTGGGCCAAGCACAGCTCATGGACTCCCAGCCGAACTCTATAGATTCTGGGGAGATCTGTGTGAGCAATTCATTTCAAACTTCAAGGCATGTCTGAGCGCCGGGCACCCCTTGGGACCTCTATCAGCTGCACCAAAAGAGAAACGAGTCCCTCCGGGAGTTCGTCAAGCGCTTCATGCACAGGAAAAGCACTGTTCGGGATGTCACGGATGCGGTTGTGATAGCTGCCTTCCAAAAGGGAGTCAGCGATCCTGATCTCATCAAGAAGATGTCTCGGAAGCCACCAACGTCGGTTCGTGAGCTGTTCGCCCTTGCGGACCGCTACGCTTCAGCCTCCGAGGCCTTGGTGGAACGGCATGACGAGGGGAAGGATCAGGGCGAACCCCCCCGGCGGAAGGAAAAGAAGCGCAAGGGTGAAGAGCTAGTGGCAGTCGCTGAACTTGCTCCCCCACGCGCCCTCAAAGAGGACGGGTATGACAAGGTGATGAACTCGCTTTGCCCCTTCCATCCAAAGGGGAGACATGCCGCCAAGGACTGCTTCACTTTGAAGAGATTTGCCAGGGAGAGCAAGAAGCAGGCTGGGCAAGGTCCGAGTGGACATGCCGCCAAGCCGCCTCCCCCTGAAACCGAGGAAGACTATCAGGAAGCCGATCTCGAGCTTAACTACATATTCGGGGTTAATTTGCGTCTGAGTCCAAGCGGAAGCAAAAGCTTACCGCCCGAGATGTCAACGCAATAGAGCCGGAGACCCCCAGTACGTACGGTGGTCCGAGGTCGCGATAACTTACGACCGCTCGGATCATCCAGATCGAGTCCCATTCCCCGGCAGATATCCGCTTGTCTTGGCGCCTGTTGTCCGCGGCATCAAGCTCAAGAGGGTATTGATTGACGGTGGAAGTGGGCTCAATGTCCTCTTTATCAAAACTCTTGACGACATGGGGATTTCACGGTCGGAGCTTAAGCGCGGGTCGTCGCCTTTTCACGGTGTCATACCCGGGACTTCTGCGACACCACTCGGACAAATCACTCTACCGGTCACTTTCGGTGCAAGGCAAAATTACCGAACAGAGAACCTTGGCTTCGAGGTGGCTGATTCGCTGACAAAGATATCATGCCATCTTGGGGAGACCAAATACCGCCAAGTTCATGGCGGTGCCCGCTATGCGTACGACATTGAAAATGCCAGGGCGAGTGGTGTTATCGCTTTCTGCGGTGATATAAGGCGATCTTTTTCTGTGACAAGGAGAGGCTGCGAGATGGCCGAGTCCCTGGAGGCGCGGAGGTCGGGAGAGAGGATTCGGCAAGAGGCGGATTCCGACAAGCGGAAGAGCGTCCTCGCTCGCAAGGCGCCGAACCACAGGATTGGTCGGAGAAGATACCAAGAGAATTACCCTCGACCGTCCGATTTGGCTCAAACGGCCTTGATCGGAGACGGGGCTCGAGGAGAAATAGGAGGACGCGCTCGTCACCTTTCGCGGGCAAACAAAGGCGTCTTCGCTGGAAGCCGTCGGACATGCCGAGTCCCAGTGAGGTGATCGAGCACGCGCCGAACGTAAATGAATCGGCCAGGCCGGTCAAGCAAAGGTTACGACGGTTCGCCCAAGACCGCCAGAGAGGTCATCGAGGAGGAGATCACGAAGCCGCTTGCCGCAGTGTTTCATCAAAGAAGTGTATCATCCCGATTGGTTGGCTAATCTGTACTAGTTCAAAGAAGAATAAAAGTTGGCGCATGTGTGTTGACTATACCGAGCCTCAACAAGGCACGCCCAAAAGATCCCTTTGGTGCGCCTCGCATCGATCAAGTGGTGGACTCCTTCTTTGGGTCTCAATTACTCGATTTCTGGGCGCCTACTCAGGCTATCACCAAATCCGGCCGAGAGGAGGATTGTGAGAAGACCGTTCATCACTCCATTCGGAGCATATTGCTATGTCGGCATGCCGTTTGGGTGAAAAGCGCTGGCGCAACCTACGGTAGCGATCTGGCGGTGTTTTCACCATCAGCTCGGACGCAACGTAGAGGCGTATGTGGATGATGTAGTGGTTAAAACGCAGATCAAGGACAGTCTCACCTCCGATCTGGCCGAGACGTTCGAGAATCTAAGGACGTTCCGGATGAGGTTGAACCCTAAGAAGTGTGTTTTCGGAGTTTCTTCTGGGAAATTACTCGGATTCATTGTCTCTCATCGCGGGATCGAGCCAAATCCGGAGAAAATCGGGGCTATCATGACGATGGCGCCACCTGTCAACCAGAAAGATGTCCAAAGGCTCACTGGCTGCATGGTAGCGCTGGGCAGATTTATCTCCCGGTTGGGGGTGCGGGGGATGCCCTTCTTCAAGCTCCTCAAGAAGCAGGACCGTTTTGAATGGACGGCGGAGGCACAACAAGCCTTTGAAGAACTCAAGGTGTTCCTCTCCACCCCTCCAATCCTAGTCTACTTGATGCCAGGTGAACTTCTCTGCTTTACATAAGCGACAACGGCTCATGTTGTCGATCTGCGCGATAGTTGTGGAAGCGGGAAGAGTCTGACACCGCTACGGCGACAACGCCCGGTCTATTTCGTCGTAAATCTGGG
The DNA here is from genome assembly GCA_036346355.1 of Rhipidocladum racemiflorum. Classification (NCBI taxonomy): domain Eukaryota; kingdom Viridiplantae; phylum Streptophyta; class Magnoliopsida; order Poales; family Poaceae; genus Rhipidocladum; species Rhipidocladum racemiflorum. The sequence continues at coordinate 57,480,369 of CM070583.1, forward strand.
CGAATCCAAGACGCGATATCCTCAAGTTCGAAGGCTGGCATGCAATTTTGATCTCGTCGCGGAAGCTGAAACATTATTTCCAAGGGCACTCGATCTCAGTAGTGACTTCTTTTCCCTTGGGAGAGGTCCTCCACAATCGAGAAGCTTCTGGGAGAATTTCAAAGTGGGCGGCCGAGCTTGGGGCTTTCGACATTTCGTTCAAGCCGCACATTTGTCAAGTCCAGGCTTTGGCCGAGCTTCTGGCTACGAGTGGGTGAATCCCAAGCTCCCCACATGGAAGAAGAGCCGGAGTATTGGACAATGCACTTCGATGGATCTCTCATGCTCGGCGGGGCCGGGGCAGGGATTCTCCTCATCTCGCCGAAAGGCGATAGGTTGAAGTACGTCCTTCGGATTCACTTCCCAGCCTCGAACAACGCCGCAGAGTACAAGGCGCTCATTCACGGGCTCCGCATCGCCACATCCCTTGGAATCCGGCGACTGGCGGTTCGCGGTGACTCCCAGTTGGTGGTGAGCCAAGTACATAAGGACTGGTCGTGCGTTGATCAGACTATGACGGCGTATTGCCAGCAAGTCCGGGAATTGGAAGGAAAGTTCGATGATGCAGGCTGGTCCATGTCCTCCGCCAATAATGAAGCGGTAGATGAGTTGGCTAAAATGGGAGCCACTCGGGCAGAGGTCAGAGTGGTATCTTCGCCCGAGGATCTTCTGAACCAACTGTTGCAAAACGACGGGAGCCAAGTAAGGATCCCGAGACCGGAGTCCTGCTTATTAACCCCGACTGGACGCCCCCATATCTGGACTATCTCCTGAAGGACAAGCTTCCAGAGGCAACCGCTCTAGCCGAGCGCATCTCCCGACAAGCCAAATCCTATGTGGTGGTTGGCGAGGAGCTTTTTCGGAAGAGCACCTCAGGCGTCCTCAGGCGGTGCATTTCGGAACAAGTGGGAAGAGACCTGCTCAAAGAAATCCACTCGGGGATGTGTGGCCATCACGCGGCGTCAAGCGCCTTGGTTGGGAAAGCCTATCGCCAGGGCTTCTTTTGGCCTACAGCGGTGACAGATGCCAAGGAGATTGTCCGAACTTGTGAGGGCTGCCAGTTCTATGCGAGGCAGACACACTTGCCGGCACAGGAGCTGCAAACTATCTCCATCTCTTGGCCCTTTGCGGTCTGGGGGCTCGACTTAGTCGGCCCACTCAAGAAGGCGCAAGGTGGCCTCGCCTACCTTTTCGTAGCCATCGACAAGTTCACCAAGTGGATCGAAGCTAAACCAATCGCCACGATCACTGCGCTTAAGGCCAAGGAGTTCTTCCAGGATATTGTGGTCAGATTCGGAGTTCCCAACCGGATCATTCTGACAACGGTACCCAATTCGAGGCGAAGTATTTCAACAGTGGTGCGGCGTCGGAATCAAGATTTGCTTCGCCTCGGTAGCCCATCCACGAAGCAATGGGCGGTGGAGGCGGGCCAATGGTTTGGTCCTCCAGGGCCTCAAGGCCAGGCTCTTGATCGCCTCAAACCATCTGTTGCCAGATGGGTGAAAGAGTTACCGTCGGTACTCTGGGGACTCAGAACCACTCCCGGTAGAACAGCCCAGGCAAACTCCCTTTTTCCTAGTTTACGGCGCGAGGCGGATTCTGCCAGTGAACTAGAGTTCGAATCCACGAGGTTGAATTACAAGGAAGCCAGAGTCAGGGGAGCCGAATGTTAGAGCTTGATCAACTCGAGGAGGCTCGGCGTTGCGACCATCGATCGGCCAAGTACCTCCAGGGACTTGGCGTTACCATTCTCGCAATGTTAGAAGTAGAGCCTTTTCGAAAGGAGATCTGGTCCTCGGGAGGAACGAGAAAAGTGAGCACAAGCTCTCTCCAATTTGGGAAGGTCAGGTACATTGTGGAGGAGGCGGTCGTAGGCGCCTATCGACTCAGACGGGAAGATGGCGAGGTCTGGCGAATACTTGGAGCAGCCAGAGCAGTGCGTCGCTTCTACGCATAAGTTATGTATCTCGCTCCCATGCATTAAACAAAGCTCGATTGTCTAGTACTTTGATCGGTTTTGACTAAGTGACCGATTAATCAGAGTGGTTATCATTTGTACTAGCGTGTCGTCGATCCAGAGCCGTGCCGATCTGAATACCGCGAAAGTGCACGTTCGATATAAGATCGCATCAAGCGGCAATATCTGAACGTCTGTACTAGCGCACGAGTTAGAAGAGACTAAGCTAAAAGAAGCTACCAACCACTCGGGAACAACGATCGAAACACCAGCGGTTTCGTTGAACAGAAATCGGGGTCACTAGACTGTAGTCGATGAAATTTCGGCTCTCCAGCACCTCGTTGCGGGAGCTGGAGTTATCGACTAGTGAAAACTACTCAAAGAAAAACGATCAAGCTTCAAAGATGAGGGCGATTTATATTCCATAGCAGCGATAATTTACATTACTAACTCTTTTCATTTTCTTGTATTGAAAAAAAGAAGGCGGCAACTCACAGGTCTTCTCTTCTTCTTTGGTGGAGTGGAGGCTGCTGTAGTCTTTGCCGCTGGAGGCCGGGCGGGAGTCGTCGAGTCGAGGCGGCCTTGTGACCAGCCGAGGATCTAAATCTCAACCACCCAAAGGGGTGGTATAAAGCGACGAGAGCCCTAACGGCTAGGTCGTCGCGGCGCTCGCGCCGATCATCTCGTGATGATCTCGGCCACCTCGTGGAGCCAGGGCCACCTCGGCAAAGCGACCACCCAGCGGCGGCGTCATTGGCGGCCCCTCCTCCTCTCCGCTCCCAGTTAGCGAAGTCGAGCTCCTCCCGAACTCGCCTCCTCCCGGTGTGGAAGCGATCAGAAGCGGCGAAAACGCCGCGTAAGGGCCAACGAACCTCCTCGTGTTAGACATGAAAGAAAGGCTGGGAGGAAGGAGAGGAAGAAGACTCGAAGAAGGACGATCGCTCAAGGGCGGTGGCGTCCATTTATAAAGTTTGTGCATGGCTCGGGGCCAGGCGACGCCATTTAAAAACGTAGAAGACGGCTGACGCCGCAAGGCTGCCAATTTACTCAAATACGAAGAAGATCAACTTGTGTCAAGCCCGTTCGAGCGTAATCTGAGCGAAGAGACGTGTGTCGCCAGCGCAGGTCGGGGCGGTTCAAGTTAAGTGGGCCTTCAGTGGATTAGGCCCACTAAGCGAAGAGTGACCACATGAGCTTGGGGTCTAAACTACTCGGCCAATAAGCCGCAATGTAGATCCCGGCGCTTTCGAGGATGAGGAGGTTTCGGACACTGACCACTCGGAAAAGCGTGCACAGGCGAGAAGGCTACAAACTAAGTCCCGGCAGCTCGAAATTTGAACCACTCGGCCATAAGGGTAGCAAATGCTGTCCCCGAGTGCTACTCAAAGTCCCGACACTCGAGGGCAGAACCACTCAGCCAGAAGGGTAGCAAAAGTTATTTAACCTGACAAAGTGCAAGTGAGGCAAGTCGTATGAAAACTTCGAACATCGCCTCACACAAGAGCCAACGTTTGACACGAAAAGGTATATCAAAGTCAAAATTCAAGATTCTCTAACAAGGCCCGCGATGCACCGGAGACCTCTTCGAGCAGTGCGTTGGCTTTGTCTTAAATCCTGAGCAAAACCCTCTTTGGCGGCTTCAAGGTCAACCCTTGGATAGTGAGATTTGATCACCGCCAACGCCTGGTTACTTTTCGGGAGTCGCCGAGCTCCTTTGCATAAGCTTTGATCCGGTCGGCCCCGCTGAGAGAAGCGGAGCAGCGTCATCCTCCTGGCCTGGTTCGGCTCCTTCGATACGAGAAGATGCAGAGGTAGTTCACAGCGACGCCAGACTAGGTGGCTTCGCTCGACTTAAAGTGGCTATCTTCCCTTTGTATTCGCACCAAAGGCCAAGGCTGCGATGAAGAACACACCCGGCCAAGCACGTTCAATTCAAGCCAAGGAGCTTACCCTCCAACTCTCATTGTGTCTTCTCGGCCCGGCTCGAGTTTCGAGGTTAGAGCTTTCGAAGCCTCGATCGTGCCCTCAACTCGGCGATGGTCGAGTCGGCGTTACGAAACACGAGCTCGCCGTCATTTTTCCCATCTACTTAAGAAAGAGTCCACAAAAAACCGAGGAGGAATCTTACCTTCGGCGTATGCTCAAGCCCCGCTTTTGCCTCTCGGAGCGTCATACTGGGTCTCTAGCCCGTGGACCTCTTTCCATCTATCATTCTTGATCTCGTTGACCTTGTCACGATACTTCACGGTGCTCCTTGAGCTTGGGGAGCACCTTCCGAAAAAAGCTGCGACCTCTGCTCCGGCGCTCTCCCATGTCCTAGGGGGCGGGCGAGTCTCAGTGGAGGCCGACATTCCTAATGATAAGCAGACTAAAGAAAGGCAGAAAACTCACCCTGACGAGCGTGCTACACGGCGGTGAGCTCGTAAAGCTCCATCCGAGCGGCTATCTCCGCTTCTTCGTCCTCCATCCCTTTCGGTCGGAACCCCCTCGCTCCACACGGTGGATTCGGGGCCGGCGAGGACCGAGTGGCGGTGGCTCTCGATGCACCTCCTCCGCCGGGGCGGGCGAGTCAAGCTCGTCGGCTGCCGGGCCACTCGATGGCTCGGCCGGTCAGACGGCCCGGCTGCAGGTGGCGGCGCCTCCGCCGAGGGAGGCGGTGACCCTAGCCAAGCGAGGGTCCCCTTGGAGAAGCCGGATTCAGGGGCTCCTTTTCAGAGACCCCTCGGCTGGGGCGTCCATAGTAGGAGTCTGAATCGGCAAAAGGAAAACATCTCGGGGCGGTAATAATAAAAGACAAGGATTGCCGAAAGAATACCTCCTGGATTTTTAAACTTCATCCCGAGGCTTCATCAAGGCCCAGCACCACTCGGAGGAGCAGGCCGGCACCGGCGATCGGGGCTGCCCTGAGACAGAGGTTGTGGCTCTGCGCCTTGTGACCGGGGACCTTTGGAGGTCGAAGGCCAGTGGCGAGGGGTCGGCAGCCTCCTCCGCCGATTCCGCATGACTCATCGGCCGAGGTGTCACCGGCTCGCTTGGCTCGAGCATTCCTCGGTAGAGGCCGGCAATAGGAGCGTCGAGAAAAAAGGACTCACGTCCCTGAAAAGGAACGATCGCCGCCGTCGAGAATCACACATCAGGCAAAAATCATTGGGTGCTTCGAGAGAGGGGCACTCACGAGGAGGAGGGTTCGCCGTAGAAAATTTGTGAGGCGGCCTACGTTGGTAATTCGGTGCGATGTGAAGAAGTCAACCACCGCGCCGCCAATGCATTTCGGCAGGGGGCGTGCTTGTCTCGGTGGGATCCTGAAGTCCCGCCGTCTTTGGAACCCCAAGTGGATTCTCTCCTTTAAGGGTTGCACCGGCGCTTCACAAAGTGATCGCAATCCGGGACTGTCGGCCCGAATCTTGAGATCATTAATCCACGCGAAGCTTCGGCGACTTGGCTCAATCCGCGCCATACGGGGCATCACTCGACATCGAGAAGCTTTAGGAGTCACGGCCGGTGAAAGAGGCGAAAAGGATCAACATTGGCACAATAGAACCACTCCGCCTCCGGCCTTTGAGGAGGTCTTGAGGGATGGCGAAGTAATGTTTCTTCAAGCCCTCTCGCGATTGAAGTCGGCACCCCAATGACGCAGGAGCAACCTTTCGGTTCGGATGAGGCTTGAGCAAGAAGAGGGAGCGGAACAAGTCAAAATGAGGACGTATCCCAAGATACGCCTTGCAAAGTTGAACGAAGAGGGCAATGTGAAGAATGGAGTTGGGATTCAAATTGATCAATTCGATCTCGTAAAAGTGAAGGAGCCCTCGGAAAAAGGCGCTCCCAGGAATGCTAAATCCCCGCCAAAAGAAGGACTCTAAGACCACGATCTCGTTGTCCAGGGGTAGGGGATAAGGATCACTGCGGCGGGGCGGCGGAGATCAACTCGGCGGAGGGATAACTTGGCCATTGTGACCCGGCTCCTCCAGGCGGGACTCCGTAGTAATGGAGGTCTCCCACCCAGTGTTCGCCGGACCAGCGCCATCCCCCGACGACGGAGGAGAGGAAGAAGAAGAAGACATCCCGATGAAGGAAGACCTTGCGGGAGCAACCGCCGAAAGTCCTGAGCGCGAAACTGGAAACCCTAGGCCGCCCAGATCGCCAAAGGAGATTTGAAGATTTCTCAACCGTGGAGGGGGATGGGCAAAGACGTCTTTACCCCAGCGAGGTTTACCTCATTTACAAGAAATGAGCCTCAATTTCCGCCTTACGGCGGGAAAAGCAAGGGCTTCTGTGCTCGATTCTGGGCCAGATCTAGGGCACGCCCCATGATGGGCCGATAGCTGAGTCGCGCAAAACGCGACCAGGTGTCAAGTCTGGTTCGAGGTTTGGGATAAAGTGCGCCCCACGATGGGCACGAGCAGCCGCCGCCACGGAAGTTTGGGGCGGGCACTTTCGAACATCCTCGGTAGTATGCCCCATAATTTGGGGTCAATTCTGGTCATCCTTGCTCCTTAGCATGATTGGGTGCAGTGGGAGGATTTTTACTAACTTCGGTCTTGAGAATACGCTCCATGAGAGTGCAGGCGGTCTTGGCGAATCCAGCGAACGCAGGCATTACTCTGTATGACCAAGGTATGCCCCATGAAAGTCGGTAGGCGACAAGCGATTGCGACCGTAAGCGGTAGCGGTACCACTCGACCACGAGCCAAAGACTATGGTATGCCCGTGAGGTCGGTGGCGACAAGCCGGTTATCGCGCGCCGTAAGCGAGCGCGGTACCACTCGACCCACGAGCCAAAGACCATGGTACGCCCCATGAGGTCGGTTTGGCGACAAAGCCAGGTTGCAGCGCCTTGCAGTAAGCGGCCCAGTACCACTCGGCCATGAGCCAAAAAACCATGGTACGCCCCATGAGGGTCAGCTGAGCGACAAGCCGGTTGCCGCGCACCGTAAACGGGCGCGGGTACCACTCGGCCACGAGCCAAGAAGACTATGGTACACCTCATGAGGGTCGGTCGAGCCTTGCAAGCCGGTCGCCGCGCACCGTAAACGGGCGCGGGTACCACTCGGCCTCGAGCCAACCAACCACGGTGGCCTCACATAACAATTTCTTTACGATCTTTTTTCCCACATAATCTTTATGACAGGATAAGAGGAGGAAATCCGATCCTAAAGCATTTGGGGCTCTTGTGGGATGCACGAGATAGGGGTCCATAAGTGAGGCCTATTCTCGATCGGGCGAGGCGGAGCGATGAGCCCAGAGCCCTAAGCGCCATGATGGGCCGGGGATGTCTCGACTTGTTCCCAAGGCGGCTCGTCGATCCTTCGTAAGCTTCGTGCCATGCCCAGACAACGTCAGCGAAGCATGCGGCTCGACATTCGCGAGCACTGCGGCGCCGGAACCTGACGGAGTGGCAGGCGCGGGTCGGGGAAAGCACAACTACCTCTCCAAGACATAGTGGAGCCCAGCCGATAAGAGACAAAGTATGTACTCATGAAGCCACCATGTTCAGGGCCAGGTGGCGCCCGTTTGGTGGTATATCCTTCCCCTAGTATAAAAGAGGGAAAGGAGAAGAAAAAAGGGGGGACTCTGAGATATCCAAGAACACAGGACTAGGGTATTATCTCTGCAGTGAGAGCCCGAACCTGTCTAAAAAGAGAGATCGCCCTTGCATCCTGTGTTACCATCTAGCTCTGATCCCGCACGAATCCCCTAGAATCACAAATCTCATTGCCGGCGAAACCGATCGTCGACAAGTACCTCAATCAATATTTGCCTCATATTTCTGCATTGTATCAGTTGTTTGGGTTTTTATGATATGTGTTCTGCTGAAAAACCATTGAGCGCATGGATCAAGGCACTGTTTAGTTCCAAATTTGTCAACGCAAAATCTGTTGGATAGCAGACATTTGACTTTCTTTGAAGAAAACAAAACGATCATTTCCTTTCTTGACCTTATTAATGCTTGGATAGTTTTTTCTTCCTCTTTACTATCTCTTTGTTGTAATTTTTTCTTTACTTACATTTAAATACTTTCCTGTTGCTTCCAAATCCAACTCGTAGCTAGTGTGCCTAGCAACTTCATTTATGTGAGTATCTTATGAACTTCTACTTTGTTTCACTTGTTAAATGGTTATTTATGTATAAATTTAGTTTTTACTAGTAGTTGAAATATTTAGCTTAGCCCCTCTCTAATTTAGTCCTGGCTTGCCACTGATCTCCCCGTAGAATCAGCCAGCTCTTCTCAGCGAGTCGCGCCTTGGCCTCGCCTGGCAGGCGTGGTCGTCGAGCTCCCCGCATGGGCACCATGCCTTGGAGGCGGCCTCCGTGCCACTGGTGGGCTGCGCCACCATGCCGTCCGCCATGGCCGTCATGAAGCCGTGCTGCGCCGCACCTACATGCGGATCATCTGCTGGCCGTGTGGCCGCTGAGCGTCGCGCCTCCAATTGGCCATGCTACACTTCGCCACACCTCGCCATGCTCCCACGCCATCGCTGGCCTCGGCCTCGCGCCATTGTGAACAACCAGCCGAGGCCGGGGCCTCGCATCTCCGAGCGCCATGCCGTGCAGTCGTGCCGGCTGGCCTGCATGACTCCAAGCTACTGGCCATGGTCTTGCATCGCTACTCGACCCTGCCGAGCTGCAGCCAAGGCTGAGCCTGCCATTGCCGCGAGCTCCTGTGCCCAACTCCCAGCCACCGGCTACCTTACATTGAGCTTCCCTCCGAATTGTAGGCTGTAGCACAGCAGCTACCTCTACCTCCCCTTCCCCTCTCTCAAATTTTCTCAAATGGTCATGCATGCGGAGTTTGATCGCAAAAATAGGATGCTTATGTGACGGCAATCACAACCATATAACATGCGTGAATTGGTTTTGTGTTCTTGGATGTGATTTTGAGGAGAGAAGGTTTGAGGAGTCTTGTGTTCTTTGGTCTGCATGTTCGCTAGAAGTGGGAAGCAGCAGCGAAGCAAGGAAGGAAGGAAGAAAAGAATGGGGCGATGGGCTTCCAGATGGATGAGGGAGAACGTGGAAATTTTATACTCTTGCCTCTCATTGCTGTTGGGTAGACGTGGGCATCTGGGCCGTGCCACGCGTGGCGGCTCGGTAGCCCGGCAGGCCTAAACCCGACACGGCGCAGGTTGGGCCGTCTTAGGCCCGCTCTTGTCTGCCGGTCGTCGAGACCCACGAGACGGCGCGACGGCGGCGGCCAGACCACGCCGATTTAGGCGTGCCGGCCGACGCTGACCGCGTCGCCATACGCCACGCGGCAAACCACGGCCCTTGATCCTCGCTTGCGCCCGGCGCCGATGATGCCTCCTCGCGATCGCGCCCCGTGGAGAAGACGAGCCGCTCGCGCTTCGGCTGTCCGTGCCTCGGAAGCTGGCTTGCTACTCGCCGCCGCGCCTCGACGGATCAGCCTCGGCCGCTCGCGCCGCCGTGCCTCGATGGATCCGCCTCGATCGCTTGGAGTGAAGGACGATGTGAGGGGAGGAACGAGGAGGCAAGGAGTGAAGGCCGTGGTTTGGTTGTTCACAGAGAATAGGAAAATGGAGATCGCGCTGCTGTAGTGCTCTGTATTTGGTCATGTAGCCGGGCCGGCTGGCTAGTCCGCTTGTGGGCCTTGTGGCTTCGCCCCTTGGATTCCCCGAACGGGCGGCGCTCCAATCGAAGGGGCATGGCAGTATATTTACAGCCTGGCTGTTAACAAGGTGCATGTTAGCTAGTAAAGGTTGGTGGAGAAAAAAAGCGACCAGGCACGTAATGTAATTGCTATGTAAGAAAAGAGAAAGGGATTAAGGGAGCCAGAGAGGCATGCGGTCAGGGGCCAGGCGCGAGTACAAATGGGCTGGGCCTGGGCCGGCACGGCACGAAGCGTAAATGGGCCGGGCTTGGGCTCGTCAAAAGCGAGCTGGACCGGCACGGGGGGCACGACGGGCCAGCGAGGCACGGCACGGCTCCGGCCCGAAGCACGATGGGCCCGGGCCGGGCCGGCACGGCACGGCACAACGCCCACCACTACTGTTGGGTGAAGAAAAGACAGGGAAAGAAAAGGCAATGAATGAATAGGGGTTGCTGCCAGGGAAGAGGAGGGATGGGGTGTGTTTATGGTGCTGCCCTTTAGCCTTTAGCTGCATAGTTTCTGCTCTGTCACTTTCACTATTTCTTCTTCTCTTTCTAAAATTACTCAAATGATCTTGCATGTGAAATTTTATCGCAAAAATGGAATGCTCACATGATGCATGATTTGATTTTGTGTCCTTAAAGGTGATTGCGAAGAGAGAAGCGGAGAAATAAAAAAAAAAAAAGTTGTTCTTACTATTCTTGATGCTGGAAAAAGAATGGCATTTCGCTATCATTTTTGAACTTTTGGCACTTTGGGTTGGTTCTGTTCCGTTGGCGGGTATTTTTAACAGTAGAAGAATAATTATATTTTATTTCATTATTATATATATATTTATATATGTATATTATATTATTGTATTATTATATTTTTTTTGAGTTTCAGATGTTCATATACCTAAAACTAAATAGAATTCACATCTTTAATTTACTGACGCCGGATAAATTATCATCGAAAAATTGGGGTGTTACACACTCTTTGTCAGAGTAACCTCTTAGCTGATGATTGTAGAGATTCTAGTAAATTGTTGCCATTAACTTTCGATAATAATTGAAAAGGAACTGATGCACAACTGTAATCTGTGGTTAGCACGCAAAGCATAGTCAAGATTGAAGAGTTAATCCAGGAGGACCACAACGTGAAGCGCAGGCGTGAAAAATTCCAAATGCAATCATCCCTTCTTTCCAAGGTTACTCGCTTACTCAGTTTCCATGACACTCGCTCAGCCACTTCCAATTGGTCAAATGATTCTGCTGGATCAGGTAAGCTTATCCTTGGTCTTTTTGTGAATTGACGTACATTTGGGGACTGCTCCCTGCACTGCATGAAAATTTGTCTGAGGATTGTCGTCGATCATCAACCAATGCCCTAAGGCCTTTGAAAATTTGGCAGGCTGTTCCTTTTCACTTTTCTGTACTGTTCGTTTTAACGTTTCTGCACTGCTTTTGTTTTTCTTTGTCTGTTTTGTCTTGACATTACTTCTTTCATTGTTGAAAAGCAGTTCAATTTTTTGTCCAAAAATAACATAGATAAGAAATATCCTTGATCAATGAACCTTGCAGTTATTAGATGTGATACATGTTATGTGACTTTTGCCTTTTTTTAAGATGTTATGTGGCTTTTGTCTCACTTAGCTATCTTATAACTGAGAGGGCTATGTTTTGGCACCTTATAAGCATGATTTAGCATTGAACCTAGCTAGACCTTTTTTTTAATGGGAAACATTGAAATTAGACCTTGAATTCTTATTGTTTTATCATGATTTAGCATTTACCTTATTCTCTTCTACGTTAACCATACTCTTCTACATTTACTTTTCCTCGCCTAGGACTGGCTAGGACTAGAACTATACAGTTCTTTTGGTTATTGTTGTATTGCCAGAATTCTTGTTCTATGTGTTCGGCGATACTGAGGTGACTGGTCATGTCTTGCAGAGAGTAGCCCGAGAACCAGCGAGCAGTCCGGAGACGAATGGAAGTCTGCATTTGATGCTGGAGCCAATGGGCCTAGTTGGCCAAGATCCAGCACGGCTAATGCCCATGGTCGTCGAAACAGTGATCCAGCACAAGATGGTGATTCATCTACTGGAACAAACACTGGGATCCGCCGCGTACCAAGTCGAATGCCGCCGCCGCCACCACAGGGTGGTTGACTGGGCTACAGGTTCTAATTCAGCGGCTTCTTTTTTAGTTGCAGGGAGCATATTTCTTGGCTCCTGCTGATGCTCTAATTGAGCAACTGATTCAGAGTTTTCCAAAGAATTTAAAACCTTTAGAACTGAACCGATGAAGCTTGACTGAAACAAATAAGATCCATGGGCCTGTGAACCGCAGAAACTGTTGATAATAGATGGTGATGTAGGTTTCTGTTCTTTTCCGCTTGGATTAGTGCTGTAGGTTAATCCAGACTATCTTTATCGAGACTATGCAATGGCACGTTGCCATCATCTGACCTGTTTTTGTTTACAGAAATGTAAAGTTTTGCTTCTGTAATAATCGTCTGTTGCTTTTGAGTTGTTTTATACTTTTATTCTTTTCATTTTTTGGCTACGCTGTTCAGTTCGACTATATATGTGTGTTTGAGGGTTACTCGACATAAGTGCTCGTGAGAGTTGAGAGTGTGGGTATATAGATGTGCATGTTTCTAGCTTAATTGTTATCTTCTTTTAATGAATACTAGTGCTCTGGCCAATTTTTTTTAATAAAAATAAAGCAGGAGCTTATATGAACGCTTTAATGGGCTTACGGGACTGTGACAAGGTTTGATAATCCCTGATGCGGATGTACCTGGATGTAATAATACATTGCTGTTTCTTGTCGGATACTTGGATCTAATTTCTGGCGAGTCCCCTTGAAGGTCACATTGACAGGTCTCTTCTCTGCAACCTGTTTTCTTCTTCTTTTTCGCTCTTTTGTTCCCCTTTCACAATGGACTAGATAGAATTGCACGTTATATCGGATGGATTTTAATAGAAAAAGATTTCACTACTACAGAAAACCCTATCAGAGACGGTTCACAAATATCATCAGAGATGGCTTTCTTAACCGTCTCTAACAATGGGTCAGTGATAATAGAGCCACATCGAGCCACATCACAGACGGTTTCATGAACCGTCTGTGATAATCCTATTACAGACGGTTCTTATTTACAACCGTCAGTAATATATAGATTCTACAGACGGTTTGTAATAACACCCGTCTGTGATATAGTTCCTATCACTAACGGTTCCTTATAGCAACCGTCTGCGATAGGATAGCTATCACAGACGGTTTATTGTCATAACTGTCAGGGAGCCGTCCAGACCGTCCTCGGGTTATCGAATGTCCCGTCGTCCACATCGGATTTGGAGGTTAGCAACGGATCGCCGGTGGCGCTCGCAGTGCTAATACCCAAGTCCAATCGAGACAGCGTCATCTCCATTCGATGAACTCGACAATCGTCCCGGTATTCCCCCGGTATGCGACCCGAACTCGCCCAGGATCGCCCCGCATACCGGTTCCAACACGATATCAACTCAATTTGCATAAAGGGGGCAACGAACTCGAAACCTTCGAACCAACACGCAAGCGGAAAACAAACGGCACAAAGACAAACTCGACGACCAGCAAACCAGCTACCCAACACCAAGACTCTAAACTAGACTAGAACACAGAAAAAGAGACCAAGACTCCGAAATCAGAAAATTTTGGCACGACCACTCTAGATTCTACGGACATCCACTCAGCAGACAAGAAAACACAGTTCAATATATAGATCCAAAAGTAATGCAACAACCACGACAACAATGCGGTCATAAGTACAAAAACCAACCACAGGACAACGACAGAGATTTAAGCGACGACGAAACACAACTTAGAAGGCTATCTATACAACAAAATGAATCAAATCGCAACACAAACAAAATAAAACTTCTCCGGAAATGTTACCTTTGAACACTTAGGCGTGTCTTGATAACGGCTAAGCCTCTACTCGGTGCCCTTGATCACAGAGAAGCGTCTGCAGACAGAACTCGCATCCACCTGTCTGATCCTCACCTGAAAACCACAAGGCAGAAGCATGAGTACAAAAGGTACTCGCAAGACTTACCCGGGGTCCATATATGACCGACTCCAAAGGTTATGCATTTGGATGTAGCAAAGAACCAGGCTAAAGGTAGAAGTGCAGAAAGCTTAACATTTGTTATATTAATTACCTAACTACTCAATTCACAAGTTAAGCAGTTGTAACAGCGCCTACTTTTAAAATGAAGTTGCAATCATAATTCACAACCATTAATCTCACCACCAATTTATTTGGGCTCAAGCTCGACGGCGAACCTCGGTTCAAGTTCTTACTACGTGACTGTGCGATGAAAGAGCTTGCTCATATCCGAGAGCGCGGCAATTCGAATCGCTTAATTAACTCTGCAGGGAAGCATTGATCGCACGACACTTACCACAAGGGCCTAGTGTCAACCCCCTCCCAATCATACCCAATCGCTGAAGCGTCCTCCTGTGGGCCGAAAACCTAGCACCCCCTCGAGCAGCCCCAAGCCCGGCTTGGCGCTCGAGAGTCGGCCTAAGCCTCGCCCACAACCACGTCCAACCACAGGAGATTCACGGTCCATCGATTCCGTATGAGAGAAAGAGCGGCTTACCGTACCATAATCGGGCATGCGACCAACCGGGGTGTGCTCAATCGAAGGGCAACCATCGAATCGGTCCTTAATCGACTCAGACGGGAACTACCACATCGGGTCTCCTTACCCAATGTCCCAACCTTCCCGGTCTACAATTCATCTTTTCTTTTCCAACCACCCATCCATGCCCACTCTTTTCATCCTGGGTAAGGTAACGACCTCAAGCGACGGAACCTTCCGCTACTTGGCCCAAATCCCGACCTCTAAGCAATTCTAAGCAGTGACTCATTTAATACCCATACTAGTTCCAACGGAAGTATTCACAAATCCAAGGGACGAATGTGCAGCAAATAGGATCTAACCCTAACCCAATTCAATCCCTAATGCAGACTTATTTCACCAATTAAGCAGTTTATTCACAAAAATACAATTAATACGGGTTCAAGATGCATAGGTGCTTGCCTTGTTCTTCTGCTTGTGGATCGGCGGTAGCCGGCTCTCCGGTAGTACCCTCAGTCGCCGCGGCGTCAAGTCCCGCGGGATCGCTCTCTACACGAATACAATGCATAATAAGATGCATGCAATGCGAAAGAAATGATTACAACGCAAATCCCAACAAAAACACACAACGGGACAGACCATTTAACCCGACGGTCAGGGTATTTGATCGGACATTAGGACCTTGTGTTCGGATACTCGGCCTAGGCGGACACTCGGTGGGTGTCGGACACTCCGAACCTGGTGCATCTCACCCTACTACTCAACGGACCGAGGTGCCGCCAAGTCCCACGGCACCGCGGAGACCCGATCTATGATATTACTACACGCGGCAAGGCCGGAGAAGCTTATAGCTAACCCAACACCACGAGGAATGATACTAATCTATGAAATCACTAGCCAACTCCAAACGACCATTGGATCGGCATTACCACTACCCGATCTACCTCACTAGTACCCACATTCCTTAATCCAAGCCCCAAACCAACCCTAGAATCACTACACCCAAAACCCTAGAGCTCAAGACCCAACTCCAAACTCCCAAATCCAAACCTAAACCCTAAACCCACCATGGATGGCCTCAAAACCCAAGAAACCCACGAATCATCCCCCAAGAAAAAGGCCTACCTCCAAGGAAGATGGAGGAGAAGCAACGCCGGGTGGAGGAAGGAGGATGCCGGCTTGAGGAGGAGTTCCACGGGATGGAGGAGCCGCGGAAAGGTCACCGGCGGTGGGGAGCTCAGCTGGAGTGGAGCTAGGGTGGAGGAGGCTGCGGGAGGGGTAGAGAGCAAGTGGAGAGGAGGAAAGAAGAATGGGAGCCACGAAGAGGATTTACACCTAAAACCCCGCTGTCAGGACCCTCCGGATGCTCAACCGGAGACTCGGGTTGGGGTCTTGAGTGGAATCAACCGGACACTCGGACAATTGGTCGGACACTCAAGTTGTCGGGACTCCAATTTGCAAATCAGGACCCTCTGTGTATTTAGCACTAGTCGAGAACGCAGCTTAGTGCACACAGTCTTAACATCGGTAAATATCACAATCATACCAATCGATACCAATAAAGTACTTTATTTAAATAACCAAAGTGGTTACTCGACCTTATGGCCAAGTTACAAATATATGCCTGCAAGGCGAAACTTATTAAAAGAGAAATAACAAAGAATAAAAATCAAATAAACTTAGTGGCGCCATCCAAAGATACCACAGCAACCGATCGGGCTCGCATCCCTAAGTAGGCGGGTCCTCTTGGAGTTCCTCCTCCAAAGGTGGCGTAATCTCCTCTTCAAGCGATATTGTGTTGGGGCAAGGGTGAGTACTTGGTACTCGGCAAGTCATGCCTGAGAATGCAAACTAATATACTATATGCATGGCTTGGTACAAAGGAATAGCTCAAGGTATATTTGCGATGCTTGACTTTTGACAAGTAATATAAGTAGATTCGAAAGCAGTAGAAATAAGTAAAGCATAAATAACTTTTCAGGAAATTTAATAAACATTTTTCCCCATCCTAAGCCACATTTCCATCATCTTCTTTATTAAACCAACCCAACTTTTCAAATCCAAGTTATTTTCAGAAAATCTAACCCTTGACTGTAATCCCCGAGCATTGTCCAGTACCGTGGACTCGGCTATTCAAATAGATTCTACGCTCTGCAGAGGTTGTGCACTTTACCCACAAGATACAATCCACTCACCACGTCAGCCGTGAATCGCCATACAAGAGTATGCGAATGAGCGATCATAACAAAGCCTTTCGGAAGCCTCAAACAACACAGGTGGTCCTCTCCGGTACGTGCTCTACACCATCCCTTCCCTTAGCCAAGGCGAAGTATGGGACCAACACACCGTTAGATGGGTACCTGGCCACAGCCACGATACGCTCCCCCGTACAATCACACAAGCGGTGTAATCGACACTCGAGGCTCCACAAGTGAGTCCTTAGCGACTTAGTCAACTAGGGCCGTCCCATTCCGACCATGTGGTTGCAAGTATGACCAGTTCAAAGGCTTGCAAGGTTAAGTCCTTAGAGTGACCAGGGCAAGACTACAGAAAAACCAAATCAACATCCCAGTGCCACACCGCCCACCTCGATTATTCTTGCCACATGCCCCGATCAAATCGTTTATCAAACCCCAGTTGATTACCATGCACCACGTGCCATCAACACCACATGATACTTTTCCAAAACAGGTTCAATATATCATTAAGTCCATATTAGCATTTGATTGTCCAAAATCATGTCATGAGCACGTAGCAGGTCTAAGCAGTATACTACAACGATCTAAACCCATGTTGGCAATTTAATAATGTCCAACTAGTAATCCACAACTAGGGTGACAAGGGATCATGGCACATACTTAAGTAATCAAGGTGTCATATAGCAAATTGGTATTTATCTAACCCCCATGTTTAAACCAAATATCTTTCTAATTGAACTAGCATGCAATAGTTTAAATCAAAATAGATTTCGAAATAGGATCAACATGGTCAAAGCACAACTTGCCTTCAAAAAGCACTTGCTCTTGGTCTTGAGTTGGATCCTGAGTCAACACTTCTCCTTCGAATCCTTAGGCACTTCAACGTCTACTCGTAAAAGCGTGCAAATAGCAAATACACAAATAAACACTATGCAAAAGATCCCAAAACTCCAAATAAAATCCATAAACAGAGAGAACATAATTTTCTGGATTTTTAGAAACTGGAATCGTCAAATTTGGAGTTAAAGCATAAAAGTTATGATTATTTAAAGTTTAAATAATCAATTAAATAATTTTACAGAGAAAAACTTTAGTCCAAAAATTAAATAAAATTCATATTTAGGTAGATCTTAATTTTATACAAATTTAGAAATTTGAATCGCTCAAATCGGAGTTGAAGCATAAAAGTTATAAGCGTTTGAAGTTTGAATCTAAATTTGAAATCATTATTCGAATTAATAAATCATTTTCTTTTGGAAATTAATTATTGCGTCGGCATGGACACGTGGCAGCTCTGATTGGCCTGCTGGCGTCGGTAAATCCATGGGCTTGGTCCACGCTCGGCTCGGGTCCACGGTGGACTCGGTCCACGGCTCACGTGAGGCCCGACATGTGGGCCCACTCGGGTGACATCATCGGCGTCGTGAGGCTCACCACGGTGGCGACATGTGGGACCTTGTGACGTCATGGGTGGCGTCGGCGCTCGGACGGGGAGACGGCCGTGACATCTTGAGCCCTCGACACGCGGGCCGCGTGTCGGCGTCCTGCCTGCCAGCGTCGCGTGGGCAGCGGCCGACCGCGTCGGTCCAACTTCCCGACACGTGGCGCCAATCTCGTCCGTTGGTTTGAAAATCAACGGCGCGGATTGAATCCAGGGTTTAACACGTTGAAACTACTCGATGCTCGTGGGCGTTCGATCTCGAACGGACGGTCCAGATCTAATCCTATAATCGCACTGCTACGGCACGTGGCGATTGTGAGCCGTTGGATCTTGATCCAACGGTCCAGATCTAATCGGGTTTGGAACACGTGAACTCACCTCAACCGTCCGATCTGGATCCGACGGTGCCTGAGCTTCGCGGTGATGGCCGTGGTGGCGCACGCAGTGCCGGAGTTGAAGACGACGACGAGCCCAACGGCGTTCCGGGGTTGCTCCGGCGAGATGAAGGGTCCCTTCGGGTGCGTCTCGTCGCGGTGAGTCCGGATCTGAGGTCAACGGCGGCAGGGGACGGCGGACGGCGGCGGAACGAAGCAAAGACCGTATGGCGAGCGCAAGAACTACGGCGAGCTCAAGACGGCTAAGCGGCGACTTAGCCGGTGAAGTAGAGAAGGGAGGGCGCGGGATCACGGCGGTCCTCGGGTATGCCGGGCTTTAAATAACCTCGGCGTCCGTGCGTAAAACGGAAACCTAATTTGCTCTGGCGGCGGCGCGGCGTGAGTCCGGCTCGATCACGGAAGACGACGAAATCGTGGCCGTCCACGTGTCGCGATCAACGACCACGATCGCCGCGGCGCGATCGGTCCGGTCGGTCGGTTCGGCTCGGGTCGAGTCGGGCGGATCTCGGCCGTTGGATCTTGATCCAAGCGGTTGGGATCGATTAGGGTTAGGAGTGGGTTCGGTCGAGTCAAGCGGCTGGTCGGACTCGAGTCCGACTTCGGTCGGATGAAACGATACTTGACCCGAGTTGGATTTTCCAGCGATTTAATATTTAAAATAATTCCCGATAATTCATTTAATTCATTAAAAATAGCAAATGACTCAGAAAAATTCCGAAAAATTCGAAAATATTTTGGATCATTTTGGACTCAAATAAAATATTTCCAACAAAATTTTATTTGCAAAATTAAATTCTTTAATTATTTCAAAATGGAATAAATTCAAATAAATTCCAAATAAATTCCAGAAAATTCCAAAAATTCACCAAAGTGCCAAATCACCCATGAATTTAAGAAAAGCAAAATTTTGGGATGTTACAAACCTCCCCCCCTTAATAGAATCTCGTCCCCGAGATTCAGGGCTCACTAAAGGAATAGGTTTGGAAATTCTTTCTTCAAATCCTCTTCGCGCTCCCAAGTCGCTTCGCTTTCTTCATGGTTGCTCCTTTGAACTCTCTGAAGCGGGTTGACTTGTTTCTAGTTTCTCGATCCATTGTGTCTAGAATCCTCACAGGGTGCTCCTTATAAGTCAAGTCCTCTTGCAACTCAATTAACTCTAGCGATTATGTTTCTCGGGAACTCGGAGACACTTCTTTAAGCCAGGACACATGGAATACGTCATGCACTCCACCAACGATTGTGGCAACTCCGGTGGTAGGCAACTTCACCTCTGCGACTCAAAATCTTAAATGGTCCAACATAGCAGGTGCGAAGTTTCCCTTTGGCATGGAACCTCTTAACTCCCCCGAGGCGTAACTCGAGGTATACAAAGTCTTACGGTTCAAAACTCAAATCTCGGCGACGATTGTCGGCATAACTCTTCTGTCGAGATTGGGCTATCTTCAACCTCTCCTAATCATAGCGATCTGCTCTTGACCTCTTGAAGAATATCAGGCCCAAAGACACGGCCACGGATCTCATTCCAATTCAATGGCGTCAAGCGAGTCGACCATCTGAAAGGCCTCAAAAGGTGACATCGTAAACTAGCCTGATAACTATTGTTGTAACTAAACTCGGCATACGGCAAACTCTTATCCCAAGAGGTAGCATAAGCTAATGCACAAGCTCTTAGCATATCCTCCAAAATCTGGTTGACTCTTTGGTCTGCATCCATCCGTCTGTGGATGATAAGGTACATCTTGAAGTTTAAGCGGGTTCCCATGGCTTCATGCAACTTATTCCGAACCTTGAGGTAAATTGGGTACCTCTGTCCGATACAATCCTCTTTGGCACTCCGTGCAAACAACAATCTCGATCATGTACAACTCGCTAATTTATCTCCGAGTAGGTGGTCTTCACGGGGATAAAATGGGCTACTTTAGTCAAGCGATCCACTATAACCCATATGGAGTCATAACCTCCTTGAGTCTTCGGCAAACCGGTAATGAAATCCATTCCGATTTCCTCCCACTTCCACTCAGGTATTTTCAGTAATTTGAGCAATCCTGCTGGTTTCTGATGCATTGCCTTGACTCTCTGGCATACGTCGCACAATGCAACATGCTCGGCAACTTCACGTTTCATACTCGGCCACCAGAATCTCTCCTTCAGATCCTGATACATCTTGGCGCTTCCAGGATGAATCGAGTACTTAGAGTCATGGGCTTCTTCCAAAATCAGCTGCTTTAACTCCTTTTTGTTAGGCACACAAATGCGATCCTTCATCCACAACGTGCCTTGCTCATCTAGATTGAAATCCTTTGCCTTGCCTTCCTCCATTTTGGACTTAATCCTACGGATCTTGTCATCATCCTTCTGTCCTCGGATCTGGCCCTCTAAAGTAGGCTTTACTTCCAAAGCGGCCAAGAATCCGCTAGGTACAACCTCAATCTTCATTTTCTGGAAATCCTCACATAACTCATCCTGGCTTGTGGCTAGCAACGTACTCACGGTATGGCTTTTCCGACTCAGAGCATCGGCTACTACGTTGGCCTTCCCGGGATGGTAATGGATTCCAACATTATAGTCCTTGATCAACTCTAGCCATCTCCTTTGCCTCATATTCGAGATCCGATTGGGTGAATATGTACTTAAAACTCTTATGATCCGTATATACTTCACATCTGTTTCCAATCAGATAGTGACGCCATATCTTCAAGGCATGCACTACGGCAGCTAACTCTAGGTCATGTGTCGGATAATTTTCCTCATGCGGCCTCAACTGCCTTGATGCATAAGCGACGACCTTTCCATTTTGCATCAGCACACATCCAAGTCCTTGGCGCGATGCGTCACAATAAATATCAAAGCTTTGATTAACATCCGGTAGAACTAACACCGGTCGATGTCAATTGCTTCTTGACTCTGAAATCCTTTCTCACATTCTCAGCGTCCATGCAAACTTCTTTTCCTTCTTGACAATTGCGTAAGAGGTTTCGCAATTGTCGAAAGCCTTCAATGAAAGCGGCGGTAGTATCCTGCCATTCCAAGGAAACTCGAATCTGGGTCACCGTCTTTGGTTGTTCCCAATGTAACCACAGCTTCTACTTTGCTTGGATCCACTGGCGACTCCTTCCGCGGTCATCACGTGTCCAAGGAACTCCACTTTGTCCTTCCAAAAGTCACACTTGCTTTGAACTTGGCGAAAAGTTGCTGTTCCCTCGGCTTTTCCAAAACTTCGCCTTAAGTGTTCGGCATGTTCATCCTCTGCCTTGGAGTAGATTAGGATATCGTCTATGAACACGACGACAAACTTGTCCAAATATTCCATGAACACCTTATTCATCATATTCATGAAATAAATTTGGCGCATTAAATCGAGACCAAAGGACATAGCGTAAACTCGTAATGTCCATATCTTGACGAGAAATGCGATCTTGAATATCTTACGATCGGATCTTCAAGCGATGGTATCGATCTCAGATCAATCTTGGAGAAAACTCCGGCTCCTCTTAAGCGATCGAACAAATCATCAATCACAGGTAGCGGATACTTATTTTCACGGTGACTTCATTGAGTGCACGGTAGTCAATGCACATCCTGAAACTCTCGTCCTTCTTCTTGACAAACAAAGCGGTGCTCCCCACGGCGACGAACTTGGTGCGATAAATCCTTTCTCCATTAACTCTTCTATTGTTTCTTCATCTCTACCAACTCCTCGGTAGACATCCGATAGGGTCTCTTTGCTATCGGTCTTTGTGCAGTACAAGCTCTATCACAAACTCTATGTCCTCGTCGCGGCATACCAAGTAGATCTTCGGGAAAAACATCGGGTACTCATTCACTACTTTGGGACATCCTCTATGCCGATTGCCTTGGTACTGTTAACCATCATTGTCCATCTCTAGCTGCGGTGGCTTGAAATTCCACTTTCTTCCGCGGGCTCTCAATCGAGATAGTCCTTCGTCCACAATCCAATACTGACCTTGTGCTTGGATAACCAATCCATTCCCAATATGACGTCTAAGGTGCAGGTCTCCAAAATTATAAGGTTTGCCAGGAACTCTATTCCATCTATTAGTATTCTCACCCGGAACATCCTACTTCCGTTCGAGTTCGGAACCAGGGTTTGAACTAAAAGCATGCACTTAAGTCTTGCAATTCTCAAGTCATTTCTAGTAGCAAAGCCTTGCAGAAACAAGCGAATGCTGAAGCTCGAGTCAAACAAAAGCGTGCCAGTCTTGAGTTAACAAGTAACTTACCCAAAGACGACGCCTCAGAGTATTCTCAAAGGTATCCATGCAGTGACATGGTTGACTCGGCCTCTCACCACGATGCAGGGTGTGGCTCTGGTGCCGGCGTCCTAGCTGGGTGGTTCCTAGGTTGAAGCGGCGGGGTCGCTCTGCTTTGTCTTCTTTGGGCAGCTGTTGGCAAAGTGTCCTGGCTCGTTGCGGTTGTAACGGCGTCTCCTTTGTTCCTTCTTGTTGCCGGGGTAGCGTTTCTAGCGGCTGGGTGCAGTAGTTCGATTGGCGGTCTTGGTGCTTTGAGGATGGTGTCCTTGTTGCATTCATGCGGTTGGAATGCGAAGAATTGGTTTGGTGCAACTCTCAAAGCGCCCATTCGCGTTCCCTGGCGTGATCCTTCTTTGTTGCATCTGCGCTTCTGTTCTCATCCAGTTCCTTGCGCTTGTCCTCAAGAATAAGCGCCTTATTCACCAACTCTTGGAAATCTGGAAAGGTGTGGGTGATCAACCCTACTTGCAATCACGAGTTAAGTCCCTTCATGAAACGAGGTATGCTGGATTTATCTGTCGCTACATCCTCGGTGCGTAGCGTGCTAGGCTGTGTGAACTTGTTCAGGTAGTCGACCCATCGGTGATTACCTTGCTTGATGCTCTGAACTCCTCCTTCTTAAGGTCCATAATTCCTTCGAGCACGTGATCTTGTCGGAATGCATTTGTGAACTCTTCCCAAGTGATATCTTGAGGGTTCTCTGCGTGGCACGAAGTTCTCCCACCATTCTAATTTGTCCCTTCAAGCGATGAGAAGCGTAAAGTACCTTCTCATTCCCTATGCATTGTGCTATGTGTAGCTTCCTCTCGATTGATCTTAACCAATCATCGGCCTCCAATGGATTGGCATTCCCAGAGAAAGTGGGTGGGTGAGTCCTCATGAACTCGGCTGACCTTGTATTACGGCGTGGTCACGATTAACTTGATTAGCGATGGCCTGAGCAAAGGACGTGCTGCATCTGTTGCATCATAGCATGCATCAACCGAGTGCAGGCAGCAAGAAAAGCTCCGAAATTCTGCATATCCAGTGGCGGTCTTTGGTGCTCCATCATTGGGGTTTTCTGTGGCGAGAACCGCTCCCATTGCTTCCAAAGTTTCCACGGGTGTTTACCATCTGTCGATTTGCTCTAGGTTTAGAGATGAGAGGGAAACAAGAATAGACAAGTAATATGGAACTTATGCGGGGCGAAAGGGGTAACTTTAAGGTCCATCTTTATTATTAATAACTTGGTATGGCTGCTTACAATGCCTAAGGGCCTTGCAACACATCCTGCACACTCGACAAACAAAGCAAATCCAAATCGAACCAACTCGGAGTCTAACGCCTAAAGGGTGACTCTTTATTCTATGACTTGACTCGGCGAAGGAGTCTCACTATAGAACCTATGCTCACTCATCGAAAGAAAACCTCCACGGCACGAGATGCGGGTCTTTGCGGCATAAGCGCGAAACGATCGCCATGTCCAGCGACTATGTCATCTGTGGTAGTCGAAGAAGCAAAGTGTCCTCATCGAGATCGACTCCTCTGGATCCTGGCTCGTGTAGCTCAATCTGAACTCTGGGTGCAGTCCGTACAAAGTCATCTCCAACTCGTCAATCCTTCGTAGAAGGTGTGCCACATACTCTTGAGCTTCCCGCCATCTGTTCTTCTCTGGCCGTGATTTCCTTGCGGGCCTATACAGCTCCTTGCTTGTATTATCTAGTACATCTTCCTGGGCGACGACAAATCGTGCCAACTGTGTAGCCGTGGCATTCTCATCCTGAATCGCCTTCGGGTCAAGAAGGTTATCGCTGCGCGGATGGTAACGGAACACCGTGCTTTCCAACTCTCTGGCGTAGGTACTGGTAATGTGCCGCATTGCTCGTCGTGAAACTTCCTGGATACCCATCTGCATTGTAGATCTTCTAGCAGTGCAGTGTATCGGGCGATTGCCTGGGCCCTTTTTCCTAGCAGGTACCTCAATCCTCACGTCACAAGCCTTGATCAATCCCGCTTGTCTGATCACTTCTACTTGGTATTGGGGCTTCTCAAAATCTCCGAGAGTCTGTAGCATATGCCAAAGTTCCGCGGCGTGACCAACTCCCAGATCAACGTAGTTGAACTCTTCCTCCATCTGTCACAAGAGTGCTTTACGTAAGAACTCGGAATTTTTCAATTGTGACGAGGTAAGGGAAAATTTCAGCAAGAGACAAGAAAAGAGAGAAGGGGATAAGTCAAGATGTCATTTCTTATCTTCACAAATTTTTAGTTTTTTTAGAAAATAGGTTTTATCCTCACTACGACCATTCTAACTTAGGGTTGAGCCTACGATAACCCGGCTCGATACCACCTGCCGGGACCCCGAATTTGCAAATCAGGACCCTCTGTGTATTTAGCACTAGTCCAGAACGCGCTTAGTGCACATGCCTTAACATCGGTAAATATCACAATCATCCCAATCGATACCAATAAAGTACTTTATTTAAATAACCAAAGTGGTTACTCGACCTTATGGCCAAGTTACAAATATATGCCTCGCAAGGCGAAACTTATTAAAAGAGAAATAACAAAGAATGAAAATCAAATAAACTTAGTGGCGCCATCCAAGATACCACAGGCAATCGACCGGGCTCGCATCCCTAAGTAGACGGGTCCTCTTGGAGTTCCTCCTCCAAAGCTGGCGTAATCTCCTCTTCAACTGATATTGTGTTGGGGCAAGGGTGAGTACTTGGTACTCAAGCAAGTCATGCACGAGAATGCAAACTAATATACTATATGCATGGCTTGGTACAAAGGAATAGCTCAAGGTATATTTGCAAGAAATGACTTTTGACAAGTAATATAAGTATATTCAAAGCGGTAGAAATAAGTAAAGCATAAATAACTTTTCAGGAAATTTAATAAACATTTTTCCCCATCCTAAGCCACATTTCCATCATCTTCTTTATTAAACCAACCCAACTTTTCAAATCCAAGTTATTTTCGTAAAATCTAACCCTTGACTGTAATCCCAGAGCATTGTCCATGCATCAGTGGACTCGGCTTATTCAAATAGATTCTACGCTCTGCAGAGGTTGTGCACTTTACCCACAAGATACAATCCACTCACCACGTTACCGTGAATCGCCATACAAGAGTATGCGAATGAGCGATCATAACAAAGCCTTCGGAAGCCTCAAACAACACAGGTGGTCCTCTCCAGACGTGCTCTACACCATCCCTTCCCTTAGCCAAGGCGAAGTATGGGACCAACACACCGTTAGATGGGTACCTGGCCACGCCACGATACGCCCCCCGCACAATCACACAAACGGTGTAATCGACACCTGAGGCTCCACAAGTGAGTCCTTAGCGACTTAGTCAACTAGGGCCGTCCCATTCCGACCATGTGGTTGCAAGTATGACCAGTTCAAAGGCTTGCAAGGTTAAGTCCTTAGAGTGACCAGGGCAAGACTACCGAAAAACCAAATCAACATCCCGATTGCCACCTTGGCCCACGATTATTCTTGCCACATGCCCGATAAAATCGTTTATCAAACCCCAGTTGATTACCATGCACCACGTGCCATCAACACCACATGATACTTTTCCAAAACAGGTTCAATATATCATTAAGTCCATATTAGCATTTGATTGTCCAAAATCATGTCATGAGCACGAAAGTGTGTCTAAGCAAAGATACTACAACGATCTAAACCCATGTTGGCAATTTAATAATGTCCAACTAGTAATCCACAACTAGGGTGACAAGGGATCATGGCACATACTTAAGTAATCAAGGTGTCATATAGCAAATTGGTATTTATCTAACCCCCATGTTTAAACCAAATATCTTTCTAATTGAACTAGCATGCAATAGTTTAAATCAAAATAGATTTCGAAATAGGATCAACATGATCAAAGCAAAAATTGCCTTCAATAATCACTTGCTCTTGGTCTTTATTTTGATCCTGAGTCAACACTTCTCCTTCGAATCCTTCCTAAGACTTCAACGTCTACTCGTAAAGCGTGCAAATAGCAAATACACAAATAAACACTATGCAAAAAGATCCCAAAACTCCAAATAAAATCCATAAACAGAGAGAACATAATTTTCTGGATTTTTAGAAACTGGAATCGTCAAATTTGGAGTTAAAGCATAAAAGTTATGATTATTTAAAGTTTAAATAATCAATTAAATAATTTTACAGAGAAAAACTTTAGTCCAAAAATTAAATAAAATTCATATTTAGGTAGATCTTAATTTTATACAAATTTAGAAATTTGAATCGCTCAAATCGGAGTTGAAACGCAAAAGTTATAAGCGTTTGAAGTTTGAATCTAAATTTGAAATCATTATTCGAATTAATAAATCATTTTCTTTTTCGGAAATTAATTATTGCGTCAGCATGGACACGTGGCAGCTCCTGATTGGCCTGCTGACGTCAGCCGGTCCATGGGCTTGGTCCACGCTCGGCTCGGGTCCACGGTGGACTCGGTCCACGGCTCACGTGAGACTGACATGTGGGCCCACTCGGGTGACATCATCGCTGACGTCAGCGGGGCTCAGCCCACGGTGCTGACATGTGGGACCCACTGTGACGTCATGGGTGACGTCAGCGCTTCGGGAGACGGCCGTGACATCTGGCCCCTCGACACGCGGGCCCGCGTGTCGGCGTCCTGCACACTGCACGCGTGCGTGGGCCAGCGGCCGACGCGTCGGTCCAACTTCCCGACACGTGGCGCCAATCTCGTCCGTTGGTTTGAAAATCAACCCGCGGATTGGATTGATCCAGGGTTTAACACGTTGAAACTACTCGATGCTCGTGGGCCGCTCGATCTAGATCGGACGGTCCAGATCTAATCCTATAATCGCCTTTGCTACGACGCGTGGCGATTGTGAGCCGTTGGATCTTGATCCAACGGTCCGCATCTAATCGTGTTTGGAACACGTGAACTCACCTCAACCGTCCGATCTGGATCCGACGGTGCACAGAGCTCGCGAGGGCTGATGGCTTCGTGGTGGCGCACGGTTGCCGGAGTTGAAGACGACGACGAGCCCAACGGCGTTCCGGGGTTGCTCCGGCGAGATGAAGGGTCCCTTCGGGTGCGTCTCGTCGCGGTGAGTCCGGATCTGAGGTCAACGGCGGCAGTGGAACGGCGGACGGCAAGGAACGAAGCAAAGACTGCATGAGCAAATACAGAACTACGGCGAGCTCAAGACGGCTAAACGGGCGCGATTTAGCCCTGGTGAAGTAGAGAAGGGAGGGCGCGGATCACGGCGGTCCTCGGTATGCCTCGGCTTTAAATAGCCTCGGCGTCTGCGCGTAAAACGGAAACCTAATTTGCTACGGCGGCGGGCGCGGCGGCGGAGTCCGGCTCGGTCACGGGAAGACGACGAAATCGTGGCCGTCCACGTGTCGCGATCAACGACCACGATCGCACGGCGCGATCGGGTCCGGTCCGGACACTACGGCTCGGTCGAGGTCGGCGGATCTCGGCCGTTGGATCTTGATCCAACGGTTGGGATCGATTAGGTTAGGAGTGGGTTCGATCGAGTCAAGCGGCTCGGTCGGACTCGAGTCCGACTTCGGTCGGATGAACAAGATTACTGACCCGAGTTGGATTTTCCAGCGATTTAATATTTAAAATAATTCGATAATTCATTTAATTCATTAAAAATAGCAAATGACTCAGAAAAATTCCAGAAAAATTCTGGAAAATATTTTGGATCATTTTGGACTCAAATAAAATATTTCCAACAAAATTTTATTTGCAAAATTAAATTCTTTAATTATTTCAAAATGGAATAAATTCAAATAAATTCCAAATAAATCCAAATAAATTCCAGAAAATTCCAAAAATTCACCAAAGTGCCAAATCACCCATGAATTTAAGAAAAGCAAAATTTTGGGATGTTACACGGGTTGGGGCGCTCGGTCAGCCCAATCCGGATACTCCGGACATTTTATCCAGATATTCCGGGTTGGATCCGGACACTCCGGATGTGGATCCGGATACTCCGGATGTCCCAGAATTTTTGGAACTCGGGGCCTTGACATAACCGTCTGTGTTATATACACTATCACAGACGGTCGACATGTATGAAGCGTCTGTGATATAATATATCACAGACGGATAACAAATAAGAACCGTCTGTGATGTATATATCACAGACCGTTCACACATAGAAATGCAGCGATGTGCTTTTCATACAACGACCTTTTACGTTTATTGGCTAGCCTCGTGAAATGCTAGCCATGCCCTCTGAAAACACAGACAGATACATCACATCACAGAATTAACACAGATATTCCATCACAGATATTGCCCGTGCTAACGCTACGACGATATTTGGTAATACATGCAATTCAAATAAGCAAAAGGTGTTATATGTTTTGGTAATGAAGTATAGTAAGATGTGCACAAAAGAAAGATACAGAGAGTTATTATTATACCGTTGATTACAACATCTCCAGACAACAAAGTACAGCTAGCTCACTACAGAAGGGAATGGCACCCACAAGATGAGTTGGAGAGCCTTCGTAATCGCTGAATTACAGGTGGTCACTTCTTCTGGAAACCTGCCCAAATGACTGAATCAATATAATATCCATCAATCTAAGTATGTATCGAGAATGTTGAGTGTTAGTTACCTCCTAAATCGGAATTTTCATCATACGTAGCCAAGCCTTGAGAGTTTGTCAAAGATCTTCAAACAATGAGGGTGACGACGATTAACATTTTCAAGGGAAAGGATGGCCATGGCGATTTGTCGTTGAGGAACCTAGAAAATGAGAAACCTATCATATTAGTGTTTTGTAAACAACATATACTATGAAAACAATACATGACTCAACCAGTACCCTGCAGGTCAGAAGAGCGGTAGAGATAACATAATTAGCATATTCATCTGTTACCAAATCTCTGAAGTAAGGATACCAAATCAATTCATTTACAATGGCAAATCGCTCTGCAGCATCAAATATTTTTAGACACATTTCCACCACATTACTGCTATACTTTTGACTTGAGAGTTCCGCATAACGATGTCTGAAGCAGGATGCGATATTCCATCACAGATATTCATAACACAAATAGATACATCACATCACAGTGCACAATCTAATCGATCGAATAATATTCCTAATTAAAGGGTGTTACCTCAGCAAATGGAAATTGGTTAGCAGAGCATAAAAATGAAATATATTACTAGAAGGATATCTTGTAGACAATACGGACCTGCTCCACTAACCCCAGATTTTGTGACGAGTGTCTGAAGTCGCCAGTGTTTCCATCCCGTGACGCATAAAAATCTGAAAAAGAAAGCAGATATACGCCAAGATATATGTCCACAAGATATATGCGATCAACACAGAAGCATTATTACATCCATTTCAGCGGTCACAGAGACATTACAAGCATCATTACATCCATTTCACAGATCAGCAATACAGAGAAAAACTGCATCCACAATCTTCACAAATTACAGCACAAGTTTCATAAATTAAAACAATACACGTGGCAATCTGAGAGAAAAACCTAACTCTTGCGCTTAGGCACTGCGTAGAACTCGCTTTTTTACTAATGACTTGGTGGCTAGGAAAAACAAAGTTTTCCTCGAATGGACTCCAGATCCTTGTCTTGCAACGAAGTTTTATCCCTACTCATTTGTGTTGCATTGACGAGGAGATGCATGTTATGGCAAACGTAAAATCCACATCGGTTATTGCCCTGTCCCTGTTGGTGGCACTGCAAAAATAGAATGGCTTAGTTCCAGAATCATGGCTACGGAGTTTGATATAGGATTATCTTGTATAGAGGATACCGTAAACTTGAAATCGTCCGCAACGCCTTATCCCCGCCTTGAACAGAAGGATCTCGCGAAGCTTTGACCGTCCTACGTGATTTCGAAAGGTTAGCCTCAGCTATTCCAGGAGCAACAAGCACCTTAAACAACGTGGTTACCTGGTGATTAACCGTGCGATAGGGTTCAAGTCGTGGTTGCCGGTATGTGAGGAATCAACGTAAATAACCCAGTTAGAACCCAGTGAAACCTGCATAGGTATGTTGCGATGGTCAATTAGCACCAAAGTATTGTGTGCACATTACAAATGAGAGTATACCAAACTATGAAACTTTTGTCTTTTTGAGCATCCAAGGCATGTCGTATGTATTCCTCTACTGCTTTTGCATCTTGGTTCATTGTTGGCTGCGAGACTAAGAGTGGGTCGAGGAAACCCACCGATCTATTGTTGGTTCTCGCTTCGCGTATCATGAACCTATATATACAAAAGTTAGGCAAAGGGGTCACTTCATATATATGATATTTATCGGTATTATAGGGAATACACACTCACAATGTCCAGCATCTTAAGAGCGAGGCGTCGAGGGCCTCGAGGTTGAAGAGATCGAACAGGTCCTGGAAGCCGACCGCGAAGTAGCCCCCTGCTGACTCGTTGAACAGATGCTTAGGCTTGTAGCGGACCATGATACTTGTTGTACGTTCGTTCTCTGGCTTGTTAGATTCTCTCATGTAGTATGTATGCAGGCTTTTGCAGCAGTAAGTCAATGTCTTCATGCGATCTTCCATTATTAAAGGCTCTCCTAGCTTGAATAACCGGGCCAACGGGGCCATCGGATAGTAGTCCAAAGCCTTCACTATCTTTTTCGATTTGCCCTTCCCTTTCTTTGTTGGAACGGAAATCTTCGGGGGAGACGAGGGGAGTAGAGAGCAATCAAAGTCCAAGTCAAAATCAAACTCACCGTCAATGTTTTTGAGTGGGGAGGGCACGATAACCGATTTGGGGGGAATTGGATCAACTTCTGGCGGAGGAAGTAGAGGTATTTCTGATGGAGGATGGATGTCTAGAGATATGTCGCTGTTGGGCCACTGGATGAATGTGCCAATGACATCCCCCAGTGTCTGAAGCTCGTCATTTGGAGGCAATTGTAGCGTGACGATCTTGAAAATGTCATGAACGCCGTCCACATTGACCTTCGTGAAACCCGGCGCCAGCAGGGTACCGTGAACCATCGCCCCTTCAATGGATGAATACGCGAGGCCCCAAGCAGCCTGTATAGGAAGGGAGCAATTGGCAACTCTCACCTGGAGATTGCACCGCGTGGGCTCCTACACAACGGTACCCAATTAGCTAATGTGCCCAAAAGATATATCTATGGAGCATTCAAGAGATCTAAATTAGTATACCTTGATGTCACAGACAGGGAATTTGCCGACGTGTTTACCCTGGTCAGGGGCGGACGCACAGCTGCTCTTACGTGTAGTGGGGCTGAACCCTTGGCCTTCCACATGTTGTGTGTTTTGAGCATTGAGCCTTTCCTCGAGGCTTCTTATCCTATCATCGAATTCTCCTCTCAGCCTGTCCTCAAGATCCTTCACGATCTTTTTCTCGCGCTCCTCTCTACCTCTCTTCTTACTCCGGTACATGTGAGTGTCTTCGCGGCCCGTTTTCCAGGGAACGAAAACCCCTTTGCCTCGCGTGCGACCAGGGTGTTCCTTGTTTCCCAATGCCGTGGAGAGTGTATCTCTCTCCCTGTTTGGGACAAAAGATCCACCGGAAGATTGTGCACTCAACTCTGCCTGCAAGATCGCAGCAAGTTATTTCACTTATGAAGTTAGGAACTAAATACGTACCAAAATGGTGGTTCGATATCTTACCAAACGTTGGCAGACTTCCTCGTCCGCAGGGTTTGTAAAGGAGATGGTGCCAGATGGTGTGGCACATGACCTCGCTCTTAGCCAGTCTCTGGCGCGCTGGTCAACAATCGATGCAAATGGTGCGGAGTCCCCCTCGTCCTCCCTGTCCCATTGCATCCTCTTCCCCGCGTAGCCAGCGGTGCCGAGTCTGTGGGGGTGGGTGTTCCTTGCCTGCAGGGCCTTGTGTGCTTCGCTTTCAATCAAGAATTGATCTGTCGTCTTCAACTGAACAAAACGTCACCACGAATCCTCACTAATGAACCCGTACTTAGAGTAGGGAGTCCTATCCTTATTGACGTATTCCTTGACAAGTGTGCTCTTAAAGGTCTTCCACACCTTTCCTGCCACTAGCAGTGCATACCGTCGCACAGGGGCCTCGAGTTCTTCTGGGATATCGAAGGTGGAAAGGATTTCTGTCAGCAGGTCGTTGCGGCCCTTGTCAGTCATCGACTTCCAGGATAGGAGGGTGATGGGGACCCGTTCGCGTGCAACTATCCCGCACATTGTTCGTAATGCATTCACTACCTTTTACTTCGGTAGGGACCCATCTTTCGGATCGATCACCGTGATGCTATATCGGCCTGTTGGCCTTTTGTTTGCTTTTCTTGGAGCGCGAGTTGGTTTGACTTGACTCGGCTCATCAGTTGGGCCTAAGGTGGACAGAAAATATTGAAATAATGTTATTCACCAAACGTACAGAGGTTGCAATTAATTTGAAAATTCACCAAATGGACATAAGAAAATAACACATAACTGTTGGCATGTTGCATTATGAATTTCTGATACAACACATAAACCCAACCCAAACTAATTTGCCAAGTGCTTTGTTTCGCCGCAGGGTGGTATAGATGAAGGGGAAGACCCGAGAGTAGCCAGCCAAGTAGAGAATTGAGGGAAGAAACCGGTGTTACATCTCGCAGTAAATCGTGGGCCGAGGTCGGGCCTGCACCCTTCCACTTGCTCCCCAAGTTCTTCTGATCATGGTTAATGTTCAAACATTGGACTAGTGAGTTCTGAATCGACCAAATCGCGAACGATCCCCTAGAATGCACCTGCATGTCCTCTCCTACTTAATATCTCGTTATCTCATCCTAATTTCTATGAAGATTGGCTATATTACTTAAATATTGCCATTGTTTTTCACTGATGCATAACTGTTGTTTGGCCTGATTGCAACGAAAATTCATTATTTTCTATCGAAATCTCCTAACCGACAAATGGAATCGACAAAAAAAATGGTCAAAAACATGTTAAAATTTGTTTAAATTTTTTGTGGATGATCTTGACCCTAAATCCAATCAAATCCAATGCACAAAAAATAAAATCTGGTAAAAACCATATAGATCTTGTGACAGAATTTACATTCGAAGGGACTTTTTTTTATAACTACGATTTTAAAGCTATGAACAAAGTAGTGTAAAAGAAATTAATAGTTAAAGCTGAATTTTAGAGGCCACACTAAGCCAATCCACGCCTTATAAAAATGAGCGGAGAGGGTTCCTAGCTAGGTTGAAGTTTAGCAAGGCTTTTTTTAGTAGCATTAGGATGTGCTGTCACTTTAGAATATGCAATATGCATAGACTATGATCAATTGGTTTTGTCTTATGTATGATGCATAATTAAGGATGTGATAGTGATGAGAAGCTAATTCCAAGAGTATTATGCAATTAAGCATGAGTGGTGTACTCCTGTTAGGTTCAAAATTCCAGCGAAAATTCATTATTTTCTATCGAAATCTCAGAATTTACGGTTCGAAATGCCCATATTTGAATTTCATATATCACAGACGGTGCTATTTAACAACCGTCTGTGATATAGAGTCATATTTTTTCAAAGCACAAAAAAATGTTACTTGTTATTATATATTGCAGATTAATGTTTTTTCAAAGCACAAAAAATAATTGAGATAAATACGTATACTTGTAATGAGTACAATGTATACGTAAATATTACTTTATTATGCATTGTAATTATACAGTGAAAATTATCCCTTCACGATGATCGTCGAGTGTGTATCTGACTTCCTCAGATTGTTCTTCTCAGACCATGATGGCATTTTCAATAGGAGGCAATTCATCAAATTGATTGTACTTTTCCTCATCTACTACATTCTCAACTGCGACAATCCTCCTTTTCCCTGAAGAACTACGTGGTGCTTCTTGTTGGGCCGAATTGGTAACATAGAAGACTTGAACAACTTGGTTTGCGAGCACGAATGGTTCATCTTGGTATCCGACACGCTCGAGGTCCACAGAGTGATGCCGCACTTGTCAACCTTCACGTCTTTGGAGGTGGACCCAACGACACCGAAATAGTGGGATCTTGAAAAGTACGTAGTCAAGCTCCCAAATCTCCTCTATGAACCCATAGTAGGAGCTCCTTGTTGACCCAGCGGTATTGAACACATCTATGCGGACCCTGCTGTTCTGGTTTGTGCTCTTCAAATCCTGATCTATCGTGTAAAATGTGTATCCATTTAAGTCGTATCCTTTCCATGTGACAACTGTAAAAGCTGGGCCTTTTGCGAGCCATTTCGGTAGGTCATATGACGAGCTCTCGATGATGGGTCGCTCTTTGAACCAATTATTGAACTGAAGGTTATGTTGTCTTGTGATCCAAGACTCCTGTCGTGCTGGATTCTCTTGCCTTAGCCATTGCTTGTGCTCGACGATATACGGGGACACTATAGCCATGTGTGAAATCATGTGCTGAAAAATTGGCTTTGAACTGAAAAATTAACTTAGAATTGGATTTGCAAAATGTGCTGGTGCATGTGCTTGACAATTTGACAAGAAGCAGTAAGTTTCGCTTTGGCGGGACCAAGATCTCAAGAAACAAGAAGTTTCCCATCTACAAATGCACCAACTTTTTTGGTTCTTTGTAAACATGTTTTTGACAACCTCATTCTTCCTTGTACAACAGACCAACTTTTTTGGTGCATCGTAAATGTGTTTTTGAAGGTTGTTGTGCTGCACTGTTATTGAAAAATAGTAAGTTTTACATATGTACGACGGACCAAGTTTTAGTGCATCGTGGGCGTGTTTTTCAGATCATAAGCCGAACTCAATTTTACAAGAAACCATTAAGTTTTGCATGTACAACGGACCAAGTTTTTGGGTGCATCGTGAACGGCTTTTGAGGATTGATTTCGCATGTACAATGTGACTGATTTTGTTGGTCCGTCAGAACGTGTTTTAGCCGGGAATGATTTCTTTTGGAACCGAGAGTTTCACTTGTACAACGGACTGATTTTGTTGGTCCGTCGTGAATGGACTTTTTCTAGGGTTTTGATTTTGGTCCGTTGTAAACGTGTTTTGCTCGGTTTGGATGTTTTGCAAGATTTGAAATGGTTTGAATTTGAGATTATGAAATTTGTGATGATTTCATGATACTTGTTTTGAAGTGGACTTTATGCAATGCTCATGTGAGTAGTTGCATGGATTGACTTTGAGTCAAGTCGTGGACTTGTGCTCGGATTTGTTTCGTGGTTTGTTCATGTGCGGTATTGCTCAAGACGAATGTGGTCGATGACGGACCGGAACTAGGTTCATGGAGGAACTGAGGTTCGGGACTAGGTTCAGGAGGAACCGAGGTCTTGGTGGTCAAGGATGTCATGCGGGACGTTCGGGCTAAGAGAATGGTGCACATGAAGAATGGTTAGTCACGTGAGAATGGCAGGAGGTCATTCGCGTGCAAAGTGTTAGTCACGTGAGTATGGCAGGTGGCCATACGCGTGCAAAGTGTTAGACACGTGAGTATGGTAGGGTTGCCATACGCGTGCAAGAGTTGTACTCGGCCAAGGAGAGTTGTGTTGGATACGGATTCCTTCTAGGGAATAGGAATCGTATTCAGAACTCCTTGTGGGTTGGTGCTTTAAATAGGTGGGGGGTCTCCTGTTGAAACGCACCAAGTAGAGCTGAGCGCATCAAGCTTTGAGCTTGGTTTTAGGGTTTGTACTCTTTTGATGAGAGTATTTTAGACAAGAAATAAAGATCAATTCTTCCAAGATTTTTGCGTGCCACAGTAACCACGTCGCTACAGTATTTTCTGTTTTGGTTCTTGTTTGCATGCTTGTTCTAGTTCTAGATTGGTTTTTGTTCTTCAAGTTTTATCTTGATTTGATCCATCAAAAACCTCTCTAGGGTATTGATCTAGTGTTTCTCAAAGTCTAGTTGATCAATCTTTTGTCGTTCTTGTTTAATCTTGAAGTTTTGATTAGATTGATTCTCGTCAAGTTCTGGATCAGCAAGCTTGCGAAGCTCATAACTTTTGATCCGTAAGTCCGATCGAGCTGATTCTTTTGGGTTCGATTCGTATTGGAATCTAGTTTCTTGTGTCCAAATTTCAGATCGTTTAGACGGTTGGATCTCCGGGAATTCTCGTTTTACCAAACCTCTGTCATTCTGTTTTTGTCAAAAACGAGGCAATTATTTGGTTCTGTTTTGGGGTGAACTTTTAATAGGTCAAGAATTTGGTTTTAGCTTCCGACAATCATTCACCCCCTCTGATTGCTATATTCGTGATACTTCGATCCTACAAGTGGTATCAGAGTCGAGTTTCTCTAATCTATCTTAACCGGTGATTAGATCAATGGATCGTTATTCGACAAAACCATGTGTGTTCGATGGTGTTGATTTTCAGTTTTGGAAGGCCAAGATGGAGGCGTTCATCCAAGCACAGGGCTTCACAATTTGGGAGAAGGTCTACAAGCCATATGAAGTCCTCGCAAACGACAACGCCAACGACACCAATCGCACACACGTTGAAGCAAATAGCAAAGCGCGAACTTGATCATCCAAGGCTTGGGACGCAGCGACTTTGATCGTGGTGGTTCACCTTCGATCCAAGCATATGAGGTATGGAAATCTCTTTGTGATTACCATGAGGGTTCTAACATCACAAAGAGGTTCGCCAAGATATTTACAAAAAAGAATACATGCGTTTTGAGATGAAACCTAGTGAATCAGAGATGACTTCTTTGCACGTTTCAATAAAATTCTTAGCAATCTACGTCTCGTTGGAGTTAGCTACACCGATGCTGAAAATGCTCGACAATTGCTTAGTGCTTTGGACATGTCGGTGTGGGAGATGAAAGTAACATCTATACAAGAATCTACTACCATGAGCACACTCACATTAGATGTTCTTTTACTCTAAGTTGAAAACTCATGAGTTGGATGTTCTTGCCAGAAGGGTAACATTAAATCAATTGCTTTGATCTCTAACCCTAACATGTCAAATGCAAATTCTTCTTCTAGCTTTGCCTTGTCTTCCATGTCTTCTTTAACAGATGAGCAACTTGAAGAGTTTCTGAAGAAGATCTGGCACTACTCTCTTCTCGCTTTAACAAAGCTTTGCGTAATGTGAGAATGAGAAAGAGAGGTGGTCCTCCAAGATGCTATGAGTGTGGTGACCTCAACCATATTCGCACAAATTGTCCTAAGCTTGCAGGAAAAACATCAAAGGAGGAGAAGGACAACGGCGGAAGGAATGAGAAGAAAAGGTTCTCGTCAAATGATAGGAAGAAGAAGAGCTTCATCAACTGCAAGGTGGTTCACTGAGTTCTTTCCGCTCTTGAACAAGTCAATTTGAGCGATGTGGACTCGGAGAGCAGCGAAGATGATGCAACTCCAAGCAAGCATGATTTGATAGGACTATGTCTCATGGCAAGCAGCAAGGATAGCCTCACCGAGGACGATCACGGCAATGACTTCAATGAGGTAGATCCCTCTTATGATGAATTAGCTATTGCTGTTGCTCGTCTTAGAAAATTGCTTGACAAACGTGATAAGAAAATTAAGAAACATGATTTCATTATTGAATCATTGAATGCTGAAATTGCTAGACTTAAGACTTTGATTCCTAGTGATGATACTTGCAAATCATGTGACTTAATTTACAATGAGCTCACCTTGCTTAGGAAAGAACATGCTCTTTTGTTGCATCTAAATGAGAAAATGAGAAACATGTTGTACATGCTAGCTGCTCCAATTGATGATTTGCATAGTTCAACTTCTTGTTCTAAATGCTCAACTCTTGAATTAAAATTGAAAGATGCAAATGCTAGGGTTTCTCAATTAACTGATAATTTGCTTTCACATGAAATTCTCTCATGCTCAACTTGTCGCAAGCAAAAAGGAAAAGTAGATGTTCCCTGCAATAATTGTTTAATTCTTGCTAAGAAAGTTGATTACCTGCAAAACTCTTTGGAACGATTCACTAATGGCAAGAAAAAGTTGAACATGATCTTAGATCAATCTAAGGTTAGCACAAACAAGAGAGGTTTAGGTTTTGATCCTTATGCCACATACGAAACTAAATCTCGCACTGTTGTTCAGGCTCCTTGCAAAATTGAGTTATCTAATGAGCCTAAGAAAATTGCTTTTCAATCTGCTGGTTTTTTATCCTCTACTATGATGAAAGCAAAATGTGCCTTTCTTGTTAAAGCTAAACATCATGTCAAGTACACTTGCACTCATTGTGGTAGAGATGGACACTTAGTAGATTATTGCTTTAGACTAGCCAAACAACAAAAGAAGGAAAGAATCGAGGCTAGGTCAAATTTCAGCAAAGCACATTTTACTCCTTATGCGCCTAGAGTGATGAAAACACCTTCTGTTCCTAGAAACATGGGAAAAGATAAATCTGATTTTGTGCATAAAAATTATCGTGGTTGTGCCTATCTGTTAAAGTGCGTCGTGTGTCTCAAGATCGATTCCCAAAAATCTCATTCCTAACCCCAAGATCGAGACCTCGACATGTTTTGTTGCTATGTAGGCTTCTCGCTACGAGGAAGGAGAACATATGGCTAGTGGATTCCGGATGCTCACGCCACATGTCCGGTAATAAGAATTGGTTCTCCTCCTCACTCGTGCATCTCGTCTTTGAAAGTGTTACTTTTGGAGATGCTTCTTCCTCTTCTCGTTGTGGCAAAAGGTACAAGAAAGGTAAGTGACAAGTTTATGTTCAAGGATGTGGCTCTTGTTGAAAACTTGAAATATAACTTGCTTTCTGTCTCACAAATGCTTGATGAAGATCTTGAGATAAGCTTTAAGAAAAATGAATGCAAAGTGCTAGATGCTTCAGGTGATCTTGTGTTCAAGATTTCTCGTTTTGGAAAAGTTTTTAAAGCTGATTTTGATGCATCACCTTCTTCTAAACATAGGTGTCTAATTGCCAATATTTCTAAAGATTTATTCTTTTGGCATCGTAGAATTGGTCATGTTGGTTTTGATCATCTTACTCGTGTAAGTGGTTTAGATCTCATACGTGGCTTGCCTAAGCTTAAGGGTGATAGCAATCTAGTATGTTCTTCTTGTAGACATGGTAAGATGATTGCAGGTTCACATCCACCTCTTACCATGGTGATGACAAACGCCTCCAGACAGCTTCTACATCTTGATCTGCTTGGACCATCTCGAGTTCAATCCTTTGGAGGCAAATGGTATGTGCTTGTGATTGTTGATGATTTTTCTAGATACTCTTGGGTATACTTTATGGCATCTAAGGATGAGGCTTTTAGTCATTTTAGAAGTCTTGTTCTTAGGCTTTCTATTGATCATCCAGAGCTCTCAAAGCTATTAGAAGTGATAATGGAACTGAATTCAAAAATGCTTCCTTTGATCTCTTTTGTGCTGAAAAAGGAATTGATCATCAATTTTCATCTCCTAGAGTGCCTCAACAAAATGGTGTAGTTGAAAGGAAAAATAGAACGTTGGTTGAGATGGCTAGAACCATGTTAGATGAACATCACACTCCTAGAAACTTTTGGGCTGAAGCGATTTCACCAGCATGGTTTGTTTCAAACCGTGTGTTTTTGAGATCAAAATTGGGTAAGACTCCATATGAGCTTCGGTTTGGACACAGGCCTACTGTTTCTCACTTTAGGGTTTTTGGATGCAAATGCTTTGTCTTGAAATCTGGAAATCTTGATAAATTTGAAGCTAGATCAATGGATGGCTTTTTCCTTGGATATCCCGCTCATACTCGTGGCTATCGTGTGCTTGTTTTGGAGACTAACAAAATTGTGGAAACTTGTGAATTTACTTTTGATGAGGCTAGTCCAGGCACTAGTCCAAGTGATGCAGTGCACAGACGCTGCATATTCAGTGGGGAGAAAATCTTTGAAGATAATGATGATGTTGAAGATGAGGTCTTGACTATTTCTAATGCACAACAAGTCAGAGCACCTTTGGCACCTACTACTACATCACCTACAAACTAACCATCCTCAAGCTACAACATCATCTGTACATGCTGAAAATGAAGAAGGAGAAGGAGAAGTCTCAAAAGCCAATGCTCCCTTGCACATTCGTAAAATGCATCCATCTCGAACAAATGATTGGAGACCTAAATGAGAGAGTCACTCGATCCAGGTTTATTCATTCTCGACACTCATGCTCATTCTCGCTTTAGTTGCTTCCTTTGAACTCCAAAGATATATCTCATGCATTATCCGACTAATCTTGGATCAATGCCATGCATGAAGAATTAGAGAATTTTGAACGAAATAAAGTCTCGAAAACTTGTCTCACCACCTCCCGATTTTAATGTTATTGGAACTAGATGGGTTTTCAAAAATAAACAAAGTGAGGATGGTGTTGTTGTTAGAAACAAGGCTAGATTGGTTGCTCAAGGTTACACTCAAATTGAAGGCTTAGATTTTGATGAAACCTTTGCTCCTGTTGCTAGAATTGAAGCCATTAGAATCCTTTTAGCTTTTGCTGCATCCAAAGGTTTCAAATTGTATCAAATGGATGTGAAAAGTGCTTTTCTGAATGGCTACATAAATGAGGAGGTTTATGTCAAGCAACCACCTGGTTTTGAAAATCCAAAGTTTCCAAATCATGTGTTCAAACTATCAAAAGCTTTGTATGGTTTGAAACAAGCTCCTAGAGCATGGTATGATAGGCTAAAAACCTTTTTACTTGAAAAGGGCTTTTTAATGGGAAAAGTTGACAAAACTCTTTTTCTACTCAAGCAAGGCAATGATCATCTATTCGTTCAGATTTATGTTGATGATATTATCTTTGGTGGTTCCTCTCATGTTTTAGTGTCTGAGTTTTCAGAAACAATGAGAAAGGAGTTTGAGATGAGTATGATGGGTGAGTTGACATACTTTTTGGGATTTCAAATCAAGCAAACAAAGGATGGTACTTTTGTGCATCAAAGCAAATATACAAAATATTTGCTACATCGTTTTGGGATGGAAAACAGCAAGCCGATCATGACACCCATGGAGAGCACTTGCGCACTTGACCCTGATGAAGATGTTGAGCCGGTTGATCAAAAGGAATATAGAAGCATGATAGGTTCACTTTTGTACCTCACTGCATCAAGGCCGGATATACAATTTGTCGTGGTGCTTGTGTGCTCGTTTTCAAGCTTCCCCACGTGCTTCACATCGATAAGTGTCAAAAGGATTTTCGTGTATCTTCATGGAACTCAAGATTTTGGCATTTGGCTTTGCTTCCTCATGCATTAGTTTGAGATCTTTTTCGATGCTGATTTTTGGAGGATGTAGAATTGATAGGAAGAGCACTTCTGGTTCATGTCACTTCTTGGGAAATTCTCTCATTGCATGGTCATCTAGAAAGCAATCTTACTGCACAATCAATCATTGAATCAATATGTGGTCTGCTGCTAGTTGTTGTTCTCAAATTCTTTGGATAGTAGCTACACTTAAAGATTATGGGGTTATTTTGGATAGTGTTCCTCTTCTGTGTGATAACACTAGTGCAATTTGCATTGCTAAGAACCCTGTGCAACATTCAAGAACAAAACATATTGACATCAGATTTCACTTTCTTAGAGATCATGTTGAAAAAGGCAACATTGTGCTTCATCATGTGGATACTGAACATCAATTGGCAGACATTTTCACAAAACCTTTGTCTTCTTCTCGTTTTGCTTTTATTCGGGGAGAACTTGGAATTGTTCATCCAATGGGATTGTTTTGAGGGGGAGTTTCTTTGCCAAGTTCTTTCACTTAATGAGCTCACTTTATCATATTTCTTTATATGTTATGTAATTGAGCTAATATATGATAATCTAATTGTCTCACTTGAACTAAAAATGACATTGTGGAATTCCCTGGACTGATTACCTATAGCTAAATACTCTGTGATATCTTACTCTTCTAGGCTTGATATTGAATCCTCTTGACAAATTTGGGCTATGAAGCAAGTGTGGTTTCAACTTTACTCTTTCATAAGACCTTTTAATCACTTTTGCATGTTTATAATCAAAGAAAAATGAAAAGAAAAGGGAATCAGTTAAAAAAAAAGGGTTGTTAAAAGCAAAAACCTCAAGTTATGTGCTTCAGGATGCTTTCCCTAAAAGATAAGATGTATGCTTCAAGCATGCCATTCCCTCAAAAGACAAGATGTATGCTTCAAGCATGCCACTCCAAAGAAATAAAAGAAGTATGCTTCAAGCATGCCACATATGCCGCTTCATCGCTTAAAGATTAAATTGGTCCACTAGATTGGAGTTGAAACTACTTGCTCGCCCTGATTTGTTATTTGCTTCAACTTTGAGCCTTTGTTTTTCTACTAAAGGTTTTGCTTAGTACTTGGCTATAGTTGACTGAATTGAGGTTGAGATGCATGTCATTCCCTAACTTGTTAAAATCACATCAAGATCATGTATTTTGCATAATATATGATATATAAGGTTATATGATCGAATGAGCTCATCTTTTTCTATCTTGGCACTCCCTTGTTTCTCTTTGTGAAATCATTGTTTCAGGAAAAATTTTGAACCTGTTCTCTCTTTTACTCTTGATGAATCCATTGTCAAAGGGGGAGAAATTTGGAAATCTTTCTTTGAAAAGTTTAAAGAAAAAGGGAGAGTTGTTAAAATTGAGAATTTTGGGAGAAGTTTGGAGATTTTTTTGAAATTTTTGGGCGCATTGCACATTCACACACATTTTCATTCTCAGGGGGAGATTTTGTTTTGCATTTTGGTCAAAGGGGGAATTCTGTGTTTTCTCTTTGGTCTTTGATCCTTTGGATTTCAAAATCTTTTGTAAAGTGAATGCCAAATGTTCAATTCTAAGTGGTGTTGCCAATGTTTTCATCAAGGGGGAGATTGTGAAATCATGTGCTGAAAAATTGGCTTTGAACTGAAAAATTAACTTAGAATTGGATTTGCAAAATGTGCTGGTGCATGTGCTTGACAATTTGACAAGAAGCAGTAAGTTTCGCTTTTGCGCCGGACCAAGATCTCAAGAAACAGTAAGTTTCCCATCTACAACAGACCAACTTTTTTGGTTCTTTGTAAACATGTTTTTGACAACCTCATTCTTCCTTGTACAACAGACCAACTTTTTTGGTCTGTCGTAAATGTGTTTTTGAAGGTTGTTGTGCCAGACCAAGTTATTGAAAAACAGTAAGTTTTACATGTACGACGGACCAAGTTTTTGGGTCTGTCGTGGACGTGTTTTTCAGATCATAAGCCGAACTCAATTTTACAAGAAACCAGTAAGTTTTGCATGTACCACAGCGGACCAGGATTTTTGGGTCCGCTGAACGGCTTTTTGAGGATTGATTTCGCATGTACAATGTGATCGATTTTGTTGGTCCATCGTAAACGTGTTTTCGCCGGAATGATTTCTTTTTGGAACCGAGAGTTTCACTTGTACAACGGACTGATTTTGTTGGTCCGTCGTGAATGGACTTTTTCTAGGGTTTTTGATTTTGGTCCGTTGTAAACGTGTTTTGCTCGGTTTGGATGTTTTGCAAGATTTGAAATGGTTTGAATTTGAGATTATGAAATTTGTGATGATTTCATGATACTTGTTTTGAAGTGGACTTTATGCAATGCTCATGTGAGTA
This sequence comes from Rhipidocladum racemiflorum, assembly GCA_036346355.1. NCBI lineage: Eukaryota > Viridiplantae > Streptophyta > Magnoliopsida > Poales > Poaceae > Rhipidocladum > Rhipidocladum racemiflorum. The sequence goes on from CM070583.1 coordinate 57,524,407, forward strand.
GTTGCATGGATTGACTTTGAGTCAAGTCGTGGACTTGTGCTCGGATTTGTTTTCGTGGTTTGTTCATGTGCGTGTATTGCTCGAAGACGAATGTGGTCGATGACGGACCGGAACTAGGATCATGGAGGAACAGAGTTTACGGACTAGGTACAGGAGGAACCGAGGTCTTGGTGGTCAAGGATGTCATGCGGGACGTTCGGGCTAAGAGAATGGTGGACATGATGAATGGTTAGTCTCGTGAGATTGGCAGGAGGTGATTCGGTTGCAAATTGTTAGTCACGTGAGTATGGCGGTGGCCATCACGTGCAAAGTGTTAGACACGTGAGTATGGTAGGGTTGCCATACGCGTGCAAGAGTTGTACTCGGCCAAGGAGAGTTGTGTTGGATACGGATTCCTTCTAGGGAATAGGAATCGTATTCAGAACTCCTTGTGGGTTGGTGCTTTAAATAGGTGGGGGGTCTCCTGTTGAAACGCACCAAGTAGAGCTGAGTGCATCAAGCTTTGAGCTTGGTTTTAGGGTTTGTACTCTTTTGATGAGAGTATTTTAGACAAGAAATAAAAATCAATTCTTCCAAGATTTTTGCGCACACAAGAACCCACGCCGCTACAAGATTTTCTGCTTTTGGTTCTTGTTTGCATGCTTGTTCTAGTTCTAGATTGGTTTTTGTTCTTCAAGTTTTATCTTGATTTGATCCATCAAAAACCTCTCTAGGGTATTGATCTAGTGTTTCTCAAAGTCTAGTTGATCAATCTTTTGTTGTTCTTGTTTAATCTTGAAGTTTTGATTAGATTGATTCTCGTCAAGTTCTGGATCAGCAAGCTTGCGAAGCTCATAACTTTTGATCCGTAAGTCCGATCGAGCTGATTCTTTTTGGGTTCGATTCGTATTGGAATCTAGTTTCTTGTGTCCAAATTTCAGATCGTTTCGACGGTTGGATCTCCGGGAATTCTCGTTTTACCAAACCTCTGTCATTCTATTTTTGTCGAAAACGAGGCAATTATTTGGTTCTGTTTTGGGGTGAACTTTTTAATAGGTCAAGAATTTGGTTTTAGCTTCCGCACAATCATTCACCCCCCCTCTGATTGCTATATTCGTATACTTCGATCCTACACCATGTGTTGTAGAACCGTGAAATGGCCTTGAGCACACGCAACTGGATCAGGCGTGATTGCTTTCCTTCCGATGGTCCCGATACCCTGGAGCCTCCCCTCATGGCGAGATCGAGGCACACCAATTGGTTGGGCCTGAGCCATGTAATCGACGCAGAACTCGACGACCTCTTCGGTTGCATAACCTTCGACAATGCTACCCTCCGGACGAGATCGATTTCGTATGTAAGACTTAAGAATTCCCATGTACCTCTCGAACGGGTACATGCTACGTAGGAACACAGGCCCGCACATCTTTATCTCTATCACAAGGTGAACAATGAGATGGACCATGATATCGAAAAATGACGGAGGGCAATACATCTCAAGATTACATAGAGTCATCACCACCTCACCGCAGAGCATCTAGTCCTTCGGGATCGATGACCTTCTGAGCGATTGTGTTAAATAAATAACACAGCCTCGTGATTGTCTCTCGGACCTTGACTGGCAAAATACTTCTAATTGCAATAGGGAGCATTTGTGTCATCAAAACATGACAATCATGAGACTTCATGCCAATTAATTTTAAATCTTGCATTGAAACAAGTCTCTTCATGTTGGACGAGTAGCCGGACGGAACTTTCACACCATGCAAGCACTGGCAAAGTTCAGTTCTTTCGGCCTTTGACAGAGTGTTAACGGTCTCTTTTGGTGCTAACTCAGGTCTTATGCCCATATCGACTAAGTCAAGTCGTGCGTTGATACCATCCTTTGTTTTGCCCTTAATGTTTAGTAGGAGACCAATTAGGCTATCACAGACATTCTTCTCCACGTGCATGACATCGATGCAATGGCGAACTTCTAGGTGCTCCCAGTAAGGTAGGTCCCAAAAGATTGATCTCTTCTTCCACAAGCTCTTCTCACGGGTCGACCTTGCTTTACGTCCCTTTCCATGTGTAACATCCAAATCCTTAACAAAGTCATGAACATCTCTCCCGCTAAAAGGCCTTGGAGCTGAACCGTTTTCGTTCGTCCCATCGAATAGTCTCTTTATCTTGCGGTATGGGTGTTTCCTCCCAAGGAACCTACGGTGACGCATGTACACGGTTTTACGTGAGTGATTCAGCCACACACTCTCAGTATCATCTAGGCAGTGAGTGCAAGCCTTGGCACCTTTTGTACTCTGGCCCGACAGGTTAGCAAGTGCAGGGTAATCATTTATGGTGCAGAACAACAAGCAGTGCAAAGTGAAGTTCTCTCGTTTGTATGCATCCCAAACCTGTACCCTAGGAACCCACAATGTTTTTAGATCTTCCACCAATGGAGCTAGGTACACATCAATATCGTTCCCAGGTTGTTTCGGTCCTTGGATAAGCACAGACAATAAAATGTATTTCCGCTTCATACACAACCAAGGAGGAAGGTTGTAGATACAGAGATTCACGGGCCAAGTGCTATGCCGGCTACTCATGTTACCGAAAGGATTCATTCCATCTGTACTTAGTCCAAACCTTATATTCCTCATCTCCGCAGCGAATTCTTCATACCTCCTATCGATGTTTCTCCACTGGGTGGAGTCACAGGTGTCTTAGCATTCCATCGTTCTTACGCTTCTCTAATGCCAACACGCCAGCTTTGCCTCCTTTGGGTTAGCGAACAAACGCTCAATCGGGAATTAGAGGCAGATACCATGCCATCTTAGCAGGAGTTCCATTCTTCACCTCCTCATCGGAATGACTCTTACGCTTGTACCGGGATGCGTTGCGCTGCACACCGGACATACATGCAAGTTTCCATACTCTTTGCGGTATAGGATACAAATCGCTCGGACATGCATGTATTCTTTCTACCTCCATTCCCAAGGGACAAAGAACCTTCTTGGCTTTGTAGGTTGTTGTCGGCAACTCGTTTCCCTCTGGAAGCATGTCGCCAATAGACGTAATTATTTGTGAAACTCTTGTCCGACCAACCACCGCTTGCCTTCAATTTCATAGCTTCAAGCACGGACGACAACCTTGTGTATTTCACCTTGCAACCAGCAAACAAAGGTTTCTTCAAGTCCTCCATCAAACCTACGAATTTTTCATATTCCCTTTCATCACGGTTCCCTTCTCGTCAAGCAAAGATCTGGTCCAGATTGTCATCATGCAACATATCCTCGCTTCGAGCGTAATCAATGTGATCATCCTAAGATATCGTTGACTTCGTCGAAGATGTTAATAGTACCACCGCTTCTTGTATATTCTGCTCTTAGCCGGATCGGTCCAACATGTATATCCCTTTTGAAACCTCGCATAATCAAGTGTGCTTCAATCTGCTACCGAGTTTCAAACGCTATCATATTCTCGCAATCGATGCATGGACAAGACATATATTGCACTCCCTTATTAAACATGTCCTCCTCTGCAGCTCTTCTAAAAGTGGAGACGCCATTAATGTACTCCACACTCGTACGGTCCCCAGCGTACATCCAGCTTCGATCCATCTATGCTACACATGTAATATCGATCCAATTAGAACCCTCTTTTCAACTGATTAAGTAAACTTTCCTTAACAAGTCAGAGCTTCAAAATAATATTGCAATTATAACGTCCAATTACTAGCTAGCTTAGATCACCACCAAAACATGGATCTACAAGCTAGATCTAAACAATCTTAAATTTCTTACATAACCAAGCTAGATATTGAATTAATATATATAAGGCAATTTTATATCCAATACTAACCTTAGATCTGAATTAATATATATAATGCAATTATCCATTACTAACCTTAATTACATCACCAGAATCACCTATTATTTAGGCTACAGAGGCAGTTGTATTGCCAAACCGTCGGTGATATAACGGTCTTAGCATTCTATCCCAGCAGGTGACCACAACATCGAACTTGCGTTCGGGCCTATATATAGGCAAGCTTTATCACAGACGGTTCTATGTAATAACCGTCTGTCATATAGTAAAGATTACAGACGGCGATGTGTACCAACCGTCGGTGATATTATACAAACGGTTATGTAAACTAAACCGTCTGTGATATATAGGTATATCACAGACGGTTATTTCAAAAACCGTCCGTGATGGCAGACGAGGAATGGTGTGTGATAGTTTTACTGACGGTTGGTTTATAGAATCGTCTGCGGATAGCGCCAGGTCCGCTCTTCGCTCTTTCGCTTTCCTCGCGCCTTTGAATGAGAACTATTAAATCGCCGCTATTGATCGAATTTGATCAACACATTACTGCATCGCCGCTAGCACCTCCTCTCGCTCGCCAGCTAATGGCATCTCCCGCAAGCTCTCCTTCGTCCGGCGCCGCTCCACCATCACCTCCTCGGCCGCCGCTTACGCTGAAACGCAAGCGGGAAGAGGAGGAGGAGGAGCGGGAGGAGGACGAGGAGGAGGAGGAGCGGGAGGAGGACGAGGAAGAGTCAGAGGAAGACGACGACGTCATGCACTGGGGGAGCTCAGATGACGACGACGACGACGGTAGCCCACCGTGGCGCGATGACGACGACGATGGCAGCCCACCGTGGAGCGACGACGACGACGATGGCAGCTCGCCACCGCCTCCGGACGACGATGATTATTTTAATTTATAAGTAATAATATATATATAATGTAGTAATGTAATGAAATGTTTTATGTTATAAAATGGTCATTTATTCTGATGGTTATCAAATTTCATTGGGAGAAACTTACACCCGGACGTTCGATTCTCGTTTTTTTTTTCGGACGCCGCGCAACATTTTTTTTTTGAACGTATGAAACAATTTTTTTAACGTTATGAAAAAAAAATTAACGTATGAAACTTTTTTTTTACTGTTTGTTGAAGAAAAATGTTTCACACGTAGAAAGAAAATGTAGCGAAAAAAACAGACGTCCGATCACTAGCAATTTCGAATTTCATTATGTTATAAAATGGCTGTTACTATTTTTCGTCCTATCTATCAGCGAATTATGGCCTTCGATGAAAATACGTAGTTCGATAAAAACATCAAAATGTTATAATGCAGTACACAGACGGTTATAAACACAAAACGTCTGTGATATAAGCAATATCAGAGACGTTTATAAACACAACCCGTCTGTGCTTATATCACAGACGGTTGTATAGTAAAACCGTCTGTGATATTACTTTATATCACAGACGGTTTTTTTATAGAACCATTTGTGATAATATCACAGACGGTTTGGGAGGGAAGGGTTGGAAAAGACCCGGCTCTTTGGAGCCTCCTCAACGGAGACGTAGGATTCCCTCAAGAATCCGAACTCCGGGAACAAATCCGCGTCTTTACCTTACTTTACTTAAGCTTGTTTCCTTATTTAGTTGTTATATCGTTCTTAGATTGCTTCTCAAGTTCTTTACTCTCAGTGATCAATTGTCCGTGTCTAAAGTCGATCGGACATTCCAAACTGGTATCAGAAGTTCCGATTATATCGGAAGTTACGATCCAATACCGGAAGTTCCGATACTCTTTCCGCTGCGACAAATTTAGTTTAAACTTTAAACTGCCTATTCACCCCCCCTCTAGGCAACTTTCTCATCTTTTTCAAAGATTTCCATCAGTTTGCAACGATACATGGCTACGTTTACAAAACGCTACTAAGGACTCGCTAACCCAAACGCCGAACCTGCAGAATAAATTCGGCGAGGTTGAAAGACGACGGTTTTAAGCCGGAACCGGGCTTCGACGGCAAACGAAGACCAAATGAACACCAAGGATGGACCAAAACAGTAAGGGATGACCCACCGGACGCGACAACACGGCTAGAACGAACTAAAATAACTGGCGTCAAAAGACGGCTCGCGACGGCGGCAAAAGACGGCCTAATTATATAAAAAAAATTCCGGAGGATGGGATGGCAAAAGGGGAATGACCATCACGTAGAACGCGACGAGATGAACTCAACGGTATAGGCGGATTTTGCGGCACCCCAACGGATTGATCACAAACTACCGATTAACGGGTTTCGGATCCAAACTTCAGACGGCCATAACTTCTAGAATAATGATCAGAACTTAACGAAATTTTACCGAGCTATATGGGACCAAGAGGAACACTTTGACATAGGTGGCTCAAAGTTTTACCATATGGATCAGCGGGGAACACACGAGGATGATTGTCGCTGTCTGAAACGTAGTCTCATCGGAGAAAATAATTTTCTGCGCAAAATCCAGAGACGAAAACCATGGGTTAGGATGTGCATCATGTAGAGGACATCAAGGAGAGTCTACAGTAAAAATTTCACGGCGAAACTCGAAAAATTTAGGGAGATATGGCCTCGGCAAGATTCGAGATTGAAACAGCCATAACTTTTGATTCCGTGAGACAAATTGGACGAAATTTTGAGGATAGATAGATGGGACATCATATCTCACTATGATGAAGACAGATCTCGAAAAGAGTCGATGAGCTGATGGCAATCGTGCTCCAAAGTTCGACCGGCGTTTGGGCGACATCCGGGGAATGAGAGCAAAGTTTCTCGTGTTTGGAAGATGTCCATGGGACTTGAGACGTGTGGGAGAGGCCACGGGTGGTCTACTAGGGCTTGGTGTGGTGGCTAGGTCAAGAGGAATCAAGAAAAACCGAATTTGGAGGTGTTTTGATCGGATCCGGCATTAATACAAACACCTGGCGTGCGTTGCGCGGTTTCGGGGCGACGTGGCCGCACGAGGGGCGTCGGATCTGCATCCGGTGGCTCGCAGCGGAGGGCGACGCGGCCTGGCCCGGTGCGAGCGTGGCGGCAGGCGGCTGGCCTGGCCGGCTTTGCTGGAGCTGGCCGAGCGGCTAGCCGGGCCGTGGTGGGTAGTGGGCGGAGGCGTGGTCGGGCCGGGTGGAGGAGAGAGAAAGAAAGAGATTAGGCCCACTGTCAAACCAGATTTTCCAGCTTTTTCCAATAAAAATAATTCCAACAATTAAATTAATTCATTTGGGGCAATAAAAATTCTAGAAAAATTTTAGAAAATATTTTGAGACATTGTTAACTCCAATAAAATATTTGCAACAGGACTTTATATAAATTTTTTAGATATTTAATTAATTTCCATAAAAGGGCTTAATACAAATCGATTTCGAATAAATCCAATAAATAGCAAACGAGCTCCGAAAAATCTCAAAAATTACAGAAGAATTTCTTGAAGCACAAGGAACCAAAATAAAATTAAATTTCTTTTATTTGAAGTATAAAATAATCAAATTAAATTGTTTTAGCTTTTAGAAAATTCAAATCAAGCTTTATAAACGCGAGAAAATCAACGAAATTTTTTGGGAAGCTAAACTAAACCGAAAATTTTTTAAAACCCAAATTTTTGGGATGTTACAGTTAAGCCACTGGGAAGAGAGGTCAAAGGAGGATGGAAGCCGTTGTGAACTGAGAAGCCGACAGGTTGAGAACAGCAGATAGGAAGGAGGAAGGAGAGCAAGTGCGCGTGAAAATGACGGGGAATGAACCCCATATTTATAGGGGTAAAATCCAGTGGTAAAGGTGGGTAATTTTTGGCAACATTATGCTAGTTAATGCACGAAGATGTACGGTCACACAGTTTCGCGAAAAAATAACTGCAGGTGGCTCAAAAATCGCTGAGAAGTTGGAACAATAAAAGTTATTGCGGACTATTTTTCTTGTTCATGGTACTCCTTTCTGTCTAGTTGTAGCTTCTATTTTCCTTGTTCGTTGTACTCCTTTGCAATAAAGAAAGTTGTTGTGGACTATAATATTTTTCCATTATATGCTAGTTCATATATCAAATAGCAAATCTCATTCATTCTTACAAAAAATTACCTTCAAACACGATATCTTACGGCCCGCTGAAAAGCCTTAAGCGTTATAGTTTGTTATAATACCTAGGGTTATTGCGCTAGTGCATTTTAGATGCAAAGAAAGGTGTAAACAAAATATTTTTCCATTATGGGCTAGTCCATATGTCAAATAGCAAATGCCATCCATTCTTACAAAAAATTACCTTCAAACACGATATCTTACGGCCCGCCGAAAAGCCTTAAGCGTTATAGTTTGTGATAATACTTAGGGTTATTGCGGTGCATTTTATATGCAAAGAAAGATGTAAATAAAATATTTTCCCATAATATGATAGTCCATATATCAAATAGCAAATGCCATCCATTCGTACAAAAAATTACCTTCAAACATGATATTTTACGGGCTCCCGAAAAGGCTTAAGCGTTTCATTAAATACATGCTTCTTATAGCCATTTGGTTTATTCAATTGGGTTCATTCATAAATATTTTTGAAAAAATGCGACATCTAAGACCCTAGGAACAAGTGATATTTACTTCATGATTTTTTGAGCCATGGTTTGTATAGTTTATTCAGAATTCATAAAAGGGTCTTTATGTAAACTTAATGTATACAATTTAATTTTGCATGCAACATAGCACTTTTTGTGAGATATTACGAATCCTTATAGTGTAATAAACATTTACAAATTTATTTCGTTTGATTCGGTGCTTGCAAAATCACAAAACCCTTAAGCTGGACTTTGTAGCCTGATGAACGAGCTATATTTATCTCTGTAGCTCGTTGGTTGGGCTACAGAGGCTCTGTAGCCCAACCAACGAGCTACAGGGGTATATTTCTGGAAAAAAATTCGTAGTATTTTTTTGTAATTTTAAATAAAAGCTGTATTATTAAAAAAAAATCGCCCATTAGGGCTACATGTGCAATATGGGTAAATTGCTAGACATGGATGGAATCAACATATATGTTGGGATGATATGTGTCATGAGTTCCTAAACCTATCACGTAGGTCTGCAAACTTGCAATTTGATTTGATCATATCTCTAAACTTACAAAGTTGAATCATTTAGATCCAAACTTGTAACTCAATCTGTTATCTCATTAAACATTAACGCTTTTATCACTCATGTTCCCAACCTTGCAATCTGATTAAAACTTGTAACTCGTTTTCCATGTGGGACAGTTGGTAGATCATGGAAACATTAATAATGTATCATTTATTAATCTTTCAAACAATTCTTTGAGTGGCTCACTACCTTCAGATATTGGTGGCTCACTACTCAGATTTTTCTTAGGACAGTAGCACTGTTAGAATTTTTTTAATTTTTTTATGGTTGGTCATCCTTTAAATATTTGATGACAACATTATTAATGCATTAAGACCATCCACAAAAATTTTCAAAATTGTCTAGCTTGGTTTGTACCTTTTTCATTTGGTTAAAATTTGCCGGTTAGTCTTCAGTAGCACTTTCCAAATTTTTAAAAACTCTTCAAGATTGATCATTATGTGAAAATTTTATGAGAATATTATGAATCTGTTAGGACCATCCAAATTTTTTTTCAAAATTTTCTAACGTGGTTTGCATCATTTTTCATTCGGTTGAAATTTGCCTGTCAGCATTTTATCAGGACAGTAGCACTGTTGATCATCACCTCCAATTTTTATGAGAACATTATTGATGTGTCAGGAACATCCAAACAAAATTTCAAAAAAATTTAACGTTGTTTGAACCATTTTTTATTCAGTTGAATTTTACCGAGATTTCGATTTTTTTGGAACTATTTTTTTTTGAACGAAATTTTGGAATTTTCGTTTTGAAATTTACCGGATTCAAATTTTAATTTTTGGATTTTGTTCGGACTTCATCCGAAATACCGAGATTTCGTCGAAATTTTGAATTTCGGTGACCGAGATGAAACCCTAAACGAGATTTTTAACCCTGTCAGAATGAGCAATCTATTTTATATGACAATTGTTCAGTCCGGGCACCATGTCCATGAACTGAGAGTGATAGCAACGAAAAAAAAGCTTGGCGGGACCCAGTGGTCATGCACTCCCCAAAGGCCCCTCCTTTGCACGTCGCGACACCACCACGCTCGCACGTTGCACGTCACGTACCCGGGACAGCGGTAAATCCGGTAACCGGTGGCTCACAGCGACTGGACCGCAGCCCCGACCCCACCTGCAGGGAGCCACCCAGCTGCCTCCCGTTTCAAACGAATGGTGAAAACAGCGGGCCCACAGGCAGGAAACGGCTTGGCGGGACCCAGCTGTCATCCACCCGCAGCGGCTCCGGCCCCATCCACGCCCCGCCATGGAGACACTCCTCCGCGCGCGCACGTGAGAAACCACACCCGCTAGGTAGGGCAGGAGTAAATGTTCGGGCCCCACCACTTCGCGGGTCCACCTGCAGTGAAAGAGCACTCCCATTTTCCTCACGCGCTCCTCTGTGCACGCCGCCGCACATGACGGCCCACACAGGCCACAGCACCCTCCATGACCCAGCCAACCAAGTACAAGTACGCGCTGATCTTCTTACTCGCCTTCAAACACTTACCGACAGGTGGGGCCCAGGATTGGACGTTTACGCAGGTGGGACCTTATTTCATTCAGTGTGTATGCCTTGTCTAGGAGTGTGGTTAGTAGGAAAAACAGGAGCGCCTCCTTCCCACTCTGTGAGTACCCTGGAATGGGCTCTCCGCCTTTAAATACCCCCCAATCCCCTCCTCCTCCCTCAGAGCACAGCTCGAGCCGACGCGACACGGCGACAGAGCGATCGAGCGGGCGAGAGAGTAGGTCGTGCGAGCGAGTAGGTTAGGCTGTGTTCGATTCGTTCGGTGAGGGGAGGCCATGGCACCACTGAGGGCGGCGCGCGAGGTCGAGGTGGAGAGGGACGCCCGGATCTCGGAGGTGGCTGAGTGGGCCGACGAGGCGGGGGGAGGGACCTCGTGGGAGGCAACGGAGGAGGGGGTGAGGATGCTACGGTTCGGGAGGAAGCGGTTCAGGCAGTCGCCAGGGGCAGGGAGGAGGCGGCAGCAGCGGGGGCGGTCGAAGGCGGCGCCGGCGCCACGGGATCTGGAGCATGGGAGCTCGCCGTCGCGGGCCCTGTCGGGAGGTTTGGAGGAGTCAACGGTGGATGGGACGGCGGAGAAGCCCGAGATCTGCGGTTACGGCGGGACGGCGGAGAAGCCCGAGATCTGCGGTTACGGCGGCGAAGGCAACGTGCTGAAGGTGAGAGAAAAACTCTTTTGTGGTTCCCTTTGGTTGCTTTTGTTGGAAACAATCTTTGGCATGCAGAAGTTGGTGGTTTTGTTAGTAAGCTGTACGTGGTGCTGATCATTTCGAAAGCTTTGCTTGTACATTGTACGTTTCAGACGAGGAGGACGAGGGGAGCCCCGAGGGGGCCGCGCGAGCCCAGAGCACTGGGCATCCAGATCCGGGAGGTGGGAGGAGGATCCCTGTCGCCGTGGGGGGAGGTGGCGTCTGCGCTCAGGTCCGGGAGGAAGCGGCTGTTACCGTGGGAGGAGGTGCCGTGTGCGCTCCGGTCCGGCAGGAAGCGGCTCAGGCAGCTGCCTAGGCCTAGGGCGGGGCCGGCACGGGATCCGGTGGTTTCGATGTCGTCTGCCCCGTCGTCGGGAGGCGTACCGCGGGTGGCGCCGCGCAGCAGCGCCGAGATGATGGAGGAGGAGGAGGTGGCCCCGCAGCACATCGCGGCCGAGGTTGGGGAGGTGGCGGCTCGGCCCGCCAAGGGCGAGGAGGAACCGTCGATGATGGACGTCACGGCGGAGAGCAACGGCAACGTGGCGAACGTGAGAATAGAGATCCCCTCTCCTTTCCCACTCGTCTTTATAGTCTGCCATTTTTGTTGCTTCTGCATGCAAGAGCTAGCTGTACGGGGCAACCGTCTTTAGAAACTTTATAGAGTGCCCCGCTTTCCGTTGTGCGCAGTGCGACGGCGCGAGGGACGGCCCCGAGGGACGGCGGTGGTGCGCGCGCTGCGGCGAGAGGACCTACTGCACCGCCTGCGACGTCGACAAGAACCACCGGTACGAACCTCCTGGTAGTCCTCGTCGCCCAAGCTAGTCCCGTCAAATCAATCGCTTTCTCCATCGATCCACATATTTCTTCCTTACTTTTTACCAGTCCATTGTTTCTTGATGTCGCAACTGTGTCATGGATGGATATACGTTGCTTCAGCTTTGGTAGGTGCCAAGCAGGGATCTCAGAGCCCCAGAGCAAGAATGCATGCTACATGTTGCACTACCTGCTGCCGTGTTTGTCGGAGCTCAACAAAGAGCAACAGGCCGAGAAGGAGACGGAGGCCAAGATCCAAGGTAAATATACTCCCAAGTACTAACCCTAGCTAGAGAGATCTTCACAACAACATGAACAATCTAATTAATCTACCCCCGGAGACTTGTGAGATTCATCTTTTTGATCCCCAAATTCACAGGGGTACCCTTGTCAAATCTGGAGCATAGAGCAGGCTGTCTACCAGAAAGATGAGAGGGTCTTCTGGTACGTACGCGCTGCATGCTCCTGTGTTATGCTTGCATCGCGCAGTGCTACTTCTACCATTTCCCGAACAATTTTATCGACCTTTGCTGATATCCTCTTTCTTTCTTTCCAATCTGCACCAGCAACAATTGCCACACATCGATCTACGATCTCCACAGGAGTTGCCCAGATTGCGGCTATGAACTGTGCATCCTCTGCTGTAAGGAGCTTCGCGAGAACCGTCTCCGAGGTTGCTGCGAGGATATCGACAACGATTTCCCCGACTATGGATTGGACTACTTGCATGGCGGCGAAAGAGGGCAGCCAGACACATCAAACGGTGAAGATACGAGGGGCTTGTTAAGAACGGGAACGAAAACTAAAATAGCCGAGTGGCTGGCTATAACGCAGTTCAATGTTGCTACCGTCGGTAGTATCCCTTGTCCTCCAGCCGAGCTTGGTGGATGCGGTGGTCCTGTTCTCAATTTGAAGCGGTTCTTTCCAGGAAACTGGCTCTCAGATCTTGAAGCAGAAGCCTCTACTTTGTATGCTACATTTAATATGTTCGAGCCTGTTGATATAACGACTGACGACGATGCCCACGTTTGCTCCTGCTCGAGCAGTTCTGAGAGCACAAAAGAAGCTGCTTCCAGGGAGAATTCAGCAGATAATTACATATATTACCCGTCATCGGATGATAGCAAGCCAGACGACCTCAAGCACTTTCAGAAACACTGGGTGAGAGGAGAACCGGTGGTTGTTCAAGGCGTACTCCAAAAGATGTCAGATTTAATCTGGGAGCCACGAAATATGTGGTCTGAGATACATGGCGATGCTACGGGTTTGGATCAAGAGAATGTTAAGGACCTTAAGGCTATAGATAGCCTTAATTCTTGTGAGGCGAGTAGCTTATTTGTTGTTAACTCTGCTAGTTTTCATTAACTATTACTGTTATTTTCTAGTTTAAATGATATATATGCTACATTTTTTTATAAGCTAGTTGTTTGTTTGAAGTGAAGAAGTTTAAATTAATTATGAGCTCTTTTACAGTACACTAAATTGAATATATATGAACCGTTCATTCTTTTATATCTAATGGATCAGATCAACTGGAGTTTATTTATACTTCATGTACTGCATATTATATACTACCAGTATAATGCACCATAAAATTTCTCTAAATTATACGATATATACTGTAGTGTTTCTAAACCATGAATGTCTTAAAGAATTAGTTAAAAGACTGAGCATATTTTCCTTTACATTGATGTGAGCCTTTCGAAGCTATCTATCTACATCACGCAGCTGGAGTTAAATCTTGTTGTTTCTGCTCCCTTTTCTTATATATCTTCCTTTTGTTTTACGGTATAAAAAGCTAATGTTTGCATTTTATGTTTTCCAGGTCGAAATAGACAATCGTGAGTTCTTCAAAGGTTACTATAACGGTCGAATGTATCCCAATCGTTGGCCTGAAATGCTAAAGCTCAAGGATTGGCCTACTTCAAACCACTTTGAAGAGCTTTTGCCCAAACATGGCGATAAATATATCAACTCATTGCCTTTTCAACCTTATACTAACCCAAAATCTGGCTTCCTCAACGTTTCCACATTCCTTCCCAGTGACGTAATAAAGGTTGATTTGGGCCCAAAATCATATATAGCATATGGCTTCACGCAAGAGCTTGGTAGAGGAGATTCTGTTACAAAGCTTCATTGTGACTTATCTGATGCTGTAAGTGAGAGAACTGTATGACTAACAACTGAAAAGCTTTATATATCATGATTCATTGATACGTACTGAGTGGTTCCACTTTCGATTGCCTTACTATTCCATTTACTCTTCTAAATAAATATTTTAATCACCTTTACTACATGAAATGATAGTCCCTCCATTTTCATCTTATTTTCACTGGTTGTTTCACTTGTTTGTGTAATGTTAGGTGAATGTATTGATGCATACTGCCAAGGTTGACTCTTCTAAGTGGCAAGAACGTGCTATCGCGAAGCTTAAAACAAAACACAAGGCCCAGGATAGGGAGGAATTGGAGAACATCACTGAACTAGATACGGATGTTGACACAATAGATGAGCCATCGATGGAGGGTGAGGAGGGTGCTCTGTGGGACATTTTCAGAAGGGAGGATGTCCCAAAATTAAAAGATTACCTTAGGGAGCACTCAAAGGAGTTTCGCCATACACATTGTTCGCAAGTGAATAAGGTTAGTCCTGGTGTAGTGATTAAGGAAAGCCCCTGAACATACTCCCTGCCATGACAATTTGTTTCTCTCTGAATTTATGTTTTGATATAGGTGTATAACCCAGTGCATGACGAAATGTTTTATCTAACAAAAAGGCACAAAAGGATTCTTAAAGAGGAATATGGTGAGTTGTACTAGCTGTACAATATACAATCTATACATTGTTCAACGCAAACTACACTATTGTATCATTCAAAACTGGTAATGTGTTTCCCAGGAGTAGAGCCTTGGACCATAATACAAAAGCTTGGAGAAGCAGTTTTCATACCTGCTGGTTGTCCTCATCAAGTACGGAATCTTCAGGTATGAGCTCTTTTATAGTGGATTAAAATCAATATAAACCGTCTATTCCTTTGAATCTAATGGTTGAAATCAATTTAGATCTAGTTATACTACCACCTGTAGTATTAGTAGTAAAATTCAGAAAGAGGTACAAGGGTAAAAAGATTCTATCATATTATTTGTCCTCTACGGTAAAACACGTCATGTGATCCTGATGAATGGCGGATGAATGAATAAGAAGCCATTTAAGATCATCAGGTATTTGGTGAATCCAAAACTGTGAATGAATTAAAAAACATCTAAAATACCTTTGATGAATGGATAGAAAAACCCTAAAATACCCTCGAGAATGGATGGTTAGATTTGATTTCTACCACCACTATTTACTATCTATGCTATCCACTGTAAAATTTCTCTCAGGTATATCTTTCGAGCATACTCTACTAGTGTAAACATGTTATTGTTGGTAAATGAACTGGATTAAATTGACAACTCTGTGAGTAATTGTGACAACTCTGTGAGTAATTGTGTTCTTTTGTTTCTTTTATAGTCTTGTACCAAGATTGCCATGGACTTTGTTTCGCCAGAGAATGTAAGAGAATGCCTACGTTTAATTGAAGACTACCGCTCGCTACCTGAAAAGCACAGGGCAAAGGAAGACAAACTAGAGGTAAGACTTATGTTTATCCTTATGCTTTTTGTTGAAACATTCCTTGATAGAAATAATGTTAGAAAGAACGCCCCAATTTCTGAAACTCTCAGCTTTGTTGCCGGTCTGAAACTTTGAACTTTGTTACCGAGGGTTTCTAAAGTTCAGAGCTACCGCAACCAGAAATCAGCAATCGGTTTGGCTATTCAGGACAGAACAAAAACAGAAATTTGCTTCAAATTACCACGGCTTTTCTGGTCTTTTATTGCACATATTTAAAGACTAAGGTTTACAAATAATCGACTTGATTACAGACTCAAGAACTGACTCGGATCACAATCTCTGAATTCAACTCGGATGTGAGTACTGTAGCTCTACCGGCAAAACCGAACTCTGGACAAAACGCAAACCCGAAGCATTACAACTTTAGACTCTGACTTAACCTAAGAACAAACTCAACACAAATAGTTTAGCTTACATTTCACCTTCCTAAACTTGGTGTGTATCTTTCACTCCTAATTTCTGCAGCATCTCCAGAAATCTAACAAGCTCGAGAGCTTTAGTTAATACATCTACTCTCTATTCTTCCGAGCTAACATGAACCACTTCAATTTTTTCAGCCTCCACACATTCTCGGATGAAATGATACCTTGTATCAATATGTTTGCTCCTCTCATGATGCACTGGATTTTTACATAGGATATTGCCGATCTGTTATCAATCCTTAATTCAAACAGTAGATCTTCAGCAGATTACCTATTAGCCGAGCAAGCCATGTACCTTGATATGCGGCTGTATTTGCTGCTATATACTCACCTTCTCAAGACGAAAAAGCAACTATTTTCTGCTTCTGTGACAGCCAAGTAATTAAGCTTGAACCAAAAAGAAAACAGTACCTGTAGTGCCTTTTCTATCATCAATATCACCAGCTAAATCACTGTCACAGTACCCAATTAATCTTGGCTCCCCATTGCTCTCTTTCTCATAGCAGCAACCAAAACTCAGTGTGCCATTGCCGTACCTCAGGATGTGCTTCACAGTAGCAAAATGCTGAGTTGTAGGAGCTTCCATGAACCGGCTGACAATACCAACAATATAAGCTATGTCCAGTCTTGTATTTACCAAATACCGTAGACTTCGAACAATACTTCTGTACATTGTTGCATCTACTGCAGGGTCATTGCTTTGCTTACTTAATTTTAGCCGATTCTCCATGGGTGTTTAATAGGGATTACAATCTTTCATGCCTGATAACTTGACAATCTTAGCTGCATACCCAGCTTGGCATAAATATACCTTGAACCGATTATTTCAAATCAATTCCTAAGTAATAGCTTAATAGGCCAAGATCACTCATACTAAACAACTTATTCATCTGAACCTTGAACTCAATAATATCACCCAAAGTTGAAGATGTGATAATCAAGTATGTTTATGCCAAGGGCGACAGGAGTGACTTCATGGGAGGTCCAGCCAGCTTAATGCTAGTGTCTCACTGGGAGTTGTTAGTTTCTCTTTTGCGCTTGCTGCTAGCTAGTATTTCCTTAGGTGCGCTTCTCCCTTTCGTGGTCTTACTTTTGTCGTATGGGGGATGTAGTTCGTCTTTTGTCGGTCCCGGTGGTTGTGGTAGCCGGTTGAACCTTCTCTGTAAGGGAGTTTCGCGCCTGTCCGTCCCCGTTGTAAGGTTGTTCCTCCTACCTTCATGGATGATCAATGAAGTTCTCGCAGCCCTTGAGGCTTTGTGTGTTCCTTGCCCGCTGGTGCCGAGTTTGCGTCTTCAGTTGCAGGTACAAACGTCGGCCTACTCAGCCTTGCAGGCGGCTTCGACAGACAAACGCCTTCACTCCACAGGCAAGCAGGGTGAACGGCCTTTTGATGGGTGACTGTCGTATTCTCTGCTGGAACGTCAGAGGCCTTAATGCCCCAGCAAGAAGGGCAGTTGTGAGGGAGCTAATCAAGGAAGCCAAACCAGCAATTGTCTATCTGCAGGAGACAAAACTCCAACAGATTACTCCTGAGCTAGTCAAGGAGATTCTAGGGCCTCAATTTGAACAAGACTTCGCTTTCCTGCCAGCGAGCGGAACAAAAGGAGGGATACTCCTTGCATGCTCGGACGCGTTGTTCTCCCTCTCTCAGGCATCCTGCACCACCTACACATTGTCGGCGACCTTAACAGATACTAGGACAGGGACTCCCTGGGCTTGCACTGGAGTTTACGGTCCGCAAACTGAATTAGAAAAAATGGCTTTCTTGCAAGAACTAAGGCAGCTCCAGGGGCTGCTACTCCCCAAGTGGTTAATCATGGGAGATTTCAACATGATCTATCGCTCAAGAGATAAAAACACAGGGATTCTAAACAGGCGCGTAATGCAAGCTTTTAAGAACATGCTAGATGTGACCCAACTAAAGGAAATAGAGCTCGTGGGGAGAAAATTCACTTGGAGTAGTGGAACAGCCACCCCTACTCAAACGAAAATCGACAGGTTTTTCGTATCCAAGGATTGGGAGATACATCACCCGTTGGTCTTTCTGCAGGCACTTTCTTCTTCAATCTCCGACCACAGTCCTCTACTGCTGTCAAACCAGGCTGCGGCAAAATGCCATTCCTTTCGTTTTGAATCCTTTTGGCCAAAACTGTCGGGATTCATGCAGGTGGTGTAGGATGCCTGGTTCAAGCCGGTTCGTTCCTCCGAGGTTTTCCGGCGCTTCCACATAAAGCTCTGCCGAACAGCCAAAGCTTTAAGGCTTTGGAGTCGCAGCATCATAGGGGATGTTTGGCTACAGTTGGCCATCGCAGGTGAAATCATTTTTCAACTAGACAGAGCTCAGGAGGGAAGAGATCTCTCTCCTCAGGAGTTGGCCTTCCAAAAACTTTTAAAGCTAAGGTTGTTGGGATTGGCAGCAATTCAGAGGCTTAGACTAAAGCAAGCCGCCAGGCTCAGCTTTATCAGGGAGGGAGATGCAAATTCAAAATTCTTCCATGTTAGAGTGATCAACCGTAGGCGCAAAAAACACATCAACTCCCTGCAATCTGATCAAGGCCTGATCACTGGAAATCAGAGACTTCACCAAGAGATTTTTAACCACTTCAACAGCCTCCTTGGTTCAGCTCAAAACAGGGACTTTACTATTAACTGGACGCTTCTACAACCGTCCTCGGTGTGCCTACAGCCCTTAGAGCAACCGTTCACCATGCAAGAGCTTAAGGAGGCGGTATTTTCAACTCCGTCTGAAAAAGCGCGGGCCCGGATGGGTTCACAGGGTTGTTCTACAAAAAATGTTGGACCTTAATAAAAGAGGACCTCTTCACAGTAGCAACAGGCTTTTACAACCAGAATGGAGGGAATTTGCATCTTCTCAGTTCAGCTTCCATAGTGTTAATCCCAAAAAAACAGGATTGTGCAGCAGTAGCGGACTTCAGACCAATTAGTCTCATTCATAGCGCGGGAAGGATTATTTCAAAGCTTCTAGCAAACAGATTGGCGCCTTACCTGCACTCTCTCATTTCGGCAAACCAAAACGCCTTCATTAGAAACAGGTCAATTCATGACAGTTATCTCTTGGCAAAAACTCTAATCGCCGATCTTCACACCAAGAGAACGCCGTCGCTCTTTGTCAAGTTGGACATCTCTAAGGCGTTTGACTCCCTGAGCTGGGAATACCTGCTAGAGGCTCTCTCTTTTTTTGGCTTTGGCCAAAGGTGGCGAAATTGGATTGCCCGAATCCTAGCGGCTTCCTCTTCCAGAATCCTTCTAAACGGAGCACCAGGAGAAAAGGTTTTACACAGGAGGGGTTTAAGGCAGGGGGACCCACTATCGCCAATGCTCTTCATTTTGGCTTTAGAGCCTCTGCAGCGGCTAATCACAGAAGCTTCGCAGAGACAGCTACTCTCAAATATTGGACAGAGACAGTGTCATTTGTGTACGTCCATGTATGCGGATGATGTTGCTCTGTTTCTCAACCCTAATGCGGCAGAAGTCAGGCTCATGTCTGGACTACTCAAAACCTTCGGACAAGCAACAGGTCTTAGGGTAAATTTCCTGAAAACGGAAGTTTTCCCCATTAGGTGCGAAGGCTTAGACCTTCAACAAATCCTTCAGGAGTTCCCAGTGGCGATAAAAAGCTTCCCGGCTAGTTACTTAGGCCTACCACTACGCCCGACAGGTCTCAAGAAAGGGGATTTGAAACCCCTCATAGAGAAGGTGGAAAATAGGCTAGCGGGATGGAAAGGACCGCTGCTATCCAAAGCAGGAAGACTAGTGCTAGTGGACTCGGTGTTAGGGACCATACCAATCTATCATCTAACAGTGTTCCCAGGGGCACCTTGGGCCATCAAACAGATTGGCAGAGTTCGTCGAAATTTCCTTTGGAGGGGACAGAAAAACTGCAATGGGGGGCATTGCCTCGTTAACTGGAAAAAAACATGTAGGCCCAAAAATCTTGGAGGATTGGGAATCAAACACCTTGAGGTGTTTGGCAGGGCACTAAGACTAAGATGGCTTTGGCACCAATGGAAAGATCCAAACAGGTTGTGGAAAGGTTTGCCAGTACCTTGCAAGGATGAAGATTTAGCCCTTTTCAACGCGAGCACGTCCATCTCGTTAGGTGATGGCCAACTGGCGAGGTTTTGGACGTCAAATTGGCTCCATGGCGCGTCGCCAAGGAACATCGCACCTCATTGTTTCCAGCTGGTTCGCAGGCGAAACAACTCCGTGCAAGCGGAGCTCTCCAACAACAACTGGATGCTCCCGTTGAGAAGGATTTCCACAGAGACGCAGATTCAAGAATTTCTAAAGCTCTGGCAGTTGGTGCAGGAGGTCACTTTAAACCCAGATATTCAGGACGTCATCACCTGGAGATGGACCTCAGACGGGCAATACTCAAAGAAAATCGCATGCAGGTGCAATTCCAGGGAAGCATAGCTGATCCAAACTACAGCTTAATCTGGAAATCAAAAACGCAGAACAAATGTAGGTTCTTTGCTTGGCTGCTGTTGCAAAACAGGATCCTCACAGCGGACAACCTTTCTTTGAGAGGATGGCCTCATTGTTGGTTCTTGTCTGCGTGCGGTTCAGGAGTGGAGTCGGCGCACCATCTTATGATCTCTTGTCCTTTCGCAAAGCAGGCTTGGGTGACATTATCTCAAAGACTGCATTCTCTGAATCTACCCCTGCAAACTCAGAACCCGGATCTGCCTGTAGATTCCTGGTGGCGAAGGCTGCATGCGGTTTTCCCCAAAGAGATTCGCAGAGAATTGGATGGGATGCTCATTTTTCTTTTTTGGAATATTTGAAAGGAGCGTAATGCTCGTGTTTTCAATTTGATGTACTCAACGGTCCTAGAGGTGGTCCAGAAAACGATTCAAGACTTCACGACGTTCCATATAGCAAGGAGGTCGGAGTAGGATTCCAGGGGATGGGTTGTTAGGGTTCCCCCTCAACCCCCCGCCCGGGGGGTTGTTGGGAAGTTGCTTTTGTTTGGCCTACGGGTCGGTCTATATTTCGCTTCTTTCTTAATGAATAGGCAGAACTCCTGCCCTTATTTCAAAAAAAAATAATCAAGTATGTACATATATTCCAACTAAGAAAATTGAAATTGCACACTTTCCTGTAAACTGCATGTTCAAGTGGACACCTCTCAAAACCAAGTGACACTAGGCTTTTATCCAACTTGAAATTTCATGCCCTAGGTGGTTGCCGAAGACCATATAGTGCTTTTCTGAACCGTAACACAGAGTGGGGTTTTCTTTCATTAACAAAACCAGGTGGTTGCAACACATATACCTCTTCTCTTAACTCTCCATTCAAGAAAGCCGATTTTACATCCATATGATGCACCTCCCAATTTCCATGTGCTGCCATTGCAATGAGTAATCGCACAGTCTCAAGCCGAGCCACTGGAACAAGTACTTCTTCAAAGTCCACTCCTTGTTTTTGTGCATAGCCCTTTGCAACAAGTAGAGCTTTGTGCTTTACAATTTTTCCTCCTGAATCTTTCTTTACTTTCAAAACCCATTTCAAACCAATGGCTTTGTGTCCTTCAGGTAATGGCATTAACTCCCAAGTCTTGTTTTCTTGTATGGAGTTCATTTCCTCCTCCATAGCTCTCATCCAGCAGTCTTCTTTCGTTGCCTCTAAAAAACTTGTTGGTTCTTCTAACGCCATCATCAATAGCCCATAACCATGTGACTTCACCTCATTTGTAGCATCATATATATCTTCTAGTGATCGAAAACGTATCAGGCCTTCAGAGGATGATGTTGTGGTTGGTGTAGCTTGTGATGACAAGCCTGGAGTATGTAAGGGAGTTGTTGCTGTTGGACAAGTAATGGCTGCAGTAGGTTCTATTTCTTCGCTTCCCAATTTGGGCAATACCTTCTCGTCATTAAGACATTAAGCATTACTACTTGAGTATCATGTTTTGCAACCTTTGACATATTACATGTTTCAATCAGGAGCAAAGTAGGCTCCTCATCCTTGAGCTTCTCCACATAGTGAGCTTTTTCCTTCTTGGTTTTTGTACGTTTGGATGCAAAGTGACCCATCTCTGCGTAGTCGAAGCACTTGATCTTGGTTTTGTCAAATTTGCGATGAGGTCTTTTACCATTATCCTCACCATGATCTCCTCCTTGGTTGCGACCTTGGGCCACGGCCACCACCGCGACCTCCTATTCTCTTTTTACCAAAACTTGAGTCTTCTTTTCCCTTCTTCTTTTTTCGAAATAAGGGTAGGAGCTCTGCCAATCTATTAAGAAGAAAGTATAAAACTCAGTTTACAGAAACGAATTACACGGCGGGGAGGGGAGGGGGGGGGGGGGGTTGGGTGGCCTGGGACGGGAGCCAGCCAGAGTGGTTCCCTCTACAACAAGAACTCAACAAAAAGCTTCCCATTGTGCTTGTGAGAATAGCAACCGCTGTCCTTCCGCAATACCCTCTGAATCTTCCATGGTCATCCTGTTGAGCTACCTTTTCAATGCTTGCACCCTTGCCTTATTGACACGGTCCTCACCAATACGCATCTCCCTAATGGCCTCCCACGCCTCCTTGGCCGTTTCTTGTTCTGTGATTGCCATCATCTCAGCATCCGCACAGCTTGTGAGATCGCGGCGAGGGCTCCCTGGTCCTTTTCTTCTTTGACCGGTGTAGCCCACTTATACTGCCGCCCATACACCTAGAGATCGCAAGATGATCTTCATCTTAACAGCCCACAGGTCGTAATTGGTGTCGTTTAGCATTGGGTATTGTATCTGGCTGCAAGCAACATTGGCCATCAAATTGGCGTATACACGGACAAAGTGTCCATTAAAAAAAAAAAGGTTTTCCCTAGCTACTTTTTTTCGTGGGTCGTTCACTTTTGTGCACCATTTGGCTGCTTCGTTGACGTGAAGCAGATTATAGTTGTAACTACAATTGCAGTCGGTCCGTGCCTCACACAGAGTCTTTTTATCACGCACTGATAAATATATGGTGAGTTTCTCGAAAAGTTCCTACTAAAACCTTACATTCCAATTATTGATCCCCATTTTGTTCATATGTGAGACCTGGCACTTCTTTATGACCCTCTTAGTCTTGCCACCAGAACCTTCAGCAATCCAACTATCACATATTCTGTGGGGGAATTTCGATTTGTGCCACTTCAGTGTTTATCTTTGGAATTTGTTGCCATTACCATTGTTTTATTGGTCTCGTAACACTGCAGTCCAAACTAGTCTCTACTATATAAAGTGAGAGTTTCTTCCCACGTCACATTAATTGCCCTGCTTAATTGCCCTACTTAATTGCCCTGCTTAATTGCCCTACGCAAGAAACGAAACGGTGCTTTAATTAGCCAGCTTTTGCAAGAAACGAAGCGTTAAAGATAGATGTTTGATCTTATGAAATAGTATTTTTTTATTTTTTAATCTTTATTTTTCGTTATCAATTTTGTTTTTCGTAGTCCTATTGAAATGCCACTTTCGCAAGGTCAAAAGACCACTTGGTCAAGAAGAAAGGAATCTTCGACCCTTTTGAAAAATTGAATTTCCAATCCAATGCCACTCCATTTTTCTAGCAAAGGGAGAAACGGTCAATTATCTCCATTGTTAAACGTTTGCTCATCGGGTACGAACTCACTACAGCTAAGGAAGAACTAGAAGCACCAACACACAAGGTTTTAGGGCGAAGGTTAATTAGACTTGTAGGTGATTCAGTTGACGGCAGATGTTTGGTAGCAGTCAGAGGAGGTTGTGGACAACGATGGACATTGCACTGGCTGGCCGGCACAAATAAACAAGGCCACAGGTGATGTCATCATAGACGAAGCTCATATATAACTAGGAAATTGAGCGCGGCGGCACGCCGCGCACGTGAACGAAAAAAAAATATTTTTAATACAAAAAAAACCGAGAAAATGTTTTCGTAGAAAAAGCGGACCACGAGAACACTTTAAAAAAATTTTTCCATGCTCCGAAGGAAAAACGGACTACAAAAACATTTTTTTCGGGTAAAACGGAGAAACGAAAATATTTTTTCCATGCTCCGAAGGAAAAGCGGACCACGAAAACATTTTTTGTTTTTTGTTTAGGAAAAACGGAGAAACGAAAAAAAATTTTCCATACTCCGGAGGAAAAACAGACCACAAAACTTTTTTCTTTTTTTTTTAGGAAAAACGGAGAAACGAAAACATTTTTTGCATGCTCCGTAGGAAAAACGGACTACAAAAACATTTTTTCCGGGCAAAACGGAGAAACGAAAACATTTTTCCCATGCTCCGGAGGAAAAATGGACCACAAAAACTTTTTTTCGGTTTTTTATAGGAAAAACGGCCAACGAAAATATTTTTTCCATGCTCCGGAGGGAAAACGGACCACAAAACATTTTTTCCGGGCAAAACGGAGAAACTAAAACATTTTTTCAATGGTCCGGAGGAAAAAACGGACCACAAAAACATTTTTGTGGGGCAAAACGGAGAAAGGACCTGAACGAAAAGCGCACGGACCTTTGTTATGATTTTGGACCTGTTCGCTATTTTGAAAAACTATAAAAGGGCTCGTTTACGATTCGTATTTAACGGGAGGTTCTTTATGTAAAATGGCGAAGGAGGGACCTAAACACGAACCGGAGAAAAAATCTCCCTCACAAAAAATTGCAAAAGGACCTATCCGTAATTTCAAGAACCGGAGGGGTTTTTTCGCAAAAAGAAGAGAGAGAGGGGGTGGGACGCGTGGCCATGCTCTCTGCGTGCGCTTTCTCCGATCCTTATATCCGGTAGGCAAGTGGACCTGGTAATCAAGGGAGTGTTGCCCATCATACTTTTTTTTTAAAACAAAAAGGCCATTGTTGGCAATTATATATATATATATATATATATCTTTTACCATAAGATATATAAAATAAGAAATATAAAATCACATAAAAAAATGAGGAAAAATTATATTTAAATATAAGAAATCTCTAGAACACCTTATCTGAAATTTAAAGTAATATGAACACATTTAGTGCAAATAATAAATTAAAAACAGTAAACTAGACTATGAAAGCAAGACATGTTAGATTTATTAAAGTGTGTGCAAACCTTACCATGACCTGAAAATTTTATCATATCCTATATAGTACAATGGAAACCTTAAGTAAAAATATCAAAAAAATAATTAACAATATTTAATTTCCTTAAAAATTCAAAAACAGAAATCTAGAAAATTCAATAAATTCAATGTCAAAATTTTTATAAAATAAATATAAGTGACCATCATTTAAAATTTTTACAAAGTTTTAAATTTTTTTAGCAAAGTTTCAATCTTCAAAAAATTCAAAAATAGAGAAATGAAAATCTGGACACCTGGATTGTCATAATTTTTAAAAATTGTACAAACAATATTTTGAGCTAAAATTTTTACATAATGATACAAATTGTCTTATGTTCATCTAAAAAAAGTTTCAAAAATTCTAGACCATTCTAGATAGCTCGAATAAACTAGAGACCCTGCTCTGCCCAAATAGCAACACTTTGTCTATATGCAAAGTAGGGCCCACATGCCATATGTTCTCCTCATGAACTAAACATAGCCAACCACCTATAGCTCTGTTCTTGGTCAAATTGAGCGTGATTTCAATGCAACCAAGCGCGCGAGCCTTCCCAAACCGATCTAGTGCCGTATCTCTACTATTCTAAAGTAGCACTTGGTGGCAGTGGTCCGTTCTTTCCACGTCATTAATTGCCCTGCGCAAGAAACGAAGCGTTGCTTTAATTAGCTAGCTTTCGCAAGAAACGAAGCGTTAAAGATAGATGTTTGATCTTGTGAATTTTTTTTTATTTTTTAATCTTTATTTTTCGTTATCAATTTTGTTTTTCGTAGCAACGCACGGGCATGTAACTAGTAGAGCCAAAAGCATCACAATCATCCTTGCCCAGCTCAAAGATCAAAAACCAAGAAATTCACGTCACAACCATGGCCGATCATTCACACGAGCACCGCCTCAATCCCGGTTATTTAAGAAAGCCGAAGCATCAATTTGAGCACCAACCCACTCCCTTGCACTTCCTCTTCCAAGAACAAGCGCCAATTTCAACCGAGCCACCTTAAATTCCCCCATGACCAAAATTCCCCATTCCAAACCTAACTCCTCAATTAGCAAGTCATTCTCTAATTAAAATCGCCAAGAGCATCACCAAGCAGTCCTAAACATTTCCCCTAATTCGATTTAAGAGTTCTTTTGCTATGGTAATCGACCACCGAGCACCACCTTGCGCCTCTGTTCCTCGCTGTCATGTCGCCCCTAGGAACCACCTCAGCCCCACCGAAGCCACCTATGGCATCAAGGAAGTCTGGGGTTCCATTTTGGTCATCACTTCCACTTCCTTGCACTATGCCGACTTAAGCTCACCAAGGAGCTCCACCATGGCGCCATTGCTCACTCTATTCGGTTCGAGCCTTTGTGCGGTGAAGCTCCCTTGCTCTATTGCTTCCTCTGTTTTCCACTCCATGATTTGTGTCCCTAGGATGTAAGGTGACTAGCAAACTCAAAAGCTCTCTTTCTTTGGATGATAGGTAGTCCCTTTTGTCCAATGGCAGATGGAACCAAAATGAGCAGTGGTTAGCTAAATGATTAAGCCATAGGATTCTGAACCTATTCAATATTAGTCACAAATTTGATTAGCAACTATAGTGAAAACTAACTTAGCAAACTTGATTTAAATACCCCTTGAAATTAAATGACAAAACCTAAAGCTATATAGTAATTGCTCAAAACTCAAATAGTTCATGTTCTAAATAGACATGTATGCATATGAAAGCTCTCTTATAGAAACCCCAAATTCAAAATAATGCAATAAATAAGTAGTCCGTAGCCTCTAGTAAGATTTGTTATAAATAACTTTCCAACTTTGGGACGTCAGGAGTAACTTTAATGACCTTGATCAGTTAAACCTTTACAAATCAAACATCAAAGCCTTAAATTAAGTAAAGTTTGATTCAGCTCACCCTATCCTAGATATACTTGTATGTATGGTATGTGTGTTCCATACAAATCCTCATACCTAATTGTAAATTAAAATAAGCATTTCAAATATAAGAAAATAATGCATGGGACGATTTGATTAGGAGCCAAGTAGTTGTTTGATTCAAGCCCAAAGCAGTAGATAAGTTCATAAATTTCATGAACTTTGCTTAGTTTAATTAGCATCTCTAATTTGAATAGTATCTTTAATAAGAAGATCGACTCAAATAGTTTAACCCTTAAAATCCAAACCTA
The DNA here is from genome assembly GCA_036346355.1 of Rhipidocladum racemiflorum. NCBI lineage: Eukaryota > Viridiplantae > Streptophyta > Magnoliopsida > Poales > Poaceae > Rhipidocladum > Rhipidocladum racemiflorum. Next base: position 57,551,675 of record CM070583.1, read on the forward strand.
GAACTAAATAAGTAGTTTTGGAGACTCAAATAAGCCTGCCTTAAGTATACATGTATGCATATACATCCTATAAAGATCCTCATATAGAAGCGGCAAATTCAAAACAATACTTTGAAAATAAGAATATGTAATGCATGGCCCACTCCTAATATTCAAAATTTTGACATAAAGTAATTCGGAGATCAAAACCTTGAGTTAAAACAAACTTTAGCTAGATTTAAATGACCCTTATCTCAAGAAAGATCAAATCAAGTAAGTTCATAACCATGTTTGGTTTAGATAAAAATCTTAATCATAATTTAGCTTAATAAACTTGATTTGATCGGTCATTGAATCCAAATGACAACCTAAAATTAATTAAAACCCTAATTACTTTAAATCTTAATTATGTCCTCAAACATGCATGTCATCCTCATATAAATTTCATAACTTAAATGCTGTTTTAGAAATAAGATTTAAACTTTGTTCGATCGTAAGTATACCGTAGGAAGAACTTAAAAAATAAAAGTTTGTATGACCATAACTATAGTAAAGGATCCCCAAAGTTCATAAGGTCATAACCTAAAACCATGAAGTAATGCCCTATAACAAGAAGGCCAAACCTAGACCTTATATACGTTAATTTGTTGATTGTTAGTACCTTGTAACTCATTTCAGTTTAAACATGCATAGCCTTTTGTAAGCAAGCATTAAGGGCGTGCAAATCAACGACTAAATTTTTTGAGACCTCACGTCTGTGCTAATATTTGAACTTGAATCTTATTCTTATTAAAAGTAAAGTCAACATCAAATCCAAATAAACCTAACATATACAACAACCCCAAAGACTATAAAACCAATTCTTATGTTCTATTAAAATGATTAACTATATGGTTATACAAAAACATTTAGTATTAAGCACTGTTTGCACATAATGTACCATATGATGACCTTGTCTTAATCTTATAGATATCCAAATAATTTTAACCTCTTGAATTCGTAAATAGACACATACATATTATATAATTTTAGCCTCTTGAATTCGTAAAAACAAGAACCCACAACCAAGGAAAGGGTAGGAGTCATGTCTTGTAATAGTAGCTAAGAACCTGAACCCTACCTACATATGATTGTCATTAAAGAAAATGAAATAATTCAGAAATTAGAAACATGAATGATCAAACAACCATGAATCACATACGACAATGGGACCTAAAACCCTAACCCTAGTCAAGCCCTAAACCACCCCTATTTATGTAGCAATTTTCAATTTGATTTTATATTTGAATTCTTTTTATCCTTATTGAAAAGTTATTATTTACTATTTACATTATTTCTCAACGAACGACGTGTAGACTCCAATGCTCCAGATATCACCGTCGACGACCTCGACTTTGCCTCAAACATTAACTAGCAAGGAAAGCACCCCCTTTGATTATATTTTTTGCAGCATTTCAAAATTGTCTTGTCAAAACTTTTCTGCATGCACTATGTTCGATAAACACTGCTATTTGTGGGTTATGGTACGTATTCCTAAATTTGTGGGATTTTCTTAATCAATATTTGTAACACCCCGGCATTTGTAACTCCCTTAGGGGCAGCAAGGGTGGTGGAGAGGTGAGGAGAGGGGTGGTGGTGCAATGGGGAGGAGGCGCAAGGGAGGATGGGGGGGCAGCTAGGAGAGGGAGGTGTGGGGGCGGCTAGGGCAATGGGGGGGGGGCGCACACAGCAGGAAGGGGGCGCAAAAAGGGCTGGGGGAGGCCCCCAACCAGGTCTCCTACTCCTATTTGGACTCAAACTCCTTCCCACCAAAGCCCACGACCCTTTCCCTTAGGCCCCAAACTCCCCTGGAAAGGCCCAAACTCTCGGAATTGGCCCGGAAATGCAAATAAACCTCATACCGTATGGTTTCAACCTCCAATTCCACATCCCATAATGTTTTTGACCTCAACATTCACATTTTATAAGGTTACAATACTCTGTGGTGTCGCATTCTCCCCCCTTCAATAGGATTCGACTTCGAATCCAAGACACACCAATACGCAACCCAGCAAAGCAAAAGATAGCTAGGTTTCACATCACATACCTAAGGCGAAAAGCTCGGGATACTTCTCGTGCATGCGAGACTCCAGCGTCGCTTCTCTCTTGGTCTGATGTGACCACATGACTTTAACAAACTTGAGCGTCCTGTTCTTCATCACTCGCTCCGAAGTCCCCAGAATTTTCACAGGACGGGACTCGAAGGTGAGGTCCTGCTCAAGCACTAATGGTTCCAACGGAACCACCAACTCCGGATCATGCAAGTATTTCCTCATCATCGAAACATGAAACACATTATGCACACCTTGCATTGACTCCTGTAGCTCCAGACGATAGGCCAGCTTACCAACTCGGGCGATGATAGGAAATGGCCCAACATACCTCGGACTGAACTTCCCCTTGGTGCCAAATCGAACCACACCCTTAGTGGGAGATACTCGCAAGAGTACGCTATCACCCACCTCAAACTCCAAATCTCGCCTCCTCACATCAGCATAGCTTTTTTGTTTCGCTTTGCAAGAAGGTTCTCTTAGTACTTCCGCCACGCGATCAATAGTCTGCTGAACCCAATCCGGTCCAAGAACTGCTCTCGCCCACAGCATCCCAACAAAGCGGTGATCTGCACTTCCGGCCATATAGTACCTCATAAGGAGCAGCCCGGATGCTGAAATGATAGCTGTTATTATAAGCAAACTTTGCCAAAGGCAAATGATCTTCCCAGCTACCTTTCCAAGCCATCACACAGGCCCTGAGCATGTCCTCCAAAGTCTGAATGGTACGCTCAGACTGCCCATCCGTCTGAGGGTGGAAAGCGGTACTAAGGCGAAGCTGTGTACCCAAAGCACTCTGCAAACTCTCCCAAAAATTTGAAACAAATTTCGCATCCCGATCAGAGATAATGGTCTTGGGTACCCCATGCAGTCTCACAATCTCCCGCACGTAGATGGGAGCCAACTCGCTCGCTGAATGGGTAGTGCGGATGGGAATGAAGTGTGCAGACTTGCTAAGACGGTCCACCACAACCCAAACAACATCCTTCCCTCGTGGAGTACGAGGTAGGCCAACCACAAAATCCATGGAGATGTCATCCCATGGCCACACAGGGATCTCCAATGGTCAGAATAGACAAACAGGCGCTTGTGTTCGGCCTTGATCTTGACAAATCCACAAGACGCCACATACTTGGCAATATCCACTCTCATCCTTTTCCACGAAATTCTTTTTCAAATCCTGTACATCTTGGTCTCCCGGGATGGACCGTGTATGCAGTGCGATGAGCCTCCTTGAGAATATCCTCTTTCACTTGGGATTTAAAGGTACGCCTGACGACCACTGAAATCTCAAAACTCCCGCATCATCAATGGTAAAGTCTCGGACTTGCCATCCTCAAAGCGCTTCCTCACCTGCTGGAGCAAGCGATCATCTTTGTTGTGCCTCCCGCTGCACGCTCGGGAATCGTTGACTCAAGAATCAATTGAGTTTCAGCTTGCACGGTCCCATAAGCGAGGGAGACTCCCAATCGCTCAAAATCAGCAACAAGACAATCAATGACAGGGGGCATTGTCTTGCGACTGAGAGCGTCAGCCACCACATTTGCCTTACCCGGATGGTACTGAATGGTGAGGTCATAATCCTTTATCAATTCCAGCCACCTCCTCTGCCTCAAGTTCAAATCTTTCTGAGTAAAGATGTACTTGAGGCTCTTGTGATCAGTGAAGATATCACAAGACTCACCATACAGATAATGCCTCCATATCTTCAATGCAAACACCACAGCGGCTAGCTCAAGATCATGTGTGGGATAGTTTCATGCTTTTTCAACTGCCTCGATGCATAAGCAATCACCTTGCCATCTTGCATGAGCACACAACCAAGTCCTAAACGAGAAGCATCAGAATAAACGGTGAAGCGCTTCCCAGGCTCAGGAAGAGTAAGAACAGGAGCAGTCACTAACTTCTCCTTCAAAGTGCAGAAACTGTGCTCACACTCTGCAGTCCACTGAAATTTCATCCCCTTCGAGTCGATTCTGAAAGTGGCTTGGCAATGATAGAGAAATCCGCACAAAACGCCGATAGTAGCCACCAACCCAAGGAAACTACGCACCTCTTTGACATTGGAAGGCCTCTTCTAATCCAAAGCTGGCCGAGACTTTGCTAGGATCTACGGATATGCCCTCTGGATTGATGATGTGGCCAAGAAAACCCACTTCAAATCCGTAACTCGCACTTTTTCATTTTTAGCAAAGAACTCGATTCTCCCTCAAGGTGCTCAAGACAAGCCTCAAGTGCCGCTCATGCTCCTCTTCCGATTTAGAGTAAACGAGAATGTCATCGATGAACACTACCACAAACTCATCAAGGTACTTGTGTAGCATACTGTTCATCGCCTCCATAAAAACAGCAGGAGCATTAGTTAGTCCAAAAGACATAACTTTAAATTCATAATGCCCATACCTAGTGGAGAAAGCGATCTTCTCAATGTCTTGCTCCCTCACACGGATCTCGATTGTACCCCGATCAAGATCAATCTTGGAGAACACCTTTGCTCCCTTGATTGATCAAACAGATCCTCAATGCGAGGCAAAGGATACTTGTTCTTGACTGTCACTTGATTAAGAGCATGATAATCAATGCACATACGCTAACTTCCATCATTCTTCGAAACGAAGAGGACGGGTGCTCCCCAAGGTGACACACTGCGCTGAATAAAACCCTTGGCCAACAAATCCTCCAACTGCTTTTTCAACTCGTCTTGAAAAGGACGAGCCAAGCGGTATGGAGAGATAGAAATAGGTCGAGTGCCAGGAATAAGATCGATACGGAACTCCACATTCCTCACAGGAGGTAAACCAGGCAACTCGTCAGGGAACACATCAACAAACTCCTTTACTACAGGAATCTCCTCAATGGAAACTGAAGAAGATGGCTTTTCTAACATAGCCATGAGGAAACCCAACTGCCTCAAACGGCGACCAGAAAACAGACTAGTCAAAGCAAAGACGAAACTAGAAGGTATACCACCCTGAAAGGTCAACTCTATCGACGGGGCTGCAAGGTAACCGTCCTCCAAAAGCAACAGATCTTGGCACCAGATGCGATGCAACCAGTCCATGCCCAAAATGACATCAAAAGGAGCCAAGCTGGATCACCATAAGATTAGCAAAGAAAACCTCATCATCAATGGCAATGGTGCAACCCGTAAACCAAAGAACTAGCAATCAAACCCCGGGAGAAGCCCGACTATCACGGACTCGGAAATCCATTTGTACTCCCAAATTAGCTCTTCTAGCAAACTTAGACGACACAAAGGAGTAGGATGTTACGGAATCAAAGCAGAACAAAGGCATCAACTGAATGCACAAGCAAAGTACAGAAACCACCTCTGGATGCTCGCCGACTCGGGCGGTCGGCAAGGTGTACACTCCTGGTGGCGCCGGGACAGTAGGAGCTTCGACACCCGGCTGATGCCACAACAAAGCTGGGGGCGGAGGAGGTAACTGAGGTGGAGCCGACGGCCGCGGCACCCGAGTGCCGGGTGGCGCCACACAAAGGGCGGCTGATGAGCAGGAGCCGCCATCATGTGCACCGTCCTCTGGAAGACGCCGCTGGAGTGGGAGGAGAAGGCACCGTCTCCCACTTGATGATACTACCGGGATTCATCCGGCAAACTCGCCCCATGTTGCCAGGCTTGCCACAATGGTTGCAACTCCCGGACCAACCACACTCCGAAGCACGGTGCTCACCACCGCACTTGAAACAAATCATGCCCTACCCGGGCACTGGACGAACAGCCGCTCGCGAGGAAGATGACTGGGGTGGCTTCATCTTAGCCCCTGAGGAGGAGCCCTGTCCTCCCTTGAACTTCTTGAAGGTGGGTCGCTGAGAAGACCCACCTCCTCCACCAAAGGTCCTCTTCTGGCCCCCGCCTGGGGCCGCTGGAACCCCTGAACCTCCAGGGTTTTGCTTATCCTGGGAGATCTCCAACTCGAGCTCCATGCCCTTCGCCTGCTCCACCACAGAACAGAAATCACGAGGGACAGTCGCTCCCATGACAACTCTGAACTCCTGGTTGAGGCCTCTACGGAACCTCCTCGCCTTCTCCCTGTCGTCAGCTGCCACCGCCGGCACAAAGCGAACCACATTATTGAACTCAGCCTCATACTCCGCCACCGACCTCTTTCCCTGGGAAAGAGTCGTCAGAGTATGCTCCATCCTCTCAAGGAAAGACTCTGGGTAGAACTTGGCTCGAAAGCGAGCCACAAAGTCCTCCCAGGTGACCGGACCAAGATCGGGGGCTCTAGCAGCCAGAACCCCCTCCCACCAGATATCAGCTTGGCCCTTCAGCTGAAAGGCCACAAAACGTACCCTCTGGACCGAGGTCAACTCTAGGACCTCAAACTGCCGCTCCATGTACCGCAGCCAATCTGCGGACTGAACCGGCGTGCCTGCTCCGTCAAAAGTGTCAAGACGGAGGGACATCCACTCCCGGAGGCTCATCCTCGGCTCCGCACACGGCGAGGCAGCAAGCTGGGGCGGCTGGGGAGGCACAACAGAAGGGCTGCTCGCAATGGCCGGCGCAGCTCACGAACCTCCTCTGCAGAGCACGAACTAAGTCCGCATTGGCGGCGGGTACCTCAGCCCTCGACCGTGCGGCGGGAGCTCCTCCTGCGCTAGCCCATGAGCATTGAGCGAAGCACTACCCTCAGCTACAGACTCCGCAACTCCTTGAGAACCTCGCCCTTGGCCTCCTCGGCCACGGCGACGACGGCCTCTACCCCTCGGCATCGCTGCTACAGACAGACAACCATCCAATCACATAAACATAAGCACAACATCATAAAATCAAGAACAAAGATCAAACATCATCATAGACATAATCTTCATCAAATAATCAAGCGCAATGCAATGATGAACCAAAACCCCATCCTACTGTGCAACCAAGTGTGTCAAATTTTAAATTACTTATTTCACTTTTGCAAGTTTTAATGTTGCTATCCTATGACAAAGTTTTAGTTAACACCTAAGCCATGTTTCTAAGTTATTCCACATCACATTTTAGTTGTAACCTAAGGTATGACACTACAAATACACATTCCAAGGACCTACAGCCCGCTTCCGATACTAATCAGTACACCCTCGGCATTTAATATGCCCGAATGCTACCAAACATAGACTAAGCAACCTCTAAATACCACAAATACAAGTAAATTACAGCAAAGGCACGAATGCTAAAAATCGAAATTTCGGCAGCATCTCCTTTGTTTTAACATGAATTGAAGGAACAACAACAACATAGCAATATATGGCAATATAAGAGGCATCTAAAATAGCAATAATTAACGGCATGACAGCAATATAAGCCTAATTCCAAGCATTCAATGTCTCCATGAGCCAAACAAACAATAAGACTCTCATAACGCAAAACTAAACCATAAATCAATAAGCATCACACTTAATTTATTATCAAGACCCAATTGAATGACTGTGGGAACAAATGAGTGAAGCTACGTGTAGAAGTGTGACTATTTCCATTCCCCGCATGCCGGTCTCATGGTACCTAAAACAACAAGAAAGCACAAGCGTGAGTTCAACACTCAGCAAGTATATTGCAATGGTACAAAAGAACAATTACATGGCTACAACAACTCACATCATGTCTATCATCTTATTCATGATCACATATCATTATCATCATCAACATGTATGCAATGCGATGCGATGCACATGTCTCCTGGAAACTCATACCGGTATGGTTGAGTACACACCCGTCGGTGTGCACCCTCTCCCCCCTTCCATCCCGAAGATGGAGGGTGCCTACTCCTCGCTTCCATTCACTGCGGTGGATGGAATCACGATGTAGGACTTACTCAATGGCGCTCCGGACTAGTCATAACTTTCTCACCGACCTTACCGGACTAGTTATGACTTCCTCACCGACCCGGCCATGTATCATGCCATGTATGCAAACATGCCAACATCATAGATATCTTGTACATTAACACATGGCATCATAACATAATAAAACATATTTATCATATCAATGGCACACATTAAAGCATGGCATGTGAACATATCATATATTCAATTTCAATCTCAACAAAACTAGCAATCTACAACCCGCTACCCATTCCAATACACTTGCCTCAACCACGGGCGAAGGATTGGCGAGAAGTAGAGGGCACCCCCGGGGTCACAACACCTGCACATAGGCACCACACACTCAAAATCATGCCCACAAAACAATACGCAAACACTCTTCTACCCCGACTTCGCAAACTACTCGCACAACCCAAAACAGAGGTTCTGTCCCGTCGGGACAGCAGACTTGCAATGAGCATAACTCGGCTTCTAAGACTCCGAATCGATTAAACGAGTACATCCTCGCGTAGCTTAAGAAATTTCCTAACTTTTTCTAGGTATATGGAAAAACTGATTCGGACTCTAAAGTGGTTTAATCTACAGAATACCATGATCTGTTCTAATCACGTCACAGTTTTTAACACGTTCGGTAAAACAAGCATAACTTTCAAACGGCCTGATGGAATTGGATGTTCTTTATACCCACGGAAATGTATTGAAATTATCTACAACTTCTTCAACATGCGGCCGACCAAATTCCGAATCTAAATTGGCGAAAACCTAAACCCTAGGTCGACTGCTCATGCTACCCGAAACAGAGAACGTGGCAAACTCTAGATTTCATCTAATCTACCCAATTACAGCACCACCAATTGATTCAAAAACATGATATTAACCCTTATAATAGTACCTAGACCAACCCCAAGGATCCCCGTGGCTATACCTTCGCCCGACGAACGAAAAACCAACGGATCTCCTCCCAGTTCGCGCGATCTCCTTCCTCGCTCCAAATCCACCGGTTCTCCTCATCGCGGAGCGCTCCAATGGACGGATCTTCGGGGTGGTGAGGTGGAGAACTCCCCTAGGGGCAGCAAGGGTGGTGTAGAGGTGAGGAGAGGGGTGGTGGTGCAATGGGGAGGAGGCGCAAGGGAGGATGGGGGGGCGGCTAGGAGAGGGAGGTGTGGGGGCGGCTAGGGCAATGGGGGGGGGGCGCACACAGCAGGGAGGGGGCGCAAAAAGGGCTGGGGGAGGCCCCCAACCAGGTTTCCTACTCCTATTTGGACTCAAACTCCTTCCCACCAAAGCCCACGATCCTTTCCCTTAGGCCCAAACTCCCTCGGAAAGGCCCAAACTCCCCCAGAAAGGCCCAAACTCCCGGAATCGGCCCGGAAACGCAAATAAACCTCATACCGTATGGTTTCAACCTCCAATTCCACATCCCATATTGTTTTTGACCTCAACATTCACATTTTATAAGGTTACGACACTCTGTGGTGTCACAATATTACCATGTGAACCTTGAACCCTATATCATGGATAGACACATGATGATGTTAAAAGGGTATACATGATTATTACATGTATTTGCTTATTATGCTTTAGAACTGGGAACACGAACGATTGGTTTTACTGTTTATGATGAAAAGAAATGTTGGACATAATGGAAAATGTGGCCAATGTTATTTTAATAAAAATAAAAATAAAACTATGATTTGATGCCATCTGTGTATGTGACTTGCAAGTATAAAAATAAAACTATGATTTAATAAAAATAAAAATAAAACCCCTATTGGCAATAACCATATGTGTATGTGACTTGCACGTATATAGGGGAGATTTCTTGCATAGGTTGGGTTAAGGACCGAACTACTATGTTATTATTAGGCCAAGACAATCGTACAACCGCAACCTAGCCCTAGCTTTGCACATTGGAAGGCTGGAGTAGCATGGGTTTTCTAAGACAGATTTCTCATAGGGGTTTTGTAACATCCCAAATTTTGCTTTTCTTGCATTTATTGTGCCTTTTGAATTTTCTAAAATTTATTTGGATTTCTTTGAATTATTTTAATATTTGTAAATTTTAAATAAAGTTTAGTTGAAAATATTTTATTTGACTTCAAAATGTCTCAAAATATTTTTTAGAATTTTTTTTGATATTTTTATTATTTATTTTAGCTTAATTGATTTCTAGAATTATTTTAAACAGAAAATCAGTAATTCCTAAAACCTAATCATGCCGAAACCCATTGGGCCCGGCCCAATCAAACCCACGTTGACCCAGTCCTGACCTAACCCTCGCCTCAGCCGATGCGCCGCATGAGACCTAAGCTTAGGATCCTACCCATCCGATCATGATTGTGTGGGTGGGATCTTGCCGCGTCACTAGTTGCACGTGAATCATTGGATCTTAGATGTGCATTTGGTTCATTTTCAGCCACATCAGCTCGCCGTGCCACCTCCGGACTCCGCCACCACAGTGGTTACGCTGTAAAATCCGCGCTTGACACGATCACCCACGCACAATAAATACCTCACTGGGTTCCTTGCGTCATGTCACGCACTTTGCCTAAGCCTCCAGCCACTACATCGCCACCGTGTGCTCGCAATTTCTCATTGGATGTTGGGAGCGCTGCCATAGCTCTTCGTCTTTGTATGTCGGCATTGAGCCTTTTTGGATGAAGCCACCGGGGGATTTGAGTTCGTCTCATCAAGGCACTTCGGGTTGCACGGTCGTGTCGAGGGAGGGACCCCAGAACGTCGCGTCGCGTGTTGTCATGTTCAACTCTGGCATGCCCTTACAACCAAGTACCATCATCGCTGCACGAGCTTCCTCGACTGTTGGATCGCAGGTAAGCCGTTCGGATCTAGTCGCATGTCAAGCCCCGGGACCATCCATGTACCCATCATCACTGTCAATCTTTATTTGATATTAGCTGTTTGATTCAAATCCTAGGGTCTAGATTTGGCCACGTGCGTCCCACTGGGACATGACACGCATCTAATCACCGTGTGCAAGCCATAGCTATCCGATCTCGCATCACCGGTCCAGATTGCACCATAATGAGATCCACTCACGTGCTGCCACATGTCGCATCGTGAACACAAAAGTCATGCATTAGTGACTGTCCAATCAAACAAACGGCTGGGATGTTGCCATGTGTCATTAGATTAGACCGCTGCGCGTCACCAGCCGAGCTGACATCACCTTGATGTCATGCGTGAGTATCGAAGCATCATACATTGGGTTCACAGTGGACCAGAGGAGGTCCATGGACCAGGTGCATGCACCCGAGACAAGTGTCAGTTTTCGATTGGGCCACGTGTCTAGTGACGTCATAAATGTATTTTCTAGTAAAAACATTAGTCGGCCGAAACTCAAAATAGTTGCTGACATTAGCATGGCGTCATATTTTATATTTTTTAAAACAAAAATAATTCAATTAATTTGGTTTATTCTTTTTATTGTAATTCCAAATTTCAAATAGCTTGTTCTTTCTCATACGAACTCTGATTGAGGTGATTCTAGAGCCTAAAAATTTGTAAAATCATGCCGTATTTAATGGTGAGTTTTATTTAATTTTTGGAGTTGAGTTGCTCTCTATTTTTTGTATTTATTTATTTATTTATTCACTCGTTATGCGTAGACGTTGAAGTGCCCGAGGGTTTCGAGGGTGAATTGTTGATCCAAGAACAAGGTCCAGAGTAGGAGAAAGAGTTTTTCTAAGGCAAGTTATGCTTTGACCATGTTGATCTCATGTTTCAAAATTACATTATTTCAAATTATTGCATGCTAATTCAAATTAAAAATAATTTCAATTAATTTGGAATAGTTAATCAACCCATTTGATTTATGTCCACCTTGTCATTATTATTTGTATGCCATGTTCATTTATCACCCTAGGATTGTTGTTTATTAGATGGTTGCTATTTAGTTGCCAACATGGGTTGCTAGATCGTGATTGGTATACTTAGACATGCAACATGTTATTGATATTATTTTGGAGATACAAAGTTAATATTGATTAATGGAATATGCAATGCGTTTCTAAAATGGTGTGCCATGTGTTGCCCCATGAAGATGATATGTAGCGACATGTGTTGTTCTACATGGATCTTGACCTTTTGTTGGCATGTGTTGCACAATAATCAACTGGGGTGGAAAATGATTTAGATTGCGGCAAGTGGCAAGAGATTATGTGTCATGGTGGGCTTGTGTGGCAATGGATTGATGAGTGTAAGTGGGGGCTGTGTTCCAAATATTGAGAGTTGGAAGTCTTGCCTTGGTCAACTATGACTTAACCTTGCAAGCCATTGAACTGGGCCAAACATACAACCACATGTTTGGATGGGACAAACCTAATTAAGTAAGTTACTAATGCCTTGGCCTGTGGTACATCAGGATGATAGTCACACAAGAGTGTGGTTATGGGGGAGGATGTCTATGCTGATGCTTGATGTCGATCCAAGGTATGTCAATCCTATACTTCTCCTCTTTATGAGGGAAGGAATAGCGAAGGCAATATTGGAGAGGTTCATATGTTAGATAGAAGTTTTTGAAAGACTTTTTCGTGACTTCTCTGATGGCACACTAAGGGAAGTGTGTTAATAGCTTGGCAAAAAGGAGATGGTCATGTCTTATGGGTAAAGTGTATAGCCTCTGCAGAGTGTGTCAAACCTATTCGAATAGCCTTATCTGTATTATTGGACAATGCTTGAGAATTACAATCAAGGGCTAGATCTTGAAAATTAAAACTTGGGAATGGAAGGTTGTGTGCCATTAGAAGAAATGGATTTGGTTTAGGTTGTGTGCCAGTGAATCATCTTTGTGTGGCAACACATAGCACACCATTTTAGAAATACATTGCATATTCCATTAATCAATATCAACTTTGTATTTCCAAAATGATATCAATAACATGTTGCATGTTTAAGCATACTAATCACGATCTAGCAACCCATGTTGGCAATTAATAGCAACCAACTACTAAACAACAATCCTAGGGTGACAAATGAACATTGCATACAAATAATAATGATAAGGTGGATATAAATCAAATGGTTTGATTAACTATTCCCAAATTAATTGAAATCATTTTTAATTTGAATTACCATGCAATAGTTTAAAACAATATAATTTTAAAATATGGGATCAACAAGGTCAAAGCACAACTTTCCTTGGAAAAGCTCTTGCTCCTGCTCTGGATCTTGTTCTTGGATCATCACTTTACCCTCGAACCCCTCGGGCACTTCAACTTTTACACGTAATAAATAAATAAATACCAAAATAGAGAGAAACTCAACTCCAAAAATTAAATAAAATTCACTATTAAATAGGGCATGATTTTACAAATTTTTAAGCTCTAGAATCACCTCAATTGGAGTTCATATATGGGACAATGTATTTTTGAAATGTTTAAGTCACATAAAACAATAAAGAAAGTTTTTTGAATTTTTAAAATTACTTTTATAAAGAAAAATAAAAATCCAGATCATTGTAAAATACCAGCAATCAGAATCTTAAATTTCAAAAATAAATTTATATTATTTTTATTTTTCTTTCTTCTTTTTTTTCCTTGGACTAAGATTCTCTCCCCTCGCTTGCTACAGTACATTGGGTATTGTTCACCCGAGAGGAACATGCGAGCCAACCAGCCAATAGAGAGAAACACAGAGGGCTTGGCTTGGATAGGGCTAAGGCAAAAGCCAAGGGATCAAGGACTTCAGCCAAACCGAGGGGAGCACTAGAAAGCTCACGACACGACGAACTCAATGAAGGCCACGATAACGGCAACGGGGCACAGATGGCGATGCAACAATGCGATGAATGATGATGAATGGCAATGAACACACTTTGGTAAACTTATGGTGATGCAATAATGTGATGAATGATGATGAACAACAATGAACATACTTTGGTAAAAATCGAAATTCGTCGCCTACGGTGTACTTGAAACCGTTTGAAGGGTTACCTTCACGACGACTGGTGGCACAAAGTGACACGAAAGTTTTGGAAGAGGTGGTCCAAGGCATCGGGAAGCTTGATAGGGCACGTCGGTCGATGTTCAGTTCATGCTCTAGATGTCACGGCATTCCGAGCAAACAAGGCACAAGATGTTGGGACGAATAGAGGAACAGGTAGAGCAATGAGAGGGAATCCTAGTGCTATCTTTAAATAGGCTTGGGGTGTCTCGTAAAGATAGATATGGTTTGTTTAAAGAAGTGTTTGACCCCAGTAAAACTCAAATTTTTCCCGAAAAAGAGGGGCTTAGGATGGCAAATTTACGGAGATTGGATGAGGATAAGGTCGTACATGTATTGAACACAAAATCGGAGAGAAAACTTGAAGGATTGGAACTCCCAAAATCATGTCCATGGTGGAGGATAGAGAACTAGGTTTGGCTGGAAGCACTCTCAAGGTTGAAGATGACATATGACATGTGGGCCCCTTTATTATTTTTTTCAAAATTAATTAATGGCTGAAAATAAAGAGGCTTTGAAACCATAAAAAATTAGGTCAAATTTTTTTGAAAAATTCTAAAAAAATACCTTGAGACATTTCTAACTTACCATAAAAGTTTTCAAAAATTTTGAGTTATAATTTAGCTATAGTAAATCTTTTATTAATCTAAAAATAGTAAACAATTTTATAAATTCCAAAAAAATTCAAAAAATATTAGGAAATTATGAATAAATAAATAAATATTATTTTGCATTTTTTTGGATGTTACACTACTTCTCTCCATAGTAAGGCATACACTGTTGTATCGGTAGGCATTATTCCCAATACCTCATGAGGGCACCCCTTCGAGCAATCTATCCTAGAAAGCCCGCACTACTCTAGCTTTCCCGTGTGCAAAGTTAAATATAAGTAAATAAGTTAAGGCCATCCCATACCAGCACTTGTGGTTGCACGGTATTTATTGGATTATACAACACTACGTTCGGTCCTTATTCCGACTCGGGCGAGAAACTCCTCCTATCTACGTGCAAGTCACATGCACATCCAGCTATTGCCAATACTCGCCCATGCCAAATCATAGTTTTATTTTCATTTTTATACAAAAACAACATTATCCACATTTTCCCAATATGACCAAATTTATATTCACAACGAGCGTTATCCCATTTATAAGCATACTAAGTAGATGCATGTATAGTCGTGTATACCTAGTTTGACATTATTAAATGTCTAACCCTATCCTAGGGTTATCAAGGTTTACATGTTAATATTTATTAAGAAAGTTCCATCAAGTGAAGGTTATATCTACCAGTAATACAATATAGCAAACTTACAGAAAATACTCGCATGCATAATAGTTTTGACAAAAACAACATAAACTAATTGCAATAGTAGGATCAACATGATCAAAGAAGGTGCTTACCTTCTTTGGTTGATTTCGATGGTGTAGTTGGGGTCACCGACGACAAAGATTCGATATGTTGGCGTCTACACGTAACCGGTCTTGAAGCAAAGCAATATCAATAACAATATAGGAAAAAGAAGTCAAATAATATGGGGCAAAAAGAAGTCAAATATCATCAAACTTAAAATCAACTATAAGAACATGGGTGGTTTAGGTTTTGCGAGTGTTGGGGTTTGGTCATGTGATTATCATATGTTGTTTATGATTGTTTGATTATCCCGGTTTTTAATCATGAACTGGTTTATTCTTAATGGTATTTGAGCGTAAGTAAGGTTCAAGTTTAAAATACTATTACAGAGCATGGGTTTATGATTTTTTTTCAAAGTTTTGGGTTTTGATTTCATGAATTTTGGAGGTCATGTGTGGTAGTTATGGTCATTTGGATTTTCATTTTAAGAAGAATTCATCATATGATATTCTTGTGTGCAAATAGTATTTTTTCAAAGTTTTGGGTTTTGATTTCAAGAATTTTGGAGGTCATGTGTGGTAGTTATGGTCATTTGGATTTTCATTTTAAGAATAATTCATCATATGATATTCTTGTGTGCAAATAGTGATTACCCTAAATATTTTTTCATTGACATGAAGATTATCATTCTAATAGATCATAGGAATTAGTTTCACTAAATTTGGAATTTATTTGCACTAGCTGTAAGCAATTGAACTTTGAACGTATTGAATTTGGAATTAATCTATTTATGCATTTGATACACACTAAGTCCAAATATAAATGTTTGTTTTGTGCATATTTGGAGTGCTCATGGTCTCAAGAACATTTTAAAATTTATTTCATCAAATTTGAGGTTTATTTGCACAAATTCTATATAGGACATATTATAGGTTTCTGTTTGAATTTGAATTTAAACTTTGTACAGAGGACAAATCTGAAATATTTTTGCATATTTAGAATCTACATGATTTTATGCAAATTTTAAAACTTGTTTAACTGGATTTGGAGTTATATTGTAAAAGATATGGCCATTTCAATCGGGTTGGTATTGAAAATCCAATTAAAATTGTGAAATACCTGTTCTAACATGGAAAACACCTTTTGGTGTTTCGCGGGGTTTGTGATTTAACTTGCCCACTGACTGATTGGGCCCACTCATCGATGATAGTGGACAGGGGAGAGGCAGCGTAGCCTTGTTGGCATCGGAGGATAGCCGGAGGAGGTCGGCGGAGAGCGCGATGACCAAGACGGTGGGCATGACGAAGCTAGGGCATAGCTCGATTGGGCTCGGGGATCGTTGGAGGCTGCTGACGGCAAGCTTAGGCAGAGGTGGCTATGGTGGCAGGCCACGAGGGGGATGCAGGGGTGCTCATGCTCGGGCCATAGACGAAATGATCAGTGAGCTCGAGGGAGTCCGTTTCAGTACCTTGGTGCATCAGAGGGAGGTTGAGAAGGCTTGACGCTGAGTGACCAGAGGTAGTGGTGAGCGTCGTGCCGTTGCCTTGCCGGCCCGGCTCGGGCCCATCGTGCTTCGGGCCGGAACCGTGCCGGGCCATGCCGGCCCAGCTCGCTTTTGACGAGCCCAAGCCCAACCCATTTGCTCTTCGTGCCGGCTTCGTGCCGTGCCGTGCCGGCCCAGGCCCGACCCATTTATACTATTACGATGAGAGAGAAAAACCAAGAGACACACGGAGCTAAAGCAATGAAGACAAATATTGGGGGAAAATATCAAATTTTATTTAATCATAAATATGTACAAAGTTACTGTCTCGTTAAAAACCTTACACCCCGGTGTGGGGTACTCTCGGTAAGGAAAAGAGTATAGTAACTACGTAAACATATATTAATACATAAACTATCCGATGTTGAGAAAAAAAAGGTTCATCAGATTACTGCTTTATGAGCCTTACAGGTAGATAGAACAACACACACAAACTCGATCAGGAAGTTAAGGTGAAAAGATAGGTAGTACATAGCAAGCTCTCACACTTAACACTCGTAGGAGCAAATTGCAAGCGCAGGAGATTGCGATGAATGATTACTAGAAAACTATTGCTTAAACACGGTAGCAAGCATCTTTGTCTTCGGCACGGCCGTAGCCCGTGAGTCTCTCTCCTAACTTTTTTCCCCTCGCAGTCTCGCACTCCAGGCCGTGCCCCTTCGATTCGAGCGCTGCCCGTTCGGGATTCCAAGGGGCGAAGCTAGCCGCTACTCTCTGTGAACATGACCAAATGCAGCACAACAGCAGTAGCACGTGTTGGAACTAATCTTGTAATAGGAAAGTTTGTTTAGGAAGTTTATGATTAAGAGTCCGAGTAGGACAAGGAGGTGGATTAGGACAAGGAACTGGAATCCTATTCCGTTCCTTAAGGCTATAGTTTTTAGTATAAATATAGAGGTAGGGTTGAGGTTTGTAAGCAAGAAGCAAGAAAGAAAAATAAGAGAGAATAAAAGAGAGAGTTGTCTCAAAGATTTTGAGTCTCAATTCCAACAATTGGTATCAGAGCAACCTGGAAGACCAGTATTTGCGTGTCGACGAGTTGGTGACAAAAAGATCGGAGTCGCGTTCTCGCGAGGAGAACTAGTCGACACAGAAGAAAAGGTCTCGGAGACAGCAGAAGCCGCCGAATCCGAAGCAGCACAAGGCGTGACGCGCAGCTGGAAAAATTCGCGAGTACTAGTAGGAAATTGCTTTGCAGGAAACAACGTGAAGAAGCATCACGTGAAGATTTCTTTCAGGCACTGCGGAAGCAAGGAGCTAATCTAAAAGTACAGGACAGTGCAAAGCAACGCTCCTGACTCGAGCCAGGGAGTTGTGCACCACAGAAGATAACAAAAGGAGATGTCGCAGGGAGATAGTTCATCAAGTAGTACTGCTACAGGTAGCGACGCCGGGGACAAGGTGATGTCGAGGTTACCAATGAGAGAAGGTACGATGTCCCTCCAGTACCCGGTGCTATCCAGGACGAACTATGCGGCATGGGCGATGCGGATGAAGATCCTCATGCGAGCACAAGGAGTATGGGATGTGATTGATCCCAAGAACACGACTGCGGTCGTTGATGAAAAGAGGGATCAGATGGCCTTGGCAATCATCTCTCAGGCGCTCAACGATGAGACATTGATGCAGGTTGCAGGGAAGGACACCGCTCTTGAAGTTTGGACAGCATTGCGCTCTATGCACTTAGGCGCCGAGCGTGTCAGGGAAGCAAAGATCCAGACTCTGCGCTGGGAGTTTGAAAGCCTTAGCATGCGTGATGATGAATCAGTGGATGATTTCACAAAGAAAATCACGTTGCTTGTTGGTCAGATTCGAGAACTTGGAGATAAGATGGAAGAGAAGTATGTCATCAAAAAGTTGTTACGAAATGTGGTCGACAAGTTCATCAACATTGCTTCGTGGATGGAGCAATTTGGAGACATTAACAAGATGACCTTGGAGGAAGTCATTGGGTCCCTAAAGGCGCACGAGGAGCGTCTCAAGGCACGAGAGAAGCGCACTGAGGAGCAACTTCTTTTGACAAGGGGATATAACTCATCGCGAGGGCGAGGGCGAGGTCGTGGCTGTGGCCGTGGCCGTGGAGAAGAATGGCGTAAGGATAAAACCAAGGTGCAATGTTACAGTTGTGAGGAGTTTGGACATTATGCGTACGAGTGTCCAAAGAAAGGGAAGGAGGAAAAAGTTCTTCATTGTCAAGCTTATAGTGACGATGAGACACCCCATATGTGATTTTTGCTGCAAGGAGAAGTCGGTGCGACGCCGACGGCAATGATGGTGTGATGCCATCACAAGGAGAAGTTGGTGCGACGCCGACGGCAACAACGGTGTGATACCGTTACAAGGAAAAGTTGGTGTGACGCCGACAACGACGACGGTGCGAGACCGCTACGACAACGATGGTGGTGTGATGCCACTACAAGGTGAAATCGGTGTGAGACCGATGACAAAAACGGTGAGAGACCGTTAGCTACGAGAAGATAGCGGTGTGAAGCTGCTGGGAACGGTGGTGTGAAACTACCAAGAGATGATTGTGAGAAGTCAACAGTGATGGTGTGAAGCCATTGTCGTAAGAAAAAATTAGCGTGAATAATTATGAGTAAGAGTCAGTGTTACAAGATTAGGGGGGTGAATGTTGGAACTAATCTTGTAATAGGAAAGTTTGTTTAGGAAGTTTATGATTAAGAGTCCGAGTAGGACAAGGAGGTGGATTAGGACAAGGAACTGGAATCCTATTCCGTTCCTTAAGGCTATAGTTTTTAGTATAAATATAGAGGTAGGGTTGAGGTTTGTAAGCAAGAAGCAAGAAAGAAAATTAAGAGAGAATAAAAGAGAGAGTTGTCTCAAAGATTTTGAGTCTCAATTCCAACAGCACGATCCCTGAACATGGCCAAATGCTCCTGAGCGCTCAAGTTCGATGGCCTCCTCCCACCTCGCTTCTCCCCTCAGCCCTCACATTGTCCTTCTTGTCGCCGCCCGAGCGCTCGACGCCTCGACGGCCTCCTCCCGCCTCGCTTCTCCCCTCCAGCTCCAGCTCGACGGCCTCCCCCGGCGACTGGCCTCCTCCCTCCTCCCCTCAGGCTCGAGCGGCGTGACGCAGGGCGACGGCAGTCGCATCTTGGACGGCGTGGTGCGGCGCACGGCCTCGCGGCGAGACGTCTTTGATGGGCGGTGTGCCGCCACGTCGGAACTGACGGACCCAGCCAAACGGCCATTCTGGGCCATGCCGCCTGTCGTGCCTGGTTGCTGGGCCCAGCACGGCCCGATCTACAGTACCGGGCTGGCCCTGCATGGCCCTCCTACGTGCCGGGCCGGGTTTGGGTCCGGCCGTGCTCGTCGTGCTTCGAGTCTGCCCAAAAAACCCGGCCTAGTGCCCACGTCTAACCAGAGGTGAGGGAGATGAAGCGTGGGGTGGCGGTGTTTTGTTCTCTTCGAGATACAATTGAGGATGGCAAATGGTTCAGGGACCTATGAGGATGCTTCAAAACATAGGAATAAAAAAATGGCTCACTCTATTGCTTGATTCCCTTCATTTTTCTCGGGTGCTCGATGGAATTGGGGGGCAATGGTAGAGCATCGAGCTTTGGTCTGGAAGAAGGGTGTTCAAGGAGGTGCAGGGAAGGTGACCTTGAAGTGGCTTATATAGACACGGTGGGACGCATTCTAGAGCATCACTACAATTCGGCTTGAGGGGACAGGGATTAGGTTGGCGGTGCAGAAATCCCACAGTCAAGGCGGCACATCACATAGTGAAAAGATGTCGTGGAAGGGTATAACGCACATTTGGCTGTATACGGTGGCTCAGGTCGATGCCGGCGTTGCTGTGCTCGCTGTGGCAGGGTTTTTCACTAGGTTTTGCCTGCCGTGGCATAGATCGGGCAAGGGTAGAGGTAGCACTCAACTAAAGAGAGGGCCAGTACGAAGTGAGGGGCTGTGATGCTGCCAACTGGGGTCAAGCAATAGGAAGGCCCATATGACAGTGAAATCTAATGAAAACACTAGAATTCTCCTCTTTGGATAGGATAGGGTTTTGGATTTAATTGAGCTATCATTTTTGGTCAAGGATTTTTGAAACCTTTTGTTTATCATCCCATAAAATTTTTGTCTTGCTTGTGTATTTTTATAAAATTCTGACAATGTCACTATTTGAATTTTGAGTTTTCTATTTTTTTTGATTTTTTTGAAGTACTAAATTAAGTTAAATTCACTTGGAAATTTTTCTATATGATCCTATGGTTTGGGAATGACAGCATAAAAGTTTTACATGATGATCAATTCTATATTATTTTATAAAAATTCTGACAGTGTTATTACTATTTATTTAATGTTATGTCCTTTATTTTCTAGGAACAACAAATAAAGTTTATTATTTTTGAAACTTTTTATATAGGATATTTTAGCTCTGTAGATTATTTGATAAAAATTTTAGAAGATGATCTTGTTCATGAAATTTTAATTAAATCGATGTGTCTCTGTTCATAGTCTTCAGTTACTATTTTTGATTTTCTAACACAATAAATTTGTTCAAACATCTTTGAGACTTTGTGGAGATGTTCTGGGTATGACCTTAGATTTAAATATATTTTTATCTAGATTTTATCCTTATATGATTTTGGGTTTCAAAGTTTATAAATAAAAAATTCAATGCTGAAAATGATTTTATTAAGGACAAAAATTCAAGAAAAACATAGAAAAGATAATAATTCAATATAAAATCACAATTCCAACTTAATTTTATATTTTATTTATTAATTAATTTTTTTGGGCTGTTACATATAAATGATTGAAAATGTGTTCATTCATGCATGCACGAGACCAATTGTTATTGGTTCATCAGTTCCTTCCTATTGAAGAGCTACAATAGCCTAATAATTATCTTTCAATCTTGGTTTTTTCCCACAAAACCTAAGAATGGCATAACCATAAAATTTGCATTTTGAGATATATGTCATGAAGTATTTTTTATGTGGTCAAGGCATTAATGAAATTATCAAAATCCAACATGATCATTCATTGATGCATGTCTCAAATTGGTAATAAAAGGGAATTATCATCGCCACATTTTTAAAACTTTGTGAATCTTAAAGCAAGAACGATTATTAGTTGTTGGGTGTGTGTGTGTGTGTGTGTGTGGGGGGGGGGGGTTGGGGGGGGGGTAGATTTGTACCAGTGGTATATTATGTATTTGATTATGCCAACCATATCCAAAGCCTAATACTCTAATATTACATCTTGTCTCTCTGTATGTTGAACACCAAGAAAGAAATCGACATACAAATTAGATTTTTTAAATCCTTATACATATCCTTGATGCTAATTATGATGTAGATCATAACCTAGATATATTAGTTGCCGATCATCTCACATCAGCCAAGTAGATGCATTTATCCATATATGTGTATTGTTGCTTGGAGGTTGGCGTGGTTACCCGTTGAGTACAGGGTGGTCGCATTTATAATTGCATTGCTCCTCAGAGTGATTTGCTTGGGCAATTGACGAGGGATTTCATAGTTTGTCACATGGAGGTGGCATCAATTTGATATTTGATTTTCTTTCAAAGAAAAAACTAAATGAAGGACGATTATGTTTTGTTAGGCCAAAAATTCTAGTTAGAGGCTTTATTGTACAAATTTGCTTCCCCCTCCCCCCAACTACTAATAATTTCCTTTGCTATAAGATTCATAGAGTTTTAGCAAAATAAGGGTATAGAAGCAAACGAACCCTCATATATTAAGCAAAACAAATCGGTAAGTCACTCATAAAAAACAATTGGTAAATAAGTCTGGATGGTAACTGTGGCACTTAAGTGTACTGTAGTGTAATTATAGTAAACTAGAAAGGCTAAAACTTATTTACTTGTTGGAATAGTTGCATATTTCCAATGGGAAACAAATTATTTTATAGTTACTGGTTATTCCAAGCATAGCATTGTAAGAAAATAAAGTTGTATGTGTTCCACAAAATTTTAAAATTACCCATCATACATCCTCTACTTGGGCAACCTCAGCCTTCATCACCTCTAGCATTACCATCAATTTGGGAACATTTTTACTAGTATTGTGACGTTCCAATTAAGTTGTTTCCTTTTGGTTGTTGCTTATGGTGAAATATACATATCTTGCTTAATACTTTGGTTAGGTTAATGTGCATCCAGTTTGTAGCTGTGATTTACCTATGTTCTTTGATAATTTTTATTTTTTATGTAGTATTTGCTTCTTGATTCTTGTACTACACTACAGAAATTTAGAGATGTGAAGAAAAAATTTGTTATTACTTACAATTTCATGTTGTTATTATTAATTTCATTTGTTGCCATGTTGCTATATACAACTCTAGCTCTTTTCACATTTTCAGTTCTCACTTCCTTACATGTACTTGCAAAGAACTTGGCTTTAGGAATTATGATTAAAACTAATTACATAAGCAATGCAGGTGAAGAAGATGCTCATTCATGCTGTTGATCATGCCGTTAAGACTTTGAAAGACCGTCTACGACCTATTTTCTCCTCGTGATACAACGATAATGAAATTTTTTTATAAGAACTACAATGTAAATAAGGGGAAACAAAGAGGACAAATCCCATTTGAGCAAACATGCAATATGATTATGAGATTATGAACCATGTTACATAGTATCATTGAGTGGGTGATATATATATATATATATATATATATATATATATATATATATATATATATATATATATATACGTTGCTCTCTATGTCGATTGGATAGCTTGGAACTGGATTTTTTCATGCTACTACTCAAATGGAGGCTTGCATTAGACAGCAGACAATCCATCATGTAAATGATTGCACTACTACAGATCTAGCCTTCCATACCGGCCCATCAGTACCGGTTATGCATGAACCGAGACTAACATTTACATCAGTCCCGGTTCAATGGTCTACAGGTCCGGGGGGATCATCAATACCGGTTTTAACTACCAACCGGTGCTGATGTTCTCACATCAGTACCGGTTGGTTACACCAACCCGTACTAAGTAGCACAACAATCGGTACTGATGTTCCTGTGCTGCTTAGTACGGGTTGGTGTAACCAACCAGTACTGATGTGAGCACATCAGCACCGGTTGTTGTGTTTGACCGGTACTAATGCGCTTCGTCTCTCGTGCCCGATCAATCCCGCACGCCTTTACGATGAAACTCTTAATTCGTGTTCAGCCGAATTCTTGTTTTCCGATCCAGCCTCCTATAAAACCATCAGATCGAGTGAGGAGGTAGACGTACTGATGATCGGTAGTTAGCCCATTTTTTAACTATGGCAGCTTCTCCTTCTTCTCCCTCTGGCGCGCCATCATCACCACCTCGGGAGAAGGACGAGGAGGAGCGGGAGGAGGAGGAGGAGGATGAGTGTAGGCCCCCGGATCGACTATCCGGAGTCCTCTGTGTATTTCTGTACTAGTCCCAGATCAGTAGCTAGTACACACAGTCAAACAATGATGAATCAACAACCATATCACGAATACATATAACCAAATAAGAATAATACCAAATAAAAGCAAAGACCTTATGGTCCAGGGTTACCATTACGGCCTGAATAGGCAGAACAACTTGAACAACTGCAGCGTAAGACGAAAACACCAAGGCGACCCATCCAAATGCCCACAGGCAATCGAGTAGGGAGCGCGTCCTAGTCGTTGGAATTCCTTGACAGCTTCTTTCACTTCTGAGACACGATTAGAATGTAGCACGTGAGTACATAAAGTACTCAGCAAGTCTGGGAAATTATGCATATGTAGGCTTTCCAAAGGAAGCTTAATATGGTTCTTTTGCATAAAGCCAAGTTTCATCAAATCATACTTGTTAATAAGTTTCACAAAGCATATTTGAGTAATTCTTTTTAATAATTGAATTATGTAATATTGCAGTGAAGGTTCTAACCACCACTCACTAATATACAGGCTCTATTCGCCACATCTCAACAAAATCAGGGTTTAGTCCATTCACATGGCTCTACTTGCCACAGTTCACAAAATCAGGTTCCTTCCACCTACCTAGCTTTAGCCACCAGAAGCACACCCGAGAGTTCTAACCGCTCTCAGACCCCAAAACAAACCATTGTTTAGTTTGAAATCAAAAACCAAAGTCTACCAGTATGAAAGCATTCAGCAAGCTTTGCCTTTGACCGTAGGCACGGCTATTCGAATAGTTTTAACTCTGCAGAGGTGTACAGCTTTACCCACAAGACATGATATTCCCTTGATTCCATGCAATTAGCACACTGCCTTAGGTGTGCCGGCAGGGATATCATGACAAGGCCTTTACAATGTATACGCCTAACCTGACCCACCCGCTGAGGTTTCACCGCTGTTAGGGTTATATCCACCCAGTACAGAAGCTCCCTCTTGCGCCGTGTGAGAAAAACAACAACATTGCCTCTATCCGGCGCTCACATTCCACCGTTTGGTGAGTCTAAGTTAGGTTTCTACAAATTATTCAGCCAGGTCGTGCCCACTTTGACATGTGGTTGTACGATTATGCTTAGAATGGAGACAGTCATAAACGTCGGTCCTTAATTGACTTGGGGCGGTACTTGCACAATGAAAGCTAGCGCTCCATCCGCACCCACCAGACAAACCATTCCGCCCCAATCCAAACCATTTTTCATTTTAAATTTTTATTTTGTAAACCATCGGCAATACTCCTTGCCTATAACTTCTAACACAAGTTTTCAAGAGTTAAATGAAATTCCCACCCATAGGTGAATACTGACCGATTGCGAGTCTAAACATTTCTACCGTACTATTCTATTCTACCAATAGTTTAGTTTATAAAATACAAATCTTAGGGTTGATAAAACGTGATTATAGTTAAATCGGTATTTTCCAAAATTCATGAGACCACCAAGATTCCCTCATTCTTATCATAGTACTATATAATCCAGTCCAATTTAGTACTTCCACCATGTAAAGTTGATATCATGTGCCCTCTTAACTCCAAAATCATGTCAAGCTATTATTATCATTGTATACTAAACAATCTCCTCAAAATACGAGTCTCCTTAGTGATTACCCATCATCCACACATCGATTGGTCTTTTAATCTACGTGATCCGCCGAGAATAATTCATAATCTCATCCCCGAACGTATTTTATGGAAGATTTTACAAATCCAAGATTTCATTAATTCATTGCCTAGAGCTGTTTCCATAAACAATGACACCAAGTTGACTAAGCAAATCACACCCAATCCACATTATTCATAAGCCCACACAAATGGTTATCGCAAAACCATAATTCCCAAAATCATTTACTACACCACCGAGTACGATTCTCAGTATTATCCACTTAATACATCGAGTATATTTGATAATATCATTGATTAAATCATCGAGTATCATTCTCCACATCACCTATTGTAACCCTTCATATTGTCATCGCTAAATCAACTACATTTTATCCACCAAGAATATGTAACATTGTCATTTACTAAACCACCAAACATTCTGGATTATTCACAATTCTCCATAATTGAGTACCACGGATTTATATTTTCATAATCTGCTATTCCTTAATCAGTCCAATAATAATAAGTCCCAACAAACACTAATAATCCAACTATCTCTGACTCTCATTTTGATATTATTTTGTCAAACCAAGAAATCCAATTTCAATATGTTATCTACTTGCAATGATCCATCTAATCCATCATGCATACTTCACAATACCATACATCCTCCACAATTTCCCCCAATTCATTGTAATGTGAGCTACTACCACAATCCAACGTCACAATGTTCGATGATCACCATTCATAGATCCATTTCATATTACCAACCCTTATATCATCACTAATGTTCAACTATTCTCCATTTACATTCCATACTAGTGGTTCCATCCAAAAGGTCCTCCAAGCAATCATTCCCGAGTCAAAGATTATTTTCCCCAAAAACATTTATATTGGTGGATTACTATACTAGGGCGACAAATGATCATGTACAACAATATCAAGGAGGTAGGGACAACAGGTATAACTAATAGCCTAACGTCAACATCATCCTTTATATAAATAGCAATGCAATTTGTAAAACAGGGTAAAACATTTATGAATTGTAGGATCAACATGCGTTAAGGAGACTTGCCTTCAGTTGCGGGAAGGTCGTCGAACGAGGAAAGTCCGGCGACGGGGTCGGCGGTCGCGTCGGGGTCCTCGGCTACGCGCAAAAAGAGGCAATAAATAAAAGAAAATAAATAAAATTCAAAAAATTATAAAAGTTATACTGGCAGGTAGATCTTGATTTTAGATGAATTTAGAAATTTGAATGGAGTCAAACGGAGTTCGGACGGAGAAGTTATGAGCGTCCGAAGTTTGAATTTCGAAAAATTGGAAAACCTAGAATATTCCACGGAATATTCCTTCCCTTTTTCTTTTCCTTTTCTGAATTTTGGAAAAAGCTAGTGTCTCTTGCAAGGGGGTCCCACTTGTCATTGGCATGGGACCTTCTTCAAGCTTGGGCTTGCCATGGATGGGAAGAAGTGAAGCTTGGGGAAGAGTGGGGGAGGGGTCGGCCGGTGAGGGGCGGCCACAGACGCTGCGGCAGGCAGATCGGGCCGGGCGACGGGCGGGCGCCATGGCGCGGCGGCAAGGGCGTATGGGCGGGCGGTGGGCTGGCCGGCGCAATGAGGTCGCCCAAGTACGCACAGTGCATTCCAAAAACAGAGAACGCGAAAAAGTTCAAAAATCTGATTTTTCGCCCGTTTTCGCATGGATTTGGACCAAATAAAAGCATGGGATCACTAGATAACAACCTTAGGAACACATCGGAGGAAGGTATTGAATTGAATCTCACCGGAGGTGATGAATTTCGCGACGAACGGAGCTCCGGCCGAAATGCCAAAAACTCGAATTCGCCTCCAAATCGCAAGGGATCCTAAAATTGATTGTTGGGTTAGATTCTAGACTCAATCACGGTCACAAGGAACCAAGTGGCACGAAGAATGACTCACCGGAGAGAGATCTACAACCAAGAATGTGAAGAACTCCAAAAAGAGAACCCGACGTCGGTTTTCTTGCTCTAGTGGACGAACGAAGGGGAGAGGCCAAAGGAGGCTCATACCACCGGGATGGGGGTTCTTATACGGAGAGAATGGAGGTGGATTCACGCGGAACGGAGTTGAAACGACCGAGTTATGAGCAATAATGTCCATTTCGGTTTTTCTTTAATGCAGCCGTTTCCGACGAGATTAGCGACGATGGATGGTGGGGAATGGCAAGAGATCGTCGCTACGGATTCAACGGAACCGGCGCTTCGCGATTTGGAGTTGGGATGGAGGAGATATGAGAGTTTAAAGACAACCCTAGCCATTCAAGCATTAGTGAAGCTTTCTCTGTTCTTCCATGGCTAGAGGTAGAAGACAACACTATTCACGCCACGTGGCAGCATGTGATTGGTCGAGAATTACGTAAATGATCCGCCCTAGAGAAACATTAGGAAAAATAGTCTAAAAATTCCGGAAAAATTCCTAGAGCCATTTTAGAATATTTGGGACCCAATAAAATTGGTTTCGCGGAATTTGGATGAAATTTGTGGAATTAAATATTCGGGCGCGGATTGCAGGCATTAAACAAAAGCCGCGCGAGATAAAATAGGAACGGAGGTCCAAAAATCCAGGGAATGATTCCTAAAATCATTTTGGAATATTTGGGACATAATTGAAGTGGTTTCGGGATTTTTGGAGCATTTTTGGACTCGGGTGAAATTTCGGATACCGGCGGGAATTTGGAAATTCGATTTTTCGACCGGAAGGGAATTGAACCCTGATTTTGGATGGGAAAGGATGCCAGGTTAACATAAACACCAAACAAACTCCAAGTTTTCGAATTTAATTTATTTAAATTAGATTTTTCTCCAGAAGGCGAAAACTAGGGCGTTACAATGAGGAGGAGGAGGAGGAGGGTTGGGTCCGCTCGGGGAGCGCGACGTCGTCGAATGAGGATGACGATGATGAAGACGTCATCCACCACGACGACAACCGCCCCCCGCCTGACGACGACAGCCCCCCCGGTAGCGACGACGAGTGGTGGTATGGGTGATCGCGCCACCCACCAACCGTGCGCCGCTATGTGTATTATATATATTGTAATTAATTAATATAATATGTAATGTTTTATATTATGAATTATTAATATGATATGTAATGTTTTATGTAATGAATTATTAATATCATATATAATGTTTTACCTCCCCCTTCTTAAAGCTCCGCCGCCTCTACCGTTAAATTGAAATATTCAAAAAAATTATAAAACATAAAAAAAACGTTGAAAAAAAATTACACCACAATGAGCAAATCGTTCAAAAAAATAGCTTCGAGAAACATTCGATTGGACAGTGAAAATCAGGAGAAAATCGGAAGAAAAATTATGAAAGTATGATTCGAGATGAATGTACACATATAATTTTCACGTATCCAATTTAAATATTTAAAAATATATCGATAGTTAAAGTTTTGAAGTTTGGCCATCACTATGTCCAAAACGTCGGCATTTTTGAAGACCGGAAGGAGTAGTAACTTTAGATTGAATTTTTGAATTTAAAAAAAGTGTAATAGAAAACAACTTAGATACCTCACTTAACAACATTGAAAGACAAGAGATGATGCTCTCTCCAGCTCGCAAAAACTTGTCAGTTTGAGATGTGTAGTCAAAATTTTGAAACTTTAGCTATGAATATCTTTATAAATATTTATATTAGATGCATGAAAATCATATGTGTACATTCATCTCAAATCGTACTTTCATAATAGTATAATTTTAAGAAATTTTTTCAGTCAAAATCGGTCAAAATGGGAAGAAAAATTATGCCACAATGAGAAAATCATTCAAAAATTATGTCAAACGGTTACAACGCACATCAGTACCGGTTGATAAGACCAATCCAGATCGATCTCTACGATCAAGATCGTACCGTTAAATCAACCTGCATCGAATCATCCACTAAGAAGCCTGCTCTGCTCCGGGGCTGCTTAGTACGGGTTGGTGTAACCAACCAGTACTAATCAGCACCGGTTGGTATTCAACCGACACAGTCTCCCGCGCATCGCCTTGATTCCGCGCGACGGCTCTTCATGTTCATCATGTTCTCTTCGTGTTCCGATCCTGGCGATCTATAAAAAGAGAAGGGTGAGATGGAGAAACTGCATTGACAGACACCGGAGAGACTGTCTTCGCAATTTCAATCCTTCATGGCAGAGCCTGTGTCTCCCGCCAGCGAATCTGCTGACTCCTCCTCCGACTCTGAACCATTGTCCCCGGTGCCACTTCAACCCCAGGCGCCTCCCGCCACCACCAACAAAAGAAAGCGCGCTGACGCCGACGCCGACGACAATAAGGAGGAGGAGGAGGAAGACGACGATGAGCAGGAGGAGGAGGACGACGAGCAGGAGGAGGAGGAGGAGGAGGAGGAGAACGTCACCGTCATCCGCTGGGGGAGCACTTGTAAAAACAAAGTATGTTAGCAAATAAGTCCAATCGTGTTGTATAAACCCATATATGAATTATGAATATGGTTATTACAGTAATCTCTCTCTCTCTAGCTGATATAAACTCGTGTATGGCCTGATTAATGCAATTTATAGGGTTTGTCAATAATTTGAAGCTACTAATTACGAAGAAAACAGAAAGCATTCCAAAAGTATTTGCCTGAGTTGACAAGTATCTTACCCAGTATGACGTCTGTGGCATTTTGGAGTGCATCTGCGGTCACGTGATTGACTCTGCCTCTCACCATGGTCTGGGGTGCGGCTCATCTTTGCCCGCGGTTTGCTCGGGTCGGGTGCTTGGCTGGTGTGGATCCCAAGTTGAAGCGAATCAGGTCACTCATTTGTCTTCCTAGGCGCTTGTTGGAGAAATGCCCTGGCTCATTGCATGTATAGCAACGCCACTGCGGCCCTCGGGTTGCTTGTAGCGGCGTTCCCGGGTCGGGCTGGGTCCGAAATTCGATTCACTGTGTCTTGGTGCCGGGCGACGGTGTTCTCGCTGCACTCTGCGGTTGGAATCTGAAAAACTAATTTGGCGCAACCCGCAGACGCTGCTGCGCTCCCTGACGTGATCCTTGCTGCTGCATTCTGCGCTTCCTATTTTCATCCAACTACTTGCGCTTGTCCTCAAGAATAAGCGCTTTGTTCACAAGCTCCTGGAAATCTGGAAAGGTGTGGGTGATCAGTCCCACCTGCAGTCCCGAGTTGAGTCCCTTTATAAAGCGAGACTGTCTGGCCTTATCTGTCGCTACGTCTTCAGGTGCGTAGCGTGCAAGCTGTGTGAACTTGTTCAGATATTCTGACACCGGTTGATTACCTTGCTTCAATGCCCTGAACTCTTCCTTCTTAAGGTCCATGATCCCTTCTGGCACATGATACTGACGAAACGCAGCCGTAAACTCCTCCCACGTGATGTCCTGTGGGTTCTCCTGCGTGGCGCAGAAGTTTTCCCACCACTCAGCGGCGGTCCCTTCCAACTGATGAGATGCGTAAAGCACCTTCTCATTCCCCATGCATTGGGCAATGTGTAACTTCCTTTCTATTGACCTTAGCCAATCATCCGCCTCCAACGGGTTGGCATTCCCAGAGAAAGTGGGTGGATGAGTCCTCATGAACTCCGACAACTTTGCTCCCTGTCGTTGTCCCTGATTTGCTTGGTTAGCGGTGGCCTGAGCAGTGACCTGCTGCATCTGTTGCATCATGGCATGCATCACTGGTTTGTGCGCAAGAAAAGCTCCAAAGTTACGCATGTCAATGGCGGTCTTTGGGTGGGGTGCAGGTGCTCCATCATTAGGGTTCCCAGCTGGACGAGAACCACTCCCATTGCCTCCAAGGTTTCCGCGGGTGTTCACCATCTGTTGATTGCTCCAAGGTTTAAAGACAAGAGGGAAACAAGCATAGACAAGTAGTAGAGTAACTTATGCGGGGAGGTGTAACTCAAAATCCAACTTTATTATCTATAACATAATAATATCTTGGTATGGTTGCTTACAATGCCTAGGGGCCTGCAACACATACTGCACACTCAGCAAGCAATGAAAATCCAACGCCTCTTAGGGTGAATCTTTATTTTTTAATGCGACTCGATGAAGGAGTCCCCACTACAAGACCTAGGCTCACTCGTCAAGAAAACCTCCTCGGCCTGGGTGCGGGTGCGGTGGCATCGGCGCGAAACGATCACCATGCCCTGTAACTGTGGTAGTCGAAGAAGCGGTGTCCTCATCAAGATCTGACTCCTCCGGGTCTGGCTCATGTAGATCGAGTACTGGCTCTGGTCCCGGCCCGTACAAAGCCATCTTTACTCGTCAATCCTTCACAGAAGGTGGGACACATACTCTTGAGCCTCCTGCCATCGGTTCTTCTCTATCGTGACCTCCTCGCGAGCCTTCTATAGCTCCCGGTTCGTATCATCGAGCACATCCTCCTGAGCGATGACAAGTCGTGCCAGCTGTGTGACCATGGCATTCTCATCCTGAATCAGCTTCGGGTCAAGAAGGTTGTTGTTGTGTGGATGGTAGCGGTACACCGCGCCCTCCAGCTCGCTGGCGTAGATGCGGGCGATGTGTCGCATTGCTCATCGTGATACCTCCTGAATTCCCATCTGCATTGTCGACCTCCTGGCGGTGCAGTATATCGGACGGTTGCCCTTGCCCTTCTTCCTGGCATGTATCATGATCTTCACATCACAAGCCTTAATCAGTCCCGCGTGTCTGATGATATTCACTTGGTATTGCGGCTTCTCAAATCCTTCGAGAAACTGCATCATACGCCAAAGTTCCGCGGCGTGGCCAACCTCAAGATCGACGTAGTTGATCTCTCCCTCCATCTGTCACAAAACACTCGCGTAAAAACGCAGCATTTTAAATCAAGGTGGGAGACAAGAGAATTCAGCAAAAGGGGTAAGGAAAGAGAGAAGGGGTAAGTTGAGAATTCATTCATTATCTTGACAATCTTTTAGCTTTAGAAAATAAGTTTTATCCTTACTACGACCATTCTAACTATGGGTTGAGCCTACAGTCACTATGGCTCTGATACCACCTCTGTCGGGACCCGAATTTGCAAATTCGGACCCTCTGTATATTCAGCACTAGTCCAGGATCGCGCTAGTGCACACAGTCTCAACATTGGTAAATATCACAATCATACACATCGATAATAATAAAGTACTTTAATTAAGATAACCAAACTGGTTGCTCGACCTTATGGTCAAGTTACAAAAGTACGCCTCGCAGGGCTAAGACTTATTCAAATAAAATCTGCAACGGAATATATAAAGAAAACGCATGTTGCCAACCAATATGCCACAGGCAACTGACTGGACTCGATCCCTAGTTAGACGGCTCTTCTTGAAACTCCTCCTCTAAAGCCGGCGTCGCCTCTTCTTCAACTGGTGTTGTTTTGTGGCAAGGGTGAGTACTTGGTACTCAGCAAGTCATGCACAGAATGCAAGCTAATATACTACATGCATGGCTTAATACAAAGGAGTAGTTCCAGGTATAATTGCAGTAAACAGCATTTGACAAGTATCATAAGTAGATTCGAAAGCAATAAAAACAAGTATAATATCAATAACTTTTCCAGGAGTTAAATAAACATCTTCCCCATTCCTAGTCCACATTTCCATCAACATCATCTATTAACCAAACCAAACCTTCCAAGTCCAAGTTGTTTTCACGAAAGTCTAACCCTTGACTGTAATCCCCGAGCAATGTCCAATACCGCGGACACGGCTATTCGAATAGATTTTACACTCTGCAGAGGTTATGCACTTTACCCACAAGATACAGCCAAACACCACAAAGGCGAGTGATCGTAACAAAGCCTTTCGGAAACGGCTAACTACACAAGTGAACCTTTCCGGTTTTTTGCCATACACCATCCCTTCCCTTAACAAAGGCGAAGTATGGGACCGACATACCGTTGGATGGGTACCATGCCATCGCACTGGTACACTCCCCTTTCAAGCTACACAAAAGGTGTAGTTGACACCCGAGGTATCACATGCAAGTTATTAGTAACTTACTCAACTAGGTCCGTCCCATTACGGACATGTGGTTGCACGATTAACTCAGTTCAAAGGCTTGCAAGGTTAAGTCCTTATGTTGACCAGGGCAAGACTACCCGAAGAACCAAAACAACGCTCCCGATGCCACAACTGGCCCACCCGATCATTTCTTGCCACATGCCCCGGTCCAAATCTATTTATCAAACCCGTAGTTGATTACCATGCACCACGTGCCATCAACATCACAACACATGATACCTTTCCAAAACAGGTTCAATATATCATTAAGTCATTATTAACATTTGATTGTCCAAAATCATGTCATGAGCACGTAGCAGGTCTAAGCAATATACTACAATGATCTAAATTCCCATGTTGGCAATTTAATAATGTCCAACTATTTAATGCTCAACTAGGGTGACAAGGGGTTCATGGCATTCAATTGTCTATGTCAAGGTGGCATACAACAACTAGGTAGTTAACTAATTCCCCAAAATTAATTAAAGCATTTTATAATTGAACTAGCATGCAATAATTTAAATCAAACTAATTTCAAAAATGGGATCAACATGGTCAAAGCACAACTTGCCTTCAAAAAGCACTTGATCTTGGTCCTGAGCTGGCTCCTGGGTCAACACTTCACCTTCGAAGCCTTCGGGCACTTCAACGTCTACTCGTAACGCGTGCAAATAGCAATAAATGAATAAAATAGTAGACAAAAAGTGTCCAAACATCCAAATGAAGTCCATAAACAGAGAGAGCATAATTTTATGAATTTTTAGGAATTTGAATCATCCCTTCCCTTAACAAAGGCGAAATCGGAGTTAAAACGCAAAAATTATGAGCGTTTAAAGTTTAAATAATCAATTAAATAATATTACAGAGAAAAACTTTGGTCTAAAAATTAAATAAAATTCACCATTAGGTTGATCTCAATTTTATACAAATTTAGAAATTTGAATCACTCAAATCGGAGTTAAATTGCAAAAGTTATAAGCGTTTGAAGTTTGAATCTAAATTTGAAATCAATAAACCGAATTAAATAAATAATTTCTTTTTCGGAAAATGATTTATTGCGTCAGCATGACACGTGTCAGCACCGGATTGGTCCACGTGGGCTTGCTGACGTTAGCGCCGGCCGAACCCACCGATGACGTCAGCATGACGTCATCGGCCACGTGGCACCACTCGGGTGCTGCCACGTGTCCCGGTCCATGGACTCGGTCTACGGGCTCTGCGGGTCCACGGTGCGCTCGGCGCACACCACAGTCGCTGACATGCGGGCCCCGCATGTCAGTGGCGTGCTCACACGCGCACGGTGCGACGGTTGGGCTACGTGGCACGATCTCGTGCATTGAATCTAAATCCAACGGCTGAGATTGGATCTAGCCGCCGCAACGTGGATTTCGTTGCGGTGACGTGGGCTAATGTGGGCCGTTGGATCTTGATCCAACGGTCCAGATCTAATCTAGTTCATTACCGCTATAGCTACGTGGCGAGATCTAAACTGTTAGATCTAGATCTAACGGCGGAGATTAGATATAAGAAATCAAACATGAGAAAATACCTCCGGGTGACGTGGACGAATCTGGACCACACGATGCGGATCGGACGGCTGACGGTGCTCGCGGGGGTTTGGTGGTGCGCTGCGGCACTGGCTCACCGGAGAGGAAGAAGACGGCACGGGGAACGGCGATTGCGGGCTCCTTCGACGAGGTGAAAGGTCTCCACGGGTGTGCCTCGGCCTGACGGTCCCGAACCTGGGCTCATACGCGGCGGCGAACGGCGGACGATGGCCGGGCGAAGCAAAAACCATGGCGGAGGAGAGAGCAACTACGGCAAGCAATTGCAGGCGCGTCGGGGCACTACGGGCGGCGGCGGCTAGGGCAACGGCTGCGCGGGGTCAAGGCGGTCCTCGAGGCATGTCCCGGGCATTAAATACCCTCGGCGTCACAAGAAAAGACGGAACCCTAGGCCCACACACGGCGCGGAGTCCGTGGCGATTCGACGGGAAGATGCAATCTGGGCCGTACACGTGGCGCAACCAACGGCCACGATCGCGCGGACGGAACCGGATCCGGACCGGATACGGCTCGAACCGGTACGGGTTGATCCTGACCGTTGGATCTAAATCCAACGGCTGAGATTGGCTGGTCTCTGGGTTAGTGTGGTGCGGCGCACGTGGCTTCGTGGATCAATGTGGGCCGTTGGATCTTGATCCAACGGTCCACGGCTTAGGGCTCAGCGGACCGGGTCCGGCTCGGACGCGGCGCGGTTTGGGTTCGAGTCGGACTCGAGTCTGACTCGGGTTTGGGCTCGGTCGGATGAACAGTTCTAACCGATTCGATTTTCCAGCGATTTAAATATTCAAATTAATTCCCAGAAATCCATTTAATTCATTAAAAATAGGAAAACACTCAGAAAAATTCTACAAAATATTTTGGAACATTTTGGACTCAAATAAAATATTTCCAACAAAATTTTATTTGCAAAATTAAATTCTTTAATTATTTGAAAAGGGAATAAATTCAAAAAAATTCCAAATAAATCCCAGAAAATTCCAAAAATTCCCAAAAGTGCCAAATCTTATTCAAATTCATGAAAAGCAAAAATTGGGGTGTTACAGGAGAAGAGGCAAGAGCGCTTGGCGAAGAGGTCACCAACTCGAACGCTGTCGAGTTGAGCGACCTGGGGTCGACCTCGACCGAGAGTACCGAGGACAACGGGGGCGATCCGTATGGTGCCTTTGACCTCGAGCTGGCGGCCGGTGTCGGCCGGCGGCGGCCGGGCGAGTGCCATCATTGTCGCGCTTCAGCGGAGACACTTCGCGGTGGTGCCGCTGGGGAAGCGGAGGGCCGACTCACCTTCGCGTGGGGGGTCGGCGAAGAGGATGCGGCCGTCGCGCACCCGCTCGTCGCGGTAGGTGCCTTCTACTTCCGAGTTATACTATATTAGAGTCGCTTGAGTAGTTCCCGACCGACTGCTTTGTGCAGGACCTTCACAAGACTGGCAGTGGCGGCGGCGGTGCATCCGGTAGCAACCCTGGGAGCGCCGGTGCCGTCCTTGCTACCGACAGGGACTGTGGGGCCGTTGGTCGAGCCAGAGCGACCGACGAACACGGTGGCGCCATCGAGTATCGAGGCGCCGCAGGCGGCATTAGAGCCACCAACGGGGCTACCGGCGGAGGTGACAGGTGGCGAGGAGCTACTGGAGGACCCGGAGCGCGAAGGACCCTTGGGGGCCCTTGTCGAATTGGGAGCTCGGCAAGAGGCCGAGGGAGGTGAGGAACAGCTCCCACCGCCGCCGCCGGGGGCACCGCTGGCTTACACGATCCGGGTGTCCGAGGTGAACTCGCCGCCACCCGAGGCTCCGCTAGTGGGGGCGGTTCCTCCGCCGGAGGCACCACGCTGCCCGCCTGAAGCGCAAGTCACCGGGATGGCCCTAGGAGAGTCCGCCCAGCCTACTCAGCCCACGCTAATCTGGCCAGGCACTGATCCGTCTGGGAGGCCGTCCCTGGTTCAGGACAACATGGAGGAGCACGAGGAGTGGGAGGATCTTTTGGAGGGTGTGCGGCTGGCCGAGGCTGAGATGAGCCGGATTCGGACGGGCCTGGACATCGTCCTCGCGTCTTCTGGTAGGGTGCTGGGCACCGTCGCCGGGAGGGTTCACTAGATCGGCACGGTAAGCGAAACAAACCTCGCTTTTGCAATTTTAGTGGTGAGCTTACGGTACGCTGACGGGGTGTTTGTATTTCGCAGCGCTTGCGGACCCGATCGGAGGGCAAGGACTCGGCCCGAGGGGAGGCCGAGCGACTGCACACCGAGCGGGACACCGCCCGGGAGGATCCGACCTCGGCGAGGAAGCTCGTCGAGGACATTGAACGCGAGCGAGAAGCCCGGGCGAAGGCCGAGGAGGATCTCCAGGCTCTACAGGCTTCCACGGCTGGTAAGTGGTCCATCCCTTCTGTCGGCCTCGCGATCGCGGTCCGGCAAGGGCGTTCTTCTAACATCATCTCGATCCGTAGAGTTGCAGAAGAATCTCAGCGACGCCGCGGCGGTGCGGAAGCTGGTGCTGGATTAGCCCGACCAGGCGGTCACGTCGCGAGACATGGCCTTGGTGGCGCAGCAGCTGGCAAAGAGGGAGCGGTCCGAGCAGGCTGCCGAGCTGGCGACCCTTCGGGGGTTCAGCTAGGGCGTCTGCGACCGATTGCTTGGGCTCATGGCGGGCTCGAGTTCGCTCGCCACCATGCTGGCGAGCGTGCCCGAGCATGTCGAGCGCGCGGTGAGCGAGGGCGTTGTGCTTGGGGCTTCTTCGGCGCTCGTCTGCGCCCTTTCCCACTACGATGGTATCTCCCTCGACACCGTCAGCAGTGGGATCGCAGGGAACCGGACTGACGAGGAGGTCGATCGATTCGAGACCCAGGTCGAGCTGCACGCTCGAGTGATCGTCGACAGGATACCGCCGCGGGACATCCTCCATCGGGAGTAGGGAAGAAGTTAGATTTTTTGCTTTTTGACGTAACATCTTTAGTACGTAATGAACTAAAGCTTGTTTTACCGATTTGGCTGGTTGTGCCGACCATGAGTTCGACATGTCTTTTTGCGCTTGCTTGCTGTGATGAACACTCGGCAACCATAGTCCTAGAGACCGCGGGGTCGGGCGTAGGTTGGAGTGTTGACACTTTTGAGCGAAGCGCAAAGAGAGTAGGAACTTAGGTGTGAGGCATTCACTTGTGCTCACACGGGGAAGGAGTGTTCCCGACCGACTATGGATTACACCGCATGGGCACTTCCTTCTTCCGCGAAGCACTACTTAGCAACCATAGCCGTTGGGGCGTAGGCCGTAGCACTTGGGTCGAGAGGGTTACCGCTTAGAGGGAAATCCGATGGCTAGTCGAGCCACCGACCCGTGTGAATGCGTGAACCGGCTGCCGATCTAGCGCTCGTGCAAGAAAGGAGTGTTCCCGACTACTATGGATTGCTCCGCATGGGTACTTCCTTCTTCCACGAAGCACTACTTAGTAATCGTAGCCGCTGGGGCGTAGGCCGTAGCATCTGGGTCGAGAGGGTTGCCGCTAGGGAGAAAATCCGATGGTCAGTAGGGTCACCGACCCGTGTGAGCGCATATGTGTTGGTCAGCCCCCGAGCGGGGCATCGCGGTCATGCCATGGTCGCGGCGCCCAGCTTGAACTTGAAGGGGGGATTTAAAGATAATGGACAGATAAGAAAAAGTTTTAGGGATAGGATCGCCTTAACTTTCGGATGGTCAAGCCTTGGTTGGAATTTTCACAGCTTTACTTCGGCTTCTTATCCCTGCATTTATTGTAATCCTCTTCGTCTTCCGCATCTTGGGGTATAAAAGGGGGTGCGGAGGGCGTTAGTAACGTAACCGCTTTCCTCTTGCTTTCTTCTTTCAAGCCTCCATGTGCTCTCCTTCCTCTTCTTTATGGCGGACCACCCCTTCAACTGGCAGCCAATCACCTTCAACGAGGAGGCATGGAGGCAGATTTTGGAGGAGGTGGAGGCCGTTGCCGTCAGGCGGGTCACAGTGCGGGTCGACGCGCTTCTCCGAGCCATCCCCCACCTCTACAGGGCGAGGTCAGCCCTCATTGAGGCGATCAGGTGGAGGCGCCACGAGGAAGATGGTTAAGCAGGGGGGCTTGGACGACATTTAGGCCTTGGCCTTTTCATCCCGCAATGTAAATATTGCAACGAAATAAAGTTTATTTTCTCGAAAAGTTGACACTTGTCTCTTTTTTGCACTTGTTTGCTTGCTGTGATGTACACTCGACGACCGTAGCCTTTAGGAACCGTGTGGGTTGGGCGTGGATTGGAGTGTTAGCACTTCTGGGCGAAGCGCGAAAAGATACAGCACGAACTTGAGTACAAAAAACCCGTTCACTTGCGCTCACGCAGAGAGGGAATGCTCCAGGTCATCGATCCACGTGAGCTTAAGAACTTGTAGCTCCCGGGTAGCGCGTGGACAAGAAAAAGCCTCAGAGGTAGAACCGCCTCAGTTTTTCTATATTCCATGCGTTGGGCATGACGTTGCCGTCTGCGTCCTTGAGTCGGAAGGTGCCGGGGTGGATAATCTCAACGATAGTGAACAGGCCTTCCCACGGGGAGGAAAGCTTGTGCCTGTCTTTGTTGGACTGAACCTGGCGCAGGACCAGATCGCCAACATTGAAGGACCGACCACGGATCTGACGACTGTGGTACCACCGTAGTGTCTGCTAGTATTTGGCCGATCGAAGGACAACCACTTTGCGCGCCTCGTCGAGCTGGTCGATGGCGTCCTGTTGTGACTCGAGCCCCCGTGCCTCGCTAAAGGCTTGAAGTCTTGGGGTGCCGTACTCCAGGTCAGTTGGCAAAACCGCTTCGGCGTCGAACACCATGAAGAATGGTGAGAACACATTCGACCAGGTTGATGTGGTCCGCAGGCTCCAGAGGAGGGAGGGCAGCTCAACTGCCCATCGTCCCGCATGTTTCTTCAATCGGCTGAAGATTCGTGGCTTGAGCCCCTGGAGGATCATGTTGTTCACTCGCTCGGCTTGACTGTTGGCTCGCGGATGGGCCACAGCCGCCCAGTCGACGCGAATGTTGAAATCATCGTAGAGCTCGAGGAATTCCTTCCCCGTAAACTGTGTCCCGTTCTCAGTGATGATGGAGTTCGGGACTCCGAACCGATAGACGATGTCACGAAAGAAGTTGGCCACCTGCGCCGAGGTGATGGTTGCAATTGGCTTGGCTTCTATCCATTTGGTGAACTTGTCGATCGCGACAAGTAGGTGGGTCAAGCCTCCGGGCGCCTTTTTGAAGGGCCCGACCAGATCGAGTCCCCAGACCGCGAACGGCCACATGATGGGGATCATCTGCAGGGCTTGCGCTGGAAGATGCGTTTGTCAAGCGAAGAATTGGCATCCTTCGCAGGTGCGGACGATCTGCTCGGCATCTTCCGCGGCGGTCGGCCAATAGAAGCCTTGTCGGAAGGCTTTCCCTACGATGGACTGTGGCGCGGCATGGTGGTCGCAGATGCCGCCGTGGATGTCGAGCAGCAACTCCCTTCCCTCATCGGACAAAATGCATCTCTGGAGGATTCTGGAGGGACTCCTTTTGTAGAGGTCTTGTCCGACTAGGGCAAAGGACTTCGCCCACCGGGCGAGGCGACGGGCCTCGGTTGGGTCGGCAGGGAGTGATCCGTCAGTTAGCCGGTTGATAAAGGGCTGCCTCCAGTCGGAGTTGGCTGTGAGAACGTTGCGGTTTGACCCAGATGGTTCCGCGTCCAACCGGCCGACGGTCGGAGGGGTCGTCTCTGGCGGGTCGGACGTGCTCCCGATCGTCGAGTCCAGCTGGACGGAGGGTTTGTGGAGGTTGCAGACGAAGATCCTCGAGAGACCGGTCCTTTGCTGGAGGCGAGGTTGGCCAGGGAATCGGCCTCACCGTTGTAGCGTCTGTAACTATGGTGAAGCTCAAAACCCTTGAACCTTTCCTCGAGCTTGCGTACCTCCCGGTAGTAGGCTGCCACGCGAGCGTCACGAGGCTCCGTGGCCTTTATGACCTGGTCGACGACAAGCTTGGAGTCGCCGTGTACGTAGAGTCGATGCGCCCCGAGGTCGACAGCGATCCGGAGACCGTTGACGAGGGCTTCGTACTCGGCGACGTTGTTGGTCACATCGAAGAGCAATCAGATGGCGTACTGGAGCTTGTTCCCGAGCGGGGATACAATGACGACCCCAGCGCCTGCTCCGTTCTTGGTGAAGGACCCGTCGAATACATCGTCTAGTACTCGGGGTCTTCAAGCGCCGGCGGTGCCTGAGCCTCGGTCCACTCAGCGACGAAGTCGGCCAAAACCTATGACTTGATCGCCGTTCTGGGAACGTACGATATGTCATGACCGTTGTGCTCGAGCGCCCACTTGGCTATCCTTCCTAAGGCATCGCGGTTGTGGATGATCTCGCCGAGCGGCGAGGAGGTCATCATAGAAATAGGATGCCGGTCAAAATAGTGGACCAGCTTCCTCTTCGTGATGAGCACCGCGTACAGCAACTTCTGTACCTGCGGGTAGCGGGCCTTGATCTCGGAGAGTACTTCACTGATGAAGTAGACTGGCCGCTGTATTTTGAGCACACGGCCTTCTTCTGCTCGCTCCACGACTAGCGTCGCGCTGACGATATGGGTCGTGGCGGCGATGTAGAAGAGCCGCAGTTCCCCTGGTGCCGTGGCGACCAGCACTGGGGGTGAGGTCAGGAACACCTTCAGTCGACTGAGGGCTTCCTGCGCCTCCTGCGTCCAGCTGAACTGATTGGATTTCTTGAGCAGCTTGTAGAGCGGCATTCCGCGTTCGCCGAGACGGGACACAAAATGGCTCAGGGCCGCAAGGCACCCCATCATCCTCTGGACTCCCTTCAGGTTGCCGACTGGGCCCATCCTCATGATCACGGAGATCTTTTCCTGATTGGCTTCAATGCCGTGCTCGGAGACGATGAACCCGAGTAGCTTCCCCTTGGGGATCCCGAAGACACACTTCTCGGGGTTGAGCTTTATACGAAACCATCGGAGGTTCGCGAAAGTCTCCTCTAGGTCGGCGACTAGGTCATCGACCTTCCTAGTCTTAACAACGATTTCGTCGACGTACGCCTCGATTTTACGGCCTATTTGGTCGTTGAAACACGTTTGCATACATTGCTGGTATGTAGCACCCGCATTTTTCAGACCAAACGGCATCGTTACGTAACAAAACAAGCCAAACAGAGTGATGAAAGAAGTCGCGAGCTGGTCGGATTCTTTCATCACTATCTGGTGGTAGCCTGAGTAGGCATCCAGAAAGGACAGGGATTCGCACCCCGCGGTGGAGTTGACAACTTGGTTGATGCGTGGCAATGGGAATGGGTCTTTGGGACATGCCTTGTTCAGGCTCGTGTAGTCAACACACATTCTCCATTGCCCAGTTTTCTTTTTTACAAGAACAGGGTTGGCCAGCCACTCGGGGTGGCGCACCTCTTTTACTAACCCTGCGGCCAAAAGCTTGGCAATCTCTTCCCCTATGGCCCTGCGCTTTTCCTCGTCGAAGCGGCACAGGCATTGGGCGACCGGCCTCAAGCCTGGTCGGATATTCAGGGGGTGCTCGGCGACTTCCCTTGGGATTCCTGGCATGTCGGAGGGCCTCCATGCGAAGACGTCTCGGTTGGCATGGAGGAAGTCGACGAGCGCGCTTTCCTATTTGGCGGAAGCGTGTCTCCGACCCGCACGGTCTTGGCAGGATCCTCGGGATCGACCGCGATCTCCTTCGTATCCTCGGTGGATTTGAAGGAGCTTGGCCCCGACTTGCCGGAGTCGGGGGGCAGACCCAGGGGCCTTTCCCTGGAGGTTGGAAAGCCCAGCGGAGGCAATGACCGCCGATGCCAACTCACAACTGCTTTGCTCGCAGTTGAAGGCAAGATGGAAGGACGAGGCCACGGTGATTACTCCCTATGGTCCCGCCATCTTCAGCTTGAGTTAGGTGTAGTTGGGGATTGCCATGAACTTGGCATAGCATGGCCTCCCTAAGATAGCGTGGTAGGAGCCGAAAAAATCCACTACCTCAAAAATGAAGGTCTCAGTGCAGAAGTTATCTGGGCCCCCGAAGGTGATGGGCAAGTCGACCTACTTGAGTGGATG
Source organism: Rhipidocladum racemiflorum (assembly GCA_036346355.1). Classification (NCBI taxonomy): domain Eukaryota; kingdom Viridiplantae; phylum Streptophyta; class Magnoliopsida; order Poales; family Poaceae; genus Rhipidocladum; species Rhipidocladum racemiflorum. The sequence goes on from CM070583.1 coordinate 57,595,083, forward strand.
GGCCTATTAGCTCGGGACGACGCCGTGGATGGGCCTATTAGCCCGGGACCCCATGGCGTCGATGGTCTCAACATACAAGATGTTGAGACCGCTGCCGCCGTCCATAAGCACCTTGGATAGGCACTTTGTCCCCACGATGCGGTCGACGACCAGTGGGTATCTCCCCGGTTGGGGGACGTGGTCGGGATGGTCGGCTCGATCAAAGGTGATCGGGGATTCCGACCACCAGAGGTACTTGGGCACGGTGGGAGCCACCGTGTGGACCTCGCGGTAAGCGAGCTTGAGGTGCCACTTGTCGGTGTAACAAGCCGGTCTGTCGAAAATCATGAGGCAGCCATCAGGTTCTGGGAACTTGGCGTCCGCCCTTGGTTCTTCGGCGTTGGGTGTCGAATCTCATTTCTTCCCCTTGCCCCGCGATGGCGGGGGGTTCTCGGAGAGGAAGCGCTTCAGTACCTCGCAGTCCCGGTACTTATGCTTGACGGGATACCCGTGGTTCGGACACGGGCTGTCCATCAGTTTCTCGAAGTGGTCGGGCGCCTGTCGCGCCTGCTGCTTGGCAGGGCGGTCGACGGCCGCGACCAAGTGGCCTTCGCAGCCTTGCTTCCCTCGTCGCTTCCGCTTGTCGGAGCGGTCAGAGGGGGCACTGGCTTCGGCGCCGGACTCTCGTTTGGCCTTCCCCTTCTCGAAAATGGCCCCCACAGCCTCTTCGCTAGAGGCGAGGTTGGTGGCGATGTCCAAGAGCTCCTTGGTGGTTATGGGCATGGTGCAGCCCAGTTTGTGCACCAAGGTTTTGGACGTGGTGCCGTAGATGAGCGCCTCGACGACGTCGGCGTCGCGGATGTCGGGGAGCTCATTGCACTATTGGGAGAAGCACCGGATGTAGTCCCGGAGTGTCTCCCCTGGTTGCTGTTTGTAGCTCTTCAAGTCCCAAGAGTTCCCAGGGCGCTTGTACATGCCCTAGAAGTTGCCGACGAAGAGGCTCGTCAGGTCGGCCCAGCTTCTGATAGTGCCCGCGGGCAAGTACTCGAGCCAGGCTCGAGCCGAATCTGCGAGGTAGATGGGGAGGTACTGAATGATGAAGAGATCGTCAGTAGCTCCCCCCGCCCGACAGGCGAGCCGATAGTCCTCTAGCCAGATGATAGGGTTCGTTGCCCCCGTGTACTTGGCTATGTTGACTGGTACCCGGAACCGGGCGGGGAAGTCCGCATTGCGGATCGCGCGGCCGAACGCCCGTGGTCTTGGGCCATGGGGGCTCAGGCTGCGGTTGTTGCGCCGACCACTGTCCGCGACCCGGGAGCGGGCTGCTTCGCCTATCACTCTTCTCCGCACCTCGAGGGTGGCGCAGACATCATGGTTGCTTCCCAGGCGATGGCGCACCGGAGTGCGCGAGGCCTGGGCCGATCGGGTTGTGGCGTTTTCCCGGCCAGGGTCCGCTGACCCCGGGCGGTATTGCGGCTCGGACGACTCAAGGGGGCGCCTGAGTGGTGGGAGCCGAAACCCTGCACGTGTTGGACGGCAGCACGTTCCACCAACTCCAGGAGGTTCTGGTACATGGCCTTGGCCTCTGGGTCTTCGGTCTCAGGGATGCCGCGGAGGAGCATCGCAGCCGCAACAACATTATGGCTCGCGTGGGTTGTCGTGGGGGCTCCTGTCCTGGTACAGTGATACTCCATTGCTGTTGCGCGGGCCTGGTTAATCACGCAACCAGTAACGTAATGATCACGGCATCACGACAGACTCAGATTGAAACCACTTGGTCAGCACGACACTCGACTAATGAGGTCACACGCCATCCAATTTGTTCCAATTTGAGCTTCCCGCAACCATGTGATAACCACTAGTCCCTGGATCAGTAGGCTAGTGTCACATGTTGAGATAGGTAGTATCACATCCATGCCAACACAAATTAAGGGCAGAAGTAATATATTACAACGATAGATAATAATATTACAACTTGTTTCTGTTTACAAAATGCCGATTGGCTTAAAGTACACTGAAGAGAAAAACATAAGAGAAACAAAAGCAAAGCGGCCACGGTGTGCCTCCATTCCCATAGGCAACCGGCGAGCAACTAACTCCGCTAGCCATCAAACGCACCACCCGCGTCTGGGCCACTGAACTCCTGGTCACCTTCTACCGGGACCCGAATTTGCAAATCCGGACCCTCTGTGTATTCAGCACTAGTCCAGGAACGCGCTAGTGCACACAGCCTCAACATTGGTAAATATCACAATCATACTCAACGAAATAATAAAGTACCTTAAATAGTTAACCAAACGGGTTGCTCGACCTTATGGTCAAGTTACAAATATACGCCTCGTAGGGCGAAACTTATTAAAAGAGAAATAACTGCAGCAGAAAATAAGATAACTTCGTGGCGCCATCCAGTATACCACAGGCAACTGACTGGGCTCGCTCCCTAGTTAGACGGTTCCTCTGGGAGCTCCTCCTCCAAAGCTGGTGTAGACTCCTCTTCAACTGGTGTTGTATTGCGGCAAGGGTGAGTACTTGGTACTCAGCAAGTCATGCACAGAATGCAGCTAATATACTACATGCATGGCTTAATACAAAGGAATAGCTCAAGGTATATTTGCAGTAAACAGCATTTAACAAGTATCATAAGTAGATTCGAAAGCGGTAGAAACGAGTTTAACATCAATAACTTTTCCAGGAGTTACATAAACATATTTCCCGATTCTAATCCATATTTCCATCAACATCATTATTAAACCAAACCCAGCCTTTCAAGACCAATTTATTTTCAAGAAAGTCTAACCCTTAACTGTAATTCCCGAGCGATGTCCAATACCGCGGACACGGCTATTCGAATAGATTTTACACTCTGCAGAGGTTATGCACTTTACCTACAAGATACAGCCAAACACCACAAAGGCGAGTGTCCGTAACAAAGTCTTTCAGAAACTTCTAACAGCACAAGTGGTCCTCCCCGGTGATTGCACACTAACCCTTCCCTTAGCGAAGGCGAAGTTTAGGCCAATCCACCGTTAGATGGGTACCTGGCTGCAGCCCCGGTACGCTCCCCCGTACAACTACACAAAGGGTGTAGTTGACATCCTAAGGTCCCACATGTACGTTATTAGCAACTTAATCAACTAGGTCCGTCCCATTACAGACATGTGGTTGCACGTTTGACTCAGTTCAAAGGCTTGCAAGGTTAAGTCCTTAGGGTGACTAGGGCAAGACTACCCAAGAACCACAACAACGTTCCCGGTGCCACAACTGGCCCACCCGATCATTCTTGCCATATGCCCCGGTCAAAAACTATTTATCAAACCCCAGTTGATTACCATGCACCACGTGCCATCAACATCACAACACATGATACCTTTCCAAAACAGGTTCAATATATCATTAAGTCAATATTAACATTTGATTGTCCAAAATCATGTCATGAGCACGTAGCAGGTCTAAGCAATATGCTACAACGATCTAAATTCCCATGTTGGCAATTTAGTAATGTCCAACTATTTAATTCTCAACTAGGGTGACAAGGGGGTCATGGCACATATTTAATTAACCAAGGGGTCATACAACAATTTGGCATTTATCTGATTTCCCATAATTAAATAAAGCATTTTCTAACTAAACTAGCATGCAATAGTTTAAACCAATTTAGTTTGAAAATGGGATCAACATGGTCAAAGCACAACTTGCCTTCAAAAAGTACTTGTTCTTGGTCCTGAGCAGGCTCCTGGGTCAACACTTCTCCCTCGAAGCCTTCGGGCACTTCAACGTCTACTCGTAAAGCGTGCAAATAGCAAATAATAAATAAACAGTAGACAAAAAGTGTCCAAACATACAAATAAAGTTCATAAACAGAGAGATCATAATTTTATGAATTTTTAGAAACTGGAATCGTCAAATTCGGAGTTTAAATGCAAAAGTTACAAGCATTTAAAGTTTAAACAATCAATTAAATAATATTACAGAGAAAAAATTTGGTCCCAAAATTAAATAAAATTCATCATTAGGTAGATCTCAATTTTATACAAATTTAGGAATTTGAATCGCTCAAATCGGAGTTAAAATGCAAAAGTTATAAGCGTTTGAAGTTTGAAACAAATTCTGAAATCAATATTTCGAATTAATAAATCATTTTCTTTTTCAGAAATTGAATTATTGCATCAACAGTGACACGTGGACCAATCAGGAGCTGCCACGTCGCCTCGGGTCCATGTACCCGGCGCACGGCGTGGCTCGGTCCACCGTGGACCTGGCGCACGGCTCACATGTCTCACCACGAAGTGGGCCCGCCCTGTCAGCGGCCTGGACTCACGCTGGCGCGGCGCGACTGATAGTGGGCCCCGCGTGTCAGAGGCACGCACCCACGCGCGGGTGCTGACCACGCTGACCGCGATGGTCGGCCTCCCGGCCACGTGGCTAGATCTCGGCCGTTGATTTGAAAATCAACGGCCCAGATTGAATCTGGCTTAACGCAGTGGAAAAACTACTTACCGATTCGGGCCGTTCGATCTTGATCGGACGGTCAAGATCCAATCTAACATTTACAACGCGGCTAACCCTAGCCGTTCGATCTAGATCTAACGGCTGAGATCTATCCTAGCTCGGTGCGGTTTAGGCTAAGCCGTTGGATCTAGATCCAACGGTTGGAAATAGATCTGGGAATTTCAACGTGGAAACTCACTGGGGTGACGTGGCGTGATCTGGGCCCTTGGATCTGGATCGGACGGTTGGTGGAGCTCAAGCGGCGGCGATGGCTTGCGGCGGTGCTGGCTTACCGGAGACGAGGACGGTGACACGCCCGACGGCGCTGTGGGGCTCCTACGGCGAAATGAAAGGTCCCCTCCAACGCTTCTCTTCCTTGCGGTTCTGGATCTGGGCTCAACGGCGGCGGAAACGGCGCAAAACCGCGGCGGAACGCACGGCCAACTACGGCGAGCTCGCGCGGGCAAACGGCGGCGTGGGCTAGGGCTACGGGTGCGCACGGAAGTCGGCAACATGACAGCGGCGGCGGTGCATTAAATAGGGCCCTCGGCGTCCGTGAAACGCGCGGAAACCGAGGCCCACTCCGTTGCGGCGGCGGAATCCGAATTGGATTCGAATTGGGTGACGTGGCTCAACGCGAGCCATTGGATCAAGATCCAACGGTGCGAGGGTTTGGGCTTGGGTCCGGCTCGGGCGACCTGGCTGGCTCGGTCGGGCTCGGGTTTGGGCGACGTGGCTCAATCGTGGCCGTTGGATTTCGATCCAACGGTCACGCGCGTTAGGGTTTGGCGACTGGGTTTGACCGGAACGGCTGGCTCGGGTAAGACTCGAGTCTGACTCGGACTTGGGTCCGGTCAGATGAACAGTACAAACCAACTCGCATTTTCCAACGATTAAATATTCAAAATAATTCTCAGAAATTCATTTAATTCATTAAAAATAGCAAAACACTCAGAAAAATTCCAGGAAAATTCTGGAAAATATTTTGGAACATTTTGGACTCAAATAAAATATTTCCAACAAAATTTTATTGGCAAAGTTAAGTTCTTTAATTATTTCAAAAGGGAATAAATTCAAATAAATTCAAAATAAATCCAAATTAATTCCAAAAAATTCCAAAAATTCACCAAAGTGCCAAATCTTGATTAAATTCATAAAAAACAAAAATTTGGGGTGTTACACCTTCTTCCTCACCTGCATCTTCTGCTCCTTACGCAAATTTTCAGAGCAAACGGTGAGTACACGTATGTACTCGCAAGACTTTATTGTTTGCAAGTATATTAATAATGCAGGCTAAACAATGAAGATGGTTGCTATTCTAGCTCAAATTTGCATGAAGCTGAAGTTATTTGTAATAGACTAATAGATTGGAATACTGCACAGTTTATAAAGCATTTAGTAAATGAAAGTAAGTCAATACATAATGTATTTGTACAGTTCATTCAACACCCAAATTCCTCCAACATATCCAACACCACCATCACATGGCATCAGGAATCACCACTAGCTTGATCAAATCACTAGTCCAATCAATCTCTGAGTTCAACGACTCAACATTTTGCATGATACAGCCCAACATTTAAAAGATCTACCGATTTCAAATCCTTTTCAGAAATCAAAACCAAAATACTATACTTGACATCAAATACCGAAGATGCTCGTGACCGTGAGCACGGCTAATCGATTAGTTTGATTAATCTCTGCAGAGAATGCACACTTTACCCACACGACACGCTCTAGCAATCATGCCAACCATGCCACGCGATACATACCGTATCCGTTTTGCTAGATTGCGACGAAACTTTTCCAATTGTCGGCATTTAGTCTTGCGTCAGCCCTGGCGATGTGCGCTCTTTGCTTTGGGTGGGGGCTCCATACACCCACACACAGTACCCCCGGGCTAGGTGAGAGTACCCCCCAATTAAGGTGTTTGGGTACCTTAAACTCCAAACTTGATTCACCCGCACGGATCCAACGATGGCTAATGCCCCATCGTGCCTTTTACCCTCAGCAAAGCATCCACCGTTGTTTCACGAAAGTCTCCAACACCTGCGCGAGGTGAGGGACTATTCTAAGCAACACCAGCACGTCGGTATTGCCCAACTACTTCGACCTACCACGGCGCAAGATCAAATTCCAACTCCTGTACTGGGTTTAGGCTATCCCATACTAGCACATGTGGTTGTACGAAAGGACTTAGTTAAAAGCGTCAAGTTCAGTCCTTAGGATTGCACAGACGATACCTCCCATCATCCGTCCGGCATAAATCACTGTACACCTTTTCCTTTTTCATCTTTTACCAACATAGCCTTTATTTTTCCAAAATCATCATTTCTGAAATCCTAATAACGTATCGAAAAACTTTGATTGACTGAGTCCACCGATCATTATTCAATCAGTCTAAAGATGGACTAAGCGTATGCAACTATGAGACTTATATTCCCTAGCAACACTTATTATAGCGTCTATCCTTAATCTAGGGTTACTTAAGGATTTTAGGGTAACAACGAGATTAATATAAGCCATCCAACCGTTGGGGGAACTACCATTTCCCCACCATTTAAATACTTGTAATAATCATATGCATGCGTAATAGTTTTGCGAATCATCAAATACTTTTGCAATTATAGGAGCAATATGTTCAAAGGGGGTGCTTGCCTGTTTGCTCTTGGTTTTGCCTGTCCTCTGGGTCGTAGTCTGGATCCTCGCCGACCGCTCCCGAGGCGTCAACGTCTAAACAAAAGCACGACAAAAGGAACAACGAGAAAATGAGTAAGATCCAACGAGAACAAGGCAAGTAGCTCAAAGAAGCGGACAACAACCAATAAGCGAACACGAGAGAGAAAGACTTAAACGAAAACCAAAACATGGACTGGAGACCGGCAGTACTGGCATACAATCCTCGGTAGTGCCGCTGTACAGTCGGCAGTACCGGCCTCATGGGTCGGTAGTACCGGAGGCAGCGAACCCAAAAGAGGACCTCTCTGGAAAATAACTACCGGCGTTGCGGGAGCGGTAGTGCCGGCCTCTGACCGCGGCGGGCCGCAAGGATAGGTAGTGCTGGCGGCGATCTGGTCTCACCACTACGGTAGTGCCGGCCACAGGTCGACTAGGTTTTCCAGAAAAAGGATTTTCGCACAAACGACTTTGGAACTTCGCGGCGATTGCATGGATGGGTTCTCAGAGATGGTAAGGACCCATTTACGCAAACCACTCGAGGTTTCGACCTCGTTTGACTTAATTTCTAATCCGAGAAGCTCTAGAGTCCTAATTCACGCTAAATTCCGACTTTCACCCCGAATCGAATTCAAACTCGATTCCTTTCGCGAAACTCGAACTTTAACGGCATCGAATATATTCTAGTGTCCTTTTCCTAGCTTTTGGAGCTAGGGTTTCAAGGTTTACTTCCAAAAGCTACGAAAATGACATTTAACCAAATATATTCGATAAAAACGTATTTAGGGTTTCTGATCTCAGATTTCGCGCTAAAGAGAACTCTAGCACCTAACCTAGGTTTAGAAACTCAGCTGTGACACCACGGAGTGTCGTAACCATATATAATGTGAATGTTGAGGTCAAACACATTATGAAATATGGAATTAGAGGTTGAAACCATAAGGTATGGAGGTTAATAGCGTTTCCAGGCCGTTTCCGGGAGTTTGGGCCTTTCCGGGGAGTTTTGGGCCTAAGAGAAGGGGTCGTGGGCTTTGGTGGGATAGAGTTTGAGTCCAATTGGGAGTAGGAGTCCTGGTTGGGGGCCTCCCCCTGCCCCTTACTGTGCCCCCACCCCTGCCCTTGCGCCCCGACTAGCCCTAGCCGCCCCCCACACCTCCCCACCTCCTCCTTGTGGCGCCTCCACCTCCCCCATTGCTCCACCACCTCTCCACCTCCCTTGCTGCCCTAGGGGAGTTCTCCACCTCAACACCTCGAAGATCCACCCGTTGGAGCGCTCCGCGATGAGGAGATCCAATGGAATTGGAACGAGGAAGGAGATCACGCGAACCGGGAGATCTGTTGGGTTTCGGTCGTCGGGCGAAGGTATGGCCACGGGGATCCTCGGGGTTGGTCTATGATCTGTTCTAAGGGATATTATCATGTTCTTAGATCAATTGGTGGTGCTGGAATTGAGTAGATTAGATGGAATCTTGAGTTTGCCACGTTCTCTGTTTCGGGCGGCATGAGCAGTCGACCTAGGGTTTGGGTTTTTGTCAATGTAGATTCGGAATTTGGTCGTACGGCTGTTGAAGAAGTTGTAGGTAATTTCAATATATTTCCGTGGGTATAAAGAACGTCCAATTCTGCCCAGTCGTTTGAAAGTTATGATCATTTTACTGAACGTATTAAAATCTGTGACGTGATTGGAACAGATCACGGTTTTCTGTAGATTAAACCACTTTAGATTCCGAATCAATTTTTCCGTATACTTAGAAAAAGTTAGGAAATTTCCTAAGCTACGCTAGGATGTACTCGTTTAATTGATTCAGAGTTTAGAACCCGAGTTATGCCTTTTGGAAGGCTGCTGTCCCGACGGGACAGAACCTTTGTTTTTGGGTTTAGCGAGTAGTTTGCAATGTCGGGGTAGAAGAGGGTTTGCTTACTGTTTTGTGGACTTGATTGTGAGTGTGTAGTACCTATGTGCAGGTGGTGTGACCCCAGGAGTGCCTTCTACTTCTCGCCAATCCGTCGCCCGTGGTTGAGGCAAGTGTATTGGAATGGGTAGCGGGTTGTAGTTGCTAGATAGATTGAGATTGAATTTGAATACATGATATGCTCACATGCCATGCCTTAATGATTACCAATGGTATGATGAATATGTTTATTATGTTATGATGCCATGGGATAGTGTACAAGTTATTTGTGATGTTGGCATATTTGCATACATGGCATGTTACATGGCCCGGGCGGTGAGAAAGTCATAACTAGTCCGGGGAAGGTCGGTGAGAAAGTTATGACTATTCCGGAGAGCCAATGAGTAAGTCCTACATCGTGATTCCATTCACCGCGGTGAACGGAAGCGAGGAGTAGGCACCCTCCATCTTCGGGATGGAAGGGGGGAGAGGGTGCACACCGACGGGTGTGTACTCAACCATACCGGTATGACTTTCCAAGGAGACATGAGCATCGCATCGCATTGCATACATAATGGTGATGATATTGATATGTGATCATGAATGAGATGAAAGACATGATATGAGTTGTTGTAGCCATGTAATTGTTTTTGTGAACCATTGCAATATGCTTGCTGAGTGTTGAGCTCACGCTTGTACTTTCTTGTTGTTTTAGGTACCATGAGATCGGCATGCGGGGAAGGGAATTAGTCACACTTCTACACGTAGCGTCACTCAATTGTTCCCACAGTCACTCAATTGGGTCTTGATAATAAATTAAGTGTGATGCCTATTGTTTTTGGTTTAGCTTTGCGATATGAGAGTCTTATTGTTCGTTTGGCTCATGGAGACATTAAATGTTTAGAATTAGACTTTTAAGGTCGTTATACCTTTAATTATTGCTATTTTAGATGTCTCTCATATTGCCTTATATTGCTATGCTATTGTGTTTCCTTCAATTCATGTTAAAACAAAGGAGATGCTGCCGAAATTTCAGTTTTTTAGCATTGACTCCTTTTCTGTAATTTATCTTTATTTATGGTATTTAGATGTTGTTTAGTCTATGTTTGGTAGCATTCGGGCATACTAGATGCCGGGGTGTTACATCAGCTAACTAGAGGTTGAGCACTACAACTAGGGTTTCTAGGGTTCCAACTAAGACAACAAGGAGTAAAGGAAACATGAACTAGAGAAGAGAACTTAGATCGCAGCAGAGTTGATTAGAACTCGATCCACTTACCACAGATAGCTACTAGGGTTTGAGAACGGCGATCTCCTCCGTGGCTTGCTTCTCCTCGAGCTCAAGAACACCAGAGAGAGAGTTTTAGAGAGAGGAACAGCTTGAGAGAGAGGGAGAGAGAGCTAGAGAGGGAGAGCTAGAGGGTGAGGGTGAGAGTGAGAGGGAGTGAGGAAGAGTGAGTCGGCTGGGGGAGGGAGAGGGTGAGAAGAACTCTCTAGAAAAGAGGAGGTGGCCAGGGCAATGGGCAGCAGGGAGGGCTCTGCCCCCTGCCCGGTTGCCTCGGCCGGCAGTACCGGCCAGGGCCGGTGGTACTACCGCCCTGGGCAGAAAACCCCCAAAAACTCCCCAAAAAAACTCCGAAACTAGGAATCCTTCCCGGAAACTTTTAGGATGGATTCTAGGAAAAGTTTTCAATGAATTGCCGATAGTACCCGGCTAACCCAAGAAAACTTCAGACTTCGGGAACAGTCCGTGGCTGTTCCCAGGCAAGTACATCCTTCACCTTGCTGGGATCAACAGCAACACCTCCTTCGGAGAGAACGTAGCCTAAGAAGGCAACTTCTTTGAGCCAGAACTCACATTTGTTGAACTTGGCATACAACTGATGTTCACGCAGTTTATCAAGCACTACATGCAAATGGAGTTCATGCTCCTGCTCACTCCGAGAATAGATAAGAATGTCATCAATGAATACCACCACAAATTTATCTAAGTATTCCATGAATACCTTATTCATGAGGTTCATGAATGTGGCTGGTGCATTGGTGAGTCCAAAAGAAACTACTGTATACTCGTACAAACCATATCGAGTAGTAAAAGTAGTCTTCTGGATATCTTCTGGTCGAATCTTGAGTTGAAAGTACCCCAGTCTCAAGTCAATCTTAGAAAAGACTCGAGCTCCACTTAATTGATCAAACAAATCATCAATCCGAGGAAGAGGATACTTATTTTTGATAGTGACTGTAACACCCCAAAATTTTGCTTTTCTTAAATTTATGTGTGATTTGGCACTTTGGTGAATTTTTGGAATTTTCTGGAATTTATTTGGATTTATTTGGATTTAATTTGAATTTATTCCATATTGAAATAATTAAAGAAATTAAATTTTCAAATAAAGTTTTGTTGGAAATATTTTATTTGAGTCCCAAATGCCCTAAAATATTTTCCAGAATTTTTCTGGAATTTTTCTGAGTATTTTACTATTTTTCTTGAATTAAATGAATTACTGGAAATTATTTTAAATATTAAATCGCTGGAAAATAGAAACCGGGTCGGTTACTGTTCCTCGGGTCCGAGTCGGACTCGAGTCTAACCCGAACCCGACCGAGCCACGTGACTCGACTCGACCGCGTCGGGTCATAACTCGCCCGACCATTGGATCTAGATCCAACGGCTAGCCACCAGCCGCGTCGCGCGCACGTGAAGACCGCCCGATCGGGGCCACGTGGACAGCCACGATTGCATCGTCTACCCGAGTCACGCTCGGATTGCGCCGCCGCGGGGCCACCGCGTCCGTTAGGGTTTCATGGAAAACCCGCACGCCGAGGCTCCATTTAAAGGGCCGACCCCGCCGCCACCTTCTCCTTGTCCCTGCGTGTTGTTTGCCCTAGACGCTGGTGCCTGAGCCGACGCCGAACCGTGCCAATTTCTCGTCGAAGTTGGCGCACCACCGCCACGGTTTTCCGCGTGTGACGCCGTCGTCGAGGCTTCTTCCGCCGCGTGGAGTGCAGATCCGGAGAGAGCACGTCGAGACGCGCTTGGGGCACCCCTTCGTTTCATCGGAGTCGCGCCGACACGCCGCAGCCGTAGTCATCTTCTTCGCTACCGGCCGGGACTCGCCACCGTGCCATTGCCGGAGCCGCGAAGCTTGTCCGCCGTCCGATCCCCATCCGACGCTCGAGGTGAGGCCACGTATTCCTTTTTGCGTAGAGACTTAGATGCATTATGGGCCGTCAGATCTAGATCTTGCGGTGTAGATTGGATCGAGGTGAGGCCACGTATTCCTTTTTGCGTAGAGACTTATGAATTTGGGATGAGTTTTAAAACTAAAATGCTGTAAACAAAGTAAGTAGTCTTTTGACTGAAATCGTTTGTCCCTAGTAAGAATTGATGTTTAGCATGTTATGTAGTAGGTAACAATGTGGTTTATGGATTGATGTGTTGCTAAGTTAAATTTTGAGTTGAATCAATTCAATGTGAGTAAAATCTCTAAGTTTGAGAATAAATAGACTACTAGTGTTGTAGTTCACTCTTAGCGAGAATGATTGAAAGTGTTAATGTTCATGCTTAGAATCTGTTGCCTTGCTTTAAAAGTGCTTATGATCCTCGTTAATGTTAAAAGTTTAAACCTTGATGCATAGTTAAAACATTAAGATGATGTAAACTGTTGATATTGTTAAGAAGCTTTGCTTGGTGTTTAAAGATGTGCTAATCTAACGGATTAGTAGAGACTAGTGACTTTAATTTGGAAGTTGATTGGAGTGGTTATTTATGTTGTTGCAAACTACTAGTATATTTGGAAGTATGCAGTTGTGACCCTTCAATGCTAGTTTTCAATCTATTTTAAATAGTTGGAGTATGTTGTAATTTTGTTATCACCTATGTATAGGGTAGCTAAAAGTAATGTTGATCGGTTGATGATTATGCCCATTTGTTTTTATTGATGACTTAGTAGTGGTGGTAGTTGTGTAGAATACTTGTTGGAAACCATTGACTAAATGGAGGGTGTTGTAACCTGTGGTGATGGAGTGAACCATGGATAATTAACCTGATATAGAGTTTTATCCTTAATGAATGTATGCCTTGGAATCCTAGCTATGAACTTTGTCTTGTAGAGATAATATTTACATGTTGAAGTCGTTGTTTAACTGAATAAGGTTCGGTTATCGAGGCGTGAATAGATAGGAGGTATGAAATTTATATGTTGATCTTCTTTGAAAGATTTGTGGAAGTACTATGTTTCAAATTTAGAATAAGAAGTATTATGATTCGGTGATCCGTGGGGATCATATCATTATAGTCTTGGTTGGGTGCCTTCTTGATAAGCATCATAAACCCTTATTAAAAGTTTTGGGAATGGTAACTAGAGGAAGAATTTGTTGTGAAGCTTTTGGTTGAATTGTGTTGGGGCTCCTCGGGAGTAAAAGTGATTATTAAAGTCTTTTAATGGAAAGCGTAGTGGAATTCTAGAGATGGTACTTTTTATGCTGAGCTTGTGTTTAAAAGCTTTTGGACTGGTTTGGTTGTTTGCCATTTTGGTTGAAGGGTTTTCGGTCATGGTGTTCCTTATGCTGTGTTTCAGAGTTTCCCTAAAACTCGTAATGTTTGGTGTCGACCTTTGGTTTTGGCGAATTTGTTTAGTTCGTGTTGTGAGTTTGGATTTACATCCAAAAGTTTTGAGTCGATCGCGCCCTTTCGCGTTCGCACTGGATTATCTTTGGAAATAATTTTAAAAGGAAGCAGATGGTCTTAAAGGGTTGTGTTGGAAAGTTTTGAGTTGAGCCCTTAATGTGTAACTCTTTTTGGCTAGAGTTGGAGTTGTTTTCAAAATGTGTGTGATGTTGCGAGTGCTTCAAAAAGGTGGACTTTATGAAAGTTTTACAAAGTGATTTTGTTAGTGAGGTGTTCCCCTTTTGGGAATGAGTTTCCCTCTCCTTGAGGAAGTTCGTGATGGTTGTGGGAGCAGATGCTCGACTTGAAATTTTGATGTTCTTTTCCAAAATGTTGAATTTGGATGAAATGCAATGTTGTGCAAGTTCGATTTTCAAGCGATGTGGGGTCTTTTACGACGTGGTGTTTCTTGTCAACTATCTGCCGTCATAGTCTATATGAATTTCCGCAACCTTCGATGTTAATTGTGTTTTCATCATTTGATACCGAGGAAGAAGTCATTTGGTGAATGACTATTCGGTGCCGTTGTTACATGATGAATGAAGGGTGAAAAAGGAAAACGAGACATTGTTTATGCATAATTAATCATAAAGGAGTCGACGAGCCAGTCGGTTGAGAAAGTCATATAAGGATATATGACTAATCCGAGTGCTCTTGAAAAGTGTGCATGCATGTCAAGAATCGAGATGTCCATTTCTTTCTAGTATGAAAAGAAAGAATGAAGAAATTATGGTATTTTGGTTGTAGTGTAGGGGATTTATGGTTCCTTTGTGATTTGGCTTGGATGTTGCCGAATTCTTTCCAAAATGGTTGTTAACGCTTTGGGTTTGAGTTGTCGTGTGTACACTTGGGGTTGATACCTAAGTGTTTTTGTGTGAGGGCGAGACCCTCTTAAGAAAGGAACCAATTGTGGTTTGGTAAGGTTTTTCGATCCTAGCTTGGGGCTAGGTGTTGAACCCTAGTGGTATAAGGGTGGTTTGTGATGGAGGTTGATGATGTATGGGTTTAACCATTATTAAGTGTAGCGATGGGTGCAAGTGAAGTTGACGGTAGTTCGGTGATATTTGTCCTGCCGTGAGAATTTGTCGTCACTAGTTGTTCTTGGATTTGAGTCTTGTCTGGGAAAGGATGGAATAAAATGTTAGTATGATGGTGTATCGGAAGGGCAAGTGTGCCTTAATGAGTTTTCCCCTCGATGGAAATTTTCGGGATTGTAGAAAGGTCGATTTGTGAGGGGTTGCCCTTAGTTGAGCTAGATCAACACTTTTTCTCTATGTGTTGGTTTTGGGAACTCGTTTGTTGTTTGTTTCGGTTTTAGTCGTTGTGTGAATGTTTTGTGCTGCAGAGAAGCCGTTTGTCCCTTGGGGATTTTGTCATAGATTTTGGCGTCCTTCGGATTCGAGGTCGAATCCTGTTGAAGGGGGGAGAATGTGACACTACGGTATGGTATGACATTATAGAATGTGAAATTAGAGAATAAAACCTTTCGGCTTGAGGTTTACTCGCGTTTTTGGGCCGTTTGAAGTGATGTGTCACCACAGAGTGTCGTAACCTTTTAAATGGTGCATGTTAAGGTCAAAAACTTTATGAAATATGGTATGGCAGGTTAAAACCATAAGGTATGGCGGTTAATAACGTTTCCGGGCCGTTTTCGGGGTTTTGGGCCTTCCCGGGGGAGTTTGGGCCTTAAGTGGGCTTTGGTGGGATGGAGTAGGTCTCCGTAACGGACTAGGATTGGGTGCGGGGGCTGGTAAAAGGGCTCCCCACCAGCCCTTGGACGTTCACCCCTGCCCCTTGTGCGCCCTTCCCCCCACTTGCCCTTTTCCTAGCCGCCTCCCTCCTCCCTTGGCCGTGCGCCTCCCCCTCCCTTTGCCCCATTGCTCCCCAACTCTCCACCACCACTCCTCCACCCCCATGCTGCCCTAGGGTGGTCTCCACACCTCTGCACCTTGTGGATCCATCCGTTGGAGCGAGGAGCGAGGAGCGTGGAGCGAGGAGCGATCCGCGAGGAGATCTATTGGAGATTCGTTCGTTGGGCAAAGGTATGATCATGGGGATCCTTGGGTTTGATCTAGGTACTGTTCTTAGGGTGTTTATGAAGTTTTTAGATCAATTGGTGGTGCTGGGTTGGAGTTCTTTGGGTTAGATCTAGACGTTGCCACGTTTCTGTTTTCGGGCAGATTGAGCAGTCGGGCTAGGGTTCGAGTTTGCGTCGATTTAGAATCCGAATGTGTCCATACTGACTTAAAAGAAGTTGTAGATAATTTAATTATCTTTCCGTGGACATAAAGCACGTTAAAATCCGATCAGCCGTTTGAAAGTTATGGCCGTTTTACCGAGCGTGTTAAAATCTGTGACGCGATTGGAACAGATCGTAGTAATCTGTAGATTAAACAATTTTAGAGTCCGAATCAGTCTTTCCGTATAACTAGAAAAAGGTAGGAAATTTCCTAAGCTTCGCGAAGGTGTACTCGTTTAATCGATTTGGAGTCCCAGAACTCAAGTTATGGCCTTTGCAAGGCTGCTGTCCCGCCGGGACAGAACCTCTGTTTTTAGGTTTGCAAGTAGTGGGCAATGTCGGGTTAGATGGGGATTTGTGTACTGTTTTGCGGGCATTATTGTGAGTGTGTGATGCCTATGTGCAGGTGGTGTGACACCGGGAGTGCCCTCTACGTCCCACAAATCCGTCCCCCCGCGGTTGAGGCAAGTGTGTTGTAATGTATAGCGGATTGTAGGTTGTTTGTTGATATTGGGTGAAAGATTGAACACTTGCTATGCTCACTTGCCATGCTTGCTGTTTTCCAATGAAATATTGAGTATGATTATCATGGTTCGATGCCATGTGTTTATATTTGTCATGATGAGTTGCCATATGTTTATGTACATGTGAAATATGATAATTGGCATAGTTGCATGCATGACATGTTACATGGCAGGCGGTGAGAAAGTCATTAACTAATCCGGGAAGGTCGGTGAGAAAGTTATGACTAATCCGGAGAGCCATTAGAGTAAGTCCTACATCGTGATTCCATCTACCGTGGGTTGTGGAAGCGAGGAGTAGGCACCCTCCATCTTCGGGATGGAAGGGGGGAGAGGGTGCACACCGATGGGTGTGTACTCAACCATACCGGTATGAGTTTCCATGGAGATATGAGCATAACATTGCATTGCATTGCATTGCAACACATTTTTTTTAATGATGATGATGTTGTTATGTGCTCAAGTATGAGATGTTATATGTGATGTGAGGTATTATTGTCTTGTAAATGATCTTGTTGTCCATTACAATATGCTTGCTGAGTTTTCGAACTCACGCTTGTGTTTTATGTTGTTTTTAGGTACTTTGAGATCGGCATGCGGGAAAAAAGGGATCTAGCTACACTTCTACACGTAGCTCCACCATCATAGTCCATAATTAATCACTTGGAGACATGATATTAAGAGTTGTGCCCTAAACTTAATGTATGGTTTAATCTAGCATGCTTGTGAATCCTTATTTGCTTCGTTATAGTTTATGAAGTGGTTAAGCGTGGTATTATTGGCGTAACTTGATGTTATGTCCATTTATGTTGTTGTTTTAGATGTCGTGTGCTATGATATATATATATATATATCTTGCCATGATATTGAGATTGGGTTAATTCATGGAAAAACAAAGGAGATGCTGCCGAAATATCGGTTTTTAGCATATGAACCTTTGCTGGAATTTATGTTTAATTGTGGTACTTAGATGTTGCTTAGCTTATGTTTGGTAGCATTCGGGCATATTAAATGCCGGGGTGTTACAGGGGGCTTGTCACACCGTGCGGGCGTGCACGTGCCACTGACCCGTGGGTCCCGCATGTCAGTGACTGCGGAGCCGCGTGGGCCGAGTCCACGGTGGATCGAGCCGAACCGTGGGCTGAGCCCACGGACCGGCTGACGTCAGCCAGCCAATCAGAGGCTGACGCGTGTCACTGCTGACGCAATAATTAATTTCCGAAAAAGAAAATGATTTATTAATTCGAAATAATGATTTCAGATTTTGATTCAAACTTCAAACGCTTATAACTTTTGCGTTTCAACTCCGATTTGAGTGATTCAAATTTCTAAATTTGTATAAAATTTAGATCTACCTAATTATGAATTTTATTTGATTTTTGGACTAAAGTTTTTCTCTGTAATATTATTTAATTGATTATTTAAACTTTAAATAATTAAAACTTTTGCATTTTAACTCCGATTTGAACGATTCCAGTTCCTAAAAATTCATAAAATTATGTTCTCTCTGTTTATGGATTTTATTTGGAGTTTTGGGATGCTTTTGCCTATTGTTTATTTGTGTATTGCTATTTGCACGCATTACGAGTAGACGTTGAAGTGCCCGAAGGGTTCGAAGGAGAAGTATTGACCCAGGAGCCAGCTCAAGACCAAGAACAAGTACTTTTTGAAGGCAAGTTATGCTTTGACCATACTGATCCTATTTTGAAACCTATTTTGATTTAACTTATTGCATGCTAATTCAATTAGAAAATACTTTGTTTAAGTATGGGAAATTAGTTAAATGCCAAATTGCTGTATGACACCTTGATTAATTTAGTATGTGCCATGACCCCTTGTCACCCTAGTGTGGATTACTAGTTGGACATTATTAATTTGCCAACATGGGTAGTTAGACCGATGTAGTATGCTTAGCCTTGCCACGTGGCATGATTTTGGACAATCAAATGTTAATTTTGACTTAATGATATATTGAACCTGTTTCGGAAAAGTATCATGTGATGTTATGGCACGTGGTGCATGGTAATCAACTGGGGTTTGATAAATAGCTTTCGACCGGGGCATGTGGCAAGAATGATCAGGTGGGCCAGTTGTGGCATTGGGAATGTTGGTTTGGTTCTTCGGGTAGTCTTGCCCTGGTCACCCTAAGGACTTAACCTTGCAAGCCTTTGAACTGGGTCAAACGTGCAACCACATGTCTGTAATGGGACGGACCTAGTTGATTAAGTTGCTAATAACGCACTGTGGGACCTCGAGGTGTCAACTATACCCTTTGTGTAAGTTATGCGGGGAGTGTCAGGCTGCGGCCAGGTACCCATCTAACGGTTGGTTGGCCTAAACTTCGCTTTAGCTAAGGGAAGGGTTAGTGTGCAACAACCGGGGAGGACCACTTGTATTGTTAGAAGTTTCCGAAAGACTTTGTTACGGGAACTCGCCTTTGTGGTGTTTGACTGTATCTTGTGGGTAAAGTGCATAACCTCTGCAGAGTGTAAAATCTATTCGAATAGCCGTGTCCGCGGTATTGGACATCGCTCGGGGATTACAGTCAAGGGTTAGACTTTCTTGAAAATAACTTGGACTTGAAAGGTTGGGTTTGGTTCAATAATGATGTTGATGGAAATGTGGATTAGAATTGGGAAAGATGTTTATTTAACTCCTAAAAAAGTTGTTAATGATATACTTGTTTCTACTGCTTTTGAATCTACTTATATTATTTGTTAAATGTTGTTTACTACAAATATACCTTGAGCTATTCCTTTGTATCAAGCCATTCATGTAGTATATTAGCTTGCATTCTGTGCATGACTTGCTGAGTACCAAGTACTCACCCTTGCCACAATACAACACGAGTTGAAGAGGAGTCTACACCAGCTTTGGAGGAGGAGCTCCAAGAGGAACCATCTACTTAGGGGCGAGCCCGATCGGTTGCCTGTGGTATCTTTGGATGGCGCCACGAAGTTATTTTATTTTCCGCTGCTATTAATTCTCTCTTAATAAGTTTCGCCTGCGTATGTATATTTGTAACTCGACCATAAGGTCGAGCAACCAGTTTGACTATTTAATTAAAGTACTTTATTAGTATCGAGTGGTATGATTGTGATATTTACCGATGTTAAGACTGTGTGCACTAGCGCGTTCCTGGACTAGTGCTGAATACACAGAGGGTCCGGATTTGCAGATTCGGGTCCCGATAGTGACTTCATTCAAGGATCGATAGTCCACGCACATGCGTAAACTACCATCTTTCTTCTTGACGAAGAGCACTGGACTACCCCATGGAGATGAACTAGGGTGAACAAAACCCTTAGCTAATTGCTCCTTGAGTTGTTTCTTCAACTCCAACAACTCATCAAAGGGCATCCGATACGGACGTTTGGACAATGGTGCTGTTCCGGGCAGCAAGTCAATAACAAACTCCATATCCCGATCTGGGGGCAATCCCAGCAATTCTTCAGGAAACACATCAGGATACTCACAGACCACTGGCACTTGACTTAACTCCGGCACAGAAAGCGAATGGAGAGAAGCCTTAAGCACATTTGGTCGGCTGGAGTAATACTTAGTCTGGATTCCATCCGAATTCACCAGAGAAATGGAACGATTTGCACAAACAATATGTCCTTGATTTTGAGATAACCAATCCATCCCAAGGATAACATCGAGTCCAGGGGTATCAATCTGAATCAGATTTCCCAAAAATAGGACTTCATTGATCACTATGGGTACTCTAAGGCATATGCTCTCAGCTCGCATAACCGAACCAAGAGAATAGACTAACATTGGACCTCGCAATCTGTTAGTCTCAACCTTATGTTTCATAACAAACTTTGAAGAAATGAAAGAATGCGAAGTGCCCGAATCAAATAAAACCAAAGTGGGTACTGAGTGTATGAGAAACATACCAACTACCACATCTGGAGCACTACTGGCCTCCTCCGCGGTCACTAGGTTAAGTCGACCACGGGCTTGACTCGGGGCTACTTTTTGGCTAGAACGCCCTCCTAGGTGTCCACCGCGCCCGGTTACAAAACCTTGCGGGCGAATCGGACCGCTTGGAACTTGGGGTCGAGCAGCAACAGGACGTTTGCTCAGACAAACAGTAGAGATATGTCCCTTCTCACCGCAAGCATAGCAGGTGAGTGTGGCCATCCTGTCCTGCCCTCCACGAATCTGTCCTCCGCGGCCAGAAGGCTGAGCCGTAGACATAACAGGTTGGGGAAAGTTCCTTTGAGATCGTGGAGGCGGCGATGCCACGGACTAAGCACTAACGGTTTGCCCAGAACACGGTCTCGAAGTACCAGCATCGGCAGATTTTTCGAGCCATCCACTTACGCTTCCGGCTCTCCAAAACTGCCTTGCCGTTGTCCTCTACACAAATCGCCTTGTCCACAAGCACTTGCATATTGGGGATGTCAAGTGGTGCGAGCGAATGACGAATCTCCTTGTTGAGATGCTGATGAAACAAGGAGACTTTTCGAGCTTCGCTAGGGACCTCATCTGCTACATAACGGACCAGATAATTGAACTTATGCAGATAGTCCATCACTGACAAAGACCCCTGACGAAGATCATAGAACTCTCGTTTCTTTACTTCCATCAGACTAGCAGGAATGTGCGCTGCACGAAAGGCTCCTTTAAAATCCTCCCAAGTCATGACCTGACCAGGTGGACGAATTGCCTTAATACTACCCCACCAAGCTGTTGCTGCGCCTTGGAGATAGTAAGCAGCGTACTGAACCTTCTCCTCATCAGTACACCTCACGAGGTCGAGTTTACCTTCGACATCGCGAAGCCAATCGTCTGCATCCAGAGGATCGGTTGCTGATGAGAAGTTTGGCGGGCGAGTTCGCTGGAACTCAGCCAACCTTGATTGGGGTTGCATTGCTGCCAAACCACCATAAGCAGCGGCACCAAGGTTCTCGGAATTCTGCACCAACCGCTCCAACAAGCGGGTCTGCATAACAAGAACTTGGGCCATCGACGGAGGTGGAGGTAACTCTTCACTTTGGGCGTCGTGATGACTAAGCGATGCCTCCCGATTACCTACTGGCTCATTAGAGTGGTGGGATCACAGCTACGGGATCGGCCAAAGGTGGATCATGGCGCTCGGATTCGGCATTGCCTGGTGGTTCTTGGCTATTCTGAGCAACACCCCGGGTCATCACCGAACGATCAACACGTCTCTTCGGCGGCATCCTGTTGACACAAACTTAGAGACAAGTACCACAAGAGCACATCGAAGAACGCAGGGACTTAGAACAACTATTGCGGAACTCAAGCACAATCCATCACATAGCAATACAAAATTCAAGGTATGCATCACAGTGAAAGGATTGCAAGACGATAGATTTACAGATGATAACTTAGCACGTCTCTTCGCGCTATAGGGGGTTATTTACAACACCACCAACATCAACTACCACCAGTTCCACGAAAGTAATTACAACAAAAGGTTTCTTCTGCCAGCTCGTAATTACAACAAAAGCGAGCTGTAGATCCATCTACCTATTAGGATAAGGATCTAATCCTAGACACGACCACCGTTCGCAGCAGGGACATTCGAGGTGCCTGGGGCTACAGAGGAAGCAGTTGACTCTGCAGGAAACATCAACTCGTACTCGCGTCCACCAAACAGTAGGTTACGTCCTGGCATGGCAGTCGCAGAAGCACTAGGGCACACAGCCGAAACACGACGACGGCTGCTACCTCGAACAGACATCCTAGCACTGCGAGAGACCCGACGATAAGATCCATAAGGACGGGGTAACTCCTCAGCAGGCTCGAGATCGTCATTCTCCCCATAGATCATCCCAGTAGTAAAGAAACCATAGCTAACAAAGGGCGCCATGTTACTCTCTAACTTAGAGATACGGCGTCGAGCGAGCAACTTGATTCTTCCGGAGGCAAGCGAGATAGCGGTCGAGGACCTCACTAGCTTGATCTGCCAAATCTGCACAGATCCAACAAAGGATAATCCGGCACATCTGAGTTCTCTTGGCTGTCCGGCTCACGAGAGGGACAAACAGGGAACAACTGAGCCATCTCCGGTACATCAAAGCGAAGCCTCAAAATTGCAATGTATGCTCCATCGAGTAGAGCTGCAAGAGGACTTGGCGCTGTACCATGATACTGACGGATTTGCTCCCCTTCATGGCGTCCACGAATGGAAACTTCAGCCACATACAGGGAGGAAGTGGGACTAAGTCCAGCGCGTGAGATTAAGTACCCTGGCGGCTCAGGAAAGCCAGCATGCTGCATCATCTCCCAGAGGGTAGCCTGAACTGAGCCCTCCAGAATCGCAGACGTGAAATAGCAGGGTTCCCAACGTCCAGACATCTAAGATTAAGAAGGGAAACTGATTAGTAACATCCTCAACAAACGGAAATCCGAAATAAACAGAAATTAAATGAACGGAAAAACCCAACAACGAATCAATAAATGAAACTCACGATTTTAAGCCTTAACCTTATTATTACTCGATTCTTAGCTATCTTTTCAAGTGGATAAGCTTCCCAAATGATTCTAACTTAAATTTTTGAATAGGATCGGGAAAATAGATCGAACCGAATACCCCATTTGCTTTTGCCCTGGAAATCTGACTTTGAAAGTCAAGATAAGAGGAAAATTCCATTTTGAAGCTCAAAACCAGAAGAGATGCTACAGAAAAGAAAAGATCAGCATTCTATGTTTTCACAATTAAGGAGTGCATAATCAAAATAACTTTTAAGGGAAAAGACTCTTCCTTAATCCTATCGATTACTACCTATGTTCTCCATCGAACCAACCAACCTGCACAGCTCTGATACCACTTTGTCGTGGGGGCTCCTGTCCTGGTACAGTGATACTCCATTACTGTTGCGCGGGCCTGGTTAATCACGCAACCAGTAATGTAACGATCACGGCATCACGACAGACTCAGATTGAAACCACTTGGTCAGCACGACACTCGACTAATGAGGTCACACACCATCCAATTGGTTCCAATTTGAGCTTTCCACAACCATGTGATAACCACTAGTCCCTGGATCAGTAGGCTAGTGTCACATGTTGAGATAGGTAGTATCACATCCATGGCAACACAAATTAAGGGAAGAAGTAATATATTACAACGATAGATAATAATATTACAACTTGTTTCTGTTTACAAAATGCCGATTGGCTTAAAGTAAACTGAAGAGAAAAACATGAGAGAAACAAAAGCAAAGCGGCCACGGTGTGCCTCCATTCCCACAGGCAACCGGCGAGCAACTAACTCCGCTAGCCGTCAAACGCACCACCCGCGTCTGGGCCACTAAACTCCTGGTCACCTTCTTCCTCACCTGCATCTTCTGCTCCTTACGCAAATTTTCAGAGCAAACGGTGAGTACACGTATGTACTCGCAAGACTTTATTGTTTGCAAGTATATTAATAATGCAGGCTAAACAATGAAGATGGTTGCTATTCTAGCTCAAATTTGCATGTAGCTGAAGTTATTTGTAATAGACTAATAGATTAGAATACTGCACAGTTTATAAAGCATTTAGTAAATGAAAGTAAGTCAATACATAATGTATTTGTACATTTCATTCAACACCCAAATTCCTCCAACATATCCAACACCACCATCACATGGCATCAGGAATCACCACCAGCTTGATCAAATCACCAGTCCAACCAATCTCTGAGTTCAACGACTCAACATTTTGCATGATACAGCCCAACATTTAAAAGATCTACCGATTTCAAATCCTTTTCAGAAATCAAAACCAAAATACTATACTTGACATCAAATACCGAAGATGCTCGTGACCGTGAGCACGGCTAATCGATTAGTTTGATTAATCTCTGCAGAGAATGCACACTTTACCCACACGACACGCTCTAGCAATCATGCCAACCATGCCACGCGATACATACCGTATCCGTTTTGCTAGATTGTGACGAAACTTTTCCATTTGTCAGCATTTAGTCTTGCGTCAGCCCCGACGATGTGCGCTCTTTGGTTTGGGTGGGGGCTCCACACACCCACATAGAGTACCCTCGGGCCAGGCGAGAGTACCCCCCAATTAAGGTGTTTGGGTACCTTAAACTCCAAACCTGATTCACCCACACGGATCCAACGATGGCTAACGCCCCATCGTGCCTTTTACCCTCAGCAAAGCATCCACCGTTGTTTCACGAAAGTCTCCAACACCTGCGCGAGGTGAGGGGGTATTCTAAGCAACACCAGCACGTCGGTATTGCCCAACTACTTCGACCTACCACGGCGCAAGATCAAATTCCAACTCCTGTACTGGGTTTAGGCTATCCCATACTAGCACATGTGCTTGTACGAAAGGACTTAGTTAAAAGCATCAAGTTCAGTCCTTAGGATTGCACAGACGATACCTCCCATCATCCGTCTGGCATAAATCACTGTACACCTTTTCCTTTTTCATCTTTTACCAACATAGCCTTTATTTTTCCAAAATCATCATTTCTGAAATCCTAATAACGTATCGAAAAACTTTGATTGACTGAGTCCACCGATCATTATTCAATCAGTCTAAAGCTGGACTAAGCGTATGCAACTATGAGACTTATATTCCCTGGCGACACTTATTATAGCGTCTATCCTTAATCTAGGGTTACTCAAGGATTTTAGGGTAACAACGAGATTAAGATAAGCCATCCAACCGTTAGGGTAACTACCATTTCCCCACCATTTAAATACTTGTAATAATCATATGCATGCATAATAGTTTTGCGAATCATCAAATACTTTTGCAATTATAGGAGCAATATGTTCAAAGGGGGTGCTTGCCTGTTTGCTCTTGGTTTCGCGTGTCCTCTGGGTCGTAGTCTGGATCCTCGCCGACCGCTCCTGAGGCGTCAACGTCTAAACAAAAGCGCGACAAAAGGAACAACGAGAAAACGAGTAAGATCCAATGAGAACAAGGAAGAAGCGGACAACAACCAATAAGCGAACACGAGAGAGAAAGACTTAAATGAAAACCAAAACTTGGACTGGAGACCGGCAGTATCGGCATACAATCCCCGGTAGTGCTGCTCTACAGTCGGCAGTACCAGCCTCATGAGTCGGTAGTACCGGAGGCAGCGAACCCAAAAGAGGACCTCTCTGGAAAATAACTACCAGCATTGCGGGAGCGGTAGTGCCGGCCTACAGTCCGGCAGTACCGACCGCAAGGATCGGTAGTGCCAGCCTGAGTGGCAGTACCGGTCTCACCCCTACGGTAGTGCCAGCCACAGGTCAGGGCCGGTCGCCTCGGCCTGCAGTACCGGCCAGGGCCGGCGGTACTGCCGCCCTGGGCAGAAAAACCCCAAAAACTCCCCAAAAAACTCTGAAACTAGGAATCCTTCCCGAAAACTTTTAGGATGGATTCTAGGATAGCTAAAGAAGGTTTGGAAACTACGGTTGCTCGGAAATTCTAACCGCAACACGAAATGAGATTTTGGAACAAAAACTAAAACGAAACAGATCGAGCAAACAAGTCCAAGAACAATTAACTCCAAATTGAAATCCAAATAACTCTCAAGGGATAATTAACATTAAAAAGGCAATTACAAACTCAGGATGTCACATGGGTGAAGAACGGAAGACCGTCCGACCCCTCAGCCAGCTGGTGATGAACCTGGCGTGCTCGCGCTCGTGCACTGCCGTTTGCGAGCAGGGGCTCGGGCTGACGCTGCTCCAGGTCGGCCTGGAGTTTGTCGAGCTCGGCCCTGCGAGCTTCCACCTCATCACGTTGTCGCTGGAGCTCAGCGCGGCGAGCCTAGATGCTCTCGGCGCTTTCACGCTGGTGCTCGGTTTCTCGCTCTTCGGCGCGCCGGGGGTGAGCTTCTGAACTTGCGGGGGTTGCGGCCGGGTCAGTCACGCCCGCCATATTGCACTCGCGGGAGTGCGGTCCATCCGCAATGCGCTCTAGGTTGGAGCTGGAGCCGTGGCTAGAGGAGTCCTCTAGGAGGTCGTGGATGGAGGCCGGCACGTAGCCGGTCATGGCCACGAATCGCGAGTCCGCGGGGGGCGACGTTGCCGCCCGCTCGAAAACACGCGAGATGCCGCCAGCGATGGCACGACCCTTGATGGGCTCCAGCATCGGGATTCGCACGTGCGCCTCGAGCCGGAGGTTGCCGAGGATGCTGGCGACGGTATCCAGGCTCCTGGTGGACGCCTGGTCCGGTGGGGCGGTGGGGATGAGCACGAGCTCTCCCGTCGAAGTGGCGATGAAGTCGAGGGCGCCGAAATAGATCCGGCCCCTCGATACGGGTACACCGTCGCGGGTGGAGGATGCCATCAAGGAGAAGAGTGGGAATCCGGAGATAACGATGGTGATGATGCGCGAAAGACCCTACCTGGCGCACCAACTATCGGTGTTTCGTGCACCGGCAATACGATTTTTTAGTCTAGGGGTCGCACGCTCCCTCTCCTTGAATGGTTAGACTCAGGGGGTCCAAGATGTATACTGGTTCAGGCCGAATGTCCCTACTCCAGTTTGTGGGGTGGATCTGTATTGATTTCGGGGGCAGATGACCATGTGGTGTTACAAGCAAGGGCCGAGGGTCGGCTCCGAGCGCCTCGCGTGTGCGTGGGTGTGAATGTTGTTTGCTAGAAAAAGAAGTCAAGAGCCCCTCCCTTCCCTGAGGGTCCTGCCCCCCTTTATATGGACGGAGGGGGAAGGTTACATGAGAGTTTAACAAGAAAAGGATGGGGTGTCCTATGCCTTGGAGTCATAGTCTCTGCCCCTGTCATGCCTAGAATTGGAATTCCGAACACTCTGTGTGACACACCAGACCAGGACCACGCTGGTGCTCACGGATACAACAGTGATGAATACCATTACACATACACAACAGAAGTAATAATAATAAAGTATTCAACTCATATAAAAATCGTTAAGACCTTAAGGTCAGCCTTACAATATTAAGCCACGCAGGGCTGAGTTCAGAGTAAACAAATAGCAACAGCGAAAATATAACATTATTCGTGGCACCTCAGTATGCCACAAGCAACTGACTTGGCTTGCCCCTAGTTGTTCGCCTCTCCGTTCTGCTCCTCTTCATTGACTTGCAGATCCTCTTCTTCTAGTGTTGTGATTTTTGAAGGGGTGAGTACATTGGTACTCAACAAGCTATGCACAGAATGCAACCTAATATACTACATGCCAGGCTTATTCCAATGGAATTGTAACACCCCGGCATTTAATATGCCCGAATGCTACCAAACATAAGCTACACAACGTCTAAAGACCACATTTAAACATAAATTCCAGCAAAGGTACGTATGCTAAAAACCGATATTTCGGCAGCATCTCCTTTGTTTTTCCATGAATTAACACAATATCAAAAACATGGCAAGATATATCATAGCACACGACATCTAAAACATCAACATAAATGGACATATCATCAAATTACGCCAATACTACCACGCTCAACCACTTCATAAGCTATAACGAAGCAAATAAGGGATCACGAGCATGCTAAATTAAACCATACATTAAGTTTATGGCACAACTCTTAATATCATGTCTCCAAGTGATTAAGTATAGACTATGATGGTGGAGCTACGTGTAGAAGTGTAGCTAAACCCCTTTGTCCCGCATGCCGATCTCAAAGTACCTAAAAACAACATAAAACACAAGTGTGAGTTCGAAACTCAGCAAGCATATTGTAATGGACAACAAGAACAATAACATGGCAAAAACATCTCCCATCATGTATATCATCTCAATCATGAACACTTAATAATATCATCATCAATATGCATGTAATGCAATGCAATGCTCATATGCTCATATCTCCTTGGAAACTCATAGGTATGGTTGAGTACACACCCGTCGGTGTGCACCCTTTTCCCCTTCCATCCCGAAGATGGAGGGTGCCTACTCCTCGCTTCCATTCACCACGTGGATGGAATCACGATGTAGGTCTTACTCAATGGCGTTCCGGACTAGTCATAACTTTCTCACCGACCTTCCTCGGACTAGTTATGACTTTCTCACCGCCCTCGCCCCATCTCATGACATGCATGCAACTATGCCAATTATCATATCTCATTTGTACATAAACATTTGGCATCATGTCATAGTACACATAAACACATGGCATCGAATCATGATAAATAAAGACACATAGCATCATATCATGATATTCACACTCATTATATCATTGGAAAATAGCAAGCATGGCAAGTGATCATAGTAAGTATTCAATCTTTCATCTAATCTCCACAAGCAACCTACAATTCCGCTATTCATTACAACACACTTGCCTCAACCGCGGCGACGGATTGGCGGGAAGTCGAGGGCACTCCCGGTGTCACACCACCTGCAAAAAGGCACCACACACTCACAATCATGCCCACAAAACAGTACGCAAAACCCCATCTAACCCGACATTGCCCACTACTCGCAAAACCTAAAAACAGAGGTTCTGTCCCGACGGGACAGCAGCCTTGCAAAAAGCATAACTTGAGTTCTGGGACTCCGAATCAATTAAACGAGTACATCCTCGCGTAGCTTAGGAAATTTCCCAACTTTCTCTAGGTATAAGGAAAGACTGATTCGGACTATAAAGTCGTCTAATCTACAGATTACCGTGATCTGTTCCAATTACATCACAGATTTTAACACGCTCGGTAAAACAGCCATAACTTTTAAACGGCTGATCGGAATTTAACGTGCTTTATGTCCACGGAAAGATAATTAAATTATATACAACTTCTTCAACATCCGTATGGACAGATTCAGATTCTAAATTGGCGAAAACAGGAACCCTAGGTCGACTGCTCATGCTGTCCCTAAACAGAGACGTGGCAACGTCTAGATCTAACCCAAATTACTCCAATCCAGCACCTCCAATTTATCTAAAAACTTGATAAACACCCTAATAATAGTACCTAGATCAATTCCAAGGATCCCCATTATCATACCTTTGCCCGACGAACGAAAACTCCAATCGATCTCCTCGCTCCTCGCTCCTCGTTCCTCGTTCCTCGCTCCTCGCTCCTCGCTCCTCGGATGGATCCATGAGGATGCAAGGGTGGGGAGGCCACCCTAGGGAAGTAAGGGGGTGGAGGAGAGGTGGTGTGCAATAGGGAGCAATGGGGAGCAATGGGGGAGGTGCAGGCGCAAGGAAGGGAGAGGGGAAGGTGGGGGTGGCGGCTAGGGCTTGGAGGGAGAGGTGGGGGCGCCCAAGGGCAGGGGGAGCACGCCCAAAAGGCTGGTGGGGAGCCCTTTTACCAGCTCCCACACCCAATCCTAGTCCGTTACGGAGACCTACTCCATCCCACCAAAGCCCACCAAGGCCCAAACTCCCCCGGGAAGGCCCAAAACCCCGGAAACGGCCCGGAAACGCCCCGGAAAAGCTATTAACCTCCATATCCTATAGTTTTAACCTTAATTCCACATCTCATAATGTTATTAACCTTATCATGCACGTTAAATAAGGTTACGACACTCCGTGGTGTCACAACGCTTCAAAAGGCCCAAAAACGCGAGTAAACCTCAAGCCGAAAGGTATTATTCTCTAATTTCACCTTCTATAACGTCACACCAAACCGTAGTGTCACAGGAATGGCCTAACAGGTTTGTTTTGCAGTAAGCAGCATTTAACAAGTAGCACAAGTAGATTCGAAAGCGGTAAGAACAGATAATATAATAATAACTTTTCCAGAAGTTAAGTAAAAGCATTCCCACATCCTAATCCATACTTCCATCAACTTCATCTTTTATCCCAACCACATTTTTAATAAAGTCTAACCCTTGACTGTAATCCCCGAGCAATGTCCAATACTGTCGACACGGCTATTCGAATAGTTTGTACACTCTGCAGAGGTTATACACTTTACCCACACGATATAGTTAAACACCACACAGGCGAGTAACCATAACAAAGTCTTTCCGAAAACTCTATCCTCGCATGCGTACCTCCCAGTATAGTTTCCACTGTCCCTTCCCTTTTACGGAGCGGAAGTACAGGGCCAACGTATACCGTTGAAGAGATGTAAGACCATTTCGGTAAACACTACACCCTTCTCTCCACATTTACAGCTACAAAAACCACCTGAGGTCTCACATGCTAAGACTTCGGAATCGTACTCAACTAGGTCTGTCCCACTCCAGACATGTGGTTGTATGTTAGGCCCAGTTCAAAGGCTTGCAAGGTTAAGTCCTTAGGTTGACCGTGGCAAGACTACCTAAAGTTCACAAAACCAAATTCAACAACATCTCTCCCACGTGCCACATCGGGGCCCCCCATTGATCACTTGCCACTTGCCACAGCCTAAACCATTTTCCCACCCAGTTGATTACCATGCACCATGTGCCACCAGCTTATCAACAACACATCTCACATTTTTACAAAACAGGTTCTATAGTTCAATAGTCAGTATTCGGCTTACTTCCAAATTGGTGTCACCAGTTCGAATGGCATGGTTAAGCAGAACTAACACATTCTAACTACCCCATTCTGGTGATTAGTATTAACTAGTATATAATCCAACCTAGGGTGACAAATGGTTCATTGACATACAAGTATTATGGATAAGGTGACAATATCAAGTGGTAATTATCTAATCCCAAATTACTTGAACACATTATAATTAAATTAGCACGCATAATTTAAAACAAACTAATATTTAAAAACATGGGAACAAAATGGTCAAAGCATAACTTGCCTTCAAAGAACAGCTGGTTTTGTTCCAGATCTTGATCTTGAGCTTATTCCTCGAAATCAATTCCCTCAACAGTTCGACGTCCACACGCAACAGTTAAACAACCAAACAAACTCACAAATCAACATACAACACATATTCTGAAAACGCTACAAATCAAACTAGTTTGTAATTTCATGAAAACTTCCAGATAATTAGTTTAGCATTTTCTAAGATTTATAAAATTTATTTTGATATTTTTGGACATGTACTTTACAAGCTACAAAATTCGCTAGTTTGGACTTTCTACGAATAATTTAACAGTATAGATTTGATTGTGAAATTATAGTAAAACTAGCATAGCTAGGTATTAATATTTACTAATTTACAAAACTTGTTGCAGGCGATTTGGACTTAGAACGAATTTGTAGCGAAAAAGACAAAATTCGCAATTTAGGAAAATGAATTACGTACCACTTCTTCTCATGCATGCATGGTACTATTCACGTTATATATACATATACTCCTTGCAAGCTTCTATTACGTGAGGAAGAGAGAGAGTTCGGTTTGGCATTTGCTTCGTGAGAAAAAGAAAATAGAGAACAGCCAGAAGACCAGAGTGGAACGGCGAGTGCAGTCGGCCGGACGCGGTCGGCCGGACGCAGCCGGTCGGACACGGTTGGTCGGACGCAGCGGTCGGATGCGGGTGGGTCAGACGCAGCCAGTGGCAACGGCCAAGCAGCAACTCGGCGAAGGCGCGCGGTGGTGGGCACTACTACAAAACTTCAAATAGGAGATGCCCTATCAGTGGCGGTTTGCTTGGAACCGCCACTAATAGGATTGTCAGTGGCGGTTTTTTATTGCGAACCGATGCCAGGGTCATCAGTGGCGGTTTCTATTCCGAACCGCCACAGATAGTTGAGTATCAGTGGCGGTTCTTACTAGAAACCGCCACTGATACTTCGATAGCTATCAGTGGCGGTTCGAACCATAAACCGCCACTGATGATCTAACTATCGTTGGCGGCTGGAGGAACAAACCGCCACTGATACTTGGGTACTATCAGTGGCGGCTGGAGGAAAAAACCGCCACTGATAATTTGACTATTTGTGGCGGTTGTAGTTTACAACCGCCACTGATATGATTATCTGTGGCGGTTTGAGTTTAGAACCGCCACAAATAACATCCACTATAAATGCTAGTCGCTACATCACTCTACAGAAGCTCCTGGTCATCTTCCTCCCCGAAAAAAAGAGCAAAGTTTCAGATTTCAGATTTTGTTTGCAAGGAATCTTGAGCTTTTACCTCCTAGGGTTGTTACGAGGTGAGTAATTTGTTCTCCTCTCTTCATTTGTGGTGATTTAGTTGCAATTTAATGTTTAGATCTATGATTATCCTCTCTTCAATTGCAAAGCTTAGATTCAATTTTTTTTTATTTACCTAGCATTTTGTAGATTAATTTATATCTAGATGATGAATTTATTACCTTGCTCCATTAGATTAATTGTTGTCTACCTTTTTGGGATGACAAATTATGGCAAGCATATATTACATAGGTTTAATTAAGATTGTTGGATATTAATAAACATTAAATTTAATTAATATGGTTGCCTTGCATTTTGAGATGATGAAGTTGCCTTGCATTTTGAGATGATAAAGTATCTAGCTCCTTGGTAGGAAAATTTTAATTTTGGCTATGCATAGTACCTTAGATTTGTTTGTAATTACCATTAATTTTCTTACCGTTAGTGCATGCGTGTACATCTTGCTCCATTAGTGGCTATTGTTAGCTCATTTTTATCAATGATGGTTTAATTAAGGTTGTACTCTCTTCAAATGCAAAGTTAATAGTTAATTTATATGTAGTTGCAATTTAATGTTTATATGTACTCTCTTCAAATGCAAAGTTATTACCTTGCTCCATTAGATTAATTGTTGTCTACCTTTCTTAGATGACAAATTATGGCAAGCATATATTAATGAACAATAAATTTTATTAATATGGTAGATAGGTGATAATGAAGTTGCCTTGCATTTTTATTAACCTAGCATTTTGTAGATTAATTTATATGTTGATGATTTATGTAATTAAGGTTATTGCATAATAATAATTTTACTTTAATTAATTGTAGATGGACCAGGAGATGGATGTACAATGCGAACCGTTATAGCCGAGAATACATGGGCACAGATTCGCTTTTTTAAGAGCAAATTGAGGAGAACAAATTGCAAAAGAAGACGAAGTACATACATTGTCCATGCATTGATTGTAAGAATGAGAAGATGTTTTCGGACAAAGACCAAGTCCACTTGCACTTGATTCGGAGGGGCTTTGTACCTAGCTATACATGTTGGACAAGGCACGGTGAAGTGGAGATCATACTTCAATGTGATAATGTCGACGGCAGCGAGCCGACAATATGGCAGCTGACATCGGGTTTGGATCCGATGAGGATAGGTTGGTCGTTGATGATGACAATAATCTGGCTCAAATGTTGCGCGATGCAGAAGGAAACTACAGTAGTCAGAGAGAGTTTAATCAGTTCAAGGGTTTGATGGAGGACTCGGAGAAACCTTTGTTCACGGGTTGCAAGGAGGAATACACAAAGTTGCACACCGTTCTTTCACTACTGAAATTGAAAGCCAGCAATGGTTGGTCCGACAAGAGTTTCACAGCGTTGCTACGTCTCTTAGCGGACATGCTTCCAGAGGGCAACCTGTTGCCTAAGACCACGTATTTTGCCAAGAAGGTTGTATGTCCCTTGGGATTGGAGGTAGAAAGAATACACGCGTGTCCAAACGACTGTATACTCTATCGCAAAGACTACGCAGACACGCATGTATGTCCGGTGTGTAAAGCATCGCGATACAAGCGTAAGGACGAGGACAACGAAGGCATAGAGGTGAAGAATTGAGCTCTCGCTAAAGTGGTGTGGTATTTGCCAGTAATACCTCGTCTAAAGCGTTTATTTGCAAATAAAAAGCATGCCAAGCTGATGCGATGGCACTCAGAAGAGCGAAAGAGGGATGGCAAGCTGAGACACCCCGCTGATTCTGCCCAGTGGAGAACCATCGATAGGCTCTTTAGGGAGAACTTCGGAAATGATCCGAGGAATATAAGGTTTGGGTTGAGTACGGATGGAATGAATCCTTTCGGCAACATGAGCAGCATTCATAGCACCTGGCCTGTGACTCTCTGTACCTACAACCTTCCTCCTTGGTTGTGTATGAAGCGAAAGTACATTATGATGTCGCTGCTTATTCAAGGGCCGAGACAACCTGGCAACGATATTGATGTATACCTACAACCATTGGTGGAAGATCTTGTGCTACTGTGGAATGAAGGTGTAAAGGTATGGGATGAGTACAAACGGGAGTACTTCACTCTACGTGCATTGTTGTTCTGCACCATCAATGATTTCCCGGCCCTGGGTAACCTTTTCGGACGTACTATAAAAGGAGCTAAAGCCTGCCCCCAATGCCTGGATGAAACTAGTAGTGTGTGGCTTAATAACTCGAGGAAAACAGTCTACATGCGTCACCGACGGTTCCTTCGAAGGAATCACCCGTACCGCAATATGAAAAAACAATTCGACGGTACGAAGGAGGATGGTTCAGCTCCAAGGCCTCTTACCGGGGAAGAGCTATATGATATGGTTAAGGATATCAATGTTGTTCTTGGAAAGAGGGGTACATCGAGGTCCCGTACTGAGAAAACCACGTGGAAGAAGAGATCCATATTTTGGGACTTGCCCTATTGGAAGGACTTAGAGGTTCGACACTGCATCGACGTAATGCATGTAGAGAAGAATGTATGTGACAGCGTGCTTGGCCTTTTACTGAATATTCCTAGCAAAACAAAGGATGGACTGAAGGCCCGTCGGGATCTGGAAGATATGAAGATCAGAGCTGAGCTACATCCTCAAGACACCCGGAAAGGCCGACTTTACCTTCCCCCAGCATGCTACACTTTGTCCAAGAAAGAGAAAACAGACCTCTGCAAGTTCTTGCACGGTGTGAAAGTTCCATCCGGTTACTCCGCAAACATCAAGAAACTGGTATCGATGAAAGATTTAAAGTTAACTGGCATGAAGTCTCATGATTGTAATGTGATGATGACACAAATGCTCCCTATTGCAATTAGAGGTATTTTGCCTGACAAGGTTCGAGAGGCAATTATGAGGTTATGTTTCTTCTTTAACACGATTTCACAGAAGGTCATCGATCCCGTTGGACTTTATGAACTGCAGGCTGATGTGGTCAAGACTCTGTGTCAGCTAGAGATGTATTTTCCTCCATCATTTTTCGATATCATGGTCCATCTCATTGTTCACGTTGTGAATGAGATAAATATTTGTGGCCCAGTATTCCTGCATCAGATGTACCCGTTCGAAAGGTACATGGGTGTTCTGAAGAAATATGTGCGTAATCGATCGCGGCCGGAAGGTTCCATTGTAGAAGGTTATGCAACTGAGGAGGTTATTGAGTTCTGCATCGATTACATGCACGAGTTTGAACCGATAGGAGTGCCTGTATCACGCCATGAGGGGAGGCTAGCTGGGAAAGGAGTAATAGAAAAGAAATCCACAAATTCTTATGATCATTTTCTGTTCGAACAAGCTCATTTCACTGTCTTGCAACAGTCAGTGGAGGTGTCCCCGTATATGGACATGCACAAGGATAAGTTGCGGAGGGAAAATCGTGGACGATCAGAGGTTTGGATAACAAAAGAGCACAATCGTGTGTTCAATCATTGGTTCAAGGAGCACATGTCTGGTGAAGAAACCAATGTTACGTTGAGGTAGTTGGCAAAAAGGCCATCAGGTACAATCGTGACATGGCAAGGATACGACATAAATGGATTACATTTTACACGAGAGCTCAGGATAGCAAAAGTACTTACCAAAACAGTGGTGTCCGTATAGATGCCTACGACAACACAGGCAGCAAGAAGAGCAGCTTCTATGGGGTTATAGAGGAGATTTGGGAGCTCGACTACTGCATTTTCAAGATCCCGGTGTTTCGGTGTCGTTGGGTCCAACTCCCAAAGGGTGTCAAGGTGGACAAATACGGCTTCACTACTATGGACATCGAGCAAGTCGGATATAGAGACAAACCATTCGTTCTTGCGAAGCAAGTAGCACAAGTCTTCTATGTAATCGACCCGGCAGATAAGAAGCGTCATGTAGTTCTTCAAGGAAAACGAAGGATCGTCGGAGTTGAGAATGTCGTGGATGAAGAAGAGTACAACCAGTTTGATGAGTTGCCTCCTTTCGTAGATGGCAGCATCAGGCTCGAAGAAGAAACTACTCCGGAAGCCACCTATCATCGCGATGATCATGAAGAAGGCCAAATTGTGAAAGAAAATAATTAGGTAGGAGTAATGGCAAAATGTGTGTATTTATGTGGGGTAATAGAAATTTAATGTCAAAAATATGTATTATGTGGAGTAATGGCAATTTTTGGTATCTGTAATACTCTTTTATTTTGACATGTGAGATAAGTAAACACATACATCCACTAGCAATTAGTAAATTTAGTAAGAATATATATTTAATCATCATAGATAAATTAATTAAGAATAATTAGTAGTTAATATATATTATAGTTACATTAATACATCAAGTCATAGCTTGATATCAAAAGAAAATCTTAAAAATAGTATCTGTGGCGGTTCTTAATAAAGACCGCCACTGATAAGGACTATCTGTGGCGGTTCTTAATAAAAACCGCCACTGATACTCACTATCTGTGGCGGTTGGTAATAAAAACCGCCACTGAAAAGGACTATCTGTGGCGGTTCTTAATAAAAACCGCCACTAATACTGCCCCATATAAATGTCCACACTTAACCCTAAAAACACAATGCTCCTCCCGCAAAGGTCTCTCCTCCCGCCGCAAGGTCTCCCAGCGCCCCCGTTCGACCCGTCCCCGCCCGGCGCCCTCGTCCGGCCCGGCCTCGCCCGGAGCCCCCGTCGGCCACCTCCGCCCCGTCAAGTCGTCCCCACACGCCGTCCCCGCCGGGCACAAGATATCCCGGAGCCCACGCCGACGCCGGATGTCACACCCACGCCCTCCCGGTGACGCCCGCGACCCCGCCGCCATGCGCAACCCCGCCCCGCCCGATGCTCAACTTTGCTTGCCCGGTTAGTGCTACATGTGTTGCTATGATATACATGTCAAGTCTAGAGAATAGGATGCAATAAGTAGGTTCTTGTCGTAGTTGTCAATTAACGTTGCTAGCATTTTCCTAATTGCCATGTTTATATTCTCCTAATTGCCATGTTTACAGAAAGATAGGATACATTATGCTGTAGAGTTGTAATAATGTGAGCCTGATTGCCATGTTTATATTCTCCTAAACGTAGAAAGATCACATTTCAAATATACTGTTATGTTTGTGTTTTCTGAATGCTATATAATTATGTTCTGTTTCAATTTTCTGTTGTGCTAAATATGCTTCGTGGTAGCGCCTTTTTCATTTCTTTTTCAGATGAGATGAATCAATATATAGTTGGATATATTGGCTATTTCGTTTTATAAGTGGTAGTTCTTGACATTATTTATGTATATATATATTGCATCATATGATTTGGATGAGAACAGAAAGCTTACATATATATATATATATTTTCACACTTCATGCATGCATTTTCAGAAATGCTCATGTATGTGATTGCAGACCTTGAAAAGGAGGCATATGTTTACTTTTTATTTTCTAGAAACTATAGCAAATCCTAAATGTATAGATCTTCGATAATTTTTCTATTATACCTTGGTGCGAATGCATATCCTACTTTGAAACATGATCGAGTTCCAATTGTAGGACAGCATATCCTACCTTGGTATACTAGCGGAACTTAATTTCCTGCTTCTGGATGCTTCCGCACAATTTTTGAAGAAAGGAAAGATGAGGATCCTATTTTTCATCTATGATTATCCTATTGTTTGTGCTCTTGATATTATTTGTGTTTCTCACTTGGCAATTATGTTGACTTGATTACTGATTGTGAAGAACTTGTCACTGTTTGTACCATATTATTTTTAAACCAAGGCATCTTGTAGTCCATTGTGTCCGTAAGGCACATCATTTTACCATCTTTTGTCATCATAAGATGCAAATGCTTCAATGTTTCAATGTACATGTCAATGCTTCAATGTTTTCTTTTGCTTTTTCTTTTTTTGCTCGATGATGCAAATTGGCTCAAATGATGAATTAGACAATTAATGTTGTGAATTAGGCCTTCAATCAGTAGACTTACATGGTAAAAATTGTTTACTTCATTTCATTGTTGCAAAGCTTGTTCATTATTCTTTACCTGTAGTTGTTCTTTTTTGAGTACTGTATGTGTTACTATATTTGCCAATATGCCTTTGCTATATATGTTGGTTCGGTTGATTAAATAGCCTAAAATCGGTATATATGTATTATTCCGATGGTATGATCATAAGAACAGTGAAATTGATTAACTAATACCTTAAACTGCATGATTAGGAAGGTAAGGATTGAAGGCCTTATTTACATAGTTAATTGTCTACTTCAAATGAGATAAACTTGACCTGTGTGTAGATGAGGTAGGAGCTAGTCTCTAGCATTCCTACACCAAGTGCTGAGAGCAATATCAATCAATTAACTTACATTCTCTTAAATCTAATGTGCTCAATCTGTTTGATGTGTAATTAATTAGTAGTGCCAATGGTATGTATGAACTACATTTTGCTACCTTTAAAGTCCTCCTCAACCCGTCCGTCATAATAACCTACAATCTGTATATATGTAGTTCGTATGGAGTCTGAGCCCCAGCCTGGGTTAGAGGATGGTTCCAACCCTTCGCCGAACTCAAGCCCAAGCAGATACCTTAATATCCATCGAACCACCTCAGATGCTGAGGCCTCCCAGTGATGCTCTGTTGCAAGACGTCGAGGCCGAGGAAAACTAAGAAGCCTGAAGGCCGGCATACCATAACGATGGTCTCGAGATCTTTGGAGTCCTGTTTCACCGAAAAAAATTGCATCAAAATATAGGTCAACATGCGGGTACATCGCAAGGGATAAAGTTCCAATCACCTATTTGGATTGGCACAAAGTGCCCGGTGCCACAAAAATGGATCTATGGACAGAGCTGAAAGAATCTTTTGAATTCCCCGAAGATGCCGAAGAGCTCGTGCGTCGAAATGCGTTGATAACTATGGATGTCGCATGGAGGAACTTCAAGTCCAGGCTGAATACAAACTATGTGATGAAAGATCGGTCAGCCATCGGAGATTATCCTAAAGTAGAGCTATATTGGGAGGAATTTGTTGCGATGAAGCAAGATGAAACAGCAATGAAATCCAGTGAAGACCACCGACAGATTGCAAGGATGAACACTCACCCCCACAGACTAGGCACGAGCGGCTACGCGGGTAAAATTCCCTTGTGGGAGAGGCAAGAATCAGATGCAGTCCGATCGACTGGCACAAGTCCCTTGGCCGGATTACCAGATCGAGTTAAGCATTATGTGCTAGCAAGGGCATCTATCATGTCTGATGGGGGCTTAGTCTTCAAAAGTAGCACTGATGAGGCAATCTCCCAACGAATTCAGGAGCTACACGTCGAGTCCACCCAAGGAAATTTTCACGGGGATAGGGAGAAGGACGAACTAACAGCGGCCTTGGGAAACAAAGAGCACCCTGGTCGGACACGAGGTGTTGGGGTTAAGGTTCCCTGGAAGATAGGTTTCCCAGAGCATGAAGACTCTTATAGGAGCCGCAAGAGAGCCAAAGAAGAGCGTGCGGAACGGGATTTGGAACTGGTGAAGGAAAAGGTGCTTCGAGAATTACAAGGCACCATAGCACAACAAGTTCAGCAAAAAGTACAAGAAGCTATGAGCCAGTCGCAAGGACACAACACTGTTCTCGCTTGACCCTACGAATCGCCGTAGCGATTCTTGGCGTCCACACCATTGGAACAAGCTGGATAACACCCATTATCCTGTGGGCGACATACAAGACCCCACACCTGCCCGACTCAATGTACTGTGATGAACATATTTTTACAGTACGCTGAGGATAGCTTATCCATAACAACAAGGGGATGTTTTGCACAACTCTCCGATAGCTCGGGTTATGCAAAGGTCGAGGTGGACACGGTGCTTCCACATTTTGGTAACATCGGTGGAAATGCCTGTAATGATGAGGTTACAACTCTAGGGCGTGCCGTTCACACATTCATCGATGGCGTAAGCGTGACATCGTCTTGGACCATGTGGTGCCAGACTCTCATGCGGTAGAACTTCGCCCACTCATCACCAACACCTGAAAGGCGTCAAATTGCTAGTGCGCCCACTTCAAAGGAGCCTATTCCAGAGCCAATTCGTCACCAGCACCTCTTCATGAAATGCTTAGTGCGACCACTTCAAATGATGAACTTACAACACCTGATCCAAAGAAATGGCGTAATAGACAAGCCATATCAGTTAGATCAGCGGCGAAGCAGTATGATGTTATCTTGGGAAAAAGAAAGGGCAAGGCAAAATCTAAAGGACAAGATAATCGGAAAGGCTGAAATTCGAGATGGGGAAGACATTAGTCACGAATCAAAGTTTAATGACCTAACACTCATGATGCGGCGATTACATAAGCTGGTATATGGAGCGATCGAACCACCATGTACTCCCGAAGGTGATCACTGCCATTTTCAGAGAGGAACATTTCCACCATGAGGGTCCTGGCTACTTCTGATAGACTTATTGACTTGCACAACTTTGTTCTATCACGGCGCCATCGACGTCTGTTTTTGAGATCTTTGAGCCTTTGTAAGTGGGTAATATATAAATCATGGTTTACATTCATGTAATACCGATAAATATCATGTCTAACTTTTTCCTTATCTAGATACGAGTTGATTGAACTGAGAAGAACCAAGGGGCGATGGATTCCTCGACCAGAGGCAGTGCATAGGCCGAAATCATGAGAACACTAAAGGAGGTCAAGGAATACGTATACAGAGCGTTGCTAAAACTACAAGATAAGGACTTCATACTTCTTCCATACAATTTTAAGTAAGTTTCTCGCTGGCTTTAAATTATTCGTTGAATTCGTTCATCACTCTGATCCTAGGAGTAATGACTATAGCATCATACGTGCGTATGTAGGTTCCACTGGATTCTCGTAGTAATTACTCCTGAAAAGAGCAAGCTGCTGATCATGGACCCACTGGACAAAGACAAAAAGAGTCTGAAGAAATTGTTAAGACTAATGAATGAGGCGTTCAAAAGATTTTGTACAAAAAGCTTGAGATCTGGCCATTCGAAATCCTTTCAGTCAGTACTAAATTTCAATGCATACGCATAAGCAATATTCTTATATCGCATTTCATAGTAAATAATTCCTTCAATATTCTGATATCGCAAGCAATATTCTTATATCGCAGTGCCACAAGCAGTCGCAAGGCACAAATTTGTATGGGTACTTTGTGTGCCAATACATGCGCGAAATCTTAGGTTCTACAATAGTAGACAATGACGTAGAGGTTTATCATGTTCACTTCACGAATTTATTCGCACCATTCAATTTCCCCGAAGATGAACTCTGAGATTTTATTTTCCTACTTGTAGCGCCTCAAATTGCCTACGGTAGGATTGCTTCCTGTTGAAATCCAAGCCATTCAGGGACAGCTCGCCTACTTCATCATAAGGGAAGTCATCAACAAAAAGGGCGAGTTTTATGATGAAGACAACAACGATCCATTGATCCATACTCTTCTTACACGTCCTTCGCCTCCAAAGAACTCTGAAGGCTCGTAGGCTCGTAGCTTAGGAAGTAGTTCAAAATCGTTAGTAGATCTGAAGTCTGTAAATGTGGTTAGGATGTAGTCATGATGGTTGTATTCCCCGAAGATGACCATCATTGTTGGTTTATCATTTGTAATGTGTTGAATGGGTTGCCACTTATAGTTCGCTTCGAAAGCTGTCCAAAATGGATATGAGAGCATGCATTATGTGGGTGGCCATGGCTAGCAATTCCTATTTGCACATTTTTGTTAACCTGTTCTCGTAATGTTGGCCTATGTTTGCATGTGGTTTTGGCCAGATTTCTTTTTTGAGTTACTTAATTGGTGAATTAATATGTTCTCTATTAGCAGATGAAGGATACATGTGAAGTGCTTGTTGGGTGTCACATTAGATTGTGGTCAGCACTTAATATGTGGTGAAGTTACTTGCGAATTATCATATTCTCAAACTATAATCACTTGGTTAGTGTAATTTAGGTTGTAGAAGCAGTTCAAGCTGTGAAGACTACAAACGCCAAGGGAGAAGTGAAATATCCTATCAAGGTCTGTAAAGTGCATTTGGTACTTTCTTACCCTTTTCATGAAATTTTGGTTGTACCTATGGCTTTATCTGTTCTGCAGAGCATTAATATTTTGAAAGCTCAAGGTAAAAGCGCTAAGGATAGTTACCTGCTGAATGGATATGCACTGAACACAGGCCGTGCAGCTCAAGCTATGCGCATTTTCAGTTTTGTAGGTTATTATTTCCCTTTCACTATGTGCATTTTCTGTTTTGCAGTTTATTATATTCCTTTCTGTTATTTCCTGAATGAATCAGCAATGACTGCTCTCTTTTAAACCTCTTGCATATTGCTTGTTTACGATTTTTGTCTTTGGATCCCCATGCTTTTATGATTGGATTGAAAAGCAATTCATTTCATTTTTTGAGGGACCTAATGCATTACTCCTTTTTTCCCTGCAGAGAATCTGACATAACAAAAGAGCGGATTGAGAAAATTCTCAAGGCTGGTGCTCATGTTGTATTGACCACCAAGGGAATCGATGATATGTCATTGAAGGTATGTTTTCGTAATTCAAGAATAAGCTGTTTCTTTATGTACTTTTAAGGGCGCGTTTGGCGTCTCGGAACGAGCCGGATTCTACTCGAATCGCTGACGAACCAACCAAACGCCCAACCGATCGGAGCGATTCTTCTTGAATCGTTCCTTCCTTTTCTGCGCTCAAGCCGAATCCACCGCAATGCCGTTCCTCCCGTTTCGTGAATCCCTTTTACCCCTCTGCCCTTCTCTCCCGTCCCCTCCCCTCGCACTCGTACCCGTGGTCATCAGCTCAGCTCGGCTGCCTCTGCCCTCTGTGCACTTCACTCCTCTCGGCTCCCCGTCGCTCCTGAGGCCGCCAGGATCTAGCCGGCCGCCTCGTGGCCACCGCCGCCGCCCGGAGTGGCAGCCACCGCCGCCGCCGAGAAGGCTGCCCCCACCCCCTGACAACTCCGCCCTCCTGGAACTCCCTCGGGCTCCTCTGCCCTCAGCCGCCGCCGAAGACGCCGATTGTACCCCCCGACGGACAAGGAGTCAAGGTATTGATTCTCTTCTGCTGAAGCAAATACTCTTATCTATAAAATTGAGGTGGTAGAAGATTATTCATCTGCTCAGCAGATCCTTTGCAGTTTTTAACATTCATCTGTGGTAGAAGACTATTCATCTGTTGTCCAGGGAGTTTTTGATCAGCTTTCCAATCAGCTTGAGTTGCGATCTTTTAGTCATTTGTCCAATATATGGATTCTGTTCAAGTTGCATTTGATTATGTTTCTTTTTCTGTATACTCCATTTGTTTCTTGTGTGTTGGATTTATATTTGTACAAAGTGCCTAATCTCTGTTTGACGAGTAGGTTGCAATTTCCCTGTCAGTTCATACTTATTCTTGTCATGAAATGGATTTTTCACTACATCAAAAAGTTTGTGT
This sequence comes from Rhipidocladum racemiflorum, assembly GCA_036346355.1. Lineage (NCBI taxonomy): Eukaryota > Viridiplantae > Streptophyta > Magnoliopsida > Poales > Poaceae > Rhipidocladum > Rhipidocladum racemiflorum. Next base: position 57,638,915 of record CM070583.1, read on the forward strand.
TCTTGTGTATATTTTGCTAATGTATCTTTGAGCTCAAATGGCCAATGAATCCAAATGTCCTTTTTTCCCAAGCAGTAATTATGGATGGATTCGTTTTTCTAAGCTGAAATATGATTTTGCCGACATTTGTTCCTGGAGTTGCAGGATCATGTAGCTATCTGCTTTGTGTTTGTTGAATAGTACCTTAATTTTGTACATGGTTTACTAGATGATATTTCAAAAACTTATTTGTCTAACATGTTTACTTCTTTGTCTGAAGATGATAATTGTCTGATAATACTTGTGTTAATGCCTAATTTGATAGATCTAATCATGTGTGAACAACAAGGTTAAGGTATTAAAGGGAGTAGAAGCATTGCTAGCATAAGAAATAAAGAGTTAGTGAACTTTTATCTTACACAACTGGACTTAACTGTGCACCATGAAAGACGATGTTTTGCCTAATGTAAAGAAAATCTACCCCAGTTTTAAAAAGCTTTGTCGGTGATGAATCTTCATATAGCATGCTATGTTTGGCAATTTGGACTTGGCACTTACCAATATCGGCATGGACTAGTTAACTAAAATGATTTCAGGATTATATTTGTCTTTGAACCAGGCTAGATTGCTGCTCAAATGAATGTGTTGATAATTATCATATTTTGTACATGGTTTACTAGATGATATTGCAAAAACTTATTTGTCTAACATGTTTACTTCTTTGTCTGAAGATGATACTTGTCTGATAATACTTGTGTTAATGCCTAATTAGATAGATCTAATGATGTGTGAACAACAAGGTTGTTAGTGTTGGGTGTAACCATGTGTGTTCTAATCCAGTGGGCAGGTCAGTACTGATCTGCATGCGAAATTAAAGTATAAGATGTGATCTGCATGTGAAACATGATCTCCAAGAACACACCTGGATGGATTATGGAGTCCTTTTCTTATAAGTTGCTTAGTTTTTCCAACTTATAAGTAGCAATCATGTTTCATTCTTCTAAAAAAAATGCAAGTAGCTACTGGAAATTACAGAATTGTGTTCTCAAGTCTGTCATAGTAGAGCACATCGCTTGAATTGTACTATCAACGCTGGATGCATTACATTGAAATTGCAACCTCTTCTATGCTTGGTTGTTGCATTGCTCTGTTATTGATGGTTTAATTTTCTGCTCTGGAAACAAGCATGTGATTATTTGTGTATCTGTTTCGTTTGTAGGTGGTGGTGGTGCTGCTCCGGTTCTTTGTTGTTGTTGCAGGCCATTGCTAGTGCCCGACTCTTGAAGAGAAGAAGTTGAGCTATCATACATCCAGGCATTCCTCCTCCTCCGACGCCCTCCCAGAACATCCCCCTGTGAGCCTCTTACAATTAAACAAGCTCATGAATATAATGTCGTTTGATTTGGCAACTTATTGTTTAAGTTGATTTTTTTAGGATTATTGCTCTTGTTATTTATTTGGAAATGAGCTGAGAGATTTTGGTATTTTACTAGGTACTTCTTCCACTACAGATCAACTTAATCTGAATTGCTCATCCCCCCCATTCAAGAAGGTATTCCTCTTTAGCTACTTAGCTGTGATGTGGAGAAACAGAGATGTGTATGATTTGTAGCTAACAAAGCTAATTGAAGGGATTTACTAATATCTGTCCATAACATATCTTCTCATTGTACTAAGCATTACTATCATTAAAGGGATTTACTAATTCTCAAACTCAATGCATTTGAGAACTTCTATACTTTTGGACTAGTATATTCAACTATTGATGCAAACTGAAATTTGACAATGCAGTGATTTTCTGTTACATAATAGGCCTTAGTTTCATTTCTTTCTTTTTGGTGTAAGAGATCTTGGAATATATACCCAAAGAAGTATCACCTTCTATTCCTGTACTTGCATCTCACGAGAATGGCAAGTGCAACTTTCTGATTGATGAATTGCTCTTTCAGAAGAAACTTTGAAATTGAATTATGAGGTTGGAAACAAAGTAGATATATATTTTTTGGTTCCCTTCAAGGAAAAGATATTTATAGCTTTCAGTAAGTCCAAATGGACCAAAACTGATATTTATAGCTTTCAGTTAGCCAAGCACTGTTTGTTACCTGTAGAGAGTCTAATAAGAAAAAGAAACTGCAAATGAGAGCTTAGATTAGTTGAATATTGGAGTGTATGATCCATTATATAACCTGATATTTGATATTCTGCTATACAATAAGGCAATAATGTAGCTAATTGATACACATGTAATATCCAACCATGGGCCTTAGTATTGCACCATTGAAATGAGATTCTGAGCATTATGCCTCTTCGTATGGGATGAAACACACTTGTACATTATTGAATTTTCTATGGTATGTTGATTTAAGTCTATTGGTGTAGGTGTTGGTAATTACATTAGAAGTAGGCATTGTGGCATTATTGAATTCCATGGGCCTAGTATGTTGATTTAATTCTCTATGGCTTCCCATTTCCCATAGAAGTGTAGGTGTTGGTAATTACATCAGAAGTAGGCATTGTGGCATTATTGAAGGCAAGCACACATCTTTTATTTGTGTAGGATTTTGGTATACTAACAAGTTTTGATAGATTGCAATGAATGATCGAATGAATGCAATGAGATTTTACCGGTTGTGATATTGGTTTGCTTGTGTAGATGGTTGAGGCTGAATGGTCTGAAGAACACACTAGGATTGTTTGTAGATTGTTTGCCGAACAAGTGAGGTGCGGAAATCGTTCTAGCACCCATTTGAACAATCTTGGGTATAAAAATGTAATTGAAAAGTTCAATGAGGAGACGGGGGTATTGTACACTAGGGGGCAATTTAAGAATAAATGGTCCAAACTGAAGCTAGAGTACAATGCTTGGAAGGAGTTGTTGAAACAAACAGGTATAGGTTGGGATGAGAGGAAGGGAACGGTTGACATGAACAATGATTGGTGGAAGATGATGAGAAAAGTAAGTGCGCAAACTGTAATATATTTGATCTTATTTTGTTTGCAGCAATATTACTTTTTTTGACTTATGTATTCATGTTTGCAGAAAATTCCAGGATGTGGAAAGTTTAAAGACAAAGGAATTCAAAATGAGGATGATTTGAAGATTATGTTTGAAGACCTTAGAAATACTGGTGACGATCATTTTGGTGCTTCGTCCGGTCTTTTTCCTCAAAGTCCTATTCATTGTCTTGAGTCCGTGGATTCAGAGCTCGAAAGTGATCCAGATGAAATAACTCCAACTAGCAAGGGCAAAGGCAAGAGATCATATTGTGATGACAAAGAAAAAAAAAGGAGAACCAAGACTAGTGGAGGCAAGTGGATCGAAGAACAGATTAGTAAAATGGTGACTTTGAGTGAGAGGTCCGCTGCTTCTGTTGAGTCGCTTGCAAACAAGGATGAGTGTTCTATCAAGGATGTAATGACCATTGTGAAGGAGTGTGGAGCGATTTCTGGGACAAAGCAACACTTCATCGCTACTGAATTATTCACAAAGCGTGCCGAGAGAGAGATGTTTATGACATTGGACACTCAAGAAGACCGATTTGCATGGCTAACAATGAAGCACTTTGTCAAATATGGACCAAATTGTCCTACTTTTTAGGGAAATTCATTTATAGGGAATAGAATAAGAATAGATTAATAAAAGGGTTCAATTTGATTTCTTTTTTCATTTATTGATTGACCATGATTTGATTGATTTAACATGAAAAAGAATTTAATTCGATTACTTCATTGCTATTTACACTCCGTGCTTCATTTAGGATATATTGTAACACCCCGGCATTTAATATGCCTGAATGCTACCAAACACAAGCTAAACAACATCTAAATACCACATTTAACATAAAATTCCAGCAAAGGTACATAGGCTAAAAACCGATATTTCGGCAGCATCTCCTTTGTTTTTCCATGAATTAACACAATATCAATATCATCGCAAGATATATCATAGCACACGACATCTAAAACAGCAATAAATAGAGTCTTAACGACAATATAAGACTAACATCAAGCACTTAATGTCTCCAAGTGTCAAAAGAACAAATAAGCTCTCAAATAGTAAAGCTAAACACTAAAGCAATGATCATCACACGCAATTTATTATCAAACTAATAGAATGTCTTGTGGAATCATTAAGGTGAAGCTACGTGTGGGCGTGTGACTATTTCCCTTCCCCGCATGCCGATCTCAAAGTACCTAAAAAAAAACAACATAAAACACAAGCGTGAGTTCGAAACTCACGCAAGTATATTGTAATGGACAACAAGAACAATATCATGGCAATAACATCACCCATCATGTATATCATCTCATTCATGAACACTTAACAGTATCATCATCATTATGTATGCAATGTAATGCAATGCTCATGTCTCCTTGGAAACTCATACCGGTATGGTTGAGTACACACCCGTCGGTGTGCACCCTTTTCCCCCCTTCCATCCCGAAAATGGAGGGTGCCTACTCCTCGCTTCCATTCACCACGTGGATGGAATCACGATGTAGGTCTTACTCAATGGCGTTTCGGACTAGTCATAACTTTCTCACCGACCATGCCGGACTAGTTATGACTTTCTCACCGCCCTCGCCCTATCTCATGACATGCATGCAACTATGCCAATTATCATATCTCATTTGTACATAAACATATGGCATCATGTCATAGTACACATAAACACATGGCATCGAATCATGATAAGTATAGACACATAGCATCATATCATGATAATCATACTCAATATATCATTGGAAAACAGCAAGCATGGCAAGTGATCATAGCAAGTATTCAATCTTTCATCTAATCTCCACAAGCAACCTACGATCCCGCTATACATTACAACACACTTGCCTCAACCGTGGGCGATGGGATTGTGGGAAGTAGAGGGCACCCCCGGGGTCACACCACCTGCACAACGGCATCACATACTCTCAATAATGCCCACAAAACAGTACACAAATCCCCATCTCACCCGACATTGCCCGCTACTCGCAAAACCTAAAACAGAGGTTCTGTCCCGGCGGGACAGCAGCCTTGCAAAGGCCATAACTTGAGTTCTGTGACTCCAAATCAATTAAATGAGTACACCATCGCGAAGCTTAGGAAATTTCCTACCTTTTTCTAGTTATACGGAAAGACTGATTCGGAATCTAAAATTGTTTAATCTACAGATTACTACGATCTGTTCTAATTGCGTCACAGATTTTAACACGCTCGGTAAAACGGCCATAACATTCAAACGGCTGATCAGATTTTAACGTGCTTTATGTCCACGGAAAGATAATTAAATTATCTACAACTTCTTTTAAGTCCGTACGGACAGATTCGGATTCTAAATCGACTAAAACTCGAACCCTAGCCCGACTGCTCAATCTGCCCGAAAACATAAACGTGGCAACATCTAGATCTAACACAAAGAACTCCAACCCAGCACCACCAATTGATCTAAAAACTTCATAAACACCATAGGAACAGTACCTAGATCAAACCCAAGGATCCCCATGATCATACCTTTGCCCAACGAACGAATCTCCAATAGATCTCCTCGCGGATCGCTCCTCGCTCCACGCTCCTCGCTCCAACGGATGGATCCACAAGGTGCAGAGGTGTGGAGACCACCCTAGGGCAGCAAGGGGGTGGAGGAGAGGTGGTGGAGTGGTTGGGCAATGGAGGAGAGCAAGGGGGAGGCGCAAGGCTCAAAGGGAAGGAGCGGCTAGGGCTTGGCAAGTGGGGGGAGGTGAGGGGGGCGCACCAAGGCCTCAAGGGGCGCAAAGGCAGCAGGGTGGACACCCCAAAGGGGCAGGGAAACCCCTTTTACCAGCCCCCACACCCAATTCTAGTCCATTACGGAGACCTAATCCATCCCACCAAAGCCCACCAAGGCCCAAAACTCCCAGGAAGGCCCAAAACCAGCGGCCCGAAACGCCTTAAAAGCTATTAACCTCCATATCCTATAGTTTTAACCTTAATTCCACATCTCATAATGTTATTAACCTTATCATGCACGTTAAATAAGGTTACGATACTCTGTGGCGACATAACACTTCAAAGCCCAAAAAAGCGCGAAAACCCTAAGCCGAAAGGTTTTATTCTCTAGTTTCACCTTCTATAACGTCACACCAAACCGTAGTGTCACATTCTTCCCCTTCAACAGGATTAGACCTCGAATCCGAAGGACGCCAAAAACAACAACAAAGTCCCCAAGGGACAAAAGGCTTCTCTGCAGCACAAAACATTCGCACAACGACTAGAACCAGGAAACAAGCGACAAGCGAGTTCCCAAAACCAACACTTAAAGAAAAAGTGTTGATCTAGCTCAACTAAGGGCAACCGCTCACAGTTCAACTTTCAATTCAAATCCCAAACAGAATGTGCGTTTCAACCTCGAAGGGCTTCAACAACCCAAAGCGCTCGAATCCTCACGACAAACACCTCACCCTTCTATCACAACCTACGACTACACCTGCGCAATAAACTCAACATGACAAAGTCAAAGGAAGTCACAATTCCTTTAACGACCTCTCTTCATTCCCGAAAGTTTCCATCGAGGGAATAACTCATTAAGGCACACTAGCCCTTCCGATACACGATCATACTAACATTTTATTCCATCCTTTCCCAGGCAAGACTCAAACCCAAAAACAACTAGTGAAGACAAGCTGCTCACGGCAGTGCAATTATCACCGATCTACCGTCAACTTCACTTCCACCCATCGCTACTCTTAGTAAAGGTTAAACCCATACATCATCAACCTCCATCACAAACCACCCTTATACCACTATGGTTCGACACCTAGCCCAAGCTAGGATCGAAAACCTTACCAAACCACAATTGGTTCCTTTCTTAAGAGGGTCTCGCCCTCACACAAAAACACTTAGCTATCAAGCCCAAGTGTACACACAACAACTCAAACCCAAAGCGTTAACAACCATTTTGGAAAGAATTCGGCAACATCAAGCCAAAACACAAAGGAAGCATAAATCCCTACATCACAACCAACATACTGTAAATTGTTCATTGCTTCTTTTCATACTAGAAAGCAAGGGAAATCTCGTTTCATGACATAAATGCACACTCTTCAGGAGCACTCCGGATTAGTCATATCTCCATATATGACTTTCTCACCGACCTGGCTCAACGACTCTTTTATCATTTAACATGTAAAACGATGTCATGTTTACTTTTCACCATTCCCTCATCATGTAACCACACTACCGAATAGTCATTCACATGATGACTTTTGCCTCGGTATCATATGAATAAATCTCGAATAACATCGAGAGTTGCGCTAATTCATATAAACTATGACGGCAACATCGTTAATCAACAAAACACCACATCGTGTGAAAACCCATCTTCGATTTAACACTAGCTTTGCAACACCTCGCAACCCGCAAAATCAAACTCAACCCTTTGGAACAGAACATCGACTCCAAAATCAAACATCTGCAGACACAAGTGCCATAAATTTTTATCAAAAGAGAGTGAAACTCAATCCAAAAAGAAAACTCTTCACTAACCAAATTCACTTATGAAACATTCATAAAAATCGGACTTGTAAAACACCCGCTTTTACAGACACATTTTCCAAATGACTCCAACTCTAGTCAAATAGAGTTACACATCAAGGGCTTAACTCAAAAGTTTCCAACACAACCCTTTATGACCATCTGCTTCCTTTTAAAATTAATTCCAAAGATAAATCAGTGCGAACGCGAAAGGGCGCGATCCACTCAAAAACTTTTGGATGTAAACTCAAACTCACAACACGAACTAAACAAATTCGCCAAAACCAAAGGTCGACACCAACCACTACGAGTTTTGAGGAAACTCACGAAACTCAACATAAGGAACACCTCAACCGAAAGCATTCAACCGAGATGGCAAACAACCAAACCAGTTTCAAAGGTTTTAGACAACATTTCGACATGAAAGGAACCATCTCTAGTACTCCACTACGCTTTCCATTAAAGACTTCAATAATCACTATTTACTATCCGAGGAGCCCCAACACAATTCAACGAAAGTTTCACAACAAATTCTTCCTCTAGTTACCATTCCCAACATTTTTTTAATAAGGGTTTATGATGCTTATCAAAAAGGCACCCAACCAAGACTATAATGACATGATCCCTACGGCTCACCGAATCATAATACATCTTATTCTAAATTTGAAACATAGTACTTCCACAAATCTTTCAGCAAGATCAACCTATAAATTTCATACCACCTATATATTCACGTCTCGACAACCGAACCTTATTCAGTTAAACAACGACTTCAACATGTAAATATTATCTCTACAAGACAAAGTTCATAACTAGGATTCCAAGGCATACATTCATTAAGGATGAAATTGTACATCATGTTAATTATCCAAAGCTCACTCCATCGCAACATGTTAAAATTTTCCTCTATTTTAACCATGGTTTTCCCACGAATAATCTAAACAGTTACCACAACTACTTAGTCATCAATAACAACAAATGGGCATAATCATCAACCAACAACATTACTTTTAGCTACCCTATACATAGGTGATAACAAAATTACCACCACACAACATACTCCTACTATTTAAAATAGACTGAATACTAGCATTAACACTACCATTAACAACATCATTAACAATAAGTCTTATGTCTTCTCCATTGATATCAATACTAGCATTGTAGCGACACAACTGCATACTTCCAAAGATGCTAGTAGTTTGCAACAACATAAATAGCAACTCTAATCAACATCCAAATTAAAGTCACTAGTCAACACGATTAAATTTCTCTATTAATCCATTAGATTAGAACATCTTTAACAACCAACAAAGTTTCTTTTACAATAACAGCAGTCTACATCATCTTAATGTTTTAACTATGCATCAAAGTTTAAACTTTTAACATTAACAAGGATCATAAGCACTTTTAAAGCAAGGCAACAGATTCTAAGCATGTACATTAACACATTTAATCATTCTCGCTAAGAGTAAACTGCAACACTAGTAGTCTATTTATTCTCAAGCTAGAGATATTAATCACATTGAATTGATTCAACTCAAAATTTAACTTAGCAACACATCAATCTATAAACCACATTGTTACCTACTACATAACATGCTAAACATCAATTCTTACTAGGGACAAACGATTTCAGTCAAAAGACTACTTTGTTTCTGACATTTTAGTTTTAAAACTCATCCTAAGTTCATAAGGAAAATTTGACTCTCAAAATTGCGATGAGACAAACCCAAACTTGGTCATGCAAAGGAATTCTCCAAAACACTTTTTCAATCTCCAAGACTCCCACTGGAGGGAACCAACCGATGAAATAAACCTTTGCAAATAAAACCTTAGCACCAAACCCCAATCTTTCACGAAACAAGAAGGGTTTTTCAAAGATGATTTCTTAAACCAGTAAAATAACGAAATCAAACACCACATACTACTACAAAGCCACAGAACTTCAGCCCTGACAGCCAGGTCTGGCACAACTCCGCAATAACTCCTTTAACCTCAGAGAAAGACAAACACAGGGATAAATTGAATGCTTGTTCCCCATAATGCAATCAACAGGCATCAAAACTGGAAAGGCGCCCAAAAGAAGCGCAACACTAGTCTCCTCTTCTTCGTCTTCAACCAAAGAAGAGAAAACCACACACCGCATACGGAAAGATCCGCGAAAACCCAACACTTTTCATTTGATTCAAATCTACTAAAGCCAAGAAAAGCAAAGAACACCGACCGTCAGAACGGCAAAGAACATACGAAGGAAACCACCATTAACTCTTTTATTTGACTCTAGTCAACTACCCGATCAACGACAGAAAGGATAAGCACTCTTCTCCTACAGGGGTCAATAGTTCTTCGGTGGTGGCGCTAACCGCAAACCACCGCCAGTCAAACCTCACCCTTACTATGAAATAAGAGAGGTAGCCGAAATCCTTCGGCACCAAAACCCCACTTTTACCACCACAACAGGAATAATTCAATCATTTATCTCATAGACATAGCAACGTACTATATCAAATATAGCATTTAGCAACAAGGCTTAAATACAACATTTAAGCGTAAACAACGATACCCATACCCTTCCTACTGTGCATCCATGTGTGTCAAATTTTAGATTAGTTATACCACTTTTGCAGGTTTTAATGTTGCTATCCTATGACAAAATTTTAGTAAAAACCTAAGCCATGTTTCTAAGTTATTCCACATCACATTTTAGTTGTACCCTATAGCATGACACTAAAAATACACATTCCAAGGACCTACCAGCTCACGATACCAAGCTGTAACACCAGGCATTTAATATGCTGAATGCTACCAAACACAAGCTAAACAACATCTAAATACCACATTTAACAAAAAATTCCAGCAAAGGTACATAGGCTAAAAACCGATATTTCGGCAGCATCTACTTTGTTTTTCCAAGAAATAACACAATATCAATATCATACATAAGATATATCATAGCACACGACATCTAAAACAGCAATAAATAGAGTCTTAACGACAATATAAGACTAACATCAAGCACTTAATGTCTCCAAGTGTCAAAAGAACAAATAAGCTCTCAAATAGTAAAGCTAAACACTAAAGCAATGATCATCACATGCAATTTATTATCAAACTAATAGAATGACTTGTGGAATCATTAAGGTGAAGCTACGTATGGGCGTGTGACTATTTCCCTTCCCCGCATGCCGATCTCAAAGTACCTAAAAAAAAACAACATAAAACACAAGCGTGAGTTCGAAACTCAGCAAGTATATTGTAATGGACAACAAGAACAATATCATGGCAATAACATCACCCATCATGTATATCATCTCATTCATGAACACTTAACAGTATCATCATCATTATGTATGCAATGTAATGCAATGCTCATGTCTCCTTCGAAACTCATACCGGTATGGTTGAGTACACACCCGTCGGTGTGCACCCTTTTCCCCCCTTCCATCCCGAAGATGGAGGGTGCCTACTCCTCGCTTCCATTCACCACGTGGATGGAATCACGATGTAGGTCTTACTCAATGGCGTTCCGGACTAGTCATAACTTTCTCACCGACCATGCCGGACTAGTTATGACTTTCTCACCGCCCTCGCCCTATCTCATGACATGCATGCAACTATGCCAATTATCATATCTCATTTGTACATAAACATATGGCATCATGTCATAGTACACATAAACACATGGCATCGAATCATGATAAGTATAGACACATAGCATCATATCATGATAATCATACTCAATATATCATTGGAAAACAGCAAGCATGGCAAGTGATCATAGCAAGTATTCAATCTTTCATCTAATCTCCACAAGCAACCTACGATCCCGCTATACATTACAACACACTTGCCTCAACCGTGGGCGATGGGATTGTGGGAAGTAGAGGGCACCCCCGGGGTCACACCACCTGCACAACGGCATCACATACTCTCAATAATGCCCACAAAACAGTACACAAATCCCCATCTCACCCGACATTGCCCGCTACTCGCAAAACCTAAAACAGAGGTTCTGTCCCGGCGGGACAGCAGCCTTGCAAAGGCCATAACTTGAGTTCTGCGACTCCAAATCAATTAAATGAGTACACCATCGCGAAGCTTAGGAAATTTCCTACCTTTTTCTAGTTATACGGAAAGACTGATTCGGACTCTAAAATTGTTTAATCTAGAGATTACTACGATCTGTTCTAATTGCGTCACAGATTTTAACACGCTCGGTAAAATGGCCATAACTTTCAAACGGCTGATCAGATTTTAACGTGCTTTATGTCCACAGAAAGATAATTAAATTATCTACAACTTCTTTTAAGTCCGTACGGACAGATTCGGATTCTAAATCGACTAAAACTCGAACCCTAGCCCGACTGCTCAATCTGCCCGAAAACATAAACGTGGCAACATCTAGATCTAACCCAAAGAACTCCAACCCAGCACCACCAATTGATCTAAAAACTTCATAAACACCATAAGAACAGTACCTAGATCAAACCCAAGGATCCCCATGATCATACCTTTGCCCAACGAACGAATCTCCAATAGATCTCCTCGCGGATCGCTCCTCGCTCCACGCTCCTCGCTCCTCGCTCCTCGCTCCTCGCTCCTCGCTCCAACGGATGGATCCACAAGGTGCAGAGGTGTGGAGACCACCCTAGGGCAGCAAGGGGGTGGAGGAGAGGTGGTGGAGAGGTTGGGCAATGGAGGAGAGCAAGGGGGAGGCGCAAGGCTCAAAGGGAAGGAGCGGCTAGGGCTTGGCAAGTGGGGGGAGGTGAGGGGGGCGCACCAAGGCCTCAAGGGGCGCAAAGGCAGCAGGGTGGACGCCCCAAAGGGGCAGGGAAATCCCTTTTACCAGCCCCCACACCCAATTCTAGTCCATTACGGAGACCTAATCCATCCCACCAAAGCCCACCAAGGCCCAAAACTCCCCCGGGAAGGCCCAAAACCCCGAAAACGGCCCGGAAACGCCCCAGAAAAGCTATTAACCTCCATATCCTATAGTTTTAACCTTAATTCCACATCTCATAATGTTATTAACCTTATCATGCACGTTAAATAAGGTTACGATACTCCGTGGTGACATAACACTTCAACCGGCCCAAAAAAACGCGAGAAAACCCTAAGCCGAAAGGTTTTATTCTCTAGTTTCACCTTCTATAACGTCACACCAAACCGTAGTGTCACATATATATTGTTTAATGATCAATCTTGCACTTGGCATATAATCTGTATTAATGTTGCTTTCTTCTATGTTAAAGATGTCTTCAAGTGAAAGTGATAGTGATAGCGAGGTTGATGCGGAGGTTATACGTCAACATCAAATATTGCAGACTAATTTACTTGCTACTGCGACTGTTTTACATCAATATTACATGAAGCATTATGACAAGAATCCACCAAGAACTTCACAGCTCAGTGGTTATGGATGGATTATTGAGACGTTGAACACACCTGGAGAAAGTCACAGAATGTTCAGGATGAATGAAAGTCTTTTTTTCAGTTTGCATGACATATTGGTAAGCAATTACGGTCTAAAGTCATCCATCAATATTACATCATTAGAATCGCTTGCTATCTTTCTATGTATCTGCGGCCAAAATAGATCCAATAGTTCGATTCAAAATAGATTCAAGCATTCAGGGGAGACAATCAGTAGAAAATTTGATGATGTGTTACAATGTTTAGTTCGAATGGCTAAAGATTGCATAAGACCTAAGGACCGTAACTTTGCCAATGTGCATAGTAGGATTAGTGGTGATCAAAGGATGTGGCCGCATTTTAAGGATTGCATTGGAGCAATTGACGGGACACATATATTAGCGACACCACAGTCAAGGGATTATGTTCGATATATTGGCAGATCAGGGACTCCAACCCAAAATGTGATGGCGGTGGTTGACTTTGATATGCGTTTCACGTATGCTTCTATTGGACAACCAGGATCTATGCATGACACCAGTGTGCTCTATCATGCTATAGAACATGATACACAAGTCTTTCCACATCCTCCGCAAGGTAAAAGTTGTTGTTACATTACTTAAATCTATTGTCATGTCATTGTCACATTACTTATGCGACTTCGTATTTCATTAGGCAAATATTATGTTGTGGATGCCGGATACCCGAACAGGCCGGGGTACTTAGCACCGTACAAAGGACAGAGGTATCATGTACCTGATTGGAGAAGAGGTGTGGCGCCTTCTGGTCAGCAAGAGGTATTCAACTATTTGCACTCTAGCCTTCGTAATGTTGTTGAGCGTACTTTTGGTGTATGGAAGATGAAGTGGAGGATACTTCTAAAGATGCCTACGTACCCGATGAACAAACAGAAGATGATTGTTGCAGCAACCATGTGTCTCCATAACTACATTCGTGAAAATCATGCGCTTGACACAGATTTTCGAATGTGTGATGAGAATCCGGATTACATGCCAACAATACCACAAAGATATGCGAGACATCAGCCGTCTCAAAATTCATCGAATATGGCTACATCCGATGCAAATGACATAAATATGGATAGATTTCGTGATGATCTTGCAAAAGCAATCATGGAATCTAGATCATAGTTCAGTATATCATTATTGTAATATTAGTACAATGATTTATTTTGCTACTTCCTTGCATTTGAATGGCCGAACATTGATACAAATTTTCTGTAATGAGATTATTATGGTTGCATGTATTTCATCGTCATTTCTTACATTAAAATGTAATACAAATCCATCACAACTACAAAGGTCACTCCGGTCATTTTCACCACTTCATCCTCTTTCCAGAATCTGAATCCAGACAGTTAGCCAAACGGATTCCATGAAGTGATTCTGATTCTACCAGAAACGTTTCTACCAAGAATCTGGAACCATTTCTGTTTCTACTAGAATCTGGATCCGTACCAAATGCACCCTAAATGTGTTTGTAAATATAGTTCCAAAGCAAGAACTATTTATGTATTTTTGGTTGGGTTGGCTAGCTTTTCTACTGTATGACATATTTTGCTTAGTTACTGGTGATTTTGGTTGGGTGCTTCATACATAATCTGTTGCACTACGCGTAAGGTGGTATATTCATGACCAAGCAGTATTTGAATATTGTATATTCTGTTTAATCCCATTCACGACTTATTGGCTTGATGGTCCCATGAATTTACTTTTGGCTTGAAACTCTACCGAAGTTGCTTGAAATTTGCTATTATTCTTAAGCAATCTGGGAATGCATTATCTCAATTCAATGCCCTTTGAACATGAAAATATATTAATATAATGCTCTTCTGTATCTGATTACGCTTGGATATTCTAATCTAACAGCAATAATGTTCTAAAGTAATATCTGGGGTGTGGATGACTTGTACAATAGAAATTTATATATAAAACAACCTTTACCCTTGATGTTCCCCTGGAATATGGGGGATCACCTTTTATAGTGGTCTAGCCCAAGTATTAATTAATGCTACACAAACTATTTGGCAATATCCTAATATAGTACGAAAGTGCAGGTGACTACTTTTGCTGATATGGAAGGTGAAGAAACGTTCGATTCATCGTTCCTTGGACATGCTGATGAGGTTGTGGAGGAAAGAATTGCTGACGATGATGTCATTCTGGTGAAAGGCACAAAGAACACTAGTGCGATTTGTATTTTTGCCATGCCATTGTTGAGCTTTTGTTTGCTATGATGAGAGTAGCATTAGTTTATGCAGATCTCAATTATAGTTAGGGGCATAACACTTATATTGTCAATTAAGTTGTTACTTCTTACTATGATTACAGGTGCCGCTCGTCTTCCAGGATTTCATACTTGTGTTGGTGATAATGATGAACTATTGACAACAAAATGGTACAAAGAACATGGTAGGTTACCTGCTGAATGGTTTCTATTTGGATTGTATCATTCATCTTATGTATTACATATTGGCAAATGAGATAGTTGATTAGATTTCCAAGTAAACATAAAATCTGATAAAAAAAAAATCTATGCAACTTATTAGATGGGTGTATGCAACGAATTTTTGTCTGTTCTTTGATTCAGTTATAAAGATGACTTTATCATCCAGTTACTATTCGTGTGTATTCGTGTGTGTGCTGTTTCAGAGGGCATGGCTAGCACTTTCCTGAGGCTAGCCAGAAATGTCCGTTTTTTTATTGTCGGACGGGGTTATCAGTGGCGGTTCCAGGTAAAAACCGCCACTGATAATGCATACCAGTATTGAATTATCAATGGCTGTTTTTAGCTGGAACCGCCACGAATATTGAATTATTAGTGGCTGTTTTTAGCTGGAACCGCCACTAATATTATCATTATCAGTGGCGGTTTTTCTCTACAACCGCCACTAATGAGTATTATCAGTGGCGGTTTTCAAATCGCCTTTGAAAATCTCCGATTATCACTAGCGCTTAATCTGTGGCGGTTCAAAAACCACAACTGATGTCTCTTACGAACCGCCACTGATGTCCCTCTCCATAGTAGTGGGGGCGAATGGCCTTGCGTACACATGCATCCATTCTATACGTGTATATATACATACGTATAGAAATCTACAGATGCATGCACCTACTATATATATTCATATACACGCTCAAATGCATGTAACGAGATCATCCGATCGACGGATAGAGCGCGCGCAAAAGAAAGGCGAGAGAGTACCGATCGACGACGGGCAGTGAAGGGTGGCGTGTAGTCCTGCAGGCGAGTAGTAGCGCAGATCGACAAGCGTGGAAGGAGGCGAGCCGGAGGTCGGCGTCGACGGCGGCTGTTCCAGTACTCACCAGAGCGCACGTCGCCGGAGACGAAGGAGTAGCAACCAAAGGAAATACTTACTGGAATGGGGGCTAGAGGATGGGGAAATGGCTGAAAGTATGGAACGACTACGATGGGAAACGTCAGGAAAAAAAATGGAAACATCCTGGCGTCAAACATTCATATATATATATATATATATATATATATATATATATAGGAAACCTCTTTTCTACTCCCTATGCCGTATCTCACAACGTAGGGAGTATTTCGCGCAACGGAGAGTATGTACGTGTTGTATATAAGTATATAAGATCATCGAGGTGGTATTTACATTTTTTCAGAGGTGGTATGTACACTTTTTAGACATACTTCTTTTTATATACGTATATGAAGGTATTTGCAAAATATGCTAAAAACTATGTACTCCCTTGCAATTTTTTCATGTGGATCTCATTGGAATATCTTATAATTAGTATATGAGTGTATCCAAACTGATAAAGGAGTATTTCAAGTACGTTTGGGTGGTATTTCAGAGATGGGAGTAATTACTCCTGGAGTGCAAGTATTTTTCCTATATATATATATATATATATATATATATATATATATATATATATATATATATATATATATATATATATATATATATATATAGGCAAAGATATTTGGTGCAAACCCCCTTTACCGTGAAAACCACGTCTAAAAGTTTTGAAAAATTCTCAAAAAATTACCATACATAGGGGAGGTGTGGTTCTACAACCCTGCAAAATTTGAAGATAAAACTCAATTGCATTTGGAAGATATAAAAAAGACAAATTGCAAAATGAATAGTGCTAAAGAGTGAAAAATCACTATTCATACTGAATTTGTCTTTTTTATATCTTCCAAATGCAATTGAGTTTTGTCTTCAAATTTTGCAGGATTGTAACACATCTACAAAACATAGTTTCTGTAACACATCTCTGTAACATATTGAACAATGTGTTACAAAGAGATATTGCAGTAACATATAATTTGTGTTACAAAGGCATGTTGTAACACCTACTTAATAAGATGTGAAAAGTGTTACTGGAAGCTACAACAGCAACACATAATATATGTTACAGAGAAACATTGTAACACATGGTAGTAAGGTGTAAATAATAATACTACAGTAACACATTTAGAGGCCGATTGTAACACATGACTTAATTGTAATACATTAAAACATATATATGACCTATCAACCTCTATTCATAACCAAATTTGTTTTTCACCTACGCTATATTTCAATTATATAAAAATGTAAACATATATATGCTAGTTGTCCTAAATAGAATGACATATGAATTTATCATATATTTGATATATATCGGGATTAATGAAGTCTTGTCCATCGCACTCGAGTGGGCGGCCGATTCTCGCTTAGTTCTGAAAGTTGAAAAACCGAATATACAGTTTCACCGAATAAATCAAAAGTTACATGTGCATTGTGTCACTCCAGAGAAATCCCCGTCTCTCCGGTCGCACCTGGTCTTCCCCCGGTAGTACTAGCTGGCCTCGATACCACTCCAGAGAAATCCTGAGGGATTTTCCGTCTCCTCCCTGCAGCCACACTCGCACACTCCCAGTCGGCCAATCAGTCCCAGATCTCATCGATCTTGAGGTCGCCCCCATCGCCAAAATTCCGTCGGTGATGCAAGATCACCATCCGCTATGGCGGGGATTCTCGGCAGCCGCTACGGCGACACTTGGATTGCGGGGAGGTTGGCCCAGCTCTCCATCCTCGTGCGCTCCGCTTGTGTGGTGCCGACTGGAGCCAGCCACGACGCACCCTCCCTCCCTCCTCTGAGTTGGGGTAGAGGATGAGCTGAGGCAAGGAGAGGAGGAGAAAGACCTGATGAGGGCTAGGTCGGCTGCGGCGAGATGCTTCCTCAGTGAGCTTCCCTACTTTCTTTTGTCCTTAGATGTGAAATTTCCGCCTACTCCAATCTGCCTCCTGCCTCAAGCCATCCCAAAATAGAGACGGCCGCGCGCTTGATCCCCCCACCCCACCGCACACACACACAAAAACATGGTCTTTCCCTCGTCCTCTGAACAAATTTCTTGATGTCTCTCCTCTGTTTATTGTTCTTTTGTTTTGTTTTTGTGCGTGTGGATGGAATCATAGAGCAAAGGTTGTACATTTATCTTTTGCGTGGGGTACCAGGTTGCAGGATACTAGACCACCTGATTTCTATTGGTTACTTTCCCATATTTTCTCTTCTTCTTTTACCTTTTCTTTCTCGGTTCGCCAACAAGGAAATTGTGTATTGATCTCTCCCTTTGTCGGCAAGGAAACGAGAAAAATGCTTCGTTGATGGGGAGACTTTTGGACTATTCGATGTTTTTTATGGTAGAATGTGGCCTATTTCTGATGAAATTTTATATTGCAATTAACATTTTAGATTTACGAACTATCATCAACTACTTGTGCAGAGATTACTAATCGTTATGGCTGGATTATTTCTGCAGGCCATGGTGGAGCTCTAGCAGCAGAATTTGTCAAGCAAAACATTTTCAGCAATTTAATCAAGCACCCAAAGTTCTTCAGTGATACCAAGTCTGCTATTGGTATTACATGTCCCTTCATTAGCTATAACTTTGAAACAAATATGGTGCTTGGACTTCGAAGTTTAAATCCTTGTGATATCCTCCTGCAGTTGAAACTTACGCTCATACGGGTTTAGAACTTCTGAAAGCTGATACCAGCCATAATCGAGATGCAGGGTCGAGTGCTTCCACAGCTATTCTTGTAGGTGATTGCCTTCTGGTGGCAAGCATTGGGGATTCTAGGGCGGTCATCTGTAGAGGCGGTGATGGTAAGCTCACCTTTTTGGGTCGTATATTTCAATCTGCAGCCTTTCAGCTTCATCTGCAGTTGTTTAGTTCTTTTTTCTTTTTTATGGAACAGCATGTATTTTCATTCAAGTAATGTGATTACCAGAATTGTAGCTATCCTCTCATTTGTGCTTATCAAAACATTTTTTTTGTTCTAACTATATCATCTTGTTGGTTGTGTTAACAGAGCACCACAAAATTGTTGCAGTTTGCTTCTGGAAAGATTACAGTATCATTTTTTTAACCAGTTTAGATCATGACACTCTTCATATTGATGGTGCAGCTATAGTGATGTCGAGAGACCACAAGCCTGGTCAATCAGATGAGAGACGGAGTATAGAGCAAACTGGAAGTTTCGTGATGTGGGCTGGTATCTATCTTGATGTCCACTCAGTCTACTTAATTATTGTTACTATGCTTTTTAATTGGGTCTTGAATCAGAAACATATCAGTCCATGCTATTTAATAGTGACATGTTTGTGAAAAATTTGTAGGAACATGGCGTGTAGGTGGTGTTCTTGCTGTTTCTCAAGCATTTGGTGATAAACTCTTAAAGCAATACGTTGTTGCTGATCTAGAAATCAAGGTTTGTGAGTTCCTTTCATCTCTCTAAGATGACTTACGCCTATTTGCCTTGGTGTATAGAATATAGATAGTACTTTGTTAGTGTGAGTCTTCAGGAGCATTACTTAGGTACTTCAAAAGGACTCATACATCATTAATGTGTTAACTCATTTCTGGTAATGTAGATAGTAGTCAATAAAAGTGAAATTCAGTTGTTGTGAATTTGTATTGCAGTAGATAGCACACAAAATAAAAACTCCAACAGGAATTGGTTGGCAGAGTGAAGTATCTCGATCTGGCTTTTATCCTCCTTACAGTTAATTATATGCCATATCTGGAAAAAGAGAGTTAAAGGTAAAGAATAAGATTGTTTCATATAGTTGATAAAATCATCCAGGAGAAAGTATAAGATAAAATTAAACACTACAGGGCAATGTTATCAACCAAAAATAATTCAAGTATAAGGGTTGAGATGGCATAAATGAAATTTTCTTGTATTTTTTTAGTGAATAATGCACATACCTTTAAGTAACCAAATTAGTCATGAAAGTATTTCCCTCCACTAAGCTTCATCATTCAAATCATTATTATTAGCATCCACTGTTGTTCCCTCAGCATCTATTCTGACCCAGTGTTTATTATTCTTTGCATTGGTGAACATCTCCCTAAGGTGTGAAACATGGAATGGCTCAGTTTCTATGTCGTCTGTCCATTCCTCATTGCCCGTGTCATATGTATCCCTTGGTTTCATCTTCATTACAATAGACCACCCTGGGTTAGTTGGATCTTCCACATAAAACACTTGGTCAGCCTGGTTAGGAAAAATAAATGGCTCATGCTCAATATTTGATCCTGAGTGTATCAAATGAGAGAAGTTGACAAGCGTGTAGCCATATTTGTCTGTTTTAATTCCTTTTCGTAAATAACATCAATCCATTCACATTTGAAAAGAAAAAGCGAAAATTTTCCAGAGTAGTTCAGCTCAATAATATCGATCACTCTCCCATAGTAAGTCACATCACCTAAAACCGGACTTGCATCACTTGCTCTAGCATAACTAGATGTTTTGCTTTGTTAGCACTACTCCACTTTTGTGTCACTCTGTCCAAACGTTTAGGCCTAAAACGAAAGCCTCGGGTGTTGAAAGCACGATATCGTTTTGCTGCTTCAACTGGTCCACGAGCTAGCCATCTAATATCTTCTTCAACACTTTGGATGCCATTTTCCCTCTCCAAATGCATTATCTGTATACTTAGAATTAATTTAGTTGGTGACTTGAGTAGTACATGTCAAGGATGCAAAATATGGAACTTACATGAGCTCTAAACCATTCATGGAACTTCTCGTTTTGCTTACGCTCAATGATTTTTGGGTTGACATGGCGTCGGGGATATGTTCTAGTGATCTCATCAGCATGCACTCTGCAAAGTAATTTATAATAAATTGTCATGTCAATAAAAGGATAACTAAATTTGTCTTTGAGCTTGAGATATAACCGTAGGTACGCATTAACATCCGAACAGTTAAACAACACATATCTATGTGCTTGTACTTTAGCCAAACCCCTTATAACATAATTACTAGGCTTGCCAAGTGGTTTTCCAATATGAGGAAATAGAGTTAGTACTTGTTCAACAACAGGATATCCAACTGACTCATCGTTATCATCGTCGTTCCTCGAAGGCCCGTTATGCTTGGTCTCAAAACCTTCAAGATATCTTGAACAAAATGTCATGCACTCATCTGCCAAGTATGCTTCAGCGATAGATCCCTCAGGATGAGCTTTATTACGCACATATGACTTCAACACACATAGGTACCTAAATAAATCAAAAGGAAAAAAGTTGTTAAACAGTGTAGAAGTGCAATAGTTGGGAAAATGCAACTCTGTCCTTTTAAGATAAACGTACCTTTCCACAAAGTACATAGACCGGTAAGACACAGGACCGCCTATTTTTGCCTCGGTTGCTAAATGAATAACCAAATGCACCATAACAGTAAAAAATCCTGGCGGAAATATCATCTCCATATGACATAATGTGATTCTAATTCGCTTCTCCAACTTCTCAAGCTCATCTATGTAGAGGACTTTTGCACTCAGTTCTCTAAAATATCCACATAGATCAAATAAGACAGATGTAACATTATCTGGAAGTACACCTCGCAAAGCAACAGGCAAAAGTTGTTGCATTAGAATGTGGCAGTCATGACTTTTAAGGCCTGAAATTCTCCCTTGAGAAACATTTACACATCTCGAAATGTTTCCAGAATAGCCATCTGGAACCTTGATATCATGAAGAACTTTACAGAATTGTTGCTTCTCTCTTTTAGACATGGTAAAGGAAGCAGGAGGTAAATAATACTTATTATTTGCTCTTTTCTGCGGATGCAACTCTGGTCTGATATTCATTTCCTGCAGGTCTTGTCGTGCTTGTAAATTGTCCTTTGACTTGCCATCTAATCCTAAAAGTGTCCCATATATATTATCACAAACATTCTTCTCAATATGCATAACATCAAGATTGTGACGGAGTAAATTGAAGTCCCAATAAGGCAGAGAAAAGAGGCCACTAACACACTTCCAGGTTTTTGACTTTTCAAAATTATTTATTGCTTTTATATTTTGTAGAATTGAAGTTTCAGAATATGCAATAGGCTCTGATCTATGTTCTTCAGTTCCATCAAAAGAATTATCATCATATCGAAACTCATGATTTGGAGGTAGAAATCGACGATGTCACATGAAACAATATTTGTGCCCATGTGTCAATCGTTTAGAGCATGTTTCTTCATGACATTTCACACAAGCAAACTCACCATTAACGCTAAATCCTGCAAAGATTCCAATCCCAGGGTAGTCACTCACAGTAGACAATACAACAGCACGAAGTTGAAACATTTCATCTCGAGATGCATCATATGTAGGTGTTCCAATCTCAAATAACTCAATTAGGTCTTCATAAACAGGCTCCATAAATACATGGAAATACTTTCCTGGGTAAGATGGACCAGGAATTATTAGAGTTAGCATGAGAGAAGAAGCTTTCATGCATAACCACGGAGGAAGATTGTAGGGAACTAAGACGACAGGCCAGCAACTATAAGTCGAACTCATCATCCCAAATGGATTGAACCCATCACTAGCAAGTCCAAATCTAATGTTCCGAGAATCTGATGCAAAGTCTGGGTACCTTGAATCAATGGCCTTCCAAGCCTCTGAATCAGCTGGATGACGCAATGCCCCATCCTTTGTACGTCCCTCATCATGCCATCTTGATGTTGTAGCTAATTCTTTATGCATAAAGAACCTCTTAAGCCTTGGTTTAATTGGAAAATACCGTAACACCTTCATTGGTGTTGCCTTTTTTCTTTCCTTCTTGGTTAAAGTAGTTTTGTCTTGTTTGTTTTTCCACCTTGAAGTTCCACATTTTGAACAGAAGTCATCATGCACCTTGTCTTTCCGATAAAGCTGACAATTATTTGGACAAACATGAATTTTCTCATAATTAAGCCCAAGCTTTCCAATTATCTTCCTAGCCTCTGCAAATGTACTTGGTATGTTCTTACCATTTGGAATTGCTTGTTGCAGTATTGCTAGCAAATCATTCAAAGATTTATTGCTCCACTTGTTAATGGATTTGATGTGAAACAAAAGTACAAGAAATGAAAGTTTGGATAGCTCACACCCTGCCCATAAAGGTTCATCCGCATCCCTAACTAAATCATAGAAAGCTTGGGTTTCAGAATCTGGTCCAATTTTAGAAGAATTTTGCACATCGGGTTCATTCATTGGAGGGCCATTGTCAATGTTGCCGATAGCATCCTGTACCAGCTGGCGCATATTACTGTTTATTATCCGAGATTGTGACTGTGACTCTTTGTTTGTGGATATATATGCCGCAGTTTCACCATGACAGCCCCAAATAGTATATCCAAGTAGCATTCCATCACAAACTAAATGATCATATACTTCATCCCGTCGCAATAACCACTTATTGACACATTTGCGACATGGGCATCTGATCTTGACTTTAGGACTTTTTCCCTTGTATGTAAATTCAAGAAAACCCTTTATCCCATCCTCGTGGTCATTACTTCGTTCAGGGGAAAGCAGTATCTTTTTAATAGCTTTCAAATCCATTGATTATCTGTCTTAGAATAACAAATAAAGATATTTTACTAACAAAAAACAATTGACAAATGGTTTTGATTAGGAAGTCAAACTAGATACAAAATATACATTTTACTATACACACAAACATTAGTAACGGTTTAGTGATTATTTGTGACTTTGTATAATTAGCATATCCAATTGACAGTACTTAATACATAACCTTTTCTATGATACAATAGCAAAAATGATTATCTATCTGTGCCTATGTTGTTAGCACAATGGACAGAAATTTACAATATTTTTTTCAATGGCTAGTATGACAGAAATTTTCTAATCTAGGAAGTATATAACTATCTGTGCCTATGTTGTTAGCAGATTGCTAGGTTGGATGCCATATTAGGACATTGCTGTGGACTATGCCACTATGGTGGTTATTTGGTTATGCTGAAGTATGTTTCATTGTAATTGGGGAAAAAATATCACATTAGTTCAACGTCAATGCTCCATTCTCTGTGTCGAACAAACTGTTATTGATTCCTAGAATTTGCAATATATAGTCCTAAGTGGTTGACAAACCAAAAATTTTGTATGATAGCGTGTGAGGCAGAAGCAAATTTTGCAGGATGTTTGCTTTCAAGAGCAAGTGTTATGATCCATATATGTAAATATACGAGTTTTCATTGCTTAAGAAGATGACCTATATCCTAGCATTTTCTATGGATAATACTTATCATCTGCTGTTCCTTGGTTCCTTTTTTTATCAGGAGTATAAAGATGCCCTTGTGTAGTTTTGGAAAATACATCATCCAAAACTACGCCTTACACTAGAATAACAAAAAGTGATTATCTTTGCATACATATGTGGGGATGACTATATGAGAAAATCAACCTGGAAATTGAGGTCCAATACCTGTGCCGTCCGAAGAGACTTTGTGGCCTGGGAAAAGAGAGGAGGAATCAATAGTCATATGTAGCACAAACAGCATGGATAAGGATGCAACAAACCTTGTGGATATGCAGGGATCTGAGCATGAGCATATAACGGGAGAGGAAGTGCAGTGCGTGGTGAGGATGAGCCAGGCCACGATCGTGGCACGGGCTGCAACGTGGTGGGCAGTTGGGGGAGGAAGGAAACATGAAGCATCTTAATTTGCATCTGTGCATAGATAGATGGAGATCAGAGGCCGGAGATATTTTCCGCTCTAACAAAGAACATTGAGATAATTGGAGGGAAAACTTTTACTAAAGCGGCAACTATTTTGGATGCTACATTATGCGGGAAAAAATTTCGTGAGAGAGGACTTTGTAAACAACTATTTTGGATGCACGAACCGTGTCTTAATACAATACTATTTTTTAGTGCGGAAAAATTTTCGTAAGAGAGCTGTACTTTGTAAAAGGATCTAACTTTTAGTACATTTTTATTTGCATGTGTACTGAAATCTAACGCACCTAAATTTTAATAAATTTTTATTTGCATATGTAATGAGTGGATACGGATGGATGTGGTTTATCTTGTATTCTATTCCAAATTTTTTGTCGGAATCGGAGTCGGATATGGATAATGCCGTATTCGAATGCAAATACAGAATATATCGGTCACGAATAAAGAGCGAATACAGAATGTTCTGAATACGGTTAGTCTCGATCACGGATATTTAGTCGGACAATGCATGTGTACTGAAATATAATGCATGAACCATCTCTTAATGGGATGGTAGAGTTGTGGATGTACGATCGAGTAGGGTGCAAACGGAGCGGATACGGATGGATGTGGCTTATCTCATATTCTATTTCAAATTTTTTCTCGGAATCGGTGTCGGATACGGACAGTGCCGTATTCGAATGCAAATACAGAATATATCGGTCATGAATAAAGAGCGAATACAGAATGTTCTGAATACGGTTAGTCTCGATCACGGATATTTAGTCGGACAATGCATGTGTACTGAAATATAATGCATGAACCATCTCTTAATGGGATGATAGAGTTGTGGATGTACGATCGAGTAGGGTGCAAACGGAGCGGATACGGATGGATGTGGCTTATCTCGTATTCTATTCCAAATTTTTTGTCGGAATCGGAGTCGGATATGGACAATGCCGTATTCGAATGCAAATACAGAATATATCGGTCACGAATAAAGAGCGAATACAGAATGTTCTGAATACGGTTAGTCTCGATCACGGATATTTAGTCGGACAATGCATGTGTACTGAAATATAATGCATGAACCATCTCTTAATGGGATGGTAGAGTTGTGAATGTACGATCAAGTAGGGTGCAAACGGAGCGGATACGGATGGATGTGGCTTATCTCGTATTCTATTCCAAATTTTTTGTCGGAATCGGAGTCGGATACGGACAGTGCCGTATTCGAATGCAAATACAGAATATATCGGTCACGAATACAGAGCGAATACAGAATGTTCTGAATACGGTTAGTCTCGATCACGGATATTTAGTCGGACATTGCATGTGTACTGAAATATAATGCATGAACCATCTCTTAATGGGATGGTAGAGTTGTGGATGTACGATCGAGTAGGGTGCAAACGGAGCGGATACGGATGGATGTGGCTTATCTCGTATTCTATTCCAAATTTTTTGTCGGAATAGGAGTCGGATACGGACAGTGCCGTATTCGAATGCAAATACAGAATATATCGGTCACGAATACAGAGCGAATACAGAATGTTCTGAATACAACTCGATCACGGATATTTAGTCGGACATTGCATGTGTACTGAAATATAATGCATCAACCATCTCTTAATGGGATGGTAGAGTTGTGGATGTACGATCGAGTAGGGTGCAAACGGAGCGGATACGGATGGATGTGGCTTATCTCGTATTCTATTCCAAATTTTTTGTCGGAATCGGAGTCGAATACGGACAGTGCCGTATTCGAATGCAAATACAGAATATATCGGTCACGAATACAGAGCGAATACAGAATGTTCTGAATACAGTTAGTCTCGATCACGGATATTTAGTCGGACATTGCATGTGTACTGAAATATAATGCATGAACCATCTCTTAATGGGATGGTAGACTTGTGGATGTACGATCGAATAGGGTGCAAACGGAGCGGATACGGATGGATGTGCCTTATCTCGTATTCTATTCCAAATTTTTTGTCGGAATCGGAGTCGGATACGGACAGTGCCGTATTTGAATGCAAATACAGAATATATCGGTCACGAATACAGAGCGAATACAGAATGTTCTGAATACGGTTAGTCTCGATCACGGATATTTAGTCGGGCATTGCATGTGTACTGAAATATAATGCATGAACCATCTCTTAATGGGATGGTAGAGTTGTGGATGTACGATCGAGTAGGGTGCAAACGGAGCGGATACGGATGGATGTGGCTTATCTCGTATTCTATTCCAAATTTTTTGTCGGAATCGGAGTCGGGTACGGACAGTGCCGTATTCGAATGCAAATACAGAATATATCGGTCACGAATACAGAGCGAATACAGAATGTTCTGAATACGGTTAGTCTCGATCACGGATATTTAGTCGGACATTGCATGTGTACTGAAATATAATGCATGAACCATCTCTTAATGGGATGGTAGAGTTGTGGATGTACGATCGAGTAGGGTGCAAACGGAGCGGATACGGATGGATGTGGCTTATCTCGTATTCTATTCCAAATTTTTTGTCGGAATCGGAGTCGGGTACGGACAAAGGCCGTGATTCGAATGCAAATACGTAATATATCGATCATGAATACAGAGCGAATCTGAGAATGTTCTGAATACGGTTAGTCTCGATCACGGATATTTAGTCAGACATTGCATGTGTACTGAAATATAATGCATGAACCATCTCTTAATGGGATGGTAGAGTTGTGGATGTACGATCGAGTAGGGTGCAAACGGAGCGGATACGGATGGATGTGGCTTATCTCGTATTCTATTCAAATTTTTTGTCGGAATCAGAGTCGGGTACGGACAGTGCCGTATTCGAATGCAAATACAGAATATATCGGTCTCGAATACAGAGCGAATACAGAATGTTCTGAATACGGTTAGTCTCGATCACGGATATTTAGTCGGATAATGCATGTGTACTGAAATATAATGCATGAACCATCTCTTAATGGGATGGTAGAGTTGTGGATGTACGATCGAGTAGGGTGCAAATGGAGCGGATACGGATGGATTTCGCTTATCTCGTATTCTATTCCAAACTTTTTCTTAGAATCGGAGTCAGATACGAACAGTGCCGTATTCGAATAATTTCATCAATGGCTCCAAGCCGGTCTATTTTTAAACACCCTCCGAGAAAATCAAAATTATGTTGAGGTTTCATCATTTTTTTCAAAAAAGACCTGTGGTTATATAAATTCGTCGATGACTTGTACACAACATATTTTGAAAAAAAAACCATCGAGAGAACTTTTTTTACAAAAAGGACTTTTGATTATGCACATTATTAACTCTCTTATGCGCGGAGATATCAAACGCAAAGGAGCAGCTGCGTTACCTTTTTTTAAAAAAAAAACATCCCCGGAAATTCACACGTAGTGAAATCAGAAATAGAACAAAAAACATGTTAAGGTTCTGTTTGGTATGGTTCCAGATTCTCGTAGAAACGGAAACAGTTCTAGATTCTTAGTAGAAACGTTTCAGGTAGAATTCTGTGAATCGGGTGGAACGGAGTTGAGACTAATTCGGCCACAGAGTGAAAAAAGAAGAAACTTTCCGAGAAGAATCGTTCTGAGCTTTAATCCATTCGGTTGGGTTGCTTCCAGAATCTAGTAGAAACGGTTCGTTTCTAGTTGACAAACGGAGCCTAAATTAGAACTGGTGTAGATTATGCCATATGTTAAATTAGAAAGAGAACAAAAAAATAATATAAAAGAGAAAAACAACTATGAATAAACTACCACGGCCAATCGTGCAACCAGCGCTCCCGGGAACATAAATTCACCCAAAAATTCCCGCACAAATTTCCCTCCAAAATACTTTGTGCAACATAATTTTTTTTTACGCCAAACATAACCACGTATACGGTATACCCCTCACGTCAAAACCAAGCCTGGCCCTTTTCCCATCTATTCCAACTCTCCCTCACGGCATGGGAAGAATCGTCCACAACTAGCTAGCTCCAATTGCTCACCGGCCGTTCACCCACCTGGCAGCGAGGAGCAAGACGAGGAGGACGTGGTGGAGGCGGCACGGGAGGGCTGCTCGTTGATGAGTTGCGCATCGAACTCCTGTAAGTTCCCCAGATCTTATGGATTAATTTGAGGATTTGGGGAACTAGGGTTCTTGGAGAGTACACATGGAGATGGGGATTTTTTTGGGGCTCTATCTGTATTGAGAAGCACTTTATATATTGAATCTTGATATATTGGTTGCCATTCACTTAATTAATGTTTTGTAAGGAAATCTGATATGCTTTCTTCTCACAGTACTTAAGCCATAACTATATATATTTTTCTGATTAGTCTGAGCATTGGAAAATGTTATGAGTGTTATATATATTTTTCTGATTAGTCTGAGCACTGGAAATCTGCTACCTCTGCAATCCAAGCATCTTTCTTTATTTTTGGATTTAGATGATTGTGCCACCTAAGATTGTATGAATGCAAAATGACCTCCATAAGTCCATACTCAGGAACTCAGGATGAAGCATCTCCTAATACTTCAAGAAGTGCACGTATCATATCTACATCTATATACTAAAAGAAAAATGAGCAAGCTTTCTATTGATGATTAAAATTTAGCATGAGAGTAACATCCTTTCACATGTGGAAGCTTTGAACTGGTAAAATGCCATGTATTTCTATTAGGAGATGAATTAGAGCAATGGGTTATATTTTGAAAGGATATGGATAGTACGTGCTGTCTTTATTTGCAGTCATGGATACTCTTTATTTGCTATGTATTCCTGTTACTTAAGTGGGAGATTACTATTAAGGTTGTCATGTGATGTATTCATTTTATTGTAGGTCCAAAGGCACAAAGAGTACAAGCAGAGGATACTCAACCTTTGTAAGGTTTGCACATTTTACTGCCTTACTATCAACTGTGTCCATTGCACATAATAGCGTGAATGTTGGAAAAGGATTTTTTTTGCCGCCTACGGCCTTCTTTGTTTCTTTAGATCTTCCTGATGTAATGATTTACTAATTGAAAGTGCATAGGCTGCACTGCAAGAATACAGTTCAAACCAATCTGATTCTTACTTGATGCCAGGTAATACTTGAGTTTACTCCACTCCATATAGATAAAAGCATCTTTTGGTAGTAAATGTTCACATACAGAATTTATGTTGAACGTAAGCCATTGTTTTACCTACACATATTTACAGGGAAAGTAATCCAATAGCAATACTAGTCTACATTCTAGATTTTCCAGTCTCTAGATTTTTTCAGACACTGTTTGGGCTGCATGGAACTAGCTTTCTACAAATATTTTGTATATTCATGACAATATGCAGCCACTGAAGATGTATTATAATTTCTTTTGCAGGAAAATGGGTAGAAAGAAGCGGTTGAATGTAGTCCAATGTGGTGCTCAATATGCTGATGGACAGCGCAGTAGCAGTGAGCATTCTTTGTCACCAAATGAGCCCGTGCTTGAATCACAAACATTGGAAGATGATGGGATCCAAGTTGAGCAGCAAGATGATGACCATATGAATAAGATAGGTACAACTATAATTACATAAAACTATGACTATCTAGAAGAATTGAATGAGTATATTGTGATCATAGAGTTAATGAGTAGTACTCATTAATTTTATAGGTGATGATGATGAAGTGAAGAAGCGTGGGGGAACCGCTTTACCCCATGTTTGGAACCTTCCAGCTGGGAAACGTATAGTGGTAAAATGCAACAAACTTGGTCAACCCATTGGGATAGAAGGTGGAGTGTTAAGTCAATTTCTAGGGACACTAGCAAGAAATGGAGGTTATTGTCCATTAGACATAGAGGACTGGAGAAAGCTCAAAGAGGATGCTGGAGACTTAACAATACTTCAATGTGTAGAGGTTTGTAGAATATGATAAGATATTATAAATGTCATGCTCTGATTATGGTTGCTTCTACTTTACGTACAATGGCAACATAGAATTTTACCTTCCTTTTTTCTTATTTTAGACAAAGTTCATGTACCCTCGAACATGTGACAAATGGATATTGAAGACAACTGGAAGAGATTGGAGGCGATACAAGGCAACATTGAAGAAAAAACTTTTTAATCCGAAGAAGAAAAGAACCTTTTTGTATAGGTTGTGCCCAGATGATGTTGATGAAGATCAATGGATTGCACTTGTTAAATATTGGAAGTCAAAAAAAGGAAAGGTAACGAAAGTGCGAACAATTTTTATACTATTGCTTCATTTAAATTTGTATAGTCATGCCAATGTTAAATAATAAATGAATGGTGTGATTTAATTAGTAGTACATTGATTTAATAATAGGTCCTTAGTGAGAAGAACAAACAAAGTCGTGCTATGTTGAGGAATCCCCATTCAGCAGGGACAAAGAGTTATGCCTGTTGGGCTGAGGATTTGGTGAGTTATTTTGTTTTGTACTTCTGCTAAATATTCTTATTCATGTTTACCTTTATGTTGTTGTACTGTTGTTTTTAGAGACAAGATGATCCTGAAAAGAAGCAGCCGCATAGAGCAAATGTTTACATAGCAACTCACAAAAGAAATATGGGTAAAGATAAACCTGAGCAAGTGGTATGCCATATATATACATAATTCTTTCCCAGATATCAAGTTCTTATTTCCTCTAACATATAGAGTACCCATGCATTATTCATTTATAGGCTGCATTGGAAAACCTCATTGATGAACAACCAATGTTGGCACAAAATGACCAAGGAAGGGTTGCATGGAAAGGTGATGCATTGCATCAAGTATTGGGCAAAGAAAAACCTGGGCAAGTTCATGGCATGGGATTGCTTCCTGTGCCTAAAAAAGTCTATGGCCATACACCACATCAGCTTAAGAACATAAATATTACTACAATAGATAGCTCATCATCCGAGGATGGGATGCATGTTGTGGAAGAAGTAGAAGAGTTGAGGGAACAAGTGAAGAAACAAGGCCTACTTATTCAAGAGTTGCTAAACAAGCAGGCAAGTCTTGGGAACAAGGAACCAGTAGTGGTAATTATGATTTTATTTTTGACCAGTAGTGGTAATTATGATATTATGTTTGACTTTCATATTGAAATTTTACTAATACTTGATATACATTTTGTAGTTGAATTCCCAAACAATGTTCAACAAGAAGCGGTGCATTCTAAAAGAAAGGTATTTGTCAAAATTCTAATCCAATCTTGGCTTTCTTCAATTTCACTTGAGCATTATCTAAATATGCAGAGAGTTCAGTGCGATGCACCAGACCTAGAAGACTCAATGAGTGGGCAAAGAGATACATTATTGGTAATTGCCAAATTATTACATTTTTTCCTTTCTACATCCATACTTGTACATAATAATTATTGTTTGTCTATTGGACTATAGAATAAAGAAAGATACATGGGCCAACAAATCATACATGAGGATAATCATCTATTATTTTCTAGTAAAAAGGTAAGGACATTGTTATTACTCATTTTGTAAAGACATTACAAATAGTTAATTTACATGGTTGTACGATGAAATAGTTACCATGTCAAGAAGAAGAATCATCGCCACCATGCATTGCTCCTGATTTGCGACAAGAAGAGGTAATTCTTATGTGTTGAGAAAGCTGCTAGCTAGTTAGCTAGTTTTAAATCCATTTGACTATGACATTGTTCTAATTTGTTTTGTATTGTCTTACCAATCTTTTTCTCATTTTTAGTTTGATATGCAAAGAACAAATTCTATTGAAGGTAGAAAAATGATGTTAGCGCAAGTAAGATTATCTATTCCACATATTTGTT
Source organism: Rhipidocladum racemiflorum (assembly GCA_036346355.1). Classification (NCBI taxonomy): domain Eukaryota; kingdom Viridiplantae; phylum Streptophyta; class Magnoliopsida; order Poales; family Poaceae; genus Rhipidocladum; species Rhipidocladum racemiflorum. The sequence goes on from CM070583.1 coordinate 57,671,585, forward strand.
TGTAGAGAAAACACAATGTGAATTTTAAACACAAAATTGCTAGTATGTTACAAATTGTATCTTATCTCTTTATAGATGAATAAGAAGCGGCAAAATTTACTAGAGACTATAAATAGTACACAACAACAAGGCACTCAAAAGAAAACTCTACAAAACAAGTCTTCAAAGCAGATGCAGCCATCACCAATGAAGGTACAAAAACATCACAAAAACATTATTGAATTCTAATTGATACAAATAATTCATGTTTTTCATTATCTCATTTTGCTATATTAATGCTAATATAGGCTGGTACCATGGTAATTCTCAAGACTGCGACATATCCAAATAAAGAATGTGTGGCGTATGCTACGTTTTTTAGTAATGATCCACATGCAATAGTTGATGATGTTGAGATAGGTAACCAATTTATGAAAGTGGTTATCAATTATCCTGTTGTGGAAAAAGAGGAGTTAGTAAGGCCAATCAAGCGCTGCAAGACAATTGGCGATGCTCATGTGGAAGGAAAACCGATTGCTTGGCCTTCCTTTTGTGTATGTTATTTGTTTCTTGCTTCAATTGTAATGAAGTGCATATATTATATTTTGTAATTGCAATCATAAAGGTTTATACTTTCTTTTGTGCAGGTTGAAAAAATCAATGGCTGAAATTCAAACATTTGGTTGCTTACCACATGAAGGGATCTAGAAGCAAAGAATTTCATGAAGATTAGGCAATACTATATATATTTTATATTCTTTTTATTTAGAACAATGTATTTTAGATTCATAGACTAAAGACTTGTCTTCTCTGGAAATCAAATCGTTATGTATTTAATCGAATGGTGTGAAGTACTTGATATTTTATTTGTTTGATGCAATGCAATATGTTATATATGATTGTCGCATTTGTGGTTATTTGTGTTTGTATTGATGTACAATATGTTATATATATATATATATATATATATATATATATATATATATATATATATATATGCTTATCAAAGGATATTCTATGAATCAATTTTAATTTGTACATCACAAAAAATAAGAAAATAATAAAGATATTTAAATTTATTTTAGGAGCTCAACATTGTGTTGTTGTCGTTTAAAAAGTGTGTTACTAAGTTCGATTATTGTATCAAAAAATGTGTTACTAGGGTCTACGGAAACACATGCTACTATGTTACTTTAGCAAAAATAAGGTGTTACTAGGGTCTATGGCAACACAAGCTACTATGTTGCTCTTGCTAAAAAAGGTGTTACTGAAGTCTATAGCAACACATTTAATGTATGTTGCTATAGCATAGTTGCAACATCTTTTTTTATATACAAGAACACTTTTTACATGTTACAATAGACCCTTCTATAGCAACATAGGCTATAGTAACACTAAACAAATATGTTGCAATAGGACTCAGTAACACTTTTTTTGAGCTACAGTAGCACATATGCGTGTTACTATAGGCCCATCTTGACGTAGTAATTTTGGCTACCTTAACTTCGTGGTGTTACTAGAATCCGAAGCACTAGATTCGTCCCTCATCTCCTTCTTGACCTCGTAAACTATTGAATCGGAATCTCTCATCGCTCTTTTCAAGCCTGAGGTTAAGTGCTATCTTCTCGGGGGGGCCCCCTAAAGGGGAAAAGAATAAGTTTCTTCCTTACTACCAGTATCCTTGCCAGCATTACTATCTGGATTCTGACGCTGCCAAACCATGACTGCCTTCCCGCTGCGCGCCTTTGTTTGTCGAAGCTAACAGCCGCCCGCCCTATCTAGTTACACCTTAGCGGCCTCTCGTAATAAAAAGGGGGCTATGCCCAATGGAATGTCGGCTCTCGGATCGCACGCGCCTTCCATTCTTCGGATATGTGTTATTTTCCTTCTTTTTATTCATCTGGTGTAGTCGCCTTGGCGCATAACGTTTACACCACTTGAACATACCATCCTTTCATGCACGCCTTTTTGTGTTGAATTCAAAAGGAGCTTGCCCAATGCCTTACTTGATGACTCAGGCCCTGACCTTCCCTATTTGACTACTATTTTCGCGACTAACGACTAGCCCTAAGCTGATTTATTAACTGAATCATATTCTCTAACTGTTTCGTGAGACTGTGCAACCATTCCTATTGTACATCAACAACTCCATTAACAACTCCAGTAAGAACGTAATCAACAACTCATGCTAGTTTCCTTACCTACTCTACTTAGTAAGCAAGAAATGCCCTAGTCCCCCTAGCCTAGTCTCTAGCTTCTATCTCATCTTCATCATCTTCTGAGTAGCAACGAGAAATAGGTGCCAGGCTGATCAAAGCTTGGTCTTTCCCTCCGCTTCCTCAGAGCTTTTATCGAGGGCCTCGAGTTAGTCACTAATGCTGCTAAGGGACGACCTATGGCATCTTCCTAACAAAATCCCAGCTGATTTTAGTTCGTTCATTAAGTATAGTTTTTCTCTACGTCCGATGTTGTGGCAAGTAAGTAGTTGTTGGCTTCGTCTTTAACGAGTACCGAATCGTTAGCAGCGTAAGTTCCATCTTGTTTTCCCTTTACGTTCCTCCTTCTCTTCATCCTTTCTCGGCAAATCCAACAATGAGTGCAGTAACCAGTTAAAGCTTGGTCCTATGCAAGTAAAGAGTTGTAAACTCTAGCCTAGCCCTGTTTCCTGAGCTTCCGTTTAGCCTAGTCAGCAAATTCTCAGCTTGCCTTCTATTTGTTTGCCTTGTCACACTATTGACACCGCTGCAACACCGCCTTTGCACCATTCCGCTTTGAAGTAGATCTAGTGAATATCTTCTATTATGCGCACCACCGAATTGGAAAGCAGTGGTCTCTATCCGCAGGACAATCCATTTTACTAATGGCTTTCCCTTTCTGAGTACTGGTACAATACCAGTTACCACACTGCTCTCAAATGAACATACTTTGAAGCTCTATACGGGTACCAACCCCCTCATCACATTACGACGTGGAGTTTGTAGGATCGAAGTATACGAATATAGCAATCAGAGGGGGGGTGAATGATTGAGCGGAAGCTAAAACCAAAATTTTGATCTATTAAAAACTTCACCCCAAAAGAAACCAAAAGATTGCCTCGGATTTGACAAAAACAGATTGACAGAGGCTTGATAAAATGAGAATTCCTGGAGATCCAACCGTCGAAACGATCTGAAATTTGGACACAAGAAACTAGATTTCAATACGAATCAAACCCAAAAAGAATCAGCTCGATCGGACTTATGGATCAAAAGTTATGAGCTTCTCAAGCTTGCTGATCCAGAACTTGACGAGAATTGATCTAACGTAAACTTGAAAGTTTTAACAGAACCGACAAAAGTTTAATCAACTAGACTTTGAGGAACTCAAAAACAATACCCTAGAACGATTTTTGATGGATCAAATCAAGATGAAACTCAACGATCAAAAACCAATCTAGAATTAGAACAAGCATGCAAACAAAAAACAGAAAAATCAGAGCAACGTGAGTTCTTGTATACTTAAAAATCTTGGAAGAATTGATCTTTATTTCTTGTCTAAAATACTCTCATCAAAAGAGTACAAACCCTAAAACCAAGCTCAAGGCTTGATGCGCTCAGCTCTCCTTGGTGCACTTTCAACAGAGACAACCCCTCCTATTTAAAGGACCAACCTGAATTACGATTCCTATTCCTAGAAGGAACTGTATCCAACACAACTCTACTTGGCCCAACCTGGCCGAGTACAACTCTTACTGCGCATATGGTAACCCTACCATACTCACGTGACTAACACCTTGCACGCCGTATGGCCACCGCCATACTCATGTGACTAACACTTTGCACGCCGAATGACCTCCTGCCATTCTCACGTGACTAACCATTCTTCATGTGCACCACTCTCTTAGCCCGAACGTCCCGCATGACATCCTTGACCACCAAGACCTCAGTTCCTCCTGAACCTAGTCCCGAACCTCAGTTCCTCCATGAACCTAGTTCGATCCTGTCATCGACCACATTCGTCTTCGAGCAATACCTGCACATGAACAAACCACAAAACAAATCCGAGCACAAGTCCACGACTTGACTCAAGGTCAATCCATGCAACTGCTCACATGAGCATTGCATAAAGTCCACTTCAAAACACGCATCATGAAATCATATCAAATTTCATAATTTCAAATTCAAACCATTTCAATTTTGCTCAAAACCGCCAAAAGCATGTGTATGACAGACCAAAGTCTTTGGTCTGTCATACATGGGAAAATTGAGTTTGCTATCAACATGTGTATGACAGACCAAAGAGTTTGGTCTGTCATACATGGGCAAAATGAGTTCACTGAAAACATGTGTATGACAGACCAAAGTGTTTGGTCAGTCATACATGGGTAAAATGAAATCGCCCAAAGCATGTGTATGACAGACCAAAATCTTTGGTCTGTCATACATTGAAAAAACGAAGTCACCAAAAGCCTGTGTATGACAGACCAAAAACTTTGGTCTGTCATACATGGGAAAAACGCGATTTGTTTGGTTCGGCGCAAAAGCAAGGTTTCTTTTTTTTAATGTTCGGATGTTTGGTCCAACACACAAACAACTTTGCAAGATTAATCCTAATCTTAACCAATTTCAGCACAAGATCAAACCAATTTTTCATCACATGATTCACAATCTCCCCCTTGATGAAAACATTGGCAACACCATTTAGACATGAACATTTGGCAGTTTTTTTAAAAAAAAACAGAGAACATAAAAACTCCCCTTTTGACAAGAGAAAAATGTGTGTGGTGTGTGCAATGTGCCAAAAGCCAAAAACCAAACTTCTCCCAGATTACTCAACAACCGAAAGATACTACCCCCTCTTTTTCAACTCTTCCCAAACTTCTCAAAAACTTCTCCCCCTTTGACAATGGATTCATCAAGAAAACAACAAGAAAACATGTTCAAATTTTTTTTTTGTATCAATGGTTTCGCAAACAGAAGCAAGGGAGTGCCAAGATACAAAGGATGAGCTTATTCGATCATATAACCTTATATATCACATAATATGCAAAATATATGATCTTAATGTGATGTTTAACAAGTTAAGAAATGACATGCATCTCAACCTCAAATCTGTCAACTATAGCCAAGTACTAAGCAAGACCTTTAGTAGAAAAACAAGGACTCAAAAATTGAAGCAACTAACAAATCAGGGCGAGCAAGTGGTTTCAACTCCAATCTAGTAGACCAATTTTAATCTTTTAAACAATAAACTGCATGTGGCATGCTTGAAGCATACTTCTTTTATTTCCTTGGAGTGGCATGCTTGAAGCATACATCTTGTCTTTTGAGGGAATGGCATGCTTGAAGCATACATCTTATCTTTTAAGGAAAGCATGCCTGAAGCATACAACTTGAAGCTTTTGCTTTTAACAATTTTTTTATTGATTCCCTTTTTCTTTTCTTTTTCTTTGATTGTAAACATGCAAAAAATGATTAAAAGGTCTTATGAAAGAGTAAAGCTGAAAACACACTTGCTTCATAGCCCAAATTTGTCAAGAGGATTCAATATCAAGCCTAGAAGAATGAGATATCACAGAGTATTTAGCTATCGGCAATCAGATCAGGGAATTTCCGCAATGTCATTTTTAGTTCAAGTGAGACAATTTAGATTATCATATATTAGCTCAATTACATAGTATATAAAGAAATATGATAAAGTGAGCTCATCAAGTGAAAGAACTTGGCAAAGAAACTCCCCCTCAAAACAATCCCATTGGATGAACAATTCCAAGTTCTCCCCGAATAAAGGCAAAACGAGAAGAAGACAAAGGTTTTGTGAAAATGTCTGCCAATTGATGTTCAGTATTCACATGATGAAGCACAATGTTGCCTTTTTCAACATGATCTCTAAGAAAGTGAAATCTGATGTCAATATGTTTTGTTCTTGAATGTTGCACAGGGTTCTTAGCAATGCAAATTGCACTAGTGTTATCACACAGAAGAGGAACACTATCCAGAAAAACCCCATAATCTTTAAGTGTAGCTACTATCCAAAGAATTTGAGAACAACAACTAGCAGCAGCCACATATTCAGATTCAGCAGTTGATTGTGCAACAGAAGATTGCTTTCTAGATGACCATGCAATGAGAGAATTACCCAATGTCGGGACCCCGAATTTGCAAATCCGGACCCTCTGTGTATTCAGCACTAGTCCAGGAACGCGCTAGTGCACACAGTCTTAACATCGGTATATATCACAATCATACCAAACGATACTATCAAAGTACTTTATTTAAATAATCAAAGGGTTACTCGACCTTATGGCCAAGTTACAAATATATGCCTTGCAAGGCAAAACTTATTGAAAGAGAAATAACAAAGGGAAAAATCAAATAAACTGTGGCGCCATCCAAAGATACCACAGGCAACCGATCGGGCTCGCATCCCTAAGTAGACGGGTCCTCTTGGAACTCCTCTTCCGAACCGGCGTAGTCTCCTCTTCAACTGGTATTGTGTTGAGGCAAGGGTGAGTACTTGGTACTCGACAAGTCATGCACAGAATGCAAGCTAATATACTATATGCATGGCTTAGTACAAAGGAATAGCTCAGGGTATATTTGGCAAAGAAATGCTTTTGACAAGTAATATAAGTAGATTCAAAGCAAAGAGAAATAAGTAAAGCATAAATAACTTTTCAAGAAGTTTAATAAACATTTTTCCCATCATAAACCATATTTCCATCATCTTACTGGTTAAACCAACCCATCTTTTCAAAACCAAGTTATTTTCAGAAAATCTAACCCTTATTTGTAATTCAGAGCATTGTCGATCACAGTGGACTCGGCTATTCAAATAGATTCTACACTCTGCAGAGGTTATGCACTTTACCCACAAGATACGGTCAAACACCACAAAGGCGAAGTTCAGTAATAAAGCCTTTCTAAGCCTCAAACAACACAGGTGGTCCTCTCGAAGACGTGCTCTACACCATCCCTTCCCTTAGCCAAGGCGAAGTATGGGACCAACACACCGTTAGATGGGTACTGGCCCACGACCACGATACGCTCCCCGCACAATCACACAAACGGTGTAATCGACACCACGAGGCTCCACAAGTGAGTCCTTAGCGACTTAGTCAACTAGGGCCGTCCCATTCCACCATGTGGTTGCAAGTATGACCAGTTCAAAGGCTTGCAAGGTTAAGTCCTTAGAGTGACCAGGGCAAGACTACGAAAAACCAAATCAACACTCCCAATGCCACAATGGCCCACCTGATTACTCTTGCCACATGCCCCAATCAGCTTTATCAAACCCGAGTTGATTACCATGCACCACGTGCCATCAACATCACATGATACTTTTCCAAAACAGGTTCAATATATCATTAAGTCAATATTAGCATTTGTTTATCCAAAATCATGTCATGAGCACGTAGTGTGTCTAAGCGATACTACAACGATCGAAACCCATGATGGCAATTTAGTAATTTCCAACTAGTAAACCACAACTAGGGTGACAAAAGGTCATGGCACATACTTAAGTAATCAAGGTGTCATATAACAAATTGGTATTTATCTAACCCCTTGTTTAAACAAAGTATCTTTCTAATTGAACTAACATGCAATAGTTTAAATCAAAATAGATTTCAAATAGGATCAATATGGTCAAAGCACAACTTGCCTTCAAAAGTACTTGCTCTCGGTCTTGAGTTAGATCCTGAGTCAACACTTCTCCTCGAATCCTTCCTAAGACTTCAACGTCTACTCGTAAAGCGTGCAAATAGCAAATACACAAATAAACACTATGCAAAAGATCCCAAAACTCCAAATAAAATCCATAAACAGAGAGAACATAATTTTCTGGATTTTTAGAAACTGAATCGTCAAATTTGGAGTTAAAACGCAAAAAGTTATGATTTATTAAAGTTTAAATAATCAATTAAATAATATTACAGAGAAAAACTTTAGTCCAAAAATTAAATAAAATTTATATTTAGGTAGATCTTAATTTTATACAAATTTAGAAATTTGAATCACTCAAATCGGAGTTGAAACGCAAAAGTTATAAGCGTTTGAAGTTTGAATCTAAATTTGAAATCATTATTCGAATTAATAAATCATTTTCTTTTGGAAATTAATTGTGCGTCGGCATGGACACGTGGCAGCTCTGATTGGCTTGTCGACGTCAGGTCCATGGGCTCGGTCCATGCTCGGCTTCGGGTCCACGGTGGACTCGGTCCACGGCTCCACGTGAGGCCCGACATGTGGGCCCACTCGGGTGACGTCATCGGCCGACGTCGTGAGGCTCGGCCCATGGTGGCGGCAGGTGGGGTCCATGTGACGCGTCATGGGTGACGTCGGCGCTTGGCTGGGTTAGCCAGCGACATGCGGGCCCTCGACACGCGGGCGGCGTGTCGGCGTCACGCTGCCAGCGTGCGTGGGCCGGCCAGCGTCGGTCCAACTTCCCGACACGTGGCGCAATCTCGGCCGTTGGTTTGAAAATCAACGGCGCGGATTGGATCCAGGGATAACACGTTGAAACTACTCGATGCTCGTGGGCCGCTCGATCTAGATCGGACGGTCGGATCTAATCCTATAATCGCATCGCTAAAGACGTGGCGATTGTGAACCGCTGGATCTTGATCCAACGGTCCCGATCTAATCGGGTTTGGAACACGTGATCTCACCTCAACCGCTCGATTCGATCTCGACGGTCCTCCGAGCTCGCTGACGGCGATGGTTTCACGGCGCGCTGGCTTGACGGAGCCGAGACGATGACCACGGCTCACGGCGCCACGGGGCTTCTCGGCGAGATGAAACCTCCTTCAGTGCGTCTCGTCGCGGGGACTCGGATCCGGGCTCCTTCGGCGGAAGACGACGACGACGGCGGAAAAGCGCAAACCGCAGCGGAGGAAGAGACAACTCCGGCGGCGATTGCGGCTCAACGGCGCGGCTCAGGCGAGATGGCTCGGGAAACGGTGCGCAAGGATGAGGGCAACCTCGGGACGTCTCATGCTTTAAATAGCCTCGGCGTTCGTGCCCTAGACGGAAACCTAGTTCGTTACTGGCGGGCGCGGCGGCGAGTCCGGCTCGGACTGGCGAAGACGACGAAATCGTGGCGTCCACGTGGCACGATCGACGGCCACGATCGCGACGGGCGCGATCGGATCCGGCCGGATACGGCTCGAGCCGACTGGTGATCTGGCCGTTGGATCTTGATCCAACGGTTGGGATTGATTAGGAGTTAGGAGTGGGTTTGGTCGAGTCACGTGGCTTCTGGACTCGAACTCGAGTCCGACTTGCTCGATCGGATGAAACGATGAATCGACCTTGGTCGGTCCTTTTCAAATAATTAATATTTAAAATAATTCGATAATTCATTTAATTCATTAAAAATAGCAAAAGACTCGAGAAAAATTCGAGAAAATTCGGAAAATATTTTGGATCATTTTGGACTCAAATAAAATATTTCCAATAAAATTTTATTTGCAAAATTAAATTCTTTAATTATTTCAAAATGGAATAAATTCAAATAAATTCCAAATAAATCCAAATAAATTCCAGAAAATTCCAAAAATTCACCAAAGTGCCAAATCACACATGAATTTAAGAAAAGCAAAATTTTGGGATGTTACACCCAAGAAGTGACATGAACCAGAAGTGCTTTTCCTATCAATTCTACATCCTCCAAAATCAGCATCAGAAAAAGATCTCAAACTAATGCATGAGGAAGCAGAAAGCCAAATGCCAAAATCTTGAGTTCCATGAAGATACCTGAAAATCCTTTTGACAGCTTGTCGATGTGAAGCACGTGGGGAAGCTTGAAAACGAGCACACAAACACACAAAGAAATTGTATATCCGGCCTTGATGCGTTGAGGTACAAAAGTGAACCTATCATGCTTCTATATTCCTTTTGATCAACCTGGCTCACCATCTTCATCCGGATCAAGTGTGCAAGCGCTCTCCATGGGTGTCATGATCGGTTCTCTGTTTTCCATCCCAAATCTATGCAACAAGTCTTTTGTGTATTTGCTTTGATGCACAAAAGTACCATCCTTTGTTTGCTTGATTTGAAATCCCAAAAAGTATGTCAACTCACCCATCATACTCATCTCAAACTCCTTCCTCATTGTTTCAAAACTCGGACACTAAAACATGAGATGAACCACCAAAGATAATATCATCAACATAAATCCGAACGAATAGTTGATCATTGCCTTGCTTGAGTAAAAGAGAGTTTTGTCAACCTTTCCCATTGAAAAATCCTTTTCAAGTAAAAGGTTTTTAGCCTATCATACCATGCTCTAGGGGCTTGTTTCAAACCATACAAAGCTTTTGATAGTTTGAACACATGATTTGGAAACTTTGGATTTTCAAAACCAGGTGGTTGCTTGACAAAAACCTCCTCATTTATGTAGCCATTAAGAAAAGCACTTTTCACATCCATTTGATACAATTTGAAACCTTTGGATAAAGCAAAAGCTAAAAGGATTCTAATGGCTTCAATTCTAGCAACAGGAGCAAAGGTTTCATCAAAATCTAAGCCTTCAATTTGAGTGTAACCTTGAGCAACCAATCTAGCCTTGTTTCTAACAACAACACCATCCTCACTTTGTTTATTTTTGAAAACCCATCTAGTTCCAATAACATTAAAATCAGGAGGTGGTGAGACAAGTTTCCAAACTTTATTTCGTTCAAAATTCTCTAATTCTTCATGCATGGCATTGATCCAAGATTCGTCAGATAATGCATGAGATATATCTTTGGGTTCAAAGGAAGCAACTAAAGCAGAATGAGTATGAGTGTCAGAATGAATAAACCTAGATCGAGTGACTCTCTCATTTAGGTCTCCAATCATTTGTTCAGATGGATGCATTTTTTGAATGTGCAAGGGAGCATTGACTTTTGAGACTTCTCCTTCTCCTTCTTCATTTTCAGCATGTACAGATGATGTTGTAGCTTGAGGATGGTTAGCTGTAGGTGATGTAGTAGTAGGTGCCAAAGGTGCTACAGCTTGTTGTGCATTAGGAAGAGTCAAGACCTCATCTTCATCATCATCATTATCTTCAAAAATTTTCTCCCCCTGAACGTATGCGTCTGTACTTGCATCACTTGGACTAGTGCCTGGACTAGCCTCATCAAAAGTAACATTTGCCTCCAAAGGATTGAACTCGAGATGGTCCAACTGTATCAAGATGTAGAAGCTGTCCTAGAGCGTTTGTCATCACCATGGTAAGAGGTGGATGTGAACCTGCAATCATCTTACCATGTCTACAAGAGGAACATACTAAATTGCTATCACCCTTAAGCTTAGGCAAGCCACGTATGAGATCTAAACTGCTTACACGAGTAAGATGATCAAAACCAACATGACCAAGTCTACGATGCCAAAAGAATAAATCTTTAGAAACATTGGCAATTAGACACCTATGTTTAGAAGAAGGTGATGCATCAAAATCAGCTTTAAAAACTCTTCCAAAACGAGAAATCTTGAACACAAGATCACCTGAAGCATCTAGCACTTTGCATTCATTTTTCTTAAAGCTTATCTCAAGATCTTCATCAAGCATTTGTGAGACAGAAAGCAAGTTATATTTCAAGTTTTCAACAAGAGCCACATCCTTGAACATAAACTTGTCACTTACCTTTACTGTACCTTTTGCCACAACAGAAGAGGAAGAAGCATCTCCAAAAGTAATACTTTCAGCACGAGATGCACGAGTGAGGGAGGAGAACCAATTCTTATCACCGGACATGTGGCGTGAGCATCCAGAATCCACTAGCCATATGTTCTCCTTCCTCGCGCGAGAAGCCTACATAGCAAAACATGTCGAGGTCTCGATCTGGGGTTAGGAATGAGATTTTTGGGAATCGATCTTGAGACACACGACGCACAACAGTAGGTACAACACGATAATTTTTATGCGCAAAATCAGATTTGCCTTTTCCCATGTTTCTAGGAACAGAAGGTGTTTTCATCACTCTAGGCGCATAAAAATGTGCTTTGCTGAAATTTGACCTAGCCTTAGTTCTTTCCTTCTTTTCTTTGTTTGGCTAGTCTAAAGCAAAAATCTACTAAGTGTCCATCTCTACCACAATGAGTGCAAGTGTACTTGACATGATGTTTAGCTTTAACAAGAAAAGAACATTTTGTATTCATCATAGTAGAAGATAAAAACCAAATAGATTGAAAAGCAACTTTCTTAGGCTCATTAGATAACTCAATTTTGCAAGGAGCACGAAGAACAGTCACGAGGTTTAGTTTCAAATGAAGCATGAAGATCAAAGCCTAAACCTCTCTTGTTTGAGCTAACCTTAGATTGATCCAAAATCATGTTCAATTTTTTCTTGCCATTAGTGAATCGTTCCAAAGAGTTTTGCAAGTAATCAACTTTCTTAGCAAGAATTAAACAATTATTGCAGGAACATCTATTTTTCCTTTTTGCTTATGCGACAAGTTGAGCATGAGAGAATTTCATGTGAAAGCAAATTATCGATCAATTGAGAAACCCTCGCATTTGCATCTTTCAATTTTAATTCAAGAGTTGAGCATTTAGAACAAGAAGTTGAACTATGCAAATCATCGTGGAACAGCTAGCATGTACAACATGTTTCTCATTTTTCTCATTTAGATGCAACAAAAGAGCATGTTCTTTCCTAAGCAAGGTGAGCTCATTGTAAATTAAGTCACATGATTTGCAAGTATCATCACTAGGAATCAAAGTCTTAAGTCTAGCAATTTCTGCATTCAATGATTCAATAATGAAATCATGTTTCTTAATTTTCTTATCACGTTTGTCAAGCAATTTTCCAAGACGAGCAACAAAGAATAGCTAATTCATCATAAGAGGGATCTACCTCATTGAAGTCGCTGTCGTGGTCATCCTCGGTGAAGCTATCCTTGCTGCTTGCCATGAGACACAATCCCATCAATTCATGCTTGCTTGGAGTTGCATCATCTTCGCTGCTCTCCAAGTCCACATCGCTCAAATTGACTTGTTCAAGAGCGGAAAGAACTCGGTGAACCACCTTGCGGTTGATGAAGCTCTTCTTCTTCCTATCATTTGACGAGAACCTTTTCTTCTCATTCCTTACATCGTTGTCCTTCTCCTCCTTTGATGTTTTTCCTGCAAGCTTAGGACAATTTGTGCGAATATGGTTGAGGTCACCACACTCATAGCATCTTGGAGGATCACCTCTCTTTCTCATTCTCACATTCTGCAAAGCTTTGTTAAAGCGAGAAGAGAGTAGTGCCAGATCTTCTTCAGGAAACTCTTCAAGTTGCTCATCTGTTAAAGAAGACATGGAAGACAATGCAAAGCTAGAAGAAGAATTTGCATTTGACATGTTAGGGTTAGAGATCAAAGCAATTGATTTAATGTTACCCTTCCTGGCAAGAACATCCAACTCATGAGTTTTCAACTTAGAATAAAGAACATCTAAAGTAAGTGTACTCATGGTAGTAGATTCTTGTATAGATGTTACTTTCATATCCCACACCGACATGTCCAAAGCACTAAGCAATTGTCTAGCATTAGCAGCATCAGTGTAGCTAACTCCAACAAAGACGTAGATTACTAAGAATTTTATTGAAACGTGCAAAGAAGTCATCTACAGATTCACTAGGTTTCATCTCAAAGCATGTATTCTTTTTGTAAATATCTTGGCGAATCTCTTTGGCGGTGTTAGAACCCTCATGGTAATCACAAAGAGATTTCCATACCTCATATGCTTGGATCGAAGATGAACCACGCTGATCGAAGTCACTCCTTCCCAATCCTTGGATGATCAAGTTGCGTGCCTTCTTTGTTTGCTTCAACATGTGCGCGATTAGCGTCATTGACGTTGTCGTTTGCAGGAACTTCGTATGGCTTGTATACCTTCTCCCAAATTGTGAAGCCTTGTGCTTGGATGAATGCCTCCATCTTGGCCTTCCAAAACTGAAAATCAACACCATCGAACACACAAGATTTTGTCGAATAACGATCCATTAATCTAATCACCGGTTAAGATAGATTAGAAAAACCTCGCTCTGATACCACTTGTAGGATCGAAGTATACGAATATAGCAATCAGAGGGGGGGTGAATGATTGAGCGGAAGCTAAAACCAAAATTTTGATCTATTAAAAACTTCAGCCCAAAAGAAACCAAAAGATTGCCTCGGATTTGACAAAAACAGATTGATAGAGGCTTGATAAAATGAGAATTCCTGGAGATCCAACCGTCGAAACGATCTGAAATTTAGATAAAAGAAACTAGATTTCAATATGAATCAAACCCAAAAAGAATCAGCTCGATCGGACTTATGGATCAAAAGTTATGAGCTTCTCAAGCTTGCTGATCCAGAACTTGACGAGAATTGATCTAACGTAAACTTGAAAGTTTTAACAGAACCGACAAAAGTTTAATCAACTAGACTTTGAGGAACTCAAAAACAATACCCTAGAACGGTTTTTGATGGATCAAATCAAGATGAAACTCAACGATCAAAAACCAATCTAGAATTAGAACAAGCATGCAAACAAAAAAAAACAGAAAACACTATAGCGACGTGGTTACTGTAGCACGCAAAAATCTTGGAAGAATTGATCTTTATTTCTTGTCTAAAATACTCTCATCAAAAGAGTACAAACCCTAAAACCAAGCTCAAGGCTTGATGCGCTCAGCTCTCCTTGGTGCACTTTCAACAGGAGACAACCCCTCCTATTTAAAGGACCAACCCAGAATACGATTCCTATTCCCTAGAAGGAATCCGTATCCAACACAACTCTACTTGGCCCAACCTGGCCGAGTACAACTCTTGCACGCATATGGTAACCCTACCATACTCACGTGACTAACACCTTGCACGCGTATGGCCACCTGCCATACTCACGTGACTAACACTTTGCACGCGAATGACCTCCTGCCATTCTCACGTGACTAACCATTCTTCATGTGCACCACTCTCTTAGCCCGAACGTCCCGCATGACATCGTTGACCACCAAGACCTCAGTTCCTCCTGAACCTAGTCCCGAACCTCAGTTCCTCCATGAACCTAGTTCCAGTCCTGTCATCGACCACATTCGTCTTCGAGCAATACCTGCACATGAACAAACCACAAAACAAATCCGAGCACAAGTCCACGACTTGACTCAAAGTCAATCCATGCAACTACTCACATGAGCATTGCATAAAGTTCACTTCAAAACACGCATCATGAAATCATATCAAATTTCATAATTTCAAATTCAAACCATTTCAATTTTGCTCAAAACCGCCAAAAGCATGTGTATGACAGACCAAAGTCTTTGGTGCATCATACATGGGAAAAATTGAGTTCGCTATCAACATGTGTATGATGGACCAAAGAGTTTGGTGTCATACATGGGCAAAATGAGTTCATTGAAAACTTGTGTATGACGGACCAAAGAGTTTGGTACATCATACATGGGTAAAATGAAATCGCCCAAAGCATGTGTATAATGAGACCAAAATCTTTGGTCTGTCATACATTGAAAAAACGAAGTCACCAAAAGCCTGTGTATGACAGACCAAAAACTTTGGTCTGTCATACATGGGAAAAACGCGATTTGTTTGGTTCGGCGCAAAAGCAAGGTTTCTTTTTTTAATGTTCGGATGTTTGGTCCAACACACAAACAACTTTGCAAGATTAATCCTAATCTTAACCAATTTCAGCACAAGATCAAACCAATTTTTCATCACATGATTCACAGAGTTGGTGAACGTGACGAGTCGCGAACAAGTGTTGGGGAAACGTTAGGAACCGTAGCTCAAAGAAGTATCCACTTTGCCTCGATGAGATGTTGCTTCAGTCATTGATAGAAAGGAATAACCTAGCCTAACATTGCCTATGATTCCCACCAATGTGATTACGTATATATATTCTATGCCCGCCTAATGGTCGATGCTTGCAACAGGCGCGTAGCGAGGTATTACCAGTCGATCAATGGCCCGTCAACCCCTTTGAATGTCAGTGTTCTAATATACTCTAGATGGTATAAGAAAAGCCCATACTTTTTATTTAGAACAGCAGGGCTCTAGCTCTTTCTATATTATGTTATTTCGATCTGTAAGTCTGAACCTATCCAGTTGAGCACGATCTAGGCTACAAAGGAACTTCCGGTGGCCAACGTGGCAACGATATCCAAAAACGAGATGTGCTTCGGTTGGCAAATTCATCCATCTGACCTTGATCACCACTTTGTTGGCACGACTATTGAAGAATTGACCAACATCCAACTCGGGATTGATAACAAAAGTGAACAAGACCGAATCAGTATTGCGAATACCAAACCCCAATCATGGTGACAAAGGTGGAGGATTGACCATCAGAAATTACGAAAGTGATAACAGAATCAACAAAAACTCCCACCTCACTGATACCCAGGCGGGGGAGAGTGTTCAAACAAATCCCTCAATTCAGCAGAGAGCAGACCTTTCAGTTCGAAGAACAAGCCTCGCCTCATTGACAGCCAATACCAACACCATTTTTCCAGTAAACCCTGTAATTTTGGCTACCTTAACTTCGTCCACAAAAATCTGCAAAAATTTATAAGTAGTTTAACTATTTATTTCCAATTAAACAACATAGATTTGGAATTCTGCAGAAACCAGTAAAAGAATTTTTCAACAATAAATGTTATGATTTTAGTTCTGAAATTTTTATGGTAGATCCCTGGTAAAGAACCACACTCTCAATAAAAGTTTAAAAAATTAATATGTTAGTTTATATCTCTAATCAAATCAAAAACCGAGTTGAATTTTCTATGTCTTTGGCATTGTAAGAATTTTAATAAAATATCTAGAAGAGATAATTACTCAAAATTTTTACTATAGGTAAATATCTTGTTCAGGATTCAGAGGTAAAAGTTTCAAAAATATTTAGCTAGGAGAATTGCCCTGATTAAATGCATCTTTGGTGAGCTGCCAAATGCATTGAACCCTTTTCCCTCTCTCCTTTGGCTGACATGTGGGCCTAGGCCATTAATGCACGCCAGACCAGCCCCCTGTACCCATTTCCCTGACTGGTGGACCCTTTATCCCTTGGGACCCAACCTGGCCGGAGTACCCCACTCCCTTTTCTGTTTCACTGGCATCTGGGCCCCTTTCCTGAGCCGGTCCACCGTAGCCTTCCCTCCACGCACGCTCTTCTTCTCCAACCCCGGCGATCACCGACAGCGCTCCTTGTAACACCCCAAAATTTTGCTTTTCTTAAATTTATGTGTGATTTGGCACTTTGGTGAATTTTTGGAATTTTCTGGAATTTATTTGGATTTATTTGGATTTAATTTGAATTTATTCCATATTGAAATAATTAAAGAAATTAAATTTTCAAATAAAGTTTTGTTGGAAATATTTTATTTGAGTCCCAAATGCCCTAAAATATTTTCCAGAATTTTTCTGGAATTTTTCTGAGTATTTTGCTATTTTTCTTGAATTAAATAAATTATTGGGAATTATTTTAAATATTAAATCGCTGGAAAATCGAACCAGGGTGATTCTTGTTCCTCGATCGAGAGGAGTCGGACTCGAGTTCGAGTCCGACCCGAACACGACCCAGCCCGTGGTTGAGCCAGAACCCACTCGGTCGAACCCTACGGCGTGTGGCCAGGATTGGATCAAGATCCAACGGCCACGATTGAGCCACGTCGCCGGACCCGAGCCCGACCGAGCCAGCCAGCTCGCCCGAGTTCGACCCGAACCCAAACCCACGCACCGTTGGATCTCGATCCAACGGCTGTGCGCGCGCCACGTCACCCAATCCGAGTCGCCGCCGGACTCACGTGCGCGCGGAGAGGACCTCGGTTCCGTGCGGCGTTTCACTGACGCCGAGGAGCCCTATTTATTGCGCCGTCACCCTTGTCGGGAGCGCCGCTTCATTGTGCGCTGTAGCCCTAACTCACCTCGCCTGAGCCGCTGCGGTGGTTGCGCCGCTAGAGCTCGCGGAGTTAGGAGAAGGTGCGGCCATGATTTCGCCGATAGCCGCCCGTCTCCATCGTCCTCCTCCGTCGCCGTCGACCCCAGATCCGGAACCGTGAGAGCAAGCGCGTGAGGTGAGCACCACCCACGTCGCCGGGCGCGTCAAACGCCTTGATCGGCTAGGTCATCGTCCCCTGCGACGGTGACCCAGCGCCGCCGCTCGACATCGCCGGACTTCGAGCTCCCTCAGCCGTCCGATCCAGATCCAACGTCCCAGATCACGCCACGTCATCCCACGGTGAGATCCGTCCAAAATCAGATCAATCTCGGCCGCTGGATCTAGATCCAACGGTCCAAATCAAACGCGTTCACCCCAAACGCGTGAGTCCAGATTCAATGGGGCCGTTGATTTTCAAATCAACGCCGAGATCTAGCCACGTGTGCGGAGATCGACCGCCACGTCAAGATCGGCCCACACGCGCATGCGCAGGACGCCGACACGTGAGGCCCGCATGTCGGGCCGCCCGACCACATCGCACCATGACGCCACGCCGACGTCATGGCGGGCTCAAGATGTCACGGCCGTCCCAAATGAAGCGCCGATGTCACAATGGCGTCACCGAGTGGGTCCCACTGTCGACGCGTAAATTTGAGCGAGCCCGACGTCGGCGGTGGCGTCACCCAAGGGGACCCATCTGTCGGCGACACATGGAAGCCGTGGGCCCGAGTCCGCGGTGGATAAGCCGAAGCAGTGGTGAGCCCATGGACCGGCTGATGTCAGCCAGCCAATCAGAGGCTGACGCGTGTCACTGCTGACGCAATAATTGATTTTTCGAAAAAGAAAACGATTTAATAATTGGTTTAATATTTGATTTGAATTTCAAAACTTCAAACGCTTATAACTTTTGCGTTTCAACTCCGATTTGAACGATTCAAATTTCTAAAAATTCATAAAAATCAGATCTACTTAAATATGAATTTTAAATAATTTTTGGACTAAAATCTTTCTCTGTAATATTATTAAATTGATTATTTAAACTTTGAATAATCATAACTTTTGCGTTTTAACTCCGATTTGAGCGATTCCAGTTTCTAAAAATTCATAAAATTATGTTCTCTCTGTTTATGGATTTTATTTGGATGTTTGAACACTTTTTGCCTGTTGTTTATTCGTGTGTTGCTATTTGCACGCTTTACGAGTAGACGTTGAAGTGCCCGAAGGCTTCGAAGGAGAAGTGTTGACTCAGGATCCCGCTCAAGACCAAGAACAAGTACTCTTTGAAGGCAAGTTATGCTTTGACCATGTTGAACCCATTTTTGAAATTAGTTTGATTTAAACTATTGCATGCTAGTTGAAGTAATAAATGCTTTAATTACTTTTGGGGAATTAGATAAATGCCAAATTGCCTTATGACACCTTGGTTAAATAATTGTATGCCATGACCCCTTGTCACCCTAGTTGTGGTTTATATAGTTGGACATTATTAATTTGCCAACATGGGTAGTTAGATCGTTGTAGTCCAATGCTTAGACCTGCCACGTACACGTGACATGGTTTTGGATAATCAAATGCTAATGTGGACTTAACGAGATATGGAACTTGTTTTGGAAAAAGTGTCATGTGTTGTTGATGATGCTGATGGCACGTGGTGCATGGTAATCAACTGGGGTTTGACAAATGAATTTGGACCGGGGCATGTGGCAAGTAATGATCAGGTGGGCCAGGTATGGCATTGGGAAGGATGATTTGGTTCTTTGGGTAGTCTTGCCCTGGTCAGCTTAAGGACTTAACCTTGCAAGCCTTTGAACTGAGTCAATCGTGCAACCACATGTCCGTAATGGGACGGACCTAGTTGACTAAGTTACTAATAACTTGCTTGTGGTACCTCGGGGTGTCAACTACACCCTTTGTGTAGCTTGAAAGGGGAGCGTACCAGTGCTGAGGCTTGGTACCCGTCCAACGGTATGTCGGTCCCATACTTCGCCTTTGCTAAGGAAGGGATGGTGTAAGGCAAAAACAGGAGGTTCACTTGTGTAGTTAGCGGTTTCCGAAAGGCTTTGTTACGGACACTCGCCTTTGTGGTGTTTGACTGTATCTTGTGGGTAAAGTGCATAACCTCTGCAGAGTGTAAATCTATTCGAATAACCGTGTCCGCGGTATTGGACATCGCTCGGGAATTACAGTCAAGGGTTAGACTTTCATAAAAATAACTTGGATTTGGAAAAAGGTTTTGGGTTAATGGATAACGGAGATGGAAATGTGAACTAGGAATGGGGAGGATGTTTATTTAACTCTTGGAAAAGTTATTGGTATTATATACATGTCTTTACTACTTTCGAATCTATTTACGATACATGTTAAATGTTGTTTACTGCAAATGAACCATGAGCTATTCCTTGTACCAAGCCATGCATGTAGTATATTAGTTTGCATTCTGTGCATGACTTGCTAAGTACCAAGTACTCACCCTTGCCATAAAACAACATCTGTTGAAGAGGAATTGAACATGATAAGGTTAAATACAGTATGAGATGTGGAAATAAGGTTAAAACCATAAGAATTGGAGGTTAATAACGTTTCCGGGCCGATTCCGGGCCGTTTCCGGGGTTTTGGGCCTTTCCGGAGGTTTTTGGGCCTTAAAGAGGGGTTGTGGGCCTTGGTGGGATGGATTAGGGCTCCTCCTTAGACACGGAATCAGTGTTGGGGGCTGGTGGGAGGGCTTTCCCAGCCCTTTATGGGCGCCCCCACATCCCTATGCGCCCACACATCCCCCTCCACCTCCCACCTCTCCTCCCCCCAAAGCCCTAGCCGCCACCCTTCCCATCCCCTAGCCGTGCGCCCCTCCACCTCTCCACCTCCACACCACCTCCCCTCCACCCCTTGCTGCCCTAGGGTGGCCTCCCCACCCCTGCACCTCGTGGAGTCATCCCGTGGAGCGAGGAGCGAGGAGCGAGGAGCGAGGAGCGAGGAGCGAGGAACGTGGAGCGAGGAGCGATTCGCGAGGGGATTCTTTGGAGATTTGTTCGTCGGCCAAAGGTATGATCTTGGGGATCCTTGGGGATGATCTAGGTACTGTTATTAGGATGTTTATCAATTTTTTAGATCAATTGGAGGCGCTGGATTGAAGTAATTTGGGTTAGATCTAAACTTGTCCACGTTTCTGTTTTCGGGCAGATTGAGCAGTCGAACTAGGCTTCGAGTTTCTGTCGATTTAGAATCCGAATCCGACCGTACGGACTTCTAGGAAGTTGTAGATAATTTAATTATATTTCTGTGGACGTAAAGCACGTTAAATTCCGATCAGCCGTTTGAAAGTTATGGCTGTTTTACCGAGCGCCTAAAAATCTGTGACGTAATTGGAACAGATCTCGGTAATCTGTAGATTAAACAACTTTAGAGGCCGAATCAGACTTTCCTTATACCTAGAGAAAGTTGGGAAATTTCCTAGGCTACGCGAGGGTGTACTCGTTTAATTCATTCGGAGTCCCAGAACTCAAGTTATGCCTTTTGCAAGGCTGCTGTCCCGCCGGGACAGAACCTCTGTTTTTAGATTTTGCGAGTAGTTGGCAATGTCGGGTTAGATGGGGGTTTGTGTACTGTTTGGAGGCTATGATTGTGAGTGTGTGATGCCTATGTGCAGGTGGTGTGACCCCGGAAGTACCCTCTTCTTCCCGCCAATCCGTTGCACGTGGTTGAGGCAAGTGTGTTGTGATGGATAGCGAGTTGTAGGTTGCATGTTGAGATTAGATGGAATTGTTTACATGATATATGTCCACTTGCCATGTGTTAATGATTGATATGATATGATGAGCATGTTTAACATATTATGATTCCATGTGTTAATATGTGAATTAAATATGATAATTGGCATGGTTGCATGCATGTCATGAGATAGGGCGAGGGCGGTGAGAAAGTCGTAACTAGTCCGGCAAGGTCGATGAGAAAGTTATGACTAATCCGGAACGCCATTGAGTAAGTCCTACATCGTGATTCCATCCACGTTGTGTTTGGAAGCGAGTAGGCACCCTCCATCTTCGGGATGGAAGGGAGGAAAGGGTGCACATCGACGGGTGTGTACTCCACCATACCGGTATGAGGTTCCAGAGGGTCAGGAGCATTGCATTACATCGCATACAAATTGATGATGATATTGTTAAGTAATCATGAATGAGATGATATACATGATGGAAGATGTTATTGCCATGTTGTTATGCTTGTTGTCCATTGCAATATGCTTCTTTGAGTTTTCGAACTCACGCTTGTGTTTTCTTGTTGTTTTAGGTACCATGAGAACGGCATGCGGGAAAGGGGAATAGTCACACGCTCACACGTTGCTTCACCTTAATGTTTCCCCAAGTCAATTCATTTAGTTTGATAATAAATTGCGTGTGATGGTCTTTAAAATTAAGTCTTAGCTTGGTTAATGAGAGTTCTATTGTTTGTTTGACACTTGGAACCTTAAGAGCTTAATGTTAGTCTCTTATTGTCGTTAAGACTTTATTTATTGCTGTTTTAGATGTTTCTCTTATTACCATATAATGCTATATTGTTGCTTTGTTCCTTAAATTCATGATAAAACAAAGGAGGTGCTGCCGAAATCTCGGTTTTAGCCTATGCACCTTTGCTGGAATTTTATGTTAAATGTGGTATTTAGTTGTTGTTTAGCTTGTGTTTGGTAGCATTCGGGCACATTAAATGCAGGGTGTTATGATTGGTATCGAGGCGAATTTGTAGGTCCTTGGAATGTGAATTTTTAGTGTCATGCTATAGGGTACAACTAAAATGTGATGTGGAATAACTTAGAAACATGGCTTAGGTCTTAACTAAAACTTTATTATAGGATAGCAACATTAAAACTTGTAAAAGTGGTATAACTAATCTAAAATTTGACACACCTGGTTTGCCTGAGTAGGATGGGGTTTTGGTTCATCATTGCATTGCGCTTAATTATTTAATGAAGGATATGCTTTTGATGATGTTTGATCTATGATCTTGATTGTGTGATTTTGTGTTTATGTTTTCGTGTTTGGATGGTTGTCTGTCTAAGCAGCCATGCCAAGGGGTAGAGGCCGTGGGCCAGTGGCCGTGGAGGCCAGGCGAGGCTCCCGAGAGTTGCGGAGTCTGTCTGTATAAATGATTGGATTGTTCCTGTTGTGGTGATAAAAGTGGGGTTGTGGTGCCGAAGGGTTTCGGTCACCTCTTTTGGTTCATAGTAACGGTGAGGTTTGTGGTGTGGCGGTTAGCGCCATCACCGAAGAACTATTAACCCCTGTAGGAGAAGAGTGCTTATCCTTTACGTCCTTGATCGGGTAGTTGGTTGGAGTCAAATAGAAGAGTTGATGGTGGTTCCCTTCGGATGTTCTCTGCCGTTACGGCGGTCGGTTTATTTGTTTTTCTTGGCTTTAGTTGAGCTGAACCAAAAGAAAAGTGTTTTGTATTGGATTTTCGCGGATCATTCCGAGTGCGGTGGTGAGCACCGTGCTTCAGAGTGTGGTTGGACCGGGAGTTGCAACCACTGTGGCAAGCCCGGCCATATGGGGCGAGTCTGCCGGATGAACCCCGGTAGCATCATCAAGTGGGAGACGGTGCCTTCTCCTCCCACTCCGGTAGCGTCTTCTAGAGGATCGGTGCACATGATGGCTGCTCCTGTTTCTCACCGCCCTTTGCGTGGGCGCCACCGGTAGCGTCTTGGTACCGCAGCCGTCTGCTCCTCCTCGATTGCCTCCTCCGCCCCGGCCTTGATGGGGCATCACCGAGTCGGGGCTCATACGTCCCGGCACCACCAGGAGTGTACGCTTTGCCGACCACGAGTCGGTAGGGCATCCAGAGGTGGTTTGGTACTCGCTCGTGGATTCCGTTGATGCCTTTGTTCTATTTGATTCGGAGCATCCTACTCTTTTGTGTCGTCGGAGTTTGCTAGTAGAGCTAAGTTGGGAGTCCAAATGATTTACGAGTCCGTGTTAGTCGATTCTCCTGGGGGTTGATTGCTAGTTCTTTGGTTTGCCCTGGTTGCACCATTGCCATCGATGATGAGGTTTTCTTTGCCAATCTCATGGTGATCCAGTTGGCTCCTTTTGATGTCATTTTGGGCATGGGTGGCTGCATCGATGCCGTGCTAAGATCTGTTGTTTACGGAAGGCGGTTGCCTTGCAGGCCCGTCCGTGAAGAGTTGACCTTTCGGTGGTATACCCTCGATTCCGTCTTTGCTTTGACTAGTTTGTTTTACGGTCGGCGTTTGAGGTGTTGGGTTTCCTCATGACTTTGTCTCGAGAAACCATCTTCCTCGATTCCCATTGAGGAGATTTCTGTAGTGAAGGAGTTCGTTGATGTGTTCCACTGACGAGTTGCCTGGTCTACCTCCTGTGAGGAATGTGGAGTTTCGTATTGATCTTGTTCCTGGCACTCGACCTATTTCTATCTCTCCATACCGCTTGGCTCGTCCTTTTCAAGACGAGTTGAAGAAGCGATTGGAGGATACATTGGCCAAGGGCTTCATTCGGCGTAGCGTTCGCCATGGGGAGCACCCGTTCTCTTTGTCTCGAAGAAGGATGGAAGTTGGCGCATGTGCATTGATTATCGTGCTCTTAATCAAGTGTGATCAAAAACAAGTATCCTTTGCCTCGCATCGAGGATCTGTTTGACCAAGCGAAGGAGCAAAGGTGTTCTCAAGATTGATCTTGATCGGGTATAATCAGATCCGTGTGAGGGAGCGAGGACATTGAGAAGACTGCTTTCTCCACTAGGTATGGGCATTATGAATTTAAAGTTATGTCTTTTGGACTAACTAATGCTCCTGTTGTCTTTATGGAGGCGATGAACAGTATGCTACACAAGTACCTTGATGAGTTTGTAGTAGTGTTCATCGATGACATTCTGATTTACTCTAAATCAGAAGAGGAGCATGAGCGGCACTTGAGGCTTGTGCTGATTACCTTGAGGGAGAATCAGTTCTTTGCTAAGCTGAAAAAGTGCGAGTTCTGGATTTCAGAAGTGGGTTTTCTTGGCCACATCATCAATCCAGAGGGCATATCTGTAGATCCTAGCAAAGTCTCAGCAGTTTTGGATTGGAAGAGGCCTTCCAATGTCAAAGAGGTGCGTAGTTTCCTTGGGTTGGCTGGCTACTATCGGCGTTTTGTGCAGGATTTCTCTATCATTGCCAAGCCACTTTCGCAGCTGACTCAGAAGGGGATGAAATTCCAGTGGACTGCAGAGTGTGAGCACAGTTTCTGCACTTTGAAGGAGAAGTTAGTGACTGCTCCTGTTCTTACCCTTCCCGAGCCGGGAAAGCGCTTCACTGTGTATTCTGATGCTTCTCGGTTGGGACTTGGTTGTGTACTCATGCAAGATGGCAAGGTGATTGCTTATGCTTCGAGGCAGTTGAAAAAGCATGAGCAGAATTATCCCACGCATGATCTTGAGCTAGCCGCCGTGGTGTTTGCATTGAAGATATGGAGGCATTACATGCGGTGAGTCTTGTGATATTTTCACTGATCACAAGAGCCTCAAGTACATCTTTACTCAGAAAGATTTGAACTTGAGGCAGAGGAGGTGGCTAGAGTTGATAAAGGATTATGACCTCACTATCCAGTATCATCCGGGGAAGGCAAATGTGGTGGCCGATGCTCTTAGTCGCAAGACAATGCCCCCTGTTGTTGATTGTCTTGTTGCTGATTTTGAGCGTTTGGGAGTCTCCTACTGCTTTGCGGGGACCGTGCAGGCTGAAACTCAAATGATTCTTGAGTCAGCGATTCCTCGAGCGCAGCGAGAGGCACAAGAAGATGATCGCTTTGCTCCGGCAAGTGAGGAAACGCCTTGAGGATGGCAAGTCCGGAGACTTTCTTGTTGATGATGCGGGGCTTTGAGGTTTCAGGGCCGTCTGCGTGCGTGCCCGAAATCTCAAGTGAAAGAAGACATCCTGAAAGAAGCTCATCGCACCAGACACGGTCCATCCTGGGGAGACCAAGATGTACAGGGACTTGAAGAAGAATTTCTGGTGGAAAAGGATGAGAGTGGATATTGCCAAGTATGTGGCGTCTTGTGGGATTTGCCAGAAGATCAAAGCTGAGCATAAGCGTCCCCCCGGCTTTATTCTGACCTTTGGAGATTCTGTGTGGCCATGGGATGACATCTCTATGGATTTTGTGGTTGGTTTACCTCGTTCTCCACGAGGAAGGATCCGTTTGGGTTGTGGTGGACCGTCTCAGCAAGTCTGCGCATTTCATTCCTATCCGCACTACCAATTCTGCGAGCGAGTTGGCTCCCATCTATGTGCGGGAGATTGTGAGACTGCATGGTGTACCTAAGACCATTATTTCTGATCGGGATGCGAAGTTCGTCTCCAAGTTAGGGAGAGTTTGCAGAGTGCTTTGGGTACGCAGCTTCGCCTTTAGTACCGCTTTTCACCCTCAGACGGATGGGCGATGCCTGAGCGTACCATCCAGACATTGGAAGACATGCTCAGGGCCTCGTGTGATGGCTTGGAAAGGTAGCCGAGGATCATTTGCCTCTTGCGGAGTTTGCTTACAATAACGGCTATCATTCCGGCATCCGGCTGCTCCTTATGAGGTACTATATGGCGGAAGTGCAGATCACCACTTTGTTGGGATGCAGTGGGCGAGAGAGCGATTCTTGGACCGGATTGGGTTCAGCAGACTATTGATCGCGTGGCGGAGGTACGGCGAGAACCTTCTCGCAGCCAGAGAAGCATGAGAAGAGCTATCTTGATGTGAGGCGGCGAGACTTGGAGTTTGAGGTGGGTGATAAGCGTACTCTTGCGAGTATCTCCCACCAAGGGTGTGGTGCGTTTGGCACCAAAGGAAAGCTCGACCCAAGGTATGTTGGGCCTTTTCCTATCATCGCCCGAGTTGGTAGGTTGGCCTATCGTCTGGGGCTACAGGAAGCTATGCAAGGTGTGCATAATGTGTTCCATGTCTCGATGTTGAGGAAATACTTGCATGATCCGGAGTTTGTGGTTCCATTGGAACCATTGGCGCTTGAGCAGGACCTCACCTTCGAGTCCGTCCTGTGGATATTCTGGGGACTTCAGAGCGAGTGATGAAGAACAGACGCTTAAGTTTGTCAAGGTCCCGTGGTCACATCAGACCGAGAGAGAAGCGACTTGGGAGCTGGAATCTACGCATCTTGAGAAGTATCGAACTTTTCGCCTCAGGTGTGTGATGTGAAAACCTAGCTGTCTTTGGTTTCTTTGGGTTTCGTGTTGGTGCGTTTAGATTCGAGGTCGAATCCTGTTGAAGGGTGGAAGAATGTGACACCTCGGAGTGTCGTATCCTTAATTATTGAACATGATAAGGTTAAATACAGTATGAGATGTGGAAATAAGGTTAAAACCATAAGAATTGGAGGTTAATAACGTTTCCGGGCAGATTCCGGGCCGTTTCCGGGGTTTTGGGCCTTTCCGGGGGTTTTTGGGCCTTAAAGAGGGGTTGTGGGCCTTGGTGGGATGGATTAGGGCTCCTCCTTGGACACGGAATCAGTGTTGGGGGCTGGTGGGAGGGCTTTCCCAGCCCTTTATGGGCGCCCCCACACCCCTATGCGCCCACACATCCACCTCCACCTCCCACCTCTCCTCCCCCCAAAGCCCTAGCCGCCACCCTTCCCATCCCCTAGCCGTGCGCCCCTCCACCTCTCCACCTCCACACCACCTCCCCTCCACCCCTTGCTGCCCTAGGGTGGCCTCCCCACCCCTGCACCTCGTGGAGTCATCCCGTGGAGCGAGGAGCGAGGAGCGAGGAGCGAGGAACGTGGAGCGAGGAGCGATTCGCGAGGGGATTCTTTGGAGATTTGTTAAATCGGCCAAAGGTATGATCTTGGGGATCCTTGGGGATGATCTAGGTACTGTTATTAGGATGTTTATCAAGTTTTTAGATCAATTGGAGGCGCTGGATTGAAGTAATTTGGGTTAGATCTAAACTTGTCCACGTTTCTGTTTTCGGGCAGATTGAGCAGTCGAACTAGGGTTCGAGTTTCCGTCAATTTAGAATCCGAATCCGACCGTACAGACTTCTAGGAAGTTATAGATAATTTAATTATTTTTCCGTGGACGTAAAGCACGTTAAATTCCAATCAGCCGTTTGAAAGTGATGGCTGTTTTACCGAGCGCCTAAAAATCTGTGACGTAATTGGAACAGATCTCGGTAATCTGTAGATTAAACAACTTTAGAGGCCGAATCAGACTTTCCTTATACCTAGAGAAAGTTGGGAAATTTCCTAGGCTACGCGAGGGTGTACTCGTTTAATTCATTCGGAGTCCCAGAACTCAAGTTATGCCTTTTGCAAGGCTGCTGTCCCGCCGGGACAGAACCTCTGTTTTTAGGTTTTGCGAGTAGTTGGCAATGTCGGGTTAGATGGGGGTTTGTGTACTATTTGGAGGCTATGATTGTGAGTGTGTGATGCCTATGTGCAGGTGGTGTGACCCCGGAAGTGCCCTCTTCTTCCCACCAATCCGTTGCACGTGGTTGAGGCAAGTGTGTTGTGATGGATAGCGAGTTGTAGGTTGCATGTTGAGATTAGATGGAATTGTTTACATGATATATGTCCACTTGCCATGTGTTAATGATTGATATGATATGATGAGCATGTTTAACATATTATGATGCCATGTGTTAATATGTGAATTAAATATGATAATTGGCATGGTTGCATGCATGTCATGAGATAGGGCGAGGGCGGTGAGAAAGTCGTAACTAGTCCGGCAAGGTCGGTGAGAAAGTTATGACTAATCCGGAACGCCATTGAGTAAGTCCTACATCGTGATTCCATCCACGTGGTGTTTGGAAGCGAGTAGGCACTCTCCATCTTCGGGATGGAAGGGAGGAAAGGGTGCACACCGACGGGTGTGTACTCCACCATACCGGTATGAGGTTCCAGAGGGTCAGGAGCATTGCATTACATCGCATACAAATTGATGATGATATTGTTAAGTAATCATGAATGAGATGATATACATGATGGAAGATGTTATTGCCATGTTGTTATGCTTGTTGTCCATTGCAATATGCTTGCTGAGTTTTCGAACTCACGCTTGTGTTTTCTTGTTGTTTTAGGTACCATGAGAACGGCATGCGGGAAAGGGGAATAGTCACACGCTCACACGTTGCTTCACCTTAATGTTTCCCCAAGTCAATTCATTTAGTTTGATAATAAATCGCGTGTGATGGTCTTTAAAATTAAGTCTTAGCTTGGTTAATGAGAGTTCTATTGTTTGTTTGACACTTGGAACCTTAAGAGCTTAATGTTAGTCTCTTATTGTCGTTAAGACTTTATTTATTGCTGTTTTAGATGTTTCTCTTATTGCCATATAATGCTATATTGTTGCTGTTCCTTAAATTCATGATAAAACAAAGGAGGTGCTGCCGAAATCTCGGTTTTTAGCCTATGCACCTTTGCTGGAATTTTATGTTAAATGTGGTATTTAGTTGTTGTTTAGCTTGTGTTTGGTAGCATTCGGGCACATTAAATGCCGGGGTGTTACAGGAATCCACGCCAGCTTTGGAGGAGGAGATCCAGGAGGAACCGACTAACTAGGGGGCGAGTCCAGTCAGTTGCCTGTGGCATATTGGTTGGCGCTACGCGTTTTCTTTATATTCCGCTGCAAGATTTTATTTGAATAAGTTTTGCCCTGCGAGGTGTCGGGACCCCGAATTTGCAAATCCGGACCCTCTGTGTATTCAGCACTAGTCCAGGAACGCGCTAGTGCACACAGTCTTAACATCGGTATATATCACAATCATACCAAACGATACTATCAAAGTACTTTATTTAAATAATCAAAGGGTTACTCGACCTTATGGCCAAGTTACAAATATATGCCTTGCAAGGCAAAACTTATTGAAAGAGAAATAACAAGAAATGAAAAATCAAATAAACTGCGTGGCGCCATCCAAGATACCACAGTGCAACCGACCGGGCTCGCATCCCTAAGTAGACGGGTCCTCTTGGAACTCCTCTTCCGAAATCGGCGTAGTCTCCTCTTCAACTGGTATTGTGTTGAGGCAAGGGTGAGTACTTGGTACTCGGCAAGTCATGCCTGTAATGCAAGCTAATATACTATATGCATGGCTTGGTACAAAGGAATAGCTCAGGGTATATTTGCAAAGAAACAGCTTTTGACAAGTAACAAAAGTAGATTCGAAAGCAAAGATAGAAATAAGTAAAGCATAAATAACTTTTCAGGAAATTTGATAAACATTTGCCCCATCCTAAACCACATTTCCATCATCTTCATTATTAAACCAACCCAACTTTTCAAATCCAAGTTATTTTCGTAAAGTCTAACCTTGATTGTAATTCCCGAGCATTGTCGATCACAGTGGACTCGGCTATTCAAATAGATTCTACACTCTGCAGAGGTTATGCACTTTACCCACAAGATACAATCCACTCACCACGTCACCGTGAATCGCCATACAAAAGTATGCGAATGAGCGATCATAACAAAGCCTTTCTAAGCCTCAAACAACACAGGTGGTCCTCTCCTGCTCAGGCTCTACACCATCCCTTCCCTTAGCCAAGGCGAAGTATGGGACCAACACACCGTTAGATGGGTATCGGCCACAGCCACGATACGCCCCGCATAATCACACAAACGGTGTAATCGACACCCGAGGCTCCACAAGTGAGTCCTTAGCGACTTAGTCAACTAGGGCCGTCCCATTCCAGCCATGTGGTTGCAAGTATGACCCAGTTCAGAGGCTTGCAAGGTTAAGTCCTTAGAGTGACCAGGGCAAGACTACCCAAAAAACCAAATCAACACTCCCAATGCCACACTGGCCCACCTGATTACTCTTGCCACATGCCCCTGGCCGAAAATCGCTTATCAAACCCGATTGATTACCATGCACCACGTGCCGTCAACATCACATGATACTTTTCCAAAACAGGTTCAATATATCATTAAGTCCATATTATCATTTGATTGTCCAAAATCATGTCATGAGCACGTAGTGTGTCTAAGCAAAGATACTACAACGGTCTAAACCCATGTTGGCAATTTAATAATGTCCAACTAGTAAACCACAACTAGGGTGACAAAAGGTCATGGCACATACTTAAGTAATCAAGGTGTCATATAGCAAATTGGTATTTATCTAACCCCATGTTTAAACAAAGTATCTTTCTAATTAAACTAGCATGCAATAGTTTAAATCAAAATAGATTTCGAAATAGGATCAACATGGTCAAAGCACAACTTGCCTTCAAAAAGTACTTGCTCTTGGTCTTGAGTTGGATCCTGAGTCAACACTTCTCCTTCGAATCCTTCCCAAGACTTCAACGTCTACTCGTAAAGCGTGCAAATAGCAAATACCCAATCAACAATAGGCAAAAACATCCCAAAACTCCAAATAAAATCCATAAACAGAGAGAACGTAATTTTCTGGATTTTTAGAAACTGGAATAGTCAAATTTGGAGTTAAAACGCAAAAGTTATGATTTATTAAAGTTTAAATAATCAATTAAATAATATTACAGAGAAAAACTTTAGTCCAAAAATTAAATAAAATTCATATTTAGGTAGATCTCAATTTTATACAAATTTAGAAATTTGAATCGCTCAAATCGGAGTTGAAACGCAAAAGTTATAAGCGTTTGAAGTTTGAATCTAAATTTGAATCAATATTTCGAATTAATAAATCATTTTCTTTTTCGAAATTAATTATTGCGTCGGCATGGACACGTGTCGCCTCGATTGGCTGGCTGACGTCGGCCGGTCCATGGACTCGGTCCACGCTTGGCTCGGGTCCACGGTGGACTCGGTCCACGACTTCACGTCTCATCGACATGTGGGCCCCACTTGGTGGCTGGGTTTCACGCTTGGCGTGGCTGGCGTCGTGGGCCCTCGACTCGCGGTCCCGCGTGTCGAAGACACGCTCCCACGCAGCGTGGCGCGGTGAGCACACGCGTGGCACAATCTCGGCGGTTGATTTGAAAATCAACGGTCAGATTGGATCTAGACCTCTCGTTCAAAACTACACGGTTGATCCGGCCGTTCGATCTAGATCGGACGGTCCAGATCTAACCCTAAAGCTACAACACAACTAACCACGACCGCACGATCTAAATCTAACGGTTTGAAACCTAATCGAAGACGGAAGCAAGAACGGCGGCGTGGCCTGCGCCTCGCGCGTTGGATCTCGATCCAACGGTGCACCGAGCTTCATGGACGACGATGGCTCGCGGCGGCGTTGCGCTGCACGGCGCTGAGGATGGCGACCACCCTAACGGCGCTCGGGCGCTCTCCGCCAAGTGAGTGCACCCCAGAGGTGCGCCGACGCAAGGTTCTCGAATCCGAGCTTGAAGGCGGCGGAGGATGACGAACGGCGCCGAAACGAAGAAAAAACGGCGGCACTCCCCAAACTCCGGCGAAATCGCGAGGCGACGGCGGCGCTTGGGCGTTGGAACTTAGGGCAATAGGCGCGACACGAACGGCGATCCTCGGCGATAACCCACGCCTTAAATGGCCTCGGCAGCGTGCACAAAGCGGAAACCTAATCGGTCACGCGGCTATGCGGCGGCGGAGTCCGGCTTCGGTCACGGAAGACGACGCAATCCCAGCCGGCCCACGCGTCACGATCAACGGCCACGATCGCGACGGGCGCGATCGGTCCGGTCGACGCGCTCGAATCCGCAGACGGCGGATCTCGGCCGTTGGATCTTGATCCAACGGTTGGGATCAATTAGGTTTTCAAGTTGGTTCGGTCGAGTCAATCGCTCGGTCGGACTCGAGTCCGACTTCGGTCTGCTGAAACGATACTTGACCGAGTTGGATTTTCCAGCGATTTAATAATTAAAATAATTCCCAAGAATTCATTTAATTCATTAAAAATAGCAAAAGACTCGAAAAATTCTAAAAATTCTGGAAAATACTTTGGATCATTTTGGACTCAAATAAAATATTTCCAGCAAAATTTTATTTGCAAAATTAAATTCTTTAATTATTTCAAAATGGAATAAATTCAAATAAATTCCAAATAAATCCAAATAAATTCCAGAAAATTCCAAAATTAACCAAAGTGCCAAATCACACATGAATTTAAGAAAAGCAAAATTTTGGGGTGTTACAAACCTCCCCCCCTTAATAGAATCTCGTCCCCGAGATTCAGGGCTTACTAAAGGAATAGGTTTGGAAATTCTTTCTTCAAATCCTCCTCGCGCTCCCAAGTCGCTTCACTTTCTTCATGGTTGCTCCACTGAACTCTACGTAAACGGGTTGACTTGTTTCTAGTTTCTCGATCCATTGTGTCCGTAATCCTCACAGGATGTTCCTTATAAGTCAAGTCCTCTTGCAACTCGATTGACTCTAGCGATGTCTGTTCTCGGGAACTTCGGAGACATTTCTTCAATCAGGGACACATGGAATACGCCGTGTACTCCTCGCTAACGATCGTGGCAACTCCACTGTAAGCAACTTCGCCTCTGCGGCTCAAAATCTTAAATGGTCCAACATAACGGGTGCGAGTTTCCCTTTGGCATGGAACCTCTTAACTCCCTCGAGAGGCGTAACTCGAGGTATACAAAGTCTTCTCGTTCAAAACTCAAATCTCGCGACGATTGTCAAGATAACTCTTTTGTCGAGATTGGGCTATCTTCAACCTTTCCCTAATCATAGCGACCGCTCTTGACCTCTTGAAGAATATCAGGCCCAAAGACACGGCGCCACGGCCTCATTCCAATTCAATGGCGTCCGACAGGTCGACCATACAAAGGCCTCGAAGGTGACATCTCAGAAACTAGCCTGATAACTATTGTTGTAATCGAACTCGGCATACGGCAAACTCTTATCCCAAGAGGTAGCATAAGCCAATGCACAAGCTCTCAACATATCCTCCAGATCTGGTTGACTCTTTCGGTCTGTCCATCCGTCTGTGGATGATAAGTCATCTTGAAGTTTAAACGGGTTCCCATGGCTTCATGCAACTTATTCCAGAACCTTGAGGTAAATTGGGTACCTCTGTCCGATACAATCCTCTTTGGCACTCCGTGCAAACAGACAATCCTGATCATGTACAACTCTGCTAACTTATCTCCCGAGTAGGTGGTCTTCACGGGGATAAAATGGGCTACTTTGGTCAAGCGATCCACTATAACCCATATGGAGTCATAACCTCCTTGAGTCTTCGGCAAACCGGTAATGAAATCCATTCCGATTTCCTCCCACTTCCACTCAGGTATCTTCAGCGGCTGTAGCAATCTCTTTGGTCTCGATGCATTGCCTTGACTCTCCGGCATACGCCGCACAATGCAACATGCTCGGCAACTTCACGTTTCATGCTCGGCCACGGAATCTCTCCTTGAGATCCTCGATACATCTTGGCGCCTCAGTGATGAATTGAATACTTAGAGTCATGGGCTTCTTCGAATCCGCTTGCTTTAACTCCTTTTGTTAGGCACACAAATACGATCCTTCATCCACAACGTGCCTTGCTCATCCAACTTGAAGTCCTCTGCCTTGCCCTCCTCCTTGACGGACTTAATCCTGCGGATCTTGTCATCATCCTTCTGTCCTTCTCGGATCTGATTCTCTAGGGTAGGCTTTACTTCTAATGCGGCCAAGAATCCGCTAGGTACTACCTCAATCTTCATCTTACGAAAATCCTCACATAACTCATCGACTTGTGGCTAGCAACGTACTCACGGTATGGCTTTTCCGACTCAGAGCATCGGCTACTACGTTGGCCTTCCCGGATGGTAATGGATTCCAACATTATAGTCCTTGATCAACTCTAACCATCTCTCTCGCCTCATATTCAGATCCGACTGGGTGAATATGTACTTAAGGCTCTTATGATCCGTATACACTTCACATCTGTTTCCAATCAGATAGTGACGCCATATCTTCAAGGCATGCACTACGGCAGCTAACTCTAGGTCATGTGTCGGATAATTTTCCTCATGCGGCCTCAACTGCCTTGATGCATAAGCGACGACCTTTCCATGCATCAGACACACATCCAAGTCCTTGGCGCGATGCGTCACAATAAATATCGAAGCTTTGAGCAACATCCGGTAGAACTAACACCGGTCGATGTCAATCGCTTCTTCACTCCTGAAATCCTTTCTCACATTCGGCGCCCATGCAAACTTCTTTTCCTTCTTCAAAGAATTGCGTAAGAGGTTTCGCAATTGTCGAGAAGCCTTCAATGAAACGGCGGTAGTATCCCGCCATTCCAAGGAAACTCGAACTGGGTCACGGAGTCTTGGTTGCTCCCAATGTAACACGGCTTCTACTTTGCTTGGATCCACTGGCGACTCCTTCTGCGGTCATTACATGTCCAAGAAACTCCACCTTGTCCTTCCAAAAATCACACTTGCTGAACTTGGCGAAAAGTTGTCGTTCCTCGCCTTTTCCAAAACTCGCCTTAAGTGTTCGGCATGTTCATCCTCCTGCCTTGGAGTAGATTAGGATATCGTCTATGAACACGACGACAAACTTGTCCAAATATTCCATGAACACCTTATTCATCATATTCATGAAATAAGCCGCGATTCGTTACCCCAAAGGACATAATCAGAAACTCAGAATGTCCATATCTTGACGAGAATGCGGTCTTGAATATCCTCGATCGGATCTTCAATCGATGGTATCCGATCTCGAGATCAATCTTGGAGAAAACTCCGGCTCCTCTTAATCGATCAAACAAATCATCAATCCTGGGTAGCGGATACTTATTCTTTACGGTGACTTCATTGAGTGCACGGTAGTCAATGCACATCCTGAAACTCCCGCCCTTCTTCTTGACAAACAAAGCTGGTGCTCCCCCACGACTAACTTGGCCTGATAAATCCTTTCTCCATTAACTCTTCTAGCTGTTTCTTCATCTCTACCAACTCCTCGTAGACATCCGATAGGGTCTCTTTGCTATCGGTCTTGCATCCGTACAAGCTCTATCACAAACTCTATGTCCCCTGTCTGGCGGCATACCAGGGTAGATCCTCGGGAAAACGCCTGGGTACTCATTCACTACCGGGACATCCTCTATGCTGATTGCCTTGGTAACGTTAACCATCAACTGTCCATCTCTAATCTGCAAAGTGGCTTGAAATTCCACTTTCTTCCCACACGGGCTCTCAATCGAGATAGTCCTTCGTCCACAATCCAATACTGACCTTGTGCTTGGATAACCAATCCATTCCCAATATAACATCTAAGGTCCTGGGTCTCCAAAATTATAAGGTTTGCTAGGAACTCTATTCCATCTATTAGTATTCTCACCCCGGAACATCCTACTTCCGCTCGGAGTTCGGAACCAGGGTTTGAACTAAAAGCATGCACTTAAGTCTTGCAATTCTCAAGTCATTCCTAGCAGCAAAGCCTTGCGAAACAAACGAATGCGAAGCTCGAGTCAAACAAAATTGCAGGTGTATCGAGTTAACAAGTAACTTACCCATCTGACGTCCGTAGCATTCTCGCAAAGGTGCATCCGCGGTGACATGGTTGACTCGGCCTCTCACCACGGCCTGGGGTGTGGCTCCTGTGCCGGGCGCCCTAGCCGGGTGGTTCCTAGGTTGAAGCGAATCGGGTCGCTCCTGCTGTCTTCTTTGGACAATCATGGCAAAGTGTCTGGCTCGTTGCGCTTGTAACATGGCCTCACTGTTCCTTGCCGATCGCCTGGGTAGCGTTCTCTAGCGGGGCCGGGTTTGGTAGTTACGATTGGCAGGTCTTGGTGCTAGGGATGGTGTCCTTGTCGATTCTCGTGGTTGGAATCAAGAATTGATTTGGTGCAACTCTCAAGCGCGGCTGCGCCCCGACGTGATCCTTGCTTTGTTGCATCCTGCGCTTCCTGTTCTCATCCAGTTCCTTGCGCTTGTCCTCAAGAATAAGCGCCTTATTCACCAATTCTTGGAAATCTGGAAAGGTGTGGGTGATCAACCCTACTTGCAATCCCGAGTTAAGTCCCTTCATAAAACGAGACTGTCTGGATTTGTCTGTCGCTACATCCTCAGGTGCGAGCGTGCTAGCTGTGGTGAACTTGTTCAGTAGTCGGCCACCGGCCGATTACCTTGCTTGATGCTCTGAACTCCTCCTTCTTAAGGTCCATGATTCCTTCAGTGCACGTGATATCGCTTGAATGCACCGTGAACTCTTCCCAAGTGATATCTTGAGGGTTCTCTCAAGGGCATGTAGTTCTCCCACCATTCGGTAATCGTTTTTCCAACCGATGAGAAGCGAGAGTACCTTCTCATTTCCTATGCATTGAGCTATGTGTAACTTCCTCTCGATTGATCTTAACCAATCATCGGCCTCCAATGGATTGGCATTCCCAGAGAAAGTGGGTGGGTGAGTCCTCATGAACTCTGACAGCCTTGTATTCTGGCGTGGTCCCTGATTAACTTGATTAGCAGTGGCCTGAGCAAAGGACGTGCTGCATTTGTTGCATCATAGCATGCATCAATCGAGTCCGGGCAGCAAGAAAGGCTCCAAAACTATGCATATCAACTGGTGTTGCTGGTGGTCCATCATTGGTTTTTTCTTGTGGGCGAGATCCACTCCCATTGCTTCCCAAGTTTCCACGGTGTTCACCATCTCGCCGATTTGCTCTAGGTTTAGAGATGAGAGGGAAACAAGAATAGACAAGTAATATGGAACTTATGCGGGCGAAAGGGGTAACTTTAAGGTCCAACTTTATTATTAATAACTTGGTATGGCTGCTTACAATGCCTAAGGGCCTTGCAACACATACTGCACACTCAAAGAAACAATGAAAATCCAAATCGAGCTAACTCTGAGTCTAACGCCTAAAGGGTGACTCTTTCTTCTATGACGCGACTCGGCGAAGGAGTCTCACTATAGAACCTATGCTCACTCATCGAAAACCTCCACGGCTGGCACGGTGTCGTGGGCATAGGCGCCGAAACGATCGCCATGTCTAGCAACTATGTCCTCGTGGGTATTCGAAGAAGCGGTGTCCTCATCGAGATCGACTCCTCCGGATCTGGCTCGTGTAGCTCAAATCTTGGGCTCTGGGTGCAGTCAGGTACAAAGTCATCTCCAACTCGTCAATCCTTCGTAGAAGGTGTGCCACATACTCTTGAGCTTCCCGCCATCTATTCTTCTCTGCCGTGATCTCCTTGGCGGCCTTCAGTAGCTCCTTGCTTGTATTATCTAGTACATCCTCCTGGCGACGACAAATCGTGCCAACCGTGTAACCGCGGGCATCCTCATCCACGAATCTCCTTCGGTCAAGAAGGTTATCGCTGCGCGGATGGTAACGGAACACCGCATTTCCAATTCTCCGGCGTAGATACGGGTAATGTGCCGCATTGCGCGTCGTGATACTTCTTGGATACCCATCTGCATTGTAGATCTCTGGCGGTGCGGCAGTATCGGGCGATTGCCTGGCCCTTTTTCCTAGCGGTACCTCAATCCTCACGCCACAAGCCTTGATCAACCCCGCTTGTCGATCACTTCTACTTGGTATTGGGGCTTCTCAAAATCTCCGAGAGTCTCAGAGCATATGCCAAAGTTCCGGGCGTGACTAACTCCCAGATCAACGTAGTTGAACTCTTCCTCCATCTGTCACAAGAGTGCTTTACGTAAGAACCCGAATTTTTAAATTGTGACAAGGTAAGGGAAAATTTCAGCAAGAGACAAGAAAAGAGAGAAGGGGATAAGTCGAGATGTCATTTCTTGTCTTCACAAATTTTTAGCTTTTAGAAAATAGGTTTTATCCTCACTACGACCATTCTAACTTAGGGTTGAGCCTCACAGTCAAGTATGGCTCGATACCACCTCTGTCGGGACCCCGAATTTGCAAATCCGACCCTCGTGTATTCAAAGCACTAGTCCAGAACGCAGCTTAGTGCACACAGTCTTAACATCGGTATATATCACAATCATACCAAACGATACTATCAAAGTACTTTATTTAAATAATCAAAGGGTTACTCGACCTTATGGCCAAGTTACAAATATATGCCTTGCAAGGCAAAACTTATTGAAAGAGAAATAACAGCAATGAAAAATCAAATAAACTTAGTGGGCGCCATCCAAAGATACCACAGGCAACTGATCGGGCTCGCATCCCTAAGTAGACGGGTCCTCTTGGAACTCCTCTTCCGAACCGGGCGTAGTCTCCTCTTCAACCTGGGTATTGTGTTGAGGCAAGGGTGAGTACTTGGTACTCAGCAAGTCATGCATGAATGCAAGCTAATATACTATATGCATGGCTTGGTACAAAGGAATAGCTCAGGGTATATTTGCAAGAAAGAAACTTTTGACAAGTAACAAAAGTAGATTCAAAGCGAGAAATAAGTAAAGCATAAATAACTTTTCAGGAAATTTGATAAACATTTGCCCCATCCTAAACCACATTTCCATCATCTTCATTATTAAACCAACCCAACTTTTCAAATCCAAGTTATTTTCAGAAAGTCTAACCCTTGACTGTAATTCCCGAGCATTGTCCAGTACCGTGGACTCGGCTATTCAAATAGATTCTACACTCTGCAGAGGTTATGCACTTTACCCACAAGATACAATCCACTCACCACGTCAGCCGTGAATCGCCATACAAAAGTATGCGAATGAGCGATCATAACAAAGCCTTTCGGAAGCCTCAAACAACACAGGTGGTCCTCTCCGGTTCGTGCTCTACACCATCCCTTCCCTTAGCCAAGGCGAAGTATGGGACCAACACACCGTTAGATGGGTATCTGGCCACAGCCACGATACGCTCCCCCGTACAATCACACAAACGGTGTAACTGACACCCTGAGGCTCCACAAGTGAGTCCTTAGCGACTTAGTCAACTAGGGCCGTCCCATTCCAGCCATGTGGTTGCAAGTATGACCCAGTTCAAAGGCTTGCAAGGTTAAGTCCTTAGAGTGACCAGGGCAAGACTACCCGAAAAACCAAATCAACACTCCCAATGCCACACTGGCCCACCTGATTACTCTTGCCACATGCCCCGGTCGAAAACTGTTTATCAAACCCCAGTTGATTACCATGCACCACGTGCCGTCAACATCACATGATACTTTTCCAAAACAGGTTCAATATATCATTAAGTCCATATTATCATTTGATTGTCCAAAATCATGTCATGAGCACGTAGCAGGTCTAAGCAAAGATACTACAACGGTCTAAACCCATGTTGGCAATTTAATAATGTCCAACTAGTAAACCACAACTAGGGTGACAAAAGGTCATGGCACATACTTAAGTAATCAAGGTGTCATATAGCAAATTGGTATTTATCTAACCCCATGTTTAAACAAAGTATCTTTCTAATTAAACTAGCATGCAATAGTTTAAATCAAAATAGATTTCGAAATAGGATCAACATGGTCAAAGCACAACTTGCCTTCAAAAAGTACTTGCTCTTGGTCTTGAGTTGGATCTGAGTCAACACTTCTCCCTCGAATCCTTCCTAAGCACTTCAACGTCTACTCGTAAAGCGTGCAAATAGCAAATACCCAATAAACAATAGGCAAAAACATCCCAAAACTCCAAATAAAATCCATAAACAGAGAGAAACGTAATTTTCTGGATTTTTAGAAAGCTGGAATAAATCAAATTTGGAGTTAAAACGCAAAAGTTATGATTTATTAAAGTTTAAATAATCAATTAAATAATATTACAGAGAAAAACTTTAGTCCAAAAATTAAATAAAATTCATATTTAGGTAGATCTCAATTTTATACAAATTTAGAAATTTGAATCGATCAAATCGGAGTTGAAACGCAAAAAGTTATAAGCGTTTGAAGTTTGAATCTAAATTTGAATCAATATTTCGAATTAATAAATCATTTTCTTTTTCGAAATTAATTATTGCGTCAGCATGGACACGTGTCGACCTTCGATTGGCTGGCTGACGTCAGCCAGGTCCATGGACTCGGTCCACGCTTGGCTCGGGTCCACGGTGGACTCGGTCCACGACTACTCACGCCTCATCGACATGTGGGCCCCACCGCCAAGCCGCTGGGTTTCACGACGCGTGATCGTGGTCGGAGCGTGGGCCCTTCCGACTCGCGGGTCCCGCTGTCGTAGACACGCTTCCCACGCGCGGCGCCGGGCCGAAAGACACATGGCACAATCTCGCCGTTGATTTGAAAATCAACGGTCGGATTGGATCTAGACCTCTCGTTCAAAACTACACGGTTGATCCGGCCGCTCGATCTAGATCGGACGGTCCAGATCTAACCCTAAAGCTACAACACAACTAACCACGACCGTACGATCTAAATCTAACGGTTGAAACCTAATCAGAGACGGAAACAGTAACGGCGACGTGGCCTCACCGCGTGCGTTGGATCTCGATCCAACGGTGCCGAAGCTTCGCCATGACGACGATGGCTCGCGGCGGCGTTGGCTGCCGGGCGCTGAGGACGGCGACCACCCTAACGGCGCTCGGGCGTCTCGGCCAAGTGAGTGCACCCAGTAGGTGCGCCTCGACGCAAGGTTCTCAGATCCGAGCTTGAAGGCGGCGGAGGATGACGAACGGCGCCGGAAACGAAGAAAAACCACGGCGGCACTCCCCAAACTCCGGCGAGAAATCGCGAGGCGACGGCGGCGGCTTGGGCGTTGGAACTTAGGGCAATAGGCGCGCACACGAACGGCGATCCTCGGGCGATAACCCACGCCTTAAATGGCCTCGGCAGGCGTGCACAAAGCGGAAACCTAATCGGTCACGGCGGCTATGCGGCGGCGGAGTCCGGCTCGGTCACGGGAAGACGACGCAATCCCAGCCGTCCACGCGTCACGATCAACGGCCACGATCGCACGGCGCGATCGGGTCCGGCCGGACGCGCTCGAATCCGCAGACAGGCGGATCGGCCGTTGGATCTTGATCCAACGGTTGGGATCAATTAGGTTTTCAAGTTGGTTCGGTCGAGTCAACTGGCTCGGGTCGGACTCGAGTCCGACTCGGTCGGTTGAACAGTACTTGACCCGAGTTGGATTTTCCAGCGATTTAATAATTAAAATAATTCCCAGTAATTCATTTAATTCATTAAAAATAGCAAAAGACTCAGAAAAATTCCAGAAAAATTCTGGAAAATACTTTGGATCATTTTGGACTCAAATAAAATATTTCCAGCAAAATTTTATTTGCAAAATTAAATTCTTTAATTATTTCAAAATGGAATAAATTCAAATAAATTCCAAATAAATCCAAATAAATTCCAGAAAATTCCAAAAATTCACCAAAGTGCCAAATCACACATGAATTTAAGAAAAGCAAAATTTTGGGGTGTTACAAACCTCCCCCCTTAATAGAATCTCGTCCCCGAGATTCAGGGCTTACTAAAGGAATAGGTTTGGAAATTCTTTCTTCAAATCCTCCTCGCGCTCCCAAGTCGCTTCACTTTCTTCATGGTTGCTCCACTGAACTCTACA
This sequence comes from Rhipidocladum racemiflorum, assembly GCA_036346355.1. Classification (NCBI taxonomy): domain Eukaryota; kingdom Viridiplantae; phylum Streptophyta; class Magnoliopsida; order Poales; family Poaceae; genus Rhipidocladum; species Rhipidocladum racemiflorum. Next base: position 57,713,803 of record CM070583.1, read on the forward strand.
GAAACGGGTTGACTTGTTTCTAGTTTATCGATCCATTGTGTCCAGAATCCTCACAGGATGTTCCTTATAAGTCAAGTCCTCTTGCAACTCGATTGACTCTAGCGATGTCTGTTCCTCAGGAACTCGGAGACATTTCTTCAACTGGGACACATGGAATACGTCGTGTACTCCTGCTAACGACTGTGGCAACTCCAGCTGGTAAGCAACTTCGCCTCTGCGGCTCAAAATCTTAAATGGTCCAACATAACGGGGTGCGAGTTTCCCTTTGGCATGGAACCTCTTAACTCCCCTGAGAGGCGTAACTCTGAGGTATACAAAGTCTTCTGGTTCAAAACTCAAATCTCGGCGACGATTGTCAGCATAACTCTTTTGTCGAGATTGGGCTATCTTCAACCTTTCCCTAACCATACCAAGTTACTATTGATTAAATAATAAAGTTGGACCTTAAGTTACACCTTTCGCCCCGCATAAGTTCCATATTACTTGTCTATTCTTGTTCCTCTCATCTCTAAAACCTGGAACAACCCACAGATGGTGAACACTCGTGGAAACCTTGGAGGCAACGGTAGTGGCTCTCGTCCAGCAGGAAACCCCAACGATGGAGCACCTGCACCCCAAGCAGCACCACAAGTGGACATACAGAACTTTGGAGCTTTTCTTGCTGCTCAGACTCAGCTGATGCATGCGATGAGACAACAGATGCAGCAGATTACTGCCCAAGCGACTATCAATCAGAACAACCAGGTCAATCCGGGACAGCGTCAGGGAGCAAAGTTGTCAGAGTTTATGAGGACCCACCCACCTACATTCTCAGGGAATGCCAATCCACTAAAGGCGGATGATTGGCTAAGGTCAATAGAGAGGAAGTTACACATTACCCAATGTAGAGGAAATGAGAAGGTACTTTATGCTTCTCATCAGTTGGAAGGAACAGCCGTGGAATGGTGGGAGAATTTCTGTGCCACGCAGGAGAACCCACAGGATATCACGTGGGAGGAATTCACAGCTGCCTTTCGCTAGTATCATGTTCCAGAGGGAATTATGGACCTTAAGAAGGAAGAATTCAGATCACTAAAACAAGGTAATCAGCCGGTGGCAGAATACCTGAACAAGTTCACACAGCTTTCACGCTACGCACCTGAAGATGTAGCAACGGACAAGGCCAGACAGTCTCGTTTCCTTAAGGGAATGAACTCTGGACTACAGGTGGGACTGATCACCCACACCTTTCCAGATTTCCAAGAGCTTGTGAATAAGGCGCTTATTCTCGAGGACAAGCGCAAGGAGCTGGATGAGAACAGGAAGCGCAGGATGCAACAGCAGGGATCACGCCAGGGAACGCAACAGCGTCTGAGAGTGGCACCAAATCAATTCTTCAGATTTCAGCCGTAGAATGCAGCAAGGACACCATCACCAGCACTAAGGCCTGCTAATCAGAGTTATCAGACCCCAGCTCAAGCCAGGAACCCCGCACCGAGCAATCAACAAGGAACAGTGAAACGCTGCTACACTTGCAATGAGCCAGGACATTTCTCCAATGTTTGTCCTAAGAAGATAGCAGGAGTGACCCCAGTTCGTTTCAATCTAGGATCCACGCCAACCAGGACACCTGCACAGCCAGGAGCTTCAACCCAGACCGTAGTGAGAGTCCGAGTCAACCATGTCACCGCAGATGCACTTCAGAATGCCACGGACATCGTACTGAGTAAGTTACTTGTTAACTCAGTACCTGCAACAGTTTTGTTTGACTCTGGAGCTTCGCATTCGTTTGTTTCTCGGGATTTCGTTTCTAAGAATGATTTGGAGATAGTGGATCTTAAATGTATGCTTATAGTTCAAACCCCTGGGTCAGAACTCCGATCTCAAGTAGGATGTTCGGGGGTGAGAATATTGGTAAATGGGATGGAATTCCTAGCGAATCTTATTGTCTTGGGAACCCAGACCTTAGATGTTATTTTGGGAATGGATTGGCTATCCAAGAACAAGGCTGTATTGGATTGTGGGTGAAGAATTATCTCAGTAGAGAGCCCATGTGGAAGGAAAGTGGAATTTCAAGCAACCGTCGTTCGAGACAGACAGTTGATGATCAATAGTGTGAAGGCAACCAGCATAGAGGATGTTTCAGTAGTAAATGAGTACCCAGATGTTTTTCCTAAGGATTTGTCGGGTATGCCGCCAGACAGAGACATAGAGTTTGTGATAGAGCTAGTGCCCGGGACAGCACCAATAGCCAAGAGACCTTATCGGATGTCAACCGAGGAGCTAGTAGAGATGAAGAAACAGCTTGAGGAGTTGATGGAAAAAGGATTCATCAGACCTAGTTCGTCGCCATGGGGAGCGCCAGTTCTGTTCGTCAAAAAGAAGGACGGGAGTTTCAGGATGTGCATAGATTATCGTGCACTCAATGAGGTCACCGTAAAGAACAAGTACCCGTTACCCAGGATCGATGATCTGTTTGATCAGTTGAGAGGAGCCGGAGTTTTCTCCAAGATTGATCTAAGGTCAGGATATCACCAGCTGAAGATTTGATAAGAAGATATTCCGAAGACTGCGTTTTCGTCAAGATATGGACATTATGAGTTTACTGTCATGTCTTTTGGTTTGACGAATGCGCCAAATTTTATTTCATGAACATGATGAATAAGGTTTTCATGGAGTACCTGGACAAGTTTGTCGTCGTATTCATAGATGACATTCTCGTTTACTCCAAGTCAAAGGAAGAGCACACAGAACACTTGAGGCTAGTTCTGGAGAAACTGAGAGAACAGCAACTCTTTGCCAAGTTCAGTAAGTGTGATTTTTGGAAGGACAAGGTGGAGTTTCTTGGACATGTGATGACCGCAGAAGGAGTTGCCGTTGATCCAAGTAAAGTAGAAGCTGTGTTACATTGGGAGCAGCCGAAGACCGTAACCCAGATCCGGAGTTTCCTTGGAATGGCAGGTTACTACCGCCGCTTCATTGAAGGCTTTTCAACGATTGCGAGACCTCTTACGCAATTCTTTGAAAAAGGAGAAGAAGTTTACATGGACGCCAGAGTGCGAAAGGATTCCAAGAACTGAAGACAAGATTGACATCAGCACCAGTGTTGGTTCTGCCAGATGTCAATCAAAGCTTTGATATCTATTGTGATGCATCGCGCCAAGGACTTGGATGTGTGCTGATGCAGAACAGAAAGGTTGTTGCTTATGCATCAAGGCAGTTGAGGCCGCATGAGGAGAATTACCCGACACATGACCTAGAGTTAGCTGCCGTAGTGCATGCCTTGAAGATATGGCGTCACTATCTGATCGGGAACAGATGTGAAGTGTACACGGATCATAAGAGCCTTAAGTACATATTCACCCAGTCGGATCTGAATATGAGACAAAGGACATGGTTAGAGTTGATTAAGGATTACAATGTCGGAATTCATTATCATCCCGGAAAGGCTAATGTAGTGGCCGATGCTTTGAGTCGGAAAAGCCATACCATGAATATGTTGATAGCCACGAATCAGGATGAGCTATGCCAGGACTTTCAGAGAATGAAGATTGAGATGGTACCTAGTGGATTCTTGGCCACATTGGAAATAAAGCCTACCCTAGAAGATCAGATTCGGGAAGGACAGAAGGATGATGACAAGATCCGCAGGATTAAGTCCAAAATGGAGGAAGGCAAGGCAAAGGACTTCAAGCTAGACAAGCAGGGCACGTTATGGATAAAGGATCGGATTTGTGTGCCCCACAAGAAGGAATTAAAGCAACTGATTTTGGAGGAAGCCCATGACTCCAAGTATTCAAATCACCCAGGAAGTGCCAAGATGTATCAGGATTTGAAGGAGAGATTCTGGTGGCCGAGTATGAAGCGTGAAGTTGTCGAACATGTTGCATTGTGCGACGTATGCCAGAGAGTCAAGGCAATGCATCAGAGACCAGCAGGATTGCCGCACCTTGAAAATACACGAGTGGAAGTGGGAGGAAATCGAAATGGATTTCATTACCGGTTTGCCTAAGACTCAAGGAGGTTATGACTCCATATGGGTTATAGTGGATCGGCAACCAAGGTCGCCCATTTTATCCTCGTGAAAACCACTTACTCGGGAGATAAGTTAGCGAGTTGTATATGATCGAATCGTCTGCTTGCACGAGTGCCAAAGAGGATTGTATCAGACAGGTACCCAATTTACCTCAAGGTTACGGAATAAGTTGCATGAAGCCATGGGAACCCGTTTGAACTTCAAGATCTGACCCTATCATCCATCGACGGATGGACAGACCGAAAGAGTCAATCAGATTACGGAAGATATGTTAAGAGCGTGTGCATTGGCTTATGCTACCTCTTGGGATAGGAGTTTGCCGTATCTTTGAGTTCGGCTACAATAATAGTTATCGAGCTAGTTTCTGAGATGTCACCTTTTGAGGCCTTGTATGGTCGACCACTGACGCCATTAAATCGAATGAGACCGGCGAGCGTCGTGTCTTGGGCCTGATATTCTTCAAGAAGCTGAAGAAGCAGATTGCCATGATTAGGAAAGGTTGAAGATAGCCCAATCACGGCGAAGAGTTATCTTGACAATCGTCTCGGGATCTGAGTTTTGAACCGTAAGACTTTGTATACCTCGAGTTACGCCTCTCGGGGAGTTAAGAGGTTCCATGCCAAAGGGAAACTTGCATCCGTTATGTTGGACCATTTAAGATTTTGAGCCGTAGAGGCGAAGTTGCTTACCACCGGAGTTGCCGCAAATCGTTAGCGGTGAGTACATGGCGTGTTCCATGTGTCGGTGAAGAAGTGTCTTCGAGTGCCAGATGAGCAAACGCCCTTGGAATCGATTAACTGGAAAAGGATCTGACTTACAAGGAGCATCCCGTGAAGATTTTGGACACTATGGACCGAGAGACTAGAAATAAGTCAACCCGTTTCTGTAGAGTTCAGTGGAGCAACCATGAAGAAAGCGAAGCGACTTGGGAACGCGAAGAGGATTTGAGAAAAGAGTTTCCGAACCTATTCCTTAGTTAGCCTTAAATCTCGGGGACGAGATTCTATTAAGGGGGGGAGGTTTGTAACACCCCAAAATTTTGCTTTTCTTAAATTTATGTGTGATTTGGCACTTTGGTGAATTTTTGGAATTTTCTGGAATTTATTTGGATTTAATTTGAATTTATTCCATATTGAAATAATTAAAGAAATTAAATTTTCAAATAAAGTTTTGTTGGAAATATTTTATTTGAGTCCCAAATGCCCTAAAATATTTTCCAGAATTTTTCTGGAATTTTTCTGAGTATTTTGCTATTTTACTTGAATTAAATAAATTATTGAGAATTATTTTAAATATTAAATCGCTGGAAAATCGAACCGGGTCGGTTACTGTTCCTCCGACCGAGCCCGAGTCAGACTCGAGTTCGAGTCGACCAACCCGACCGAGCCCGTGGTTGAGCCGAACCGCTCGGTCGAACCCTACGGCGTGTGACCGGTTGGATCAAGATCCAACGGCCACGATTGAGCCACGTCGCGCCGACGAGCCCGACCGAGCGGCCCAAATTTCGCCTGAGTCCGACCGAACCCAAACCCACGCACCGTTGGATCTCGATCCAACGGCTGGCGCTGCCACGCCACCCAATCTCAGACGCCGCGGACTCCGCGCGCGCGGAGAGGACCTCGGTTTCCGTGCGTTTCACGGACGCCGAGGGCCCTATTTATTGCGCTGTCACCCGTGTCGGGATCGCCGCTTCATTGCGCACCTATAGCCCTAACTCACTGTGACACTACGGTATGGTGTGACATTAGAGAATGTGAAATTAGAGAATAAAACCTTTCGGCTTGAGGTTGACTCGCGTTTTTGGGCCGTTTGAAGTGATGTGTCACCACGGAGTGTCGTAACCTTTTAAATGGTGCATGTTAAGGTCAAAAACTTTATGAAATATGGTATGGCAGGTAAAAACCATAAGGTATGGAGGTTAATAACGTTTCCGGGCCGTTTCCGGGCCATTTTCGGGGTTTTGGGCCTTCCAGGGGGAGTTTGGGCCTTAAGTGGGCTTTGGTGGGATGGAGTAGGTCTCCGTAACGGACTAGGATTGGGTGAGGGGGCTGGTAAAAGGGCTCCCCACCAGCCCTTGGGCGTTCACCCCTGCCCCTTGTGCGCCCTTCCCCCCACTTGCCCTTGCCCTAGCCGCCTCCCTCCTCCCTTGGCCGTGCGCCTCCCCCTCCCTTGCCCCATTGCTCCCCACCTCTCCACCACCTCTCCTCCACCCCTTGCTGCCCTAGGGTGGCCTCTCCACCCCTGCATCCTCATGGATCCATCCGAGGAGCGAGGTGCGAGGAGCGAGGAGCGAAGAGCGAGGAGATCTATTGGAGTTTTCATGCGTTGGGCAAAGGTATGACCATGGGAACCCTGGGGATTGATCTAGGTACTGTTATTAAGGTGTTTATCAAGTTTTTAGATCAATTGGAGGTGCTGGATTGGAGTAATTTGGGTTAGATCTAGATGTTGCCACGTTTCTGTTTTGGGACAGCATGAGCAGTCGGGCTAGGGTTTGAGTTTTCGTCGATTTAGATTCCGAGTCTGTCCGTACGGATGTTGAAGAAGTTGTAGATAATTTAATTATCTTTCCGTGGACATAAAGCACGTTAAATTTTGATCAGCCGTTTGAAAGTTATGGCTGTTTTACCGAGCGTGTTAAAATCTGTGACGTAATTGGAACAGATCACGGTAATTTGTAGATTAGACGACTTTAGAGTCCGAATCAGTCTTTCCATATATGTGAAATCATGTGCTGAAAAATTGGCTTTGAACTGAAAAATTAACTTAGATTTGAATTTGCAAAATGTGTTTGTTCATGTGTTTTGACAATTGACAAGAAACAGATAAGTTTTGCCTTGGCACCGGACCAATCCTAAAGAAAGCGATAAGTTTCCCATCTACTACGGACAAACTTTCTTGGTCCTTTGTAAACATGCTTTTGTCAACCTCTTTCTCCTATGTACAACGGACAAAGTTTTTGTGTCCGTCGTGAACATGTTTTTGAGCGCATGAGCCAAACCCTATTTTCCAAGAATCGGTAAGTTTCGCATGTCTGACGGACAAAGTTTTTGGGTCTGTAAGTGAACGGCTTTTTGAGGATTGATTTCGCATGTACAGCGGACAAAGTTTTTGGGTCCGTTGTGAGCGTGTTTTCACCGGAATGTTTTCTTCTTGAACCGAGAGTTTCACATGTACGCCGGACAGAGATTTCTTGTCCGTCGTGAATGGACTTTTTCTAGGGTTTTTATTTCTTGTCCGTTGTGAACGTGTTTTGCTCAGTTTGGATGTTTTGCAAGATTTGAAATGGTTTGACCTTGAGATTATGAAATTTGTGATGATTTCATGATGTGTGTTTTGAAGTGGACTTTATGCAATGCTCATGTGAGTAGTTGCATGGATTGACATTGAGTCAAGTCGTGGACTTGTGCTCGGATTTGTTTTGTGGTTTGTTCATGTGCAGGTATTGCTCGAAGACGAATGTGGTCGATGACGGGACCGGAACTAGGTTCATGGAGGAACTGAGGTTCGGGACTAGGTTCAGGAGGAACTGAGGTCTTGGTGGTCAAGGATGTCATGCGGGACGTTCGGGCTAAGAGAATGGTGCACATGAAGAATGGTTAGTCACGTGAGAATGGCAGGAGGTCATTCGCGTGCAAAGTGTTAGTCACGTGAGTATGGCAGGTGGCCATACGCGTGCAAAGTGTTAGTCACGTGAGTATGGTAGGGTTGCCATATGCGTGCAAGAGTTGTACTCGGCCAGGTTGGGCCAAGTAGAGTTGTGTTGGATACAGATTCCTTCTAGGAATAGGAATCGTATTCAGAACTCTTTAATGGGTTGGTGCTTTAAATAGGTGGGGGTCTCCTGTTGAAAGGCATCAAGTAGAGCTGAGCGCATCAAGCTTTGAGCTTAGTTTTAGGGTTTGTACTCTTTTGATGAGAGTATTTTAGACAAGAAATAAAGATCAATTCTTCCAAGATTTTTGCGTGCTCTGAACCACGTCGCTACAAAGGTATTTTCTGTTTTGGTTCTTGTTTGCATGCTTGTTCTAGTTCTAGATTGGTTTTGTTCTTCAAGTTTTATCTTGATTTGATCCATCAAAAACCTCTCTAGGATATTGATCTAGTGTTTCTCAAAGTCTAGTTGATCAATCTTTTGTCGTTCTTGTTTAATCTTGAAGTTTTGATTAGATTGATTCTCGTCAAGTTCTGGATCAGCAAGCTTGCGAAGCTCATAACTTTTGATCCGTAAGTCCGATCGAGCTGATTCTTTTTGGGTTCGATTCGTATTGGAGTCTAGTTTCTTGTGTCCAAATTTCAGATCGTTTCGACGGTTGGATCTCCGGGAATTCTCGTTTTACCAAACCTCTGTCATTCTGTTTTTGTCGAAAACGAGGCAATTATTTGGTTCTGTTTTGGGGTGAACTTTTAATAGGTCAAGAATTTGGTTTTAGCTTCCGCACAATCATTCACCCCCCCTATGATTGCTATATTCGTATACTTCGATCCTACAAGTGGTATCAGAGCAAGGTTTCTCTAATCTATCTTAACCGGTGATTAGATCAATGGATCGTTATTCGATAAAACCATGTGTGTTCGATGGTGTTGATTTTCAGTTTTGGAAGGCCAAGATGGAGGCGTTCATCCAAGCACAGGGCTTTACAATTTGGGAGAAGGTCTACAAGCCATATGAAGTCCCTGCAAACGACAACGTCAACGACACCAATCGCACACATGTTGAAGCAAATAGCAAGGCGCGCAACTTGATCATCCAAGGCTTGGGACGCAGCGACTTTGATCGTGTGGTTCATCTTCGATCCGCATATGAGGTATGGAAATCTCTTTGTGATTACCATGAGGGTTCTAACACTGTCAAAGAGGTTCGCCAAGATATTTACAAAAAAGAATACATGCGTTTTGAGATGAAACCTAGTGAATCTGTAGATGACTTCTTTGCACGTTTCAATAAAATTCTTAGCAATCTACTTGCTGTTGGAGTTAGCTACACTGATGCTGAAAATGCTCGACAATTGCTTAGTGCTTTGGACATGTCAGTGTGGGAGATGAAAGTAACATCTATACAAGAATCTACTACCATGAGCACACTCACATTAGATGTTCTTTACTCTAAGTTGAAAACTCATGAGTTGGATGTTCTTGCCAGGAAGGGTAACATTAAATCAATTGCTTTGATCTCTAACCCTAACATGTCAAATGCAAATTCTTCTTCTAGCTTTGCCTTGTCTTCCATGTCTTCTTTAACAGATGAGCAACTTGAAGAGTTTCCTGAAGAAGATCTGGCACTACTCTCTTCTCGCTTTAACAAAGCTTTGACGAATGTGAGAATGAGAAAGAGAGGTTGTCCTATTAGATGCTATGTGTGTGGTGAACTCAACCTTTTTCGCACAAATTGTAATAATCTTGCAGGAAAAACATGAAATGAGGAGAAGGTCAACTAACGAAGGAATGAGAAGAAAAGGTTCTCGTCAAATGATAGGAAGAAGAAGAGCTTCATCAACTGCAAGGTGGTTCACCGAGTTCTTTCCGCTCTTGAACAAGTCAATTTGAGCGATGTGGACTCGGAGAGCAGCGAAGATGATGCAACTCCAAGCAAGCATGATTTGATAGGACTATGTCTCATGGCAAGCAGCAAGGATAGCCTCACTGAGGACGATCACGACAGCGACTTCAATGAGGTAGATCCCTCTTATGATGAATTAGCTATTGCTGTTGCTCGTCTTGGAAAATTGCTTGACAAACGTGATAAGAAAATTAAGAAACATGATTTCATTATTGAATCATTGAATGCTGAAATTGCTAGACTTAAGACTTTGATTCCTAGTGATGATACTTGCAAATCATGTGACTTAATTTACAATGAGCTCACCTTGCTTAGGAAAGAACATGCTCTTTTGTTGCGTCTAAATGAGAAAAATGATAAACATGTTGTACATGCTAGCTGTTCCACTGATGATTTGCATAGTTTAACTTCTTGTTCTAAATGCTCAACTCTTGAATTAAAATTAAAAGATGCAAATGCTAGGGTTTCTCAATTGACTGATGATCTGCTTACACATGAGGTTCTTTCATGCTCAACTTGTCGTAAGCAAAAAGGAAAAGTGAATGTTCCTTGCAATAATTGTTTAACTCTTTCTCGAAAAGTTAATTACTTGGACAAATCATTAGAACGTTTCACTAAAGGAAAGAAGAACCTAAACATGATTTTGGATCAATCAAAAGTCAGCACTCATAACAAAGGTTTAGGTTTTGATTCTTATGCTCATCATAAATCACATGCTCCCACTGTTGTTAAAACACTTGACGGAGGAAAATTTGAAATTGTCAATGAGCCTAAGAAAATTGTCTTTAAGTCTGCTGGAGTGTTATCTTCTACTATGATGAATGCAAATGTTGCTTCTACTTCTAAAGCCAAACATCTGTTAAAGACACTTGCACTCATTGTGGTAGAGATGGACATTTAGTAGATTTTTGCTTTAGACTAGCCAAACAACAAAAGAAAGAAAGAGCTAAGGCTAGGTCTAATTTCAGAAAGGCACGCTTTGCTTCTCACTACGTGCCTAGGGTGATGCAAGCACCTTTTGTTGCTAGAAACACGAGCAGGCAAATTTGATTTTGTGCATAAGGCTGCTTGTGTTGTGCCCTCTGTTGTCCGTCGTGTGTCTCAAGATCTTGGATTCCTAAACATCTTATTTCTAACCCGATGCGAGACCTCGACACTTTCTGCTTCTATGTAGGCTTCTCACGAGGAGGAGAACATGTGGCTAGTGAATTTCGGATGCTCACTTCATATGTTCAGTGATAAGATTTGGTTCTCCTTCACTCGTGCATCTCATGCTGAAAGTGTTGCCTTTGGAGATACTTCTTCCACTTCTGTTTTCGCAAAAGGCACTAGTTCAAATGATGCAGGTACAAGTGCATATGTTCAGGGGGAGAGTGTCTTTGTTCATAAAGATGATGATAATCTTTGTTGAGGACGAGATAATTAGAGGTTTACATGAGAGACTCTTCCCACGTGCTTGTGTGTGCTTGTTTTCAAGCTTCCTAATGCAAGGCCACATCGACAAGCTATCAAAAGGATTTTCAGGTATCTTCATAGAACTCAAGATTTTGGCATTTGGCTTTCTGCTTCCTCATGCATTAGTTTGAGATCTTTTTCTGATGCTAATTTTGGAGGATGTAGAATTGATAGGAAAAGCACTTCTGGTTCATGTCACTTCTTGGGAAATTCTCTCATTGCATGGTCATCTAGAAAGCAATCTTACATTTGCACAATTAAGCTATTTGAATACGAATATGTGGTGCTTGCTAGTTGTTGTTCTCAAATTCTTTGGATAGTAGCTACACTTAAAGATTATGGGGTTATTTTGGATAGTGTTCCTCTTACGTGTGATAACACTAGTGCAATTGCATTGCTAAGAACCCTGTGCAACATTCAAGAACAAAACATATTGACATCAGATTTCACTTTCTTAGAGATCATGTTGAAAAAGGCAACATTGTGCTTCATCATGTGGATACTGAACATCAATTGGCAGACATTTTCACAAAACCTTTGTCTTCTTCTCGCTTTTGCTTTTATTCGGGAGAACTTGGAATTGTTCATCCAATGGGATTGTTTTGAGGGGGAGTTTCTTTGCCAAGTTCTTTCACTTGATGAGCTCACTTTATCATATTTCTTTATATACTATATAATTGAGCTAATATATGATAATTTAAATTATCTCACTTGAACTAAAAATGACATTGCGGAATTCCCTGATCTGATTGCCTATAGCTAAATACTCTGTGATATCTTACTCTTCTAGGCTTGATATTGAATCCTCTTGACAAATTTGGGCTATGAAGCAAGTGTGGTTTCAACTTTACTCTTTCATAAGACCATTTAATCATTTTTGCATGTTTATAATCAAAGAAAAAGAAAAAAAAGGGGTGTTAAAAGCAAAAGCTTAAAGTTGTATGCTTGAGCATGCTTTCCTTAAAAAATAAGATGTATGCTTCAAGCATGCCATTCCCTCAAAGATAAGATGTATGCTTCAAGCATGCCACTCCTAGAAAATAAAAGAAGTATGCTTCAAGCATGCCACATGCGATTTATTGTTTAAAGATTAAATTGGTCTACTAGATTGGAGTTGAAACTACTTGCTCGCCCTAAGTTGTTAGTTGCTTCAATTTTTTAAAGCCTTGCTTTTTCTGCTAAGATTTTGCTTAGTACTTGGCTATAGTTGACTGAATTGAGGTTGAGATACATGTCATTCCCTAACATGCTAAAATCACATCAAGATCATGTATTTTGCATATTATGTGATATATAAGGTTATATGATCGAATGAGCTCATCTTTTCCTATCTTGGCACTCCCTTGTTTCTCTTTGTGAAATCATTGTTTCAGGAAAAATTTTGAACCTGTTCTCTCTTTTATTCTTGATGAATCCATTGTCAAAGGGGGATGGAGTAGGTCTTCGTAACGGACTAGGATTGGGTGAGGGGGCTGGTAAAAGGGCTCCCCACCAGCCCTTGGGCGTTCACCCCTGCCCCTTGTGCGCCCTTCCCCCCACTTGCCCTTGCCCTAGCCGCCTCCCTCCTCCCTTGGCCGTGCGCCTCCCCCTCCCTTGCCCCATTGCTCCCCACCTCTCCACCACCTCTCCTCCACCCCTTGCTGCCCTAGGGTGGCCTCTCCACCCCTGCATCCTCATGGATCCATCCGAGGAGCGAGGTGCGAGGAGCGAGGAGCGAAGAGCGAGGAGATCTATTGGAGTTTTCATGCGTCGGGCAAAGGTATGACCATGGGAACCCTGGGGATTGATCTAGGTACTGTTATTAAGGTGTTTATCAAGTTTTTAGATCAATTGGAGGTGTTGGATTGGAGTAATTTGGGTTAGATCTAGATGTTGCCACGTTTCTGTTTTGGGACAGCATGAGCAGTCGGGCTAGGGTTTGAGTTTTCATCGATTTAGATTCCGAGTCTGTCCGTACGGATGTTGAAGAAGTTGTAGATAATTTAATTATCTTTCCGTGGACATAAAGCACGTTAAATTTTGATCAGCCGTTTGAAAGTTATGGCTGTTTTACCGAGCGTGTTAAAATCTGTGACGTAATTGGAACAGATCACGGTAATTTGTAGATTAGACGACTTTAGAGTCCGAATCAGTCTTTCCATATATGTGAAATCATGTGCTGAAAAATTGGCTTTGAACTGAAAAATTAACTTAGATTTGAATTTGCAAAATGTGTTTGTTCATGTGTTTTGACAATTGACAAGAAACAGTAAGTTTTGCCTTGGCACCGGACCAATCCTAAAGAAAACAGTAAGTTTCCCATCTACTACGGACAAACTTTCTTGGTCCTTTGTAAACATGCTTTTTGTCAACCTCTTTCTCCTATGTACAACGGACAAAGTTTTTGTGTCCGTCGTGAACATGTTTTTGAGCGCATGAGCCAAACCCTATTTTCCAAGAATCCAGTAAGTTTCGCATGTACGACGGACAAAGTTTTTGGAGTGCTGCGTGAACGGCTTTGAGGATTGATTTCGCATGTACAACGGACAAAGTTTTTGGGTCCGTTGTGAGCGTGTTTTCACGGAATGTTTTCTTCTTGGGCTGAGAGTTTCACATGTACGGGACAGAGATTTCTTGTCCGTCGTGAATGGATTTTTCTAGGAGTTTTTATTTCCTGTCCGTTGTGAGCGTGTTTTGCTCAGTTTGGATGTTTTGCAAGAATTGAAATGGTTTGACCTTGAGATTATGAAATTTGTGATGATTTCATGATGTGTGTTTTGAAGTGGACTTTATGCAATGCTCATGTGAGTAGTTGCATGGATTGACATTGAGTCAAGTCGTGGACTTGTGCTCGGATTTGTTTGTGGTTTGTTCATGTGCAGGTATTGCTCGAAGACGAATGTGGTCGATGACGGGACCGGAACTAGGTTCATGGAGGAACTGAGGTTCGGGACTAGGTTCAGGAGGAACCGAGGTCTTGGTGGTCAAGGATGTCATGCGGGACGTTCGGGCTAAGAGAATGGTGCACATGAAGAATGGATAGTCACGTGAGAATGGCGAGGAGGTCATTCGCGTGCAAAATGTTAGTCACGTGAGTATGGCAGGTGGCCATACAGCGTGCAAAGTGTTAGTCACGTGAGTATGGTAGGGTTGCCATGCAGCGTGCAAGAGTTGTACTCGGCCAGGTTGGGCCAAGTAGAGTTGTGTTGGATCACGGATTCCTTCTAGGGAATAGGAATCGTATTCGTAACTCTTTGTGGAGTTGGTGCTTTAAATAGGTGGGGTCTCTGTTGAAAGGCATCAAGTAGAGCTGAGCGCATCAAGCTTTGAGCTTGGTTTTAGGGTTTGTACTCTTTTTGATGAGAGTATTTTAGACAAGAAATAAAGATCAATTCTTCCAAGATTTTTATGCTCTGATAACCACGTCGCTCAAAGATTTTCTGTTTTGGTTCTTGTTTGCATGCTTGTTCTAGTTCTAGATTGGTTTTTGTTCTTCAAGTTTTATCTTGATTTGATCCATCAAAAACCTCTCTAGGATATTGATCTAGTGTTTCTCAAAGTCTAGTTGATCAATCTTTTGTCGTTCTTGTTTAATCTTGAAGTTTTGATTAGATTGATTCTCGTCAAGTTCTGGATCAGCAAGCTTGCGAAGCTCATAACTTTTGATCCGTAAGTCCGATCGAGCTGATTCTTTTTGGGTTCGATTCGTATTGGAATCTAGTTTCTTGTGTCCAAATTTCAGATCGTTGCGACGGTTGGATCTCCGGGAATTCTTGTTTTACCAAACATCTGTCATTCTGTTTTTGTCGAAAACGAGGCAATTATTTGGTTCTGTTTTGGGGTGAACTTTTAATAGGTCAAGAATTTGGTTTTAGCTTCCGCACAATCATTCACCCCCCCTCTGATTGCTATATTCGTATACTTCGATCCTACAATATACCTAGAGAAAGTTGCAAAATTTCATAAGATACGCGAGGATGTACTCGTTTAATTGATTCGGAGTCCCAGAACTCAAGTTATGCCTTTTGCGATGCTGCTGTCCCGACAGGACAGAACCTCTATTTTTAGGTTTTGCGAGTAGTTGGCAATGTCGGGGTAGATGAGGGTTTGCGTACTGTTTTGTGGACATGATTGTGAGCGTGTGGTATCTATGTGCAGGTGGTGCAACCCCGGGAGTGCCCTCTACTTCCCGCCAATCCGTTGCCCGTGGTTGAGGCAAGTGTGTTGTGATGGATAGCGATTTGTAGGTTGCTTGTTGAGAATAGATGGAATTGACTACATGATATATGATCACTTGCCATGCTTTTATGATTGCCAATGATATGATGAGCATGTTTAATATGTTATGATGCCATGTGTTAATATGTGAGTTAAATATGATGTTGGCATAAATGCATACATGGCATGTTACATGGCTCGGGCGGTGAGAAAGTCATAACTAGTCGGGAAGGTCGGTGAGAAAGTTATGACTAATCCGGAAAAGCCAATGAGTAAGTCCTACATCGTGATTCCATTCACCGCGGTGAGCAGGCGAGGAGTAGGCACCCTCCATCTTCGGGATGGAAGGGGAGAGGGTGCACACCGACGGGTGTGTACTCAACCATACCGGTATGAGTTTCCAAGGAGACATGAGCATTGCATTACATTGCATACATAATGATGATGATATTGTTAAGTGTTCATGAATGAGATGATATATATGATGGGAGATGTTATTGCCATGATATTGTTCTTGTTGTCCATTGCAATATGCTTGCTGAGTTTCGAACTCACGCTTGTGTTTTCTTGTTATTTTAGGTACCATGAGAACGGCATGCGGGGAAGGGAAATAGTCACACACCCACACGTAGCTTCACCATATTGATTCCACAAGTCATTCTATTAGTTTGATAATAAATTGCGTGTGATGATTATTGCTTTAAGGTTTAGCTTTGTTTATGAGAGATTTATTGTTCGTTTGACACTTGGAGACTTTAATTGCTTGATGTTAGTCTTATATTGTCGTTAAGACTCCATTTATTGCTGTTTTAGATGTCTCTCATATTGCCTTATAATGCTATCTTTGTTGCTCCTTAAATCCATGTTAAAACAAAGGAGGTGCTGCCGAAATCTCGGTTTTTAGCCTATGTACCTTTGCTGGAATTTTATGTTAAATGTGGTATTTAGATGTTGTTTAGCTTATGTTTGGTAGCATTCCGGCATATTAAATGCCGGGGTGTTACAGTTGGTATCAGAGCGGGCTATAGGTCCTTGGAATGTGAATTTTAGTGTCATGCCATAGGGTACAACTAAAACATGATGTGGAATAACTTAGAAACATGGCTTAGGTTTCAACTAAAACTTTGTCATAGGATAGCAACATTAAAACTTGCAAAAAATGGTATAACTAATCTAAAATTTGACACACACTTTGGATGCATGAGTAGGAAAGGGTATGGGTATCGTTTCTTTACGCTTAAATGTTGTATTTAAGCTTTGATGTTGAATGCTTCTTTTGACAATGCATGTTGCTATGTCAATGATATATGTTGTGGTGATAAGAGTGGGGTTGTGAATGCAGAAGGGTTTCGGTCACCTCTTGTTGTTTATAGTTGGGTGAGGTTTGGCGGTGTGTGGCGGTTAGCGCCATCACCGAAGAACTGTTAACCCTGTAGGAGAAAAGCGCTTACCCTTCCTGTAAGTAAATCGGGTAGTTGATTGGAGGCGAAAAGGAAGAGTTAATGGTGGTTTCCTTCGGATGTTCTTTGTCGTTCGACGGTCGGTGTTTGTTGCTTTTCTTGGCTTTAGCTGTTTTGAACCAAATGAAAAGGTGATGGGCTTTCGCGGATCGTTCCATTATGCGGTGTGTGGTTTTGTCTTCCTTGGGTGAAGACGAAGAAGAGGAGTCTAGTGTTGCGCTTCTTTTGGGCGGCTTTCCAAGTTTTAATGCTTAGTTTGTTGATTTCTTTATGGGAAGAAGCATTCGATTTATTCTGTGGTTGTCTTTCTCCGAGGCTAAAGGAGTTTTGTTCGAGTTGTGCGGACACTGGTGTCGGGACTGAAGTTGATGGCTTTGTAGGAGTAAGTGGTGTTTGATTTCGTCATTTCTTGGTTTAAGAAATCATCTTTGAAAGCCCTCTTGAGTCGTGAAAGTTAGGGGTTTTGGAGTTAAGGTTTTATTTGCAAAGGTTTGATTGAGCGCTTGGTTCCCTTTCGAGAAAATTGTCTTTCAACCTTTTTCCTTATGGGAGTCCTTGAGATTTAAAAGTGTTTTGGAGAATTCCTTTGCATGACCAAGTTTGGGTTTGTCTCATTGCAATTTTGAGTCAAGTTTCCTTATGAATTTGGGATGAGTTTTAAAACTAAATCTGCAAACAAAGTAAGTAGTCTTTTGAGTGAAATCGTTTGTCCCTAGTAAGAATTGATGTTTAAGCATGTTATGTAGTAGGTAACAATGTGGTTTATGGATTGATGTGTTGCTAAGTTAAATTTTGAGTTGAATCAATTCAATGTGAGTAAAATCTCTAAGTTTGAGAATAAATAGACTACTAGTGTTGTAGTTTACTCTTAGCGAGGATGATTGAATGTGCTAAAGTACGTGCTTAGAATCTGTTGCTTTGCTTTAAAAGTGCTTATGACCCTTGATAATGTTTAAAGTTTTAAACCCTGTTGCATAGTTAAAACATTAAGATGATGTAAACTGCTGATATTGTTAAGAAGCTTTGCTTGGTGTTTAAAGATGTGCTAATCTAACGGATTAGTAGAGACTAGTGACTTTAATTTGGAAGTTGATTGGAGTGGTTATTTATGTTGTTGCAAACTACTAGTATATTTGGAAGTATGCAGTTGTGACCCTTCAATGCTAGTTTTCAATCTATTTTAAATAGTTGGAGTATGTTGTAATTTTGTTATCACCTATGTATAGGGTAGCTAAAGGTAATGTTGATCGGTTTATGATTATGCCCATTTGTTTTTATTGATGACTTAGTAGTGGTGGTAGTTGTGTAGAATACTTGTTGGAAACCATTGACTAAATGGAGGGTGTTGTAACCTGTGGTGATGGAGTGAACAATGGATAATTAACCTGATGTAGAGTTTTATCCTTAATGAATGTATGCCTTGGAATCCTAGCTATGAGCTTTGTCTTGTAGAGATAATATTTACATGTTGAAGTCGTTGTTTAACTGAATAAGGTTCGGTTATCGAGACGTGAATAGATAGGAGGTATGAAATTTATATGTTGATCTTGCTGAAAGATTTGTGGAAGTACTATGTTTCAAATTTAGAATAAGAAGTATTATGATTCGGTGATCCGTGGGGATCATATCATTATAGTCTTGGTTGGGTGCCTTTTGATAAGCATCAAAAACCATTATTAAAAGTCATGGGAAAGGTAACTAGAGGAAGAATTTGTTATGAAGCTGTTTGGTAGAAATGTGTAGGGGCTCCCCAGGGAGAAAAAAGGGAAAATTAAAGTCTTTTAATGGCAAGCGAAGTGGAGTTCTAGAAATGGTTCTTTTTATCTTTGAGCTTGTGTTTAAAGGCTTTTGGACTGGTTTGGTTGTTTGCCATTTTGGTTGAAGGGTTTTCGGTCAAGGTGTTCCATAAGGTGTGTTTCGGAGTTTCCCTAAAACCCGTAGAAATTGGTGCAAATATTTTTTTGGCTATTTTGTTTAGTTGGTGCTATGAGTATGGATTTACACCCCAAAAGTTTTTGAGTCGATCGCGCCCTTTCGCGTTCGCACTGAATTATCTTTGAAATTAATTTTAAAAGGAAGCAGATGGTCATAAAGGGTTGTGTTGGAAACTTTTGAGTTAAGCCCTTGATGTGTAACTCTGTTTGGCTAGAGTTGGAGTCATTTGGAAAATGTGTCTGGTGTGCGGATGTTTCACAAGTCTGGATTTTTATGAATGTTTCATAAGTGAATTTGGTTAGAGAAGAGTTTTCTTTTGGGATTGAGTTTTCCCCTCGATGAAAATTTTCGGGAATGTAGAAAGGTCGTTAAAGGAATTGTGACTTCCTTTGATTATGTCATGTTGAGTTTAATGGAGTATGGTAGTCAGGTTGGTTGTGATAGAAGTATGAAGTGTTTGCCGTGAGGATTCGAGCGTTTTGGGTTGATGGAGCCCTTTGTGGTTGAAACGCTTGGTCTGTTGGGGAATTGAAGTGAAGGTCGATTTGTGAGGGGTTGCCCTTAGTTGAGCTAGATCAACACTTTTTCTCTATGTGTTGGTTTTGGGAACTCGTTTGTTGTTTGTTCCGGTTTTAGTCGTTGTGTGAATGTTTTGAGCTGCAGAGAAGCCTTTTGTCCCTTGGGGACTTTGTTGTTGATTATGGCGTCCTTCGGATTCGAGGTCGAATCCTATTGAAGGGGGGAAGAATGTGACACCACGGAGTGTCATAACTTTATTTTACGTGCTTGATATGGTTAAAAACAGTATGAAATGTGGAATTAAGGTTAAAACTATAGGTTATGGAGGTTAATAGCTTTTCCAGGCCGTTTTCGGGGTTTTGGGCCTTCCCGGGGCAGTTTTGGGCCTTGGTGGGCTTTGGTGGGATGGATTAGGTCTCCGTAACGGACTAGAATTGGGTGTGGGGGCTGGTAAAAGGGGTTTCCCTGCCCCTTTGGGGCGTCCACCCTGCTGCCTTTGCGCCCCTTGAGGCCTTGGTGCGCCCCCCTCACCTCCCCCCACTTGCCAAGCCCTAGCTGCCCCTTCCCTTTGAGCCTTGCGCCTCCCCCTTGCTCTCCTCCATTGCCCCACCTCTCCACCACCTCTCCTCCACCCCCTTGCTGCCCTAGGGTGGTCTCCACACCTCTGCACCTTGTGGATCCATCCGTTGGAGCGAGGAGCGAGGAGCGAGGCGTGGAAGCGAGGAGCGATCCGCGAGGAGATCTATTGGAGATTCGTTCGTTGGGCAAAGGTATGATCATGGGGATCCTTGGGTTTGATCTAGGTACTGTTCTTAGGGTGTTTATGAAGTTTTTAGATCAATTGGTGGTGCTGGGTTGGAGTTCTTTGGGTTTGATCTAGGTACTGTTCTTAGGGTGTTTATGAAGTTTTTAGATCAATTGGTGGTGCTGGGTTGGAGTTCTTTGGGTTAGATCTAGACGTTGCCACGTTTCTGTTTTCGGGCAGATTGAGCAGTCGGGCTAGGGTTCGAGTTTTCGTCGATTTAGAATCCGAATCTGTCCGTACGGACTTAAAAGAAGTTGTAGATAATTTAATTATCTTTCCGTGGACATAAAGCACGTTAAAATCCGATCATCGGTTTGAAAGTTATGGCCGTTTTACCAAGCGTGTTAAAATCTGTGACGCAATTAGAATAGATCGTAGTAATCTGTAGATTAAACAATTTTAGAGTCCGAATCAGTCTTTCCATATAACTAGAAAAAGGTAGAAAATTTTCTAAGCTTCGCGATGGTGTACTCATTTAATCGATTTGGAGTCCCAGAACTCAAGTTATGGCCTTTGCAAGGCTGCTGTCCCGCCGGGACAGAACCTCTGTTTTAGGTTTTGCGAGTAGCGGGCAATGTCGGGTGAGATGGGGATTTGTGTACTATTTTGTGGGCATTATTGAGAGTATGTGATGCCGTTGTGCAGGTGGTGTGACCCCGGGGGTGCCCTCTACTTCCCACAATCCCGTCGCCCACGGTTGAGGCAAGTGTGTTGTAATGAATAGCGGAATTGTAGGTTGCTTGTGGAGATTAGATGAAAGATTGAATACTTGCTATGATCACTTGCCATGCTTGCTGTTTTCCAATGATATATTGAGTATGATTATCATGATTCGATGCCATGTGTTAATATTTGTCATGATGAGATGCCATATGTTTATGTACATGTGAAATATGATAATTGGCATAGTTGCATGCATGACATGAGATAGGGCGAGGCGGTGAGAAAGTCATAACTAGTCCGGCAAGGTCGGTGAGAAAGTTATGACTAGTCCGGAACGCCATTGAGTAAGACCTACATCGTGATTCCATCCACGTGGTGAATGGAAGCGATGAGTAGGCACCCTCCATCTTCGGGATGGAAGGGGGGAAAAGGGTGCACACCGACAGGTGTGTACTCAACCATACCGGTATGAGTTTCCAAGGAGACATGAGCATTGCATTACATCTCATACATATTGATGATGACAATGTTAAGTGTTTATGAATAAGATGATTTACATGAAGGAGATGCTATTGCCATATTGTTGTTCTTGTTGTCCATTGCAATATGCTTGCTGAGTTTGAACTCACGCTTGTGTTTTTTTCTTATTGTTTTAGGTACCATGAGAACGGCATGCGGGAAAAGGGAATAGACACACGCCCACACGTTGCTTCACCTTAATGTTTCCCCAAGTCAATTCTTTTAGATTGATAATAAATTGCGTGTGATGGTCATTAAATTGAGGCTTAGCTTGGTTAATGAGAGTTTTATTGTTCGTTTGACACTTGGAACTTTAAGTGCTAAATGTTAGTCTTTTATTGTCGTTAAGACTCTATTTATTGTTGTTTTAGATGTTTCCCTTATTGCCATATAATGCTATATCGTTGTTGCTCCTTAAATTCATGATAAAACAAAGGAGGTGCTGCCGAAATCTCGGTTTTTAGCCTATGCGCCTTTGCTGGAATTTTATGTTAAATATGATATTTGGATGTTGTTTAGCTTATGTTTGGTAGCATTCGGGCATATTAAATGCCGGGTGTTCTGATTGGTATCGAGCGGGCTGTAGGTCCTTGGAATAAGTATTTTAGTGTTATACCTTAAGTTGCAACTAAAATATGATGTGGAATAACTTAGAAACATGGCTTAGGTTCTAACTAAAACTTTTTTATAGGATAGCAACATTAAAACTTGCAAAAGTGGTATAACAAATCTAAAATTTGACACACTTGGTTGCCTGATGGGATGGGGTCTTGGTTCATTATTGCATTGCGCTTAATTATTTGATGAAGACTATGCTATGATGATGTTTGATCTATGTTCTTGGTTGTGTGATGTTGTGTTTATGTTTTGTGTTTGGATGGTTGTCTGTCTGCAAGTAGCCATGCCGAGGGTAGAGGCCGTGGGCCGAGGCCGTGGAGGCCAGGGCGAGGCTCCCGAGGAGTTGAGGAGTGCATTCTTGAGGGTAGCGTTCGCTCAATGCTCATGGACCAGCTCGGGAGGAGCTTCGGCTGCAGATCGGGGCGGGGGCCCGCCGCCAATGATGATTTAGTTCGAGGCTCTGCAGAGGGAGATTCGGGAGCTGCGCCCGGCGATTGCGGGCAGCCCCTGTTGTGGTGCCTCCCCTGCAGTGGCCCGATTGTTGCCCGCTGCGCCGGAGCCAAGGATGAGTCTCCAGAGTGGATGACCCTCCGTCTTGACACTTTTGACGGAGCGGGCACGCCCGATCGATCCGCAGATTGGCTGCGGTACATGGAAAGGCAGTTTGAGGTCCTAGAATTGACCTCGGTCGGAGGGCTCGCTTTGTGGCCTTTCATTTGAAAGGCCAAGCTAATATCTGGTGGGAAGGGGTTACGTTTGCTAGAACCCACGATCTTGGTCGATCACCTGGGAGGACTTTGTGGCTCGCCTCCGAGCCAAGTTCTACCCGAGTCTTTCCTTGAGAGGATGGAGCATACTCGGCGACTCTTTACCAGGAAAGAGGTCGGTGGCGAGTATGAGGTGGAGTTCAACGGCGTGGTGCGCAGTCTGCGTGTGGCAGCGACTGACGAGGAGAAGGCGAGGAGGTTCCGTAGGGGCCTCAACCAGGAGTTCAGAGTTGTCATGGGGGCGACTGTCCCTCGTGACTTCTGCTCCGTGGTGGAGCAGGCGAAGGGCATGGAGCTCGAGTTGGAGCTCTCCCGGGATAAGCAAAACCTGGGCGGTTCAGGGGTTCCTGCGGCCCTAGGCGGGGGCCAGAAGAGGACCTTTGGTGGAGGAGGTGGGTCTTCTCAGCGACCCACCTTCAAGAAGTTCAAGGGGGGACAGGGCTCCTCCTTAGGGGCTAAAATGGGGCCGCCCCAGTCGTCTTCTTCGCGAGCGGCTATTCGTCCTGTGCCCGAGCAGGGCATGAAGTGTTTCAAGTGCGGTGGTGAGCACCGTGCTTCAGAGTGTGGTTGGACCGGGAGTTGCAACCACTGTGGCAAGCCCGGCCACATGGGACGAGTCTGCCGGATGAATCGATAGCATCATCAAGTGGGAGGCGGTGCCTTCTCCTCCCACTCGGCCGCGTCTTCGGAGGATCGGTGCACATGATGGCTGCCCCTGTTTCTCGGCCGCCCTTTGCGTGGGCGCCACCAACGCGATCGGTGCCCGCATGCCGTCTGCTCCTCCTCGGTTGCCTCCTCCGCCCCAGCCTTGATGGGCATCGGCTGAGTCGGGCTCATACGTCCCGGCGCCACCAGAGTGTACGCTTTGCCGACCGCCGAGGCAATGGGCATCCAGAGGTGGTTTCGTGTACTCGCTTGTGGATTCCGTTGATGCCTTTGTTCTATTTGATTCGGAGCATCCTATTCTTTTGTGTCATCGGAGTTTGCTAGTAGATCTAAGTTGGGAGTTCGGATTTACGAGTCCGTGTTAGTCTGTTCTCCTGGGGTTGATTGCTAGTTCTTTGGTTTGCCCTGGTTGCACCATTGCCATTGATGATGAGGTTTTCTTTGCCAATCTCATGGTGATCGATTGGCTCCTTTTGATGTCATTTTGGGCATGGGTGGCTGCATCGATGCCGTGCTAAGATCTGTTGTTTACGGAAGGCGGTTGCCTTGCAGGCCCGTCCCGGAAGAGTTGACCTTTGAGGTGGTATACCCTCGATTCGTCTTTGCTTTGACTAGTTTGTTTTCTCGGTCGGCGTTTGAGGTCATTGGGTTTCCTCATGACTTTGTGCGAGAAACCATCTTCCTCGATTCCCATTGAGGAGATTTACGTAGTGAAGGAGTTCGTTGATGTGTTCCTGACGAGTTGCTGGTCTACCTCCTGTGAGGAATGTGGAGTTTCGTATTGATCTTGTTCCTGGCACTCGACCTATTTCTATCTCTCCATACCGCTTGGCTCGTCCTTTTCAAGACGAGTTGAAGAAGCTTGATTGGAGGATCTGTTGGCCAAGGGCTTCATTCGGCGTAGCGTTTCACCATGGGGAGCACCCGTCCTCTTCGTCTCGAAGAAGGATGGAAGTTGGCGTATGTGCATTGATTATCGTGCTCTTAATCAAGTGGCGATCAAGAACAAGTATCCTTTGCCTCGCATCGAGGATCTGTTTGACCAATCAAGGGAGCAAAGGTGTTCTCCAAGATTGATCTTGATCGGGTACAATCGAGATCCGTGTGAGGGAGCAGGACATTGAGAAGACTGCTTTCTCCACTAGGTATGGGCATTATGAATTTAAAGTTATGTCTTTTGGACTAACTAATGCTCCTGCTATCTTTATGGAGGCGATGAACAGTATGCTACACAAGTATCTTGACGAGTTTGTGGTAGTGTTCATCGATGACATTCAGTTTACTCTAAATCGGAAGAGGAGCATGAGCGACATCCGAGGCTTGTCGAGCACCTTGAGGGAAAATCATTTCTTTGCTAAGCTGAAAAAGTGCGAGTTACGGATTTTAGAAGTGGGTTTTCTTGGCCACATCATCAATCCAGAGGGCATATCTCAGTAGATCCTAGCAAAGTCTCAAAGAGTTTTGGATTGGAAGAGGCCTTCCAATGTCAAAGAGGTGCGTAGTTTCCTTGGGTTGGCTGGCTACTATCGGCGTTTAGTGCAGGATTTCTCTATCATTGCCAAGCCACTTTATGGCCCGACTCGAGAAGGGATGAAATTCGGTGGATCGCAGAGTGTGAGCAGTTTACGCACTATGAAGGAGAAGTTAGTGACTGCTCCTGTTCTTACCCTTCCCGAGTCGGGAAGCGCTTCACGGTGTATTACGATGCTTCTCGGTTGGGACTTGGGTGTGTGCTCATGCAAGAGGGCAAGGTGATTGCTTATGCGTCGAGGCGGTTGAAAAGCACGAGTAGAACTATCCCACGCATGATCTTGAGCTAGCCGCCGTGGTGTTTGCATTGAAGATATGGAGGCATTACTCAGTGACGAGTCTTGTGACATTTTCACTGATCACAAGAGCCTCAAGTACATCTTTACTCAGAAAGATTTGAACTTGAGGCAGAGGAGGTGGCTAGAATTGATAAAGGATTATGACCTTACTATCCAAAGATCATCCGGGAAGGCAAATGTTGTGGCCGACGCTCTCGATGCAAGACAATGCCCCCTATTGTTGATTGTCTTGTTGCTGATTTTGAGCGTTTGGGGGTCTCCCATCGCTGCGGGGACCGTGCAAGCTGAAACTCGATTGATTCTTGAGTCGATTCCCGAGCGTGCAGGGAGGCACAAAGAAGATGACCGTTTGCTCCAAAGAAAGTAGGAACGCTTTGAGGATGGCAAGTCCGGAGACTTTACCATTGATGATGCGGGAGTTACGAGGTTTCAGGGCCGTGCATGCGTGCCTCGTAAATCTCAAGTGAAAGAAGACATTCGAAAGAAGCTCATCGCACCCGTACACGGTCCATCCTGGGAGACCAAGATGTACATGGACTTGAAGAAGAATTTACGGTGGAAAAGGATGAGAGTGGATATTGCCAAGTATGTGGCGTCTTGTGGGATCTGTCGAGAAGATCAAAGCTGAGCATAAGCGTCCCGCCGTCTGTTGCGGCCATTGGAGATTCTGTGTGGCCATGGGATGACATCTCCATGGATTTTGTGGTTGGTCTACCTCGTTCTCCACGAGGGAAGGATGCTATTTGGGTTGTGGTGGACCGTCTCGGCAAGAAGTCTGCGCATTTCATTCCTATCCGCACGACCAATTCTGCGGCGAGTTGGCTCCCATCTATGTGCGGGAGATTGTGAGACTGCATGGTGTACCTAAGACCATTATTTCGATCGATGCGAAGTTCGCCTCCAAGTTCGGGAGAGTTTGCAGAGTGCTTTGGAGTGCAGCTCGCCTTAGTACCGCTTTTCACCCTCAGACGGATGGGCAGTCTGAGCGTACCATCCAGGCGTTGGAAGACATGCTCGGGGCCTGTGTGATGGCTTGGAAAGGTAGCTGGGAGGATCATTTGCCTCTTGCGGAGTTTGCTTACAATAACGGCTATCATTCCAAAGATCCGGGCTGCTCCTTATGAGGTACTATATGGCGGAAGTGCAAATCGCCACTTTGTTGGGATGTAGTGGGCGAGAGAGCATTCTTGGACCGGATTGGGTTCAGCAGATCGCTGATCGCGTGGCGGAGGTACTGGCAGAACCTTCTCAGCCAGAGCGCATGTAAGAGCTATGCTGATGTGAGGCGGCGAGACTTGGAGTTTGAGGTGGGTGATAACGTACTCTTGCGAGTATCTCCCACCAAGGGTGTGGTGCGTTTTGGCACCAAAGGAAAGCTCAGTCCAAGGTATGTTGGGCCTTTTCCTATCATCGCCCGAGTTGGTAGGTTGGCCTATCGTCTGGGGCTACCGGAAGCTATGCAAGGTGTGCATAATGTGTTCCATGTCTCGATGTTGAGGAAATACTTGCATGATCCGGAGTTGGTGGTTCCATTGGAACCATTGGCGCTTGAGCAGGACCTCACCTTCGAGTCCCGTCCTGTGGATATTCTGGGGACTTCAGAGCGAGTGATGAAGAACAGGACGCTTAAGTTTGTCAAGGTCCTGTGGTCACATCAGACCGAGAGAGAAGCGACTTGGGAGCTGGAATCTCGCATGCGCGAGAAGTATCCCGAACTTTTCACCTCAGGTATGTGATGTGAAAACCTAGCTATCTTTGGTTTTGCTGGGTTGCGTGTTGGTGCGTTTAGATTCGAGGTCGAATCCTGTTGAAGGGGGGAAGAATGTGACACCACGGAGTGTCATAACTTTATTTTACGTGCTTGATATGGTTAAAAACAGTATGAAATGTGGAATTAAGGTTAAAACTATAGGTTATGGAGGTTAATAGCTTTTCCGGGCCGTTTCCGGGCCGTTTTCGGGGTTTTGGGCCTTCCCGGGGGAGTTTTGGGCCTTGGTGGGCTTTGGTGGGATGGATTAGGTCTCCGTAACGGACTAGAATTGGGTGTGGGGGCTGGTAAAAGGGTTTCCCTGCCCCTTTGGGGCGTCCACCCTGCTGCCTTTGCGCCTTGAGGCCTTGGTGCGCCCCCCTCACCTCCCCCACTTGCCAAGCCCTAGCCGCCCCTTCCCTTTGAGCCTTGCGCCTCCCCCTTGCTCTCCTCCATTGCCCCACCTCTCCACCACCTCTCCTCCACCCCCTTGCTGCCCTAGGGTGGTCTCCACACCTCTGCACCTTGTGGATCCATCCGTTGGAGCGAGGAGCGAGGAGCGATCCGCGAGGAGATCTATTGGAGATTCGTTCGTTGGGCAAAGGTATGATCATGGGGATCCTTGGGTTTGATCTAGGTACTGTTCTTAGGGTGTTTATGAAGTTTTTAGATCAATTGGTGGTGCTGGGTTGGAGTTCTTTGGGTTAGATCTAGACGTTGCCACGTTTCTGTTTTCGGGCAGATTGAGCAGTCGGGCTAGGGTTCGAGTTTTCGTCGATTTAGAATCCGAATCTGTCCGTACAGACTTAATAGAAGTTGTAGATAATTTAATTTTCTTTCCGTGGACATAAAGCACGTTAAAATCCGATCATCTGTTTGAAAGTTATGGCCGTTTTACCAAGCGTGTTAAAATCTGTGATGCAATTAGAACAGATCGTAGTAATCTGTAGATTAAACAATTTTAGAGTCCGAATCAGTCTTTCCGTATAACTAGAAAAAGGTAGGAAATTTCCTAAGCTTCGCGATGGTGTACTCATTTAATCGATTTGGAGTCCCAGAACTCAAGTTATGGCCTTTGCAAGGCTGCTGTCCCGCCGGGACAGAACCTCTGTTTTAGGTTTTGCGAGTAGCGGGCAATGTCGGGTGAGATGGGGATTTGTTTACTGTTTTGTGGGCATTATTGAGAGTATGTGATGCCGTTGTGCAGGTGGTGTGACCCCGGGGGTGCCCTCTACTTCCCACAATCCCGTCGCCCACGGTTGAGGCAAGTGTGTTGTAATGAATAGCGGAATTGTAGGTTGCTTGTGGAGATTAGATGAAAGATTGAATACTTGCTATGATCACTTGCCATGCTTGCTGTTTTCCAATGATATATTGAGTATGATTATCATGATTCGATGCCATGTGTTAATATTTGTCATGATGAGATGCCATATGTTTATGTACATGTGAAATATGATAATTGGCATAGTTGCATGCATGACATGAGATAGGGCGAGGCGGTGAGAAAGTCATAACTAGTCCGGCAAGGTCGGTGAGAAAGTTATGACTAGTCCGGAACACCATTGAGTAAGACCTACATCGTGATTCCATCCACGTGGTGAATGGAAGCGATGAGTAGGCACCCTCCATCTTCGGGATGGAAGGGGGGAAAAGGGTGCACACCGACGGGTGTGTACTCAACCATACCGGTATGAGTTTCCAAGGAGACATGAGCATTGCATTACATCTCATACATATTGATGATGACAATGTTAAGTGTTTATGAATAAGATGATTTACATGAAGGGAGATGCTATTGCCATATTGTTGTTCTTGTTGTCCATTGCAATATGCTTGCTGAGTTTCGAACTCACGCTTGTGTTTTTTATTATTGTTTTAGGTACCATGAGAACGGCATGCGGGAAAAGGGAATAGACACACGCCCACACGTTGCTTCACCTTAATGTTTCCCCAAGTCAATTCTTTTAGATTGATAATAAATTGCGTGTGATGGTCATTAAATTAAGGCTTAGCTTGGTTAATGAGAGTTTTATTGTTTGTTTGACACTTGGAACTTTAAGTGCTAAATGTTAGTCTTTTATTGTCGTTAAGACTCTATTTATTGTTGTTTTAGATGTTTCCCTTATTGCCATATAATGCTATATCGTTGTTGCTCCTTAAATTCATGATAAAACAAAGGAGGTGCTGCCGAAATCTCGGTTTTTAGCCTATGCGCCTTTGCTGGAATTTTATGTTAAATATGATATTTGGATGTTGTTTAGCTTATGTTTGGTAGCATTCGGGCATATTAAATGCCGGGGTGTTACAAGCAATGACGTCACCAATGGGTCCCACCTGTCAAGACCGCGGGTCGAGCCTCACCGACGCCGCCAAAGGACGCCACCCGAGGGGACCTACCGTCAATGACATGGAGCCGTGGACCGAGTCCACGGTGGACCAAGCCGAACCGTGGGCTGAGCCCATGGACCGGCTGATGTCAGCCAGCCAATCAGAGGCTGACGCGTGTCACTGCTGACGCAATAATTGATTTTTCGAAAAAGAAAATGATTTAATAATTGGTTTAATATTTGATTTGAATTTCAAAACTTCAAACGCTTATAATTTTTGCGTTTCAACTTCGATTTGAACGATTCAAATTTCTAAAAATTCATAAAAATCAGATCTACTTAAATATGAATTTTAAATAATTTTTGGACTAAAATCTTTCTCTGTAATATTATTAAATTGATTATTTAAACTTTGAATAATCATAACTTTTGCGTTTTAACTCCGATTTGAGCGATTCCAGTTTCTAAAAATTCATAAAATTATGTTCTCTCTGTTTATGGATTTTATTTGGATGTTTGAACACTTTTTGCCTATTGTTTATTCGTGTGTTGCTATTTGCACGCTTTACAAGTAGACGTTGAAGTGCCCGAAGGCTTCGAAGGAGAAGTGTTGACTCAGGATCCCGCTCAAGACCAAGAACAAGTACTCTTTGAAGGCAAGTTATGCTTTGACCATGTTGAACCCATTTTTGAAATTAGTTTGATTTAAACTATTGCATGCTAGTTGAAGTAATAAATGCTTTAATTACTTTTGGGGAATTAGATAAATGCCAAATTGCCTTATGACACCTTGGTTAAATAATTGTATGCCATGACCCCTTGTCACCCTAGTTGTGGTTTATATAGTTGGACATTATTAATTTGCCAACATGGGTAGTTAGACCGTTGTAGTCCAATGCTTAGACCTGCCACGTACACGTGACATGATTTTGGATAATCAAATGCTAATGTGGACTTAACGAGATATGGAACTTGTTTTGGAAAAAGTGTCATGTGTTGTTGATGATGTTGATGGCACGTGGTGCATGGTAATCAACTGGGGTTTGACAAATGAATTTGGACCGGGGCATGTGGCAAGTAATGATCAGGTGGGCCAGGTATGGCATTGGGAAGGATGATTTGGTTCTTTGGGTAGTCTTGCCCTGGTCAGCTTAAGGACTTAACCTTGCAAGCCTTTGAACTGAGTCAATCGTGCAACCACATGTCCGTAATGGGACGGACCTAGTTGACTAAGTTACTAATAACTTGCTTGTGGTACCTCGGGGTGTCAACTACACCCTTTGTGTAGCTTGAAAAGGGCGTGCAGTCTTGAGAGGCTTGGTACCATCCAACGGTATGTCGGTCCCATACTTCGCCTTTGCTAAGGGAAGGGATGGTGTAAGGCAAAAACCGGGGAGGTTCACTTGTGTAGTTAGCGGTTTCCGAAAGGCTTTGTTACGGACACTCGCCTTTGTGGTGTTTGACTGTATCTTGTGGGCAAAGTGCATAACCTCTGCAGAGTGTAAATCTATTCGAATAGCCGTATCCACGGTATTGGACATCGCTCGGGAATTACAGTCAAGGGTTAGACTTTCATAAAAATAACTTGGATTTGGAAAAAGGTTTTGGGTTAATGGATAACAGAGATGGAAATGTGAACTAGGAATGGGGAGGATGTTTATTTAACTCTTGGAAAAGTTATTGGTATTATATACATGTCTTTACTGCTTTCGAATCTATTTACGATACATGTTAAATGCTGTTTACTGCAAATGAACCATGAGCTATTCCTTGTACCAAGCCATGCATGTAGTATATTAGTTTGCATTCTGTGCATGACTTGCTGAGTACCAAGTACTCACCCTTGCCATAAAACAACATCTGTTGAAGAGGAATCCACACCAGCTTTGGAGGAGGAGATCCAGGAGGAACCGACTAACTAGGGGGCGAGTCCAGTCAGTTGCCTGTGGCATATTGGTTGGCGCTACGCGTTTTCTTTATATTCCGCTGCAAGATTTTATTTGAATAAGTTTTGCCCTGCGAGGCGTATTTTGTAACTTGACCATAAGGTCGAGTAACCAGCTATAAGTCCTTTCAATAAAGTACTTTTATATTACGTTGAGTATGATTGTGATATTTACCAACGTTGAGACTGTGTGCACTAGCTTGATTCCTGGACTAGTGCTGAATACACAGAGGGTCCGGATTTGCAAATTCGGGTCCCGACAATCCTCAAGGCTCTATCGGCACGGTAAGACATTGCAAACGCCTCCATGGACCATGAGAATGCTTAACCATCAATTAATTGAACCCCTAAATGTCTAATTTGCCGTCGCACCAAGTCCGGCCGTGAACCGCCGCCGTCGCCTGTCGCGGGACTAACCGGTCGCCGTCGATCTCCTTTTCAACTGTCCCTGAGACTCACCTTGAGGTCCTGGATCTCCTCGTGAGACCCACTCCCCCGCTCCGGCCTTGTCTCGCCGCCGGCGAGCTCGAAGCTGCGAGCCTCTGCTTTGAGTCGCTGGTCGCTGGGACCCAAGCGTCAGGGACACGCACACCACCTTCCTCCCACTGACTAGCTGGGTCCATTAGTCAGCCACCGCGCACCCGCGCGCACTCAAGGAACCCAGGCACTGGCAACTGGGCCCCACCCGCCAGTGACTTAGCCCGGTTCGAATGAATCCAACGCGCGAAATTGAGGGAATGCGCTTTCATGCATTGAAAGCGTATTTTACAATTTTCCTGGATTTATTCAAACCGAGCACTTTTAAACATGTATAACTTTTAATCTACAAGGCCAAATCGAGTGAAACCAGTTTCTAAATTCTTTATAAATCCTCTAGTTTCATAATATGCAAAAACATTTGAAACTTGTTTAGGAATTTAAATCTATTTTGAATTTTAAAGTTTGAAATTTGAATATGTTCCATGTAGGATTTTTGCAAACTAAGTCCAAATTGAGTAAAACCAATTTTGTTTGAATCCTTATGTCAAGTAATGTCCAAATATGTGATTAGATTCAAAGTTGAAGTTGAATTGTGAAATTTTCCTATTAGGATTCAATTTAATGCATAAATTTGATATAATTGCTATAACTTACTCAAAAATGGTCCAAAATGAATGAAACTTGTTTATTTGTGCTCATTACACTAATTAGGATCAGATGGTAAGATGAAAGTTAGGGTGCACCATGTACTTTCATTAAAGTAGAGGGGTTGTGGTGTGAAAACACGTTTGTGCGTGGGAGATGAAGAGGGTTCTAGAGACTGGTACCGTTTTCTTCTGGAGAGTGGTTGGAATAAGGAGTGCGAGACCGTTTTCTTTCATGGTCTATTTGGGAATTGAAGTGAAGGTGGAACCGTGAGAGGTTGCACTCTGTTGAGCTAAATCAACATTTTCTCGCTAGTGTTGGTTTTGAGAACTCGCTTGTCGCTTATTCCTGGCTTTGAGTCTTTGTGTGAATGTTTTGTGTTGCAAAGAAGTCTTTTGTCCCTTGGGGACTTTGTTGTTGATTTTGGTGTGTCTTAGATTCTGGGACGAATCCTTTTAAGGTGGGGAGATTGTGATGCCCTAGAATTTGAGAGCGATCCTAGGGTTTTCTTTCTTGGTTGTTAGGAAAGAAAGAGGGTTTTGTCGGGAATGAAATAATTGAAGATTATGCGGCAATTTAATATTAAAAATTGGAGTTTTGGGCTAGTTTCCGCTGGCCGAGGCAACCTGGGCCTGGGCCGGGAATTCCTTTTCCCCTCTCCTCCCCATGCCTTGCGGGCCGGCCCACTCCCCTTTAAGTGGCGCCTACCCCCAAACCCGAAGGCACCTCCCTTCCTCCCCCCTAGCAGCCGCACCCCCTCCTCTTCCTCCCCTGCATGGTGGCTCAAGATCCACCGCGAAACGCGAAGGAGAAAACGAGAAGAGGATCCGTGGAGGCGAGGAGGACGAACAGATTTCCGTTACGGGGATCGTCGCGCGTTCTTCGTGGGTTCGCAAGGGGGAACTCAAGTTAAAATTCCCAATCTTTTACCCCTGTTCTACCTAGGGATTAGGAGTGTATTAGATCTGGTGGTGAGTGGTTTGGATGGATCTTGATGGGGGAGAAGGGTAGATGTTCACGTGGTGCTGTTTTCGGAAGGGAAGATTGTGCAGCGCGGATTGTTTCGCGTTTTATGTGGAATAGATGATTTTTCCTGAAAAAACCTATAACTAGAAAGTTGTAGATAACGTCGCGACCTAGCTTATTTATTTTTTTCAGAATTTTTGGGGCGTCGGTTTGAGAGTTATCGCTGTTGGAAGATGACGAACAGAATCTGGAAACAGATTTCGTCCACTGTGTTGGATGGTTGTTTAGGCATATTTAACAGTGGAATTGAAATTTGTGACCTTCATGAAAGTTGTAGATCTCTTCAATATATAGCTACTGTAATTTTTTTGTATTTTTATGAATAGTAGAAAAAAAGATACAAAATTGGGAAGAGAGGGTGCTGCTGTTCGATTCGGACAGATCGGGGTTTTTGGCGTTTAAATGGGAACGGGGAGTAGGAAGCGTGTGTTTGAATTGTGTGATGAATTGTGATGTTGCTATGTACTGAAATAATGTTTGTTCAGGTGGTGCCACTGCTGGGCGTAATTAGGTTCATCGTCCACGTCGGTAAAGGCAAGTGGAAGTAGTTGTATTGTTAAGCTATACATTGCTGTTTACTTTGCCTTCATTATAAACTCCAATTACAGCAATCATACATGGTTTAATCACTTGCTTTGAGGTAAGGTGAAGAAGGATATTGTTTACCGGATGAATTGTCTAAACATTTCATCTCTATGATATTTGTTTTCTATCCATGCTATATGATGATATGCAAACATGTGGACTCAGTGGGAGGAGTTATGAATGAATTCATGCATGAAGCATTAACTGCATAATCATGCATTGGAAGTTTGTCGACGCCTTGACATGCGCGATCGTGCAGTACAACACCGTGTGTTCCCGAGAAAGGGCACGGTGAGGAGGAACATGGCATAAGCATGTGCATCAATCATATGCATTTTATCAAGTGGTGTGGACTCTTTGATGTGGTATTGTATATGAGGAATGTGGACTCTTTGATGTGGTATTGTATATGAGGAATGTGGAATGATAGATATATGGTGGATGTTTTATTTGTATTAGTTGTTCCGCTTCTTGAGATTACCCAATCTCACTACTTGTCGCTTTGATGTTTTCGGTAGCGCACGTGAGTCGTAAGCATGAAGGGTGGGCTAGCAACACAATAAATTTTCTGTTGTCATCACGACTCACATGATCTAGTGTTTTAAATAATTCATTAGTTGGATGCAATTTTATTTCATTTAGACCTATTGTTGTTCCCTTTAAACTTGTTCTCATTTATGGTTGTCCCTTTATAGATGTGTTTTATTTATGGTTAATACCTGGTTGAATTAGAATCGTTGTCTCTAGTTTTGATGTCATGATATTATTCCTATTCGAATTGCTTCCGTACTATCCTGTTTTATGGGAAATGCTGTCGATCTGTTCTTGTACAACAGTTTAGATTTATGGGGTGTTACATGTTTTCAGTCCAAGATAACCGTACAGCCACAAGTACTGAAATGGGACAGTCTTAACCTATTAAAGTTATTTGAAACTAGCTTTGCACATTGGTAGGCAGTTGTAGCACGGGCATTCCGGATATAGGTTTGCTCGAGGGAGGTGTCATCACCGAGGTGTTGGCATCTGCCGTTGTAACGGTGTACGCCTGGCTATGAATTTGGGGCTGTTACTATTATTCCTTGTGGGTCACTGACTCCGGAATTTCTATTCCTAGTGGGTCACTGACTCCGGAATTTCTATTCCTGGTGGGTCACTGACTCCGGAATCACTTTTACCTTTTTAGCTTCCATCATAGTCAGGAGTAACGTCATTGGGCTAGTGCAAAGTTAAGGTTCAAGTAATCGAACGGTTTCGTTATGAACTCCCCGCGGACATACCAAAGGAAGTGTGTCTTATAGCTTGCAAAAAGGGAGAACATATCTTGTGGGTAAAGCTGTACAAACTCTGCAGAGTCTAAACCTAATCGATTAGCCGCGCTCTCGGTCATGAGCACTTGGTAAAGTCATCACATAGTTAATTGTTTTCTATCTTTGAAAAACCTGTTTAAATGGTTTGGAAATGATTCATATCCGTTAAGATGTCACTTATTGTTATATTGAATTATTAAGGCCATGGAGGGTCTTGTTCATTATCCTACTCACAAAAGGGCCGTGAGTAGATTGTTATCATCTATCTCATTATCTGTTATTTCAAGTACTAATAAATTGTTCAAATTCTATTTACGCTTTCCATTACTATTCAGTAATACTTCATTCAAATTTTTGCTTTCCGCAAAACAACCGTAGAAACCCACTTTCCTTTCAGCTTGCATATATTCTAGAATTTGCAAACACTACAAAGTCTTGCGAGTACCAATGTACTCAACTTGCTTCAACAATGATTTTAGGTGATGAGCAAGAGTATTCCGTTGACGATAACAATAATCAAGATCTCGTAATTTATGGCGACGACTGTTCTCTCTAGGTTCATCTCGTCGGTTTCCTGTGGAGTTTTGGGTTTAGTAGGCAAACAATGAGACGTGATTTTATTATTGCTGCTTTTGGTATTGTAATGAACTCTCAGTGTAATAAAAGTTGAACTTTTGTATGGCTGTAATTCCGAATTGTGGTTGTGCGTGCCAGCCACTGATCATGGGAATGGCACAGTATGCACGTTAGAGCCTCGTCTTTATGTTACACTGTGGCATAAAAGTGAGGGTCTCACAGTTTGGTATCAGAGCCATGCAGACTGTAGGCGAACCTTAGATAGAATGGACGATAGTATAATTTAAAAACTTCAAAGTAGACAAATTTTATGATCAGAAATATTAAATTCGCTATATCTGATATTAATCTCCCCTTAATATAACCATTGGAAATGCTCTTATTACATTATTATGTATAAACCTTTTTCCTTTCAAAATTTATATTTACTTTGTGTTAAAATATTAATTTCTTATCAAATTTCAGATGGACAAGATTTTGCCTTTCCATGATTCCAACCGTCGGGAGGATGATGGAATGATGGGAGTCCTGGCTCGGTTAATGGATTACGCTGGTTACGAGGAGAACCCTCGTTATATCGTATTCCATGCCATACTTAGCCAGTCGACAGTGGAGTACACCGCATGACTCCATATCCCTGCACGAGCTCTTTATGACGAAGGAGAACGTTCTTTTGAAGGCTTTGGTTCAACCATGACGGATGCAATGAATGAGGCCGCCTATACGGCTATCGTTCGACTCCGCCATGCCCTTTCAGAACTTGGCCCAACATATCGCCTTTATCCTTGTCGCCCACCTATTGGAGGAACTTTCTACACTAGTCCTGATGGAATCCGCAATAAGAGCCTTCATCATCTTGTAGATTTTACAAACGCTTCCGATAAACACCACCGCTCGTTGGCAGCAGAGTTGGTCCAAGCTCGCCGTCGAATAGCGCACCTCGAGGGGACCATTGCTTCTTATGAAGCATTAGGGCTTGCCCCACAGCCAGTGTCAAATCCGCAGCCCGAGGTTCCCTATACTCAAAAAAATACTATACCGACGAACCTACTAGCACCCATCAACCATTACCAGGAGGCTAATCCCACTATCTCCATACAAAGCTCTTCGAATTTACCCCAGGACCTAGGACCTGGTAATGACGCTTGGGCATTAGGCGATTTAGTGTAAGTCGCTAGGGTTAGAAGGATCACTAGTTACCCTATCAATATGTAGTAGTGGAGGACAAGCGGGTCTTTTTGTTGTAAAAATTATATGGTTTGAATAAAGAGCTTTTGCTGTATTTTGAGTGTGCTTTTGGTTCCTTCTCGTGATTGTTTAATGTTTTATTACGTTTTCACGATGATGTGATTCTTTGTATTAACAATATAACATAACAACACATCACGCACCTTCCTTTTAAATGAATTTCTTTAAGATTAATAAAATTGTAAGGAATGAAATGTTGCCTTGTGACCAATAGAGATTGAATTGAATCTTCCAAATTGCTAGCTTGACCATCTAATCAATATATTACCTTCTCATTGGAATTGAAATTTCAGGATGCCTGTAACTAGATCTCTTCGCGGGATCCTGGAAAGTGAAGCTTCACAGGAGCCATTGCCTCCACGTGATATGCTTCCTACTCCAGCACAACCCAATCCAATGCATCCTTCTACAAGAGCTTCATCCTCTCGTCAAGTTCCAGATCCACCACATCCAAACCTAAATCCAAATCCTAATCAGCAAGGTGGAATTCCGGAGGAGCAATTGCCAGGTCCACCGACCATGGCACAAGTTTTGGCGATGATCGAACAAAATCGCCAGACTCATACTCTTCTTCTGCAACAACTGGTTCAGAACACTTCTAATCAAGGAGCCCGTGGTGGTGGTGCCCCACAATCCAAGCTGATTGAGTTTCTGAAGACTCGGCCTCCTACTTTCTCCACTGCCGCTGATCCATTGGACGCAGATGACTGGCTGCGTTCGGTGGAAAGCAAACTGAACATTGCACAGTGCAATGATCGGGAGAAAGTTTTGTATGCTTCCTACCAGTTGAGTGGAGTTGCGGCCTCCTGGTGGGAAAACTACCAAGCTATACTTCCAATGGAGCAGATCTCTTGGGATGCCTTTAAAGATGTTTTTCGTCGAACCCATATCCCTTCCAGCCTGGTAGACGTGAAAAGGCGAGAATTCCTTGACCTTCGTCAGGGAAATCAGACGGTGATGGAATATCTTCATCGCTTTAACTATCTATCCTGTTATGCCCCGTGTGAAGTTACCCCCGAAACGCGCAAGCTAGAACGCTTCCGGGATAACTTCAATGATGAAGTCAAATGTGCGTTAGCTGCTGTCGACATTGATGACTTCCAAACTTTGGTGAACAAGGCAATTCGAGTGGAGAATAGCACTCGAGCTGCCATGGAATCACGAAAGAGAAAATGGATGGCCCATAAGAATGCCAGTGCTGGATCATCTAGGCCTCGCCCTGCACCTCAGGGCAATGTGCGACCACCTGCTCCGTCACCGCAACAAAGGCGCCAAGGTCCTGCTCCTCGACCTCGGCAGCCTTTGGCACGCCCGACGAACCCTACTGGAGCACGTCCTACCGGAGCAGCAACCCAAACTCCAAATGTCACATGCTTCAAGTGCAAACAGCTTGGGCATTATGCTAATAATTGCCCAAACAAGGGAGTCCCTCAGCGACCCCCTAGTCGTCCTCAAGGATCCGGAGGACAACAAGCCGGAAGACCAGCTCAAGCCGCAATCCAAGGACGTTTACATCATGTGACGGCAGAAGAAGAAACTGAAGCACCAGACGTGGTTCTGGGTATGTTTTCCGTCCATTCCTTTCCCACTTTGGTGTTATTCGATTCCGGTGCATCTCATTCCTTTATATCCAAAAAGTTCGTAGAAACACATCAAATCCAAACAGATCTATTACCTGTTCCTATGATAATCTACTCCCCAGGAGCAAAATGAGAACCACTAAAATGTGTCCTAAGGTTAGCATTACAATAAATGAAGTTTTATTTTATGCTGATCTTATCCTTATAAAAACCCCAGGATTAGACATCATTGTTGGTATGGATTGGTTAGCAAAGAATACAGGACGGATAGATTGTGCTAATAGATCCATATCTCTTATCAATCCTGAAGGAGTTAAAGTGAATTTTAGTTCTACCCAAAATCTTTCCGAATCAAGAACTTGTCTCAATACAATGGTATTAGAAAAGATTCAATCTGTTCCTGTAGTTTCCAACTTTCCTGATGTATTTCCAGAAGAATTGCTAGGTTTACCACCAGATCGTGACATAGAATTCGCCATTGATCTTATACCTGGTACAGCTCCAATTGCTAAACGCCCTTATCGAATGCCACCAAATGAGTTAGTAGAACTCAAAAAGCAAATTCAAGAACAGTTAGACAAAAAGTTTATTCGACCGAGTACTTCCCCTTGGGGTAGCCCAGTCCTCTTTGTCAGTAAAAAGGACGGTAGTCTACGCATGTGTGTGGATTATCGTGCTCTCAATGATGTTACTATCAAAAATAAATATCCTTTACCCTGAATTGATGATCTGTTCGATCAATTAACCGGTGCCCAAATCTTCTCCAAAATTGATCTCAGACATGGATATTATCAGTTAAAAATCCGACCGGAGGATATTCCCAAAACAACCTTTACCACTCATTACGGCTTATACGAATATGTCGTAATGTCCTTGGGACTTACAAATGCTCCAGCTAGCTTTATGAGCTTAATGAATAAAGTCTTTATGGAATATCTTGATAAGTTCGTAGTGGTATTCATAGATGATATCCTCATCTATTCCAAAAATGAAGAAGATCATACCCAACATCTGCACATGGTACTTGAGAAACTCCGAGAACACAAGTTATATGCCAAATTTGAGAAATGTGAATTTTGGTTGAAGGAAGTTGCATTCCTCGGGCATATTCTTTCTAAAGGTGGAATTTCTGTTGATTCCAGCAAAGTTCAAACAGTCCAAAACTGGGAGCAACCAAAATCTGTCCCTCAAATTCGAAGTTTTCTCGGTTTAGCGGGATATTATCGCCGCTTTATCGAAAACTTCTCCAAAATTGCTAAACCATTGACTCAGCTCTTAAAGAAAGAAAAGAAATTCGAATGGACTCCAGAATGTGAAGTAAGTTTTCTGGAATTAAAGAAACGGTTAACCACAGCCCAGTGCTGGTGTTACCCGACATCCATAAGAGCTTCGATGTTTATTGCGATGCCTCACGCAATGGTCTTGGTTGCGTGTTGATGCAAGAAATGAAAGTCGTAGCTTATGCTTCTCGTCAGCTTCGGCCTCATGAACTCAATTATCCAACTCATGATCTGGAGCTAGCTGCAGTAGTGCATGCCCTAAAAATCTGGCATCACTACCTTATTGGAAACAAGTGTAACATCTACACGCACTACTACAGAATAGGTCATCACAATCGGTTCTTTTTCGTCATCACTATCGGTTTTGATAGCGATACAAAGTCCAACGACAGTGATAAACAGGCTCTATCACAGTCAGTTCTCACCCGACAGTAATAATCTATTATCACAGTCGGTTCCTAACTAGAACCGACACAGATAAGGGGTCATCTCAGTCGGTTCCCAACTAGAACCGGCACAAATTACCCACTCATCTGTGTCGGTTCTAGGTGGGAACTGACACAAATTACCCCCTCATCTGTGTCGGTTCTAGGTGGGAACCGATACAGATGTGTCATATGATGCTTTTAACACAACACGAGGATTTCCCAGGTCCTCTCTATCGCCGATTTTAACACAATACAGGCAATTCCCGAGAGGTCACCCATCCTAGCACTACTCTCGCCCAAGCACGCTTAACTTCAAAGTTCGTATATGGTCTGGTACTATAGTGTTAGTATGATCGCAACTGAAATATAACACGTCCCCTTCCCTTTAACCTCACAGAGCACCCGAGCATCGATTTTAATATTCTCGTACTCCAAACACGGGTTGAGCATATATATATAGCAGAGTTATCTATGATCACAAAGAATACGGTTTGGAGCACACGAAAAAGCAAAAAAGAGAGACTGAAAAGGCTACAAAACTTCGGAGGCCGTTTTGAGGCCCTAAACGATGTTTTTTTTGGAATTCGGATTTTCTCGCACACACGCGCTCGCCCAAAAGTTCAAGAAGAGAGACTGAAAAGGCTACAAAACTTCGGAGGCCGTTTTGAGGCCCTAAACGATGTTTTTTTTGGAATTCGGATTTTCTCGCACACACGCGCTCGCCCAAAAGTTCAAGATCCAACCATCTGATTTTCCCACACTTATCATTTTCGGGTGCAACTTTTCATTATCTTTTCAACGAGCCAAAGAACGTCCCGATCGGAGTTACGAGTCAAAAGTTATAGCTGTTTTACCAAACATACTCAGATGAGGGACATCTCCTTATCTGTGTTGGTTATAACTTAAATATTTTTACAGCTTTGAGTTGCTTATAACCTCATAATTCCAACAAAATTTGTTTCATTAAATTTGGAGTTCATTTATTCAAATTCTACAAAATAGCATGCATGTTTTAACCTAATCTTTAAATTCAAATCTGAATTTTAAACAGAGGTAAAACATACAGTATTTTTGCATATTTCGAATCTACAGGATTAAACATGGATTTAGAAATTTATTTCATAATTTTTGGATTTAAAACGTGAAAGTTATGTGAATTTGAATTTAGACACTGATTTTTGTCATCAGTGTCGGTTCTAGCCCAAAACCGACATTGTTGACGCGCGATCATCAATGTCGGTTCTTGCCTGAATCGATCGTGATGAGGGTGCACCTCATCGATGTTTCAGCCCGGGGCAAGAACCGACACTATTAACATACAATCATCACTTTCTTTTATAGCCGACAACCGACTGTGACGAGGGTGCTCCTCATCAGTGTCGGTTCTAGCCCAGAACCGATACTATTAACATACTATCATCGCGTTTCGGTTCTAGACTAGAACCGACTGTGATGAGGGTGCTCCTCATCAGTGTCGGTTCTAGCCAAGAATCGACACTGACGAGTGCCCCTCATAACTATCGGTTCTAAGCTACAACCTTTAATCGTTGACCACGTTTCTAAAAATGATTGGTTACGTACACATATCACAATCGGTTTTTCCATCACAAATTAGGAACGGACACAGATGAAGCGATAGTGATGTACCATTCTGTAGTAGTGACGGATCATAAGAGTTTAAAGTACTTCTTTACCCAGCCAGATCTTAATCTGCGACAAAGAAGATGGCTAGAGCTAATAAAGGATTACGACCTTAGTATTCATTACCATCCTGGTAAAGCTAATGTCGTAGCAGATGCTCTAAGCCGTAAACTTCATTGTATGATGGTGTCAGCGTACACTGATCAATCTGAATTAGTAAAGGAGTTTCAGAAACTTAATTTGGGAATTGTTGAAAAAGGATTTGTTGCTAATCTTCAAATGCAACCAAATCTGAAAACCCAAATTAAGATAGCTCAATCCAAAGATGAAGCGATATTAAAAATCCGAGAAGATTTGAGACAAGGCAAAGAATTGGAATTTTCAGAAGATTCGGATGGTATACTCCAATTCAAGAATCGAATCTATGTCCCTAGTAATCTAGAAATCAAGAATCTGATCTTGAGTGAAGCTCATGAATCACCTCTTTCTATCCATCCGGGTAGTACAAAAATGTATCAAGATCTGAAGCGGGAATATTGGTGGCCCAGCATGAAAAAGGAAATCGCCGAGTATATCGCAAAGTGTGATATATGTCAGCGAGTAAAAGCCAAGCATCAACGTCCTGCTGGTCTTTTTCATCCTCTCAAGATTCCAAAATGGAAATGGGATGATATAAGTATGGATTTCATTACTGGTCTACCGAGGACCAGGAAAGGGCATGATTCTATTTGGGTTATCATTGATCGATTAACCAAAGTTTCCCATTTCATACCAGTCAAAACCACTCACCCCGGAGACAAACTCGCGGAGTTGTATCTTGAAAACATTGTTCGTCTTCACGGAGTTCCCAAGACAATTATATCTGATCGTGGATCTCAATTCACATCTTGTTTCTGGGAAAGTTTGCATACACTGTTAGGGACAAAGCTGAATTTCAGTACGGCTTATCATCCCCAAACAGATGGGCAAACTGAGCAGACCAACCAAACTTTAGAGGACATGCTGAGAGCTTGTGTGCTGTCTTATGGCATGAATTGGGAGAAGAGTTTGCCCTTTGCTGAATTCTCCTATAATAATAGCTTTCAAGCCAGTCTTCAAATATCCCCTTTTGAAGCACTTTATGGAAGGAAGTGCCGAACCCCTCTCTTTTGGTCTGAAACTGGAGAAAGGAATTTCTTCGGCCCAGATATTATCCAAGAAGCCCAAGAGCAAGTTGATATGATTAGAAGTCGACTCAAGGAAGTCAATCACATCAGAAGAGTTACGCCGACAATCGTCGACGTGATTTAAGTTTCGTAGTCGGAGATCATGTCTATTTGAAAGTTTCCCCTCTTTGTGGAGTTCGTCGTTTCCAAATCCGCGGGAAACTAGCCCCTCGATATATCGGACCATACCCAATTATCGAAAAGATGGGAGAAATGGCATATAAGTTGGAATTGCCGCCCCGTTTGTCGGAAGTTCATAATGTCTTTCATGTATCTCAACTCAAGAAGTGTCTTCGTGTGCCAACTGATCTTCCTAATCTCGACGATCTCGATCTGCAACCCGATCTATCTTATCGAGAGCGTCCTATTCGCATTCTTGAAGAAACCGAGCGACATACAAGGAACAAAATCCATAGGATGTTGAAAGTTCAGTGGAGTAATCATACCGAGGAAGAAGCCACGTGGGAGCGTGAAGATCATCTCATGAATGAGTTTCCAGACTTCTTCTAGATTTCCTTAGCCCTCGCAAATCTCGAGGACGAGATTTTTTGTAAGGAGGGTAGATCTGTAACATCCACAAATTTATAAAAGTCAAAAATCCAATATTAAAATGTGAACTCATTTTATTGTTGCATTTTATGCTTGATGTGTGCAAATTATTGATTTTGTTGAGTGATTTAGTGATTAGTGGAATGAAATGAAATGAAAGAAGGAAAAAGAGAAAATATCAATTGGTAAAATGGTAAGAAATGAAAATTTTCCTTATTAAATTTTACACTTGACCTTGGAAAGCCCTAGAATCATCCTTAGCTGGTCAAGAGACCATGTGAAGGTATTTAAGTATTGAGAAAACCATTTTAAATTAGCATCTCTATCTCTGTCCAGACCAATGTTGGAATTTTGGAGAAAAACGTATTTCACTTTAAACCTTAGGATTTTTACCCTGTAATCTTGGCTACCTTAACTTCGTCCACAAAAATCTGCAAAAATTTATAAGTAGTTTAACTATTTATTTCCAATTAAACAACACAGATTTGGA
The DNA here is from genome assembly GCA_036346355.1 of Rhipidocladum racemiflorum. Taxonomy (NCBI): domain Eukaryota; kingdom Viridiplantae; phylum Streptophyta; class Magnoliopsida; order Poales; family Poaceae; genus Rhipidocladum; species Rhipidocladum racemiflorum. Next base: position 57,757,873 of record CM070583.1, read on the forward strand.
ATTCTGCAGAAACCAGTAAAAGAATTTTTGAACAATAAATGTTATGATTTTAGCTCTGAAATTTTTATGGTAGATCCCTGGTAAAGAACCACACTCTCAATAAAAGTTTAAAAAATTAATATGTTAGTTTATATCTATAATCAAATCAAAAACCGAGTTGAATTTTCTGTGTCTTTGGCATTGTAAGAATTTTAATAAAATATCTAGAATAGATAATTACTCGAAATTTTTACTATAGGTAAATATCTTGTTCAGGATTCAGAGATAAAAGTTTCAAAAATATTTAGCTAGGATAATTGCCCTGATTAAATGCATCTTTGGTGAGCTGCCAAATGCATTGAACCCTTTTCCCTCTCTCCTTTGGCTGACATGTGGGCCTAGGCCATTAATGCGCGCCAGACCAGCCCCCTGCACCCATTTCCCTGACTGACTGGTGGACCCTTTATCCCTTGGGACCCAACCTGGCCGGAGTACCCCACTCCCTTTTCTGTTTCACTGGCATCTGGGCCCCTTTCCTGAGCCGGTCCGCCTGTCATCCTCTTGCTCCACCTCTCTTTGCCTCTCTCTGTCAAATGGAACCAGGGCCCACTCGTCAGAGCCTTCTCCTACCTCCTACTCCCTCCCTGCTCGCGTGTGGCCAAAAGAACCCTGGTAAAGAACCCTCGTCAGAGTTCTGAAATTTTTATGGTAGATCCCTGGTAAAGAACCACACTCTCAATAAAAGTTTAAAAAATTAATATGTTAGTTTATATCTATAATCAAATCAAAAACCGAGTTGAATTTTCTGTGTCTTTGGCATTGTAAGAATTTTAATAAAATATCTAGAAGAGATAATTACTCGAAATTTTTACTATAGGTAAATATCTTGTTCAGGATTCAGAGATAAAAGTTTCAAAAATATTTAGCTAGGATAATTGCCCTGATTAAATGCATCTTTGGTGAGCTGCCAAATGCATTGAACCCTTTTCCCTCTCTCCTTTGGCTGACATGTGGGCCTAGGCCATTAATGCGCGCCAGACCAGCCCCCTGCACCCATTTCCCTGACTGGTGGACCCTTTATCCCTTGGGACCCAACCTGGCCGGAGTACCCCACTCCCTTTTCTGTTTCACTGGCATCTGGGCCCCTTTCCTGAGCCGGTCCGCCTGTCATCCTCTTGCTCCACCTCTCTTTGCCTCTCTCTGTCAAATGGAACCAGGGCCCACTCGTCAGAGCCTTCTCCTACCTCCTACTCCCTCCCTGCTCATGGCGTGGCCAAAAGAACCACAGTAAAGAACCCTCGTCAAAGTTCTGAAATTTTTATGGTAGATCCTAGTAAAGAACCACACTCTCAATAAAAGTTTAAAAATTAATATGTTAGTTTATATCTATAATCAAATCAAAACCGAGTTGAATTTTACGTGTCTTTGGCATTGTATGAATTTTAATAAAATATCTAGAAGAGATAATTACTCAAATTTTTACTATAGGTAAATATCTTGTTCAGGATTCAGAGATAAAAGTTTCGAAAATATTTAGCTAGGATAATTGCCCTGATTAAATGCATCTTTGGTGAGCTGCCAAATGCATTGAACCCTTTTCCCTCTCTCCTTTGGCTGACATGTGGGCCTAGGCCATTCATGCGCTGAGACCAGCCCCCTGCACTCCATTTCCTGGTAGTGGTGGACCCTTTATCCCTTGGGACCCAACTTTGGCCGAGTACCCCACTCCTTCTGTTTCACCGCATCCAGGCCCCTTTCCGAGCTTCAGTCCGCTTTGTCATCCTCTTGCTCCACCTCTCTTTGCCTCTCTCTGTCAAATGGAACCAGGGCCCACTCGTCAGAGCCTTCTCCTACCTCCTACTCCCTCCCTGCTCGCGCGTGGCCGAAGCAACCGAAGCCCGGTGCACCGCCTCTGGCCTTCCCTCTCTGGCGCTGCCTTGTTTGGCTCCAAAGCATCCACGTTGCCCTTCCTCTGACACCACCGCCACCTTGCCTAGCCGGCCATACCCCTCTCTGTGGAGAGCCGCCAAAACCTAGCCGAGTTCACACCGTGGCCGAGCATATCTACCGCATCAATCCGGCTATAAAAGGGCACGTTTGGGATCGCATTTGTGCCGTGCCTCCTTCCTCTATGTCATTCACCATCCATTTCTCCTCAGAGCCGAGAAACTATCCTTCTTCTCCACCTCCGACCGGACCACTACGGTCACTAATCTCCAAGCAAACTTGTTACAGACAAATCCATTCCCAAATTTCCTTTGGCTAAAGCATCTACATAACTCCACAAACAAAACCCCTCGGTCAATTCAACCAGAGAGCCACCGTAGCCTTCCCTCCACGCACGCTCTTCTTCTCCAACCCCGGCGATCGCCGACAACGCTCCTCAAGGCTCTATCCGCACGGTAAGACATTGCAAACGCCTCCATGGACCATGAGAATGCTTAACCATCAATTAATTGAACCCCTAAATGTCTAATTTGCCGTCGCACCAAGTCCGGCCATGAACCGCCGCCGTCGCCTGTCGCGGGACTAACCGGTCGCCGTCGATCTCCTTTTGAACTGTCCCTGAGACACCTTGAGGTCCTGGATCTCCTCGTGAGACCCACTCCCCCGCTCCGGCCTTGTCTCGCCGGCTGAGCTTCGGAAAGGCCGCGAGCCTCGCTGAGTCATTGGTCGGCTGGGACCCAAAGCGTGAGGACACGCACACCACCTTCCTCCCACTGACTAGCCAGGTCCATTAGTCAGCCACCGCGCACCCGCGCGCACTCAAGGAACCAGGCACCGCAATCGGGCCCCACTCCGCTTGATGACTTAGCCGGTTCGAATGAATCAACGTCACGAAATTGAGGGAATGCGCTTTCATGCATTGAAAGCGTATTTTACAATTTTCCTGGATTTATTCAAACCGAGCACTTTTAAACATGTATAACTTTTAATCTACAAGGCCAAATCGAGTGAAACCAGTTTCTAAATTCTTTATAAATCCTCTAGTTTCATAATATGCAAAAACATTTGAAACTTGTTTAGGAATTTAAATCTATTTTGAATTTTAAAGTTTGAAATTTGAATATGTTCCATGTAGGATTTTTGCAAACTAAGTCCAAATTGAGTAAAACCAATTTTGTTTGAATCCTTATGTCAAGTAATGTCCAAATATGTGATTAGATGCAAAGTTCAAGTTGAATTGTGAAATTTTCCTATTAGGATTCAATTTAATGCATAAATTTGATATAATTGCTATAACTTACTCAAAAATGGTCCAAAATGAATAAAACTTGTTTATTTGTGCTCATTACACTAATTAGGATCAGATGGTAAGATGAAAGTTAGGGTGCACCATGTACTTTCATTAAATATGATTAGAATTGCTTTCCATGCTAATTCATATTAGTACAATTGATCATACACCCTGAAAATGAACTTTGTTCAAATTAATTCTACAATCTTAGCTTCTTGAATTCGTAAATTAAAATAAAATGATAAACAAAGGAAAGTAGTCATGCTATAGATACCCTTATACTTTTATCCTTAGGACCGAAACCATATGACTTGGTCATACATGAAATGATGAAATGATTGCCATCATTGATTGATTTGGATTGATTTCATTTGAATCTTTCAACTTCTGTCTTCGTCGTTTATGCATTTGCTTCTTTTATCGATATTGAAGTATTTCATTTGCTATGTTTTGGGTCGACGTATAGACGCTGAAACTACCGACTTCGCCGTCGACGACACTAACCCGGCCTATACCACTAAGGAGCAAGGCAAGCACCCCCCTGAGCATTTTTGAACCAAGATTTCATAATCCACAAAAATGTGATTAAGAATCTTCCTGCATGCTCATATTTCTATAAATCCTTATTTTGTATTACTTGGTAGTTATAACCCGAATTGATGGATTCCCTTAATCATGTTGACATACGATCCATGAAAACCATAGGAATGGTTAAGTCCATTAAACTGGGTAAAATCGCTTATTTACCTGCAAATGCTTAGCACTGCTGTAACACCCCGTAAAACTAAACTATAGAACAAGAAAATTTCGACAGCATCTCCCCTAAAAACAGGACATTACGGAAGCATTTCATGATAAGCAATTCAAACAAGAATATAAGCAATTCAACAATACTAGCGACAACAAGTCTAAGCCAACCGTAATCAAGTATAAGTTTAGACATAACAACAAATAGTCTAAGTGCAAATAAAATTCAGCAAGCTAATGTATTAAATAAACACTAGTTCATGGGAGTTGTGATGACATTCGAAGGTTTATTGTGTTGCTAGCCCACCCCTCATTCTTATGTCTCTTGCACGCTACCTGAAAAACAACAAAACACAAGCAGTGAGATTGGGAAATCTCAGCAAGCAGAACAATTAACACATCATCACATCCATCAAGAATTTAACACACCACATGCTTTACTTTCAACACCACAACATTGATTACCACAACCTCAATAAAATGCTCATGCTTGTGCATATGCTTATGCCATGATCCTCTTCACCGTGCCCTTTCGGGAACACCGCGGTGTTGTTGTACGGCTCTTGATCGCGCCTTGTTGGCGTCGACAAACTTCCAATGCATGATTATGCAGTTAATGCTTCATGCATGAATTCATTCATAAACTTCCACATTGAGTTCACATATTTGCATGCCATCATATAACATGGATAGAAAACAAATAACATTGTGATGAACTATTTAGACAATTCAACCAATAGGCAACATCATTCTTCTCTTTACTCATGGATCAAAGCCAAAACACATCATCACATTGCTAATCTAATTATTGCAATCTTCCTAGCAGATGATCAAACCATGTATGATTAATGTCATCGGAAAATATAACGAAGGCAATGCAAAACAACGATGTATAGCTCAACCCTAACACTACTTCCACTTGCCTTTACCGACGTAGACGACGGAACTAGTTGCGTCCAGAAGGGGCACCACCTGTACAAGCATATTTTCAGTATGTAATAACACCACAATTGATCACACAACTCAAATACGCAATTCCTACAACCCGTTCCCCTTTTCCAACACCGAAACCCCGTTCTGTCCGGACCGAACAGCAGCAACCCCCATTCTCTTTTTCGTATCTTTCTTTATACAGAACAAAAAATATGAAAAAAATTACAGGAGCTAGATATTGACGAGATCTACAACTTTCCAGAAGATCATAAATTCTAATTCCTCTCTTAAATATGCCTAAACAGTCGTCCAACACAGTGGATGAAATCTGTTCCCAGATTCTGTTCGTCGGTTTGCAACAGCGATAACTCTCAGAACACTTCCCCAAAAATTCTGAAAAAATTACAGAAGCTAGGTCTCGACGTTATCTACAACTTTATAGTTATAGGTTTTGGCAGGAAAAATCATCTATGCCACGAAAAACGCGAAACAATCCGCGCTGCACAAATCCCCCTTCCAGAAACAGCACCACGTGAACATCTACCCTTCTCCCCCAACAAGATCCATCCAAAACCCTCACCACCAGATATAATACACTCCTAATCCCTAGGTAAAACAGAGGTAAAAGTTTGGGAATTTTACCTAGTGATCTCCCTTGCGAACCCACGAAGAACACGCGAAGAACCCGAATCGGCGATCTGCTCGTCCTCCACGCCTCCACGGAGTCGGCTCCTCGCCTTCTCCTTCGCGATTCGCGGTGGATCTTGAGCCACCACGTGGGAGAGGAAGGGGAGGGAGAGGTGGCTGCTAGGGAGGGAGAGGGAGTGGAGAGGCGCCTAGGGTTTGGGGTGTGGCCGGCCACATGGGGCGCACCACTAGTGGGCCGGCCCACTAGGGGGGGTGGGAGGTGGAGGTGGGAGGAGAGATTCCCGGTCCAGGCCCAGGTTTTCTTCGGCCTTTTATTCCCTAGCCCAAAACCCAAAATAAAAATTAAAATGCAGCATTTTCTTCAATTGTTTCATTCCCCAACAATTCCATCAATCCTCTCCGAAACAAAAACAAGGAAGAAAAGTTCTAGGGCATCACATTCTCCCCTCCTTAAAAAGGATTCGTCCCCGAATCTACTTCTTTTAGCTACAGACCAAAAAGGAAAAAAAGGAAGGCAAAAGGTAAACCACGACTTAACCCCAGCGTCCTCAAATAGCGTAGGGTACTTCTTCCGCATCTGGTCTTCAGGTTCCCAAGTTGCCTCCTTTCAGATCGATTGGTCCACAAAACTTTCACAAAGCGGATGGTTCTCCTCCTCATGACTCGCTCCAAAGAGTCTAAAATTCGAAGTGGATGGCACTCCAAAGTCAAATCTTGCTCAACTATAATCGGTTCCATGTCAATCTTATGCTCTGGGTCATGGAGATACTTCCGTAACATAGAGACATGGAAGACATCATGCACTCCTTCAAAGAGTCGCAACTCCAGACGGTATGCCAAACCGCCCACCCGAGCCACCACTGGAGCGGACCAATGTACCTCGGGCTAAGCTTGCGGTGGTACCAAAACGAACAACACCCTTTGATGGAGATACCTTGAGAAGGACTTGATCACCCACTACAAACTCCAAATCTCGTCTCACATTATCGGCATAACTCTTCGGCGGCTCTGGCGAGCCAGGAGATTTGTAGTATCTCTTGCACCTTCTCAAAGGTCTGTTGAACTCAATCAGGACCACCTGCAATGATTTTTCTCCAAGCTGTATCCCAGCAAAGTGGAGAAACACACTTTCGACCATAAAGCGCCTCGAATGGAGCCATTCGAATACTAGCCTGGTACCTGTTATTGTAAGCAAACTCTACCAAGGCCAAGTGATCCTCCCAACTTCCCTTCCAAGATAGAACACATGCTCAAGCATGTCCTCTAGAGTCTGGATGGTCCGCTCAGGCCAGCCATCCGTCTGAGGATGAAAAGATGTCTTGAGAGAGAGTTTTGTTCCCAAAGCACTATGCAAACTCTGCCAAAAATGGGACACAAATCTAGTGTCTCGATCGGAGACAATCGATTTAGGCACACCATGGAGTCTAAGCACTTCCTTCATGTACAAGGGAACTAGATCTGGTGCCGAATTGGTCGTCTTCATTGGAATAAAATGTCTTTGACTTAGTGAGTCTATCCACAACCACCCAAATGGCATCTCTACCTCGCGGTGAGCTGGGTAACCCAATCACAAAGTCCATAGTGATGTGTTCCCACTTCCATTCTGGAATTTCCAATGGTACATGAATAGGCCGCGAGGTCTCTTATGCTCGACTTTTACTGTTGGCACACTCCACAAGAAGCCACATACTTGGCAATATCCACCTTCATCCTCTTCCACCAAAAACTCATTTGAGATCCCGATACATCTTGGTCTCACCAGGATGAACGGAATACGGAGTCCTATGGGCTTCCCTTAGAATGTCCATCTTCACATCCGATTTCTGAGGCACACAAAGACGGCCTCTAAACCGAATAGAACTGTCGGGACCCGAATTTGCAAATCCGGACCCTCTGTGTATTCAGCACTAGTCCAGGATCACGCTAGTGCACACAGTCTCAACATAGATGAATATCACAATCATACGCAGCGGAATAGTAAAAATAACTCAATAATAGAATATAAACTATTGAGCGACCTTAAGGTCAACCTTACATTTGTAAAGCCTTGACGGCTTCAACTCCAATTAAGCAGCAGCGGAACGAAGAACATCGGTGAATCCCATCAATACGCCACAGGCAAGCGGTGGTTCGACTCCTAGATAATCGCCTTCTCACGGAACTTCTTCTTCTTCGACGATGTAGACTTTTGCTCACTGGTGATTGTTTGTTTGCAAGGGGTGAGTACATAAAGCACTCGACAAGTCATGCCTGTAATGCAAGTCTAATAGCTATATGCATGGCTTGGTACAAAGGAATAGCTCAAGGTATATTTGCGATAAATGACTTTTTGAAAAGTAATATAAGTAGATTAAGCGGTAGAAACAAGTAAAACATAAATAACTTTTCAAAAAGTTTAATAAACATTATCCCCAACCTAAACCACATTTCCAACAATTCCATAAAACCAACCCAACTTTCAAAATCCAAGTTATTTTTGAGAAAAACTAACCCTTGTTTGTAATCCCGAGGCATTGTCGATCAGTGGACTCGGCTATTCAAATAGATTCTACACTCTGCTGAGGTTATGCACTTTACCCACAAGATACTATCCACTCACATCTTCAGCCGTGAATCGCCATACATGAGTTTGCGTATGTGCTATCATATCAAAGCCTTTCGGAAGCCTCATACAACACAGGTGGTCCTCTCAGACGTGCTCTACACCATCCCTTCCCTTAGCCAAGGCGAAGTATGGGACCAACACACCGTTAGATGGGTACTGCCACAGCCACGATACGCTCCCCGTGCAATCACACAAGCGGTGTAATCGACACCCTGAGGCTCCACAAGTGAGTCCTTAGCGACTTAGTCAACTAGGGCCGTCCCATTCCAGCCATGTGGTTGCAAGTATGACCCAGTTCAAAGGCTTGCAAGGTTAAGTCCTTAGAGTGACCAGGCAAGACTACCGAAAAACCAAATCAACACTCCCAATGCCACACCGGCCCACCTGATTACTCTTGCCACATGCCCTGGCCGAAAGCGTTTATCAAACTGATTGATTACCATGCACCACGTGCCATCAACATCACATGATACTTTTCCAAAACAGGTTCAATATATCATTAAGTCCATATTAGCATTTGATTATCCAAAATCATGTCATGAGCACGTAGCAGGTCTAAGCAGCATACTACAACGATCTAAACCCATGTTGGCAATTTAATAATGTCCAACTAGTAAACCACAACTAGGGTGACAAGGGATCATGGCACATACTTAAGTAATCAAGGTGTCATATAGCAAATTGGTATTTATCTAGCCCCCAGGTTTAAACAAAGTATCTTTCTAATTGAACTAGCATGCAATAGTTTAAATCAAAATAGATTTCGAAATGGGATCAATATGGTCAAAGCACAACTTGCCTGGCCCTTGCAAACTTTTACTGTCCTTTACTCTTTATCCTTGATCCTTGATCCTCGACCTTCAACTTCCACTTTCTCGATCCTCAGCTCGTTCGAACGACTTCCGGACGACACGTCTAACGATTAAAGAAGAAGCAAATACAAACCAATTCAAAAGACAAATCAAGTAAACTCCAAATTAAGAACGAACAAAGATTGGGCACAATGGCTTGGGAGAGATTTGGGAACTCAAACGGATTAGATCGAAGAGTTGACAAAAGAGAACGGGCTTTCGGCAAAACACCGAAAAGGGAAAGATTAATAACTGGGAAAGAAAGAATAATATTCCGAAGAATATTTCTTCCGAAGTTATTATCTTGATTGGACAGATAGCGACATATGGGCACTCGATCTATAGACCGGGTCCATAAGGATATGTTAGTTCACAGTGGACTAAACTGATTCTCGAAGTTGACTTTCGTTGACCGAACGGACCGCGATCAAACAAAGAGAGACGGATAGATCAGGCACGAGGGGTATGACGAGATGGCCAATGGTCTATCGACCAAGTCCACGAAGGAATTCTCGATTAAAGGCAGATTAGGTCTTCAGGGATAAGACAAGACAAGTGTCTTACCACGGTTGAGACAACGGAAAAGATTGCAAAGATAACAACGCGGCTCACGATAAACTTAGTTCATCAAACCGGTCTTAGGTTAGGTTTTGATTCGGCTTTAAAGATGATATGACGATGAGACTAGGCTCACGTCATGATAATAGAACAAGTGAAGGCATCGCACTAGGGTTTGTGCAAGAATACACGCATGCGATGACAACGAGGCGAAGAGAGAGCGCCGTTAACGATGAAGCGTTAACGATGGAACGTTAACGGCGAAACGCACCCGGTGGAACGTTAACGATGCAGCGTTAACGCAAAACGTTAAGCGGAGGAACGGCGTTAACGACGCAAACGTTAATCAGACGGAGCGTTACCCATGCAGTGTTAACGGTGAAACATTGTCGGCAAAAGCGTTAGCGGAGGAACGTTAGCAGGCGTTAGCGGAAGAACGCGTTAACGGAAAACGCTGCGTAACGCGGCGAACGCGATGCGGTGGATCGTTAACGGCGAACGTTAACGGTGGATCGCGTTAACGCTAACGTTAACGGTGGAAGTCAACAATGATAGGAGACTTCATGAAGCGAAGTAGCGGCCGTCGGTGCAACGACATGGCGCGCAGAGAACGCTACCAGGGCGGCTAACCGGTGCGAACGGCGGCGCGGCTAGGTTGAAAGACGACGGTTTAGGCCGAATCGGGCTTCTCGGCAAACGGAGACCAAGAACCTTAAAGATGGACCAAAACAGTACAATATGATCCACCGGATGCGACAACACGGCGGGCGAACCAAAAATGCGGCGTCAAAGGCGGCGGCGACGGCAAGCGGTGGCCTAAATATATAAAAAAATTCGGAGGATGGGATGGCAAAGGGAGAATGTCTACTGCGTAGAACGCGCGAGACGATCTCAGCGGTATAGGCGGATTTTGCGGCGCCTTCCGGATTAATCACAAGCTGGCGATTAACGGGTTTCGGATCAAAACTTTGGACGGCCATAACTTCTAGAATAATGATCGGAACTTAACGAAATTTGACCGAGAGCTAGATGGGACCAAGAGGCACACCGTGACGCAGGTGGCTCGAAGAAATACCTTCTGGAACAGCGGGGACGCCGCGAGGAAGTTTGCCGCTGTCCGAACGCAGATCCGAACGGAGAAATTAATTTGCTGCGCCAAATCCAGAGGGCAAAACCTTGGGGCAAGATGTGCATCCTGTAGAGGACATCCCCAGGAGTCTACACAAAAATTTCACCGTCAAACTCGAAAAATTGAGGAGTTATGGCCTCGGCAAGATTCGAGATTGAAGCGGCCGTAACTTTGATCCCGTGGACCAAATTGGCTGAATTTTTGGACAACAAGTAGATGGTACCTTGTGGCACACCACGGAGAAGACGGATCTCGAAAAGAGTCGACGAGTTGCCCGGGACGCGGCTCCAAAGTTCGGCCGGCGTTGGGCGACGTTCGGGCGACATTGGATGGTTTTGGAATTTTAGAAAATTGATCTGAGGTCTAGAGGACGTGTGGGAGGTCTACAGGGGTTAGGGGTGGTGGCTAGATTAAGCACAAAAAATTTGGACGCGTTTGGAGCAAAAACGGGTCTTGTAGGCATTTTATCGAGCAGGTTCCGTGCATGACTCGGATCCGGGCGACGTGGGCCAATGGGAGGCCAACACGTGGCCGCGGGGGGTGTGGCTGGGCTGGTGGCCTGGCTCGGCGCGTGGGCGGCGGGAGGAGCACGGCCAGTAGGCGTCTTGGTGGCCAGCGTGGCCGTCTTGGTCTTATTCATGCGTGGAAGCAGTGGGGCGGTGAAATTTGGTGCGGGGCGTCTTGAGTGCGGGCGGGCCCGGCTGGTGTGGTGGGCCGGCGGGAGGAAGTGAAGAAGATTAGGCCCGAAGCAATTTCGGAATTTTCCAGCATTTTCCCAATAAAATTAATTCCACAAAATCAAATAAATCAATAGAGGCACTAAAAATACCAGAAAAATTCTAGAAAAATTCTAGAAAATATTTTGAGACATTTTGAACTCAAATAAAATATTTGCAACAAAACTTTATATAAACTTTTCCAAATAATTAATTAATTTCAATAAAAGAGCTTAATACAAATCGATTCCGAATAAATCAGATAAATAGCAAGCGAGCTCCGAAAAATCTCAAAAATTACAGAAGAACTTCTTGAAGCACGAGGAACCCAAATAAAATTAAATAAATTTGATTTGAGGTTTAGAATAATCAAATTAAATTGTTTTAGCTTTTAGAAAATTCAAATCAAGCTTTTATAAACGCGAGAAAATTGACAGAAATTTTTGGGAAGCTAAACAAAACCAAAATTTTTGAAAACCCACATTTTGGGATGTTACAAATCTACCCCCCTTAATGAGAATCTAGTCCCAGAGATTCGTGGTGACTATAGAATTAGGTTGAGGGGACTCAACTCTTGAGCTTCCTCGAACTTCCAAGCAACTACACCTTTGAATGAGGGTCGCAGAACAAGCGGCTTAGTAACATCCAAAATTTTGCGAAATTTGCTCCTTGCAGATGAGGTCCTCTTACAAGTCCGTGACTCCAGCGTATGCCGCTTTTACGACCACGAGGCACTTCTTCTACGGAAAATCTTGATACTACCTTTGTCCGAAATCTTGAACATCTTCTGCACTCATCTTGGCGTTTACAGTAACTCCATTGATAGGCTCCTTGTACGTTCCTAAACACTTGATTTTCCGCTTCTTCTAGAAATTGGACAGTTTGTGTCGACAACAAAGCTTACTTGTGATTACGTGGTTTTCGACAAAACTTGAATAGCATTAGGTTGGTCCAGCACTATCTTTGTCGGCTTGATTCTTTGGTGAAACTCTGTATCAATCGAATACTCCTTCACAATTCACTTTACGACGCAAGTGTCTCGGTAGGTGAAGGACTAGGATTGAAGTGGGCGGTATAACACCTTTTCTCCTAGGACAACTATTAGCAAAGTGTCGGCTCATTGCATCTGAAGCAACACTTGGACTAACATCCGTTGGCTTTCTCGACATGGTACTAATCTTGGTAGGGTAGAGCTGAGATCGATGCGATCGTGGTGACCACTTTCTTACGAGAGTAGTGGTTAGCAAAATTTTAGTGATGACAGTAAAGCAAATTCTAGGCAGCAGGCTTTTCTTTTGAGAACGTTTCACTAGGTTGATGTTATGGAAATTCTAACCATCGTGGCGAAGCAAGGTGAAAGTGTCTCTAGCAGTCTGAGCGATATGGCAACCGAATTATTGAGGGTACTCCTCATTATTATTCGCGGTGGTCCTTCTTGACAAACTTTCTCGACGCTTGCGGTGGTCTTTAATTCCTTGCACTCATTTTGAGGTTAAGGCCTTTGTTAACCAATTCTTCTTGCTTCAATCGACTCCTTAAGCAAGTTGCTTCCATAGCCTTACCATTCACTTTACGTATTAAAATCTTTCTTGGCGTAATTTCTGGGATGATCATGGCTTTGAAATTGCTTGATCTTTACGTGGCATTCCTTAACAAATGACTGACTTACCACGGTTGTAACATGAGCGTTTGGGTCATCGTCTTTGGGTTGATGGGGCATTCTCTAGGCCAATGACCTCATTTATCACACAAGAAACAATTCCATGGTGACCAAGTACTACTGGTTTCCTGAGGTAGATGGATAGGGTTGACATGCTTCCTCTTCTTTTCTTCACGTGGCACAGCTAGTGCAAATGACAATCCTTCTCTTTTCGCTAACTCTTGAGCAATGACAGCTCGACAATCTTCTTGCGATCTTTGAGTCACAGCGGTCACTATTGGATCTAAGGGACATTGAGCTGGGCAATGATCACGACCTTCACATAGATAGCATGTGATGTTGCACGTAGGACATTCTCCAGGTAAATGGCTTCCTTCACAGCTGGAACAATTGATTGCATGTTCATCAGCAGGTGTGTCCTATTTCTCCACATCGGATGCATGCACGGTCTTCTGATTTGTTTGGTTGACGACACTTCAAAGGACAACATCTCGGTATGGTATTGGGTGCAGGGGTTGTACTCTTCTTTGAACTCGCGGTAGTCACACTATCTTCTGATGACGCAACAAACTGACGAAGGGCGGTGGCAATTTCCAACCAAGTGATAGTATGTCCATCTTCCGAGGTGGCGTAGAAACCTTTCCTCCAAACTAATGCATCTCCTTTTCTTGGCAAGTAGCACAGAGGGACCTTCTCTTCATCTTCACATTACACTAAAGCTAGCTTCTCTCCTATGACACGAAGCCATATTTACCGTCTTTGAGAGTGGCTGATCCATCAAACGTGGGTGGTTACAAACTGATCCAAGTGTCGAATTGTCACGGTTGGTACGGTGGGCCATTTGTTGGTCACAATGCTTTGACACCGATACGTATAGTGGCAAGCGAACCGACTTGAAGCGCCTCAAAGTCACTGCTGTAGTTGGTCCTTTCCATCTTTTGTCCACTCCAGGTTTTAGGTAAGAGGAAAAGCATAGATGAGGTTCAAGAATCCTATTGCAGGGGAGCGAGTTTAACCCAAAAACTTGTACAAACATTATTAAGAACTTGGTATGGTTGCTTATCCAAGCCTAAAAGCTATGCGGCAGATACCGCACACTCAATGAATAAAGAAAGATCCAAATTCCTAAGCACACAATAATCTAGCGTCTAAAGGGTAACACTCCTATCTTAAGAGACGCGACTCTCACACATGAGTCTCAACTTACTACTAAGCACTGGTTCTTCAAGCTTCTAGAACACTTCATCGATCCACTTCTCTTCGAGCTCGATAATTCCTTACTTCACGATCTTCAGAGTTGATGGCGACATCCAATACTTTCTCCTTAAGTGTGAAACATCGTTAACTATTTGGAATAACTCAGGTAAGATTTCCATTTAAATTGAAGGGAAGGATAGAACTTTCAGCAAAGAGGAAAGAATGGAAGAATAAGATAAGTCAAGAATGTATTATTCTTTCAAGTTAAATTTTCTCTTTAGAAAATAATTTTGAAGCTCCTAAAGACGGCCAATCTATCTAGGGTCAAGACCTCTGATCACTGGCTCGATACCACCTCTGTCGGGACCCGAATTTGCAAATCCGGACCCTCTGTGTATTCAGCACTAGTCCAGGATCACGCTAGTGCACACAGTCTCAACATAGATGAATATCACAATCATACGCAGCGGAATAGTAAAAATAACTCAATAATAGAATATAAACTATTGAGCGACCTTAAGGTCAACCTTACATTTGTAAAGCCTTGACGGCTTCAACTCCAATTAAGCAGCAGCGGAACGAAGAACATCGGTGAATCCCATCAATACGCCACAGGCAACTGACAGGGTTCGACTCCTAGATAATCGCCTTCTCACGGAACTTCTTCTTCGACGATGTAGACTTTTGCTCACTGGTGATTGTTTGTTTGCAAGGGGTGAGTACATAAAGCACTCAGCAAGTCATGCACAGAATGCAAGTCTAATAGCTATATGCATGGCTTGGTACAAAGGAATAGCTCAAGGTATATTTGCAGTAAACAGCTTTTTGAAAAGTAATATAAGTAGATTCGAAAGCAGTAGAAACAAGTAAAACATAAATAACTTTTCAAAAAGTTTAATAAACATTTTCCCCATCCTAAACCACATTTCCATCATTTCCATTAAACCAACCCAACTTTCCAAATCCAAGTTATTTTTGAGAAAATCTAACCCTTGACTGTAATTCCCGAGCATTGTCGATCAGTGGACTCGGCTATTCAAATAGATTCTACACTCTGCAGAGGTTATGCACTTTACCCACAAGATACAATCCACTCACAACGTCAGCCGTGAATCGCCATACAAGAGTATGCGAATGAGCGATTATAACAAAGCCTTTCGGAAGCCTCAAACAACACAGGTGGTCCTCTCAAGACGTGCTCTACACCATCCCTTCCCTTAGCCAAGGCGAAGTATGGGACCAACACACCGTTAGATGGGTACCTGGCCACAGCCACGATACGCTCCCAGTACAATCACACAAACGGTGTAATCGACACCACTGAGGCTCCACAAGTGAGTCCTTAGCGACTTAGTCAACTAGGGCCGTCCCATTCCAGCCATGTGGTTGCAAGTATGACCCAGTTCAAAGGCTTGCAAGGTTAAGTCCTTAGAGTGACCAGGGCAAGACTACCCTAAAACCAAATCAACACTCCCAATGCCACAAGCTGGCCCACTGATTACTCTTGCCACATGCCCGGTCGAAAATCGTTTATCAAACCCAGCTTGATTACCATGCACCACGTGCCATCAACATCACATGATACTTTTCCAAAACAGGTTCAATATATCATTAAGTCCATATTAGCATTTGATTATCCAAAATCATGTCATGAGCACGTAGCTTGAGTCTAAGCAAAGATACTACAACGATCTAAACCCATGTTGGCAATTTAATAATGTCCAACTAGTAAACCACAACTAGGGTGACAAGGGATCATGGCACATACTTAAGTAATCAAGGTGTCATATAGCAAATTGGTATTTATCTAGCCCCCAGGTTTAAACAAAGTATCTTTCTAATTGAACTAGCATGCAATAGTTTAAATCAAAATAGATTTCGAAATGGGATCAATATGGTCAAAGCACAACTTGCCTGGCCCTTGCAAACTTTTACTGTCCTTTACTCTTTATCCTTGATCCTTGATCCTCGACCTTCAACTTCCACTTTCTCGATCCTCAGCTCGTTCGAACGACTTCCGGACGACACGTCTAACGATTAAAGAAGAAGCAAATACAAACCAATTCAAAAGACAAATCAAGTAAACTCCAAATTAAGAACGAACAGCATTGGGCACAATGGCTTGGGAGAGATTTGGGAACTCAAACGGATTAGATCGAAGAGTTGACAAAAGAGAACGGGCTTTCGGCAAAACACCGAAAAGGGAAAGATTAATAACTGGGAAAGAAAGAATAATATTCCGAAGAATATTTCTTCCGAAGTTATTATCTTGATTGGACAGATAGCGACATATGGGCACTCGATCTATAGACCGGGTCCATAAGGATATGTTAGTTCACGATGGACTAAATCGATTCTCGAAGTTGACTTTCGTTGACCGAGCGGACACAGTCAAACAAAAGAGAGCGGATAGATCGGGCAGACGAGGTATGACAGATGGCCAATGGTCTATCGACCAAGTCCACGAAGGAATTCTCGATTAAAGGCAGATTAGGTCTTCAGGGATAAGACAATACAAGTGTCTGACCACGGTTGAGACAACGGAAAAGATTGCAAAGATAACAACGCGGCGCACGATAAACTTAGTTCATCAAACCGGTCTGAGGTTAGGTTTTGATTCGGCTTTAAAGATGATATGACGATGAGACTAGGCTCACGTCATGATAATAGAACCAGTGAAGGCATCGCACTAGGGTTTGTGCAAGAATACACGCATGCGATGACAACGAGGCGAAGAGAGCGCCGTTAACGATGAAACGTTAACGATGGAACGTTAACGATGAAACGTTAACGGTGGAACGTTAACGCGAGGCGTTAACGGCAAAGCGTTAACGGAGGAACGTTAACGGCGAAGCGTTAACGACGGGCGTTAACGGCCAGTGTTAACGGTGAAACATTGTCGGCAAAGCGTTAGCGGAGGAACGTTAGCAGGCGTTAACGGAAGAACGTTAACGGAAGCGTTAACGCGAGCGTTAGCGGCGTTAACGGTGGATCGTTAACGGCGAGCGTTAACGGTGGATCGTTAACCCGAGCGTTAACGGTGAAGGTCAACAATGATAGGAGACTTCATGAAGCGAAGTAGCGACCGTCGGTGCAACGACATGGCCGCGGTAGAACGCTACCAGGGACGGCTAACCGGTGCAGCGAACGGCGACGGCTAGGTTGAAAGACGACGGGTTTAGGCCGGAATCGGGCTTCTCGGCAAACGGAGACCAAAAGAACCTTAAAGATGGACCAAAACAGTACAATATGATCCACCGGATGCGACAACACGGCCGGAGCGAACCAAAAAATGCGGCGTCAAAAGGCGACGCGCGGCGACGGCAAACGGTGGCCTAAATATATAAAAAAAAATTCCGGAGGATGGGATGGCAAAGGGAGAATGTCTACTGCGTAGAACGCGGCGAGACGATCTCAACGGTATAGGCGGATTTTGCGGCGCCCTTCCGGATTAATCACAAACTGGCGATTAACGGGTTTCGGATCAAAACTTTGGACGGCCATAACTTCTAGAATAATGATCGGAACTTAACGAAATTTGACCGAGAGCTAGATGGGACCAAGAGGCACACCGTGACGCAGGTGGCTCGAAGAAATACCTTCTGGAACAGCGGGGGACGCGCGAGGAAGTTTGCCGCTGTCTGGAACGCAGTCCGAACGGAGAAATTAATTTGCTGCGCCAAATCCAGAGGGCAAAACCTTGGGGCAAGATGTGCATCCTGTAGAGGACATCCCCAGGAGTCTACACAAAAAATTTCACCGTCAAACTCGAAAAATTGAGGGAGTTATGGCCTCGGCAAGATTCGAGATTGAAACGGCCGTAACTTTTGATCCCGTGGACCAAATTGGCTGAATTTTGGACAGCAAGTAGATGGTACCTTGTGGCACACCACGGAGAAGACGGATCTCGAAAAGAGTCGACGAGTTGCCCGGGACGCGGCTCCAAAGTTCGGCCGGCGTTGGGCGACGTTCGGGCGACATTGGATGGTTTTGGAATTTTAGAAAATTGATCTGAGGTCTAGAGGACGTGTGGGAGGTCTACAGGGGTTAGGGGTGGTGGCTAGATTAAGCACAAAAAATTTGGACGCGTTTGGAGCAAAAACGGGTCTTGTAGGCATTTTATCGAGCAGGTTCCGTGCATGACTCGGATCCGGGCGACGTGGGCCAATGGGAGGCCAACACGTGGCCGCGGGGGGTGTGGCTGGGCTGGTGGCCTGGCTCGGGCGCGCGTGGGCCGGAGGGCACGGCCCGGCGAGCGTCTTGGTGGCGCAGCGTGGCGTGCGGTCTTGGCCAGCGTGGAAGCAGTGGGAGCGGCTGGGCTGGTGCGGGCGTGCGGGTGCGGGCGGGCCCGGCTGGTGTGGTGGGCCGGCGGGAGGAAGTGAAGAAGATTAGGCCCGAAGCAATTTCGGAATTTTCCAGCATTTTCCCAATAAAATTAATTCCACAAAATCAAATAAATCAATAGAGGCACTAAAAATACCAGAAAAATTCTAGAAAAATTCTAGAAAATATTTTGAGACATTTTGAACTCAAATAAAATATTTGCAACAAAACTTTATATAAACTTTTCCAAATAATTAATTAATTTCAATAAAAGAGCTTAATACAAATCGATTCCGAATAAATCCGATAAATAGCAAACGAGCTCCGAAAAATCTCAAAAATTACAGAAGAACTTCTTGAAGCACGAGGAACCCAAATAAAATTAAATAAATTTGATTTGAGGTTTAGAATAATCAAATTAAATTGTTTTAGCTTTTAGAAAATTCAAATCAAGCTTTTATAAACGCGAGAAAATTGACAGAAATTTTTGGGAAGCTAAACAAAACCAAAATTTTTGAAAACCCAAATTTTGGGATGTTACAAGAACCATGCTCGTCTATACTGAATTCCCGAGGGTTCCCCTCTGAAATCCTCCGCCGAACCTCCTGAAGCAAACGATCATGCAACTGAGCCTCATGCACTCGCTCGGGTATGCAAGACTGAATGATCATCTGAGTCTCATTTTGCGCAACCTCAAAGAAACAATGAAGTGACCTGTCCTCTTTCCAACTCTGCAACCAAAGGCACAGCTAGCCTTGGGGACTCAGTTCTACTCAAGGCATCCGCCACAACATTAGCCTTGCAGGGATGATCTTGGATCGACACATCGAAGTCCTTTATCAATTCCAACCATCTACGTTGCATGATTCAGCTCATTGGGTGAATATATATTTGAGGCTCTTATGATCAGTGAAAATATCACAAGACTCCCCATAAAGATAGTGCCTCCACAATTTCAAGGCAAAAACCACAGCGGCTAACTCGAGATCATGGGTGGGATAATTCTGTTCATGAGTCTTTAGCTGTCTTGAAGCATAAGCACTGACACAGCCTTCTTGCATGAGCACACAACCCAAACCAATCCTCGAGGCATCTGCATACATCAGATAACGCTTGCCACTCACAGGCAAGGATAAAATAGGTGCATTGACCAGTTTGCTCTTTAGCGTCAAAATCGGCCTCACATTCCCTCGACCGGATGAAAGGAACCCCTTTCTGAGTGAGCCTTGTCATCGGCTTAGCTATGATAGAGAAATTATGCACGAAGCGCCGGTAATAACCTGCCAACCCAAGGAAACTCCTGATTTCCGTCACACTAGACGGTCTTCGCCATTCAACCACAGCGGCAACTTTCTTTGGGTCAACTGTGACACCACTTTGGTTGATGACATGCCCAAGGAAGCTCACCTCTGACAAACAGAAGGCGCACTTCTTGAGTTTGGCATAGAATTGATTCTTACGAAGGGCTTCCAAAACTAGACCAAGATGCACGGCGTGCTCCTCCTCGGACTTCGAGTAGACAAGAATGTCGTCAATGAAGACGACAATAAAGTCATCAAGATATTCATGGAGCATCCTGTTCATTGCTTCCATAAAGACGGCAGGAGCATTCGTTAGTCCAAAAGACATGACTACGAATTCAAAATGCCCATACCTTGTGTTGAAAGCCGTCTTTTCAATATCCTCCTCCTTAATCCGCAACTGATGATACCCCGATTGCAAATCAATCTTGGAGAATACTTTGGCACCCCTCAATTGATCAAAAAGATCATCAATACGAGGCAATGGGTACTTGTTCTTAATGGTAACTTGATTGAGCGCCCGATAGTCCACACATAGCCGCTTGGTGCCATCTTTCTTCTCCACGAACAAGACCGGGGCCGCCCAAGGAGACGAGCTCACTCTAATAAACCCCTTAGCCAGGAGTTCATCCAATTGCCTCTTCAACTCAACTTGTTCTATTGGAGCCATCCGGTACGGGGTTTTATAGATTGGCCTCGTACCAGGAACAAGATCAATACGGAAAATAGTCTCCCGCTCTGGGGCAATCCTTAAGCTCACTGGGAAACACATCCGGATAACGGCAAACTATGGCAATGCCCTCCAAACTCTTCTCTTCCTCTCGACCCTCAACCCTGGACCAGAGGACCCCTGATTTCAACATCTGCGAGTTTGGGAATAGCTTACACAAGAAGGAGAGGGAGTACCGCATAGCACTCCTGGAAAGTTATCTCTTGCCCGGAAGGAGCATGCAAAGTAACTGTCCTCCAAGCACAATCAATCACCGCTTTGGTCTTTGGGATAGCCATCCATGCCAAGGATAACATCAAACGGCTCCAAGGAGATCACCACCAGATTCGCCATGAACACCTCGTCACCTAACAGAAATTGACACCGATGCACCCTCGAACTAGAAATCAAGCCTTGCGGTGCACTAACCACCACGGCATCACCCAAACTCTGCACGCATGCATCAGACCCGGCCGAACAACAAAATCCACAGAGACAAACGAGTAGCTAGCGGGAGTCGAACAACACACCGGCAACCACAGAATGCGAAATAGTACTGTCACCACATTGCCACGATCCGCATCCCGAAGAGGGCAAAGCGTGGACTCCGGTAGATCGAGATGGTGCGACCCTGCGCATCCGGATACGTCGGCTTGCAGGACCCGCAGCGAAGTCCGGAGGAAGGTGGCGGTGGAAGCCGGGGCATCCAGTAAGTCCTCGAGAGTGGCGCCGGTAGAACGAGGGAGTCGGAGTAGGCGCCGGAGGTGCTGCAAAGTAGGAGCTGATGGCAACATATGCATCACGCCTCGACGCTGTCACTTTGGTGAAGATATCACCGGCTCCCAACGCAGCCTTGCCGTTGGGGTTCTTCCAAGACACCACATCCTTGTGATCCTCCCGACCACAGATGGTGCACCTTCCCTTCCACGAGCACTCACGCGGCGATGGGAATCGCCACAGCGGAAACATACCATCCCCATGCCAGGAGTGACTATGGCGCAGATCGGGCGCACCTCCCGAGGTGTCTTCGCTGAGTAGGACGGCCACCATAGGGCCGGTGACGAAAATTCTTCCCCTTCTTATTCCAAGTACCAGAGGATTGGCCCTTCTTCTCTGGAGGGCCCTTAACCTGCTCTCTGTGGCAGGTTTGCGATGCTCTTCGGTGTAGTTCAGCTGCAGCTCTACACCCAGAGCTTGCTCCACCATTGTCAGGAATCGACAATGGGGAAAGCGCCAAAGATATGGCGAATGGCGGGACGGAGTCCCTGCCGGAACCGCCTTGCCTTCTCCACCTCATCACGTGCCACATGGGGCACAAAACGTCTGATCCGGTTGAAGCCAACCTCGTACTCCGCCACGATCTTCTTGTCTTGTGCATACTTGTCCCAAGTCAATTTGCATCTTGTCGAGGAAGGTGGCGGGGTAGAACCTCCTCTCAAATTGCCGGACAAACTCCTCCCAAGAGGGGTCACCTTGCGCACCCCTCGAGGACGGCACACCCTCCACCAGATTTGGGCTTCTCCTTCAAGAGCTGTGCTACAAAGCGAACACGATCTTGCGCCGCCACCTCAAAAGCGTCCATTGCAACTCCATAAAGGATGACCAATCCGCCGCTGGATCGGAGTGCCCGCACCATCAAAGCTGTCCGGCCTCACCCAACCCACTCTCGCAGCTTGATGCCACCGCTCGCCGGCCGATACCGGGCGCAGAGCTGCAGCCGCGCCACGTTAGGGGCGGCCGATGCGCCCTGCCTCGGCGCCGCAACTCCTCTGCATCGCTCTCATGGCGGCTACTAACTCCGCGAAACACCACCCTCGGCTGGGTAGTCTCGGCTGCCTCCGACGGCTCGGGAGCGTCGCCTCCGAACGACTTTGTCGTAGCGTCCTCGGTGGCATCTTGTACCCAACAAGCCGCAAACAAACAAATACACCAACAAGAACATAAGCAATCAAACACCAACAAACAAACAATAAATATAATCGAACATACGCATGCCATGCAATACAGCCCATCCCATCCTAATAGTGCAAGTGTGTCAATTTTAAAGTTGATTAACAATCCTATTCCGTATTAAAAGTTTTATTATCCTATGGCAATTTAAAGAGTTATACCTAAGCAATGTTACTAATTTCACACAGAAAATTTTAGTTCATGTTAGAATATCTCTCCTAAACTCATACACCAAGGACCTAAAGCCCGCTCGATACCAATCTGTAACACCAGTAAAACTAAACTATAGAACAAGAAAATTTAATGACATCTCCCTAAAAACAGGACATTACGGAAGCATTTCATGATAAGCAATTCAAACAAGAATATAAGCAATTCAACAATACTAGCGACAACAAGTCTAAGCCAACCGTAATCAAGTATAAGTTTAGACATAACAACAAATAGTCTAAGTGCAAATAAAATTCAGCAAGCTAATGTATTAAATAAACACTAGTTCATGGGAGTTGTGATGACATTCGAAGGTTTATTGTGTTGCTAGCCCACCCTCATGCTTATGTCTCTTGCACGCTACTCCGAAAAACAACAAAACACAAGCGGTGAGATTGGGAAATCTCAGCAAGCGTAACAATTAACACATCATCACATCCATCAAGAATTTAACACACCACATGCTTTACTTTCAACACCACAACATTGATTACCACAACCTCAATAAAATGCTCATGCTTGTGCATATGCTTATGCCATGATCCTCTTCACCGTGCCCTCTTTCTCAGAACACACGGTGTTGTCTGCAGACGGTCGCGCAAGACAAGGCGTCGACAAACTTCCAATGCATGATTATGCAGTTAATGCTTCATGCATGAATTCATTCATAAACTTCCACATTGAGTTCACATATTTGCATGCCATCATATAACATGGATAGAAAACAAATAACATTGTGATGAACTATTTAGACAATTCAACCAATAGGCAACATCATTCTTCTCTTTACTCATGGATCAAAGCCAAAACACATCATCACATTGCTAATCTAATTATTGCAATCTTCCTAGCAGATGATCAAACCATGTATGATTAATGTCATCGGAAAATATAACGAAGGCAATGCAAAACAACGATGTATAGCTCAACCCTAACACTACTTCCACTTGCCTTTACCGACGTAGACGACGGAACTAGTTGCGTCCAGAAGGGGCACCACCTGTACAAGCATATTTTCAGTATTTAATAACACCACAATTGATCACACAACTCAAATACGCAATTCCTACAACCCGTTCCCCTTTTCCAACACCGAAACCCCGTTCTGTCCGGACCGAACAGCAGCAACCCCCATTCTCTTTTTCGTATCTTTCTTTCTACAGAACAAAAAAATATGAAAAAATTACAGGAGCTAGATATTGACGATATCTACAACTTTCCAGAAGATCATAAATTCTAATTCCTCTGTTAAATATGCCTAAACAGTCGTCCAACACAGTGGATGAAATCTGTTCCCAGATTCTGTTCGTCGGTTTGCAACAGCGATAACTCTCAGAACACTTCCCCAAAAATTCTGAAAAAATTACAGAAGCTAGGTCTCGACGTTATCTACAACTTTATAGTTATAGGTTTTGTCAGGAAAAATCATCTATGCCACGAAAAACGCGAAACAATCCGCGCTGCACAAATCCCCCTTCCAGAAACAGCACCACGTGAACATCTACCCTTCTCCCCCAACAAGATCCATCCAAAACCCTCACCACCAGATCTAATACACTCCTAATCCCTAGGTAAAACAGAGGTAAAAGTTTGGGAATTTTACCTAGTGATCTCCCTTGCGAACCCACGAAGAACACGCGAAGAACCCCGAATCGGCGATCTGCTCGTCCTCCACGGAGTCGCTCCTCGCCTTCTCCTTCGCGATTCGCGGTGGATCTTGAGCCACCACGTGGGGAGAGGAAGGGGAGGGAGAGGTGGCTGCTAGGGGAGGGAGAGGGAGTGGGAGAGGCGCCTAGGGTTTGGGGGTGTGGCCGGCCACATGGGGCGCACCACTAGTGGGCCGGCCCACTAGGGGGGGTGGGAGGTGGAGGTGGGAGGAGAGATTCCCGGTCCAGGCCCAGGTTTTCTTCGGCCTTTTATTCCCTAGCCCAAAACCCAAAATAAAAAATTAAAATGCAGCATTTTCTTCAATTGTTTCATTCCCCGACAATTCCGTCAATCCTCTCCGAAACAAAAACAAGGAAGAAAAGTTCTAGGTCAATACTGGAAATGTTTACACCCACATTTCTCCTTATGAAATCTTTTATGGTTTATTTGAGCAGTAAAGGATACTGGTAGTTTTACAAAAATGAAAATAAAACTACTATTTCGACGTGGGTGATTATTGGCAATAGCCAGTTGTACATGTTTTAACGTGTACGTAGATAGGGTGGAGTGTTGCCCATGTCACAATAAGGACCAAGCTAATGTGTTGTTTTCAGGCCAAGATAACCGTACATCCACAAGTACTGAAATGGGACAGTCTTAACCTATTAAAGTTATTTGAAACTAGCTTTGCCCATTGGTAGGCAGTTGTAGCACGGGCATTCCGGATATAGGTTTGCTCGAGGGAGGTGTCATCACCGAGGTGTTGGCATCTGCCGTTGTAACGGTGTACGCCTGGCTATGAATTTGGGGCTGTTATTATTATTCCTTGTGGATCACTAACTCCGGAATTTCTATTCCTGGTGGGTCACTGACTCCGGAATTTCTATTCCTGGTGGGTCACTGACTCCGGAATCATTTTTACCTTTTTAGCTTCCATCATAGTCAGGAGTAACGTCATTGGGCTAGTGCAAAGTTAAGGTTCAAGTAATCGAACGGTTTCGTTATGAACTCCCCGCGGACATACCAAAGGAAGTGTGTCTTATAGCTTGCAAAAAGGGAGAACATATCTTGTGGGTAAAGCTGTACAAACTCTGCAGAGTCTAAACCTAATCGATTAGCCGCGCTCTCGGTCATGAGCACTTGGTAAAGTCATCACATAGTTAATTGTTTTCTATCTTTGAAAAACCTGTTTAAATGGTTTGGAAATGATTCATATCCGTTAAGATGTCACTTATTGTTATATTGAATTATTAAGGCCATGGAGGGTCTTGTTCATTATCCTACTCACAAAAGGGCCGTGAGTAGATTGTTATCATCTATCTCATTATCTGTTATTTCAAGTACTAATAAATTGTTCAAATTCTATTTACGCTTTCCATTACTATTCAGTAATACTTCATTCAAATTTTTGCTTTCCGCAAAACAACCGTAGAAACCCACTTTCCTTTCAGCTTGCATATATTCTAGAATTTGCAAACACTACAAAGTCTTGCGAGTACCAATGTACTCAACTTGCTTCAACAATGATTTTAGGTGATGAGCAAGAGTATTCCGTTGACGATAACAATAATCAAGATCTCGTAATTTATGGCGACGACTGTTCTCTCTAGGTTCATCTCGTCGGTTGCCTGTGGAGTTTTGGGTTTAGTAGGCAAACAATGAGACGTGATTTTATTATTGCTGCTTTTGGTATTGTAATGAACTCTCAGTGTAATAAAAGTTGAACTTTTGTATGGCTGTAATTCCGAATTGTGGTTGTGCGTGCCAGCCACTGATCATGGGAATGGCACAGTATGCACGTTAGAGCCTCGTCTTTATGTTACACTGTGGCATAAAAGTGAGGGTCTCACAGTTTGGTATCAGAGCCATGCAGACTGTAGGCGAACCTTAGATAGAATGGACGATAGTATAATTTAAAAACTTCAAAGTAGACAAATTTTATGATCAGAAATATTAAATTCGCTATATCTGATATTAATCTCCCCTTAATATAACCATTGGAAATGCTCTTATTACATTATTATGTATAAACCTTTTTCCTTTCAAAATTTATATTTACTTTGTGTTAAAATATTAATTTCTTATCAAATTTCAGATGGACATGATTTTGCCTTTCCATGATTCCAACCATCGGGAGGATGATGGACTTTAGAGCCTCGTCTTTATGTTACACTGTGGCATAAAAGTGAGGGTCTCACAGGAGTCCAACTCGGTTACTATAGCATGAGTTCGAGTTGATTACAAGTAAAGGAGTCATGTCCTTCCTTATCTAGGATGGCTTCCCTTACGGTTACAATCTCTTCTTTCAGTTAGGGCAAGGTAAAATCTACAAGATGTACATTCCTTTTTCGCGTGGTCTTCTTAGACCTTCTTGTGTGCACCCGGTCTGTATATCCTCCACAGTCATGCACTTGAAAAATTGGTCCGTCATGAATGCAATACGCTCGGTTTGACTACCACAAAAGTTATTCTTAGTACCGGACCAAGATGTCGGTCGGACGAAGAAGGCAAAGTGCGCCGGACTAAGAATTTGACTTAACTCAAGTTGGTTCGCGCGTGAACAGTGTACGCTCGGTGTAAAATTGAGTGGAGTGTTTTCAGCGTCAGACTGAGAAGTTGGTCCGGCGTGAGAGGGTTTTTGATAGAGTGAGTGAAGGACTTCGTTTTGAGGGACAATTGAGATGAAGTGACCTTTGCTCCCAGTAATCTTAATGCCTTGGCCTATGAACCAAGGTACTAACTTGTGCATAATCCCTCTTAATAGTACGGCTAATTCAAAAATAATCCTAGCTATATGAATTGAATCAACTTCAAAGCCAAAACTAAAAATAAGAATCCTTAACCTTTATCCTTCAATCTGCAAAATCTCCACTTCACAAAAGGTACGTTTCTTGATCATCAACACCAAATTTAATAAAAAGCATTGTTAAGAAATTAGGGGGTCTAGATGCTTTCATCCTCCCTCTAGACTTGTAATTTTGGTTATCGAAAAACCAAATTATTCAAATCAAAATATTTGAATTAATTCAGTTTGGTTTTTTATTCTAACTTAAAAATTTCGGTAGGCACTTTTTAAAAATCAAATTATTTAAAAACAAAAAAATCGAACCGATTTTTTTAAAAAAACCGAATGTCCATCCACACAGAGAAATATCTCTTTTTCAAAGTACCCAAAATGCCCCTGCTGCGTGGTGAATATCTCCGGACGCTTAGTAGCTCCCGATGGTCGCAACGTGTGGTACAGTCGTGCAGATTTCCCTGCCATTAAAATCTTTACTACTCTTTCCTTTCCAAGCGGAGGGAGTTTGGCGATGGAGTGCTGCCACTCGAGGAACGCCCTTCCAGACGCCATGGCCTCAGCTTCTCGCTGCGTCCTTCTTCTCCAGCCCGCCGGAGCCGGAGCTCTTCGGCGCCCCCTCCTCCCCGCGCAGGCGTTCTGGGGCACGGAGGGACGGCGGAGGCGGAGGCGGCTCGTGAGCTTCGAGGCGCCGCTACGGTGCCACAAGATGTATGTTCCTGGTAATTGTACAATTTTTGGCCTTAATTGCTCTGTTTCTCGGCACGAAAGCAATTGGAACGATTGGTCACTATGTAGCGGCACCACGTAATGCTGTTATTAGTAAAGACAGATAGATATAGCTAGTGTGCCTGATTGCTTTTCTCCAGTTTTTTCTTTTAAATGCGCTGTAATTTGGTAATCCATTGAAATTGGTTAGGTTCAGAATATATCTTGCTAAAAAATTTCACAAAAATTGCAAAATTTTGTCAATTCTCTACAGCATAGATAAGTATTGTCTAATGTTTTCATCACTATTGTGAAACAGCGGCCGACTCGGCTGATTAAGCAGTGACGGTGAATGATCAATTGTCCGCATAATCCAAATAATCATCCGTTTTTTTCCCGTTTATTCAGAAAAACATCTTATTTTTATTCACTAACCACGATAAATTATTTATAATATCGTGACGTGGTGTTTATAGTATGTAGCTTTTTATGAAGTATAAACACCCGTTTATTCAGGAAAACATCTTATTTTTATTCACGTGGTTAAATTAGTTATAATATCGTGATGTGGTGTTTATATTATGTAGCTTTTTATGAAGTATAAACAATGAAATGTAAAACATGGCAAATAATGTTTTGTAGAGTGATAATATACAATACCTTTGGGTAAATAAAATGTTTATAATTAATTCCAAATATGGGCTGTATCACGATTAATCGCTTAGTTGTAGTTCATCTATCCGTTGAGCGCATACCGTTTTCCACGACACTGGTTTTCATCACAGCAGTGTGCTTTATGACCTACGTATCATGCAGTATTGAATTTAGTTCATTTAGCTTTTGCCGTATGATGTAGACTGAACCCCTGTGTGTTTCAGGCTTTGGAGAGGGCTCACCAGAGAAAAAGGCGGCAAGGAATCTGCAGCACTTCTTCAATTACGTGGCTGTCAGGATTGTGCTCGCACAACTTGAGGTTGCCTCTGCCTTCTTGCCATCTATTCTTCCAGCTGTTTTATAAGCTTTCTTGGCAGTCTTTAATCCGATAAAAGCAACGCAGTAATATCACCTTTTTTTAAAAAAAAAAATGTAACACCATATGATTATGTATGTCCTTGCTCTTGGTATCCGCACACTCTGCTCTAGTGCTCTGATTTTTTTTTTTTTGAATTCTCTGGTCTGAACGTTTTTAGGGTGTATATGGATCTTTGGACTATAAAACTGTGTGATACCTGAATTTTTATTTTTGAGGAGCCTGATGTTTTGGTGATGATCTAATATCTGTTTATTTCTTTGTCTTCTTCTCCTTTGATAAAAATTATCAATAAAGAGCTACAATCGAGAAGCATATGGTGAGCTTATGGAATTCATTAACCGCAACTCCCTGAACGACGCTGATACTTTCTGCAAAAAGTTGATCCGTGAGTCGCCAAGGCACAAGGCATTAGGTAACCTGTCTTATCCTACTTTTCCTTATCACTGAAATATTGTGTACATTAACTGATTTACAATGCCTGTTTTTATTATCAGAACTTAGGCAGAGAGGAATCTGAAGTTTAGTATCCTATTCTTTCATGTAGTTATGTAGTGTTGCAGTATTGGTGCCTTTTTTCCCTTTCCACTTAGATTTGTCCTTCTAGCTTTCTCATGATGAACATTACTTTTGGACGAAATTACTAACATATCATCTCTTTTTTCACCTTGGAAACAGCTATGAGAATTTTGGAGGTAAGCGCTGAACACAATTAGGAATGCCATCTTCTGAACTTAGGTTTTCACGTTTCCCCCAGGATTTACTCATGCAGCGGCAACTGCAGGTTCGATCTGCTTATGTCAAGACTGATTTCGAGTGGGACAACCTGAAAAAGTTATCTTTCAAGGTTGGTTTACTCTTCTCTACGGTATACCTGCTATACATAATTTGAAGATTGCACAGATATCATCCGCAATCTCCTTTTTGCTACAATGTAATGAATAGGTACTGATACTGTTTTTTTTTTCTTGTTTGTTTGTTTGTGCCTTCGATGGTGTGCAGATGGTTGATGAGGCCAACACAAAGCTCATGAGGGATTATGTCTTGGAGACCAGTCACATCGAAGATGATAACCAATGATTTTTCCGAGTCTTGTCACAACATCCTCCATCCATGCATGACATATCAATCCTCTCCATTGATCCTACAGCTGTAAATGCGCATAATCTGGTTGTGTTTTGCGTTGGTAATCATTCTCATAGAAGGTTTGTGTACAAGGGGGTGTGAATAAAACATGCTAAAGCTGAAGCATCTGCAAAGCCCTGTACTTGAAATAAGGTCCCTGTCCCTGATGACGCCTAAAAGTACAGACTGTTACAGAAGAGATCTGAAAGTGGCATGTACATGGAACATGGTATATGTAGATGGTCAACATTACTTCAATTAAACTCTGCGTGCATGTGCAGATGATTGAACAGGCCATGCATGATTATGTCAAGTTATAATCTGCACCATGCTATTCTCGCAATCATCAGCACCACACGTGGGCGATTACCACGCCATGAGGCAACTGAAGATTTGCAGCAACATCATGAGCATTTCATACTGCTAGTATGTTTCTGTTTGAGAAGATTAGCTTGGCCTTTGCTTTATCATAGAAGACTTTACATCAGCTGTCCTGCCTTTCATTTTGAACTTAGAATAGTACTAGTGCTAGTTTCGTACCTGGCACTTGTGGCCTTGGAAAATATAGAATCGCATACCTTGAGCTTAAGCGCACAGTACTTCAGAATTGTAAGGATATTTTTGTTACTGAGGGACAAATTTGCAATGGGTGTATATTAACATAGGCAGGTACGTATTCCAAATTCTCTAGGAATCTCTGTATTCAGAATTCCGATTCCCCAAAAATATCTGCCATCGGTGTGCAGATACCAGATCTACCAATGTTGGATACTAGGATAACTATTCCTATGAATCTCCTTAAAACAATTCATTGCAGAAGAACATTTTTTTACAAAAACTTACTGTGTTTCCAACACATTTACAGACACACTGGAGGATAAAAATTTCTACATATATGCAGCTTACAATGCCGGCCTATGCAGCCATGCGACCTACTGTACGTCTCTCTTGCAAATTAACGACACTCATCTCTACTATCTAACCCTATCTATCAATTAATGTTAACACTCCAAGAAGTTAAGCAAAACCAAGCAAAAAACCTCCTAATTTCTAACTGAACATTTTTCCCGTTTAATTACTCCTTGTAACTGCCTCGCTGTGCAGATTTGCGAAGACGCCAACCATGGGCGCGGTGTTGTACGTGCACGCCTCCGTCTGCATGTAGTTGGCGCGCTTGTCCCTGAACTTGTCCTGGTGGTCTGGCCCGCCGACGATGGCTCCGACGACCACGTTCGGGTTTGCCCTTCCCCGGCGGAACCAGTTGTCGTACCCCTGCACGCACCCGATGAACCGGCTGTCGGCACGGTGGGACACGATGGATGCGCCCCTGTGGTGCACCTGCCGTGGGAATCGCGGGCCGTACCCGACTAGGTAACTCACGCCGGCCGAGTTCGCGCCGAGGACGTAGTCGGCCTGCGCGCGCACCAGCGCCAGCAGCTCGTCGCTGCTTGCCGGCCCGTCGGGGCACTGCAGCACCGGCGCTGGTTCTTGGCCGGAGGCGAGGTAGCGGGAGTAGACGGTGAGGAGGAAGGCGGCGTTGGTCACGTACTGCATGTTGTTCCACTTACGAACGTAGAGCATGCCGTCGGCCGTTCGGTTCACGTTGCCGGCGGCGCCGTTCTTGTTGAGGCACGCGCATAGATAGTGCTCCGCCTTGGACTTGTACTGCTCCAGCGTCACCTTGTGCTCGGCCGGGTGCTTCCCTTCCAGCAACAACTGAAATGGCACGTTTAAAAATGACACGTTAAAACAGGTTCATACATATGCTTACACATAATCTTCGAGAAATGAGCGAGCTAATATCACCTGGTCAATGGCATTATGTACAGTACAGATTTTAAAATTTTTTATGAATAAACAAAATGTTTTCGATCGTGCATACCTGAAGAAAACTGTCGTGACTACAGATTCCTTGTCTAACATTTTTTCTCTTGAATAACTAATGAAAACATAGTGTAGTTTTGTCTGCTAATTAAAGCTACGTGCGTTTCGTGAGTCGTCAACTGGTCATGTACTAATACAGCTAATGCAACAGCGGGAGAAAGGAGAGCAACGAATGTGTCGCTGCTGACCTTGGCGGCGAGGATCTGGAGGCCGGCGTACTTGACGTCCCAGCTGAACTCCGTGATGGCCCAGCCGGTGCCGCCGAACTCGTCGGCCATCGCCACCGCGTACTCGAGGTACTCCGCCCTGCCCGTCGCCCGGTGCAGCCACAGCGCCGCCCACAGCATTTCGTCGCCGTACCCGCTCACCGACGCGTAGTAGCTCGACACCTCGCCGATGCTGCTGTCGTACTTTCCCCTGTACTTGTCCCCGAACTCGAACAGCTACATGCACGTAACGCGCGTTCGTTAGTAAGATCCTTACGTGAAAAATTAATTGTTGCAGGTTCGCGTGTTCTTTGATCATGCAGACCAATGGCAAATGTACACAGTACACACACACACGTTAATGTACCTGCTCGGCGTGGTGGAGGAGGAGGTGGGAGTAGTGCGGGTTGGAGAGGCGGAAGACGATGGAGGCGGCGGCCAGCGCGGCGGCGGTCTCGCCAACGAGGTCGGAGCCAGGGTTGTCGCGGTCGACCTTGTAGGCCAGCCGCGACGTGGTCATGTCCTCAGGGCGCTGCCAGCAGTAGTGGTCGGTGTCGCCGTCCCCGACCTCGGCCCAGAATACGTAGGGCTCGGTGTGCGCCTTGACGAAGTAGTCGGTGCCCCACTTGATGGCCTCCAGCACGTGCCGCCATTCGCCGGCGGCCGCGATGTCGCCGCCGAACTCGATGGTGCTCCACGACAGCATGGTAACTGTGAACGCCATGGGCAGGCCGAACTTGACGTTGTCGCCGGCGTCGTAGTACCCACCGACGAGATCCACCCCTTGTTGCAGGCCATCGGCGAGGCCCGAGTGGCCCCGCCACTTGACCCGCTGGTTGTACGGCAGGTGCCCCGACCGCTGCGCCTCGAAGTAGAGCAGGCTACTGTGGAGCGCCTTCTTGTAATCGAACCCCTCGCCCTCTCTGCCGGCGGCAATGCTGGCCGCCATGAACCAGAGCACGATAAGCGCCAGCGAGCAGGGAGAAGTGAGCATCTTGAGACCTCGACTCGCCATTCTTCTAGGACGTGTGAGAGCTTTGCTATGCCTGGTTTGGTTTGGTGGGCTTCTGCTGCTCATCTCGTTCCGCTTTTATGCTGTGCATTTGCTGTAGTGCTCATTGACCATCTTTGGTCAAACTACATCATGTTTCATAATTAGTTAGTGCTCCTTGTGTCATACATTTTGAGATTTTAAGTTTGTTAACTTTGATCAACAATTAGTTTAACAATATACTCCCTCTAGTTTACAAATACTTGTCGTTTTAAAGTTGTCCTAAGTCAAAGTTTTAGAACTTTATCTATAAATAACTTTTAAACCATTTGAATTGAACACATAAAAGTTACATAAATAGATTTGTCATGAAAAGAGTTTTCAAAATATTATAATTTCAATGCATTTTATAAATAAAATGTAATAATTTTTAATAGTCAAAGTTGTATTTTGGAGACCGTGTCAATATCCAAAACGACAAGTATTTGCAAACTGGAGGGAGTATAAAATATATGATACAAAAGTGATACCATTATATTCTTATTTGAAAGCAATTTTCTATGGTTATGATTTTATAGCTATAAATAAAGTATTATAAATACAATTAACAATCAAAGTACAACTTTAAAGACTGCACTAAATTAAACTATGCCTTATAAAAATAGTTATGGTTTTATAGATATGAACAAAGTGTTATAAATGAAATTAACAATCGAAGTATTACTTTAAAGACTGCACTAAATTACACTTTGCCTTACACTTTGGGAGTAGTAATTTGGTAGTTACGCCCGTCTTAATGACAGGTCACAGGTGCTAATAATTGATTATTGGATCCATTAGCCGAATCTAGTACAAAGCATGTACGAAGTGGCCCCCCACATAATGTCAAAGGGTAGTGATGCATGCATCAGCATGACTGTATCAGGTTGGGGATAGTTTTTCCTGCTTGTAGTTATCTGGGTGTGGAATAATTAGATCGATGAAGGAAGTACTGTAAAACCATGACAATCTACGTAGATTAATCATAATATATTGATTGAATAGTCATAATAATAACAAAGAATACACATGATATAGGAGAATGGCCCCGTTGCAATCTCTAGGTATAAATATGTAAAAGTTATTTCTTATCCCGTTACTCTAGAAAAACAAATGGTTGAAAATGTTAATTATGTGCATACTAGACATCTAATCGAATTATGTATATGTATTATCAAAAACAAAACTCTAGTCCATCAGCTAATTTTTGCTGACCTAACTCAATTTTATATCATATCCCTTGAGTTTTGACATTGCCAATCAAGTACTATTTGATATGCTAGTTTGGTTGCAGACTTGCAGAGAATCCAACTGGCATTGCGTTGTTCCCTAGTTGCAGGCAGAGGATAATTAACATGGCTACCATTGACAAGAAACTGTTAGTTGGTTGGTGCGTCTTTATCGTATAGTCTTATACCGTCGGTCTGAGAATGTTGCAGCCTAGCAGAACATACGACGACTAGCTAGGGGAGTGGGATAGCATAAACATTGCGAAATGTGTAAATTATTTGTACCATTGACTACCAAGCTACAATGTATATTGCGTATATAAATTTGCCTTCCAATATGGAATCTTTGCTGGATTATTTCTCAGAGATCTGTCCAAATGTAATAACTTTTCGCCAGTATTACGGGTACAAATACTTCACTGATGTAAATTAATTACAAATTCAATTTTTTTTTTCTATTATAAGAAAGACACACACATGTACACATCATCACGCATGCACACCATGTAAACGCAAATGTACCTCCTAAATAGAGAAATTTTACGATGGATTATACTTGTAGTACAAAATGTGTAGTAGAAATCACATCTAACCGTTGATTTGTTAAGGGTGTTTCTACTACTCTACTACCAGATGTAGTATAAATAAACTCTAATTAATCTGATTCATTGGATCGAAAAGAATGAATTAAATACACCTTGAAATACGAAGATCAGGGATGAATTCACACGATCTCACAATGTTCCTACTAAAACGCACTCTTTTATATATAAAGATGAACACTATGATTTATTCTAGTGAAACACACATATTTCCTTTTTTAGCTGGAGGCATGTGGCTTGGTTCCAAAAGATTTATCATTTGATAATAATATTCCAAAAAACATCTAACTTTGATACGCAAAGACCCAATCTTTAATAGTATTAAAGCTAGGTGTCAAACCTGGCATAAGAGAGAGCGTCCTATTATCACATTCTCTCCCTTCCGCTGGATTCCAATCCAACAATTACTCACGAATGCACAAAAGAAAGACTCAAAACATAGAAGAATATAGAATCCAATACATATTTAATTTCTAGGTAAAAATACAACCACTACTACAAAACGGCTTATATTAGATGCCTCATCACAGACGGTTCTATAGTGCAACCGTCAGTGAGAACATCACAGACGATTCTATTCAGAAACTGTCTGTGATATACAGCAATATC
Organism: Rhipidocladum racemiflorum; assembly: GCA_036346355.1. Classification (NCBI taxonomy): domain Eukaryota; kingdom Viridiplantae; phylum Streptophyta; class Magnoliopsida; order Poales; family Poaceae; genus Rhipidocladum; species Rhipidocladum racemiflorum. Next base: position 57,793,494 of record CM070583.1, read on the forward strand.
ACAGACAGTTCTAGTATAAAACCATCTGTGATGACTCCTGTAGCCATCACAGACGGTTTAACCGTATGTGATATACAACAATATCACATACAGTTTTATTATAAAACCGTCTATAATGACTCCTGTAGTTATCACAGACGGTATCAGCAATATCACAGACGGTTTTAGTATAAAACCATCTGTGGTATTGCTCTTGTAGATATTTCGCACGGTTGGTAAAAACATAATAACTTTTGACTCGTAATTCTGATCAGAGCGTTCTTGTACTTTTTGGAATTAGCACGATGAGCTCTTTAATTTTTCTTTCGGGCAACAAGTCTGATTCGGTTTGCAAATAGGAAATCCGAACACGTTTGGTAAAATGGCCATAACTTTTGACTCGTAACTCCGATCGGGGCGTTCTTTGGCTCGTTGGAAAGCTAATGAGAAGTTCCATTGGCCACATTTGGCAAATAGGAGGTCATTCAATGATGGTTTGCGCGAGTGCGAGCGCGACGACAGAATTCCAAAAAAACGTCGTTTAGGGCCTCAAAACGGCCTCCGAAGTTTTGTACCTGTTTTGAAGTATGACACAATACTAAAATATAGCTCAAATTGTGTTTAGAGTATGATAACATTAAAATCGGTGATTGAGTGCTCTGTGGGGTTTAGGGGAGAGGCACGCGTTGCACATTACATGCGATCATAACAGCACTAAAGTACTGGATCCTATAAGAACTCTGAAGTTAAGCGTGCTTGGGTGAGAGTAGTACGTACTAGGATGGGTGACTTTTTGGAAAGTTAAATCCGCTGAATCCCGTTAGAATTTTGAAGTTAAGTATTCTTTGGGCTAGAGTAGTAGTAGGATGAGCCACGTGAGATTGATGCTGATCTCCCGTTAGAATCCAAGACATCGTTTATGTAATGTTGAATTATGCATATCACAGACTCTAAATAGGAACCGTCTGTGATGACATTAATATCACAGACAGTTCTTTGCTAGAACCGTCTGCGATGACATTAATATCACAGACGGTTCGTGACTAGAACCGTCTGTGATGTGTATTTCACAGACGGTTCACAAACCGTCTGTGATATGCAACGATTATCACTAATACATGGTCACAGACGGTTCGGAAAACCGTTTGTGATGATGGTTCCGAACCGTGTGTGATGACTTTGTATGTAGTAGTGAACTAAACGGCAAGTGTATCTATCATTGATTGGTGTGCTTAGTTAAATGGCTACAATGCTCCACTGAAACACTTCCATCAATCATTGATCCTTTAAAAAATTTCACACTAGATTACAAATTGAGAATACAATTACACCAAGAGGGATAAATAATAGTAATAATTAAATCCTCAATTTTTTTTACAAATTAATTGTTGGTGATATGCCCTAGCTAGAGGCGATCATGTGAGATGATTATATCATACGTCTATGTTCATGTACTTATCAGTTCCTTGAATAAATGTCACTCCTTTGCTCATTGAGTATGACTTAATTATGAAACACATTGGTTATATGATATTATTCTAAATGATCCCTGGTCACATATCATTATGTGGGACAATAGTGATTTGACCAGCACATACATTGATTGATGGTAATGTTTCACATACCATAGATATGGAGATATCAAATCAATAATGTGGGCACATGTTAGAGAACATGGGGTTGGATAGACCCGCTCCGAGACACTGCTGAGATTGTTATCTTAAGAAGTGCCATCAAGATGTAGTCTCGAGTGGTATACCTATATGATCCTTTGACCTGAGATTCTTATTGATTCTCAGCATGTGTAATTGTATACTTTGGGACTATCAAACGCTTCACCATAACAGGGGAGTTATAAAGGTAGCTTACGGGTATGCCATGAAACATGACGTGAGGTGTAAGAGATCAAGATGGAATTTGCCCCTCCTTGATAACGGGAGAGATATCTCTGGGCCCCTCGGTGTGGATGGATAAGGAAAAGTGCATGGCCATGCCAAAGTGATTAAAGAGTTAATCACGAATTATATCCATTACATTGACGAGTGAATTTGTCGAGTTATCACAAGGGTGGCATGCGCTTCTCGCCTTGAGCTTGACTGATATCGTGTGGCAAAAGGATCCTATGTGAGTATATCAAGGTTCAGCTGATTCGATCATTGTGTACATTCGGGGGTCAATATGTGCTGCTAGGTACCGCTATTGACTTGTGGTCTGGAAAAGGGGTTCTCCGGGACCACGGCCGACTTGTACATGAGCCTAATGGGTCACACACTTAACGGGTTGGATCTTGTGTAATGGATTGGATCCATTAGTGGGTTTATGTGGGTTTGGATCCTCTAGTGTCTTAATGGATTTCTATTGTACAAGATCCATTAGTGCGAGCCCTAGTGGGCTTCTATTACAGAAGGCCTGTTAGTGCGCTCTATATAAAGGAGGCGTGGGGGCGTGCAGAGCGAGTGTCTCCCCACCACAAGCTCTAGCCGCCACCGCGTCCCACTGCCCCTAAAACCCTAACCGCACGCGTGGGTGCTAGCACACCAGCGCGCGGTGATCCCACCCCGGACGTGTGGATACTGTAGAGGCGTCATCGCTCTTGCGTCGGCGCTGATCGATTCAATCTGCTACATCAACTGTGCGACTACAACGACACTGCTGTGACGGTGATCCGCGACGAGGAGGAGTTGTACCACGTCGTGTTCGACTACGTACTGTGCTTCGGAGCACGCAGGGAGGCTTCACCCACTCTACTTCCGCTGCTAACGTGCTCCAAGGATAATGCTCCATGATCTCTGACTCGCATGTTTCCTGGGTGTTCACGGTAGAAAAGTTTTGTTTTCGGCTAGCGTAGCACCTCGTTCTCCTTCATTAATAATTACATTCTTTATTTCAAGAATTTATTTAGTATTTTACCAAATTTAAAGTTTGTTCTAACTCTGTGGTATCATAGTGGTCCAATATAACAAGCAAGTAGTAAGGGTTATTATATAGTATTTGTTCTTATTTCTAAAAAAGTAACTAGATGGCAAATCCCCGCAGCTTGATTCTTGTATGTTAGTGATGAAGAAATAGCATAGAAATTAGCATTAATTAAATAAAAAACTGAGACGATGCTAAATAAAAGTAAGGGTTATTATATAGTATTTGTTCTTATTTTAAAGTCATAAATATCTGATTATATTAACAACTTATTCAGAAGTATGTATGAAATTGTCCATTTCTCTGCCTTTTTTTTTTTTTTTTTTTGTTCTCCAGCATGTGCATGCAGTCTTGGCATCTCTGCCATGTTCCACGCTAGCAATGCCCATGAGAAGTATGGTGAGTTAGAATATCTTGCTGTAAATGTTGGGAGTTGTAATGGTTATATTTGATGGAGATCTATCTGTTTAATTTTCTCTTATCTATGTATACGGGCTGGGCGCACTTGTTTTCACAATAACAATTGTTGCAGTAAATTAATCAACGATTGGTTGAGCACAGCACATCTCGATCGGTTGCAAGTACAAAAATAAATTAAATGATCTGTTTCTTCGCTAGATTTTTTTTTCAACTTATGATCTGCACAAGTCAGCTTGAAAAGTCGTTATTTACTGTGTATAAGTATCGTCGTACGTACCACCTTAATCAGGTCATTTGATGCTTCTGGTTGAGGTACTTTAGAGTTTAAACAAGAGATCCCTGAAATTTTAGTTAAACATGTGACATGGAATCTAGACATGTTATTTCTTAAATTATCAATAGGGTATCTGAATATTTGATCATGTGGGTTCACTTAAAATATTCTTGTGGTCCAGTGTTTTAAATCGCGATTATCGTATTGTTTCTGCTACAAAGCTATCATGCATGGATTGCGGATGTTACGGTGAAAGCTATTCTACATCGCGGTCCTATATAAAATATTGGTTTTTATAGTTTTTAGTAATGTATATAATACCATAAATTGTGAAACATTTCACAAGTCAAAATAGTATTCTAAACTTTTTTATCATCATGACTGATTTTATATGTTCCCAGAATTTTTTGGTTAGTACATTGCCTTGCAATTTTATCTATGCCACAAGCCGGAAGAAAATATTTTCACAAATTACTAATAAGTTAATTGCCCATCACCAATCACTAAGTACTTACGAGTTAATGGTGACTACCTAGTGAGCATCTAACTACTCAACTGTACATTGATAAGTCAGATAAAAAATATCAAAGAGAGCAATCACTACTACTTTTACTAGTGTTAACTACGCTAGTTACTACTTACTAACCAGTACCCTAGTTAACCACTCGGTAAACGAGAAGGGACAAATTAGAGATCTTCACACTTTTAAGTATCCACAACCACAACAGACAAGATACAAATTAAAGATTAAAGGCAAAACACAACTGTTATTTTTCTAAGTCCCAGAATACAGAGCGTGGCACCTCCTCGGCTCCTGTTCTAGCTTCTCTTCCATCTCTATTGTGCATGCATGCATGCATTAACCTTTCTCTCCCATCTCTTATGCGCAAGCATGCATAAATTAACACCCTCGAGCTCCGTGCGACGCAACTGCTTTCTTGGTCTTTGCGTTGGTAGGAGTTACGCCTTATATAATGGGATGAAGGGAGTAGTATAGTAACAGCTTAGACTTATCGCCGGTGTTGATGCATGAATGTGATAGTTATAATCTCGATACAAAAGATAAACTCAACATACATTGGAAAGAGATCAAGAGAGGAACAACTACGTTTATATTTTTATTTGGAAAATTTGTTTTGTATTTTTATGGGGATCCTTCCTTCTAGCTAGGAATATTGAGAAGATCCTATGTGCATATAGTACAAGTCCTACGATCAGTGGCTAATACGCACATTTACAACGTTGTCATCACATCCATATACAATATTATACATACAATACCTATGAGACACTCACTTTTATGCTATAGTGTACCATAAAAGAAATGTTCTAAAGTGTATACTGTGCTAGTCCCATGATCTATGGTGTAACATCCTGGAAATTGAAAATTGGGATAAATAAAAAATTAAAATTTAAAAATGAAAGTGAATAGATATTTTAATTGGAATCAATTTAAATTTATTATCCTTACCTCATTTTCTTAAAATTCTGATAAAGAATAACCCCAATATTCAAATTTTTTCTAAAATGAACAAACTGAGTATAAAGATGATCCTAATTTCGAATTTCTATCTTTCGTGTATTTTTGAACTCCTAGACTTTGAAACAATCATTTATATTGATTCTCTTTTTTCCTTTAAAATGCAAAATCTGAAATCTCTTAACAAATAAAATTGGAAAAATTTTTGTGTAAACCTAAATCATCTCTAGGGCATTCTCAAAAGTTTTCAAAAGCCTGTGAACATCTTGTATTGCTAAATAGAAATTACAAAATACTATATTATAATTAATAATAGTGCACATGCTATCTTGAGAGATAAATTAGAAATTACCATGTACATGAAGATCCCTCTACTGCACCATGACCCATCTATCAGGACATCACAGCACTCACCCTTTTACTTAACCAACTGTCAATTGGGCCCCTTTCCTAGCTAGCCCACCCATCATCTCCTCTTTGCCCTACTCCCTTCTCAACCGAACCAACCTCCTCTTCTTGTAGTACAGCACGACTTGCCTCCCCTATGTTCACAACCAAGCCAAAGCAACCGCCAAAGCTTCCACCAACTTCCCTCCGGTCAACACTATTCAAGCCAGTGGCAGAGGCAGCACCCGGGCAGGGCGGGTGCCTGCCCGGGCTCATCGGTGGCCGGCTTGGGGTGGCGCTCGGTGGAGGCAGAGCCACTGCGAGTGGGCGGCGGAGCCATGCCTGGAGCTTGGAGGAGATGGAGCGGGCTGACGGGCTCGGTGAAGGGCCACCTGGGAGCTTAGAGGCGGTGGAAGGCCTGGGAGCTGTGGCGCCCGGTGGCCGTGTGGAGCTAGCGGCTGGCGCTATCACCCGCTCACGCGTCTAAGAAAACGATGGGAAGTCGCTGCAAGAAGAAGAGTGAAGCTCAGATTGCCGTCTCGGCCTCTCGGGGATGTGTAGGAGCGGCGTGGTCAAGACTTTCAAGAGGCTGACCGAGTGACTAGCTCGGTGAGTTCGGCTAAGTGAGTGGGGACTGAATACTATCCACGTGCATGTTGGAGCACACCCAGGAAATACAGCACAATCAGCAGGCCAAACTTCACCTTTTGTGCTAGTCGATGTACTGAACTTCCGGCAAAAGCGTTATTCCCGGATGAAGAACAGTACAGCGATAGCAACGCTTCAGAGAGGAAAGAATTACGATGCAATTGTTTGTCTGGCGATGCTCACAGTCAGCATTGTTACCCTTTATTTATAGCCTCTAACACAAATCTACAACTCGGACTCGGTCTTATACATTGTATAGGACTCTGCTACTGAAAAAACGAAACTTATACGGACTGAAACAACCAAGTTTTAACTGAAAGCTGAAACCTAAATATTATCGACAAGATTACTTCTAACAAATCACCCCTCTAATCTTGTCGTGCTGTCTTCTCGTCGATTATCCCCAACTTTTGGCGCATTTCTTGAAACTTTACTCGACCCAGTGGCTTGGTTAGTATGTCTGCTAGCTGCTCACTAGAACAGACATGTGTCACTTCAATTTTCCCTTCTTCAACACAATTCCTTATGAAATGATACCTTGTATCAATGTATTTGCTTCTAGCATGGTAGACTGGATTCTTGCTTAGCGCTATGGCTGATTTATTGTCGACGAGTATCTTTGCTTTCTCTGGTTCAGTCCTTTCCAGATCTGCTAGCGACCGCTTATCCATATCCCCGACATACTGCTGCATTGCTTTGCGATGTACTCGCTTCACAGACGATAGAGCCACAATCTTCTCGCTTTTGAGAAGCCCATGTCACAAGGCACGATCCTAGGAAGAAGGCTGTTCCCATTGTGCTCTTTCGATCGTCCACGTCCCTCGCTAAATCATCGCCGCTATATCCGACAAGTCTGTCCCCTTCCTTGCTTTTCTTCGTATAGAGACAGCCATAGCTCTGAGTACCTTTCACATACCTTAGGATATGTTTCACAGCAGCCATGTGTTGGTTTGTCGGAGCTTCCATGAATCTGCTCATTATCCCGACTGCATAAGCCAAATCAGGTCGGGTGTTCACTAGGTACCGTAGGCTCCCAATCATGCTACGATATTGTGTGGTATTGACCGGCGTCTCTCCTGTTTGTTTGCTCAATTTGAGTCGACTTTCCATTGGGGAAGTGCATGGATTGCAGCTCTCCATTCCTGCAGTTTTTAGTATCTTGGTTGCATATCCGGCTTGAGTCAAGAAGATTCCTTTCTTGAAGCGTTTTACTTCTATGCCAAGATAGTAGCTTAGATGCCCGAGATCGCTCATACTAAACAGGTTTCTCATCTGTTTCTTGAACTCAGTTATCTCTTCTATTCTAGACCCGGTGATGATTAGATCATCCACATATATTCCTACCAATAATAGTGATGCTCCTTCACTTCTTCAGTACACAGCATGCTCCTGCGCACTTCTTTCAAATCCCAGGGAGAATAGTGTTTTATCCAACTTTGAGTTCCATGCTCGGGGGGCCTGACGGAGTCCATAGAGTGCTTTTCTCAGTTTCAGGACTTTATTAACACCGATCTTGTCCTCGAAGCCTGGAGGTTGGCTCACATATACTTCTTCAGCTATTTCTCCATTTAGAAAAGCAGACTTGACATCCATATGATGAATTTCCCAATCTCTTTGAGCAGCTAGGGCAATCAAGAGTCTCACAGTCTCCATTCTTGCCACAGGAGCGAACACTTCGTCAAAATCAATTCCTTGTTTTTGACAGTATCCTTTGGCAACTAATCTAGCTTTGTGTTTGACTATATTGCCTTCCGAGTCCTTTTTTACCTTAAACACCCATCTTAATCCTATGGGTTTCTGATTAGTTGGTAATGACACTTCTTCCCAAGTGTTATTTTCAAGAATGGATTTCATCTCTTCTTCCATTGCTTGTCTCCAGCATTTTCCTTTCATTGCTTCCTCAATGCTACTCGGTTCTTCTTCTGCTGACAGGCATAACCCTGAGTATTCAAGCTCCACCTCTTGTGTGGTGTCATATAGATCTTGTAGCGTTCTCATTTTTCGAGGGGGTGTGTCGGCTGAAGTGTCACTCTGAGGTGATGCGATTGCACCTTCAAGGTCATTCCCTGTGCCGACTTCTTCTTCTGAGGCTGAAGAGTAACTTGGTGAATTAAGCACCCCTCTGAACTGGGAAGTATCAGCGCCTGGTGTAGATGGTGGCTCGTTGTGGTCCCTTATCCCAGATGTGTATCCTGGAGACGTTCCTGCAGTGATTGATCCTCCAAAGTCTACTGAGAAAACATCTCTATAGATTGGTGTTACCTCCTTTTGTGCTGCGTCTTCCTCCCAGTCCCATGCTTTATCCTCTTGGAACACCACATCCCGCGTGACATGTACTCTGCCATCAATCGGGTTATAGGCTCTGTATGCTTTCGAGCCTGTCTCGTAGCCAAGAAACACCATCGGTGTGCTACGGTCTTCCAATTTCTTGAGGTGCGGCTTCACATTCTTTACGTGTACGATGCATCCAAAGGTGCGTAAGTGAAGAATCTTGGGTTTCCTATGATACCATGCTTCATATGGTGTTTTTCCTTCAACACTCTTTGTTGCTGCACGGTTGAGAAGGTATATAGCCGTTGCTATTGCCTCTCCCCAAAACCTTCCAGACAGTTTTTTATGCTTCATCAAGCTCCTTGCCATGGATACTATCGTTTGGTTCCTTCTCTCAGCCACGCCGTTTTGTTGGGGAGAATAAGGAGCTGTCAAATGACGCTTGATCCCTTGTTCATTACAGTAGTTATTGAATTCATCCGAGCAGAATTCTCCCCCCCCGGTCTGTCCGAAGATTTCTAATCTTCAGTCCTGCCTCTCCCTCGGCTTGTGCTTTGACTAGTTTGAATGCTTTGAAAGCTTCACTCTTTGAAGCAATGAGGACTGCCCACATGTACCTGGTGAGATCGTCCACCATCAAGAAAAAATACTTCTTGCCTCCTGGGGTTTCTGGCGTGATTGGACCGCATAAGTCGGCATGTACGAGCTCTAGTGGTTTTGTAGCTCGATACATTGTCTCCTTTGGGAATGGTAAGCGATGTTGTTTTCCTGCAAGGCAGGCTTCACAGGTTTGATCCACATGATCAATAGTTGGCATCCCTTCAACCATTCCCAGTTTGGACATTTCCCGCAGTGCTCTAAAGTTTATGTGCCCGAAGCGTGCATGCCACAACCATTCTTTGTCTCCATGCACTGATAAGAGGCAAATTGGTTGAGTTTTTGTCAGGTTCATAGCATATAACCTGTTTGGCAGTCTCTCTACTTTGCTTACTAGATGTTCATCCCTGTCAAATATTTGCATACTCCCATCATCCACTATGGTTCTGTAACCTTGCTCATCTAGTTGGCCGATGCTTATTATATTGTTCTTCAGGAGTGGAATGTAATACACATTATTGAGTGTGTGATGCTCATTTGCAGTTCCCCGGAAAAGAATTGTACCTCTGCCACATATCTGAACTCGGGAGTCATCGCCGAATTTTACTGATACAATCACCGAGCTATCAAGATCTGTAAAAAATTCCCGGCATCCAGTCATGTGATTAGTAGCTCCAGTATCTAAATACCAGCTACTGCCATCATTATTTCCATCTGTTCCGATTTGTGGTTTAACTCCTTCTTCATTGAGCATCACTTCTCCGACTTCTGTCATCTCGCAACTTTCCATCATCAGAATTTTTGGTTCACTTTCTTTCTTCTTTTCAGCATAAAGGGCTTTCTCCTTCTTGGGCTGTTTGCACTCCGATGCAAAGTGTCCGAATTCTTCGCAATTATAGCATTTGATTTTTGTTTTGTCAAACTTACGGTAAGGTTTTCTTTCACTATCATTGCTGCGTCCTCCACGGCCTCTTCCTCGACCGCCAAAACGTCCTCCACCTCTCCTTGACTGGCTATTGGATGCTTCACTGCTCTTCTTGTCTTTAGCATTCAGCGCTTCCTACTTCTCGCGTGAGACCAACATGAGCTGGTCTCCTTCCTGTTTCTGTTGTCGTCCCAGAGTACTCTCTTCAAACGCTCTGAGACGTCCAACAGCCTCTGCAAGTGACATTGTAGCCACATCTCCCCATTGCTCGATGGTAGCGACAATTTGCGAGAATTTGATTGGCATCAAGATCGAACAATTTTTTCACTACAACACTTTCAGGCATTTGAATCCAGGGACCGAATTTCACTTACCAATGTTGTAAGTCAAGTGAAAACTTGTTGATAGTCTCATTTTCTTCCATGTTGAGCCGGTTGAATTCCCTCTTCAGAGTTTGCACTCGAGCCTTCTTGACGCGATCTTCTCCCACTCTCATCTCCTTGAGTGTGTTCCATGCCTCTCTAGCCGATTCCTTGTGTGCTATAGCCATTAGCACGTCGTGCAGAATCGCTTGAGACAAGACGGCCAGGGCGCCTTGATCAGTCTCCATGCTGACAGGTCCTTCCCCTTCAATTGCCGCCCATACTCCAAGTGATTTGAGTATGATCTTCATTTTTATGGCCCATACACCATAATTAGCATCGCTCAACATTGGGTACTGGATTGGTATTGTAGCTCGTCCTTGAGTTCTCCCTCTCCCAGACATGTCGACATCCTCTATTACAGGTAGTACCTTGGAGGTATTCCTGCCGCCGACATATCTGAACTCCTTGGTGAAGACGTGTTTGACATGGCCCTCTTGGTTTCTCGATGCTCGATACCAAATGTTGGAGCGCACTCAGAAATACAGCACAATCAGCAGGCCAAACTTCACCTTTTGTGCTAGTCGATGTCTTGAACTTCCGGCAAAAGCGTTATTCCGGATGAAGAACAAGACAGCGATAGCAACGCTTCAGAGAGGAAAGAATTACGATGCAATTGTTTGTCTGGCGATGCTCACAGCCAGCATTGTTACCCTTTATTTATAGCCTCTAACACAAATCTACAACCCGGACTCGGTCTTATACATTGTATAGGACTCTGCTATTGAAAAAACGAAACTTATACGGACTGAAACAACCAAGTTTTAACTGAAAGCTGAAACCTAAATATTATCGACAAGATTACTTCTAACAGTGCACAGTTTCTTGCTTTCTTTTTTTCCTTCACAACTACGGAAAACATAGCCACCAACTAAATGACAAGCTAAAATCTAAGAACATATGCTATACACATCGTAATCACTAATTAATCAATATATGCTCCCAAAAGTATGAAAACTTGGAAAATGAGTTTGCCTCGTACTAGGCGTGACTAGCACATTAGTGGTATATGATGCAATAATTCAATACTTCAATGTGAATATATTTTTTTATGTTATATGATGTACTAATCAATATTGTTTTATCTTGCAGAGTTTTTTGTGTGTGGTTGAACCTTTGTTGATGAATCGTCGAAGCGTTGATAGTGTCGTAGTAAGTACTTATCATATTTTTATTTGTTTTCATCCATGAATATTTACATGAGTATTGGGCTATATTTTCAGTAAAAAAAATTATTTTGTGTTGACAATTTTACTTGTGTGATGTGTATATAAACTTGTCCAAGTTTATGACCATAGTTACGTTTGCCCAGGCTCTCTAAATTTTTTTAGCTCCGCCACTGATTCAAGCCGAGTCCACGTGCCCTCTTGCATGCAGTCACCAATCTAGAGCTCGCCACAATGCACCTTCCTGTCACCTCACGCTGCCACGATTGAGAATTTGCGCCGTCCTAGCCGAACCGAGTTTACATCCATGGCTGTGATCCATTTCAAGAACACTATCTTATCCCTTGCCTATTTAAGACCAGTTGAGCTCCTCCCTGCCTTCCTACGCCCCCCTAGTTCCTCCCTTTGCTCCAATTCCTAGTCAAGCTGCCTCCATTTTAGCCATGGCCGCACCTCTCCAACCTGGCCAAAACTTCTTGCACAGAGCTCCGTTGTTCAATCAAACTGATATGAAGCATCCTCAAGCACTACCATATAAAACCCCCCAAGTCAATTTGATGTTTATTCTACTGGTGAACCACCGCCATAGGAGCTCGTCGCTACCGCCACTTGGATTTCTTGCGTCACCAGTACAGGTCATCGTAGCTCCAGCTGTCATCCCCTATAGCTTCGGTGTAGTGCCATCGTCCTGTTTTAGTCGTTGCCTGAGCTCCTTGGTGCTTGCTTCACCGTCGGCTATGTGCACCAGAGCCGTCGACGTAAGCTTCCTGCGCACACTCCCGCTCTGTTTCTTCTTTCCCATGTTTCCTTTCTTTATTAGACGATTCCACATTGTATGGAGACTAGTAATCCTAGTGCCTTCTGTACTCAATGGCAGGTGGGGCCAATTTGCTAAGAGCTAAACTAGTTGGTCCAAGACCATCCCAGGAGGGGTAAGATTCTTGCTAAAAATGTTTAATTAGCTAGAATCTTTAATCAAGAAGTAACAAATTTAATTGACTTGGTTGATCTTTGAATGCAAATGACAAGGCTTTAAGCTAAATAGAAATTGATCAAACTCCAATAAATCATATCCTGGATAAATAGGTATGCTGGTATATCCTATAAAAATCCTCATAACCAGATTGCAAATTAAAAACAGCATTTCGAGTATAGGAAAAAGATACATGGACATACTTGGTTAAGACTTAATTAGGTTGCCTAATCCTGGGTTGAAAGGTAGAAGGTAAATAAGCTAGACTCAAATATCAAGATCTTAAGTTAATTTTAAATAGTTCAACTTCTTACGTCCATATACATATTTGTACCATGAAAGCCTTTAAACAGTAATTTGTAAATTAGAATAATGCTTTAATAACATACATGACAAAGTAGAGCCATCTAGTCAGGTGATTAATCAACTGTTCAGTCATCAAAGGTAGGAAAGGAAGACCCTTAAATAATTTCTATTGATTCAGAAGTTTAGCTTAAGTAAGCCCGACTAGTTGAATTAATCAAACACTAAGACATTAAAGTAGTATTTGATTAAACTTAAAACAATCGCCGTCTCGAATATACCCACATGCATGTAAATTGTATAAGGAACCCTAAGTGAATTGATACCTTGAAAATAAAAATATGGTATGCATGGTACTATGGTTGTAACACCCCGGCACCTAATATGCTGCGAATGCCATCCAAACGATACTAGAAACAACCAAACACACACATTTAACCATAAATTACAGCAACTACGCTAATTGCTTAAATGAAAAATTCGGCAGCATAACCTTTGTTTTTCCATGATTTGAAGCAGCAACAATAATAACATATCAAGATAGCATAATGGACGACAATAATAACATGGCAATCTAGGTTTTCAGCAATTAATCAAGTCTCAAATGCAATTTAACCATTTCATAATCAATGAGAAATAGCGATAAAACCAAGCACACGATATAACATGGTCCAAGATTAGCGCAATAAAGTAAAACATCACAACTACGAATGAGGGTGTGTAGTTGTCTGGATGAGTGCAAATAGGTGGAGACGTGATGCTAGCTCTCTTTCTCTTATGCCGAACTCATGGTACCTAAAAACAACATCAAACAACAAGCGTGAGTTCATCACTCAGCAAAGTGTATTACAATAGCATAAAACAACAGCTGTATTCATTAACATCCTCATTATCATCTCATAAACATCATCATTAACTTTTCCATCCATGCAATGCAATGCACATGTCTCTTTGCTTAGCACATATATACCGGTATTGCTGAGTGCATGCCCGTCTGTGTGCACCCTCTTTCCCTTCCATCCCGTGGAAGGTGCCTACTCTTACTAACTCGCTCCCATTTACAACTGTGGATGGAACTACGAGGTAGGTTTTTCTCAATGGCGCTCCGAATTAGTCATAACTTTCTCACCGATCTTACCGGATTAGTTATGACTTTCTCACCGTCTTGGCCTGTCCTCATGCCATGAATGCATATATGCCATAAACATGATTGAACTTGCATAAATACTCAATATAACCACTACATAACCATTAAACTAATCATGCTCATCATATCACATGCAAGGATTAAACATGGCAAATTAGCACATCACATAGTTATATTGAATCGCTACGAATCCATATGGCCTCCCAAGCCAAAACCATTCCAATACACTTGCACTACTACAGAAATGTACATCAGAATCGGTTCTTTTTCGTCATCACAATCGGTTCTAGTAGCGATAGAAAGTCCAACGATAGAGATGACGAAGCCTTATCACAGTCGGTTTTGGAACGATAGTAATTATTAGTCATCACAATCGGTTCTTTGTTGTAAACCGATTGTGATGATGCCATTATCACAATCGGTTCTTGTTGGAAACCGATTGTGATGAGACATTATCACAATCGGTTCTTGTTAGAAACCGATTGTAATGAGGCTATTATTACAATCGGTTTTGGTTCGGAACCGATTGTGATGAGGTCATTATTACAATCGGTTCTTGTTGGAAACCGATTGTGATGAGGCATTATTACAATCGGTTTTTGTTCAAAACCGATAGTGATGATGCTATTATTACAATCGGTTTTGGTAAGAAACCGATAGTGATGATGATATTATTACAATCGGTTTTGGTTCGAAACCGATTGTGATGAGGACATTATCACAATCGGTTCTTGTTGGAAACCGATTGTGATGAGCCATTATTACAATCGGTTTTTGTTCGAAACCGATAGTGATGAGGCTATTATTACAATCGGTTTTGGTTAGAAACCGATTGTAATGATGAGATTATCACAATCGGGTTTTGTTGAGAACCGATGGTGAAGAGAATATTATCACAATCGGTTCCAACAAAGAACCGATTGTGATGGTGCTGACCATATCACATTCTTCACAATATCACATAACATAACATTATCACAGAACATTCACAATAAGACACATAACATTCACAATATGACACATAACATACATCACAATCTCTAATACATTATCACAGAACATTCACATAAACATCCAAACATATCGCATTCAGTACAGTACATCACATTCCCATTAATATTGTTGTAACATCCTCAAATTTATAAAGATCAAAAATCCAATATTAAAATGTGAACTCATTTTATTGTTGCATTTTATGCTTGATGTGTGTGCAAATTATTGTTTTTGTTAAGTGAAGTAGTGATTAACGGAATAAATTGAAAGAAGGAAAAAGAGAAAATATCCATTGGTAAAGTGGTAAGAAATAAAAATTTCCTTAGTAAATTTTACACCTGACCTTGGACAACCCTAGAATCATCCTTAGCTGGTCAAGAGACCATGTGGAGGTATTTAAGTATTGAGAAAACCATTTTAAATTAACATCTCTATCTCTGTCCAGACCAAT
Organism: Rhipidocladum racemiflorum; assembly: GCA_036346355.1. Lineage (NCBI taxonomy): Eukaryota > Viridiplantae > Streptophyta > Magnoliopsida > Poales > Poaceae > Rhipidocladum > Rhipidocladum racemiflorum. The sequence goes on from CM070583.1 coordinate 57,808,846, forward strand.
GTCAAAATTGTGGAGAAAAACGTGTTGCATTCTAGACCTTAGTATTTTTACCATGTTATCTTGACTACCTTAAGTTCATCCACAAAAATCTGCAAAAATTTATAAGTAGTTTAACTATTGATTTCCAATTAAATAACACAGAATTGGAATTCTACAGAAACTAGTAAAAGAATTTTAGGAAAATAAATGTTATGATTTTAGTTCTGAAATTTTTATGGTAGGTCCCTGGTAAAGAACCACACTCTCGATAAAAATTTCAAAAATAAATATGTTGATTTAGTTCCTTAACCAATTCAAAAACCGAAATGTATTTTCTGTGTCTTTGGCATTGTCAGAATTTTAATAAAAGATATAGAAGAGATAATCACTCAAAATTTTTACTATAGGTAAATATCTTGTTCAGGATTCGGAGGTAAAAATTTCAGAAATACTTAACTAGGAGAATTGCCCTGATTAAATGCATCTTTGGTGAGCTGCCAAGTGCTTTGAACCTTGTTTTCCCCTCTCTCCTTTGGCTGACGTGGGCCAATCTCCATTAATGCATGTCAGACCAGCCCCCCTACACCCATTTCACTGACGGGTGGGCCCTCTTTTCCTTGGGACCCAACCTGGCCCGTGTACCCCACTCACATTCCTATCTCGCTGCCATGTGGGCCTTTCTCTCGTAGCCGGCCCCACCTGTCATTGCTTGCCTCACCCCCTCTCCATCTCTCTCTGTCGCGTGGGGTCGGGACCCCCTCGTTAGGGCCTTCTTCTTCCTTTCGCTCCTCTCTGCTCGTGCGTGGCCGAAGCAACCGGAGCCGGTGCACCGCCTCTAGCCTTCCCTCTCTGGCATCGCCTGGCTTAGCTCCAAGGCCTCCACGTCGCCCTCCCTCTGACACCATCGCCACCTTGCCTAGCCGGCCATACTTCTCTCTGTTGCAAGCCGCCAAACCCCTCGCCGAGTTCACACCTTGGCCGAAGCTTTTTACCGCCATACTCCGGCTATAAAAGGCATGTTAGCGTTCGCCTTTGAGCCGCACCCCCTTCCCTTCCACCCATTCATCTTCCGGCGTCCGAACTATCCAAAACCGCACCGTCTTCTTCCTTGCCGGCAAGACTTGATTTGGGGGAAACTCCAAATTTCGGCAGTTCGGTAAGGGAACATCCAAATTGTTTGATCCTATGGCAACCTCGGTTACTCATGGAGCCCTTGCGTCCCTTGTTTCAGCCCGAACCTTGCGGAGGAACTCCCGCACCGTGCAACCTCTTCCACCATTGCCGCCGCACGGTGAGGACACTACACGTCCATTTTTCCTTCGAGTTAAGTGTACCAATAGAGTCCCTAGGACCTCCCAAAGCTCACACAAGTAATCATTGGACTCAATTTGAATTGTAAGCTCAGTCGAACCATTCTTCACCGTAAGCCACCGCCGGCCACCGTTGAACTCCATGCTCCGGCCAAGTTTAGACTCAACCGATGGTTCCCTTGGGTGCGCAAGAATGTGCTGAACCTAACGGTGAGATCCATTCAACCGTTCCGGCCAAACCTCGTCGCCGGCGAACTCAAATCTGAGTGCCTCTGCTCGGAGTCGCTGGCCTTTGGGCCCGATCCGTCAGTTGGACAGATCTGGTGCCAGCGCGTGTGTTTGGTGTCACCGCCTTGTGGGCCGCTGTAACACCCCAAAATTTTGCTTTTATTGAATTCATGTGTGATTTGGCACTTTGGTGAATTTTTGGAATTTTCTGGAATTTATTTGGATTTATTTGGAATTTATTTGAATTTATTCCATTTTGAATTAATTAAAGAATTAAACTTTGCAAATAAAATTTTGTTGGAAATATTTTATTTGAGTCCAAAATGATCCAAAATATTTTCCAGAATTTTTCTGGAATTTTTCTGAGTATTTTGCTATTTTTAATGAATTAATTGAATTTCTGGGAATTATTTTAAATATTAAATCGCTGGAAAATCAAACCGAAGTCGATTCTTGTTCATCCGATCGAGCCCGAGTCGACTCGAGTTCGAGTCCGACCGAGCCGATTGACTCGACCAAACCAGCTTCCCAACCCTAAGCGATCCCGGCCAGTTGGATCAAGATCCAACGGTGAGATCCGCCTGCACGGTTCGAGCCGTATCCGGCCGGATCCGATCGCGTCCACGCGATCGTGGCGCTGATCGTGCCACGCGGACGGCCGTCGCGTCGTCGCTCTCCGCCCGACTCGAGCCGGAGAGCTCCGCCCGTGGCCAAAGCAGACACGGCTAGGGTTCCGATTTGCACGCACGCCGAGGCCGTATTTAAAGCGTGAGACGCCCCCGAGGTTGCCCTCATCCGCGGCGCACCCGTTCCCCAAGCCATCTCGCCGGCCGCCGCTTGTTTGCCGTCACGAGCTCGGGCCGGAGTTGGAACCTCGCTGCGCAGCGTTTACCGCCGATTCCGCCGCCGTCCGTCGTCTTCCGCCGAAGGAGCCAGATCCGGAATCCCGTGACGAGACGCACTGGCGGAGGACTCATCTCGCCGGAGCAACCCCAAACGCCGCCGGGCTCGTCGTCGTTCTCATCTCCGGTGGTCTTGCTCCGCCGCGTCGCCATCGACCTCGCGAAGCTCGTGGACCGTCCGATCTTGATCGTCGCGGTTGAGGTGAGTTCACGTGTTCCAAACCCGATTAGATCCGGACCGTTGGATCAAGATCCAACGGCCCACGATCGCCACGCGCCGTAGTAGTGTTATTATAGGATTAGATCCGGACCGTCCGATCTAGATCGAACGCCCACGATCATCGAGTAGATTCAACGTGTTAACCCCTGGATCTAATCGCGCCGTCGAATTTCAAATCAACGGCCGAGATTGGCGCCACGCGTGTCGGGAAGCCTCGACCGCCGCGGTCAGCACCGGCCCATCGCCAGCAAGGCGGCGTGTGGACGCCGACACGCGGCCCGCGCGTGTCGCTGGTCCCACATGTCGATCTCACGTGAGCCGTGGACCGGGTCCACGGTAGACCCAAGCCGAAGCGTGGACCGAGTCCATGGATCCGCCGACGCCACCAACCAATCGAGGCTGCCACGTGTCCATGCTGATGCAATAATTAATTTTCGAAAAAGAAAATGATTTATTAAATCGAAATAATGATTTCAGATTTTGTTTCAAATTTCAAACGCTTATAACTTTTGCGTTTCAACTCCGATTTGAGTGATTCAAATTTCTAAATTTGTATAAAATTGAGATCTACCTAAATATAAATTTTATTTAATTTTTGGACTAAAGTTTTTCTCTGCAAAATTATTTAATTGATTATTTAAACTTTAAATAATCATAACTTTTGCGTCTTAACTCCAAATTTGACGATTCCAGTTTCTAAAAACTCATAAAATTATGTTCTCTCTGTTTATGGATTTTATTTGGATGTTTGGACACTTTTTGCCTATTGTTTATTTGTGAATTTGCTATTTGCACGCTTTACGAGTAGACGTTGAAGTCTGGGAAGGATTCGAAGGAGAAGTATTAACTCAGGATCCAACTCAAGACCAAGAACAAGTAATTTGTGAAGGCAAGTTGTGCTTTGACCATGTTGATCCTATTTCGAAATCTATTTTGATTTAAACTATTGCATGCTAGTTCAATTAGAAAAATACTTTGTTTAAACTTGGGGATTAGATAAGTACCAATTTGCTGTATGACACCTTGATTATTTAAGTATGTGCCATGACCCTTGTCACCCTAGTTGTGGTTTACTAGTTGGACATTATTAAATTGCCAACATGGGTTTAGACCGTTGTAGTATACTGCTTAGACACGCTTTCGTGCTCGACATGATTTTGGACAATCAAATGTTAATATTGACCTAATGACATATTGAACCTGTTTTGGAAAAGTATCATGTGATGTTGATGGCACGTGGTGCATGGTAATCAAGCGGGGTTTGATAAGCGATTTCGGCCAGGGGCATGTGGCAAGAGTAATCAAAGTGGGCGATTCGCGGCATTGGGAGTGTTGATTTGGTTCTTCGGGTAGTCTTGCCCTGGTCACCCTAAGGACTTAACCTTGCAAGCCTTTGAACTGGGTCTAACGTGCAACCACATGTCTCGTAATGGGACGGACCTAGTTGACTAAGTTGCTAATAACGCACTGTGGGACCTCGGGAGGTCAACTACACCCTTTGTGTAAGTTGTATGCGGGGAGCGTCGGGAGTGAGGCCAGTACCCATCTAACGGTTGATTGGCCTAGACTTCGCCTTAGCTAAGGGAAGGGTTAGTGTGCAATAACCGGGAGGACCACTTGTATTGTTAGAGGTTTCGAAAGACTTTGTTACGGGAACTCGCCTTTGTGGTGTTTGATTTGTATCTTGTGGGTAAAGTGCATAGCCTCTGCAGAGTTTAGAATCTATTCGAATAGCCGTGTCCGCGGTATTGGACATCGCTCGGGAATTACAGTCAAGGGTTAGATTTTCTCAAAAATAACTTTGGTTTGAAAGGTTGGGTTGGTTTAATAATGAAGATGATGGAAATGTGGTTTAGGATGGGGAAAATGTTTATTAAATTCCTTGAAAAGTTATTTATACTTTACTTGTTTCTCTTTTCGAATCTACTTATATTACTTTTCAAATGCTGTTTATTGCAAATATACCTTGAGCTATTCCTTTGTACCAAGCCATGCATATAGTATATTAGCTTGCATTACGTGCATGACTTGCGAGTACCAAGTACTCACCCTTGCCACAATACAACACCATTGAAGAGGAGATCGCACAAGCTTTGGAGGAGGAGCTCCAAGAGGATCCGTCTACTTAGGAAGCGAGCCCGATCAGTTGCCTGTGGTATCTTGGATGGCGCCACGAAGTTATTTGATTTTCCGCTGCTATTATTTTTCTCTGAATAAGTTTCGCCTTGCGAGGCATATATTTGTAACTTGACCATAAGGTCGAGTAACCAGTTTGACTATTTAAATAAAGTACTTTATTGGTATCGAGTGGTATGATTGTGATATCTACCGATGTTAAGACTGTGTGCACTAAGCTGCGTTCTGGACTAGTGCTGAATACACTGAGGGTCCGGATTTGCAAATTCGGGTCCCGACAGGTGGTATCGAGCCATACTTGACTGTAGGCTCAACCCTAGCTAGAATGGTCGTAGTGAGGATAAAACCTATTTTCTAAAGCTAAAAATTTGTGAAGACAAGAAATGACATCTCAACTTATCCCCTTCTCTCTTTTCTTGTCTCTTGCTGAATTTTCCTTACCTTGTCACAATTCAAAAATTCCGAGTTCTTACGTAAAGCACTCTTGTGACAGATGGAGGAAGAGTTCAACTACGTTGATCTGGGAGTTGGTCACGCCGCGGAACTTTGGCATATGCTACAAACTCTCGGAGATTTTGAGAAGCCCCAATACCAAGTGGAAGTGATCAGACAAGCTGGATTGATCAAGGCTTGTGACGTGAAGATTGAGGTACCTGCTAGGAAGAAGGGCCCAGGCAATCGCCCGATACACTGCACTGCCAGGAGGTCTACAATGCAGATGGGTATCCAAGAGGTATCACGACGAGCAATGCGGCACATTACCCGTATCTACGCCAGAGAGTTGGAGAGTACGGTGTTCCGTTATCATCCGCGCAGCGATAACCTTCTTGACCCGAAGGCGATTCAGGATGAGGATGCCACGGTTACACAGTTGGCACGATTTGTCGTCGCCCAGGAGGATGTACTAGATAATACAAGCAAGGAGCTACAGAAGGCCCGCAAGGAGATCACGACAGAGAAGAACAGATGGCGGGAAGCTCAAGAGTATGTGGCACACCTTCTACGAAGGATTGACGAGTTGGAGATGACCTTATGCGGACGGACCCAGAGCCGATTACTCGAGCTACACGAGCCAGATCCAGAGGAGTCGATCTTGATGAGGACACTACTTCTTCGACTACCATAGAGGACACGATTCTTTGGACATGGCGATGCTTTAGCGCCTATGCCACAAAGACCGTACCCAGTGCCGTGGAGGCGTTCTCGATGAGTGAGCATAGGTTCTAGAGTGAGACTCCGTCGCCGAGTCGCGTCATAGAATAAAGAGTCACCCTTTAGGCGTTAGACTCCAGAGTTAGTTCGATTTGGATTTTCATTGTTTCTTTGAGTGTGCAGTATGTGTTGCAAGGCCCTTAGGCATTGTAAGCAGCCATACCAAGTTATTAATAATAAAGATGGACCTTAAAGTTAACCATTTCGCCCAGCAAAAGTTCAATATTAATTGTCTATTCTTGTTTCCCTCTCATCTCTAAACCTAGAGCAAACCGACAGATGGTGAACACCCGTGGAAACTTTGGAAGCAATGGGAGTGGTTCTCGCCAATGAGAAAACCCCAATGATGGAGCACCGCACCGCCACTTGGATATGCAGAATTTCGGAGCTTTTCTCGCTGCCGGACTCGGTTGATGCATGCTATGATGCAACAAATGCAACACGTCACCGCCAGGCCACGCTAATCAAGTTAATCAGGGCCACGCCGAGAATACAAGACTGTCGAGTTCATGAGAACTCACCCACCCACTTTCTCCGGGAATGCCAATCCATTGGAGGCCGATGATTGGTTAAGATTAATCGAGAGGAAGCTACACATAGCTCAATGCATAGGAAATGAGAAGGTACTCTACGCTTCTCATCAGCTGGAAGGGACACCAGAATGGTGGGAGAACTTGCCACGCAAGAGAACCCTCAAGATATCACTTGGGAAGAGTTCATGTTGCATTCCGACAAGATATCACGTGCTGAAGGAATCATGGACCTTAAGAAGGAGGAGTTCAGAGCATCAAGCAAGGTAATCACCGCTGGTGGCCGACTACGAACAAGTTCACACGGCTAGCACGCTACGCACTTTGAGGATGTAGCGACAGATAAATCCGCAGTCTCGTTTTATGAAGGGACTTAACTCAGGATTGCAAGTAGGATTGATCACCCACACCTTCCCAGATTTCCAAGAGTTGGTGAATAAGGCGCTTATTCTTGAGGACAAGCGCAAGGAACTGGATGAGAACAGAAGCGCAGGATGCAACAAAGCAAGGATCACGCCAGGAACGCAGCGGCGCTGAGAGTTGCACCAAATCAATTCTTGATTCCAACCACGAGAATGCAACAAGGACACCATCCTCAGCACCAAGACCTGTCAATCGTAACTATCGGACCCAGCCCGCTTCGAACGCTACTCGAGCGATCGGCAAGAACAGTGAGACATGCTACAAGCGCAACGAGCCAGGACACTTTGCCAACAGATTGTCCAAAGAAGACAGCGAGGAGTGACCCCAGTTCGCTTCAATCTAGGAACCACCCAGCTAGGGCGCCAAACACCAGAGCCACACCCTGCACCGTGGTGAGAGGCCGAGTCAACCATGTCACCGCAGATGCCTGCGAGAATGCTACGGACGTCGTCTTTGGGTAAGTTACTTGTTAACTCAAAGACTCGCAACAGCTTTTGTTTGACTCGGAGCTTCGCATTCGCTTGTTTCGCAAGGCTTTGCTACTAGAAATGATTTGAGGATTGCAAGACTTAGATGCATGCTTTTAGTTCAAACCCACGTTCAGAACTCCGAGCGAAAGTAGGATGTTCCGGGGTGAGAATACTAATAGATGGAATAGAGTTCCTAGCAAACCTTATAATTTTGGAGACCCAGACCTTAGACGTCATATTGGGAATGGATTGGTTATCCAAGCACAAGGCCGTATTGGATTGTGGACGAAGGACTATCTCAGTTGAGAGCCCGTGTGGGAAGAAAGTGGAATTTCAAGCCACCGCAGTTAGAGATGGACAGTTGATGGTTAACAGTACCAAGGCAATCAGCATAGAGGATGTCCCGAGTGAATGAGTACCCAGATATTTTTCCCGAAGATCTACCTGGTATGCCGCCAGGACAGGGACATAGAGTTTGTGATAGAGCTTGTACTGCACAAAGACCGATAGCAAAGAGACCCTATCGGATGTCCACCGAGGAGTTGGTAGAGATGAAGAAACAGCTAGAAGAGTTAATGGAGAAAGGATTTATCGTGCCAAGTTAGTCGCCGTGGGGAGCACCGGTTTTGTTTGTCAAGAAGAAGGGCGAGAGTTTCAGGATGTGCATTGACTACCGTGCACTCAATGAAGTCACCGTGAAGAATAAGTATCCGCTACCCAGGATTGATGATTTGTTTGATCACCTGAGAGGAGCCGGAGTTTTCTCCAAGATTGATGCGAGATCGGGATACCATCGATTGAAGATCCGATCGAGAAGATATTTCAAGAAGCGCATTCTCGTCAAGATATGGACATTACGAGTTTCTGATTATGTCCTTTGGATCCGATTTAATGCGCCACTTATTTCATGAATATGATGAATAAGGTGTTCATGGAATATTTGGACAAGTTTGTCGTCGTGTTCATAGACGATATCCTAATCTACTCCAAGACAGAGTGAACATGCCGAACACTTAAGGCGAGTTTTGGAAAAGTCGAGGAACAGCAACTTTTCGCCAAGTTCGACAAGTGTGATTTTTGGAAGGACAAGGTGGAGTTTATAGGACATGTAAAGACCGAATAAGGAGTCGCCGAATATACAAGCAAAGTATAAGATGTGATACATGGGGAGCAGCCGAAGACTGTGACCCAGATTCGGAGTTTCCTTGGAATGGCAGGATACTACCGCCGTTTCATCGAAGGCTTCTCGACAATTGCGAAACCTCTTACGCAACTGCTGAAGAAGGAAAAGAAGTTTGCATGGACGCCAGAATGTGAGAAAGGATTTCAGGAGCTGAAGAAGCGATTGACGTCAGCACCGGTGTTAGTTCTACCGGATGTTGCTCAAAGCTTCGATATTTATTGTGACGCATCGCGCCAAGGACTTGGATGTGTGCTGATGCAGAACGGAAAGGTCGTCGCTTATGCATCAAGGCAGTTGAGGCCGCATGAGGAAAATTATCCGACACATGACCTAGAGTTAGCTGCCGTAGTGCATGCCTTGAAGATATGGCGTCACTATCTGATCGGAAACAGATGTGAAGTATATACGGATCATAAGAGCCTTAAGTACATATTCACCCAGTCGGATCTGAATATGAGGCAGAGGAGATGGTTAGAGTTAATCAAGGACTACAATGTTGGAATCCATTACCATCCCGGGAAGGCCAACGTAGTAGCCGATGCTCTGAGCCGGAAAAGCCATACCGTGAGTACGTTGCTAGCCACAAGTCAGGATGAGTTATGTGAGGATTTTCAGAAAATGAAGATTGAGGTAGTACCTAGCGGATTCTTGGCCACATTGGAAGTAAAGCCTACCTTAGAGGATCAGATCCGAGAAGGACAGAAGGATGATGACAAGATCCGCAGGATTAAGTCCATCAAGGAGGAAGGCAAGGCAGAGGACTTCAAGTTGGATGAGCAAGGCACGTTGTGGATGAAGGATCGCATTTGTGTGCCTAACAAAAAGGAGTTAAAGCAACTGATTCTGGAAGAAGCCCATGACTCCAAGTACTCAATTCATCCTGGAAGCGCCAAGATGTATCAGGATCTGAAGGAGAGATTCTGGTGGCCAAGTATGAAACGTGAAGTTGCCGAGCATGATGCATTGTGCGACGTATGCCAGAGAGTCAAGACAATGCATCAGAGACCAGCAGGATTGCTACAACCGCTGAAAATACCTGAGTGGAAGTGGGAGGAAATCGGAATGGATTTCATTACCGGTTTGCCGAAGACTCAAGGAGGTTATGACTCCATATGGGTTATAGTGGATCGCTTGACTAAAGTAGCCCATTTTATCCCCGTGAAGACCACTTACTCGGGAGATAAATTAGCAGAATTGTACATGATCAGGATTGTCTGTTTGCACGGAGTGCCGAAAAGAATTGTATCGGACAGAGGTACCCAATTTACCTCAAGGTTCTGGAATAAGTTGCATGAAGCCATGGGAACCCGTTTGAACTTCAGTACTGACCTATCATCCATGAGCGGATGGACAGACCGAAAGAGTCAACCAGATTCTGGAGGATATGTTGAGAGCTTGTGCATTGGCTTATGCTACCTCTTGGGATAAGAGTTTGCCGTATGCCGAGTTCAGTTACAACAATAGTTACCAAGCTAGTTTACAGATGTCACCTTTTGAGGCCTTTGTATGGTCGACTGTCGGACGCCATTGAATTGGAATGAGACCGGCGGCGCCGTGTCTTTGGGCCTGATATTCTTCAAGAGGTCAAGAAGCGGTCGCCATGATTAGGGAAAGGTTGAAGATAGCCCAATCTCGATGTAAGAGTTATCTTGACAATCGTCGCCGAGACTTGAGTTTTGAACGAGAAGACTTTGTTTACCTCGAGTTACGCCTCTCGGGAGTTAAGAGGTTCCATGCCAAAGGGAAACTCGCACCCGTTATGTTGGACCATTTAAGATTGTGAGCCGCAGAGGCGAGGTTGCTTATCACCGGAGTTGCCACGATCGTTAGCGTGGAGTGCATGACGTATTCCATGTGTCCCAGTTAAAGAAGTGTCTCCGAGTTCCTGAGGAACAGACACCGCTAGAGTCAATTGAGTTGCAAGAGGATTTGACTTATAAGGAGCATCCCGTGAGGATTCTGGACACAATGGATCGAGAGACCAGAAATAAGTCAACCCGTTTCTGTAGAGTTCAGTGGAGCAACCATGAAGAAAGCGAAGCGACTTGGGAGCGTGAAGAGGATTTGAGGAAGGAATTTCCAAACCTATTCTGTAGTGAGCCCTGAATCTCGGGGACGAGATTCTATTAAGGGGGGGAGGTTTGTAACACCCCAAAATTTTGCTTTTATTGAATTCATGTGTGATTTGGCACTTTGGTGAATTTTTGGAATTTTCTGGAATTTATTTGGATTTATTTGGAATTTATTTGAATTTATTCCATTTTGAATTAATTAAAGAATTAAACTTTGCAAATAAAATTTTGTTGGAAATATTTTATTTGAGTCCAAAATGATCCAAAATATTTTCCAGAATTTTTCTGGAATTTTTCTGAGTATTTTGCTATTTTTAATGAATTAATTGAATTTCTGGGAATTATTTTAAATATTAAATCGCTGGAAAATCAAACCGAGTCGGTTACTGTTCATCCGACCGAGCCCGAGTCAGACTCGAGTTCGAGTCCGACCCGAGCCAGTTGACTCGACCAAACCAGTTCCCAACCCTAAGCGATCCCGACCGTTGGATCAAGATCCAACGGCTGAGATCCGCCCGTACCGGTTCGAGCCGTATCCGGCCCGGATCCGATCGCGTCCACGCGATCGTGGCCGTTGATCGTGCCACGTGGACGGCCGTGCGTCGTCGTCTCCGCTCCGACTCCGAGCCGGAGAGCTCCGCCGTGACCGAGCAGGACACGGCTAGGGTTCCGATTTGCACACACGTCGAGGCCGTATTTAAAGCGTGAGACGTCCCCCGAGGTTGCCCTCATCCGTGCGCACCCGTTCCCCCAAGCCATCTCGCCTGAGCCGTCGCCCGTTTGCGTCTGAGTTCGCGGAGTTGGAACCCTGTTCTTGCGGTTTCTGCCGATTCCGCCGCCGTCCGTCGTCTTCCGCCGAGAAGGAGCCCAGATCCGGAATCCCCGTGACGAGACGCACCCGAAGGGAGGACTCATCTCGCCGGAGCAACCCCGAAACGCCGTCGGGCTCGTCGTCGTTCTCATCTCCGGTGGTCTTGCTCCGCCGCGTCGCCATCGACCTCGCGAGCTCTGTGGACCGTCCGATCTTGATCGTGCGGTTGAGGTGAGTTCACGTGTTCCAAACCCGATTAGATCTGGACCGTTGGATCAAGATCCAACGGCCCACGATCGCCATGTGCCGTAGTAGTGTTATTATAGGATTAGATCTGGACCATCCGATCTAGATCGAACGGCCCACGATCATCGAGTAGATTCAACGTGTTAACCCTGGATCTAATCGCGGCCGTCGAATTTCAAATCAACGGCCGAGATTGCGCCACGTGTCGGGAAGCGACCGTCGCGGTCGGCCGCCCAATCGCAGCTCGTCGTGTGGCGCCGACACGCGGGCCCGCGTGTCGCTGGTCCCACATGTCGATCTCACGTGGTAGTGGGCCGGGTCCACGGTAGACCCAAGCCGAGCGTGGACCGAGTCCATGGATCGGCTGACGTCAGCCAACCAATCAGAGGCTGCCACGTGTCCATGCTGACGCAATAATTAATTTCCGAAAAAGAAAATGATTTATTAAATCGAAATAATGATTTCAGATTTTGTTTCAAATTTCAAACGCTTATAACTTTTGCGTTTCAACTCCGATTTGAGTGATTCAAATTTCTAAATTTGTATAAAATTGAGATCTACCTAAATATAAATTTTATTTAATTTTTGGACTAAAGTTTTTCTCTGCAAAATTATTTAATTGATTATTTAAACTTTAAATAATCATAACTTTTGCGTCTTAACTCCAAATTTGACGATTCCAGTTTCTAAAAACTCATAAAATTATGTTCTCTCTGTTTATGGATTTTATTTGGATGTTTGGACACTTTTTGCCTATTGTTTATTTGTGAATTTGCTATTTGCATGCTTTACGAGTAGACGTTGAAGTGCCGGAAGGATTCGAAGGAGAAGTATTAACTCAGGATCCAACTCAAGACCAAGAACAAGTACTTTTTGAAGGCAAGTTGTGCTTTGACCATGTTGATCCTATTTCGAAATCTATTTTGATTTAAACTATTGCATGCTAGTTCAATTAGAAAAATACTTTGTTTAAACTTGGGGATTAGATAAGTACCAATTTGCTGTATGACACCTTGATTATTTAAGTATGTGCCATGACCCCTTGTCACCCTAGTTGTGGTTTACTAGTTGGACATTATTAAATTGCCAACATGGGTTTAGACCGTTGTAGTATACTGCTTAGACACACTTTCGTGCTCGACATGATTTTGGACAATCAAATGTTAATATTGACCTAATGACATATTGAACCTGTTTTGGAAAAGTATCATGTGATGTTGATGGCACGTGGTGCATGGTAATCAAGCGGGGTTTGATAATGATTTCGGCCAGGGCATGTGGCAAGAGTAATCAGTGGGCGATTGCGGCATTGGGAGTGTTGATTTGGTTCTTCGGGTAGTCTTGCCCTGGTCACCCTAAGGACTTAACCTTGCAAGCCTTTGAACTGGGTCTAACGTGCAACCACATGTCTGTAATGGGACGGACCTAGTTGACTAAGTTGCTAATAACGCACTGTGGGACCTCAGGAGGTCAACTACACCCTTTGTGTAAGTTGTGCGGGGAGCGTCTGGTGAGGCCAGGTACCCATCTAACGGTTGATTGGCCTAGACTTCGCCTTAGCTAAGGGAAGGGTTAGTGTGCAATAACCGGGGAGGACCACTTGTATTGTTAGAGGTTTCCGAAAGACTTTGTTACGGAACTCGCCTTTGTGGTGTTTGTTGTATCTTGTGGGTAAAGTGCATAACCTCTGCAGAGTTTAGAATCTATTCGAATAGCCGTGTCCGCGGTATTGGACATCGCTCGGGAATTACAGTCAAGGGTTAGATTTTCTCAAAAATAACTTTGGTTTGAAAGGTTGGGTTGGTTTAATAATGAAGATGATGGAAATGTGGTTTAGGATGGGGAAAATGTTTATTAAATTCCTTGAAAAGTTATTTATACTTTACTTGTTTCTACTGCTTTCGAATCTACTTATATTACTTTTCAAATGCTGTTTATTGCAAATATACCTTGAGCTATTCCTTTGTACCAAGCCATGCATATAGTATATTAGCTTGCATTCTGTGCATGACTTGCTGAGTACCAAGTACTCACCCTTGCCACAATACAACACCAGTTGAAGAGGAGACTGCACAAGCTTTGGAGGAGGAGCTCCAAGAGGATCCGTCTACTTAGGGAAGCGAGCCCGATCGGTTACTGTGGTATACTGGATGGCGCCACGAAGTTATTTGATTTTCCGCTGCTATTATTTTTCTCTGAATAAGTTTCGCCTTGCGAGGCATATATTTGTAACTTGACCATAAGGTCGAGTAACCAGTTTGACTATTTAAATAAAGTACTTTATTGGTATCGAGTGGTATGATTGTGATATTTACCGATGTTAAGACTGTGTGCACTAGCGCGTTCTGGACTAGTGCTGAATACCTGAGGGTCGGATGTGCAAATTCGGGGTCCCGATACAAGACGCCGACGACGCGCTGGCTGCCGTCGCTGCCCGTCTGGCTCACGCGGAGCTCTGCTTGTCTTCGCGCCGCACGCGAGCCACTGACGGGTGGACCACGGCTGTCAGCGACAGCAGCCCAATTCAAAGCCCAGCCGCGCGAAACGTTGAAAATGCGTTTTCCTTTAAGGAAAACGTAATTTCCCAATTTCCTGAATTCAATTAACCGGATGGCTTCAAACTTAAATAACTTTTTATCTATAGCTCCAAATTGAATGAAACAAATTTCTAAATTCGTTATAAATCCTCTAGTTTCTAATATGCAAAAACATTTGAAACTTGTTTAGGAATTTAAATCTATTTTGTATTTAAAGTTTGAAATTTAAATATGTGCCATATAGAATTTTTGCGAACTAAGTCCAAATTAAGTAAAACCAATTTTGTTTGAATCCTTATGTCAATTACTGTCCAAATATGTGATTAGATTCAAAGTTAAAGTTGAATTGTGAAATTTTCCTTTTAGGATTCAATTTAATGCATAAAATTGATATAATTGCTATAACTTACTCAAAAATGGTCCAAAATGAATGAAACTTGTTTCTTTGTGCTCATTACACTAATTAGGATCGGATGGTAAGATGAAAGTTAGGGTGCACCATATACCTTCATTTAATATGTTTAGGATTGGTTTCCATGCTAATTCATATTAGTACAATTGATCATACACCCTGAAAATGAACTTTATTAAATATAATTTTACAATCTTAGCTTCCTGAATTCGTAAATTAAAATAAATAAATATACAAAGAAAAGTAGTTGTGTTGTTTACCCTTATACCTTCATCCTTAGTACCAAAACCTTATGACTTGGTTAACACATGAAATGATGATCTATGTTGATGTCTTGATTGATTGGATTGAATTCATTTGAATATTTCATCTTTTGTCTCCGTCGTTTATGCATTTGCTTCTTTTGTCGATATTGAAGTATTTCAATTGCTATGTTCTTAATCGACGTATAGACGCTGAGACTACCGACCCATTTGTCGGCGACACTAATCGACCTATTCTACCGAGGAGCAAGGCAAGCAACCCCCTTTGAGCATTCTTGAACCCAGATTTCATAATCCACTAAAATGTGATTAAGAATCTTCCTGCATGCTCATATTTCTATAAATCCTTAATTTGTGTTACTTGGTAGTTATAACCCGAATTGATGGATTCCCTTAATCATGCTGACATACGATCCATGAAAACCAAAGGAATGGTTAAGTCCATTAAACTGGGTATAATCGCTTATTTACCTGCAATTGCTTAGCACTGCTTTAGGTCAATACTGGAAATGTTTACAACCACACTTCTATTTATGAAATCTTTTATGGTTTATTTAAGCAGTAAAGGATACTGGTAGTTTGATAAAAATAAAAATAAAACTATTGTTTCGACATGGGTGACTATTGGAAATAGCCAGTTGTACATGTTTTAACATGTTCGTAGATAGGGTGGAGTATTGCCCATGTCACAATAAGGACCGAGCTAATGTGTTGTTTTCAGGCCAAGATAACTGTACATCCACAAGTACTGAAATGGACAGTTTTAACCTATTAAAGTTATTTGAAACTAGCTTTGCACATTGGTAGGCAGTTGTAGCACGGGCACTCCAGATATAGGTTTGCTCGAGGGAGGTGTCATCACCGAGGTGTTGGCATCTGCCGTTGTAACGATGTACGCCTGGCTATGAATTTGGGGCTGTTTTATTCCTGGTGGGTCACTGACTCCGGAATTTCTATTCCTGGTGGGTTACTGACTCCGGAATTACTTTTACCTTTTTAGCTTCCATCATAGTCAGGAGTAACGTCATTGGGCTAGTGCAAAGTTAAGGTTCAAGTAATCGAACGGTTTCGTTATGAACTCCCCGCGGACATACCAAAGGAAGTGTGTCTTATAGCTTGCAAAAAGGGAGAACATATCTTGTGGGTAAAGCAGTACAAACTCTGTAGAGTCTAAACCTAATCGATTAGCCGCGCTCGCGGTCATGAGCACTTGGTAAAGTCATCACATAGTTAGCTGTTTTCCTATTTTTGAAAACCTTGGTAAAAGACTTTGGAAATGTTTCACGACTATTAAATATCTCTTGTCATTGTATTATCTCATGTAAGACCATGGAGGGTCTTGTTCGTTATCTCACTCACACTGGGGCTGTGAGTAGATTGTTATCATCTATCTCATTATCTGTTATTTCAAGTACTATTAAAGGGTTTCAAATTCTATTTACGCTTTCCATTACTATTCAGTATTACTTCATTCAAATTTTTGCTTTCCGCAAAACAACCATAGAAACCCACTTTCTATTCAGCTTGCATATATTCTAGAAATTGCAAACACTACAAAGTCTTGCGAGTACCAATGTACTCAACTTGCTTCAACAATGTTCTTAGGTGATGAGCAGGAACTTTCCGTTGACGATAACAATAATGAAGATCTCGTAATTTATGGCGACGACTGTTCTCTCTAGGTTCATCTCGTCTGTTGCCTGTGGAGTTTTGGGTTTAGTAGGCAAACAATGAGACATGTTTTTATTGCTACTTTTGGTAGTGTAATGAACTCTTATTGTAATAAAAGTTGAACTTGTGTATGACTGTAATTTCAAATTGTGTTGGTGCGTGCCAGCCACTGATCATGGGAATGGCACGGTATGCACTTCAGAACCTTATTTTTATGTTACACTGTGGCATAAAAGTGAGGGTCTCACAGTTTGGTTTCAGAGCCAGGTTGACTGTAGGCAAACCTTAGATAGAATGGACGATAGTATAATTTAAAAACTTCAAAGTAAACAAATTTTATGATCAGAAATATTAAATTCGTTATATCTGTTATTAATCTCCCCTTAATATAACCATTGGAAATGTTCTTGTTACAATATTATGTATAAATCTGTTCCTTTCAAAATTTATATTTACTTTGTATTAAAATACTAATTCCTTATCAACTACAGATGGACATGATTTTGCCTTTCCATGATTCCAACCGTCGGGAGGATGATGGAATGATGGGAGTCCTGGCTCGGTTAATGGATTACGCTGGTTACGAGGAGAACCCTCGTTATATCGTATTCCATGCCATACTTAGCCAGTCGACAGTGGAGTACGCCGCACGACTCCATATCCCTGCACAAGCTCTTTATGACGAAGGAGAACGTTCTTTTGAAGGCTTTGGTTCAACCATGATGGATGCAATGAATGAGGCCGCCTATACGGCTATCGTTCGACTCCGCCATGCCCTTACAGAACTTGGCCCAACATATCGCCTTTATCCTTGTCGCCCACCTATTGGAGAAACTTCCTACATTAGTCCTGATGGGATCCGCAATAAGAGCCTTCATCACCTTGTAGATTTTGCAAACACTTCCGATAAACACCACCGCTCGATGGCAGCAGAGTTGGTCCAAGCTCGCCGTCGAATAGCGCACCTCGAAGGAACCATTGCCTCTTATGAAGCGTTAGGACTTGCCCCACAGCCAGTGTCAAATCCGCAGCCCGAGGTTCCCTATACTCAGGAAAATGCTATACCAACAAACCTGCTAGCACCCATCAACCAATATCAGGAGGCTAACCCCACTATCTCCTTACAAAGCTCTTCGAACTTACCCCAGGATCCAGGACCAGGTAATGACGCTTGGGCATTAGGCGATTTAGTGTAAGTCGCTAGGGTTAGAAGAATCACTAGTTACCCTATCAATATGTAGTAGTAGTGGTCAAGCAGGTCTTTTGGTTGTAAAAATTATATGGTTTGAATAAAGAGCTTTTGCTGTATTTTGTGTGTGCTTTTGGTTCTTTCTCGTAATTGTTTAATGTTCTTTTTGTTTTCGCGTTGATGTGATTCTTTGTATTAACAATGTAACATAATAACTCGCACCTTCCTTTTTAAATGAATTTCTTTATGATTAATAAAATTTTAAGGAATGAAATGTTGCCTTGTGACCAATAGAGTTTGAATTGAATCTTTCAAATTGCTAGCTTAACCATCTAATCAATATGTTACCTCTTCATCGGAATTGGAATTTCAGGATGCCTGTAACTAGATCTCTTCGCGGGATCCTGGAAAGTGAAGCTTCACAGGAGCCTTTGCCTCCACGTGAGGTGCTTCCTACTCCAGCGCAACCCAATCCAATGCATCCTTCTACAAGAGCTTCCTCTCGTCAAATTCCAGATCCACCACATCCAAATCTAAATCCAAATCCTAACCAGCAAGGTGGAATTCCGGAGGAGCAATTGCCAGGTCCACCGACCATGGCACAAGTTTTGGCGATGATCGAGCAAAATCGCCAGACTCATACCCTTCTTCTGCAACAACTGGTGCAGAATACCTCTAATCAAGGAACCCGTGGTGGTGGTGCCCCACAATCCAAGCTGACTGAGTTTTTAAAGACTCGGCCTCCCACTTTCTCCACATCAATTGATCCATTGGACGCTGATGATTGGCTGCGTTCGGTGGAAGGCAAGCTGAACATTGCACAGTGCAATGATCGGGAGAAAGTTTTGTATGCTTCCTACCAGTTGAGTGGAGCTGCGGCTTCCTGGTGGGAAAACTACCAAGCTATACTTCCACTAGAGCAGATCTCTTGGGATGCCTTTAAAGATGTTTTTCGTCGAACCCACATCCCTTCCAGCCTGGTAGACGTGAAAAGGCGGGAATTCCTTGACCTTCGTCAGGGAAATCAGACGGTGATAGAATATCTTCATCGCTTTAACTATCTATCCCGTTATGCCCCGTCTGAAGTTACCCCCGAAGCGCGCAAGCTGGAACGCCGGATAACCTGAATGATGAAGTCAAATGTGCGTTATTTTGCCGACATTGATGACTTCCAAACTTTGGTGAACAGGGCAATTCGAGTGGAGAATAGCACTCGAGCTGCCATGGAATCACGAAAGAGAAAATGGATGGCCCAAAAGAATACCAGTACCGGATCATTCAGGCCTCGCCCTGCACCTCAGGGAAATTTGCGACCACCTGTTCCGCCACCGCAACAGAGGCGCCAAGGTCCTGCCCCTCGACCTCGGCAGCCTTTGGCACGTCCGGCGAACCCTACTGGAGCACGTCCTACCGGAGCAGCCACCCAAACTTCAAATGTCACATGCTTCAAGTGCAAACAACTTGGGCATTATGCTAATAATTGTCCAAGCAAGGGAGTCCCTCAGCGACCCCCTAGTCGTCCTCAAGGATCCGGAGGACAACAAGCCGGAAGACCAGCTCAAGCCGCAAGCCAAGGACGTTTACATCATGTGACGGGAGAAGAAGCAACTGAAGCACCAGACGTGGTTCTGGGTATGTTTTCTGTCCATTCCTTTCCCACTTTGGTGTTATTCGATTCCGGTGCATCTCATTCCTTTATATCCAAAAAGTTCGTAGAAACACATCAAATCCAAACAGATCTATTACCTGTTCCTATGATAATCCACTCCCCCGGAGCAAAAATGAGGACCACAAAAATGTGTCCTAAGGTTAGCATTACAATAAATGAAGTTCTATTTTATGCTGATCTTATCCTTATAAAAACCCCAGGATTAGACATCATTCTGGGTATGGATTGGTTAGCAAAGAATAAAGGACGGATAGATTGTGCTAATAGATCCATATCTCTTATCAATCCTGAAGGAGTTAAAATGAATTTTAGTTCTACCCAAAATCCTTCTGAATCAAGAGCTTGTCTCAATGCAATGGTATTAGAAAAGATTCAATCTGTTCCTGTAGTTTCCAACTTTCCTGATGTATTTCCAGAAGAATTGCCAGGTTTGCCACCAAATCGTGACATAGAATTCGCCATTGATCTTATACCTGGTACAGCTCCAATTGCTAAACCCCTTATCGAATGCCGCCAAATGAGTTAGTAGAACTCAAAAAGCAAATTCAAGAACAGTTAGACAAAAAGTTTATTCGACCAAGTACTTCCCCTTGGGGTAGCCCAGTCCTCTTTGTCAGTAAAAAGGACGGTAGTCTACGCATGTGTGTGGATTATCGTGCTCTCAATGATGTTACTATTAAAAATAAATATCCTTTACCCCGAATTGATGATCTGTTCGATCAATTAACCGGTGCCCAAATCTTCTCCAAAATTGATCTCAGGCATGGATATTACCAGTTAAAAATCCGACCGGAGGATATTCCCAAGACAGCCTTTACCACTCGTTACGGCTTATATGAATATGTCGTAATGTCCTTCGGACTTACAAATGCTCCAGCTAGCTTTATGAGTTTAATGAATAAAGTCTTTATGGAGTATCTGGATAAGTTCGTAGTGGTATTCATAGATGATATCCTCATCTATTCTAAAAATGAAGAAGATCATACCCAACATCTGCACATGATACTTGAGAAACTCCGAGAACACAAGTTATATGCCAAATTTGAGAAATGTGAATTTTGGTTGAAGGAAGTTGCTTTCCTCGGGCATATTCTTTCTAAAGGTGGAATTTCTGTTGATTCCAGTAAAGTACAAACAGTCCAAAACTGGGAGCAACCAAAATCTGTTCCTCAAATCCGAAGTTTCCTCGGTTTAGCGGGATATTATCGCCGCTTTATCGAAAACTTCTCCAAAATCGCTAAACCTTTGACTCAGCTCTTGAAGAAAGAAAAGAAATATGAATGGACTCTAGAATGTGAAGCAAGTTTTCTGGAATTAAAGAAACGGTTAACCACAGCCCCAGTGCTGGTGTTACCCGACATCCATAAGAGCTTCGATGTTTATTGCGATGCCTCACGCAATGGTCTTGGTTGCGTGTTGATGCAAGAAATGAAAGTCGTAGCTTATGCTTCTCGTCAGCTTCGACCTCATGAACTCAATTATCCAACTCATGATCTGGAACTAGCTGCAGTAGTGCATGCCCTAAAAATCTGGCGTCACTATCTTATTGGAAACAAGTGTAACATCTACACGGATCATAAGAGCTTAAAATACTTCTTCACCCAGCCGAATCTTAATCTGCGGCAAAGAAGATGGCTAGAACTAATAAAGGATTACGACCTTAGTATTCATTACCATCCTGGTAAAGCTAATGTCGTAGCAGATGCTCTAAGCCGTAAACTTCATTGTATGACGGTGTCAGCATACACTGACCAATCTGAATTAGTAAAGGAGTTTCAGAAACTTAATTTGGGAATTGTTGAGAAAGGATTTTTTGCTAATCTTCAAATGCAACCAAATCTGAAAACCCAAATTAAGATAGCTCAATCCAAAGATGAAGCGATATTAAAAATCCAAGAAGAGTTGAGACGAGGCAAAGAATTGGAATTTTTAGAAGATTCAGATGGTATACTCCAATTCAAGAATCGAATCTATGTCCCTAGTGATCTAGAAATCAAGAACCTGATCTTGAGTGAAGCTCATGAATCACCTCTTTCTATCCATCCGGGTAGTACGAAAATGTATCAAGATCTGAAGCGGGAATATTGGTGGCCCGGCATGAAAAAGGAAATCGCCGAGTATATCACAAAGTGTGATATATGTCAGCGAATAAAAGCCGAGCATCAACGTCCTGCTGGTCTCCTTCACCCTCTCGAGATTCCAAAATGGAAATGGGATGATATAAGTATGGATTTCATTACTGGTCTGCCGAGGACCAGGAAAGGGCATGATTCTATTTGGGTTATCGTTGATCGATTAACCAAAGTTTCCCATTTCATACCAGTCAAAACCACTCACCCTGGAGACAAACTCGCAGAATTGTATCTTGAAAATATTGTTCGTCTTCACGGAGTTCCCAAGACAATTGTATCTGATCGTGGATCTCAATTTACATCTCATTTTTGGGAAAGTTTGCATACACTGTTAGGGACAAAGCTAAATTTCAGTACGGCTTATCATCCCCAAACAGATGGGCAGACTGAGCGGACCAACCAAACATTAGAGGACATGCTGAGAGCTTGTGTGCTGTCTTATGGCATGAATTGGGAGAAAAGTTTGCCCTTTGCTGAATTCTCCTACAATAATAGCTTTCAAGCCAGTCTTCAAATATCCCCTTTTGAAGCACTTTATGGAAGGAAGTGCCGAACCCCTCTCTTTTGGTCTGAAACAGGAGAAAGGAATTTCTTCGGCCCAGATATTATCCAAGAAGCCCAAAAGCAAGTTGATATGATTAGAAGTCGACTCAAGGAAGCTCAATCACGCCAGAAGAGTTACGCCGACAATCGTCGACATGATTTAAGTTTCGTAGTCGGAGATCATGTCTATTTGAAAGTTTCCCCTCTTCGTGGAGTTCGTCGTTTCCAAATCCGCGGGAAACTAGCTCCTCGATATATTGGACCATACCCAATTATCGAAAAGATGGGAGAAATGGCATATAAGTTGGAATTGCCGCCCCGTTTGTCGGAAGTTCATAATGTCTTCCATGTATCTCAACTCAAGAAATGTCTTCGTGTACCAACTGATCTTACTAATCTCGACGATCTCGATTTGCAACCCGATCTATCTTATCGAGAGCATCCTATTCGCATCCTTGAAGAAATCGAGCGACATACAAGGAACAAAATCCATAGGATGTTGAAAGTTCAGTGGAGTAATCATACCGAGGAAGAAGCCACGTGGGAGCGTGAAGATCATCTCATGAATGAGTTTCCAGACTTCTTCTAGATTTCCTTAGCCCTCGCAAATCTCGAGGACGAGATTTTTTGTAAGGAGGGTAGATCTGTAACATCCTCAAATTTATAAAGATCAAAAATCCAATATTAAAATGTGAACTCATTTTATTGTTGCATTTTATGCTTGATGTGTGTGCAAATTATTGTTTTTGTTAAGTGAAGTAGTGATTAACGGAATAAATTGAAAGAAGGAAAAAGAGAAAATATCCATTGGTAAAGTGGTAAGAAATAAAATTTCCTTAGTAAATATTACACCTGACCTTGGACAACCCTAGAATCATCCTTAGCTGGTCAAGAGACCATGTGGAGGTATTTAAGTATTGAGAAAACCATTTTAAATTAACATCTCTATCTCTGTCCAGACCAATGTTAGAATTGTGGAGAAAAACGTGTTGCATTCTAGACCTTAGGATTTTTACCATGTTATCTTGACTACCTTAAGTTCATCCACAAAAATCTGCAAAAATTTATAAGTAGTTTAACTATTGATTTCCAATTAAATAACACAGAATTGGAATTCTGCAGAAACTAGTAAAAGAATTTTAGGAAAATAAATGTTATGATTTTAGTTCTGAAATTTTTATGGTAGGTCCCTGGTAAAGAACCACACTCTCGATAAAAATTTAAAAAATAAATATGTTGATTTAGTTCCTTAACCAATTCAAAAACCGAAATGTATTTTCTGTGTCTTTGGCATTGTCAGAATTTTAATAAAAGATATAGAAGAGATAATCACTCAAAATTTTTACTATAGGTAAATATCTTGTTCAGGATTCGGAGGTAAAAATTTCAGAAATACTTAACTAAGAGAATTGCCCTGATTAAATGCATCTTTGGTGAGCTGCCAAGTGCTTTGAACCTTGTTTTCCCCTCTCTCCTTTGGCTGACATGTGGGCCAATCTCCATTAATGCATGTCAGACCAGCCCCCCTACACCCATTTCGCTGATGGGTGGGCCCTCTTTTCCTTGGGACCCAACCTGGCCCGTGTACCCCACTCACATTCCTATCTCGCTGCCAGGTGAGCCTTTCTCTCGTAGCCGGCCCCACCTGTCATTGCTTGCCTCACCCCCTCTCCATCTCTCTCTGTCGCGTGGGGTCGGGACCCCCTCGTCAGGGCCTTCTTCTTCCTTTCGCTCCTCTCTGCTCGTGCGTGGCCGAAGCAACCGGAGCCGGTGCACCGCCTCTGGCCTTCCCTCTCTGGCATCGCCTGGCTTAGCTCCAAGGCCTCCACGTCGCCCTCCCTTTGACACCGTCGCCACCTTGCCTAGCCGGCCATACTTCTCTCTGTTGCAAGCCGCCAAACCCCTCGCCGAGTTCACACCTTGGCCGAAGCTTTTTACCGCCATACTCCGGCTATAAAAGGCATGTTAGCGTTCGCCTTTGAGCCGCACCCCCTTCCCTTCCACCCATTCATCTTCCGGCGTCCGAACTAACCAAAACCGCACCGTCTTCTTCCTTGCCGGCAAGACTTGATTTGGGGAAACTCCAAATTTCGGCAGTTCGGTAAGGGAACATCCAAATTGTTTGATCCTATGGCAACCTCGGTTACTCATGGAGCCCTTGCGTTCCTTGTTTCAGCCCGAACCTTGCCGAGGAAATCCCGCACCGTGCAACCTCTTCCACCATCGCCGCCGCACGGTGAGGACACTACCCGTCCATTTTTCCTTCGAGTTAAGTGTACCAATAGAGTCCCTAGGACCTCCCAAAGCTCACACAAGTAATCAATTGCTATAACTTACTCAAAAATGGTCCAAACTGAATGAAACTTGTTTCTTTGTGCTCATTACACTAATTAGGATCGGATGGTAAGATGAAAGTTAGGGTGCACCATATACCTTCATTTAATATGTTTAGGATTGCTTTCCATGCTAATTCATATTAGTACAATTGATCATACACCCTGAAAATGAACTTTATTAAATATAATTTTACAATCTTAGCTTCCTGAATTCGTAAATTAAAATAAATAAATATACAAAGAAAAGTAGTTGTGTTGTTTACCCTTATACCTTCATCCTTAGTACCAAAACCTTATGACTTGGTTAACACATGAAATGATGATCTATGTTGATGTCTTGATTGATTGGATTGATTTCATTTGAATCTTTCATCTTTTGTCTCCGTCGTTTATGCATTTGCTTCTTTTGTCGATATTGAAGTATTTCAATTGCTATGTTCTTAATCGACGTATAGATGCTGAGACTACCGACTTCGCTGTCGACGACACTAATCCAGCCTATTCTACCGAGGAGCAAGGCAAGCAACCCCCTTTGAGCATTCTTGAACCCAGATTTCATAATCCACTAAAATGTGATTAAGAATCTTCCTGCATGCTCATATTTCTATAAATCCTTAATTTGTGTTACTTGGTAGTTATAACCCGAATTGATGGATTCCCTTAATCATGCTGACATACGATCCATGAAAACCATAGGAATGGTTAAGTCCATTAAACTGGGTATAATCGCTTATTTACCTGCAATTGCTTAGCACTGCTTTAGGTCAATACTGGAAATGTTTACAACCACACTTCTATTTATGAAATCTTTTATGGTTTATTTAAGCAGTAAAGGATACTGGTAGTTTGATAAAAATAAAAATAAAACTATTGTTTCGACATGGGTGACTATTGGCAATAGCCAGTTGTACATGTTTTAACATGTGCGTAGATAGGGTGGAGTATTGCCCATGTCACAATAAGGACCGAGCTAATGTGTTGTTTTCAGGCCAAGATAACCGTACATCCACAAGTACTGAAATGGGATAGTCTTAACCTATTAAAGTTATTTGAAACTAGCTTTGCACATTGGTAGGCAGTTGTAGCTCGGGCACTCCAGATATAGGTTTGCTCGAGGGAGGTGTCATCACCAAGGTGTTGGCATCTGCCGTTGTAACGATGTACGCCTGGCTATGAATTTGGGGCTGTTTTATACCTGGTGGGTCACTGACTCCGGAATTTCTATTCCTGGTGGGTTACTGACTCCGGAATTACTTTTACCTTTTTAGCTTCCGTCATAGTTAGGAGTAACGTCATTGGGCTAGTGCAAAGTTAAGGTTCAAGTAATCGAACGGTTTCGTTATGAACTCCCCGCGGACATACCAAAGGAAGTGTGTCTTATAGCTTGCAAAAAGGGAGAACATATCTTGTGGGTAAAGCAGTACAAACTCTGCAGAGTCTAAACCTAATCGATTAGCCGCGCTCGCGGTCATGAGCACTTGGTAAAGTCATCACATAGTTAGCTGTTTTCCTATTTTTGAAAACCTTGGTAAAAGACTTTGGAAATGTTTCACGACTATTAAATATCTCTTGTCATTGTATTATCTCATGTAAGACCATGGAGGGTCTTGTTCGTTATCTCACTCACACTGGGGCTGTGAGTAGATTGTTATCATCTATCTCATTATCTGTTATTTCAAGTACTATTAAAGGGTTTCAAATTCTATTTACGCTTTCCATTACTATTCAGTATTACTTCATTCAAATTTTTGCTTTCCGCAAAACAACCATAGAAACCCACTTTCTATTCAGCTTGCATATATTCTAGAAATTGCAAACACTACAAAGTCTTGCGAGTACCAATGTACTCAACTTGCTTCAACAATGTTCTTAGGTGATGAGCAGGAACTTTCCGTTGACGATAACAATAATGAAGATCTCGTAATTTATGGCGACGACTGTTCTCTCTAGGTTCATCTCGTCTGTTGCCTGTGGAGTTTTGGGTTTAGTAGGCAAACAATGAGACATGTTTTTATTGCTACTTTTGGTAGTGTAATGAACTCTTATTGTAATAAAAGTTGAACTTGTGTATGGCTGTAATTTCAAATTGTGTTGGTGCGTGCCAGCCACTGATCATGGGAATGGCACGGTATGCACTTCAGAACCTTATTTTTATGTTACATTGTGGCATAAAAGTGAGGGTCTCACAATTGTTTACAGTACATATTGACTAGTAAGAGCCTATCGGGTCTTTAAATCTACCATCCTCCACTATAACTTCTGTCCAGTACCACTAGCATATGTGGTCTCGTAATTTCTTGAGATCCTTGTTGCTTAGGCTCTTCCGGGGGATATCAAGGTCCTGTAAGAAAGTAGTGCACTAATATATTTAAATTTTAAAATTTTATTTTAAAAAATTGATAGTACTGCAATAATCAGTTCTATACCTTAGGGAAAAGATTTGACCCGCCGACCAGAATCAGCATGTGATGCATCACGTAAAAGCCGCACAGGTCATCACACCCCTGTTGATGACACTGTGAACAAAGAAACTTAAATTAGGAGACGAATAATAGGTGTGAGAAAGAAATTCTACGATAGACACTTGTACCTTGAAGCGCTTCCACTCCAATTTGTTGCCTTGTTTATCATTGTACCGGCTACCTTCCGCAATGTAAGACAAGAAAGCCCTACATACATTGGAGAGATGCCATTGAGGTAAAAAATATCTAATGTAGTTCAATATGTACAGTGTTAGAGGAATGTACTTACTTCTCCAAAATAGGCCGGATCGCGTAGTCCATCGGTCTATTTTCGAGCGAGTTAAATGTGTAGACTTTGTTTGCACTCGGAACAACCATAAGTAGAACCCAATGGTTGCTTATTAAACGGTACACAATGCAAGAAAATAAGTTCAAATACGGTTTAAGTGCGTACAAGTTATTGAATTTTATAGTAATACATACTCCTGGTGGTACGGGAAGAGAATGAAGTCCTTTTTCGCCTCAACACACAATGCATGCTTGATGTATCCTACAAGGAACTCCGATTGCAACCTAGCCATGGTCGCAGACACCATCTCGGGGTCGACAAACCCGACAAGGTGTCGACCCGTCACGGCTCGCTGCCTCATTATCCTACAAGTCATGTCAATTGTGATAAAAACATAATACAAAGTCAATAAATAGTCATAGGGATGAGTATGGTGCGATACTCACAACGTCCAACATCGTATAGTAGAAATATCGATGGCTTTCAAGCTGTACAAAAAGAACAGATCCTCAAAACTCACTTGGAAGATCCCATCCTCTTGGCGGTGGAAGTGTCCCCCTCGATACTTCACATTGAAATCGACGCGAGGCTCGACCTCATGTGACTTGTCGATGTACCATCCGTGTAGCAAGCGAGTGCACAAGCCTAAAGCATTCAATTCACTACTTGGGAGAAAAGGCTTTCCATGTACGAACAGCTTAGAATCATGAGGGGACTCTGTGGTCTCTGACAACTTGGACTTCTTCACAGAGGGATTCTCTGAGCTCTCCTGTGGATCTATCGTCAGCGTGCTAGTAGACCTTTTGTGCACCAGCTGTGCACTCCGTTTAGGAGCCGGAGAAGTTGTAGGTGCAGCTGGAGGAGCAGGTGCAGTAGCAGGAGCAGGAGCAGGTGCAGCGCAGGAGGCGGTGCGAGCAAGAGCGAGTGCGATGAGGAGAAGGTGCAGAGCAGGAGTAGGTGCAGGAGCGAGGAGCAGTGTGCGACAGGAGGCGGGAAGCAGTGCGATGCAGTGTGTAGCGGCAAGTGTAGGAGCAGGTGCATGAGTAGTAACCTGTAAAGCACATGCATATATGTAACACCATGTGCTACATTATTGAAATGATGGACAAGATGCGTAGTTTTATACCTTCTGCACTATGATACCCGTCGTGGGCCACTTGATGAACGACATCCGTGCTTGCCCGAGAGTGGTGATATCTTCGTTCGGGGGGAATTCCAGCGCACGAGACAGGAAATCATCATGGACATAGTCCACCTGCACCCTCGTGTAGCCCTTCCCCAAAGGTGTACCATGCACCGTGTCATCCTCTTTGCTTGGAAATGCAACCCCGCGTCCAACCTCAACGCATAATCCGTCTTCAATCAGGATTAACTGGCACTTGGCAGGATCCTACAAGAAGTGTGCAACTTGATCATAATCTTTGATGTGCGCAACTTGATCATAATCTTTGTTAGCTTACTCATGTACTTTTTACTCAGAAACACTTACTACCTGACAGTGGGTACCGGGCTGATAACTTCTGGAAACGCCGCTGCTAGGGTGTATCACAGGCGAGGCTACATGACCCTGACTCAGGGAGATCATCACCATCATCTTAGCCTTTAGGCACTCCTCACGTATAGTCCATGCCTCCTCCATCTCCTGCCTCATCTCCTCCTTCACCTGGGCCCTTAGGCGCGCCTCACGTGCTTCCCATGATCTTGATCTGGCACTGGAAGCGCTCTCCTCTTGGAAGAAGGAGCTCTTCGTATGCCCCGCACCTGCGGCAAGCACCCGACCCTTATGATCGGCCTTCTCGATTGCCGAAGACAGGATGTCTCTTGACCCTTGGCTTTGAAACGTTCCTTGCTCTTTTTGCTGGCTTACCTCCTCCTACAGGAAGCGAATATAAGTTAGTGCTACAATACAATAGGAAGAGTCAGCTGCAATGTACTATGTTAGATGTCTTACGATGGCGGAGACGATGCAGGCGGTCGCAGGGTTTGGAACCACAATCTGACCGTCGGTGGTTTTCTTTGTCCTCACTAATACCCAGTCGCGTGCCCGCTCCTCACATATGTGGAAGTAAGGCATCGTTGTCCCAGAGTTTGCACACTCCTCGGCTTGTCGTGTCCACTCTGCCTTCTTACCTACATAGCCGGAACCGAGGTGATGCGGCGTGTGTGTTATGCCTCTATATAAGCGGTGTTCCTCTCTCTCGCCTCTCGCCTCGGGCAAATGCCTCATCCTTGTGAACTCCTCCAAAACTTCGGGAGTAACAAACGGATACCTTTGGAAGGGAGTACGGCTTTTCAACACGTACTCAGCATACATGATAACCCTGAAATGCCTCAAAGCCACACCCATTCTCTTCAAAGCGTACCGTCTCGCATTGATTTCATCTTCCTCTCGTATAATCCATTTCCCCTTAACTTCGTCCCACAGTCGGTTCTTTTGCTCGGCGCTGACTTCCTTCCTCCAGTCCTTCACTGTTATCGACACTCTCTCCCTCACCAATTGGCCGAGAAAAGAGGAGTAGCGCCCCTTACACTTGCCAGGACCCGTGCAAACTCCCGTGGCATTAAACTGGAGAACCTGTGGAGTTCTCCCTATGGCCCCTTTACTCGGTCTTCGGCCCTTTCTGACCTTACTCGGTGGAGCGGAGGGAGCATCTCCTTCTCTCTCTGGTGTTGAGCCGGTGCTCTCTCTTTGCGACATTTCGAATATATATATGTCAAACCTAAATTTCATGAGAGAAAGCAATTCATATATCTGACATGATTATATTTCACATAAGCGATGACTCCTATTCTCTAATTAGGTTAGGCCCTAATCCCATTCGAGGATATGTGATTCAGGCACGTTCCTAAGCTGTTGTACAACTCTATAGAAAATTTCGGCAGCATCTCCCCGCTGTTCTCCAAATACACGTCTCGACAATAGGTCAAGAGGGTGTGTATTCGGAGAACACCAGGGAGATCTTGCTAAACTTTCAGAGAGTTGAACAACAGCTCAAGAACTTGCCCGAACCACATATCCTCAAACTGTCCAAAAAAGTGGACAATTCGAGACTGCTAATTTATAAATATGACATTTCAGCATATTTATAAACAAGCACTCTCGAACGGGAGACGCATAGGTTACGCAACCTAAACTCTAGCATTGATAATAAGAGCAATTTTATGAAAATAATAATTCCAAGCAAATTAAATAACCATGAATAATCATTGTTAATGAAGCATAAGCATAAATACCAAAATAAAATTCACATAGTATCAAAGTATAACATAGTATCAAAGTATAACATAGTGCGTCAATTGAATTGATGCTTACTGATGTTTTCTATTTTTATCTTATTTATGCGTAGAAGATGGAAGCGTCTAATAGTGTTATGACTTCTCTTTGAGGCTCATTCATTGATTATCTCTATTTTGATCTTGATGATGCAGCCATCAAGGAGAGAGTTTGGTCTGATGGTTGTGTATTATGCCAAGCGAGGTGATAAGCATCATGCTCGTGCAACATTTGAGAACATGAGAGCAAGCGGAATAGAGCCAAATACGTTTGTCTTTACAAGGTAGGTGCATTCTTGTGGTTATTTGATGATCTTTTGTTGCTTTCTTTCCCATGATAGACAAACTGATGTAGGATAAAATACTAAGCCAGAGGACTTGTATAAATAACTATTTGAAATAGACATACTACAAATTTTAGCACATAAAGATTGCTCATGGAAAATGTTTCTGCATGATTACCAGCATGAGAAAGTGACTTGAAGAAACCTTAGTAACAAACCTACCCAGAAATGTCATAGATGGTCATTTGAATGCTGGTTTCCTAGCATGAAATAAGAAAGTTCACCGATAAAAATATTTAGATACAAAGGCAGTTAGTTCTTATCATCACATCTGCCAAAAAGCCCTGCAGATATGGTCATGTGTTGAGGAAATGAAAGCTGAGGGTCTTGAGCTGACAATTGTTACTTACAGTATCCTTATTGCAGGATTTGCCAAAACTGGCGATGCTCAGTGAGTCTTTTCCCCATCAATCGAGCCTGCTCTATCTCTACCCTTTCTCGCCTTACGTGCTTTATTCAGAATTTACGATATAGCTATAATGACCCTTTTATATTTGACGCACTCTGACATTGCTTTGTGCGCAGGTCACTTGACCTTTTCATGTCTAGTCTTTCACAAACCAGGACCCTCGATTCTTGCTAATATCTTTTATCTTGTTTTGGAAGATTTGCAGACAACTTGTTCAAAGAGGCTAAGATCAAGCTCGGCAATCTCAACGGAAACATATATAGCAACATTATACATGCTCACTGGTTAGTATTTGCTAGATTCAGATTAGCTTCTATAGGTAACTTATGTTCGGTCATATATATATCATTACAACATAGAAGAACTACTTTGTTGTTTCCAGGAACACTCATATATACCTACTTTGTTGTATCTAGGAACTGAATTTGTTGTATCCAAGAACTAATATGCCAGCAAGTGCAGATGAAATCGATTCTCTGAAGGAACTAATTTCCAGATGCATCCAAGGCAACAATTTCTCATAATATTAAGAACTATTCCATACAACAACTCAATTTTCTTCGGCGTTCAGAAGATTGATGATCAGTTATGAAACATTCAAACCTCTCTGTGGCGGCCAGAGCTCGGGGACGAGGAATTGCGGTGGCGGCCGGAGCTCGGGGACGAGGAGTCCGCAGTGGCGGCCGAACCTCAAGGACGATGAGTCGCGGTGGCGACCAGCGGGAGCATGGGGACGAGGAGGCACGGTGGCGGCCGGAGCTCAGGGGCGAGGAGGTGCGTTCGCGGCCGGAGCTTGGGGAGGAGGAGTCGCAGTGGCGGCCGGACCTCAGGGACGATGAGTCGCGGTGGTGACCAGCGGGAGCGTGGGGACGAAGAGGCACGGTGGTGGTCGGAGCTCAGGGGCGAGGAGGTGCGTTGGCGGCCGGAGCTTGTGGAGGAGGCGACGGGGCCGAGCCCGGGAGGACGCGACGGGGCGCCGGCGGCGCGGAAGGAGCTCGGTTTAGGAATGTAGGTTTAGGTTTAGGGAAGAGATCGATGGCTGACGTGGGGACCGTGGGGTATAAAGAGCATTATTGCTATCGGTGTTATTCATGAACCGATACAAATACGACTGTTCTTCCTATCGGTTTTATACATAAACCGATACAAATAAACTTATATTACTATCGGTTTTTAGTACAAACCGATACAAATTAGATTATAGTATTGCTATCGGTTATCTATGAACCGATACAAATAAGTCTTCTATTGCTATCGGGTTTCATCCTAAACCGATACAAATAAGAACATTATTCCTATCGGTTTTCATAATATACCGATACAAATAAGATTATAATATTACTATCGGTTTTATTCATGAACCGATACAAATAATGCTTGTATTACTATCGGTTCTATAAGGAACCGACACAGATGTACATTGTATTTCAATCAGTTCCATATGGAACCGACACAGATGTATAAGGAACCCGATAGATGTATCAAAGCTTTCTTTCCCAAAATTAATTCTTCTTTAGTGGGAATATGAAGCGGTTATTTTGTAACCTATTTTCAAACCGACATAGATGCAAATATCTATAGTTCATTTTCAGATATGCTGGGATCAACTTAATTGTTAGAATAAGGATGTGCAAAACACATGAAGGAATATATATAGATGATGGCGACCTAGATCTCCGGCCCAAGCCTACCGGCGACGGGCCTCCGCTTCGCTCCGGCAGAAGTTTGGCCTTATCTCTAATTATATTTGGATCTGTGTAATAATAGCAAAGTCTAAAAAAATTTTACTTAAATCTCAAATGGTCTGATCATGTAGTGTGCATGCAGGTTGCACTTCAATGACCTCAAATACAATCAACTTCATGTATTCCAAGACTAGCTAGTACCTTACACTTCATGTATTCCAAGCAAATTAAGTGAGCTTTGAATGAATTAATATATTAAGTGGCATTGAGAAGCATACGTAGTCCCTTTATTTACAATACAACCCTTCTTGATGATCTACACGCATGTAATTTGTTCCATGTGTGTCGTCGTCACCGCTAAGACATGCCCCATCTGCAAACGAAGGTATTTCATCGAATTGGTTGTACTCTTCCTCATCTACGACATTTTCAACTCCAACAATCCGCCTCTTGCCATGAAGGACGACGTGCAACCTCGGATTGGCCGGATCACGCACGTAGAAAACTTGAGTTGCTTGCTTGGCGAGGATGAACAGTTCATCTCTGTAGGCGAGTCTATTGAGATCCACAAGAGTAAAACCTCTTTTGTCAACCTTCACTCCGTGAGGAAGTCTCACCCACTTACATCGGAACAATGGAACTTGGTATATTCCGTAATCGAGCTCCCATATTTCTTCGATCATCCCGTAGTAACAGTTCATTGCGGTTGAGGATCCTCTTTTCGAGTGATCATCGGACAAAGCATCTATGCTCACACCACTGTTTTGAACTGTACTCTTTGCATCTTGAGTTTCAGTATAAAAGGTGTAACCATTAATATCATACCCTTGCCATGTCTGTACATTAAATCTTGGTCCGTCAGCCAACCATTTGACAGCCTCAGTACTGACAGAGACCTTCGCCTTTTCTTTGAACCATGTGAGGAATTGATTGTTGTGTTCTCGTGTGATGGAAAGCTCATTCATATGTGGATTCTCTTCCCGTAATATCAACTTGTGCTGCTGGATGTATGGATGAACTTCTGTGCTGTGTTGCAGGACTGCAAAATGCGCTTTACAGTACATTTCAAACTGTGGACTCGTTAGATTGGACCCAATGGTTCCTTTGCCACCAAGTCTGCCCTCATGACGAGATACAGGAACACCAATCGGTTGTCTTTTACCTAGATAGTCCACGCAGAACTCAATAACCTCTTCAGTGCCATAACCTTCAATAATACTACCCTCAAAGCCGACCTATTCCTCACATATGACTTTAATATACCCATGTACCTCTCGAATGGATACATGTAACGCAGGAATGCGGGTCCACATATCTTAATCTCTCTAACAAGGTGAACAACGAGGTGGACCATGACGTCGAAGAACGATGGGGGGAAATGCATCTCAAGCTGACAAAGAGTCTGCACCACCTCACTCTGTAAGTTGTTTAGTATATCGGGATCAATAACCTTGCATGAAATCGCATTGAAGAAATAACATAGCTTCGTGATTGCTAACCTTACATCCTCTGGCAGAATATTTACGATTGCAACGAGGAGCATTTGGGTCATCAACACATGACAGTCGTGGGACTTCATACCAAGCAACTTCAAATCATCCATAGACACAAGCTTCTTAATGTTTGCGGAGTAGCCCGATGGAACTTTAATATCATGGAGACACTTGCAGAGGTCTTCTTTCTCCTTCTTGGATAAGGTGTAGCATGCAGCGGGGATGTACGGTCCTTTTCCATCCTCCTCTATCACTGCAAGCTTGGGCCTGATTCCCATGTAGGTCATATCGCGACGAGCATTCACACCATCCTTGGTCTTCCCAGGTATGTTCAGCAGGATACCAACCAAATTATCACAGACATTTTTCTCAACGTGCATGACATCAATACAATGACGGACATCTAACTCCTTCCAGTATGGTAAGTCCCAAAATATTGACCTCTTCTTCCAAATGTTCCTGGGACGAACAGATTTACGGCTCTTACCGTACTGAACATCGATATCTGACACGCGTGAATATACTTGCCTTCCACTCATAGGCTGGGGGGCCGCACGAATTTCCCTCTTTCCATCAAATTTGTCATCCATCTTACGATATCGATGACTTCGAGGTAGAAATCTACGGTGACCCATGTACACAGTTTTCCTGGAATTCGGCAGCCACAAGTCAGCCGTCTCCTCTTCACAAATTGGACAAGCTTTGGCTCCTTCGTGCTGTAGCCCGCCAAATTACCAAGGGTCGGGAAATCATTTATGGTGCAAAATATCATAGCCCGAAGGGTGAAGTTCTCTTTTGTATGCATCCCACACCTCGACCCCCTCATTCCACAATTTTACCAAATCCTCAATTAGTGGTGCTAGGTACACATCGATATCATTACCCGGCTGTTTGGGTCCAGAGATTAGCAACGACATCATGATATACTTCCGCTTCATGCATAACCAAGGAGGGAGATTGTAGATACACAACAAAACTGGCCAAGTGTCGTGACGATCGCTCATATTACCAAACGGATTCATTCCATCTCAGTACTCAATCCAAATCTTATGTTTCTCATCTCGGCACCAAACTCCTCATGTTGCCAATCAATGTTTCTCCATTGAGCTGAATCTGGGTGTCTCAGCTTGCCATCTTCCTTTCTAGACCCAAAATACCGACGCAACAATTTTGCTTCTCTAGGATTTGCAAACAACCTCTCCAGACGGGGAATGATGGGCAAGTACCACAATACCTTGGCCGGTGCACCTTTAGTGACCTCTTCACCGTCGTTGCCCCGGCTCTTACGCTTCTTGTCGTTACGCTTCTCCTTTTGTTTGTACCGGGTACACCACAACCGACAAATGCACAGATTCCTTATGCACGCTATGCGGTATAATATGCAATCATTTGGACATGCATGTATCCTTTCTATTTCCATTCCCATGGGACATAGTAGCTTCTTCGCTTCATAAATGCTTGTTGGCAACTCGTTTCCCTCCGGAAGCAGATCCGATAGAAGAACTAGAAGTGCATTGAAACTTGTATCTGTCCAACGGTGTTTTGCCTTCAGTTCGAACAATGCAAGGACCGAACCCAACTTGGTGTATTCTGCTTTGCAACCTGTGAACAGCGGTTTGGCATCGTCTTCCATCAAGCTTTTAAACTTTTCAAACTCTCTTTCCGTGTAATTACCCTCCACATCCCGCAACATTTGATCTAAATTATCCTCATCAAAAATATCACGCTCCAACTCGTGATCAGCTTGAAGCATGTCTTCGTTGCGTAATGGAGGGGTACTACTTGTCTCCCCATGATGGATCCAACACGTGTAATTCCTCACGAAGCCACGTCGAATCAAGTGGCCTTCGATTTGAGCGGAGTTGTTAAATCTCCTGAGATTGGTGCAATCAATGCAAGGACAATATATGAACTTTACACTCCTCATAACCATATCTACTTCTGCAATTCTTATGAACTCCTTAACTCCCCTCTGAAATTCGGCACTCACACGGCTTTTTTGATACATCCATTCTTCACGGTCCATCTACAATTAAACCATAAACAACAAATTAATAATGCCAACGAGCGACAACTAGCATGTAGGTCAAATACCAATATATTATTTATTGACCTTCGCACAATAGAGAGACATGCACTAATCAATGAAAGAAAATAAGGGTTGAAGAATTAACAAAGTCGAGGAATTGAGTACGTACCAACTATGACTCCTAATTTCAATTAGGTTAGGTCCTAATCCCATTCAAGGATATGTGGTTCGAGCATGTTCCTAAGCTGTTGTACAACTCTAAAGAAAATTTCGGCAGCATCTCCCCGCTGTTCTCCAAATACATGTCTCGACAACAGGTCAAGAGGGTGTGTATCTGGAGAACAACAGGGAGATGCATGCTACCGAAACTCTCTAGAGTTGTACAATAGCTCAGGAACTTGTCCGAACCACATATCCTCGAATTGTCCAAAAAACGTGGACAATTCGAGACTGATTATCTATAAATATGCCATTTTAGCATATTTATAAACAAGCACCCTCGAACGGGAGACACATAGGTTACGCAACCTAAACTAGATCACATTATAGCAACAATAATGACATGTAAGTCATTCACATGCTCTCCTTTTGAAGAAAATTAACCACAAATGAGTGGAAATATATATACTCAAGCTAGGGTTTCAACTTTAGCCCCAAACCACCATCTCTCCTTCAGGATTTTAAAATTTCTCGCCAATATTGTTTCAACCATAATAGCATTAATGACATATAACACATTCACCAAATCAAAATCGAAGGGATTTGAAGGAATGCTCACCTTTTGAAGAAAACCTCAAATGAGGGCAAATAGAGGGAAATAAATCTCCTCAAGCTAGGGCTTTAACTTACCCTCTCAACACACATCCTCAAGGATTTCAGATTTTCTCCCCCCAAGCCTAAGTCTCAATGAGAGTATGTTCTGTTTTTTGAGATGGCGACGGGTTTTTTTGGCTCTAGAACAACAACAGAGGAGAGTTCATCCCGATAGGATATAAAACCTAACGAGGCTCATCACAATCAGTTCTTACAAAGAAGTGATTGTGATAACTATATTATCACAATCGGTTCTTTGTAAGAACCGATTGTGATAAGGCTCACTCATTACAATCGGTTCTTTATAAGAATCGATAGTGATAAGTGGGCCATCATCACAATCGGTTCTTACAAAGAACCGATTGTGATGATGGCTCACTTATCACAATCGATTCTTTAAGAACCGATTGTGATGACTCCATTCCTTATCACAATCGGTTCTTACAAAGAACCGATTGTAATGAGTGAGCCTTATCACAATCGGTTCTTTCTAAGAACCGATTGTGATGACCCTTTTCCTCATCACAATCGGTTCTCTGTAAGAACCGATTGTAATGAGGACCCTTATCACAATCAGTTACTTCTAAGAACCGATTGTGATAACCTTTTTCCAAAATTTACTAAAGAGATACACTTATCACAATCGGTTTTTTAGTCAAAAGTTTGGAACCGACACAAATGAAGCGATAGTGATGTATCATTCTGTAGTAGTGTTGCCTTCAACCGCGGGAGACGGAGTGGCGAGATGTTGACGACACTCCCAGGGGTCACACTATCTGCACATAGGTACAATACGCTCAAAAACATCCCCACAAAACAACACAAGAACAAACAACGTCATCGACTTCGCAACCCACTCCTAAAACCCAAAAAACAGAGAATCTATCCAACGGGACAGCAGGCTTCCAATAAACATATCTTGAGTTCTACAACTCCAAATTAGGTAAACAAGTACATTTGCTCGAATCTCAGGAAATTTCCCATCTTTTTCTTGGTATTTTGCGAAAACTGATTCGGCATCTAAAATCCTCTAATCTACAGTTGATCACAGACTATACCAATCACATCACAAATTGGACAGTGCTCTGTAAAACGAGCATAACTTTTAAATTGCTGAACGGAATTTAGCGTTTTTGGTGTCCAATTAAAGAAATTTCGATTACCTACAACTTTCGTAACATCCGGGCCTCTAGGAAACACTTCTAAAATTATCTAATTTGTGTCCGAAGACTGACGATCTAATCTGTCCGAGGACAAAACGCATGACAGGATTGCAATCTTCCTAAATCCATCTAAGCACAGCACCTAAACACCAAATTAAATCATGATCTTGCCCATATAACTAGCACCAAATATTTACACCCAAGTTCCCCAAGGCATACCTCTTCTTGGCAAATCACCCGGTCGACAAACGTCTCCTCCTCGCGGCCCAATCTACCCTCCAATCGCCGAGAACGTCAGAAACGTCGGATCCTCTTGGACGGAGAGATCCTGAATAGCGAGATGGAGGGCTACGAGAGGTGGAGCTAGGGCCGGCTAGAGGTGGGGAGGGGAGGGAGGGGGTGGCGCAATGGGCGGAAGGGGGTGCGGCTAGGAGAGGGATGGGGGCGGCGGCTATGAGGGGGGGAGGGGGAAGGGGCGCATGCAGGGTTTTGGGGGGCGCATGGGGTAGGGTTTGCTGCCCCCTCCTCCCCCACATGGGCCAAGAACCTCCACCAATGGCCCAACTAGATCCCCCAAGGCTCAAATTGATTCCCCCAAGGCCCAAACTCCCTTGGAAAGGCCCAAACACCCGGAAACGGCCCAAAAACACGATATAAACTCGTATCGTAATGCCACATTCTATAATGTCACATTTTTATAATGTCACATTCTCTCCCCTTTAACAGAATTCGACCCTGAATCCGAGACACGCCACTACGCAAACATCCAAATGAAAGAAGCTAAGCTTCACACTTCATACCTGATAAGAATAACTCTGGGTTTTGCTCGCACACACGAGACTTCAATCTCCCAGGTCGCTTCTCTCTCTAACTAAAACCATTGGAACTACACTAATCGAGACTCGATGACAAGACGCTTAGGTTCGAAGACCAACGGCTCTAACGATAACTCACATTCAAAACTTGCAAGAACTTTACTAAACATTGAACCACAAAGCACTCACACAAGGCCTCAGAACGACCCAAGCGATAGGATAAATTCCCAAATAGACCATGAAAGAAAACGGTCTCACACTCCTCATTCTATACATTCCTTGGCACTAAAGTGCCCGATCCCTTTAACCAATGTTACTCTCCGGAAGAACACGGTACCAACCTCTAGATCCATCTTCGGCTCCCACGCACAAAAGTATTTTCCCACCTCAACCTCTCTACCACAGTTCATCGCAATCAAGACGATGCGAACCAAGAGAAACACATCACTCTAAGAAAGTCTCTAAATCAACCAAAACACAGACTCCTATCTCTTACAAGTGATTGATCTTTTACAAAAGGACCAATACCCACCATTACCAACGAAAGGAATAGCCTACTATATAACCAGGGTTCGTAAACCCGCAAAAACAGTAACAATCGAAGAAAATCACTACGGTTGACACAAACTCACTCATAACCCAGCGACAAAAGATCCAATACACTTTGAAAAGGTAATACAATTACCAGCAACTCCCAAGTGGTCCACTAATAAATTAATCAACCCTACCAAGGAACACATCAACGAAACAATTCTCCAGGAAGGTTTGAATTGAGTCAAACACAACCTTCCTTTACTCTTCACATTTAAACTATGAGAGGTGCTTCTATGCTTTTCCTTTTAAAAGTTGCACAACTATTAAAGCATGAATGAAGGTAGATGAGGATTACTTACCCCTTCGCTTGCTTCAAGATTTGTGCAACTTGTATTAGAAGGAAGAGCATAGAAACACCTCTCTTAAACTATTTACAGTCAACCACTAGCAACACCTATTAACTTAGGTCATTAACAACTCAC
The DNA here is from genome assembly GCA_036346355.1 of Rhipidocladum racemiflorum. Lineage (NCBI taxonomy): Eukaryota > Viridiplantae > Streptophyta > Magnoliopsida > Poales > Poaceae > Rhipidocladum > Rhipidocladum racemiflorum. The sequence continues at coordinate 57,849,111 of CM070583.1, forward strand.
ACTAGATTTCCCTTTCTAAGAAGGTTTTGCCTTCACATTCTTCCACTCAAGGATCAGGGCAAAGAGTACAATCCTTGAATATACTCAACCATATAACATAAACATTCATTTACTTTTCCCAGGCTTGAACGCAAAGAAATCTCAATTCTCATTAACACAACGAATGACAATCACCACCTTTATACCAAGGCGCTAAAATTTACATACATGAGAACTCAGCTGTGGGGGCTCCGGAATCAGATTAGCGATGCAGGTCATTACTGTTGCATCAGTCAAAAGATTAATGCAACCCGTAACGTCTCCTGACCGCTAAACCAACTCCGTACTCGGATTGGGGCCAATTAATCGGCAAAACTCGTGAGAAGTGTACATGCCAACTGATTGATCCCAACTCGAGCTTCCCGCAACCGCATGCATTGTACTGGTTCCCTGGATCAGTAGCCCAGTACCCACGCGTTGTCATACAAGACCAGTCTCAACTATGCAAGAGTAAATATATTACACATGAAAGGTAACGTTACTACAATAGTTTAACTTTACAAGTCTCGGCTTACAGCCAGCACAAGACCAAAAGAATCCTCCAACGCCAGCGGAAACTCCAAAAGAAGAACACGCAGTGTGCCTCCACCCTCAGGCAACTGACTGAAAGGAAACCCAGCTAAGCCCCAGCGGAATCGTCAGCGTCATCAGCGAACTGCGACTCATCTGGAACATCTGCCTCATTACCTGCTCCTTCTTCTTCTGACCAAGGTCCGTTAGAGCAAACGGTGAGTACACGTATGTACTCGCAAGACTTTAGTGTATGGAATGTATACATATAACATGCAGGTTAAAACAATGAATAACAGGCTACTACACTAGTCTTTTGAGCACAAAGCAGATTTTGTTTACAATATGATAATAGATTCACATTCGCATTTTTTTTTACAAAAGAAGATGAAGAAAACATTTCAAACAATCAATAATAGATAAACCATTAACCAAATCAACACCCGACCATTCCTTCCACCAAATCAGCCAACCACCTGCACCTTTTTCGAATCCAAGTTCCAAACACACACCCAACCAACACGGTCCAACCTCGAAACCCATTTTTCAGAATTCAACCCAGACCCAACATCTATATTTGATAATACTTTCCAAGCTGCTCGTAACCGTGAGCATGGCTAATCGATTAGTTTATTTATCTCTGCAGAGACTGTACACTGTACCCACATGACACGTTCTAGCAGTCATGTCATCCATGCCTCACGATACCGAAGTACCCGATTTGCTAGACAGTGACGGAACCTTTCGAGAGATTGGAGTTCTAAACCTGCACCGGCCCGGTAACGTGCATTCCTAACTACAGCCACAGAGGCCGCCAGTGGTTCCCATAGGCACCCACTAGCCCACGACCTCCCTGTAGTAGGCATTACCGTTGTATTGGGTAAACTTTCCTTCGATGCCTCGACAAGAAAGTCCCTAGAATGCACCGACACCACAAGTGCATCCAATCTTCTTTGCCCTCCAATAATGCAGGGTCAGATCCCTTTTCCTCGTACTAGGCTGAGGCCAACCCATACTGGCACATGTGGTTGCACGTATTACACCCAGTAAATAGCACCAAGTTCGATCCTTAGGGTGACTCAGGCGAGATCTTCCAAACCCACTTGCTATGGCCACAGAGGATCGACACTAGTGGCCCCACCGAGCACACACTAGCCTTCAACCTCCCCATAGCAAGGGACCAACTCAGACCAAACCACTCCAAACCAGCCAACGGCCTGACAACCAATCCGAACCTGAAACCAGCCTTCCAACCGAAGCCACTACCCGGCCAAATACCACCAACTCCAAACCACCAAACATCTCGCCCGGTCTAAACTCTCCAAGTTTTTCCATTTTACTCACGCAACCATTCCCCTTTTTCCACAAAACCCCAAAACCTCCAATTCCAACCTGACACCCTTCACCCATCCTATAGTTCCAGGAGTTTATGAATAAGAACATCATGATCTCCTGCAGCTATTATTCTTTAATACCCTCCGACACTTACTAATGTGTCTAAATTATTCTTAAGTGTATCAAGGATTGCATATTCAGATTAGATTGAGGTAATCCAACAATTTTTGGCTTAACTACTGCTTCCCGCAAATTATCACTTTTAATAGATTTATGAGCATGCATAATAGTTTTGGCAATCAAAAATAAGAATTTGCAAATATGGGATTCAAAATGGTCAAGGAGGTGCTTGCCTGTTTGCTCTTCGGTGAAATCGGTCTCCGGGACGTAGTCGGGATCGTCGGCGACGTTCGAAGCGTCTACGTCTACACGAAAAGCGACGAGACCCAAAATCATCGATCAAAATAGGCAAAGAAGCAATCAAAATCCAAAAGAAGCGAAAATGGAAAACGAGAACCTAGACGAAAAAGGAAATTCTAAATTTTCTCCCAAAGGCCGGCAGTACCGCTGTTGATTGGGCGGTAGTGCCGCTCTGGCCGGTAGTACCGGTTGGATTTCCCGGTAGTGCCGCTGGCCGGGAACCGAAATGGGTCGCTCTCTGGAAAATAACTACCGGTGCTCTAAACCCGGTAGTGCCGGACCCTCCGGCAGTACCGCCTTCACACCAGCGGTAGTGCCGCTCTCCCCGAGTCCAAAATCCCAAAAATTGAGATTTCGCCCAAAAGACTTCGGAACTTCGACGTAAGTGCATGGATAGGTTCCTGGGGACCCATGGGACCTATTCACGCAGGTTTCGTCAAGTTTCGAGTTCGATTGCTCAAAATCTCACTTTTCGGATCCTTTCTCTCCCGATACCGGCGCGAAAATGGATTTCGACCCAAAGGGTGTCGAAACTCAAGTTTCATCGCGGCAACGGGTTCTCTACTACTCTAGGGACTTAAGTGCGCTAGACTTGTGAGCTTTGGGACTTCGGAACTTGGAATCGCTCCGAATGCCCAGAGTGCAACTTTTGCAAATCCTGCGGGAAAACGGATTTCGCAACACGCGCACTAGGCCCGCTAGAACACTAAAGTCCTACGTGATCTAACTACTGATTGGAACCTCCGAAAAACGCTATTTGACTTCTATTACCCGAAAACCTAAATATACTTTCCGAATCCAACTTTCATCCCGAATCGAGTTTAAACTCGATTCTCCCACAAGAAACGACTTACGAGGCTCTAAGAAAACATCCGCAGGTCATTTCCCGACTTCCCGGAGTTAGGGTTCCGAGAGGAAGGACTCCGGAACTCCAGAAATGACTCCTTGCAGCGAATGAGTCCAACGAAGCGTAGATCAGGGTTACAGAAACTACTCGATCACGCGGAAGGATTCTTCTACCCTTGACCTAGGTTTAACTTCTTGGAAAACGACTATGCACCACAAAGACTGGGGTTTCTAGAGTTTAACTAGGACGTAAAGAACGATTACAAGCCAAGGAAGAGCTAGGGTTTTCATCTGCACCTAGGGTTTAGGTTTAACTCTAACACCTACCTCGTGTGAAGCTCCTTGACTGCTTGGAGACGCTTCTCCACCCTTGCTCTCGCTTCCACTCGGCCTCCTGGAGCTCCAACCAGCTGGAAATGGCGAGGAGGAGGAGAGAGCTCCAATGGAGAGAGAGGAAGGAGAAGAGAGGAAGAAGAAGGAGGAGAGGAGGAGAAATGAGAGAGGAGAGGGAGAGGAGGTGCTCCCTGGTGTTATTAAAGAGCTGGGACGTGCACGCAAACCGAGGCAAAGAGATAAACACGAGCACAGGACCAAAACACGCCGCTCGGCCAAGATACCGCCGGAGCGGCCGATCTTGCCGCCGCCGGTAGTACCGAGCAAAAGTGCTTGATGCCGCCGCAGAGCGTAAAAACTTCGTGAATTTTACAATTTTCGCGATGGTTCTTTAATCGACTAACTCAAGGACTACTGAAATAGGTTCGAGGGGTCCTAATAAAGGTTTTAAGACTTAGGTTTGGGATCTAGCTCTCACGATTTTAAATTTCACCCGATTTCGGATTCTGAGACTCCAATCGGGGAAAACGATCAAACGAAACGACAAAACCGAATTCAAGGGCAATTAACTCCAAATTTCAAATTGGAAACTTTACAGAGCACTAATCCACACTTAGTTAGCCTGACTAAGCTTAATTACAAACACGGGTGTTACATCAGCTTGAAAGAGGAACTCCATAAAACAAAAGCACCAAAATTTACCTCGGGGAGAAACTCCATTTTAAAAGAGAAACACCGCATAAGTCTTCTATAAATGCATTTCCCTTTTACCAGAACAAATCATCTCACTTTTATCCAAAGCCAAACATTTCGGAAAGAAGAAACCGATCAAAGAATCAAACACCTCCACACAACATCTTTTTAGTTTTCAGGGAAAGGGAAAACTCATTTCCCGACAGAAAACGGCATTACCAGTAGAAGTCACTTATTAAACAATCATAAGAATCGTCGTTAAGAATGTGATATTATGGTATGAATTTTGTCATGATTTTGGGCCTTTCCGGGTGTTTGGGCTCGTCCGGGAGGGTTTGGGCCTCGGGGGAATGAGTTTTCGGCTTTTCTGGTGAGTTAGGCCTTCAGTGGGAGAGGGGGGTTTGGGCCTGGTGGGGGCAGTAAAACCTGGCTAACCCTAGCCCACATTCCCTCCATGCACCCCCTTCCCCTCCCAACCCTAGCTGCCTCCACCCCTCCCCACCCATGTGCCTCCTTCCCTCTCCCTCTCCCTCTCTGTTGCGCCTCCCCTCCCCACCCCTAGCCGGCCCTAGTTCTCTCCCCACGCAGCCCTTCCCTTCCCCCGATCCTTCCATCTGGAAGCCATCCAACCAAGGCGATCCAGTGATTTCGACGATTCCGGCGATTGGAGGGAGATCGTGGCTAGGAGGAGGAGACGTTCGTCGTTCGTGTGGTTCTTTAAGGGAGGTAAGAATTTGTGGATTCTTTGGTAGAGTTTTAGTACTGGTTAGATGGGGGAATCCATGACTAAAACCCATGTTTAAGTGATGTGGTTAGATGTATTTAGGGAGAACGCAAATCTGTCCCGCGCTGTCACCTCGGGCAGATTGGGTACCCAATTAGGGCTTGCTTTTTGGGAATTTTAGAGGCGTTTTCTGGGGGGGCAGCTGTTGCGAAAGTTGTAGGTTATCGAATTACCTTTACTTGGGTAATTTTTTGTAGGGCTAATTTTCTAGACTCTAGGATGATGGCAACAACGATAAAGATGGGGAAACTAGGGTTACCTATCGGGCAACGATGGCTCTGATACCACTTGATGCGTACGGTGGCCCGATCTTCCTATAGGTGGAGGTAAGTCGATTGTTGGAGACTCGACGTTGACGATCTGGCTTCCGATCAGAACCGATCCGAACCCTACAATCGCTACACCACGGCTCCGTTGGTTATCAACCACGCACAAACACGGTTGACCTCGCCAAGAAGGCTTATCCCTGCATGCGAATCGAGAACACAAGCAACAACGTAGAAGAAACAATTTGAAATTACGAATTGAATTGTGCACACGATGTTGGGGTTCTACCAACCGAAGATCGGCGAAAGAAACTTACAATGTATCTAGTTCAAAATCTAAGCAAAACCCGCAACCTAAAATGGTGGCTACTGAATATATAAGAGGGAGGGACGTGAGGGGGAGGAGCTAGGGTTGTGTGCGGCTAGGGGGGTGCACACAACTTGGGCTCGGACCCCCACACGCTTACAAGGCCCAAAACAACCCAAATCAGTGATTATGCACGTTTTAGTGCAATGTTGTCTGCTGACTCCGAACTGAACCACTCGGCGCTGATCGGGAGCCACTTGGCGCTGATCGGAAACCACTTGGTGTTGATCGGAAACCGCCAATAACGCCAACAAACTGAGTACTTGTGGTTGTCCTGTTGGCACTTCCCCCATGTTTCTAAGCAATAAAACATCACAAATACTTGGTAGCATCCCATCCTCAATAATATTACTATGAATAGAGAGAAACAAGCTCACCACATGATTTAATTGACGTGCACGAGCTCGTGTCATAGGACCATGATGTATGCATGTATCCAAAGGAAAGGAGTGATGTCCTCATCAATTGTTGTGTTGTTTTGTGGGCATATTTTTAAGTGTATTGTACCTATGTGCAGGTGGTGTGACCCCGGGAGTGCCCTCAACTTCTCACCACTCCGTCTCACGTGGTTGAAGGCAAGTGTATTGTAGTTGTTGTGATGATTCGCAATGAAATAGTTTAACCATGTGTTTTGATAAGATGCCATGATTGATTCTTGCTTGTGACATGATGAGTATGATTTGTTAAATGGCTAGGCAATTGTTAAATCGAGTTTATATGCAAGTTATTCATATTTATGGCATATGTGCATGCATCAAGGAAGACGCGACCCAGTCTGATGCGGGCCTCTGTGTTCACACGTAGTGAACACGAAAGTCCTACCTCGTAGTCCCATACAAGCGATTGCACGGGAGCGAGTCAGTAAGAGTAGGCACCCTCCACGGGATGGAAGGGGATGAGGGTGCACACCGACGGGTGTGCACTCGGCAATACCGGTATGTGCTAAGCAAAGAGGCATGATGCATTGCATTGCATAAATGAGAATGTGAATGAGGAAGTATGTGAGAATGTGAATGAGAAAGTCTTCATGGATTGTTTCCATGGTTGGTGATCTGTATGACGTATGTATGTGAATTGTTTTTGTTTTGTTCCATTGCAGTACACTTTGCTGAGTGTAGAACACACGCTTGTTGTTTAATGTTTTTTTAAGCTAAATAGAAATTTATCAAACTCCAATAAATCATATCCTGGATAAATAGGTATGCTGGTATATCCTATAAAAATCCTCATAACCAGATTATAAATTAAAAACAGCATTTAGAGTGACAAAACCAAGCACACGATATAACATGGTCCAAGATAGCGCAATAAAGTAAAACATCACAACTACGAATGAGGGTGTGTAGTTGTCTAGATGAGTGCAACTAGGTGTAAACGTGACGCTAGCTCCCTTTCCCGTATGCCGAACTCATGGTACCTAAAAACAACATCAAACAACAAGCGTGAGTTCATCACTCAACAAAGTGTATTGCAATGGCATAAATCAATAGTTGTATTCATTAACATACTCATTATCATCTCATAAACATCATCATTAACTTTTCCATCCATTCAATGCAATGCACATGTCTCTTTGCTTAGCACATACCGGTATTGTCGAGTGCACACCCGTCTGTGTGCACCCTCTTTCCCTTCCATCCCGTGGAAGGTGCCTACTCTTACTGACTCGCTCCTATTCACAACTGTGGATGGAACTACGAGGTAGGACTTTCTCAATGGTGCTCCGGATTAGTCATAACTTTCCCACCGACCTTATCGGATCAGTTATGACTTTCTCACCGTCCTGGCTTGTCCTCATGCCATGAATGCATATATACCATAAACATGATTGAACTTGCATAAATACTCAATATAACCACTGCATAACCATTAAACTAATCATGCTCATCATATCACATGCAAGGTTTAAACATGTCAAATTAGCACATCACATAGTTATGTTGAATCGCTACGATTCCATATGGCCTCCCAAGCCAAAACCATTCCAATACACTTGCCTTCAACCGCAGGAGACGGAGTGGCGAGATGTTGAGGGCACTCCCAGGGTCACATCACCTGCACATAGGTACAATACACTCAAAAACATGCACACAAAACAACACAAGAACAAACAACGTCATCGACTTCGCAACCCACTCCTAAAACGAAAAACAGAGAATCTGTCCAACGGGACAACAGGCTTTCAATAAGCATATCTTGAGTTCTACAACTCCAAATCAGGTAAACGAGTACATTTTCTTGAACCTTAGTAAATTTCCCATCTTTTTCTAAGCACTTTGCGAAAACTGATTTGGCCTCTAAAATCCTCTAATCTACAGTTGATCACAGACTGTACCAATCACATCACAGATTGGACAGCGCTCGGTAAAACGACCATAACTTTTAAACGGCTGAACATAATTTAGTGCTTTTAGTGCCCAATTAAATGTATTTCGATTACCTACAAATTTTGCAACATCCGAGCCTCCAGGAAATGCTTCTAAAATTATCTAATTCGCATCCAAAGACTGACAACCTAATCTGTCCGAGGATAGAACGCATGACAGGATTGAAATCTTCCTAAATCCATCTAATCACAGCACCTAAACACCAAATTAAATCATGATCTTCCCCATCTAACTAGCACCAAATCTTTACAACCAAGTTCCCAAGGCATACCTCTTCTGGGCGAATCACCCGGTCGACGAACGTTTCCTCCTCGCGGCTCGTTCTTCCCTCCAATCGCCGGGAACGCTGGAAACGCCGAATCATCTTGGACAGAGAGCTCTCGAACAGTGAGATAGAGGGCTACGAGAGGTGGAGCTAGGGTCGGCTAGAGGTGGGGAGGGGAGGAAGGGGTGGCGCAATGGGGGGGAAGAGGGTGCGTCTAGGAGCGGGATGGGGGCGGCGGCTAGGAGGGGGGAAAGGGGTAAGGGGCGCATGGGGGGTTTAGGGGTGCATGGGGTAGGGTTTGCTGCCCCCTCCTCCCCCACCTGGGCCAAGAACCTCCACCAACGGCCCAACTAGATCCCCAAGGTCCAAATTGATCCCCCCAAGGCCCAAACTCCCCAGGAAAGGCCCAAACACCCGGAAACGGCCCAAAAACACGATATAAACTCGTACCGTAATGCCACATTCTATAATGTCACAATGGTAATGTTCAGGATTTTGATATAAATTGTCACACCAAAAATTGAAATAAAGTTTAGTTAGATTTGAACTAAGTTTGCACATAATCTTGCTTTTAATGCAACTATAATTAGAATATGAGTTAAGGCATACAAATAAGTATTAACACATGTAAAACCTTGAAGGACCATGTGGAGGTTCATTCATGTTTGTGATGAGTATTTGACTTTATTTGAGCAAGGTGTGCTCAGGTTTGAGTTTGATTCGACTTGGAATTGCATGTTTGAATTTATGATAAATTTGGACTAAAATGCAGGAAGAAAAAGTTAAGAGTATATTTTGGTATGTGCAAAATGCTTTGGTCCTTGTGTTATAGTTTCTTGAGGCAGCTATGGTCGTTGATGAGTACCGGGAATAGGTTGAGAGAACCGAGGTCCGGAACGGTCGAGGATGCCGACGAGATGGTTGGGCTCAAACCGGAATCACTTGGACATCATGAAAATGGACTTGAGGTAGCTCAAGGTTTCCGGTTCGAGTTGGAGGCTCGAAGAGGCAGAAACGGAGCGGTCAAGTCCGGTGGATGAAGGCCCGTTGCATTGGGTTTATCGGGTTTTGTTTAAACCCATGTATGGCTTATGTGGCCCATGTAAAGCCCATGTGTGGGAGTGGAATGAGTGGGTTAATCCTAGCCCTTGGTGGAGTGCTCTAGGGTTTGGGACTCATCCAAGGGTGGTAGGTGGCCCAAGAGTAGTATAAATAGAGGGGGAGGGGTGCCCTCCCTCACTTCAAGGTTTGAGTTGCTCCTTTGAGCTTTGCCCACATGAAGTGAGGCTTTGTAAACCTTCCAACCAGAAAATACAAAGATTTTCTTTACATTCTTGTGAATTTTAATTCCGTATTTACATTATGTCTTTACGTTACACAATTTAAATTTAGCATTTACTTTCCCGCATGTAAATTCTCGCAATTTGGATTTGCCTCCTCTCCTTCTAAATGTTGTTGATCAAGGATGTCTTGAGGGTGCTCATTTGCTTTTACATCTTTCTTGCCCCTAGGATAGACTAGAGATCAAGTTTCTATCAAGATTGCAAATCTGTCCTGAACTTGTTCTTCGCGCAGCAGTCAGTCTTTGATTTTTAGAAAAAATAGAAAAATCCTTTTTGAGTGATTCTTGTTGGAGAAGTGCGTGACACATATATCTGTAACATCCTCATTTTTGCCTTCTGGAGAAAAGCCTAATTTAAATAAATTAAATCCAAAACTTGGAGTTTCTTTGGTGTTTATATTAACCTGGCATCCATTCCTATCAAAAATCAGGATTTAATTCCCCTCCGGTCGAAAAATCGAATTTTCCAATTCCCGCCGGTACCCGAAATTTCACCCGAGTCCAAAAATGCTTCAAAAATCCCGAAACCACTTCAATTGTGTTCCAAATATTCCAAAATGATTTTAGGAATCATTCCCCGGATTTTTGGACCTCCGTTCCTATTTTATCTCGCGCGGCTTTTGTTTAATGCCCGCAATCCGCGCCCGAATATTTAATTCCACAAATTTCATCCAAATTCAGCGAAACCAATTTTATTGGGTCCCAAATATTCTAAAATGGTTCTAGGAATTTTTTGGAATTTTTAGACCATTTTTCCTTATTTTTCTCTAGGGCGGATCATTTACGTAACTCCCGGCGAATCACGAGTCGCCACGTGGCCTGGCACTGTAGCCTTTCTTCAACCTTTGGCTAGCACGAAGGTTTTTGCCAGAGCAATGGCTTCTAAGTTTCCATACATGCTTCCTTCATTCAAACTACCATAACTCCCTTATTTCAACTCCAATTAGTGAACGGCCAGATCCGTTGGAAATCGTGGTGACAAGACCTTTCCGTTCCCCCACGGTCTTCAGCCCCAAATCGCATCGGAAATGGCTCGATCTTTCCAAAACCGAAATGAGCATTAATGGCAATAACTTTGCCGTTTCTTCCCCAAATCGCGCACCGCCGGCTCCTAAACCTCCGTGCCGGTGTCCTCTTTCCAGAGCACGCATCCTCTCCTTGCCTATTGTAACACCCCAGCTTTTACTAAGCCCAGAATGTCACCAAACATAGATCATGACACATTTAATACCATAATTTAAGGTAAATTACAGCAAGTAATCATTTGGAATAATTGGAAATTTTGACAGCATCTCCTTTGTTTTTGCATGAAACTTAACAACATAGCATCATATCAATATGTAAGACAAACGAGATATCCATACACAGTGATAAGGATAGCTAATCATCAACTAAAACATCAATAAGCATCGATAGCAAAATAATAAGCATCAATTTAACTCTAGGAAGTTAAAACAACTCCCTCCATAGCCCCACATGATATACATGAGGGAAACAACCAAACATACAGACCATACACTAATGATTATTGTAATACTTATTGTCGTCTCTCCAAAACAGGTGAATTAGCTAGATTATGATACTACGTGGAGGAGTGTAGCTAGATCCCTTTCCCGCACGCCGATTTCATTGTACCTAAATAAACAAACAACATAAAACACAAGCGTGAGTTCGAAAACTCAGCAAGCATATTGTAATGGACAACAAGATCATTTACAAGACAATAATACCTCACATCACATATAACATCTCAGACTTGAGCACATAACAACATCATCATCATTAAATATGTATTGCAATGCAATGCAATGCAATGTTATGCTCATATCTCCATGGAAACTCATACCGGTATGGTTGAGTACACACCCGTCGGTGTGCACCCTCTCCCCCCTTCCATCCCGAAGATGGAGGGTGCCTACTCCTCGCTTCCACCACCCACGGTAGATGGAATCACGATGTAGGACTTACTCTAATGGCTCTCCGGATTAGTCATAACTTTCTCACCGACCTTCCCGGATTAGTTAATGACTTTCTCACCGCCCGGGCCATGTAACATGTCATGTATGCAAGCATGCCAACAATATATAAAACTCATATATTAACACATGGCATCATAACATCTTAAACATGCTCATCATATCATAGCAATCATTAAAACATGGCAAGTGGACATATATCATATAGACAATTTCATCTAATCTCAACATGCAACCTACAACTCGCTATCCCATCACAACACACTTGCCTTTAACCTCGGGCATTTAATTGGCGAGAGAATGAGGGTACTCCCGGGGGCACACCACCTGCACATACATGCCACACACTCACAATCACAACCACAAAACAGTACGCAAACCCTCATCTACCCCGACATTGCCTACTACTCGCAAAATCTAAAAAAACAGAGGTTCTGTCCCGTCGGGACAGCAGCCTTGCAAAAGGCATAACTTGGGTTCTGGGACTCCGAATCAATTAAACGAGTACACCCTCGCGTAGCTTAGGAAATTTCCCAACTTTCTCTAGGTATAAGGAAAGACTGATTCGGCCTCTAAAATTGTTTAATCTACAGATTACCGAGATCTGTTCCAATCACGTCACAGATTTTAACACGCTCGGTAAAACGGCCATAACTTCCAAACGGCTGGGCGGAATTTCAATTTATTTATATGCACTGAAAGGTATTGAAATTATCTACAACTTCCTAGAAGTCCGTACGGTCAGATTCGAACTCTAAATTAGTTTAATCTAGGGATAATCGGATATATGCCACTACAGGAACCGCTTATTCAAGATTTGCCATCGTTCCTTTGCTTCTTCGAACGATGCCATTATGAAACTGTGCTTATTCGAAATATGCCACCGCTTGCGTCCGGTCATGACACGTGTCCCGTCCGCGATGGCAAATCTCGAATAAGCGGTTCCTACAGTGGCATATATCCAATTAATACGGGACACGTGTCGTGACCGGACGCAAGCGGTGGCATATTTCGAATAAGCACGGTTTCATAATGGCATCGTTCGAAGAAGCAAAGGAACAAGCGGTGGCATATTTCGAATAAGCACGGTTTCATAATGGCATCGTTCGAAGAAGCAAAGGAACGATGGCAAATCTCGAATAAGCGGTTCCTGAAGTGGCATATATCCAATTATCCCTTTAATTCTAATGTTGAACACAGACTGTCCCAACCTCGACACAGATTGGACAGCGCCCACCAAAACGGCCATAACTTTCAGACCGTAACTCCAAAAATTCTCAAAAAAATACACAAAATAGGTCTTGATGATACCTACAACTTCTTAAACAGGAGGTCGGCCAAATTCCGAATCTAAAATTGCGAAATCGCACGCCCTAACACGGACTCCAAATCTGCCCGAAACTGAGTACAATACGAACTCTAGTTCTTTTCAGATCTACTCCATGGCAGCACGTCCTCTTGATCTAAAAACTCCAAATCTACCATGAGAACAGCACCTAGACCTTCCCCAAGGTTTCCCCATGGACATACCTTAGTCCGACGAACGACGAACACGAAGAATGTCTTTCGATCACCCGATCTCGCTCCCACGCGCCAAATCCTTCGGGATCCCTCGTCGCGGTTCTTCCAAACAGCGAGGGCAGCACGTAGACGTGTCGTGGCAGCGAGGGGGCGTCCTTGGGGGCACAAGGAGGAGGGGGGGGTGGCGCGGCTTGAGGTGGAGGTGGAGGAAGAGGACTAGAGGGAGGAGGGAATTGGTGGAGGCGCAAGGGGGAGCTGGAGGCGTGTGGGGAGGCGGCTAGGGCAGGGAGGAGGCGCCCCTAGCCCCTTTACCCACGTTCTCCCCCCTCCATGGGCCAATCTCTCTCCACAAAAGCCCACGGTTCTTCCCCCCTTGGGCCCAAACTCCCCCGGAAAGGCCCAATCTCCCAAAATCGGTTCGGAAACGCGATTAAACGGCATAACGTAAAGTTTTAACCTCCAATTTCATATTTTATAAAGTTTTTGACCTCATCAAGCAAATTAAATAAGGTTACGACACTCCGTGGTGTCATATCACTTAATCCGCCCCAAGACTCGAAAACGCAAATAAACCTCGAGCCGTAAGGTTTTATCCTCTAAACTCACATTTTATAATGTCACACCAATCCGTAGTGTCACACCTATTCCACTCATTCATCCACTAGAACAAGAAAACCAGCACCGGAGCACCGTTTTTGCGTTCTTCGTGTTCTTGGTTGAATCTTCCTCCTCGGTGGTTCATTCTCCGTTCCGTTTGTTTCTTTGTGTTAGCATGGGAGTCTAGTTTCTAATTCATCCATCGATTTTAGGTTCTATCAAGTTTTGGAGATGAATTTCGCGTTTTTGTCGCTTCGGCCGAACATCCGTTCTTCGTTGATTTCTCCTATTCCGGCGAGGTTTGGTCCAATTCCTTGTTCTTATAGGTTCTTTAGGGTGTCCTCTAGATGATTCATCAATTTGTTTTGCCTTCGTTCATGTAAAGTGGGGTCAAAATTTGGATTTTGGGGAGAACTTGAGTTCTCTATTTCTTGCTCGCGCCGCGCACATGGTCGCCGACCACTCGGCCGCCGTCGCCCCCTGCCGGCTAGCTTGCCGGCTGCGCGCCAGTGAGCGCCGCCGCCCTGCCCCTAGCGCCGCATGCGTCGCCGCCCGCCGATTCATGGGCTGCGCCAATCTCCGGCCTCCTCGGCCCGGCCGCCACCGCCATACCGCCTCCCGCCGCACAGACGCCGCCGGCCTCTCGCCCTGTGGCCCCTCGCCTCCAGCGCAGTGCGCCGTGCGCGCCTCCTCGGCCCGCCTCGCCACGCCGCCGCCACTCCGCCGCTCGCCGGAGCCCGCCGTGGCCCCCCTCGCCGGCTCCAATGCTCTCTCTCTCTCCTCTGTTCTTGGCTCAAGGAAGAAGAAGGGGCTAGACAATGACATTGGGGACCCACATATAATAGACACTCCATTATTCCAAGAAAATCAGAATTTCAGCCAAAGGAATATTCCGTGGAATATTCCCGGTTTTCTAATTTTTTCGAAATTCAAACTTCGGAAGCTCATAACTTCTCCGTTCGAACTCCGTTTGACTCCATTCAAATTTCTAAATTCATCTAAAATCAAGATCTACCTCCCAGTATTATTTTTGTAATTTTTAGATTTTATTTATTTTCTGTTATTTATTTATTGCCTCGATTTGCGCGTAGCCAAGGAATCCGACGCGACCGCCGACCCCGCCGTCGGACTTCCCGCATACGACGACCTTCCCGCGACCGAAGGCAAGTCTCTTTGACGCATGTTGAACCTACATTTTGAAACGTGTTTTAAATGTTTTATCACTTGCATGCTATGTTGATAACCATATGTCAAATATAAGTACTTAGCTAACCCCAATTGTAATTACCGCCTTTGTGATTGATATCCCTATTACTTGTAACCCTAGGACATTGTTATACCATGCTTATGCTTATATGGTATCCTTTGTTGCATAGTACGGTAGAATTGCTTAGGACCTTTTTCCGATGAAAACAACCCATGGGTGGGATTACTCAAAATGAATGATTTCAAATATGATTTGGAGGTTATTATTATGATTTTAGTACTGTTTTCTAAAATAAAAAGAAAAGGAAAATGGTTTGGACTTGGGCGGATTGGATTGTCGGGTGGGTGCGGATGGAGCACTAGCTGTCTTGTGCAAGTACCGCCCCAAGTCAATTAAGGATCGACGCTTGTGATTGTCCATTCTAAGCATAACCGTACTGCCACATGTCTATAATGGTATGACCTGGCCAATTAATTTGTAGAAACCTAATTTAAACTCACCACTCGGTTGAATGTGAGTGCCGGATAGAGGCAATGTTGTTTTTTCTCACACGGCGCAAGAGGGGGCTTCTGTACTGGGCGGATGGAACCCTAACAGCGATGAAACCTCAGCGGGTGGGTCGAGTTAGGTAGATACATTGTAACGGCCTTGTCATGATCTCTCTGCCAGCACACCAAAGGAAGTGTGTTAATCCGGAGGCAACAAGAGATGATCATGTCTTGTGGGTAAAGTTGTACACCTCTGCAGAGTTAAAACTATTCGAATAGCCATGCCTACGGTCAAGGGCAAAGCAAAGAATGCTTTCATATTGGTAGACTTTGATTTTGGTTTTAAAAACTGAAAAGTGTTTTGTTTTGGGATTCGGGAGTGGTTAAAACTCTCGGATGTTGTTTGGCGGATAGAGCCAACCAGGTGGATAGAACCTGTTTTATACTTGACGGATGGAGTCACATGATTAACCTTGATCTTTTAAAAGTTGACGGATAGAGCCTTTATACTAGTGATGGTGGATAGAACCTCACTGCAATATTAAATAATTCAATCGTTAAAAAGAATTGTAAAAATATGCTTTGTGAAAATTTATTACTTAAGTACGGTTTAATAAAATGTGGCTTTGTGCAAATGAACCCTGTTAAGCTTCCTTTGGAAAGCCCCACATGATCATACTTTCCCCGACTTGCTGAGTACTTTTGTACTCACGTGCTACATCAACTTGTCATCATCAGAGATTTATCAAGACGCATCTGAGGAGGGCGAGTTCTACCCCGAGGAGTTCGAGGAGGGTTGCCAAGATAACTAGTTGCGTTCCTAGTCATCGCCTATGGCGTTTTGGTGTTCGGTTGTTTTTGTTTTTCGTCTTCCGCTGTCGTGTCTCCGGTCTGTTGACCGAGTATTGTAATAAGTGGCCATGTGTCCCATACTTGAATATTTATATTACAATTTTCGTTATGTTCGGCAATGAAGTATCACTGTGACTGTGTATACTAGCTACTGATCTGGGACTAGTACGGAAATTGTCGGGACCCCGAATTTGCAAATCCGGACCCTCTGTGTATTCAACACTAGTCCAGGAACGCGCTAGTGCACACAGTCTTAACATCGGTAAATATCACAATCATACCATTCGATGCTAATAAAGTACTTTTATTTAAATAACTAAATCTTGTTACTCGACCTTATGGTCAAGTCACAAATGTACGCCTCGCAGGGCGATACTTATTAAAAGAGAAATAGTAGCAGCGGAAAATCAAATAAGGTAACATCGTGGCGCCATCCAGTATACCACAGGCAACTGACTGGGCTCGCTTCCCTAAGTAGACGGTTCCTCTTGGAGCTCCTCCTCCAAAGCTGGTGTAGTCTCCTCTTCAACTGGTGTTGTGATGAGGCAAGGGTGAGTACTTGGTACTCAGTAAGTCATGCACAGAATGCAGGCTAATATACTATATGCATGGCTTGGTACAAAGGAATAGCTCAAGGTATATTTGCGAAATGACATTTGAAAAGTAGCATAAGTAGATTCGAAAGCAGTAAAAACAAGTAAAGCATAAATAACTTTTCAAGAAGTTTGAGTAAACATTTTTCCCATCCTAAACCACATTTCCATCAACGTCATCATTAATCCAACCCAACCTTTCAAAACCAAGTGATTTTCAGAAAATCTAACCCTTGACTGTAATTCCCGAGCGATGTCCAATACCGCGGACACGGCTATTCGAATAGATTCTATACTCTGCAGAGGTTATGCACTTTACCCACAAGATACAGTCAAACACCACAAAGGCGAGTTCCGTAACAAAGTCTTTCGGAAACTTCTAACAATACAAGTGGTCCTCCGGTTATTACAAGACTAACCCTTCCCTTCGCTTAAGGCGAAGTCTAGGCCAATCAATCTGTTAGATGGGTACCTGCCTCACCAGACGCGCTCCCCGCACAACTTACACAAAGGGTGTAGTTGACCTCCCGAGGTCCCACAGTAATGCGTTATTAGCAACTTAGTCAACTAGGTCCGTCCCATTCTGAGACATGTGGTTGCACGTTAGACCAGTTCAAAGGCTTGCAAGGTTAAGTCCTTAGGGTGACCAGGGCAAGACTACCCGAAGAACCAAATCAACATCCCCAATGGCACAAGCCGGCCCACCTGATTACTCTTGCCACATGCCCTGGCCGAAAATCGCTTATCAAACCCCAGTTGATTACCATGCACCACGTGCCATCAACATCACATGATACTTTTCCAAAACAGGTTCAATATATCATTAAGTCAATATTAACATTTGATTGTCCAAAATCATGTCATGAGCACGTAGCAGGTCTAAGCAGTGTACTACAACGGTCTAAAACCCATGTTGGCAATCTAATAATGTCCAACTAGTAATCCACAACTAGGGTGACAAGGGTCATGGTACATACTTAAGTAATCAAGGTGTCATATAGCAAATTGGTATTTATCTAACCCCCATGTTTAAATAAAGTATTTTTCTAATTGAACTAGCATGCAATAGTTTAAATCAAAATAGATTTCGAAATAGGATCAACATGGTCAAAGCACAACTTGCCTTCAAAAAGTACTTGTTCTTGGTCTTGAGTTGGATCCTGAGTTAATACTTCTCCTTCGAATCCTTCCGGCACTTCAACGTCTACTCGTAAAGCGTGCAAATAGCAAATACACAAATAAACAATAGGCAAAAAGTGTCCAAACATCCAAATAAAATCCATAAACAGACAGAACATAATTTTATGAGTTTTTAGAAACTGGAATCGTCAAATTTGGAGTTAAAATGCAAAAGTTATGATTATTTATAGTTTAAATAATCAATTAAATAATTTTACAGAGAAAAACTTTAGTCCAAAAATTAAATAAAATTCATATTTAGGTAGATCTCAATTTTATACAAATTTAGAAATTTGAATCACTCAAATCGGAGTTGAAACGCAAAAGTTATAAGCGTTTGAAGTTTGAAACAAAATCTGAAATCATTATTTCGAATTAATAAACATTTTCTTTTTCGGAAATTAATTATTGCGTCAGCATGGACACGTGGCAGCACTGGATTGGTCTGCTGATGTCAGCCGGTCCATGGACTCGGTCCACGCTCGGCTCGGGTCTACCGTGAACTCGGTCCACGAATCCACGTGTCGCTGACATGTGGGCCCCACCTGCCAGCGCTGGGTCTCACGCACGCGTGACTGCGGCTGACACGTGGGCCCTCTGACATGCGGGTCCCGCGTGTCAGAGACACGCTCCCCACGCGCGTGGGCGCGGCTAAGCACACGTGGCACAATCTCGGCCGTTGATTTGAAAATCAACGGTCCAGATTGGATCTGGATACCACGCGTTTGGGTTAACGCGGTCAATCCACGCCGTTGGATCCAGATCTAACGGTCCAAAATGGATCCGGCCCCTGACACTAGATCTAATCTACACCGTTCGATCCCGATCTAACGGTTAGGATCTAACCTAGCTCTAACGGCGTTAGGGCGCACGTGGAACTCACCGTAGCAGTCGGATCCGGATCGGACGGCTGAGAAAGCTTCAATCGGCGATGGCGGCGGCGGCGAGCTGGTTCACCGAGGTCGGAGAAGGCGACCAACGCGGCGGCGTTCTGGGGCTGCTCCGGTGAAGTGAAAGGTCTCTTCGGGTGCGCCTAGCTTCGGGGGTTCCGGATCTGGGGTCAATGGCGGGGATCGGCGACGGGCGGCGGACCAAGGGCGTAACCGCGGCGGAGGGTGCTATGACTCGGCGAGCGATTCCGGCGGATCTACGGCGGCCGAGGCTCGGTGAGATAGGGAAGAGAGTGCGCGGGTCACGGCGGTCCCTGGTACCACCTGTACTTAAATGCCCTCGGCATGCGCGCACGGGACGGAGCCCTAATCCTACACGGCGGCGACGCGGCGGAGGAGTCCGGCTCGGACTCGGCGGGGACGACAACGCACGGCCGTCCACGTGGCACGATCGACGGCTGGGATCGCACGGCGTGAACGGGTCTGGATCGGATCCGATCGGATCGGTGCGGCGCGAGTTCAGCCGTTGGATCTCGATCCAACGGTTCACAGGCTTAGGGTTTAGACTTGGTCCGGTCGAGTCACTTGGCTTGGGTCGGGTTCGGGTCGGACTCGAACTCGAGTCTGACTCAGGCTCGGTCGGATGAACAGTACAAACCCACTCGCATTTTCCAGCGATTTAATAATTAAAATAATTCCCAGTAATTCATTTAATTCATTAAAAATAGCAAAATACTCAGAAAAATTCCAGAAAAATTCTGGAAAATATTTTGGAACATTTTGGACTCAAATAAAATATTTCCAACAAAATTTTATTTGCAAAATTAAATTCTATAATTATTTCAAAATGGAATAAATTCAAATAAATTCCAAATAAATCCAAATAAATTCCAGAAAATTCCAAAAATTCACCAAAGTGCCAAATCACACATGAATTTAAGAAAAGCAAAATTTTGGGGTGTTACAAACCTCCCCCCTAAATAGAATCTCGTCCCCGAGATTCAGGGCTCACTACAGAATAGGTTTGGAAACTCTTTCTTCAAATCCTCTTCGCGCTCCCAAGTCGCTTCGCTTTCTTCATGGTTGCTCCACTGAACTCTACATAAACGGGTTGACTTATTTTTGGTCTCTCAATCCCTTGTGTCCAGAATCCTCACGGGATGCTCCTCATAAGTCAAATCCTCTTGCAACTCAATTAACTCTAGCGGTGTCTGTTCCTCAGGAACTCGGAGACACTTCTTCAACTGGGATACATGGAACACATCATGTACTCCTGTTAACGACTGTGGCAACTCCAGCTGATAAGCAACTTCGCCTCTGCGGCTCAAAATCTTAAATGGTCCAACATAACGGGGTGCGAGTTTCCCTTTGGTATGGAACCTCTTAACTCCCCTGAGAGGCGTAACTCTGAGGTATACAAAGTCTTCTGGTTCAAAACTCAAATCCCTGCGACGATTGTCAGCATAACTCTTCTGTCGAGATTGGGCGATCTTCAACCTTTCCCTAATCATGGCGACCGCTTCTTGACCTCTTGAAGAATATCAGGCCCAAAGACACGGCGCTCGCGGTCTCATTCCAATTCAATGGCGTCCGACAGTCGACCATACTGATGCCTCAAAAGGTGACATCGTAAACTAGCCTCGATAACTATTGTTGTAATCGAACTCGGCATACGGCAAACTCTTATCCCAAGAGGTAGCATAAGCCAATGCACAAGCTCTTAACATATCCTCCGAATTTGGTTGACTCTTTCGGTCTGTCCATCCGATGCGTGGATGATAAGGCATCTTGAAGTTCAAACGGGTTCCCATGGCTTCATGCAACTTATTCCAGAACCTTGAGGTAAATTGGGTACCTCTGTCCGATACAATCCTCTTTGGCACTCCGTGCAAACAGACGATCCTGATCATGTACAATT
The DNA here is from genome assembly GCA_036346355.1 of Rhipidocladum racemiflorum. Taxonomy (NCBI): domain Eukaryota; kingdom Viridiplantae; phylum Streptophyta; class Magnoliopsida; order Poales; family Poaceae; genus Rhipidocladum; species Rhipidocladum racemiflorum. Next base: position 57,869,919 of record CM070583.1, read on the forward strand.
CTGCTAATTTATCTCCCGAGTAAGTGGTCTTTACGGGGATAAAATGGGCTACCTTGGTCAAACGATCTATTATAACCCATATGGAGTCATAACCTCCTTGAGTCTTAGGCAAACCGGTAATGAAATCCATTCCGATTTCCTCCCACTTCCACTCAGGTATTTTCGGTGTTGTAGCAATCCTGCTGGTCTCTGATGCATTGCCTTGACTCTCTGGCATACGTCGCACAATGCAACATGCTCGGCAACTTCACGTTTCATACTCGGCCACCAGAATCTCTCCTTCAGATCCTGATACATCTTGGCGCTTCCAGGATGAATTGAGTACTTGGAGTCATGGGCTTCTTCCAAAATCAGTTGCTTTAATTCCTTCTTGTTGGGCACACAAATGCGATCCTTCATCCATAACGTGCCTTGCTCATCCAACTTGAATTCCTCTGCCTTGCCTTCTTCCTTGATGGACTTAATCCTGCGGATTTTGTCATCATCCTACATCCTTCTCGGATCTGGTCCTCTAGGGTAGGCTTTACTTCTAATGCGGCCAAGAATCCGCTAGGTACAACCTCAATCTTCATCTTTTGAAAATCCTCACATAACTCATCCTGACTTGTGGCTAGCAATGCACTCACGGTACGGCTTTTCCGACTCAGAGCATCGGCTACTACGTTGGCCTTCCCGGGATGGTAATGGATTCCAACATTGTAGTCCTTGATCAACTCTAACCATCTCCTAATGGATTCCAACATTGTAGTCCTTGATCAACTCTAACCATCTCCTCTGCCTCATATTCAGATCCGACTGGGTGAATATGTACTTAAGGCTCTTATGATCCGTATACACTTCACATCTGTTCCCGATCAGATAGTGACGCCATATCTTCAAGGCATGCACTACGGCAGCTAACTCTAGGTCATGTGTCGGATAATTTTCCTCATGCGGCCTCAACTGCCTTGATGCATAGCGGCGACCTTTCCATTCTGCATCGACACATCCAAGTCCTTGGCGCGATGCGTCACAATAAATATCGAAGCTTTGAGCAACATCCGGTAGAACTAACACCGGTCTTTGATGTCAATCGCTTTTTCAGCTCACAAATCCTTTCTCACATTCGGCGTCCATGCAAACTTCTTCTCCTTTTTCAGCAATTGCGTAAGAGGTTTCGCAATTGTCGAAAAGCCTTCAATGAAACGGCGGTAGTACCTGCCATTCCAAGGAAACTCAGAACTGGTCACGATCTTTGGTCGCTCCCAATGTAACACAGCTTCTACTTTGCTTGGATCTACTGGCGACTCCTTCTGCGGTCATTACATGTCCAAGAAACTCCACCTTGTCCTTCCAAAAATCACACTTGCTGAACTTGGCGAAAAGTTGCTGTTCCTCGCCTTTTCCAAAACTTCGCCTTAAGTGTTCGGCATGTTCATCCTCCGTTTTGGAGTAGATTAGAATATCATCTATGAACACGACGACAAACTTGTCCAAGTATTCCATGAACACCTTATTCATCATATTCATGAAATATCTTTGGCGCATTAAATCGAGGCCAAAAGACATAGCGTAAACTCGTAATGTCCATATCTTGACGAGAATGCGGTCTTGAATATCTTACGATCGGATCTTCAATCGATGGTATCCCGATCTCGAGATCAATCTTGAGAAAACTCCGGCTCCTCTCGGCTGATCAAACAAATCATCAATCCTGGGTAGCGGATACTTATTCTTCACGGTGACTTCATTGAGTGCACGGTAGTCGATGCACATCCTGAAACTTCCGTCCTTTTTCTTGACAAACAAAACTGGTGCTCCCCACGACGACGAGCTCGGTCTGATAAATCCTTTCTCCATTAACTCTTCTAGCTGTTTCTTCATCTCAACCAACTCCTCGGTGGACATCCGATAGGGTCTCTTTGCTATCGGTCTTTGTGCAGTACAAGCTCTATCACAAACTCTATGTCCTGTGCGGCGGCATACCGGGTAGATCTTCGGGAAAAACATCTGGGTACTCATTCACTACTGGGACATACTCTATGCTGATTGCCTTGGTACTGTTAACCATCAACTGTCCATCTCCAACTGCAGTGGCTTGAAATTCCACTTTCTTCCCACACGGGCTCTCAACTGAGATAGTCCTTCGTCCACAATCCAATACGGCCTTGTGCTTGGATAACCAATCCATTCCCAATATAACGTCTAAGGTCTGGGTTTCTAGAATAATAAGGTTTGCTAGGAACTCTATTCCATCTATTAGTATTCTCACCCCGGAACATCCTACTTTCGTTCGGAGTTCGGAACCAGGGGTTTGAACTAAAAGCATGCATCTAAGTCTTGCAATCCTCAAATCATTTCTGGTAGCAAAGCCTTGCGAAACAAACGAATGCGAAGCTCCAGAGTCAAACAAAATCAAGTGTGTAAGTGCGAGTTAACAAGTAACTTACCTCAGATGACGTCAGTAGCATTCGCAGTGCATCTGCGGTGACATGGTTGACTCGGCCTCTCACCTGATGCAGGTGTGGCTCTGGTCTTTGGGGTCCTAGCTGGGGTGGTTCCTAGATTGAAGCGATATGGGGTCACTCCTGCTGTCTTCTTTGGACAACTGTTGGCAAAGTGTCTGGCTCGTTGCGATTGTAGCAGCGTCTCACTCGTTTCCTTCTGTTGCCGCTCGAGCGGCGTTCGAAGCGGGGCTGGGGTGCGTAGTTACGATTGATGTCTTGGTGCTTTGAGGATGGTGTCCTTATTGCATTCTGCGGGTGGAATCTGAAGAATTGATTTGGTGCAACTCTCAGGTATTTGGCGTTCCCTAGCGTGATCCTTCTTTGTTGCATCCTGCGCTTCTGTTCTCATCCAGTTCCTTGCGCTTGTCCTCAAGAATAAGCGCCTTATTCACCGACTCTTGGAAATCTGGAAAGGTGTGGGTGATCAACCCTACTTGCAATCCTGAGTTAAGTCCCTTCATAAAACGAGACTGCGGATTTATCCGTCGCTACATCCTCGGTGCGTAGCGTGCTAGGCTGTGTGAACTTGTTCAGGTAGTCGACATCGGCTGATTACCTTGCTTGATGCTCTGAACTCCTCCTTCTTAAGGTCCATGATTCCTTCAGCACGTGATCTTGTCGAATGCAGTGTGAACTCTTCCCAAGTGATATCTTGAGGGTTCTCTTGCGTGGCACGAAGTTCTCCCACCATTCGGTTTGTTCCTTCGGTGATGAGAAGCGTGAAGTACCTTCTCATTTCCTATGCATTGAGCTATGTGTAGCTTCCTCTCAATTGATCTTAACCAATCATCGGCCTCCAATGGATTGGCATTCCCGAAGAAAGTGGGTGGGTGAGTTCTCATGAACTCGGCAGTCTTGTATTCCGGCGTGGTCCTCGATTAACTTGATTAGCGGTGGAGGATGCGATGACGTGTTGCATTTGTTGCATCATAGCATGCATCAAGCGAGCACAGGCAGCGAGAAAAGCTCAGAAATTCTGCACATCCAGTGGGCGGTCTTTGGTGCTCCCTCATTAGGGTTTTCTGCTGGGCGAGAACCACTTCCATTGCTTCCAAAGTTTCCACGGGTGTTCACCATCTGTCGATTTGCTCTAGGTTTAGAGATGAGAGGGAAACAAGAATAGACAAGTAATATGGAACTTATGCGGGGCGAAAGGTGTAACTTTAAGGTCCAACTTTATTATTGATATTAATAACTTGGTATGGCTGCTTACAATGCCTAAGGGCCTTGCAACACATACTGCACACTCAGCAAACAAAGAAAATCCAAATCGAACTCACATTGGAGTCTAACGCCTAAAGGGTGACTCTTTATTCTATGACGCGACTCGGTGAAGGAGTCTCACTATAGAACCTACGCTCACTCGTCGAGAAAACCTCCACGGCACAGTGCGGGTCTTTGCGGCATAGGCGCGAAACGATTGCCATGTCCAAGCAATCGTGTCATCTGTGGTAGTCGAAGAAGCGGTGTCCTCATCGGGATCTAACTCCTCCGGATCGGCTCGTGTGGCTCGAGTGCGGCTCTAGATCTGGTCCGTATAAAGTCATCTCCAACTCGTCAATCCTTCGCGAGAAGGTGTGCCACATACTCTTGAGCTTCCCATCTGTTCTTCTCTGTCGTGATCTCCTTGCGGGCCTTCAGCAGCTCCTTGCTTGTATTATCTAGTACATCCTCTTGGCGACAACAAATCGTGCCAAGCTGTGTAACCATGGCGTCCTCATCCTGAATTGCCTTCGGTCAAGAAGGTTATCGCCGCGGATGATAACGAACACCGTGCTCTCCAACTCTGGCGTAGATATGGGTAATGTGCCGCATTGCTCGTCGTGATACTTCTTGGATACCCATCTGCATTGTAGACCTCCTGGCGGTCACGGTGTATCGGGCGATTGCCTGGGCCCTTCTTCCTAGCGGTACCTCAATCTTTACGTCACAAGCCTTGATCAATCCCGCTTGTCCGATCACTTCTACTTGGTATTGCGGCTTCTCAAAATCTCAGAGTGCGAAGCATATGCCAAAGTTCCGCGGCGTGACCAACTCCGGATCAACGTAGTTGAACTCTTCCTCCATCTGTCACAAGAGTGCCTTACGTAAGAACTCGGAATTTTTAAATTGTGACAAGGTAAGGGAAAATTTCAGCAAGAGACAAGAAAAGAGAGAAGGGGATAAGTCGAGATGTCATTTCTTGTCTTCACAAATTTTTAGCTTTAGAAAATAGGTTTTATCCTCACTACGACCATTCTAGCTAGGGTTGAGCCTACTGATCAAGTATGGCTCGGATACCACCTCTGTCGGGACCCGAATTTGCAAATCCGGACCCTCTGTGTATTCAACACTAGTCGAGGAGCAGCGCTTAGTGCACACAGTCTTAACATCGGTAAATATCACAATCATACCATTCGATGCTAATAAAGTACTTTTATTTAAATAACCAAGCGGTTACTCGACCTTATGGTCAAGTCACAAATGTACGCCTACAGGCGATACTTATTAAAAGAGAAATAGTAGCGGCGGAAAATCAAATAAGGTAACATCGTGGCGCCATCCAAGATATACCACAGCAAGCGGCGGGCTCGCTTCCCTAAGTAGACGGTTCCTCTTGGAGCTCCTCCTCCAAAGCTGGTGTAGTCTCCTCTTCAACTGGTGTTGTGATGAGGCAAGGGTGAGTACTTGGTACTTAGCAAGTCATGCACAGAATGCAGGCTAATATACTATATGCATGGCTTGGTACAAAGGAATAGCTCAAGGTATATTTGCGATGCTTGACATTTGAAAAGTAGCATAAGTAGATTCGAAAGCAGTAAAAACAAGTAAAGCATAAATAACTTTTCAAGAAGTTTGAGTAAACATTTTTCCCATCCTAAACCACATTTCCATCAACGTCATCATTAATCCAACCCAACCTTTCAAAACCAAGTGATTTTCAGAAAATCTAACCCTTGGTGTAATTCGGCGATGTCCAATACCGCGAACACGGCTATTCGAATAGATTCTATACTCTGCAGAGGTTATGCACTTTACCCACAAGATCTGATCAAACACCACAAAGGCGAAGTTCGCGTAACAAAGTCTTTCGGAAACTTCTAACAATACAAGTGGTCCTCCCAGGTTGTGCAAGCACTAACCCTTCCCTTCGCTAAGGCGAAGTCTAGGCCAATCAACCGTTAGATGGGTACTGTGCCTCGGCCCGTGACGCTCTGCATACAACTTACACAAAGGGTGTAGTTGACCTCCGAGGTCCCACAGTGCGTTATTAGCAACTTAGTCAACTAGGTCCGTCCCATTATGAGACATGTGGTTGCACGTTAGACCAGTTCAAAGGCTTGCAAGGTTAAGTCCTTAGGGTGACCAGGGCAAGACTACCCGAAGAACCAAATCAACATCCCCAATGCCACAATCGGCCCACTGATTACTCTTGCCACATGCCCTTGGCCGAAATCGTTTATCAAGCCCGATTGATTACCATGCACCACGTGCCATCAACATCACATGATACTTTTCCAAAACAGGTTCAATATATCATTAAGTCAATATTAACATTTGATTGTCCAAAATCATGTCATGAGCACGAAAGGTGTCTAAGCAGTGTACTACAACGGTCTAAAACCCATGTTGGCAATCTAATAATGTCCAACTAGTAATCCACAACTAGGGTGACAAGGGTCATGGCACATACTTAAGTAATCAAGGTGTCATATAGCAAATTGGTATTTATCTAACCCCCATGTTTAAATAAAGTATTTTTCTAATTGAACTAGCATGCAATAGTTTAAATCAAAATAGATTTCGAAATAGGATCAACATGGTCAAAGCACAACTTGCCTTCAAAAAGTACTTGTTCTTGGTCTTGAGTTGGATCCTGAGTTAATACTTCTCCTTGAATCCTTCCCAAGCACTTCAACGTCTACTCGTAAAGCGTGCAAATAGCAAATACACAAATAAACAATAGGCAAAAAGTGTCCAAACATCCAAATAAAATCCATAAACAGACAGAACATAATTTTATGAGTTTTTAGAAACTGGAATCGTCAAATTTGGAGTTAAAATGCAAAAGTTATGATTATTTATAGTTTAAATAATCAATTAAATAATTTTACAGAGAAAAACTTTAGTCCAAAAATTAAATAAAATTCATATTTAGGTAGATCTCAATTTTATACAAATTTAGAAATTTGAATCACTCAAATCGGAGTTGAAACGCAAAAGTTATAAGCGTTTGAAGTTTGAAACAAAATCTGAAATCATTATTTCGAATTAATAAATCATTTTCTTTTTCGGAAATTAATTATTGCGTCAGCATGGACACGTGGCAGATCGATTGGTTAGTTGACGTCACCGGTCCATGGACTCGGTCCACGCCGGCCGGGTCTCACAGTGAACTTCGGTCCACGAATCCACGTGTCGCCGACATGTGGGCCCCACTCGCCCATTTGGGTCTCACGCACGCAGCGTGATCGCGGTGACACGCGTGGGCCCTTCGACACGCGTGGTCCCGCGTGTCGAGACACGCCCACGCGGCGTGGGCGCGGCTAAGCACACGTGGCACAATCTCGGCCGTTGATTTGAAAATCAACGGTCCAGATTGGATCTGGATACCACGCGTTTGGGTTAACGCGGTCAATCCACGCCGTTGGATCCAGATCTAACGGTCCAAAATGGATCCGGTCCCTGTATCCAGATGTCACCTTTTGAGGCACTGTATGGTCGACCATGTCGGACGCCATTGAATTGGAATGAGACCGGCGAGCGCCGTGTCTTTGGGCCTGATATTCTTCAAGAGGCTGAAGAGCAGATCGCCATAATTAGGGAAAGGTTGAAGATAGCCCAATCTCGATGTAAGAGTTATGGCCGACAATCGTCGCCGAGATTTGAGTTTTGAACCGTAAGACTTTGTATACCTCGAGTTACGCCTCTCGTGGGAGTTAAGAGGTTCCATGCCAAAGGGAAACTTCGCACCCAGTTATGTTGGACCATTTAAGATTTTGAGTCGCAGAGGTGAAGTTGCCTACCACCTGGAGTTGCCACGATCGTTGGCGAGGAGTGCATGACGTGTTCCATGTGTCCTGATTGGAGAAGTGTCTCCGAGTTCCCGAGAACAGCACCGCTTAGAGTCAATTGAGTTGCAAGGGATTTGACTTATAAGGAGCACCCTGTGAGGATTCTAGACACAATGGATCGAGAAACTAGAAACAAGTCAACCCGATTCTGTAGAGTTCAAGTGGAGCAACCATGAAGAAAGTGAAGCGACTTGGGAGCGCGAAGAGGATTTGAAGAAAGAATTTCCAAACCTATTTCTTTAGTGAGCCTGAATCTCGGGGACGAGATTCTATTAAGGGGAGGTTTGTAACATCCCAAAATTTTGCTTTTCTTAAAATCATGTGTGATTTGGCACTTTGGTGAATTTTGGAATTTTGGAATTTATTTGGATTTATTTGGAATTTATTTGAATTTATTCCATTTTGAAATAATTAAAGAATTTAATTTTGCAAATAAATTTTTGTTGGAAATATTTTATTTGAGTCCAAAATAATCCAAAATATTTTCCAGAATTTTTCTGGAATTTTTCTGAGTCATTTGCTATTTTTAATGAATTAAATGAATTACTGGGAATTATTTTAAATATTAAATCGCTGGAAAATCCAACTCGGGTCAAATCATCGTTCATCCGACCGAAGTCGGACTCGAGTCCGGCAGAGCGATTGACTCGACCGAACCCACTCCTAACCCTAATCGATCCCAACCGTTGGATCAAGATCCAACGGCTGAGATCCGCCCGACCCCGACCGAGCCGTGTTTGGACCGGACCCGATCGCGCCGTGCGATCGTGGCCGTTGATCGCGACACGTGGACGGCCACGATTCGTCGTCTTCCCAGAATCGAGCCGGACTCCGCCACGAGCGTCTTGCCAGTGATCGATTAGGGCTCCGCCGAGCACGCCTCCGGCTATTTAATGCCGGATCGTACCGAGGACCGCCGTGACCCGCGCACTTCTTGCCCTAACCCGCCGAGCTCTAGCCGCCGTAGGTTCGCTGAATCGCTCGCCGTAGTTGCGTGAAGCGCCACCACGGTCCTTGCCTCGCCGCCGCGCCGTCCGCCCTCCGCCGCCATTGACCCCAGTTCAAACCCCGGCCAGCGCACCGAAGACACCCTCCATCTCGCCGAGCACGCCCCAACCGCCGTTTGGGTGGTCGCGATCCTCGGGCCACGGCAGCCGCAACTCCGTAGTGAAAGCCATCGCCGACCCCGAAGCTCCACCAACCGTCCGATCAAGATCCAAAGGCCCAGATCGTGCCACGTCGCCGGTGAGTTTCCCGTTGAAAATCCTAGATCTAATCCCAACCGTTGGATCTAGATCCAACGGCCCACGATCGATCACGTCGCGCCCCAAGCACATGAGGCCAAACTCAATCCCGGTAGTCGGATTTCAAACCAACGGCCACGATTGTACGCGCCCAGGAAGCCGAATCCGTCGCGCCCACGCGCGTCGTGGTCACCGACACGCGGGGCCCGCGTGTCGGCGATGCCCGTGGCGTCACCCATGACGTCATCGGTGGGACCCACTGTCGGCACCGTGGTCGAGCCCCGTGACGTCGCAAGAATGACGTCACCCGAGTGGGCCCACATGTCGATCCTCACGTGGAGCGTGGACCGAGTCCACGGTGGACCCAAGCCGAGTGTGGACCGAGCCCATGGATCGGCCGACGCCAGCAGTGCCAATCAGGAGCTGCCACGTGTCCATGCCGACGCAATAATTAATTTCGAAAAGAAAATGATTTATTAATTCGAAATATTGATTCAAATTTAGATTCAAACTTCAAACGCTTATAACTTTTGCGTTTCAACTCCGATTTGAGCGATTCAAATTTCTAAATTTGTATAAAATTGAGATCTACCTAAATATGAATTTTATTTAATTTTTGGACTAAAGTTTTTCTCTGAAATATTATTTAATTGATTATTTAAACTTTAAATAATCATAACTTTTATGCTTTTAACTCCAAATTTGACGATTCCAGTTTCTAAAAATCCAGAAAATTATGTTCTCTCTGTTTATGGATTTTATTTGGAGTTTTGGGATCTTTTTGCATAGTGTTCATTTGTGTATTTGCTATTTGCACGCTTTACGAGTAGACGTTGAAGTCCTAGGAAGGATTCGAGGAGAAGTGTTGACTCAGGATCCAACTCAAGACCAAGAGCAAGTGCTTTTGAAGGCAAGTTGTGCTTTGACCATATTGATCCCATTTGAAATCTATTTTGATTTAAACTATTGCATGCTAGTTCAATTAGAAAGATACTTTGTTTAAACACGGGGCTAGATAAATACCAATTTGCTATATGACACCTTGATTACTTAAGTATGTGCCATGATCCCTTGTCACCCTAGTTGTGGTTTACTAGTTGGACATTATTAAATTGCCAACATGGGTTTAGATCGTTGTAGTATGCTGCTTAGACCTGCTACGTGCTCATGACATGATTTTGGATAATCAAATGCTAATATGGACTTAATGATATATTGAACCTGTTTTGGAAAAGTATCATGTGATGTTGATGGCACGTGGTGCATGGTAATCAACTGGGGTTTGATAAACAGATTTCGACCGGGGCATATGGCAAGAGTAATCAGGTGGGCCAGTGTGGCATTGGGAGTGTTGATTTGGTTTTTCGGGTAGTCTTGCCCTGGTCACTCTAAGGACTTAACCTTGCAAGCCTTTGAACTGGGTCATACTTGCAACCACATGGCTGGAATGGGACGGCCCTAGTTGACTAAGTCGCTAAGGACTCACTTGTGGAGCCTCAGGGTGTCAGTTACACCGTTTGTGTGATTGTACGGGGGAGCGTATCGTGGCTGTGGCCAGGTACCCATCTAACGGTGTGTTGGTCCCATACTTCGCCTTGGCTAAGGGAAGGGATGGTGTAGAGCACGTACCGGAGAGGACCACCTGTGTTGTTTGAGGCTTCCGAAAGGCTTTGTTATGATCGCTCATTCGCATACTCTTGTATGGCGATTCACGGCTGACGTGGTGAGTGGATTGTATCTTGTGGGTAAAGTGCATAACCTCTGCAGAGTGTAGAATCTATTTAAATAGCCGAGTCCACGGTACTGGACAATGCTCGGGAATTACAGTCAAGGGTTAGATTTTCTGAAAATAACTTGGATTTGAAAAGTTGGGTTGGTTTAACAATGAAGATGATGGAAATATGGTTTAGGATGGGGAAAAATGTTACTTAAACTTCTTGAAAAGTTATTTATGCTTTACTTGTTTTTACTGCTTTCGAATCTACTTATATTACTTGTCAAATGCTGTTTACCGCAAATATACCTTAAGCTATTCCTTTGTACCAAGCCATGCATATAGTATATTAGCTTGCATTCTGTGCATGACTTGCTGAGTACCAAGTACTCACCCTTGCCTCAACACAATACCAGTTGAAGAGGAGATTACGCTGATTCGGAGGAGGAACTCCAAGAGGACCCGTCTACTTAGGGGATGCGAGCCCGATCGGTTGCTGTGGTATACTGGATGGCGCCACGAAGTTTATTTGATTTTCCGCTGCTATTATTTTTCTCTGAATAAGTTTCGCCCTACGAGGCATATATTTGTAACTTGGCTATAAGGTCGAGTAACCAGTTTTATTACTTTAATAAAGTACTTTTATGGTATCGATTGGTATGATTGTGATATTTACCGATGTTAAGACTGTGTGCACTAAGCTGCGTTCTGGACTAGTGCTGAATACACAGAGGGTCGGATTTGCAAATTCGGGTCCCGACAGAGGTGGTATCGAGCCATACTTGACCGTAGGCTCAACCCTAGCTAGAATGGTCGTAGTGAGGATAAAACCTATTTTCTAAAGCTAAAAATTTGTGAAGACAAGAAATGACATCACGGCTTATCCCCTTCTCTCTTTTCTTGTCTCTTGCTGAAAATTTTTCCTTACCTTGTCACAATTCGAAAATTTCGAGTTCTTACGTAAAGCACTCTTGTGACAGATGGAGGTTTTCTTGATGAGTGAGCATAGGTTCTATAGTGAGACTCCTTCGCCGAGTCGAGTCATAGAATAAAGAGTCACCCTCTAGGCGATAGATTCCAGAGTTAGTTCGATTTGGATTTGCTTTGTTTGCTGAGTGTGCAGTATGTGTTGCAAGGCCCTTAGGCATTGTAAGCAGCCATACCAAGTTACTAATAATAAAGTTGGACCTTAAGGCTACACCTTTTTCGCCCGCATAAGTTCCATATTACTTGTCTATTCTCGTTTCCCTCTCATCTCTAAACCTAGAGCAAATCGATGAGATGGTGAACACCGTGGGAACTTTGGAAGCAATAGGAGTGGTTCTCGCCAGATGAGAAACCCCAATGATAGAGCACCAAAGACCGCTTGATTGATATGCAGAATTTTGGAGCCTTTCTTGCTTTGCTCGGACTCGGTTGATGCATGCTATGATGCAACAAATGCAGCAGACGCCTTTGCTGAGGCCATCGCTAATCAAGTTAATCGGGGACCACGCCGTAATACAAGGTGTCGGAGTTCATGAGGACTCACCCACCCACTTTCTCTGGAAATGCCAATCCATTGGAGGCCGATGATTGGTTAAGATCAATTGAGAGGAAGCTACACATAGCCCAATGCATAGGAAATGAGAAGGTACTTTACGCTTCTCATCGGTTGGAAGGAACATTGCCAGAATGGTGGGAGAACTTCACGTGCACGCAGAGAACCCTCAAGATATCACTTGGGAAGAGTTCACGGTGCATTCCGACAAGATCACGTGCTGAAGGAATTATGGACCTTAAGAAGGAGGAGTTCAGAGCACTGAGGCAAGGTAATCGGCCGGTGGCCGACTACCCGAACAAGTTCACACAGCCTAGCACGCTACGCTTTGAGGATGTAGCGACAGATAAATCCAGGCAGTCTCGCTTTATGAAGGGACTTAACGCAGGATTGCAAGACTTAGATGCATGCTTTTAGTTCAAACCCCTGGTTAGAACTCGAATCGAAAGTAGGATGTTCCGGGTGAGAATACTAATAGATGGAATAGAGTTCCTAGCGAACCTTATAGTTTTGGAGACCAGGACCTTAGATGTTATATTGGGAATGGATTGGTTATCCAAGCACAAGGTGTATTGGATTGTGGACGAAGGACTATCTCGATTGAGAGCCCGTGTGGGAAGAAAGTGGAATTTCAAGCCACTGCAGATTAGAGATGGACGATTGATGGTTAATGCACCAAGGCAATCAGCATAGAGGATGTCCCAAAGAGTGAATGAGTACCCGATGTTTTTCCCGAAGATCTACGGTATGCCGCTTGACGAGGACATAGAGTTTGTGATAGAGCTTGTACTGGTACAAAGACCGATAGCAAAGAGACCCTATCGGATGTCAACCGAGGAGTTGGTAGAGATGAAGAAACAACTAGAAGAGTTAATGGAGAAAGGATTTATCGAGACCAAGTTCGTCGCCATGGGGAGCACAGTTTTGTTTGTCAAGAAGAAGGACGGGAGTTTCGGGATGTGCATTGACTACCGTGCACTCAATGAAGTCACCGTGAAGAATAGGTATCCGCTACCCAGGATTGATGATTTGTTTGATCGATTAAGAGGAGCCGGAGTTTTCTCCAAGATTGATCTCGAGATCGGGATATCATCGATTAAAGATCCGATCGAAGATATTCAAGACTGCATTCTCGTCAAGATATGGACATTACGAGTTCTGATTATGTCCTTTGGGGTGACGAATGCGCGGCTTATTTCATGAATATGATGAATAAGGTGTTCATGGAATATTTGGACAAGTTTGTCGTCGTGTTCATAGACGATATCCTAATCTACTCCAAGACAGAGGATGAACATGCCGAACACTTAAGGCGAGTTTTGGAAAAGCTAAGGAACGACAACTTTTCGCCAAGTTCAGCAAGTGTGATTTTTGGAAGGACAAGGTGGAGTTTCTTGGACATGTAATGACCCTTGAGGAGTCGCCGTAGATCCAAGCAAAGTAGAAGTCGTGGTTACATTGGGAGGCGGTAGAAGGCGTGACCAGATTCGGAGTTTCCTTGGAATGGCAGGATATTACCGCCGTTTCATCGAAGGTTTTTCGACAATTGCGAAACCTCTTACGCAATTCTTGAAGAAGGAAAAGAAGTTTGCATGGACGCTTGAGAATGTGAGGAAGGATTTCAGGAGCTGAAGAAGCGATTGACATCAGCACCGGTGTTAGTTCTACCGGATGTTGCTCAAAGCTTCGATATTTATTGTGACGCATCGCGCCAAGGACTTGGATGTGTGCTGATGCAGAATGGAAAGGTCGTCGCTTATGCATCAAGGCAGTTGAGGCCGCATGAGGAAAATTATCCGACACATGACCTAGAGTTAGCAGTCGTAGTGCATGCCTTGAAGATATGGCGTCACTATCTGATCGGAAACAGATGTGAAGTATATACGGATCATAAGAGCCTTAAGTACATATTCACCCAGTCGGATCTGAATATGAGGCAAAGGAGATGGCTAGAATTGATCAAGGACTATAATGTTGGAATTCATTACCATCCCGGGAAGGCCAACGTAGTAGCCGATGCTCTGAGTCGGAAGAGCCATACCGTGAGTACGTTGCTAGCCACAAGTCAGGATGAGTTATGTGAGGATTTCCAGAAAATGAAGATTGAGGTTGTACCTAGCGGATTCTTGGCCGCCTTGGAAGTAAAGCCTACTTTAGAGGACCAGATCCGAGAAGGACAGAAGGATGATGACAAGATCCGTAGGATTAAGTCCAAAATGGAGGAAGGCAAGGCAAAGGATTTCAAGCTAGACGAGCAAGGCACGTTATGGATGAAGGATCGCATTTGTGTGCCTAACAAAAAGGAGTTAAAGCAACTGATTCTGGAAGAAGCCCATGACTCTAAGTACTCGATTCATCCTTGAAGCGCCAAGATGTATCAGGATCTGAAGGAGAGATTCTGGTGGCCGAGTATGAAACGTGAAGTTGCCGAGCATGTTGCATTGTGCGACGTATGCCAGAGAGTCAAGGCAATGCATCAGAGACCAGCAGGATTGCTACAACCCGAAAATACGAGTGGAAGTGGGAGGAAATCGGAATGGATTTCATTACCGGTTTGTCAAGACTCAAGGAGGTTATGACTCCATATGGGTTATAGTGGATCGCTTGACTAAAGTAGCCCATTTTATCCTCAGAAAGACCACTTACTCGGAGATAAATTAGCGAGTTGTACATGATCAGGATTGTTTGTTTGCACGGAGTGCCAAAGAGGATTGTATCGGACAGAGGTACCCAATTTACCTCAAGGTTACGGAATAAGTTGCATGAAGCCATGGGAACCCGTTTAAACTTCAAGATGACTTATCATCCACAGACGGATGGATGCCAGACCGAAAGAGTCAACCAGATTCTAGAGGATATGTTGAGAGCTTGTGCATTGGCTTATGCTACCTCTTGGGATAAAAAGTTTGCCGTATGCCGAGTTTAGTTACAACAATAGTTATCGAGGCTAGTTTCTGAGATGTCACCTTTTGAGGCCTTTGTATGGTCGACTCATGTCGGACGCCATTGAATTGGAATGAGACCGGCGAGCGCCGTGTCTTTGGGCCTGATATTCTTCAAGAGGTCAAGAGCGGTCGCCATAATTAGGGAAAGGTTGAAGATAGCCCAATCTCGAAGGAAGAGTTATCCGACAATCGTCGCCGAGATTTGAGTTTTGAACCGAGAAGACTTTGTATACCTCGAGTTACGCCTCGTGGGAGTTAAGAGGTTCCATGCCAAAGGGAAACTCGCACCTGCTATGTTGGACCATTTAAGATTTTGAGTCGCAGAGGTGAAGTTGCCTACCACCGGAGTTGCCCGCGATCGTTGGCAGGAGTGCATGACGTGTTCCATGTGTCCTGGTTGGAGAAGTGTCTCCGAGTTCCCGAGGAACAGGCACCGCTAGAGTCAATTGAGTTGCAAGGGATTTGACTTATAAGGAGCACCTGTGAGGATTCTAGACACAATGGATCGAGAAACTAGAAACAAGTCAACCCGATTCTGTAGAGTTCAAAGGAGCAACCATGAAGAAAGTGAAGCGACTTGGGAGCGCGAAGAGGATTTGAAGAAAGAATTTCCAAACCTATTTCTTTAGTGAGCCACGAATCTCGGGACGAGATTCTATTAAGGGGAGGTTTGTAACATCCCAAAATTTTGCTTTTCTTAAAATCATGTGTGATTTGGCACTTTGGTGAATTTTGGAATTTTCTGAATTTATTTGGATTTATTTGGAATTTATTTGAATTTATTCCATTTTGAAATAATTAAAGAATTTAATTTTGCAAATAAATTTTTGTTGGAAATATTTTATTTGAGTCCAAAATAATCCAAAATATTTTCCAGAATTTTTCTCGAATTTTTCGAGTCATTTGCTATTTTTAATGAATTAAATGAATTATCGGGAATTATTTTAAATATTAAATCGCT
The DNA here is from genome assembly GCA_036346355.1 of Rhipidocladum racemiflorum. Taxonomy (NCBI): domain Eukaryota; kingdom Viridiplantae; phylum Streptophyta; class Magnoliopsida; order Poales; family Poaceae; genus Rhipidocladum; species Rhipidocladum racemiflorum. Next base: position 57,885,863 of record CM070583.1, read on the forward strand.
GGAAAATCCAACTCGGGTCAAGTAATCGTTCATCCGATCGAAGTCGGACTCGAGTCCGACCGAGCCGATTGACTCGACCGAACCCACTCCTAACCCTAATCGATCCCAACCGTTGGATCAAGATCCAACTACCGAGATCCGCCTCGACTCGATCGAAAGCCGTGTTTGGACGGACCGATCGCGCCGCGGCGATCGTGGCGTTGATCGCGACACGTGGACGGCCACGATTTCGTCGTCTTCAGAATCGAAGCCGACTCCGCCGCCGAGTGCGCCGTGGATCGATTAGGGCTCGCCGAGCACGCCTCCGGGGCTATTTAATGCCGGATCGTACCGAGGACCGCCGTGACTTCGCGCACTTCTTGCCCTAACCCGCCGAGCTCTAGCCGCCGTAGGTTCGCCGGAATCGCTCGCCGTAGTTGCGTGAAGCGCCACCACGGTCCTTGCCTCGCCTCGCCGCCGTCGCCGGCCCTCCGCCGCCATTGACCCTGCATTCGAAACCCCGAAGCCAGGCGCACCGAAGACACCCTCCATCTCGCCGAGCACGCCCCAACCGGGCTAGTTTGGGTGGTCGCCGTCCTCGGCGCCGGCAGCCGCAACTCCGCCGTGAAAGCCATCGCCGACCCGAGCTCCACTCAACCGTCCGATCAAGATCCAAAGGCCCCAGATCGTGCCCGCGTCGCCGGTGAGTTTCCGTTGAAAATCCTAGATCTAATCCCAACCGCTGGATCTAGATCCAACGGCCCACGATCGCCACGTCGCCCCAAGCACATGAGGCCAAACTCAATCCCACCGTCGGATTTCAAACCAACGGCCACGATTGTGCCACGCGCCCAGGAAGCCGACCGTCGCGCCCGCACGCGCAGCGTCGTGATCAGCGACACGCGGGGCCAGCGTGTCGGCGACGATGCGTGACGTCACCCATGGCGTCATCGGTGGGACCCACTGTCGACCGTGGTGAGCCCGCCGACGCCGACAATGACGCGTCACCCGAGTGGGCCCACATGTCGATCCTCACGTGGAGCGTGGGACCGAGTCCACGGTGGACCCAAGCCGAGTGTGGACCGAGCCCATGGACCGGCTGACGTCAGCAGGCCAATCAGGAGCTGCCACGTGTCCATGCTGACGCAATAATTAATTTCCGAAAAAGAAAATGATTTATTAATTCGAAATATTGATTCAAATTTAGATTCAAACTTCAAACGCTTATAACTTTTGCGTTTCAACTCCGATTTGAGCGATTCAAATTTCTAAATTTGTATAAAATTGAGATCTACCTAAATATGAATTTTATTTAATTTTTGGACTAAAGTTTTTCTCTGAAATATTATTTAATTGATTATTTAAACTTTAAATAATCATAACTTTTATGCGTTTAACTCCAAATTTGTGATTCCAGTTTCTAAAAATCCAGAAAATTATGTTCTCTCTGTTTATGGATTTTATTTGGAGTTTTGGGATCTTTTGCATAGTGTTCATTTGTGTATTTGCTATTTGCACGCTTTACGAGTAGACGTTGAAGTCTTAGGAAGGATTCGAGGAGAAGTGTTGACTCAGGATCCAACTCAAGACCAAGAGCAAGTGCTTTTTGAAGGCAAGTTGTGCTTTGACCATATTGATCCCATTTCGAAATCTATTTTGATTTAAACTATTGCATGCTAGTTCAATTAGAAAGATACTTTGTTTAAACCTGGGGGCTAGATAAATACCAATTTGCTATATGACACCTTGATTACTTAAGTATGTGCCATGATCCCTTGTCACCCTAGTTGTGGTTTACTAGTTGGACATTATTAAATTGCCAACATGGGTTTAGATCGTTGTAGTATGTCGCTTAGAGCACACTTTCGTGCTCATGACATGATTTTGGATAATCAAATGCTAATATGGACTTAATGATATATTGAACCTGTTTTGGAAAAGTATCATGTGATGTTGATGGCACGTGGTGCATGGTAATCAACTGGGGTTTGATAAACAGATTTCGACCGGGGCATATGGCAAGAGTAATCAGGTGGGCGGTGTGGCATTGGGAGTGTTGATTTGGTTTTGGGTAGTCTTGCCCTGGTCACTCTAAGGACTTAACCTTGCAAGCCTTTGAACTGGGTTATACTTGCAACCACATGGCTGGAATGGGACGGCCCTAGTTGACTAAGTCGCTAAGGACTCACTTGTGGAGCCTCAGGGTGTCAGTTACACCGTTTGTGTGATTGTACGGGGAGCGTATCGTGGCTGTGGCGGTACCCATCTAACGGTGTGTTGGTCCCATACTTCGCCTTGGCTAAGGGAAGGGATGGTGTAGAGCACGTCTTAGGAGAGGACCACTGTGTTGTTTGAGGCTTAGAAAGGCTTTGTTATGATCGCTCATTCGCATACTCTTGTATGGCGATTCACGGTACGTGGTGAGTGGATTGTATCTTGTGGGTAAAGTGCATAACCTCTGCAGAGTGTAGAATCTATTTAAATAGCCAGGAGTCCACTGATCTTTGGACAATGCTCAGAATTCTGATCAAGGGTTAGATTTTACGAAAATAACTTGGATTTGAAAAGTTGGGTTGGTTTAACAATGAAGATGATGGAAATAAGGTTTAGGATGGGGAAAAATGTTACTTAAACTTCTTGAAAAGTTATTTATGCTTTACTTGTTTTTACCGCTTTGAATCTACTTATATTACTTGTCAAATCTTTGTTTCACCGCAAATATACCTTAAGCTATTCCTTTGTACCAAGCCATGCATATAGTATATTAGCTTGCATTCATTGCATGACTTGCCGAGTACCAAGTACTCACCCTTGCCTCAACACAATACAGTTGAAGAGGAGATTACGCCCGATTTGGAGGAGGAACTCCAAGAGGACCCGTCTACTTAGGGATGCGAGCCCGATCGGTTGCTCGTGGTATCTTGGATGGCGCCCGCAGTTTATTTGATTTTCCGCTGCTATTATTTTTCTCTGAATAAGTTTCGCCCTACGAGGCATATATTTGTAACTTGGCTATAAGGTCGAGTAACCAGTTTTATTACTTTAATAAAGTACTTTTATGGTATCGATTGGTATGATTGTGATATTTACCGATGTTAAAGACTGTGTGCACTAGCGCGTTCCTGGACTAGTGCTGAATACACAGAGGGTCCGGATTTGCAAATTCGGGGTCCCGACAGGGTACCACCCGGTACTTAAATGCCCTCGGCATGCGCGCACGGGACGGAGCCCTAATCCTACACGGCGGCGACGCGGCGGAGGAGTCCGGCTCGGACTCGGCGGGGACGACAACGCACGGCCGTCCACGTGGCACGATCGACGGCTGGGATCGCACGGCGTGAGCAGTGCGGATCGGATCCGATCGGATCGGTCTTGCGCTGTTCACCGTTGGATCTCGATCCAGCGGTTCCGCTGTGCTTAGGGTTTAGACTTGGTCCTGGCCGAGTCACTTGGCTTGGGTCGGGTTCGGTCGGACTCGAACTCGAGTCGACTCAGTTCGATCGGATGAACAGTACAAACCCACTCGCATTTTCCAGCGATTTAATAATTAAAATAATTCCCAGTAATTCATTTAATTCATTAAAAATAGCAAAATACTCAGAAAAATTCCAGAAAAATTCTGGAAAATATTTTGGAACATTTTGGACTCAAATAAAATATTTCCAACAAAATTTTATTTGCAAAATTAAATTCTTTAATTATTTCAAAATGGAATAAATTCAAATAAATTCCAAATAAATCCAAATAAATTCCAGAAAATTCCAAAAATTCACCAAAGTGCCAAATCACACATGAATTTAAGAAAAGCAAAATTTTGGGGTGTTACAGAAATGCACAGGAGATTTCGGATAGCTGATCCGGGGTCTCACAATATCCATCTGTGGAAAAACTTTGGAGTCCACTGGTTGCACCATTTGGGAGCTATGAGGTGAAAACCGAGCCCCAAAAGTCCTGATTGAAGTTCCTGATTGTTCGTAGTCCTTGATTTTTCCAGATTTTTGTAGAAGGCTTTTGGTGGTGATTTTTGGTGGAGTGCTTCACAACTCATCTGCTCATAGGTTGAAAAATTCCAAAAATTTTGGAGCAACAGAAGTCCACCAACCACCTGCTCCAAGTGAGGGCAATTCCTGAAAATTCTGCTTTTGCTTTTCTAAAAGAGACTCTTGTTATTTGGCTTGATCTCTTTTAGACAAGAAGTATTTGAATTGATTCCTATTTATTTTGGACACTTGACAACCAGGATTATTACTTACAAATCCCTCACAAGATTCATGGTTCTCATCCATGCAAGCTAGGGATACACATAGTTGTCGAGTCACTATGGTTTTTGCGGGTTTCGCGAATTTGAGGAGCACCAGTTTCCTTGCGGGATTGCTTGGAGTACTTTGAGTGGGGGGAATTTTATTTGGGATCATTCATCCCCCTCTGATCGCCATCTCGGTCCTTCAAACCTGTATTTAAATACCTCATAGTTTAGTACTAGTTAATCTTGCAATATATTTAATGTTTATCTTAGTATAAACCCAATTCCAGAATAGCTTTGCTTTCCATGTATAAGAGTTAAAATATAAAGAACCTCTCCAAATACATGTTAAATCATGTAGAACTAATATCAAAACATTCCTAAAGTCAAGACCATATTAATCAATAAAAAGATCTAATTTGAATTAAGTTCATAATAGTTTTCACCTTACATATAAACTAAAATTACTCTCTCAAATTAAAGAGAAATTATGTAAAATTGGTTTCAAGACGTTTCTGGGAGTAAGACCTGCTAATGCCTAAAAAATAGTTAGATAATCTTATAAGGTGTTGTTGCATATATTTTAGAAACACTTAAGCATTTTCGACAGCGCGTAAAATATCTCGTTTAAATGAAAATTTTAAGAAGAATGGCCTATAAATGCTTTTTGGTATATAGACTACCATGTTCTAGAAAAATATCTTATATACTTCTTGCTTTGCATCTGAATCCTGCTAGTGTAATAACCGTAAGTATTATGGTCGTCAACAATACATTATATGAGTAGTTGAGCATAAGAAAACTTTAGCTAAAATATGTAACATCCCAAAATTTGGGTTGTCAAAATTTTTTTGGTTTAGTTTAGCTTCCCAAAAATTTTCGTTGGTTTTCTCGCGTTTATAAAGCTTGATTTGAATTTTCTAAAAGCTAAAACAATTTAATTTGATTATTCTAAACCTAAAATAAAATAAATTTAATTTTATTTGGATTCCTTGTGCTTCAAGAAATTTGTCTGTAATTTTTGAGATTTTTCGGAGCTCGTTTGCTATTTATTAGATTTATTCGGGATCGATTTGTATTAAGCCCTTTTATTGAAATTAATTAATTATTTGGAAAAATTTATATAAAGTTTTGTTGCAAATATTTTACTTGAGTTCAAAATATCTCAAAATATTTTCTAGAATTTTTCTATAATTTTTCGTAGCTCGTTTGCTATTTATTGGATTTATTCGGGATCGATTTGTATTAAGCCCTTTTATTGAAATTAATTAATTATTTGGAAAAGTTTATATAAAGTTTTGTTGAAAATATTTTATTTGAGTTCAAAATATCTCAAAATATTTTCTAGAATTCTTCCAGAATTTTTCGGGTATTTTTATTGCCTCAAATGATTTATTTGAATTTTTTCAATCGTTTTTATTCGAAAATGCCACGTGTCGCCACCACAGCGCGCCTCGTGTCAAGAGTCCGGCTGGTGCACGCCAACTGCTCGATAAAATGCCTACAAGGCCCGTTTTTGCTCCAAACGCGTCCAAATTTTTTTTGCTTGACCTAGCCGCCACCCCTAACCTTTGTAGACCTCCCACACGTCCCCTAGACCTCAGATCAATTTTCTAAAATTCCAAAACCGCCGCGAGAAGCCCGGATGTCGCCCGACGATGGCCGAATTTGGAGACGCGTCTCGGGCAGTTCGTCGACTCTTTTCGAGATCTGTCTTCGCCATGGTGTGCCACAAGATACCATCTGTTTGCTGTCCAAAATTCAGCCAATTTGGCCCATGGAATCAAAAGTTATGGCCGTTTCAATCTCGAATCTTGCCGAAGCCATAACTCCCTCAATTTTTCGAGTTTGACCGTGAAATTTTTTGTGTAGACTCCTGGGGATGTCCTATACGTGATGCACATCTTACCCCACAGTTTTGCCCTCTAGATTTTGCGCAGAAAATTATTTTCTCCGATCAGACTGCGTTTCAGACAGCGGCAAACTTCCTCGCGCGTTCCCCGCTGTTCCAGAAGGTAATTCTTCAAGCCACCTGCGTCACGGTGTGCCTCTTGGTCCCATCTAGCTCTCGGTCAAATTTCATTAAGTTCTGATCATTATTCTAGAAGTTATGGCCGTCCAAAATTTAGATCTGAAACCCGTTAATCGGTAGTTTGTGATTAATCCGGAAGGGCACTGCAAAATCCGCCTATACCGTTGAGTTTGTCTCACCGCATTATACGTGGTAGACATTCCCCCTTTGCCATCCCATCCTCCGAAAATTTTTTATATATTTAGGCCACCGTTTAGCCGTCGCCGCGCGCCGCCTTTTGACGCCAGCTATTTTAGTTCACTCTGGTCGTGTTTTCGTGTCCGGTGGATTATCATGTACTGTTTTGGACCATCCTTAGAATTCTGTTTGTCTCCGTTTGCCGTCGGAGCCCGATTCCGACCTAAAACCGTCGTTTTTGACCTAGCCGTTGCCGCAGGTTCGCATATCAGTTAGCCATCCTTGGTAGCGTTTTATCACGGCCATGTCGTTGCACCGACGGTCGCTACCTTGTTTCATGAGTATCCTATCATTGTTTGACCTCCGTCGTTAACGCTCCGCCGTGCGTTCCTCGATTACCGATTGCGAATTAACGTTTCACCGTTAGCGTTTAGTGGATAATGCGTTCCTCCGTTAACGTTTTGCCATTAACGTTTCACGGGTGCGCTCTGCATCGCTAACGCTCCGCCGTTGCGTTCCTCCGTTAATGTTTTGCCGTTAACGTTCCCGGGTGCGCTGCATGTGTTAACGTTTACGCCCGTTAACGTTCCATCGTTAACGCTTGGCTCTCTTCGCTTCGTTGTCATCGCATGCGTGCATTCATGCAAGAGCCCTAGTGCGATGTCCTCATCTCCTCTATCATCATGACGTGAGCCTAGTCTCATCGTCATATCATCTTCAAAGCCGAATCAAAACCCTAACCTAAGACCGGTTCGATGGACTAAGTTCATCGTGAGCCGCGTTGTTATCTTTGCAATCTTTTCCGTTGTTTCAATCGTGGTAAGACACTTGTCTTGTCTTATCCCTGAAAATCTAATCTGCCATTAATCGAGAATCCCTTCGTGGACTTGGTCGATAGACCATTGGCCATCTGTCATACCCCTGTGCCCGATCTATCCGTCTCTCTTTTGTTTGACTGTGTCCGTTCAGTCAACAAAAGTCAACTTCGAGAATCGCTTTAGTTCCTTTGTGAACTAACATATCCTTATGGACCCGATCTATAGATCGAGAGCCCATATGTCGCTATCTGTCCAATCAAGATAATAACTTCGGAAGAAATATTCTTCGGAATATTATTCTTTCTTTCCCAGTTATTAATCTTTCCCTTCTCGGTGTTTTTCCGAAAGCCGTTCTCTTTTGTCAACTCTTCGATCTAATCCGTTCAAGTTCCTAAATTCATCCAAGCCGTTGTGCCAATGCTATTTGTTCTTAATTTGGAGTTTTACTTAATTTTTCTTTTGAATGTGTTTGTATTTCTTCTTCTTTAATCGTTAGACGCGTCGTCCGAAAATCATTCTACAGGCTGAAGATCAAGGAAGTGAAGATCGAAGGTCGAGGATCAAGAATCGAAGATAAAGAGTAAAGAACAGTAAAAGTTGCAAGGGCCAGGCAAGTTGTGCTTTGACCATGTTGATCCCATTTTGAAATTAATTTGATTTAAATTATTGCATGCTAGTTCAATTAGAAAATGCTTTAATTAATTTTGGGAGATTAGTTAATTGCCTAGTTGCTGTATGCCACCTTGACATAAAGAATTGTATGCCATGAACCCCTTGTCACCCTAGTTGAGGATTAAGTAGTTGGACATTATTAAATTGCCAACATGGGTATTTAGACCGTTGTAGTATAATGCTTAGACCTACCACGTATACATGACATGATTTTGGACAAATTATATGGTAACATTGACTTAATGAGATATGGAACGTGTTTTTGAGAAGTGTCATGTGTTGTTGATGATGACATTGATGGCACGTGGTGCATGGTAATCAACTGGGGGTTTGATAAATAGTTTTCGACCAGGGCATGTGGCAAGAAATGATCGGGTAGGCCAGTTGTGGCACCGGGAACGTTGCTTTGGTTCTTCAGGTAGTCTTGCCCTTGTCACCCTAAGGACTTAACCTTGCAAGCCTTTGAACTGAGTTAATCATACAACCACATGTCTGTAATGGGACGGACCTAGTTGAGTAAGTTACTAATAACTTGCATGTGGTACCTCGGGGTGTCAACTACATCTTTTGTGTAGCTTGAAGGGGGAGCGTACCAGGGCTGCGGCATGGTACCCATCCAACGGTATGTCGGTCCCATACTTCGCCTTTGTTAAGGGAAGGGATGGTGTATGGCAAAAAGAGGAGAGGTTCACTTGTGTAGTTAGAAGTTTCCGAAAGGCTTTGTTATGATCACTCATTCGCATACCCTTGTATGGCGATTCACGGCTGACGTGGTGAGTGGATTGTATCTTGTGGGTAAAGTGTATTACCTCTGCAGAGTGTAAAATCTATTCGAAACTCAGCAAGCATATTGCAATGGACAACAAGAACAACAATATGGCAATAGCATCTCCCTTCATGTAAATCATCTTATTCATAAACACTTAACATTGTCATCATCAATATGTATGAGATGTAATGCAATGCTCATGTCTCCTTGGAAACTCATACCGGTATGGTTGAGTACACACCCGTCGGTGTGCACCCTCTCCCCCCTTCCATCCCGAAGATGGAGGGTGCCTACTCCTCGCTTCCACAACCCACGGTAGATGGAATCACGATGTAGGACTTACTCTATTGGCTCTCCGGATTAGTCATAACTTTCTCACCGACCTTCCCGGATTAGTTAATGACTTTCTCACCGCCCGGGCCATGTAACATGTCATGTATGCAAGCATGCCAACAATATATAAAACTCATATATTAACACATGGCAAGTGGACATATATCATGTAGACAATTCCATCTAATTTCAACATGCAACCTACAACTCGCTATCCATCACAACACACTTGCCTCAACCACGTGCAACGGATTGGCGGGAAGAAGAGGGCACTCCCGGGGTCACACCACCTGCACATAGGCATCACACACTCACAATCATGCCCGCAAAACAGTACACAAATCCCCATCTAACCCGACATTGCCCACTACTTGCAAACCTAAAAACAGAGGTTCTGTTCCGGCGGGACAGCAGCCTTGCAAAGGCCATAACTTGAGTTCTGGGACTCCAAATCGATTAAACGAGTACACCATCGCGAAGCTTAGGAAATTTCCTACCTTTTTCTAGTTATACGGAAAGACTGATTCGGACTCTAAAATTGTTTAATCTACAGATTACTACGATCTGTTCCAATCGCGTCACAGATTTTAACACGCTCGGTAAAACGGCCATAACTTTCAAACGGCTGATCCGATTTTAACGTGCTTTATGTCCACGGAAAGATAATTAAATTATCTACAACTTCTTTTAAGTCCGTATGGACAGATTCGGAATCTAAATCGACGAAAACTCGAACCCTAGATCGACTGCTCATGCTGCCCGAAAACAGAAACGTGGCAACGTCTAGATCTAACCCAAAGAACTCCAACCCAGCACCACCAATTGATCTAAAAACTTCATAAACACCCTAAGAACAGTACCTAGATCAAACCCAAGGATCCCCATGATCATACCTTTGCCCAACGAACGAATCTCCAATAGATCTCCTCGCGGATCGCTCCTCGCTCCTCGCTCCAACGGATGGATCCACAAGGTGCAGAGGTGTGGAGACCACCCTAGGGCAGCAAGGGGGTGGAGGAGAGGTGGTGGAGAGGTGGGGAGCAATGGGGCAAAGGGGGAGGTGGAGGCGCACAAGAGGGAGAGGGAGAGGGGGTGGCGGCTAGGGCTTAGGAGGGGGAGGGAGAGGGGCGCACCAATGCTGCATGGGGTGCAAGGGGGCTGGGGGAAGCCCCTTTTACCAGCCCTCAACACAATCCTAGTCCGTTACGGAGACCTAATCCATCCCACCAAAGCCCACCAAGGCCCAAAACTCCCCCGGGAAGGCCCAAAACCCCGAAAACGGCCCGGAAAAGCAATTAACCTCCATAACCTATAGTTTTAACCTTAATTCCACATCTCATACCGATTTTTGACCAAATCATGCACATTAATTAAGGTTACGACACTCCGTGGTGTCACATTCTTCCCCCCTTCAACAGGATTCGACCTCGAATCTAAAACGTACCAACGCGCAACCCAGCAAAACCGAAGATAGCTTGGTTTTCACATCACATACCTGAGGCGAAAAGCTCGGGATACGTCTCACACATGCGAGATTCCAGCTCCCAAGTTGCTTCTCTCTCGGTCTGATGTGACCACAAAACTTTAACGAACTTGAGCGTCCGGTTCTTCATCACTCGCTCCGAAGTCCCCAGAATTTACACAGGACGGGACTCGAAGATGAGGTCCTGCTCAAGCACTAATGGTTCCAACGGAACCACCAACTCCGGATCATGCAAGTATTTCCTCAACATCGAGACATGGAACACATTATGCACACCTTGCATAGATTCCGGTAGCTCCAGACGATAGGCCAACCTACCAACTCGGGCGATGATAGGAAAAGGCCCAACATACCTTGGACTGAGCTTTCCTTTGGTGCCAAAACGCACCACACCCTTGGTGGGAGATACTCGCAAGAGTACGCTATCACCCACCTCAAACTTCAAGTCTCGCCGCCTCACATCAGCATAGCTCTTACATGCGCTTTCTGCTTCAAGGCTGCGAAGGTTCTGCTGCACCTCCGCCACGCGATCAACGACCGCTGAACCCAATCCGGTCCAAGAATCGCTCTCTCGCCCATTGCATCCCAACAAAGTGGCGACCGCACTTCCGCCATATAGTACCTCATAAGGAGCAGCCACGATCTTTGGAATGATAGCCGTTATTGTAAGCAAACTCCGCAAGAGGCAAATGATCCTCTCGGCTACCTTTCCAAGCCATCACACAGGCCACGAGCATGTCTTCCAAAGTCTGGATGGTACGCCAGGCGCCCATCCGTCTCGAGGGTGAAAAGCGGTACTAAGGCGAAGGCTGCGCACTCCAAAGCACTCTGCAAACTCTCCCGAACTTGGAGACGAACCGCATCGTGATCGTAAATAATGGTCTTAGGTACACCATGCAGTCTCACAATCTCCCGCACATAGATGGGAGCCAACTCGCTCGCAGAATTGGTCGTGCGGATAGGAATGAAATGCGCAGACTTGCTGAGACGGTCCACCACAACCCAAACAGCATCCTTCCCTCGTGGAGAACGAGGTAGACCAACCACGAAATCCTTGGAGATGTCATCCCATGGCCACACAGGAATCTCCAATGGTCGCAACAGATCAAGGGACGCTTATGCTCAGCTTTGATCTTCTGACAGATCCCACAAGACGCCACATACTTGGCAATATCCACTCTCATCCTTTTCCACCAGAAATTCTTCTTCAAGTCCCTGAACATCTTGGTCTCCCCAGGATGGACCGTGTACGGGGTGCGATGAGCCTCTTTCAGAATGTCTTCTTTCACTTGAGATTTCTGAGGTACGCACAAACGGCCCTGAAATCTCAAAGCTCCCACATCATCAACGGTAAAGTCTCCAGACTTGCCATCCTCAAGGCGTTCCTACTTTCTTTGGAGCAAATGGTCATCTTTGTTGTGCCTCCGTGACACGCTCGGGAATTGCCGACTCAAGAATCAATCGAAGTTTCAGCTTGCACGGTCCCCGCAGCAAAAGAGGGAGACCCCAAACGCCAAAATCAGCAACAAGACAATCAACAATAGGGGCATTGTCTTGCGACTGAGAGCGTCGGCCACCACATTTGCCTTCCCGGATGATACTGGATAGTAAGGTCATAATCCTTTATCAATTCTAGCCACCTCCTCTGCCTCAAGTTCAAATCTTTCTGGGTAAAGATGTACTTGAGGCTCTTGTGATCAGTGAAAATGTCACAAGAATCGCCGTATAGGTAATGCCTCCATATCTTCAATGCAAACACCACGGCGGCTAGCTCAAGATCATGCGTGGGATAGTTCTGCTCGTGCTTTTTCAACTGCCTCGATGCATAAGCAATCACCTTGCCCTCTTGCATGAGCACACACCCAAGTCCCAACCGAGAAGCATCAGAATACACCGTGAAGCGCTTCCCCGGCTCGGGAAGGGTAAGAACAGGAGATGTCACTAACTTCTCCTTCAAAGTGCAGAAACTGTGCTCACACTCTGCAGTCCACTGGAATTTCATCCTTCTCGAGTCACCTGCGAAAGTGGCTTGGCAATGATAGAGAAATCTCGCACGAAACGCCGATAGTAGCCACCAACCCAAGGAAACTACGCACCTCTTTGACATTGGAAGGCCTCTTCCAATCCAAAAATCGCTGAGACTTTGCTAGGATCTACAGATATGCCCTCTGGATTGATGATGTGGCCAAGAAAACCCACTTCGAAATCCGTAACTCGCACTTTTTCAGCTTAGCAAAGAACTGATTTTCCCTCAAGGTGCACAAAGACAAGCCTCGAGATGTCGTGTCGGGACCCGAATTTGCAAATCCGACCCTTCAGTGTATTCAGCACTAGTCCAGAACGCGCTTAGTGCACACAGTCTTAACCTCGGTATATAGCACAATCATACCAAACGAGACGATCAACGTACTTTATTTAAATAATCAAAGGGTTACTCGACCTTATGGCCAAGTTACAAATATATGCCTTGCAAGGCGAAACTTATTAAAAGAGAAATAATAAAGAAATGAAAATCAAATAAACTTCGTGGCGCCATCCAAGATACCACAGGCAACCGATCGGGCTCGCATCCCCTAAGTAGACGGGTCTTCTTGGAAATCCTCCTCCGAATCGGCGTAGTCTCCTCTTCAAGCGGTATTGTGTTGAGGCAAGGGTGAGTACTTGGTACTCAGCAAGTCATGCACTGAGAATGCAAGCTAATATACTATATGCATGGCTTGGTACAAAGGAATAGCTCAAGGTATATTTGGCAAAGAAATGTGACTTTTGACAAGTAATAAATGTAGATTCAAAGCAAGAGAAATAAGTAAAGCATAAATAACTTTTCAAGAAGTTTAACAAACATTTTTCCCATCCTAAACCACATTTCCATCATCTTCATTGTTAAACCAACCCAACTTTTCAAATCCAAGTTATTTTCGTAAAGTCTAACCCTTGATTGTAATTCAGAGCATTGTCCAAAGATCGTGGACTCGGCTATTCAAATAGATTCTACACTCGCAGAGGTTATGCACTTTACCCACAAGATACAGTCAAACACCACAAAGGCGAAGTTCAGTAATAAAGCCTTCGGAAGCCTCAAACAACACAGGTGGTCCTCTCCTGCCAGGTGCTCTACACCATCCCTTCCCTTAGCCAAGGCGAAGTATGGGACCAACACACCGATTAGATGGGTATCGGCCACAGCCACGACACGCTCCCGCACAATCACACAAAAGGTGTAATCGACACTCGAGGCTCCACAAGTGAGTCCTTAGCGACTTAGTCAACTAGGGCCGTCCCATTCCAGCCATGTGGTTGCAAGTATGACCCAGTTCAAAGGCTTGCAAGGTTAAGTCCTTAGAGTGACCAGGGCAAGACTACCCGAAAAACCAAATCATCATCCCTGCCACACCGCCCACCTGATTACTCTTGCCACATGCCCCGAATAAAATCGTTTATCAAACCCCGCTTGATTACCATGCACCACGTGCCGTCAACATCACATGATACTTTTCCAAAACAGGTTCAATATATCATTAAGTCCATATTATCATTTGATTGTCCAAAATCATGTCATGAGCACGTAGCAGGTCTAAGCAGCATACTACAACGATCTAAACCCATGTTGGCAATTTAATAATGTCCAACTAGTAAACCACAACTAGGGTGACAAAGGGTCATGGCACATACTTAAGTAATCAAGGTGTCATATAGCAAATTGGTATTTATCTAACCCCCATGTTTAAACAAAGTATCTTTCTAATTGAACTAGCATGCAATAGTTTAAATAAAAATATATTTCGAAATGGGATCAATATGGTCAAAGCACAACTTGCCTTCAAAAAGCACTTGCTCTTGGTCTTGAGTTGGATCCTGAGTCAACACTTCTCCTCGAATCCTTCCTGGCACTTCAACGCCTACTCGTAGCGTGCAAATAGCAAATACACAAATGAACACTATGCAAAAAGATCCCAAAACTCCAAATAAAATCCATAAACAGAGAGAACATAATTTTCTGGATTTTTAGAAACTGGAATCACAAATTTGGAGTTAAAGCATAAAAGTTATGATTATTTAAAGTTTAAATAATCAATTAAATAATTTTACAGAGAAAAACTTTAGTCCAAAAATTAAATAAAATTCATATTTAGGTAGATCTTAATTTTATACAAATTTAGAAATTTGAATCACTCAAATCGGAGTTGAAACGCATAAAAGTTATAAGCGTTTGAAGTTTGAATCTAAATTTGAAATCATTATTCGAATTAATAAATCATTTTCTTTTTCGGAAATTAATTATTGCGTCGGCATGGACACGTGGCAGCTCCTCGATTGGCCTGGCCGACGTCACCGGTCCATGGGCTCGGTCCACGCCGGCTCGGGTCCACGGTGGACTCGGTCCACGGCCACGGATCGACATGTGGGCTCACTCGGGTGACGCTATCACGACGTCGGCGCTTATCGGGTTAGCCATCGACATGCGGGCCCTCGACACGCTGGCCCCGCGTGTCGGGCCTACACGCACGCGCTGCGGCGGCGACCGCGTCGGTCCAACTTCCCGACACGTGGCGCAATCTCGCCCGCTGGTTTGAAAATCAACGGCGCGGATTGGATCCAGGGTTTAACACGTTGAAACTACTCGATGCTCGTGGGCCGCTCGATCTAGATCGGACGGTCCAGATCTAATCCTATAATCGCATCGCTACGGCGCGTGGCGATTGTGAACCGCTGGATCTTGATCCAACGGCCCGCATCTAATCGGGTTTGGAACACGTGAACTCACCTCAACCGTCCTGACCCGATCCGACGGTGCACGTAGCTCGCGAGGGTCGATGGCTTCGTGGTGGCGCACGGCCGCCGGAGTTGAAGACGACGACGAGCCCAACGGCGTCCGGTTGCTCGGCGAGATGAAGGGTCCTTCGGTGCGTCTCGTCGCGGTGAGTCCGGATTCGAGGTCAACGGCGCAGGGGACGGCGACGGCGGCGGAACGAAGCAAAGACTGGCGGGCGGAGCAGCGCAACTACGGCGAAGCTCGCAGACGGCTAAACGGGCGGCGACTTAGCCTCGTGAAGTAGAGAAGGGAGGGCGCGGAATCACGGCGGTCCTCGGGTATGCCGGGCATTAAATAGCCTCGGCGTCCGTGCAGAAAACGGAAACCTAACTTGCTACGGCGGCGGCGCGGCGGCGGAGTCCAGCTCGGACTCGGTGAAGACGACGAAATCGTGGCCGTCCACGTGGCACAACCAACGGCCACGATCGCGCGGCGCGACCGGGTCCGGTCCGGACACGGCTCGGGTCGGGGTCGGGCGGATCTCAGCCGTTGGATCTTGATCCAACGGTTGGGATTGATTAGGGTTAGGAGTGGGTTCGGTCGAGTCAACTGGCTCGGGTCGGACTCGAGTCCGACTCGGTCGGTTGAACAGTACTTGACCCGAGTTGGATTTTCCAGCGAATTAATATTTAAAATAATTCCCAGTAATTCATTTAATTCATTAAAAATAGCAAATGACTCAGAAAAATTCCAGAAAAATTCTGGAAAATATTTTGGATCATTTTGGACTCAAATAAAATATTTCCAACAAAAATTTATTTGCAAAATTAAATTCTTTAATTATTTCAAAATGGAATAAATTCAAATAAATTCCAAATAATTCCAAATAAATTCCAGAAAATTCCAAAAATTCACCAAAGTGCCACATCACACATGAATTTAAGGAAAGCAAAATTTTGGGGTGTTACAAACCTCCCCCCCTTAATAGAATCTCGTCCCCGAGATTCAGGGCTTACTAAAGGAATAGGTTTGGAAACTCTTTCTTCAAATCCTTTTCGCGCTCCCAAGTCGCTTCACTTTCTTCGTGGTTGCTCCACTGAACTCTACAGAAACGGGTTGACTTGTTTCTAGTTTCTCGATCCATTGTGTCTAGAATCCTCACAGGATGCTCCTTATAAGTCAAGTCCTCTTGCAACTCAATTGATTCTAACGGTGTCTGTTCCTTAGGAACTCGGAGACACTTCTTCAACTGGGACACATGGAATACATCATGTACTCCTCGCCAACGATCGTGGGCAACTCCACTGATAAGCAACTTCGCCTCATGCGGCTCAAAATCTTAAATGGTCCAACATAACGGGTGCAAGTTTCCCTTTGGCATGGAACCTCTTAACTCCCGAGAGGCGTAACTCGAGGTATACAAAGTCTTCTCGTTCAAAACTCAAATCTCGGCGACGATTGTCAAGATAACTCTTTGTCGTGATTGGGCTACCTTCAACCTTTCCCTAATCATAGCGATCCGTTCCTCACCTCTTGAAGAATATCAGGCCCAAAGACACGGCGCTCGCGGTCTCATTCCAATTCAATGGCGTCCGACAGTGGTCGACCATACAAAGGCCTCGAAGGTGACATCTCAGAACTAGCCTCGATAACTATTGTTGTAATCGAACTCGGCATACGGCAAACTCTTATCCCAAGAGGTAGCATAAGCCAATGCACAAGCTCTCAACATATCCTCCAGAATCTGGTTGACTCTTTCGGCCTCGTCCATCCGCCTCTGTGGATGATAAGTCAGCATCAAGTTTAAACGGGTTCCCATGGCTTCATGCAACTTATTCCAGAACCTTGAGGTAAATTGGGTACCTCGTCTGATACAATCCTCTTTGGCACTCCGTGCAAACAGACAATCGATCATGTACAATTACGCTAATTTATCTCCGAGTAGGTGGTCTTCACGGGGATAAAATGGGCTACTTTGGTCAAGCGATCCACTATAACCCATATGGAGTCATAACCTCCTTGAGTCTTCGGCAAACCGGTAATGAAATCCATTCCGATTTCCTCCCACTTCCACTCAGGTATCTTCGTCAGTAGCAATCCTGCTGGTCTCTGATGCATTGCCTTGACTCTCTGGCATACGTCGCACAATGCAACATGCTCGGCAACTTCTCGTTTCATACTCGGCCACCAGAATCTCTCCTTTAGATCCTGATACATCTTGGCGCTTCCAGGATGGATTGAGTACTTGGAGTCATGGGCTTCTTCCAAAATCAGTTGCTTTAACTCCTTTTTGTTAGGCACACAAATGCGATCCTTCATCCATAACGTGCCTTGCTCATCCAATTTGAAGTCCTCTGCCTTGCCTTCCTCCTTGATGGACTTAATCCTGCGGATCTTGTCATCATCCTTCTGTCCTTCTCGGATCTGATCCTCTAAAGTAGGCTTTACTTCCAGTGCGGCCAAGAATCCGCTAGGTACAACCTCAATCTTCATCTTTCGAAAATCCTTACATAACTCATCCTGACTTGTGGCTAGCAATGTACTCACGGTATGGCTTTTCCGACTCAGAGCATCGGCTACTACGTTGGCCTTCCCGGGATGGTAATGGATTCCAACATTATAGTCCTTGATTAACTCCAACCATCTCCTCTGCCTCATATTCAGATCTGACTGGGTGAATATGTACTTAAGGCTCTTATGATCCGTATATACTTCACATCTGTTTCCAATCAGATAGTGACGCCATATCTTCAAGGCATGCACTACGGCGGCTAACTCTAGGTCATGTGTCGGATAATTTTCCTCATGCGGTCTCAACTGCCTTGATGCATAAGCGACGACCTTTCCATTTTGCATCAGCACACATCCAAGTCCTTGGCGCGATGCGTCACAATAAATATCGAAGCTTTGAGCAACATCCGGTAGAACTAACACCGGTCGATGTCAATCGCTTCTTCAGACTCTGAAATCCTTTCTCACATTCTCAAGGCGTCCATGCAAACTTCTTCTCCTTCTTCAGCAATTGCGTAAGGGGTTTCGCAATCGTCGTCGAAAAGCCTTCGATGAAACGGCGGTAGTATCCTCGCCATTCCAAGGAAACTCCGAACTGGGTCACCGTCTTTGGTTGTTCCCAATGTAACACCGCTTCTACTTTGCTTGGATCCACGGCGACTCCTTCTGGGTCATTACATGTCCAAGAAACTCCACTTTGTCCTTCCAAAAGTCACACTTGCTGAACTTGGCGAAAAGTTGCTTTGTTCCTCGCCTTTTCCAAAACTCGCCTCAAGTGTTCGGCATGTTCATCCTCCTGTCTTGGAGTAGACCAGGATATCGTCTATGAACACGACGACAAACTTGTCCAAATATTCCATGAACACCTTATTCATCATATTCATGAAATAATTTGGCGCGTTAAATCGACCCAAAGGACATAGCGTAAACTCGTAATGTCCATATCTTGACGAGAATGCGATCTTGAATATCTTACGATCGGATCTTCAAGCGATGGTACCCGATCTCAGATCAATCTTGGAGAAAACTCGGCTCCTCTTAATCGATCAAACAAATCATCAATCCTGGGTAGCGGATACTTATTCTTCACGGTGACTTCATTGAGTGCACGGTAGTCAATGCACATCTGAAACTCCCGCCCTTCTTCTTGACAAACAAAGCGGTGCTCCCCACGGTGACTAACTTGGTGCGATAAATCCTTTCTCCATTAACTCCTCTATTGTTTCTTCATTTCTACCAACTCCTCGGTAGACATCCGATAGGGTCTCTTTGCTATCGGTCTTTGTACAGTACAAGCTCTATCACAAACTCTATGTCCTCGTCGCGGCATACCAGGTAGATCCTCGGAAAAACGCCTGTGGTACTCATTCACTACCGGAACATCCTCTATGCTGATTGCCTTGGTACTGTTAACCATCAATCTGTCCATCTCTAACCATGATGGCTTGAAATTCCACTTTCTTCCCACACGGGCTCTCAATCGAGATAGTCCTTCGTCCACAATCCAATACAGCCTTGTGCTTGGATAACCAATCCATTCCCAATATAACATCTAAGGTCCAGGTCTCCAAAATTATAAGGTTTGCTAGGAACTCTATTCCATCTATTAGTATTCTCACCCGGAACATCCTACTTCCGTTCGGAGTTCGAACCAGGGGTTTGAACTAAAAGCATGCACTTAAGTCTTGCAATTCTCAAGTCATTCCTAGCAGCAAAGCCTTGCGAAACAAACGAATGCGAAGCTCAGAGTCAAACAAAACTGTTGCAGTCTTGAGTTAACAAGTAACTTACCCAAAGACGACGTCCGTAGCATTCTCGCAGTGCATCTGCGGTGACATGGTTGACTCGGCCTCTCACCACGATGCAGGGTGTGGCTCCTGGCCGGGCGTCCTAGCTGGGGTGGTTCCTAGGTTGAAGCGAATCGGGGTCGCTCCTGCTGTCTTCTTCGGACAAGCTGTTGGCAAAGTGTCTGGCTCGTTGCAGCTTGTATGGCGCCACCTTGTTCCTTCTTGGCCGATTGCTCGAGTAGTGTTTCTAGCGGGGCTGGGGTTTGGTAGTTCGATTGGCAGGTCTTGGTCTTTGAGGATGGTGTCCTTGTTGCATTCGTGGTTGGAATCAAGAATTGATTTGGTGCAACTCTCAAAGCGCCGCTATGCGTTCCTCGACGTGATCCTTCTTTGTTGCATCCTGCGCTTCTGTTCTCATCCAGTTCCTTGCGCTTGTCCTCAAGAATAAGCGCCTTATTCACCAATTCTTGGAAATCTGGAAAGGTGTGGGTGATCAACCCTACTTGCAATCCCGAGTTAAGTCCCTTCATAAAACGAGACTGCCTGGATTTATCCGTCGCTACATCCTCGAGTGCGTAGCGTGCTAGCCGGGTGAACTTGTTCGTAGTCGCCACCGGCTGATTACCTTGCTTCTGCTCTGAACTCCTCCTTCTTAAGGTCCATGATTCCTTCAGGCACGTGATACTTTGTCGGAATGCACCGTGAACTCTTCCCAAGTGATATCTTGAGGGTTCTCTGCGTGGCACGAAGTTCTCCCACCATTCAATTTGTTCCTTCCAGTTGATGAGAAGCGTAAAGTACCTTCTCATTCCCTATGCATTGAGCTATGTGTAGCTTTCTCTCAACTGATCTTAACCAATCATCGGCCTCCAATGGATTGGCATTCCCAGAGAAAGTGGGTGGGTGAGTCCTCATGAACTCGGCGACCTTTGTATTCTCGGCGTGGTCACGATTAACTTGATTAGCAAAGTGGCCTCGAGCAAAGGACGTGCTGCATTTGTTGCATCATAGCATGCATCAATCGAGTGCAGGCAGCAAGAAACGCTCGAAATTCTGCATATCTAGTGGCGGTCTTTGGTGCTCCATCATTGGGGTTTTACGTTGGGCGAGATCCACTCCCATTGCTTCCAAAGTTCCACGGGTGTTCACCATCTGTTGATTTGCTCTAGGTTTAGAGATGAGAGGGAAACAAGAATAGACAAGTAATATGGAACTTATGCGGGGCGAAAGGGGTAACTTTAAGGTCCAACTTTATTATTAATAACTTGGTATGGCTGCTTACAATGCCTAAGGGCCTTGCAACACATCTTGCACACTCGACAAACAAAGCAAATCCAAATCGAACTAACTCTGGAGTCTAACGCCTAAAGGGTGACTCTTTATTCTATGACGCGACTCGTGAAGGAGTCTCACTATAGAACCTATGCTCACTCATCGAGAAAACCTCCACGGCTGGGTACGGGTCTTTGTGGCATAGGCGTAAACGATCGCCATGTCCAAAGAAGCTGTGTCCTCTCGTGGTAGTCGAAGAAAGCGATGTCCTCATCGAGATCGACTCCTCTGGATCTGGCTCGTGTAGCTCAATCGCGGCTCTGAGTCCGGGTCCGTACAAAGTCATCTCCAACTCGTCAATCCTTCGTAGAAGGTGTGCCACATACTCTTGAGCTTCCCGCCATCTGTTCTTTTCTGTCGTGATCTCCTTGCGGGCCTTCTGTAGCTCCTTGCTTGTATTATCTAGTACATCCTCCTGGGCGACGACAAATCGTGCCAAGCTGTAACCGTGGCATCCTCATCCTGAATCTCCTTCGGTCGAAGGTTATCGCTGCGCGGATGATAACGGAACATCGTGCTCTCCAATTCTCTGGCGTAGATACGGGTAATGTGCCGCATTGCTCGTCGTGATACTTCTTGGATACCCATCTGCATTGTAGATCTCCTGGCAGTGCAGTGTATCGGGCGATTGCACAGGCCCTTTTCCTAGCGGTACCTCAATCCTCACGTCACAAGCCTTGATCAATCCCGCTTGTCCGATCACTTCCACTTGGTATTGGGGCTTCTCAAAATCTCCGAGAGTCTCAGAGCATATGCCAAAGTTCCGCGGCGTGACCAACTCCCAGATCAACGTAGTTGAACTCTTCCTCCATCTGTCACAAGAGTGCTTTACATAAGAACTCGGAATTTTTAAATTGTGACCAGGTAAAGGAAAATTTCAGCAAGAGACAAGAAAAGAGAGAAGGGGATAAGTCGAGATGTCATTTCTTGTCTTCACAAATTTTTAGCTTTAGAAAATAGGTTTTATCCTCACTACGACCATTCTAGCTTAGGGTTGAGCCTACAGTCAAGTATGGCTCTGATACCACCTCTGTCGGGACCCCGAATTTGCAAATCCGGACCCTCTGTGTATTCAGCACTAGTCCAGGAACGCGCTAGTGCACACAGTCTTAACATCGGTATATATCACAATCATACCAAACGATACTATCAAAGTACTTTATTTAAATAATCAAAGGGTTACTCGACCTTATGGCCAAGTTACAAATATATGCCTTGCAAGGCGAAACTTATTAAAAGAGAAATAACAGCAGCGGAAAATCAAATAAACTTCGTGGCGCCATCCAGTATACCACAGGCAACTGACTGGGCTCGCATCCCTAAGTAGACGGGTCTTCTTGGAAATCCTCCTCCGAAACTGGCGTAGTCTCCTCTTCAACTGGTATTGTGTTGAGGCAAGGGTGAGTACTTGGTACTCAGCAAGTCATGCACAGAATGCAAGCTAATATACTATATGCATGGCTTGGTACAAAGGAATAGCTCAAGGTATATTTGCAGTAAACAGCTTTTGACAAGTAATAAATGTAGATTCGAAAGCGAGAAATAAGTAAAGCATAAATAACTTTTCAAGAAGTTTAACAAACATTTTTCCCATCCTAAACCACATTTCCATCATCTTCATTGTTAAACCAACCCAACTTTTCAAATCCAAGTTATTTTCGTAAAGTCTAACCCTTGATTTGTAATTCAGAGCATTGTCGATCACAGTGGACTCGGCTATTCAAATAGATTCTACACTCTGCAGAGGTTATGCACTTTACCCACAAGATACAGTCAAACACCACAAAGGCGAAGTTCCGTGAATAAAGCCTTCTGGAAGCCTCAAACAACACAGGTGGTCCTCTCCGGTTCGTGCTCTACACCATCCCTTCCCTTAGCCAAGGCGAAGTATGGGACCAACACACCGTTAGATGGGTATCTGGCCACGACCACGATACGCTCCCCGCACAATCACACAAAAGGTGTAATCGACACCCTGAGGCTCCACAAGTGAGTCCTTAGCGACTTAGTCAACTAGGGCAGTCCAATAACAGCCATGTGGTTGCAAGTATGACCAGTTCAAAGGCTTGCAAGGTTAAGTCCTTAGAGTGACCAGGGCAAGACTACCCGAAAAAACCAAATCATCATCCCTGTGCCACAATCGCCCACCTGACATTCTTGCCACATGCCCCGCCGAAAATCGTTTATCAAACCCCGCTTGATTACCATGCACCACGTGCCGTCAACATCACATGATACTTTTCCAAAACAGGTTCAATATATCATTAAGTCCATATTATCATTTGATTGTCCAAAATCATGTCATGAGCACGTAGCAGGTCTAAGCAGCATACTACAACGATCTAAACCCATGTTGGCAATTTAATAATGTCCAACTAGTAAACCACAACTAGGGTGACAAAGGGTCATGGCACATACTTAAGTAATCAAGGTGTCATATAGCAAATTGGTATTTATCTAACCCCCATGTTTAAACAAAGTATCTTTCTAATTGAACTAGCATGCAATAGTTTAAATCAAAATAGATTTCGAAATGGGATCAATATGGTCAAAGCACAACTTGCCTTCAAAAAGTACTTGCTCTTGGTCTTGAGTTGGATCCTGAGTCAACACTTCTCCCTCGAATCCTTCCCAGACTTCAACGTCTACTCGTAAAGCGTGCAAATAGCAAATACACAAATGAACACTATGCAAAAGATCCCAAAACTCCAAATAAAATCCATAAACAGAGAGAACATAATTTTCTGGATTTTTAGAAACTGGAATAAATCAAATTTGGAGTTAAAGCATAAAAGTTATGATTATTTAAAGTTTAAATAATCAATTAAATAATTTTACAGAGAAAAACTTTAGTCCAAAAATTAAATAAAATTCATATTTAGGTAGATCTTAATTTTATACAAATTTAGAAATTTGAATCACTCAAATCGAGTTGAAACGCATAAAAGTTATAAGCGTTTGAAGTTTGAATCTAAATTTGAAATCATTATTCGAATTAATAAATCATTTTCTTTTTCGGAAATTAATTATTGCGTCAAAGCATGGACACGTGGCAGCTCTGATTGGCCTGGCGACGCCACCGATCCATGGGCTCGGTCCACGCTCGGCTCGGGTCCACGGTGGACTCGGTCCCACGGCCACGTGGATCGACATGTGGGCCCACTCGGGTGACGTCATCGGCCGACGTCGGCGCCATTTGGGTTAGCCAGCGACATGCGGGCCCTCGACACGCTGGCCCCGCGCGGTCGGGCTACACGCACGCTGCGGACGGGCGCCTGACCGCTGGCCGGGTCCAACTTCCCGACACGTGGCGCAATCTCGCCCGCTGGTTTGAAAATCAGCGGCGGATTGGATCCAGGGTTTAACACGTTGAAACTACTCGATGCTCGTGGGCCGCTCGATCTAGATCGGACGGTCCAGATCTAATCCTATAATCGCATCGCTACGGACGCGTGGCGATTGTGAACCGCTGGATCTTGATCCAACGGCCTGCATCTAATCGGGTTTGGAACACGTGAACTCACCTCAACCGTCCGACCGATCCGACGGTGCCTGAGCTCGCGAGGGCCGATGGCTTGCAGGCGCACGGCTGCCGGAGTTGAAGACGACGACGAGCCCAACGGCGTCCGGGTTGCTCCGGCGAGATGAAGGGTCCTTCGGGTGCGTCGTCGCGGTGAGTCGGATCTGAGGTCAACGCGCAGGGACGGCTGACGGCGGCGAACGGGCAAAGACTGCGTGGCGGAGCAGCGCGAACTACGGCGAGCTCGCCGCGGCTAAACGGGCGGCGACTTAGCCTCGGTGAAGTAGAGAAGGGAGGGCGCGAATCACGGCGGTCCTCGGGGTATGCCGGGCATTAAATAGCCTCGGCGTCCGTGCGTAAACGGAAACCTAACTTGCTACGGCGGCGGCGCGGCGGCGAGTCCAGCTCGACTCGGTGAAGACGACGAAATCGTGGCCGCCCACGTGGCACAACCAACGGCCACGATCGCGGGCGCGACCGGTCCGTCCGACACGCGCCGTCGGGCTCCGGCGGATCTCACCGTTGGATCTTGATCCAACGGTTGGGATTGATTAGGGTTAGGAGTGGGTTCGGTCGAGTCAACTGGCTCGGGTCGGAATCGAGTCCGACTAGGTCGGTTGAACAGTACTTGACCCGAGTTTGATTTTCCAGCGAATTAATATTTAAAATAATTACTAGTAATTCATTTAATTCATTAAAAATAGCAAATGACTCGTAAAAATTCGGAAAAATTCTGGAAAATATTTTGGATCATTTTGGACTCAAATAAAATATTTCCAACAAAAATTTATTTGCAAAATTAAATTCTTTAATTATTTCAAAATGGAATAAATTCAAATAAATTCCAAATAATTCCAAATAAATTCCAGAAAATTCCAAAAATTCACCAAAGTGCCACATCACACATGAATTTAAGGAAAGCAAAATTTTGGGGTGTTACATGTCGCTCATGCTCCTCTTCTGATTTAGAGTAAACCAGAATGTGTGAAATCATGTGTTGAAAAATTGGCTTAAAATTGAATTTGCAAAATGTGTTTGTTCATGTGTTTTATCAATTTGACAAAAAACAGTAAGTTTCGCTTTTGCGCCGGACCAAGCTCTCAAGAAACAGTAAGTTTCCCATCTACGACGGACAAACTTTGTTGGTCTGTCGAAAACATGCTTTGGCAACCTCACTTTCCCATGTACGACGGACCGATTTTGTTTGTCTGTCGTGAACATGATTTTGTACGCCTGAGCCAAACTCCTTCTTTCCAAGAAACCAGTAAGTTCCACATCTATACCGGACAAGATTTTTGGTCCGCCATGAACATGAATTTGAAAGCGTTTTTGAACCGAGACTTTTGCATGTACGACGGACCGATTTTGGTTGTCCGTCGTAAACATGTTTTCGTCGGGATGTTTTCTTTTGGAACCGAGAGTTTCCCTTGTACAACGGACAGACTTTGTTGGTCCTTCGTGAACTGTTTTCTAGGGTTTCTCTTGGCATTTGCGCCAGACTGGTTTTGTTGTCCGTCGTGAATGGGATTTGCTCAATTAGGGTTTTGAGCGATTTTGAGATTGAATTTTGAATTTGATTTTGAGATTATGAAATTTGTGATAATTTCATGATGCTTGTTTTTGAAGTGGACTTTATGCAATGCTCATGTGAGTAGTTGCATGGATTGACATTGAGTCAAGTCGTGGACTTGTGCTCGGATTTGTTTTGTGGTTTGTTCATGTGCAGGTATTGCTCGAAGACGAATGTGGTCGATGACGGGACCGTAACTAGGTTCATGGAGGAACCGAGGTTCGGGACTAGGTTCGAGGAGGAACCGAGGTCTTGGTGGTCAAGGATGTCATGCGGACGTTCGGGCTAAGAGAATGGTGCACATCAAGAATGGTTAGTCACGTGAGAATGGCAGGAGGTCATTCGCGTGCAAAGTGTTAGTCACGTGAGTATGGCGGTGGCCATACGCGTGCAAAGTGTTAGTCACGTGAGTATGGAAGGCTTACCATACGCTGCGTAAGAGTTGTACTCGGCCAGGTTGGGCCAAGTAGAGTTGTGTTGGATACGGATTCCTTCTAGGAATAGGAATCGTGATTCAGTTTGGTCCTTTAAATAGGAGGGTTGTCTCTGTTGAAGGACACCAAGGAGACCTGAGCGCATCAATCTTTGAGCGTGGTTTTAGGGTTAGTACTCTATTTATGAGAGTACTTTAGACAAAACAAATAAAGATCAATTCTTACAAGTAATTTGCGTGCTAAAGTAACCACGTTGCTACTGATATTTCTGTTTTGGTTCTTGTTTTCATGCTTGTTCTAGTTATAGATTGGTTTTTTTTATTCAAGTTTTATCTTGATTTGATCCATCAAAAACCTCTCTAGGGTATTGATCTAGTGTTTCTCAAAGTCTAGTTGATCAATCTTTTGTCGTTCTTGTTTAATCTTGAAGTTTTGATTAGATTGATTCTCGTCAAGTTCTGGATCAGCAATCTTGCGAAGCTCATAACTTTTGATCCGTAAGTCCGATCGAGCTGATTCTTTTGGGTTCGATTAAATCTGGAATCTAGTTTCTTTTGTCCAAATTTCAGATCGATCCTACGGTTGGATCTCCAGGAATTCGCGTTTTACCAAACCACTGTTATTCTGTTTTTGTCGAAAACGAGGCAATTATTTGGTTCTGTTTTGGGTGAACTTTTAATAGATCAAGAATTTGGTTTTAGCTTCCGCACAATCATTCACCCCCCCCTCTGATTGCTATATTCGTATATTTCGATCCTACAAGTGGTATCAGAGCCAGGTTTTTCTAATCTATCTTAATCGGTGATTAGATCAATGGATCATTATTCGACAAAACCTTGTGTGTTTGATGGTGTTGATTTTCAGTTTTGGAAAGCCAAGATGGAGGCATTCATCCAAGCACAGGGCTTCGCAATATGGGAGAAGGTTTACAAGCCATATCAAGTCCCTGAAAACGACAACGTCAATGATGCAAATCGTGCACATGTTGAAGCAAATAGCAAGGCGCGAAACTTGATCATCCAAGGCTTGGGACGCAGCGACTTTGATCGTGTGGTTCATCTTCGATCTGCATATGAGGTATGGAAATCTCTTTGTGATTATCATGAGGGTTCTAACACTGTCAAAGAGGTTTGCCAAGATATTTACAAAAAGGAATACATGCGTTTTGAGATGAAACCTAGTGAATCTGTAGATGACTTCTTTGCACGTTTCAATAAAATTCTTAGCAATCTACGTCTTTGTTGGAGTTAGCTACACCGATGCTGCAAATGCTCGACAATTACTTAGTGCTTTGGACATGTCGGTGTGGGAGATGAAAGTAACATCTATACAGGAATCTACTGTCATGAGCACACTTACATTAGATGTTCTTTATTCTAAATTGAAAACTCATGAATTAGATGTTCTTGCCAGAAAGGGAATATTAAATCAATTGCTTTGATCTCTAACCCTAACATGTCAAATGCAAATTCTTCTTCTAGCTTTGCCTTGTCTTCCATGACTTCTTTAACAGATGAGCAACTTGAAGAGTTTCCTGAAGAAGATCTGGCACTACTCTCTTCTCACTTTAACAAAGCCTTGCGTAACGTGAGAATGAGAAAGAGAGGTGGTCCTCCAAGATGCTATGAGTGTGGTGACCTCAACCATATTCGCACAAGTTGTCCTAAGCTTGCAGGAAAAACATCAAAGGAGGAGAAGGACAACGATGAAGGAATGAGAAGAAAAGGTTCTCGTCAAATGATAGGAAGAAGAAGAGCTTCATCAACCGCAAGGTGGTTCACTGAGTTCTTTCCGCTCTTGAACAAGTCAATTTGAGCGATGTGGACTCGGAGAGCAGCGAAGATGATGCAACTCCAAGCAAGCATGATTTGATGGGATTGTGTCTCATGGCAAGCAAAGCAAGGATAGCTTCACCGAGGACGGCAATGACAAATGACTTCAATGAGGTAGATCCTTCTTATGATGAATTAGCCAATGCGGTTGCCCGTCTTGGAAAATTACTTGACAAACGTGATAGAAAAATTAAGAAACATGATATTCTTGTGGAGTCATTGAATGCTGAAATTGCTAGACTTAAGACTTTGATTCCTGATGATGATACTTGTAAATCATGTGACTTAATTTACAATGAGCTCACCTTGCTTAGGAAAGAACACGCTTTTACATTTGCATCTAAATGAGAAAACGAGAAACATGTTAAACATGCTAGCTGTTCCAATCGATGATTTGCATGGTTCAACTTCTTGTTCTAAATGCTCAACTCTTGAATTAAAATTGAAAGATGCAAATGCTAGGGTTTCTCAATTGACTGATAATCTGCTTACTCATGAGGTTCTTTCATGCTCTACTTGTCGTAAACAGAAAGGGAAGGTCAATATTCCTTGCAATAATTGTTCAACTCTTGCTAAGAAAGTTGATTACTTGCAAAATTCTTTGGAACGTTTCACTAATGGCAAGAAAAAGTTGAACATGATTTTGGATCAATCTAAGGTTAGCACAAACAAGAGAGGTTTAGGTTTTGATCCTTATGCCACATATGAAACTAAAACTCGCACCGTTGTTCAGGCTCCTTGCAAAATTGAGTTATCTAATGAGCCTAAGAAAATTGCTTTTCAATCTGTGGTTTTTATCTTCTACTATGATGAATGCAAAATGTGCTTTTACTGTTAAAGCTAAACATCATATCAAGTACACTTGCACTCATTGTGGTAGAGATGGACACTTAGTAGATTTTTGCTTTAGACTAGCCAAACAGCAAAAGAAGGAAAGAACTGAGGCTAGGTCAAATTTCAGCAAAGCACATTTTACTTCTTATGCGCCTAGAGTGATGAAAACACCTTCTGTTCCTAGAAACATGGGAAAAGGCAAATCTAATTTTGTGCATAAAAATTATCGTGTTGTGCCTATCTTGTTGTGCGTCGTGTGTCTCAAGATCGGATTCCCAAAAATCTCATTCCTAACCCCAAGATCGAGACCTCGACATGTTTTGTTGCTATGTAGGCTTCTCGCGCGAGGAAGGAGAACATATGGTTAGTGGATTCCGAATGCTCACGCCACATGTCCGGTGATAAGAATTGGTTCTCCTCCCTCACTCGTGCATCTCGTGCTGAAAGTGTTACTTTTGGAGATGCTTCTTCCTCTTCTGTTGTGGCAAAAGGTACAATAAAGGTAAGTGACAAGTTTATGTTCAAAGATGTGGCCCTTGTTGAAAACTTGAAATATAACTTGCTTTCTGTCTCACAAATGCTTGATGAAGATCTTGAGATAAGCTTTAAGAAAAATGAATGCAAAGTGCTAGATGCTTCAGGTGATCTTGTGTTCAAGATTTCTCGTTTTGGAAGAGTCTTTAAAGCTGATTTTGATGCATCACCTTCTTCTAAGCATAGGTGTCTAATTGCCAATGTTTCTAAAGATTTATTCTTTTGGCATCGTAGACTTGGTCATGTTGGTTTTGATCATCTTACTCGTGTAAGTGGTTTAGATCTCATACGTGGCTTGCCTAAGCTTAAGGGTGATAGCAATCTAGTATGTTCTTCTTGTAGACATGGTAAGATGATTGCAGGTTCACATCCACCTCTTACCATGGTGATGACAAACGCTCCAGGACAGCTTCTACATCTTGATCTGATTGGACCATCTCGAGTTCAATCCTTTGGAGGCAAACGGTATGTGCTTGTGATTGTTGATGATTTTTCTAGATACTCTTGGGTGTATTTTATGGCATCTAAGGATGAGGCTTTTAGTCATTTTAGAAGTCTTGTTCTTAGGCTTTACGTTGATCATCCAGAACTCTTAGAGCGATTAGAAGTGATAATGGAACTGAGTTTAAAAATTCTTCTTTTGATCTCTTTTGTGCTGAAAAAGGAATTGATCATCAATTTTCATCACCTAGAGTGCCTCAACAAAATGGTGTAGTTGAAAGGAAAAATAGAACGTTAGTTGAAATGGCTAGAACTATGCTAGATGAGCATCACTCTCCTCGAAATTTTTGGGCTGAAGCGATTTCAACTGCTTGTTATGTTTCAAACCGTGTGTTTTTGAGATCAAAATTGGGTAAGACTCCATATGAGCTTCGGTTTGGACATAGACCTTCTGTTTCTCACTTTCGAGTTTTTGGATGCAAATGTTTTGTCTTGAAATCTGGAAATCTTGATAAATTTGAAGCTAGATCAACTGATGGCATTTTTCTTGGATATCCCGCTTCATACTCGTGGCTATCGTGGTGCTTGTTTTGGAGACTAACAAAATTGTGGAAACTTGTGAAGTTACTTTTGATGAGGCTAGTCCAGGCACTAGTCCAAGCGATGCAGTACAAAGCATATGTTCAGGGGGAGAAAATCTTTGAAGATAATGATGATGTTGAAGATGAAGTCTTGACTCTTTCTAATGCACAACAAGTTGTAGCACCTTTGGCTCCTACTACTACATCACCGACAGCTAACCATCCTCAAGCTACAGCATCATCTGTACATGCTGAAAATGAAGTAGGAGAAGGAGAAGTCTCAAAAGCCAATGCTCCCTTGCACATTCAGAAAATGCATCCATCTGAACAAATGATTGGAGACCTAAATGAGAGAGTCACTCGATCCAGGTTTATTCATTCTGACACTCATACTCATTCTGCTTTAGTTGCTTCTTTTGAACCCAAAGATATATCTCATGCATTATCTGACGAATCTTGGATCAATGCCATGCATGAAGAATTAGAGAATTTTGAACGAAATAAAGTTTGGAAACTTGTCTCACCTCCTCCTGATTTTAATGTTATTGGAACTAGATGGGTTTTCAAAAATAAACAAAGTGAGGATGGTATTGTTGTTAGAAACAAGGCTAGATTGGTTGCTCAAGGTTACACTCAAATTGAAGGCTTAGATTTTGATGAAACCTTTGCTCCTGTTGCTAGAATTGAAGCCATTAGAATCCTTTTAGCTTTTGCTGCATCCAAAGGTTTCAAATTGTATCAAATGGATGTGAAAAGTGCTTTTCTTAATGGCTACATAAATGAGGAGGTTTATGTCAAGCAACCACCTAGTTTTGAAAATCCAAAGTTTCCAAATCATGTGTTCAAACTATCAAAAGCTTTGTATGGTTTGAAACAAGCCCCTAGAGCATGGTATGATAGGCTAAAAACCTTTTTACTTGAAAGGGGGTTTTCAATGGGAAAGGTTGATAAAACTCTCTTTTACTCAAGCAAGGCAATGATCAACTATTCGTTCAGATTTATGTTGATGATATTATCTTTGGTGGTTCCTCTCATGTTTTAGTGTCTGAGTTTTCAGAAACAATGAGGAAGGAGTTTGAGATGAGTATGATGGGTGAGTTAACATACTTTTTGGGATTTCAAATCAAGCAAACGAAGGATGGTACTTTTGTGCATCAAAGCAAATACACAAGAGACTTGCTACATCGTTTTGGGATGGAAAACAGCAAACCAATCATGACACCTATGGAAAGCAATTGCACACTTGATCCGGATGAAGATGGTGAGCCGGTTGATCAAAAGGAATATAGAAGCATGATAGGTTCACTTTTGTACCTCACCGCATCAAGGCCGGATATACAATTTGCTGTGTGCTTATGTGCTCATTTTCAAGCTTCCCCACGTGCTTCACATCGACAAGCTGTCAAGCGAATTTTCAGGTATCTTCATGGAACTCAAGATTTTGGCATTTGGCTTTCTGCTTCCTCATGCATTAGTTTAAGAGCCTTTTCTGATGCTGATTTTGGAGGATGTAGAATTGATAGAAAAAGTACATCTGGTACATGTCATTTCTTGGGCAATTCTCTTATTGCATGGTCATCTAGAAAACAATCTTCTGTTGCACAATCAACTGCTGAATCTGAATATGTGGCTGCTGCTAGTTGTTGTTCTCAAATTCTTTGGATAGTAGCTACACTTAAAGATTATGGGGTTAATTTGGATAGTGTTCCTCTTTTGTGTGATAACACTAGTGCAATTTGCATTGCTAAGAACCCCGTGCAACACTCTAAAACAAAACACATTGACATCAGATTTCACTTTCTTAGAGATCATGTTGAAAAAGGCAACATTGTGCTTCATCATGTGGATACTGAACATCAATTGGCAGACATTTTCACAAAACCTTTATCTTCTTCTCGTTTTGCTTTTATTCGGGGAGAACTTGGGATTGTTCATCCAATGGGTTTGTTTTGAGGGGGAGTTTCCTTGCCAAGTTCTTTCACTTGATAAGCTCACTTTATCATATTTCTTTATATGTTATGTAATTGAGCTAATATATGATAATATAATTGTCTCACTTGAACTAAAAATGACATTGTGGAATTCCATGGTCTGATTGCCTATAGCTAAATACTCTGTGATATCTCACTCTTCTAGGCTTGATATTGAATCCTCTTGACAAATTTGGGCTATGAAGCAAGTGTGGTTTCAACTTTACTCTTTCATAAGACCTTTTAATCACTTTTGCATGTTTATAATCAAAGAAAAATGAAAAGAAAAGGGAATCAATAAAAAAAAGGTTGTTAAAAGTAAAAGCCTCAAGTTATGAGCTTCAGGATGCTTTCCCTAAAAGATAAGATGTATGCTTCAAGCATGCCATTCCCTCAAAAGACAAGATGTATGCTTCAAGCATGCCACTCCAAGGAAATAAAAGAAGTATGCTTCAAGCATGCCACATGCAATTCTTGTTTAAAGATTAAATTGGTCCACTAGATTGGAGTTGAAACTACTTACTCGCCCTGATTTGTTATTTGCTTCAACTTTGAGCCTTTGTTCTTCTACTAAAGGTTTTGCTTAGTACTTGGCTATAGTTGACTAAATTGAGGTTGAGATGCATGTCATTCCATAACTTGTTAAAATCACATTAAGATCATGTATTTTGCATATTATGTGATATATAAGGTTATATGATCGAATGAGCTCATCTTTTCCTATCTTGGCACTCCCTTGTTTCTCCTTGTGAAATCTTTGCTACAGGAAAAATTTTGAACCTGTTCTCTCTCTTGTACTCTTGATGAATCCATTGTCAAAGGGGGAGAAATTTGGGAATCAATCATTAAAAGTTTAAGGAAAAAGGGGGAGTTGTTTTTGGAAATTTGAGAATTTTGGGAGAAGTTTGGAGATTTTTGGAAATTTTGGGCACATTCCACATTCACACACATTTTCCTTCTCAGGGGGAGATTTTGTTTTGCATTTTGGTCAAAGGGGGAATTCTGTGTTTTCTCTTTTTGGTCCTTGATCCTTTGGATTTCAAAATCTTTTGTAAAGTGAATGCCAAATGTTCAATTCTAAAGTGGTGTTGCCAATGTTTTCATCAAGGGGGAGATTGTGAAATCATGTGTTGAAAAATTGGCTTAA
Organism: Rhipidocladum racemiflorum; assembly: GCA_036346355.1. Lineage (NCBI taxonomy): Eukaryota > Viridiplantae > Streptophyta > Magnoliopsida > Poales > Poaceae > Rhipidocladum > Rhipidocladum racemiflorum. The sequence continues at coordinate 57,919,615 of CM070583.1, forward strand.
AATTGAATTTGCAAAATGTGTTTGTTCATGTGTTTTATCAATTTGACAAAAGACAGTAAGTTTCGCTTTTGCGCCGGACCAAGCTCTCAAGAAACAGTAAGTTTCCCATCTACGACGGACAAACTTTGTTGGTCTGTCGAAAACATGCTTTGGCAACCTCACTTTCCCATGTACGACGGACCGATTTTGTTTGTCTGTCGTGAACATGATTTTGTGCGCCTGAGCCAAACTCCTTCTTTCCAAGAAACCAGTAAGTTCCACATCTATACCGGACAAGATTTTTGGTCCGCTATGAACATGAATTTGAAAGCGTTTTTGAACCGAGACTTTTGCATGTACGACGGACCGATTTTGGTTGTCCGTCGTAAACATGTTTTCGTCGGGATGTTTTCTTTTGGAACCGAGAGTTTCCCTTGTACAACGGACAGACTTTGTTGGTCCTTCGTGAACTGTTTTCTAGGGTTTCTCTTGGCATTTGCGCCAGACTGGTTTTGTTGTCCGTCGTGAATGGGATTTGCTCAATTAGGGTTTTGAGCAATTTTGAGATTGAATTTTGAATTTGATTTTGAGATTATGAAATTTGTGATAATTTCATGATGCTTGTTTTTGAAGTGGACTTTATGCAATGCTCATGTGAGTAGTTGCATGGATTGACATTGAGTCAAGTCGTGGACTTGTGCTCGGATTTGTTTTGTGGTTTGTTCATGTGCAGGTATTGCTCGAAGACGAATGTGGTCGATGACGGGACCAGAACTAGGTTCATGGAGGAACTGAGGTTCGGGACTAGGTTTAGGGAGGAACTGAGGTCTTGGTGGTCAAGGATGTCATGCGGGACGTTCAGGCTAAGAGAATGGTGCACATGAAGAATGGTTAGTCACGTGAGAATGGCAGGAGGTCATTCGCGTGCAAAGTGTTAGTCACGTGAGTATGGCAGGTGGCCATACGCGTGCAAAGTGTTAGTCACGTGAGTATGGAAGGCTTACCATACGCGTGCAAGAGTTGTACTCGGCCAGGTTGGGCCAAGTAGAGTTGTGTTGGATACGGATTCCTTCTAGGGAAAAGGAATCGTATTCTGGTTTGGTCCTTTAAATAGGAGGGGTTGTCTCCTGTTGAAGGACACCAAGGAGAGCTGAGCGCATCAAGCTTTGAGCTTGGTTTTAGGGTTTGTACTCTTTTGATGAGAGTACTTTAGACAAAAGAAATAAAGATCAATTCTTTCAAGATTTTTGCGTGCTACAGTAACCACGTTGCTACAGTATTTTCTGTTTTGGTTCTTGTTTGCATGCTTGTTCTAGTTCTAGATTGGTTTTTGTTCTTCAAGTTTTATCTTGATTTGATCCATCAAAAACCTCTCTAGGGTATTGATCTAGTGTTTCTCAAAGTCTAGTTGATCAATCTTTTGTCGTTCTTGTTTAATCTTGAAGTTTTGATTAGATTGATTCTCGTCAAGTTCTGGATCAGCAATCTTCCGAAGCTCATAACTTTTGATCCGTAAGTCCGATCGAGCTGATTCTTTTTGGGTTCGATTCTTACTGGAATCTAGTTTCTTGTGTCCAAATGTCAGATCGATCCTACGGTTGGATCTCCGGGAATTCGCGTTTTACCAAACCACTGTTATTCTGTTTTTGTCGAAAACGAGGCAATTATTTGGTTCTGTTTTGGGGTGAACTTTTAATAGATCAAGAATTTGGTTTTAGCTTCCGCACAATCATTCACCCCCCCTCTGATTGCTATATTCGTATATTTCGATCCTACAGAATGTCATCGATGAACACTACCACAAACTCATCAAGATACGTGTGTAGCATACTGTTCATCGCCTCCATAAAGACAGCAGGAGCATTAGTTAGTCCAAAAGACATAACTTTAAATTCATAATGCCCATACCTAGTGGAGAAAGCAGTCTTCTCAATGTCCTGCTCCCTCACACGGATCTGATTGTACCTCGATCAAGATCAATCTTGGAGAACACCTTTGCTCCCTTGATTGGTCAAACAGATCCTCGATGCGAGGCAAAGGATACTTGTTCTTGACTGTCACTTGATTAAGAGCACGATAATCAATGCACATACGCCAACTTCCATCCTTCTTCGAGACGAAGAGGACAGGTGCTCCCCATGGCGAAACGCTACGCCGAATAAAGCCCTTGGCCAACAGATCCTCCAACTGCTTCTTCAACTCGTCTTGAAAAGGACGAGCCAAGCGGTATGGAGAGATAGAAATAGGTCGAGTGCCAGGAACAAGATCAATACGAAACTCCACATTCCTCACAGGAGGTAGACCAGGCAACTCGTCAGGGAACACATCAATGAACTCCTTCACTACAGGAATCTCCTCAATGGAAACTGAAGAAGATGGCTTTTCTGACAAAGCCATGAGGAAACCCAAATGCCTCAAACGGCGACCAGAAAACAGACTAGTCAAAGCAAAGATCGAGTGGAAGGTATACCACCCTGAAAGGTCAACTCTACCCCTAACGGGCCTCGCAAGGCAACCGTTTTCAGAAACAACAGATCTTGGCATGGTAATGCGATGCAGCCAGTCCCATGCCCAAAATGACATCAAAAGGAGCCAACTGGATCACCATAAGATTGGCAAAGAAAACCTCATCATCAATGGCAATGGTGCAACCGGGCAAACCAAAGAGCTAGCAATCAAATCCCCAGGAGAATCGACTAAAACGGACTCGAGAAATCCCGAACTCCCAACTTAGCTCTACTAGCAAACTCGACGACACAAAAGAATAGGATGCTCGGAATCAAACAGAACAAAGGCATCAACGGAATCCACGAGCAGTACCTAAACCACCTCTGGATGCCGGTGACTCGGCGGTCGGCAAAGCGTACACTCTGGTGGCGCCAGGACGTATGAGCCCGACTCGGTGATGCCCCATCAAGGCCGGGGCGGAGGAGGCAATCGAGGAGGAGCAGACGATCGCGGGCACCAAGACGCTGGCCGGTGGCGCCCACGCAAAGGGCGGCTGAGAAACAGGAGCAGCCATCATGTGCACCGATCCTCTGGAAGACGCTGCTGGAGTGAGAGGAGAAGGCACCGTCTCCCACTTGATGATGCTACTGGGATTCATCCGGCAGACTCGTCCCATGTGGCTGGGCTTGCCACAGTGGTTGCAACTCCCGGTCCAACCACACTCTGAAGCACGGTGCTCACCACCGCACTTGAAACACTTCATGCTCGCCAGGCACAGACGAACAACCGCTCGCGAAGAAGACGATCGGGCGGCCCCATCTTAGCCCCCGAGGAGGAGCCCTGTCCCCCTTGAACTTCTTGAAGGTGGGTCGAGAAGACCCACCTCCTCCACCAAAGGTCCTCTTCGGCCCCGGGGCCGTAGGAACCCTCGAACCGCCGGGTTTTGCTTATCCCGGAGAGCTCCAACTCGAGCTCCATGCCCTTCTCTGCTCCACCACGGAGCGAGAAGTCACGAGGACGATCGCCCCCATGACAACTCTGAACTCCTGGTTGAGGCCCCTACGGAACCTCCTCGCCTTCTCCTCGCTGCCGGCCGCCACGGCCGCAAGACGTAAGCGCACCACGCCGTTGAACTCCACCTCATACTGCTACCGACCTCTTTCCCTGGGAAAGAGTCGCCGAGTATGCTCCATCCTCTCAAGAAAAGACTCGGGTAGAACTTGGCTCTAAGCGAGCCACAAAGTCCTCCTGTGTGATCGGACCAAGATCGGGGCTCTAGCGGCGTAACCCCTTCCCACCAGATATCGCCTTGGCCTTTCACCTTAAAGGCCACAAAGCGAGCCCTCTGGACCGAGGTTAACTCTAGGACCTCAAACCGCCTCTCCATGTACTGCAGCCAATCATGGATCGGATCGGCGTGCCCGCTCCGGCCAAAAGTGTCAAGACGGAGGGACATCCACTCCCGAGACTCATCCTCGGCTCCGGCGCAGCGGGGCAACAATCGGGCCACTGCAGGGGAGGCACCACGCCAGGGGCTGCCCGCGAATCGATGGCGCAGCTCTGAATCTCCCTCGCAGAGCCTCGAACTAAATCATCATTGGCGGCGGGCACCCCGCCCGATCAGGTTGGAAGCTCCTCCCGAGCCGGCCCACGAGCATTGAGCGAAACGCTACCCTCAAAGAATGCACTCCTCAACTCCTCGGGAGCCTCGCCCTTGCCTCCACGCCACGGCGCCCACGGCCTCTACCCTCGGCATGGTCGCTTGCAGCACAACCATCCAAACACAAAAACATAAACACAACATCACACAACCAAGAACATAGATCAAACATCATCATAGACATATTCTTTATCACATAATCAAGCGCGATGCAATGATGAACCAAAACCCCATCCTACTGTGCAACCAAGTGTGTCAAATTTTATATTAGTTATACCACTTTTGCAAGTTTTAATGTTGCTATCCTACAACAAAGTTTTAGTTAGAACCTAAGCCATGTTTCTAAGTTATTCCACATCATATTTTAGTTGCAACTTAAGGTATGACACTAAAAATACATATTCCAAGGACCTACAAACCGCTTCGATACCAATCGTAACACCCCGGCATTTAATATGCCTGAATGCTACCAAACATAAGCTAAACAACATCTAAATACCACATTTAACATAAAATTCCAGCAAAGGCGCATAGGCTAAAAACCGAGATTTCGGCAGCACCTCCTTTGTTTTATCATGAATTTAAGGAGCAACAACAATATAGCATTATATGGCAATAAGGGAAACATCTAAAACAGCAATAAAAAGAGTCTTAACGACAATAAAAGACTAAGATTAAGCACTTAAAGTTTCAAGTGTCAAACGAACAATAAAACTCTCATTAACCAAGCTAAGCCTTAATTTAATGACCATCACACGCAATTTATTATCAAACTAAAAGAATTGACTTGGGGAAACATTAAGGTGAAGCAACGTGTGGGCGTGTGTCTATTCCCCTTTCCCGCATGCCGTTCTCATGGTACCTAAAACAATAAGAAAACACAAGCGTGAGTTCAAACTCAGCAAGCATATTGCAATGGACAACAAGAACAACAATATGGCAATAGCATCTCCCTTCATGTAAATCATCTTATTCATAAACACTTAACATTGTCATCATCAATATGTATGAGATGTAATGCAATGCTCATGTCTCCTTGGAAACTCATACCGGTATGGTTGAGTACACACCCGTCGGTGTGCACCCTCTCCCCCCTTCCATCCCGAAGATGGAGGGTGCCTACTCCTCGCTTCCACAACCCACGGTAGATGGAATCACGATGTAGGACTTACTCTATTGGCTCTCCAGATTAGTCATAACTTTCTCACCGACCTTCCCGGATTAGTTAATGACTTTCTCACCGCCCGGGCCATGTAACATGTCATGTATGCAAGCATGCCAACAATATATAAAACTCATATATTAACACATGGCAAGTGGACATATATCATGTAGACAATTCCATCTAATTTCAACATGCAACCTACAACTCGCTATCCATCACAACACACTTGCCTCAACCACGTGCAACGTATTGGCGGGAAGAAGAGGGCACTCCCGGGGTCACACCACCTGCACATAGGCATCACACACTCACAATCATGCCCGCAAAACAGTACACAAATCCCCATCTAACCCGACATTGCCCACTACTTGCAAACCTAAAAACAGAGGTTCTGTCCCGGCGGGACAGCAGCCTTGCAAAGGCCATAACTTGAGTTCTGGGACTCCAAATTGATTAAACGAGTACACCATCGCGAAGCTTAGGAAAGTTCCTACCTTTTTATAGTTATACGGAAAGACTGATTCGGACTCTAAAATTGTTTAATCTACAGATTACTACGATCTGTTCCAATCGCGTCACAGATTTTAACACGCTCGGTAAAACGGCCATAACTTTGAAATGGCTGATCGGATTTTAACGTGCTTTATGTCCACGGAAAGATAATTAAATTATCTACAACTTATTTTAAGTCCGTACGGACAGATTCGGATTATAAATCGATGAAAACTCGAACCCTAGGTCGACTGCTCATGCTGCCCGAAAACAAAAACGTGGCAACGTCTAGATCTAACCCAAAGAACTCCTACCCAGCACCACCAATTGATCTAAAAACTTCATAAACACCCTAAGAACAGTACCTAGATCAAACCCAAGGATCCCCATGATCATACCTTTGCCTAACGAACGAATCTCCAATAGATCTCCTCGCGGATCGCTCCTCGCTCCACGCTCCTCGCTCCAACAGATGGATCCACAAGGTGCAGAGGTGTGGAGACCACCCTAGGGCAGCAAGGGGGTGGAGGAGAGGTGGTGGAGAGGTGGGGAGCAATGGGGCAAAGGGGGAGGTGGAGGCGCACAAGAGGGAGAGAGGGTGGCGGCTAGGGCTTAGGAGGGGGAGGGAGAGGAGCGCACCAATGCTGCATGGGGCGCAAGGGGGCTGGGGGAAGCCCCTTTTACCAGCCCTCAACACAATCCTAGTCCGTTACGGAGACCTAATCCATCCCACCAAAGCCCACCAAGGCCCAAAACTCCCCCAGGAAGGCCCAAAACTCAAAACGGCCCTAAACGCCCTAAAAGCTATTAACCTCCATAACCTATAGTTTTAACCTTAATTCCACATCTCATACCGATTTTTGACCAAATCATGCACATTAATTAAGGTTACGACACTCCGTGGTGTCACACTCATTTTTATGAAAATTTAGAAATTTGAATCACTCGGATCGGAGTTAAAACGCAAAAGTTATAAGCGTTTGAAGTTTGAATCTATATTTGAAATCAATAAACCGAATTAATTAATTAATTTCTTTTTCGGAAAATAATTATTGCGTCATGGGTGACACGTGTCAGCTCCTCATTGGTCCACGTGGACTGGCCGACGCCGACTGGCCGACGCCAAAGATCGGCCGAACCCCACGATGACGTCACCATGACGTCATCATGCCACGTGGCACCACCCGGGTGCTGCCACGTGTCCCGGTCCATGGACCTGGTCTACGGGTCCGGCGGGTCTACGGTGCGCTCGGCGCACGCCACAGTCGCTGACATGCGGGCCCCGCATGTTAGTGGCGCGCTCACACGCGCACAGTGCGGCGGCTGGGCTACGTGGCACAATCTCGTGCGTTGGATCTAAATCCAACAGCTGAGATTGGATCTAGACACCGCAACGTGGATTTCGTTGCGGTGACGTGGGCTAACGTGGGCCGTTGGATCTTGATCCAACGGTCCAGAACTAATCTAGTTCATTACTGCTACAGCTACGTGGCGAGATCTAAACCGTTAGATCTAGATCTAACGGCTGCTAAGAGATCTAGCGTTCAAACAGTAAGGGGGTTACGTGGCCTCACCTCGTGCGTGCGATCGGGATTGAACGGCTGACGGAGCTCGCGGACGTTGATGGCGGTGCGGCGGGGCTGGTTCACCGGAGAGGAAGAAGGCGACACGGGGAACGGCGGTTGCGGGCTCCTTCGGCGAGGTGAAAGGTCTCCACGGGTACGCCTTGGCCTGACGGTCCCGAACCTGGGCTCAAACGCGGCGGCACGTCCTCAACGGCGGCGGCACGAGGCAAAAACCGCGGCGGCGTCTCCCGTAACTTCGACGAGCAATCACGGCCACGGCGCGGCGCTACAGGCGGCGGCTAGGGCAAAATGCGCGTGAGGTCAAGGCAATCCTCGGGGCATGTCCCGGGCATTAAATACCCTCGGCGTTCGCGCAAAAGGCGGAACCCTAGGCCCACACGGCGGCGGAGTCCGGCGGCGGTTCGGACGGGGAAGATGCACACTAGGTCGTACACGTGGCGCAACCAACGGCCACGATCGCGCGGACAGAACCGGATCCGGACCGGATACGGCTTGAACCGGTACGGGTTGATCCTGACCGTTGGATCTAAATCCAACGGCTGAGATCGGCTGGTCTCTAGGTTAGTGTGGTGCGGTGCACGTGGGCTTCGTGGATCATTGTGGGCCGTTGGATCCTGATCCAATGGTCCACGGCTTAGGGCTCGGCGAACCGGGTCCGGCTCGGACGCGGCGCGGTTTGGGTTCGAGTCGGACTCGAACTCGAGTCCGACTTGGGCTCGGTCGCATGAACAGTGCAAGCCCGGTTTCGATTTTTCCAGCGATTAAATATTCCAATAATTCCCAAAAATTCATTTAATTCATTAAAAATAGGAAAACACTCAGAAAAATTCCAAAAAAATTCTAGAAAATATTTTGGAACATTTTGGACTCAATTAAAATATTTCCAACAAAATTTTATTTGAAAATTAAAATTTTTTTAATTATTTGAAAAGGGAATAAATTCAAATGTATTCCAAATAAATCCCAGAAAATTCCAAAAATTCACAGAAGTGCCAAATCTTATTTAAATACATGAAAAGAAAAAAATTGGGGTGTTACAGCTGGGCGCCTCCACCCCCTTCCCCCTAGCCCCCTCCCTCTGTAACACCCCGATATTTAATATGCCCGAATGCTACCAAACATAGGCTAAACAACACCTAAATACCATGAATTAAGCTAAATTACAGTAAAGGAACAAATGCTAATACCAAAAATTTCGGCAGCATCTCCTTTGTTTTTCCATGATTCGGAGCAACAACAAAACATCACAAGTTATATCATAATGGAAAGCATCTAAAACAGCAATAACATGTGACATAGCAACAATATAAGTCTAGGATAAAGCCTTCAACCTTTTCATGAGCTAAACGAATCAAATAGCAAGACCGAGCACACAGTTAAGCAATTCTCCAAGTTTCATGGCAAAACTTTCATTATCATGACTCCAAGTGGTAACACCATCTAATTTGTGTGGAGCTACGTGTAGATGTGTAGCTAACCCCTTTTTCGCGCATGCCGGTTTCATGGTACCTAAGAAAAACAACATAAACACAAGCGTGAGTTCATCACTCAGCAAGTATATTGCAATGGAACAAGAAAACACATTCCAATACCTTCATCACCACTTTTCACACACAACATCATACACATCTCATATTCACAGTGTAAGCATATCATTGATATCATCATAAATCATCCTCATATAACCACCTCATATAATGCAATGCAATGTAATGCAATGCGATGCACATATCTCCTGGAAACTCATACCGGTATGGTTGAGTACACACCCGTCGGTGTGCACCATCTCCCCCCTTCCATCCCGAAGATGGAGGGTGCCTACTCCTCGCTTCCGTTCATCGCGGTGAATGGAATCACGATGTAGGACTTACTCATTGGCTCTCCGGATTAGTCATAACTTTCTCACCGACCTTCCCGGACTAGTTATGACTTTCTCACCACCCGGGCCATGTAACATGCCATGTATGCATTTATGCCAACATCATATTTAACTTGCACATTAACACATGGCATCATCACATAATAAACATACTCATCATATCAATGGCAAACATTAAAGCATGGCATGTGAACATATCATATATTCAAACTTCAATCTCAATCAATCAAACAACCTACAATCGCTATCCATTACAATACACTTGCCTCAACCACGGGCGACAGATTGGCGAGAAGTAGAAGGCACCCCCGGTGTCACACCACCTGCACATAGGTACCACACACTCACAATCATGCCCACAAAACAGTACGCAAACCCTCATCTACCCCGACATTGCCAACTACTCGTAATAACCAAAAACAGAGGTTCTGTCCCGTCGGGACAGCAGCCTTCCAAAAGGCATAACTTGAGTTCTAAGACTCCGAATCAATTAAACGAGTAAATTCTTGTGTAGATTAGGTAATTTCCCAACTTTTTCTAGGTATATGGAAAGACTGATTCGGACTCTAAAGTTGTTTAATCTACAAAATACCGTGATCTGTTCCAATCACGTCACAGATTTTAATACGCTCGGTAAAACAGCCATAACTTTCAAATGGCTGGGCGGAATTTAACTTTCTTTATATCCACGGAAAGATAATGAAATTATCTACAACTTCTTCAACATCCATACGGACAGATTCGGAATCTAAATTGACGAAAACTCAAACCGTAGGTCGACTGCTCATGCTGTCCCAGAACAGAAACGTGGCAACATCTAGATCTAATCCAATCTACTCAAGTCCAGCACCACCAATTGATCTAAAATCATGATAAACACCATTATAACAGTACCTAGCCCAACCCCAAGGGTTCCCATGGTCATACCTTCGCCCGACGACCGAAATCCCAATGAAACTCCTCCCGGATCGCTCCTCGCTCCTCGCTCCAATGGATGGATCCACGAGGTGCAGGGGTGGGGAGGCCACCCTAGGGCAGCAAGGGGGTGGTGGAGAGGTGGTGGAGAGGTGGGGAGCAAAGGGGAGCAATGGGGGAGGTGGAGGCGCATGCAAGGGAGAGGGGAAGGTGGGGGTGGCGGCTAGGGCAAGGAGGGAGAGGTGGGGGCGCCCAAGGGCAGGGTGTGCGGCGCAAGGGGGCAGGGGGGAGGCCTTTTAATAGCCCCCCACACCTGTTCCTAATCCTAAATGGATTCCCACTCCATCCCACTAAAGCCCACAACCCCCTCTTTTAGGCCCAATCTCCCCCGGGAAGGCCCAAAACCCCGGAAACGCTATTAACCTCCATACCCTATGGTTTTAACCTTAATTCCACATCTCATAATATTTTTGACCTCATCATGCACCATTTATAAGGTTCCGACACTCCGTGGTGACACAACACTTCAAAAGGCCCAAAAACGCGAGTAAACCTCAAGCCGTAAGGTTTTATTCTCTAATTTCACATTTTATAATGTCACACCATACCGTAGTGTCACACCCTCATTTTCCCCTCCCTCTAGCCGCCACCCCTCCCATCCCCTCTCCTTCTCCACCCGTGCGCCCTCCCCTAGGCCGTGCGCCTCCTCCTTCCACCCCTCGCTAGCCCTAGCCAGGGGTCTTCCTCCCCCATAGCTGCGCTCTCTTCGATGGGAAGCCTTGCAACCGAGAAGATCCAGCGATTGGAGGGAGATTGGGGAATTCGAGAGGGAGTTCGTCATTCGTTTGGTTCTTCAAGGGAGGTAAGTGATTTTAGATTCTTTTGTAGGGTTATGGTGTTGGTTAGATGGGAGAGTTCATGCTTAAAATTAGTGTTTAGGTGCTATTCCTAATTGCGTTTGAGGAGCTTGTAGATCTGTCCCTCGTTCTGTCCTTGGGCATATTTGAACCCCGACTTAGGGCTTGAGTTTTGGGAATTTTAGATGCATTTTATGGTTAGCCGGCTGTAACTAAAGTTGCAGGTAATCGAAATACCTTTAATTGGGCACTGAAAACGCTAAGTTTTGTTCAGCCGTTTAAAAGTTATGATCAATTTACCGAGCGCTGTCCAATCTGTGATGTGATTGGGACAGATTGTGTTCAACTGTAGATTAGAGGATTTTAGAGGCCGAATCAGTTTTCGCGTATACGTAAAAAAATGTGGGAAATTTCCTAAGGTTCGAGAAAATGTACTCGTTTACCTGATTTGGAGTTTTATATCTCAAGTTATGCTTGTTGGATGCCTTTTGTCCCGTTGGACAGATTCTCTGTTTTTCGGGTTTTAGGAGTGGGTTGTGAAGTCGATGTAGCCGATAGTTCTTTTGTTTTTTTGTGGGCATGTTGTTGAGTGTATTATACCTATGTGCAGGTGGTGTGACCCCGGAAGTGCCGTCAACATCTTGCCACTCCGTCTCGCGAGGTTGAAGGCAAGTGTGTTGTAGTGGTTGTGGCTTGGGTGGCCATATTACTTTGTTATGCATAGCTTATCCATGTGCTAGATTAAGTTACCATGTTTGATACTTGCATGTGATATGATGAATATATCTTTTGTTAAAAGGCTATGCAATTGTGAAATCGAGTTTATATGCAAGTTATTCATGTTTATGGCATATATGCATGCATAAAGGAAGAGGCGACCCATTCTGATGCGGGCCTCTGTGTTCACACGTAGTGAACACGAAAGACCTACCTCGTAGTCCCATCCACAGTGGTGAATGGGAGTGGGTCAGTAAGAGTAGGCACCCTCCACGGGGTGGAAGGGAAAGAGGGTGCACATCGATGGGTGTGCACTCGGCAATACCGGTATGTGCTAAGCAAAGAGGCATGATGCATTGCATTGCATAAATGAGAATGTGATTGAGGAAGTCTTCATGGATTGTTTTCCATGGTTGGTGGTCGGTATGTCGTTTGTATGTGAATTGTTATTGTTTTGTACCATTGCAATACACTTTGCCGAGTGATGAACTCACGCTTGTTGTTTAATGTTTTTTTTAGGTACCTTGAATCTGGCATGTGGGAAAGGGAGCTAGATACACGTATTCACATAGCGATACTGTAACACCCCGGCATCTAGTATGCCCTGGATGTCACCAAACATGATAGACACAACATCTAAATGGCACAAATAAAGGTAAATTACAGCAAAGGTGCAAATACTAAAACCGAAAATTTCGGCAGCATCTCCATTGTTTTTCCATGATTTGAAGCAACAACAATAATATGGCAATGTATAGCATAATATGATACATCTAAAACAGCAATAATAATTGATATGGCAACATCTTACGTATAAAAATAATGAATCCAACCACTCCAAAATTATAACGAAGCAAGATGAACTTAAGCACACAATCAAGCCATACTACAAGTTTCATGGCACTAATCTTATTATTATGTCTCCAAATGGTAAAAACTGTATATATGTGAGGAGCTACGTGTAGAAGTGTAGCTAAACCCCTTTCCCGCATGCCGGTTTCATGGTACCTAAAAACAACATAAGACACAAGCGTGAGTTCATCACTCAGCAAGTATATTGCAATGGAACAAAACGAATAGTTCAATGCTAATATCTCTATATATCATGCTTAACATCATAACCATATTCAAAACTCATTGTACACATCTCATTATCATCATCATGTATGCAATGCAATGCACATGTCTCCTTGAAGCACATGCCGGTATTCCGAGTGCACACCCGTCGGCGTGCACCCTCTTTCCCCTTCCATCCCGTAGATGGAGGGTGCCTACTCCTCACTTCCATTCACAATCGTGGATGAAATCACGAGGTAGGTCTTATTCAATGGCGCTCCGGATTAGTCATAACTTTCTCACCGACCTTACCGGACTAGTTATGACTTTCTCACCGACCTGGCAAGTTCTCACGCCATGTATGCAAATATGTCATAAACATAAACAGCTTGCACATAAACTCAACTAATCATTGCGTAGCCTCATAATAAACCATTTTCATTATGTCGCAAGCAAGAGTCAATCATGGCATCATATCATAAAACATGTGTAAACCATCTCATTATCAAACATTACGGCTCTCTAAGCCGCAACCACTACAATATACTTGCCTTCAACCGCGGGCGACGGATTGGCGAGAGGATGAGGGCACTCCCAGGGTCACACCACCTGCACATAGGTACTACATACTCAAAACGTGCCCTCAAAACAGTACAAGAACGATCCCCTACCCCGACTTCGCAAACAACCCCTAAAACCCGAAAACAGAGAATCTGTCCCTATAGGACAGCGGGCTTCCAACTAGCATAACTTGAGTTCTAGGACTCCAAATTAAGTAGAAGAGTACAGTTTCTCATAGATTAGGAAATTTCCTAGCTTTTTCTAAGTATTGGTAAAAACTGATTCGGCCTCTAAAATTGATTAATCTACAGATCAACACGATCTGTCCCAATCACGTCATAGTTTTGAACACGTTCGGTAAAACAGCCATAACTTTCAAACGGCTGATCGGAATTATGAGTTCTTTGTGTTCACTGAAAGATATTGAAATTATTTACAACTTTATCAACAGGCGTCCGACCAAATTCTGACTCTAAAAACCCATAAACCGCGACCGAAGGCGACTGTCCGAAATTGGCCAAGGCTACAGCGCGAAACAGATCTACTAAACGAATCTATACCTCTAATTCCAGAACCTAAACATGAATTCTAGGACTAATTTACCCTTCTTAACCAGCACCACAACCCTACAAAGAGATTGCAAACACTTACCACCTTCGAAGAACCACTCGAACGTCGAATTCTTCTCCTCCCGGTCCCCCGATCTCCTTCCTCGCGCCAAAACCGCCGGATCCCCTCATCGCAGAGCTTCCCAATGGTGAGGGCAATGGATTGGAGGGGTGTGGCAGTAAGGGGTGGGGATGGATCCCTCCTAGGGCCGGCTAGGGGAGGTAGGGAGGTGGAGGAGCAAGGGGGAGAGGTGGAGGCGCAATGGGGGGCTAGGGGTGGCGGCTAGGGTTGAGAGGGAGTGGGGGCGCACCAAGGGTGGGCTGGTGCATTAGGGGAGGTTTTGGCAGAATTCCTTCCCCCATGGGCCCAAAAACACCCCCACCAACGGCCCACTTCATCCCCCCAAGGCCCAAAATAGCTCCCGCTAGGCCCAAACTCCCTCGGAGGCCCAAATTCTCCCCCGGAAAGGCCCAAACTCACGAAAAAGGCCCAAAAACATGATATCAAAGTCATACCTTAATGTCGACATCGAAAACAACTCACACCGTCATTCCGTAGTGTCACGGATACACACATAAACAATTCATGCCCCTTTCTGAGATGTGTTGTTTACGTTATGATTTTAGTGCCTCGTTAGTTGTTTTGAATAATTGTTCATTCCTTATTGGATTATGTGATGGTTAGATTATGTATTGGACTTGGAATGCTGCTGAAATCCTTGTCGTTATGTTATTGTTGTCTCCCATTATGCTAATATATTATGCGATTATTGTTGATGCTTAAAACCATAGAAAAACAGAGTTTATGCTGCCGAGATTTTCGTTTAAATCATTAGTGTAGCTGCTGTAATTTACTCTTAAAGATGTTATTTGGTTGTTGTTTTTATCCTTTGTGGTGACATTCTGGGTACACTAGGTGCCGAGGTGTTACAGGAAGTCTATTACATAATCTTACATAACAAAAGTAAGGCAACAGTAGAAAATTATCATCTTGTTGTATGTCAGCTAACCCATTACTCCATAGGTAACAGATAAGGTAAAAACTAAGAAATAATCATCACCATTAAACTCGTAATCTACGTTAGCGTAAACGTCTTCGGGGATATCTGTTTCTTCACCTAAAAACAATAGTAATGCAAGTTGAGTACAAAAGTATTTACAAGACCTTTACAAAGCCTAAATATATGCAAGCTGAACCAAATGAAAGGTTGTTTCGGTTATTTTGCATAAAGCTGAAATTTGAATAATAAATACAGAATACTAAATTGAAAGCGTAAATGAAATTAAAAACAATTTGATGAGTAATTAAAATAACAAGTAGTAAATAATAGAAATGTAATAAATTACTCATAGCCCTTCGTGAGTAAACTCATAGTCCTTTATGAGGAATAAAATGTTCAACACTGTTATGACAACAATTAAATCAACATAAATAAGAATAATAAGAATGTTCACTTATAAATCATATATCCTAATTTTATTAAAATGGAAAGCATCTAACTATGTGACCACTTTACCAAATGCTTATGACTGCGGGCGCTGCTAATCGATTAGTTTTACATTCTATAGAGGTGTACTGCTTTACCCATAAGGAATGATCATCTCTTTTTGCAAAGCTTAATTAACACACTTCCTTTGGTGTGCTGGAAAGAGATCATACATAACTGTTACATTATTTAAACCTAGCTCTTCACCAGTCCGGTGACGTCAAACCCTTGCTATGGTAAAAACAAACAATCACATCAATTATAAATCTTTTTTAGCTCAATAAACAACAATTGTTTCTCCCCATAGCCAGGTGTACACCGTTGCACTGGTATGCATTTACCCATAAGTCACATGTGGTAGCCCCTAATAAGCAAATCTGACCGGAATTACTGGTTGTGCTACTTCAACCTTCCAATGTGCCAAGCTAGTTTTAAATAACTTAATAGGTTAAGGCTGTCCCATACTAGCCCTCATGGTTGTACGCTTGTCTTGGCATGAAAACAATACATTAGTTCAATCCTTAATTTGACTTGGGCGATAAAACTCCTCATATCTATTTACATGTTAAAGCTTGTACAACCGGCTATTGATAATAATTACCCATGTCGAAACAATAGTTTTATTTTCATTTTTATTAAAATATCAGTATCCTTTACTGCCATAATCAATCTTTACAAAGTTCATAAAGAAATGTGGGTGTGGGTTTATCTGGCACCACTATTCTTCTAAAGTAGTGCTAAGCATATGCAAATACTTGAAACAAGTATATCCAATCTAAAATTTTTTATTCATCCACTTGGGTTGTCAAGGATCACAATCCACTATTGATTAAGGAAATCCATCACTGCAGGTTTATAACTACCAGTAAACCCAAAATAGGTATTCTTATAAAACATAAAGCATGCATGCAAATTCTTTAATCAAGATTTTAAGTAATTATGAAAACTAGGATCAATATGATCAAGGGGTTGCTTGCCATGCTCTTCTTTGACAATCTCTGTATTGAATTCGTCGACAGTAGCGTTTGCGACATCAGCGTCTACACGTCATCGAATAAGAACAAACCAAAATACCAACTTTTAATAGTGGCAAAAAGAAGTCAAATGTAAAATCAAATAAAATCAATACACAAAACAAGCAGGGTTGTGGTTAGGGTTTTTTGATTTTATGTGACAGTGTTAGGTTCACGTTGCGGTAGCTTGGGGTTACACAACATAAGATACTGATTCTTTATGAATTATTTTATTTTAGTTAATGAATTCAATAAACTAAGATTCTAAACTTTATTAAGATTAAATTCAAATTCAAGAGGCCAAAATTGCTTGTACTAATATAAATTAGTACATAAAGTAACAGGTTTGGGGAGCAATTTAAATGTAGCATAGTACACCCTAAATATTATGTCAAAATCATATTCTCTACTATTTAACTAACACAAAAAAAAACTTGTTTCATTTGAACAAGTTATGCTGTTTTAAACATTTTATGCATTAAGTTCAACCCTAACAGAAAATGATACAAACTAATTAAAATTTTAAATTTCTTTTCATATTTATAAATATTATGAAATAAGGATTCTAATGAAACTAGTTTTATTCAATTTGGATTTGAATTGCACAAATTCTATGTTGGGCTAATTTCAAACCTACAATTCAAATTTAAATTCTGTTTTAAACTACTAAACAAACTTCAAATATTTTTGTATATTCTGAAACTACAGAATTTAACAATAATTTAGGAACTTGTTTAATTGAATTTGGATTTACAATTTAGGATTTATTAGGGTCTGAATCTACTCGGCTTTATTAAATTGAAGAAATTGCAAAATACATTTTCTCGAAGGGAAAGCGTATTTTGCTTCTTTGTGCACTTCCATTTGAACTCGGCTGTAGCCACTGACACAAGGGGACCATCGGCCAGTGTCACACTCTTCGCGTACGTGCAGACAAGGTGACTGACTAGTGGGGCCGATTGGCTAGAGAACGCATGAGCGTGAGTGGCTGACAAATGCGGTCTACCAGTCGCTGTCACCGGACAGGGGAAGGACGATTCGGCCTCGCCGGTGGTGAGTTTCGGCTAGAGGTTGGCGATCGGGGGTCGACGAGAACCAGCATCATCTTGCGAACCTAGGGAAGGCATTAGTTGGGGTTAATAGTGATCGAAAAAGTTCTCGCGGCGGCGGCCGATGGTTGGTCATGGCCAAAATCGTTGCAATGGTAAACCAAAGAGTACTAGTATCAATCAGAGAGAGATTAAGCACCTACGAGGCCTAAGGATGGGTATGCAACATCTCACCGAGGGGTTGAAGTTTTGGAGTGAGATCTCAGCAGGTCGCTGGAATCGGAGAAGAAGAATGTAGCGGTGGGGGTGCTACAAGGGTTGAAATCTAAAATTAGTTGGGGCATTTTGTTTGTGGAGTGGGTGTGACATCAAAGGATGTGACAATAGAGAATGTGACATTTCGGTATGAAGTATGTTGAGTTTTTGGGCTTTTTTGGGCTTTTGGGCCGTCTTGGGCCGTTTGTGGGGATATGTGGGCCTTGAGGGGGGGATTTTTCCTTCAAAAACAGCAAACCCTACCTCCTTTGGGCTACCTCTCCGATTAACAATAGCATGTCTTAAATATATGAAAGTGTAAAATAACATTTAAATATATGAAAATCAAAAGTTGGGGTGTTACAATATGTCACCCAAATTGGCTACACAGCCGATTAACAATAGCATGTCTTACAACCACGAAGTATAAAAAGCATTACAAAAATTGGTCAAGCAGTCGAGGTGCAGTACATCACAAAGTGCTTAAAACATCAGCAGAACAAATTACAGCCCAGACCCGGGCAAGTGAGTGCCGCAGCCGCCCTCCTGATGGTCTCTTGGATGCTATCTATCAGTTGCTGATCGGCTACCGCGTTGCCAGGAATGGTGACCGCCTTGGTCGATTACAGCTTGACCCTCGCAACTACCTCGCCGATCTGCTGTTTCTTGTCCACCAACGAAGAGGTCGACTCAGTAGATTGCATCTGACACTTGGCGAGCTGTTCGGTAATCAAGGCCAGCTGTTCCTCAAGTTTCTTCTTGGCCGATTCCAATTCGTGGACTTTGCTCTTCACCAGCTTGAGAGCAGCGGCACCCTGATTAAACTCCTTCTTCTTCAACTTGGCATCGGCCACCCGTTCGTCCAGGAGTT
The DNA here is from genome assembly GCA_036346355.1 of Rhipidocladum racemiflorum. NCBI lineage: Eukaryota > Viridiplantae > Streptophyta > Magnoliopsida > Poales > Poaceae > Rhipidocladum > Rhipidocladum racemiflorum. The sequence goes on from CM070583.1 coordinate 57,938,213, forward strand.
TTTGATCGGCTTGATGTGCTTCTCTCTGGACGATCCTGGACTTCGCGGCCTCCACCTCCTCCCTTCGATCGTCTAAATGACAAATGTCCAAGAGTGCCTTCATGACCTCGGAAGGGAGATCGGCTTCAACAACGGACATAGCGGTCCTCAATGGCTGGGTATCGGCCAAGAGCTGGGCTTCCGGTTGCATCACTTCATGAAAAATATGGTTTAGTCTCTCCTGCATGCCTGGCGTAGAAGTCACGGCAGTCGATGCACCGACCGAAGCACCGATGATTCTGCGGATATCGGTCGGATAATCATCCGTAGCCATTATCTCAGGATCACACAGCTCATCTAGCGTGAAGCCTAGGAGATCGGCTGGATCAGTTGACGGAGTTGGAGAAGCAGGCGCAGTGGTTGTCGGAGGTGGCACTATGGGGAGTGTCGGAGACAACGATGGTGAGATAGCCGATGATGTACCTTGGATCCCGACCACCTGAACCGACGGCGATGGCTGATTCAAGGTGCACAAGTTAGTGCTATGTTCGGAGTTAAAAGGAAAAAGAGAACAAAGATATAGACTTTACCTCAGTAGTCGACCGACCCGAAGAACTCTCAGTGTTGTGCTCCACGGGCTTCGGGGACCTCCGGGCTGCGGACATGGTTTTTGTTTTTTCTGGAGACCATGGTCGGCTAGAATGAATATAGGCAAAAATAATAATAAAAAAGGGGGAAAGCCGATAATCTTTGGGCTTACTCACGAGGCATTGTTTTCGGGCCAAGACCGATAGAGATGGGCTTTGGACACCCAGAGTACCCGGCAAGTAACCTGTAAGGCCCATTGCTTGGCCCGATCTCTTCCGACGGCCACTGCCAGATGGAGCTGTGGAATTAGCCACGGTCTTGCCGGCGTCCCTTGCGGTCTAAATTCAAATAAAAGTTTAGTCAAAACCAAATCGTAGATAAAAACATTCAGAAAAAGGCATACTGTGAAGTCCAATACCTCTACAGCTACTGAGGAATCGGTATAACCTGAACTCTCGCTGGAAATGGTGGTAGGAGTTACCGTCAGCTCATGAAAATCAGGCAAAAATAAGGAGATGATAGCCGACGGAGTCCTGTCCAACAAAAGGGCCTCAACCACGGAGGATCACCACTGCGAGAATGGGCTCGACCGACAAGAGTTGAGGAAGAAATGTGGCAATGTAGGGATTTGGAGATCGTCGGCTACTTCGAGCACAATTTCCGCAGCGGTTTTATTAGTCACCCGCGATCTGGGTTCAAGGCGATTGAGCAAGGGGAAGCAAGGGATGGCTTGTCTGAAGCCCAATTGTCGGGCATAGATGGAAGGGTGGTAGAATTCATATGATCGCTGAAATGTACGGTTCCTGGTATTTAAGCTGACATGGATTACACTGGGAGAAATGTACGGTTCTAAGACTCCGAATCAATTAAACGAGTACATCCTCGCGTAGCTTAAGAAATTTCCTAACTTTTTCTAAGTATATGGAAAGACTGATTCGGATTCTAAAGTGATTTAATCTACAGAATACCGTGATCTGTTCCAATCACGTCACAATTTTTAATACGTTTGGTAAAACGAGCATAACGTTCAAACGGCTGGGCGGAATTGGACTTTCTTTATACCCACTGAAAGGTATTGAAATTACCTACAACTTCTTCAACAGGCGGCCGACCAAATTCCGAATCTAAATTGGCGAAAACCCAAACCTTAGGTCGACTGCTCATGTTGCCCGAAACAGAGAGCGTGGCATACTCTAGATTTCATCTAATCTACCCAATTACAGCACAACCAATTGATCTAAAAACATGATATTAACCCTTAGAACAGAACCTAGACCAACCCCAAGGATCCCCGTGGCCATACCTTCGCCCGACGAACGAAAACCCAACGGATCTCCTCCCGGTTCGCGCGATCTCCTTCCTCGCTCCAAATCCACTGGATCTCCTCGTCGCGGAGCGCTCCAATGGATGGATCTTCGGGTTGGTGAGGTGGAGAACTCCCCTAGGGGCAGCAAGGGAGGTGGAGAGGTGGTGGATGGGGAGGTGGCGCAATGGGGAGAGGAGAGGCGCATGGGGGTGGCGGCTAGGAGGTGGAAGGGAGGGGAAACCCTAAGGCTAGGGGGGTGGCGCCCAAGAGGGCTAGGGGGGCGCACAAGGCAGCCCAACCTGGTCCCTCCCTCCCTCATGGGCCCAAACTCCCTCCCACCGAGGCCCACGATTCATCCCCTTAGGCCCAAACTCCCCCAGAGAGGCCCAAACTCCCGAAATCGGCCCAAAACTGCGATTAAACTCCATAACGTAAAGTTTTTAACCTCCGAATTCATATTTTATAAAGTTTTGACATCCCGTAGTATCACATTCTTCCCCCCTTCAACAGGATTCAACCTCGAATCCTAGACATGCCACTACGCCAAACCAACAACACACAGAGATCTAATCTTCACGGTTCAAACCTGAAGAAAAGAGCTTTGGGTAAAGCTCGCCCCTGCGAGACTTCAACTCCCAGGTCGCTTCTCTAAGAAAATCACTGGAATTTACACTGATCGAGACTCGATGACAGGACGCCTAGGTTCGAAGACCAACGGCTCTAATGATAACTCGCAATCAAAACTTGCGAGAACTTTACTCAACATTGAAACACAAAGTACTCATGCATGGTCTCAGCACGACCCCAAGCGATAAGATAAATGCTCAAACAACCCACAAAAGAAAACGGTCTCATACTCCTCGTTTTATGCATTCCTTGGCACTGAAGTGCCCGATCCCTTTAACTAATGCTACTCTCCAGAAGAACACGGTACCAACCTCCCTTCTGTGGTTCCTTGTACTCAAGACGACGCGAAATAGGAGAGACACAACGCTCTAAGATTACCACCAGAAGGAACAACCTACTTTATATCCAGGATCCTTAAGACTCGCGCAACAGAAACGACCGAACGTTCCTCTGCGGTTGACACAACTCTCTCTTTGCCCAACGACAAAAAGATCCAATACACTTCAAGAGGAAAAGCGATTACTAGCAACCACCAAGTGGTCCACTAATAATTTAATCAACCCTACCGAGGAACACCTCAACGACACAATTCTCCAAGAAGGTTTGCATTGAGTCATACACAACCTTCCGCTCAAAGGACCACGATAAAGAGTACAATCATTGAGTGAGCTCAACCATAAACATGAACCCAATTGGTCCACATACAACAACATAAACCCCAAAGTGCTAAAACCACTTTGGAAAGGATCCGGGCAACATCCAAAGAGCACACATTTTATTTTTCTAAACCAAATCGCAAAGAAAACTCAAACCTCTAACACCACAGCCAAAATACCACAACTTATTCATTCTTTCCTTTCATACTAAGAAGAAATGGAAATCTCGATACATGACGAGAATGCACACTTTTCAAGAGCACTCCGGATTAGTCATATATCCATATATGAATTTCTCACCGACCTGGCTCATCGACTCCTTTATGATTAATTATGCATAAACAATGTCTCGTTTTCCTTTTCACCATTCATTCATCATGTAACAACGGTACCGAATAGTCATTCACCAAACGACTTCTTCCTCGGTATCAAATAATGGAAACACAATTAACATCGAAGGTTGCGGAAATTCATATAGACTATGACGGCAGCATAGTTGACAGTAAAACACCACGTCACATCACATCCCACATCAATAGAAAACTGAACTTTTCATCCAAATTCAACATTTTGGAAGAGAACATCAAAATTTCAAGTCGAGCATCTGCTCCCACAACCGTCACAAATTTTCTCAAGGAGAGGGGAAACTCATTTCCAAAAGGGAACACCTCACTAACAAAAGCACTTTATAAAACATTCATAAAATCCACCTTTTTGAAGCACTCGCAAACATCACACACATTATGCAAATAAATCCAACTCCAGTCAAAAAGAGTTACAAATTAAATCTCAAGAGTTTCCAACACAACCCACTATGTCCATCTGCTTCCGTTAAAATTTATTCCAAAGATAATTCAGGGTGAACGCGAAGGAGCGCGATCCACTCAAAAAAAACTTTTGGGTGTAAATCCATACTCATAGCATAAACTGCACAAATTAGCCAACAACACAGATTGGCACCAATTTCTACGAGTTTTAGGGAAAATCTGAAACTCAACATAAAGAACACCTCGACCGAAAACATTTAACCAAAATGGCAAACAACCACACCAGTTCAAAAGGTTTTAAACACCAGCTCAGCATGAACCCCACCATAACTTGTATTCCACTACACTTACCATTTAAGCATTCAATAATCACTATTTACTCATCAAGAGAGTCCAACCGGATTTAACAAAATTTACATAACAATTTCTTTCTCTAGTCACCATTCCCAACACTTTTAATTAAGGTTTTAAGATGCTTATCACAATGGCAACCAACCAAGACTACATTGACATGATCCCCACGGATCACCAAATCATATAACAATGTATTCTATATTTCGAACATAGTACTTCAACAGCTACTTGAGCATGGTCAACCTATCAATTTTATACTATCCATACGTCAAAATCTTGACAATTGAAACTTGTTCAATCAATAAAATGACTTCAACAAATAAGTAATATCTCTACAAGATAAAATTCGTAAATAGGATTCTAAGATATGCATTCATTAAGGTTAAAATCTTGCATCATGATTATTATCCATTGTTCATCCCATCACAACATGTACTCGACATAATACCACAGTTTTACACCTTTCTTCTATTGGATCAATGGTTTCCAACAATTAACAACACTACCAAGGCATCAATATCAACAAATGGGCATAATCATCAACCAACAACATTACTTTTAGCTACCCTATACATAGGTGATAACAAAATTACCACCACACAACATACTCCAACTATTTAAAATAGATTGAATACTAGCATTAACACTGCCCTTAACAACATTATTAACAATAAGTCTTATGTCTTCTCAATTGATATCAATACTAGCATTGTAGAGACACAACTGCATACTTCCAAATATACTAGTAGTTTGCAACAACGTAAATAGCAACTCTAATCAACTTCAAATTAAAGTCACTAGTCAACACGATTAAATTTCTCTATTAATCCATTAGATTAGAACATCTTTAAACAACCAGCAAAGTTTCTTTAACAATAACAGCAGTCTACATCATCTTAATGTTTTAACTATGCATCAGGGTTTAAAACTTTAAACATAATCGGGGGTCATAAGCACTTTTAAAGCAAAGCAACCGATTCTAAGCATGTACATTAAACCATTTAATCATTCTCGCTACAGAGTAAACTACAACACTAGTAGTCTATTAATTCTCCAGCTAGAGATGACAATCACATTGAATTGATTCAACTCAAAATTTAACTTAGCAACACGTCATTCCATAAACCACATTGTTACCTACTACATAGCCCGGACATAAACTTTTCTAAACACCTTCATGGGGCACGAACTCTTGACAAACAGGGTGTAACTCAACTTTTAAAGATAACCACAACTCAAGAACCAGAACGAACACCGATAGAAAATTTCTCCTTTCCAAGCAAGGAAGAAAAACAAAACTCCAACAGAAATGCAGGAGAGCTCAACTCTCAAATTCCCAAATTTGCCCACAAAACTCTTCAAGAAATCTAAAGATCTATACTTCCAAGAAGGAAGAAGGATGCACCAGAGAAAATCAAATGTTCATTAAATCTTTTCCGATAAAAGATTCAAACTTAGCTCCACCAACTCAAGGCCTGCACAAGGGGGAAACTCCAACACTTTTTCTTAGATAGGGAGAACAACAACCACAAAAGTTTCCTCCTCAAGACAGCCCGTAATGACCAACAAAACCGGTGTTAAAGCAAAAATAGCGACCAACAGATGCGCAACACAAAACCTTTCTTCTACGTCTTCAACCAAGGAAGACAAAACCACAAATCGCCTACGAAACAATCCGCGATAAATCAAATACCAAACACTTTTCTTTTGATTTCGATCGACTAAAACAAAGAAAACCAACCAAACTGACCGTCAGAATGGTAAAGAACATCCATAGGAATCCACCACCAATCTCTTCTATTTGACTCCAGTCAACTACCCGACCTACGACAGAAAAGGTGAGCACTCTTCTCCTACAGGGGTTAATAATTCTTCGGTGATGGCGTTAACAGGCCACACCGTCAAATCACACCCTTACTATGAACAAAAAGAGGTGACCGAAACCCTTTGGCACCACAACCCCACTCTATCACAACAACAAGAACAATTCAATCATTTATCTCAATTGACATAGCAACATGCATTATCAAATGAAGCATTCAACATCAAAGCTTAAATACAACATTTAAGCGTAAAGAAACGATACCCATACCCTTTTCCTACTGTGCATCCGTGTGTGTCAAATTTTAGATTAGTTATACCACTTTTGCAAGTTTTAATGTTGCTATCCTATGACAAAATTTTAGTTAAAACCTAAGCCATGTTTCTAAGTTATTCCACATCACATTTTAGTTGTACCCTATAGCATGACATTAAAAATACACATTCCAGGGACCTACAGCCCACTCTGATACCAACTGTAACACCCCGGCATTTAATATGCCCGAATGCTACCAAGCATAGGCTAAACAACATCTAAATACCATAAATTAAGATAAATTACAGCAAAGGAGTAAATGCTATAACTAAAAATTTCGGCTGCATCTCCTTTGTTTTTCCATGAATTGAAGAAACAAAAATATGATCACAGGATATAGTATAAAGAATGACATCTAAATCATCAATAATAAAGGTTCTAGCAGCAGTATAAGACTAGAATAAAGATTCCAACCATCTCATGAGACAAACGAAGTAAATGTGGAAACCAAGCACACAAATTAACCATCACAATTTAAAGGAAGGAACATGTCATTGTTTATATGTGTGATGCTAAGTGATGACGTGTGACTAGTTCCCTTTCCCGCATGCTGGTTTCATGGTACCTAAGAAAAACAACATAAACACAAGCGTGAGTCCATCATTCAGCAAGTATATTGCAATGGAACAAGAAAATACATGCTAATACCTTCATCACCACTTTTCACATACGACATCATACACATCTCATATTCATAGCGTAAGCATATCATTGACATCATCATATATCATCATCATATAATATCCTCATATAATGCAATGCAATGCGATGCACATATCTCCTGAAAACTCATACCGGTATGGTTGAGTACACTCCCGTCGGTGTGCACCCTCTCCCCCCTTCCATCCCGAAGATGGAGGGTGCCTACTCCTCGCTTCCATACACCGCGGTGGATGGAATCACGATGTAGGACTTACTCATTGGCTCTCCGGAATAGTCATAACTTTCTCACCGACCTTCCCCGAACTAGTTATGACTTTCTCACCGCCCGGGCCATGTATCATGCCATGTATGCAAACATGCCAACATCATAAATAACTCGTACATTAACACATGGCATCACAACATAATAAACCATATTCATCATATCAACGGCAAACATTAAAGCATGGCATGTGAACATATCATATATTCAATTTCAACTCAACAAAACTAGCAATCTACAACTCGCTACCCATTCCAATACACTTGCCTCAACCACGGGCGACGGATTGGCGAGAAGTAGAAGGCACTCCCGGGGTCACACCACCTGCACATAGGTACCACACACTCACAATCATGTCCACAAAACAGTACGCAAACACTCTTCTACCCCGACATCGTAAACTACTCGCAAAACCCAAAAACAGAGGTTCTGTCCTGTCGGGACAGCAGCCTTCCAAAAGGCATAACTCAGGATCTAAAACTCCGAATCAATTAAACGAGTACATCCTCGCGTAGCTTAGGAAATTTCCTAACTTTTTCTAAGTATATGGAAAGACTGATTCGGACTCTAAAGTGATTTAATCTACAGAATACCGTGATCTGTTCCAATCACGTCACAGTTTTTAATACGTTTGGTAAAATGAGCATAACTTTCAAACGGCTGGGCGGAATTGGACGTTCTTTATACCCACTGAAAGGTATTAAAAATATCTACAACTTCTTCAACAGGCGGCCGACCAAATTCCGAATCTAAATTGGCGAAAACCCAAACCCTAGGTCGATTGCTCATGCTGCCCGAAACAGAGAACGTGGCATACTCTAGATTTCATCTGATCTACCCAATTACAGCACCACCAATTGATCTAAAAACATGATATTAACCCTTAGAACAGAACCTAGACCAACCCCAAGGATCCCCGTGGCCATACCTTCGCCCGACGAACGAAAACCCAACGGATCTCCTCTCGGTTCGCGCGATCTCCTTCCTCGCTCCAAATCCACCGGATCTCCTCGTCGCGGAGCGCTCCAATGGATGGATCTTCGGGTTGGTGAGGTGGAGAACTCCCCTAGGGGCAGCAAGGGAGGTGGAGAGGTGGTGGAGGGGGAGGTGGCGCAATGGGGAGAGGAGAGGTGCATGGGGGTGGCGGCTAGGAGGTGGAAGAGAGGGGAAACCCTAAGGCTAGGGGGGTGGCGCCCAAGAGGGCTAGGGGGGCGCACAAGGCAGCCCAACCTGGTCCCTCCCTCCCTCATGGGCCCAAACTCCCTCCCACCAAGGCCCACGACTCATCCCCTTAGGTCCAAACTCCCCTGGAGAGGCCCAAACTCCCGAAATCGGCCCAGAACTGCGATTAAACTGCATAACGTAAAGTTTTTAACCTCCGAATTCATATTTTATAAAGTTTTGACATCCCGTAGTGTCACAACAGTGAAAAAGGTGAAGATGCGGGAACGGTTTTAACATGATGTGCATTAAAAGTGCACCAAGATTTTTACGGCGCCATCAATGGGGCAGTTATCGTGGAGGTTTGTCCTCAGAAGCTGATTAGGATGAGAAGCCGATGGTAAAAGCCTATATGATTTTTGGAAGACAAGCAAGTTATCTTCCAAAAATGGGGGGCATATGTTTGCACCAAGAATTGGCACGTACGGATAGTCGGTTCGAATATGAAAGGTTTTTACAGATAGGATTTGGAGACCAAAATATCAGGTCATGACCAACATGGATTCTGTTACTGTAACGGATTTGGAAACTAAGGATCGGATCATGACCAATGTGGACTCACTAGCTGTATTGGCGACGAACTCAGATCGGCCGAGCCATATAAAAAGGGGCGGGCCAGGAGACGCAAGGATAGCAAACCCAACACAATCACATGTTTACCTTTACAGTTCTTTTTCATTGTTTTTCTAGTTTTGTGAGCATCCCTCTGTAAGTCGACGAGATCAATAAAGAGTTGCGCATCGCCAATTTGTTGATTCCGCCGATTCCGCCCTAGGTTCGATTTGCTTTGTTTTGTTGCGCATCGCCTCTCAAAGCCGATCTGCCTTTACCCTTGGATTAGTTGTAACTGGTTAATCTAGTTATCCCCGATCGGCCCTTAGCCAATCAACTTTAAGCCGATAATTATTTCTTTATCGGCTCCAATTGATTTTACGACGTTTACCTTGTCAATTTCAAGTCAAATTGACTGGCACGCTCAAACTCAGCGTTTGTCTTGTGTGTTCGAGGCTAAGAACCCCACCTCACGTTTTTGGCGCGAACAAAACCTCTATTGATGACATAGAGGCAGAAATCAATGCATTCTTTACAGATTCCATTTAATGCATGAATTGCATTTTTAGCATTTTTTTTAGATTGTGGTTGTCAGCGCATTTTGAATAATGGATTGTAAGCTCTAGAAGAGCATAAACTTATTTCTTATGAATGGTTATGCAGTTTATTCTTTATTCTAGTATTCTATCTTTACAAGCAATGTTTGAATTATTTTGCCACTGTCTGATTGGAATTCTATTTCTTTCGAAACTGTGTAGCGCCCAAATGGAGGAGATATGTATTGTTGATAATGACATAATGAATACCATCTTAAGAGAGTCTAAATATTTCTAGTCAATCACGAAGAACGCTGGAAGGATTACAATTGCAGGCAGCAATTCATATATAATAAACTTCGAACATGAAGTTTGAGTACCCAACGTGGATCTCGAAGATTAAAATTGAAGATTGAGTACCCAACTTGTTGTTTATTTTTTTTACTAATTTGTTCATGTTGTTATCGTTGTTTGCTTCTTGTTGATTGTGCCATGGTGTAATATGTTACTAGGCCCCTAAGTGCGGCGCACGCCACGCACGTGAACGAAAAACGCTTTTATGTCTTTTTTCGGAGAAAAAAATAGACTTGGACGTATTTTCAAAATTTTTGGAGGCTCGAAAAAACTTAGAGACCGAGCCAGGGAAAAAGTACACATCTTTCTGTTGATGAAAATATTTTTTTCGGGGAAAACAGAGAAAGGACCTGGATGTAAAAACCGGGGACTTGTTTGTTATAGTTTTGGACCTCACCGCTATCCCGAAAAAGTAGAAAAGAGCTCGCTCGCGATTTACATTTAACGGGAGGGTCTTTCCATAAAGCAGCAAGCTAGGGACCTAAATGCGATCCAGGAAAATATTTCTTCCTCTCACAAAAAATCGCAAAGAATTTTTCCATAAATTCGTAAGGACCTATCCATAATTCGAAGAAACGGAGGAGTTTTTTCGCAAAATCGCCAGGTACCACGTGGGCTGACCCTCCAGGCGGGGATTCTCCCGACTATAATGGAGGTTACATTAGGCATGGGCGCCCGTGGGGGCCCGATACCGTGGGGGCCGGGTCTGAGGCGCCAGGCGGGGAATGGAAGATTTTCTTTTTTCTGAGCGGTGAGGGTGTTCTAATACTCTGTGTCGGAAGGGGTGTTCCACCCTTCTATGTCGGAGAATGGTCCTTAGGTATAAGTATGAAAAAGTTGTTACTTGCTCCCGCTGCTCTAGAAAAATAAATGGTTGAAAATGTTACGTGTATTCTGAATATCTAATCGAATTAAGTATATGGATTGTCAAAAACAAAACTCTAGTCCATCACCTAATGTTTGCTGATCTAAATCAATTTTATATCCCTTGAGTTTTGACATTGCCAACTAAGTATTTGATATGCTAGTTAGGTTGCAGACTTGCAGTGAATCCAACTGGCATTGCATTGTTCCCTGGATGCAAGGAGAGAATAACTTGGCTACCATTGACAAGAAACCGTTGGTTGGTGCGTCTTTATCGTATAGTCTTATACCGTCGGTCTGAGAATGTCACAGCCTAGCAGAACATACAACGACTAGCTAGGGGAGTGGGAAATGTGTATATTATTTGTACCATCGACTACCAATTAAGCTACAATATATATTGCGTCTATAAATTTGCCTTCCAATATGGAATCTCAGCTGGATTATTTCTTAGAGATATGTCAAATGTAATAACTTTTCGCCAGTTTTACGGGAGCAAATACTTCACTGACGGTAAATTAATTGCAATTTCAATTTTTTTTTTCTATCACAAGGAAGACACACAAACATGTACACCATCACGCATACACGTCACATACACGAAAATGTGCCTCCTAAATACACCTTGAAATACAAATGTCAGCGATAAATTCACGCGCTCTCACAAAGTTCCTATTGGAACGCACTTGTTTGTATATAAAGGTGGACAGCATGATTTATTATGGTGAAATACACAAACATTTCTATTTTTTCAGCTGGAGGTATTGGGGCTCGGTTCCAAAAAAATTATCATTTGATAGTAATATTCCAATATATAACTAACTTTAATACGCAAAGACCCAATCTTTAATTAGTATTAAAGCTGAGTGTCAAACAAGGCATAAGTGAGTGTGTCCTATATATTATCACATTCTCTCCCCTCCATTGGATTCCAATCCAAAAATCACAAAGGCACAAAACATACAAGAATCTAGAATCTAATACATATTTAATTTATAGGAAACAATACAACTAAATAGCAAGTATATTTATCATTTATTGGTGTACTTAGCTAATTGGTTACAATGCTCCAACGAAACACTTCCTTCAGTCATTAATACTTTAAATCTTTTCACACTAGATTACAAATTGAGAATACAATTACAGCAACAACGTTAAGGATAAATAATAGTAATAATTAAATCCTCAATTTTGTTAAAAGTTAATAATTGCATTCTTTATTTCAAGAATTTATTAAGTATGTTACCAAATTTAAAGTTGGTTCTTTAATTCGAACTCTGTGGTATGTTATAGTAGTCCAATATCACAATCAAGTTTATTCTACATCGATCATAATTGGTTATTTCTAAAAGAGTAACTTGATGATAAATTCCCGCTGCTTGATTCTTGCATGTTAGTGATGGAGAAGTAGCATAGAAATTAGCATTAATTAAATAAAAAAATTGAAACGATGTAAAAGAAAAGTTAGGGTTATTATATAGTATTTGTTCTTATTTTACAGGCATAAATATCTGATTATATTAAGAATTTTTCAGAAAGTATGAATTGTCCATTTCTCTGTTTTTTTCCCCCCAACATGTGCATGCATGTGGTCTTGGGATCTCGGTAGGGATGTGATCGGATCGGATACGGTCGAATATCGTCCTATTCATATCCGTATCCGTATTTTTTATCGAATACAGAATCGAATACGAATAGTGTCGAATACAGAATCGAATACGAATTATACAGGATAATATCGGTTACGAATATAGATCGAATACGGATCGGAATCAACACGGATACGAATAATATTAGTCGGATATTTTAAAATCCAATTTCAGTTTTTTTTCCAAAATCAGTCCAAATTTAAATTCAAAATTCCAAAAGAAATATATTTGTATGTCTTTTTTTTGCCTTTTTATCCCTAGATTGTCATACATGTGACTCTGTGAGTAACAATGTACCCCATTACAATAATTGAACCAAATGATTCGCAGCTGGCATATGCTGCTGAATCTTAAGTAGCCCTCCTGAAACGCCACTTGCCAATTTCTGTACCACCTTTACCCAAATATCTCCAAATTAGTATCTAGCACACATGAACACATTATATCTTGTCATCCAATACAGACCCCAGTCTCTGAAACAGTGAAACATGTTAAATTGTTAATGTGTTATTCTGAAATGTGCTATTCGGATAATATCCGTATGTCATATTCGGATATTATCCGAACAAAAACTCGGATATTCCGTATCCATCGGATAATCAGTGTTCCATATCCGTATTCGTATCCATGTAAATTATCTGTATCCATATCCTTATCCGAGAAATCAACTGGATATCTGTGAAACTATCCAAATCACCATCCAAATCAATTCGGTCGGTCGGAAAATATCCGTACCAGTTCCATCCCTAGATCTCGGCCAGGTTCCACGCTAGCAATGTCCACGAGAACTATGATGAGTTAGAATATCTTGCTGTAAATGTTGGGAGTCGTAATGGTTATATATTTGATGGCGATCGATCTGTTTAATTTTCTCTTATCTATATATACGGACTGGACGCGCGCACTTGTTTTCACAATAATAATTGTACGTTGCAGTAAACTAATCAACAATTGGTTGACCACAGCACTTTTCGATCGGTTGCAAGTACAAAAATAAAATTTTCTGTTTCTCCGCCACATTTTTTTTCGACTTATGATCTGCACAAGGCAGCTTATAGAATGGTGAATTACATTGTTAGTGCAACGGAGAAAATCAGAAAAGCGTTGTTTATTGCATGTAAGTATCATTGTATCACCTTAATCAGCTCATTTGATGCAGAAGCAGCTGGTTGAGGTACTTTAGAGTTTAAGCGATCTAGAGATCTCCGAAATTTTAGTTAAACATGTGACATGGAATCTAGACATGTTGCTTCTGAAATTATCAATAGGCTATCGGAATATTTGATATCGTGCGGGTACACTTAAAATATACTTGCAGTCTAGCTAAAAAACTACGTTGTGGTTCTATATAAAATATTGATTTTTATAGTTTTAAGTAATATATAGAATTAAAAAAATTATGAGAAACATTTCACAAGTCGAAATAACACGCTAATTGTTTACCAGCACGACTGATTCTATATGCTCCTAAGCTGAATTTTTTTTGGTTAGTACATTGCCTTGCAGTTATATATATCTACTAGGAAATTAAGCGCGGCGGCACGCCGCGCACGTGAACGAAAAAAAAAAAATTTTTAATACAAAAAAAACCGAGAAAATATTTTCGTAGAAAAAGCGGACCACGAGAACACTTTAAAAAATTTTTTCCATGCTCCGAAGGAAAAACGGACTACAAAAACTTTTTTTTCGGGTAAAACGGAGAAACGAAAACATTTTTTCCATGCTCCGAAGGAAAAACGGACCACGAAAATATTTTTTGTTTTTTTTAGGAAAAACGGAGAAACGAAAATATTTTTTCCATACTCCGGAGGAAAAACGGACCACAAAACTTTTTTCGTTCACGTGCGCGGCGTGCCGCCGCGCTTAATTTCCTAGTATAACATATGAGAAGTTAGACACTCCGATCATTTGAAACACATAATCTTTTAGAAATTTGCATTAAAAACCGAGAAAATGTTTTCGTAGAAAAAGCGGACCACGAGAACACTTTAAAAAAAAATTTTCCATGCTCCGAAGGAAAAACGGACTACAAAAACTTTTTTTCGGGTAAAACGGAGAAACGAAAACATTTTTTCCATGCTCCGAAGGAAAAACGGACCACGAAAACATTTTTTGTTTTTTTTTAGGAAAAACGGAGAAACGAAAATATTTTTTCCATACTCCGGAGGAAAACGGACCACAAAACTTTTTCGCTTTTTTAGGAAAAATGGAGAAGCGAAAACATTTTTGCATGCTCCGTAGGAAAAGCGGACCACAAAAATATTTTTCCGGCAAAAGCGGAGAAACGAAAACATTTTTCCATGCTCCGGAGGAAAAAGCGGACCACAAAAACTTTTTTCGGTTTTATAGGAAAAACGGCCAGCGAAAATATTTTTCCATGCTCGGAGGAAAACGGACCAAAAAAACATTTTTCCGGGCAAAACGGAGAAACGAAAACATTTTTTCAATGCTCCGGAGGAAAAAACGGATCACAAAAACATTTTTTTGGGGCAAAACGGAGAAAGGACCTGAACGAAAAGTGTACGGACCTATTTGTTATGATTTTGGACACATTTCGCTATTTTGAAAAACTATAAAAGGGCTCGTTTACGATTCGTATTTAACGGGAGGTTCTTTATGTAAAACGGCGAAGGAGGGACCTAAACGCGAACCGGGGAAAAAATCTCCCTCTCACAAAAAATTGCAAAGGACCTATCCGTAATTTCAAAAACTGGAGGGGTTTTTTTGCAAAAAGAGGAGAGAGGGGGGGTGGGACGCGTGGCCTTCTCTCTGCGTGCGCTTTCTCCGATCCTTATATCCGGTAGGATGTGACAAGCCGGAAGAAAAATACTTTCACCAATTAGTAATCATTTAATTGCCCATCACCGATCACTAAGTACTTACCAGTTAATAGTGACTAGTTGGTTAGTATCTAACTACTCAACTGTACAATGCTAAGTTAGATAAAAAAATCAAAGCGAGAGCAATCAGTACTACTTTCACTTAGGGATGCAAATGGGCCGGTCTTAGGGTCATCTTTGACCCACTCTAGTTCATTTATTTGCACTAAAACTTAAAAGGTGGAGTAAAAATTAAGTTTTTAGTCCAAACAAATGAACTAAAGTGAGCCAAAGAAGACCCTAGGGTCGGCCCATTTGCATCCCTACTTTCACTAGTACATTGACTGCGCTAGTCACTACTTACTAAACATTACCCTAGTAAACCACTCCATAAGAGAATAGGGACAAATTAGAGATCAAAGATCTGTTCTCACTTTTCAGTATTCACAACCACAAAAGGCAAGAGACAAATTAAAGATCCAAGGCAAGGCAATAGTACAGTAGCAGCCTAGACTCATCGCTGGTGTTGATGCATGAATGTGATAGTTACAATCTCGATTCAAAATATAAAAATCAACATATATACATCGGAAGGAGATCAAGAGAGGAACATCTATGTTTATATTGTTATTTGGATATTTTTTACTTAAATACGACGAATGTGTATATTGGTAATTAAATAGAATCACGTAGATCAGATCATTAAATCAAAATATGATCATAGACATATAAAGCAATGATTTAAATTGTTTTGAGCCGTAGAGGCCGCTGGTCGCTCTATAGCAGTCCGCTACGGCGGCCTAGCTGTGTTAGAGTGATTTACTTCAATAGCTTAGGCTTGTGTCCCACAACCGCTATAGCGGTGAGCGCGGCCACTGATAATTCTCTCTCTAATGTACTATTGTGCAGCGTTGACCAGTGAACTGAATTATTTTTTTGAAGATACATGCTAAAAAATTCTGTGTTTGTTGGGAGCACACTACTACAGACAAAGTCATCACAGGCGGTTCGGTAAAAAATTCTGTATGTTTGTTGGAAACACACTACTACAGCCAAGATTATCACAGACGATTCGGAACCATCATCACAGACGGTTTTCCAAATTGTCTGTGATCATGTGTCAGTGATAATCGTTGCATATCACAGACGGTTTGTTAACCGTTTATGAAATACACATCACAGACGATTCTAGAACCGTCTGTGATAGAGGCAGTTATAGCCAAGAACCGTCTGTGATGTGATGGAATCTTCATCAAAGATGGTTTCTATTTAGAACCGTCTATGATATGCATAATTTAGCACTACATAAACGTTGTCTTCGATTCTAACGGGATTCAGCGTCAACCTCACGTGGCTCATCCTGCGCTACTACTCTCACCCAAAGCACACTTAACTTCGAAATTCTAACGGGATTCAGTGGATTTAACTTCCCAAAAGATCATCCATCCTAGTACTACTCTCACCCAAGCACGCTAACTTCGAAGTTCTTATAGGATCCAGTACTTTAGTGCTGTTATGATCGCATATGATGTGCAACGTGTCCCTCTCCCCTTAACCCCGCAAAGCACTCAAACACCGATTTTAATGTTATCATACTCCGAACACGATTTGAGCTATATTTTAGTATTGTGTCATACTCCGAAACGGGTGCAAAACTTCGGAGGCCATTTTGAGATCCTAAACGACGTTTTTTTGGAATTATGTCACCGCGCTTGCACTCGTGCAAACCATCATTAACGACCTCCTAATTTTCAAGCCATTTTCATATGGAACTTCTCGTTCGCTTTCCAACGAGCCAAAGAACGCCCCGATCGGAGTTACGAATCAAAAGTTATGGCCATTTTATCAAATGTGTTCGGATTTCCTATTTGCAAACCGAATCAGACTGTTGCCCGAAATAAAAATTGAAGAGCTCATCGTGCCGATTCCAGAAAGTACAAGAACGCTCTTATCAGAATTACGAGTCAAAAGTTATAATGTTTTTACTAACCGTGCGAAATATCTACAGGAGCAATATCACAGACGGTTTTATAAACCGTCTGTGATATTGTTAATATCACAGACGGTTTCTAAATAGAACCGTCTGTGATGTTCTCACTGGCACTTACACTACAGAACCGTCTGTGATGTTTTTCATCATAGACGATTTATCAAAACCGTCTATGATGAGACATCTAATATAAACCGTTTTGTAATTGTGGCATGTCTTGTTACTTCTGAGGGGAAGATGTATGCACGCATGCACGCACGCACTTTTGGAGCCTCGAAGCCTCGAGCCATACGCGTTTTCAGTTTTCTCTTTGTCGGTAGGAGAAGTCAAACTCGGAAGGTGAGAGAAGTCAAACTGGGAAGTTGGGTTTTTTCTCCACGATTTGGAAGTCGCGTGGTCCGCACACTGACCCACATGCTTTTAAAAAAGCTAGCTGCTCAAGCTTGACATGCTCTAGGTCTAATTTAAATTAGATTCGAACTCTAAACAAACTAAACTTAAGTTTAATTCCGAGCTTATTCAAATCGAGCACAAACTTAAAAAAACTTATTATTAAAAATAGTACATATTGAATTCTTTATTGTTACTAAGCTTACTTAAGCCTACTCACTTAGATCAAGCAAAGCTCGAGCATGAGTCTAAGATCGAATCCTAGCTCAAGCTCGTTTGAGTCCAGCTCGAGCCAGGGGCGGAAGACCATGTATGGCAGGGTATGGCATCTGCTATACCTGTCCTGCCACGTGCATCCTTAGTACTATTAGCATATGTTCTGTCAGTAACACAAAATATTTATGAAATTATTTACCCTGATGATTTCATGTGTGGATTTGAAAAATTATTTTAGCAAGGTGTCCAGTAGGTTCAACTTGAATACTTTGCTCCTTATATACTCTTAGTGTATAAATTTTTTTGGCATTACGATAGTGTTTAATATTCCATCCTGATTTTGTCGCATCATAATTTTACTCCATCCGTCACTGCAATGAGAATAGGTTCAAGAGGATGTTGATGTTAAAATTAGGATGGGAGATGCACACGTCCAAGGAACAATAACGGATAATAAAGGTACATAGAAATAATAATTTCGCCATACCAGAATTTTTTGCCGTCCTTCGCTACTGGCTCGAGCCTGGGAGGTCAAGCTCACTCGAGCTCACACTACTACAGAACCGGTTACTACAAGCGGGTCGTAACCCCTTTCAGAAGCGGTTTTATAACCGCTTCTAAGCAACCGTGTGTGATACCCGCCCGGTATCACAAGCGGTTGCACAAACCGCTTGTGTTGTGGCAGCAGAAGCGGTTGGGAAGGTGTCCAGGAAGGCCAGTGGAGCCGCCACGTGGGGGCCTCCACAAGCGGTTCGTGTTACAAACCGCTTGTGGACAGCACACTCCCGAAGCGGTTGGAGTTACCAACCGCTTGTGGAGAGCAAGCACTCCAGAAGCGGTTGGAGTCACCAACCGCTTGTGGAGAGATTTTTCAATTATATGTATTATAGAATATGTTCTTTCAGTGTTTTTGTATATCGTTTTTGACCATAAAATGAAATATGAGTGTAGGAGTTTTCTGCGCAATTAAATATATATTACATATGCTCACTCATACACATGTTCACAAGCTAGCTCAGTAAAAAAAAAAACCCGCCTTAACAGTGTAACAAATGGACAAGTACATACACGCTATCGACGTTTACAAGTTTGAATGATTAAAAAAATGATTATCGAACTCAGTTCTTCTTGCATGCGTCAGTCAAGTTCTTGGTCGACGTCGATGTCGTCATCAGTTCAGCTGTGTTCAACGATGGACCAAGCCTTACGTGGAACTCGCCATTTGGAGATACAATCTCATCGACAATGAAGCCGATGAGTTGTTCTTGCAGTGCGCGCACTCGGTGAGGCGGGAGCACGCTAACATGCTCATCGATGTTGGGCTGACAATTGATTAAGCGGGAAGTATATAAATATCCGATCACATACGATTAATTAAAATGTAAGTGGTAGCTAACAAATTGACATGCATATACGAACCTCGGCATAATGTTCCACAAGATCGGCATGAATAAAACTTTGAATATAGTGGAACACGTAGTAGCCACATAAGTTGTTTCCAGCCATTTGGCGTTTAACCTTGACAGGGAGAAATTTCATAATATCAGATGAAGAACTGATATGGTGCATTTATATTAATAATTGTTTTTGTAGTAATGCACTGAGTGCTCACTATGACTTCGAATTCTTTCTTGAAATCTCCTTTATGCTTCTTCTGGAACTTTCCAAATGTTTTGTTGAGGATGTCAATGAACCATTGGTATTTGCTGATTGGATTCCTTCTTAAGTCATGAACTATAATCCTGCTGTTGTCAAGCTCGATGACTAGAAGGATCCAGTGAAACCTATTCGTATATTCCAAGAAGCGCGTAAGCAGCTAGTCGTATTATCAATGGCTTAAGAAATACAAGAACAAGAGGTTTGTGAGAACACGTACATGAAGTTGAAGGGCAAAAGTATGTACGGTTTGTAGTGCTGTTTCAATAATGCACGCAAAATGTATGCCTCAACTTCCGGTCTTTGCTGCTCGAATGACCAGATTTTCTCGTTGACAACCTCTGGGTCGATGAAACCAACGTTCTGTATGCCCACTGTTCTACATCGTTGTACCTCCATTCTACATAAGAAGGGATAACTAGGTTAATTAGATTTTCGATTTTGTGGTACGAGAGGAAGCAAACGGTAAACTTAGAAGATCAATACTTACAGACACCAGCAGCACATGAAGGACACGTCGATGGCGTCTGTTTGGTACACATGGTACAAGTCCTCGAATTGCAGGCATATTTCTGTCTGTCTCCCGCGGAAGAAATGCGTATCTTGAGCAATGAGGTGGAACATTTTCTCTCCTTTAGATGCCCTTTCCATATAACATTCATGCATTTGACGCATCTTGGTTGGGAGATCTTTTATATCTTTTGGATCAATTAGCGGTTTGCCCAACTCATACTTCCATCTGATTGGTGCCAGTGGAAGATCCTGGTCTATTGATTCGATCCTGCCTCCTTCAAGAAATCCTGGATCCTCAATTGCTCAAGACTTCTGCTCATCTTCCACTTTCTTCTTCTTCTTTGCCGCCGAAAGCCCGTGTATTTTTCCTTGTAGCCTTTCTTATTGTCCTTTCGTAGTCGGTCGTCACAGCGGTGACGCTGCCCGCATGATTGAAAGTGCTTCACAATTTTTATCTATTTTAACGTTGGGCGCCGTTGGCGCAAGTCGCTGGCCACATCCGTCTTCACGGTAATTGATAGCTCCTCCGCAGTCAGATCATATGGCCTCTTTGGCAGTTCCTTCAATATTCTCTGTCCGTCAGATGCCGACTTCGTGGGAGGAGGTGCCGTTGCGGGATCCCTCCTTTTGAAAGGGAGCTTCTTCCTCGGGGGAGATTCTGGAGCGGATCTTTGGAGCGGGAGAGTCTCGATCTTTGGAGCGGAGGTCTTTGGAGCGGGAGGTCTTTGGAGCATCGATCTTTGGAGCCGGGAGGTGGAGGAGGCGTGTCTGGACCACCGGAGAAGCTTTGCGTGCAGCGACATTGGAGGAGTCGTGGGTTGTCGATGTGGAGGAGGCGTGCTTGATGCTGCAATCGCTCAAGCTGCGGGGCCTCTCTGTTGATGTGACCTCCACACCATCTGGAAATATGATGTACTTTTGGCGCCAGAGGATGAATGTGCCGTGGAGGGTCTGGCCCAAGCTTGGTCATGTCGTCGCCCCGGTAATCTTGAGCAAGAGATCTTGAAGCCCCCACCACCTCTTCCACCGTGACCTTAGAGTATCCGGAGGGTATCTGATTGAAGTGGAACGTCTGGCCCGCCTCCACCGGATAAGCCATGCCATAAGCCACCTTGTAGGACAGGTTACGCATATCAATGTGTAGCTCGCACTGGCGGTGAACCTTGATATCGCCCACGGGATAACGGACTGCGGGTCATCTCGCTTCAGGGCCACGGCGGACGCGCAAGAATCGCTCTTTTGGCGCTCGGATCGATCACGTGTCGACGCCCCTTGAACACTACCTCCCTGAAGCTGATATTGGGTTAATGCTTCGGACACTTGTTGCGTGATCAAATCAGGGATGGAAGCCTTTGTAGCTCTAAGCTCGTCCTCCAAACGGCTCACTCTACCCTGATCTCTCCTCTTGCTTCTGTCCCGGCTCCTGTAACTGCTTGCGTCTTTGGCAAATCCGTGCCTCCACGGTATCTTTCCGAATCCTCGTGTCCGTCCCGGGTGCTCAGGGTTTTGAAGGGCATATGTTAGCTCGTCATTCTCCCTGTCCATCATGAAGGACCCTGACCGAGATTGATCGATGGCTTGTACAATCCTTTGACCAACTTCTTGGACTGTCGGTGCCATCACCAAGCTACCGTCATCTGCAAGTTGGCCCCCGTGACCCAAGAACCAGTTGCGCAGGCGAGGCTCCCAATCCTCAGTTTCAGGTACAATCTCCTGCTGCCGAAGTTCCTCTTCCCGCTTGTCCCATTTCTTCGCAGCCTTAATGTAACCACCGGTGCCGAGATGGTGGTGGTATTTATTCTTCTGGGCATTCACCTTGTTTTTCTCTCTCGCGGCCTGTCCTGCATCGGATAGCTTGAATTCCTCGAAAGCCTCCCAATGATCTGCCAGCTTAGGAAATTGATTGAAGTCTGGCCTTTCTCCTCTGTCGATGTACTTGCGGGTGAGGGACGACTTCCACCGCCGAAAGGAAGTTGCCATCTTCTTCAAAGCCCATCCCTTGGCCTTCTGCTCGCACTCCATCCGGAAAAGTGAAAGTTTCCTTCATATCATTCCAGAGCAATTCCTTGGTAGCCGCAGGGACTTCGGTCCATTTACGGATCTTGATTGGGACGTGATCCCTCACGTGGTAGCCGCAAGCATTGTTGAAAGGGCCAATTGTCGACAAAGGGGCTACCAGACTCCGTCGTTGCCGACCTCGGTTATCACATACTTGGTCGAAGGCTTCTTGTTAGGTCCTCGGTTAATTCCGGACAGGGTGGCCGATGAATTACCGGGCTGTATACACAAACACATCTTACAATAATTAACATGTTTACGGTGATTTCATAATGGTTAAGAGTATACCTGTTGCCGGCAAGATCCTCGCCAAGACAGTGTTAATAAATTTCATTGACAATGCACCGGTGTTAATAAATTTCATCGGCAATGCACCGGTGTTAATGACCTCATCCAGGCCTAAGATGGTACCAAGCGCAATTGTCTCAAACTTCAAATTTTCCTCATTGTCGAAATCCAGGTCACCACGCCTTGGTGTCGCCATCTAAAGTGGGCATGTAATCATATATAAAATACTTATATATTCTCAAACATATATACAACATAAATGTGGGATGAAATCATATATAGAATACTTATATATTGTCAAACAAACATACAACATAAATGTGGGATGAAATCATATATAGAATACTTATATATTGTCAAACACACATACAACATAAATGTGGGATGAAATCATATATAGAATACTTATATATTGTCAAACACACATACAACATAAATGTGGGATGAAATCATATATACAATACTTATATATTGTCAAACACACATACAACATAAATGTGGGATGAAATCATATATAGAATACTTATATATTGTCAAACACACATACAACATAAATGTGGGATGAAATCATATATACAATACTTATATATTGTCAAACACACATACAACATAAATGTGGGATGAAATCATATATAGAATACTTACATATTGTCAAACACACATACAACATAAATGTGGGATGAAATCATATATACAATACTTACATATTGTCAAACACACATACAACATAAATGTGGGATGAAATCATATATAGAATACTTATATATTGTCAAACACACATACAACATAAATGTGGGATGAAATCATATATACAATACTTATATATTGTCAAACACACATACAACATAAATGTGGGATGAAATCATATATACAATACTTATATATTGTCAAACACACATACAACATAAATGTGGGATGAAATCATATATACAATACTTATATATTGTCAAACACACATACAACATAAATGTGGGATGAAATCATATATAGAATACTTATATATTGTCAAACACACATACAACATAAATGTGGGATGAAATCATATATAGAATACTTATATATTGTCAAACACACATACAACATAAATGTGGGATGAAATCATATATAGAATACTTATATATTGTCAAACACACATACAACATAAATGTGGGATGAAATCATATATACAATACTTATATATTGTCAAACACACATACAACATAAATGTGGGATGAAATCATATATACAATACTTATATATTGTCAAACAAACATACAACATAAATGTGGGATGAAATCATATATAGAATACTTATATATTGTCAAACACACATACATACAACATTTACAACACAGAGAGCATGAAAATTCCTTGTGGGCATTTCACCGAACACCTTGCGGCCATGAAAACATACAAAGCAGCGTTGGGCGATTCGCCGGCTACCTAGGTCCTCCGGGGTGGATGGCCGGGGCGTCGGCGCTTGATGGTCGGGAGGCGTCGGGCGATGGCTGGGGGCCGTCGGCGTGGTGGCGGTCGACGGAGCTGGCTCTGGCGGGACTTAGAAAATTTGAAGGTGCGGGAGCCTTCGGGACTTCAAAATTTAAAGGTTAACCCACTTCTACAAGCGGTTCGTAACACCAACCGCTTGTAGAGGTACTTCTACAAGCGGTTCGTAATACCAACCGCTTGTAGAGGACCCCGACTGCAAGTACCCTACCAGCTCACCCATTTCTACAAGCGGTTGGTCTTGCGAACCGCTTGTAAAGGTACTTCTACAAGCGGTTCGTAATACCAACCGCTTGTAGAGGTCCCCACTACAGGCGGTTGGTACTAAGAACCGCTTGTAGTGGGGTTTAAAAAAAAAGAAAGGCCCGCGGGGCGCTAGTGAGGCTCGAACACCCAACCTCTGGGCACAAGCCCGCACTCAAGCGCCCGCGCTAGCCAAGGGGGAGAGGAGATTTGTTGTTAACCTTAGAAGGCACTGCATTGTTTTAAGTATACAATAATTTTTTTAAAAGTGCTTGTATTTCTTTTTTTTTCCTTTCTTTTTTTAAGTGTTTGTATTTCTTTTTTTAAAAGTGTTTGTATTCGATGGTTTTATTTTTTTTAAGTGTTTGTATGCGATTTTTACGTTTTTTTTGAAGTGTTTCTATTTTATTGTTTCATTTTTTTAAAACATCATATGTACAAGCAATGTTAAACATCAACATATCAACATGATCATATGGAATAATGTACAAGGAATGTTTCTCCAGCCATAATGTATACAAGTAGTACATCTTAAGTCTTCGTCTTTACAATTGTTCCTTCTTTATGATCGTGACGTATGTAAGGAGCATCGACATCACTGTCACGCAGGACGTTTATTTCAACATCAACTGTAAAAGGAGGGAGCTCGTCGAACTGACCATACTCTTCCTCATCGGTGACGTCCTCAACTCCTACAATCCGTCGTTTGCCTTGGAGAACTACATGTCGCTTTGGCATTACCTTTTGCTTGTCCTTTCGATTTTTAGGTTTGCTTGACATGTCCATTACATAGAAGACCTGAGCCACATCGTTCGCGAGAACAAACGGTTCGCGCCTATAGCCGACTTCTGTGAGATCCACAGTTGTCATGCCGTATTTGTCGACCTTCACACCGTTTGTCCTCAGCTTGACCCATTGGCACTTAAATAGAGGGACCTTGAGAGGTCCATAGTCGAGCTCCCATATTTCTTCTATGAAACCGTAATATGTGTCGAACTCCGCCATCGTTGTCTTCGGCGTCTATACTGACGCCTTGCTCGGTTGGTGCTCCTGTTATCCTGGGATCCGGTGTAGAATGTGTAACCATTGATCTCATACCCCTTGAATGTCCCGATTTCTTGTGATGGTCCCGGGCCAAGCGTTGCAATAGTTCATCGTTTGACCCTTCCTCAAGGATGTACTGTAGCCAGTGCCGAAAGAATCCATGTGCTTGAGGTTATCCAACTCTCTGTCCTTACTGTGAACTCGCGGCGTAGGACACTCTTGTCTTGAATGACATAGGGGGCGACTATGGTGGATTGCTTGAGCAGTGAAATGTGCTTGCTTGAATGCAACAAGATCGTTGCATGCAACCGCTTGCCTTCCTATTGTCCCTTTGCCCCGTAGCCTCCCTCGTGTCGTGATATGGGACGCCGATAGGATTTACATCATTCATGTAATCAACACAAAACTCTATCACCTCCTCCATCACGTAGCCCTCGGCAATGCACCCTTCGGACGCGAATTGACGATTCTAACGTATTTCTTGAGGACACTCATGTACCTCTCGAAAGGGAATATGTTGTGCGAGATACATCGGTCCGAGGATACCTATCTCCTTGACAAGGTGAACGGTGAGATGAACCATGATATCAAAGAATGCAGGAGGAAAAATCATCTCGAGGCTAACCAAACTTTGTACCACATCAGCCTCCAACTTAGGCATTTTAGCTGTTCGACGACTTTCTCGCGAAATGGCGTTGAAGAATGAACATAACCGTGATTGTCCCTCGCACCCACTCGGGCAAGATACCTCGATAGCTACTGGGAGCAATCAGTGTCATCAACACAAGGCGATCATGGGATTTTAGGCCTTGGAGTTTGTTCTCTTTCGTGTTTATGAGTCTCTTTACATTTGAGGAATATCCAGAAGGGACCTTCACACTGTTCAAACACTCAATCATGCTTTTTTTCTCTTCTTTGCTTGGAATGTAACTTGCAGGATGTAGATAAAGTTGTTTTGTCCCTTCTTTGTTTTTCGGATGTAGGTCACTCCTCACCTCCATGTCTTCAAGGTCCTTCCGAGCTTGCAGTGTATCTTTCGATTTGCCGTACATATCTATGTAGCCTAGCAGGTTCAAACAAATATTCTTCGTGATGTGCATGAAGTCCAAATGAGAACCTCCAAAACCTCCCAATACGGCAGGTCCCAAAATATTGATTTCTTCTTCCATGCGGGTGCATGACCATCCTCGTTCGGCACAGGTATGCTTCCACGACCCTTCCCAAATACTACTTTCATATCTTTTACCATAGCAAACACAACTCGCCCATTACGATGCTGAGGCTTACCACGAATTTCTGTTACCAGTTAAATTTACTTCCTTTCCACCTCAAAGCATGATCAAGTAGGAAGAAACTGCGGTGGCCCATGTACACACACTTCCGAGAGTTTTTGAGGTACATGCAGTCCGTTTCATTTATGCACTGGTGCAGGCTTTAAACCCTTTCACGCAGTTTGGCGGAGAGGTTACCGAGCGCAGCCAATCGTTGATTGTTACAAACAACAATGCACGCAGGTTGAAATACTCTCTTTTGTACTCATCCCAAACCCGTACACCATCCTCCCACAACTTCACAAGGTCTTCAACCAATGGTTTCAGGTAGACATCTATGTCGTTTCCAGGTTGCTTCGGGCCTTCGATCAATAATGGCATCATGATGTACTTCCGCTTCATGCACAGCCATGGAGGAATGTTATAGATGCAAAGTGTCACAGGCCAGGTGCTATGGATGCTGCTCAACTGACCGAAAGGATTCATCCCATCGGTGCTCAACCCAAACATTATGTTTCTGACCTCATTTGCAAAGTTCGGGTAAGCCCGATCGATTTTCCGCCACTGTGAGCCATCTGCGGGGTGTCTAAGCATCCCGTCTTCCTTACGCTCTTCCTCATGCCAACGCATCATCTTGGCATGACCTTCGTTAGCAAACAGACGCTTCAACCGGGGTATCACAGGGAAATACCACAATACTTTTGCTGGAGTTCTCTTCTTCGTACGATTCCCATCTAATTCACCTGAATCGTCACGCTGCACCTTATACCGGGATTCTTCGCACACTGGATAGACCACCAAATCGGCATACTCATTGCGATACAGGATACAATCGTTAGGACATGCATGTATCTTCCGCACTTGCAATCCTAAAGGGCAGAGGACTCGCTTCGCTTCATACGTAGATTCTGGTAGAGTGTTTCCTTCCGGAAGCAACCTCTTTACGAGTGATAACAAACCATTGAATCCCTTGTCTGACACACCGTGTGTGGCCTTCCATTGCATGAGTTCGGTGTAGTACGCAGCTTTTTGTGGCCTTGTGCACGCTTTGGGTACAAAGCGATTCGGTGGTCCTCTACCATGCTCAAACTTCTTGTATTGTCTTTCCTCCGTGAACTCTCCCTCTCCGTCACGGAGCATCTGTTTCTAGCTCATCATCGCCAAACTCATCGAGTGTATCTTCCACGGACCGTATTGAGTGGTGTCAGGCATCTTATTGGCTCTATCTTCCTCTTCTTCGTCTTCTTCATCGTCTTCTGTCGAATCGCCTTTGTTTCGCCATGGTGGGTCCGCAGGTATAGTTTGCCATGAAACCTCTCGTGATCACATGCCTCATAACCATCCATCGCTCGAATGCTCCTTCTCATTCTTGCAGTCTACGACGGACAACGTATGAAGCTTCCTCGAGGCAAGAATGCAGCGATCGCGTCGAGAAACTCCTTCATGCCATCTCGGAACTCTCTTGACCGACTGATGCATTGTACATCCATTGCCGATTCATCTACACAAATAAAAATAATAACAACATCTATCACAATATTCTATTAAAGCTAACTATGACTAATAGTTTTGTATTTTATAATCATTCTGTGTTCTTTTCACTAAAGCCAACTAATTATTTCTAATCCTCCTACTTTTTTAAAAATAAAACTAACTAATTGTTACATTTTCATACAAATCTTTTCTCTTCCACACGTTTGTAATTTTTCATCGTTTCACATTTATTGAATTTCATTTCATACACCAAATCGTATATATCGCCTTAAGAACAAAAATATAAGCCAACAAAACATAATTTCTAAACATCCAATGCACAAAAAACATCAATATCTAGGTGAGAAGAATGTCAGCAACATATTACTCACCTTAGAACAATTAATTCGGATCTAATAGCCTCAATTCAAAATTTTGGCAGCACCTCGCCATGAAACGACTCTCGGCCCACCACTGTGATGTCCTGTGCGAGCTCGGGAGGAAGACAGAGTTTAAATGCATTTGGCGGGAGGGGGCTCTACAAGCGGTTCTACACACAAACCGCTTCTGGAGCCCCCATTAGACCTCTAGAAGCGGTTCGAAACACGAACCGCTTCTAGAGAGGAGGCTCCAGAAGGGGTTCGTGTTAAGAACCGCTTCTAGAGACCCCCTCCCGTCCGTTGCCCACGAACCGCTTGTGGCACGGGACTCCACAAGCGGGGCGCACGTAACCGCTTGTGATAGGCCGGTTGTGAAGGCCGGTTCTGTAGTAGTGTCAATTTGTTTACCGATCTACCTATGTCAACTATTGACATGCGTATTTTATATCTGAAAAAGTAAACCACGCAAATGTACATATTTGGATGTGTTAATTTATCAAGATCAGATCAAGTCGATGGTTGAACCGATCTGGGGAGGAAAAAAAAGAGAAACCAAAACTAGCAGCCGAACCGTTCGAATGGTACCCCATCTTATGAGTTCTACGATTGGGAGCCAACCGCGCCCCCCACGTGTCGGCCGTCTCTTTTGCGCAGAAGCCCCTCCGGTTTTTTAAAATTACGTCCAAGGTCCTCGCGCGATTTTTTGTGAGAAGAAGATATTTTTCCCGGTTCGCGTTTAGGTCCCTGGTTTGCCCTTTTGCATTTAGGACCTCCCGTAAAGTACGAATCGCGAACGAGCCCTTTACTAATTTTTCAAAATAGCGAACAGGTCCAAAATTATAACAAATAGGTCCTCGCGCTTTACGTTCGGGTCCTTTCTCCGTTTTGTCCAAAAAAAATGTTTTCGGGGTCCGTTTTTTCTCCAGAGCATGCGAAAAATATTTTCGGTGGCCGTTTTTCCCCCAAAAAAATGTAAAACCGTTTCCTTTCTCCGTTTTGCTCGAAAAAAATGTTTTCGTGATCGGTTTTCCTCCGTTTTTCCCGAAAAAAATGTTTTCGTGGCTATTTCGCCCCCAAAAAAATTGGGAGACCGTTTCCTTTATCCGTTTTGCCCGGAAAAAAATTCGTCATCCGATTTTTCTCCAGAGCATGGGAAAAATGTTTTCCTTGCCCGTTTTTCCAAAACAAAAAATATGGAAAACCGTTCCCTTTCTCCGTTTTGCCCCGAAAAAATGTTTTCGTGATCCGTTTTTCCTCCGGAGCATGGGGAAGATGTTTTCGGTGGCTATTTCCCCACAAAAAAATATGGAAAGCCGTTTTCTTTCTTCGTTTTGCCTGAAAAAATTATTTCCGTGAACCGTGTTTTCTCCGGAACATGGAAAAAATGCTTTCGTTGGCCGTTTCCCAAAAAAAAAACATAAATTCGTTTTTCGCCCGTCGTTTTTCCTTTTTTTCCCGCTTTTCATCATTTTTTTTATCAAATTTCGCACGACGCAACGTAGCGCGCGAATCTTCCTAGTAACTCTACTCGTTAGCATCTTGCGGATCATACCATCATTCGACCACTCCAATACAGCAAGGCGCATGGATTAATCCAGAAACGCCCGCAACCCAACCCGCGGTGGCGCAGGGCAGGAGAAAAATAACAGCAACATCGAGGCGCGCGGCCGGGTGGAACAGCACCGTCCCGCGGCGGCAGGTTCGGGCAAACGCACACGGCAGTTCGGCACGCGGACGCCCGCCGCACGGGACTGGGCCGCGCGCTGTGGTGCGCCGGGATAAAACGAGGGCGCCGCGCGCATACGTGCAGGAGGTGCATCGCACGCGGGCGACGGACGCATGACGGGCCGTCGGCGCCCAACAGGCAACTTAGCGCGATGCATAATGGGTTGTGCGGACGTGGGAGGCCTACTTGGCGTGTGAGCCTGGCGTACTCTGGTTTGGGTTGAGCGTTGGACCAGGCCGGCTGTGAGATGATTCTCTTGTGGCCGTCGAAAGCAGAGGACAACTTAACGAGCATTTGGTCTCCGCTTGAGTTCTCTCATGAGTCTTTTTTTTTTTAAAAAAAAAGAGGGTGAGCTTGTGATTCCTACGTAATGCTACGAACTCCACAAAAAAGGCACCGTGTCGATCAGCGAGTGTTCGTCACAAATTTTAGCATCTCGATCCCGTGAAAATTCTGCGTTTTTCTACATCAAAATTGGGACTACCTATTCTAATGCTGCCTGACAACACCAAATTAGCTAGTCTGGCCGGCGTCAACACAAAAAAAAGAAGAAGTAATCCTGCGCAGTTTGCGTGTACCAGGAAACACTTTGATTTTGCGAGACGTCGACTTGCTACCCGCCAACCCAGGTCCAAAGATGACGCTCCATACGATGTCCCGGTCACGCGCGTTAGCTCGATCTCCTCTCGTGGACCATAAGCGAGATCACCAGCAGCACCAGAGACCCAACCAACATATCTCATCTCACACGTACGAAACGCTGGGCCAGCCACGCCGCGCAGCTAGAATTTGATCCCAAAGCGCGCGCTTTGGTATGAACTCTCACGACCCCACCCGACGAGTCACGTTAGTTCGAATCGATCGGTTCTTCTCACCTTCTTATCTCCGTTCAATCTCGTCAATCAATTCAGCCGAGACCGACCGCGAGAACTTGGACGAAGAAGGGAATTAGACCGATGACCACAAATTAATCACATTGCAGATTAGCAGTAGTAACAACTACGTGCTGCGTACTACTCTCCGAATCAAATTCGTGGCTCGCGTTGTGCCAGAAACTCCATGCGCGGCGCGGCGGGCGGCCCCTGGCCCCCCCCAACCATGCATGATGCATGCCCCAGGAGGCGTCTGTTTCTGGGGCCTCCGAGACGCGTGCGCCGTGCGCGTGCATCGTTTCCTCCGGCTCTCAGATGGGATGGCAATCTTTGCCTCTTTTTTTTCCCCTCTTGCCTAATTTTTGTAATAAGATCGGTCTTTTTTTAACAAAGCAAATATATTCCTTTTTCGGTCACAGAAGCAGCGGTAGATATCTTTCATACTCTCATACCACATTACGTGGATCTGACAAGCTTCCATACGTCCGTAGGTGGAGGTCTTACAGCATGACAAGCTTCCATATGTCTGTAGGCTGCAGTCTCATATCGGGAAGGACATATATCATCTCCTGATTCTTCTGCGGTCGATAAAGAGGCGTCCAATTTTTGCTTTTTTTCGAACGCCCTAGCAATATTTTTTTTATACGCGTGAAACATTTTTTTGTACATATGAATCATTTTTTTTAACGTATGAAATATTTTTTTTACTGTTTGTCAAACAAAAATGTTTAAAAAATTGTTTCACACACGTACAAAAAAATATTTCACACATACAAAAAAAATGTTACAAAAAATAGGCGTTTGATTCCTAGCAATTCCGATTTTATATTTGCAATTTAGTCTAAAGGAAGACAAATTTGTAAAAAGAGTTTCGAACAAGGGAGAAAAAAAAAAGAGAGCCAAAAACTTGTGGGATGGTCGCTGGTGGCATTGTGGTAGGGCCGTGGGGGCTTGCTTCATGGTTGATGCCTTGATTGGCTTAAGTTCCCTGCGACTAGAAGGTTCCGCCAGAGCTGAGAGAGTGGATGGACGGATGCACGGTACGGACGACATTCCGCTGACACCTGGTACGTTGGTCGGTGCGAGATTATGTTATTTGGTCCTAATCTAATATAATAACGATGGAATTTAGAATTAGTAGCTGGTTTACCAATGGTGTTTGTAACACTAGACCCCTCTTGATCCTGCAGCGTCCCAGCAGCTATATATGCCATGGGCATATCGCTCTCTCAAGCCTGACGCTTGGCAAAACACGATGTGCTTTCTTGGATTTATTAATTGTCATGGAAGCTTCAAAGATGGCAGAGAGCTTGCCATCAGCAATGGAGCTAGGTAGAGCACACTTGCGTCATATGTGTTGGATCGAATCATTCCCTCGTAGTGTATACTAGAAACGCAAGCGCGGCGCACGCCGCGCGCGTGAACGAAAAATATTTTTTGTTTTTTTTTCGGAGAAAAAACAGACCACGGAAACATTTTTCCCATGCTCTGGAGAGCAAACGGACCACGAAAATATTTTTTCCGGGAAAAACGGAGAAAGGACCTGAACGGAAAGTGCAGGGACCTATTTGTTATAATTTTGGACTTGTTCGCTATTTCGAATAAGTAAGAAAGGGCTCGTTCGTAATTTGTATTTAACGGGAGGCTTTTTGTGTAAAACAGCGTACGGAGGACCTAAACGCGAATCGGAAAAAATATTTTTCACTCACAGAAAATCACAAAGGACTTATTTATAAATGGAAAGGACCTATCCGTAATTCCAAAGAATCGGATGACTTTTTTGCAAAAAAGGGAGAGAGAATGGGTGGGACACGTGGCACCCGAACCTTCCAGGAATCCTTCCGGCAATGTTTTATGGAGTATTGAGTATTGAGTATATGCACTGAAGCACAGCACACAAACCAACGGAGCTACATGCTCCTTGGTGTTTCTCTATTGAACTCTTTCTTTCTTATTGCGTTGCTTCTCGTTCAAACAGGTAGCACCCGCTTATAAAGCAGTATCTCAGCTACCGACTGGGCAAACAATTTCGTCTTCTACTTTGATACAGACTCCGTATTCTATTCTTTACAAGATTAGTTATAATATTTAACCTCTAATCTTGTAACACCTAATTTCTAATACAACTCTAACTTGTTGAGGCAGTCAGTCTCAACGACGACTTACCTAACTTTTATTCCATATAGGATGGAAACGTATCTCCACAACATCCTCGTTCTTAAATTATTTAATTCAAAATGGCGAACACATTTTCTCAACATCTTTCTCATCTTCGACGAACATGAGTTTGGATGGCGAACACGCCTCTTCAACATCTTGGACTCAACTTTGGACAGCGAACACATCTCTTCAACATAGCATCACAGCAACGCGGGTTCATCATTACGTTGAGCTTTGGCAAGGAGTGCTTTTTTTTCACCCTTCAGCTTGCGACACTCCGAAGCAAAATGCCTATAATCATTACAATTATAGCATCTCGCTTTTGTCTTATCGAATTTTTTTATTCTTGAAGCCTATCGACCATCGCCTTTCGAGCCACCGAATAAGCCCTCGCTGTCGTGTCTCGACGATCAGGTCTCCCACTCTGCACGCATCGAAGTAGGTGCTCTTCTTCGCCGCTGCCAGATCCCCTAAGCCGTTAAACAAAGACCAATACTAAACCACATTCATGTAAGGCTACCAGATCATGCAGAAATCACACAGCAATCGGGTTCATACACCAAGTTATGAGGAT
This sequence comes from Rhipidocladum racemiflorum, assembly GCA_036346355.1. Classification (NCBI taxonomy): domain Eukaryota; kingdom Viridiplantae; phylum Streptophyta; class Magnoliopsida; order Poales; family Poaceae; genus Rhipidocladum; species Rhipidocladum racemiflorum. The sequence continues at coordinate 57,971,886 of CM070583.1, forward strand.
CAAAATCACATACATAATCTTGCGCACAATCATTTTAATTCTCAATCAAGGATAATCATCAGTCAACAATTAGGGATAATCGGTATCCTAATGAATCTAGAGGTAGGATACTTGAGCTTAACCGAACAAGAGTAAATTAATCATAACATAAATTTAAGACCTAGGAAACAAATCCAGCAGCGTTCAATCATGCATAAAAAGGAAAAAGGGGGAATGTCACTTAGCTTGTAGAAAGATAGGAAGAGGTGGTCGGCAGCATGGCTCCGACTTAGCCGAGAAGTCACTGAAGTAGCCAAGGTAGTGGAGGCAGAGGCGAAGATGCGGGCGCCTTGGGGGTGTGCGCCTGCTCCATGTGATGTGAGGAAGGATGACATATCATCCTCACAAGAAATTCGAGGATATCACGCTCATCCTTCCTGTCAGGCTGAAACAAGGCACGATCAGATTAGCCCAAAAAATATAGATCATCACTAATGCAATGTCAAATGAATTTTAAAGAAAGGATCTAGATATTGTTCATCTTACATTTGATGTTAGATTTGTTAGGCATCACTAATGCAATGTCAAATGAATTTTAAAGAAAGGATCTAGATATTGTTCATGCCATGGGCCTAATTATGAATGTGAAAGAGAACTTACAAAGTTGGATTTTTTCGGCAATGAAGGTTATTAAGACTGATTTGCGCAACAAAGTCTCCGATGATCAGGGTTACAAATCTCGTTTTTAACAAAATTTCGAAGGTGTCCGAAATCCGAAATCTCGGGAAGATTTCGGAAATTCAAATCAAATCCAGACGGAATCTAAAATTCAAATTTGAAATCCGTTTTTTTTTTCTACCGGGAAATCCGAGATTTCGACCGAAATCACCGAGATTTCGGTCCGGTTTGAGCAGACCACAAAATGGTCAAAAAACATCAAAAAAATCTGAAATTTTTTGTGGATGATATTCAACCTAAATCCAATCATATCTGGTGAAAAAAAAATCCGGTAAAAAATATACAAATCACGGCCGAAATCGCCGAGATCTTGGCCGAAATCATCGAGAATGGCAAAATTTGAATGTGCACTATAGCATTTTGATTTTTTTTTAATTTTTTTTAAATAACCGGTATTTTGAATCTCGGAGGGGTCCGAAATCCGAAATCTCGGCTGAGATTTCGGATTTCAATCCAAAATTTGAATCCATGCCGATGATTGGCTCAATGACTTAATGGTGTGCTACACCGAGAAAATAATATTCAAATCTATTGATGATGAAGTAATTATGGACTGCTTTCCAAGAATAAAAACCCGTAGAATGTGCTTGCCTGTTGCCTCCAAATCCAATTCGTAGCTAGTGTGCCTAGCAACTTCATTTATGTGAGTATCTTATAAACTTCTACTTTGTTTCACTTGTTAAATGGTTATTTGTGTATGAATTTAACTTTTACTAGTAGTTGAAATATTTAGTTTAGCCCCTCTCTAATTTAATCCTGGCTTCGCCACTGAGTGGAGGAGACTGCTAAGGGCGACGATGGCGTGAGGCAAAAGGAGCCTAGGGCTCCCAGATATGGCGACAGCCGGGTTAGAGCAACCTCGAAGAAAAAAATGGAGAATGAGCAAAGAAAGGGGGGAAGAAGGGGAGTGAGAGAAGGAGGTAGGGGATGTTCACTAAGCTCAGACCGATCGTGGCACCGTCGGCTTAGGGATGGATCTGGCGAGGGGGCATCGGATCTGAATAGTGCTCCAAGAGGGGAGGCACCGAGGGGTGCGGTCGGTGGCACCGCTGGATAGGCTGGGCGGTGTAGGGAGGCCAAGGGCCAGTGCGGCCGGTGGCAATGCCTGACGTAGGAGACCAGGTAGCGGCGACAGTGATGGCCGGAGATTGGCGGTGCTCGCACACAGAGGAAGCTGCACGGGAGAGAGAGGAAGAGGAGTAGGAGGCGGCAGCTGGGAAATGCGATGGTGGAGAGAGAGAGAGAGATGGTTCAGATAGGATTAGGATAATGGGGCCAGTTGGGCCGAGAGAAGTGGGCCGGCCTTGGAAAAAATAATAGCTAAATAAAATGGATGGATAAATAAGTAAATAAATAAAAATAAAATAATATATGTATATATACGTGTATCTCAGCCTACACCGAAAATAAAGGAAAAAAGAAAAATGGATCAAAAGAGCAGTAGAAAACAAATCTAAATTATATATATATATTTTTTTGTTTGTTTTCTTTTATCTAAATTAATTCATATTTTAAATATAAAAATTTATGTTCCAGTTACTAATTCCAGCACAAAGTAACTAAGATTTGCACATAAAACCTTTAGGACAAAGCCTAACAATAATTTGGAATATTAACACCCTTATAGCTGAAGAGATTGGAGGCCAACCGGATGGGCCACGTGTCTGTCTCTATTTTTGCGAAAAAGCCCTCCGGTTCTTCGAAATTACGGAAGGGTCCCTGCGCGATTTAATGTAAGAGGAAAATCTTTTTTCCCATTTTTTTTAGTTCCCTCATTGGTCGTTTTACGCGGAGCGCCTCCCGTTAAATATGAATCTCAGACGAGCCCTTTCCTAATTTTTCAAAATAGTGAACAGGTTCAAAATTATAACAAATAGGTCCCCGCGCTTTACGTTCGGGTCCTTTCTCCGTTTTGCCCGGAAAAAATATTTTCGTGGTCCGTTTTCTCTCTAAAGCATGCGAAAAATATTTTTGTTAGCCGTTTTTCCACAAAAAAAAATGGAGGACTGTTTTCTTTCTCCGTTTTGCCCGAAAAAAATACTTTCGTGATCCGTTTTTTCTCCGGAGCATGGGAAAAATGTTTTCGCTGGCTGTTTTCCCAAAAAAAATTTGGAAGACCGTTTCCTTTCTCCGTTTTGTCCGGAAAAAAATGTTTTCGTGATCCGTTTTTCCTCTGAAGCATGGGAAAAATATTTCCGTTGGCCGTTCTCCCCAAAAAAAAAAAATGGAAATTCGTTTTTCGTTCGTCGTTTCTCCGTTTTTGTCCGTTTTTCCTCATTTTTCCGGAGAAACTTGTTTTCGTGGCTCGTTTTTCCTCGTTTTTTTTCCGAAAAAACATTTTTTTTTGTTTGCCGCTTTTCTAAAAAAAAAATGGAGATTCATTTTTCGTCTGTTGTTTCTTCATTTTTGTCCGTTTTCCCCGTTTTTTTCGGTGAAAAATCAAGGGAGCGCATAGGGTGTTAAGCTCGGTATCTAAAATTTCTTTTGCGGCTCGATCTCTAATATTTTTCAAAACGTGTATTATTACCCGTTGAATGCATAGGGAGTTAAACTCGGTGTCTATAGTTTTTTTTGCAACTCGGAATCTAATATTTTTGGAACATGTATTATTCTTTTTCCCCCCAAAAAGGCCCGTTGTTTTGCTGATTCGTCGACGGTTCTTACCTAGTGTATTTTTTCCAAAAAAAAAAACAAGCGAACAAAAAAACGCTTGGATATTCCTGCCTTTTTTCAGAGATTAAAACTTGGATCAAATTCCGCACGGCGTGGCGGAGCGCGCTTATCTGGCTAGTTTCTCTTATGACCGTATCAATTAACCTCCAAAAATCATAGAACCAAACCCTAAATCTTTATAAAATTTATAGCAATCTATTTTTGTAATTGCATTTCAAACTTGGTATTAGTTGACTTCTATTTGTTCCTTGTTGTTATTGCTTCGTAACGAAACATGTGTAGACTCCGACGTTCTAGAGTCCGCGACTGCCAAGTCTAACTTCATGATTGAAATCAACAAGCACGGCAAGCACCCTCCTTTAATCATGTTGATCCTATATTTTACGTCACCTATTTTGTTTGTCAAACTATTATGCATGCGTGTAATTTCTGTAAAGTTGCTATGTTGTGGGAAATGGTAGTTGTATTCCTAAATTGCGGGATTTCCTTAATCATATTGACTTGAGACCCTTGTTGAAACATAGGCTAGAATTAATTATTCTATAAAATGAAACATGGGTATAATCAAATATTAAACGCTTACTCTTAGCCATGCTTTAGATAAGGGTAGAATAATATTCTTGAGTCTTATTAGAAAATTCAAAAATGTTAGATATGACAGTAAAGAATACTGATATATTGGTAAAAATGAAAATAAAATTATGATTTAGACATGGGCGGGTTATGGTATAACTGTATGTGTAAGGGATTGACTTGTACCCTACAAGGGACGTGCTTGTACAGTACAAGAGATAGACTTGTGCTGCAAGGGATGTACTTGCTCGTAGATAGGGGGAGATTCTTGCCTGAGTCAACCTAAGGACCAAACTTGATGCTATCAACTGAGTCAAATGGTGCAACCACATGTATTAGTTATGGGATAGCCTTAACTTAGGCCCTGTTTGGCAGAGCTCCAGATCCTAGCTCTACCTCAGAGCTAAAACTTGTAGACTGAAATAAAGTGATTTAAATTTATAATTTTATTCTGAAATATAAACAAGATGACCCACCTAAACATTCTTAATATACCCACAGATCCAGCTCCACGAATTTGGTGAAGCTAGAAATACCCAGCTCCACCAACTCCATGGATTTGGTGGAGCTGGAGCTCTACCAAACACCCCGTAATAAATTAGTTGGAGTTTAAACCTTGCATGTTGGTAAGCCGAAATAGTATGGACAAACCGATGGACTGGTGTCATTCTAGGTGCTCCTTTCACCGAGGCGTTAGGACCAAAGCATTCCAATACAACGGGTATGCCTTGCTATGGGGAGAACGAGGGCAATGGGTTGCAGGACCATCGTGAGTACTAAAATATACGGCTAGTGACTTCTGCCGCCATAGCAAAGATGATCATACACCGGGCTAATGTAAGGTTGGGCTCCAGCTAGCCGAAAAGTTTTGTCATAGTCTAGCAAAATAGGTACTTGTGTATCGCGTGGCATGGTTAATATGATTGCTAGAATATATCATGTGGGTAAAGTATACACTCTCTGCAGAGAATTAAACCTAATCGATTAGCCGTGCTCACGATCAAGAGCAGCTTGGGACATAATGTCAAGTATAGTATTTTTGGTTTTGTTTTTTCAAATGCTTTGGAAAAATGGGTGTGTAACGGATTGGTTTAATGGTATGGTGGTATGTTAAAATGGTACGGTGAAATGGCTCATCGATATGATGGATTGGTGAAATGGTATGATGTGCTTTACCTGTCGGTTGGAATATGGTTTGATGAACATATGCTATTCATACTATGGTTACTTTCTTATCAAAGTGCTTGTTTAAATTCTGAATTGTTTCGAAAGTACTACGCTGTCGACGATCGAGATCGCCTGACTGCAGAGATGAAGTCGGTGGGGGATGTGAGCTGGGACCCGAAAGGTAGTTTCGCCCCTCGGGAGGTCGTCACTGCTGTTGCTAGGATCTACGGAAGAATAAGGCGAATGACACCAAGGATTATACTAGTTCGAGCCCTCGAGCTGGGTAATAGCTCTACTCCAGTCTTGCCCTAGGGGTGGAGGAATTGATTATGTGTGAGTAGTAAGTACAAGTAGGTGTCTTTTTCGTGTCATGCCCCATCCAAGGTCTCCCTATGCATTTATATGGGGATTACAAAGTCCCTTCTCCCATTACTGGGGAAAGGTCAGGAGTAGTTTTCGGAAAAGGGTGGTCCCACGTTCGCTCCAACCGGATCTCAACTGCTCCTCGGGGTTCATGGCCATGCCCTGCCCTTGTGGATCTCAATAACCGCAAGCTGCTGACCCAGCCTCCCCGAGCTCCAGGTCTTGGTCGTGTGACGGCCTCTAGTTCCCTGCTCGAGGTCGGGCGGGTGCCGTCTGGATACCGGGGTCACAAGCTCGGGCCCGAGTTTGACTCACCAGGTCGAGTTCGAGCTGGGGTCCGTTGACCATGCCATAGACCAGGCAGGGTATCTCAGTCCCCGACATACTCTATTGCAAATAAATCCTACTTCATGCAAAACTGAACTTAGTGTAGAAGCTTGACCCCTTTGGACTAGCCATATATATATATATATATATATATATATATATATGTACATATATATATATATATATATATACATACATATATATATATATTTTCATACACTAAAGTCTTGCGAGTACATACGTGTACTCAATGTTCTTGTTGACATCTATTCATAGAGAGAGAAAGAAGGCCGTCGGTTTCCTTTGCTTTCGACAGTGATGGCGTATAGGGTCACGGCCGCACTCAGGCCTTTCCTGTGGGTTTTGTTTTCAATTAATGGTTCGTAATTCAAATTTTAGGGCTAGTGGCTTACAATGTTCTTTTAATCTCATTTATATTGGCCATAATTACATATCTGACGTTGTTCCGCTGTCTTATGTTGATGTAAGCAGTTGATATTTAATTTATGTCCGAAACTGAATTCCTGGGTGATTTTCGGGTCGTGACACTGTAAGTACAACCTCCATTAGGTTGATCCATTAAGTTGGTTTTGGTGATTAATGACAAATCCTAATATGAGACTAATGTTTAAGTAATTACTATTTTCGTCTCATCAAGGATGATTGGTGATCATTGACAAATCTACTTTTTAATGAGGCTAACATATTTATTGAGCTTATGTTTAGTAGCCTCACATTTGGATAGAAAATGGAAAACCCAAGGTATGCATTGTATCAATGTTCATTATTTTATTGCATACTTAGGATTTAAGTTGAAGTATGAATTTCTCCATTGCTTTAACCAAAAGCGTGTATCATGTTTCCCAATCCATATATTACATGGATGCACACATTTAGGGGGAGTTCACACTCTAACTTAATGTTTCATTGCATTGATCTATTCCTCATTACAACATATAAAGGATCAAGACATTGAAACTAGATCGTTGAGTATACATTTAACATGCATAGTTGTAGTATACTCATGGTATCATAGGATATGCTCCAAAGAAATAAAATTGGATACGTGCATATTGATTCAAGATCAATTATATGTATGCACATATCTTTGTGGAGTTTATCTTATAGTTGATGGCTTAGAGTAACGATCATTTCTATACATTTCACATATTATGGATCATTACTTTCCATCAACATGAGTATATGAAAACCTGTGTAGTTATTGTATACTCATATCAATTTAAATGAAGATTTAAATTGAGGTCGTTTATCTCTTAATAATCAAAGAACATTGCATCATGAGTTGATGGTGTTCTTGTGATCGATTAAGGATAATCGATAGTTCTTGAGTATAACGAAGCATTAGTTGCATCAATATACTTAAGACACAAATACAATTATTTATTTAAATTAATTTAGGTTGTGCTCAATCATTATGGAGGCATTCATTATGTGTTAATTGAGTGCAAGGATGATTGAGACAACTATGCATCTTGGACTAACTATTTTCATAAGTGATGATTGAGCCAGGTTAGGTCCAATGATGGTTAAGATAAAGAAACGGGACAAGGACGACATCATGAGGTGATGAACGTCAAGAGGAGATCCCGTTGAGAAGGAAAGAAAAGAATGTTCATCAAGAGGAGATGAACAAGATGTTGTGAAAGCCGGGTGATGATCCGGTAAAAGAGAAGTAGAGCTGTGTGACGATCTTGAAGAGAAGATGATCGTAAATCATGAGGACTTCAAGAGAGAGCGATGTGACAATCCCGGGGAAATGAGGTATGATTGAAGATCATAAAGACCCCAAAGGGGATTGATCGCGTGCGGCATCAAAGGTAACTAGATAGAGTGTCTTGTTATAGGTGTGTCGTACTATTAAGAGGGATGCAACGTGGATGATTTAGAATTGTCTTTGTGCTCAAGTGTTATCTATCCTTAAATAGATGAGAGACACAATACACATCACGTACACCGGGATTGTTTGTCTTTTTGTCTGGATCGGATGTTCCGATCCATCGGTAAATCCGGTGGTGTGTTGGTGATAGTCTAGAACCTCACTGGATTGATCGGAAGTTCCGATCAGGGGATCAGAAGGTCCGATTCATCGTAAGGTCCGGTGCTAAGTAGTCTAAGTCTCAGGTGCTCCTCTGTGAGGATCGGAAGTTCCGACCCGTGTGATCGGATAGTCCGATCAGGACTTGGAAACTTTTCGAGCTAGTTCTAGTAAGGGTGCCTCTCTGTGAGGATCGGATGTTCCGATCTTTGGATCGGATGTTCCGATAAGTGTTAAACTCAAAAAGGGTGCTCTCTGGTCAAATCGGATGTTCCGATCGTGAAAATCGGAAGTTCCGATCAGTATTTTTAGTTTGCAAGTGTGCTGATTTTTTGGCTGATCGGAAGTTCCGATGCAAGTTCCGATGTAAGTTCCGATGTATCGGAAGTTCCGATGTTGGATCGGAAGTTCCGATGTAGACTTGGAAACTTTTTGAAAGGTTTCTGTAAGGTGCCTCTCTGCCCAGATCGGAAGTTCCGATGCAAGTTCCGATGTATCGGAAGTTAGATGTTAGTTCCGATGTGTTGATTGGATTGAGTTTGTTCTGGAGTTTTAGCCTGATCGGAAGTTCCGATGTTGAGATCGGAAGTTCCGATGTGTGTAAAACGGCTAGTTTTCTTGCTCCAACGGCTAGTCTTTGGGTGTGGGGTATAAATACCCCCCTTGGCCGGTTGGGAGAGTGTGTTGAGGATATTTTTGAAGGGCTAAACAAGAGGTTGAGCTAGTGGAGTAGAGAGAATACCTTGTGATGCGTTTGTTGCTCCTTGGTCATCTCATGAGCTAGAGAGAGCTCTAAAACATGTGTTGTGATTAGGAGTGGATTGAGTGTTCATCTTGTCTCCCTCCCTCTTGATCTTTGTGATCCCTCTTTGAGTGAGGTGTGGGAAGTGAGAGTTAGTGCTAAGAGTGTTAGATTGAGATACATCTTGAGCACTAGAGTTCATTTCCAAGATCATCCATTAGTTGGATTTGTTACTCTTGGAGTTTGAAGACTCCTAGACGGCTAGGCGTCGCTCACGAGCAACCAAAGTGTGTGGTGTGCCGTGAGAAGTTTGTTGAAGGTTCGATTTCGCCTCCGAAAGGGAAGAAATCAAGAAGTGAAGCCACATCTCAAGTGTGACCGAGATTGGCGAGGAATAGGGTTGGAAAAGACCCGGCTCAAGTGTGACCGAGCCTCCTCAACGAAGACGTAGGAACCTCCTTGGAGGAAGTCCGAACTTCGGTAAACAAATCATCGTGTCAATTCTTTACATGTGCTTATTGCTTTACTTTGCTATCTTGTATTGAATTGATCTATCTAGTGTTGATTATCTCGCTAGCTAGCTTTACTACTAGTTGCTAATATTTGTCTGTGCTAGCTTCGAGTAGAAATCATTTTGTGTATAGGCGTAATTAGTTTTGCAATTCACTAGACTCTGTTCTAATCGGATATTCCGACCTCGTATCGGATATTCCGATTAGACACCGGAACCTCCGACTACATATCGGAAGTTCCGATCTCTTTTCCACTGCGTTGTTTTAGAAAATTGTAAATCGCCTATTCACCCCCCCTCTTGGCGTCCATCCTCGATCCTTTCAATTGGTATCAGAGCCACGGTCACTCTCATATTACGCTTTACCGCTTAGAGAGTAAAAAGGATGACGACTAGTGGATTAGTGCACTCTCATGATTCACTAATGCTTTATGGTTATAATTATGCTCATTGGAAATTATGCATGATTTCATTCTTTAAGTCCATGAGCCCCCAATTATGGTGGATCGTAGATGTCGGCTTTTCTCTTCGTCTAAATGAAGTGGCTCCAACTAAAGGAGAAGAGAAATGCTTACATCTAGACGCTCAAGCTACTAATGCTATTTTTAGTTCTGTGAGTGAAGAGATATTTGATGAGATATACAACCTCAAGAGTGCTCATGATATGTGGACAATGCTTCAAGACAAATATGATGTGTCCACATCATCAAATGAGGATTGCATACAAGAACGGATGTCGGTTGATGATTCTTCAACCTCTACATCAAGTGATGAAGAACCGACATCACCATCTACCTCCTCTTCCGCCCCAAGCAATGATAACACTCCCATTTGCCTTATGGCAAAGGAGAAGAAGGTATCACACATATCCAAATCTCTAAATGTAGATGATTTTGGTAAGAGTGATGATGATAGTGATACCGATTATGATAATAGGTTTGGTGATATTAGAGAAATATCACTACCTAAAATGCTTGCCTTGCTCGATACAATAGAGAAACAAGAGGACACTCTCGAGAGGCAAGAAGATTTGCTTATCTTTGAAAAAGAAAGAAATCTTGAACTTGAGAGTGCTCTTGCTAAAGAAAAGGTGAAAAATGAATCTCTTGAGAAGGAGAGAACTAAGTACAAAATTTTGAAGGATGAGTATGACTCACTTCAAAAGAATTATGATGTTCTTAAGGAAAATCATGAAAGTATCCTTCTCAAGGAATTCATTAAGTCTAGAGTAGACATTAGTATTCAATGTGATTTAATTGATGAAATGCCTTGCTCAAATATCATTCCTTGCATTTCATCCAAAATTGATATGTCTACTTCTAGTATTGATATGCCTTCATGCTCTAATGATATTGTTGCAAGTTCCTCTATGTCGTTAGATACTAATCTTGTAGAGGAAAACAAAGAGCTCAAGAAACAAGTCACAAAGTTGAAAAGTGACTTGGAGAAGTGCTACAAGGGCAAAGCCGTCCTCGACAAGATCTTGAGCGAGCCTCGGGTGCCTCAAGATAGAAGAGGACTTGGCTACATCTCCAAGAGGGAGAAGAACAAGCCAAAGCACCATGGAAAACTCTCGAAGATCAAGAGGTGCTTTGGATGCAACAAGAAGGGTCACCTTGCCTCGGTGTGCCCTAATCAAGTTAATGGCACGGGAACGTCATCAAAGATGAGGCTTGACGGCAAGAAGCAACACCGTAAGAGGATAAGAAGAAGTCGAACTCGAATTTGCTTCAATTGTCGGCAAAAGGGGCATATCGGTAAGGATTGTCCCAATGGTATAATCCCTAATCCTACTATTCATTATAATGATTATTTGCTTAGGAAGGACAAGAATGGTAATGTAATTGCCAAGCTTGTCAAGTCCCCTATGCCCGCCAAAAACGATGTTATTCATTTGCATAGGAAGAGTAAATCTAGAAATGGATTTGCAAAAATTGTTAGGACTCCTAAGCCAACTCAAAGAAATTCAAATAAATTGCTTAGGAGAAATAACAATAGCAAATTATTTGCTAGATATACTAGATCCTCTAAGCCTTCTCACTTTAATGATTATCGCTTGCTTAGAAAAGATCAAACTAGAAATAGGGTTGCTAAATATGTTTGCCCTCCTAAGCGTTCACGACTCAATGACAATTATATGCTTAGGAGGAATAAATATTGCAAACCTATTCCTAGAAATGTTAATCATTCCATTAATGCTAAAGTTAGGACCATTTGGGTTCCTAAATCTATTGTGACTAACATTGTTGGACCCAACAAGGATTGGGTACCAAAAACCGCCTAAAAGGTTTTTAGGCAATATAAGATGGATTGGACGCTTGGTCTCGTGAAGAAAATGAAGACTTCAACATTTACACATGGAGCCAAGCATGAGGAAGATCATTCTATTATCATGGGCCAATGCCATCTCGGTAACTTGCAACTTAAATTGATTATTTTATTGCTTCTAGCCTTGTGTAGGTTTAGATGCATTAGTTCATGAAAATCAATTTAATTGCTTGTTGATTGTACCTTGCTCATGCTTCTTACTTGTGCTTTAATTGTAATCTTGAGCAAGTTAGATGTGGCACATTTAGGGGGAGTGCTAATTCATAATCATGTGTATCACATCCCTACGTGTGCCCATATTTATTATAAGTGCTTATATATTTTTAAAAATCAACCTTTTAGCCAAAACTCAAAATTTGTGTACTTACTAGTAATCTTTTGATAAACTAATTGAAATTGGTATACAAAAGTCTTTGAAATGTTTTCCAAAGGATTTGGCTTCACAAAATTCTAATTTGAAAAGAAAATGAGTTTCAAGTCGAAAACCTAGGTAGAAGTATCTTGTTTTGGATTTAAATGTATAATTTTCATAGAGTTAAAAGTAAAAAGATTTTGGAAATAATTTCAATACAAAAATCCTAGAGTTGGTCATTCTTAACATTTTTCATGTTTAAAAGATTTTCAAAAGACCAACCAAACAAAAGTTATTTGATTTTGAAACTCGCCGAAAAACTTAGTTTAACCGATATAGATCAAAATATTGCACTTAATGAGTTTCACCATGTGGACTAGATCTTGTGCCATATCTTAGTTCAAAATGGTATTCCAAACTCATACACGAAAGTTCAATCTCTAAATCTTATCTCATTCTCTTAAATTGGATTTGATCTGTTGTGTTGTTGAGTATTTGATTTATTGGTTTTTCATTTAGTTCTTCAAAAGGACACTATTTGGACAAAAAGCAAAAAAAAAATATGTTTTAATAGACCCAAATTTGTAAAAAGCTTTGTAAAAATATTATACTATGTATTTCAAATGTTTTACAAGCTTTCAATTTGAAAATTCTATGTTAAAAACTATTTTGACTCAAAATCCTTGTTTTCAACCAAAGAGAGCCTATTATTGAATTTTGGCATTCAAATTGGATTTCATTGTTTTATAAATTGTCATGGCTTCAAAATTGCATTTCAAATCCTTCAAGCCATGAAGGTTCAATTGTTGGTGAAATCCAAGTTGAAGTTGCACATTGAGGGTTTTATGAAATTTGTTTTCATCTTTGTACCTCAAAGCGCATTTTGCCAAAATGAGCTATAAGAAAATACTTTGCAAACACAAGTTATCCTAAAAACGTTTGAAATAGTCCAAAGTTAGTTCCCTGATGATTTCAATTCATTTGGACTTCAATTGCAAAAATTCTTAACAAATTTGCAAAAGGTGGACTGAACTTTGAGTTTCAATCGGCTGAAAAATTCAACTCATCGGAACATCCGATTTTAAATCGAAAGATCCGATATTCTGGAATTTAGTACACATCAGAATATCTGATCCATATATCGGAATATCCGATCTGTGTGTAGCCTGATTTTATAATTTCTTTCGAATTTTGCTTTGGGATATCGTTCGATTGATACTTCCTTTTTCAATAATTCCTTTTGAGAAAGATTCTTGTATTACAAAAGTATCTTTGTGCAAAAAATTCAAAAGTTTTGCATTTTATATGAAAGTGTTTTCAAATGGTATCAGTCTTGAGTATTCAATTGATTTCAAAAGTGGTATTCACTTGATCTTGTGGCTAGACAAAACTTGTGCAATTCAAATGCAAAATGGCTCCATGATTCATTTATTGAATATCTTGGGGAGCTCATTTATGTCAAGTTTTCGGCACTTAAATGCTTCCAAGTGATATCCTCAATTGTTTAACTAACTCTAAGTTTTCAAGTTGTTCTCTGATACCTTTGGTTTTGCTTTGATCTTTTGTTTTTGATAAAATTTTGGTGGTTTCAAAAATCAAATTCAAACTAAAGGGATTTAATCTTTACAAAGGTTTATTTTCACCCCTCATGAGTTTATTTGTAAATCTCTAACGTCTTCTCTAAATCTGTGTGGTCTAGGATTTCAAAAAGCAAAACCTTGCAACTTTTATTTTTCATGCTCTAGTTTTGTGTTTGCAATTGCTTTGATACCCTTAAATGCTTAATTGCTTTGATACTCATCGATTCAATCGACTATTTTTCAATTGGTATCAATATCTATGTGATTTGATCCAACAAGTAGTATCAAGAGAGCGTTATTCATATATTGTGGTTACTAGTGGTATAATTGGATACCTGTCTTCTCAACTTGTGATGTCATTGAGGTTATTGTTCATTCCTACAAATGACATCCTCGGTTATTTGAATTCTTTCAAAGTGGTATCAATGAATTTAAAATCCTCCTACAAGTGGTATTTTGATTGCCTCTTGTAGCCTCTACCTTTATACCCAAATTCTTTTGAGTTGGATTCTCCATAAGCTTAAATGCATTGTAAGTTCAATCGCTTAAGAACTCTCTGTGTGAGATTCTTTATGAATTGAAATACATAAAAAGAGAAATTCCATTTGAGCATTATTCTTTATGAATAATTCTTTATGTTCGTTCTTGAATGAAGATTTTCAAGCAAAACCCTTGAGATAGATTTTAAATAGCTATCTCATTTCTCAAGTGGTGTTTGTGTTGGGTTTCTCGCTTAACCCTATTAGGCAAAATTATAGATTCTACAAGAGAATCATGGTGTTTATCGTAAAGCCTAATAAAATGAAGTGATTTATTTGAATTAGTTTCAAATAACTCTTGTGATACCCACATTTGCACTTTAAGTTTAAATCCTTTCAATTGGTACTTGAGCTTAAATTCCTTCAATTGGTTTCAATTGGTATCCAAACTCAAAATATGGTCTCCTTTCAAATGTTTGCTCTTCTTGACCATATTTCAAAAAATTTTCCAAACTTGTTTGCTTTGCCTTGCATTTGGTATCAAGCCATCATTTGGTATTTTGTCTTTTAATTGGTATAAAGCCACAAAAATTGCCACACGCGGTGTTATTGAAACCCTCCTTCATGCTTAATTTATTCAATACTAAAAGTGGGAGATTGTAAGTTCAAGCTTATGAAGTTCAAGTCTCTCTTTCTCACATTATTTTAACTTGGATGTTCATTTGCTTTTGGTGCTTATTGACAAAAAGGGGGAGAATTATGTGAGCTTTCCTCAATTGCCTTGCACATGTGTTTATCTCATGCATCTTTATATGCATCATGTGCATGGCATGCCATGGTATGGATATAAAATGCTTAATATTTGTTCCATATTGATATATATCCATTAGTGCAATTGTGAAAAAAAGGTTTTGTCATCAATCACAAAAAAGGGGGAGATTGTAAGTACAACCTCCATTAGGTTGATCCATTAAGTTGGTTTTGGTGATTAATGACAAATCCTAATATGAGACTAATGTTTAAGTAATTACTATTTTCGTCTCATCAAGGATGATTGGTGATCATTGACAAATCTACTGTAACACCCCGGCATTTAATATGCCCGAATGCTACCAAACATAAGCTAAACAACAACTAAATATCACATTTAAACATAAATTCCAGCAAAGGTACATATGCTAAAAACCGATATTTCGGCAGCATCTCCTTTGTTTTTCAATGAATTAACACAATGTCAATATCATGGCAAGATATATCATAGCACACGACATCTAAAACATCAACATAAATGGATGTATCATCAAACTACGCCAATAACACCACGCTCAACCACTTCATAAACTATAACGAAGCAAATAAGGGATCACAAGCATGCTAGATTAAACCATACATTAACTTTATGGCACAACTCTTAAAATCATGTCTCCAAGTGATTAATCATAGACTATGATGGTGGAGCTACGTGTAGAAGTGTAGCTAAACCCCTTTTCCCGTATGCCGATCTCAAAGTACCTAAAAACAACATAAAACACAAGCGTGAGTTCGAAAACTCAGCAAGCATATTGTAATGGACAACAAGATCATTTACAAGACAATAATACCTCACATGACATATAACATCTCATACTTGAGCACATAACAACATCATCATCATTAAATATGTATTGCAATGCAATGCAATGCAATGTTATGCTCATATCTCCTTGGAAACTCATACCGGTATGGTTGAGTACACACCATTCGGTGTGCACCCTCTCCCCCCTTCCACCCCGAAGATGGAGGGTGCCTACTCCTCGCTTCCACAACCCACGGTAGATGGAATCACGATGTAGGACTTACTCTAATGGCGTTCCGGACTAGTCATAACTTTCTCACCGACCTTGCCGGACTAGTTATGACGTTCTCACCGCCCTCGCCCTATCTCATGCCATGCATGCACTATGCCAATTATCATATCTCATTTGTACATAAACATATGGCATCATATCATGGCAAATATAGACACATGGCATCGTATCATGATACACATAAACAAATAGCATCATATCATGATAATCATACTCAACATATCATTGGAAATCAGCAAGCATGGCAAGTGATCATAGCAAGTATTCCATCCTTCATCTAATCTCTACAAGCAACCTACAATCCGCTATTCATTACAACACACTTGCCTTCAACCACGGGCAACGGAGTGACGAGAGGTTTGAGGGCACTCCTGGAGGCACACCACCTGCAAACACGTGCCATACACTCAAATCGAGTCCACAAAACAGCACACATAAATCCCACTACCCCGACTTAAACACAACTCCTAAAATCAGAAAACAGCAAATCTATCCCTTCGAGACAGCAGCCTTCCAACGGGCATAACTTCTGTTCTAGGACTCCAAATTGAATAAAAGAGTACATTCTCGCGTAGCTTAGGAAATTTCCCAACTTTTTCTAGTTATAGGGAAAGACTGATTCGGACTCTAATGTTGTTTAATCTAACGTTGAACACGAACTGTCTCAATCTCGTCACAGATTTGACAGCGCTCGGTAAAACGGCCATAACTTCCAAACGGCTGGGCGGAATTTTAATTTCTTTATATGCACTGAAAGGTATTGAAATTATCTACAACTTCCTAGAAGTTCGTACGGTCATATTCGAACTCTAAATTAGTTTAATCTAATGTTGAACACAGACTGTCCCAACCTCGACACAGATTGGACAGCGCCCACCAAAACGGCCATAACTTTCAGACCGTAACTCCAAAAATTCTCAAAAAAATACAAAAAATAGGTCTTGACGATACCTACAACTTCTTCAACAGGAGGTCGGCCAAATTCCGAATCTAAAATTGCGAAATCGCACGCCCTAACACGGACTCCAAATCTGCCCGAAACTGAGTACAATACGAACTCTAGTTCTTTTCAGATCTACTCCATGGCAGCACGTCCTCTTGATCTAAAAACTCCAAATCTACCATGAGAACAGCACCTAGACCTTCCCCAAGGTTTCCCCATGGACATACCTTAGTCCGACGAACGACGAACAGTAAGAATGTCTCTCGATCACCCGATCTCGCTCCCACGCTCCAAATCCTTCGGGATCCCTCGTCGCGGTTCTTCCAAACAGCGAGGGCAGCACGTAGACATGTCGTGGCAGCGAGGGGGCGTCCTTGGGGGCGCAAGGAGGAGGGGGGGTGGCGCGGCTTGAGGTGGAGGTGGAGGAAGAGGACTAGAGGGAGGAGGGAATTGGTGGAGGCGCAAGGGGGAGGTGGAGGCGTGTGGGGAGGCGGCTAGGGCAGGGAGGAGGCGCCCCTAGCCCCTTTACCCACGTTCTCCCCCCTCCATGGGCCAATCTCTCTCCACAAAAGCCCACGGTTCTTCCCCCCTTGGGCCCAAACTCCCCCGGGAAGGCCCAAAACCCCGAAAACGGCCCGGAAACGGCCCGAAAACGTTATTAACCTCCAATTCCAATGGTTTTAACCTTATTTCCACATCTCATAATGTTTATAGCCTCATCATGCTCAATAATTAAGGATACGACAATCCGTGGCGACATAACACTTCAACCGACCCAAAAACGCGAGTAAACATCAAGCCGAAAGGTTTTAACCTAAATTCCACATTCCATAAAGTTTTTGTCCTCAACATTCACATTGTATAAGGTTGCGACACTCCGAGGTGTCACATCTACTTTTTAATGAGGCTAACATATTTATTGAGCTTATGTTTAGTAGCCTCACATTTGGATAGAAAATGGAAAACCCAAGGTATGCATTGTATCAATGTTCATTATTTATTGCATACTTAGGATTTAAGTTGAAGTATGAATTTCTCCATTGCTTTAACCAAAAACTGTGTATCATGTTTCCCAATCCATATATTACATGGATGCACACATTTAGGGGGAGTTCACACTCTAACTTAATGTTTCATTGCATTGATCTATTCCTCATTACAACATATAAAGGATCAAGACATTGAAACTAGATCGTTGAGTATACATTTAACATGCATAGTTGTAGTATACTCATGGTATCATAGGATATGCTCCAAAGAAATAAAATTGGATACGTGCATATTGATTCAAGATCAATTATATGTATGCACATATCTTTGTGGAGTTTATCTTATAGTTGATGGCTTAAAGTAACGATCATTTCTATACATTCCACATATTATGGATCATTACTTTCCATCAACATGAGTATATGAAAACCTGTGTAGTTATTGTATACTCATATCAATTTAAATGAAGATTTAAATTGAGGTCGTTTATCTCTTAATAATCAAAGAACATTGCATCATGAGTTGATGGTGTTCTTGTGATCGATTAAGGATAATCGATAGTTCTTGAGTATAACGAAGCATTAGTTGCATCAATATACTTAAGACACAAATACAATTATTCATTTAAATTGATTTAGGTTGTGCTCAATCATTATGGAGGCATTCATTATGTGTTAATTGAGTGCAAGGATGATTGAGACAACTATGCATCTTGGACTAACTATTTTCATAAGTGATGATTAAGCCAGGTTAGGTCCAATGATGGTTAAGATAAAGAAACGGGACAAGGACGACATCATGAGGTGATGAACGTCAAGAGGAGATCCCGTTGAGAAGGAAAGAAAAGAATGTTCATCAAGAGGAGATGAACAAGATGTTGTGAAAGCCAGGTGATGATCCGGTAAAAGAGAAGTAGAGCTGTGTGACGATCTTGAAGAGAAGATGATCGTAAATCATGAGGACTTCAAGAGAGAGCGATGTGACAATCCCGGGGAAATGAGGTATGATTGAAGATCATAAAGACCCCAAAGGGGATTGATCGCGTGCGGCATCAAAGGTAACTAGATAGAGTGTCTTGTTATAGGTGTGCCGTACTATTAAGAGGGATGCAACGTGGATGATTTAGAAGTGTCTTTGTGCTCAAGTGTTATCTATCCTTAAATAGATGAGAGACACAATACACATCACGTACACCGGGATTGTTTGTCTTTTTGTCTGGATCGGATGTTCCGATCCATCGGTAAATCCGGTGGTGTGTTGGTGAGAGTCTAGAACCTCACTGGATTGATCGGAAGTTCCGATCAGGGGATCAGAAGGTCCGATTCATCGTAAGGTCCGGTGCTAAGTTGTCTAAGTCTCAGGTGCTCCTCTGTGAGGATCGGAAGTTCCGACCCGTATGATCGGATAGTCCGATCAGGACTTGGAAACTTTTCGAGCTAGTTCTAGTAAGGGTGCCTCTCTGTGAGGATCAGATGTTCCGATCTTTGGATCGGATGTTCCGATAAGTGTTAAACTCAAAAAGGGTGCTCTCTGGTCAAATCGGATGTTCCGATCGTGAAAATCGGAAGTTCCGATCAGTATTTTTAGTTTGCAAGTGTGCTGATTTTTTGGCTGATCGGAAGTTCCGATGCAAGTTCCGATGTATCGGAAGTTCCGATGTTGGATCGGAAGTTCCGATGTAGACTTGGAAACTTTTTGAAAGGTTTCTGTAAGGTGCCTCTGCGCCGGTCGGAAGTTAGATGCAAGTTCCGATGTATCGGAAGTTCCGATGTTAGTTCCGATGTGTTTATTGGATTGAGTTTGTTCTGGAGTTTTAGCCTGATCGGAAGTTCCGATGTTGAGATCGGAAGTTCCGATGTGTGTAAAACGGCTAGTTTTCTTGCTCTAACGGCTAGTCTTTGGGTGTGGGGTATAAATACCCCCCTTGGCCGGTTGGGAGAGTGTGTTGAGGATATTTTTGAAGGGCTAAACAAGAGGTTGAGCTAGTGGAGTAGAGAGAATACCTTGTGATGCGTTTGTTGCTCTTTGGTCATCTCATGAGCTAGAGAGAGCTCTAAAACATGTGTTGTGATTAGGAGTGGATTGAGTGTTCATCTTGTCTCCCTCCCTCTTGATCTTTGTGATCCCTCTTTGAGTGAGGTGTGGGAAGTGAGAGTTAGTGCTAAGAGTGTTAGATTGAGATACATCTTGAGCACTAGAGTTCATTTCCAAGATCATCCATTAGTTGGATTTGTTACTCTTGGAGTTTGAAGACTCCTAGACGGCTAGGCGTCGCTCACGAGCAACCAAAGTGTGTGGTGTGCCGTGAGAAGTTTGTTGAAGGTTCGATTTCGCCTCCGAAAGGGAAGAAATCAAGAAGTGAAGCCACATCTCAAGTGTGACCGAGATTGGCGAGGAATAGGGTTGGAAAAGACCCGGCTCAAGTGTGACCGAGCCTTCTCAACGAAGACGTAGGAACCTCCTTGGAGGAAGTCCGAACTTCGATAAACAAATCATCGTGTCAATTCTTTACATGTGCTTATTGCTTTACTTTGCTATCTTGTATTGAATTGATCTATCTAGTGTTGATTATCTCGCTAGCTAGCTTTACTACTAGTTGCTAATATTTGTCTGTGCTAGCTTCGAGCAGAAATCATTTTGTGTATAGGCGTAATTAGTTTTGCAATTCACTAGACTCTGTTCTAATCGGATATTCCGACCTCGTATCGGATATTCCGATTAGACACCGGAACCTCCGACTACATATCGGAAGTTCCGATCTCTTTTCCGCTGCGTTGTTTTAGAAAATTGTAAATCGCCTATTCACCCCCCTCTAGGCGTCCATCCTCGATCCTTTCAGACACGCACATCGACTTTATCGTCTACCATCGCTTCCCACAGTCCTTGAGTCCTCATGTACATCTCCATCTTGATTGCACACATCACATAATTGCTTTTCGTGAGGGTCAGATAATGCAGCAAGATAGCAGAACTTCCCTTCACCATCACACTCGTCGCCGCCTCATTTATATTGGCCATAGTTACCACTTCCCAAAGATTTTGACATCTTTTTTTGGTAACGAATCAAAAACTGGCGGCTAAAGAAAAAACAACGGAAAAAAAACTCAACGAATCAAAAACTCGCGCCTAAAGAAAAAACAACGGAAAAAAAAAACTCAAGTGTTAGGACTTGAACTCGAGACGTCTCTGGAGACAGCTGAGGGGACAAACCAACAGAGCTCGATGCTGCCCGGTGTTTCTGCATTGAACTCTTTCTTTCTTATTGCATTGCTTCTCGTTCAAACAGCCAAGCATCCCTTTATAAAGCAGGCTTTCGGTAGGGATGTGATCGGATCGGATACGGTCGAATATCGTTCTATTCGTATTCGTATTTTTTTATCGAATACGAATAGTGTTGAATACAGAATTGAATACAGAATTATACATGATAATATCGTTTACGAATACGGATCGGAATCAACATGGATACGAATAATATTAGTCGGATATTTTAAAATCCAATTTTGGTTTTTTTTTTCGAAAATCGGTCCAAATTTAATTTCAAAATTAGGAATTTTAAGAAATAAGAAAATGTCAAAATTAAAAAATTTGTGCACGAATATTTTTAAATTAGTACAAATTCAAAATTTCTAAATTTAAATTGAAAATTAGGAGAAAGATCAATAAAAAATTTGAGAATTTCATTTAAATTCCAACTGGTATTTAAAAATAAATTACATATAAATTTGTTTTTAATGCACCATCAAATTTATTTAATCTACTATGAAAACTACTCAAATTTATAAGTTGTGGTCTGTAGTGGATAGTGATAGTCTAATAGACCTTCAGTGTCAAGTCTCGTCTCTCTGAAACATGTTATTCGGATAATATCCATATGTCATATTCGGATATTATTCGAACAAAATCTCGGATATTCCGTATCTGTCGGATAATGAGTGTTCCATATCCGTATCCGTATCCATATAAATAATCTGCATCCATATCCTTATCCGAGAAATCAACTGGATATCTCTGAAACTATCCAAATCATCATCCAAATCAATTCGGTCGGTCGGTCGGTCGAAAAATATCCGTTTCCATCCCTAGCTCTCAGCCACCGGCTCGGCAAATAATTTCGTCTTCTACCCAAACACTGACTCTGTATTCTACTCCTTTATAAGATAAGTTCTAATAATATGGAACAAACAGGTTGGGAGACTTCCAGCTGTTACAACTGACCAAAATTCCGGTGCCACTCACCACTCCTGTTTGCTTGGAGAGACAGATCTGAATGGAAACATCTAGAACTGAATCCCATCAGGTTATCGATCATATGCATGCGTACCGGTCCCCAAACTCTGACCTGTTTCTTTTCACAACCTAAAAACCAGGGACCCTGAAAATGAACCCACCGACTGCCAGTGAGACCGAAACGAAAAGCAGAGGTGGAGAACCCAGCGCGTGAAAAGCTGTCCCGATCGCAACCGAGCGAGTGCCACATGGGTGCATGGATCGTGTAAGTGTCACCCTATGATTGGCTGCTGCGTACAAGCTGGGCTCCACGCCACGTGCGACCGGGGACACGTGGCGTGGGTTCTGATGAAAGGGCTTCTTCTCCTTGTACTGCCATGGGCACCACTGCTAGTTCTGGTTGAGCCGATGGGTACTGCCCAACCGGGGCTCTGTCCTCCTGTCGTCATTTTGGTCGAACCGAAAATTATGACCAACCATGATGCGATCCATTAGTTCGATGGCAGTACATGTCTCCAAACAGCGACGTTTGAAGCTATGATCCGTCGAACGGTGACACGTAGCTATATCTCACTAAGCATGCTTCGCCTTGATTCTTAAGATCATGTCAGATTGGTGTCAATATTATATTTGAGAGTATGGCTGCGTGCGAGGTGTGTGTGTGATTGAAGATCGGACCCGGTGTTTAAAATCTAATAGTGAACCAACGACAAACAGCACGGTCTTCATGACAAAAATGTATCGACCGCGCGCGTTTTGAGTGACAATGCGGTAGTTTAGTGGTTACGTTGACGTAAAAATGTGACGAAAGGTTGATTGCAGTTAACACATATAAATATCGGGTTTAATTTTTAGGTATAGATGTATCAGTTGATTTGATTCTGCAATCGGTAAAAAGATAATATGTAATTTAATAGAATATAAAACCGATCTAATATCTCGATAGCAATTTAATCCGATCGACTCGTTTGCACCGATATAGGTAAAAGTAACGATAGATCTAATCGACCTGATTGAGTTGATTAGATCTAGATAAAGGTTGTTTTTCCCGAAGAAGTTGATGTGCAGCAAAATCGGAGAAAAAACAAACCTGAGTTGGTATAAGTTGACATAATCAATAATCGGTGATGCGCAACTTTATTGATTGAGCGAATTATAAAGAAAAGATTACAAGGCTAAAAACTATTCATAGTTATGAAATCATGTGCTGAAAAATTGGCTTATAATTGAATTTGCAAATGTGTTTATGCTTGTGCATGCGCCGGATCAAATTTCAAAAACAGTAAGTTTCCCATCTGCGCCGGACCATATTTCGCGTGTGCGCCGGACCAAATCTTTTAGTCCGTCGTGAACGCATTTTTGAAGGCTGTCTTTGCATGTACGCCGGACCAAAAATTTGGTCCGTCGTGAACGTGTTTTTGAGCCTTGGTGTTGGACCAACTCCTTACAAAAACAGTAAGTTTTCTATTTACGCCGGATCAAATTTCTTTTGGTCCACCGTGAACGTGTTTTCAAACGTTTTTGCACCGGACTCAATTTTCAAAAACCAGTAAGTTTCGCATTTACGTCGGACCAAATTTTTTAGTCCGTTGTGAATTAGTTTTTGACGGTTGTTTTCACGTGTACGTCGGACCGAATTTTTTGGTCCGTCGTGAGTTACGCCAGACATGAGTTTGGTTCGGCGTGAATGGATTTTTCTTGGGTTTTTATCCTGTGTACGCCGCACCAATGTTTGGTTCGTCGTGAACGAAATTTTCTCAGGTTGGTTTGTTCTGTATGCAATGCTCGTGTGAGTGATTGCATGGATTAACTTTGAGTCAAGTCATGGACTTGTGCTCGGATTCATTTCTTTTTGTTCATGTGCAGGTGTTGCTCGAGGGCGAACGTGGTCGATGACGGGACCGGAACTAGGTTCATGGAGGAACTGAGGTTCGAGACTAGGTTCAGGGAGGAACTGAGGTCTTGGTGGTCAAGGATGTCATGCAGGACGTTCGGGCTAAGGGAATGGCGCACATGAGGAGTTGTCAGTCATGTGAGTATGGCAGGTGGGCCATACGCGTGCAGAGTTGTAGTCGTTTGGGGTAGCTTACATGTATTGGGCTAGATTGGGCCAAGTGGACATGTATGCGTACTCCTTGTGTTTGCTCCTTTAAATAGGAGGGGTTGTCTCCTGTTTAGAGCATTGAGCAGAGCTTTAGGGTTTGTACTCTTTTGATTGGAGTACTTTAGACAAAAAGAAATAAAGATCAATTTCTTTCAGATTATCTGCGTGCTACAGTAATCGCGAATCTACAGTGCACGCGTTGCTACAGTATTTCCTGTTTTGGTTCTTGTTTGCATGCTTGTTCTGGTTCTAGATTGGTTTTTGTTCCTTGAGTTTTATCTTGAATTGATCCATCAAAAACCTTTCTAGTGTATTGATTTAGGGTTCCTCAAAGTTTAGTTGATTAATCTTTTGTCGTTCTTGTTTAATCTTGAAGTTTTGGTTAGATTAATTATAGTCATCTTCTGTCACAGCAAGCTTGCAAGGTTCATAACTTTTGACCCGTAAGTCCGATCGAGCTGATTCTTTTTTGGTTCAATTTTTATTGGAATCTAGTTTCTTGTGTCCAAATTTTAGATTGATCCGATGGTTGGATATCCGAAAATTCATATTTTACCGAACGTTTGTCAATCTATTTTTGTCGAATACGAGGCAATTATTTGGTTCTGTTTTGGGGTGAATTTTTAATAGATCAAAAATTTGATTTTAGCTTCCGCACAATCATTCACCCCCCTCTGATTGCTATATTCGTATATTTCGATCCTACAATAGTGGACGAAAAATAAAGAAAAAAGTAGAATAAGTTGTTTGGTTGATTGTTGTGTTGTTTTGAGATTGCCCATCATCTCGTTTTATAGCTTCTGACCCGATCCTGTCCACCTTAGTTTCTTCTTGGAATGTTCGTATCGGTTTCAGCATCCTTTATGATGTTCTCTTGTTAAAATCAATATCGGTTATTAGTTGATAAAATTGTATTGGCTTATGACCCTTAAATCCGATATATTCCTTAACAAACTAATTATACCATACCGACTTTTATCAAAATCGGCTACATGCCAAATTCAGGTGTTAACTTATGCCCCTGTTTTTGAGAGATTACAAGAATCTCACAAAAATTACTGATATCGGCTTAAACACAGAATATCAATCAATCTATTAAGATATCACCGTTCAACTTCCCAGCGGTTTTCGTGCCACCCGCAGTAATGTCCACGCGTAATCACCCGAACGCACGATCCTCTACATTAACTGCAGCAAATTTTTTGTGATTGTAGGATCGAAGTATACGAATATAGCAATCAGAGGGGGGATGAATGATTGTGCGGAAGCTAAAACCAAATTCTTTATCTATTAAAAGTTCACCCCAAAACAGAACCAAATAATTGCCTCGTTTTCGACAAAAATAGAATGACAGAGGTTCGGTAAAACGCAAATTTCCGGAGATCCAACCGTCAGATCGATCTGAAATTTGGACACAAGAAACTAGATTCCAGGACGAATCGAACCCAAAAAGAATCAGCTCGATCGGACTTACGGATCAAAAGTTATGAGCTTCGCAAGCTTACTGATCCAGAACTTGACGAGAATCAATCTAATCAAAACTTCAAGATTAAACAAGAACGACAAAAGATTGATCAACTAGACTTTGAGAAACACTAGATCAATACTCTAGAGAGGTTTTTGATGGATCAAACCAAGATAAAACTTAAAGAACAAAAACCAATCTAGAACTAGAACAAGCATGCAAACAAGAACCAAAAAGAGAACGTTGAAGCAATGCGGGAACTAGAAGAATTGATATTTATTTCTTTTGTCTAAAGTACTCCCATCAAAAGAGTACAAACCCTAAACTTTGAGCCCAAGGCTCTATGCGCCTAGCTCTCCTCAATTCGATGCTCTTCAACAGGAGACAACCCCTCCTATTTAAAGCACCAACCCACAAGGAGTTACGAATACGATTCCTATTCCTAGAAGGAATCAGATTCAACACAACTCTACTTGGCCCAACCTGGCCGAATACAACTCTTGCACGCGTATGGCAACCCTACCATACTCACGTGACTAACACTTTGCACGCGTATGGCCACCTGTCATACTCACGTGACTAACACTTTGCACGCGAATGACCTCCTGCCATTCTCACGTGACTAGCCATTCTTCATGTGCACCATTCTCTTAGCCCGAACGTCCCGCATGACATCCTTGACCACCAAGACCTCAGTTCCTCCCTGAACCTAGTCCTGAACCTCAGCTCCTCCATGAATCTAGTTCCGGTCCGTCATCGACCACGTTAGTCTTGAGCAATACCGCACATGAACAAACCACAAAACAATTCCGAGCACAAGTCCACGACTTGACTCACATCAATCCATGCAAATACTCACACGAGCATTGCATAAAGTCCACTTCAAAAGAAGCATCATGAAATTCTCACAAATTTCATAATCCCAAAAATGAATCAAACACAATTCCAATTTTGCTCAAAACCCTAATCGAGCAAAAACGCATTCACGACGGACAAGGAAATATGGTCCGGCGTACACATGAAAAAGCACTCAAAAAACCATTCACAACGGACAAACAAAATCGGTCCGTTGTACAAGTGAAAGTTTCGGTTCCAAGAAGAAATCATTCCGGCGAAAACACGTTCACGACGGACTAAAAGAAATCAGTCCGTCGTACATGCGAAATCAATCCTCAAAAAGCCGTTCACGACTGACCAAAGAAATTGGTCCGACGTACATGCAAAACTTACTGGTTTGAGAGTTTGGTCCGGCACAAAAGATGACTTCACTGTTTGCTGTCAAATTGTCAGACACAAGCACAAACACATTTTGCAAATTCAATTCTAAGCCAATTTTTCAGCACATGATTTCACAATCTCCCCCTTGATGAAAACATTGGCAACACCACTTAGAATTGAACATTTGGCATTCACTTTACAAAAGATTTTGAAATCCAAAGGATCAAAGACCAAAGTAAGAAAACACAGAATTCCCCCTTTGACCAAAAAGCAAAACTCTATCTCCCCCTGAGAAGGAAAATGTGTGTGAATGTGCAATGTGTCCAAGAATTCCAAAATTCTCCAAACTTCTCCCAAAATTCTCAAATTTCCAAACACAACTCCCCCTTTTTCTTCTCCCCCTTTTTCCTTAAACTTTTCAATGATTCCCAAATTTCTCCCCCTTTGACAATGGATTCATCAAGAGTACAAGAGAGAGAACAGATTCAAAATTTTTCTTGAAACAATGATTTCACAAAGAGAAACAAGGAAGTGCCAAGATAGGAAAAGATGAGCTCATTCGATCATATAACCTTATATATCACATAATATGCAAAATACATGATCTTGATGTGATTTTAACAAGTTAGGGAATGACATGCATCTCAACCTCAATTTAGTCAACTATAGCCAAGTACTAAGCAAGATCTTAGCAGAAAAAGCAAGGCTTTAAAAATTAAAGCAACTAACAACTTAGGGCGAGCAAGTAGTTTCAACTCCAATCTAGTAGACCAATTTAATCTTTAAACAATAAGTTGCATGTGGCATGCTTGAAGCATACTTCTTTTATTTCCTAGGAGTGGCATGCTTGAAGCATACATCTTATCTTTGAGGGAATGGCATGCTTGAAGCATACATCTTATCTTTTAGGAAAGCAAGCTGAAGCACATAACTTGAAGCTTTTGCTTTTAACGACCCCCTTTTTATATTGATTCCCTTTTCTTTTTCCTTTTTCTTTGATTGTAAACATGCAAAAGTGATTAAAGGTCTTATGAAAGAGTAAAGTTGAAAACACACTTGCTCCATAGCCCAAATTTGTCAAGAAAATTGAATAACAAGCCTAGAAGAGTAAGATATCACAGAGTATTTAGTGTCGGGACCCCGAATTTGCAAATCCGGACCCTCTGTGTATTCAGCACTAGTCCAGGAACGCGCTAGTGCACACAGTCTTACATCGGTAAATATCACAATCATACCACTCGGTACTAATAAAGTACTTTAATTAAATAATCAAACTGGTTACCCGACCTTAAGGTCAAGTTACAAATGTACGCCTCGCAGGGCGAAACTTATTAAAAGAAAGATAATAGCAGCGGAAAATAAGATAACTTCGTGGCGCCATCCAGTATACCACAGGCAACTGACTGGGCTCGCTCCCTAAGTAGATGAGTCCTCGTGGAGCTCCTCCTCCAAAGCTGGTGTAGTCTCCTCTTCAACTGGTGTTGTATTGTGGCAAGGGTGAGTACTTGGTACTCAGCAAGTCATGCACAGAATGCAAGCTAATATACTATATGCATGGCTTGGTACAAAGGAATAGCTCAAGGTATATTTGCGAAATGACATTTGACAAGTATCATAAGTAGATTCAGCAGTAGAAACAAGTAAAGCATAAATAACTATTCAAGAAGTTTAGTAAACATCTTTCCCATCCTAGTCCACATTTTCATCAACCTCGTTATTACTCCAAACCAACCTTTCAAATCCAAGTTATTTTCAGAAAGTCTAACCCTTATTGTAATCCCGAGCATTGTCGATCAGTGGACTCGGCTATTCGAATAGATTCTACACTCTGCAGAGGTTGTGCACTTTACCCACAAGATACAGTCAAACACCACAAAGGCGAGTTCAGTAACAAAGCCTTTGGAAGCCTCAAACAACACAGTGGTCCTCTCAGGTTCGTGCTCTACACCATCCCTTCCCTTAGCCAAGGCGAAGTATGGGACCAACACACCGTTAGATGGGTATCTGGCCTCACCCACGATCGCCTCCCCGTACAATCACACAAGCGGTGTAATTGACACCACTGAGGCTCCACAAGTGAGTCCTTAGCGACTTAGTCAACTAGGGCTGTCCCATTCCACCATGTGGTTGCAAGTATGACTCGGATCAAAGGCTTGCAAGGTTAAGTCCTTAGAGTGACCAGGGCAAGACTACCCAAGAACCAAATCAACATCCCGGTGCCACACCGCCCACCTGATCATTCTTGCCACATGCCCCTACGAAAACTATTTATCAAAACCCCAGTTGATTACCAAGCACCACGTGCTATCAACATCACATGATACCTTTCCAAAACAGGTTCAATATATCATTAAGTCAATATTAACATTTGATTGTCCAAAATCATGTCATGAGCACGAGCGTGTCTAAGCAATACACTACAACGGTCTAAAACCCATGTTGGCAATTTGATTATGTCCAACTATTAAACCACAACTAGGGTGACAAGGGGTCATGGCACATATTTAATTAATCAAGGTGTCATACAGTAATTTGGTATTTATCTAATCTCCCATATTTAAATAAAGTATTTTCTAATTGAACTAGCATGCAATAATTTGAACCAAAATAGATTTCAAAATGGGATCAACATGGTCAAAGCATAACTTGCCTTCAAAGAGTACTTGTTCTTGGTCTTGAGTTGGAGTCTGAGTCAATATTTCTCCTTCGAATCCTTCCGGCACTTCAACGTCTACTCGTAAAGCGTGCAAATAGCAATACACAAATAAACACTAGGCAAAAACATCCCAAAACTCCAAATAAAATCCATAAACAGAAAGAACATAATTTTCTGGATTTTTAGGAACTGGAATCGTTCAAATCGGAGTTAAAATGCAAAAGTTATGATTTATTAAAGTTTAAATAATCAATTAAATAATATTATAGAGAAAAACTTTAGTCCAAAAATTAAATAAAATTCATATTTAGGTAGATCTCAATTTTATACAAATTTAGAAATTTGAATCACTCAAATCGGAGTTGAAACGCACAAAAGTTATAAGCGTTTGAAGTTTGAATCAAAATCAAATCATTATTTCGAATTAATAAATCATTTTCTTTTTCAAAAATTAATTATTGCGCCAGCTGGACACGTGTCGGCACTGGATTGGTCTGGCGGCGTCGGCCGGTTCATGGGCGTGGTCCATGGTTTGGCGCAGTCCACCGTGGACCGGTCCCACGGCTCACGATCGGCCAGACAGGTGGCCCTCGGGTAAGCGTCATCGGCCCGGCGTCGGCGGGGGCTGGTACCGCACGGAGGCGAGTGGGACCGCGGTGGCGTCATCGGCCCGGCGTCCGCGGCACTGGGTGGCGGCCCGGCCAGCGTGGGCCCATGCTTGGCGTCATGGTGCGGTTAGGCTGCGTCGGCCGACATACGGGCGGCGTGTCGGCGACGCGCGCATATCTTGTTCTGGCCCGACGCGGCCAGTCGACCTTCCAGGGCAGCGTGGCACAATCTCGGCCGTTGATTCGAAAATCAGCGGCCCGGATTGATCGGGTGACGACGCTGCGGGGTGAACGTGGCCAATCCGGACCGTTGGATCTAGATCCAATCTACCGGGATTAGATCCGAGGATCTAAACGTGATCTCACCGTGGACGGTCGGATCTTGATCGGACTACCGTCCGGAAGTTCGCGAGGTTGATGGCGACGCCGGCGGCGGCGCTGCTTGACCGGAGACGAAGACGACGACCTCCTTGGCGGCGCTTGCAACTCCGGCGTGAAGGCCGGGCACTTGTGGCGGCGCGACACTGCGATCTCGGGCCTGGGCTTGGTGTCGTCGGAGAACGCGAGGCGGCGAGGATCAACGAAAAACCGCGGCGGAAGACTTCCTCTACTCCGGCGAGCAATAAGCGGCTACGTGGCGGCGGCTAGGGCTCGAGGCTAGGGCGAAAGATGCGCCGCAGTGAAGGGCATCTCGGCGATGTCCCACGCTTAAAATAGCCGGGAGTCGCGCCAAACCGAAACCCTAACGGATCGCGGCGGCGACGCGGCGAGGACTCGGCTCGGATTCGGCGGAGGCAGCGAAATCGCGGCCGTCCACGTGGCGCGATCAACGGCCACGATGGCTTGGCGCGAACGGTCCGGTCGGACACGGCCGGTCGGGAGTCGATCGATCATGACCGTTGGATCTCGATCCGACGGTCCCACGTGGGTTAAGGTTCAACGTGGTTCGGTACGAGTCGGTGGCTCGGTCGGACTCGAGTCCGACTTCGGGTTACGACTTTCGATCGGAGGAATAGTAATTGACCCGAGTTGAATTTCCAGCGATTTAATATTTAAAATAATTCCCAGTAATTCATTTAATTCAAGAAAAATAGCTAAATACTCAGAAAAATTCCAGAAAAATTCTGGAAAATATTTTAGGGCATTTGGGACTCAAATAAAATATGTCCAACAAAACTTTATTTGAAAATTTAATTTCTTTAATTATTTCAATATGGAATAAATTCAAATAAATTCCAAATAAATCCAAATAAATTCCAGAAAATTCCAGAAATTCACAAAAGTGCAAAGCAACACTTAATTTCATGAAAAGCAAAAATTTGGGGTGTTACATTTAGCTATAGATAATCAGTCCAGGGAATTCCGCAATGTCATTTTTAGTTCAAGTGAGATAATTAGATTATCATATATTAGCTCAATTACATAACATATAAAGAAATATGATAAAGTGAGCTTATCAAGTGAAAGAACTTGGCAAGGAAACTCCCCCTCAAAACAAACCCATTGGATGAACAATCCCAAGTTCTCCCCGAATAAAAGCAAAACGAGAAGAAGATAAGGGTTTTGAAAATGTCTGCCAATTGATGTTCAGTATCCACATGGTGAAGCACAATATTTTATTTTTCAACATGATCTCTAAGAAAGTGAAATCCAATATCAAATGCTCAAGAAAGAGGATTACTCAAGAGGTGGCACGAACCAAATCAATTCAACATCTTTCAAAGTCAACATTAGAATAAGCTCTTAAACTAATGCATAAGGAAGCAAAAAGCCAAATGCCAAAATCTTGAGTACCATGGAGATACCTGAAAATTCACTTGACCGTTTGTTGATGTGAAGCACGTGGGAAGCTTGGAAATAAGCACACACAAGCACGTGGGAAGAGTCTCTCATGTAAACCTCCAATTATCTCATCCTCAACAGCATCATCATCATCTTTTATGAACAAAGACACTCTCCCCCTGAACATATGCACATGTACTTGCATCATTTGAACTAGTGCCTTTAAGAAAGCAGAAGTGGAAGAAGTATCTCCAAAAGCAACACTTTTAGCATGAAATGCACGAGTGAAGAAGAACCAAAACTTATCACTTGAACATATGAAGTGAGCATCCGAAATTCACTAGCCACATGTTCTCCTTCCTCGCGTGAGAAGCCTACATAGAAGCGAGAAATTGTCGAGGTCTCGATCTTGGGGTTAGAAATAAGATGTTTTAGGAATCCAAGATCGAGACACACGACGCTGTGATGAAGGCACAACACGAGCATTCTTATGCACAAAGATAGATTTGTCTTTTCCGTGTTCTTACCAACAAAAGGTGTTTGCATCACCCTAGGCACATAATGAGAAACAAAGCGTGCTGCCTGAAATTAGACCTAGCATTAAACCTTTCTCTCTTTTGTTGTTTAGCTAGTCTAAAGCAAAAGTCTACTAAATGTCCATCTCTACCACAATGAGTGCAAGTGTACTTAAAATGATGTTTTGCTTTAACAAGAGAAGCACATTTTGCATTCATCATAGTAGAAGATAAAAGACCAAGATTTAAAGGCGCTTTTCTTAGGCTCATTGACAATTTCAAATTTTCCACTTTCAAGTGTTTTGACAACAGTGGGAGCATGTGATTTATGATGAGCATAAGAATCAAAACCTAAACATTTGTTATGAGTGCTGACTTTTGATTGATCCAAGATCATGTTTAGGTTTTTCTTTCCTTTAGTGAAACGTTCTAATGACTTTTCCAAGTAATCAATTTTTCGAGAAAGAGTTAAACAATTATTACAGGGAACGTCCACTTTTCCTTTTTGCTTGCGACAAGTTGAGCATGAAAGAACCTCATGTGTAAGAAAATCTTCTGTCATTTGAGAAACCCTTGCATTTGCATCATGCAACTTCAATTCTAGTATGGAGCATTTAGAACATGGAGTTGTATCATGCAAATCAATGGTAGAACAACTAGCATGTTTAACAAGTTTCTCATTTTTCTCATTTTCAGCATTGATTTGCTCTAACAAGGTAACATGTTCTTTCCTAAGCAAAGTAAGCTCATTGTAAATTAAGTCACATGATTTGCAAGCATCATCATCAGGAATCAAGGTTTTAAGTCTAGCAATTTCAGCATTCAATGACTCAACAACAAAATCATGTTTCTTAATTTTCTTGTCACGTTTATCAAGCAATTTACCAAGTCGAGCAATAGCAATAGCTAATTCATCGTAAGAAGGATCTACCTCATTGAAGTCATTTGTCATGATCGCCCTCGGTGAAGGCTGTCGCTTTTAGCCATGAGACACAACCCCGTCAACTCATGCTTGCTTGGAGTTGCATCGTCCTCACTTGCTCCCTGAATCCACGTCGCTCAAATTGACTTGTTCAAGAGCGAGAAAGAACTCAGTGGACAACTTTGCTTTGTTGATGAAGCTCTTCTTCTTTCTATTACTTGAAGAGAACTTCTTCTCTTTTCTTGTCGTTGTCCTTCTCCTCCCTTGATGCTTTACCTGCAAGTTTAGGACAGTTTGGACGAATATGGTCGAGATCACCACACTCATAGCATCTTGGAGGGCCACCACCACCTCTCTTTCTCATTCTCACATTTTGTAAAGCTTTGTTAAAGCGAGAAGAGAGTAGTGACAAGTCTTCTTCTGGGAATTGCTCAATCTGTTCATCGGTTAGTGAAGACAAGAAAGATAGAGCAAAGCTTGAAGCAGCACCATTATGAGATATGCTAGATTGAGATGTCAAAGCAATTGATTTATGATCATTCTTTCTAGCAAGAATATCTAATTCATGAGTTTTCAACTTGGAATAAAGAACATCTAAGGTAAGTGTACTCATGACAGTAGATTCTCTAATGGATGTAACTTTCATCTCCCAAATAGACATGTCTAAAGCACCAAGCAATTGTCTAGCATTAGCAGCATCATCAAAGCTAACTCCAACAGCACGCAAATTGCTAAGAATTTTATTAAAGCGTGCAAAGAAATCATCTAGTGACTCACCAGGCTTCATCTCAAATCGCATGTATTCCTTTTTGTAAAGATCTTGACGAACCTCTTTAATAGTGTTAGAACCCTTATGGTAATCACAAAGAGATTTCCATACCTCATATGTGGATTGAAGATGAATCACACGATCGAAGTCGCTACGTCCCAAGCCTTGGATGATCAAGTT
The DNA here is from genome assembly GCA_036346355.1 of Rhipidocladum racemiflorum. NCBI lineage: Eukaryota > Viridiplantae > Streptophyta > Magnoliopsida > Poales > Poaceae > Rhipidocladum > Rhipidocladum racemiflorum. The sequence goes on from CM070583.1 coordinate 58,005,983, forward strand.
GCGTGCCTTACTATTTGCTTCAACATGTGCGCGATTGGTGTCGTTGACGTTGTCGTTTGCAGGGACTTCATATGGCTTGTAGACCTTCTCCCAAATTGCGAATCCCTGAGCTTGGATGAACGCCTCCATCTTGGCCTTCCAAAACTGAAAATAAACACCATTGAACACACAAGGTTTTGTCGAATAATGATCCATTGATCTAATCACCGATTAAGATAGATTAGAAAAACCTTGCTGTGATACCACTTGTAGGATCGAAGTATACGAATATAGCAATCAGAGGGGGGGGGTGAATGATTGTGCGGAAGCTAAAACCAAATTCTTTATCTATTAAAAGTTCACCCCAAAACAGAACCAAATAATTGCCTCGTTTTCGACAAAAACAGAATGATAGAGGTTCGGTAAAACGCGAATTCCCGGAGATCCAACCGTCGGATCGATCTGAAATTTGGACACAAGAAACTAGATTCCAGTACGAATCGAACCCAAAAAGAATCAGCTCGATCAGACTTACGGATCAAAAGTTATGAGCTTCGCAAGCTTACTGATCTAGAACTTGACGAGAATCAATCTAATCAAAACTTCAAGATTAAACAAAAACGACAAAAGATTGATCAACTAGACTTTGAGAAACACTAGATCAATACTCTAGAGAGGTTTTTGATGGATCAAACCAAGATAAAACTTAAAGAACAAAAACCAATCTAGAACTAGAACAAGCATGCAAACAAGAACCAAAAAGAGAACGTTGAAGCAATGCGGGAACTAGAAGAATTGATATTTATTTCTTTTGTCTAAAGTACTCCCATCAAAAGAGTACAAACCCTAAACTTTGAGCCCAAGGCTCTATGCGCCTAGCTCTCCTCAATTCGATGCTCTTCAACAGGAGACAACCCCTCCTATTTAAAGCACCAACCCACAAGGAGTTCTGAATACGATTCCTATTCCCTAGAAGGAATCTGTATCCAACACAACTCTACTTGGCCCAACCTGGCCGAATACAACTCTTGCACGCGTATGGCAACCCTACCATACTCACGTGACTAACACTTTGCACGCGTATGGCCACTGCCATACTCACGTGACTAACACTTTGCACGCGAATGACCTCTCGCCATTCTCACGTGACTAGCCATTCTTCATGTGCACCATTCTCTTAGCCCGAGCGTCCCGCATGACATCCTTGACCACCAAGACCTCGGTTCCTCCTGAACCTAGTCACGAACCTCGGCTCCTCCATGAATCTAGTTCGGTCCCGTCATCGACCACGTTAGTCTTCGAGCAATACCGCACATGAACAAACCACAAAACAATTTCGAGCACAAGTCCACGACTTGACTCACATCAATCCATGCAAATACTCACACGAGCATTGCATAAAGTCCACTTCAAAAGAAGCATCATGAAATTCTCACAAATTTCATAATCCCAAAAATGAATCAAACACAATTCCAATTTTGCTCAAAACCCTAATCGAGCAAAAACGCATTCACGACGGACAAGGAAATATGGTCCGGCGTACACATGAAAAAGCACTCAAAAAACCATTCACAACGGACAAACAAAATCGGTCCGTTGTACAAGTCAAAGTTTCGGTTCCAAGAAGAAATCATTCCGGCGAAAACACGTTCACGACGGACTAAAAGAAATCAGTCCGTCGTACATGCGAAATCAATCCTCAAAAAGCCGTTCACGACTGACCAAAGAAATTGGTCCGACGTACATGCAAAACTTACTGGTTTGAGAGTTTGGTCCGGCACAAAAGATGGCTTCACTGTTTGCTGTCAAATTGTTAGACACAAGCACAAACACATTTTGCAAATTCAATTCTAAGCCAATTTTTCAGCACATGATTTCACAGTGATATTTACCTGTTGCCACCGAATTTACCTCTTATAAGTGTGAGGTTCATTCACCCGTCATTTCCACGCGCTATTGCCCTCAATCTCTTCTCTATCGGCTTCCAAATTGTCTTCAGCTTCCTATCGGCTTCCAGATTTTCTTTGGCCCCTCGTCCAGTCTACTTAGCCGAACCAAATAGACCCTAATTAGGTATTTTTTTTCCTATCCCCTGTTATGACACTCAATTTTATCTAGGTCCAATAGGTAGTACCAACCCATCGACTGTAATAGAGGAAGAACTCCCTAGGCTTCCTCTTAACGCCCAGGTTTTAACTTAATTGGGGTGGAATAAGTTTTATGGCTTGGTCAACTGCGCTAGCTACGTGGCGCAATTGGTACAGTCGGGTAACAGCCCAGAAACTCTTAATTTGGGAACATATGGGAATAACTGAGTGCCTCCCACTTTCCTTGGCCAACTCTTCTCCTAATGAACCCTTAGTAGCTATGCCCTATTATTTCTGGTCCGATACATTCAATGCTTTTCTTTTTGGAACCGAACCTATCGGCCCAACCCTACTAGATGTTTGCCAATTATGCTACCTAAGACCAGACAACGAATAACTATCGGCTTTCAGTGCAAAGCCCTGGCACAAGTTCGTATCGGCTAAGGGGGAAGGGTGGAGTAGATATATAGAAGGCAATGTAGGAGTCGGCCTAGTGTCCAATAGTGAGCACATAGCTTTCCTCAATATGTGGCTTGACCGATTCCTTTTTTGCGGTGCCTCCCTAGGACCAACCCAGACCTACCAAACAATAGTCGAGAAACTAGTAGAGGGCTGTCGACTTGCTCTGGAGAAACTGTTTATGGGTGCAGTTTTCCAGATGATGGATGGGATTCGCAGTCGGCTCTATACCCCTATGGGGTCATACATAGTAGGAAACATTAGGGTTCCCTTATGATTCATCCAAATATTTCTCTATTGTGTCTTTAGTCAATCTTTCAAGATTAACTTGTCTGAAATGACACCATTCCCCTGTGAGAAAACTCCAGAAAGCCAACCTGTTGAATTCTGGAATAGCCGATCCTTCGGCGAAAGGCTTTTTCTTTTATCCGGCAACGGAACCCAACTAACCCTAATCGGAGCCAAGAAATGTGTATCCTTTTTTTGTCATCTTGACAGAGATTCCTTTTCCAAAACCAATTTTTTTGCTATAGAGAAGCCAATAACTATCCCTGCCCTCCTTCTTTCACCTGGCAGCCGATAGTGAGGATATGCTTGAAAAAACCATTGATATCTTCAAGCTCTTTCTATCTCCTAGCATTCTTTTGGTCAGCCCACACACCAGAGGTCATATCTTTCAACCCTCCTATGAATTCTATCATCCCTTTGTCTATGCCAGGAAACTTGGTTTTGGACAGATCATTCCAAAGTCACTCCTTTTGATCGGCTCCAACCTCGCGAAAGACTATGTCGTGTTGCTTCAGCCAAAATAGTCTTGCTATAGCCGATGATCTTCTTAATGAACTTCCACATTTTTTTCTTCATACTAGAAGAGCATTTGGCTATATCTCTTGGTGGTTGGCTATTTCTTCCGCTATGTTTCCTACTGACTGGCCACCTTCCTCGATATTAGCCGAATTTTTCTCGGACGTACCATCGGAGCCGACAATTATAACTGACTCGAGTAGTTCAAGTTCGAGCAGTTCTAGTTAATTGGACGGGACTAACTCAAGCTTTATAGATATCACTGGCAATGTACTAACAAGAAAATCTCTCTTTACCCTTTTACTAAATAAGTTGACTTTTCTTATGTGTTCATTTTCCTTACATACCAAAGCAGCCGGGAAGAGGCCTACGAGCCATCGAGCGATGCCCCCTCCATGAAGCAGCATCCAATCGGCTTGTCGAGCCACTCTTCTGGTACTCTAGGAGTTCAAGCTCCTTCACTCTCCGATCTAGAGAAGCAGCACTAGCAACCCAGTAAGTCTTTGCATAGTCCTTTTATAATACCAAGTCCAAATATATTCAATCAGCTTCTTTTGCAAAAAAAAAAATGAAAAGCTGATTATTTGAGAAGATGGCTCAGTGAAAAAAAACTTTGGCCTAGGAGGAGTCGGCTGAAAGCTCACCAGAGACTTCTGCGGTTAGTGGGGTAAGCACTTTTAACTTCGTGTACTTTGAACCAAAAAAGAATTTCAATCGGCTAACAAATTTCCACATGTTTGCATCTCATATCTTCACCGGCTACATTTTCTTCGCCTATCGGCATCAGCCTGCCAGAAGGCACGGCTAGTGACCTACCCCCGACGCCATCTTAGCCGACACCGCTAGCTCCGCTAATTTCCACGGCTATTGTCAAACCATCATCCTCTATTGCTAATATCCTTGGCTTTGATCTATTGGATATTGAGAGTGAAGACGAAGGTCGCACTCCGACTATCATCGACACTATCTTGGCTGAAGCAGAAGGTGTGTCGGCCTAGGTTATGGCAGAACTAGATGCCAAAGAGAGACTCAACAATCTCCTTAAAGTTCTACTGAGCCCAAAAGCTAATTTACTAAAAAAACTCCCAGCCAATCAGAGATGTAGTCGACGCTATGAAGCCCAACCTCCCCGAGCATGCTATAGTCACACTTCTTGAAGCTTGCTTTATTGGTGCTAAGAAAAAGTCAATCGATGAAGCAAAACAAAGGCTTGAGCAACGCATGGTGCAACGGGAAGATCAAAAGATTCTGGATCGGCTGGTGGCGGAGACAAAGGCCAAGAAAGCCAAGCTGGATGAAGATAACAAAGATTTCAAAGAGACCAAGGAGCTAGTATCGACTCTAAAGGCCTCCAAGAAGTCCCTAGAAGACGAACTGCTCAAAGTCGATGCCCAATTAGCCAACGTAGCTCCAAAATGACCAACCACTTCTCATCTTCGCTCAAGGAGCAGAAGGTTGCCTTTGCTAAGGGCATTGCTGCATTTCGAGCCAAATCACCCAAGGTCATCCCCATCCCAAGCTCAGCCAAAGAGGATCAGAAGATCATAGACGAAATCGATAAGATCCTCGCTAGTGCCTTGGCCGTGTTATCGAGCTTAGGAATTAATCCTTGAACATCTTATTCTATGTAATGAATGCCACTGGTGGCTGGTTTAAACTCTTTTGTTGTAAACTTATGAATGCTAAGTTATGAATCGGCTGTTTAACCGATTCAAATGTTTAAATTCATGCTTATTTCCATTATTTTTTCCCTAACGATGATGTACTTCATCGGCCATACAACCAGAATTAACTACAATGAGTTAATTTGGTTTTTGTTTTAATCGGCCAAACAAACCCTTGTAACTGCAACGAGTCAACTTTTAGCCGATTAAGACCCAATCCAAACACTTGGGTAATATTTTTTCAAGTGTTTTTCGTTAATCGCCTTATTAAACAACACTCCATCTAAAGCCATATCGGCTATCATTTGAGCCGACTGGCATAATAGTTTTCCAGACCAAGTCAATTTCACCAAATGACTTAGGCACAACTTTTTTGCTGTAAGCCCTAGCGACCCTAGCCTTATTTTTCTAGATTCGCTATTTGTAACCTTAACTCTGTTAAATCTTCCAGATTATTGGTTATCAAATCTCTATAATCATTAGCCGATAAATCACCTTGTCTAGTGACCCTTAATGAACTTATACTAATTTCTATCGGCAATACCGCTCCTTGTTTGTATACAAGCTGATAAGGTGACAAATTGGTGGCTCCATAGTAAACTATCCGATATGACCACAATGCATTAGCTAATGTTACATGCCAGCTCCTAGGTTTGTCATCAACTTTTCTCTTTATTAGCGTGATTAAAGTCTTATTTGATAACTCAGCGTGACCATTTGTGTGATACTATGGAATGTCGAGACTTTATAATTTGTGATAATAGGTTATAAAATGTGGTAAAATGGGATAGGTTGGGGATTTCGCAACTAAAACCCTGAGATTTCACGTTTTAACGCGTTTCGGGCTGTTTCCGGGCTTCCGGGCCTCTCCGAGGTCGATTTGGGCCTTGGGGGGAATTCGTGGGCCGGAGGTGGGGCACTTGGGCCCATGTGGGAGTAGTGGGGGGGCAGCACACCCTGCTGCCCTAGCCCCCACCCCTCCATTGTGCAGCCCCCATCCCCTCATCTCCCATCTCCTCCTCCCTCTAGCCCCTCCTCCTCTTCCTCCACACCCCAAGCCGCACCACCCCTCCTCCTTGCGCCTCCTCCCCCACCACCACGTGCCCTTGCTGCGCCCCCCTCGCTGCCATGCCATGCCTTGGTGCTGCCCTCGCCGGTAGGAGGATCCGCGACGAGGAGAACCGGTGGCCACGTCGCGTGGGGAGAGATCGGGTGGAGTTCGCGCGAAGGAAAGCGATCGATTCGTGGTTCTTCAAGAAGGTAATGGGGGAAACCTTTGGGGATTGATTAGATGCTGTGTAGTGGTGGATTATCATGTTTTTTGGATCATGGGAGGTACTGCCATGGGGTAGATTTGTTGAAAACTAGAGTTGTATTCGCGTTTTGGTTCAGGCAGATTGGGAACCCGAACTAGGGCAGGCGTTTTCGCCAATTTAGAGTTTGAATCTGTAACACCCCAAATTTTTGCTTTTCATGAAATTAAATATTATTTTGCACTTTGGAGAATTTTTGGAATTTTCTGGAATTTATTTGGATTTATTTGGAATTTATTTGAATTTATTCCATTTTAAAATAATTAAAGAATTAAACTTTGCAAATAAAATTTTGTTGGAAATATTTTATTTGAGTCCAAAATGTTCCAAAATATTTTCCAGAATTTTTCTGGAATTTTCTGAGTCTTTTACTATTTTTAATGAATTAAATGAATTACTGAAAATTATTTTAAATATTAAATCGCTGGAAAATCCTAGTCGGATCAAGTACTGTTTATCCGACCGAGCCCGAGTCAGACTCGAGTTCGAGTCCGACCCGAGCGATCGTTAAGTAGAACCGCTCGGCGAACCTAATCCACGTGGCCGTTGGATTCGGATCCAACGACCACGATTGAGCCATGTCATCGAGCCCAAGCCCGACCGAGCCACTAACTCGCCGAGTCCGACCGGACCCAAACCCACGCACCGTTGGATCTCGATCCAGCGGTGGCGTGCCACGCGTCACCCTCTCCGTGTCGCCGCCGGACTCCGCCGCCGTAACCGTGCCGACCTCAGTTTCCGTGCGTTTCACAGACGCCGAGGCTGCTATTTAATGCGCCGCCACCACGGTCGTGACCTAGACTTCAGCGCACGTGAGACCTGAACAACGTCGCCGGAGCCGCCAGCCGTTCATAATCGCTCGCCGGAGTTGCCGTAACGCTCCGCATGATTTTCGCTTCGTTCGCCGTCCGTCGTCCTCGCGCCGTTGACCCCGAATCCGGACTCACCGCGACGAGGCGCACGAAGGATCTCTCGCCAGCGGAAGCGCCCGAACGCCGTCGGCGAGGTCGTCGTCCTCGCGCGGTGAGCGGCGCCGCAAGCCATCGCCGGACGCGAGCTCTCTCGGCCGTCCGATCAAGATCCAACGCCGAGATCACGCCACGTCATCGCACGGTGAGATTGGCGTTACGATTTCCAGATCTAATCTCGACCATCGGATCTAGATCCAACGGTCGAGATCAAACGCGTTAACCCAAACGGCGTGAGAGCGAGATCTATCTGGGCGTCGATTTTCAAATCAACGGCAGAGATTGCGCCACGTGGCGGGAAGTCCGACCGCCATGATCGGCAGACCCGTGCAGTGTAATGACGCCGACACGCCGGGCAGCGTGTCGGCGGCGTGATCGAACCGCACCATGATGTCATCGACGGCGTCATGGCGGGCCAAGATGTCGTGGCTGTCCCAGCCGAGCCGACGTCGGCACAATGACGCGTCACGGTGGGTCCCACTGTCGGCACCAATAATGGGCCGAGCCCCAGCGACGCCGATGGCGTTATCCGAGGCGGACCCACATGTCGGCGACACGTGGAGTCGTGGGCCGAGTCCACGCAGCGGACGGCCGGCGTGGACCGAGTCCATGGACCGGTGACATCAGCAGAACCAATCCGGGTGACACGTGTCGGTGACGCAATAATTAATTTCCGAAAAGAAAATGAATTATTAATTCGAAATAATGATTTCAGATTTTGATTCAAACTTCAAACGCTTATAACTTTTGCGTTTCAACTCCGATTTGAGTGATTCAAATTTCTAAATTTGTAGAAAATTCAGATCTACCTAAATATGAATTTTATTTAAATTTTGGACTAAAGTTTTTCTCTGTAATATTATTTAATTGATTATTTAAGCGTTAATAAATCATAACTTTTGTGTCTTAACTCCGATTTGAACGATTCCAGTTCCTAAAAATCCAGAAAATTATGTTCTCTCTGTTTATGGATTTTATTTGGAGTTTTGGGATGTTTTTGACTATTGTTTATTTGTGTATTGCTATTTGCACGCTTTACGAGTAGACGTTGAAGTGCCCGAAGGATTCGAAGGAGAAGTATTGACTCAGGATCCAACTCAAGACCAAGAACAAGTACTCTTTGAAGGCAAGTTATGCTTTGACCATGTTGATCCCATTTCTAAATCTATTTTGGTTCAAATTATTGCATGCTAGTTCAATTAGAAAATACTTTATTTAAATATGGTTGATTAGATAAATACCAATTTCTTTGTAAGACACCTTGATTAATTAAGTATGTGCCATGACCCCTTGTCACCCTAGTTGTGGTTTACTAGTTGGACATAGTCAAATTGCCAACATGGGTTTTAGACCGTTGTAGTATATTGCTTAGACCTGCTACGTGCTCATAACATGATTTTGGTCAATCAAATGTTAACATTGACTTAATGATATATTGAACCTATTTTGGAAAGGTATCATGTGATGTTGATAGCACGTGGTGCATGGTAATCAACTGGGGATTTGATAAATAGTTTTCGACTGGGGCATGTGGCAAGAATAATCAGGTGGGCCAGTGTGGCATTGGGGATGTTGATTTGGTTCTTTGGGTAGTCTTGCCCTGGTCACTCTAAGGACTCACTACTACAAAACATATCTTCTGTAACACATTTCTGTAACATATTGAACAATGTGTTACAAAGAGATATTGTAGTAACATATAATTTGTGTTACAAAGGCATGTTGTAACACATACTTGATGAGATGTGAAAAGTGTTACAGGAAACTATAGCAGCAACATATAATATATGTTACAGAGGAATATTGTAACAAATGGTAGTAAGGTGTGAATAATAATACTACAATAACACATTTAGAGGTAGATTGTAACACATGACTTTAGCGTGTGTTTGGTTGGAGAGTGAGGTGGAATGGAATGGTTCCATCCCAAATTTCAGGGATGGAATGGTTCCATCCCAGATTCTCAGACAGGGCCCACGGTCACTCTCACATTCCAAGTGGGATGGCTGCGTTCCAGAAAATTTTTAGAACCTGGCCATCCCGAATCTAGAGAGAATATTCTCTTTTCTGGAACCGAGTCATCCTTAACTCTCCAACCAAACACTAGACTTGGTGGGATGGGATGGTTCCATTCCACTCCATCCCACTAACCAAACACTAACTTAATTATAACCGATCGTGTGCACGGCGTGCACCGCGTTGACCTTTCTAGTATAGATTACGCCATACGTTAAATTAGAAATTAAAAACAACCTGAAATTATAACCGATCGTGTGCGCGGCGTGTGCCGCGCTGACCTTTCTAATATAGATTACGCCATATGTTAAATTAGAAACAAAACAAAAAATAATATAGAAAAAGAAAAACAAGCATGAATAAACTACCATGACTCGTACGTGCAACCTAGCCCGCAAACATAAATTTACTCCCGCACAAATCACCCTCCAAAATACATCCTATGCTCATGAATTTTTTTCACGCCAAATCACCCTCCCTCCAAAATACATCCTATGCTCCTGAATTTTTTTCACGCCAACTGCCTCTCCCCGTATTCCGTTTAATCCTGGATAGCACGCCCCACAACCAAACCATCTATTGCAATATTATTGCTCACGCCATGGCAAGAATCTCCACAACTAGCCGGCCAACTCCTACGCATACGTCTCCTGTAAGTTCGCCTGCAGACCGGCCGGAACTAGGTGTCTTGCCGCCGCACACAACTTGACGCCTCCTGCCGCACTCCGTCGATCGCTGGACTCGACACCTCCTACTGCACACCGTCGATCGCCGGACGCGACGCCTCCTGCCGCATTCCCCTGCAGACTCGAGGTGTCTCGCTGCCGCACACCATCGATCGCCGGACTCAATGCCTCCTGCTACCTGTGGGATAATTTTGTAAGTTTTACTTCCCTTCTTACTCATATTTTATCGATTATTTTGAGGTTTCGGGTAACTAGGGTTTTTGGAGAGTACACATGGAAATGGGGATTTTTTTGGGTTCTATCTAAATGGAGAAGCACTTTATATATTGAATCTAGATATCTTGGTTGCCATTCATTAAGCATTAGATCCCAAAAGAATTATTTACAAGAGCAACATTAGCGTAAGGTTTATTCCCCCACGGTACTGCCTACTAAGTTTCAGAAATCAGAAAAGAATACATGGAATAATCAGAGTTGCGACCTATGTCTGCTTGAGAGTTGCAGTTAATTCAGTTTTATCATTGTTGCTTCCTTTTGTCTGGCTCCTTTGTATGTTTAATTTCTGGAGTGATATCATATTCTTTTTTTCATCATTGATAATTGAGAAAATGATCTGCTTGAATGATAGAATCATGTCATGGAAAGAGTGAACAAGGAGACAAATGTTGATTAATAATCCGTGCCTACTGCATATGTACTACGTGTGTTTGATCCTCGATTCAACAATATGCAACTGCTGAAATGATGCAGTAGCAAATTTGTGCGCCCAGTACAGGGGGTTTAATGGGAACTATAAGAAGTTATCTGGCTATGTTGTCTCACATGCTGTGATGCTATGGAACATTTCCATTGAGTAACCAAAGTTGTTCTGTGTTTGTCTGTTCTTTGTCTTTGCTACACCCAAACTCACCAATTTATGACTTACGGGGCCTGGTTCTGGCACTGTTGGCACCAAACGGTCAACTCCTTGCACTAGCTGAATTTTCCTCTACTGAAGGAAGAATAGAATGTGGACTTTTAGAATAATAAGGTGAGTTAGGGGCTTAGATCTTAACAGATTGATGGTCTTGTACTCGATTACCTAGTTTATTGTTAGATTGGCGTGAAAATATCATAGAAATAGGATAGATGTTGATCTTAAAATGGGTTCTTGCAAAAAAAAAGGAAAACAGAGATGGTCTCACAGCATGTTGGTACAGTGTCTTAGAACAGTGTAGCCATTTAGGTGATGATTGATGAAACAATGTAGGGGTTATTCTCTAACCCCTACAGGCTGACTCTCAATTTTGGTTACCATAAGAGCTTAATGGACCATACCTACCCAATTTCTCCTGATACTTGATTACATTTTTTGAATTTTTGCAAACTATGTGACACTGTATTTGTTGTTTGAACTGAGCGATGGAAGGTTCATAAATATAAAAATTGTTCTAGCTGTTTCCTTTTCGTACAGTTTCAAGTCAGGATCCACTTCAAAATAGTATAAGTCACACTTATCCTATTGAACCGAGTAATATTCTTGCATTTGGTTCACCTCTGCTTTTCCTTTTTTTTCTCGTTCTTTTGGCTACTAGATTTAGAATCAGATCTATTTTAATTAGGTGAGGAAAAACCAGCAAATATACAATTTTAGAGATTATTGTTAAATTGACAATACATTTAGAGATCCTGGTTGATGTTTTATGTTTGAACACATTTTCATGCTATTATCAAAGAGAGTGGTTACTTAATGCACTCATATTCGCACTAATAGATGTGTGTGTGGCTTATGTTTACCTTGAATTTGTATTAATATTCTTTGCAAAATTTGTTTCAATTTGCAGGAAAATGGGTAGAAAGAAACGATTGAATGTAGTCCAATGTGGTGCTCAATATGCTGATGGAGAGCGCGATTGCGATGAGCATTCTGTGCCACCAACTGAGCCCGTGCTTGAATCACAAGCATTGGAAGATGATGGTATCCACATTGAGCAGCAAGATGATGACCTTCTGAATATGATAGGTATAACTATAATTAGATAAAACTATGACTAGCTAGAAGAATTGAATGAGAATATGTTGATCATAGAGTTAATGAGTAATTCTCTCCCAATTTTTAAAGGTGATGATGGTGAAGTGAAGAAGCGTGGGGGGACTGCTTTACCCCATGTTTGGATAAAACTATGACTAGCTAGAAGAATTGAATGAGAATATGGTGATCATAGAGTTAATGAGTAATTCTCTCACAATTTTTAAAGGTGATGATGGTGAAGTGAAGAATCCGTATTTCAATTGAGTTTCAATTCACTTTTATAGTTATAATATATTCCGATGATTACACCAAAATGGATGTCTTTAATTTTGACAAACATTTAATCTAATTTGTTGTGTATTGTCTTACCAATCGTTTTCTCATTTTTAGGTTGATATGCAAAGAACAAATTCTATTAAAGGTAGAAAAATGATGTTAGCGCAGGTAAGATTATCTATCCCATATATTTGTTTGTACAGAAAATGCAATGTGAATTTTAGGCACAAAATTGCTACTGTGTTACAAATTGTATCTTATCTCTCCATAGATGAATAAGAAGCAGCAAAATTTACAAGAGACTATAAACAGTACACAACAAGGCACTCAAAAGAAGACTCCACAAAACAAGTCTTCAAAGCAGATACAACCATCTCTAATGAAAGGTACAAAAACATCACAAAAAATATTGACTTCTAATTGATACAACTAATTCATGTTTTTCATTATCTCATTTTGCTATATTAATGCTAATATAGGCTGGTACCATGGTAATTCTCAAGACTGCGACATATCCAAATAAAGAATGTGTGGCATATGCTACGTTTTTTAGTAATGATCCACATGCAGCAGTTATTGATGTTGAGATAGGCAACCAATTTATGAAAGTGGTTATCAATTATCCTGTTGTGGAAAAGGAGGAGTTAGTAAGGCCAATCAAGCGCTACAAGACAATTCGCGATGCTCATGTGGAAGCAAGACCGATTACTTGGCCTTCCTTTTGTGTATGTTAATTGTTTCTTGCTTCAATTGTAATGAAGTGCATATATTATAATTTTTAATTGTAATCATAAAGGTTTATACTTTCTTTTGTGCAGGTTGAAAAAAATCAATGGTTGAAATTCAAACATTTGGTTGCTTACCATATGAAGGGATCTAGAAGCAAAGAATTTCATGATGATTAGGCAATACTAGATATGTTTTATATTCTTTTTATTTAGAACAATGTATTTCAGATTATTAGACTACAGACTTGTCTTCTATAGAAATCAAATCGTTATGTATTATATCGAATGGTATGAAGTACTTAATATTTATTTGTTTGATGCAATGCAATATGTTATGATTGTTGCATTTATGGTCATTTGTGTTTTGTATTGTACAATGTGTTATATATACTTATCAAAGGATATTCTATGAATCAATTTTAATTTGTACATCACAAAAAATAAGAAAATAATAAAGATATTTAAATTTGTTTTAGGAGCTCAATATTGTGTTGTTGTAGTTAAAAAGGGTGTTACTAAGTTCAATTATTGTATCTAAAAATGTGTTACTAGGGTCTATAGAAACCCATGCTACTATGTTGTTTTAGTGAAAAAAAAGGTGTTACTAGGGTCTATGGCAACACGCGCTACTGTGTTGCTCTTGCTAGAAAAGGTGTTACTAGAGCCTATGGCAACACATTTGATACATGTTGCTATAGCATGGTTGTAATACCTTTTCTTATATATAAGAACACTTGTTACATGTTACAATAGACCCTTCTATAGCAACATAGGCTATAGTAACACTAATCCAATATGTTGCAATAGGACTCAGTAACACTTTTTTTGAGCTGTAGTAGCACATATGCGTGTTACTATAGGCCCATCCTGACGTAGTGACTTAACCTTGCAAGCCTTTGAACTGAGTCATACTTGCAACCACATGGCTGGAATGGGACAGCCCTAGTTGACTAAGTCGCTAAGGACTCACTTGTGGAGCCTCAGGGTGTCAATTACACCGTTTGTTTGATTGTACGGGGGAGCGTATCGTGGCTGTGGCCAGATACCCTTCTAACGGTGTGTTGGTCCCATACTTCGCCTTGGTTAAGGGAAGGGATGGTGTAGAGCACGAACCGGAGAGGACCACCTGTGTTGTTTGAGGCTTCCGAAAGGCTTTATTCTGAGGAACTTCGCCTTTGTGGTGTTTGTTGTATCTTGTGGGTAAAGTGCACAACCTCTGCAGAGTGTAGAATCTATTCGAATAAGCCAGAGTCCGCGGTATTGGACATCGCTCGGGATTACAGTCAAGGGATAGATTTTCTGAAAATAACTTGGATTTGAAAGGTTGGATTGGATTAATAAAGATGTTGATGGAAATGTGGATTAGGATGGGAAAGATGTTCTATTAAACTCCTTGGAAAGTTATTTATGTTATACTTGTTTCTACTGCTTTCGAATCTACTTATGATACTTGCCAAATCTTTGTTTCTTGCAAATATACTGGAGCTATTCCTTTGTACCAAGCCATGCATATAGTATATTAGCTTGCATTACGTGCATGACTTGCCGAGTACCAAGTACTCACCCTTGCCACAATACAACACAGTTGAAGAGGAGACTACACCGGCTTGGAGGAGGAAATCCACGAGGAACCGTCTACTTAGGAGCGAGCCCGATCGGTTGCTGTGGTATCTTTGGATGGCGCCACGAAGTTATCTTATTTTCCGCTGCTATTATTTCTCTCTTATTAGGTTTTGCCATGCGAGGCGTACATTTGTAACTTGACCTTAAGGTCGAGTAACCGATTTGATTATTTAATTAAAGTACTTTATTAGTATCGAATGGTATGATTGTGATATTTACCGATGTTAAGACTGTGTGCACTAAGCGCGTTCTGGACTAGTGCTTTGAATACACAGAGGGTCGGATTTGCAAATTCGGGTCCCGACAGAGGTGGTATCGAGCCATCTTGACCGTGAGGCTCAACCCTAGCTAGAATGGTCGTAGAGAGGTTAAAACCTATTTTCTAAAAGCTAAAAGTTCGTCAAGATAAGAAATGATATCTCGACTTACCCCTTCTCTCTTTTCTTGTCTCTTGCTGAATTTTTCCTTACCTTGTCACGATTTAAAAATTTCGAGTTCTTACGTAAGCATCTTGTGACAGATGGAGGAGAGTTCAACTACGTCGATCTGGAGGTTGGTCACGCCCAGCGGAGCTTTAGCGCAGAACTCTCGGAGATTTTGAGAAGCCGCAATACCAAGTGGAAGTGATCGGACAAGCGAGATTGATCAAGGCTTGTGACGTGAAGATTGTGGTACCTGCTAGGAAGAAGGGCCCAGGCAGTCACCCGATACACTGCACCGCCAGGAGATCTACAATGAAGATGGGTATCCAAGAAGTGTCACGACGAGCAATGCGGCACATTACCCGCATCTACGCCAGTGAATTGGAGAGCACGGTGTTCCGTTATCATCCGCGCAGCGATAACCATCTTGACCCGAAGACGATTCAGGATGAGAATGCCATGGTCACACAGTTGGCACGACTTGTTGTCGCCCAGGAGGATGTACTCGATGATACAAGCAAGGAGCTACAGAAGGCCCGCAAGGAGATCACGACAGAGAAGAACAGATGGCGGGAAGCTCAAGAGTATGTGTCACACCTTTTACGAAGGATTGACGAGTTGGAGATGGCTTTGTACGGACCAGAGCCAGAGCCGATGCTCGAGCTATACGAGCCAGACCCGGAGGAGCCAGAGCTTGATGTGGACACTGCTTCTTCGATTACCATAGATGACACAGTTGCTGGACATGGCAATCGTTTCGCGCCTATGCCGCAAAGATCCGTACCAGGCCGTGGAGGTTTTCGATGAGTGATCGTAGGTTCTATAGTGAGACTCCTTCGCGAGTCGCGTCATAGAATAAAGAGTCACCCTTTAGGCGTTAGACTCGGTGTTAGTTCGATTTGGATTTTCATTGCTTCTTTGAGTGTGCATTATGTGTTGCAAGGCCCTTAGGCATTGTAAGCGACCATACCAAGTTATTGATATCATTAATAAAGTTGGACCTTAAAGCTACACCTTTCGCCCCGCATAAGTTCCACATCACTTGTCTATACTTGTTTCCCTCTCATCTCTAAAACCTAGAGCAAATCGACAGATGGTGAACACCCGCGGAAACCTTGGAGGCAATGGAAGTGGTTCTCGCCCAACAGAAAACCCCAATGATGGAGCACCAGCACCGCCATTGGATATGCAGAATTTCGGAGCTTTCCTCGCTGCTCAGACTCAGTTGATGCATGCTATGATGCAACAGATGCAACACGTCACTGCTCAGGCCACTGCTAATCAAGTTAATCAGGGACCACGCCCGAATACAAGACTGTCAGAATTCATGAGGACTCATCCACCCACTTTCTCTGGGAATGCCAATCCATTAGAGGCTGATGATTGGTTAAGATCAATTGAGAGGAAGCTACACATCGCTCAATGCATGGGAAATGAGAAGGTACTTTACGCTTCTCATCAATTGGAAGGAACAGCCGCCGAATGGTGGGAGAACTTCTGTGCCACGCAAGAGAACCCTCAAGATATCACTTGGGAAGAGTTCACGGCTGCATTCCGTCGATATCACGTGCTGAAGGAATCATGGATCTCGAGAAGGAGGAGTTGAGCAGAAGCAAGGTAATCGGCCGATGGCCGACTACCTAAACAAGTTCACACAGCTTGCACGCTACGCTTTGAGGATGTAGCGACAGGATAAAGCAGGCGATCCTCGCTTCATGAAGGGACTTAACTCAGGACTACAGGTGGGATTGATCACCCACACCTTTCCAGATTTCCAGGAATTGGTGAATAAGGCGCTTCTTCTTGAGGACAAGCGCAAGGAACTGGATGAGAACAGGAAGCGCAGGATGCAACAGCAGGGATCACGCCAGGGAACGCAACAGCGTTTGAGAGTTGCGCCAAATCAATTTTTCAGATTCCAGCCACAGAATGCTACTAGGACACCGTCACCAGCACCAAGACCCGTGAATCATAACTACGGACCCGGCCCCGCTAGAAACGCCGCTGCTCGAGCGATCAAGAAGGAAACAGTGAGACGCTGCTACAACTGCAACGAGCCAGGACACTTTGCCAACAGTTGCCCAAAGAAGACAGCAGGAGTGACCCCAGTTCGCTTCAATCTAGGATCCACACCAGCTAGGACGCCAGCACCAGGAGTCACACCCCAGACTGTGGTGAGAGGCCGAGTCAACCATGTCACCGCGGATGCACTGCAGAATGCTACGGATGTCGTACTGGGTAAGTTACTTGTTAACTTTCGGTACTGCGGCTTGATTTTGTTTGATTCTGGAGCTTCGCATTCGTTTGTTTCGCAAGGCTTTGCTGCTAAAAATGATTTAGGGATTGCAAGGCTTAAATGCACGCTTATAGTTCAAACCCCTGGTTCCGAACTCCGAACGAAAGTAGGATGTTCCGGGGTGAGAATACTAATAGATGGAATAGAGTTCCTAGCGAACCTTATTATTTTGGAGACCCAGACCTTAGATGTTATTTTGGGAATGGATTGGCTATCCAAGCACAAGGCCATATTGGATTGTGGACGAAGGACTATCTCAGTTGAGAGCCCGTGTGGAAAGAGAGTAGAATTCCAAGCCACAGCCGTTAGGGATGGACAGTTGATGGTTAACAGTACCAAGGCAATCAGCATAGAGGATGTCTCAGTAGTGAAGGAGTACCCAGAAGTTTTTCCGGAAGATCTACGGTATGCCACGGACAGGGACATAGAGTTTGTGATAGAGCTTGTACCTGATACAGCGCCGATAGCAAAGAGACCCTATCGGATGTCCACCGAGGAGTTGGTAGAGATGAAGAAACAGCTAGAGGAGTTAATGGAGAAAGGATTTATCAGACCGAGTTCGTCGCCGTGGGGAGAACCAGTTTTGTTCGTCAAGAAGAAGGACGGGAGTTTTAGGATGTGCATTGAGTACCGTGCACTCAATGAAGTCACCGTGAAGAATAAGTATCCGCTACCCAGGATTGATGATTTGTTTGATCAGCTGAGAGGAGCCGGAGTTTTCTCCAAGATTGACCTAAGATCGGGATACCATCAGTTGAAGATCCGATCAGAAGATATTCCGAAAACCGCATTTTCATCAAGATACGGACATTACGAGTTTACAGTTATGTCCTTTGGTCTGACGAATGCGCCAGCATATTTCATGAATATGATGAATAAGGTGTTCATGGAATATTTGGACAAGTTTGTGGTCATGTTCATAGATGATATCTTAATCTACTCCAAGACAAAGGATGAACATGCCGAACACTTGAGGCGAGTGTTGGAAAAGATGAGGGAACAGCAACTCTTCGCCAAGTTCAGCAAGTGTGATTTTTGGAAGGACAAGGTGGAGTTTCTTGGACATGTAATGACCGCAGAAGGAGTCGCCGTTGATCCAAGCAAGGTAGAAGCTGTGTTACATTGGGAGCAGCCAAAGACCGTGACCCAGATTAGGAGTTTCCTTGGAATGGCAGGATACTACCGCCGTTTCATTGAAGGCTTTTCGACAATTGCGAGACCTCTTACGCAATTGCTGAAAAAGGAGAAGAAGTTTACATGGGCCTTGAGAATGTGAGGAAGGATTCGAGGAGCTAAAGAAGCGATTGACATCGCGCCGGTGTTAGTCCTCTGGGACGTCAATCAAAGTTTTGATATCTATTGTGATGCATCACGCCAAGGACTTGGATGTGTGTTGATGCGAGCGGAAAGGTTGTTGCTTATGCATCAAGGCAGTTGAGGCCGCATGAGGAGAATTACCCGACACATGACCTAGAGTTAGCTGCCGTAGTGCATGCCTTGAAGATATGGCGTCACTATTTGATCGGGAACAGATGTGAAGTGTACACGGATCATAAGAGCCTTAAGTACATATTCACCCAGTCGGATCTGAATATGAGGCAAAGGAGATGGTTGGAGTTGATCAAGGACTACAATGTTGGAATCCATTATCATCCCGGAAAGGCCAACGTAGTTGCCGATGCCTTGAGTCGGAAAAACCATACCATGAACATGTTGATAGCCACGAATCAGGATGAGCTATGCCAGGAATTTCAGAGAATGAAGATTGAGGTGGTACCTAGCGGATTCTTGGCCGCATTGGAAGTAAAGCCTACCCTAGAAGATCAGATCCGAGAAGGACAGAAGGATGATGACAAGATCCGTAGGATTAAGTCCAAAATGGAGGAAGGCAAGGCAAAGGATTTCAGGCTAGATGGGCAGAGCACGTTATGGATGAAGGATCGGATTCGCGTGCTGAACAAGAAGGAATTAAAGCAACTGATTCTGGAGGAAGCCCATGACTCCAAGTATTCAATTCACCCAGGGAGTGCCAAAATGTATCAGGATTTGAAGGAAAGATTCTGGTGGCCAAACATGAAGCGAGAAGTTGCCGAGCATGTTGCATTGTGCGACGTATGCCAGAGAGTCAAGGCAATGCATCAGAAACCAGCAGGATTGTTACAAATTGAAGATACGAGTGGAAGTGGGAGGAAATCGGAATGGATTTCATCACCGGTTTACCCAAGACTCTAGGGGTTATGACTCCATATAGGTTATAGTAGATCGTTTGACCAAAGTAGCCCATTTTATCCCGTAAAGACCACTTACTCGGGGACAAGTTAG
Source organism: Rhipidocladum racemiflorum (assembly GCA_036346355.1). Taxonomy (NCBI): domain Eukaryota; kingdom Viridiplantae; phylum Streptophyta; class Magnoliopsida; order Poales; family Poaceae; genus Rhipidocladum; species Rhipidocladum racemiflorum. Next base: position 58,025,637 of record CM070583.1, read on the forward strand.
CGTAATTGTATATGATCAGGATCGTCTGTTTGCATGGGGTACCAAAAAGGATTGTATCGGACAGAGGTACCCAATTTACCTCAAGGTTCTGGAATAAGTTGCATGAAGCCATGGGAACCCGTTTGAGCTTCAGTACAGCCTATCATCCACAGACGGATGGGCCAGACCGAAAGAGTTAATCAGATTCTGGAGGATATGCTAAGAGCGTGTGCATTGGCGTATGCTACCTCTTGGGATAAGAGTTTGCCGTATGCCGAGTTCAGTTACAATAATAGCTACCAGGCTAGTTTACAGATGTCACCTTTTGAGGCACTGTATGGTCGACCTGTAAATGCGCCATTGAATTGGAATGAGACCGTAGCGCCGTGTCTTCGGCCCGATATACTTCAAGAAGGCGAAGAAGCGATTGCCACGATTAGGGAAAGGTTGAAGATAGCCCAATCACGACAGAAGAGTTACGCTGACAACCGTCGCCGAGACTTGAGTTTTGAACCAGAGGACTATGTATACCTCAGAGTTACGCCTCTTAGAGGAGTTAAGAGGTTCCATGCTAAAGGAAAACTCGCACCCCATTATGTTGGACCATTTAGGATTTTGAGCCGCAAAGGCGAAGTTGCTTACCAGCTAGAGTTGCCGCAGTCATTAGCAGGAGTGCATGACGTATTCCACGTGTCCCAGTTGAAGAAGTGTCTCCGAGTACCTGAGGAACAGACGCCGCTAGAGTCAGTTGAGTTGCAAGAAGATTTGACTTATAAGGAGCATCCCGTGAGGATTTTGGACACTATGGATCGAGAGACTAGGAATAAGTCAACCCGTTTCTATAGAGTTCAGTGGAGCAACCATACAGAGAGCGAAGCAACATGGGAACGAGAAGAGGATTTGAGGAAAGAGTTTCCGGACCTAGTCTTTAGTTAGCCCTAAATCTCGGGGACGAGATTCTATTAAGGGGGGAGGTTTGTAACACCCCAAATTTTTGCTTTTCATGAAATTAAATATTATTTTGCACTTTGGTGAATTTTTGGAATTTTATGGAATTTATTTGGATTTATTTGGAATTTATTTGAATTTATTCCATTTTAAAATAATTAAAGAATTAAACTTTGCAAATAAAATTTTGTTGGAAATATTTTATTTGAGTCCAAAATGTTCCAAAATATTTTCCAGAATTTTTCTGAGTCTTTTACTATTTTTAATGAATTAAATGAATTACTGAAAATTATTTTAAATATTAAATCGCTGGAAAATCCAAGTCGGGTCAAGTACTGTTCATCCGACCGAGCCCGAGTCAGACTCGAGTTCGAGTCCGACCCGAGCCAGTCGTTCCGGCCGAACCCACTCGGTGAACCCTAATCCACGTGACCGTTGGATTCGGATCCAACGGCCACGATTGAGCCACGTCACCGAGCCCAAGCCCGACCGAGCCAGCCAACTCGCCGAGTCCGACCCGGACCCAAACCCACGCAACGTTGGATCTCGATCCAACGGCTGTGCGCGTGCCACGTCACCCTCTCCGTGTCGCCGCCGGACTCCGCCGCCGTAACCGTGCCGACCTCAGTTTCCGTGCGTTTCACTGACGCCGAGTTGCTATTTAATGCGCCGCCACCACGGCCGTGACCTAGACTTCAGCGCACCAGAGCCTAGACAACGTCGTCGAGCGCCGCCGTTCGGCCTGTCGCTCGCCGGAGTTGCCGTAACGCTCCGCCGCGGTTTTTCGCCGTTAAAATCGCCGTCCGTGCGTCCTCCGCCGTTGACCCCAGATCCGGACTCACCGCGACGAGACGCACCGAAGGATCTATCGCCAGCCGGAGCGCCAGAAACGCCGTCGGCGAGGTCGTCGTCCTCCGCGCCGGTGAGCCAGCGCCGCCGCAAGCCATCGCCGGACCGCGAGCTCTCTCAGCCGTCCGATCAAGATCCAACGCTCGAGATCACGCCACGTCATCGCACGGTGAGATTGCGTTACGATTTCCAGATCTAATCTCGACCATCGGATCTAGATCCAACGGTCCAGATCAAACGCGTTAACCCAAACGCGTGAGAGCCAGATCTAATCTGGGCCGTCGATTTTCAAATCAACGGCCGAGATTGCGCCACGTGGCGGGAAGTCTGACCGCCGCGGTCAGCGCACCCGTGCGTGTGACGCTGACACGCCGGGCCCGCGTGTCAGCGACGTGACCGAACCGCACCATGATGTCATGCTGACGTCATGGCGGGCCCGCATGTCAGCGGCTGTCCCAGCCGAGCGCTGACGTCAGCAATGACGTCACGGTGGGTCCCACCTGTCAGCACCAATGGGCTGAGCCCCGCTGACGTCAGCAGTGACGTTATCCGAGGCGGACCCACATGTCAGCGACACGTGGAGTCGTGGACCGAGTCCACGGTAGACCCGAGCCGAGCGTGGACCGAGTCCATGGACCGGCTGACGTCAGCAGACCAATCCGGAGCTGACACGTGTCCAGGCTGACGCAATAATTAATTTCCGAAAAAGAAAATGAATTATTAATTCGAAATAATGATTTCAGATTTTGATTCAAACTTCAAACGCTTATAACTTTTGCGTTTCAACTCCGATTTGAGTGATTCAAATTTCTAAATTTGTAGAAAATTCAGATCTACCTAAATATGAATTTTATTTAAATTTTGGACTAAAGTTTTTCTCTGTAATATTATTTAATTGATTATTTAAGCGTTAATAAATCATAACTTTTGTGTCTTAACTCCGATTTGAACGATTCCAGTTCCTAAAAATCCAGAAAATTATGTTCTCTCTGTTTATGGATTTTATTTGGAGTTTTGGGATGTTTTTGACTATTGTTTATTTGTGTATTGCTATTTGCACGCTTTTACGAGTAGGCGTTGAAGTGCAGAAGGATTCGAAGGAGAAGTATTGACTCAGGATCCAACTCAAGACCAAGAACAAGTACTCTTTGAAGGCAAGTTATGCTTTGACCATGTTGATCCCATTTCGAAATCTATTTTGGTTCAAATTATTGCATGCTAGTTCAATTAGAAAATACTTTATTTAAATATGGGGGATTAGATAAATACCAATTTGCTGTAAGACACCTTGATTAATTAAGTATGTGCCATGACCCCTTGTCACCCTAGTTGTGGTTTACTAGTTGGACATAGTCAAATTGCCAACATGGGTTTTAGACCGTTGTAGTATATTGCTTAGACCTGCTACGTGCTCATAACATGATTTTGGTCAATCAAATGTTAACATTGACTTAATGATATATTGAACCTATTTTGGAAAGGTATCATGTGATGTTGATAGCACGTGGTGCATGGTAATCAACTGGGGATTTGATAAATAGTTTTCGACTGGGGCATGTGGCAAGAATAATCAGGTGGGCCAGTGTGGCATTGGGGATGTTGATTTGGTTCTTTGGGTAGTCTTGCCCTGGTCACTCTAAGGACTTAACCTTGCAAGCCTTTGAACTGAGTCATACTTGCAACCACATGGCTGGAATGGGACAGCCCTAGTTGACTAAGTCGCTAAGGACTCACTTGTGGAGCCTCAGGGTGTCAATTACACCGTTTGTGTGATTGTACGGGGGAGCGTATCGTGGTCGTGGGCCAGATACCCATCTAACGGTGTGTTGGTCCCATACTTCGCCTTGGTTAAGGGAAGGGATGGTGTAGAGCACGAACAGGAGAGGACCACTGTGTTGTTTGAGGCTTAGAAAGGCTTTGTTCTGAGGAACTTCGCCTTTGTGGTGTTTGACTGTATCTTGTGGGTAAAGTGCACAACCTCTGCAGAGTGTAGAATCTATTCGAATAGCCGAGTCCGCGGTATTTGACATTTACCAACTGTAACACCCCTTAAAACTAAACTATAGAACAAGAAAATTTCGACAGCATCTCCCCTAAAAACAGGACATTACGGAAGCATTTCATGATAAGCAATTCAAACAGGAATATAAGCAATTCAACAATACTAGCGACAACAAGTCTAAACCAACCATAAGCAAGAATAAGTTTAGTCATAACAACAAATAGTCTAAGTGTAAATAAAATTCAGCAAGCTAATGTATTAAATAAACACTAGTTCATGGGAGTTGTGAAGACATTCGAAGGTTTATTGTGTTGCTAGCCCACCCCTCATGCTTATGTCTCTTGCACGCTACCTGAAAACAACAAAATACAAGCAGTGAGATTGGGTAATCTCAGCAAGCGGAACAATTAACACATAATCACATCTATCAAGAATTTAACACACCACATGCTTTACATTCAACACCACAACATCGATTACCACAACCTCAGTAAAATGCTCATGCTTGTGCATATGCTTATGCCATGATCCTCTTCACCGTGCCCTTTCTCAGGAACACACGGGGTTGTCTGCATCTTGATCGCGCGCCAAGGCGTCGACAAACTTCCAATGCATGATTATGCAGTTAATGCTTCATGCATGAATTCATTCATAATTTTTCCACATTGAGTCCACATATTTGCATGCCATCATATAACATGGATAGAAAACAAATAACATTGAGATGAACTATTTAGACAATTCAGCCAATAGGCAACATCATTCTTCTCTTTACTCATGGTTCAAAGCCAAAGCACATCATCACATTGCTAATCTAATTATTGCAATCTTCCTAGAAAATGATCAAACCATGTATGATTAATGTCATCGGGAAATATAACGAAGGCAATGCGAACAACGATGTATAGCTCAACCATAACACTACTTCCACTTGCCTTTACCGACGTAGACGACGGATCTAGTTGCGTCCAGAAGGGGCACCACCTGTACAAGAATATTTTCAGTATGTAATAACACCACAATTGATCACACAACTCAAACACGCAATTCCTACAACCCGTTCCCCTTTTCCAACACCGAAACCCCGATCTGTCCGGATCGAACAGCAGCAACCCCCATTCTCTTTTTCGTATCTTTTTTTCTACAGAACATAAAAATATGAAAAAATTACAGGAGCTAGATATTGACGAGATATACAACTTTCCAGAAGATCATAAATTCTAATTCCTCTGTTAAATATGCCTAAACAGTCGTCCAACACAGTGGATGAAATCTGTTCCCAGATTCTGTTCGTCGGTTTGCAACAGCGATAACTCTCACAAAACTTCCCCAAAAATTCTAAAAAAATTACAAAAGCTAGGTCTCGACGTTATCTACAACTTTCTAGTTATAGGTTTTGGCAGGAAAAATCATCTATGCCACGTAAAACGCGAAACAACCCGCACTGCACAATCCCCCCTTCCAGAAACAGCACCACGTGAACATCTACCCTTCTCCCCCAACAAGATCCATCCAAAACCCTCACCACCAGATCTAATACACTCCTAATCCCTAGGTAAAACAGAGGTAAAAGTTTGGGAATTTTACCTAGTGTTCTCCCTTGCGAACCCACGAAAAACACGCGATGAATCCCGAATCGGCGATCTGCTCGTCCTCCACGCCTCCACGGAGTCGCTCCTCGCCTTCTCCTTCGCGATTCGCGGCAGATCTTGAGCCACCACGTAGGGGAAGGAAGGGGAGGGAGAGGTGGCTGCTAGGGGAGGGAGAGGGAGAGGGAGGAGGCGCCTAGGGTTAGGGGGAAAAGGGGTGGCGCCCCCCTTGGCTAGTGGGCCGGCCCACTTTGGGTATGGGGGAGGGTGAGGGGGGGAGGGAAATCCCGGCCTCGGCCCAGGTTGTCCTCGGCCCACTGATTCTAGCCCAACGCTCCAAAAAAAATATTAAAACGTCGCATGAACTTTAGTTAATCAATTCCCGACCAAATTTCTCTCTTTTCGAAACAACCACGACGGAAAAGAACTAGGATCGCTCTCAGACCTAGGGCATCACATTCTCCCCTCCTTAAAAGGATTCGTCCCCGAATCTACTCCTTTTAGCTACGGCGCTAAAAGAAAAAAAGGCAAAAAAGTAAACAACATTTTACCTTGATATTCTCAAAAAGCGCAGGATACTTCTTCCGTATCTGGTCCTCCAGTTCCCAAGTTGCCTCCCGCTCGGACTGATTTGTCCACGTAACTTTCACATACCGATGGTTCTCCTCCTCATGACCCGCTCCGAGGAGTCTAGTATACGAAGTGGACGACACTCCAACGTCAGGTCTTGCTCAACTGTAATCGGCTCCAGGTCAATCTTGTGCTCTGGGTCATGAAGATACTTCCGCAACATAGAGACATGGAAGACATCATGTACTCCCCTTAAAGAGTCCTAAGCAACTCAGGATGGTAGGCCAACCGCCCACCCGTGCCACCACCGGAGCGGACCAATGTACCTCGGGCTAAGCTTGCCGGTGGTACCAAAGCAGACGACACCCTTTGTTGGAGATACCTTGAGAAGGACTTGATCACCCACTGAAAATTCCAAATCCCGCCTCCTGTTATCGGCATAACTCTTCTCGACGGCTCTGGCGGCCAGGAGATTCGGGGCTGTATCTCTGCACTTTCTCAAAGGTCCCCGAACCCAATCCAGGACCACGCAAAGAATTTCCACCAATCGCATCCCGACAAAGTGGGGAGACACACTTCGCCCATAAAGCGCCTCGAATGGGGCCATTCGAATGCTAGCACAGTAGCTTGTTATTATAAGCAAACTCTACCAAGGCCAAGTGATCCTCCCAACTTCCTTTCCAAGAAAGAACACACGCTTTCGAAGCATGTCCTCTAGAGTCTGGATGGTCCGCTCAGGTGGCCATGCATGCAGGGATGAAAAGATGTCTTGAGAGAGAGTTTTGTTCCCGAGCACTATGCAAACTCTGCCAAAACAGGGACACAAATCTAGTGTCACGATCGAAGACAATCGATTTAGGCACGCCATGGAGCCTAAGCACTTCCTTCATGTATAAGGGAACTAGATCTGGTGCCGAATTGGTCGTATTCATTGGAATGAAATGTGCGGACTTAGTGAGTCTATCCACCACCACCCAAATGGCATCTCTACCTCGCGGCGAGCGAGGTAACCCAATCACAAAGTCCATAGTGATGTGCTCCCACTTCCATTCGAATTTCCAATGGTCAGAATGGCCGGCAGGCCTCTTATGCTCGCTTTTACTGTTGGCACACTCCACAAGAAGCCACATACTTGGCGATATCCACCTTCATCCTCTTCCACGAAACTCTGTTTGAGATCCCGATACATCTTGGTCTCGCCAGGGTGAGCGGAATCACGAGTCCTATGGGCTTCTCTTAGAATGTCCATCTTCACATCCGATTTCTGAGGCACACAAAGACGGCCTCTAAACCGGATGGAACTATGCTCATCTATGCTGAAATCCCGATGTTTCCCCTCTGAAATCCTCCGCCGAACCTCCTGAAGCAAACGATCCTGCAGCTGAGCCTCATACAACCGCTCGGGTATGCAAGACTGAATGATCATTCGAGTCTCCTCTTGTGCAACCCCAGCAAAACAGTAAGCGACCTGTCCTCTTTCCAACTCCGCAACCAAGGGCATAGCGGTCTTGGGGACACCCGTTCTACTCAAGGCATCCGCCACGACATTAGCCTTGCCGGGATGATACTGGATCGACACATCAAAGTCCTTTATCAATTCCAACCATCTCTGTTGTCGCGAGTTCAGCTCTCATTGGGTGAATATATATTTGAGGCTCTTATGATCGGTGAAAATATCACAAGATTCCCCATAAAGATAGTGCCTCCACAATTTCAAGGAAAAAACCACGGCGGCTAACTCGAGATCATGGGTGGGATAATTACATTCATGAGTCTTCACTGTCTTGAAGCATAAGCAATGACACAGCCTTCTTGCATGAGCACACAACCCAAACCAATCACAGAGGCATCTGCATACCTTGTATATCGCTTGCCACTCACGAGGTAAAGATAGAATAGGTGCATTGACCAGTTTGTTCTTTAGCGTCTGGAAACTAGTCTCATACTCCTCTGTCGGATGAAAGGAACCCTTTACGAGTGAGCCTTGTCATCGGCTTAGCTATGATAGAGAAATTATGCACGGCGCCGGTAATAACCTGCCAACCCAAGAAAACTCCTCATTTCCGTCACACTAGACGGTCTTCGCCATCCAACCATAGCGACAACATTCTTTGGGTCAATTGTGATACCACTTTGGTTGATGACATGCCCAAGGAAACTCACCTCCGACAACCGAAGGCACACTTCTTGAGTTTGGCATAGAATTGATTTCTCTGAAGAGCCTCCAAAACTAGACCGAGATGCACGGCGTGCTCCTCCTCGGACTTCGAGTAGACAAGAATGTCGTCAATGAAGGCGACAATAAAGACATCAAGATATTCATGGAGCATCCTGTTCATGGCTTCCATAAAGGCGGCGGGGAGCATTCGTTAGTCCAAAAGACATGACTACAAACTCAAAATGCCCATACCTGCGTGTTGAAAGCCGTCTTTTCAATATCCTCCTCCTTAATCCATGGCCCGATGATACCCAGATTGCAAATCGATCTTGGAGAATACTTTGGCACCCCTCAATTGATCAAAAAGGTCATCAATGCGAGGCAATGGATACTTGTTCTTAATGGTAACTTGATTAAGCGCCCGGTAGTCCACACATAGCCGCTTGGTGCCATCTTTCTTCCCCACAAACAAGACCGGAGCCGCCCAAGGAGATGAGCTCACTCTAATAAACCCCTTAGCTAGGAGTTCGTCCAATTGCCTCTTCAACTCAACTTGCTCTATCGGAGCCATCGATCTGAGGTTTTATAAATCGGCCTCGTACCAGGAACAAGATCAATGCGGAAGATAGTCTCCCGCTCCGGAGGCAATCCCGGAAGCTCACTGGGAAACACATCTGGATATCGGCAAACTACAGCAATGCCCTCCAAACTCTTCTCCTCCTCTCGACCCTCAACCATGGACCAGAGGACCCTGATTTCAACATCAGGGAGTTTGGGAACAACTTACACAAAAGGAGAGGGAGTACCGCATAGCACTCCCTGAAAGTTATTTCTTGCCCAGACGGAGCATGCAAGGTGGTATCCTCCAAGCGCGATCAATCACCGCTTTGGTCTTTGGGATAGCCGATCCATGCCGAGGATAACATCAAATGGCTCCAAGGAAATCACCACCAGATTCGCCATGAACTCCTCATCGGCTAACGAAAGTAGCGACAGCGAGACTCTCGAACTAGAAATCAAGCCTTGCGGTGCACTAACCACCACGGCATCACCCAAACTCTGCAGACAGACCCGGCCCGAACAACAAAATCCACGAGAGACAAGCGAGTAGCTAAGCGCGTGGCCGAACCGCACCATGAGGTCATGCGGCGTCATGGCGGGCCCATGTCGGTTGTCCCGGCGCCGACGTCGGCAATGGCGTCACGGTGGGTCCCACTGTCGGCACCAATGGTGAGCCCGGCGTCGGCCGATGGCGTTATCAGGCGGACCCACATGTCGGCGACACGTGGAGTCGTGGGCCGAGTCCACAGTAGACCGAGCCGGCGTGGACCGAGTCCATGGATTGGCGTCGGCCAGACCAATCGGAGCTGACACGTGTCGGTGGCGCAATAATTAATTTCCGAAAAAGAAAATGAATTATTAATTCGAAATAATGATTTCAGATTTTGATTCAAACTTCAAACGCTTATAACTTTTGCGTTTCAACTCCGATTTGAGTGATTCAAATTTCTAAATTTGAAGAAAATTTAGATCTACCTAAATATGAATTTTATTTAAATTTTGGACTAATGTTTTTCTCTGTAATATTATTTAATTGATTATTTAAGCGTTAATAAATCATAACTTTTGTGTCTTAACTCCGATTTGAACGATTCCAGTTCCTAAAAATCCAGAAAATTATGTTCTCTCTGTTTATGGATTTTATTTGGAGTTTTGGGATGTTTTTGCCTATTGTTTATTTGTGTATTGCTATTTGCACGCTTTACGAGTAGACGTTGAAGTGCCCGAAGGATTCGAAGGAGAAGTATTGACTCAGGATCCAACTCAAGACCAAGAACAAGTACTCTTTGAAGGCAAGTTATGCTTTGACCATGTTGATCCCATTTCGAAATCTATTTTGGTTCAAATTATTGCATGCTAGTTCAATTAGAAAATACTTTATTTAAATATGGGGATTAGATAAATACCAATTTCTTTGTAAGACACCTTGATTAATTAAGTATGTGCCATGACCCCTTGTCACCCTAGTTGTGGTTTACTAGTTGGACATAATCAAATTGCCAACATGGGTTTTAGACCGTTGTAGTATATTGCTTAGACCTACTACGTGCTCATAACATGATTTTGGTCAATCAAATGTTAACATTGACTTAATGATATATTGAACCTATTTTGGAAAGGTATCATGTGATGTTGATAGCACGTGGTGCATGGTAATCAACTGGGGATTTGATAAATAGTTTTCGACTGGGGCATGTGGCAAGAATAATCAGGTGGGCCAGTGTGGCATTGGGGATGTTGATTTGGTTCTTTGGGTAGTCTTGCCCTGGTCACTCTAAGGACTTAACCTTGCAAGCCTTTGAACTGAGTCATACTTGCAACCACATGGCTGGAATGGGATAGCCCTAGTTGACTAAGTCGCTAAGGACTCACTTGTGGAGCCTCAGGGTGTCAATTACACCGTTTGTGTGATTGTACGGGGGAGCGTATCGTGGCTGTGGCCAGATACCCATCTAACGGTGTGTTGGTCCCATACTTCGCCTTGGTTAAGGGAAGGGATGGTGTAGAGCACGAACCGGAGAGGACCACTGTGTTGTTTGAGGCTTAGAAAGGCTTTATTCTGGGAACTTCGCCTTTGTGGTGTTTATTTGTATCTTGTGGGTAAAGTGCACAACCTCTGCAGAGTGTAGAATCTATTCGAATAGCGAGTCAGCGGTATTGGACATCGCTAAGGATTACAGTCAAGGGATAGATTTTACGAAAATAACTTGGATTTGAAAGGTTGGATTGGATTAATAAAGATGTTGATGGAAATGTGGATTAGGATGGGAAAGATGTTCTATTAAACTCCTTGGAAAGTTATTTATGTTATACTTGTTTCTACTGCTTTCGAATCTACTTATGATACTTGCCAAATGTTGTTTCTGCAAATATACAGAGCTATTCCTTTGTACCAAGCCATGCATATAGTATATTAGCTTGCATTACGTGCATGACTTCTTTGAGTACCAAGTACTCACCCTTGCCACAATACAACACAGTTGAAGAGGAGACTACACGGCCGGAGGAGGAAATCCACGAGGAACCGTCTACTTAGGGAGCAAGCCCAGTCAGTTGCCTGTGGTATACTAGATGGCGCCACGAAGTTATCTTATTTTCCGCTGCTATTATTTCTCTCTTAATAGGTTTTGCCCTGCGAGGCGTACATTTGTAACTTGACCTTAAGGTCGAGTAACCAGTTTGATTATTTAATTAAAGTACTTTATTAGTATCGAATGGTATGATTGTGATATTTACCGATGTTAAGACTGTGTGCACTAGCGCGTTCCTGGACTAGTGCTGAATACACAGAGGGTCCAGATTTGCAAATTTGGGGTCCCGACAGAATCTGACCGTACGGACTTTTAGGAAGTTGTAGATAATTTCCTTATCTTTCCGTGCATATAAAGAACGTTAAAATCCGCCCAGCCGTTTGGGAGATATGGCCGTTTTACCGAGCGCTGTCAAATCTGTGACGAGATTGGGACAGTTCGTGTTCAACGTTAGAGTAAACAACATTAGATTCCGAATTAGTCTTTCCCTATAACTAGAAAAATTTGGAAAATTTCCTAAGCTACGCGGGGATGTACTCGTTTATTCAATTTGGAGTCCTAGAACCGATGTTATGCCCATTGGAAGGCTGCTGTCCCGAAGGGACAGATTTGCTGTTTTCTGATTTTAGGAGTTGTAAGCGAAGTCGGGTAGTGGGATTTATATGTGTGCTGTTTTGTGGACTCGATTTGAGTGTGTGTCACGTATTTGCAGGTGGTGTGCCTCCGGGAGTACCCTCTACGTCCCGCCATTCCGTCCCCCGCGGTTGAGGCAAGTGTAATGGAATGAGTAGAGAGTTGTAGGGTGTTTGATGATGAGATGCAATGGAATTTATGTTGAGTACTTATGCCATGCTTTATATGTTATCATTGATATGATGTCCTCATGCCATGATTTAAATGCTTGCTGTTGTTATGATGTCCTCATGCCATGCTTGAGAAGGTTGCCGTTGGTATGTGTTTTGAGCTATCTTGATGTGATGCCGTGAGACAATATGCAAGATGTATTTAAGTACGTTGCTGTCCATTGTGCATACATGGCATATTTTCATGGCGGCGGTGAGATAAGTCATAACTATTCGGTAGGGTCGGTGAGAACGATTATGACTAGTCGGGGCTATTCTTTTGAGTAAGTCCTACATCGTGATTCCATCATCGAGGTGAATGGAAGCGAGTGATAGGCATCCTTCATCTTCGGGATGGAAGGGGGAAAGGGTGCATGCCGACGGGTGTGCACTCAACCATACCGGTATGAGTATTCCAGAAGACATGTGCATTGCATTGCATGAATGAAATACATAAATGAAGATGTTTATGAGATGGTGATGAGAGTACTCATGAGATGCTCATGAGATGAATAGCATGTTGTTTTAAAGGTTGTATATAATGTTAAATATGATGTGTTGTGATATAACTGTGGAGACTGGAATGATGGTTTGTTGTCTTGATCCTTGTTGATCCATTTCAATACACTTTGCTGAGTTATGAACTCACGCTTGTGTTTTATGTTGTTTGTTTATTTAGGTATAATGAAATCGGCGTGTGGGAAAGGGATCTAGCTACACTCCTCCACGTAGTATCATAATCTAGCTAATTCACCTGTTTTGGAGACACGGCATTAAGTATTACAATAATCATTAGTGTATTGTCTGTATGTTTGGTTGTTTCCCTCATGTGTATCATGTGGGGCTATGGAGGGAGTTGTTTTAACTTCCTAGATTTAAATTGATGCTTATTATTTTGCTATCGATGCTTATTGATGTTTTAGTTGATGAGTAGCTATCCTTATCGCTGCGTATGGATATCTCGTTTGTCTTACATATTGATATGATGCTATGTTGTTAAGTTTCATGCAAAAACAAAGGAGATGCTGTCAAAAATTTCCAATTATTCCAAATGATTACTTGCTGTAATTTACCTTAAATTATGGTATTAAATGTGTTATGGTCTATGTTTGGTGACATGCAGGCTTAGTAAAAGTCGGGGTGTTCTGATTGGTATCAGAGCGGGCTGTAGGTCCCTGAAATGTGTATTTAGTGTCATACTATAGGTTGAACTAAAATATGAAGTGGGATAACCTAGAAACATGGCTTAGGTTTTACTTAAAACTTTGCCATAGGATAGCAACATTAAAACTTGTGTAAGTGGAATAATTAATTTAAAACTTGACACACTCTGTTGCACAGTAGGAATGGGTATGGGTACCGTTGCTTTACGCTTAAATGTTGTATTTAAGCTTTGGTGTTGAATGTTACATTTGGTAATATATGTTGCTATGTTTATGAAAGAATTGATTGTGTTGATACATTTGAGATTATGTGGGTTGTGGTGCCGAAAGGGTTTCGGTCACCTTCTGTTGTTTGTAGTAATGTTGGGTTTGACGGTGTGGCCGGTTAGTGCCCTCACCGATGGACTTTTAACCTCCTGTTGGGAGAGTGCTTATCCTTTACGCCGTAGATTGGGTAGTTGGTTGGAGTCGAGTAGTAGAGTTGTGGATTGACCCTCCGAATTTCCTTTGCCGTTTTGACGAACGGTTTTGGTTGGTTTTTGGTTGGTTGAAATAAAAGAAAAAGTGTTTGGTTTTGGATGCTCACCGATAGTTCTTTTGGTGGTTTTGGTTTTGTCTTCTTTGGTTGAAGACAAAAGAAGAATTTAGGGTTGCGCCTCTTTTGGTCGCCTTGCCAACTTTGACGCCCGACTTGTTGTTTACCTTATAGAGAAACTTATAGATTGATTCTTGGGTTACCATTCTCCAACTTGAAAAGAAGTTATTGAAGTTCTGATGAAAAATCTAAGTCGCATGGATTTAGGTGTCAAGGTTTTGTCGGAAAGGATATAGTTGATCGGTTGCTTTACGGAGAAAGTTTTCAATTTATTCTTGTGTTTGTGTTTCTCCGAGGTTTAAAAGAGTTATTGTGGTGTTGTGCCAGACCTTGTTGTCGGGGCCTAAGTGGTGTTTGATCGCAATGATGACTTGCTTGGGAATTCATCTTTGAAAAAAAACCGTTTGTTTCGTGAAAGTTTGAAGTTTGGGGTTATGGCCTTATCTGAAAAAAAAAATTGGTTAATCGCCGGGTTTTCCCTCTTGCAACCATCTTCCTTCGCGGAAGTTGTTGATCTCGAGAGTTGTGGAGTAGTTGTGTGTCTGCATTTGGGAATTTAAGAGTTGACTTCTCTTGTGATTTATGGTTGAGCTTTCCGGAAGGAAAGGTGTTTTGGGTGTTGTTCTTTTCTGGAGCAATTATGGTTTCCTTAAGAGTTGGGTGCGTGATTCACGCGGATGTTTAAGAAGTTAAGTGTATGACGAGAAGTTAGAGTTTTCGGATGATATGAGCTGGTGGTTCGGTTAAAGTGAATTTGTTGTTTGTTTAAAGATAAACTAAAATATTGTGTTGACAAGAGATGATTAAACGAGACGTCAGGTGATCCAAGGTGAAAGTTGATTAGTGGTGTGTGCAAAGTGATGCGGGTTATGGAATCTAATGGATGTTTGAGATTAGTTAGCATAGAATGTCTCGGTTGACGAACTTGTTATAGCAAGAAGATGGTGGGAAATTCTGCCTATTGTAGCTGGTGGGTCAGTTAATATTGTGGGTCGACAATATGACTTAAAATACGTGTAATCAATTAATGAGGATATATGGAATGATTGTAGGAAAGGTTGAATTATTCTTGACAGATGTCTGTCTGGGATCCGTATTTATGAGGAATGTCTAGTGGAGATCGTGTCGCGTGGTTAGTATTAATTATTGGTGGAATGAACAGGTGATATGGAATATGTGACTTAGGGATTATACCCAGGGTAATTGTTGATTACGTCGGAATAATTGTAAAGAGATGTGGGCTACGCATGGGATAATAAGTTGCATGAATAATGGTTCGTCATGGTTAGTAGACCAAAAGAAGTTGTTGATATGCGTCTTATGTTGGATTAACTGATAAGATAATTGTGCTGGAGTTGTGAGAACGTGGTTCTACTTGTTGATTGTCATACGGTAGATATGGTCTATGGTTCGTTGGTAATATAATCAATTGTGGTTATATGAACAGTGAAAAGTGATTTTATTAAGAGCAGATGTTGTAGCTTGTGTGCAACAGTGTTGGATTTCTCGGGTTTTGGGTGATTATGACATCCGTATTGGCTAAGAGTATTGGAATGCGAGTAATGGTGGGATTTGGGTCGAACTTTCTTTTGAAGGTTTAAGGATTCAAATGAATGTATAAATTTTCTGGGAGTGCCTGCCTCTTTGTTTAGGCGTCTTGATTAGTGTGCAATAAAATCTCCCCTGATTAAGTGGTATTTTGTCAAGTTACAAACTTGACTCCGATGATTGGAAATATGGATGAAAGAGTAGTATATGAAGTAACCGGCTTATGGGTTCCAAATGTGGTGTGGTTTTGAACCATGCCAATCTTTGGATTTGGGCTAATTTGTTTAGTCTATGCTATGAGTATGGATTAACACCCAAAGCGTTGGAGTGGGACACTCTCTTTAGCGTTCAACTGATTTATCTTTGGTAACCCTGGAGTTAAGCGCTTAAATTGTAATTTTATCGTGACTAGAGTTGGATTTATTTGGGAAACGTGTGTGGTTTTTGCGAGCGTTTCAAAAAGGTGAGTCTTATGATTGTTTCATAAGTGATTTTGTTGGTAAAATGTTCCCTGCTGGGAATGTGTTTCCTTTCTCTTTAAGAGAATTGGTAGCGGTTATTAGGTGTAGATGTTTGATTGGAGAGTTGATGTTATCTTCTGTTATTGGCTTTGGTTAAAATGCGATGTTTTGCATGCATTGCGTGCAGTGGTTGTTGGGTTGTGATGCGATATGGTATTTTTTCGGTTAACGCCGTCGTAGTTTATGCGAATTTGAGCAACCATCGATGTTGTTGGGTGTCAATAGTGTGACAAAGAGAATGAAGTCTCTTTGTGAATGGTTAATGGGTATCGTGGTTTCATGACTAATAAATGGTGAAAAAGATTCATGACATCGTTTTTATAAGCATAAAAGAGTTGTTGAGCCAGGACGGTGAGGAAGTCATATAGAGATATATGACTAATCCGGAGTGCTCTTGAAGAATTCGCATTCGTGTTATGAATCGAGATTTCCATTGCTCTCTAGCATGAAAAGGAATGAATGGATAAATGCTGGTATTTTGGTTATGTTATGCAAGGGATTTGAGTTTCCTTTTCTCTTCGAGAGTTTTTGTGGCAGTTCTCTTCCAAGATGTTGATTTTGGTTAAAGTAAAAAGTTTGGCTGTGGTGAAAGCGAGTCGAGTTGTCTTTAGTTGTTGAGAACTTCCGTCAAGAGAATTGTGTGGAGTCTTTATTTGTTTGAGTGCTCCCCGATGCGAATTGTATCGCGTTGATTGGAGATTTGAGTTTTCCTTTGCGGCTTGACTTAGGAAAAGCAAAAAGGGTGGTCTTTCAATGTTATCAGGGTTCTTTCCAAAGTGATTTGTGGCGCTTTGAGGTTCGAGTTGTTGTATGTGGTCTACTTGGATTCAAAAGAATCGTACTTCTTTTGCACTATTGATAGGAGCGAGAATAAGAAGGGCCTCGGGTTATTGTTGAGTATAATCTAAGAGCTATACTTGTGGGCTTCGTTGTTTGTGTGAATGGTTTGTGAGGGCGACATCCTCTTGGGAAAAGTGCCAATTGAGATTTGGTAGTGAGTTACGGTCCTAACTTGGGCTAGGTGCTGGACATTAGTGAGGGTGGATGATGATGGCGGTTGTTGATGTCGTGGTTTGAATTTGGTTGAAAGTATCGTGGGGTGGAAGCAAATGTTATAGAAATTGTGATGTAAAATGCTTTGTCGTGGACATTGTCTTAGCTAGACGTCCCTGGGTGTGCGTTATGCCCGGAGAGGATAGAATGAAAAGTGTAATGTGGTTGGCAGTCGAAAGGAAAGTATGGTTGATGTAGGCTATGAGCGAAGATGACATTAGTAAATTTTGATTCCTTGCGAAAAGGGGTCAAATAATTGGAAGAGATGGGGTTTTGCGTAAATGGTCTTTTTGGGGGGTTCAAGTTTGGAACCTCGGTTGACCGTTTTAATACTAATGATGAAAAAGGGATGTGTTTCAAGATGATTGTGTCATTCGGAGTTTATGAATCATGATAGAGATTGAAGTAAATAAGGAATCATGTCAAGTTGTGCTTAGTTAAGCTAAGTCAAGTCACTCTTGTTAATAGATGGATTTGGAGAATGGAGTTGTCGTTGCTACTGTTTGAGCCTTTGCGTGGGTGTGTTGAGTTCGCAAAGAAGATGAGTCCCTAGTGGACATTGTTTTAGAGTTGACGTGTAAGATTCGAGGTCGAATCCAGTTAAGGGGGGTAGAATGTGATACTATGGAATGTCGAGACTTTATAATTTGTGATAATAGGTCATAAAATGTGGTAGAATGGGATAGGTTGGGGATTTTGCAACTAAAACCCTGAGATTTCACGTTTTAACGCGTTTCGGGCTGTTTCAAGCTTAGGGCCTCTCCGAGGTCGATTTGGGCCTTGGGGGGAATTCGTGGGCCGGAGGTGGGGCACTTGGGCCCATGTGGGAGTAGTGGGCGGGCAGCACACCCTGCTGCCCTAGCCCCCACCCCTCCATTGCGCAACCCCCATCCCCTCATCTCCCATCTCCTCCTCCCTCTAGCCCCTCCTCGTCTTCCTCCACACCCCAAGCCGCACCACCCCTCCTCCTTGCGCCTCCTCCCCCACCACCACGTGCCCTTGCTGCGTCCCCCTCGCTGCCATGCCACGCCTTGGTGCTGCCCTCGCCGGTAGGAGGATCCGCGACGAGGAGAACCGGTGGCCACGTCGCGTGGGGAGAGATCGGGTGGAGTTCGCGCGAAGGAGAGCGATCGATTTGTGTTTCTTCAAGAAGGTAATGGGGGAAACCTTTGGGGATTGATTAGATGCTGTGTAGTGGTGGATTATCATGTTTTTTGGATCATGGGAGGTGCTGCCATGGGGTAGATTTGTTGAAAACTAGAGTTGTATTCGCGTTTTGGTTCGGGCAGATTGGGAACCCGAACTAGGGCAGGCGTTTTCGCCAATTTAGAGTTTGAATCTGACCGTACGGACTTTTAGGAAGTTGTAGATAATTTCCTTATATTTCCGTGCATATAAAGAACGTTAAAATCCGCACAGCCGTTTGGGAGATATGGCCGTTTTACCTAGCGCTGTCAAATCTGTGATGAGATTGGGACAGTTCGTGTTCAACGTTAGATTAAACAACATTAGAGTCCGAATTAGTCTTTCCCTATAACTAGAAAAAGTTGGGAAATTTCCTAAGCTACGCGGGGATGTACTCGTTTATTCAATTTGGAGTCCTAGAACCGAAGTTATGCCCATTGGAAGGCTGCTGTCCCGAAGGGACAGATTTGCTGTTTTCTTATTTTAGGAGTTGTAAGCGAAGTCGGGTAGTGGGATTTATATTTGTGCAGTTTTGTGGACTCGATTTGAGTGTGTGGCACGTATTTGCAGGTGGTGTGCCTCCGGGAGTACCCTCTACGTCCTGCCACTCCGTCCCCCGCGGTTGAGGCAAGTGTAATGGAATGAGTAGAGAGTTGTAGGGTGTTTGATGATGAGATGCAATGGAATTTATGTTGAGTACTTATGCCATGCTTTATATGTTATCATTGATATGATGTCCTCATGCCATGATTTAAATGCTTGCTATTGTTATGATGTCCTCATGCCATGGTTGAGAAGGTTGCCGTTGGTATGTGTTTTGAGCTATCTTGATGTGATGCCATGCGACAATATGCAAGATGTGTTTAAGTACGTTGCTGTCCATTGTGCATACATGGCATATTTTCATGGCCGGCCGGTGAGATAAGTCATAACTATTCCGGTAGGGTCGGTGAGAACAGTTATGACTAGTCCGGGGCTATTCTTTTGAGTAAGTCCTACATCGTGATTCCATCATCGAGGTGAATGGAAGCGAGTGATAGGCACCCTTCATCTTCGGGATGGAAGGGGGAAAAGGGTGCATGCCGACGGGTGTGCACTCAACCATACCGGTATGAGTATTCCAGAAGATATGTGCATTGCATTGCATGAATGAAATACATAAATGAAGATGTTTATGAGATGGTGATGAGAGTACTCATGAGATGCTCATGAGATGAATAGCATGTTGTTTTAAAGGTTGTATATAATGTTAAATATGATGTGTTGTGATATAACTGTGGAGACTGGAATGATGGTTTGTTGTCTTGATCCTTGTTGATCCATTTCAATACACTTTGCTGAGTTATGAACTCACGCTTGTGTTTTATGTTGTTTGTTTATTTAGGTACAATGAAATCGGCGAGCGGGAAAGGGATCTAGCTACACTCCTCCACGTAGTATCATAATCTAGCTAATTCACCTGTTTTGGAGACACGGCATTAAGTATTACAATAATCATTAGTGTATGGTCTGTATGTTTGGTTGTTTCCCTCATGTGTATCATGTGGGGCTATGGAGGGAGTTGTTTTAACTTCCTAGATTTAAATTGATGCTTATTATTTTGCTATCGATGCTTATTGATGTTTTAGTTGATGAGTAGCTATCCTTATCGCTGCGTATGGATATCTCGTTTGTCTTACATATTGATATGATGCTATGTTGTTAAGTTTCATGCAAAAACAAAGGAGATGCTGTCAAAAATTTCCAATTATTCCAAATGATTACTTGCTGTAATTTACCTTAAATTATGGTATTAAATGTGTTATGGTCTATGTTTGGTGACATTCTGGGCTTAGTAAAAGCTGGGGTGTTACAGTTGGTATCAGAGCGGGCTGTAGGTCCCTGGAATGTGTATTTAGTGTCATACTATAGGTTCAACTAAAATATGAAGCGGGCTATAGTATCATTTTCCTAATTGGCTCGCAATCAACCAATCAGTCAAAAACATTGTACCCTGAAGTCTGCTATGCTAATGAATTAGCCTTGGCATTTTTCTCGTGAGGGATATGTCCGATCGAGAAAGAGCTAAACGAACTGATTATTTCCAGGCATTGCTCTAAGTACTTAGTAGAAACTTCATCGTAGCAATTGTATTCCCCTCTTACCTACTGTACTACAAGCTGAGAGTCACCATAAGCCTCAACAGAGTTGATACCAAGATTCCTAAGCATATGCAAACCCCTAAGCAACACTTCATACTTAATTTCATTATTTGAGCATCGGCAATCAAACCTGAATACAAACTCAAAACTATACCCCTTTGGGGATATCAACACTATACCGATGTCATCACCAACAGACACTATTCCACAATTAGTCTGGTGTTTTGTTATAAAATTGGCTATCACTTGCCCTTTAACTGCTTTAGCCGATTCAAATGTTAAGTTGAACTCTGTAAGCCTATAAGCCCACTTTCCATGTTGACCTTTCAAAATCGGAGCTGACAACATATACTTAATTAGATTGGCTTTACATATAACCATACAAGCCGAAGCTAGTATATAATTCCTTAACTTGATGCAAGCAAAATACAGGGCCAAACAAAGCTTCTCAATAGAAGGGTACCTTGTTTTAGCATCAATTAGCTGTCAGCTTAAATAAAAGATTACATATTCCTTGCCATTGATCTTTTGCACCAAGACTGCTCCAATCGTTAATTCTTTAGCCGATATGTATAACTTAAAGGGTACACCATTTCGTGGCGCAACCAATACTGGAGGCCTAGGCAGATACCCTTTGATATTTTCAAAGGCCCTCTGCTAATCGACTCCCCATACAAATTCTTGATTTCATCTTAACCTCGATAGTGGAGTGAAAGCATCCATCTGACCAGATAAGTTTGATATAAACCGCCTCAAATAATTTATCTTATTGGTCAACTTTTGGGGATCCTTCTTACACCTTGGTGGTTGTGTGTCAGCTATAGCCTTAACACATTCCTGATTAACTTCAATGCCTCTCTCATGCACCATGAATCCTAGAAACTGTCCAGCCGACACTCCAAAAGCACACTTGTAAGGATTCATTTTTTAGTTATACATCCTGGTTTTCTTGAACACTTCTTCTAAATCGACCAGATATTGATAACGACACTCCAAAAGCACACTTGTAAGGATTCATTTTTTAGTTATACATCCTGGTTTTCTTGAACACTTCTTCTAAATCGACCAGATATTGATAATCACTCATGATTTCACAGCAACATCATCGATATAAATTTCTACAATATGGCCAATTAATTCATAAAAAATAAAATTGATAGCTCTCTGATACGTAGCACCAGTACTCTTCAAGCCGAATGCCATTATGACCCATTCAAATAACCCTAGGGCTCCAGGGCACCTAAATGCAATCTTATGAACATCGGTCTCAACCATGAATATTTGGTTATATCCAGCGTTCCCATTAAGGAAACTAATAATCATATTTCCAAATGTACCATCGATAAGCATATCGGCTATAAGCATCAGATATCCATCCTTAGGTGTAGCTTTGTTCAAATCCCTAAAATCGACATATACACTAAGTTTACTATTTTTCTTCATCACAGGAACGACATTAGAAACCCACTCAGTATATTGGCAAGGCTAATAAACTTAGCTTCTAACAATCATTCTATTTCTTCTTTTATTTTATTGTACATGGCCAGATTAAATCGTCTAGGAGACTGTTTGAACAGTCTATAACTAGGCTTTATTGGTAGCCGATGTTCAACTAACTATCGGCTCAAGCCAGGTAACTCATGATACTCCAAGGCAAAGCAATCTTTATAATTTTTGAGCAAATCGACCAAGTTTTCTTTCATTCAACAGTTAATTTTGAACTAATAAAGGTTGGTCTCTTTGTATCACCATTGCCTATATTTATTGTAACACCCCGGCATTTAATATGCCCGAATGCTACCAAACATAAGCTAAACAACAACTAAATACCATATTTAACATAAAATTCCAGCAAAGGTGCATAGGCTAAAAACCGAGATTTCGGCAGCACCTCCTTTTATTTATCATGAATTTAAGGAACAGCAAGAATATAGCATCATATGGCAATAAGAGAAACATCTAAAACAGCAATAAATAAAGTCTTAACGACAATAAGAGACTAACATTAAGCTCTTAAGGTTCCAAGTGTCAAACAAACAATAGAACTCTCATTAACCAAGCTAAGACTTAATTTAAAGGCCATCACACGCAATTTATTATCCAACTAAATGAATTGACTTGGGGAAACATTAAGGTGAAGCAATGTGTGCAGCGTGTGACTATTCTCTTTCCGCATGCCATTCTCATGGTACCTAAAACAACAAGAAAAACACAAGGGTGAGTTCGAAACTCAGCAAGCATACTGCAATGGACAACAAGCATAACAACATGGCAATAACATCTTCCATCATGTATATCATCTCATTCATGATTACTTATCAATATCATCATCAATTTGTCGTAAGTAATGCAATGCTCCTCGACCTCCGAACCTAAATACCGTATGGAAGTACACACCCGTCGGTGTGCACTTTCCTCCCTTCCATCCCGAAGATGGAGGGTGCCTACTCGCCTAAACACCACGTGGATGGAATCACGACATAGGACTTACTCAATGGCGATGCCCGGATTAGTCATAACTTTCTCACCGACCTTGCCGACTAGTTAAGACTTTCTCACCGCCTCGCCCCTATCTCATGACATGCATGCAACCATGCCAATTATCATATTTAATTCACATATTAACACATGGCATCATAATATGTTGAACATGCTCATCATATCATATCATTCATTAACACATGGCAAGTGGACATATATCATGTAAACAATTCCATCTAATCTCAACATGCAACCTACAACTCGCTATCCATCACAACACACTTGCCTCAACCACGTGCAACGGATTACGGGAAGAAGAGGGCACTCCCGGGTCACACCACCTGCACATAGGCATCACACACTCACAATCATAGCCTCCAAACAGTACACAACCCCATCTAACCCGACATTGCCAACTACATCCAAAAACCTAAAACAGAGGTTCTGTCGGGCGGGGACAGCAGCATTGCAAAAGGCATAACTTGAGTTCTGGGACTCCAAATCGAATAAACGAGTACACCGTCGCGAAGCTTAGGAAATTTCCCAACTTTTTCTAGTTATAGGGAAAGACTGATTCGGACTCTAAAATTGTTTAATCTACCGATTACCACAATCTGTTCCAGTTACGTCACAGATTTTTAGGCGCTCGGTAAAACAGCCATAACTTTCAAACGGCTGATCGGAAATTAACGTGCTTTACGTCCACGGAAAGATAATTAAATTATCTACAACTTCCTAGAAGTCTGTACGGACAGATTCGGATTCTAAATCGACGCAAACTCGAACCCTAGCTCTACTGCCCAATCTGCCCGAGAACAGAAACGTGGACAAGTTTAGATCTAACCCAAATTAATCAAATCCAGCGCCTCTAATTGATCTAAAAACTTCATAAACACCCTAAGAACAGTACCTAGATCAATTTCAAGGATCCCCATGATCATACCTTTGCCCGATGAACGATTCTCCAATCAAACTCCGCGGATCTCCTCGAATCGCTTCCTCGCTTCCACGCTCCTCGCTTCCACGCTCCTCGCCTCGCTCCTCGCTCCTCGCCTCCACGGAATGGATCCACGAGGTGCAGGGTGGGGAGGCCACCCTAGGCAGCAAGGGGTGGAGGGGAGGTGGTGTGGAGGTGGAGGAAGGGAGGGGCGCATGGCTAGAGGAGGGGGTGGCGGCTAGGGCTAGAGAGGAGGAGGAGAGGTGGGGGCGATATGGGGGCTGTTGGGGCGCAAGGGGGCAGGGGGAGCCTTTTATCAGCCCCCACACCCTGTCCAAGTCCAATTAGAGCCCTCTCAATCCTCCAAAGCCCACCAAGGCCCAAAACTCCCGGAACGGCCCAAAACCCAAAACGCCCTAAACGGCCTGAAAGGCTATTAACCTCCAATTCCTATGGTTTTAAACTTAATTCCACACTTCATACTGTTATTAACCTTATCATACACGATAAATAAGGTTACGACACTTCGTGGCGACATACCACTTCATTCGCCCAAAACGCGAGAAAACCCTAAGCGAAAGGTTTTATTCTCTAGTTTCACCTTCTATAACGCCAATTTCAAACCATAGTGTCACATTCTTCCCCCTTCAACAGGATTCCTCGAATCCGAAGGACGCCATAAACAGCAACAAAGTCCCCAAGGGACAAAGGCTTCTCTGCAGCACAAAAACATTCGCACAACGATTGAACCTAAAGAAACGATAAACAAGTTTCCAAAACCAACACTTAAAGAAAAAGTGTTGATCTAGCTCAACTAAGGGCAACCGCCACAGTTCAACTTTCAATTCAAATCCCAACGAATCTGTGTTTCAACCTCGAAGGGCTTCAATAACCCAAAACGCTCGAATCCTCAATGACAAACACCTCACACTTCTATCACAACCTACGATTACACACCGCAATAAACTCAACATGACATAATCAAAGGAAGTCACAATTCCTTTAACGACCTCTCTTCATTCCGAAAGTTTCCATCTAGGGAATAACTCATTAAGGCACACTAGCCCTTCCGATACACGATCATACTAACATTTTATTCCATCCTTTCCCGAGGCAAGACTCAAACCCAAAACAACTAGTGAAGACAATCGCACGGCAGTGGCAATTATCACCGATCTACAACTTCACTTCCACCCATCGCTACTCTTAGTAAAGGTTAAAACCCATACATCATCAACCTCCATCACAAACCACCCTTTACCACTAAGGTTGACACAGCCCAAGCTAGGATCGAAAACCTTACCAACCCACAATTGGTTCCTTTCTTAAGAGGGTCTCGCCCTCACACAAAAACACTTAGCTATCAAGCCCAAGTGTACACACAACAACTCAAACCCAAAGCACACCATTTTGGAAAGAATTCAAGAACATCCAAGCCAAACACAAAGGAAGCATAAATCCCCTACATCACAACCAACATATCGTAAATTGTTCATTGCTTCTTTTCATACTAGAAAGCAAGGGAAATCTCGTCATGACATAAATGCACACTCTTCAGAGCACTCGATTAGTCATATCTCCATATATGACTTTCTCACCGACTTTGGCTCAACGACTCTTTTATCATTTAACATGTAAAAACGATGTCATGTTTACTTTTCACCATTCTCATCATGTAACCACACTACCGAATAGTCATTCACATGATGACTTACGCCTCAGATCATATGAATAAATCTCGAATAACATCGAGAGTTGCTCTAATTCATATAAACTATGACTTAAATATCGTTAATCAACAAAACACCACATCGTGAAACCCATCTTCGATTTAACACTAGCTTTGTAACACCTCGCAAAATCAAACTCAACCCTTTGGAATAACATCGACTCCAAAATCAAACATCTGCAGACACAAGCGCCATAAATTTTTATCAAAAGAGAGGGACTCAATCCAAAAAAGAAAACTCTTCACTAACCAAATTCACTTAAGAAACATTCATAAAAATCCAGTGACTTGTAAAACACCCAAGACACCCACACATTTTCCAAATGACTCCAACTCTAGTCAAATAGAGTTACACATCAAGGGCTTAACTCAAAAGTTTCCAACACAACCCTTTATGACCATCAGCTTCCTTTTTAAAATTAATTCCAAAGATAAATCGGTCACAAAGGGCGCGATCCACTCAAAACTTTTGGATGTAAACTCAAACTCACAACACGAACTAAACAAATTCTGGCCCAAAACCAAAGGTCGACACCAACCACTACGAGTTTTGGGAAACTCTGAAACTCAACATATGAACACCTCAATCGAAAGCATTCAACCGAGATGGCAAACAACCAATCCAGCTTTCAAAGGTTTTTAGACAACAGCTCAAAGATGAAAGGAACCATCTCTAGTACTCCACTACGCTTTCCATTAAAGACTTCAATAATCACTATTTACTAACCGAGGAGCCCCAACACAATTCAACCGAAAGTTTCACAACAAATTCTTCCTCTAGTTACCATTCCCAACATTTTTTAATAAGGGTTTATGATGCTTATCAAAAGGCACCCAACCAAGACTATAATGACATGATCCCACGGCCACGAATCATAATACATCTTATTCTAAATTTGAAACATAGTACTTCCACAAATCTTTCAGCAAGATCAACCTATAAATTTCATACCACCTATATATTCACGCTCGACAACCGAACCTTATTCAGGTTAAACAACTTGACTTTCAATATGTAAATATTATCTCTACAAGACAAAGTTCATAACTAGGATTCCAAGGCATACATTCATTAAGGATGAAATTGTACATCATGTTAATTATCCAAAGCTCACTCCATCGCAACATGTTAAAATTTTCCTTTATTTTAACCATGGTTTTCCAACGAATAATCTAAACAGTTACCACAACTACTTAGTCATCAATAACAACAAATGGGCATAATCATCAACCAACAACATTACTTTTAGCTACCCTATACATAGGTGATAACAAAATTACCACCACACAACATACCCCCACTATTTAAAATAGACTGAATACTAGCATTAACACTACCATTAACAATAAGTCTTATGTCTTCTCCATTGATATCAATACTAGCATTGTAGTGACACAACTGCATACTTCCAAAGATACTAGTAGTTTGCAACAACATAAATAGCAACTCTAATCAACATCCAAATTAAAGTCACTAGTCAACACGATTAAATTTCTCTATTAATCCATTAGATTAGAACATCTTTAACAACCAGCAAAGTTTCTTTTACAATAACAGCAGTCTACAACATCTTAATGTTTTAACTATGCATCAAAGTTTAAACTTTTAACATTAACAAGGATCATAAGCACATTTAAAGCAAGGCAACAGATTCTAAGCATGTACATTAACACATTTAATCATTCTCGCTAAGAGTAAACTGCAACACTAGTAGTCTATTTATTCTCAAGCTAGAGATATTAATCACATTGAATTGATTCAACTCAAAATTTAACTTAGCAACACATCAATCCATAAACCACATTGCTACCTACTACAAGACATACTAAACATCAATTCTTACTAGGGACAAACGATCTCACTAAAAGACACTTTGTTTACATGATTTTAGTTTTAAAACTCATCCCAAATTCGTAAGGAGACTTGACTCTCAAAATTACAAAGAGACAAATCCAAACTTTGTCATGCAAAGGAATTCCTCCAAAACCTTTTAAATCTCAAGGACTCCCATGAGGAAAAGGTTGAAAGGCAGTTTTCTCGAAAGGGAACCAAGTGCTCCATTAACCCTTTTCAATTAAAACCTTAACTCCAAACTTTCACAAAGCAAGAAGAGTTCTTCAAAGATGATTTCTTAAACCAAGAAATGACGTAAATCAAGCACCACTTACTCCTACAAAGACACGTAACTTCAACCCTCGACAACAGTGTCTGGTATAACTCGCAATAACTCCGTTAACCTGAGAAAGACAAACGCAGGATAAATTTGAATGCTTCTTCCCCATAAAGCCATCAACAAACTAATCATTAAATCGAAAGGCGCCAAAAGAAGCGCAACACTAGACTCCTCTTCTTCGCCTTCAACCAAGGAAGACAAAACCACACACCATACTAACGATCCGCAAAAACCCAACATTTTCATTTTGATTCAAATCAACTAAAGCCAAGAAAGCAACTAAAATCGATCGGCGTAACGGCAAAGAAACGCATTTAAGGAATCCACCACCAAACTCTTTATTTGACGCAAGTCAACTACCCGATCTACAAATGTAAAAGGATAAGCATTCTTCTCTACAGGGTTATCAGCTTCTTCGGTGATGGCGCTTAACCGCCACACCGTCAAACCTCGCCTTACTATGAACAAAAGAGGTGACCTAAAACCCTTCAAAGCACCAAAACCCCACTTTTAACACCTCAGAACAATTCAATCATTTATCTTATTGACATAGCATCATGCATTGTCAAAAGAAACATTCAATATCAAAGCTTAAATACAACATTTAAGCATAAAGCAACGATTCCCATACCTTTTCCTCATTGCATCCATTGTGTGTCAAATTTTAGATTAGTTATACCACTTTTGCAAGTTTTAATGTTGCTATCCTATAACAAAATTTTAGTTAAGACCTAAGCCATGTTTCTAAGTTATTCCACATCACATTTTAGTTGTAACCTATAGCATGACACTAAAAATTCACATTCCAGGACCTACAAACGGCCAGCTCGATCAACTGTAACACCAGGCATTTAATATGCCCGAATGCTACCAAACATAAGCTAAACAACAACTAAATACCATATTTAACATAAAATTCCAGCAAAGGTGCATAGGCTAAAAACCGAGATTTCGGCAGCACCTCCTTTTATTTATCATGAATTTAAGGAACAGCAAGAATATAGCATCATATGGCAATAAGAGAAACATCTAAAACAGCAATAAATAAAGTCTTAACGACAATAAGAGACTAACATTAAGCTCTTAAGGTTCCAAGTGTCAAACAAACAATAGAACTCTCATTAACCAAGCTAAGACTTAATTTAAAGGCCATCACACGCAATTTATTATCCAACTAAATGAATTGACTTGGGGAAACATTAAGGTGAAGCAATGTGTGAGCGTGTGACTATTCCCCTTTCCCGCATGCCATTCTCATGGTACCTAAAACAACAAGAAAACACAAGGGTGAGTTCGAAAACTCAGCAAGCATACTGCAATGGACAACAAGCATAACAACATGGCAATAACATCTTCCATCATGTATATCATCTCATTCATGATTACTTATCAATATCATCATCAATTTGTATGCGAAGTAATGCAATGCTCCTCGACCCTCCTGGAACCTCATACCGGTATGGGAAGTACACACCCGCCGGTGTGCACCCTTTCCTCCCTTCCATCCCGAAGATGGAGGGTGCCTACTCGCTTCCAAACACCACGTGGATGGAATCACGACATAGGACTTACTCAATGGCCCGGATTAGTCATAACTTTCTCACCGACCTTGCCTGGACTAGTTAAGACTTTCTCACCGCCCTCTCGCTCTATCTCATGACATGCATGCAACCATGCCAATTATCATATTTAATTCACATATTAACACATGGCATCATAATATGTTGAACATGCTCATCATATCATATCATTCATTAACACATGGCAAGTGGACATATATCATGTAAACAATTCCATCTAATCTCAACATGCAACCTACAACTCGCTATCCATCACAACACACTTGCCTCAACCACGTGCAACGGATTGGCGGGAAGAAGAGGGCACTCCCGGGGTCACACCACCTGCACATAGGCATCACACACTCACAATCATAGCCTCCAAACAGTACACAACCCCCATCTAACCCGACATTGCCAACTACTCGCAAAACCTAAAAACAGAGGTTCTGTCCCGGCGGGACAGCAGCCTTGCAAAAGGCATAACTTGAGTTCTGGGACTCCAAATCGAATAAACGAGTACACCGTCGCGAAGCTTAGGAAATTTCCCAACTTTTTCTAGTTATAGGGAAAGACTGATTCGGACTCTAAAATTGTTTAATCTACCGATTACCACAATCTGTTCCAGTTACGTCACAGATTTTTAGGCGCTCGGTAAAGCAGCCATAACTTTCAAACGGCTGATCGGAAATTAACGTGCTTTACGTCCACGGAAAGATAATTAAATTATCTACAACTTCCTACAAGTCCGTACGGACAGATTCGGATTCTAAATCGACGCAAACTCGAACCCTAGCTCTACTGCCCAATCTGCCCGAGAACAGAAACGTGGACAAGTTTAGATCTAACCCAAATTAATCAAATCCAGCGCCTCTAATTGATCTAAAAACTTCATAAACACCCTAAGAACAGTACCTAGATCAATTTCAAGGATCCCCATGATCATACCTTTGCCCGATGAACGATTCTCCAATCAAACTCCGCGGATCTCCTCGCGATCGCCTCGCCTTCCACGCCTCCACGCCTCGCTCCTCGCTCCTCGCTCCTCGCTCCACGGACTGGATGCACGAGGTGCTGGGGTGGGGAGGCCACCCGCGGGCAGCCAGGGGTGGAGGGGCGGTGGTGGGGAGCTGGCGGAAGGGGAGGGGGCGCATGGCTAGGAGGGCGGGGGGTGGCGGCTTAGGCTAGAGGAGGGAGGAGGAGAGGTGGGGGGCGATATGGGGCTGTTGGGGCGCAGAGGGGAGCCCTTTATCAGCCCCCACACCCTGTCCAAGTCCAATTAGAGCCCCTCTCAATCCCTCCAAAGCCCACCAAGGCCCAAAACTCCCCCGGAACGGCCCAAAACCCCGAAAACGGCCCGGAAACGGCCCGGAAAGGCTATTAACCTCCAATTCCTATGGTTTTAAACTTAATTCCACACTTCATACTGTTATTAACCTTATCATACACGATAAATAAGGTTACGACACTCCGTGGCGACATACCACTTCATTCGGCCCAAAAACGCGAGAAAACCCTAAGCCGAAAGGTTTTATTCTCTAGTTTCACCTTCTATAACGTCACCCCAAACCATAGTGTCACATTTATCTCTTTCAATGGATCTGAAGATGTAAAACCTTATCCAAATCTTTCAATATCTTCAAAATCTTCAATGGCCTCATATTTATCCATTGTTTGTTGATAGCATCGTATTTTACTCTGTAGAACTTTCTGTTGGGGAACGGGTGTAACACCCCGGCATCTAGTATGCCCGAATGCTACGAAACATAGACTAAACAACATCTAAATACCACAAATTAAAGTAAATTACAACAAAGGAGTAAATGCTAAAACCGAAAATTTAGGCAGCATCTCCTTTGTTTTTCCATGATTGAAGCAACAACAATATGATCATAGGTATAAAGAATGACATCTAAATCTTCAATAACAAGGGTTCTAGCAACAATATAAGCCTAGAATAATGATTCCAACCATCTCATGAGCCAAACGAAGTAAATGAGGAAACCAAGCACACAAATTAACCATTGCACCAAGTTGCATGACACTACTCTTATTATCATGACCGAAATGAATAAATTGTCTATAAGTGAGGAGCTACGTGTAGATGTGTAGCTAATGCCCTTTCCCGTATGCCAGTTTCATGGTACCAAAAAACAACATAAAACACAAGCGTGAGTTCAACACTCAGCAAGTATATTGCAATGGATCATAAAGATCAAATCAAAGCCAACATCAATACATACCATTCTTAACATCATGATCGAATCATAATCTCATCTACAACATCATAGCCTTGACAAAGCACATTGTACACAACTCATTATCATCATCATGTATGCAATGCAATGCAATGCACATGTCTCCTGGAAGCATATACCGGTATTGCTGAGTGCACACCTGTCGGCGTGCACCCTCTTCCCCCTTCCATCCTGTAAATGGAGGGTGCCTACGCATCGCTTCCACTCACCACGTGGGTGGAATCACGAGGTAGGTCTTACAACCATGGCGCTTCGGATTAGTCATAACATTCTCACCGACCTTACCAGACTAGTTATGACGTTCTCATCGACCGGGCCAGCTTTCATGCCATGTATGCAACATATGCCATAAACATAAACAATTTGCAACAAACTGAACTAAACATGGCATAGCATCATAATAGTCCATTTTCATCATAACATTGGCAAGTACTAATCACGGCAAGATATCACAACATGTAAGCAAATTGCATCTAGTCACAATCAGCAACATACATTACACTACCCATTACAACACACTTGCCTTAACCTCGGGCGACGGATTGGCGAGAGGTTGAGGGAACTCCTGGGGTCACACCACCTGCACAAACATACCACACACTCAAAACGTGCCCCCAAAACAGTACGCAAAAGCTCATCTACCCCGACTTCACAAACTACTCCCAAAACCTAAAAACAGAGAATATGTCCCTCCAGGACAGCAAACTTCAAACTATCATATCTTGAGTTCTAGGACTCTGAATCGATTAAAAGAGTACATCATCGTGAAGATTAGGAAATTTCCTATCTTTTTCTAAGTATTGGGAAAAGCTGATTCGGCCTCTAAGATTGTTTAATCTACAAAACACTACGTTCTGTCCCAATTACGTCACAGTTTTGAATACGCTCGGTAAAACGACCATAACCTTCAAATGACTGGGCAGAATTGGACGTTCTTGGTGTCCAATTAAAGGTATTGAAGTTACCTACAACTTTCTCAACAGGCGGCCGACCAAATTCCGAATCTACAATCGCGAAAACGCAAACCCTAGGTCGACTGCGCAATCTACCCGAAACAGAGAATGTGGCAAACTCTAGTTTTCATCCAATCTACCCACTCACAGCACCACCACTTGATCTAAAAACATGAAATCAACCTCTAGAACAGCACCTAGACCATCCCCAAGGATCACCCATTCCATACCTCTTCCCGACGAACGACGAACACCGAAATCCTTCCTCCCGGGCTCCCCGATCGTCCTCCTCGCGCCGGAATCACCGGATCTCGTCGTCGCGGGGCTTCCCGATGGAGGGGACAGCAAGGTGGAGCGGTGGGGAGCTCCCTTAGGGCAGAAAGGGAGGTGGAGAGGGGAGGGTGACACCCCAGAATATGACATTTTAGTATTCGGCATTTTGGTACGACTTTATAGCGTTTTTTTGGGCCGTTTTTTGGTGTTTGGGCCTCTCCGGGGGACTTTGGGCCTTGGGGGTTGAGTTGGGCCTTCGGTGGAAGGGTTTGGGCCCAAGGGGGGGGACTTTTGGGCAGCCAAATCTGGCCCCCACCCCTTGGTGCGCCCCCCACTCCCTTTCCCAACCCTAGCCGCCACCCCCTAGCCCCCCCATGCGCCTCCACCCTTCCCCTTCCTCTCCATCTTCCCCAATGGCGCCACCACCTCTCCCCTCCCCTCTCCACCCCCCTTGCTGCCCTAGAGGAGATCCCCACCTCACCATCCCGTTGATCCATCCTTCGGGAAGCCCCGCGACGAGGAGATCCGGTGGATTTGGAGCGAGGAAGGAGATCGCGTGAACCGGGAGGAGATTCGTCGGTTCATCGTTCGTCGGGCGAAGGTATGGCTAGGGGAATCCTTGGGGTTGGTCTAGGAGCTGTGCTAGAGGGTATTTGGATGCTTTTAGATCAAGTGGTGGTGCTGTGATTGGGTAGATTAGATGAAAACTAGAGTTTGCCACGTTCTCTACTTCGGGCAGATTGTGCAATCGACCTAGGGTTTGAGTTTTCGCAACCTTAGAGTCGGAATTTGGTCGGCCGCCTGTTGAGAAAGTTGTAAGTAACTTCAATACCTTTCAGTGGACATAAAGAATGTCCAATTCCTCCTAGTCGTTTGAAAGTTACGCTCGATTTACCGAGCGTGTTCAAATCTGTGATGTAGCTGGGATAGAACGTAGTGTTTTGTAGATTAGACAACTTTAGAGGCCGAATAAGCTTTTCCCAATACTTAGAAAAAGTTAGAAAATTTCCTAAGCTACGCGAGGATGTACTATTTTAATCGATTCGGAGTCCTAGAACTAAAGTTATGCTAGATTGAAGTCTGCTGTCCCGTGAGGACATATTCTCTGTTTTTTGATTTTGGGAGTAGTTTGTGAAGTCAGGGTAGACGAGCTTTTGCGTACTATTTTGGGGGCACGTTTTGAGTGTGTGGTATGTATGTGCAGGTGGTGTAACCCCGGGAGTGCCCTCATCCTCTCGCCAATCCGTCACCCGAGGTTAAGGCAAGTGTATTGTAATGAGTAGCGTTGTTTGTTGTTAATTGTGACTAGGTGCAACTTTGTTTACATGATGTGCTATCTTGTCATGATTACATGTTGTGATATCTTGCCATGATTAGTGCTTGCCATGTTATGATGAAAAAAAGATTATTATGATGTTATGCCATGTTTAGTTCAGTTTGGTACAAGCGTTTTATGTTTATGGCATAATCGCATACATGGCATGTGATCTGGCCCGGTCGGTGAGAAAGTCATAACTAGTCCGGCAAGGTCGGTGAGAAAGTTATGACTAATCCGAAGAGCCAATGAGTAAGTCCTACCTCGTGATTCCATCCACCGTGGTGTATGGAAGCGAGGAGTAGGCACCCTCCATCTACGGGATGGAAGGGGGAAGAGGGTGCACGCCGACGGGTGTGCACTCAGCAATACCGGCATATGCTTCCAGGAGACATGTGCATTGCATTGCATTGCATACATGATGATGATTATGAGTTGTGTACAATGTGCTTTGTCATGGCTATGATGTTGTAGATGAGGTTATGGTTTGATCATGATGTTAAAGTATGGTATGTATTGCTGTTGGCGTTGATCTATTCTTTATGATCCATTGCAATATGCTTGCTGAGTGATGAACTCACGCTTGTGTTTATGTTGTTTTTCTTAGGTACCTTGACGCCGACATGTGGGAAAGGGGCTTAGCGGCACGGCATCACAAAATTTCCACACAATTATACAATATTTACCTTTCGGATTTGTGATCATGAATCTAGGGTGATGAAACTAGGATTATGATTTGTTCATGTACCTGTTTACATCCTTTACTTCGATTTGGTTCATGAAGTGGTTAAATTCATTATGTTAGACTTAAATTGCCGCTATATTACCTGTTATTGCTGCTTTGGATGTTTTTCCATTATGATATATCATGTGATATTTTGTTGTTGCTCCGAATCATGGATAAACAAAGGAGATGCTGCCGAAATTTTCGGTTCTAGCATTCGCTCCTTTGCTGTAATTTATCTTTATTTGAGGTTTTTAGATGCTGTTTAATCTATGTTTGGTAACATTCAGGCACACTAGATGCCGGGGTGTTACAGTTGGTATCAGAGCGGGCTTCAGGTCCGTGAAATGTGAATGTAGTAATTTACTCTAGAGTAAACAAAAATATTGACTTGGAAAAGTAGAAACATGGCATATGATTACTTGTTAAAATTTGACCTTAGGGCAATAACCTTAAAATCTGAAATAGTTTGGTTAACTAATTTAAAACTTGACATACTCTGATGCACAGTAGGAAAGGGGAATGGGTATCGTTACTTACGCTTAAATGTTGTATTTAAGCCTTGCTGTTGAATGCTATATTAGATAATGTAAGCTGCTATGTTTATGAGATAATTGATTGAGTTGTTCCTGTGATAATGATTAAGGGAGGTTGTGGTGCCGAAGGGTTTCGATCACCACCTTTTGTTCATAGCAAGGGTGTGGTTTGACGGTGTGGCCGGTTAGCGCCATCACTGAAGAACTATTAACCCCTGTGGGAGAAGAGTGCTTATCCTTTCTGTCGTAGACCGGGTAGTTGGCAGGAGTCGAATAAAAGAGTTCGTGGTGGATTCTTTCAATTGCTCTTTACCGTTCTAACGGTCGGTCTTGGTTGGTTTTCTTGGTTTTAGTTGATTGAAACCAAAAGAAAAAAAGTGTTTGGTATTGGATTTTCGCGGATTGTTCCGTATGCGGTGTGTGGTTTTGTCTTCCTTGGTTGAAGACGAAGAAGAAGAGTCTAGTGTTGCGCTTCTTTTGGTCGCCTTTCCAGCTTTGATGCTCAATTTGTTGATTGCTTTATGGGGAGAAGCATTCAATTTATTCCTGTGTTTGTCTTTCTCCAAGGTCAAAAGAGTTATTGCGGCGTTATGCCAGACCTGGTTGTCAGGGCTTAAGTTCTGTGGCTTTGTAGGAGTAAGTGGTGTGTGATTTCGTCATTTTACTGGTTTGAGAAATCATCTTTGAAAACCCTTCTTGTTTCGTGAAAGGTTGGGGTTTGGTGTTAAGGTTTTATTTGAAAAGTATTACTTGATCGCTTGGTTCCCTTTTGAGAAAATTGTCTTTCAACCATTTTCCTCTATGGGAGTCCTTGAGATTGAAAAGTGTTTTGGAGAATTCCTTTTGCATGATCAAGTTTGGGTTTGTCTCATTGCAAATTTGAGAGTCAAGTTTCCGTGTGAATTTGGGTTGAGTTTAAAAAAAATGCTGCAAACAAAGTAAGTAGTCTTTTGACTGAAATCGTTTGTCAATAGTGATAATTGTTGTTTAGCATGTTATGTAGTATGTACCAATGTGGTTTATGGAATGACGTATTGTTAAGTTAATTTGTGAGTTGAAACAATTCAATTCGGTTGTTATCTTTAGCCTGAGAATAAATAGGCTACTAGTGTTGTAGAGTACTCTATAGCAAGAATGATTAAAGGTGTTAATGTACATGCTTAGAATCTGTTGCTTCGCTTTAAAAGTGCTTATGACCCCCGATAATGTTTAAGATTTTAAACCCTGAAGCATTGTTAGAACATTAAGATGATGTAGACTGCTGATATTGTTAAAGAAACTTTGTGGGTTGTTAAAGATGTTCTAATTTTATATGTTAATAGAGAGATTTAATCGTGTTGGTGACCTTAACTTGGAAGTTGATTAGAGTTGTTATTTATGATGTTGCAAACTATTAGTATATTTGGAAGTGCGGTTGTGTTCCTATAATGCTAGTATCGTGTTAATTGGGAAAACATAGGTTTTGCGGTTGTGGTAAGAGCTTTGTGATGGTCCAACCCATTCAATTTGTTTCAAATAGTTGGTGCATGTTGAGTAGTGACAATTTGCTATAGCCTTTGTATAGGGTAACTAAAAGTAATGTTGCAGTTTTTAAGATTATGCAAACAATTGATATTGATGACTTGTTAGTGTTGTTAATTGTTGGAAACCATTGATCCAATAGAAGAAAAGTGTAAAACTGTGGTATTATGTCGAGTACATGTTGTGATGGGATGAACAATGGATAATAATCATGATGCAAGATTTTATCCTTAACGAATGCATATCTTAGAATCCTATTTACGAATTTTATCTTGTAGAGATAATATTTACTTGTTGAAGTCATTTATTGATTTAACAAGTTTCAATTGTCAAGATGTTGGCGTATGGATGGAATAAAATTGATAGGCTGATCACGTTTAAGTATCCGTGGAAGTACTATGTTTGAAATATAGAATACGTTGTTATATGATGTGTTGGTCTGTGGGGATCATGATGAGGTAGTATTGGTTGGATGTCTTTTGATAATCGTCATAAACTTTATTTATAAGTGTTGGGAAAGGTAATTAGAGAAAGAATTGGTTATGTAGCTCTTGGTTGAATTATGACGGGCTTCTCGATGAGTAAATAGTGAATATTGAACGCTTAAATGGTAAGTATAGTGGAATACTAGACATGGTGGGTTTCAAACTGAGCTTGTGTCTAAACCTTTCAGACTGGTTTGGTTGTTTGCCATTTTGGTTGAAGGTGTAACACCCCGGCATTTAATATGCCCGAATGCTACCTAACATAGGCTAAACAACACCTAAATACCATGAATTAAGCTAAATTACAGCAAAGGAACAAATGCTAATACCGAAAATTTCGGCAGCATCTCCTTTGTTTTTCCATGATTCGGAGCAACAACAAAACATCACAAGTTATATCATAATGGAAAGCATCTAAAACAGCAATAACATGTGACATAGCAACAATATAAGTCTAGGATAAAGCCTTCAACCTTTTCATGAGCTAAACGAATCAAATAGTAAGACCGAGCACACAGTTAAGCAATTCTCCAAGTTTCATGGCAAAACTTTCATTATCATGACTCCAAGTGGTAACACTGTTTAATTTGTGTGGAGCTACGTGTAGATGTGTAGCTAACCCCTTTTTCCCGCATGCCGGTTTCATGGTACCAAAGAAAAACAACATAAACACAAGCGTGAGTTCATCACTCAGCAAGTATATTGCAAAGGAACAAGAAAACACATTCCAATACCTTCATCACCACTTTTCACACACAACATCATACACATCTCATATTCACAGTGTAAGCATATCATTGACATCATCATAAATCATCCTCATATAACCTCCTCATATAATGCAATGCAATGTAATGCAATGCGATGCACATATCTCCTGGAAACTCATACCGGTATGGTTGAGTACACACCCGTCGGTGTGCACCCTCTCCCCCCTTCCATCCCGAAGATGGAGGGTGCCTACTCCTCGCTTCCGTTCACCGCGGTGAATGGAATCACGATGTAGGACTTACTCATTGGCTCTCCGGATTAGTCATAACTTTCTCACCGACCTTCCCGGACTAGTTATGACTTTCTCACCGCCCCGGCCATGTAACATGCCATGTATGCAAATATGCCATCATCATCATAAACTTGTATATTTAACACATGGCATCATAGCATACTCATCATATCATAGGAAAACATTAAAGCATGGCAAGTGATCATATATCATGTAGTCAATTCCATCTATTCTCAACAAGCAACCTACAAATCGCTATCGATCACAACACACTTGCCTCAACCACGGGCAACGGATTGGCGGGAAGTAGAAGGCACTCCCGGAGTCACACCACCTGCACAAAGGTATCACACACTCACAATCATGACCACAAAACAGTATGCAAACCCTCATCTACCCCGACATTGCCAACTACTCGCAAAACTCGAAAACAGCGGTTCTGTCCCGTCGGGACAGCAGCCTTCCAAAAGGCATACCTTGAGTTCTGGGACTCCGAATCAA
Source organism: Rhipidocladum racemiflorum (assembly GCA_036346355.1). Classification (NCBI taxonomy): domain Eukaryota; kingdom Viridiplantae; phylum Streptophyta; class Magnoliopsida; order Poales; family Poaceae; genus Rhipidocladum; species Rhipidocladum racemiflorum. Next base: position 58,064,321 of record CM070583.1, read on the forward strand.
TTAAACGAGTACATCCTCGCATAGCTTAGGAAATTTCCCAACTTTTTCTAGGTATATGGAAAGACTGATTCGGATTCTAAAGTTGTTTAATCTACAGATTACCGTGATCTGTTCCAATCACGTCACAGATTTTAATACGCTCGGTAAAACAGCCATAACTTTCAAACGGTTGATCAGAATTTAACTTTCTTTATACCCACTAAAAGATAATGAAATTACCTACAACTTCTTCAACATCCATACGACCATATTCCAACTCTAAATTGGCGAAAAACTGAACCCTAGGTCGACTACTCATGCTGTCCCAAAACAGAAACGTGGCAACATCTAGATCTATTCCAATCTACTCAAATCCAGCACCACCAATTGATCTAAAATCATGATAAACACCCTTAGAACAGTACCTAGCCCAACCCCAAGGAGTACCATGGCCATACCTTAGCCCGACGACCGAAATCCCAACGAAACTCCACCCGGATACTCGAGGTGCAGGGGTGGGGAGACCACCCTAGGGAAGCAAGGGGGTGGAGGAGAGGTGGTGGAGAGGTGGGGAGAAAAGGGGAGCAATGGGGGAGGTCGAGGCGCATGCAAGGGAGAGGGGAAGGTGGGGGTGGCGGCTACGGCAAGGAGGGAGAGGTGGGGGCGCCCAAGGGGCAGGGTGTGGGGCGCAAGGGGGCAGGGGGGAGGACTTTTAAAAGCCCCCCACACCTGTTCCTAATCCTAAATGGATTCCCACTCCATCCCACCAAAGCCCACAACCCCCTCTTTTAAGCCCAAACTCCCCCGGGAAGGCCCAAAACCCCGGAAACGGCCCGGAAATGCTATTAACCTCCATACCCTATGGTTTTAACCTTAATTCCACATCTCATAATGCTTTTGACCTCATCATGCACCATTTATAAGGTTCTGACACTCCGTGGTGACACAACACTTCAAAAGGCCCAAAAACGCGAGTAAACCTCAAGCCGTAAGGTTTTATCCTCTAATTTCACATTTTTATAATGTCACACCATATCGTAGTGTCACAGAAGGGTTTTGGTCAAGGTGTTCCTTATGTTGCGTTTCAGAATTTCCCTAAAACTCGTAGAAATTGGTGGCAATCCTTTGGTTTTGGCTAATTTATTTAGTTTGTGTTGTGAGTATAGATTTACACCCAAAAGTTTTTGAGTGGATCGCGCTCCTTCGCGTTCACACTGAGTTATCCTTGGAATAAATTGAAAGGAAACAGATGGACATAGAGGGTTGTGTTGGAAAACTCACGAGGTTAAATTTGTAATCCTTTTTGGCTAGAGTTGGAGTTATTTGGAAAATCTGTGTGGTGTTTGCAAGCGCTTCAAAAGGTGGTTTTTGTGGATGTTTCATCGGTGATGCTGTTGGTGAAGTGTTCTCTTTTGGAAATGAGTTTCCCTTTCTCTTTGAGAAAATTTATGGCGGTTGTATGTGCAGATGTTCAACGTTGGAGCTGATGTTCTTTTCCAAATGTTGATTGTGGTTAAAAATGCGAGGTTTTGCAAGTTTAGTTTTTCAATTGACGTGGGTTCTTTTACGATGTGGTGTTTTCCTGTTAATGGTGATGCCGTCATAGTTTATAAGAATTTCGCAGCCATCGATGTTAATTGTGTTTCAATCATGTGTACCGATGAAGAAGTCTTTTTGTGAATGACTACTTGGTATTGTTGTTACATGAAGAATGAATGGTGAAAAGGAAGCATGACATTGTTTATAGATGTTTAATGATGAGAGAGTCGATGAGCCAGGTCGGTGAGAAAGTCATATATAGATATATGACTAATCCGGAGTGCTCTTGAAAAGTGTGCATTCATGTCACAAATCGAGATTTCTATTTCTTTCTGGTATGAAAAGAAACAATGAAGAATTTCTAGTATGTTGGTGGTGGTGTAGGAGATTTATGTTTCCTTTGCGTCTTGGTTTAGGAAATTAAAATGAATACTCTTTGGTTGATGTCGAATCCTTTCCAAAGTGATTGTAGTGCATTGGAGTCAAAGTTATGCATGGGGATCAATTGGGTTAATGGTTGGTGGTTAAGCTTACCCAATGGTGGTACTCTTTGTCTTGGTCCTTTGAGTGGAAGGATGTGAGGGCGAGACTTTCTTAGTATGAGAAATCTGGTGTGGCTAGTAGTTGATCGTAAATGGTTTAAAAGTGAAGAGTAAAGGAAGGTTTTGTATGACCCAATTCAAACCTTCTTGGAGAATTGTGGCATCGATGTGTTCCTCGGTGGGGTTGTTTAAATTATTAGTGGACCACTTGGTGGTTGCTAGTAATTGCTTTTCCTTTTGGAAGTGTATTGGATCTTTTTGTCGCCAATCTCTGAGCGAGCTGTGTCAACCGATGGGGATTGCTCGATTGACAGTGTTTTTGCGGGTTTTAAGGACGCTGGTTATAAAGTAGGTTTTTCCTTCAGTGGGAATGGTGGGTGTTGGCCTAGTTGTAAAGGATCAATCTTTTGCAAGGTTTTAACCCCGTTTGTTCAAGCAATTGGTAGTCTTGGAATGATGTGTCCCGCTTGGTTTGCGTCGTCTTGTTTATGACGAACCACAACGTGTCACAACCCACCATCCATTTAAAGCTAACCTTGCAAAACCTCGCATACTAACCAAAATCAACATTTTGGAATTGAACATCAACTCCAAAGTTAAACAACTGCACACAGAACCACCACAAATTTTCTCAAAGAGAAAGAGAAACTCATTTCAAAAGGGAACACTTCACTAACTAAATCACTTATGAACCATCCACAAACCACCTTTTGAAACACTTGCAAACACCACACAGATTTTCCAAATAACTCCAACTCTAGCCAAAAAGGAGATTACAAATTAAACCTCGAGAGTTTTCCAGCACAACCCTCTATGTCCATCTGTTTCATTTTCAAATTTATCCCAAGGATGATTCAGTGCGAACGTGAAGGAGCGCGATCCACTCAAAGACTTTTTGGTGTAAATCCATCATCATAGCATAAACTAAGCAAATTAGCCAAAACCAAAGATTTGCACCAATCACTACGAGTTTTAGGGAAACTCTGAAACACAACAGGGGAAACACTTTTACCAAAATCATTCATCCAAGAGCCAACAACCAAACCAGTCCAAAAGTTTTAAACACCAGCTCAACATAGATACAACCACCTCTAGTGTTTCACTACGCTTTCCATTAAAACTTCAATAATCACTACTTACTCCTTGAGGAGCCACAACACAATTCAACTAAAAGCTTCACAACAAATTCTTCCTCTAGTCACCTTTCCAACACTTATAAATAAAGTTTACGTTGCTTTTTAAAAAGGCATCCAACCAATTCTACCTCATCCTGTTCCCCAAAGACAAACACATCATACAACATCCTATTCTCATTCTAAAACATAATACTTCAACAAATACTTTAGCATGATCAACCTATCAATTTTATACCATCCATACGTCAACATCTTGACAATTGAAACTTGTTCAATCAATAAATGACTTCAACAGGTAGATATTATCTCCCTAAGACAAAGTTCATAAATTTGACTCTAAGACATACATTCATTAAGGATAAAATTCTACATCATGATTATTATCCATTGTTCATCCCATCACAACATGCACTCGACAATAATACCACAGTTTTACACTTTTCTCTATTGGATCAATGGTTTCCAACAATTAACAACACTACTAATTCATCCATATCATTGATTTGCGTTAGCATACAAACAACACATTGTTTAGTTACCCTTTCCATAAATTATAACAGATTGCCACTACTCAACATACTCCGACTATTTAAAATTGCTTAGTAAGTTAGACCATCCCATAGCTCTTAACAACATCATCAAACAACAAGTCCTATGTCTTCACCAATGACAACTGTATTAGCATTTCAAGAACACAACTGCGTGCTTCCAAATACTAATGGTTTGCAACAACATAAATAGCACTCTAATCAACTTCCAAGTTAAGGTCACAAGCCATCATGATTAAATTTCCCTGCTAACATGTTAATTTAAAACATCTTAAAACAACCAACCAAGTTTCTATAACATTGTTAATGGTTTACATCATCTTAATATTCTAACTATGCATCAGGGTTTAAACTTTAAATATTAACGAGGATCATAAGCACTTTTAAAGCAAGGCAACAGGTTCTAAGCATGTATATTAACCCATTTAATTATTCTCGCTACAGAGTACTCTACAACACTAGTAGCCTATTTATTCTCAAGCTAAAGATAATAATCGCATTGAATTGTTTCAACTCACAAATTAACTTAACAATACGTCATTCTATAAATCACATTGGTACATACTACATAACATGCTAAACAACAATTCTCACTATTGACAAACGATTTCAGTCAAAAGACTACTTACTTTGTTTGCAGCATTTCATTTTTAAAACTCAACCCAAATTCACAAGGAAACTTGACTCTCAAAATTGCAATGAGATAAACCCAAACTTGGTCATGCAAGAGGAAATTCTCCAAAACACTTTTCAATCTCAAAGACTCCCATAGTGGAAAATGGTTGAAAGACAATTTTCTTAAAAGGGAACCAAGCGATCAAGTAAACCTTTATGGACAAAGGCACAAAACATAAATCGACACAACTTAACCTTTTGCACACGTTTCAATAACTTCTTTTAAACTCAGAGTAAGACACACAAGAACCAAAACTATACTTTTTTTTGCAAGGCAACCAACAAAACCGGTGTCAAAGCCAAAAGGCGACCAAAAGACGCGCAACACAAAACTCTTCTTCTTTGTCTTCACAAAAAGAAGACAAAACCAAGAAACACCGAAGGGACACTCCGCGAAAATCCAATTCCAAACACTTTTCTTTTGATTTCAATCAACCAGAGCCAAGAAAACCAACCGAAACCGACCGTTAGAACGGCAAAGAGCAACTGAAAGAATCCACCATGAACTCTTCTATTCGACTTCAGCCAACTACCCGGTCTACAACAGAAAGGATAAGCACTCTTCTCCCACGGGGTTAATAGTTCTTCGGTGATGCGCTAACCGGCCACACCGTCAAACCACACCCTTACTATGAACAAAAAGAGGTGATCGAAACCCTTCGGCACCACAACCCCACTTTATCACAACAACAAGAACAATTCAATCATTTATCTCATAGACATAGCAACATGCATTATCAAATGAAGCATTCAACATCAAGGCTTAAATACAACATTTAAGCATAAAGAAACGATACCCATACCCTTTCCTACTGTGCATCCATGTGTGTCAAATTTTAGATTAGTTATTCCACTTTTTGCAAGTTTTAATGTTGCTATCCTAGGACAAAATTGTAGTTAAAACCTAAGCCGTGTTTCTAAGTTATTTCAAATCACATTTTAGTTGTACCCCATAACATGACACTAAACAACATCACATTTTAGTTGTACCCTATAGCAATACACATTCCAAGGACTTACAGCCCTCTCTGATACCAACAGTAACACCCCGGCATCTAGTATGCCCGAATGCTACCAAACATAGACTAAACAACATCTAAATACCACAAATTAAAGTTAATTACAACAAAGGAGTAAATGCTAAAATCGAAAATTTCGGCAGCATCTCCTTTGTTTTTCCATGAATTGAAGCAACAACAATATGATCACAGGATATAGTATAAAGAATGACATCTGAATCATCAATAACAAGGGTTCTAGCAACAATATAAGCCTAGAATAATGATTCCAACCATCTCATGAGCCAAACGAAGTAAATGAGGAAACCAAGCACACAAATTAACCATTGCACCAAGTTGCATGGCACTACTCTTATTATCATGACCCAAATGAATAAATTGTCTATAAGTGGGAGCTACATGTAGATGTGTAGCTAATGCCCTTTCCCGTATGCCGATTTCAACGTACCTAAAAACAACATAAAACACAAGCGTGAGTTCAACACTCAGCAAGTATATTGCAATGGATCATAAAGATCAAATCAAAGCCAACATCAATACATACCATACTTAATATCATGATCGAATCATAATCTCATCTACAACATCATAGCATTGACAAAGCACATTGTACACAACTCATTATCATCATCATGTATGCAATGCAATGCAATGCACATGTCTCCTGGAAGCAGATACCGGTATTGCTGAGTGCACACCTGTCGGCGTGCACCCTCTTCCCCCTTCCATCCCGTAGATGGAGGGTGCCTACGCATCGCTTCCACTCACCACGTGGGCGGAATCACGAGGTAGGTCTTACAACCTTGGCGCTCCGGATTAGTCATAACTTTCTCACCGACCTTACCGGACTAGTTATGACGTTCTCACCGACCGGTCCAGCTTTCATGCCATGTATGCAACATATGCCATAAACATAAACAATTTGCATCAAACTGAACTAAACATGGCATAGCATCATAATATTCCATTTTCATCATAACATTGGCAAGTACTAATCACGGCAAGATATCACAAAATGTAAGCAAATTGCATCTAGTCACAATCAGCAACATACATTACACTACCCATTACAACACACTTGCTTTTTGAAGGCAAGTTGTGCTTTGACCTTGTTGATCCTATTTTGAAACCTATTTTGATTCAAATTATTGCATGCTAGTTTAATTAGAAAATACTTTATTTAGATATGGGAAATTAGATAAATGCCTAATTGTTGTATGACACCTTGATTATTTAAATATGTGCCATGACCCCTTGTCACCCTAGTTGTGGTTTACTAGTTGGACATTACTAAATTGCCAACATGGGAGTTTAGGTCGTTGTAGTATACTGCTTAGACCTGCTACGTGCTCATGACATGATTTTGGACAATCAAATATTAATATTGACTTAATGATATATTGAACCTGTTTTGGAAAGGTATCATGTGATGTTGATGGCACGTGGTGCATGGTAATCAACTGGGGTTTGATAAATAGATTTGACCGGGGCATGTGGCAAGAATGATCGGGTGGGCTAGTTGTGGCACCGGGAATGTTGGTTTGGTTCTTCGGGTAGTCTTGCCCTGGTCACCTTAAGGACTTAACCTTGCAAGCCTTTGAACTGAGTTAATCTTGCAACCACATGTCTGTAATGGGACGGACCTAGTTGATTAAGTTGCTAATAACGTACCTGTGGGACCTCAGGAGGTCAACTACACCCTTTGTGTAAGTTGTACGGGGAGCGCATCGGGCCGTGTGGCCAGGTACCCATCTAACGGTTGGTTGGCCTAAACTTCGCCTTAGCTAAGGGAAGGGTTAGTGTGCAACAACCGGGGAGGACCACTTGTATTGTTAGAAGTTTCCGAAAGACTTTGTTACGGGAACTCGCCTTTGTGGTGTTTAACTGTATCTTGTGGGTAAAGTGCATAACCTCTGCAGAGTGTATAATCTATTCGAATAGCCGTGTCCGCGGTATTGGACATCGCTCGGGAATTACAGTCAAGGGTTAGACTTTATTGAAAATAACTTGGACTTGAAAGGTTGGGTTTGGTTAAATAATGATGTTGATGGAAATGTGTTTAGGAATGGGAAAGATGTTGATTAAACTCCTGGAAAAGTTATCGATGTTATACTTGTTTCTACTGCTTTCGAATCTACTTATGATACATGTCAAAATGCTGTTTACTGCAAATATACCTTGAGCTATTCCTTTGTATCAAGCCATGCATATAGTATATTAGCTTGCATTCTGTGTATGACTTGCTGAGTACCAAGTACTCACCCTTGCCGCAATACAACACCAGTTGAAGAGGAGACTACACCAGCTTTGGAGGAGGAGCTCCCAGAAGACCTGTCTAACTAGGAGTCGAGTCCCAGTCAGTTGCCTGTGGTATACTGGATGGCGCCACGAAGTTATCTTATTTTCCGCTGCTATTATTTCTCTCTTAATAAGTTTCGCCTTGCGAGGCGTATATTTGTAACTTGACCATAAGGTCGAGTAACCAGTTTGATTATTTAATTAAAGTACTTTATTAGTATCGAGTGGTATGATTGTGATATTTACCGATGTTAAGACTGTGTGCACTAGCGCGTTCCTGGACTAGTGCTGAATACACAAAGGGTCCGGATTTGCAGATTCGGGGTCCCGACAGAGGTGGTATCAGAGCCAGGTTGACTGTAGGCTCACCCATAGTTAGAATGGTCGTAGTGAGGTTAAAACCTATTTTCTAAAGATAAAAATTTGTCAAGATAATGAATGAATTCTCGACTTACCCTCTTCTTCCTTGTTCATACCCTTGCTGAATTTTCTCCTTACCCTCATCACAATTTGAAATCAGTTCTTACGTAAGCATCTTGTGACAGATGGAGGGAGAGATCAACTACGTCGATCTTGAGGTTGGCCACGCCGCAGAACTTTGGCGTATGATGCAGTTTCTTGAAGGATTTGAGAAGCCGCAATACCAAGTGAACGTCATCAGACAAGCGGGACTGATTAAGGCTTGTGACGTGAAGATCACGGTACATGCCAGGAAAAAGGGCACGGGCAATCGTCCAATAAACTGCACCGTCAGGAGGTCAACAATGCAGATGGGAATTCAGGAGGTATCACGACGAGCAATGTGACACGTCGCCCGCATCTACGCCAGCGAGCTGGAGGGAGCAGAGTACCGCTACCATCCCCGCAACAACGACCTTCTCGACCCGAAGCTGATTCAGGACGAGAATACCACGGTCACACAGCTGGCACGACTTGTCATCGCTCAGGAGGATGCGCTCGATGATACGAACCGGGAGCTACAGAAAGCTCGAGAGGAGGCCACGGTAGAGAAGAAACGATGGAGGGAGGCTCAAGAGTATGTGTCTCACCTTCTGCGAAGGATTAACGAGTTGGAGATGGCTTTGTACGGACCAGGACCAGAGCCAGTACTCGAGCTACATGATCCAGACCCGGAGGAGTCAGATCTCGATGAGGACACCGCTTCGTCGACTACCACAGTTGACACAGTTGCAGGGCATGGCGATCGTTTCGCGCCAAGGCCAAAGCACCCGTACCCAGGCCGTGGAGGTTTTCTAGACGAGTGAGCTTAGGTTTTGAAGTTGAGACTCCTTCGTCGAGTCGCGTTATAGAATAAAAGTCACCCTTTAGAGGCGTTGGTTTTTCATTGTTTGCTGAGTGTGCAGTATGTGTTGCAGGCCCTTAGGCATTGTAAGCAACCATACCAAGTTATTATTATTAGTAATAAAGTTGGACTTTAAGTTACACCTTTCGCCCCGCATAGTTTCTCTACTACTTGTCTATTCTTGTTCCCTCTCATCTCTAAACCTTGGAACAATCGACAGATGGTGAACACCCGCGGAAACCTTGGAGGCAATGGAAGTGGTTCTCGCCCAGCTGGAAACCCCAGTGATGGAGCACCAGCACCGCCAGTTGATATGCAGAATTTCGGAGCTTTTCTTGCTGCTCAGACTCAGTTGATGCATGCCATGATGCAACAGATGCAGCACGTCATTGCTCAAGCTACCGCTAATCAAGTCAACCAGGGACAACGCCAGAATACAAGACTGTCAGAGTTCATGAGGACTCATCCACCCACTTTCTCCGGGAATGCTAACCTGTTGGAAGCCAATGACTGGTAAAGGTCAATTGAGAGGAAGCTACACATTGCTCAATGCATGGGAAATGAGAAGGTACTCTACGCTTCTCATCAGTTGGAAGGAACAGCTGCCGAATGGTGGGAGAACTTCTGTACCACGCAAGAGAACCCTCAAGATGTCACTTGGGAGGAGTTCACAGCTGCGTTTCGTCAGTATCACGTGCCAGAAGGAATCATGGACCTTAAGAAGGAGGAGTTCAGGGCACTAAAGCAAGGTAATCAGCCAGTGGCCGAATACCTGAATAAGTTCACACAGCTTGCTCGCTATGCACCTGAGGATGTAGCGACAGATAACGCCCGACAGTCTCGCTTCATGAAGGGACTTAACTCAGGACTGCAGGTGGGATTGATCACCCACACCTTTCCAGATTTCCAAGAATTGGTGAATAAAGCACTTGTTCTAGAAGACAAGCGCAAGGAACTGGATGAGAACAGGAAGCGCAGGATGCAGCATCAGGGATCCCGCCAGGGAACGCAACAGCGTTTGAGGGTTGCGCCAAATCAGTTTTTCATATTCCAGCCACAGAATGCTACAAGGACACCGTCACCAGCACCAAGACCCGTCAATCAGAACTATCAAACCCGGCACCCTTGAAACGCCGCTTGAGCGATCAACAAGGAATAGTGAGACGCTGCTACAACTGCAACGAGCCAGGACACTTTGCCAACAGTTGTCCTAAGAAGACAGCAGGAGTGACCCAGTTCGCTTCAATCTGGGATCCACACCAGCCAGGACGCCAGCACCAGGAGCCACACCCCAAACTGTGGTGAGAGGTCGAGTCAACCATGTCACCGCAGATGCACTGCAGAATGCCACGGACGTTGTACTGGGTAAGTTACTTGTTAACTCAGTACCTGCAATAGTTTTGTTTGATTCTGGAGCTTCGCATTCGTTTGTTTCACAAGGCTTTGCTGCTAAAAATGATTTGGAGATTGCAAGGCTTAAATGCATGCTTGTAGTTCAAACCCCTGGTTCCGAACTCCGAACGAAAGTAGGATGTTCTGGGGTGAGAATAATAATAGATGGTATAGAGTTCCTAGCGAACCTTATTATCTTAGAGACCCAGACCTTAGATGTCATTTTGGGAATGGATTGGTTATCCAAGCACAAGTCCGTATTGGATTGTGGACGAAGGACTATCTCAGTTGAGAGCCTGTGTGGAAAGAAAGTGGAATTTCAAGCTACCGCCGTTAGAGATGGACAGTTGATGGTTAACAGCACCAAGGCAATCAGCGTAGAAGATGTCTTAGTAGTGAATGAGTACCCAGATGTTTTTCCTGAAGATCTACCTGGTATGCCGCCAGACAGGGACATAGAGTTTGTGATAGAGCTTGTACCTGGTACAGCGCCAATAGCAAAGAGACCTTATCGGATGTCCACCGAAGAATTGGTAGAGATGAAGAAGCAACTCGAAGAGCTAATGGAGAAAGGATTTATCAGACCGAGTTCGTCGCCGTGGGGAGCGCCAGTTTTGTTTGTCAAGAAGAAGGATGGAAGTTTCAGGATGTGCATCGACTACCGTGCACTTAATGAAGTCACCGTGAAGAATAAGTACCCGCTACCGAGGATCGATGATCTGTTTGATCAACTGAGAGGAGTCGGAGTTTTCTCCAAAATTGATCTGAGATCGGGATACCATCAGTTGAAGATCCGATCAGAGGATATTCCGAAGACCGCATTCTCGTCAAGATATGGACATTACGAGTTTACAGTCATGTCCTTTGGTCTGACGAATGCGCCAGCATATTTCATGAATATGATGAATAAGGTGTTCATGGAGTATTTGGACAAGTTTGTTGTTGTGTTCATAGATGATATCTTAATCTACTCCAAGACAGAGGATGAACATGCAGAACACTTGAGGCGAGTTTTGGAAAAGCTAAGGGAACAGCAACTCTTCGCCAAGTTCAGTAAGTGTGATTTTTGGAAGGACAAGGTGGAATTCCTCGGACATGAAATGACCGCAGAAGGAGTCGCCGTAGATCCAAGCAAGGTAGAAGCTGTGTTACACTGGGAGCAGCCGAAGACCGTGACACAGATCCGGAGTTTCCTTGGAATGGCAGGTTACTATCGCCGTTTCATTGAAGGCCTTTCGATAATTGCGAAACCTCTTACGCAATTGCTGAAAAAGGAGAAGAAGTTTGCATGGACGCCAGAGTGTGAGAAAGGTTTCCAGGAGCTGAAGAAACGATTGACATCAGCGCCGGTGTTAGTCCTACCGGACGTCAATCAAAGCTTTGATATTTATTGTGATGCATCGCGTCAAGGACTTGGATGTGTGCTGATGCAGAATGGAAAGGTCGTCGCTTATGCATCAAGACAATTGAGGCCACATGAGGAGAATTATCCGACGCATGACCTAGAGCTAGCTGCCGTAGTGCATGCTTTGAAATTATGGCGTCACTATTTGATTGGAAACAGATGTGAAGTATACACGGACCATAAGAGTCTTAAGTACATCTTCACCCAATCGGACCTGAACATGAGGCAGAGGAGATGGTTAGAGTTGATCAAGGACTACAATGTTGGAATCCATTACCATCCAGGAAAGGCAAACGTAGTTGCCGATGCCCTGAGTCAGAAAAGCCATACCGTGAATATGTTGATAGCCACAAGTCAGGATGAGCTATGTGAGGATTTCCAGAGAATGCAGATTGAAGTCGTACCAGAAGGATTCTTGGCAGCATTGTAAGTAAAGCCCACCTTGGAGATCAGATCCGAGAAGGACAGAAAGATGATGACAAGATCCGCAGGATTAAGTCCAGCAAGGATGAAGGCAAGGCAGAGGACTTCAAGTTGGATGAGCAAGGCACGTTATGGATGTGTAACACCCCGGCATTTAATATGCCTGAATGCTACCAAACATAGACTAAACAACAACATAATACCACAATTTATCATAAATTACAGCAAAGGAGCAAATGCTACAAATCGAAATTTCGGCAGCATCTCCTTTGTCTTAACATGAATTAACACAATATCAATATCATGGCAAGATATATCATAGCACACGACATCTAAAACATCAACATAAATGGATATATCATCAAATTACGCCAATAATACCATGCTCAACCACTCCATAAGCTATAACGAAGCAAATAAGGAATCACAAGCATGCTAAATTAAACCATACATTAAGTTTATGGCACAACTCTTAATATCATGTCTCCAAGTGATTAATCATAGACTATGAATGTGGAGCTACGTGTAGAAGTGTAGATAAACCCCTTTTTCCCGCATGACGATCTCAAAGTACCTAAAAAAAACACATAAAACACAAGCGTGAGTTCATCACTCAGCAAGTATATTGCAATGGAACAAAAGAACAACTTACATTACAACAACACACAACATGTTTATCATCTCATTTCATAATGACACATCTTTATCATCCTCATCATGTATGCAATGCGATGCGATGCTCATATCTCCTTGGAAAACTCATACCGGTATGGTTGAGTACACACCCATCGGTGTGCACCCTCTCCCCCCTTCCATCCCGAAGATGGAGGGTGCCTACTCCTCGCTTCCACAACCCACGGTAGATGGAATCACGATGTAGGACTTACTCTATTGGCTTTCCGGATTAGTCATAACTTTCTCACTGACCTTCCCGGATTAGTTAATGACTTTCTCACCGCCCGAGCCATGTAACATGTCATGTATGCAATTATGCCAACGTCATATTTAACTCACATATTAGCACATGACATCATAACATACTAAACATGCTCATCATATCATTGGCAATCATAAAAGCATGGCAAGTGATCATATATCATGTAGTCAATTCCATCTATTCACAACAAACAACCTACAACTCGCTATCCATCACAACACACTTGCCTCAACCACGTGCAACGGATTGGCGGGAAGTAGAGGGCACTCCCGAAGTCGCACCACCTGCACATAGGCACCACACGCTCACAATCACAACCACAAAACAGTACGCAAACCCTCATCTACCCCGACATTGCCATCTACTCGCAAAACCTAAAAACAGAGGTTCTGTCCCGGCGGGACAGCAGCCTTGCAAAAGGCATAACTTCGGTTCTGGGACTCCGAATCAATTAAACGAGTACATCCTCGCGTAGCTTAGGAAATTTCACAACTTTCTCTAGGTATATGGAAAGACTGATTCGGACTCTAAAGTCATCTAATCTACAGATTACCGTGATCTGTTCCAATTACATCACAGATTTTAACACGCTCGGTAAAACAGCCATAAATTTCAAACGGCTAGGCGGAATTTAACTTTCTTTATATCCACGGAAAGATAATTAAATTATCTACAACTTCTTCAATGTCCGTACGACAAGATTCGGATTCTAAATTGGCGATAACGCGAACCCTAGATCGACTGCTCAATCTGCCCGAAAACAGAAACGTGGCAACATCTAGATCTAACCCAAATTACTCCAATCCAGCACCTCCAATTGATCTAAAAACTTGATAAACACCTTAATAACAGTACCTAGATCAATCCCCAGGGTTCCCATGGTCATACCTTTGCCCGACGCACGAAAACTCCAATAGATCTCCTCGCTCTTCGCTCCTCGCTCCTCGCTCCTCGCTCCTCGGATGGATCCATGAGGATGCAGGGGTGGGGAGGCCACCCTAGGGCAGCAATGGGTGGAGGAGAGGTGGTGGAGAGGTGGGGAGCAATGGGTCAAGGGAGGGGGAGGCGCACGGCCAAGGGAGGAGGGAGGCGGCTAGGGCAAGGGCAAGTGGGGGGGGGGAAGGGCGCACAAGGGGCAGGGGTGAACGCCCAAGGGCTGGTGGGGAGCCCTTTTACCAACCCCCACACCCAATCCTAGTCCGTTACGGAGACCTACTCCATCCCACCAAAGCCCACTTAAGGCCCAAACTCCCCCGGGAAGGCCCAAAACCAACGGCCAGCGTTATTAACCTCCATACATTATGGTTTTAACCTGCCATACCATATTTCATAAAGTTTTTGACCTTAACATGCACCATTTAAAAGGTTACGACACTCCGTGGTGACACATCACTTCAAACGTCCCAAAAACGCGAGTAAACCTCAAGCCGAAAGGTTTTATTCTCTAATTTCACATTCTCTAATGTCACACCATACCGTAGTGTCACAGGATGAAGGATGCATTTGTGTGCCGAACAAGAAGGAGTTGAAGCAGTTGATTCTAGAAGAAGCTCATGACTCAAAGTATTCCATTCATCCTGGAAGCGCCAAGATGTATCAGGATTTGAAAGAAAGATTCTGGTGGCCGAACATGAAGCGTGAAGTTACCGAGCATGTTGCGCTGTGCGACGTATGTCAAAGAGTCAAGGCAATGCATCAGAGACCAGCAGGACTGCTACAGCCGCTGAAGATACCTGAGTGGAAGTGGGAAGAAATCGGAATGGATTTCATTACCGGTTTACCCAAAACTCAAGGAGGTTATGACTCCATATGGGTTATAGTGGATCGCTTGACCAAGGTCGCCCAT
The DNA here is from genome assembly GCA_036346355.1 of Rhipidocladum racemiflorum. NCBI lineage: Eukaryota > Viridiplantae > Streptophyta > Magnoliopsida > Poales > Poaceae > Rhipidocladum > Rhipidocladum racemiflorum. The sequence goes on from CM070583.1 coordinate 58,079,363, forward strand.
TTTATTCCCGTGAAGACCACTTACTCGGGAGATAAGTTAGCAAAGTTGTACATGATCAGGATCATCTGCTTGCACGGAGTGCCAAAGAGGATTGTATCGGACAGAGGTACCCAATTTACCTCAAGATTCTGGAATAAGTTGCATGAAGCCATGGGAACCCGTTTGAACTTGATCTGACCCTATCATCCACAGACGGATGGACAGACCGAAAGAGTCAATCAGATTCTGGAGGATATGCTAAGAGCGTGTGCATTGGCGTATGCTACCTCTTGGGATAAGAGTTTGCCATATGACGAGTTCAGTTACAATAATAGTTACCAGGCTAGTTTACGGATGTCACCTTTTGAGGCACTGTACGGTCGCCCTTGTCGAACACCATTAAACTGTAATGAGACCGGCGAGCGCCGTGTCTTCGGGCCTGATATTCTTCAAGAAGCTGAAGAACAAATTGCCATGATCAGGGAGAGATTAAGGATAGCACAGTTAAGACAGAAGAGTTATGCTGATAACCGTCGCCGAGACTGGAGTTTTGAACCAGAAGATTTCGTGTATCTCAGAGTCACCCCACTCAGAGGAGTTAAGAGATTCCATGCCAAAGGGAAACTTGCACCCCGTTATGTTGGACCATTTAAGATTTTGAGCCGCAGAGGCGAAGTTGCTTACCAGCTGGAGTTACCGCAGTCATTAGCAGGAGTGCATGACGTGTTCCACGTGTCCTAGTTGAAGAAGTGTCTCCGAGTACCTGAGGAACAGACACCGCTAGAGTCGATTGAACTGCAAGAAGATTTGACTTACAAGGAGCACCCCGTGAAGATTCTAGACACGATAGATCGAGAGACGAAGAATAAGTCAACCCGTTTCTGTAGAATTCAGTGGAGCAACCATGCAGAGAGCGAAGCAACTTGGGAGCGCGAAGAGGATTTGAAGAAAGAGTTTCCAAACCTATTCCTTTAGTAAGCCCTGAATCTCGGGGACGAGATTCTATTAAGGGGGGGAGGTTTGTAACACCCCAAATTTTGCTTTTCATGAAATTAAATATTATTTTGCACATTTGTGAATTTTTGGAATTTTCTGGAATTTATTTGGATTTATTTGGAATTTATTTGAATTTATTCCATTTTGAAATAATTAAAGAATTTAACTTTGCAAATAAAATTTTGTTGGAAATATTTTATTTGAGTCCAAAATGTTTTAAAATATTTTCCAGAATTTTTTTGGAATTTTTCTGAGTCTTTTGCTATTTTTAATGAATTAAATGAATTTCTGGGAATTAATTTGAATATTTAATCGCTGGAAAATCAACTCGGGTCGAGTACTGTTCATCCGACCGAGTCAGAACCCGAGTCGGACTCGAGTCCGACCCGAGCCACGTGACTCGACCGAACCAGCCCTAAACCTAATCGATCCCGACCGTTGGATCGAGATCCAACGGTCAGGATTGGGTCGCGCCGTTTCGATCGGATCCGGCTCGGATCCGTGCGCGCCAGGAAATCATGGCCGCCGATCGCTCCACGTGGACGGCTGCCAGCCTTCGTCTCCGCCCGAGTCCGGATCGGACTGCGCCGCCGCGTCCTCCGCCGCATCCGTTAGGGTTACGGATTGAGCGCGGAAGCCGAGGCTATTTAAAGCCCGGGTCCTGCCCCGAGGACCGCCTTGACCCCGCGCTGCTTTTGCCCTAGCTCGCTAAACCCTAGCCGCCGCCGCTTGCCCGGGATTGCTCGCCGTAGTTGCTTAGGGCCTTGCTTTGGTTTTCCTCACCTTCCGCCGCCGTCCGCCGTCGCCCGAAGAAGAAGGAGGCCAGATCCGGGATCCCCGAGCCAAGGCGATTCGAACGTGACCAGGCACGTCGCCGGAGGAGCCCCGTAGCGCCGCGCCCTTGGTCGTCGTCCCCGTCTCCGGTGCACTCCGCTCCACCGCGCGCCATCGCCGCCCCGTGAGCTCCGTGAACCGTCCGATCAAGATCCGACGTCCCGGATTGCGCCACGTCCTCCCACGGTGAGAACCACGTGTGATTTCCCAGATCCAATCTCAACCGTTGGATCTAGATCCAACGGTCCAGATTGACCACGTTCACCCCAAACGTGCATCATCAAATCCGATCAGGACCGTTGATTTTCAAATCAACGGCCCGGATCGTGCCACGTAGCCCAGCCACCGCACCATGCGCGTGTAAGCGCGCCACTGACATGCCGGGCCCGCATGTCAGCGGCCCAGCCACAACCGCACCGTGACGTCACCAGCGGGCCCATCTGTCAGCGATGTAGGCTGAGCCCCGCTGACGTCAGCAATGACGTCATCCGAGGGGGCCACCTGTCAACGACACATGGAGCCGTGGACCGAGTCCACGGTGAACCAAGCCAAGCCGTGGGCTGAGTCCATGAACCGGCTGACGTTAGCCGCCCAATCAGAGGCTGCCACGTGTCACTGCTGACGCAATAATTAATTTCCGAAAAAGAAAATGATTTATTAATTCGAATAATTGATTTCAAATTTGATTCAAACTTCAAACGCTTATAGCTTTTGCGTTTCAACTCCGATTTGAACGATTCAAATTTCTAAAAATTCATAAAATTCAGATCTACTCAAATATGAATTTTATTTAATTTTTGGACTAAATTTTTTCTCTGTAAAATTATTTAATTGATTATTTAAACTTTAAATAATCATAACTCTTGTGTTTTAACTCCGATTTGGGCGATTCCAGTTCCTAAAAATTCATAAAATTATGTTCTCTCTGTTTATGGATTTTATTTGGAAGTTTGGACACTTTTTGCCTATTGTTTATTTGTGTATTGCTATTTGCACGCTTTACGAGTAGACGTTGAAGTGCCGGAAGGATTCAAAGGAGAAGTATTGACTCAGGATCCAACTCAAGACCAAGAACAAGTGCTTTTTGAAGGCAAGTTGTGCTTTGACCATGTTGATCCTATTTTGAAACCTATTTTGATTCAAATTATTGCATGCTAGTTTAATTAGAAAATACTTTATTTAGATATGGGAAATTAGATAAATGCCTAATTGCTGTATGACACCTTGATTATTTAAATATGTGCCATGACCCCTTGTCACCCTAGTTGTGGTTTACTAGTTGGACATTACTAAATTGCCAACATGGGAGTTTAGGTCGTTGTAGTATACTGCTTAGACCTGCTACGTGCTCATGATATGATTTTGGGCAATCAAATATTAATATTGACTTAATGATATATTGAACCTGTTTTCGAAAGGTATCATGTGATGTTGATGGCACGTGGTGCATGGTAATCAACTGGGGTTTGATAAATAGATTTGACCGGGGCATGTGGCAAGAATGATCGGGTGGGCCAGTTGTGGCACCGGGAATGTTGGTTTGGTTCTTCGGGTAGTCTTGCCCTGGTCACCTTAAGGACTTAACCTTGCAAGCCTTTGAACTGAGTTAATCTTGCAACCACATGTCTGTAATGGGACGGACCTAGTTGATTAAGTTGCTAATAACGTAACTGTGGGACCTCAGGAGGTCAACTACACCCTTTGTGTAAGTTGTACGGGGGAGCGTACCGGGGCTGCGACCAGGTACCCATCTAACGGTTGGTTGGCCTAAACTTCGCCTTAGCTAAGGGAAGGGTTAGTGTGCAACAACCGGGGAGGACCACTTGTATTGTTAGAAGTTTTCGAAAGACTTTGTTACGGGAACTCGCCTTTGTGGTGTTTAACTGTATCTTGTGGGTAAAGTGCATAACCTCTGCAGAGTGTATAATCTATTCGAATAGCCGTGTCCGCGGTATTGGACATCGCTCGAGAATTACAGTCAAGGGTTAGACTTTATTGAAAATAACTTGGACTTGAAAGGTTGGGTTTGGTTAAATAATTATGTTGATGGAAATGTGTTTAGGAATGGGAAAGATGTTGATTAAACTCCTGGAAAAGTTATCGATGTTATACTTGTTTCTACTGCTTTCGAATCTACTTATGATACATGTCAAAATCATTTCTTTGCAAATATACCTTGAGCTATTCCTTTGTATCAAGCCATGCATATAGTATATTAGCTTGCATTACATGTATGACTTGTCGAGTACCAAGTACTCACCCTTGCCGCAATACAACACCAGTTGAAGAGGAGATTACGCCACTTTGGAGGAGGAACTCCAAGAGGACCCGTCTACTTAGGGATGCGAGCCTGGTCAGTTGCTGTGGTATCTTTGGATGGCGCCAATGAAGTTTATTTGATTTTCCGTTCTTTGTTATTTCTCTTTTAATAAGTTTCGCCTTGCAGGCATATATTTGTAACTTGGCCATAAGGTCAAGTAACTTTAGTTATTTAAATAAAGTACTTTGATAATATCGATTGGTATGATTGTGATATTTACCGATGTTAAGACTGTGTGCACTAGCGCGTTCCTGGACTAGTGCTGAATACACAGAGGGTCCGGATTTGCAAATTCGGGGTCCCGACAGGAGACTACACCAGCTTTGGAGGAGGAGCTCCCAGAAGACCCGTCTAACTAGGAGTCGAGTCCCAGTCAGTTGCCTGTGGTATACTGGATGGCGCCACGAAGTTATCTTATTTTCCGCTGCTATTATTTCTCTCTTAATAAGTTTCGCCTTGCGAGGCGTATATTTGTAACTTGACCATAAGGTCGAGTAACCAGTTTGATTATTTAATTAAAGTACTTTATTAGTATCGAGTGGTATGATTGTGATATTTACCGATGTTAAGACTGTGTGCACTAGCGCGTTCCTGGACTAGTGCTGAATACACAAAGGGTCCGGATTTGCAGATTCGGGGTCCCGACACATATTGCCTTATATTGCTATGCTATTGTGTTTCCTTCAATTCATGTAATTGTGATATTTAGAGGTTGCTTAGTCTATGTTTGGTAGCATTCGGGCATATTAAATGCCGGGGTGTTACAGACTTCTCCTGGCTGGTGCCGGTGGAGGAGACGAACTTTTTCTGGTTGGTGCCGGCGAAGGAGACATTCTTCTCTATGTGCATGACATCGATTGCGTGTCGAACTTCCAAGTGCTGCCAATAAAGTAGGATCCAAAATACTGATCTCTTTTTCCACAAATGAGCCTTATCCTAGGAACTTGGGATAGATGTACTACCAGCTCCCTTTCCGTGAATAATTGTAAGATCCTTTACGGCCGCAAATATCTGTTTCCCAGTGTGATTCTTTGGAGCTAAGGCAGTCTCCTTTGTCCCGTCAAATGCTCTCTTATTATTGCAGTATGGGTGATCCTTGCGGAGGAACATACAATGCTGCATGTAAACCATTCTTTGGCAATTCTTCAGCCACCGGCTAGCTGTATCATCCAAGCACAGGACGCATCCATTGAAGCCTTTTGTCGTCTAGCCCGACAGGTTACCAAGAGCAGGGTAATCATTGATGGTTACGAACAACAATGCCCGTAGGATAAAGTTCTCTCTTTTATACTCATCCCATACTCGTACACCATCGTTCCACAATATTAGAAGATCTTCAACCAATGGTTTGAGGTACACATCGATATCATTGCCAGGTTGCCTGGGCCCTTTAATCAGTAGTGGCATCATAATGTACTTTCGCTTCATGCAAAGCCATAGAGGAAGGTTGTAAATGCATAAAGTCACCGGCCAAGTGCTATGACGACTACTCATGTTGCCAAAAGGATTCATCCCATCCGTACTCAATCCGAGCCTTATATTCCTCACATCATATGTAAAGTGCTTTTTATATTTTCTATCGATGTTCCTCCATTGCACGGAATTAGTAGGGTGTCTGAGCATTCCATCCTTCTTACGCTCTTCGGCGTGCCATTGTAGCAATTGGGCATGCCTTCTGTTCGCAAACAATTGCTTCAGACGGGGAATTATAGGGAAATACCACAGCATGTTACGGGGACACATCTTCTTCTTATGCTTCACCCCGACATCATCATTCTCGATATCATCATCGTTGCCCTTATACCATTTTGCTTTGCAAACAACACATGCATCCATGTCTGCAAACTCATTACGATACAATATATAATTGTTTGGACATGCGTGTATTCTTTGTACTTTCAGTCCCAACGGGCAGACAACCTGCTTGGCCTGGTATGTAGTTGTAGGCAACACGTTACCCTCTGGGAGCATGCCCCCCAAGAGACATAACAGCTCAGTAAAGCTCTTATCGGACCAACCATTGCTTGCCTTCAACTGCAGTAGTGAAAACACAGTATGCAGCTTTTTGTGTTCCTCCTTGCAGCTCGGGTACAATGGCGTTGTAAAGTCCTCTACCATACGCTGGAACTTTTGAAACTCCCTTTCACTCGTGAAGTCCCCCTCCCCATCATGCAACATTTGATCTAGATCATCTTCGTGGCTATGAAAGAACGTATCTTCCACCGCCGTCACATCGTTGTCTCTGTCATCTTCATCAATGTGTTGCCCTTTATGTATAATATCATCTTCACCAATGTGTTGCCCTTGATGTACAATATCATATTCATCAATGTGTTGCCCTTCATGTACAGTATCATCTTCACCGTGCTCGGTCCAACGGGTATAGCCAGCCTTGAAACCCCTTCAAAGTAAGTGTGCACTATCGACTCTATGTTAGAAAACAGCTTCTCATTTTTGCAATCAACGCATGGACAACACATATAGTCCGCCATATTCCTCGACTTGTGTGCCGTAGCCTCATTCAGAAAACAAGTCACACCATTAAAGAACTCTAGACTGCGACGGTCTGTGTCATATATCCACCTTCGGTCCATCTACAAATAATTTATTGTTTACATTAGTCATGCAGTGCTAATTAATTCTAACGATAAACACATTATAAGCACATAATTGCAAATAACAATATAATTGTAAATGATTAGATTTACAAATACATCTAGTAATTTTGTCTATATTAAGATACATCAAACCTTTTTTGCTATTTAAATATCCATCTAGCATTTTTAATTATTTAGAAGATTTATTCATTTTATTTTGTTATGTACCGCTATTAAATTAAATAAATATACATCAAACAAGCATAAATTGAATAAAGGATATATTTCTAAATAACTATGTATCTTTCAACTTTCATTATTAGAAAATCCATCTACCATTTTTCATTATGTAAACATTCAACTAGCAATTCTAACTATTTATAATTCATCTAACAATTTATACTATTTAATAATCCATATAACAATTTTTCATTATTTATAATAATTACAATTATGCACAATTGTCCATCTAGCAATTTTCATTACTTAAAAATTTTACTACAAATATAACATAGACAATTTTTAAGCAATTTTACTGCTATTAAGTAACCTCGAAGAGAAATACGAGACAAATTTTAAAACAATTTTTTAGCAGCAACTCGACAAGATAATAATTACCCAGCAAAACAGAGCTCCTCTTTGTTCTGCTTAGTCGAAGAAGATGTCACCTAGAAAAGAAATACGAGAAAAATATTAGCATAATTTTTCGGCAGCACCTCGACAAGAAAATGACAACCGAGCAAACAGAGCTCCTCTCTGTCTGCTCGGCTGGGAAGGCGTAAGTCGATGTGGCAATATAAATACCTTATCATTGCTGGCTCTGCGCAGAATCGGCAATGATAAGGTCAGATTACGCGGGAAAATTCAGTTGCACGGGAAAATACATATCACTACCGGTTAAAGAATAAATCCAGCAGTAAAAGTTCCAATATCACTGCTGGTTCTATTTAGAACCGGCAGTGATACGTCACTACTAGTTTTGAGTATAAACCGGCAGTGATACGTTTCCTGGGCAGCGGATCTTACGAACCGGCAGTGATATTTTGGGCCTGTTTGGCAGAGCTCCAGCTCCCAACTCCACCTCGGATCTGGGTGGAGCCCTGCCAAACACCCCAACTCCAGAAAACCACGGAGCAGGCAACTCTGTGGAGCAGGCAGAGTTTTAGTACATTTTTTTGGAGCAAGAGAAAAGGTGCTCCACGAATGGGTTTTTTCAGAGCAGATGTGGAGTTGGAAAGAAATTACCCACCTTTGCCACTGGGGTAATACCTAGTTCTGAAGTGGAGCTGCTCTACAGTGGAGTTGTGGAGCAGAGCTGAAAAAATGGAGCTGGAGCTCTGCCAAACAGGCCCTTTATCACTGACAGCTCTAGCCCAATCGGCATTGATAGGCGGCGAGGATTGCCTGTTCTGTAGTTGTGACACTACGGAATGTCGTAACTTTATAAATTGTGAAATTTAAGGTTAAAACTATACGGTGTGAGGTTTAATCGCATTTCCGGGCCGGTTTCGGGAGTTTGGGCCTCTCCGGGGGAGTTTTGGCCCAAGGGAAAGAGTCATGGGCTTTAGTGGGATGGGAATTGGGCCCATGAGGGAGAGGGGTGGCCAGGTATTTCAGCTCTGGGCGCCTCCCCTTGCCCTCATTGCACCCCACCCCTTGCCCTAGCCGCCCCTACTCCTCCCTCTCACCTAGCCGCCGCCCCCTTGCCCTTGCCCTTGCCGTGTGCCTCCCCCTCCTCTTCCCCATTGCGCCACCACCCCTCCCCTCCCCTCTCCACCCCCTTGCTGCCCTAAACGAGATCCCCACCCCACCATTCCGTTGATCTCTCTATCGGGAAGCCCCGCGACGAGGAGATCCGGCGGTTCCGGCGCGAGGAGGACGATCGGGGACCCGGGAGGAAGGATTTCGGCGTTTGTCGGGCAGAGGTACGGTATGGGTGATACTTGGGGATGGTATAGGTACTGTTATAGAGGTTTATTTCGTGCTTTTAGATCAAGTGGTGGTGCTGTGATTGGGTAGATTGGTTGAAAACTAGATGTTTCTTGATTGGGTATGGGTGATCCTAGGGTTTGAGTTTTCACGACTTTACAGTCGGAATTTGGTCGGCCGCCTGCTGAGAAAGTTGTAGGTAACTTCAATATCTTTAATTGGACATAAAGAACGTCCAATTCTGCCCAGCCGTTTGAAAGTTATGCTCGATTTACCGAACGTGTTCAAATCTGTGACGTAGTTGGGACAGAACGTAGTGTTTGGAAGATTAGACAACTTTAGAGGCCGAATCAGTTTTTCCCTATAGTTAGAAAAAGTTAGGAAATTTCCTAAGCTATGCGATGATGTACTCATTTAATCGATTCGGAGTCCTAAAACTAAAGTTATGCTAGATTGAAGCCTGCTGTCCCGACTGGACAGATTCTCTGTTTTTCGGTTTTGGGTGTAGTTTGTGAAGTCGGGGTAGAGAAGCTTTTGCGTACTGTTTTGGGGGCACGTTTTGAGTGTGAGGTATGTTTGTGCAGGTGGTGTGACCCCGGGAGTGCCCTCAACCTCTCGCCAATCCGTCGCCTGAGGTTAAGGCAAATGTATTGGAATGGGTATCATTTTGAATGTTGCTAGACTTGATTAGATGCAAATTGCTTTACGATATGATGCTAAGATTCATGTTTGCCTATGACATGATGAACATGATTTCATATTTATCATGATTGAGTTGTATTTAATGTTTATGCCAATCTTTACATGTTAATGTCATATGTGCATTCATAATGGAAGAGGTTTCCCATGCTGATGCGGGCCTCTATGTTCAAACGTAGTGAACACGAAAGACCTACCTCGTAGTCTCATCCACGGGTGTGCATGGGAGCGAGTCAGTAAGAGTAGGTACCCTCCATCTACGGGATGGAAGGGGAAGGGGGTGCACGCCGACGGGTGTGCACTCGGCAATACCGGTATGTGCTTCGAGGAGATATGAGCATTTGCATTGCATACATGATGATGATGAAATGGGTACAATGATGTTGAGACATGAATATGATGTTGTATATGAAAGTATGACTTGTTCATGATGTTGAGCATGGTATGTTGTGATGATAACATTGAATTGTTCTTTATGGTCCATTGCAATATACTTGCTAAGTGATGAACTCACGCTTATGTTTTATGTTGTTTTATGTACCATGACACCGGCATGTGGGAAGGGGTATTAGCTACACATCTTCACGTAGCTCCACACCTATAGGCAGATTTATCAACTTGAGTCATGATCATAATAAGTGCCATAAAACTTAGTGTATGGATTAAGTTGTGTGCTTGTGTTCCTTATTTGCTTCGCTATAGTTTATGGAGTGGTTGGATTTGGTATTATTGGTTTATGTTGATGCTATAACCATTTATATTGCTGCTTTAGATGTCTTATGTTATGATATAACTTGCCATGTTATTGCTATTGCTTCAATTCATGTTAAAACAAAGGAGATGCTGCCGAAATTTTGGTTTTAGCATTTGTGCCTTTACTGTAATTTATTTTTATTTGTGGTATTTAGATGTTGTTTAGTCTTTGTTTGGTAGCATTCAGGCAAACTAGATGCCGAGGTGTTACAGTAGTAGTGCAATTTGATCTTGCAATCAGTAAGAAGACAATATGTAATTCATTTGACTAAAAAACCGATCTAATATCTTGATTGCAATTTAGTCCAATCGGCTCGTTTGCACCGATATAGACAAAAGTAACCGATAGATCTAATTAACCTAATTGAGTTGATTAGATATGGGTAAAGGTTGTTTTTTTGAAGAAGGCGTTGCACAGCAAAATCGGAGAAAAACAAACCCGAGTTGGTGTAAATTGACAAAATCAATAATCGGCGATACGCAACTTTATTTATTGAACGAATTACAAAGAAAAGATTACAATGCTAAAAACTACTCCTAGTTGACAAAAAATAAAGCAAAAAAGTAGAATAAGTTGTTTGGTTGATTGTTGTGTTGTTTTGAGATTGCCAATCACCTCCTTTTATAGCTTCTAGCCTGATCGTATCTATCTTGGTATCTTCTTGGAATGTCCATATCGGTTCCAACTTCCTCTATGATGTTCTCCTTTTAAAATCAATATTGGTTACTACTCGTGTAACATCCTCGTTTTGGCTTTCTGGAGAAAAACCTAATTTAAATAGAGTAATTCAAAAGTTGGAGTTTCTCTGGTGTTTATTTTAACCTGGCATTCTTTCCCCTTCGAAATCGGGAATTAATTCCTTCCCGGGCGAAAAATCGGATTTTCGATCTGGCCAGTGCAGAAAATTCACCCGAGTCCAAAAGTGCTCCAAAAATCTCCAAACCACTTCTAAAATGCTCCAAATATTCCGAAATGATTTTAGGAATCATTCCCCGGATTTTTGGAGATCCGTTCCTATTTTATCTAGCGCGGCTTTTGTTTAATGCCTGCGATCCGCGCCCGAATATCCAATTCCGCAAAAATCATCCAAATTCAACCAAACCAATTCCATTGAGTCCCAAATATTCCAAAATGGCTCTAGGAATTTTTCCGGAATTTTTAGGCCATTTTTCCTTATTTTTCTCTAGGGCGAATCATTTGCGTAAAAGGGAACCAATAGGAAGCTGCCACGTGGCAAGTGAATAGTGTCATCTTCAACCTCTTGCCATGCATGAGCAAATGAGCTCCAAGCAAGCAAAAATGGTGGGGGCTCTCTTTGATTCCTTCTAGCTCCTCCGTTTCAACCCCAAATCGCGAACCGCCGGATCCGTTGGAATCCCAACGGCCTCCTCTTCCTATCCATGGGGCTAATGCACCCGAGATCGCGTTGGTTTTTGAACGGTTGCAAGAAAACCGAAACCGACCCTTTTGGTGATTGCGTGGTCGTTTCTAATCCGTTTCGCGTGATTCCACCTCTCATCTCTCCGTATAAGAACCCTCTTTCCGGTGGTATAGCTCTCCGTTAGCCCCTCCAATCCAATTAGCCGCAAGATCAAGAAAACCGACGAACTCGGTTGTTCTTCGCGTTCTTCGTGTTCTTGCTCATATCTTCCACTCCGGTGGATCTTTCTTCCTCCCGTTCGTTTCTTTGTGTTAGCATGGATGTCTAGTCTCTAATCCTTCAATCAATTTTAGGTTTCTTCATCCGTGGGCGACGAATTTCGCGTTTTCATCACTTCGGCCGAACCCGTGTTCATCGTCGATTTCATCTTCTCCGGTGAGATTTGGCTCGATTCCTTCATCCTAGATGTTGCTAAGGAAGTCCTCTAGAGGTTCTAGCTTTTTGTTTGGATCAAATCCATGCAAAATTGGGAGAAAAATCAAGTTTTGGAAAAACTTGTGTTCTTTTTCCTTTTTTTGGCCTTCTCTGTTCTTGTGGTGAAGCTCCTGTGCGTGGGCGGCCGGCCGTGGCCGTGTGCCGCCCTTCGCCGCCGCCATGCCGCCCGCCCGTCGCGCCAGAACCCCGCGCCCCGTCTTGGCCAGCCATCTCGCCAGCCGGCGGCGTCGGCTCGCCGCCGGCGACCTCCTCGCCGCCGCCGCCCTCCTCGTGAGCCCCCTCCCTCTCTCTCCTTTCCTCTCTCTCACTCACTTTCTCTCTCCTCCATTGCCATGCAAGGCAAGCTTCAGAGGAAGCTTCCTCTCTTCACTTCCTCTCTATGACGCGTGGGCCCCACTTGTCATACACTCCAAAGCCAAGTCAAACCAGTCAAAGTCCGGTCAAAGCGCAGTCCAACGTTGACTCGGTCAAAACGGAATATTCCCGGAATATTCCCGGTTTTCGATTTATTCGAAATTCAAACTTCGGAAGCTCATAACTTTCTCATCCGAACTCCGTTTGACCCCATTCAAATTTCTAAATTCATCATAAATCAAGATCTTCCTGCCAGTACTAATTTTATAATTTTTGGATTTTATTTATTTTCTGTTATTTATTTATTGCCTCGTTTTGCGTGTAGTCGACGATCATGCATGACCAGCCGATTCATGCCAGAACTTCCAGCGTCTGAAGACCTACAGGGACAGAAGGCAAGTCTCCTTGATGCACTTTGCTCCCATGTTTACAAAATGATTTAAAATTGTTTATAAAGTTGCATGGCTATGTTTAATGAAATATGTCAAATATAAGTGTTAGCTATACCGAAATTGTTGATTCCTCCATGACATTGTTAATCATATCCATTGTAACCCTAGAACATTGTTTATACCATGCTTATGCTTATATGGTATCCGTTGCTATGTAGTACGGTAGAATTGCTTAGGACCTTTTCCGACAAAAACAACCCAGGGGTGGGATTATTCCAAAAAGAATGTTATTAAATGTGATTTGAAAGTTGTTATTACGATTATGGTACTGTTTTCTAAAATAAAATAAAAGGAAAAATGATTTCGACTTGGGCGGCATGGAATGTCGGGTGGGAGCGGATCAAGCCTTGATCCTTTTGTGCAAGTACCGTCCCAAGTCATATAAGGACCGACGCTTATGATTGCCATTTTAAGCATAACCGTACTACCACATGTCTATAATGGTACGACCTGGCCAACTAATTTGTAGAAGCCTAGCTTAGACTCACCACTCGGTTGAATGTGAATGCCGGATGGAGGCAATGTTGTTTTTCTCACACGGCGCAAGAGGGGGCTTCTGTACTGGGCGGATGGAACCCTAACAGCGGTGAAACCTCAGCGGGTGGGTCTAGTTAGGTAGATACATTGTAACGGCCTTGTCATGATCTCTCTGCCGGCACACCAAAGGAAGTGTGCTAATAGCTTGGCATTAAGAGTTGATCGTGTCTTGTGGGTAAAGTTGTACACCTCTGCAGAGTATAAACTATTCGAATAGCCGTGCCTACGGTCAAAGGCAAAGCGAAGAATGCTTTCATATTGGTAGACTTTGATTTTGTTTTAAAACCGAAAAGTGTTTTGTTTTTGGGGTTCGGGTGTGGTTAGAACTCTCGAATGTTGTTTGGCGGAAAGAGCCAACCCAGGTGGAAAGAACCTGTTGTATCTTTGACGGATGGAGTCACATGATTAACCTTGATCTTTGAAAAGTTGGCGGATAGAGCCCTTATCTTAGTGATGGTGGATAGAACCTCACTGCAATACTAAATAATTCAATTGTTAAAAAGAATTGTAAAAAGGTGCTTTGTGAAATTTATCACTTAAGTATGATTTATTCAAATATGGCTTTATGCAAATAAACCCTATTAAGCTTCCTTTGGAAAGCCCCTCATGATCATACTTTCCCGACTTGCTGAGTACTTTTGTACTCACGTGCTACACCAACATTGTAATCATCAGAGATTTATCAAGATGCCGAAGAAGAGGAGGAGTTCTTCGAGGAGGATTGCCAGGAGGACTAGTTGCGTTCTAGTAAATGCTTTGTGGCGTTGTGGCGTTCGCTCGTTCGTTTTGCTTTTGCTTCATTGTTTTGAGTGTCCGGTCGTTGGACCGAGTATTGTAATAAGTGGCCATGTGGCCCATACTTAAATATTTACATTACAAGTTTCGTTTTGTTCGGCAATGATGTATCACTGTGACTGTGTGTACTAGCTACTGATCTGGGACTAGTACGGAAATACACAGGAGATTCTGGATAGCTGATCCGGGGTCTCACAGCGGTGGTATCAGAGCCAGGTTGACTGTAGGACGTGACCTAGTTAGCATGGCAAAGCCTTAAGGACTATACTTTATAAAAATGTATTTGCAAAAGTTTAAGTTTCTTTGCTTCTATCTCTTCTATCTTAGTATCTTGTGCTCATCCTCTCTTTTATTTAAATTTTGATTTCTAATTCTTTCTTCTTTTAAAATTTGTAGATGTCAGTTCACACCACCTTTGCCGGCGAGGCTGGAGGCTTTTGCGAGGAGCTGTCACTGATGCTCCAGGAGCTGGGATTTCCCCATCGCCCGGAGTATCGCTACCAGTCGATGCCTGGTCTTGTCCAGGACATGTGGTAGGTCCGCTTGCTAGTCTTCGCAAGGAGCCGCCTTCGCGCCGAGGACCGGCCGTTTTACTTCACGGCCGAGAGACCGATTCTGGCGTCTGGCGGCAGGACGCGGCGGAAAGGCTATCCTCATGTTGGGGCGAGCTACCGCGATATCTTTGGAGAACTCTCCGTGCGTGTTTCCCGCTTCGAGGTTGGGCGGGCGTCGGCCGATTCGAAGTTTGGCCCAGAGAGGGACCAGCGCGTAGTCCACTTGGGGACACTCGTCGAGGCAGAGGATGAGGCCTACGTCCGGATGTCGATGAGGCTGCTTTGGAGTGCGTCGGGACTTGACAGCAGCAAGAGAGACGATCTCTCGGTTTGAGGAGGAGAGGAGCCTCCCAGCGTCTCCACCGCCAAGACTGTCACGGGAGAGCACAACCGATGGCGCCGCCACCACGGCCAGTTCGGAGGAACCGCCGCCCGCGACATCCCGAAGGACGCACCGCCCGGCCAAAGCGTCATCAAGGTGCGAGGCTTGGACGACCGCGCAAGAAGTCCGTTCGTCTCCCTTCGCCGCCAGGGTTTTCTCTGATTGCTTTGGCTGCCCCTGAAGGAGCAGGATCTTCGGCAGCAGCTTCACCTTCCCGCAGCAGGAGCGAGGAGGAGGAGGAGGACCCGTCCCCGCGCGTCTTTGGCAGCGACGCGAGTTCTTAGATAGTTTCAGTCTGTAGGATCTTAATTTTGTCGCGTTAGAGCGTTGAATAAGTGATTGCTGGATTGTATCGTGCCCTTAGGCATTTGTGATACAGCCACCTCCAAAACTATTTGATTTTAATTGAAGTTCAGTTGGTTTTTCCTTCGGTTGTGTGCTCTTCTGGTTGTGTCCTTGTGTTGAGGATGTGGTTTAGTTCCCCATTGCTTACCTATGCTTCTCCCTCTTTCCTTGTGCTTGACCGCCGTGTGCAGATGGAGAACGTTGGTCGTGGTCGTGGTCGTGGAAGGCCCGCAGGCCGTGGTAGAGGCCGTGGACGAGCCCGTGGACCGGTGCACTTTCAAGAGGAAGCAGAGTATGTGGAGCCACCGCAGCCGCAAGGACAAGAGCAAGTGCAGCACCCTGCCGCTCAACATGATCCGCCGCCGCCCCCACCACCAGCTCAGCCGCCAAACATGGAACAAATGATGGCGATGCAACTTCAGATTCTTCAGGCGTTAGCCCAGAACGTCCTGAACCAACCCCAAGCCGCTGCAGCACCCGCTCAAGTTCAACAGCCACAATCTAAGTTTGGGGAGTTCATGAGGACTCGACCCCCGACTTTTCTTTGGATCGTGAGACCATTTGGGCGCGGATGGTAGCTCAAGGAGATTGAGCGCAAGCTTCACTTGGCTCAGTGTGACGACGTTGAGAGTGTGCACTTTGCCTCTTATCAGCTGAAGGGTACGGCAGCCAACTGGTGGGAGAACTACTGTGCCGTCCATGCTGACCCACAGAACATTCCGTGGGATGAGTTTGTGGAAAACTTCAGGGCTACCCATATCCCAAGGGGCATTATGGAAATGAAGCGTCGTGAGTTCCACAAGCTTCAACAAGGGAACCTGTCAGTATCGGAGTACCTTAACCGCTTCACTCAGCTGTCCCGGTACGCGACCGCAGATGTCGCGACTGACGAGGCCAAGATTTGGCGATTCATGGAGGGCCTTGACCCCAATTTGAAGGTACAGCTGGTTTCAAGCGACTACCCGTCGTTCCAGCACATGATCAACAAGGCGCTGATTCAAGAGGATGCCCAGCGTCAGCTTTTTGAGTCCCGCAAGCGGAAGATGCAGTTTCAGAGTCAGCGCGGTGCCGGCAGTTCCAGGCCCCGCACTTTTCAAAGAATGAGCCTAGCAGGCCGAAGCCCGGTGGCCCTGTGGCCCTAATGACCACTCCGCGCCCCACTGGACAAGCCCCTGCCGGCAATGCAGGAGCTCAAACTCAGAAGAGTGGGACAGCGATGGCAGGAGTGCAGTGCTTCCACTGCAGGGAGATGGGGCACTACGCCAACAATTGCCCCAAGAAGCGTCAGCCCGTCACCCCGGTGAGGTTCAACCTGGGATCGACGCCAGCCCGCGCCCCTGCGCCGGCTCCAGGAAGAGGAACCCCTCAGACTCCGCGCACGCCAAGGACGGCAGGAAGAGGGCGTGTGAATCACATTACCGCGGAGGAAGCTCAGGATGCGCCAGACGTGGTCTACGGTACGTTCGTTGTCAACTCCGTACCTGCTTCAGTTCTGTTTGATTCTGGTGCAACCCATTCTTTCATATCAGAGTACCTGGTTAAAAAGTATAACTGGGACACCTTACAGTTAAGAAACCCTCTGTTAGTGCAATCCCCTGGAAAAGAACTAAGAACAACCACTGTCTGTCCGAAGATGGATATAGTAATAAAAGGGGTAAAGTTCCTAGCGAACTTAATACTATTGGATACTAAGGGTATAGAAGTAATCCTTGGAATGGATTGGTTGACCAAGTATAAGGTCGAGATAGCGTGCTAGTAGAGCTATCTCTCTTACCAGCCCTGAGGGGATTAGAGTGGAGTTCTTATCTAATCTTGCCTCTAAGGGGGGTAGCACCCTAAACCGTTTGAAAGGTACTTCGTTGGAGAAGGTGCCGATAGTCAATGAATATCCAGATGTGTTTCCGGATGAGTTGCCCGGTATGCCTCCAGATCAAGATGTGGAGTTTGTGATTGAGCTAGTACCTGGTACCGCTCCAATCTCAAAAAGACCCTACCGTCTGCCTTCTAACGAGTTGGTTGAGATGAAGAAGCAGATTGAAGAATTGCAAGAGAAATGATTCATCCGACCCAGTTCGTCACCTTGGGGATCGCCTGTGATCTTCGTCACCAAGAAGGATGGTAGTCTGAGGATGTGCATAGACTACAGGTCGTTGAATGAGGTCACCATTAAGAACAAGTATCCGTTGCCTCGGATTGATGATCTGTTTGATCAATTGAAGGGAGCTCAAGTCTTCTCCAAGATAGATTTGAGATCGGGATATCATCAGTTGAAGATAAGAAAGGAAGATATTCCGAAAACAGCCTTCACCACTCGATATGGACTGTACGAGTTCACAGTCATGTCTTTTGGATTGACAAATGCTCCTTCTTACTTCATGAATCTGATGAATAAGGTGTTTATGGAGTATTTAGACAAATTCGTCGTAGTCTTCATCGACGACATTCTTGTCTATTCCAAGAGCAGAAAAGAGCATGAAGACCATCTGCGAATAGTCTTGGAAACACTAAGGGAGCATCAGCTGTATGCTAAGTTTAGCAAATGTGACTTCTGGTTAAAGGAAGTGTCTTTCCTGGGTCATATCATTTCTGCTGCAGGAGTAGCAGTAGATCCAGCGAAAGTGAGAGATGTTTTGGATTGGACACAACCCAAGTCAGTCCCGGAGATCCGAAGTTTTCTTGGATTAGCTGGTTATTATCGGAGATTCATTGAAGGTTTCTCGAAGATAGCCAGACCTCTTACCCAACTTCTGAAAAAGGAAAAGAAGTTTGAATGGACGAAAGCCTGTGAGCAAAGTTTTCAGGAGTTGAAGCAGAGATTAACCTCAGCCCCAGTATTGATTTTGCCAGACATCCATAAGGACTTTGAAGTGTATTGTGATGCTTCGAAGCAAGGACTTGGATGCGTTATGATGCAAGAAGGAAAGGTAATAGCCTATGCTTCAAGACAACTGCGACCTCATGAGGAAAACTATCCTATTCATGACTTGGAATTAGCCGCAGTTGTACATGCGCTCAAGATATGGAGGCATTACTTGATCGGCAATAGATGTGAAATCTATACGGATCATAAAAGTTTGAAGTATATCTTCACTCAACCTGACCTCAACCTAAGGCAGAGAAGATGGTTAGAGTTGGTGAAAGATTATAACGTTGGAATTCATTATCACCCTGGAAAAGCGAACGTTGTTGCGGATGCTTTGAGCAGGAAAGCTCACTGCAACCATGTATTGGTACAACAACGACAACCAGCGCTGCATGAGGAGTTTCGGCGTCTTAACCTGGAATTGGTAAATGAAGGGTGTATTTACAATTTGGAGGTTAAATCAACCTTGGAAGATCAAATCAGGGAGGTCCAGAAGGAAGATAAAGGTATTGCCAACCTGAAGGAAGGCCTAAAGAAAGGAAAGCACCCCGGATTTTCAGAAGATGACCAGGGTACTGTCTGGTTCGGGAAAAGGATAGTAGTCCCTAACCAAGAAGAAATCAAGAGTGTGGTCTTGAAAGAAGCACATGATTCAGTATATTCTATTCACCCGGGAGGCACCAAAATGTATGCTGAGTTGAAAGAGAAGTATTGGTGGTCCAATATGAAGAAAGAAGTCGCTGACTTCGTGGCACGTTGTGACGTGTGCCGATTAGTTAAGCAGAGCATCAGAGACCAGCCGGTCTATTGCAGCCTTTGCAAGTGCCTGTATGGAAATGGGAAGAAATTGGAATGGATTTTATAACTGGATTACCCAAAACTAAGTCCGGTTATGATTCCATCTGGGTTATTGTGGATCGATTGACCAAAGTGGCCCACTTTATCCCGGTAAGGACAACCTATTCTGGAGATAAGCTTGCCGAGTTGTATATGGCCAAGATTGTGTGTTTACACGGGGTGCCAAAGAAGATTGTGTCTGATCGAGGTTCCCAGTTCACCTCGAGGTTCTGGCAACAACTACATGAAGTATTGGGCACGAATCTTAATTTCAGTACTGCGTATCATCCCCAGACGGATGGCCAGACTGAAAGGGTCAACCAAATCTTAGAGGATATGTTGAGAGCGTGTGCTCTAACATATAAAGGCTCGTGGGATCAGAATTTGCCTTATGCAGAGTTTTCCTATAACAACAGTTATCAAGCCAGTTTGAAGATGGCACCTTTTGAAGCTTTGTATGGAAGAAAGTGCAGGACACCACTGTATTGGAAAGAGACCGAAGGAGGACAAGTCATCGGACCTGATGTTCTACAAGAAGCCGAAGAGCAAGTTAGACAGATCCGGGCCAATCTGAAAACAGCCCAATCCAGACAGAAGAGTTATGCGGACAATCGTCGAAGGGAATTAAGCTTTGTACCAGGAGATCACGTGTACTTGAAGGTATCCCCGATGAAAGGAATGAAACGGTTCCGCGTCAGTGGAAAATTAGCACCCCGCTATGTTGGCCCATTCAAGGTGATTGCCCGAAAAGGAGAAGTTGCGTATAAGTTGGAGTTGCCGCCACAGCTGTCAGGGGTACATGATGTCTTTCATGTGTCTCAATTAAAGAAGTGTCTCCGAGTGCCGGAACATCAGTTGCCGTTGGAAGACATGGAACTAAAAGAAGACCTGACTTACCCGGAGTATCCCGTCAAGATTTTGGGTGAAGCCGAGCGTCGGACGCGAAGCCAAGTGATCAAGTTCTGCAAGGTTCAGTGGAGCAACCATTCTGAGAAGGAAGCTACTTGGGAGCGTGAAGAAGATCTTCGAGCAGAGTTCCCTAACCTTTTTCTTTCTCCGTCTGAATCTCGGGGACGAGATTCTCTCTAAGGGGGGTAGGTTTGTAACATCCTCGTTTTGGCTTTCTGGAGAAAAACCTAATTTAAATAGAGTAATTCAAAAGTTGGAGTTTCTCTGGTGTTTATTTTAACCTGGCATTCTTTCCCCTTCGAAATCGGGAATTAATTCCTTCCCGGGCGAAAAATCGGATTTTCCAGTACCGCCGGTACCCGAAAATTCACCCGAGTCCAAAAGTGCTCCAAAAATCTCCAAACCACTTCTAAAATGCTCCAAATATTCCGAAATGATTTTAGGAATCATTCCCCGGATTTTTGGAGATCCGTTCCTATTTTATCTAGCGCGGCTTTTGTTTAATGCCTGCGATCTGCGCCCGAATATCCAATTCCGCAAAAATCATCCAAATTCAACCAAACCAATTCCATTGAGTCCCAAATATTCCAAAATGGCTCTAGGAATTTTTCCGGATTTTTTAGGCCATTTTTCCTTATTTTTCTCTAGGGCGAATCATTTGCGTAAAAGGGAACCAATAGGAAGCTGCCACGTGGCAAGTGAATAGTGTCATCTTCAACCTCTTGCCATGCATGAGCAAATGAGCTCCAAGCAAACAAAAATGGTGGGGGCTCTCTTTGATTCCTTCTAGCTCCTCCGTTTCAACCCCAAATCGCGAACCGCCAGATCCGTTGGAATCCCAACGGCCTCCTCTTCCTATCCATGGGGCTAATGCACCCGAGATCGCGTTGGTTTTTGAACGGTTGCAAGAAAACCGAAACCGACCCTTTTGGTGATTGCGTGGCCGTTTCTAATCCGTTTCGCGTGATTCCACCTCTCATCTCTCCGTATAAGAACCCTCTTTCCGGTGGTATAGCTCTCCGTTAGCCCCTCCAATCCAATTAGCCGCAAGATCAAGAAAACCGACGAACTCGGTTGTTCTTCGCGTTCTTCGTGTTCTTGCTCATATCTTCCACTCCGGTGGATCCTTCTTCCTCCCGTTCGTTTCTTTGTGTTAGCATGGATGTCTAGTCTCTAATCCTTCAATCAATTTTAGGTTTCTTCATCCGTGGGCGACGAATTTCGCGTTTTCATCACTTCGGCCGAACCCGTGTTCATCGTCGATTTCATCTTCTCCGGTGAGATTTGGCTCGATTCCTTCATCCTAGATGTTGCTAAGGAAGTCCTCTAGAGGTTCTAGCTTTTTGTTTGGATCAAATCCATGCAAAATTGGGAGAAAAATCAAGTTTTGGAAAAACTTGTGTTCTTTTTCCTTTTTTTGGCCTTCTCTGTTCTTGTGGTGAAGCTCCTGTGCGTGGGCCAGCCGCCCGGCCCGTGGTCGCCGCCGCCGCTTGCCGCCCGCCGCCGCCAGCGACCTCCTCGCCGCCGCCGCCCCTCGGCGAGCCCCTCCCTCTCTCTCCTTTCCTCTCTCTCACTCACTTTCTCTCTCCTCCATTGCCATGCAAGGCAAGCTTCCAGAGGAAGCTTCCTCTCTTCACTTCCTCACTATGACGCGTGGGCCCCACTGTCATACACTCCAAAGCCAAGTCAAACCAGTCAAAGTCCGGTCAAAGCGCAGTCCAACGTTGACTCGGTCAAAACGGAATATTCCCGGAATATTCCCGGTTTTCGATTTATTCGAAATTCAAACTTCGGAAGCTCATAACTTTCTCATCCGAACTCCGTTTGACCCCATTCAAATTTCTAAATTCATCATAAATCAAGATCTTCCTGCCAGTACTAATTTTATAATTTTTGGATTTTATTTATTTTCTGTTATTTATTTATTGCCTCGTTTTGCGTGTAGTCGACGATCCCGCCGCGACCGCCGATTCCGCCGCCGAACTTCCCGCGTACGAAGACCTACCCGGGACAGAAGGCAAGTCTCCTTGATGCACTTTGCTCCCATGTTTACAAAATGATTTAAAATTGTTTATAAAGTTGCATGGCTATGTTTAATGAAATATGTCAAATATAAGTGTTAGCTATACCGAAATTGTTGATTCCTCCATGACATTGTTAATCATATCCATTGTAACCCTAGAACATTGTTTATACCATGCTTATGCTTATATGGTATCCGTTGCTATGTAGTACGGTAGAATTGCTTAGGACCTTTTCCGACAAAAACAACCCAGGGGTGGGATTATTCCAAAAAGAATGTTATTAAATGTGATTTGAAAGTTGTTATTACGATTATGGTACTGTTTTCTAAAATAAAATAAAAGGAAAAATGATTTCGACTTGGGCGGCATGGAATGTCGGGTGGGAGCGGATCAAGCCTTGATCCTTTTGTGCAAGTACCGTCCCAAGTCATATAAGGACCGATGCTTATGATTGCCATTTTAAGCATAACCGTACTACCACATGTCTATAATGGTACGACCTGGCCAACTAATTTGTAGAAGCCTAGCTTAGACTCACCACTCGGTTGAATGTGAATGCCGGATGGAGGCAATGTTGTTTTTCTCACACGGCGCAAGAGGGGGCTTCTGTACTGGGCGGATGGAACCCTAACAGCGGTGAAACCTCAGCGGGTGGGTCTAGTTAGGTAGATACATTGTAACGGCCTTGTCATGATCTCTCTGCCGGCACACCAAAGGAAGTGTGCTAATAGCTTGGCATTAAGAGTTGATCGTGTCTTGTGGGTAAAGTTGTACACCTCTGCAGAGTATAAACTATTCGAATAGCTGTGCCTACGGTCAAAGGCAAAGCGAAGAATGCTTTCATATTGGTAGACTTTGATTTTGTTTTAAAACCGAAAAGTGTTTTGTTTTTGGGGTTCGGGTGTGGTTAGAACTCTCGAATGTTGTTTGGCGGAAAGAGCCAACCCAGGTGGAAAGAACCTGTTGTATCTTTGACGGATGGAGTCACATGATTAACCTTGATCTTTGAAAAGTTGGCGGATAGAGCCCTTATCTTAGTGATGGTGGATAGAACCTCACTGCAATACTAAATAATTCAATTGTTAAAAAGAATTGTAAAAAGGTGCTTTGTGAAATTTATCACTTAAGTATGATTTATTCAAATATGGCTTTATGCAAATAAACCCTATTAAGCTTCCTTTGGAAAGCCCCTCATGATCATACTTTCCCGACTTGCTGAGTACTTTTGTACTCACGTGCTACACCAACATTGTAATCATCAGAGATTTATCAAGATGCCGAAGAAGAGGAGGAGTTCTTCGAGGAGGATTGCCAGGAGGACTAGTTGTGTTCCTAGTCGTCGCCTGTGGCGTTGTGGCGTTCGCTCGTTTCGTTTTGCTTTTGCTTCCGCTGTTTTGAGTGTCCGGTCGTTGGACCGAGTATTGTAATAAGTGGCCATGTGGCCCATACTTAAATATTTACATTACAAGTTTCGTTTTGTTCGGCAATGATGTATCACTGTGACTGTGTGTACTAGCTACTGATCTGGGACTAGTACGGAAATACACAGGAGATTCTGGATAGCTGATCCGGGGTCTCACAACTCGACAAAATTGTATCAACTTATTACCCATAAATTCGATATATTCCTTAACAAACTATTTATGCCAAACCGATTCTTATTAAAATCGTCTACATATCAAATTTTGGTGTCAACTGGTTATTATGTGAGAAATTATCGGGTCCTCCCCAGTCAGCAAGGCTTTAGTAAGGGATACTTTGGAGAGGGTTAACAAGTGCGTACTCTGGTTTGTTAGGCTTAATTTTCTCTAAAGTTTCTTTTATTTTCAACAACCTTTCCTTGTACTTTATCTATAAGGCTTACCTCGATAATAGTGTGTGGTGTTGCGCTATATTAGGTGGTAAGATAATAATGATAAAATTGGAAATTGCTCTATCTAGTTAAATAATATTGTTATATATATAATTAAAAACAACAAGTGATATTCAAGACACCTCATTCGTTTTAAGGGCAAGAAAATCTCATAATAATTTAAAAAATAAAAAATCCTAAAAGATCTCACATTAATCGAAAAAAAGAGAGAAAGATCTCCGTTTTGGTGGTTAGATTGTAACAGTACATATTAATCATATATATATATATATATATATATATATATATATATATGTATTAGAGTTATGTAACTAATACAATTGCATTTCAATTATAGAAAGTAGATTGTATATCATAGGTAACTGTATCATAATATCTAGTTACATAATTACACGGATAACTATGCTGGTGATACTTCAAAACATCACCATTGTTGCTAGTTTTTTATGGTAGAAAACGAGGTATTTCCCAACTAGCAATCCTCACAACATGATTTGCATATCCTAAAATGCTAGCTCAAGTAAATAATCGATATATTAGAGCAGTTACATCCAGTCTTCCACGTATGTTAAGATTCACCACTACTATAGGAATGCACATCATAATCGATTTTTTTATCATTATAATCAGTATTGGTGGCGATAGAAAGTCCAACGACAGTGATGAAGGGGTACTATCATAGTCGTTTTTCACCCGATAGTAATAAATACTCATCACAATCGGTTCTAATCCCAGATAGTGATGTATCATTTCTATTTCCATTCCCATGGGACATAGTAACTTCTTCACTTCATAAATGCTTGTTGGCAACTCGTTTATCTCTGAAAGCATATCTGATACAAGAACTAAAAGTGCATTGAAACTTGTATCTGTCCAACGGTGTTTTGCCTTCAGTTCGAACAATGCAAGGACCAAACACAACTTGGTGTATTCCGCTTTGCAACCCAAAAACAACGTTTTGGCATCGTCCCCCATCAAACTTTTAAATTATTTAAACTCTCTTTTTGTGTAATTTTCCTTCACATCTCGCAACATTTGATCTAAATTATCCTTGTCAAACATATCATGCTCCAACTCATGATCGGGTTCCAGCATGTCTTCGTTGCATACCAGAGGGGTGCTTCACGAAGCCACGTCGAATCAAGTGGTATTCAGTTTGAGTTGAGTTATTAAATTTTCTAAGATTGTTATAATCAATGCAATGACAATTACACCCCGCTTAACCATATCTTCTTCTGCAATAAATTCAGCACTCACACAGCTTTTTTGATACATCAATTCTTCACGGTCCATCTACAATTAAACCACAAACAATAAATTAAGAAAAAATTGAGCGACAGCTAGCTATTTTAAATACTGAGATATTATTTAATTACTTTCGCAAAATAGAGGACGGGTTCCAATATATATAATTTTACCCCCGATACCTTTTTCCCTAGTTAAGAGCTTTCAATTCTCTAGTTAGAAGACATACATATTTAACACATCAACAATGATATCAAAATACCTAATACAGTAATTAAGCTTGCAATTCTTTTGACTTCAATGAAAGAAAATAAGGGTGGAAGCATTAACAAAGTTAAAGAATTGAATGATCTTAAAAAAATGTCTATCTATTGACCAACTAAGTACATACTAACGATGACTCCTAATATCTAATTAGGTCAGGTCCTAATCCCAATCTAGGATGTGTGGCTCGAGCAAGTTCCTAAGCTGTTGTACAATCCTAGAGAAAATTTCGGCAGCATCTTCCTGCTGTTCTCCAAATACACATCTCGACAACATGTCAAGAGGGTGTCTATCCGGAGAACACAAGGTAGATGCTGTCGAAAATTTCTTTGAAGTTGTATAATAGCTTCATTAGGAACTTGCTCGAACCACATATCCTCGAACTATCCAAAAATATGTAGACAATTCAAGACTGCTTATGTATAAATATACCATTTCAACATATTTATAAACAAGTACTCTCGAATGGGAGGCGCATAGGTTATGCAACCTATACTCTATCATTGATCATATTAATTATAGCAATAATAATGACATGTAACACATTCACCAAATCAAAATTGAATTTAATTCCCAGTGCAAAATTAAAGTGATTTGAAGAATGCTCACCTTTTGAAGAAAACCACAAATAAGGAAAAATCTTCTTAAGCTAGGAGTTCAACTTTACCCTCTTAACACCCATTCTCGAGGATTTTATAATTTCTCACCTATATTGGTTTTGACAATAGCACTAATAACATGCAACACATTCGCCAAATCAAAATCTAATTTCTTAATGCAAAATTGAAGGGATTTGAAGGAATGCTAACCTTTTAAAGAAAACCATAAATGAAGGAAATAGAGGAGAAATGAGTTTGTTATGTTTTTTTGGGGCGGTGGCGATTTTTTTTTGCTCTAGAACACCAACAGAGGAGAGTTCATCCCGAGGGTATATAAAACCTAGCGAGACACATCACAATCGGTTTCTGAAAAATAACCGATTATGATGATCTCCTTATCACAATCGGTTCTAATCTAGAACCGATTGTGATAACACCTCCTCATCACAATTGGTTCTAACTCAGAACCGATTGTGAACCGACACAGATGAATATCTAGTCGCGTAGTTATATGGGTAAATATGCTAGCGATATTTTAAAAATATCAACATTGTTGCTAGTTTGTTACGGTAGAAAACCAGGTATTTCCCGACTAGCAATCCTCAAAACATGATTTGCATATCCTAAAATGCTAGCTCAAGTATATAAATAATGGATATATTAGAGCAGTTACATCCAGTCTTCGACGTACGTGAAGATGAACTGTTTGCGTCATCAATCGGCACAACACATGAGAACGCACGTGCTGCATTAATTGGTGAGGCAAAGGGAGAAAGCTGGGAGGCGGTGACGGCGGCTTTGTTTCAAGGGAAGCGAGGCAGCGAGTAAAGAGTGATTTGGGGTGGGAACGATGAGTGAAGAGCTGAACAATACATATGTATAAATAGACTGAGGACCTCTAGATTTTGGAAGCCTTGGGCGGTCGCCCCTCTCGCCTAGGCCTAGGAACGGCCCTGAAGCAGTGATGTTACTATTCTTCTGGCTGGTATTGCTCGAACCCCAAAACATTCAACTACGTCAAGGCCAAGAAGCGCCACCGTACGGATATATACATTTTTCTTCCAAAAATCTCACACATGTTTGTCTGTATAAATTTTCTTGCATTTACTTGCTATAGTAGTTGAAATGGACTGCTGCGAATCATTAGCATATAACTGGTGTATAACACCCCCTTCCCTAGTTGGAACTTTTTGAATTTTAGTTATCAATATCATTACAAATATTTAGATTAGACACATAAGAATGATTTGTATATTTTTCTTTAAAAGTATTTATGTAATATTATAATCTTACTAGGTTTTGTAATAATACTGCAAAAGAAATCAATTGTCAAAACTGCGTTTTAAGGAACGTGTTGATATGCAAAATATTACTCTTTTGTGACGTTCTATACATCACATTCCTAATACAAGTTATACAAATTTTGAAACAAACTAAAGGGTAAGTAATCATAATCTACTATTTATTCATGCTTTAATATTTATGTAACTTTTAAATAGTGGTACATAGAAGCACCTCCCAAAAAATGATGCTTTGTACTACAATTATTACTACATTCACTTGCTATATCAGCTTAAATCAAATGCTGATAAAAAACCATTTATACCTACAATATTGCAATTACTTTACGATTTTGGAGGAAAAGACATGTAGCACGTGATCCCTGGCCTTGGCAAATATCTCGTATCAGGAACCAATGGCAAGAAATATATATTTTTTAAAACAAATTAAGGGCATAAGATCTATCTCATCTCATTAATATAGAGGAGAATACAAACACCAATTCAAAGGAGAAGACACCTATGTAAGAAGAAATTTATAACCCCTCCGGTTATAAATACTCGTCATTTTGAACATCAACACGGTCCTCAAAACGTCACTTTGATCACTCATTATTATTGTAATATATTTATAAAATCAAATAAATATATAATTGTTCACGCTAAAAATGTGAGGTAGGGTTTTTAGCCTTAAACACACAAAACAAACGCCGGGTTTGAGCGTGCCAGTCAATTTGACCTGAAATTGACAAGGAAAAAGTCGTAAAATCAATTGGAGCCGATGACGAATAATTATCGACGTAACTCCGGTCGGTTAAAAGCCAATCAGGGGATAACTAGATTAATCGATCATAGCTAATACAAGGGTAAAGACAGATCGGCTTTGAGAGACGATGCGCAACAAAACAAAACAAATCGAATATGGGGCAAAATCGGCGAAACCAACAAATTGGCGATGCGCAACTATTTATTGATCTCGTTGACTTAAAGAGGAAAGCTTACAAAACTAGCAAAATAACGAAAAAGAACTGTAAAGGTAAATGCGTGATTGTGTTGGGTTGATGTCCCTTGCGCCTCCTGGCTCGCCCCTCTTTTATATGCCTCGGCCGATCCGAGCTCGTCGTAAACACGGCAACCGAGTCCATATCGGCCACGATCCGTTCTTTGATTTCCAAATCCGTTACAGTAACAAAATCTGCATTGGTCACGACATGATCTTTAGTCTCCGAATCCTATCCGTAAAAACATTCCATATTCGAGCCGACACTATCCGTACATGCCAATTTTTGGTGCAAACATATGCCCCCCATTTTTGGAAGATAACTTGTTGTCTTCCAAAAATCGTATCGGCTTTCATCATCGGCTTCCCTCCTTAATCGATTTTGAGAAACTTCCCTTGATAACTGCTCCATTAATGACGCCGTAAAAACCTCGGTGCGTTTTTAATGCATGCGTCGTGTCAAAAACTGTTCCCGCCTTTTCACCTTTTCACTGCGGTATAAATATGCGGGTCCCTCCATGGTCATTTTCACGCCTTCATGCTCTCGAATCAGCAGCAATCGGCTTCCTCTCCTCTTCTGACCTCATCTTTCGAGTTGGCTGAATGGATTCCTCTCAGGTACTCATTCCAATCCCCAGTAGTGACGACCAATTTTACCTAGGGCCGGTAGGAAACATAGAAGCCGATACAGTTGTCAATCAGGAAGTACCTCGACTAGCTTTATCTGTTGTCGGCTACAATATAAAAGAGTGGGGCAAGATTTTCAGGGCATGGCCGACGGCTCTCAAAGGGTGTAGGTCCTGGTACATCAGTGTATCGGCCCAGAAGAGAGTGGAATGGGAACAGATGGGGATAGCCGAGTGTCTTCCTCTAAGTCTAGCTGACCCGGAAGCCAACGAGCCCCTAGTGGCCACGGCATGTTACTTTTGGTCTGATTCTTTCAATGCTTTTCTTTCCCAAATGGACCGATCGGCCCCACCCTCCTCGATATAGCCCAGTTATGTTGCTTCCGACCCGATGGTGAGCAGATATCAGCTTTTAGTGGTAAGCCATGATATAAATTGATCCAAACAAAAGGTGAAGGATGGCACAAGTACATTCAGCATAATAACAAGGTTAACGGACCCGTGTCGGACGAGGAGCACATCGCCTTTCTTAATTTATGGTTAGACCGATTTTTATTCTGTGGTGCCTCCCTTAGTCCGACTCAAGTTTATCAATTGATAGCTGAGCGTTTGGTGGAGGGTCATCGGCTTGCCTAGGAAAGATGCTGCTAGGCGCCGTTTATCAAATGCTGCATGTTATACGGAGTCGGCTATTTTCTGGGTTCACGCAGTTTGTAGTCGGCAATGTGGGAGGACCTCTATGGTTTGTGCAATTATGGCTACATTGCTTATTTAGCCGATCACTCCTCCCAGATTCCATAGATGATCCTGGTTTTCCCCGAGAAGATTACCCAGAGGGTGCTGTCCCCCGTTATACTGCCAGCCGATCTCCAGGTCAGAGATATATGATGTGCTCTGTCGGTGAGATGAAGATAACTCCTGCTGGGCTAAAAAAATACTTGACTTTCTTTTTAAATCTGGACAGTGCAACTTTCGGCCAACAAGATTTCTTCAGTTACAGCAACATAGCCGATTATCTGTATCCCTCTTTGCAACTGGATGCTGACAGTTCCTCCATGCCACAATCGACCTTGGAACTTTTCAAACTCTTCATTTCTCCTTGTATCCTTCATGTGGGAATGAGCTCGCTGAATCGGACTTTCCAACCCTCCTATGAGTTTTATCATCCGGCGGTTTATGCCCATCAATTGGGCTTTGGTCAAGTTATTCCAAGCTTTCCCCTCCTTGATCGGATCCAGCCCAGGACCCGGGTGACAAATAAGGTGCATGCTGAGATCATCCTTGAGCTGGCCGATGACCTTCAGATCTCAAGACTTCAACATTTCGTCCTAAACACCTGTCGATCAAGCCGATATACCACGTGGTGGAATTCGATTGCTGAAGCTCTTCTTCTTGACAGAACACCGTCGGCTATTATTTCCCTTTTCCTACCTGACTATCATGAGCCGACGGTTGTCTCTACTGCTTCTATTGAGAGCACCAGTTCTTCTGGTTATACTAATTCTTCGGTAGCTATAGAGGTACTTGACATTTTTATAGGTCCTTGTGCTTCAAATATCTTTGTTCATTAGCTTGATTGAGTTTCTTTTGTTTTCCTTGTAGGATAAGGCTGAAGATGTTGGCCAGCAGGCGGCCAACCCTATTAACTTGTCTTCCCCATCTGGCAGTGGCTGTCACAAGAGGGCAAGCCAGGCAACGGGTCTGACGGGCTATTCATTGGGCAATCTGGGCGTCCAAAGCCCATCCCTGTCGGACCTCGCCCAAAAGAGGCACCCTACGAGTTAGCTTTTCTTTAGGTGAGTTTTAATTATCACCTTTTTGGCCGATACTTACTCCAGCCGATCTTATTTTTCAGAAAAAACAAAAACAAAGTACGCAGCAAAGAGATCCCCCAAACCCGTGGAATGTATAGCCAAAACATCTCTGGGCCGATCGACTACTGAGGTAAAGTCTACCTTAGTTCTCTTTTTTCCTTTAACTCTGAACATAATACTAACTTGTGCACTTTGAATCAGCCATCGCTGTCGGTTCAGGTGGCCGGTATTTTAGCCGATATACAAGGCACATCGGCTATCCCGCCTTCGCTATCTCCGCCGCTCCCAGTGGTGCTATCTCCGACTGCTGCTGAGCCTACTCCGGAGCCATTGGTGGACCCAGCCGAGCTCTTGGGCTTTTCCTTAGACAATTTGTGCGATCCGGAGGTGATGGCCACGGATGATTACCCAACCGATGTTCGTATGATAATTGGTGCATCTGCAGAGGCATCGGCCGCCGTGACTTCTGCACCAGGTATGCAAGAGCGGCTCAACCGTCTTTTTAACGAAGTTATGTAGCTCGAGACATAGCTCCTGGGCGACACACAACCCCTGAGGACGGCTATGGCCACAGTTGAAGCTGACCTTCCTTCCGAGGCCATGAGGGCCCTTCTGGACGTCTGCCACTTAGATAGCCAGAGGGAGGCAGTGGATGTTGCAAGGACACGGATAACCTAGAGAGTTGCTCAACAAGCCGATTAGGATCTTCTGGACAAGCTGGTGGCTGAGGCGAAGTTGAAGAAGCAGAAGTTTGATCAAGATGCTTCCAACTTCAAATCTGCCAAGGCGCAAGTCCAGGAGCTTGAGTCGGCTAAGAAATCCCTTGAGGAGCAGCTGGCTATGACTACCAAGTAGCTGGCCGACTGCCAAGTGCGCATCACTACATCGGCCGCTTCTTTGTCAGACCAGAAGCGCTATCTTAGTGAAGTGGTCGCCAAAGTCAAGGGGCAGTCGGCCAATCTAAAAGTTGTCCCTGGGAGCGCAGCCGATGATCAACGCACTGTGGATGGCATCCAGGAAACCATTGGCAAGGCGGTAGTTGTGCTATCGGCTCTGGGAGCTAGATTGCCCAGATCAGGGCTGTAACCGTTTAAACCATGTTGTTCACGTACAATGTATGAATGCTTGGGCTTGACGTTTTCTGTACTCCTGGTTGGTTGCAAACATTGCTGTTGTCATCGGCTGTGTAGCCGATCCATGTGATATATATATCTTTTGCGTGTGTTTTAATTGTCTTTTGGATCGAGCATATCCGATGATTCGATGCGATTATGCCCCGATCCATACGCTAGGGTAGTATGATTTTAGGTATTTTCTGTTGATTGCCTTTGGTAGTACTGATCCTTCGAGCGCTTCCAATATATACAAATTTCCGTCGACAAGACGATTTATCTTATATGGCCCTTCCCACGTTGGTGACCATTTGCCGAATCGGCTATCCTTAGATCCGACTGGCAATATGGTTTTCCACACTAGATCGCTTCATTGAATGATTTTGGCATAAACTTTTTATTGTATGTTCTGGCCACCCTCTCTTTATTCCTTTTAAGCTGATCTAATGTAGTTAGTCTGATCTCTGCCAAATCGTCTAGGCTGTCTATCATGAGCTCTCTGTATTCATTAGCCGACAAATTATTTTGTCTGGCCACTCTTAGGGAATCGATGTTTATTTCTACGGGCAGTACAGTTTCTTGCCCATATACCAACTGGAACGGAGACAACTTGGTCGATCCGTGGTATGATAGCCGATACGCCCACAAGGCTTCTGACAGTGTTGAGTGCCAATTCCTTGTTTTTTCATCGATCTTTCTTCTTATCAACTTGATTAAAGTTTTGTTAGATGACTTAGCTTGTCCATTAGCCTGAGCGTAATAGGGTGAAGAATTGAGCAATTTGATGCCCAGACTTTTCGCGAAGGTTTGGAATTCATTGGACATGAACATGGTTCCTTGATCGGTCGTAATGGTCTGTGGGATGCCAAACTGATGTATGATGTGTTCATTAACAAAGTTGATTACTTCGATGCTAGTAACTTTCTTAAGGGTTATGGCTTCCACCCACTTTGAAAAATAGTCTGTTGCTGCGAGGATAAACTTGTGTCTTTTGTTTGACGCCGGGAATATTTGGCCGATTACGTCTATTCCCCATCCACGGAACGGCCAAGGTTTGATAACCGGATATAAAGCCGATGCTGGTGCGAGTTGTACGTTTCCAAACTTCTGGCATGTTTGACACCCTTTGTAATATCTAAAACAATCTTCCAACATTGTCGACCAGTAATACCCAGTGCGTCTCAACATCCATTTCATCTTATGAGCCGACTGGTGAGATCCGCAAATCCCTTCATGTACTTCACCCATTGCTACTTTTGCCTCATCAGCTCCGAGGCATCTTAGGAGTAACCCTTATATTGTCCAGAAATATAGTAACCCCTCCAACATGACGTATTTTAGAGCTTGATACCTAACCTTTTGTGGGGTCGGCTTAGATGGATCCATCAGGTAATTCTTGATCTCCGTTCTCCAGTTGATGATGTCGGCACACAATACTGCCTTGTCAATTGTTTCGATCATATTATATTGGCCATAACTTTTGTATCCTGATGCATGCTATGCCAATAAGTTAGCTCTATCGTTCAATTCTCTAGGGATATGCCCGATAGAGAACATCATGAATGACCTAATAGTCTGAAGGCATTGCTCTAGGTATTGTGTCAAGGTTTTATCATTGCATCGGAATTCCCCTTTGACTTGCTGTACAACCAATAATGAATCCCCGAATGCCTCGACATGGCTTATCATATTCGACCTGGTTGTTAGAGCATCGACTATTAAGCCGATACGCGAAATCAAAATTGTGCCCTTTTGGTGAAATTAATATTAAGCCGATACCATTACCTTCTCGGCATACTGACCCATCGAAATACAACTGCCAAGAGGTAGCATCAACTAATCTAATCGTAGTTTTGCCGCCTGTGATGAAATCGGCTATGACTTGTCCCTTGACAGCTTTAGCCGATTCGTAGGTTAGGTCGAACTCAGTTAAGGTGTATGCCCATTTACCAAGTCGTCCTCGTAGAATTGGCGCGGACAAGATGCATTTGACAACATCGGTCCTACACACTATTGTGCACGTTGATGCTAAGATATAATGCCTTAGCTTTGTACAAGCAAAATAGAGGGAGAGACACAGTTTTTCTATGGATGGGTATCTTCTTTCGATGTCTAGGAGTTGTCGGCTTAGATAAAATATCAATCGTTCTTTGCCGTCGACTTCTTGTGCTAATACGGCTCCGATTGTTTCCTCTTCAGCCGATATATATAGCCTCAATGGTATCCCCTTCTTTGGTGCGGCCAGAATCGGAGGTTTCATCAAATATTCTTTTATGTCTTCGAAGGCTTTCTGCTGTTCCTTTCCCCAAACGAAAATTTGATTCTATTTTAATTTCAGCAACGGGGTGAAGGCTTTAATTCTCCTAGACAAGTTTGAAATAAAGCACCGTAGATAATTGATCTTGCCGATCAATTTCTGCAGCTCGTTTTTACTTGTCGGCGTTTGGTATCAGCTATGGCTTTTACTCTTTGTTGGTTAACTTTGATCCCTCTCTCATGTACCATGAATCCGAGGAATTGTCCAGCCGATACCCTGAACGCACACTTTAGAGGGTTCATTTTTAACCCGTGGGCCCTTGTGCTTTGGAATACTTTTTCCAAATCGACCAGATGTTGCCAATCATCTTTTGACTTTACGACAACATCGTCAATGTAAATATCGACGATGTGGCCGATTAAATTATGAAAGATCAAGTTCATGGCGCGTTGGTACGTGGCGCCGGCATTTTTCAAGTCGAACGTCATTACGGTCCACTCGTACAGTCCCAAGGCTCCAGGACATCTAAAGGCCGTTTTGGACACGTCGGCTTTTGCCATGAATATTTGGTTATATCCGGCATTTCCATCAAGGAAACTAATGATCTTATTGCCTGATGCAGCATCGATGAGCATATCGGCTATTGGCATCAGGTATTCATATTTTGGCATCACTTTGTTTAGGTCTCTGAAGTCCACGCATACTCGTAGCTTGCCGTTTTTCTTTATAACAGGAACGATGTTTGAAACCCATTCAGCATATCGGCAAGGCCTGATAAACTTGTCTTCTAACAATCGTTTTATTTCTTCCTTGATGGCATTGTACAAGGTCGAATTAAAGCGTCACGGAAATTGCTTAAATGGCTGATACCCTTCCTTTATAGGTAGCCGATGCTCGACTAGCTGTCGGCTTATACCAGGCATTTCATAATATTCCCAAGCAAAGCAGTCTTTATAATTCTTCAGTATTTCGACCAACTTGGCCCTATAATCTGTGCCTAGTTTTGCGCTTATAAAGGTTGGTCTTTTCCTATCGCCTTCCCTTATGTCTATCTCCTTAAGTAAGTCGGCTGAAGTGAAACCTTGCCCCAGTCTTTCTTCTTGGAAATCTTCAATAGCTTCTTCGTAGTTTGCTGTTTGCCCACAACTTTGAGGCTTATCTTGGGTGGTTTCTTTTATTCCCGACTCCATCTTCTTACTACTTTGTTTGCCCGATCGAGTGTGCCTGGTCCGACAGTGATTGGCATTAGACCTGTTTTTCAAACGCAGATGAAGTCACAATCTTCTAGAACCTTTCCCGATATGCATTCGGCTTCTTGGTGCGGCCAATTTGTTTTGGGACTGGCGAGTGCTATATGAGCCGATGTGTCGGCTGATATTATTTCAACCTCGTCCCTGTTCCATTGTACCAAGAGTTGGTGCATTGTTGATGGAATGCAGTAGTTAGCATGGATCCAGTCTCGCCTGAGAAGCACGCTGTAATTCCCTTTGGCTTCGATCGCAAAAAATGCAGTTGGCAAAGTCTTACTATCGACCGTCAGCTCCATGACCATTACTCCTTTTGCCTTGGTGGGGTCGCCTGTGAAGTCATTTAACACCATGTTGGTTCTGATTAGATCTTCATTGGCTTTGCCCAGTTTTTTGAAGGTGCTTAGTGGCATCAGATTCACTGTAGCTCCACCATCGACTAGCATCCTTGATATGGGTCGGCCGTTGATATGCCCTTTCAGGTACAACGGTTTTAAATACCGATGCATGTCTTGGGGTTTTTCAAACACGACGTCTTGTGCACCAAGACATAACTGCGCTAAGGCTTCTTCGGCCGATTTGTTTTCAGTTCTGAATTCCGCCGACAGAGTGAAGACCATATTGATGTCCATTAGGGGAGTATCATCTCGGATCATCGGCGAACCGGAATCGACTAACTGGTCCGAATCCTCTTCGACCGATTGTTTCCTCCATTCCTGCTTCACGACTTGCATCGGCCGCAACTCGTTAAATATATGATCTCGTTCTTCTTCCTGTTTACCTTCTCTCATTTCTAATGTCCTTAAGCGCTGTAGTCGTCTACGTTGGGATCGACTGAGCCCAGAGGGGGACACCACCTTGGTTTTGGTTCAATCGGCTTACGGATTTTTCCAGCCAAATTGCCGATTTTACCTTCTGACCCGGATGACTCGGGTTGCTCTTCTGCGGTCTTAACCCACTCTGTTGTCGGTATTTTTCTTCGCATTGGTTCCTCCACCCGCGGTCCCAGCCGATCACGGACCGGCTGGTCAGTCTCTCTCTGATCGGTCGCCTCGGCCAATCTTGGGGGAGATGACCCATTGGGCATGTTTGTACAGATGGCAACGACATTCTTCTTTCCCAGCAAAATTGCCAGAATGGACACCGTTGGTGGGCTCTTTCTTCATCGTCCGCCCAGTACAGGTTGTCGGACTGATGAGGTCGTCGGTCATGTCGACGGCTAATCTATTCATATTTTTCCAGGAGTTGGGAGAACATTGGCCTGGATCTTGTGACACCTCGTTTTGGCAGGGTCTTTTCGGCTTTATACCATTGTCTGATTCGTGGTTCACCCCTAACTTTGACGGTTCTCGAGTTCTGGCCATCTCGATCGGCTTCTATTTGTAACGAGCCGATCGTTATCTTCAGCGTTTCTCCACCACCGGAGCTTGATTGGACATCGACTTGCCGAATCGGCTCATTCATGGGCTCCTTTCCCTTTTGTGAGCATTGCACCATGTTAATTGGGAAAGGATTCACGTCCACCTGCATGGCTGGTTCTTCGGCAAACCTTAGTCGCCCGTCCTCGATGGCCGACTGTATCTGCTGACGAAAAATATTGCAATCGTTAGTGTTATGTGAAAAGGAGTGGTGCCAATTACAATATCTTCGTTTTTTGATTTCGTCGGCGGTCGGGATAATATGTCCTTCTGGCAATCGTATCAGCTTTTCCTGTAGTAGTAAATCAAATATTCGATCGCATTTGGACACGTCGAAGGCGTATTTGACTTCTGATTTATTTTTGGTCGGCTTAACCCATGAGCAAACGAGTGATTTTTAGGACCCTTTGCCCACTCGGCTATATTTATACCGGCTTCATCGTCATCAGAGGTCTCACTAGAGCTGCAGTTGACCATGTTTACCTTGGTCTTCTCGTTCCCATTTGTTCTAAATCTATCTTTAAACCCCTTACTATCAGAATATCGGCTTTCTTGTGCCGATACCCGGTGTAGGAGATGGCCTAAATCATAGAATTCTTGTCCCGCAAATTTCTCCTTAAGTGGGGGGATTAAGCCTTGGAACGCTAAATCGGCGAGTTGATTATCTGGTAATGTGACACTGAAGCACCGATTCCGTACGTCCCTAAACCTCCATATGTAGTTCGACACAGGTTCGCCGAATTTCTGTCGGACTGAACTAAGGTCCGAAATTCTGAGATTGGGACTACCAGAAAAGAGATATTCATGGAATCGGCTTTCCAAATCATTCAAAAAATGGACCGAATTTGGGGGTAGGTTCGTGAACCACGTGAAAGCGGTCCCTGACAAAGATAAATGAAATAGCCTAATTTTTAACCTGTCGGATTGAGCGTCTTCGCCACATTGGGCAATGAACCGTCCGGCGTGCTCAACGGTGGAAACAGAATCATCTCCTGAAAATTTGGCAAAATCAAAGATTCTATAGTTGTGTGGGTAGGCCATCCGAT
Source organism: Rhipidocladum racemiflorum (assembly GCA_036346355.1). Lineage (NCBI taxonomy): Eukaryota > Viridiplantae > Streptophyta > Magnoliopsida > Poales > Poaceae > Rhipidocladum > Rhipidocladum racemiflorum. The sequence continues at coordinate 58,117,180 of CM070583.1, forward strand.
CTATGTAATCAGGGTATGGCTTTTTATAGCCGATGGTCTTGCCCTTTGGCTGTAGGTCGAATTGCTCCCTTAGTACGGCAGAAATTTGGTTGGGCCAATTAATACCACCAGCCAATATGGTGCCAGGGTTCTGCCAATTAGGGTAACTGGCATCCTGCCCCCCGAGTGCTAGCTCAGGCCGTTGGTTAAATCGAATCAATGGTGGATTGAGGTTTTGCCAATTGTGCAAATTGGCATTCTGCCCCCGAGTGCAAACTCGGGTTGTAGAGGCGAGCGATCGTATTCATCGGGTATTGGCACAAAGGGCTCTTCATAAGTGACGACCTTATGTGGGATCAGATTCCGTAATGGAATTGACCCTTGGAATTGAGGATTCTGATCTGATCCAATCGGTCGAGGGGCCGATTGCTCGAGAACGTTTGTTGAGATTACGTTCGTTGTGGCGCCCAATTTTGCGGCATCGGTGTACTCATGGTAGTGGGTAATCCCACCTGTACGGGTACTTGGTGTCAGCACGGTGGGCTGGGTCGGCATTAGTGAAGGAATTGGAGCCGAGCCTTTCACGGTGCTGGTGTTTTGTGCCACTGAGTATACGGGGTACGTTGGGAGCGGCTGTAATGGGTCGAGCAAACCCCTGGTTGAAGCCAGCTCCTAAGCAATCGTCTTGATGCTATTCTCAATCATCGGCTTCAATGTTATAACCAAAGCCGATGATTGGTTGATTAATGCGTGATTCACAGATTGCTCGATCATAACAGACAACTCGGCTTGAGCCGGCATATATGGGCTTACCGAGTTCGACGGGGCGCCATCATCGCCGATGGGGTTGAGCGTTGGGAGTGCGGTTTTCTACGTGACCCCTTGTCGGGCTTTTTGATAGCACCCCAGCATCATCTCTTCTAGCGTAGCTTTTCGGTCTTCAATCTATTTCCGTTATTCTGGGGTCAGATCGTCTAGCGTTGGGACGATGATGGCTTCAGTGTCGACGTCGATTGGAGTGATAGTTTTTCCTGCAGCCATCTGATTGGTCCCACCGGGCGTGCCAAAATATGTTCGCACTAAAAACGTGAGGTAGGGCTTTTAGCCTCAAACACATAAGACAAACGCCGGATTTGAGCGTGCCAGTCAATTTGACCTAAAATTGACAAGAAAAAAGTTGTAAAATCAATCGGAGCTGATAACGAATAATTATCGGTGTAACTCCGGTCGGCTAAAAGCCGATCAGGGGATAACTAGATTAACCGATCACAGCTAATCCAAGGGTAAAGGCAGATCGGCTTTGAGAGGCGATGCGCAACAAAACAAAGCAAATCGAACCTGGGGCAAAATCGGCGGAACCAACAAATTGGCGATGCAGAACTCTTTATTGATCTTGTTGACTTAAAGAGGAAAGCTTACAAAACTAGCAAAATAACGAAAAAGAACTGTAAAGGTAAATGTGTGATTGTGTTGGGTTGATGTCCATTGCGTCTCCTGGCTCGCCCCTTTTTTATATGCCTCGGCCGATCCGAGTCCGTCGTAAACACAGCAACCGAGTCCATATCGGCCACGATCCGGTCTTTGATTTCCAAATCCGTTACGGTAACAGAATCTGCGTTGGTCACGACCTGATCCTTGGTCGCCGAATCCTATCCGTAAAAACCTTCCATATTCGAGCCGACACTATCCGTACATGCCAATTTTTGGTGCTAACAATAATATTATTGAAGTACTTTTTAAGATAAATATACACATATAGTTTTCATATATCTAATATAAATATTAAAGGAAGGTGCTTATATGCATCACTATTTAAAAGTTTCATATATAATATGACAGCACTAATAACCGGTAGATGGTGATTACTTGTCTCTTCGTTTATTTCAAGGTTTATGCAACTTGTATGGAGAGAGTGATATATAGAAGCACTACTCATGTTAAAACGATATCGATAGTTAAAGTTTCAAAAGTTTGACTCACGTAACTTAAAATGATATAAATTTGTAACCAGAGGAGTGTTATAAAAGGGTGAAGAAAAACGAGAATTTTGTTTCCGGGGAAAGCATCACAAACTATATATCCCACTGGGAACTGGAAAGTGAAAAAATTGGACGGCGATCCGTGAATGTCATATTTTCAGCAGGAAAAATGTACAGTAATTGTCATTCACAAGGATGCAAAGGTGACTGTGAGCATTCGATCCCTTGGCAAATCACTAAATTTACAGTGTCCTGTTGGTTAATTACTTCAGAGCACAGAAGCCCTCTAAAAAATAATCTACGGCTTCCGTAACCTCGCACACGACGTCAAAGTCAAACACCGCCCTCACCGGTCGGTGGTCGGAGAGCCGGTAGCCGCCGCACCTCTCGTACCGGATCTGCCTCAACCCCTTGCCGCGCCAAAGGATACGGTCACACCTGCAAAATCGCGTTACATACATGTAAGAATCATCTCATTTGCAATGATTCAGACAGGGTGGTGAATGACTGCATGGACGTGTCGGGTCAGACCATGCCGGCGCTCGCTGCTGCTTCTCGCGGCCACTGGCGACGTCGCCGTTGACAGACCAGTAGAAATTGTCGGAGTTGCGGTGGTATTTGTAGGTTGGCGAGAAGGTGACGAGGCCCTCGCGCCAGCCGTCGAAGCGCCGGCCCTTCGAGAGCTCGAGCAGCAGCTCGTCGTTCTCCAGCAGCATGCTCCACTTCTTGGCCCTCAACAGCAGCCGCGCTTCGGCGTCGTCCACGGCGATCCTGTAGTTCAGGTCCCCGAGCAACACTACGCGGCTGCATGAAAGAACACACGAGAACATGCAGCGGCAAGAAGCCCGCATCAACGAGCTGTTGTTGTCGCTAGCTAGGATCAGCTTCAGGATTCAGATGGTCGGGCACATACTCATGGTCAAGGATCTTCTTCGGCAACTCCTCCGGTGCCCCCTTGCCACCGACGCCGCCGGCGCGTGGGAAGCTCGTCCTAGAGAGGATGTCCGCCGCATCGACGTTCCGGAGCAGGACGTCGCCCTCCTTGCCGCCGGAGGCAAGGTGGCAGCAGACGAAGCAGAAGCTCGTGCCGTGCAACAAGAACCGGACAGACACCGCGCCCTGCAACGCACGGCACATGCCCAGCGACCATTCCGTGCACATGTGAGTTGCCTTGCCTCTGGACTCTGGTAGTCTATTTGCTGCGTGCATCTTTGCGGCCTACGTACCTTGTTGCCGAGCCGGCCGAGGACGCCGGCGCCGACACAGGAGACGCTAGTGTGGCGGACGTGCCGGCTGAGGCCGTTCCTCGCCCAGACGGAGACGAAGATGCCGACCATCTGCTTGCTCATCACGCACCTGAACTGCTGCTGTTCTTTGTGCAAATTTGCTTCTTGTTGTTGCTGTCTTCTCCTATTGTTCAGTGCATCGCCTATGAGTTCGTTCCACTTCACAGATATCGCGCTGTTCTGGAGGCCAAGCACGTTCCTCGCATTCAGCGGCACGATCTCTTGGAACCTGAAAAATGCAAACAGCACAAATCTTACGACAAGAACTAGACGGCACCATTCACGGTGTATACAAATCTGTGTAGGATTCATAACACACTACCCAAGAACATAAATGTCATAGGAATTGGCCTTCGTGTCTAGCCAGTCCTCCAGGTCCAGATCATCTGGTGGCGCTATGCCGCCAACGTTCCACGTACTGGCGAACACCCTGCATCAGATCATGTAAATTGGTGTGGTGGTTGTCATTGTGCTCAAGCTCAATTCAGCGCAAGATGCTGCAAGAGAAGCTCACTTGTACTCAACGGTATCGTTCTTCCTCTCGTGGAAGGCATCCTCTCCCAAACTCGCAAACCCGGAGACGAACCGGTGGTGCAGTAACTTGCTTGCCACCAATCTTGGCCGGATAATCTATAACAAAGATAGGAGTAGTTCATGTTACTGATTAACTAGCGGTCTGAAAATTAGTACAGAGATGAGACAGGGATGGAAAGGGTGCTGACTTCCGCAAACTTTGGGCTCTCCCCCATGATGCAGCGCAAGAAGGAAGAGAACGCTGCCTCTTTCTTCAGTAGGGAGCGTGAAAGAAGGGGAGGGCATGAGCAAGGATCCAATCCAATATGGTGAAGTGCTGTAAGAAATATAATGAGGCAAGTGGAAGGGACGGGGAGAAAGAAAGGTAGCACGATAACAATGGGCACTTGGGCAGTAGTTGTGATGTTGACAGGAACCGGAGATACATGTCAAATATACCCACATATTAGGTGAAGGAGTTGTCAAATTCTCTGCACCAGCGAGTTTACTGTAGAAACTTAGACCTTGCAGAAACCAGCGGCTTCTCTTTCAGAAAAACAAAACAATACAAAGCCAACAGCTAATGGTTACACCTGAGTCATGTCCCTGTCTTTCTAAGAGCTTTTTTTTTAGGTATACTAAATTTAATATAGACCGTTCATTATTTTCAATTCAATAAATCATATTAACTAGTATTTATTTATTTATACTTCCTTCGGTAATAGAGTAGTAGAAATACCTACAAATAAATAGTTATATCTGATTTCTACTACGCACTATATATCACTAGTATAATGCACCGTAAAAAAAATTTCTCCTATGAACAGTACAGGATGCAGAGACCTTAACATGTAGCTTCGTATGATTTTCAACATTTCATACCGCAGCCATTGGTTATACAGGACAGCAGGCGAATGAATAAATTTGTTCAAAAAAAGAGCCGGAAAATGAACAAAGTGGGGCCATGAGCAATACAGTCCAGTGTCCAGAATGTTCTGATTGGAATGTCACACTGTCATGTGTAACATGTTTGATGGTTTGGCCAGGGAAGAACCATGTGCCATCCTTGAATAATGGCTAATTGGCTGGGTAAGGATTGACTAAAGCTACAGTTAAGCAACTTGTCTGGATAATATCTATTGTTATTGCTATCTGTTTGGTGTGCTACCTTAGGTTGCGGCAATGCAACCAATAAACCATGCAAGTTGTGCTTGAGGTTTGCAGGAATTTAGTTTATTCTTGTGCCTGTTTTCATGCGCCTACTGTTTGATATCTTAGCTAGAGATTTCTGAAGGTTTGTGGCAACTATTTTGCTGGAGCTGACAATGTAGAGCTGTAGATTGATAGATGCAGAAATGATTTTAAGACTGCATGTATGGCACTGCCATGTTCTGCTTCCTTTCACAGACAGAGCAGAAACATTTCGCAGGGAATGTGCAGTCAAACTGGTACTTGGCCGCATGTTGCTTCTTTCCAGAAGGAACCTAATTGTCATGAGAACATCGTTCTGTTTTGGCGTTGGAAGAGACTAAACTGAAGCAGGTTGGTCCTCAGCCACAAGGAGAGAATAATGTTGGTTTCTCTGAAAGATTCAGCTGTACGTACGTCGGTTGCAAATTTTGACTACCTTTCTTCTCCGTCCATGCGACCATGCTCTACTTTTGTTATCAAGGTTCCTATGATTGAAATGAATCCCCGAGTTCCTTTTGACTTGATTTTTTTATTGTAATTTATCTACCACACAAATTATGGAAGCACATATGCCTTATGTTAATATATTGTGTTCCCACTGTACGGTTGGCGCGGTATTGTTATTTGATGCAAATCAAATGGAGATAGAACTCATAAGTATAACATGAGTTTTACAAATTATCAATAGCAACCTTAGTAGGTCGGTTAACTAAACTGTCCATTTCAGAAACTAGCAGAATTTCCTGACAATTGTGCAGCTAATTATTACAACATATTGTATTTGTTATATAATATCATTGCTTTTCGAAAATATAGTTGTGTATGTTATACAGCTGTAATAGATATAATATCTACTTATGAATAGTCTACACTGTTATAATCTGGCCCACCAAAATAAGTAATGTAGATCTTCTTTTTATTCTCAATTAAAGGGAGAATTTCTAAGAATTTTGTTTTTTTATTTAAGGATTATTGTGTGGGCACCCGTTAATATGAATCGAACCTTACTCGTGTGTTAGACTAGAGGTGACACCAATATTCCACTTAAGTATATGTTCAATGCTTCCAATAGTCTCGTGCACGATATGAACCTGCACTCAAACAAATATGAGCTATCTGGTTGCACCGAAAGTGCATTGCGACACGAAGACAAGATATAAAACACGTAAAATGTATACGCTCAACATGACTTTTAACCATACAAGGAATAATCACAATAAAGCAACATCCGCATCTCCTCATACATACAATGCATCATGCATGTTCATAAATGCACATTTCATAGCATATACCGGTATTGCTGAGTGCACACCCGTCGGTGTACACCCTCTCATTCCCTTTCATCCCGTGGAGTGGCTTACCGAAGTAGGTCTTTTGTGCTCACTACATGTAAGCACAGAGACCCACAAGGGTCACCTCTTCCATCATGAACGCATATATGCAAATGACATGAACAATTTGCAAATTTCATTTTTTTCCAACATTTGCATAGCCATAACCAAATACATAAACATTAACTTATCCTCACTTCCATAAAATTTCATTCATATTAACCTAATAAAATTCATGAGTAAAAACATGGTAACAAAACATATCAATTCCATAAGTCGCAAAACAATGAGCAACCAATGCACTACCAAACCACAATCACCACAATGCACTTGCCTTTAACCTCGGGAAACAGTGTGGCGGGAGGTTGACGCCACTTCTGGGTTTACACCACCCGAAATAAGTTGCATACATCTCAAAAATATGCCACCACAGCAAGCACAAAACATAAAACGATAACGAACCTACGATCAACTCTAAAACCCAATTTTTCGCAACTGAGACAGCAAACTTCAAATGACCATCACTTGAGTTCTACAATTCCAAATCCAGTAAACGAGTACATTTTGGTGATCTACAGGAAATTTTCCAACTTTTTCTAAGTATTGAGAAAATCTAATTCGGCATCTAAATTGCTATAATCTGCAAATTACCGCAGGTGCTGTTAGCGGCGACAGAAATTGGACAGCCTTTGGTAAAAACTAGCATAACTTTCAAATGCCTGAATGAAACTTAACGATTTCAGTCTCTAATGAAATATAAGATAATTATCTACAACTTTCGCAACATCTATTCCCCAAGGAAACAAACCTAAAATTTTCTAAATCACGTTCTAACAGAGGGGACTAATCTATCCCAACGCACAGAAATCAGCACAAGGTTCAAATCGCATAATCCATGTTTTCCCCAACTCTACAACCAAGAAACCTCTCCTAAACATTCCTAATAACTGCCTACCAACCCCCCATGGAGCCCTAGATCTACCAAAAACAAACAAAAAAATAGTACCTTCCCAAGAAGAGAGATCGATGACGATCCGCCTCGCCATCATCCTCCAACCACAATCCACACCGGCAGCGATCCTAGGGCACACTAAGGCAGTGGGAGAGGGAAATTTTGGTAGGGTGGGGGTGCCTAGGAGAGAAGAGAGGCATGGGAGGGAGAGAGACGTGGGGGAGGGGACGAGGCATGAGAGAGGGAGGCGTGGGAGTGGTGGTGTGAGAGAGGGAGGGGATGGTGTGTGGCGGCTGGGAGGGGGAGAGGGCGCATGGGGGTAAGGGGAGGATGGGCTAGGGTTAGGGGAGTTCCCTCCCCCCAAAAGGCCCAAAAACCCTCCTACCTAAAGCCCAAAAACACCATCGAAGGCCCAAAACAACACCCACGACCCAAAAATTGGTCCAAAAATAGGCCCACACCGACCCAAACCTCCAACTAGGTCTCCTTAACCTAGAAAATGAACTGCAATAATACATTCTCCCTTAAAGTCCTCCTGGAATATTACATTCTCCCCCCTTAACAGAATTTGACCTCGAATTCTCACGCGACACTACTCAATAATGCAAGCAGCATAGAAAATAACAACACCACACGCACTTGAGGAGAACAGTTCTGGATACTTCTCGCGCATGTGAGATTCCAATTCCCATGTTGCTTCCTGCTCAGACTGATGCGACCATAAGACCTTGACAAACTTCAAGGTCCTATTTTTCAATACTCGCTCTGATTCCTCTAAAATCTTCATCGGTTGGGACTCAAAGGTGAGATTTTGATCTAGCACCAAAGGCTTTAGAGGAACCACTAAATCAGGGTCATGCAAGTATTTCCTCAACATGGACACATGGAACACATTGTGTACCCCTTGCATTGACTTACCAATTCGAGCAATAATAGGGAATGACCCAACATACCTCGGGGTAAGCTTCCCTTTAGTGCCGAAATGAACAACATCCTTGGTCGGGGACACTCGCAAGAGCACGCTGTCACCCACCTCAAACTCTAAATCCCGCCTCCTCACACCAGCATAGCTTTTCTGTCTACTATGAGCTGCAAGAAGGTTCTTCTCACCTCTGCCACTCGATCAACAGTTTGCTGAACCCAATCTGGGCCAAGAATTGCTCTTTCCCCTACTGCACTCCAGCATATGGGTGATCTGCACTTTCGCCCATAAAGCACTTCATAAGGAGCAGCCTGGATGCTTGAATGATAGCTGTTATTATAAACAAACTCTGCTAGAGGCAAGTGATCTTCCCAGCTACCTTTCCATGCTAGAATACAATCTCTAAGCATATCCTCCAAAGTTTGAATGGTACGTTCGGACTGACCATCAGTCTGAGGATGGAAAGCGGTGCTAAGATGAAATTGTGTACCCAAAACACTGCAGACTCCCAGAATTTGAAGACAAACTTTGCATCACAATCAGAAATAATCGTCTTAGGCACACCATGCAGCCTCACAATTTCCTGCACATAGATAGGAGCCAACTCGCACACTGAATTTATTGTGCGGATAGGAATGAAGTGAGCAAACTTGCTAAGACGATCCACCACAACCCAAATAGCATCCTTCCCTCATTGAGTATGAGTTAGGCCAACCACAAAGTCCATGGATATGTCGTTCAAAGGCCAAATAGGAACCTCCAGTGGCTGCAACAACCCAGTAGGTCATTTATGTTCAGCCTTAACCTTCTGATAAATCTCACAAGATGCTACATACTGAGCAATGTCAACCCTTATCCTTTTCCACCAAAAGCTCTTTTCCAAATCCCTATAGATCTTAGTCTCACTAGGATGAACTGTGTATAGGGTTCGATGAGCCTCTTTCAGGATATCCTCCTTGACTTGGGATTTCTAAGGTACACATAGGCGACCCTGAAACCGTACAGCTCCCACATCATCAATATTGAAATCTCCAGTCTTACCATTCTCAAGGCGTTTCCTCACCTGCTGGAGCAACTGGTGATGCTATTGTGCCTCACGCACACACTCTGGAATCGCTGACTCAAGAATCATCTAGGTTTCAGCTTGCACGGTGCTCGCAAAACAATATGAGACTCCCAACCATTCAAAATCAGCAACAAGATAATCAATGAAAGGAGACATTGTCTTGCGTCTAAGAACGTCAGCCACCACATTCACCTTGCCCGGATGATACTGAATAGTAAGGTCATAGTCTTTTATCAACTCCAGCCACCTTCTTTGCCTCAAATTCAAATCTTGTTAGGTTAAGATGTACTTGAGACTCTTGTGATTAGTGAAGATATCACATGATTCACCACAGACAGCGGCAATCTCAAGATCATGAGTAGGGTAATTCTGCTCATGCTTTTTCAACTGTCTCGACGCATAAATAATCACTTTACTCTCTTGCATGAGCACACAACCAAGACCCACTTGAGAAGCATTGGAGTAGACTGTGAAGCGCTTCCCTGGCTTAGGAAGGGTAAGAATAGGAGCAGTCACTAGCTTCTCCTTCAAAGTGCAGAAACTGCGCTCACACTCAACATTCCACAGAAATTTCACACCCTTTTGAGTCAACTGTGATAGTGGCTTGGTAATGATGGAGAAATCTTGCACAAAACGCTAGTAGTAACCAGCCAACCCAAGGAAACTGCGCACCTCTTTGACACTAGAGGGTCTCTCCCAGTCCACCACTGCTGAAAATTTTACTAGGATCAACAGAAATGCCTTTTGGATTGATGACATGGCCAAGGAAACCCACTTCTGAAATCCAGAACTCACACTTCTTTAACTTAGCAAAAAATTGATTCTCTCTCAATGTACCCATCACAAGCCTCAGATGTTTCTCATGTTCTTCTTCTGACTTGGAATAAACTAGAATGCCATCGATGAACACTAACACAAAATCATCAAGATATCCGTGTAGCATACTGTTCATCGCCTCCATAAAAACCTGGTGGAGAAAGAGGCCTTTTCAATATCCTATTCCCTCACACGAATCTGATTATAGCTAGACTGAAGATCAATTTTAGAGAACACCTTTGCTCCCTTCAATTGGTCAAAAAGATCTCCAATACGAGGTAACGGATATTTGTTTTTTATAGTCACCTGATTAAGAGCACGATAGTCAATGCACATACGCCAACTAACATCCTTCTTAGATACAAAGAGGATGGGTGCTCCCCATGGTGACACACTACGCCGGGTAAACCCCTTGGCCAACAAGTCCTCCAACTGCTTTTTCAACTCATCTTGGAAAGGACGAGCCAAGCGATATGTAGACATCGAGATGGGTCGAGTGCCTGGAATAAGGTCAATTCTAAATTCCACACTCCTCTTAGAAGGCAAGCCAGGCAGCTCATAAGGGAAAACATCAACAAATTCCTTCACCACAAGAATCTCCTTAATTGATGCTGAAATACTTGATTTCATTGAAATAGCCATCAGTATACCCGATCTCTGCATACGGCGGCCAGGAAATAAACTAGCCAGCACAAAGATAGAACTGGATGGCACACCACCCTGTAAAACTAACTCCACTCCTGATGAAGCCTGCAAGGAAACTGTCTTCCCATAGCAAAAAATCTTGGCACGGTACTGGTGCAACCAGTCCATGCCCAAAATGACATCAAATGGGTCCAACTGAATCACCATCAAATTAGCAAAGAAATCCTCATCATCAATGGTAATAGTGCAACTTAGGCAAACCAATGAACTCGCAGTAAGACCCCCCGAAGAACTAACTATCACAGATTTAGCAATACTTTGCATTCCCAACTTGGCTCTTCTAGCAAAATCAATTGATACGAAAGAATAGGATGCTGCTGAATCAAAGAGAACAAAGGCATCAACTGAATCCACAAGCAAAGTACCTGATACCACCTCTGGATGTCCAGCTGACTCAGAAGTCGGCAAAGCTCCTCGTGGCATGTCGGGACCCGAATTTGCAAATCCGGACCCTCTATGTATTCAGCACTAGTCCATGATCACACTAGTGCACACAGTCTCAACATCGGTAAATATCACAATCATACACATCGATGGTAATATAGTACTTTAATTAAGATAACCAAACTGGTTGCTCGACCTTATGGTCAAGTTACAAGAGTACGCCACACAGGGCGAAAACTTATTAAGGAAATAAATTGCAGCGGAATAAAAGCATCAACATGGCGCCATCCAGTATACCACAAGCAACTGACTGGGCTCGCTCCCTAGGTAAACGGTTCCTCCTGAAGTTCTTCCTCCAAAGCTGGCGTCGCTTCTCCTTCAACTGATGTTTTATTGTGTCAAGGGTGAGTACTTGGTACTCAACAAGTCATGCACAGAATGCAGCTAATATTCTATATGCATGGCTTATTACAAAGGATAGGCTAACAGGTACTTTTGTAGTAAAACAGCAATTAACAAGTAGCATAAGTAAATTCGAAAGCAGTGAATGTAAAGGGTTATATCAACAACTTTTCCAGGAGTTAAGTAAACACTTTTCCTTTCCTAATCCACATTTCCATCAACGTCATCATTTAACCCAACCAAACTTTCCAAGTCCAAGTTGTTTTCATAAAAGTCTAACCCTTGACTGTAATCCCCGAGCAATGTCCAGTACCACGGACACGGCTATTCGAATAGATTTTACACTCTGCAGAGGTTATGCACTTTACCCACAAGATACAGTCAAACACCACAAAAGGCGAGTGATCGTAACAAAGCATTTCAGAGACCGCAAACTATACAAGTGAACCTCTCCGGCTTTTGTCATACACCATCCCTTTCCTTAACAGAGGGGAAGTATGGGACTGACATACCGTTGGACGGGTACCATGCCGTAGCACTGGTACGCTCCCCTTTCAAGCTACACAAAAGGTGTAGTTGACACCCCGAGGTACCACATGCAAGTTATTAGTAACTTACTCAACTAGGTCTGTCCCATTACAGACATGTGGTTGCACGTTTGACTCAGATCAAAGGCTTGCAAGGTTAAGTCCTTAGGATGACCAGGGCAAGACTACCCGAAGAACCAAAATGACACCCCCGGTGCCACTCATGGCCCACCGCATCATTCTTGCCACTTGCCCCGGTCTAAATCTATTTATCAAACCCAGTTGATTACCATGCACCACGTGCCATCAACAATCACAACACATGATACTTCTCCAAAACAGGTTCAAAATATCATTACGTCAATATTAACATTTGCTTGTCCAAAATCATGTCATGTGCACGTAGCAGGTCTAAGCAATATACTACAACGATCTAAATACCCAATGTTGGCAATTTAATAATGTCCAACAACATATTCACAACTAGGGTGACAAGGGTTCATGGCACATAATTAAATAGTCAAGGTGCCATACTGCAATTTGGCATTTATCTAATTCTCAGAAATAATTTAAACAATTTCTAATTAAATTAGCATGCAATAATTTAAATTAAATTAATTTCAAAAATGGGATCAATATGGTCAAAGCATAACTTGCCTTCAAAAAGTACTTGTTCTTGATCTTGAGCTGGCTCCTGGGTCAACACCTCACCTTCGAAGCCCTCGGGTACTTCAACGTCTACTCGTAACGCGTGCAACTAGCAACAAATAAATAAAATATTACATGCACATTGCTCAAAAATTCACATAAAGTCCATAAACAGAAAGTAAATAATTTTACAAATTTTTAGAAATCTGAATCACCCAAATCGGAGTTAAAACGCAAAAGTTATAATTGTTTAAAGTTTAAAGAATCTGTTAATTAAATATAAACAGAGAAAATTTCATATTAAAAAATTAATGAAAATTCATATTTATGTAGATCTCAATTTTATAAAAATTTAGAAATTGGAATTGCTCAAATCAGAGTTAAAATACAAAAGTTATAAGCGTTTGAAGTTTGAAAATTCAAATAAAAGAATAAACTGAATTAATTCATTTATTTTTGTACTGAAAAATCTCATTTATGATGTCAGCATGACGTCAACGTGGAATTTGAATTCCCACAGAACTATTTTTCTATTGAAAAATCGAATTATGACGTCAGCTTGACGTCAGCGGGTCCATGGACTAGGTCCACGGTTCAGGTTCGGTTCACCGTCGACCCGGCCCACGGGTACATGTCTCACTGACATGTGGGTCCCCTCGGATGACGTCAGCGCTGACATCATCTCGCTCGACCACACGGTACTGACACGCGGGCCCCACCATGACGTCACAGATAACGTCACTGCACGGTGGGCAAAGCCACTGACAAGCGGGCCCCCGGCTGACGTCACGCGTGACGTCAGCGGCGACCGGGCGACACCCGCGCTGACCGCGCCGGTTCGGCTACCGGACACGTGGTGCAATCTGGGCCGTTGGTTTGAAATCCAACGGTCCAGATCAGATCTAATTCCGCACGTTGCGGTGCAACACGGTTGATCTGGACCGTACGATTTAGATCGGACGGTCAAGATCCGATCGGGTTTCACCGCGTCAAGGGGCGACGTGGCATGTCCCGGGCGGCGACGCATGGCTCAACCTACACCGTTCGATCTCGATCGAACGATTGAGACCACACCTAACGCTACAACACGGTTAACGCTAACCGTATGATCTAGATCTAACGGCTGAGATCTAATCTAGGCACGGTGCAGTTCACGGCTACGTGGCTTAATCTAAGCCGTTGGATCTAGATCCAACGGTTGGGATTAGATCTAAAAACCGAAATGTGAAATCGCACGGGGTGACGTGGACGAACCTGGGCCGTGGCCGGAGACAAAAACGATGACGAGCCCGACGGCATTGTGAGCGTGCTCCGACGAAGTTGATGGTACCCTCTGACGTGTCTCGTCGCAACGGTTCCAGATCTGGGCTTGTTCCCGGCGGAGAACGACGGAGACGGCGGGAAACGGCGAAAAACCGTGGCGGCGCGCACAACCAACTTCGGTGAGCGATTGCGGGCGGGCGGGCGGCGGCTTGAGCACGGTGACCTAGTGCTACGGGTGCGCACGGAAGAGGAGAACACGTTGGCGGCGGCGACGCAATAAATAGGGGTCTCGGCTTCCGTGAAATCCACGGAAACCGAGGCCCACTCGGCGGCGGCGGCGGAATCCGACGGGGATTTAGACTGGACGACGTGGCACAATCGTGACCGTTGGATCAAGATCCGACGGCCACGCGCGTTAGGGTTCGGCTGGCTCGGTTGGGCTTGAGTTCGGTTCGAGTCGAACTCGGTCGAATGAACAGTACTAACCCACTCGGCTATTTTCCAGCTATTTAATATTTGAAAATAATTTCTAGAAATTCAAATAATTCAAGAAAAATAGCAAAATAATCAGAAAAATTCTGGAAAATACTTTGAGACATTTTGGAGTCAAATAAAATATTTCCAAAAAAAAATTTATTTAAAACTTTTAATTATTTAGTTATTTAGAAAGGGAATAAATTCAAATTAAATCCAAATAAATTTCAAAAAATTCCAAAAATTCACCAAAGTGCAAAATTTCATTTAAATTCATGAAAAGCAAAATTTGGGGTGTTACATGGCATCAAGGTAGAAGGAGCTCCGACACCGTGCTGGGGCATCAGTGCGACTGGAGGCGGTGGAGCAAGCTAAGGAGGAGCCGACGGTTGCGGGTACCAGAAGGCCGCAGGGGGCGCCCAAGTAGAGGGCTGCGGAGGAGCAATAGCCGCTAGCATCTGAACTGACCCCCTAGAAGAAGTAGCTGCAACTGGAGCAGGAGGCACTGGTTCTTGAGATTTTGCTATTGGAAATGGGTTGAAAATGGTGAACCTTAAACACATGTTATTACTCCAATCCTCTGGATCATAACTCCAATCTAATGTAGGATGTTCTGGGGTAAAGTTGCTGATAAGTGGGATAGAGTTCCTAGAGAACCTTATAGTGTTGGATACCCAGACCTTAGATGTCATATTGAGAATGGATTGGTTATCCAAACGCAAGACTATTTTGGATTGTGGTAGAAGAGTTGTTTCAGTTGAGAACATGGAGGGTGAGAAAGTGGAGTTTCAAGCGACTGTACTTTGTGATGGTCAATTGGTGGTCAACAGTGTAAAGACTGTTAGTCTTGAAGAAGTACTAGTTGTTAGTGAATATCTGGATGTGTTTCCAGAGGATTTACCTGGTATGCCGCCAGACCGGAATATTGAGTTTGTAATTGATTTGGTGCCCGGTACAACCCCAATAGCCAAGAGACTGTATCGAATTCCTACTAGTAGAAATAAAGAAGTAGATTAAACAGTTGTTAGAGAAAGGTTTTGTGAGAGCAAGTTCGTCGCCATGGGGAGCCCCTATTTTGTTCATCAAGAAGAAGGATGGTAGTTTAAGGATGTGTATTGATTATCATGTGCTTCATGAAGTGATAATAAAGAATAAGTATTCGCTACCCAAGATCAATGATTTATTTGATCAGTTAAGAGGAGCTGGAGTCTTCTCAAAGATAGATCTGCAATCTGGATATCATTAGTTGAAGATTCTTGCAGAGGATGTGCTGAAGACTATGTTCTCAACAACATATGGACATTATGAGTTCACAATCATGTCATTTGGATTGACTAATGCCCCTGCATATTTTATGAACATGATGAATAAGGTTTTCATGGAATATATAGATAAGTTTGTTGTTGTGTTCATACATGACATTCTTGTCTATTCTAAGAGAAGAGAAGAACATGCAAAACACCTAAGATTAGTTCTTGAGAAGTTGCGAGAACAGCAACTATATGTTAAGTTTAGCAAGTGTGACTTTTGGATGGAGAATGTGGAATTTCTTGGACATGTAATGACTGCAAAGGGAGTCGTAGTGGACCCAAGTAAAGTGGAAGCAGTATTGCATTGGGAGCATCCGAAGTCGATTACTCAGATTCATAGTTTCCTTAGAGTGGCGAGATGTTACCATCGATTCATTGAAGAATTCTCAATGATTGCTAAAACCAATTACACAATTGTTGAAAAAAGAGAAGAAGTTTGCATCAAAAAGTGTTTTCAAGAGTTGAAGAAGCGTTTGACATCAAAATCAGTGCTAGTGTTATCAGATGTTCAGAAGAGTTTTGAAATATATTGTGATGCTTCGCGTCAAGGACTTGAATGTGAATTGATGCAGAATGGAAAAGTAGTTTCATATGCTTCAAGGCAGTTAAGGACGCATGAAGAGAATTATCTGATGCATGATTTGGAGTTAGCTATCGTAGTGCATGCTTCGAAGTTATGGCATCATTACCTCATCGAAAACAGATGTGAGATATATACGGACCATAAGAGTCTAAAGTATATCTTCACTTAATTAGATCTCAATACGAGACAAAGACGATGGCTGGAATTGATTAAGGACTATAATATAGGAATTCATTACCATCCTAGAAAAGCAAATGTGGTAGCCGATGCCTTGAGTCAGAAGAGCCACAATGTGAACAAGCTAGTTGAAGAGAGTTAGGCTAATTTATGTAAAGAATTTCAGATGCTAAAGTTGGGAGTAGTGCCAGAAGGATTTCTAGCTATTTATAAGTGAAACCGACTCTAGAAGATTAGATCAAAGAAGGCCAAAGAGACAATGACATGATCAAGAGAATCAAGTCCACGATGGATGAAGGAAAGACCAAGAATCAAGTGCCTTATAGATTAAAGGTTGGATATGTGTACCGAATAGGAAGGAGTTAAAGTAATTAATTCTAGAAGAAGCTCATGACTCCAAGTATTCTATCCATCCAGGAAGTGCCAAGATGTATCAAGATCTTAAGGAGAGATTTTGGTGGCCGAACATGAAACATGAAGTTGCCGAGCATGTTGCTTTATGTGACATATGACAGAGAGTGAAGGCAATGCATCAGAGACCAGTTAGAATGCTACGGCCATTGAAGATTCTGGAGTGGAAATGGGAGAAAATCGATATGGATTTTATTACCGATCTACCTAGAACTCAGAGTGGATATGATTCCATATGGGTCATAGTGGATCGTTTGACCAAAATTGCCCATTTCATATTGGTAACTATTTAGGCAATCAAACTAATTTTTACTGCATGCATGCATGAATATACAATGGTCATGAATTAAAAGCAACATACATGATTAAAAGCTATGCACATGGGAATAAAATCGACTACGAAAATTTTTACCATAAGCGTGGTGTAACACCCCAATTTTTGCTTTTCATGAAATTAAATATTATTTTGCACATTTGTGAATTTTTGGAATTTTCTGGAATTTATTTGGATTTATTTGAATTTATTCCACGTTGAAATAATTAAAGAAATTAAATTTTCAAATAAAGTTTTGTTGGACATATTTTATTTGAGTCCCAAATGCCCTAAAATATTTTCCAGAATTTTTCAGGAATTTTTCTGAGTATTTTGCTATTTTTCTTGAATTAAATGAATTACTGGAAATTATTTTAAATATTAAATCGCTGAGAAATCTAAACCGGGTCGGTTACTGTTCATCCGACCGAGCCCGAGTCAGACTCGAGTTCGAGTTCGACCCGAGCCACGGTCGGGTCGAACCGCGTCGCCCGAACCCTAGCTCCGCAACCGTTGGATCAAGATCCAACGGCTCGCGTGCATCCGCGTCGCCCATGGATGACCGAGTAGACGCGCTGCGCCAGATCGAATCGGAGCCGTAGATTGTGACACGTGTACGGCTCCTGTGCATCGTGTTCGTTCCGATTTCCCCGGTGAGGCTGTTCCTCTCCGCCGCCGTGTTGGATTCGGAAAGCTAGCCTATTTAAAGAGTGAATCGGTGCCCGAGGATCGCCTTTCCACGCCGAACCCGAAACCCTAGCTCGCGTCGCCAGGATCCCCACCGTCTAGCCGCGATTGCTCGTCGAAGTTAAGAACAGCCGCCGCGGTTTGTGGTCTTTTGCGCCGACGGGAGGACGTCTCTGCCGCGTTGAAGTCCAGATCCGTGATCCTCAGAACGAGACGCATCGACCCCGACCACTCCCTTCGCCGGAGAAGCCCCAGAACGCCGTCGCGTGGGTCATCTTCCCCAGCCTCGGTGAACCAACCCCGCCGCGCCGCTATTGACCTTCGCGAGCTCTGCCAACCGTCCGATCCCAATCGCACGCACGAGGTGAGGCCACGTATCCCCTTTACTGTTTCAACCCTAGATCCTTTAGCAGCCGTTAGATCTAGATCCAACGGTCCAGATCAAACGCGTGAGTCCAGATCTAATCTGGGCCGTTGATTTTCAAATCAACGGCCGAGATTACGCCACGTGACGGGGAGCTTGACCGCCGCGGTCAGCGCACCCGTGCGTGTGACGCTGACACGCCGGGCCCGCGTGTCAGCGACGCGACCAAACCGCACCATGACGTCACGCTGACGTCATGGCGGACCCGCATGTCAGCGGCCACCCCAGCCGTGTAGTGACGTCAGCGATGACGTCACCAGTGGGTCCCACCTGTCAGCACCGTGGGCTGAGCCCCGCTGACGTCAGCAATGACGTCACCCGAGGGGGCCACCTGTCAGTCGCACACGTAAGCCGTGGACCGAGTCCACGGTGGACTGCTGCCGTGGTGAGCCCATGAGCTTACCGACGCCACCGCCCAATCAGAGGCTGCCACGTGTCACTGCTGACGCAATAATTAATTTCCGAAAAAGAAAATGATTTATTAATTCGAAATAATGATTTGAGATTTTGTTTCAAACTTCAAACGCTTATAACTTTTGCGTTTCAACTCCGATTTGAGTGATTCAAATTTCTAAATTTGTATAAAATTGAGATCTACCTAATGATGAATTTTATTTAATTTTTGGACTAAATTTTTCCTCTGTAATATTATTTAATTGATTATTTAAACTTGAAATAATCATAACTTTTGTGTTTTAACTCCGATTTGAGCGATTCCAGTTCCTAAAAATTCATAAAATTATGTTCTCTCTATTTATGGATTTTATTTGGATGTTTGGACACTTTTTGCCTATTGTTTATTCGTGTATTGCTCTTTGCACGCGTTACGAGTAGACGTTGAAGTGCCGGAAGGATTCGAAGGAGAAGTGTTGACCCAGGAGCCAGCTCAGGACCAAGAACAAGTACTTTTTGAAGGCAAGTTGTGCTTTGACCATGTTGATCCTATTTTGAAACCTATTTTGATTTAATTTATTGCATGCTAGTTCAATTAGAAAATACTTTATTTAAATATGGGAAATTAGATAAATGCCAAATTGCTGTATGTCACCTTGGTTAATTATATATATGTGCCATGACCCTTGTCACCCTAGTTGTGGTTTACTAGTTGGACATTATTAAATTGCCAACATGGGATTTTAGACCGTATAGTATACTGCTTAGACCTGCTACGTGCTCATGACATGATTTTGGACAATCAAACGTTAATATTGACTTAATGATATATTGAACCTGTTTTGGAAAGGTATCATGTGATGTTGATGGCACGTGGTGCATGGTAATCAACTGGGGTTTGATAAATAGCTTTTGACCGGGGCATGTGGCAAGAATGATCAGGTGGGCCAGTTGTGGCACTGGGAATGTTGTTTTGGTTCTTCGGGTAGTCTTGCCCTGGTCACCCTAAGGACTTCACCTTGCAAGCCTTTGAACTGAGTCAATCTTGCAACCACATGTCTGTAATGGGACGGACCTAGTTGATTAAGTTGCTAATAACGTACCTGTGGGACCTCAGGAGGTCAACTACACCCTTTGTGTAAGTTGTACGGGGGAGCGTACTGGGGCTGCGGCCAGGTACCCATCTAACGGTTGGTTGGCCTAAACTTCGCCTTAGCTAAGGGAAGGGTTAGTGTGCAACAACCGGGGAGGACCACTTGTATTGTTAGAAGTTTCCGAAAGACTTTGTTACAGGAACTCGCCTTTGTGGTGTTTGACTGTATCTTGTGGGTAAAGTGCATAACCTCTGCAGAGTGTAAAATCTATTCGAATAGCCGTGTCCGTGGTATTGGACATCGCTCGGGAATTACAGTCAAGGGTTAGACTTTCTCAAAAATAACTTGGACTTGAAAGGTTGGGTTGGATAAATAATGATGTTGATGGAAATGTGGATTAGGAATGGGAAAGATGTTGATTAAACTCCTGGAAAAGTTATTGATGTTATACTTGTTTCTACTGCTTTCGAATCTACTTATGCTACTTGTCAGATGTCGCATCGCAAATATACCTTGAGCTATTCCTTTGTATCAAGCCATGCATATAGCATATTAGCTTGCATTCTGTGCATGACTTGCTGAGTACCAAGTACTCACCCTTGCCGCAATATAACACCAGTTGAGGAGGAGACTACACTAGCTTTGGAAGAGGAGCTCCAAGAGAAACCGTCTACTTAGGGAGCGAGCCCAGTCAGTTGCCTGTGGTATACTGGATGGGCCACGATGTTATCTTATTTTCCGCTGCTATTATTTCTCTCTTAATAAGTTTCGCCCTGCGTGGCGTTTATTTGTAACTTGACCATAAGGTCGAGCAACCAGTTTGACTATTTAATTAAAGTACTTTATTAGTATCGAGTGGTATGATTGTGATATTTACCGATGTTAAGACTGTGTGCACTAGCGCGTTCCTGGACTAGTGCTGAATACACAGAGGGTCCGGATTTGCAAATTCGGGTCCTGACACATGGGATCGAATAAATTCGTCGCAGGCAACTGTCAACCGCATATGGCTGAATATCACAATCATACTCAGCGAAATAATAAAGTACTTTATTTAATTAAGCCAAACTAGTTGCTCGACCTTATGGTCAAGTTACAAGAGTACGCCACGCAGGGCGGAAACATATTAAGAGAAATAACTTGCAGCAGAAAAGTAAAGAAACGTGTGGCGCCATCCAATATGCCACAGGCAACTGACTGGGCTCGCTCCCTAGGTAGACGGCTCCTCCTGAAGTTCTTCCTCCAAAGCTGGCGTCGCTTCTTCTTCGACTGGTGTTGTATTGTTGCAAGGGGTGAGTACTTGGTACTCAACAAGTCATGCACGGAATGCAAAGCTAATATTCTACATGCATGGCTTAATACAAAGGACAGGCTCGTGGTTCATTGGCAGTAAAATAGCATACATAAATATAGTAATAGATTGCAAAGCAGTAAAAGAATAATTAAGGTAATAACTTTCACAATCATTTCACAAGTAAAGCATTTCACAACCTAAGTCCAATTCTCAGACCCAACCCAACCATTTACCAAAACCAAGTTATTTTCATGAAAATCTAACCCTTGACTGTATTCCCCGAGCAATGTCCAATACCGCGGACACGGCTATTCGAATAGATTCTACACTCTGCAGAGGTTATGCACTTTACCCACAAGATACAGTCAAACACCACAAAGGCGAGTGCCCATAACAAAGTCTTTCGGAAACCTCTAACTATACAAGTGAATCTCCTCGGTTGCCATACACCATCCCTTCCCTCAGCAGAGGCGAAGTATGGGACCGACATACCGTTAGATGGGTACCATGCCGCAGCACCTGGTACGCTCCCCCTACAACTACAGAAAAAGGTATAGTTGACACCCCGAGGTATCACATGCAAGTTATTAGCAACCTACTCCACTAGGTCCGTCCCATTCCAAACTTGTGGTTGCGTGCTTGACTCAGTTCAAAGGCTTGCAAGGTTAAGTCCTTAGGGTGACCAAGGCAAGACTACCCGAAGAACCAAAACATCTCTCCTCGTACCAATCCTGGCTCACCAGACCAATCTTGCCACTTGCCCTAGTCAAAAGCATTTTACCACCCCAGTTCTTTACCATGCACCACATGCCCATCAACATCATTCATCAATAACACATGACACTTTCCAAAACATGTTACATATCTCATTAAGTCAGCGTTAATAGTTGATTGTCCAAAATCATGTCATCTACGTGGCAGGGCTAAGCATTATACTACAGTGGTCTAATTACCCATGTTGGCAATCTAATAATGTCCAACTACATAATCCATAACTAAGGTGACAAAAGGGTTCATGGCATACAATTATTTATGACAAGGTGGCATACAACAAGATTGGCATTTAACTAATTCCCAGAAATAATTAAAGCATTTTCTACTTAAATTAGGATGCAATAAACTGAATCAAAATAATTTTCAAAAGTAGGAACAATATGATCAAAGCATAACTTGCCTTCAAAAAGTACTGGTTTTTAGTCTTGAGCTGGCTCATGGGTCAAAACTTCACCTTCGATGCCTTCGGGTACTTCAACGTCTACTCGTCATAGATAAAAATAGCAATAAATAAATAAAACAGAGATCAAATCAAGTCCAAAAATCAAATAAAATTCAGAATCAAATAGACCTTGATTTTACAAAATTTTAGAAATTGGAATCACTCAAATCGGAGTTAAAACGCAAATGTTATAGCAATTTAAAATTTGAAAATAATTAAAAAGAATAAACCGAATTAACTCATTTATTTTTGAATTGATAATTTGGAAATATGACGTCAGCATGACGTCATCAACGAAACGATAAAAGTAAAAATATATTTTTTGGAAAATAATGTGTCGCTGACAATTGAACCCACCGATGACGTCATCATGACGTCATCGCTAACGTCACGCACGCACGGGCGAGCTATTCCATCTAAACCGTTGATTCAAAATCCAGCGGTCCAGATCCAATCGAGATCGGACCAGTTCGAACTGAACGCTAAATCGTAGCCGTACGATCTAAATCCGACGATCAAGAATGAACGTGCTACGGCGTGCTAACCTTCCACGCGCGACGTGCTATTTGTGACAAGGCCCAATCTAGGTCGTCCATTCTAGATCCGACGGTTGGTAATAGATCTAATCTTGTGAAATAACAAAACTACGCGATTCAATCTAACCATACGATTTTGATCCGACGGTCAAAACAAACGTGCTACAACGTGCTATTTTGCTAACTATCAATGTGCTATTCGATCCACACCGTTCAAACTAGATCTCACGGTCACGATCAAACTAGGATCGGACCGGTCCGAAATTATCGAGCATACGTGGCCTAATCTGATGCGTTGGATCTGAATCCAATGGTCCAGATTGCATCTAATCTCTACGAGGATTAGGGCGACGTGGACTCACCATGGTGGTAGGATCTTGATCGGACGGTTGAAGAAGTTCATGAGTGATGATGGCGGCGCGACGGCTCGTGGTCACTGGGGCTGGGAAAGATGATCACAGGGACGGCGTTTGGGCGTGATTCTAGTGAAGTGGATGATACCCCCAGATGTGTCTCGTCGCGACGGTCTCGGATCTGGGCACCAATGCGGCGGAGGACAGCGGCAATGGCGGAAAATGGCGAAAAACTATGGCGGAACCCTAGCACAACTTCGACGAGCGATTGCGGCGAGGCTACAATGGCTGGAGCTCGATGACCTAGGGCAACGGGTGCACACGGCAACGGGGGTCACGACACGGGTGGCGGCGCATTAAATAGCCCCCTCGACGTATGTGAAATCCGCGGAAAACGAGGCCCACCCGCACGCGGCGGCGGAATCCGATGGCGACACGGAGAGGTGACGTCGCTCAATCCTGGCCGTTGGATCAAGATTCCAACGGTCACGCGGTTAGGGTTTGGGTCCGAGTCCGACTTGGTCACTTGAACAGTACTAACTCGCTAGGGTTTCCAGCGTTTTAATATTTAAAAATAATTCTAGAAATTCATTTAATAGAAAAATATTCGGAAAAATTCCAGAAAAATTCTGGAAAATACTTTGAGACATTTTGTACTTAAATAAAAATATTTCCAACCAAACTTTATTTAAAAATTTTAATTATTTAATTATCTCTAAAGGGAATAAATTCAAATTAAATCCAAATAATTCCAAATAAATCCCAGAAAATTCTAAAAATTCTCAAAAGTGCAAAACACCATTAAAATACATGAAAAGCAAAAATCGGGGTGTTACACTTGCCCAAGTCTAAAACATTTTATCATCGCAGTTGATTATTACGCAACACAAAGCCAACAACAACTCAACATCCTTGAAGAAGCACGAAGGCCTCCACATATCAACATCATCGTGTCGGCAACACGTCACACCATTTCAAAATATATTGCATATTCCATTAATCAATATCGACCTTTGTATTTCCAAAATGATGTCACTGACCCGTTGCAAGTCTAAGGAAACTACTATGTTCTATCTAACCCATGTTGGCAATTTATTAGCTACCAACTATTAATCAACAATCCTAGGGTGACAAATGAATCGTGGCATACAAATAATAGCGACAAGGTGGCTGTCGGGACCCCGAATTTGCAAATCCGACCCTCGTGGTATTCGCACTAGTCCAGAACGCCGCTTAGTGCACAGTCTTTAACATCGGTAAATATCACAATCATACCAAACGATACCGATAAAGTACTTTATTTAAATAATCAAAGGGTTACTCGACCTTATGGCCAAGTTACAAATATATGCCTTGCAAGGCAGAACTTATTAAAAGAGAAATAATAGCAATGAAAATCAAATAAACTTCGTGGCGCCATCCAAGATACCACAGGCAACCGATCGCTCGCATCCCTAAGTAGACGGGTCTTCTTGGAAATCTTCCTCCGAAACTGGCGTAATCTCCTCTTCAACTGGTATTGTGTTGAGGCAAGGGTGAGTACTTGGTACTCAGCAAGTCATGCACAGAATGCAAGCTAATATACTATATGCATGGCTTGGTACAAAGGAATAGCTCAAGGTATATTTGCAGTAAACAGCTTTTGACAAGTAATAAAAGTAGATTCGAAAGCAGTAGAAATAAGTAAAGCATAAATAACTTTTCAAGAAATCAAACATTTTCCCCATCCTAAACCATATTTCCATCATCTTCTTTGTTAAACCAACCCAACCTTTCAAATCCAAGTTATTTTCAGAAAATCTAACCCTTGACTGTAATTCCCGAGCATTGTCCAGTACCGTGGACTCGGCTATTCAAATAGATTCTACACTCTGCAGAGGTTATGCACTTTACCCACAAGATACAGTCAAACACCACAAAGGCGAGTTCCCGTAACAAAGCCTTTCGGAAGCCTCAAACAACACAGGTGGTCCTCTCCGGTTCGTGCTCTACACCATCCCTTCCCTTAGCCAAGGCGAAGTATGGGACCAACACACCGTTAGATGGGTACCTGGCCACGCCCACGATACGCTCCCCGCACAATCACACAAACGGTGTTATCGACACCCGAGGCTCCACAAGTGAGTCCTTAGCGACTTAGTCAACTAGGGCCGTCCCATTCCAGCCATGTGGTTGCAAGTATGACCCAGTTCAAAGGCTTGCAAGGTTAAGTCCTTAGAGTGACCAGGGCAAGACTACCCGAAAAACCAAATCATCACTCCCAATGCCACAACTGGCCCACCATTACTCTTGCCACATGCCCCTGGCCGAAACTGTTTATCAAACCCCGCTTGATTACCATGCACCACGTGCTATCAAGATCACATGATACTTTTCCAAAACAGGTTCAATATATCATTAAGTCAATATTAACATTTGATTGTCCAAAATCATGTCATGAGCACGAAAGTGTGTCTAAGCAAAGATACTACAACGATCTAAACCCATGTTGGCAATTTAATAATGTCCAACTAGTAAACCACAACTAGGGTGAAAAAGGGTCATGGCACATACTTAAGTAATCAAGGTGTCATATAGCAAATTGGTATTTATCTAACCCCATGTTTAAACAAAGTATCTTTCTAATTGAACTAGCATGCAATAGTTTAAATCAAAATAGATTTTCAAATAGGATCAACATGGTCAAAGCACAACTTGCCTTCAAAAGTACTTGCTCTTGGTCTTGAGTTGGATCTGAGTCAACACTTCTCCTTCGAATCCTTCCCAGACTTCAACGTCTACTCGTAAAGCGTGCAAATAGCAAATACACAAATAAACACTAGGCAAAAACATCCCAAAACTCCAAATAAAATCCATAAACAGAGAGAACATAATTTTCTGGATTTTTAGAAACTGAATCACAAATTTGGAGTTAAAACGCAAAAGTTATGATTATTTAAAGTTTAAATAATCAATTAAATAATATTACAGAGAAAACTTTAGTCCAAAAATTAAATAAAATTCATATTTAGGTAGATCTCAATTTTATACAAATTTAGAAATTTGAATCGCTCAAATCGGAGTTGAAACGCATAAAGTTATAAGCGTTTGAAGTTTTGAAATTCAAATCAATTATTAAACCGATTTATTAAATCATTTTCTTTTTTCGGAAATTAATTATTGCGCCAAGAAGGACACGTGGCAGCCTTCGATTGGTTCTGGCGACGTACCGCCCATGGACTCGGTCCCACGCTCGGCTCGGGTCCACCGTGGACCTGGTCCACTGCTCAGTCATCGACATGTGGGTCTCGTGACGCCATCGGCCGACGTCTGGGGGCTCACCACGGCGGCCGGCTGTGGGGTCCATCAGGACGTCATTGCCGACGCGCCACCGGGACCAGCGACATGCGGGCCCGCCATGACGTCCATCGTGACGCCATGGTGCGCTTTGGCCGGGCCGACATGCGGGCCCGTGTCGAGACACGTTCTTCATGCGCTGGCGCCGACCGGCCGATCGCGCGGTTGGCCTTCGCCACGTGGCTAGATCTAGGCCGTTGATTTGAAAATCAACGGCCCGGATTGATCTCGTGTTACGCGTTTGGGGTGAACGCAGTTAATCCGACTGCTGGATTTAGATCCAATGGTTGAGATTGGATCTAGAGATCGTGAACGAAACCTCACCGTGTGATGACGTGGCAAGATCTCGATCGCGGCGATCTTGATCGGACGGCCGATAGCTCGAGCGACGCAATGGCGTCGCGGCGGCGCGCGGAGCGATGACGATGACACGCCCGACGGCCGGCAGGCTCTCCGGCGAAGTGGATGGTAGGCACGGTGCGCCTTTGACGCAAGGGTTCGGATCTGGGGTCAACGCCGGCGGAGGATGGCGACGGTGGCGAACGCGCGAAATCCGCGCGAGTGCTTTACCAACTCCGGCGAACAATAGCGGCGAGCGGTGGGGATCCTAGCGGCGTGAGCTAGGTTTCGGGACCGGCGTGGGATGGCGATCCTCGGTGCGATCCGGGCATTAAATAGCCCCGAGGCGTGCTCGGCGGAACCCTAGTCGGCCACGGCAAGGCTCACCGGCGGAGTCCGGCTCGGACTCGGCGGAGACGACGCAATCGCAGGCCGCCCACGTGGCGCGATTAACGGCCCCCGATCGACGGGCGCGATCGGATCCGGGCCGACACGGCTCGCCTGGTCGGCGGATCTCGTTGGATCTTGATCCAACGGCTGGGATTGATTAGGGTTAGGAGTGGTTCGGCCGAGTCACGTGGCTCGGTCGGACTCGAACACGAGTCCGACTCGGGCTGTCGGATGAACAAGATACTTGACCCGAGTTTGATTTTCCAGCGATTTAATATTTAAAATAATTCCCGAATTCATTTAATTCATTAAAAATAGCAAATGACTCAGAAAATTCGGAAAAATTCGAAAATACTTTGGATCATTTTGGACTCAAATAAAATATTTCCAACAAAAATTTATTTGCAAAATTAAATTCTTCAATTATTTCAAAATGGAATAAATTCAAATAAATTCCAAATAAATCCAAATAAATTCCAGAAAATTCCAAAAATTCACCAAAGTGCCAAATCACACATGAGTTTAGGAAGAGTAAAATTTTGGGGTGTTACAAACCTCCCCCCTTAATAGAATCTCGTCCCCGAGATTCAGGGCTTACTAAAGGAATAGGTTTGGAAACTCTTTCTTCAAATCCTCTTCGCGCTCCCAAGTCGCTTCGCTTTCTTCATGGTTGCTCCACTGAACACTAAAGCAGGTTGACTTGTTTCTAGTTTCTCGATCCATTGTGTCTAGAATCCTCAGTGGTGTTCCTTATAAGTTAAGTCCTCTTGCAACTCGATTGACTCTAGCGATGTCTCTGCTCAGAACTCGGAGACACTTCTTCAACTGGGACACATGGAATACGTCATGTACTCCTCGCTAACGATCGTGGCAACTCCGGTGATAAGCAACTTCGCCTCGCGGCTCAAAATCTTAAATGGTCCAACATAACGGGTGCAAGTTTCCCTTTGGCATGGAACCTCTTAACTCCCGAGAGGCGTAACTCGAGATATACCAAGTCTTACGGTTCAAAACTCAAATCTCGGCGACGATTGTCAAGATAACTCTTTGTCGAGATTGGGCTATCTTCAACCTTTCCCTAATCATGGCGATCTGTTCTTGACCTCTTGAAGAATATCAGGCCCAAAGACACGGTCACGGTCTCATTCCAATCCAATGGCGTCCGAAGGGTCGACCATCTGATGCCTCAAAAGGTGACATCTGTAAACTAGCCTCGATAACTATTGTTGTAACTAAACTCGGCATACGGCAAACTCTTATCCCAAGAGGTAGCATAAGCCAATGCACAAGCTCTCAACATATCCTCCAATCTGGTTGACTCTTTCGCCTGTCCATCCGTCTGCGTGGATGATAAGTCAGCATCTTGAAGTTCAAACGGGTTCCCATGGCTTCATGCAACTTATTCCGTAACCTTGAGGTAAATTGGGTACCTTTGTCCGATACAATCCTCTTTGGCACTGCAAACAAACAATCCCGATCATGTACAACTCGCTAATTTATCTCCGAGTAAGTGGTCTTCACGGGATAAAATGGGCTACTTTAGTCAAGCGATCCACTATAACCCATATGGAGTCACAACCTCCTTGAGTCTTCAAGAAACCGGTAATGAAATCCATTCGATTTCCTCCCACTTCCACTCGGTATCTTGGTGTAGCAATCTGCTGGTCTCGATGCATTGCCTTGACTCTCGGCATACGTCGCACAATGCAACATGCTCGGCAACTTCACGCTTCATACTCGCCACCGAATCTCTCCTTCAGATCCCGATACATCTTGGCGCTTCCAGATGAATCGAGTACTTGGAGTCATGGGCTTCTTCCAGAATCAGTTGCTTTAACTCCTTTTGTTAGGCACACAAATACGATCCTTCATCCACAACGTGCCTTGCTCATCCAACTTGAAGTCCTCCGCCTTGCCTTCCTCCTTTTTGGACTTAATCCTACGGATCCTGTCATCATCCTTCCGTCCTTCTCGGATCCGGTCCTCTAAAGTAGGCTTTACTTCCAATGCGGCCAAGAATCCGCTAGGTACTACCTCAATCTTCATTTAGAAAATCCTTACATAACTCATCCCGACTTGTGGCTAGCAACGCACTCACGGTATGGCTTTTCCGACTCAGAGCATCGGCTACTACGCTGGCCTTCAGGGATGGTAATGGATTCCAACATTATAGTCCTTGATCAACTCTAGCCATCTCCTTTGCCTCATATTCGAGATCCGACCGGGTGAATATGTACTTAAGGCTCTTATGATCCGTATATACTTCACATCTGCTTTCCAATCGGATAGTGACGCCATATCTTCAAAGCATGCACTACTAACTCTAGGTCATGTGTCGGATAATTTTCCTCATGCGGCCTCAATCGCCTTGATGCATAAGCGGCGACCTTTCCATTCTGCATCGACACACATCCAAGTCCTTGGCGCGATGCGTCACAATAAATATCGAAGCTTTGAGCAACATCCCAGGTAGAACTAACACCTGTCTTGATGTCAATTGCTTCTTCACTCAAATCCTTTCTCACATTGGCGTCCATGCAAACTTCTTTTCCTTCTTCAAAGAATTGCGTAAGAGGTTTCGCAATTGTCGAAGCCTTCAATGAAACGGCGGTAGTATCCTGCCATTCCAAGGAAACTCCGAACTGGGTCACGTCTTGTGGCTCCCAATGTAACAGCAACTTCTACTTTGCTTGGATCTACGGCGACTCCTCTGCAGTCATTACATGTCCAAGAAACTCCACTTTGTCCTTCCAAAAATCACACTTGCGAACTTGGCGAAAAGTTGCTTTGTTCCTCACTTTTCCAAAACTCGCCTTAAGTGTTCGGCATGTTCATCCTCCTGTCTTGGAGTAGATTAGGATATCGTCTTATGAACACGACGACAAACTTGTCTAAATATTCCATGAACACCTTATTCATCATATTCATGAAATAATGGCGCATTCGACCCAAAGGACATAATCAGTAAACTCGTAATGTCCATATCTTGACGAATGCGCTTCGGAATATCCTCGATCGGATCTTCAATCGATGGTATCCCGATCTCGAGATCAATCTTGAGAAAACTCGGCTCCTCTTAATCGATCAAACAAATCATCAATCCCGGTAGCGGATACTTATTCTTCACGGTGACTTCATTGAGTGCACGGTAGTCAATGCACATCCCGAAACTCCCGCCCTTCTTCTTGACAAACAAAGCGGTGCTCCCACGCGACTAACTTGGTCTCGATAAATCCTTTCTCCATTAACTCTTCCAAATTTGTTTCTTCATTTCTACCAACTCCTCGGTAGTCATCCGATAGGGTCTCTTTGCTATCGGTCTTTGTGCCGTACAAGCTCTATCACAAACTCTATGTCCTCGTCTGGCGGCATACTGTAGATCCTCTGAAAACGCTCGTGTACTCATTCACTACCGGACATCCTCTATGCCGATTGTCTTGGTCTGTTAACCATCAACTGTCCCATCTCTAAGCTGCAAAGGTGGCTTGAAATTCCACTTTCTTCCCACACGGGCTCTCAATCGAGATAGTCCTTCGCCCACAATCCGATCTGACCTTGTGCTTGGATAACCAATCCATTCCCAATATAACATCTAAGGTCCGGGTCTCCAAAATTATAAGGTTTGCTAGGAACTCTATTCCATCTATTAGTATTCTCACCGGAACATCCTACTTCGTTCGAGTTCTGGAACCAGGTTTTGAACTAAAAGCATGCACTTAAGTCTTGCAATTCTCAAGTCATTTCTAGTAGCAAAGCCTTGCGAAACAAACGAATGCGAAGCTCCAGAGTCAAACAAAATCAAGGTGTATCGAGTTAACAAGTAACTTACCCAAGACGACGTCCGTAGCATTCGCGGTGCATCTGCGGTGACATGGTTGACTCGGCCTCTCACCATGGTCCGGGGTGTGGCTCAGTGTGGCGTCCTAGCTGGGTGGTTCCTAGATTGAAGCGAATCAGGGTCGCTCGCTGTCTTCTTTGGACAATCTGTTGGCAAAGTGTCCTGGCTCGTTGCGATTGTAGCATTGCTCATTCCTCGCCGATTGCCTGGGTAGCGTTTCTAGCGGTGGGTCAGTAGTTACGATTGGCAGGTCTTGGTGCCGGGAGGGTGTCCTTGTTGCATTCTGTGGTTGGAATCAAGAATTGATTTGGT
Source organism: Rhipidocladum racemiflorum (assembly GCA_036346355.1). Lineage (NCBI taxonomy): Eukaryota > Viridiplantae > Streptophyta > Magnoliopsida > Poales > Poaceae > Rhipidocladum > Rhipidocladum racemiflorum. The sequence continues at coordinate 58,148,624 of CM070583.1, forward strand.
GCAACTCTCAAGCTATGTTCCCTAACGTGATCCTTTGTTGCATCCTGCGCTTCTGTTCTCATCCGGTTCCTTGCGCTTGTCCTCAAGAATAAGCGCCTTATTCACCAACTCTTGGAAATCGGAAAGGTGTGGGTGATCAACCCTACTTGCAATCTGAGTTAAGTCCCTTCATGAAACGAGACTGCCTGATTTATCTCGTCGCTACATCCTCGGTAGCGTGCTAGCTGTGTGAACTTGTTCAGGTAGTCGGCCACCGGCTGATTACCTTGCTTGATGCTCTGAACTCCTCCTTCTTAAGGTCCATGATTCCTTCAGTGCACGTGATACTTGTCGAATGTTGTGAACTCTTCCCAAGTGATTTCTTGAGGGTTCTCTGCGTGCGGCACGTAAGTTCTCCCACCATTCTGGTGTTTCCTTCCAACCGATGAGAAGCGTAAAGTACCTTCTCATTCCCTATGCATTGAGCTATGTGTAGCTTCCTCTCAATTGATCTTAACCAATCGTCGGCCTCCAATGGATTGGCATTCCCGAAAGTGGGTGGGTGAGTTCTCATGAACTCGACCTTTGTATTCTCAAGCGTGGCCCCGATTAACTTGATTAGCAAGTGGCCTGAGCGATGACGTGCTGCATTTGTTGCATCATAGCATGCATCAAGCCGAGGCAGCAAGAAAAGCTCCAAATTCTGCATATCGTGGCGGGGTGCTCCATCATTGGGGTTTTCTGCTGGGCGAGAACCGCTCCCATTGCTTCCAAAGTTTCCACGGGTGTTTACCATCTGTCGATTTGCTCTAGGTTTAGAGATGAGAGGGGAACAAGAATAGACAAGTAATATGGAACTTATGCGGGGCGAAAGGGTAACTTTAAGGTCCATCTTTATTATTAATAACTTGGTATGGCTGCTTACAATGCCTAAGGGCCTTGCAACACATACTGCACACTCAGCAACCAAAGCAAATCCAAATCGAACTAACTCTGGAGTCTAACGCCTAAAGGGTGACTCTTTATTCTATGACGCGACTACTAAGGAGTCTCACTATAGAACCTATGCTCACTCATCGAGAAAACCTCCACGGCCTGGTACGGGTCTTTGTGGCATAGGCGTAAACGATTGCCATGTCCAAAGAATCGTGGTCCTCTGTGGTAGTCGAAGAAGCGATGTCCTCATCGAGATCGACTCCTCCGGATCGGCTCGTGTAGCTCAGTAATCTTGGCTCGGGTCCGGTCCGCATACAAAGTCATCTCCAACTCGTCAATCCTTCGTAGAAGGTGTGCCACATACTCTTGAGCTTCCCGCCATCTGCTCTTCTTCTGCCGTGATCTCCTTGCGGGCCTTCGTAGCTCCTTGCCTGTATTATCTAGTACATCCTCCTGGCGACGACAAATCGTGCCAAGCTGTGTAACCGCGTGGCATCCTCATCCTCGAATCGCCGGGTCCAGAAGGTTATCGCTGCGGATGGTAACGGAACACCGTACTCTCAATTCTCTGGCGTAGATACGGGTAATGTGCCGCATTGCTCGTCGTGATACTTCTTGGATACCCATCTGCATCGTAGACCTCCTGGCAGTGCAGTGTATCGGGCGATTGCCTGGGCCCTTTTTCCTAGCAGGTACCTCAATCTTCACATCACAAGCTTTGATTAATCCTGCTTGTCTGATCACTTCCACTTGGTATTGGGGCTTCTCAAAATCTCCGAGAGTCTGAAGCATATGCCAAAGTTCCGCGGCGTGACCAACTCCCAGATCAACGTAGTTGAACTCTTCCTCCATCTGTCACAAGAGCGCTTTACATAAGAACCCGGAATTTTTAAATTGTGACAAGGTAAGGGAAAATTTCAGCAAGAGACAAGAAAAGAGAGAAGGGGATAAGTCGAGAGGTCATTTCTTATCTTGACAACTTTTTAGCTTTAGAAAATAGGTTTTATCCTCACTACGACCATTCTAGCTAGGGTTGAGCCTACAGTCAAGTATGGCTCTGATACCACCTCTGTCGGGACCCCGAATTTGCAAATCCGGACCCTCTGTGTATTCAGCACTAGTCCAGGAACGCGCTAGTGCACACAGTCTTTAACATCGGTAAATATCACAATCATACCAAACGATACCGATAAAGTACTTTATTTAAATAATCAAAGGGTTACTCGACCTTATGGCCAAGTTACAAATATATGCCTTGCAAGGCAGAACTTATTAAAAGAGAAATAATAGCAGCGGAAAATCAAATAAACTTGGGCGCCATCCAAGATACCACGTAAATCGACCGGCTCGCATCCCTAAGTAGACGGGTCTTCTTGGAAATCTTCCTCCAAAACTGGCGTAATCTCCTCTTCAACTGGTATTGTGTTGAGGCAAGGGTGAGTACTTGGTACTCAGCAAGTCATGCACAGAATGCAAGCTAATATACTATATGCATGGCTTGGTACAAAGGAATAGCTCAAGGTATATTTGCAAGAAATGACCTTTTGACAAGTAATAAAAGTAGATTCGAAAGCAGTAGAAATAAGTAAAGCATAAATAACTTTTCAAGAAATCAAACATTTTCCCCATCCTAAACCATATTTCCATCATCTTCTTTGTTAAACCAACCCAACCTTTCAAATCCAAGTTATTTTCGTAAAATCTAACCCTTGATTTGTAATTCCCGAGCATTGTCGATCGTGGACTCGGCTATTCAAATAGATTCTACACTCTGCAGAGGTTATGCACTTTACCCACAAGATACAGTCAAACACCACAAAGGCGAAGTTCTCAGAATAAAGCCTTTCTAAGCCTCAAACAACACAGGTGGTCCTCTCCGGTTCGTGCTCTACACCATCCCTTCCCTTAGCCAAGGCGAAGTATGGGACCAACACACCGTTAGATGGGTACTGGCCACAGCCACGATACGCCCCCCGTACAATCACACAAACGGTGTAACTGACACCCTGAGGCTCCACAAGTGAGTCCTTAGCGACTTAGTCAACTAGGGCCGTCCCATTCCAGCCATGTGGTTGCAAGTATGACCCAGTTCAAAGGCTTGCAAGGTTAAGTCCTTAGAGTGACCAGGGCAAGACTACCCGAAAAACCAAATCATCACTCCCAATGCCACAACTGGCCCACCTGATTACTCTTGCCACATGCCCCGGTCGAAAACTGTTTATCAAACCCCAGTTGATTACCATGCACCACGTGCTATCAGCATCACATGATACTTTTCCAAAACAGGTTCAATATATCATTAAGTCAATATTAACATTTGATTGTCCAAAATCATGTCATGAGCACGTAGCAGGTCTAAGCAGTATACTACAACGATCTAAACCCATGTTGGCAATTTAATAATGTCCAACTAGTAAACCACAACTAGGGTGAAAAAGGGTCATGGCACATACTTAAGTAATCAAGGTGTCATATAGCAAATTGGTATTTATCTAACCCCCATGTTTAAACAAAGTATCTTTCTAATTGAACTAGCATGCAATAGTTTAAATCAAAATAGATTTATAAATTGGATCATCTTGTTAAAAGCTCACCTTGCCTTCAAAAAGTACTTGCTCTTTGTCTTTAGTTGGATCCTGAGTCAACACTTCTCCTTGAATCCTTCCCAGGCACTTCAACGTCTACTCGTAAAGCGTGCAAATAGCAAATACACAAATAAACACTAGGCAAAAACATCCCAAAACTCCAAATAAAATCCATAAACAGAGAGAACATAATTTTCTGATTTTTAGAAACTGGAATCGTCAAATTTGGAGTTAAACGCAAAAAGTTATGATTATTTAAAGTTTAAATAATCAATTAAATAATATTACAGAGAAAAACTTTAGTCCAAAATTAAATAAAATTCATATTTAGGTAGATCTCAATTTTATACAAATTTAGAAATTTGAATCGCTCAAATCGGAGTTGAAACGCAAAAGTTATAAGCGTTTGAAGTTTTGAAATTCAAATCAATTATTAAACCGATTTATTAAATCATTTTCTTTTTTCGAAATTAATTATTGCGCCAAAGAAGGACACGTGGCAGCCTCGATTGGTCTGGCCGACGTCACCGCCCATGGACTCGGTCCACGCTCGGCTCGGGTCCACCGTGGACCTGGTCCACTGCTCAGTCATCGACATGTGGGTCCTCGGGTGACGCCATCGCCGACGTCGCGGGGCTCACCACGTGGCGCAGTGGGGTCCATCAGACGCCATTCTTGGCGTCGGCGCCAAGATACCGGGACAGCCAACGACATGCGGGTTCGCCATGACGTCATCGCGGACGTCCATGGTGCGCTTTGGTCGGGCGTGACATGCGGGCCCAGCGTCGAGACACGCGTTCTCATGCGCGGCGCCGACCGCCGATGGCGGTTGGCCTTACGCCACGTGGCTAGATCTAGGCCGCGTTGATTTGAAAATCAACGGCATTGATCCGTGTTACGCGTTTGGGGTGAACGCTTAACCGACCGTTGGATTTAGATCCAATGGTTGAGATTGGATCTAGAGATAACGAAACCTCACCGTGCGATGACGCGTGGCAAGATTCGGATCGTGCGATCTTGATCGGACTACCGATAGCTTCGAGCGACGGCAATGGCGCGGCGGCTTCGGCGGCCGAGCCGATGATTTATGACACGCCCGACGGCGCCGGCAGGTTCTCCGGCGAAGTGGATGGTAGGGCACGGTGCGCCTTTGACGCAAGGGTTCTCGATCTCGGGGTCAACGTCGGCGGAGGATGGCGACGGTGGCGAACGCGCGAAACCGCGGCGGAGTGCTTTACCAACTCCGGCGAACAATAGCGGCGAGACGGTGGGGATCCTAGCGGCGTGAGCTAGGGTTTCGGGACCGGCGTGGGATGGCGATCTCGGTGCGATCCGGGCATTAAATAGCCCCGGAGGCGTGCTCGGCGGAACCCTAGTCGGCCACGGCGGCACTCTCACCGTGAGTCCGGCTCGGACTCGGCGGAGACGACGCAATCGCAGCCGCCCACGTGGCGCGATCAACGCCCCCGATCGCGACGGCGCGATCGGATCCGGCCGGACACGGCTGCCTGGTCGGATCTCGTAGTTGGATCTTGATCCAACTGGGGATTGATTAGGGTTAGGATGCGGTCTTGGCCGAGTCACGTGGTTTCGGCCTGACTCGAACACGAAGTCGACTCGGGCTCGGTCGGATGAACAAGATTTCTGACCCGAGTTTGATTTTCCAAATGATTTAATATTTAAAATAATTCCCAGTAATTCATTTAATTCATTAAAAATAGCAAATGACTCAGAAAAATTCCAGAAAAATTCTGGAAAATACTTTGGATCATTTTGGACTCAAATAAAATATTTCCAACAAAAATTTATTTGCAAAATTAAATTCTTCAATTATTTCAAAATGGAATAAATTCAAATAAATTCCAAATAAATCCAAATAAATTCCAGAAAATTCCAAAAATTCACCAAAGTGCCAAATCACACATGAGTTTAGGAAGAGTAAAATTTTGGGGTGTTACAGTGGCATAAACAAGTAGGTTGATTATCTTATCCCAATTTAATTGAAATCCGTTTAACTTAAACTAGCATGCAATAATTTGATACAACAAAATTTTGAAACATGGGATCAATATAGTCAATGCACAACTTGCCTGGCCCTTGCGATTTTTACTATTCTTTACTCTTTATGTTTGATTCTTGATCATCGATCTTCAATCGTCACTTCCTTGATCTTTAGGTCCTTAGAACGACTTCCAAATGACGCATCTAATGATTAAAGAAAAAGCAATTACCAACCAACTCAAAAGATGAATCGAATAAACTCCAAATTAAGAACGAATAGTATTGGGTCACTAGAATATTTCTTCTGAAGTTATTATCTTGATTGGATAGATAATGATATATGGGCTCTCAATCTATAGACCGAGTCTATAAAGATATTTTACTTCATAATGAACTAAGCTGATGCTTGATGTTGACTTTTGTTGACCGAATAGATACACAGTCAATCAAAAGAAAGATAGACTGATGAATTAGATATGGGCACAAAGGTTTGACATATGGCCAATGGTCTATCGACCAAGTCCACGAATGAATTTCTAACCAAAGACAGATTGTATTTTTAGGGATAAGACATGGACGAATGGGATCGACATCCACTATGGTTTGATTTGGAATCCAGTCATACATCGAAGAAGAGACTTGATGATGACAAAGCGGCCATGATATGGTTACCAGGTAGCGATGACGATATGGAATAAGACAAATCACAAATGTTTTACTACGATTGACACAACAAGGGAAATAGCAATACCGGCAACACGGCTCACGATGAACTCAGTCCATCGAACCGGTCTTAAGTTAGGTTTTGGTTTAGCTTTGTAGACAATATGAAGACGAGACTAAACTCACATGTGATGGGGTTAGATCGCATCACAATGAGAGAAAAGATGATGACATCGCACTAGGGCTTTTACTTGTATGCACGCATACGATGATAGCGAAGCGATGAGAGTAAAGCGTTAACGGGGGAATGTTAACGACAGAACATTAACGGTGAAGGTGAAGCGTTAATAGGACACTCATGAAATAACAAGGTGGCGACCGTCGGTACAATGATATGGCAGTGAGGTTATGATATGGCTCAAGTTTGATCCGTGAGCTGCGGGGTTCACATGTCATGATGCAACATCGATGACAAATTGGTCCAAGGGTTAGGTTAGTGTTTGAGTGAAACGACTCACGGATGGATCCACTTGGCATAGGGATAGGATGGGTAGGGTTGGCTCCATGACATATGATTATAAAGGATGGCTAGCCGAAACAGGATCCGATACAGAAAGGACCAGATTGAAACACGACGGTTATAGACCGGAACAAGGTTTTGACGGCAAGCGGGAACCAATTGAACTCCAAAGATTGGTGAAACAGAGGAATATGAACCTACTGGACAAGACGACACGGCCACGGGGGGCTAGGATGGTTGGCGGCAAAAGACGGCGCGCGGCGGCGACAAAAGACGTCGGCTAACGAATATTAAAAATTTCAATAGATGCAACAGCAAAGGGAAAGTGAGCACTGCGTAGAATGCAATGAGATGAACTCAACGGTATAGGCAGATTTGGCGGCGACCCACCGGATTGATCACAAACTACCGATGAATGGCTTCGAAAGCTAATAGATCAAACTGTCATAACTATTAAAATAATGCATGAAACCTAACCAAATTATACAGAGAGCTATTTGGGAACCTAAGGCACAATGTAACACAAACGGATCTGAGTTTTACCTTTTGGATCGATGGGGAATGCGCGAGGAAGTTTTCAGCTGTTTGCAATGCAATCTGATCGTGGAAGAATAATTTTTTGTGCAAATCCGGTGGACAAAACCTTGGGTTAGGGTGACCACAGTGTAGAAGACATCAGGATGAGTCTATAGTATAAATTTCATGGTCAAATTCGCAAAAACGAAGGAGAACAGGCGATGGCAAGATTTGAGATTGAAACAGCCATAACTTTTGATTCCTTGGACGAAATTGCACCAACTTTGGAGGAGAGTTAGATGGTGCCATGAGGCACAAGATGACATGGTTGGATTTTAGAAAAACTTACTGAGGCGGCGAGGAACGTGATGCCAAAATCGGTCAATGAGAGGCGGCGCTTTGGAGAGGTGCAGCGCGCTTCTAGGGTTTTGGAGGGGTGCTCTAGACTTAAGGCTCTCTCCAAGGATGGCCTGGAAAACGGCCTATTTGGATATTTAGAGGCCTATTGTGGGGGCTCCCGTCCTGGTACAGTGATACTCCATTACTGTTGCGTGGGCCTGGTTAATCACGCAACCCGTAACGTAACGATCACGGCATCACGACAGACTCAGATTGAAATCACTTGGCTTGCACGATACTCGAATGAGGTCACATGCTACCCAATTGGTTCCAATTTGAGCTTCCCGCAACCATGTGATAACCACTAGTCCCTGGATCAGTAGGCTAGCGTCACATGTTGAGAAGGGAGAGTCTCATCCAAACGAACGCAGTACAAGGGCAGAGGTAATATATTACAACGGTAGATAATAATATTACAACTTGTTCCTGTTTACAAAATGCCGATTGGCTTAAAGTAAATCGAAGAGAAAAACATCGAGAGAAACAAAAGTAAAGCGCCGCGGTGTGCCTCCATTCCCTCAGGCAACCGGGCGAGCAACTAGCTCCGCTTAGCCGTCAAACGCACCACCCACGCTGGGTCATCGAACTCCTGGTCACCTTCTTCCTCACCGCATCTTCCGATCCTCATGCAAATTTTCAGAGCAAACGGTGAGTACACGATGTACTCGCAAGACTTTATTGTTTGCAAGTATAATAATAATGCAGTTAAACAATGAAGATGGTTGCTACTCTAGTTCAGTTTGCATGAAGTTGAAGTTATTTGCAATAGACTAATAGATTGGAATCTTGCCTTTGTTTATAAAACATTTAGTAAATGAGAGTACAACAAATACATAATGTAATTGTACATTTCATTCAACATCCAAATTCCTCCAACATATCCAACACCACCATCACATGGCAACAGGAATCATTTCCTTCAACATAACCAACACCATCATCACATGGCATCAAGAATCACCACCAGCTTGATCAAATCACCAAACCAACCGATCTTTGAGTTCAGCGACTCAACATTTGCATGAAACAGCCCAACGTTTAAAAGATCTACCGATTTCAAATCCTTTCGTAAACCAAAACCAAAATACTATACTTGACAAAGAAATACCCAAGATGCTCGTGACCGTGAGCACGGCTAATCGATTAGTTTGATTAATCTCTGCAAAGAATGCACACTTTACCCACACGACACATTCTAGCAATCATGTCAACCATGCCACGCGATACATACCATATCCGTTTTGCTAGATTGTGACGAAACTCTTCCAATTGTCAGCATCTAGTCTTGCGTTAGCCCCGGCGATGTGCGCTCTTTGCTTTGGGTGGGGGCTCCACACACCCACACAGAGTACCCCCGGGCCAGGCGAGAGTACCCCCCCATTTAAGGTGTTTGGGTACCTTAAACTCCAAACCTGATTCACCCACACGGATCCAACGATGGCTAACAGCCCATCGTGCCTTTTACCCTCAGCAAAGCATCCACCGTTGTTTCACGAAAGTCTCCAACACCTGCGCGTGGTGAGGGAGTATTCTAAGCAACACCAGCACGTTGGTATTGCCCAACTACTTCGACCTACCACGGCGCAAGATCAAATTCCAACTCCTGTACTGGGTTTAGGCTATCCCATACTAGCACATGTGGTTGTACGCAAGGACTTGGTTAAAAACGTCAAGTTCAGTCCTTAGGATTGCACAGACGAGACCTCCCATCATCCGTCCGGCATAAATCACCATACACCTTTTCCTTTTTCATCTTTTACCAACATAGCCTTTGTTTTTCCGAAACCACCATTTCTGAAATCCTAATAACGTATCGAAAAATCTTTGATTGACTGAGTCCACCGATCATTATTCAATCAGTCTAAAGCTGGGCTAAGCGTATGCAACTATTAGACTTATAACCCCTGACGATACTTATTATAGCATCTAACCTTAAACTAGGGTTACTCAAGGATTTTAGGGTAGCAACAAGATTAAGATAAGCCATCCAACCATTAGGGTATCTATCTATTCCCACCATTTAAATACTTGTAATAATCATATGCATGCGTAATCATTTTGCAAAACATCAAATACTTTTGCAATTATGGGAGCAATATGTTCAAAGGGTGCTTGCCTCGCTTGCTCGGGTTTTGCGTGTCCTCCGGGTCAAAGTCGGATCCTCGCCATCGCTTCCCGAGGCGTCGACGTCTAAACGAAAGCGCGACAAAAGAAAAACGAGGAAACGATTAAGATCCAACGAGAACAAAGTAAAAAGCTCAAAGAAGCGGACAACAACCAACAAGCGAAAACGAGGGAAAGAAACTTAAACGAAAACCGAATTTTGAACTAGAGACCGACAGTACCGGTGTACAAAACCCGGTAGTGCCGCTCTACAGTCGGCAGTACCGGCCTTGAGGGTCGGTAGTACCGGCGGCTACGAAACCTAAACTGGGACCTCTCTGGAAAATAACTACCGGCGTTGCGGGAGCGGTAGTGCTGGCCTAAGCCCGGCAGTACCGGCCACAAGGGTCGGTAGTGCCGGCAATGGCGATCGGACTTAACACGTCGGTAGTGCCGCCACAGTCGATCGAATTTTTCGTAAAAGGATTTTCGCACAAACGACTTCGAATTTCGCATGATCGCATGGATGGGTTCTCGGAAATAACAAGGACCCATTTATGCAAACCACACGTGGTTCCGACCTCATTTGGCCTAATTCCTAATCCGAGAAACTCTAAAGTCCTAATCCATGCTAAATCCCGACTTTCTCCCCGAATCGAATTCTAACTCGATTCTTTTTGCGAAACTCGGATTTTAACAAAGTCGAATACATTCTAGTGTCCTTTTCCTAGCTTTTGGAACCAGGATTCCAAGGTTTAATTCCAAAAGCTACGAAAACGACATTTAACCAAATATATCCGATAAAAAATGTACTTAGGGTTTCTGATCTCAGTTTTCGCGCTAACAAGAACTCTTGCACCTAACCTAGGTTTAGAAACTCAGCTAATTAAAAGTTGAGCACTACAACTTGGTTTTCTAGGGTTTTAGCTAAAAGAAAAGTTGATAGAAATGGAGAAAAATACAAGATCAAGCTCAAGTCATCACAGATCTGACTGAAACTTGCTCCACTCACCACAGTGCTCGTCTAGGGTTTTGGAAAGTGACGATCTCCTCCGTGGCTTGCTTCACCTCGAGCTCAAGAACACCGGAGGAAGAGGTTTAGCTGGAGGGAAAACTCGAGAGGGAGGGAGAGAGCTCCATGGGAGAGAGAGCTACGGGAGAGAGAGCTAGAGGGTGAGGGTGAGAGTGAGAGGGAGTGAGGGAGAGTGAGCTGGGGGAGGGAGAGAGTGAGGAGAACCCTCTAGAGAAAAAGGAGGTGGCCAGGGCAACGGTCAGCTCGGGCGCCCGCCTCGCTCGCACCCTCGGCGGCAAGACGGGCCAGGGCCGGCAGATCGCCGCCCAGCAGAAAAACCCCAAACCCCCCCCCAAAAACTCCGAAACTCACGAATCCTTCCCGGAAACTTTTAAGATAGACTCTAGGGTAGCTAAAGAAGGTTTGGAAACTACGGTTGCTCAAAAATTCTAATCGCAACACGAAACGAGATTATAGAGCAAAAACTAAAACGAAACAGATAGAGCGAACAATTCCAAAAACAATTAACTCCAAATTGAAGTCCAAACAACTCCCAAAGGATAATTAACATTAAAAAGGCAAGTTCAAACTCAGGATGTTACAGCTATTCAGGCCTGTAGCCATCCCAAGGGGGTGTTCTATGTGCGCCTCTATCAAAGAGGCCGGAGGGGTTCATCCCTATATGTAGAGGCAGTTCTCGCGTGTGCTATGTGCGCAGAAGAGTTCAGGCCTTGGTTGGGAATCGATCCAATATAAAGGCCCAAATCGAATGCAGGCTGCACTGTTCAGGGCTCGTAGAGGCCTGATTTTCTAGGCCATCCTTGGGTTCAGCGTAAGGGGGCATGGGAGGGATCATGGCATGCATAAATGGCCTTAGGAAGTCGGGCCAAGCAAGGAGACATGAAGAAAACCGAAATCAGATAAAAAACAGCCTAGATCAAATAGTTGGCGTGCGTGCTACAGTGCTGGGCCAGCTTGAACAGTGCTCGGCTCGACCCACTACTGTTCACAGCCTTTTTCCACCGATTTTCCTATAAAAATAATTCTGGTAATTCAATTAATTCATTTGAGGCAATAAAAATATTAGAAAGATTCTAGGAAGAATCTAGAAAATATTATGATATATTTTGAACTCAAATAAAATATTTCCAACAAAAATGTATTTAAAATTTTCTAATATTTAGTTAATTTAAAGAAGAGGCTTAATTCCAAATAAATTCGAGTAAATTTTAGAAAATTCCAAAAATTACAAATACACATTAAATGCAAGAAAAGCAAAATTTGGGATGTCACAAACCTCCCCTCGTAACGGAATCTCGACCCCAAGATTCAAGGCTAACTAAGGAATAGGTTAGGAAACTCTTTCCTCATGTCCTCTCCACGCTCCTGGGTTGCTTCCTTTTCTGGGTGATTACTCTATTGAATTCTACAAAAGCGAACTGACTTATTCCTTGTCTGTTGATCCATTATATCCAAAATATTTAGTGGGTACTTTTTATAAGTCAAATCTTCTGTAGCTCGATTGACTCCAAAGACGGTTGCTCATCTAGCACTTGGAGGCACTTCTTATTTGGTACATAGATATGACCTTTAATCCATAATGTACCTTGTTCATCCAGATTGAAATCCTTAGCTTTTCCTTCGTCCATCTTGGACTTGATCTTCTTGATCTTGTTGTCATCCTACTGACCTTCTCTGATATGCTTTTCTAGGGTAGGCTCCACTTCTAAGGTGGCTAGAATCCTTCTAGTACCACTTCCAGCTTCAGCTTCTGAAAATCCTCACACCACTCAACCTGAATCCCTTCCATTGGCATACTCACATTATGACTCTTCCGACTCAGGGCATCATCTACCACATTGGCTTTGCCTAGATTATAATCCTTGATTAGTTCCAACCATCTCCTCTGTCTCATGTTATGGTCCCACTGAATGGGGATATACTTTAGACTCTTTTGGTCGGTATATACTTCACATCTGTTTCCAATGAGTTAATGACACCATATCCTCAAAGCATGCACTACGCTGCTAATTCCAGGTCATGCGTCGGATAATTCTCTTCATGCGGCCTTAACTTCCTTGATACATTTGCAACTACCTTTCTATTTTGCATCACACGCATCCAAGTCCTTGACGCGATGTATCACAACAAATGTCAAAGCTATGGTGAACATCGGGTAAGACTAACACTGGTGCTGATGTCGACCGCTTCTTCAACTCTTGAAAACTCTTCTCGCACTCGGGTGTCCATGCAACTTCATTTCTTTCTTCAACAATTGCGTAAGGGGTTTAGCAATTGTTGAGAATCTTGCAATGAATCGACGGTAATATCCCACCATTCCAAGAAAGCTACGGATCTGAGTAACTGTCTTCGGTTGCTCCCAATGCAATACTACTTCCACTTTGCTCGGATCAAGTACAATTCCCTCTACAATCATTATATGTCCCAGAAATTTCACTTTATCCTTCCAAAAATCACAATTGCTAAACTTAGCAAATGGTTGCTTTTCTCGTAACTTCTCCAGAACTAATCTCAGGTCCTCTGCATGTTCTTTCCTCATCTTGGAGTAGACAAGTATGTCATCTATGAACACGACGACAAACTTATCCAGATACTCCATGAAAACGATGATTAAGGTTTTCATGATGCACAATGCTAACAATGAACTCACAATGTCCACATCTTGTTGGGAACGCAGTCTTCCGCACATCCTCTATGCGAATATTCAACTGATGGTTTCCTGATCAAAATTCTATCATAGGGAAGACTCCAACTCCTATTATCAGATCAGACATTTCATCGATCCTGGATAGCGGACACTTGTTCTTTATCGTCACTCCACTGAGCGCACGATGATCCATACACATCCATAAGCTACCAATATGCTTCTTGATGAACAACAGGCGCTCCCCATGGTGATGAACTTGGTCTCACAAAACCCTTTCCTAGCAGCCCCTCAATTCGCTTCTTCGTCTCTACTAATTCATCGGTAGTCATTCGATAGGCCCTCTTAGCTACTGGATTGTATCGGGCACCCATTCAATCACAAACTCATTATCTCGATCTGGTGACATACCAGGTAACCCTCTGGAAACACCTTCGGATACTCACTAACCATTGTTACTTCACCTAAACGGATAGCCTTTACATTGTTGACCATTAACTGACCATGGCAAAATGCGGTTGCTCGAAATCCCACTCTTTCGCCTTCCACACTCTCAATTGACACACTTCTTTGATCACAACCAAAACTGCCTTATGCTTTGGTAAATAAACCACTTCAAGAATAACGTCTAAGGTCTAGGCTTTCAATACAAGGATTAACCAAACATCTCAACTAGTACATGCTCTGTGAGCTGTCTCCACTGACGTTGGCATATTTCCATGCACTGAAGATGTATCCCAAATCTACAACCTTCAAGCTCACTTTCATATTACTACTTTTTTTCTATGACCAATTGGCGGTTCATTCCATGGCATCACACTACGCTCACATCTCCAAATTATTGCTCTATGGCCATCATCCCGCACAATCATTATCGGCTAAATTATGGAAATATCTAATCGTCATTAATACTCTTATTACAAACTTTGCATACCAGTATGTGAACCATCTTTATTTCCTTTCCTTAACTAGAGAATTCTTACAAAGGTTCCTCAACTAGTCACGATCTTTTATGAATGGAACATTACATTGCCTAGGGAAAATCATGTCCTAGACTTCCTTAGTAGAGTCTTTGTCCAAACGCCTCTTCTTCATCTGATTCCTTGGATGAGTTGCTCTTGTAGCCTTACCACTCACTCTTGGCGTGATGATCATCACTAAGGTGACTTCTGGAATAGCTACGGTTGCAGGAATTGCTTGATTTCTCTGTGGGCATTGCTTGATGAAATGGCCTGACTCACGACGGTGTAGCACAAACGTATCTTGCACGATCTGTCCATAAGTGCAATGTTGTCCTTCCTGGGAGTCATACTTGCTGCTTCACAGGGCATCTTCTGGCATAATGACCTTGCTCAGCACAGAAGAAACAAGTTGATAGTGAACTCATAGCACTGTTCTCCTGAGGTGGACATAGGGTTGGAATGTTCCTTCTTCAAGTATTCAAGTGATCTAGCAGGTGCAGATGGTAATCCTCCTCCTTTCGCCAACCCTTGAGCAATGGCGGCTCGCAGATCCTCTCGCTGATGATAAGTCACAGCGGTTACTAATGGATCCAAAGGACATTGAGATTGGCAATGATCACGGCCTTCGCAAAGATAGCTAGTGATATTGCGCATAGGGCATTCTCTAAGTGGATGGCTTCCTTAGCAACTGGAGCAATTGATTGCATGCTCATCAGTAGTGTGTCCTATCTCTCCACATCGAATGCATGCACGATCTTTTGACTTCTTTAGATGACAACACTTCAAAGAACATCATCTCGGTATGGTATTGGGTGTAGGGGTTGTACACTTCTCTGAGCTTGCGGTAGTCACACTATCATCTGATGACGAAACAAACTGACGAAGGGCTGTAACACCCCAAAATTTTGCTTTTCTTAACTTCATGTGTGTTTTGGCACTTTAGTGAATTTTTGGAATTTTCTGGAATTTATTTTGAATTTATTTGAATTTATTCCATTTTGAAATAATTAAAGAATTTGACTTTGCAAATAAAAATTTGTTGGAAATATTTTATCTGAGTCCAAAATGTTCCAAAATATTTTCTAGAATTTTTCTGGAATTTTTCTGAGTATTTTGCTATTTTTCTTGAATTAAATGAATTTCTGGAAATTATTTTGAATATTTAATCGCTGGAATTTTGAACCGGGTCGGTTACTGTTCATCCGACCGAGCCCGAGTCAGACTCGAGTTCGAGTCCGACCCGAACCAGCCGACTCGGTCGAACCGCGTCCCAACCCTAATCCCCGTGGACCGTTGGATACGGATCCAACGATCAGGATCCGCGCCGCTCCGTCCGATCGGACCCGATCTGGATCCGTGCGCGCCGGGCCATCGTGTCCGTGGATCGCGCCACATGGACGGTGGAGGCGTCGTCTTCCCCGGCCGAATCCGGCTCGGATTGCTCCGCCGTGTGGGCCTAGGGCTCCGCCCCACACGCGCATGCCGAGGGCATTTAAAGCCCCGCGCAGCCTCCGAGAACCCCCTCCTCCGTGCGCCCCCTTCGCCCAAGCTCTCCTAGCCCAAGCCGCCGCCGTTCGTGCCCGATTGCTCGCCGGAGTTGGTCGGGTCTCCACGGTGGTTTCTACCGTCTCCCGCCGTATCCAGAGCCGCTCCGTCGACATCGAGCCCGGATCCAAAACCCCCTCGCCGAGACGCGCCCGAGCCGTGAACCCATCTCGCCGGAGGAGCACCGCAACGCTGCTTCAAAGGTCGCCTTCCCCAGCTCCGTTCGTCCCCGACCACCGCACCGCCATCAGCCCTCGCGAGCTCTGCGCGCCGTCCGATCTTGATTGTGCGATCGAGGTGAGATCACGTGTTTTCCGAACCCGTAGAACCTAGATTGGATCTGGATCGTTGGATCTAGATCCAACGGACCAGATCAACCGTCCAATTTTAAACGTGTAAACCGTAGATCTAATCGCGGCCGTTGAATTTCAAATCAACGGACACGATCGTGCCACGCGTACCCTAGGCGCGTCCGCGCGTATGCGTGTGGGAAGCGAGTCTCTGACACGCGGGGCCCGCGTGTCAGAGGGCCCACGTGTCAGGCATGGCCACGCGAGCGTGAGCCCAAGCCTCTGACAGGCGGGCCCGCCTGTCAGTGGCACGGTACCGGCGGACCACGCCCGCATGGACTGAGTCCATGCGCCGGCACCGACGTGGCCGCTCCAGAGAGCGCCACGTGGCATGATGACGTCATGCTGACATCATCATGGGGTTCTTTGGTCGGCGTCGGCCAGGTTGACGTGGACCAATCAGAGGCTGCCACGTGTCACGCTGACGTAATAAAAGAATTTCTGAAAAAGAAAATGATTTATTAATTTGAATAATTGAATTCAAATTCGATTGAAACTTCAAACGCTTATAACTTTTGCGTTTCAACTCCGATTCGAGTGTTTCAAATTTCTAAATTTGTATAAAATTGAGATCTACCTAATGGTCAATTTTATTTAATTTTTGGACTAAAGTTTTTCTCTGTAATATTATTTAATTGATTATTTAAACTTTGGATGCTTATAACTTTTGCGTTTCAACTCCGAATTTAACGATTCCAGTTTCTAAAAATTCATAAAATTATGTTCTCTCTATTTATGAACTTTATTTGGATGTTTGGACACTTTTTGTCTACTGTTTTATTCATTTGTTGCTATTTGCACGCGTTACGAGTAGACGTTGAATTGCCGGAAGGATTCGAAGGAGAAGTATTGACCCAGGAGCCAGCTCAGGACCAAGAGCAAGTACTTTTTGAAGGCAAGTTATGCTTTGACCATATTGATCCTATTTTGAAACCTATTTTGGTTTAATTTATTGCATGCTAGTTCAATTAGAAAATACTTTATTTAAATATGGGAAATTAGATAAATGCCAATTTGATGTATGACACCTTGATTACTTAAATATGTGCCATGACCCCTTGATTACTTAAATATGTGCCATGACCCCTTGTCACCCTAGTTGTGGATTATTAGTTGGACATTATTAAATTGCCAACATGGGATTTTAGACCGTTGTAGCATATTTCTTAGACCTGCTACGTGCTCATGATATGATTTTGGACAATCAAATGTTAATATTAACTTAATGATATATTGAACCTGTTTTGGGAAGGTATCATGTGATGTTGATGGCACGTGGTGCATGGTAATCAACTGGGGTTTGATAAATAGTTTTCGACCGGGGCATGTGGCAAGAATGATCGGGTGGGCCAGTTGTGGCACCGGGAACGTTGTGTTGGTTCTTCGGGTAGTCTTGCCCTGGTCACCCTAAGGACTTAACCTTGCAAGCCTTTGAACTGGGTCAAACGTGCAACCACATGTCTGTAATGGGACGGACCTAGTTGATTAAGTTGCTAACAACGTTCCTGTGGGACCTCAGGATGTCAACTATACCTTTTGTGTAGTTGTACGGGGGAGCGTACCGGGGCTGCGGCCAGGTACCCATCTAACGGTTGATTGGCCTAAACTTCGCCTTCGCTAAGGGAAGGGTTAGTGTGCAATAACCGGGGAGGCTCACTTGTGCAGTTAGAAGTTTCCGAAAGACTTTGTTATGGACTCTCGCCTTTGTGGTGTTTGGCTGTATCTTGTGGGTAAAGTGCATAACCTCTGCAGAGTGTAAAATCTATTCGAATAGCCGTGTCCACGGTATTGGACATCGCTCGGGAATTACAGTCAAGGGTTAGACTTTCTTGAAAATAACTTGGACTTGAAAGGTGGGGTTTGGTTAAATAATGATGTTGATGGAAATGTAGATTAGGAATGGGAAAGATGTTTTTTTAACTCCTGGAAAAGTTGTTAATGATATACTTGTTTCTTCTGCTTTCGAATCTACTTATATTATTTGTTAAATGCTGTTTACTGCAAATATACCTTGAGCTATTCCTTTGTATCAAGCCATGCATATAGTATATTAGCTTGCATTCTGTGCATGACTTGCTGAGTACCAAGTACTCACCCTTGCCGCAATACAACACCAGTTGAAGAGGAAACTACACCAGCTTTGGAGGAGGAGCTCCAAGAGGAACCGTCTACTTAGGGAGCGAGCCCGATCTGCCTGTGGTATCTTGGATAGCGCCACGGTTATCTTATTTTCATTGCTATTATTTCTCTCTTAATAAGTTTCGCCCTGCGTGGCGTATATTTGTAACTTGACCATAAGGTCGAGCAACCAGTTTGACTATTTAATTAAAGTACTTTATTAGTATCGAGTGGTATGATTGTGATATTTACCGATGTTAAGACTGTGTGCACTAGCGCGTTCCTGGACTAGTGCTGAATACATAGAGGGTCCGGATTTGCAAATTCGGGTCCCGACAAGGGCGATGGCAAACTCCAACCAAGTGATATCTTGTGGCGTCTTGTGGGCATGTAACATCCCAATTTTTGAGATTTTGCAAAGTTTCAAAGTCAAAAAGAACCATTTGGATTTTTCCCGAATTAATTCCAGCTTAATTTGAATTTTCTAAACACCAAAATATTTTATTTAATTGTTCTATGCATCAAATCAAGGATTTTCAGGTTATGTTGGGTTCCTTGTGCTTCATGGAATTTTTCTGTATTTTTTTGGGATTTTTCTGAATTTACTTGTTATTTATTTGAATTTATTTGCTTTTATTTGAATTTATGGAATTTTCTTTATTTAGAAAATGATTTTAAAACCCTAAATCACCTTGTGGGCCGAATCGAGCCGGCCCGGCCCACCTGCTTGCCACGCATCGCCGCATCGGCCACTCCCGCAGCTCGCCCGGCCCACGCCGGGCCTAGCCCTCGCCGCATAGAAACCTAACCCTAGTCGCTGCCGCATTCCGTGTTGCCCTCGGCGTTCGTGCCCGCACGCCTCCCCAGGCCTTTAAAAGCCACCACCGACTCCAGAATCCGGTTCCCCACCTCGCGCCACCTCCAACGCCCCACTTCACGGCCGCCGAGACGCATCGGAGCGCCGACGATTGCTCGTCGTAGCAGCGCCGCCGCCGAGCCTCTTCCTCCGCGCTGTTCGGCCACTGTGCTGCGTCTTCGCCGCAGCCGTGTGTACCACCGAGTGCATTGAGTCGTCCTCTTCTAGATCCACCAAGTCCCGCAGTCGATCCGGTAGGGAATCGCCGAGCCCGGGGTCTTCTTCTTCGCGTCCGGTGAGACCTCGCCGCTGTGTCCTTCGCCGGAAGCCTAACTCGAGCCGATCCGACGTGGCCTCCACGTGCACGCCACATCTGTAGGATCGAAGTATACGAATATAGCAATCAGAGGGGGGGTGAATGATTGTGCGGAAGCTAAAACCAAATTCTTGACCTATTAAAAGTTCACCCCAAAACAGAACCAAATAATTGCCTCGTTTTCGACAAAAACAGAATGACAGAGGTTTGGTAAAACGAGAATTCCTGGAGATCCAACCGTCGAAACGATCTGAAATTTGGACACAAGAAACTAGATTCCAATACGAATCGAACTCAAAAAGAATCAGCTCGATCGGACTTACGGATCAAAAGTTATGAGCTTCGCAAGCTTGCTGATCCAGAACTTGACGAGAATCAATCTAGTCAAAACTTCAAGATTAAACAAGAATGACAAAAGATTGATCAACTAGACTTTGAGAAACACTAGATCAATACCCTAGAGAGGTTTTTGATGGATCAAATCAAGATAAAACTTGAAGAACAAAAACCAATCTAGAACTAGAACAAGCATGCAAACAAGAACCAAAACAGAAAATCTGAGCTGACGTGGTTATTCTTGTAGCACGCAAAATCTTGGAAGAATTGATCTTTATTTCTTGTCTAAAATACTCTCATCAAAAAGAGTACAAACCCTAAAACCAAGCTCAAAGCTTGATGCGCTCAGCTCTACTTGGTGCCTTTCAACAGAGAGACCCCACCTATTTAAAGCACCAACCCACAAGGAGTTACGAATACGATTCCTATTCCCTAGAAGGAACTGTGATCCAACTCAACTCTACTTGGCCCAACCAGGCCGAGTACAACTCTTGCACGCGTATGGCAACCCTACCATACTCACGTGACTAACACTTTGCACGCGTATGGCCACCGCCATACTCACGTGACTAACACTTTGCACGCGAATGACCTCCTCGCCATTCTCACGTGACTAACCATTCTTCATGTGCACCATTCTCTTAGCCCGAACGCGTCCCGCATGACATCCTTGACCACCAAGACCTCAGTTCCTCCCGAACCTAGTCCCGAACCTCGGTTCCTCCATGAACCTAGTTCGGTCCCGTCCATCGACCACATTCGTCTTCGAGCAATACACGCACATGAACAAACCAAAACAAATCCGAGCACAAGTCCACGACTTGACTCAATGTCAATCCATGCAACTACTCACATGAGTATTGCATAAAGTCCACTTCAAAAGAAGCATCATGAAATCATAACAAATTTAAAAATCTCAAATTCAAAATTCAAATCAAAAACGCTAAAAACCCTAATTGAGCGAAAAAGCATTCACGACGGACAAACAAAGTTGGTCCGCTGTATAAAGAAAAGTTTCGTTCCAAGAAGCCAACCAAACGCGGAAAAACACGTTCACAGCGGACAAACAAAGTTGGTCCGTTGTACATGCAAAATGGCTTTCTGGTCATGAGCTCAAAACAAGTTCACAACGAAGCTTGTCCGCAAACGCATACGCTGGTTTCACAAAAGTAAAACCCTAGAAAAAGTCCATTCACGACGGACAAAAAGAATTAGTTTGTTGTACATGTGAAAATCTTGGTTCCAAGAAATTATCCAAAACGAAAAAGCTTGTTCACAACGGACCAAGAAGAACATCCGTTGTACATGTGAAAATGACTTGGTCATGGGCTCAAAAACATGTTCACAACAGACCCAAAAACAACATCGTCGCAGATGGGAAACTTCTGCTTTCTTGAGAACTTTGTCCGCGCGCTAATCGTAACTTCGCTTTCTTGTCAAATTGTCAAAACACATGAACAAACACATTTTGCAAATTCAAATCTAAGTTAATTTTTCAGTTCAAAGCCAATTTTTCAGCACATGATTTCACAACATCAGTGCCGTGATGCGCCACGTTGCCGCCGCGTGAGCCGCCCTCCACATCAGCCCCAGCACTGTTGCGGTGCACCGAGTCCACCGTGAGCTGTGCGCCCAGCTGTAGACCCGGTCCACATGAACCCTAGCTAACGTCAGCATGACACAATAAATCCCTTTTTCCTTTAGAAAAATAAATCCCGAAAATAGCCTTTTCTTTTTTTTTTTCTTCTGATTTTTGAAACTTCCGAGAGCCCGTTCTCCCTCATACGAACTCCGATTGAACCTGTTCAAATTTCTAAAAATTTGTAAAATCGAGCTCTACATTCCAGAGCCATTTATTTTAATTTTTGGTACTGTTTACTTTCTATTTTTATATTTATTTGTGTTTCTTGCATTCTTTTCCGGTAGACGTTGATCCCTAGGGAGCGAGCGCAGGATTCGGAGATCAAGAGGCAGCAATTGTAGTTGATCAACAAGGCAAGTCGTAGTCCTTGACCATGTTGGACCCAAGTTTGCAAAATTATTTTTGTTTCCTACAATTGCATGCTAATTGTTTACAAGTGCTATTTACTGGGATTAGCTATTACTTGATTGTCTGTATGCTACCTTGAATAGTTGAATTGCCATGTATCCATTGTCACCCTAGGTTGGATTGTTTACTAGTTGGACATATTGTAGTACCAACATTGGGTTAGTGTAACTATGCTTAGCCATGCTTAGTTGTACGATGGGATTCATGTCACATGATAAATTAATAGTATTGACTTAATGAGTTATGGAATCGTCGCGGGTAGCCACTATTATAAAATTTGTTGTACCATGACGGGGTGTGCCATTGGTATTGGTTACACAAAGTTGTTTTCACTCGGGCAAGTGATCATGCAGTAAAGGGGGTGCTGTTAGCACAATTGGGATGTGGTTGACTTACCTGAGTATACTTAAGGACTTAATCTTGTGCGCCATTCAACTGGGCTTAATCGTACAACCACATGTCTGGTATGGGACAGACCTGGCTAATTAATTTGCAATGTCTATACTTAAGTACTGTTGTGGTTGTGTGGGTTCAGGGATCGATGGGTAGACTCACATGGCACAAGAGGGGGCCCTGAGGGGTGAAACCTTAGCGGGCAGTACTTGGTTTAGACAAAGAATTGTAAAGGCCTTGTCGTGATCTCTTTGCCGCACACCAAAGGAAGTGTGTTAATTGTGCAGGGCACTAAAGAGATGATCATGTCTTGTGGGTAAAGCTGTACAACCTCTGCAGAGTGTATGATAAACTATTCGAATAGCCGTGTCCGCAGTCATGGACGTGCCTGGGGATTTCACAAAATCACACGGGGTATAGTGTTTTCAGAAATTGTTGAGGGATGGTATTATTGGAAGTGAACAGGGAGTTCACTATTATTTTCGATGTTAAATTATTAATGCTGTTAAGTTCAGTGGTTGATGGTGATTTAGTTGGTGACGGGTGACGCCTCACCAATCTTGTGTTATTATTTACCATTGATTTACAAGTTATTATTATATTTGTCAAATATGCTTTGAATCTATTTATTGTATTTACAATCAAGTTATTGCTTTCTACAAAATAACCATATGACCATTCTTGTTAAGCCGTACATTATTTGCATCATTACCCTACGGCTTGCTGAGTACTTTTTGTATTCACGGCTTTATGTCTTTGTTGATCAGTTGCTGAAGAAGAACAGGGAAATACAGAATTCTACGAGGAGGAGTTTTATGAAGACTACGTGAACTAGGATGGCGCTCCACAGACGATTGCCTGTGGCATGTCGTATGGCCCAACTTATTTTATTTTTCGCTGCAAGATTTTTATTTGTTCTTAAGCCCTTAAGGCACAGTTATGTAACTTGACCATAAGGTCCGTTGTTACTATTTGCTACTTTCTTAGTTAATTCGATGAATGGAATGATATGTCAATTTTGTTGCCACTGTGTGCACTAGTGTGATCCTAGACTAGTGCAGTATACACAGAGGGTTTCGGATTCGCAAATCCGGATCCCGACAAAGTTCGTATCAGAGCCATCTCGACTGTAGGACGCAACCCTAGTTAGCATGGTCTCCTTAGAAAGAACTTCAAAACTATCTTCGAAATCAAACCAACAAATTGGGATTGTATAGTTGTCTCTTCTCATCTTATTCTTAGGTCCTTACTTCTCTCTTTTGCTGGAATATTATTTTGAAAAGTTTAATTTGATCTCATCTCATTAAAACTTCTCAAGCCTCAAGTCATCCATGAAGATGCAAAGCAAGAAGAGGATGCTCTGGACTTTGCAAGATCAATGATGGGCTACCGGAAGGATCAAGTCGTCGAGAGGATGTTCGAGAAGCCTCCCATATAGGATAAGTTAATAGTGCTCTTCCGCATTGGAGCATATCATTCCCTTTTAGTTTAGCGACATGTAGACCGCGTGAATTAGGAATTTTGTTGCTTGTGTGTTAGGTGTGTTGTGCACTTGCTTGATGCAGTGTTGCAGCCACCCATTAAGTTGAAGAGTTTATTGCCCCCTTGTTTTGTAGCCTTTTCGGCTATGTCTCCTGTTGTCTGTTGTCCTTGGGTATTATCTGCTCCCCTTAGATGATCTTACCACTCGTCTATTGCTTTTCCCTCTTACCTATAAACCATTGTCCTATTCTGCAGATGGTTGACACTCGTTCTGGAGCCGGTCGCAGTTCCCCAATGGATGCCAATGCCAACACGCCACCTCCACCACCGACAGTGACAGATCAGAATCTGGGACATTTCTTGGCAGCTCAAACTCAGCTCATGAACAATATGATGCAGAACATGACCAATATGATGAATCAGTAGAATCAGACTGCCGCTACCCTAGCTAACCTGTTAGCCCAACAGAATCAAGCCACTGTTGCACCCCCTCAAGCTCGTCCTTAGTCCAAGCTAGAAGAGTTCATGAGGACTCATCCACCTATCTTCTCCAACTCTTCAGAACCCCTGGATGCAGATGACTGGATTCGCTCTGTGGAGAAGAAACTTGCTATTGCTCAGTGCACGGATCATGAGAAAGTTCTCTACGCTTCTCATCAGTTAGAGGGCACTGCCGCTGAGTGGTGGGAGAACTACAGTGCCGCCCATGACGATCCTCAGACCATCACTTGGGCAGATTTTTCTGCTGCTTTCCGGCACTCTCATATCCCAGATGGCAAAGTGGCGATGATGAAGAATGAGTTCTGTGAGCTCAAGAAAGAGGGGATGTCAGTGAGTGAATATCTCAATAAATTCACTCAACTTGCTCGCTATGCTCCAGAAGATATTGCTACTGATGATGCCCGCCAAAAGAAGTTCAAGCGTGGTCTCAACCCCGGACTAAAGATGCAAGTCATTGGCAATGATTATGCAGATTTTCAGCACCTTGTGGACAAAGCTATGCTCATAGAGGAATCCCACCGTGAGCTGGAAGAATCTCGTAAAAGGAAGATGATGCAGCAAGGGGCCCGTTAGAATCAACAGCAGAGATTCTGAATGAGTGCACCACAGCTTGCTCATTCAGTTCCTCCATCAGCATTCCGGACACCTGCGCCAGCACCTCGTACAAACTCTTCGGGCAACCGCAACTCCAACACCAACAACAATCAGTCCCAGAGAACCAATAATCCAGCTGCAGGAGTCACTTGCTTCCATTGCCACGAACTGGGGCATTACGCCAATAGTTGCCCAAAGAAGCAAGCTCCAACACCAGTCCGCTTCAATCTGGGAGCTACGCCCGCTGTAACACCCCAAAATTTTGCTTTTCTTAAATTCATGTGTGATTTGGCACTTTGGTGAATTTTTGGAATTTTCTGAAATTTATTTGGATTTATTTGGAATTTATTTGAATTTATTCCATTTTGAAATAATTAAAGAATTTAAATTTGCAAATAAATTTTTGTTGGAAATATTTTATTTGAGTCCAAAATGATCCAAAATATTTTCCAGAATTTTTCTGGAATTTTTCTGAGTCTTTTGCTATTTTTAATGAATTAAATGAATTACTGGGAATTATTTTAAATATTAATTCGCTGGAAAATCCAACTCGGGTCAAGTTATGTTCATCATTACGAGTCGGACTCGAGTCCGACGCGAGCGATTGACTCGACCAACCCACTCCTAACTCCTAATCAATCCCAACCGTTGGATCAAGATCCAACGGTGAGATCCGTCGACCTGACGAGCCGTGTCCGACCGGACCCGTCGCCGCGTGATCGTGGCCGTTGGTTGTGCCACGTGGACGGCCACGATTTCATCGCTCCGCCGAGTCCGAGCTGGACTCGCCGCCGTGTCCGCCGCCGTGAGAGCTAGGTTTCCGTTTTACGCACGACGCCGAGGCTATTTAATGCCCGGCATACCGAGGATCGCCATCCCACGCCCGGTTCGAAACCTAGCTCGCGCCGCTAGAGATCCCCACCGTCTCGCCGTTATTGCTCGCCGAGTTGGAAATCTGTTCGCCGCGATTAAACGCCGATATTGCCGTCCGTCCGCCCTCCGCCGTCATCAAGCGGATCCGGATTCCCAAGACGAGACACGTTCGAGTACCCCTCGCCGGCCGGAGCGCGCAGAACGCCGGCGGCAAGGTCGCGTCCCGTCTCGGTCAAGCCAGCGCCGCCGCGTGCCATCGCCGTCCGAAGCCGTGCCGTTGGATCCAGATCGGACGGCAACGGTGAGTTCACGTGTTTTCCAAACCCTAGAAACCCGATTAGATTCGGGCCGTTGGATCAAGATCCAACGGTTCACAATCGCCACGTCTTTGTAGCATGCGATTATAGGATTAGATCCGACCGTCCGATCTAGATCGAGCGCCCACGAGCATCAGTAGTTTCAGCGTGTTAACCCTGGATCTAATCCGCGTTGATTTTCAAATCAGCGGTCGTGATTGCGCCACGTGTCGGGAAGTTGGACCGACGCGCCGCCGCTGGCCCACGCGTCGTGTGTGACGACACGCGGCCCGCGTGTCGAGGGCCCGCATGTCGATGGCTAACCCAGCCAAGCGACGTCCACCCATGGCGCCGGTGGAGTCCCACTCGGCTGGTGGCGAGCCCGACGTCGGCGATGACGTCACCCGAGTGAGCCCACATGTCGATCCACGTGAGCCGTGGACCGAGTCCACGCGTGGACCGGCCGAGCGTGGACCAAGCCCATGGACCGGTGGCGTCGACGCCAGAGCCAATCAGGAGCTGCCACGTGTCCATGCTGACGCAATAATTAATTTTCGAAAAAGAAAATGATTTATTAATTCAAATAATGATTTCAAATTTAGATTCAAACTTCAAACGCTTATAACTTTTGCGTTTCAACTCCGATTTGAGCGATTCAAATTTCTAAATTTGTATAAAATTGAGATCTACCTAAATATAAATTTTATTTAATTTTTGGACTAAAGTTTTTCTCTGTAAAATTATTTAATTGATTATTTAAACTTTAAATAATCATAACTTTTATGCTTTTAACTCCAAATTTGGCGATTCCAGTTTCTAAAAATCCAGAAAATTATGTTCTCTCTGTTTATGGATTTTATTTGGAGTTTTGGGATCTTTTGCATAGTGTTTATTTGTGTATTTGCTATTTGCACGCTTTACGAGTAGAGCGTTGAAGTCTGGGAGGGATTCGAAGGAGAAGTATTGACTCAGGATCCAACTCAAGACCAAGAGCAAGTGCTTTTTGAAGGCAAGTTGTGCTTTGACCATGTTGATCCTATTTCGAAATCTATTTTGATTTAAACTATTGCATGCTAGTTTAATTAGAAAGATACTTTGGTTTAAACCTGGGGGTTAGATAAATACCAATTTGATATATGACACCTTGATTACTTAAGTATGTGCCATGACCTTTTGTCACCCTAGTTGTGGTTTAC
This sequence comes from Rhipidocladum racemiflorum, assembly GCA_036346355.1. Classification (NCBI taxonomy): domain Eukaryota; kingdom Viridiplantae; phylum Streptophyta; class Magnoliopsida; order Poales; family Poaceae; genus Rhipidocladum; species Rhipidocladum racemiflorum. The sequence goes on from CM070583.1 coordinate 58,175,871, forward strand.
TAGTTGGACATTATTAAATTGCCAACATGGGTTTAGATCGTTGTAGTATACTGCTTAGACCTGCTACGTGCTCATGACATGATTTTGGACAATCAAATGTTAATATTGACTTAATGATATATTGAACCTGTTTTGGAAAAGTATCATGTGATGTGATGGCACGTGGTGCATGGTAATCAACTGGGGTTTGATAAAACTTGATTTTTAGTGGGGCATGTGGCAAGAAGTAATCAGTGGGCGATTGTGGCGTTGGGAATGTTGATTTGGTTTTGGGTAGTCTTGCCCTGGTCACTCTAAGGACTTAACCTTGCAAGCCTTTGAACTGGGTCATACTTGCAACCACATGGCTGGAATGGGACGGCCCTAGTTGACTAAGTCGCTAAAGACTCACTTGTGGAGCCTCAGGGTGTCAGTTACACCGTTTGTGTGATTATGCGGGGGGCGTATCGTGGCTGTGGCCAGGTACCCATCTAACGGTGTGTTGGTCCCATACTTCGCCTTGGCTAAGGGAAGGGATGGTGTAGAGCACGTACCGGAGAGGACCACCTGTGTTGTTTGAGGCTTCCAAAAGGCTTTGTTATGATCGCTCATTCGCATACTCTTGTATGGCGATTCACGGCTGACGTGGTGAGTGGATTGTATCTTGTGGGTAAAGTGCATAACCTCTGCAGAGTGTAGAATCTATTTGAATAGCCGAGTCCACGGTAATGTACAATGCTCTGGAATTACAGTCAAGGGTTAGATTTTCTTAAAATAAATTGGATTTGAAAAGTTGTGTTGGTTTAATAATGAAGATGATGGAAATGTGGTTTAGGATGGGAAAAATGTTTATTAAATTTCTGAAAAGTTATTTATGCTTTATCGCTTTCGAATCTACTTATATTACTTGTCAAAAGTCATTTCTCGCAAATATACCTTGAGCTATTCCTTTGTACCAAGCCATGCATATAGTATATTAGTTTGCATTACATTGCATGACTTGTCGAGTACCAAGTACTCACCCTTGCCCCAACACAATACCAGTTGAAGAGGAGACTACGGGTTCGGAGGAGGAGTTCCAAGAGGACCTGTCTACTTAGGGATGCGAGCCCGGGTTGCTGTGGTATCTTGGATGGCGCCACGAAGTTTATTTGATTTTCATTTGCTGTTATTTCTCTTTTAATAAGTTTACTTATGCATATATTTGTAACTTGGCCATAAGGTCGAGTAACCACTTTGGTTATTTAAATAAAGTACTTTATTGGTATCGATTGGTATGATTGTGATATTTACCGATGTTAAGACTGTGTGCACTAGCGCGTTCCTGGACTAGTCTTTGAATACACAGAGGGTCGGATTTGCAAATTCGGGGTCCCGACAGAGGTGGTATCAGAGCCATACTTGACTGTAGGCTCAACCCTAAGTTAGAATGGTCGTAGTGAGGATAAAACCTATTTTCTAAATCTAAAAATTTGTGAAGACAAGAAATGACATCTCGACTTATCCCCTTCTCTCTTTCTCGTCTCTTGCTGAAATTTTCCCTTACCTTGTCACAATTTGAAAATTCCGAGTTCTTACGTAAAGCACTCTTGTGACAGATGGAGGAAGAGTTCAACTACGTTGATCTAGGAGGTGGTCACGCCGCAGAGCTTTGGCACATGCTACAAACTCTCGGAGATTTTGAGAAGCCCCAATACCAAGTGGAAGTAATCGTGCAAGGTGATTGATCAAGGCTTGTGACGTGAGGATTGAGGTACTGCTAGGAAAAGGGCCAGGCAATCGCCGATACACACCAGACCGCCGGAGATCTACAATGCAGATGGGTATCCAAGAAGTATCACGACGAGCAATGCGGCACATTACCCGTACCTCGCCAGAGAGTTGGAAAGTGCGGTGTTCGTTACCATCCGGCGCAGCGATAACCTTCTTGACCGAAGACAATTCAGGATGAGAATGCCACGGTTTACACAGCTTGGCACGATTTGTCGTCGCCAGGAGGATGTACTAGATAATACAAGCAAGGAGCTACTGAAGGCCCGCAGTGAGATCACGACAGAGAAGAACAGATGGCGGGAAGCTCAAGAGTATGTGGCACACCTTCTACGAAGGATTGACGAGTTGGAGATGACTTTGTACGGACGGACCGAGCCCGTGCTCGAGCTACACGAGCGGATCGGAGGAGTCGATCTCGATGAGGACATCGCTTTGCTTCCGACTACCACAGATGACATAGTCATTTGGACATGGCGATCGTTTGGCGCCTATGCCGTGACACCGCACTCCAGGCCGTGGAGGTTTTCTCGATGAGTGAGCATAGGCTCTATAGTGAGACTCCTTCGCCGAGTCAAGTCATAGAATAAAGAGTCACCCTTTAGGCGTTAGACTCCAGGGTTAGTTCGATTTGGATTTGCTTTGTTTGCTGAGTGTGCAGTATGTGTTGCAAAGGCCCTTAGGCATTGTAAGCAGCCATACCAAGTTATTAATAATAAAGTTGGACCTTAAAGTCACCCCTTTCGCCCGCATAAGTTCCATATTACTTGTCTATTCTTGTTTCCCTCTCATCTCTAAACCTAGAGCAAGTCGACAGATGGTGAACACCCGTGGAAACTTTGGAAGCAATGGGAGTGGATCTCGCCCGGCAGAAAACCCCAATGATGGAGCACCAGCACCACCACTAGATATGCAGAATTTTGGAGCATTTCTTGCTGCTCAGACTCAGTTGATGCATGCTATGATGCAACAAATGCAGCACGTCACTGCTCAGGCCACTGCTAATCAAGTTAATCAGGGACCACGCCAGAATACAAGGCTGTCAGAGTTCATGAGGACTCACCCACCCACTTTCTCTGGGAATGCCAATCCGTTGGAGGCCGATGATTGGTTAAGATCAATCGAGAGGAAGCTACACATAGCTCAATGCATAGGGAATGAGAAGGTACTTTACGCTTCTCATCAGTTGGAAGGAACAGCCGCCGAATGGTGGGAGAACTTCTGTGCCACGCAGGAGAACCCTCAAGAAATCACTTGGGAAGAGTTCACAGCTGCATTCCGACAGTATCACGTGCCTGAAGGAATCATGGACCTTAAGAAGGAGGAGTTCAGAGCACTGAAGCAAGGTAATCAGCCAGTGGCCGACTACCTGAACAAGTTCACACAGCTAGCACGCTACGCACTGAGGATGTAGCGGCAGATAAATCTAGGCGATCTCGTTTCATGAAGGGACTCAACTCGGGATTGCAAGTAGGGTTGATCACCCACACCTTTCGATTTCCAAGAGTTGGTGAATAAGGCGCTTATTCTTGAGGACAAGCGCAAGGAACTGGATGAGAACAGAAGCGCGAGGATGCAACAAAGAAGGATCACGTCGAGGAACGCCAGCGTTTGAGAGTTGCACCAAATCAATTCTTGATTCCAACCACGAGAATGCAACAAGGACACCATCCTCAAGACCAAGACCTGCCAATCAAAACTACGAGACCCAGCCCCGCTAGAAACGCTACCCCAGGCAGCCAAAGGAACAGTGAGACGCCGTTACAAGCGCAACGAGCCAGGACACTTTGCCAGCAGTTGTCCAAAGAAGACAGCGAGGCGACCCGGTTCGCTTCAACCTAGGAACCACCCAGCTAGGGCGCCACGAGCCACACCCTGCACCGTGGTGAGAGGCCGAGTCAACCATGTCACCGCAGATGCACCTTTGCGAGAATGCTACGGACGTCGATGGGTAAGTTACTTGTTAACTTCGGCACTGCTGTGATTTTGTTTGACTCGAGCTTCGCATTCGTTTGTTTCGCAAGGCTTTGCTGCTAGAAATGACTTTAGAATTGCAAGACTTAAGTGCATGCTTTTAGTTCAAACCCTGGTTAGAACTCCGAGCGGAAGTAGGATGTTAGGTGAGAATACTAATAGATGGAATGGAGTTCCTAGCGAACCTTATAGTTTTGGAGACCCGGACCTTAGATGTTATATTGGGAATGGATTGGTTATCCAAGCACAAGGTGTATTGGATTGTGGGCGAAGGACTATCTCGATTGAGAGCCCGTGTGGGAAGAAAGTGGAATTTCAAGCCACTGCGATTAGAGATGGACAGGTTGATGGTTAACAGCCAAGGCAATCAGCATAGAGGATGTCCCAAAGAGTGAATGAGTACCCTCGATGTTTTTCACGAAGATCTACCCGGTATGCCGCCAGACAGGGGACATAGAGTTTGTGATAGAGCTTGTATACAAAGACCGATAGCAAAGAGACCCTATCGGATGTCTACCGAGGAGTTGGTAGAGATGAAGAAACAGCTAGAAGAGTTAATGGAGAAAGGATTTATCGAGACCAAGTTCGTCACCGTGGGGAGCACCGGTTTTGTTTGTCAAGAAGAAGGACGGGAGTTTCAGGATGTGCATTGACTACCGTGCACTCAATGAAGTCACCGTGAAAAATAAGTATCCGCTACCGGGATTGATGATTTGTTTGATCAGTTAAGAGGAGCCGGAGTTTTCTCCAAGATTGATGCGAGATCGGGATACCATCGATTGAAGATCCGATCAGAACATATTCAAGAAAGCATTCTCGTCAAGATATGGACATTACGAGTTTACGCTATGTCCTTTGGTCTCGACGAATCGCCACTTATTTCATGAATATGATGAATAAGGTGTTCATGGAATATTTGGACAAGTTTGTCGTCGTGTTCATAGACGATATCCTAATCTACTCCAAGACAGAGGATGAACATGCCGAACACTTAAGGCGAGTTTTGGAAAAGGCGAGGGAACAGCAACTTTTCGCCAAGTTCGACAAGTGTGATTTACGGAAGGACAAGGTGGAGTTTCTTGGACATGTAATGACCGCAGAAAGGAGTCGCCGTAGATCCAAGCAAAGTAGAAGCGGTGTTACATTGGGAGGCCAAGATCGCGTGACCCAGATTCGGAGTTTCCTTGGAATGGCGAGGATACTACCGCCGTTTCATTGAAGGCTTTTCGACAATTGCGAAACCTCTTACGCCAATTCTTTGAAGAAGGAAAAGAAGTTTGCATGGACGCGAGAATGTGAGAAAGGATTTCAGGAGTGAAGAAGCGATTGACGTCCAAGACCGGTGTTAGTTCTCTCGGATGTTGCTCAAAGCTTCGATATTTATTGTGACGCATCGCGCCAAGGACTTGGATGTGTCCGATGTCACGAGAATGGAAAGGTCGCCGCTTATGCATCAAGGCTGATTGAGGCCGCATGAGGAAAATTATCCGACACATGACCTAGAGTTATTTGCCGTAGTGCATGCTTTGAAGATATGGCGTCACTATCGATTGAAACAGATGTGAAGTATATAAGGATCATAAGAGACTTAAGTACATATTCACCCATACGGAACTGAATATGAGGAAAAGGAGATGGCTAGACTTGATCAATGACTATAATGTTGGAATCCATTACCATCCGGGAAGGCCAGCGTAGTAGCCGATGCTACGAGTCGGAAAAGCCATACCGTGAGTACGTTGCTAGCCACAAGTCGAGGATGAGTTATGTGAGGATTTCCAGAAATTGAAGATTGAGTTTTTACCTAGCGGATTCTTGTCCGCCTTGGAAGTAAAGACTACTTTAGAGGACCAGATCCGAGAAGGGCAGAAGGATGATGACAAGATCCGTAGGATTAAGTCCAAAATGGAGGAAGGCAAGGCAAAGGATTTCAAGCTAGACGAGCAAGGCACGTTATGGATGAAGGATCGCATTTGTGTGCCTAACAAAAGGAGTTAAAGCAAGCGATTACGGAAGAAGCCCATGACTCTAAGTACTCGATTCACCACGAAGCGCCAAGATGTATCGAGGATCTGAAGGAGAGATTACGGTGGCCGAGTATGAAGCGTGAAGTTGCCGAACATGTTGCATTGTGCGGCGTATGCCGGAGAGTCAAGGCAATGCATCGAGAGACCAGCGGGATTGCTCTGCTGAAAATACGAGTGGAAGTGGGAGGAAATCGGAATGGATTTCATTACCGGTTCTTAGAAGACTCAAGGAGGTTATGACTCCATATGGGTTATAGTGGATCGCTTGACTAAAGTAGCCCATTTTATCCCGTGAAGACCACCTACTCGGAGATAAATTAGCGTAATTGTACATGATCGGGATTGTCTGTTTGCACGGAGTGCCAAAGAGGATTGTATCGGACAGAGGTACCCAATTTACCTCAAGGTTACGGAATAAGTTGCATGAAGCCATGGGAACCCGTTTAAACTTGATCTGACTTATCATCCCTGACGGATGGACAGACCGAAAGAGTCAACCAGATTCTGGAAGATATGTTAAGAGCTTGTGCATTAGCTTATGCTACCTTTTGGGATAAGAGTTTGCCGTATGCCGAGTTTAGTTACAACAATAGTTATCAGGCTAGTTTACAGATGTCACCTTTTGAGGCACTGTATGGTCGACCCTGTCGGACGCCGTTGAATTGGAATGAGACCGGTGAGCGCCGTGTCTTTGGGCCTGATATTCTTCAAGAGGCTGAAGAGCAGATCGCCATGATTAGGGAAAGGTTGAAGATAGCCCAATCTCGACAGAAGAGTTATGCTGATAATCGTCGCCGGGACTTGAGTTTTGAACCGGAAGACTTTGTTTACCTCAGAGTTACGCCTCTCAGGGGAGTTAAGAGGTTCCATGCCAAAGGGAAACTTGCACCCCGTTATGTTGGACCATTTAAGATTTTGAGTCGCGGAGGTGAGGTTGCTTATCAGCTGGAGTTGCCATAGTCATTAGCAGGAGTACATGATGTATTCCATGTGTCCCAGTTAAAGAAGTGTCTCCGAGTTCCTGAGGAACAGACATCGCTAGAGTCAATTGAGTTGCAAGAAGATTTGACTTATAAGGAGCATCCCGTGAGGATTCTAGAAACAATGGATCGAGAAACTAGAAACAAGTCAACCCGATTCTGTAGAGTTCAGTGGAGCAACCATGAAGAAAGTGAAGCGACTTGGGAGCGCGAAGAGGATTTGAAGAAAGAATTTCCAAACCTATTCCGTTAGTGAGCCCTGAATCTCGGGGACGAGATTCTATTAAGGGGGGGAGGTTTGTAACACCCCAAAATTTTGCTTTTCTTAAATTCATGTGTGATTTGGCACTTTGGTGAATTTTTGGAATTTTCTGGAATTTATTTGGATTTATTTGGAATTTATTTGAATTTATTCCATTTTGAAATAATTAAAGAATTTAAATTTGCAAATAAATTTTTGTTGGAAATATTTTATTTGAGTCCAAAATGATCCAAAATATTTTCCAGAATTTTAATTTTAGTCTTTTGCTATTTTTAATGAATTAAATGAATTCTTGGGAATTATTTTAAATATTAATTATTTGGAAAATCCAACTCGGGTCAGAAATCTTGTTCATCCGAAGTCGGACTCGAGTCCGACCGAGTTGATTGACTCAAGAACCCACTCCTAACCACTAATCAATCCCAACCGTTGGATCAAGATCCAACGGCCGAGATCCGTCAAACCAGACCGGCGTGTCCGGACCGGACCGTCGCGCCAGCGTGATCGTGGCCGTTGGTTGTGCACGTGGACGCCACGATTTCATCGTCTCCGCCGAGTCCGAAGTGGACTCCGCGGCCGAAATGTCGCCGTAGTGGAGAGCTGAGTTTCGCCGCAGACGACGCCGAGGTTATTTAATGCCCGGGCATACCCCGAGATCGCCATCCCACGGTTCCGAAACCTAGCTCGCGCCGCTAGGATCCCACCGTCTCGCCGTTATTGCTCGCCGGAGTTGGAAATGCATTCCGCGCGATTAAACGCCCGATATTCTGCCGTCCGTCGTCCTCCGCCGTCATCAAGCCCAGATCCGGATTCCCCAAGGCGAGACACGTTCGGAGTACCCCTCAGCCGGCCGGAGCGCGCCAGAACGCCGACGGCAAGGTCGTCGTCCCGTCTCGGTCAAGCAGCGCCGCGTGCCATCGCCGTCCAGAAGCCGTGCACCGTTGGATCCAGATCGGACGGCAGCGGTGAGTTCACGTGTTTTCCAAACCCTAGAAACCCGATTAGATACGGGCCGTTGGATCAAGATTCCAGCGGTTCACAATCGCCACGTCTTTGTAGCGATCGCGATTATAGGATTAGATCCGGACCGTCCGATCTAGATCGAGCGGCCCACGAGCATCGAGTAGTTTCAGCGTGTTAACCCTGGATCTAATCCGCGCCGTTGATTTTCAAATCAGCGGTCGTGATTGCGCCACGTGTCGGGAAGTTGGGCCGACGCGGTCGGCCCATCGCAGCTGGCGTGTGTGGCCCGACACGCGGGCCCGCGTGTCGAGGGCCCGCATGTCGATGGCTAACACCAGCGGCGACGTCACCCATGACGTCACGGTGGGTCCCACTGCCGGCCGTGGTGAGCCCCGCCGACGTCGGCAATGGCGTCACCCGAGTGGGCCCACATGTCGATCCACGTGGAGTGGACCGAGAGTCCACCGTGGACCCGAGCCGAGCGTGGACCAAGCCCATGGACGGTGACGTCAGGCCAATCGAGGAGCTGCCACGTGTCCATGCTCGACGCAATAATTAATTTTCGAAAAAGAAAATGATTTATTAATTCAAATAATGATTTCAAATTTAGATTCAAACTTCAAACGCTTATAACTTTATGCGTTTCAACTCCGATTTGAGCGATTCAAATTTCTAAATTTGTATAAAATTGAGATCTACCTAAATATAAATTTTATTTAATTTTTGGACTAAAGTTTTTCTCTGTAAAATTATTTAATTGATTATTTAAACTTTAAATAATCATAACTTTTATGCTTTTAACTCCAAATTTGGCGATTCCAGTTTCTAAAAATCCAGAAAATTATGTTCTCTCTGTTTATGGATTTTATTTGGAGTTTTGGGATCTTTTGCATAGTGTTTATTTGTGTATTTGCTATTTGCACGCTACGAGTAGACGTTGAAGTCTGGGAGGGATTCGAAGGAGAAGTATTGACTCGGGATCCAACTCAAGACCAAGAGCAAGTGCTTTTTGAAGGCAAGTTGTGCTTTGACCATGTTGATCCTATTTGAAATCTATTTTGATTTAAACTATTGCATGCTAGTTTAATTAGAAAGATACTTTGGTTTAAACACTGGGGTTAGATAAATACCAATTTGATATATGACACCTTGATTACTTAAGTATGTGCCATGACCTTTGTCACCCTAGTTGTGGTTTACTAGTTGGACATTATTAAATTGCCAACATGGGTTTAGATCGTTGTAGTATACTGCTTAGACCTGCTACGGGCTCATGACATGAGTTTGGACAATCAAATGTTAATCTTGACTTAATGATATATTGAACCTGTTTTGGAAAAGTATCATGTGATGTGATGGCACGTGGTGCATGGTAATCAAGCGGGGTTTGATAAATGATTTTGACTGGGCATGTGGCAAGAGTAATCAGGTGGGCGATTGTGGCGTTGGGAATGTTGATTTGGTTTTGGGTAGTCTTGCCCTGGTCACTCTAAGGACTTAACCTTGCAAGCCTCTGAACGGGGTCATACTTGCAACCACATGGCTGGACTGGGACGGCCCTAGTGGACTACGTCGCTAAAGACTCACTTGTGGAGCCTCAGGGTGTCGATTACACCGTTTGTGTGATTATGCGGGGAGCGTATCGTGCGTGGCCAGTACCCATCTAACGGTGTGTTGGTCCCATACTTCGCCTTGGCTAAGGGAAGGGATGGTGTAGAGCACGTCTGGAGAGGACCACTGTGTTGTTTGAGGCTTAGAAAGGCTTTGTTATGATCGCTCATTCGCATACTCTTGTATGGCGATTCACGGTGACGTGGTGAGTGGATTGTATCTTGTGGGAAAAGTGCATAACCTCTCAGAGTGTAGAATCTATTTGAATAAGCCGAGTCCACTGATCTTGGACAATGCTCGGGAATTACTGAGTCAAGGGTTAGATTTTACGAAAATAACTTGGATTTGAAAAGTTGGGTTGGTTTAATAATGAAGATGATGGAAATGTGGTTTAGGATGGGGAAAAATGTTTATTAAATTTCCTGAAAAGTTATTTATGCTTTCTTGCTTTGAATCTACTTATATTACTTGTCAAAAGTCACATTTCTTGCAAATATACCTTGAGCTATTCCTTTGTACCAAGCCATGCATATAGTATATTAGTTTGCATTCTGTGCATGACTTGCTGAGTACCAAGTACTCACCCTTGCCCCAACACAATACCAGTTGAAGAGGAGACTACGCCAGTTTCAGAGGAGGAGTTCCAAGAGGACCCGTCTACTTAGGGATGCGAGCGGTCGGTTACTGTGGTATACTGGATGGCGCCACGAAGTTTATTTGATTTTCCGCTGCTGTTATTTCTCTTTTAATAAGTTTCGCCTTGCGAAGCATATATTTGTAACTTGGCCATAAGGTCGAGTAACCACTTTGGTTATTTAAATAAAGTACTTTATTGGTATCGATTGGTATGATTGTGATATTTACCGATGTTAAGACTGTGTGCACTAGCGCGTTCCTGGACTAGTGCTGAATACACAGAGGGTCCGGATTTGCAAATTCGGGGTCCCGACACCCGCTAAGACCCCCGCACCAGGACCAGGACGTGGAGCGCCCCACACTCCCAACCCAGCTACCAGGACTCCACCAGCTGTTGGAAGAGGCCGTGTGAACAACGTCACCACAGAGGATACCCAGTCTGCACCTGATGTCATACTAGGTAAGCTCCTAGTTAACTCCGCATCTGCCATGGTTTTGTTTGATTATGGAGCTACGCATTCGTTCATTTCTCGGAGTTTTACTGCAAATCATCATTTGGAAACAAAGCCTTTTAGAACTGCTTTGTTAGTCCAGTCACCTGGTTCGGATTTGAGTACGAACCAAGGTTGCCCCGAAGTTAAGATATTAATCGGAGGGGTAGAATTTCTAGCCAACCTCATAGTCCTAGATACCAAGTCCTTGGATGTGATACTTGGAATGGATTGGTTATCCAAGAACTAAGCAGTTCTGGATTGTGGAAATAGAGTGATCACCTTAACCAGCCCAGAAGGAGCAAAGCTAATGTTTCAAGCTGCCACCGACAAGCCAGATGGTATACAAGTTTGCAGTGCTAAAGGGATAAGTTTGGAAGATGTGCCAGTCACCAGAGAGTTCCCTGATGTGTTTCCAGATGAGTTGCCTAGTGTCGGTGTAAGAGCCAACAGACACCTCCGGATCGGGTGTATATGAAATTCGAACAGGGGGCTTTCGTGGAGATCGCTCGAGGGATGGAGAGAAGGAATCAATGGCGAAGCTTGCAAGGGGACACTTGAATTTTTCCCAGGTTCGGGCCCTCCTAAAGAGTAATAGCCCTAGTCATGCTTGTTTGTTCTTGCTTGTGTTCTTGGGGGAAACTGGGACAAAACCAACCGGTAGATCCCCTCTTCAGAGATTGAAGAGGCAGACCGAAATACTCGAACCAAAAGAATCCAGCCTCTTCTCCCATGCACCCCCGCTCCCTTTTATACTTGGGCTGGCTGGGGCGCATGGGAGCTTACATCAGTGTACCACACCCATTACACTGCCATACTACATTTAATGCACCTCTCACTATTCTCATGTCACAATTAATGCTCTGACATAGCCGACTTCACCCCGGCCTCGGGCCCCGCGTGCCTACCGGCTCCGCCCGCCTCGCCAGGGGGATTTCGCCGTGACGTCACCCGTAATAAATGCGCGTGTTGGGAACACGCACCGTCACACTGTGGCCTTCATTACCCGCATTTAATGCGCATGATACGCATTAAATGCTTTTTATCCTCTGTGTGGTGGCACAAACCACTAGGTGGCCTCAGGAGCTGAGCACCAGCGGCGTGGCCTGGACGCCACTCGCCCGGGCGATTACCACATCGACCGCCAGCCGCGTGGCTCGACGCCGCCGCATGGCCTAGACGCCACCGCCCGCCGGGCGATCACCTTTATCGACCGCCCGGTGTGGCTCGACGCCACTCGCCTGGGCGATTTATCACCTTTGCCGATCGCCGGCGTGGCTCGGACGCCACTGCCCATTGGCGATCACCTTGCTGACCGCCAGCGATGTGGCCTGGACGCCACCTGTCCGCTGGGTGATCACCTTTGCTGACCGCCAGCGGCGTGGCCTGGACGCCACCTGTCCGCTAGGCGATCACCTTGTACCTTTACTGCGGTGAAGTGGGCACCCTGGTGTAGAATACACCGACAGTAGCCCCCGGGCCCACCCTGGAGCGCCTTTGTCCCCCTTTTTTGGAAAATGGCTCAGTCTCCCGGGTGGGTCCATTATAAATGCCCACGTAACGTCACAGGTTTAAATGACCGCCGCCGTTTCTGGGCATTGAAGCGGAACATGCAGCCGCCCCCGCCTCGTAACCAACGCAGGAGCCTTGGGAACGTGCCCACGTTTTGATAGTTTTTTGGGCTTCCCGCCTTTGAACCGCCGCACCCCTTCCGGTTTCCCGCCGGATCATCCCTTCATGTGCCTATATATATAAATCGCCACGGGGGAGCAGTTCTTTCTTTCAGTTTCACTCACCCGCTAAGTCCCCAGCCGTGTCTCTTGCGAACCACCTTCCTCTTGCGCATTGCCTCCTTCGCCCAGATGGCCTCTCCAGCACCTTTGCTCCCGCCGTCGACCGTCGAGGAAGAAGATGCTGCAAGGTTTTCCCGGCATATTACCGGCGGCACCCTCCGCATCTGCGCCGGGACTACCGCGCCCGGCTGCCGCCCGGGAGAAGTGATCTTCTTCGGCTGGGCGATGCTGGCGGGCCTACTCCCGCTGTTTTCCGACTTCTACCTCTCCGTCCTCAACTTCTACTTCTGCGAAATGTTCGTGGGAGTGGCCCCCAACCTTCCTCTCTTTCGCTTTTTCTACGCCTTGCGTGCGGCCAGGGATCCTTCCATCTCGTCGGGGTGCTGCCACCTTCACCTCCGAGACGGTGCGGCCTCGCGCTACATCCCGTTGGACTTTAGGTCCAACTGGAAGACCTGGCACAATGAGTGGCTCTACGTTGCGGATGACAGCGGCATTAAAGTCCTGGAGTTGCCAACCGGGCCGACGGTCAGCAACCCCACCTGGGGAGCACACATCGACGAGACGCTCGAGCTCCAGACGATACTGGCCCGCGTGGACCAGCTACGGACAGCGGGACTAACAGGAGGCATGGTTCTCCGAGACTTCATATCTTGGAGAATCAGCCCCCTACGCCACCGTGCCCACCCGGCCTGGCAGTACACGGGCCTCGATGATGTGACCCAGACGATTCCTGGAGGTAGGCTACTTGTCTTTCCTTCTTTTTGGTGCTTTTGGCAACTATCGCCGAGCTGACGGCGTTCCTCTTCCTTTTTTATTTTCCAACAGCTGCAGGGGACTTAACTCCCCCGAAAGTTGATGCCTGGATGGTGCTGCTGGGCGCTCCCGGCGTCATCCCGCCTTTCCCGGCGGGCGCACTTCCGCTTTGCCTCGTGGAGCCCCGGGAGCGCGTGGCGATCACCTGGGCAATGCCTGCCATGGACACCACGGGACTGGTGAACACGCCACGCCAAAGGGCCCTAACGATCCGGGACCCTCCTCCAGCCGACGACCAGGGAAGGGGCAAACGCCCCGCTGATGACGACGCTCCTGGTGCCAGCCCCAAGAGGCTTCACGTCCCAGCAGGGGACACGATGACATTGACCGCACCGCCGGGCTCGACTGGGGCGGGGAGCTCTACGGCGGCCGCGGCTGCGACTTCAACTGCTCCCGTCGGGGTGGTTAAAGTCGACGTTGCCCCGACCATAGCTCCGCCGGCACCGACCCTTCCGCCGCCACCGGCGTAGGTCGCTCCGCCAGCCCTGGCTCTTCCGCCTGCGCCGGCTGCGCAGGTCGTACTACCGCTGCCACCGGCGCCACAGGGGGGCCGAATCTCACCCTGGCTGCGCCTCGCTTCAGGAGACCTTCTGCCGGGTACTTAAACCAAAGCACGGCAACTGTTAAGTTCTTTTAATCTGATAGACTTACCCCCTTTTACCTTCTTCAGGGCAACCACTTCAAGTGCCCCAGCCGAAGGCGACCAGGGAACCGCCGCGGCGTGAGAGTGCCGGTTGCGGTGGACGAACATCAGGACGACGCGAGTGACCGCCAAGTGGTCACCACAGGGGCGACCACCGCGTCGACCGAAGGCGAGTTGGGCATGCAACCCACACAGGAGGCCTCCAACGTTTCAATTCCCTCGGCGGACGCGAATGCTCTGCTGGCTGCCCTCAGCGAGCTGCACTCCAGCATGAGCAACCACCTTGCGACGAGCAAGGAGAGGCTGAAGGAGGCCGCTGTGGAGATCAACCGCCTCCACAAGGAGGCGCAGGACTGGCGCGGCCATGCGAAGGGGCTGGAGCGGGAGCTGCAGCAGGAGAGGACGCAAGGAGCCCTCCGTGTCGAGGCGCTCACCAGGGAGCACGACGCAGAGAGGAGTGACCGGCTCTGCGCAGAGGCCAAAACCACCTCCATGCTGCGCCCCGCCTTCGACCGGATAGTGGCTAGCCTAGCGTCGCTGGGGCTGGAACAGCCACCCCCCTCGAGCAGAGGGCACGGCACTACGCTTTCTGCATGGGCCATGTCGCTGACTTCCTCACCCTCATGCCCGCCGCCTTAGCCACCCGATCCAGTCAAGAAGGGCGCGCAGTCGCGGCGGCCACGGTGAAGTACGTGCTAGCGTGCTGCGTCAGTCGGGATGCACTGGGGAGACAGTTTGTGCAACTCGGTATGCGTCTGAATTCTGCGCAAGATCAGGTCGCCCACTGCCAGTGTTCTCTCGCTGACCCGGTAGGTGTGGTATCGTCTGAGACTTTGCTGGTACCGGGCAGCGCGCAAGGCTGCACGGTCCCGCATTTCTTCCAGGAGATTGGCTTCCTCTCGACGCAGATCTTCCTGGCCTTCTTTGGTGAATGCCGCGACGCGTGGTGACCCCAAGGCCAGCTCCGAAGGCAAGATAGCTTCCGCGCCGTAGACCAGGAAGAAAGGAGTTTCTCCAGTGGCCCGGCTGGGGGTGGTACGAAGCGACCACAACACTGCAGGGAGCTCTTCAGTCCACCGGGTTCCGCGCTTATGGAGTCAATCAAACACCCTGGTTTTGAGGCCCTTCAGCACTAGCGCATTGGCCCGCTCAACTTGGCCGTTACTCCTTGTGTGGACCACCGAAGCAAAACAAACCATGGTGCCCATTTCTTCACAGAAACCCAAGAAGGCAGCGCTGGTGAACTGTGTGCCATTGTCGGTGATGATGCGGCTGGCGACCCCTAAGCGGACGAAGATTCCTTGCATGAATTGACTGCGGCGGCGGCGGTAATGGCCCTCACTGCTTCGGCTTCCACCCATTTGGTAAACTTGTCGATGGCGACGAACAGATGGGTGTAGCCCCCTGTGGCCCGCGGGAACAGGCCCAGGATATCCAGCCCCCAGACCGCGAAGGGCCATGAGAGCGGGATGTTTTGCAGAGCCTGGGCTGGTCGGTGAATTTGCTTGGCGTGGAACTGGCATGCCTCGCACTTCCTCACCAGCTCGCAAGCATCCTGGAGGGCGGTCGGCCAATAGAACCCTTGGCGGAAAGCTTTCCCAACCATCGTTCGATTGGATATATGGCTCCCGCACACGCCTCCATGGATATCAGAGAGCAGACTGCTCCCCTCTTCCCGAGTGATGCACTTCAGAAGAATTCCGTTTCTACCCGTGATACAGTCCCGCCCACCAGGGTATAGCACTTGGCCTTTCGTGCTATCTTCTCTGCTGACGCATCATCGTCGGGGCACACTTGATCCCGTAGGTAGGCCAGGATCGGATCCATCCATGTGCCTTCCCGGTCAAGTGTGGCGACCACTCGGTGATCGCCCGGGTACTTTGTATGGCCAGACGTTTTTGTCGGTACTACTCTCCGTTCCGAAACGAGGGCTGAAGTAGTGTCACAATCGTCCCCACCAGAAACGGGGGCTGCGATGGATGGTCGCGGAAGCCTTTCTTCAAAGACTACGACCGGAACAGGGGATCTTGTCGAGGCGAGCTGCGCGAGCCCGTCCGCCAAGTAGTTGTCGCGCCGGGGGATATGAGTATACCCCAGCCCGTCGAAGTGTCGCTCCATTTTTCTGAACTCTGCCAGGTACACTGCCATGACAGGATCAGAGCAGGAGAACTCCTTTCTCACTTGGTTGATGACCAGCAGGGAGTCGCCCTTGATTTGCAGATGACGAACACCGATGGCTGCGGCGACACGAAGTCCCGTCAGCAAGCCTTCGTACTCAGCAACATTGTTGGTGGCCTTGAAGTCCAGGACAACCACGTACTTGAGGAGGTCTCCAGTCCGGGAAACCAAGAGGACCCCAGCCCCGCGCCTTCGAGCCTGAAGGAGCCGTCGAAGTAGAGTGTCCAGGGGGAGGGCGCGGGGATTTCTTCAATCTCAGATTCGGCAGGAGTCCATTCGATGACGAAGTCTACCAATCTTTGACTCTTGATTGCAGTGCGGGGGGCAAATTTGAGGCCGAACTCACCCAGCTCCACGGACCACTTGGCATTGTGGCCCTCCACTTCACGATTGTGAAGGATTTCACGCAGAGGATAGGTAGAAACCACCGTGATCTCCCTTCCTTCGAAATAATGCCGCAACTTCCTGGATGCCACCAGCACGGCGTACACCATCTTCTGGGCTTGCGGGTACCTTGTTTCCGCATCATGTAACACCTTGCTGACGTAGTAAACTGGCTGCTGGACGCCTTCCTGCTCTGCCACCAGTGCCGTGCTCACAACCGCAGGACTGGCCACCACATATAATAGTAGCGGCTCGGGGCTCGAAGCGACGATCTGGGAGGAGGAGAGGTACTTCTTTAGATCTTCGAGTGCTTGTTGTGCTTCTGTAGTCCATTCAAAGAAGTCAGTTTTCTTTAACAGCTTGAAAAAGGGGAGGCTCCTTTCTCCCAGCCGGGCTATGAACCGGTCGAGAGAGGCCAGGCGACCAGCTAAGCACTGTACTTGCTTGAGCCGTGTGGGTGGCTGCATCCGCTCGATGGCCGTGATCTTTTCCGGGTTGACCTCGATTCAACGACTGGAAACGAGGAACCCGAGCAGTTTTTCGGACGACACACCAAACACACACTTCTTAGGATTCAACTTCAAACAATACTACCGGAGGTGGGAGAAAGTATCCTCTAGATCTTCAATAAGCCCAGCAGCCTTTTTGGTCTTCACTACCAAGTCATCAACATACACTTCGAGGTTTTTTCCAATCTGTGACCGAAATACAGTATGCATAGCCTGCTGGTAGGTTGAGCCAGCGTCCTTCAGCCCAAAAGGCATTCGGATACAACATTACACGCCGAGAGGGGTCACAAAAGCAGTCTTCTCCTCGTCTTCCCGCGCCATGCTGATCTGGTGGTAGCCGGAGTAGGCGTCCAGGAAGCACATAACCTCGCACCCTACTGTGGAGTCGACGACGACGTCTATTCGCGGCAGAGGGTACGGGTCCTTGGGGCAGGCTTTGTTAAGGTCGGAGAAGTCAATGCACATCCGCCACTTCCCGTTTAACTTCTTGACAAGCACGGGATTAGCCAGCCACACGGGGTAGGTGGCCTCCTGTATGATCCTTGCATGCAGCAGTTTCTCCACCTCATCCCGAATGGCATCTTGCCGCTCTAGTGCCTGCCTCCGGACTTTCTGCCGGACTTGGTGCACTCCAGGGAGCGTTGCCAATCGGTGCTCAATCACCTCCCTAGGGACCCCGGTCATTTCAGATGGTTCCCAAGCGAACACATCTGGGTTAGACCGGAGGAAGGTGACGAACACGTCTTCCTATTTGGTGCTGAGGTTGGCACCGATCTTCACGACCTTCCCAGAACTGTCCTCACCCACGGGGACCACCTTCACCTCACCCGAGGGACTGGGTGAAGCACGGGCCTTGACCGGGGGGACCTCTGGGCAGTCGCCCTCGCCTCGGGTCAAGCAGGTGGCGCTGGCCAGGTCCTGCACCTGCTTGCTAAGGCGCAGGGCTTCCAGCCGATCCACCTTCACAGTAATTGGACCCCCAGTCCCAGGGATCTTCACCATCATGTAGGCATAATGCGTGGCCGCCATGAACTTGACCAAAGCTGGTCGGCCAAGTAAAGCGTTGTAGGGGAGGTCGAAGTCGGTGATCTCAAAATTGATTCTCTCTGTCTGGAAGTTCTCCACACTTCCGAATGTGACAGGTAGCCGGACTTGTCCCAGGGGCGTCAAGCCTACCCAGGGGGCAACTCCATAGAAGAGAGGGGCCGGGCGCAACTCCTCATAGGGAATTTGGAGTGCCCTGAACGCCCCAACTGACATGAGGTTGATGGAGCTCCCTCCATCAACAAGCACTCGCCCGAGTCTCGCATTTCGGACCGTGGGAGAAACCACGATCGGAAGATGGCTCGGGCCGGAAGTGCTCTCCGGGTGGTTGGGTTGGCTGAAAGTGATCGGCTTCTCCGACCATTTCAGTGGCCTACTCGCCCCAGGGGTTGGCACGGTGGCGCACACCTCCCATAACTCCCATTTGTACTGCGAGTTTGAAGAGTAGGTGGCGGAGCCACCGTGAATGAACGCCACTGTGTGCTCCGCTTGCTGAAAGGCCAGCGGAGCAGGGTCTTCACCCGCGTCATCGTGGTCGTCTTCGCGGTGTTCCTTGAGCCTCTGTTCCACTAGATTGGACACGACCTGGCAATCCGCCAGATCATGTCCGCTGGTCCTGTGGATGGGGCAATAGGGTTTGGCCCCGTCGTCTTCTCGGCGGGGTGAACGGCGGTCCCTGCGGTAGCCGCGCGGGTCTCGGCGATCACCCCTCCTGTTCCGGCGGTCGCGCCTCTGGGACTTGGCTTCCGGCTCAGCGACCAGGATCTCTCCGGCACTGGCCTCTTTGCGCTTCTTCTTCTTCTTGTGATCGGAAGCTTTCGAGGTTCCCGCCGCGCGCTCCCGGGCCTCTACGCCTTGGCGCATTTATGCGCCAAGGAGAACAGCTCGGACGTAGTTGATATAGTGCGGGTAGCCATGTTCTCCCGCATCTTCTGATCCTGAACCCCCCTCCGGAACGTGATGATCACCGACTGCTCAGAAATCAGGGGGATTGTGTTACGGCAGTGGTTGAACCGCCGGATAAATTCCCATAGGGACTCCCCCTTTGTCTGTTCCAGGGCATGGAGGTCGTCCTCGACGCCTGGCTGAGTGTAGGAGCCCTAGAAGTTGGCGACGAAAAGGTCGCACAGTTCTTCCCACGAGTGCACGGAGCCTCGCGGGAGGTTCAGCAGCTAGGAGCAGGCAGAGCCCGTCAGCGACGTCGGGAGGTAGTTGGCCATGATCTTTTTGGACCCTCCCGTGGCACGCACCACCGTAGTGTAGATCTGCAGGAACTCCTCCGGGTTGGTGGTACCGTCATACTTTTCGATGGACGCAGGGCGGAATCTCTCCGGCCACGCAGCTTGGTGTAGGCGGAGGGAAAACGCCTAGCATCCAACGTTGTATGCGGAACAGTGTCGCTCACCTGCTCCTCGGCCCCGAGAGGGGGTCGAGGAGTGCGAGTGTACGCTCTCCCTGGAGCCAGGGGCGAGATCTCCCCCCGACCGCTAGGAGTCAGGCGGCCAGCGCGACGTTGCGCATGCTCCAGGCGGCACAGGCTGGAACCGCGTTTCGTCTAGACGGGCCCTCAGATCCTCGTGGCCCCCCCATCGGCTTGGGGGGGACCGCGAGAAGGGGTGGGAGCATGTGCACGTCCCCCGATATCTAAGGAGGCTGCAACCTGCGCACCCTTCCCTTTGTCCCGGCCCTCGTGGCCAGAAGAAACTTTGTTGGGGAGGCTGGAAGCCTGCGCATCGATCACGCGCACGTCCTGCCGCCCAACGCCGGAAGCGCCCGGCTGGTTTGCCGCCTCTACCTATTGCTGGGCGGCTTCCACTAGGCAGGCGATGTCCCGCAGCCATGGAGCAGCCGGGGTTTCGCCCCCTAGCGTAACTGGAGGGTGATCGAGGAGCAGCCGGGCCGCATGAAGATTCCGTGCTGGGGTGTCGTCTCCCATCAACAGGCGTCGTCGAACGGGCTGTCCTTCGAGCGCGGAAGCAACACGTGTCCCTCCCAGGATGGAGGGATCCGGAATGTCCGACACCCTGGCCGGGCACCGGGATCGGCTACGAGCGCTGCTCTCTTCATGTAGGTCATCGTGCTTGGAACGTGAATCCGCCATGCCGACGCTGCCCAAGCTTCTTGCAAGTTTTGCGAGAAGGTTGAAGAAGAAGGGACAATCTAGCCACTGAGCCCCCTACCTGGTGTGCCACTGTCGGCGTAAGAGCCAACAGACACCTCCGGATCGGGTGTATATGAAATTCGAATAGGGGGCTTTCGTGGAGATCGCTCGAGGGATGGAGAGAAGGAATCAATGGCGAAGCTTGCAAGGGGACACTTGAATTTCTCCCAGGTTCGGGCCCTCCTAAAGAGTAATAGCCCTAGTCCTGCTTGTTTGTTCTTGCTTGTGTTCTTGGGGGAAACTAGGACAAAACCAACCGGCAGATCCCCTCTTTAGAGGTTGAAGAGGCAGACCGAAATACTCAAATCGAAAGAATCCAACCTCTTCTCCCATGCACCCCGGCTCCCTTTTATACTTGGGCTGGCTGGGGCGCATGGGAGCTTATATCAGTGTACCACACCCATTACACTGTCATACTGTATTTAATGCACCTATCACTATTCTCACGTCACACTTAATGCTCTGACATAGCCGACTTCACCCCGGCCTCGGGCCCCACGTGCCTGCCTGCTCCGCCCGCCTCGCCAGGGGGATTTCACCGTGACGTCACCCATAATAAATGCGCGTGTTGGGAACACGCGCCGTCACACTGTGGCCTTCATTTCCCGCATTTAATGTGCACGATATGCATTAAATGCTTTTTATCCTCTATGTGGTGGCACAAACCACTAGGTGGCCTCGGGAGCTGAGCGCCAACGGCATGGCCTGGACGCCACCTGTCCGTTGGGCGACTACCACACTGACCGCCAGCGGCGTGGCCTGGACGCCACCTGTCCGCTGGGCGATCACCTTACTGACCACCAGCGACGTGGCCTGGATGCCACCTGTCCGCTGGGCGATCACCTTTGCTGACTGCCAGCGGCGTGGCCAGGACGCCACCTGTCCTCTGGTCGATCACCTTGTACTCTTACTACGGTGAAGTGGGCACCCTGGTGTAGAATACACCGACACCTGGGATGCCACCAGACCGTGACATAGAGTTTTTGATCGACCTAGTTCCAGGAACCCCACCCATATCCAAGAGACCCTATAGGATGCCTGCTAATGAGTTAGCTGAAGTAAAGAGGCAAATTAAGGAATTGCAAGACCAAGGTTTTGTCCGACCAAGTTCTTCGCCATGGGGAGCCCTAGTTCTTCTTGTTGGAAAGAAGGATGGTACACAGAGAATGTGTGTGGATTACCGCTCACTCAATGAAGTAACAATCAAGAACAAGTACCCTCTGCCAAGGATTGACGTTTTATTTGATTAGCTTCAAGGAGCTGGAGTGTTCTCAAAGATTGATTTGAGGTTAGGTTACCATCAGTTGAAGATTCGTCAAGAGGACATTCTCAAGACAGCCTTTGTGACTCGGTATGGACAATATGAGTTCACCGTGATGTCCTTTGGTTTGACCAATGCCCCTGCCTATTTCATGAGCCTGATGAATAAAGTATTCATGGAGTACTTGGATAAGTTTGTCGTTGTCTTCATTGATGACATCATGGTATACTCCAAAAGTGAGGAGGAGTATGAGAATCATCTTCGTCTAGTTCTAACGAAGCTACGAGAACACCAACTTTATGCAAAGTTCAGTAAGTGTGAATTCTGGATGAGGGAAGTCGCTTTCCTACGACATGTCATATCTGCAGCAGGAGTCACAGTTGACTCAAGTAAAGTTCGGGATGTGCTCAACTGGGAGTCACCCAAAATAGTACCCCAAGTCAGAAGTTTTCTTGGAATTGCAGGATATTACCGCCGTTTCATAGAAGGATTCTCTAGAAAAGCTAGACCTCTCACCCAGCCGCTGAAAAAGGAGCAGAAATTTGTTTGGACACCAGAGTGTGAATGGAGTTTCCAAGAATTGAAGAAGTGCCTCACCACCGCTCCAGTGCTTATCTTACCAAACATCAGAAAGGATTTTGAGATCTTTTGTGATGCATCCCGACAAGGACTCGGATGTGTGCTAATGCAAGATAGGAAGGTTGTAGCGTATGCTTCGCGACAACTAAGGCCCCATGAAGTTAACTACCCCACCATGACCTAGAATTGGCAGCCGTAGTGCATGCCCTGAAGATTTGGCACCATTACCTTATCGGCAACCGTTGTGAGGTTTACACCGACCACAGGAGTCTGAAATACATATTCACTCAGACTGACCTCAACATGAGGCAAAGAAGATGGTTGGAGTTGATCAAGGATTATGACATTGGAATTCATTATCATCCAGGCAAGGCCAACTTCGTCCCCGATGCTTTGAGTAGGAAGAGCTATTGCAATACTTTGTTGATTAAGGAAAATCAGCCAGAGTTGCATGAAGAATTTCAGAAGCTTAATTTGGAGTTGGATCAAGAAGGATACCTAGCTACCTTGGAAGTGCAACCCACATTAGAAGATCAGATCTGAGAAGCACAGGTTGAGGATCTGGATATTAAAGAAATCAAGCAAAACATGAAGAAAGGTAAAGCTCCAAATTTCTCCGAGGATGAGCAAGGTACGATTTGGTATCAAAAGTGTATTTGTGTGCCAGATCAGAAAGAGCTCAAGGAGTTGTTACTTAAGGAAGCACATGAGACTCTATACTCCATTCATCCTGGAAGCACCAAGATGTATCAAGACCTCAAGGAAAGATATTGGTGGCCTAGCATGAAGCGAGAGATCGCAGAGTATGTTGCTCTCTGTGATGTCTGCCAGAAGGTCAAAGCTGAGCTTCAGAGATCGGCAGGATTATTGCAGCCATTAAAGGTTCCAGAATGGAAATGGGAAGAAATTGGTATGGATTTCATCACCAGCCTTCCTAAGACCCAAGGTGGTTATGATTCGATCTGGGGAATAGTGGATCGATTGACTAAGGTAGCTCACTTCATTCCAGTCAAGACTACCTACACGAGAGATAAACTAGCAGAATTGTATATGTCACGAATTATCAGTCTCCATGGAGTACCCAAGAAGATAGTGTCAGATAGAGGAACCCAGTTTACTTCTCGCTTTTGGTAAAGTTTGCATGAAGCCTTGGGCACTCAACTCAGGTTCAGTACTACCTATCATCCTCAAACTGATGGACAGACTGAACGTGTAAATCAAATCCTGAAGGATATGCTAAGAGCTTGTGCCTTTACTTATGGTATCAAGTGGGACAAGTGTTTGCCATATGCTGAATTCTCTTACAACAATAGTTATCAAGCTAGTCTGCAAATGTCTCCGTTTGAAGCCTTATATGGAAGAAAGTGCAGAACCTCTTTCAACTGGAAGGAAACTGGGGAACGACAACTGTTTGGTCCTGCCATACTTCAAGAAGCCGAAGAGCAAGTCTAGTTGATTCGAGATAGATTGAAGACAGCTCAAAGCAGACAAAAGAGTTATGCGGATAATCGTCGCCGAGATTTGAGTTTCGAGTCCAATGATTATGTGTATCTTAGAGTCACCCCTCTCAAAGGAGTTAAGAGATTCCAAGTGAAAGGAAAGCTTGCCCCTCGATATGTCGGACCGTTCAAAATCTTGGAATGAAGAGGAGAGGTTGCTTATAAACTTGAGTTGCCACCGTCTTTTGCTGGTATTCATGATGTGTTCCATGTGTCACAATTGAAGAAGTGTCTGCGAGTGCCAGAAGAGCAGATGCCGTTGGAGGCCATAGATTTGCAAGAGGATCTCACCTACAAGGAGCAGCCTGTGAAAATTTTGGAAGTGGCAGAGCGTGTCACCAGGAGCAAGATAGTCTATTTTTGCAAGGTGCAGTGGAGCAACCACTCAGAGGAGGAAGCCACTTGGGAGTGTGAAGAGGATCGGAAAGCCGAGTTTCCCCACCTATTCTCTAGCCAGCTTGAATCTCGGGGTCGAGATTCCATTTAAGGGCGGAGGTTTGTAACATCCCAATTTCTGAGATTTTGCAAAGTTTCAAAGCCAAAAAGAACCATTCGGATTTTTCCCGAAATAATTCTAGCTTAATTTGAATTTTCTAAACACCAAAAGATTTTATTTAATTGTTCTATGCAACAAATCAAGGAAACCTAACCCTAGTCGCCGCCCAGCCCACGCGAGCCCACGTTAGGCCCAGCCGCCGTCGCACGGAAACCTAACCCTAGTCACCGCCGCATTCCATGTTGCCCTCGGTGTCCGGGCCCACGCGCCACCCCAGGCCTTTAAAATCCGCCACCGACTCCCGAATCCGATTCCCCACCTCGCGCCACCTCCAACGCCCCACTTCACAGCCGCCGAGACACATTGGAGCACCGACGATTGCTCAGCATAGCAACGCCGCCGCTGAGCTTCTTCCTCCGCGCTGTTCGGCCGTTGTGCTGTGTCTCCGCCGCTGAGCTTCTTAGTTCGCGCCGAGTCGTCCTCTTCCAGATCCACCATGTCCCGCAGTCGATCCGGTTGGGAATCGCCGAGCCCGAGGACTTCTTCTTCGTGTCCGGTGAGACCTTGCCGCTGTGTCCTTCACCGGAGGCTTAACCCGAGCCGATCCGACGTGGCTGCCACATGCACACCACGTCAGTGCCATGATGCGCCACGTTGCCGCCGCGTCAGCCGCCCTCCACATCAGCCCAGCAATGTTGCGGTGCACCGAGTCCACCGTGAGCCGTGCGCCCAGCCGTAGACCCGATCCACCCGAACCCTAGCTGACGTCAGCATGACGCAATAAATCCCTTTTTCCTTTAGAAAAATAAATCCCGAAAATAGCCTTTTCTTCTTTTTTTTTTTCTGATTTTTGAAACTTCCGAGAGCTCGTTCTCCCTCATACGAACTCCGATTGAGCCCGTTCAAATTTCTAAAAATTTGTAAAATCGAGCTCTACATTCGAGAGCCCTTTATTTTAATTTTTGGTACTATTTACTTTCTATTTTGATATTTATTTGTGTTTCTTGCATTCTTTTCCGGTAGATGTTGATCCCTAGGGAGCGAGCGCAGGATTCGGAGATCAAGAGGCAGCAATTGCAGTTGATCAACAATGCAAGTCGTAGTCCTTGACCATGTTGGACCCAAGTTTGCAAAATTATTTTTGTTTCCTACAATTGCATGCTAATTGTTTACAAGTGCTATTTACTGGGATTAGCTATTACCTGATTGTCTGTATGCTACCTTCAATAGGTTAATTGCCATGTATCCATTGTCACCCTAGGTTGGATTGTTTACTAGTTGGACATATTGTAGTACCAACATTGGGTTAGCGTAACTATGCTTAGCCATGCTTAGTTGTACAATGGGATTCATGTCACATGATAAATTAATAATATTGGCTTAATGAGTTATGGAATCGTGGCAGGTAGCCACTGTTTTAAAATTTGTTGTACCATGGCGGGGTGTGCCATTGGTATTGGTTACACAAAGTTGTTTTCACTCGGGCAAGTGATCGTGCAGTAAAGGGGGTGCTATTAGCACAATTGGGATGTGGTTGACTTGCCTGAGTATACTTAAGGACTTAATCTTGTGCGCCATTGAACTGGGCTTAATCGTACAACCACATGTCTGGTATGGGACAGACCTGGCTAGTTAATTTGCAATGTCTATACTTAAGTATTGTTGTGGTTGTGTGGGTTCCGGGATCGACGGGTAGACTCACATGGCGCAAGAGGGGGCCCTGAGGGGTGAAACCTTAGCGGGCAGTAATGGGTTTAGACAAAGCATTGTAAAGGCCTTGTCGTGATCTCTCTGCCGCACACCAAAGGAAGTGTGTTAATTGCGCAGGGCACTAAAGAGGTGATCATGTCTTGTGGGTAAATCTATCAACCTCTGCAGAGTGTATGATAAACTATTCGAATAGCCGTGTCCGCAGTAATGGACGTGCCTGGGGATTTCACACGGGGTATAGTTTTTTCAGAAATTGTTGAGGGATGGTATTGTTGGAAGTGAATGGAGAGTTCACTATTATTTTCGATGTTAAATTATTAATGCTGTTAAGTTCAGTGGTTGATGATGATTTAGTTGGTGGCGGGTGACGCCTCACCAATCTTTTGTTTTTATTTACCATTGATTTACCAGTTATTATTATCTTTGTCAAATATGCTTTCAATCTATTTATTGTATTTACAATCAAGTTATTCCTTTTTGCAAAATAACCATATGACCATTCTTGTTAAGCCGTACATTATTTGCATCATTACTCTACGGCTTGCTGAGTACTTTTTGTACTCACGGCTTTATGTCTTTGTTGATCAGTTGCTGAAGAAGAACAGGGAAATACAGAATTCTACGAGGAGGAGTTTTATGAAGACTACGTGAACTAGGATGTCGCTCCCCAGACGATTGTTTGTGGCATGTCGTATGGCCCAAGTTATTTTATTTTTCGCTGCAAGATTTTTATTTGTTCTTAAGCCCTTGAGGCACAGTTATGTAACTTGACCATAAGGTCTATTGTTACTATTTGCTACTTTCTTAGTTAATTCGATGAATGGAATGATATGTCAATTTTGTTGCCACTGTGTGCACTAGCGTGATTCTGGTCTAGTGTAGTATACACAAAGGGTTTCGGATTAGCAAATCCGGGTCCCGACAGGGCAGCACGATGGTTCTTCCACCACTCCAAGGCAACTCCTACCAACTGGCAGCTAGCATACAGAACTATCTCGTCTCCTTTACACTGAGTGAGGAGTAACTTCTTCTCAATCACACGCAGCCAATCCTCTGCCTCCATAGGTGAAACATTCCCAACGAAGATAGGTGTGCGAGTCTTCATAAACTCCGAAAGTCTTGAATATGGATGAGGATCTCGAATAGATGCAGGCATCCCATTGTCATGAGACTACTGATCGACCAAGTTTTGCATCCATTGCATCATCTTCTGCATGAGCTGAGTTTGGGTAGTGACAAACTGATCCAAGTGTTGAATTGTCACGGTTGGTGCGGTGGATAGCTATTGGTCACAATCGGCTTTGTCACTAGCACTAGTAACAACCGCACTGACTTGAACTGCCTTAGAATCACCGCCGT
This sequence comes from Rhipidocladum racemiflorum, assembly GCA_036346355.1. Classification (NCBI taxonomy): domain Eukaryota; kingdom Viridiplantae; phylum Streptophyta; class Magnoliopsida; order Poales; family Poaceae; genus Rhipidocladum; species Rhipidocladum racemiflorum. Next base: position 58,202,996 of record CM070583.1, read on the forward strand.
AGTTAGTCCTTTCCATCTGTTGATCATTCCAAGGTTTAGGTAAGAGGGAAAAAGAATGGATGAGGTTCAAGAATCCTATTGCAGTTGACATACTTCCTTGGATTTCAAATCAAGCAAGCGAAAGAAGGGATTTTCTTGCACCAATCCAAGTATACAAAGGAGCTACTAAAGAAATTCGACATGGGAGAAGGAAAGTCAGTATCTACTCCAATGAGCACAACAACAGTTTTGGACCCTGATGAGAATGGTGTCGAAATGGACCAAAAGGAATACAGAAGTATGATTGGATCACTTCTGTACTTGACTGCTTCAAGGCCTGACATACACTTTGCAGTTTGTTTGTGCGCTCGATTTCAAGCCTCTCCTCGAGAATCACATCGACAAGCAATTAAAAGAATTTTCAGGTATCTTCGCTCCACTTCTGAATTTGGCATTTGGTATTCTTGTTCTTCTTCGCTTACACTCCTAGGATATTCTGATGCTGATTTTGCGGGGTGTAGATTAGATAGAAAGAGTACTTCTGGCACATGTCATTTTCTTGGCACTTCACTTGTTTCTTGGTCTTCTAAGAAACAGTCCTCAGTTGCTCAATCTCTTTGAAAATTTGAATACGTTGCAGCTGCTAGTTGTTGTTCACAAATTCTTTGGATCACTTCAACTCTTAAAGATTACGGCATTAACTTTAATAGTGTTCCACTTCTTTGTGATAATACTAGTGCAATTCACATCGCTAAAAATCCTGTTCAACATTCAAGGACTAAACACATTGACGTTCGATATCATTTTCTTAGAGATCATGTTGAAAAAGGAGCTATTGAGCTGAAATTTGTTGATTCGGATGCTCAAATTGCTGATATTTTCACTAAACCGCTTGATTCTTCTCGCTTTGCTTTCTTACGCGGCGAACTTGGGATCATTCATCCCCATGGGTTGATTTGAGGGGGAGTCTTGATTTTAACTCTTTCATGTGTGTTACTTGACTTTGGTTACTACAAGGAGCTATTTTGACGTTACACTTAAAGAAAACTCCCCTGTTTTCATGGCATCATGTAGTACAAAGCTTTGTTGACTATTCTTGTGTATACAGTCAAATTAATGCTACATCGTTTCACTTCTCTCTAAAAGACTAAAAGACTAAAATAATTCAATTTGAGATGCTTTTCAAGAATATTTTGGCTCTTGTTCATTATGGTATTGCATTTGTGAAATAGGCTTAAAAGTTTCTTGTCATCTGTTGAAAGGCTAGAGCTGATTAGAAACTATGTGTGAGTTTTTTGTTGGACTTCAAATGATCATTATGAGTCTCAAGCAAAATCAGTGTTTTAAATGATAAAAGCAAGTTGAAAAAGATGCAAGCAAAAGCTACTTGGCTAAACACAAGTTTAGTACAATGTGCGACTTCCTTGCCAGGATTTAAATTCAAAAGATGCAAGAAAAGGCTACTTGTCTAAACAAAAGTTCAGAACAATGTGAAGCCACTTGACAATTTAAACTGAGAAAGATACAAGAAAGAACTACCTACTCATACACAAGTATGGGCTAGTGTGCAGTTACTTGTCATCCCTGTTGATCACAAAGCAAAATTGTCAAACTTGCTAAAAGAGAAAAAGGAAATTCAAATTTTTGAAAAGGCTTGAGACAAACATTAGTGAATTTGAAAGTCTCTCTTTGCTCATGATAGATTTCTTTTTAGCTTTTGCAAAATCAGTTTATGACATTTTACTTGTTTGCTCTAATTTGCTTATGCAACAACTATTCTATGTGTTAGAGCCTCCATATTCTCACAATTTGCTTTCTCATTGGATAAATTGATACAAAATGTGAAAACTCTTGTAAAAAAACTCTCCAAATGTCTTACTTTGATTATATACCTTGAATATACTTCAAAGCTTGAGATACTGCGTTCATTAAGGGGGAGTTTTGAGATCTTGATGACTATTTTGTCAAAAAGGGGGAGAGCAAGACAAGAAGAAGAAAAATAAAAAGAAAGGAGAAATTCAAATGCTGTTTGAGAATTTGGGAATTTGGATTTACTTGGTCTTTACTTGGTCTTGGAATCTTTTTCTATACCTTTGTCAAATCTTATATTGTGTTTTGTCAAATTACTCATCAAGGGGGAGATTGAAGGATCATTGTTTTTGATCCATGTGTTTTTGATGATGAGTATTTGAATATTCGAAAAGATTTGAATTTGGTTTGAAGATTTGAAAAGAGCAGAAATCAGTTTGGTTATCCGAAAAAGATTTGAATTGGCGAACTCGTTTTTCCCATGTATGACAGACCAAACTCTTTGGTCTGTCATACACATGTTTTAAGTGAACTCATTGAGCCAAACTCTTTCTTTCCAAGAAACCAGTAAGTTCCACATCTACAACGGACAAGTTTTCTTTCTGTCTGTCGTGAACGTGTTTGCTTTAGGGTTTCGTTCGGACCATGTTGTTTTTAACACCGAGCGTGTCACGATTGCGCCGTACAAGATTTTTGGTCCGTAGTGAACATGAATTGGAAAGCGTTTTTGAACCTAGACTTTTTGACGGACCGATTTTGGTTGTCCGTCGTAAACATGTTTTCGCCGGAATGTTTTCTTTTGGAACTGAGAGTTTCCCTTGTACAACGGATGAGACTTTGTTGGTCCGTCGTGAACTGTTTTCTAGGGTTTCACTTGGCATTTGCGCCGGACTGGTTTTGTTGTCCGTCGTAAATGGGATTTGCTCAATTAGGGTTTTGAGCGATTTTGAGATTGAAATTTGAATTTGATTTTGAGATTATGAAATTTGTGATAATTTCATGATACTTGTTTTGAAGTGGACTTTATGCAATGCTCATGTGAGTAGTTGCATGGATTGATGTGAGTCAAGTCGTGGACTTGTGCTCGGAATTGTTTTGTGTTTTTGTTCATGTGCAGGTATTGCTCGAGGGGCGAATGTGGTCGATGACGGATGGAACTAGGTTCATGGAGGAACTGAGGTTCGAGACTAGGTTCAGGAGGAACTGAGGTCTTGGTGGTCAAGGATGTCATGCGGGACGTTCGGGCTAAGAGAATGGTGCACATGAAGAATGGTTAGTCACGTGAGAATGGCATGAGGTCATTCGCGTGCAAAGTGTTAGTCACGTGAGTATGGTAGGGTTGCCATACGCGTGCAAGAGTTGTACTCGGCCAGGTTGGGCCAAGTGGAGTTGTGTTGAATACATGCTCTTTCTAGGATTAGGAGTGGGAATCCTTTTGGGATTAGGAATCCTTCTAGGATTAGGACTCCTTCTAGGATTAGGTGTGTTTGCCTTCTTTAAATAGAGGGGTTGCCTCCTGTTGAAGGCAATCAAGCTTTGAGCAAGCTTTAGGGTTGTACTCTTTTGTTTGGAGTATTTTAGACAAAAGAAAGGAGAAATAAAGATCAAGTTCATCAAATCTTTCGGCGAGCTACAATTCTAGTTAGATTTATTCTCGCCATCTTCTGGAATAGTAAGCTTGCGAAGGTCATAACTTTTGATCCGTAAGTCCGATTGAGCTGATTCTTTTTGGGTTTGTTTCGTATTGGAAACAAGTTTCTTGTGTCCAAATTTCAAATCGATCGAACGGTTGGATCTCCGGGAATTCGCATTTTACCAAACCTCTATCATTCTGTTTTTTCCGAAAACGAGGCAATTATTTGGTTCTATTTTGGGGTAAACTTTTAATAGATCAAGAATTTAGTTTTAGCTTCCGCACAATCATTCACCCCCCCTCTGATTGCTATATTCGGTCCTACAGCAGGGGAACAGGTTTAACCCAATAACTTAAACAATCATTATTAATAACTTGGTATGGTTGCTTATAAAAGCCTAAAAGCTATGCAACACATACTGCACACCCAGCAATCAATGGAGAACCAAATTAACCTAAGCACACAATAATCTAGCATCAAAAAGGGTAACACTATTTTCTTAAGAGACGCGACTCTCACAAACGAGTCTCAGCTGGCTACTAAAGCACTAGTTCGTCTAGCCTCTGGAACACTTCGTCGATCCACTTCTCTTCGAGCTCGATGATTCCTTACTTCACGATCTTCATTATTGGCAGCGACAACCAGTACTTTCTCCTTAAGTGTGAAATATCGTTAACTATTCAGAATGACTCAAGTAAGATTTCCATTTAAACCAGTTGGAAGGATAGAAATTTCAGCAGAGGGGAAAGAATAGAAGAATAAGATAAGTCAAGAACTTATTATTCTTTGAAGTTAAAATTTTCTCTTTAGAAATTAATTTTGAAGCTCCTAAAGATGGCCAATCTATCTAGGGTTAAGACCTACAGTCAACCTGGCTCTGATAACACCTCTGTCGAGACCCGAATACGCAAATCCAGACACTCTGTTTATTCAGCACTAGTCCAGGATCACGCTAGTGCACACAATCTCAACATAGATGAAATATCACAATCATACACAGCGGAATAATAAAAGTAACTCAATTATAAAATATAAACTATTGAAAACGACCATAAGGTCAACCTTACATTTATGAGGCCTTGACGGCTTCAACTCCAAATAAGCAGCAGCGGAATGAAGAATGTCGGTGAATCCCATCAATATGCTACAGGCAACTGACAAGGTTCATGTGATGCCTTAGAGCGTCAGAGCGATTCTAGGGTTCCTTTTCCTGGTTTTGTTTCGGGAGAGAAATGAAGGATTTGTCGGGGGATGAAATAATTGAAGTTTATCCGGCGTATTAATATTAAATTTGGAGTTGTCGGGCTAGAAACAGTGGGCCGAGGAAAACCTGGGCCTGGGCTGCGAATCCCCTCCCCACCTCTCTCTCTTTTCCCCTAGTGGGCCGGCCCACCATATAAAAGGGGTGTCACCCCCAAAAGCCCTAGGCGCCCCCTTCCTCCCTAGCAGCCTCACCACCCCTCCTCTTCCTCCTTGCGTGGTGGCTCAAGATCCACGAAACGCTTGAAGGAGCAAGCGAGAAGAGGATCCGTGGAGGCGTGGAGGACGAGCAGATTTCCGTTCGGGGAATCGTCGCGCGTGTGGGTTCTCAAGGGAGAACTCAAGGTAAAATTCCCAATCTTTTACCCCTGTTCTACCTAGGGATTAGGAGTGTATTAGATCTGGTGGTGAGTGATTTAGATGGATCTTGATGGGGGAGAAGGGTAGATGTTCACATGGTGCTGTTTTTGGAAGGGGAGATTGTGCAGCGCGGATTGTTTCGCGTTTTACGTGGCATAGAATATTTTTCCTGCAAAAACCTATAACTAGAAAGTTGTAGATAACGTCGATATCTAGCTTCTGTAATTTTTTTTAGAATTTTTGGGGCGTCGGTCTGAGAGTTATCGCTGTTTCAAGATGACGGACATAATCTGGAAACAGATTTTGTCCACTGTGTTGGACGTTTGTTTAGGCATATTTAACAGTGGAATTGAAATTTGTGATCTTCATGAAAGTTGTAGATCTCGTCAATATCTAGCTACTGTAATTTTTTTGTATTTTTATGATCTGTATAAAAAAAGATACGAAATTGTGAAGAGAGGGTGCTGCTGTTTGACCCGGACAGATTGGGGTTTTGGCGCTTAAGAAGGAGCAGGGATTAGGAAGCGTGTGTTCGAGTTGTGTGATCATTTGTGATGTCGCTATGTACTGAAATAATACTTGTACAGGTGGTGCCCCTTATGGACGCAACTAGGTTCGTCATCCACGTTGGTAAAGGCAAGTGGAAGTAGCGGTCTTGCTAAACTATAACTCGCTATTTGTTTCGTCTTCAATATAAACCTTAATTGCAGCACACCTACATGGTTTAACTACTTGTTTATGAGATTAAAATATCCTATCCTGCATTGTGATGTGGTTGTTTGGCTTTTGAATCATGAGTAAGAATGAAGAAAGATGTTGTTTGCAGGATGAATTGTGGAGATATTCTATCTCAATGATGTTCGCATTCTATCCATGTTATTTGATGGTATGCAAGCATTTGAATTCAGAGTGGGAAGTTATGAATGTATTTATGCATGAAGCATTAACTGCATAATCATGCATTGGAAGTTTGTCGACGCCTTGGCGCGATCAAATGCAGACAACACCGTGTGTTCCTGAGAAAGGGCACGGTGAGGAGGATCATGGCATAAGCATGTGCACAATCATATGCATTTTACTGAGGTTGTGTGGACTCTATAATGTGGTATTGGACATGAGGAATTTGGTATGCTAGTTTTACTGTGGCTGTGTTATTCGTTAGAAGTTGTTCCGCTTGCTGAGATTACCCAATCTCACCCCTTGTTATTTTGTTGTTTTCAGGTAGTTCTCGCGAGTCGTAAGCTTGAAGGGTGGGCTTAGTAGCACATTCAACCCTCCGGGGTCATCACGACTCACATGGACTAGTGTATTTAATAATTCATTCGCTTGCTGAAATTTTATTAATCATAGACCTGTTGATGTCCTCTTTGGAGCTGTTTTACGTTTATGTTTGTTTTCTGGTTGATTTAGACTTGTTATCTCTAGTATTGATGCTTTTATGTTATTCCTGTTTATAATGGTTACTATGAATCTTGTTGTCGCTTCTGTTTTGTCCTAATTTTAGGAGAGATGCTGTCGAAATTTTCTTGTACGACAGTTTAGATTTGTAGGGTGTTACAGTTGGTATCGAGGCGGTGTAGGTCCTTGGAATGTCTATTTTTAGTGTCATTCTATAGGATACAACTAAAATGTGATGTGGAATAACTTAGAAACATGGCCTAGGTTTTAACTAAAGTTTGTCATAGGATAGCAACATTAAAACTTGTGTAAGTGGAATCACTAATTTAAAATTTGACACACATGGATGCACAGTAGGAAAGGGTATGGGTATCGTTGCCTTATGCTTAAAGGTTGAATTTAAGTTTTGTTGTTGAATGCTACTTTTGATGATGTATAATGCTATATTTATGATAGATTTGATTGAGTTGCTTCATTTGTGATAAAGTGTGGTTGTGGTGCCGAAGGGTTTCGGTCACCTTTTGTTTGTAGTGAGGCTGTGGTTTGTGGTGTGGCGGGTAGAGTCACCACCGAAGAACTATTAAACCCCTGTTGGGAAAGAGTACTTATCCGTGTCTGTCGTAGATCGGGTAGTGACTGGAGTCAAATAGAAGAGGTTGGTGATGGATTCCTTCGGATGTTCTTTACCGTGGCCGTGGTCGGTTTTGGTTGGTTTTACGGGTATGTGGTTGGTTCAAACCGAGGAAAATGCTTAGTTTTGAGCACTCGCTGATTTGTCCTTTTGGCGGTTTGTGGTTTTGTCTCCTTTGAGTGAAGACATAGAAGAAGAGTTCTACGTTAGCGTCTTTTGGTCACAATTTTGCTTTGGCACTGATTTATTGTGATGGACTGTCGTTGGGAGGAAATTTACGTGGTTGTTGTTTCCCGATTTTTTTTTAAAAAAGAAGGGGTTGGAGTTTCTCTGTTGCAGATCAAGCTGGATGGAGCTAAGTTTGAATCTTTATCGGAAAATTTTAGTTGGACATTTGGTCTTCCCTTTTGCATCCGTCTTCCTTTGTGGAAAGTGTAGGTTTTGGATTTCTTGAAGAGTTTTGGCTACTATGATTGGACATTTGAGGGTCGAGCTCTCTTGCATTTATGTTTGGATTTTGCTTTTCTCCCTTGCACGAAAAGAAGAAATTTTTATCGGTGTTTGTTCTTGATCTAGAACTGTGTTTGTTTTTTTTATGTTTGGGATTGCCTCCTGTTTGTCAAGGGTAGGTGACCCATGACGGTGTTTAGAAATTTTATGTATGTGTTACGTAGTATGTAACAATGTGGTTTATGGAATGATGTACTTCTAAGTTAATTTGTGAGTTGAATCAATTAAAATGTAATTGTTATCTTTAGCTTGAGATTAAATAAACTTCTAGTATTGTAGATTGCTCTATAGCGATAATGATTGAATGTGTTAATGTGCATGCTTAGGATTTATTGCATTATTTTAATGTGCCCTTGACCATGGACAATGTTTAAAGCTTTAAATCTTGATGCGTAGTTAGAACATTACGATGATGTAAACTACTGTGAAGGTAATAGAAAATTAGTGGGTTATTTAGAGACATTTTAATATAAGGTCGGTAGAACAATTTAATTGTAATGGTGGACTACCGATATTGTTAAAGAAACCATGCTGGTTGTTTAAAGATGTTCTAATTTAATCGTGTTGGCTAGTGACTTTAACTTGGAAATTGATTAGAGTTGATATTTATGACGTTGCAAACTATTAGTAGATTCGGAAGTATGCGATATGCGTTCCAATAATGCTAGTATCGATATCAATTGGGAAGACATAAGTTTTTGCCATTGCCGTAAGAGCTTTGTGATGATTTCACCTATTCAGTTCACTTTAAAAAAAAGGCTGGAGTATGTCTTGGAGTGGCAATTTTGCTATAACCCGTGTATAGGGTAGCTAAAAATAAAAATAAAAAAAAAATTAAATTTAATTTAGCGTTGTTGTTATAAGAGCTTTGGATGGCTTAAATTATTCAATCTATTTTACATAGTTGGAGTATGTTGTGTAGTGACAGTTTGTCATAGCCTATGGATAGGGTAACTAAAAGCAATGTTGTTGTTTTACAATTATGCCAATTATTGATATTGATGGCTTAGTAGTGGTGGTAACTGATTAGATTAATTGTTGAAAACCTTTGTTAAAATGGTGGAAATTGTAACATGTTGTGATGGAGTGAACCAGGGATAGTTAGCATGACGCGTGATTTTGTCCTTAATAAATGTATGTTTTAAACTTCTATTTACGATTGGTGCCTTGTTGAGATAATATTTACTTGTTGAGTCATCTTTTAGGTGAATAAATTTCCATTGTCGAGATGTTGACGCGTATGTGGTATGGAATTTATAGGTTCATCATCTTTGAAAGACTTGTTGAAGCAACGCCTTTCAAATTTAGAATATGATGATATAGGTTAGGCTGCTCCGTGGGGATCTTGATGAGGTAGTGTTGGTTGGATGTGTTTTTGATAAGCACTGTGAACTTTATTTATAATTGTGGAAAAGGTAATAAGAGTAAGAATTTGTTGTGTAGTAGTTGTTAAATCCTGATGGGCTTTCTCAATGAGTAAATAGGGAATATTGAAATCTAAATGGTAAGGGTAGTGGAATGCTATAGATGGCGGGAGTTATGCTGAACTTATGTTTAAAAATTCATATGGATTGGTTTGTTTGTTTGATATTTGGGTTGAATACTTTCGGTCAAAGTATTCTTTGTGCTGTGTTTCAGAGTTTCCCTAAACTTAGAATGATTCTGCCAAATGTGGGTTAATTTCGAGGCTTAAAACAACGATAAAAGAATGATTAACCTTGAAGTAATTTTTGGAGATTTTGGAATGTTATTCTATTAAATATCTTCATTCATTCATCTTTGATAAGAAAACTAGCTTAAGTTATGAATGCGACATTTATGCTCAAGGATGTATGCTTTGACTGTGTCCGTAGTTTTCAAGGTCGAGTTATCGGTTGCATTGTTGATCAAAAGAAGTAGCTAATCCAATGTAAGATTTGGAACTTCATGATCTGGAAATATTTGTATTTCTATTTTGGGCTAGAGTTGTGTTGTGGTGTGAGGTGTTTGATAGTTTTTGTTTAAGAGACGATTCTTCTGGTTGTGACATGAATGATATTCGTGGTTGAAACAATTTTTCTGTTGGGAAGTGAGTTTGGTTCCTTTTTAAGGAAAAAGAGATGGTGGTTGTGTGGAAGCATTTAATTCCTTGATCGGTTTTTTTTTTTCTGAATGGCTTGGCCTTGGATAAAAGTGAGATGATTTGTTTTGGTAAAAGTGAAATGCATTTGCAGAAGACTTTCGCGGTGTTTCTCTTTTGAATAGAGCTTCTCCCCGAAGATTTTTTTTTTTTTGGTGGTTTTGGTTCTATGGAGTTCCTCTTCCAAGTTGAGTTCCCGTGTATGTGAATTTCAGCCCTTTGGTTTAAAGGTGGTGATTGTCGTTCGTTGTGTTAGTGAGAATTAATATTTCTTTTACGTTCAAGCTTGGGGGTAAGAAAATGAATGTTTATGTTATGGTTGAGTATATTCAAGGATTGTACTCCTTGCCTTGGTCCTTGGGTGGAAGAATGTGAAGGCGAAACCTTCTTACAAGGGAAAACTAGTGTGGGTCGCTGATCGTAAGTAGTTTAAAAGTGAAGAGTAAAGGAAGGTTGTGTATGACTCAATTCAAACCTTTTTTGGAGAATTGTTTTCATTGATGTGTTCCTCGGTGGGGTTGCTTAATTTAGTAGTGGACAACTTGGAAGTTGCAGGTAATTACATTAATTTTTTTGAAACTTTTGTCGCTGGGTTCGAGCGAGTTTGTGTCAACCGTAGTGATTGTGTTCGGTTGTTATTGTTTCATGGATTTACGGACCCGGTTGTAAAGTAGGCTATCTCTGTCGTTGGTAAGGGTGGATATTGGTTCTTTTTGTAAAAGATCAATCACTTGTAGGAGATAGGAGTTTGTGTTTGGGTTGATTTAGAGACTTACCTAGAGCGTTGTGTCTCACATGGTTCGCGTCGTCGAATCTGACAGCGTGGTAGAGGAGTTGAGATTGGAATGCGGAGTTTCGCGATCGGGTTGAAGAGAGAAGTGGGAGTTGAGATTCCAGATTGATACCATATTCACCTAATAGGTGTCCTTTATTTAATAGGGGAATAGTTCGTGTTAGTGTCCAATGAAAGATTTGTGGACCAATTAGTCTGAGCGGGATGCAACTTGGGAACTTGAGGACCAGATGCGGAAGAAGTATCCTACACTCTTTGAGGATGCTGAAGGTAAAGTGTTGATTACCATTTTGCCATCCTTTTTTAAGGTTCCGTAGCAAGAGGAGTAGATTCGGGACTAATCCTTTTAAGGAGGGAGAATGTGATGCCTTAGAGCGTCGGAGCGATTCTAGGGTTCCTTTTCCTGGTTTTGTTGGGAGAGAAATGAAGGATTTGTCGGGGATGAAATAATTGAAGTTTCTCCGGCGTATTAATATTAAATTTGGAGTTGTCGGGCTAGAAACAGTGGGCCGAGGAAAACCTGGGCCTGGCTGCGAATCCCCTCCCCACCTCTCTCTCTTTTCCCCTAGTGGGCCGGCCCACCATATAAAAGGGTGTCACCCCCAAAAGCCCTAGGGCGCCCCCCTTCCTCCCCTAGCAGCCTCACCACCCCTCCTCTTCCTCCCCTTGCGTGGTGGCTCAAGATCCACCGCGAAACGCGAAGGAGCAAGCGAGAAGAGGATCCGTGGAGGCGTGGAGGACGAGCAGATTTCCGTTTCGGGAATCGTCGCGCGTTTTTCGTGGGTTCTCAAGGGAGAACTCAAGGTAAAATTCCCAATCTTTTACCCCTGTTCTACCTAGGGATTAGGAGTGTATTAGATCTGGTGGTGAGTGATTTAGATGGATCTTGATGGGGGAGAAGGGTAGATGTTCACGTGGTGCTGTTTTTGGAAGGGGAGATTGTGCAGCGCGGATTGTTTCGCGTTTTACGTGGCATAGAATATTTTTCCTGCAAAAACCTATAACTAGAAAGTTGTAGATAACGTCGATATCTAGCTTCTGTAATTTTTTTTAGAATTTTTGGGGCGTCGGTCTGAGAGTTATCGCTGTTTCAAGATGACGGACATAATCTGGAAACAGATTTTGTCCACTGTGTTGGACGTTTGTTTAGGCATATTTAACAGTGGAATTGAAATTTGTGATCTTCATGAAAGTTGTAGATCTCGTCAATATCTAGCTACTGTAATTTTTTTGTATTTTTATGATCTGTATAAAAAAAGATACGAAATTGTGAAGAGAGGGTGCTGCTGTTTGACCCGGACAGATTGGGGTTTTTGGCGCTTAAGAAGGGAACGGGGATTAGGAAGCGTGTGTTCGAGTTGTGTGATCATTTGTGATGTCGCTATGTACTGAAATAATACTTGTACAGGTGGTGCCCCTTATGGACGCAACTAGGTTCGTCATCCACGTTGGTAAAGGCAAGTGGAAGTAGCGGTCTTGCTAAACTATAACTCGCTATTTGTTTCGTCTTCAATATAAACCTTAATTGCAGCACACCTACATGGTTTAACTACTTGTTTATGAGATTAAAATATCCTATCCTGCATTGTGATGTGGTTGTTTGGCTTTTGAATCATGAGTAAGAATGAAGAAAGATGTTGTTTGCAGGATGAATTGTGGAGATATTCTATCTCAATGATGTTCGCATTCTATCCATGTTATTTGATGGTATGCAAGCATTTGAATTCAGAGTGGGAAGTTATGAATGTATTTATGCATGAAGCATTAACTGCATAATCATGCATTGGAAGTTTGTCGACGCCAGCGTGCGCGACCGTACCGGTACAACACCGTGTGTTCCTGAGAAAGGGCACGGTGAGGAGGATCATGGCATAAGCATGTGCACAATCATATGCATTTTACTGAGGTTGTGTGGACTCTATAATGTGGTATTGGACATGAGGAATTTGGTATGCTAGTTTCTTGTGGGTTTGTGTTATTCGTTAGAAGTTGTTCCGCTTGCTGAGATTACCCAATCTCACCCCTTGTTATTTTGTTGTTTTCAGGTAGTTCTCGCGAGTCGTAAGCTTGAAGGGTGGGCTTAGTAGCACATTCAACCCTCCGGGGTCATCACGACTCACATGGACTAGTGTATTTAATAATTCATTCGCTTGCTGAAATTTTATTAATCATAGACCTGTTGATGTCCTCTTTGGAGCTGTTTTACGTTTATGTTTGTTTTCTGGTTGATTTAGACTTGTTATCTCTAGTATTGATGCTTTTATGTTATTCCTGTTTATAATGGTTACTATGAATCTTGTTGTCGCTTCCGTTTTGTCCTAATTTTAGGAGAGATGCTGTCGAAATTTTCTTGTACGACAGTTTAGATTTGTAGGGTGTTACAGTTCAACTCCTAGATAATCGCCTTCTCGCGGAACTCCTCCTTTGAAGATTTAGACTTGTCCTCAACTGGTGATTGTTTGTTGCAAGGGGTGAGTACATAAAGCACTCAGCAAGTCATGCACAGAATGCAAGTCTAATAACTATATGCATGGCCTATTCCAAGTGGTTCTTTTGCAATAAAGCAGCATTCACAAATAACATAATAGATTGTAAAGTGGTAAAACAAGTAACAATAGTAATCAATTTCATAGTTATTTCACAAATAAACCATCCCACATCCTTAACCAGTTATCACTTTCCACAGGCAACCTGCCTCCAATCCCAAGTTCATTTTATGAAAACTAACCCTTGACTATAGTCCCCAAGCATTGTCCAATACCGTAGACACGGCGATTCGAATAGTTTTGGTACTCTGCAGAGGTTGTACACTTTACCCACAATGTAAAATCAACTCATCACGTCAGCCGTGAATCACCGTACAAGAGTATGAGAATGAGCGATCATAACAAAGCCTTTATAATGATTCATCTAGACCCAGTACTGCCCGCTAAGGTTTCAATGCTGAGGGGACTGGTTACCACCATCAGGGCCCCCCTCTTGCGCCATGTGAGTCCACCCGTACACCCGGGTCTCACACCACCACGACAGTACCAAAAGCTAGACATCACAAATTAATCAGCTAGGTTTGTCCCATTCCAAACTTGTGGTTGCATGTTAGACTCAGTTCAAATTCTCACAAGGTTAAGTCCTTAAAGTGACCAGGGCAAGACTTACATCAATATTCTCATAGAAAACCACCTCACCATCACTCATATATATATATATATATATATATCATGTTTCATGTCATCCCCACCGCCAAACTGGCCCACCAAAATCCTTGCCACTTGCCCCAATCTAAAACATTTTATCACCCTAGTTGATTATTGCGCAACACAAAGCCAACAACAGTAAACATACTTGAAGAAGCACGAAGGCCTCCACATATCAACATCATCATGTCGGCAACACGTCACACCATTTCAAAATACATTGCATATACCATTAATCAATATCGACCTTTGTATTTCCAAAATGATGTCACTGACCCATTGCAAGTCTAAGCAAACTACTACGTTCTATCTAACTCATGTTGGCAATTTATTAGCTACCAACTATTAATCAACAATCCTAGGGTGACAAATGAATCATGGCATACAAATAACAGCAACAAGGTGGTAGTAACAAGTAGGTTGATTATCTAATCCCAATTTAATTGTAAGTAGTTTAACTTAAACTAGCATGCAATAATTTGAAATAACATAATTTTGAAATATGGGATCAATATGGTCAATGCACAACTTGCCTGGCCCTTGCGATTTTTACTATTCTTTACTCATTATCTTTTATTCTTGATCCTCGATCTTCAATCTTCAGCTCCTTAGAACGACTTCCGAATGACGCGTCTAACTATTAAAAAAAAGCAATTACCAACCAACTCAATAGATAAATCGAATAAAATCCAAATTAAGAATGAATGGTATTGGGTCACAACAGCTTAGATGAATTTAGGAACTTGAATGGATTAAACCGGAGATTCAGACAAAAGAGAACGGGCTTTCGAAAAATACACCAAAAAGGGAACGACTAATAATTGAGAAAGAAAGAATAATATTCCAAGAATATTTCTTCTGAAGTTATTATCTTGATTGGACAGACAATGACATATGGGTTCTCGATCTATAGACCGAGTCCATAAAGATATGTTACTTCATAATGAAGTAAGCTGATGCTTGATGTTGACTTTTCTTGACCGAATAGATACACCGTCAATCAAAAGAAAGATAGACTGATGGATTAGATATGGGCACAAAGGTTTGACATACGGCCAATGGTCTATCGACCAAGTCCACGAATGAATTTCCAACCAAAGGCAGATTGTATTTTCAGGGATAAGACATGGACTAATGGGATTGACATCCACTGTGGTTTGATTTGGAATCCAGTCATACATCAAAGAAGAGACTTGACGATGACAAAGCGGCCATGATATGGTTACTAGGTAGTGATGACGATATGGAATAAGACAAACAACAAATGTTTTACTACGGTTGACACAACGAGGGAAACAGCAATATCAACAACACGGCTCACGATGAACTCAGTCCATCGAACTGGTCTTAAGTTAGGGTTTTGGTTCAGCTTTGTAGACGGTATGAAGACGAGGCTAAACTCACATGTGATGGGGTTAGATCGCATCACAATGAGAGTGAAGGACCATGTGGAGGTCCATCCATGTTTGTGATGAGTATTTGACTTTATTTGAGCAAGGTGTGCTCAGGCTTGAGTTTGATTTGACTCGGTATTGCATGTTTCAATTAATGATAATTGTGGACTAACATGCAGGAAGAAAAGGTATGTGCATTGTGGTATGTGCAAAATGGTTTGTTCCTTGTGGTACAGGTTCCTGAGGCAGCTATGGTCGTTGGTGAGTACCGGGACTAGGTTGGGAGAACCGAGGTCCAGAGCGGTCGAGGATGCCGACGAGATGGTTGGGCTCAAACCAGGTTCACTTGGACGTCATGGAAATGGACTTGAGGTGGCTCAAGGTTTCTGGTTCGGGTTGGAGGCTCGAAGAGGAGGAAACTGAGCGGTCAAGTCCGGCGGATGAAGGCCCGTTGCATCGGGTTGATCGGGTTTTGTTTAAAACCCATGTATGGCCAATGTGGCCCATGTAAAGCCCATGTGTGGGTTGAAATGAGAGGTTAATCCTAGCCCTTGGTGGAGTGCCCTAGGGTTTGGGACTCATCCAAGGGTGGTAGGTGGCCCTAGAGTAGTATAAATAGAGGGGGAGGGTGTCCTCCCTCACTTGAAGGTTTGAGTTGCTCCTTTGAGCTTTGCCCACATGAAGTGAGGCTTTGTAAACCTTCCAACCAGAAAATACAAAGATTTTCTTTACATTTTTGTGAATTTAAATTCCGCATTTACATTATGTCTTTACTTTACGCAATTTAAATTCAGCATTTACTTTCCCGCATGTAAATTCTCGCAATTTACTTTCTCGCAATTTGGATTTGCTCCTCTCCTTCTAAATGCTGTTGATCAAGGAGGTCTTGAGGGTGCTCATTTGGTTTTACATCTTTCTTGCACCCTAGGATAGACTAGAGATCAAGTTTCTATCAAGATTGCAAATCTGTCCTGAACTTGTTCTTCGCGCAGCAATCAGTCTTTGATTTTTAGAAAAATATAGAAAAATCTTTCTTGATTGATTCTTGTTGGAGAAGGTGCTTGACTCATATACCCATCTGTGGAAAATTTTTTGCGTCCACTGGATGCACCATTTGGGAGCTGTGAGGTGAAAACCGAGCCCCAAATTTCCTGATTGAAAATCCTGACTGTTCGTAGTTCTTGATTTTTCCTGATTTTTGTAGAAGGATTTTGGTGGTGATTTTTGGTGGAGTGCTTCACGACTCAACATCTCACAGGCTGAAAAATTCCCAAATTTTTTGGAGCAACAGAAGTCCACCATCCACCTGCTCTAATTGAGGACAATTCCTGAAAATCTGCTTTTGCTTTTCTAAAAGAGGCTTTTGTGTTTTGGCTTGATCTCTTTTATAAAAGAAGTATTTGAATTGATTCCTCTTTGCTTTGGACACTTGACAACCAGAATTTGTGATTTAAAAATATCCCTCATATGATTCATGGTTCCCATCCATGTAAGCTAGGGATACATATAGTTGTCAAGTCGTTCCGATTTTTGCGGGTTTCGCGATTTTAAGGAGCATCGGTTTTCTTTGCGGGATTGTTTGGAGTACGTTGAGTAGGGGATATTTTTATTTGGGATCATTCACCCCCCCTCTGATCTCCATCTCGGTCTTTCAGAGAGAAAAGATGATGACATCGCACTAGGGCTTTTACGTGTATGCACGCATGCAATGATAGCGAAACGATGAGAGCAAAGCGTTAACGGTGAAGCGTTAACGGGGGAACGTTAATGGCAGAACGTTAACGGTGAAGGTGAAGCGTTAACAAGACACTCATGAAATAACAAGGTGGTGACCGTTGGTACAATGGTAGGGCAGCGAGGTCATGATATGGCTCAAGTTTGATCCGCGAGTTGCGGGGTTCACATGTCATGACGCAACATCGATGACAGATTGGTCCAAGGGTTAGGTTAGGGTTTGAGTGAAATGACTCACGGATGGATCCACTTGGCATAGGGATAGGATGGGTAGGGTTGGCTCCGTGGCAAATGATTACAAAGGATGGCTAGCCAAAACAGGATCCGATACAGAAGGGACCAGATTGAAAGACGACTGTTATAGACCGGAATAAGGCTTTGACGGCAAGCGGGGACCAATTGAACTCCAAAGATGGAAAAAAACATAGGAATATGAACCTACTGGACAAGACGACACAGCCACGGCGGGCTAAGATGATTGGCGGCAAAAGACGGCACGCAGCGGCGATAAAAGACAACGGCTAACGAATATTAAAAATTTCGGTAGATGCAACAGCAAAGGGAAAATGAGAACCGCGTAGAACGCGATGATATGAACTCAATGGTATAGGCGGATTTGGTGGCGACCCACTGGATTGATCACATTCTACCGATGAACAGCTTCGAAAACTAATAGATCAAACGATCATAACTATTAAAATAAAGCATGAAACCTAACCAAATTTTACAGAGAGCTATTTGGGACCCTAAGGCACAATGTGACATGAACAAATCTGAGTTTTACCTTTTGGATTAACAGGGAACGCACGAGGAAATTTTCAGCTGTCTGCAATGCAGTCTGATCGGGGAAGATTATTTTTTCTGCTCAAATCCCTTTGGTAAAACCTTGGGTTAGGGTGAGCACCATGTGGAGGATATGAGGATGAGTCTACAGTAAATATTTCATGGTCAAATTCGCAAAAACGAAGGAGAGCGGGCGACGACAAGATTTGAGATTGAAACAGCCATAACTTTTGATTCCGTGGACGAAACTGCACCAAATTTGGAGGAGAGTTAAATGGGACCATGAGGCACAAGATGATGTGGTTGGATTTCAGAAAAACTCATTGAGGCGACGAGGAATGCGATGCCAAAATCGGCCGACGAGAGGCGACGCTTTGGAGAGGTGCGGAGGTGGCTCTAGGGTTTTGGAGGGGTGCTATGGACTTAAGGAGGCGTGGGAGGGATCATGGCACACATAAATGGCCTTAGTAAGTCGGGTCGAGCAAGGAGATATGAAGAAAATCGAAATCTTATAAAAAACAGCCTAGATCGAACAGTTGGCGTGCGTGCTACAGTGCTGGGCTCGGCCCACTACTGTTCACAGCCTTTTTACAGTGATTTTCTAATAAAAATAATTGCAATAATTCAATTAATTCATTTGAGGCAATAAAAATATCAGAAAAATTCTAGGAAAAATCTAGAAAATATTTTGAGACATTTTGAACTCAAATAAAATATTTTCAACAAAAATTTATATAGAAATTTCTAATATTTAGTTAATTTAAAGAAGAGTCTTAATTCAAATTAATTCCAAATAAATTTAAATAAATTTTAGAAAATTCCAAAAATTGCAAATACATATTAAATGCAAGAAAAACAAAATTTGGGAAATTACACATAGCTAAGCAGATGCAATAAGTACTCAATTATACCCACTTAACATTTTATATAATGTTTACACCTAACTTAGGGTTGATAAGGTTCTCATATCACTGTTATTAAGACAATCCCATAATTTAGGAATACAACTACCAGTTCCCACAATATAGCGACTTTTATCAAATGTAGTGCATGCATAGTAATTTAGAGAAACAACATAGACACCATAAAATATGGGATCAACATGATCAAAGGAGGATACTTTCCTTGCTCCTGATCATGGTACTACTCCTACTTGTGTGGTTGTTCGTCGAGGGTTTTGCAAGTGGTGTCGTTTAAGCAAATAAACATAAATTCACAATAAATACCAATGAAATCTAAGTTTGCAATATACTAAAAAATGAACAAAATTTACACTAAAGATAGAGCATGTTTTATCATGAATTTACACTAAAAATGAACAATAAACTTATATTTGGGTACCTTCGAGGATGCAGGGTCAACCAAGGAATCAATGGCACACAATATAGACAGGTTCGGGCCTCTGGATCGAGTAATACCCTACTCCTGTATGGATGTACTATGGTGTTGTCGAGAATGGATTACAGAGCAGGGACATCAAGCTCTCGTTACAATGAATATTGTTTCTTGAGGGTGGCTAAGACCTAGCCTATCTGCCAATCTATGAAGATTGCTCATCGCCTATACTGCTTGTGTTATGTATGCTTGAGTCTTGATTGCTCTTCCCCCATTCCTGAGCGTCTGCCCCCTCATTTATATGGTTGGGGTAGCCTTCTTATGAGTCATAGTAGGTTTGGAATGCTCGATCATACTCGATGAGGAGTCCTCCGTTCTGAGATCTGTGTGGTGTATCTTGACCTTCCTTACTTCCTAGCGTACTCGAGTTGGTTTTCTCGTAACAGGAACATGACCGAGTCCTTCCCAAATGTGGGGATACTCCTTCCATGCATACCTTATCCCGTATAATTCGGGCCCAAGATATTGCTAGTTTCTTGATGTGTAGGCCACCATGTACGGTACGGTATCTGAGTTTCCGACATGCGCATATATCCCATATTTAGATATTCAATAGTAGCCCTCTAACTCTATGTGACACTACGGAATGGTGTGAGATTATTTAATGTGAATGTTAAGGTCAAAAACTTTATGAAATATGGTATTGGAGGTTAAAACCATATGGTAGGAGGTTTAATAGCGTTTTCGGGCCGTTTCCGGGGTTTTGGGCCTTTCCGGGGGAGTTTGGGCCTAAAAGAGGAGATTGTGGGCTTTGGTGGGATGGAGTTTGAGTCCATTTAGGACTAGGAGAGTTGTGTGGGCAGGTAAAAGGGGCCTCCCCCTGCCCTCCTTGCGCCCACAACTCCCCTTGGGCACCCCATCCCTCCCCCTTGAGCCCTAGCCGCCACCTCCCCTCTCTCCCTCCCCCACTTGGCCGTGCGCCTCCCCTTGCCCTTGCCCCTTTGCTTCCCACCTCTCCTCCACCCCTTGCTGCCCTAGGGTAGCCTCCCCACCCCTGCACCTCGAGGATCCATCCATTGGAGCTAGGAGCGAGGAGCGAACCGGGAGGAGATCCATTCAGATTTCGTGCGTTGGGCAAAGGTGGTGTGACCCCGGGAGGGCCTACTACTTCTCGCCAATCCGTCGCCCGTGGTTGAGGCAAGTGTATTGTAATGGATAGCGATTTGTAGGTTGCTTGTTGAGACTAGATGAAAATGGATTATATGATATGATCACTTGCCATGCTTTAATGATTGCCAATGATATGATGAGTATGTTTATCATGTTAAGATGCCATGTGTTAATGTACAAGTTAATTATGATGTTGGCATATTTGCATACATGGCATGATTACATGGCCCGGGCGGTGAGAAAGTCATAACTAGTCCGGGAAGGTCGGTGAGAAAGTTATGACTAATCCGGAGAGCCAATGAGTAAGTCCTACATCGTGATTCCATTCACCGCGGTGAACGGAAGCGAGGAGTAGGCGCCCTCCATCTTCGGGATGGAAGGGGGGATAGGGTGCACACCGACGGGTGTGTACTCAACCATACCGGTATGAGTTTCCAGGAGATATGTGCATCGCATTGCATTACATTGCATTGCATTATATGAGGATGTTAAATGAGGATGATTTATGATGATGTCAATGATATGCTTACACTATGAATATGAGATGTGTATGATGTTGTGTGTGAAAAGTGGTGATGAAGGTATTGGAATGTATTTTCTTGTTCCATTGCATTATACCTGCTGAGTAATGAACTCACGCTTGTGTTTATGTTGTTTTTCTTAGGTACCATGAAACCGACATGCGGGGAAAAGGGTTTAACTACACATCTACACGTAGCTCCACACAAATTAGACAGTGTTATCATTTGGAGTCATGATAATGAAAGTATTGCCATGAAACTTGGAGTATTGCTTAACTGTGTGCTCGGTCTTATTATTTGATTCGTTTAGCTCATGAAGTGGTTGAATGCTTTATCCTGGACTTATATTGTTGCTATGTCACATGTTATTGCTGTTTTAGATGCTTTCCATTATGATATAACTTGTGATACTGTTGTTGCTCCTTCAATTCATGTTAAAACAAAGGAGATGCTGCCGAAATCTCGGTTTTTAGCATGTGCTCCTTTGCTGGAATTTATGTTTAATTGTGGTATTTAGATGTTGTTTAGCTTATGTTTGGTAGCATTCAGGCATATTAAATGCCGGGGCGTTACACTCTATCAGTGAAGGGTCTTTTCCAAGTGCTCAGCTGATTACCGGCCAAACTTTAGCTTGGTCGAATAAAACCTCGCAAGCTCCTAGTCGATCGATTCTAGTAGTGACAACACCAACTGTTGAGTAGGGAGGTGCCAAGTTGAGCGCCCGATGTTCATCCCACCTTGAGTCCTTGTGATAACCACAGGTGACTCGATGTTGATTCAGCAACTCAATTCTGAGCAGAGTTAAGACGAAATCTCCAATATCTAAATAAGGGACAGCATTTAATGTTAAGGCTTGAAAAAACTGTAACGCCTAAGTGCAAAGCCTTCTTTTTAACTTCTCCCCCGATTTTTGCGCCGTGTGAGGGGGAATGTATTTTCCCATTGGCGAGGAAGATTTTATAAATCCCCATGCCTGGAACTGTAGCAGTTACCTGCCCCTTCGAGAACTCCGCTACTTCCTTCGAATCAAGCTTCCTCCAAAAAAGTTTCTTGCATTCTCTTCTAATGGCATCTAGTTCCCATATTGCTGCTAAGGATGTCCCGCCGCCGAAGGACATGAAAGCAATCGAAGTAGTTTTTGAAGATGATAACTTCGCGAGTTTCTGGCAACCCTCGATCATGACCGAAGATTGTCTTGTCGAGCTGGAGGTGGATGGTTTCATGCCTCCTCGGGCACTATCAATTGGAGGCCATCCGCTAGTGAGCCGTTTCCCACCCCCAAGAATGAGGATGAGATCGTCGTTTTTGAGTCTTTCTTCCGTTGCGGTCTTAATTTTTCGCCTTCTCCTTTTTTGTGTGAAATATTAGACTTATATTCTCTCCAACTTTTCAATCTAAACTCGAACTCGATCATGATGCTCAACGTGTTCATCCACCTCTGCGAGGCATCCTTGGGTATTAGGCCCAGCCTCAATCTCTTCCGTCATTTCTATAGCTTGAAAAGAATAAAAAAAGATATTGTAGGGGGAGCCGAATTCCACCTTCGCAGTGGGAAATCTGGATCCTATATCCATGTCCCTGTTACCTCCTCTTGGCAATCTGACTAGAAGAAATGGTGGTTCTACATCACTTCTTCAGACACCGTCAATTGCCCTCTAACCTACCGGCCCCTACTCATCAATTCGACTAACTTTTCGATGAAAGTCCATCGACCGCCCGCAACGCGCATTACATTGGGATGATCGAGGAGCTGAGGGAGAAATATCTAATGGGTTGGAATGTGGCCAAAGACTTTATTACACGCCGCATAAGCCTACTGAAGTGTCGCAATCATTTGGCCTAGGAGTACTCCGGAGTTGATGACGCTACCAAGGATACCCCTAACAACAAGTGTCGAGAATACTTGTCGCTCTTATTCTTCTCCATGACAGAGCTAACTCTCCCTTTTGCCAGACCTAACAGGCTCGGACATCGCTGTAAGGCTGAACAAGATGTTCCATGGCCCTGATCTAGGTGACTGTGGCATTGCCGAATATACACATGGCAACCCTCGGCCGGAGGTGTACCGGTTTATGGCTTGCAATGCATCGTTCGTACTTCTGTTATCCATTCTAATCCAGCATCTCCTCAGGAGGCGAGGTTCGAAGGTGAAGCCACACCATCAGGGGAGTCTATCATTCTGGTGGACGATGAAGAAGCTCGAGATGAGGGTCGGGTGGCGACTCCTGCTTCTGCTGAAGCAGGTTCTCCTCCGGACAACCTAGCTCCTAAAGTTGTCGCCCCTAACGAAGGTGAGACTGCTTCGGTTCAAGCATTGATCGGGCCTCCCTACAAGCGAAGATTGACATCCCTAGAGATTGTTCGACATGCCAAGCGGTATCAGACACAAGCGTCGAGACTGCCCGGTCAGGTGATCTTTAGCCCTTCGCTTGGATGCTGTGAATTCTCTTCTAGTGTCATTCATCAACTAATGGATGAACAACGGGGGTGCTTGGGTGGCCGATCTGCAGAGGTCAACGACGCCTCCACAGACACCTCGAGCTGGATCCCCATCGACCAAAATGGTCGAACAGGTAACTTTTCTTGTCGAATTGTGCTTGATTAAGCATTGCTCCGGTAGTTTTTGTTAATTGTGACCCTTTGTTGCAACTTCCACCGACGGTTGCTGTCCTGACATCCCTCGCTAGACCGGCTGAGGCTGCAACCACCAAACCAATTTTGGATGAACCAGTTGTGCGGCAGAACGTCCAAGTGAAGTTCCACATGGCCAAGTGAGTTGTCCTTCTTTTCCCTTGACCTTCTTTTGCTGTCTTTCGAAAAGTGCTTGACAAAGAAAAAACCCTATAGGACGAGGACAGCTGATGGCACCATTGGTGGTACTTCCACGACTGCTCCACCGTCCATCAGCGCTGCTCCAGGCACTGCAGTTCTTTCGGTGGCTTCTGCCTCACCTGCGGTTCTTCCCCCTTCATCTTCTCAAGGACATCTGAAAACTTAGTCCATCCTAAAGCCTCAAGTCCAGGTATGTAGCCATAATCAA
Organism: Rhipidocladum racemiflorum; assembly: GCA_036346355.1. Lineage (NCBI taxonomy): Eukaryota > Viridiplantae > Streptophyta > Magnoliopsida > Poales > Poaceae > Rhipidocladum > Rhipidocladum racemiflorum. Next base: position 58,226,660 of record CM070583.1, read on the forward strand.
CCTGGTTTTCAGCCTTACTATCATTGGTTTTTGATACCATCGATTCTTCCACAGGCGACCTGGCACAATCTTGAAGCCTTCCGTGAGTAGGCTCACCAGCAATGGGAGTAGCTTGTGAGCGCCAACCAACAAGCGCTTGAAAGGAAGGACACCGAGTTGACGACCCTCATGGTTGAGGCCGAAGGGTTGCGGAAGGAGGTGGAAAGATTCAGGACTGAGAAAGCTGCTGCCGAGGCCGGTCGAGTGTTGTAGTGCTGGGTACACCAAGTTGCGCTCGAAGACCTTTCGTCACATGACTGAGTCGGCTTTCCTCGCGACTTCCCACATGCTTGGCATGGTGAGGAGTCATCACCTGAATCTGAACTTTTCGGTCCTGAACAAGGGGTTCATAGGTGAAACGAGCGAGGCTACCGACCACGTCAAATATTTTGGAGGTCTTGCCTCCACTTTTGTGGATGCGTTGGGTCTTACACTCAAGAATGCTGAGGGCGCGAGCTAGAATTCTTATGAATATTTTTGTTCTTATATGATTCTAACTATTTTGGTCTTGCATTGGTCGTATGCAGTGCCTTGTCTGCTATCCCCTTGTCGATGGGATAGAGTAGCACGAGCAGATGCGAAACTAACTTAGTACCTGTAAACCTTCATCGGACAGCTTCATTGCTGGCTTAACTTGCTTTCTGCGCAAAGGGCTAGAAAGACTTGCGTTAAACAGCCAAGCCCCTGAGCATGCGCTCAGGTGAGCTATGGATGACTCATAACTATTACCTATATTGAGACAGAAAAAATCGCACGGTATTTGCACAACTTTGTTGATCTCATCGCTTGAGCTTGGCAGCAAATGCGAACCCGATGAATAGCACATGTAGAACTAACTAGAGACCTCATCTCCAGCTGACAATTGGGCCTTAGATGTCTGACAATCTGGTGCCCATATGTGCGCAAGATAGATTTTGCTTGTCATCGAGTTTGAGCATAGCTATGCATGAGTTTAGTTTGCTGGCATGCTAAGTGCTTAATCGTGTAAATGCGTGCAAAGAACCTTATGCTTTTTTCTGACGAGAAGGTTGAAAGAATAAGAGATGAAAGACTAGACTAAAGATGTCGAGTTACCTGTAGCCCCCGACTCCTTATTTGATGTGGTCATCGAGTAGGGAGTGAAGTGGTTCCTGTCCTCTTTGTCTCCGGCTGGATTGATCCGAAAGTAGGGATGTAGCCCCCAACTCCTTACTTGATGTTATCATTGAGTGAGTGATGTGGCCTTTGGTTTTTCCTTTTGACCCCATGCATTGATGATAATCAGCGTAACCCCTGATTCTCTGCTCGATAGTTGTATCGAGTGGACAGTTGAGCAAAGACATCAAAAATATCCAGTGTAGCCCTTGACTTTCTACTCGATAGTTGTATTGAGGGAAGAGTTGAGCATAGACATAAAAAATATTCGATGTAGCCCCCGACTCTCTGCTCGATAGCTATATTGAGTGGAGAGTTGAGCATAAGCAGAAAAAATTGTGGCCTTTTTGGCTCCTATGCGTCGTTACATCCAATCATCATTAATTAGCATCGCCTTGGTTTTCGTGCATCGCGTGGTGTGGTGATGAATGGCTCGGGGAGTTGGAGCGATGCGATGTGACCTGTTCCCAGTGCAATAAATAGACGGGACTTACAATCGCTTCGCCATAACCTGCGTCCCTCTTTCGCTTTTCGTCAGAAGAACCTCGATCTCTCCCACGCGACCATGGCTTCCACTCCTCCGTCCTCTTCATCTGTAAAGATCCTTGAAGACTTTCCCCCCCCTGAAACCACTAGCCGTAGGCTTGCCAAGTTGGATCATCATCTCCTCTAATGCAGATGATGAGATTCACTAGGAGGGTATCAAGAAGGGGGTGTGGCTGGAGGACGAAGATGAAGTCACCAGTGAGTGGAAGCTCAATGCCGTCTGGGAGGCTACTGACACGAGGTCGACTGTGCCGCCGTCAGGGAAGGAGGTGAAGCTCAAGACAAGCTTCGCCACCCTAGCGCCATCGTCTCCCACCGAAGTGAATGCCACCGCCGACGCACAAGATGGTGAAGCTTGAGATGACTTCGCCGACCCAGCACCTTCCGGCAGTGTGGATTCCACTAGCACCTCTCGCCCTCTAACAACGATGGAGAGGACGTTCCTTCCTACCGGGGGTCGATCAAGGATCTAGCTATTGCTTGTTCCTCCTATCTGCGCTGGGGGCGGAGGCCCATTCCGGGGACCATCAGCTACCATTCCCAGTGGATGCAGGGGAGGCAACATGGCGACTCTGAAGACAAGTAGTAATAGGGTACCTGTCCTTAACATGTAATAGGATAGACTTTTGTAAGATAGTCTTTAATGAAATCATACTTACCTTACCTTCTTCTCTGATGTGCAAACTTTCATTTCTTATATATGAAATTTCTTGAGTTGGTCAATGTTCCACGAGTTGTCTAGTATTGCTCCTTCTGGCATAGATAGTCGTACGGATCCAGGGCAAGTGGCTTCAACTACCACGTACGGGCCTTCCCACCTAGGCGATAGCTTATTGCGATTGTCTTACTTTTGCACCTTTCGTAGTACTAGATTCCAGCGGTGAGTACTCTTTCGTGAATCCATTGACTATGATATTTGTGCAAAGCTTGCTGGTACTTGGTTGCTCGAATGGAAGCTCGATTCTGATGTTCTTCCAGTACATTTACATCATTTGCTTGCATTTTTTCTTGATCCTCTTCAGAGTGGTTGTTCACTCGGGGCGATCTGAATGTTAACTCACTTGGGAGTACTGCTTCTACTCCATAGACTAGGGAAAATGGTTTCTCGCCAGTGGCACGGCTGGTCGATGTTCGAACGACCCATAGTACTGAAGGAAATTCTTTCACCCATCGAGTTGAGTAAGCCTTGAGCCTATCAAACACACGGGTCTTGATTCTGTGATGCCCTAGAATTTGAGAGCGATCCTAGGGTTTTCTTTCTTGGTTGTTCCGGAAAGAAAGAGGGTTTTGTCGGGGAATGAAATAATTGAAGATTATGCGGTAATTTAATATTAAAAATTGGAGTTTTGGGCTAGTTTCCGCTGGGCTGAGGCAACCTGGGCCTGGGCCGGGAATTCCTTTTTCCCCCTCTCCTCCCCATGCCTTGGTGGGCCGGCCCACCTCCCCCTTTAAGTGGCGCCCCCTCCCCCCAAACCCTAAGGCGCCTCCCTTCCTCCCCCCTAGCAGCCGCACCCCCTCCTCTTCCTCCCCTGCGTGGTGGCTCAAGATCCACCGCGAAACGCGAAGGAGAAAACGAGAAGAGGATCCGTGGAGGCGAGGAGGACGAACAGATTTCCGTTACGGGGATCGTCGCGCGTTCTTCGTGGGTTCGCAAGGGGGAACTCAAGGTAAAATTCCCAATCTTTTACCCCTGTTCTACCTAAGGATTAGGAGTGTATTAGATCTGGTGGTGAGTGGTTTGGATGGATCTTGATGGGGGAGAAGGGTAGATGTTCACGTGGTGCTGTTTTTGGAAGGGAAGATTGTGCAGCACGGATTGTTTCGCGTTTTACGTGGCATAGATGATTTTTCCTGCAAAAACCTATAACTAGAAAGTTGTAGACAACGTCGAGTCCTAGCTTCTGTAATTTTTTCAGAATTTTTGGGGCGTCGGTCTGAGAGTTATCTCTGTTGGAAGATGACGAACAGAATCTGGAAACAGATTTCATCCACTGTGTTGGACGGTTGTTTAGGCATATTTAACAGCAGAATTGAAATTTTTGACCTTCATGAAAGTTGTAGATCTCGTCAATATATAGCTACTGTAATTTTCATGTATTTTTATGAACAGTAGGAAAAAAGATACGAATTGGGAAGAGAGGGTGCTGCTGTTCGATCCGGACAGATCGGGGTTTTTGGCGTTTAAATGGGATCGGGGAGTAGGAAGCGTGTGTTTGAATTGTGTGATGAATTGTGATGTCGCTATGTACTGAAATAATGTTTGTTCAGGTGGTGCCACTGCTGGGCGTAACTAGGTTCTTCGCCCACGTCGGTAAAGGCAAGTGGAAGTAGTTGTATTGTTAAGCTATACATTGTTGTTTGCTTCGCCTTCATTATAAACTCCAATTACAGCAATCATACATGGTTTAATCATTTGCTTTGAGGTAAGGTGAAGAAGGATGTTGTTTACCGGATGAATTGTCTAAACATTTCATCTCTATGATATTTGTTTTCTATCCATGCTATATGATGATATGCAAACATGTGGACTCAGTGGGAGGAGTTATGAATGAATTCATGCATGAAGCATTAACTGCATAATCATGCATTGGAAGTTTGTCGACGCCTTGGCGCGATCAAGAGTCAGTACAACACCGTGTGTTCCCGAGAAAGGGCACGGTGAGGAGGAACATGGCATAAGCATGTGCATCAATCATATGCATTTTATCAAGTGGTGTGGACTCTTTGATGTGGTATTGTATATGAGGAATGTGGACTCTTTGATGTGGTATTGTATATGAGGAATGTGGAATGATAGATATATGGTGGATGTTTTATTTGTATTAGTTGTTCCGCTTGCTGAGATTACCCAATCTCACTACTTGTCGCTTTTGATGTTTTCGGAGCGCACGTGAGTCGTAAGCATGAAGGGTGGGATAGCAACACAATAAATTTTCTGTTGTCATCACGACTCACATGATCTAGTGTTTTAAATAATTCATTAGTTGGATGCAATTTTATTTCATTTAGACCTATTGTTGTTCCCTTTAAACTTGTTCTCGTTTATGGTTGTCCCTTTATAGATGTGTTTTATTTATGGTTAATACCTGGTTGAATTAGACTCGTTGTCTCTAGTTTTGATGTCGTGATATTATTCCTATTCGAATTGCTTTCGTACTATCCTATTTTAGGGGAAATGCTGTCGATCTGTTCTTGTTCAACAGTTTAGATTTATGGGGTGTTACAGATTCCCTGTAGGACAATGACATTGGCACATTCGACCTGACCGTTACTCTGAGGATGAGCTACGGAGGCGAAACAGAGTTTGACGCTCAATTCTTCACAAAAGACTATGAAAGCATTGCTCTTGGATTGGGTGTCGTTGTCTATGATTACTCGATTAGGAATGCCAAAACAAGTAACGATGCTCCTCGTGAACTTCTTGGCTGCTTCTGAGGTGATGTTCCTGATGGGCTCGGCCTTGGTCCATTTGGTGAATATGTCGATTGCCACGAATAAAAACTTGTAACCTCCTTGGGCTCTTGGGAAAGGTCCTAGGATATCCAAGCCCCAGACGGAGAAGGGCCAAAATGCAGGAATAGTTTGCAGTGCTTGGGTTGGTCAGGTGGTCTGCTTGTCAAAAAATTGGCAGCTTTCGCACTTTTTCACCAGCTCGCAAGCATCCTGGAGGACAATCGGTCAGTATAACCCTTGCTAGAAAACTTTTCCGATGAGAGCGCAATAGGACACGTGGTTGCCGCAAAACCCTCCATGGACATCGAGCAATATTTTATTGCCCTCTTCCTGAGTGATGCACTTCATCAAGACTCCATTACTCCCCTTTTGGTAGAGCTTGCCATCTACCAAAACATATAGTATGGACTTACGCGCAATTTTCTTGCCTGAGGCATCATTGTCAGGGCCCTCTCGACCTTCTTGATAGGCTTGGAATGGGGTCATCCAAGTCGGCTCGTGTTTGAGTAGCATAGCTTATGTGTCTACGGGTTTTGCATCACTAACTCAACCAGACTGCTAATCGATTTGGGCAGCATCTATTTCTGTTTTAGGGGAAACATATTATTTGAGGAGTTTCTAGACGAAGACTCCTGTAGGGGCTGGTGAACAAGATGAAGCGAGCCTGGCAAGTTCGTCGGCGGTGGAGTTGTCGCTTCACTGGATGTGTTTTACCTCAAGCCCTTCGAACTTGTGCTCTATCTTGCGAACCTCATTCAGGTAGGCCGCCATGTTGTCATCCGAACATTGATATTCCTTCTACACTTGGCTTACGACTAGCTATGAGTCCCCTTTCACAAGCAATCGCCTTATGCCAAGCGATGCAGCTATCCGGAGGCCGCTGATCAGCCCTTCATATTCTACAACATTGTTTAAAGCTGGAAAATTAAGCTGGATAACATATTTATGTTCCTCACCTGTTGGGCACTTGAGTATGACTCCAGACCCCGAGCCTTGACGCATGAGTGACCCATCAAAGAACATGGTCCAATGGTCATCGACCACCTCATGTCTCCTTTCCTCAACGTGTGTCCATTCCGCGATAAAATCTACTAGAACCCCGGACTTGCACTAGTTCGTGGCGTGAAATCGACCTTGAACTCATTAAGCTCGACCGCCCATTGCTTGATCTGTCCAGTGGCGTCCTGGTTGTGGATAACATCCTTGAGCGGGTAATTCGTCATGATTGTGATCCTATGGGCTTGGAAGTAGTGTCGCAGCTTTCAGGAGGTTATCAGAATGGCGTATAGCATCTTCTGTACTTGGGGATATCTTAACTTGGCGTCATGCAAAACTTCACTCACGTAGTATACTGGTTTTTGGACTTCGGCCTTTTTCTCAGGGCAATCTTGTTAGACTACCAGGACCGTACTTACTACTTGAGGGGTGGCTGCAATGTACAAGAAAAGATCCTCTTTTTCGTTAGATGAAATTAGAATTGATGGGGATGATAAATACCTTTTTAAATCCTGAAAGGCTTCATCCACCTCCTTGGTCCACTCAAAACTTTTTTTTTCTTGAGTAGTTTGAAAAAGGGTAGCCCTCTCCCGCCCATCCGGGAGATGAATCGACTAAGGGCTGCAACACAACCTGTAAGATTGTGTACCTCCCTTAGAGTCTGTGGGGGACGTATTTGGTTGATAGCTGCGATCTTATGCGGGTTGGCCTCGATGCCTCGACTAGACACCAGGAAACCGAAAAGCTTGGTGGACGGGACACCAAACGTGCACTTCTCGGGGTTAAGCATCATTCGATACTTCCTGAGGTTGTCGAATGTTTCTTCGAGGTCGCTAATTAGGGAGCTCTTGGTTCTTGATTTTACTACGATATCATCGACATATGCTTCTACATTGTGCCCGATTCGAGGCTTTAGACAATTTTGGATGCACCGTTGATATTTAACGCCGGTATTCTTTAAACCAAAAGGCATCTTAGTATAACAAAACACATCCAATGGGGTAGTAAACGTTATTTTTTTCCTCATCTTCTGCTCCATGCTAATTTGGTGATACCCCAAATAGGCATCTAGAAAACTTAGCAATTCATAGCCCGCAATCGAGTCCACTATTTGGTCGATGCGGGGGAGAGGAAAAGGATCCTTGGGACACGCTTCATTTAGGTCAGTGTAGTCGACGCACATCCTCCACTTGCCGTTAGCCTTTTTGAACAAAACAGGATTTGCCTGCCACGTCGGGTGACGAACCTCTCGGATGAAGCCTGATTTTAGGAGTTACTGACCTCCTCTTGCATGGTCTACTTGCGATCTTTTGTGAATCTGCGCTATTTCTGCACCACAGGTTTGGTGCTAGGTTCTACAGCCAGTCGATGCTCGATCACCTCCCTGGGACACTGGGCATGTCGAATGGTTACCACGCATGTCGGGACCCGAATTAGCAAATCCGAACCCTCTGTGTATTCAGCACTAGTCCAGGATCACGCTAGTGCACACAGTCTCAACATCGGTACATATCACAATCATACTCAACGAATAATAAAGTACTTTATAGAAAGGAAATATAACGGGTTGCTCAACCTTATGGTCAAGTTAAAAAAGTACACCTCGCAGGGCTAAAGTCTTATTCAAATAGAATTTGCAGTGGAATATAAAGAAATCGCGTGGCGCTAACCAATATGCCACAGGCAACTAACTAGCTCTTCCCCTAGCTTGTCGGCTCTTCCTGGAGCTCCTCCTCCAGTGCTGGTGTTGATTCTTCTTCAACTTATGTTGTATTGTGGCAAGGGTGAGTACTCGGTACTCAGCAAGTCATGCACAGAATGCAACTAATATTCTATATGCATGGCTTAATACAAAGGATAGGTTAATAGGTTCATTTGCAGTAAAGCAGCAATTAGCAAGTAACATAAGTAGATTCGAAAGCAGTAGAAGCAATGTAGTATCAATAACTTTTCCAGGAGTTAAGTAACACTCACCCCTTTTCCTAATCCACATTTCCATCAACGTCATCATTAAACCCATCCAAACTTTCCAAGTCCAAGTGGTTTTCATGAAAGTCTAACCCTTGACTGTAATTCCCGAGCAATGTCCAATGCCGCGGACATGGCTATTCGAATAGATTTTACACTCTGCAGAGGTTATGCACTTTACCCACAAGATACAGCCAAACACCACAAAGGCGAGTGTCCGTAACAAAGTCTTTCGGAAACTTCTAACTGTACAAGTGGACCTCTCCAGTTGTTGCGCACTAACCCTTCCCTTAGCGAAGGCGAAGTCTAGGCCAATAAACCGTTAGATGGGTACCTGGCCGCAGCCCCGGTACGCTCCCCCGTACAACGACACAAAAAGGTGTGGTTGACACCCCGAGGTTGTAACACCCCAGCATCTAGTATGCCCGAATGCTACCAAACATAGACTAAACATCAACTAAATACCATAAATGAAGACAAATTTCAGCAAAGGTACAAATGCTAAACACCGAAATTTCGGCAGCATCTCCTTTGTTTTATCATGATTTGAACGATAGCAATATCATAGCAAAATATTTCATAACATAAGACATCTAAAGCAGCAATATATAATGGATAAAACATCATCATAAACAATTAAACCAAAACCAACCACACAAATATCTATAGCTAAGCAAAGAGGATCAACAGCATATTAAAAATTATTCCATACACCTAGCTCAGGGCACTATTATTATGATCATGACTCAAGGTTGGTAAATGTGATTGGAACTACGTGAAGAGGTGTAACTAATTCCCTTTCCCACATGATGGTGTCATGGTACCTAAAAAAACAACATAAACACAAGCGTGAGTTCATCACTCAGCAAGTATATTGCAATGGTACAAACAAAAACAATTACATGGCTACAACAACTCACATCATGTATATCATCTCATTCATGTTCACAAATCATTACCATCATCATTATGTATGCAATGCGATGCGATGCGATGCTCATATCTCCATGGAAACTCATACCGGTATGGTTGAGTACACACCCGTCGGCGTGCACCCTCTCCCCCCTTCCATCCCGAAGATGGAGGGTGCCTACTCCTCGCTTCCCCACACCGCGGTGGATGGAATCACGATGTAGGACTTACTCATTGGCTCTCCGGAATAGTCATAACTTTCTCACCGACCTTCCCCGGATTAGTTATGACTTTCTCACCGCCCGGGCCATGTAACATGTCATGTATGCAATCATGCCAACATTATAAATCACTTGTACATCATCACATGGCATCATAACATAGTAAGCATATTCATCAAATCATTGGCAATCATTAAAGCATATCATGTGCACATATCATATACGAGATTTCAATCACAACCGATATAGCAAACAATAACCCGCTACCCATTCCAATACACTTGCCTCAACCACGGGCGACGGATTGGCGAGATGTAGAAGGCACTCCCGGGGTCACACCACCTGCACATAGGGACCACACACTCACAATCATGTCCACAAAATAGTAAGCAAACCCTCTTCTAACCCGAGATTGCAAACTGCTCGCAAAACCCAAAAACAGAGGTTCTGTCCCGTCGAGACAGCAGCTTTCCAAAAGGCACAACTTGAGTTCTGGGACTCCGAATCAATTAAACGAGTACACCCTCGCGTACCTTAGGAAATTTCCTAACTTTTTCTAAGTATACAGAAAGACTGATTCGGACTCTAAAGTTGTTTAATCTACAAAATACCGTGATCTGTTCCAATCACGTCACATATTTTAATATGCTCAGTAAAACAAGCATAACTTTCAAACGGCTGGGCGGAATTTAAAGTTCTTTATACCCACTAAAAGGTATTAAAATTACCTACAACTTCTTCAACAGCCGTATGACCAAATTCCGACTCTAAATTGGCGAAAACCCAAACCCTAGGTCGACTGCTCATGCTGCCCGAAACAGAGAACGTGGTAACTTCTAGATCTAATCTAATCTACTCAATTCCAGCACCACCAATTGATCTAAAAACATGATAATGACCCTTAGAACAGTACCTAGATCAACCCCAAGGATTCCCATGGCCATACCTTCGCCCGACGAACGAAAACCCAATGGATCTCCTCCCGGTTCGCGCGATCTCCTTCCTCGCTCCAAATCCACCGGATCTCCTCATCGCGGAGCGCTCCAATGGATGGATCTTCGAGGTGCAGGGGTGGAGAGGCTACCCTAGGGCAGCAAGGGGTGGAGGAGAGGTGGTGGAGAGGTGGGGAGCAATGGGGGCAATGGGGGCGCATGGCAAGAGGGAGAGGGGAGGTGGGGGGGCGGCTAGGGCACTATGGGAGGTGGGGGGCGCACAAGGGGGGGTTGGGGCGCAAGCTAGGGCTGGGGGAACCCCTATTTACCAGCCCAAACATGAGTCCTACTCCTAAATGGACTCATACTCCATCCCACCAAAGCCCACAACCCCTTCTCTTTGGCCCAAACTCCCGGAAACGGTCTGGAAACGCAAATAAACCTCATACCGTAAGGTTTCAACCTCCAATTTCATATTTCATAATGTTTTGACCTCATCATGCACATTAAATAAGGTTACGACACTCCGTGGTGTCACAGAGGTTCCACAAGCAAGTCATTAGCAACTTAATCAACTAGGTCCGTCCCATTACAGACATGTGGTTGCATGTTTGACTCAGTTCAAAGGCTTGCAAGGTTAAGTCCTTAGGTTGACTAGGGCAAGACTACCCGAAGAACAAAATCAACGTTCCTGGTGCCACAACTGGCCCACCCGATCATTCTTGCCACATACCCCAGTCTAAATCTATTTATCAAACCCCAGTTGATTACCATGCACCACATGCCATCGATAACAACATCAATAACACATGACACTTCTCAAAAACATGTTCCATATGTCATTAAGTCAATGTTAACATGTAATTATCCAAAATCATGTTGTGACTACGTGGCATGTCTAAGCAACATACTACAACGGTCTAATTACCCATGTTGGCAATTTAATAATGTCCAACTAAATAATCCACAACTAGGGTGACAAGGGTTTATGGCACATAAGTAATTAATCAAGGCATCATACTGCAATTTGGCATTTATCTAATTTCCCAGAATTATTTAAAACATTTTCTAATTGAATTAGCATGCAATAATTTAAATCAGATAGATTTCAAAAACGGGATCAATATGGTCAAAGCATAACTTGCCTTCAAAGAGTACTTGTTCTTGGTCTTGAGCTGGCTCCTGGGTCAACACTTCTCCTTCGAAGCCTTCGGGTACTTCAACGCCTACTCGTAATGCGTGCAACAGCAATAAATAAATAAAACAGTACATGCACATTGCCCAAAACATCAAATAAAGTCCATAAACAGAAAGGGCATAATTTTACAAATTTTTAGAAATTTGAATCGCTCAAATCGGAGTTAAAAAGCAAAAGTTATAATTGTTTAAAGTTTAAAGAATCTATTAATTAAATATAAACAGATAAACATTCATGTCCAAAAATTAATTAAAATTCATATTTGAGTAGATCTCAATTTTATAAAAATTTAAAAACTGGAATCGTTCAAATCGGAGTTAAAATGCAAAAGTTATAAGCGTTTGAAGTTTGAAAATTCAAATAAATCAATAAACCGAATTAATTCATTTATTTTTCTATTGAAAATCCAATTTATGACGTCAGCATGACGTCAACACTGGATTTGATTTTTCCACCGAATTATTTTTCTATTGAAAAATCGAATTATTGCGTCAGCCGGTCCACGGCTCGGGCTCGGTCCACCGTAGATCCAGTCCACAGGCGCACGTGTCTCTGACACGCGGGACCCACTTCATCGACGCCAAGAAATGACGCCAAGACGGCCGACCACGGCCGACACGCTGCCCCACGTGGCGCCGAAGATGACGCCACGGGTGACGTCATGGAGACGTTGGGCCACCACGACATGCGGGCCCTCGCCGACGCCGGGCGATCGGGCGTGACTGCGCTTCGGCTCGGCCTCGTGACACGCGTGGCACAATCTGGGCCGTTGATTTGAAAATCAACGGTCCAGATCAGATCTAACCTCACGCGTTTGGAAATAACACGGGTGATCTGGACCGTTCGATCTTGATCGGACGGTCGAGATCCGATCGGGTTTCACCGCGTCACTAGGGGTGACATGGCTTGACCCGGCGCGCGACACGTGGCGGGCTTTACGCTGTTCGATCTCGATCGAATGGTTAGGATCGCTCTAGGCATGGTGCGGTTACGGCTACGTGGCTCCATCTAAGCCGTTGGATCTAGATCCAACGGTTGGGATTGGATCGAAGAACCGCAACGTGGATTCGTTACGGGGTGACGTGGACGAACGTGGATCGTTGGATCTTGATCCAACGGTCCAAATTTAATCAAGTTTTCTACGGTCTCAGGGAAACGTGGACTCACCATAGCCGTCCGATGAAGATCCAACGGTGCACGGAGCTCGCGGACGGTGATGGCGTCGCGGCGGAGTTGGGTGGCCGGAGACAGAGACGACGACCAAGCCCGCGGCGCTTCGGGGCTCCTCCGGCGAGATGAGTGGTTCTCTCCGACGCGGCTTGATGCGGCGGTTCCGGATCTGGGCTCGATCACAGCGGAGGACGGCGGAGTCGGCGGCAAACGACGAAAAATCGCGGCGGAACCCTAATCCAACTACAACGAGCTCTAGCGGGCGAACTGCGGCGGCTCAGGCGCAAAGGTCTAGGGCTACGGGTGCGCACGGAAGAGGGCTACACGATGGCGGCGGCGACGCTTTAAATAGTGGCCTCGGTTGCCGTGAAAATCACGGAAACCGAGGTCCACCTGGCTGTAGCGGTGGAATCCGAATTGGATTCGGATTGGGCGACGTGGCGCAACGGTGGCCGTTGGATCAAGATCCAACAGTCGCGGGCTAGGGTTGGGGCGCAACGCGGTTGGGGTGGACCGCGTGGCGCGGTTGGATCGGGTCGGACTCGGACTCGAGTCTGACCCGGGCTCGGTCGGAGGAACAATGAAACCGACTTGGCATTTTCCAGCGATTAAATAATTAAAACAATTTCCAGAAATTCATTTAATTTAAGAAAAATAGCAAAATACTCGAAAAAAATTCCAGAAAAATTCTAGAAAATATTTTGGGGCATTTGGGATTCAAATAAAATATTTCTAACAAAACTTTATTTGAAACTTTTAAATAATTAATTATCCCAAAAGAGAATAAATTCAAATTAAATCCAGATAAATCCAAATAAATTCCAGAAAATTCCAAAAATTCACAAAAATGCCAAATTTCATTTAAATTTATGAAAACCAAAATTTGGGGTGTTACAACGCAAACACGTCTTAGTTTACCTGAAGGAAGGTGATGAGCTCAAGTTCCAATTTGGGGTTGAGGTTAGTGCCCACCTTGACGATGGATCCCAAGGAATCGTCTTGACTCCTGTATCGGTCTTCTTATCCTTTTTGCTGTCGTTGGTAGCACTGTCGGGCATTAAAGTGTTGTCAGTGCCGTTGGGTCTTCGACACTTGATTCCTTTGTCATTAGCGGGGTAGTGTCCGGGCAAACATCCTCGACCATCTCTAAGCTCCTTTTGTCGCAGCGGATCACGGCTTATGGATCCACCTTAATCATGAGGACCCCGTTTGGCACCGGTATCTTGATGATCTGATAAGCGTAGTACACTGCCGCCATGAATTTGGCCAGTATTTGGCGGCCCAAGATCACATTGTACACGGTTTCAAAATCTGCCACAAAGAAAAGGATTTTTTTAGGTGCAAAAATTATCCGGCGTGCCAAACGTGACTGGTAGCTCGATTTGGCCAAGGGGTATTGAGGATGAATGAGGGGTTATGCTATGGAATAGCTCGGCCCTGCCTTTAATCTCTATCCGGGGATTCCCATGTTATCCAACGTCTTCCTGAAGATGAGGTTCAGTGAGCTGCCCCCATCGACTAGGGTTCGGGCGACCCTGATGTTAAGGATGGTGGGTTCAACCACCATGGGATACTGACCCGATCGTGGGACCACGGCTGGGTGGTCAAATTGGTTGAAGGTGATTGGTACCTTAGACCATTTGAGGAATCTGGGAAGAGCTAGCGTGACCAAACTAACTCCCCTTTGACCGCTTTGTACTATCTTTTGGACTTGTACGTGGCGGATCATTTGAAGATATGGGCCAACTTGTAACCAGCTCTGTGATATTCGGTCTCCTCGTCCTCGGGTTTGCCTTTGGCCTGCTCGATCACGCTTTTGGCGAGGGCAACTTTGAGCTTTTTTTGGACCTTTTTGCAGATCACTTGACACTCGTCGAAGTCATGTTTGTCTGTGTGATAGATTGGGAAATATTTGTTTGCCCCATGGCTTCGACCCTTGTTGTCGCTGGTGTTGCGCGCTTTGCCTCTTTCGATAGCGGCGATGGTGGAGTCACCTTTTCGCTTCTCACTATTGTTCTTGTTCTTCTTTGCCCCCTGCTTGGACGACCTGGGTTTGTCATTGTTAGGCTTGGGGTCATCGAGATAACCTCGGGCTTCGGCGAGTATGGCGTATTTGTCCGCCAACTCGAAAAATTCCGTTGCGGTTCTAACCTTTCAAGTGGTGAGTTTTCCTTTTAATTCTCTATCCTTGACACTGTTCTCAAAAGCCATTATGACGGCTTCATATAAGATATCGGGTATCAAGTTGCACTTATTGCTGAAGCATCGGATGAAGTCACGCAGCGATTCCACCGGCTCCTGTACCACCCGATGGAGGTCGTTGCGAGTTTTGGGGCATTCGTATGTACCTTGAAAATTGGCAATGAACTGGGCCAATAACTCCTTCCAGCACGATATAGAGTGAGGTGGGAGGTTGAGTAACAAAGATCTGGCTGCGCCCTCCAGGGTGGTGGCTACCCTCATGACCTTGGTGTAGATTTGTAGCCATTCAACTCGATTGATTGAATGATCGAGATGGCGATTAGAGGGGGGTTGAATGATCCCAAATAAAATTTCCTCCACTCAAAGTACTCCAAGCAATCCCGCAAGGAAACCGGTGCTCCTCAAATTCGCAAAACCTGCAAAAACTGGAACGACTAGACAACTATGTGTATCCCTAGCTTGCATGGATGAGAACCATGAATCATGTGAGGGATTTTTAAATCACAATCCTAGTTGTCAAGTGTCCAAAACAAAGAGGAATCAATTCAAATACTTCTTTTTTAAAAGAGATCAAGCCAAACCACAAAAGTCTCTTTTAGAAAAGCAAAAGCAGATTTTTCAGGAATTATCCTCAATTGGAGCAGGTGGCTAGTGGACTTTTGTTGCTCCAAAACTTTTGGGAATTTTTCACCCGATGAGAACATGAATCTTGAAACACTTCACCGAAAATAACCTCCAAAAGCCCTGTAGAAAAATCTTAAAAAATCAAAGACTACAGACAGTCAAGAACTTCGATCACAAAGTTTGAGGCTCTATTTTCACCTCATAGCTCCCAAATGGTACAACCAGTGGACTCCAAAATTTTTCTACAGATGGATATAGGAGTCACACAACTTCTCCAAGAAGAATCACTCAAAAAAAATTCTATATTTTTATAAAAATTGGAGATCGACTACTACGCGAAGAACAAGTTCATGGCAGATTTGCAATCTTGATAGAAATTTGATCTCTAGTCTATCCTAGGGTGCAAAAAAGAAGTAAAACCAAATGAGCACCCTCAAGACATTCTCGATCAGCAACATTTATAAGGAGAGGAGGCAAATCCAAATTGCACGAAAGTAAATTACAAGAATTACATGCGGGAAAGTAAATGCTGAATTTAAATTGCATAAAGTAAAGATATATTGTAAATGCGGAATTTAAATTCACAAGAATGTAAAGAAAATCTTTGTATTTTCTAGTTGGAAGGTTTACAAAGCCTCACTTCATGTGGGCAAAGCTCAAAGGAGCAACTCAAACCTTCAAGTGAGGGAGGGCACCCCTCCCCCTCTATTTATACTACTCTTGGGCCACCTACCACCCTTGAATGAGTCCCAAACCCTAGAGCACTCCACCAAGGGCTAGGATTAACCCACTCATTTCACCCCCACACATGGGCTTTACATGGGCCACATAGGCCATACATGCGTTTACAAAACCCGGTCAACCTGATGCAACGGGCCTTCATCCGCCGGACTTGACCGCTCCGTTTCCACCTCTTCGAGCCTCCAACCCGAACCTGAAACCTTGAGCCACCTCAACTCCATTCCCATGATGTCCAAGTGATCCTGGTTTGAGCCCAACCATCTCGTCGGCATCCTCGACCGTTCCGGACCTTGGTTCTCCCAACCTAGTCCCGGTACTCACCAACAACCACAGCTGCCTCAATAACCTGTACCACAAGGACCAAACCATTTTGCATATTTCAAAATACACTCTTACCTTTTTCTTCCTACTTGTTAGTCCACATTTATCATAAATTCAAACATGCAATTCCAAGTCAAATCAAACTCAAACCTGAGCACACCTTGCTCAAATAAAGGCAAATACTCATCAAAATCATGGATGGACCTCCACATGGTCCTTTAATCTCCCCCTTGATGAGTGTATTGACAAACCACATAAAAGGCATAAATTTGAGTTTGAAAACAAAGGAAGAAAAGCAATTTGATTGCAAAAATCATATTTGGTCCAATTGAAAGAGAAAGAAAGCTCATGACCAAATAGATGAGAAGATTTTTAGAGTTCAACACAAGAAAGAACAATTTTTCTATAAAAGCTCCAAAAACCAAGAAATCCTCCAAAAAGCTCAATATTACTCATGATCCAAATGCAAGGACCATTGTTCAACATGATCATGATAAAGCATTTTTTTAATTTTCTTCCCTCTAAGATGCCTTTTCTACGTTTTCTCCCCCTTTTGGCAATATAGGAATCAAGAGAGCAATTTTTGGATGAAATGCAACCTAGAAGAGCTTTGAGGATTATGCAAGTGACCACTTAGACAAAGTATGACACCAAGCTACTCAAGTTCAGATTATGTCATCCTAAGTCATACCCAATGGCATATTTTAATTTTTGCTAACTAGCTCAAAAGATGTTATGTTACTTTTTGCATGGTTTCAACAATAGCACACTTAGCATAACTTCAAGACTAGAAGCAAAGCCAACCTAACGAGCAAATGGATATACTAGATTTCAACCTAGTCAACACTTTGGGAAGCTACAAGACCATTAGAGAACCCTCATGCTCAATCATCTCTTTTAAATGCAAATTTTGTAGATTAATGCTCACAAAACGGTTCAAAGAGTTAGGCCTAGTGAAGTACATCCTCGACTGGGAGCCAACGACAAAGGCTTCCTAAGCTTCACTCTCTTCCGCAAACCTTTGAGGTGTAGAGAGTTTATCCTAGTGAAACACAACCTCGACTAGGAGCCATTGACATAGGTCTCCTAAGCGTCACTCTCTTCCTCTAGTCTATTTTGCATTTTTTTCAATTTTATTTACTCAAGCCATATTCAACCATCTCAAGCAAAAAGCTTAAAAGAGTGGTTTTGGTCATACACAATTCATTCCAAGTTCATCCCAAGTGCAATGGGAAGTAGTCTTGAGAGTGGAAAGTGTTGAGTTCAGTTTTAGCACAAACAAGTCAATTTTTGTCATTTCAGCACTTAGATTCATAAGCATGTTGAGGATTCTAGAATGGAACAATATAGCTAACCCAAGTTGCTCTAGGGACTCTAGTAGAAACCCACTATTTCACTAAGCATGGCTTAAGCATCTAGTAAAGAAATATAGAAAGTAAAAGCTATGTTTCATCAAGTTTTCAAGAAAGCTCAATTTAAATGTTGGCTAGTTTAAACATGATACACCAGATTAGGTATGACCTAGACTAGCAAGGATCTTCATGAAAGTAGCTAGGTGCAACATATCATAGTTATATCATTTGCATAAAAGACAATGCTCGAAAATGGAAACAAGTCTATATGCAATGCAAGAAAGTCAGTTCCAAACTCCCCCTGAATAAGTGAGTTAATTTTAAGCACAAATCTGATTTAAGTCGAATCATTAGCAATTTTCAATTCCAAGAAAAAGAATTGAATTCAACTGAAACCAGAAACCAAAATGAGAAGAGAAAAAGGAGAAACTGACAACTGGGTGATCTAAGAGCATAGAAGAGATGGTAGAGACCACTAGGCTTAGACTCGCTCTCACCTTCCCCATATGACTTACAAAGGAAAACTAACTCTCAAACTCTATCTCAGGAGCAAACACAGACCCTGTCTACCTAGGGGGCCCAACACCTGCTAGACCTACAAGACTGTGAGTGAGCTCAACCGAGAAGAAGAAGAAGAGAATAGCATCCTAAAGCATAAAATGAGAGGTCCATACCAAAGCATACCAGAAATCTAGGTGAAGTGGACTCAACAAAATGAAAAGAAGAATAAAGATAACCAGAAGAAACAGAAGGAAATGTTGAATATACACATATAAACATATAATACACCTCAGCTCCCCCTCAAGATATGCCATATGGGCTCATAATCCCAAGCTCCCCCTCTCAAGGCAACAAACCTAGAGCTATCCAAAGGCTTGGTGAAAATGTAAGCCAATTGTTGGTCACTCTCCACAAACTGGAGCACTATGTCACCCTTCTCCACATGATCTCTAAGGAAGTGATATCGAATATCAATGTGCTTGGTCCGAGAGTGCTGCACTGGGTTCTTAGCAATGTGAATCGCAGATGTGTTTTCATAGAAAAGTGGAACACAATCTGCTGCTAACCCAAAATCCCGCAAGGTCGATCTCATCCAGAGAACCTAGCTACAGCAACTGGCTGCAGCAACATATTCGGCCTCAGCGGTGGATTGTGCTACACCGGACTGCTTCCTAGTGGACCAAGAAACAAGAGAAGTACCACTAAATTGGCAAGTGTTGGATGTGCTCTTTCTATCTATCCTACAGCCAGCAAAGTCTGCATTGGAAAAGGCTCGAAGGGACAGACAGGAGGAGGAAGAGTACTAGATACCATAATCAATGGTAGCTCGAAGGTATATGAATATGCGCTTCACCGCCTAGCGGTGAGAGGCATAAGGAGAAGCCTGAAATTGAGCATAAAGACATACAAAGAAGTGTATGTTCGGTCTTGAAGCAGTGAGATACAAGAGGGAGATGATCATGCTCCGGAACTCCTTCTGATCAACTAGCTCACCATCCTCGTCAGGCTCGAGAACAGCAGTTGTGGCCATAGGAATCATAAATGGCTTCCCGTCAGCCATGTTAAAGTGCTTCAGGAGGTCTCGAGTGTACTTGCCTTAACGCAAGAATGTACCCTCCGGAGTCTGCTTTATCTGGAAGCCAAGAAAGTAGCTCAACTCACCCATCATGCTCATCTCGAACTCAGTACTCATCACATCTGAGAACTGAGTAACGAGCAAATGCGAGGAACCACCGAAAATGATGTCGTCGACATAGATCTGGACTAGGAGAAAGTCCAAATCGGAATGTCTGATAAACAAAGTCTTGTCCACTTGATGTAACACCCCAGCTTTTATTAAGCCCAGAATGTCATCAAACATAGACTATAACACATTTAACACCATAATTTAAGGTAAATTACAGCAAGTAATCATTTGAAATAATTGGAAATTTTGGCAGCATCTCCTTTGTTTTTGCATGAAACTTAACAACATAACATCATATCAATATGTAAGATAAACGAGATATCCATACGCAGCGATAAGGATAGCTAATCATCAACTAAAACATCAATAAGCATCGCTAACAAAAGAATAGGCATCAATTTAAGTCTAGGAAGATATAACAATTCACTCCTTAGCCCCACATGATTCACATGAGGGAAACAACCAACATTAAGACCATAAACTAATGATTATTGCAATACTTATTGCAGTGTCTCCAAAAGAAGGTGAATTAGCTAGATTGTGATACTACGTGGAGGAGTGTAGCTAAATCCCTTTCCCGCGCGCCGATTTCATGGTACCTAAAGAAACAAACAACGAAAACACAAGCGTGAGTTCATCACTCAGCAAAGTGTATTGCAATGGAACAACAAGGATCAAGACAACAAACCATCATTCCAGTCTCCACCGTGATATCACAACACATCACATTTAACATAATTTACAACCTTTAAAACAACATGGTAATCATCTCATGAGCATCTCATGAGTACTCTCATCATCATCTCATAAACACCTTCATTTATGAAATTCATTCATGCAATGCAATGCACATGTCTCTGGAATACTCATACCGGTATGGTTGAGTGCACACCCGTCGGCATGCACCCTTTTCCCCTTCCATCCCGAAGATGGAGGGTGCCTATCACTCGCTTCCATTCACCTCGGTGAAGGAATCACGATGTAGGACTTATTCGAAAGAATAGCCCGACCGGTCATAACAGCTTCTCACCGCCCCTACCGGAATAGTTATGACTTATCTCACGGTCGGCCATGAAAATATGCCATGTATGCAAAATGGACAGCAACGTAAACATGAATAGAAATATTGCATATCAACACTTGGCATCTTAACATGTAGGACCGTACCCAACAATCGACGGAAACCGTACAAAACATGGCATGCGAATCATTCATCTACGACAAGCATATGTAATCATGGCATGAGGTCACCATATCATTGATATCATTTAATTCATGGCCTAAGAACATCATATCAAATATAACTTGTAAACCATGGCAACACAACATGTTATCTATTCCAAATGCCATCAAACCAATCTAGCAACACATAAAGCACACAATCCACACAATACACTTGCCTTCAACCACGGGCAACGGAGTGACGAGAGGTTGAGGGCACTCCTGGAGGCACACCACCTGCAAACACGTGCCACACACTCAATTCGAGTCCACAAAACAGCACACATAAATCCCGCTACCCGACTTAACACAACTCCTAAAATCAGAAAACAGCAAATCTGTCCCTTCGGGACAGCAGCCTTCCGACTATCATAACTTCTGTTCTAGGACACCAAATTAAATAAACGAGTACACCCTCGCATAGCTTAGGAAATTTCCCAACTTTTTCTAGTTATAGGGAAAGACTGATTCGGACTCTAAAGTTGTTTAATCTAACGTTGAACACGAACTGTCTCAATCTCGTCACAGATTTGACAGCGCTCGGTAAAACAGGCATAACTTCTAAACGGCTGGGCGGAATTTCAATTTCTTTATATGCACGGAAAGATAAGGAAATTATCTACAACTTCCTAAAAGTCCGTACGGTCAGATTCAAACTAGAAATTGGCGAAAACGCCTGCCCTAGCTCGGGTTCCCAATCTGCCCGAACTGGAACGCGAATACAACTCTAGTTTTCATTAGATCTAACCCATGGCAGCACCTCCCTTGATCTAAAAACATGGTAATCACCCTCTATAGCAGAATAAGAACTACCCCACAAGATCCCCCCATTACCTTCTTGGAGGAACACGAATCGACGGCCGAATCTTCGCGTTCCTTCCCCGGTTTTCCTCCCACGCGCCCGATCCGTCCAATCCACTCGTCGCGGAGCTCCTCCATGGCAAGGGCAGCAGCGGGGCAAGTTGTGGCAGCGAGGAGGCGTCCTTGGGGCGCAAGGAGGAGGGTGGTGCAGCTTGAGGTGGAGGAGGAGGAGATTTGGGGAAGATGGGGGAGAGGAGGTGGGGGTGGCGGCTCCAAGGGAGAGATGGGGGCGCATGGGGGAGGGGCAGCAGGTGGGGGCGCATGGGGGAGGGGCAGCAGGTGTGCTGCCCTAGCACACCCCCACATGGGCCCAATTCATCCCACTGATGGCCCAAATTGTTTCCCCCACGGCCCGATCACCCGGAAACGGCCCAAAACGACCCCGGAGAGGCCCGAAACGCGCTAAAACGCCAAACCGTAGGGTTCTAAATGTAAAAGATCACAAATTATCTCATTTACGACGTCTTATCACATTTTATCATACTTTTTAACATATCATCACCTAATTTCAAATCCCGACATTTCGTGGTGTCACATTCTACCCCCCTTCAACAGGATTCGACCTCGAATCTTACACGTCAACTCTAAAATAAAGTCCCCTATGGACTCATCTTCTTTGCGAACTCAACACACCCACGCAAAGACTCAAACAGTAGCAACGACAACTCAATTCTCCAAATCCATCTATTAACAAGAGTGACTTGACTTAGCTTAACTAAGCACAACTTGACATGATTCCTCATTTACTTCAATCTCTATCATGATTCATAAACTCAGAATGACACAATCATCATGAAACACATCCCTTTTTCACCATTAGTATTAAAACTGTCAACCGAGGTTCCAAACTTGAACCCCCCAAAAAGACCATTTACGCAAAACCCCATCTCTTCCAATTATTTGACCCCTTTTCGCAAGGAATCAAAATTTACTAATGTCATCTTCGCTCATAGCCTACATCGACCATACTTTCCTTTCGACTGCCAACCACATTACACTTTTCATTCTATCCTCTCCCAGGCATAACGCACACCCAGGGACGTCTAGCTAAGACAATATCCACGAGAAAGCATTTTACATCACAATTTCTATAACATTTGCTTCCACCCAACGATACTTTCAACCAAATTCAAACCACGACACCAACAACCTCCATCATCATCCACCCTCATACCACTAATGTCCATCACCTAGCCCCAGCTAGGATCGTAACTCACTACTAACTCTCAATTGGCACTTTTCCCCAAGAGGATGTCGCCCTCACAACCAAATCACACAAACAACGAGGCCCACGAGTATAGCTCTTAGATTATACTCAACAATAACCCGAGGCCCTTCTTATTCTCTCTCCTATCAATAATGCAAAAGAAGTACAATTCTTTTGAATCCAAGTAGACCACATACAACAACTCGAACCTCAAAGCGCCACAAATCACCTTGGAAACAAAACCGATAACAATGAAAGACCACCCTTTTTCTTCTCCTAAGTCAAGCCACCAAGGAAAACTCAAATCTCCAATCAATGTGATACAATTCGCATCGGGGAGCACTCAAACAAATAGAGACTCCACACAATTCTTTTGACAGAAGTTCTCAACAACTAAAAACAACTCGACTCGCTTTCACCACAGCCAAACTTTTCATTTTAACCAAAACCAACATTTTGGAAGAGAACTGCCACAAAAACTCTCGAAGAGAAAGGGAAACTCAAATCCCTTGCATAACAACCAAAATACCAGCATTTATCCATTCATTCATTTTCATGCTAGAGAGCAATGAAAATCTCGATTCATAACACGAATGCGAATTCTACAAGAGCACTCCGGATTAGTCATATATCTCTATATGACT
Organism: Rhipidocladum racemiflorum; assembly: GCA_036346355.1. NCBI lineage: Eukaryota > Viridiplantae > Streptophyta > Magnoliopsida > Poales > Poaceae > Rhipidocladum > Rhipidocladum racemiflorum. The sequence continues at coordinate 58,250,089 of CM070583.1, forward strand.
TCCTCACCGTCCTGGCTTAACAACTCTTTTATGCTTATAAAAAACGATGTCATGAATCTTTTTCACCATTTATTCGTCATGAAACCACGATACCCATCAACCATTCACAAAGAGACTTCATTCTCTTTGTCACATGATTGACACCCAACCACATCGATGGTTGCTCAAATTCGCATAAACTACGACGGCGTTAACCGAAAAAATACCATATCGCATCACAACCCAACAACCACTGCACGCAATGCGTGCAAAACATCGCATTTTTACCAAAGCCAATAACAGAAGATAGCATCAACTCTCAAATCAAACATCTACGCCTAATAACCGCTACCAATTCACTTAAAGAGAAAGGAAACACATTCCCAGCAGGGAACACTTTACCAACAAAATCACTTATGAAACAATCATAAGATTCACCTTTTTGAAACGCTCGCAAACACCACACACGTTTCCCAAATAAATCCAACTCTAGTCACGATAGAGTTACAATTTAAACGCTTAACCTGTGGTTACCAAAGATAAATCAGTTGAACGCTAAAGAGAGCACCCCATTCCAACGCCTTGAGTGTAAATCCATACTCATAGCATAGACTAAACAGATTAGCCCAAATCCAAAGATTGGCATGGTTCAATACCACGCCACATTTGGGACCCATAAGCCGGTTACTTCAAATACTACTCTTTCATCCAAATTTCCAATCATCGGAGTCAAGTTTGTAACTTGGCAAAACTACCACTTAATCAGGGGAGATTTTATTGCACACTAATCAAAACGCCTAAACAAAACGGCAGGCACTCCCAGAAAAATTTATACATTCATTTGAATCTGTAAACCTTCAAAAGAAAGCTCGACTCAAATCCCACCATTACTCGCATTCCAATACTCTTAGCCAATACGGATGTCACAATCACCCAAATCCCGAGAAGTCCAACACCGTTGCACACAAGTTACAACATCTGCTCTTGATAAAATCACTTTTCACTGTTCATATAACCACAATTGATTATATAACCAACGAACCATAGACCATATCTACCGTATGACAGTCATCAAGGAGAACCATGTTCTCACAACTCCAAAGACAATTAACTTATCGCTTAATCCAACATAAGACGCATACCAACAACTTCTTTTGGTCTACTAACCACGACGAACCATTATTCATGCAACTTATTATCCCAAGCGTCGCACAACATTTCTTTACAACTATTCGGCGTAATCAACAATTACCCTGGGTATAATCCCTAAGTCACATATTCCATATCACGATTCATTCCACCAATAATTAATACTAGCCACGCGACACGTTCTCCACTAGACATCCCTCATAAATACGGATCCTGCAGGACATCTATCAAGAATAATTCAACCTTTCCTACAATCATTCCATATATCCTCATTAATTGATTACACGTATTTTAAGTCATATTGTTGACCCACAATATTAACTGACCCACCAGCTACAATGGGCAGAATTTCACACCATCTTTTTGCTATAACAAGTTCATCAACCGAGACATTCTATGCTAACTAATCTCAAACATCCATTAGATCCCATAACCCGCATCACTTTGCACACACCACTAATCAACTTTCACTCTGGATCACCTGACGTCTCGTTCAATCATCTCTTATCAACACAATATTTTAGTTTATCTTTAAACAAACAACAACTTCACTTTAACCGAACCACTAGCTCATATCATCCTAAAACTCTAACTTCTCATCATACACTTAACTTCTTAAACATCCACGTGAATCACGCACCCAACTCTTAAGGAAACCATAATTGCTCCAGAAAAGAACAACACCCAAAACACCTTTCCTTCCGGAAAACTCAACCATAAATCACAAGAGAAGTCAACTCTTAAATTCCCAAATGCCGACGTGCAACTACTCCACGACTCTCGAGATCAACAACTCCCGCGAAGGAAGATGGTTGCAAGAGGGAAAACCAGGCGATTAACCAATTTTTTTTTCCAGATAAGGCCATAGCCTCAAACTTCAAACTTTCACGAAACAAACGGTTTTTCAAAGATGAATTCCCAAGCAAGTCATCATTGCGATCAAACACCACTTAGGCCCCGACAGCAAGATCTGGCACAACACCGCAATAACTCTTTTAAACCTCGAAAAAAAACAAACACAAGAATAAATTGAAGTCTTTCTCCGTAAAGCAACCGATCAACCACATCCTTTCCGACAAAACCTTGACACCTAAATCCATGCGACTTAAATTTTTCATCGGAACTTCAATAACTTCCTTTCAAGTTGGAGAATGGTAACCCAAGAATCAATCTATAAGTTTCTCTATAAGGCAAACAACAAATCAGCGTTAAAAGTGACAAGGCGACCAAAAGAGGCGCATCCCGAAATTCTTCTTTTGTCTTCAACCAAAGAAGACAAAACCAAAACCACCAAAAGAACCATCGGTGAGTATCCCAAAACGAACACTTTTTCTTTTATTTCAACCAACCAAAAACCAACCAAAACCGTTCGTCAAAACGGCAAAGAAAATTCGGAGGGTCAATCCACAACTCTACTACTCGACTCCAACCAACTACCCAATCTACGACAGAAAGGATAAGCACTCTCCCAACAGGGGGGTTAAAAGTCCATCGGTGATGGCACTAACCGGCCACACCGTCAAACCCAACATTACTACAAACAACAGAAGGTGACCGAAAGCCTTTTCGGTACCACAACCCACATAATCTCAAATGTATCAACACAATCAATTCTTTCATAAACATAGCAACATATATTACCAAATGTAACATTCAACATCAAAGCTTAAATACAACATTTAAGCGTAAAGCAACGGTACCCATACCCATTCCTACTGTGCAACAGAGTGTGTCAAGTTTTAAGTTAATTATTCCACCTACACAAGTTTTAATGTTGCTATCCTATGGCAAAGTTTTAAGTAAAACCTAAACCATGTTTCTAGGTTATCCCACTTCATATTTTAGTTGAACCTATAATATGACACTAAATACACATTCCAGGGACCTACAGCCCGCTCTGATACCAACTGTAACACCCCAGCTTTTATTAAGCCCAGAATGTCATCAAACATAGACTATAACACATTTAACACCATAATTTAAGGTAAATTACAGCAAGTAATCATTTGAAATAATTGGAAATTTTGGCAGCATATCCTTTGTTTTTGCATGAAACTTAACAACATAGCATCATATCAATATGTAAGATAAACGAGATATCCATACGCAGCGATAAGGATAGCTAATCATCAACTAAAACATCAATAAGCATCGCTAACAAAAGAATAGGCATCAATTTAAGTCTAGGAAGATATAACAATTCACTCCTTAGCCCCACATGATTCACATGAGGGAAACAACCAACATTAAGACCATAAACTAATGATTATTGCAATACTTATTGCAGTGTCTCCAAAAGAAGGTGAATTAGCTAGATTGTGATACTACGTGGAGGAGTGTAGCTAAATCCCTTTCCCGCGCGCCGATTTCATGGTACCTAAAGAAACAAACAACGAAAACACAAGCGTGAGTTCATCACTCAGCAAAGTGTATTGCAATGGAACAACAAGGATCAAGACAACAAACCATCATTCCAGTCTCCACCGTTATATCACAACACATCACATTTAACATAATTTACAACCTTTAAAACAACATGGTAATCATCTCATGAGCATCTCATGAGTACTCTCATCATCATCTCATAAACACCTTCATTTATGAAATTCATTCATGCAATGCAATGCACATGTCTCCTGGAATACTCATACCGGTATGGTTGAGTGCACACCCGTCGGCATGCACCCTTTTCCCCCTTCCATCCCGAAGATGGAGGGTGCCTATCACTCGCTTCCATTCACCTCAGTGAAGGAATCACGATGTAGGACTTATTCGAAAGAATAGCCCGGACTAGTCATAACAGTTCTCACCGCCCCTACCGGAATAGTTATGACTTATCTCACGATCGGCCATGAAAATATGCCATGTATGCAAAATGGACAGCAACGTAAACATGAATAGAAATATTGCATATCAACACTTGGCATCTTAACATGTAGGACCGTACCCAACAATCGACGAAACCGTACAAAACATGGCATGCGAATCATTCATCTACGACAAGCATATGTAATCATGGCATGAGGTCACCATATCATTGATATCATTTAATTCATGGCCTAAGAACATCATATCAAATATAACTTGTAAACCATGGCAACACAACATGTTATCTATTCCAAATGCCATCAAACCAATCTAGCAACACATAAAGCACACAATCCACACAATACACTTGCCTTCAACCACGGGCAACGGAGTGACGAGAGGTTGAGGGCACTCCTGGAGGCACACCACCTGCAAACACGTGCCACACACTCAATTCGAGTCCACAAAACAGCACACATAAATCCCGCTACCCGACTTAAACACAACTCCTAAAATCAGAAAACAGCAAATCTGTCCCTTCGGGACAGCAGCCTTCCGACTATCATAACTTCTGTTCTAGGACACCAAATTAAATAAACGAGTACACCCTCGCATAGCTTAGGAAATTTCCCAACTTTTTCTAGTATAGGGAAATACTGATTCGGACTCTAAAGTTGTTTAATCTAACGTTGAACACGAACTGTCTCAATCTCGTCACAGATTTGACAGCGCTCGGTAAAACAGGCATAACTTCTAAACGGCTGGGCGGAATTTCAATTTCTTTATATGCACGGAAAGATAAGGAAATTATCTACAACTTCCTAAAAGTCCGTACGGTCAGATTCAAACTAGAAATTGGCGAAAACGCCTGCCCTAGCTCGGGTTCCCAATCTGCCCGAACTGGAACGCGAATACAACTCTAGTTTTCATTAGATCTAACCCATGGCAGCACCTCCCTTGATCTAAAAACATGGTAATCACCCTCTATAGCAGAATAAGAACTACCCCACAAGATCCCCCCATTACCTTCTTGGAGGAACACGAATCGACGGCCGAATCTTCGCGTTCCTTCCCCGGTTTTCCTCCCACGCGCCGATCCGTCCAATCCACTCGTCGCGGAGCTCCTCCATGGCAAGGGCAGCAGCGGGGCAAGTTGTGGCAGCGAGGAGGCGTCCTTGGGGGCGCAAGGAGGAGGGGGTGGTGCAGCTTGAGGTGGAGGAGGAGGAGATTTGGGGAAGATGGGGGAGAGGAGGTGGGGGTGGCGGCTCCAAGGGAGAGATGGGGGCGCATGGGGGAGGGGCAGCAGGTGGGGGCGCATGGGGGAGGGGCAGCAGGTGTGCTGCCCTAGCACACCCCCACATGGGCCCAATTCATCCCACTGATGGCCCAAATTGTTTCCCCCACGGCCCGATCACCCGGAAACGGCCCAAAACGACCCCGGAGAGGCCCGAAACGCGCTAAAACGCCAAACCGTAGGGTTCTAAATGTAAAAGATCACAAATTATCTCATTTACGACGTCTTATCACATTTTATCATACTTTTTAACATATCATCACCTAATTTCAAATCCCGACATTTCGTGGTGTCACACTTGACCCATTTGAAAACCATGACTCAAGAGGTAGGACTCTCATACCAAGCTCGTGGATCTTGCTTAAGTCCATACAAAGCTTTTGAAAGCTTGAATACATGGTTAGGGTATTTGGGGTTCTCAAATTCTAGAGGCTGTCTGACATACACCTCTTCCTCAATGAAGCCATTGAGGAATGCACTCTTGACATTCATCTGATAAAGCTTGAAGCCCTTAGATGTGCGAATGCGAGCAGGATCCTGATGGCCTCTAGTCTAGCTACAGGGGCAAAAGTCTCCTCGATGTCGAGACCCTCAACCTGAGTGAAACCCTGAGCGACTAGCCTAGCCTGGTTTTGAACTATAACCCCATCCTCACTCTGCTTATTTTTTAACACCCATTTGGTCCCAATGATGTTATGACTAGAGGGAGGCTCGACAAGCTTTCAAACTTTGTTCCTCTCGAAGTTTTCGAGTTCCTCATGCATGGCATTAATCCAAGATTCATCAGATAATGCATGAGAAACATCCTTCGGCTCAAAAGAGGCAACAAAGGCAGAGTGAAGACAAAAAGTGGACAGACCTGACTTAGACCGAGTGACTCACTCAAATAGATCTCCGATGATCTGGTTAGGTGGATGAGCCTGCTGAATGTGGCGGGGAGATCCAGAAGCAGAAGTGGCCTCTACTCCTCATGTGGGAGAAGTAGGAACAGAGCCACTAGCTGCTGAAGAGTCTAAGGATAACGGCTGATCTCCCTGAGGTGCAGAGATAGAAACTGGAGGCACCTTAGTAGCAGGAATGGAGACTGGATTAGGCAAGATGCTTTCATCTCCGTCATCATCATCCTCTTTGAAAATAGACTGGGAAAGAGGAGAAGAGCCTGAAATGTCTGGTCTAGCACCGGGACTAGCCTCATCAAAGGTCACCTCACATGTCTCTATCATCATACCCAATTCTACAGCCCAAATCCTATAGCTACGGGAAGAATTTGAGTAACCGAGAAAGATCCCGTCAGCAGAGCATGACTCGAACTTGTCTAGGTTCTCAGACTTCAAGAAGAAGCACTTGCAACCGAAAACAAAAAAATGAGACACACTGGGCTTTCGCCCATATCTCAACTCATAAGAAGTGTGGTGCAAGTGTGCCCTAAGAAAAATTCTATTGGCAACATGGCATGCCATAGCTACAGCCTCAGCCCAAAACTTCCTAGGAGTATTGTACTCATCTAGTATCGTACTGGCCATCTCAACCAGGGTCCTGTTCTTCCCCTCCACTATGCCATTCTGCTGAGGAACGTATGGAGAAGAGAACTGATGCTCTATGCCTAACTCCTCACAGAAGCTGCTAAAGTAGGAGTTCTTGAACTCCGTGCCATTGTCACTACGAATCGCTCGTAAGGCACCGGGGAGCTCAATGGATGTAACACCCCAAAATTTTGCTTTTATTGAATTCATGTGTGATTTGGCACTTTGGTGAATTTTTGGAATTTTCTGGAATTTATTTGGATTTATTTGGAATTTGTTTGAATTTATTCCATTTTGAAATAATTAAAGAATTTAATATTGCAAATAAAATTTTGTTGGAAATATTTTATTTGAGTCCCAAATACCCTAAAATATTTTCCAGAATTTTTCTGGAATTTTTCTTAGTCTTTTGCTATTTTTAGTGAATTAAATGAATTACTGGAAATTTATTTTAAATATTAAATCGCTGGAAATTCAACTCGGGTCAAGTACTGTTCATCCGACCGAGTCGGAACCCGAGTCGGACTCGAGTCCGACCCGAGCCACGTGACTCGATCAAACCAGCTCAAACCCTAATCGATCCCAACCGTTGGATCAAGATCCAACGGCTGAGATCCGCCCGTACCGGTTCGAGTCGAATCCGGCCCGGATCCGATCGCGTCCACGCGATCGTGGCCGTTGATCGTGCCACGTGGACGGCTGTGCGTCGTCGTCTTCGCCGAGTCCGAGCCGGACTCCTCCGCCACGCCCGCCGCCGTGTAGAATTAGGTTTCCGTCTCGAACGCGAGCAGCGAGGCTATTTAAAGCCCTGGTCACGCCCCGAGGTTGCCCTCATCCTTGCGTACCCGTTCCCCCGAGCCATCTCGCCTGAGCCATCGCCGTTAGCCCGTGCGAGCTCGCCGAAGTTGAGCGCCACTCCGCTGCGGTTTTTGCCCCGTCTCGCCGCCGTCCGTCGTCTTCCGCCGAGAAGGAGCCCAGATCCGGAGTCCCCGCTTCGAGACGCACCCGAGGAGGCCAACCACTTCGCCGGAACGACCGAGCGCCCGTCGGGCTCGTCGTCGTCTCCGTCTCCGGTGGCTGCAGCTCGCCGCGTCGCCATCGCCCTCGCGAACTCAGGCGCCGTCCGATCTTGATCGTGCGGTTGAGGTGAGTTCACGTGTTCCAAACCCGATTAGATCTGGACCGTTGGATCAAGATCCAGCGGTTCACAATCGCCACGTCGTAGTAGTGATTATTATAGGATTAGATCTGGACCGTCCGATCTAGATCGAACGGCCCACGATCATCGAGTAGATTCAATGTGTTAACCCTGGATCTAATCGCGGCCGTTGAATTTCAAAGCAACGGTCGAGATCGAGCCACGCATCCGGGAAGTTGGACCGACGCGGTCAGCCGCCAGACGCTGTAGCGTGACGCCGACCGGCCCGGGCCAGCGTGTCGGTGGCTACCGAACCACACCAGGACGCCACGCCGACGCGTCATGGCGGGCCCGCATGTCGGGCCGCCGCCTACCGAGCGCCGACGTCGGCAATGACGTCCACAGCTGGTCCCACTCGGCCGAGGGCTGAGCCCCGCTGACGTCAGCAAGTGACGTCACCCGAGGGGGACCCACCTGTCAGTGACACGTGGAGTTGTGGACCGAGTCCACGGTAGACCCGAGCCAAGCATGGACCAAGTCCATGGACCGGCTGACGTCAGCCGCCCAATCAGAGGCTGACACGTGTCTAGGCTGACGCAATAATTAATTTCCGAAAAAGAAAATGATTTATTAATTCGAATAATGATTTCAGATTTTGTTTCAAATTTCAAACGCTTATAACTTTTGCGTTTCAACTCCGATTTGAGTGATTCAAATTTCTAAATTTGTAATAAATTCAGATCTACTCAAATATGAATTTTAATTAATTTTTGGACTAAAGTTTTTCTCTGTAATATTATTTAATTGAATATTTAAACCTTAATAAATCATAACTTTTGCATCTTAACTCCGATTTGAACGATTCCAGTTCCTAAAAATCCAGAAAATTATGTTCTTTCTGTTTATGGATTTTATTTGGAGTTTTGGGATGTTTTTGCCTAGTGTTTATTTGTGTATTGCTATTTGCACGCTTTACGAGTAGACGTTGAAGTGCCGGAGGGATTCGAAGGAGAAGTATTGACTCAGGATCCAACTCAAGACCAAGAACAAGTACTCTTTGAAGGCAAGTTATGCTTTGACCATGTTGAACCCATTTTGAAATCTATTTTGGTTCAAATTATTGCATGCTAGTTCAATTAGGAAATACTTTATTTAAATATGGGAGTTTAGATAAATACCAATTCGATGTATGACACCTTGATTAATTAGATATGTGCCATGACCCCTTGTCACCCTAGTTGTGGTTTATTGGTTGGACATAATTAAACTGCCAACATGGGTTTTAGACCGTTGTAGTGTATTGCTTAGACCTGCTACGTGCTCATGACATGATTTTGGATAATCAAATGATAATATTGACTTAATGATATATTGAACTTGTTTTGGAAAGGTATCATGTGACGTTGATGGCACGTGGTGCATGGTAATCAACTGGGGATTTGATAAACAGTTTCGACTAGGGCATGTGGCAAGAATAATCAGGTGGGCCAGTGTGGCATTGGGGATGTTGATTTGGTTCTTCGGGTAGTCTTGCCCTGGTCACTCTAAGGACTTAACCTTGCAAGCCTTTGATCTGAGTCATACTTGCAACCACATGGCCGGAATGGGACGGTCCTAGTTGACTAAGTTACTAAGGACTCACTTGTGGAGCCTCAGGGTGTCAATTACACCGTTTGTGTGATTGTACGGGGGAGCGTATCGTGGCAGAGGCCAGATACCCATCTAACGGTGTGTTGGTCCCATACTTCGCCTTAGCTAAGGGAAGGGATGGTGTAGAGCACGAACCGGAGAGGACCACCTGTGTTGTTTGAGGTTTCCGAAAGACTTTGTTACGGGAACTCGCCTTTGTGGTGTTTGACTGTATCTTGTGGGAAAAGTGCATAACCTCTGCAGAGTGTAGAATCTATTCGGATAGCCGAGTCCACGGTACTGGACAATGCTCGGGATTACTGATCAAGGGTTAGACTTTACGAAAATAACTTGGATTTGAAAGGTTGGTTTGGAGTAATAACGAGGTTGATGAAAATGTGGACTAGGATGGGAAAGATGTTTACTAAACTTCTTGAACAGTTATTTATGCTTTACTTGTTTCTCACGCTTTGAATCTACTTATGATACTTGTCAAATCTTGTTTCCGCAAATATACCTTGAGCTATTCCTTTGTACCAAGCCATGCATATAGTATATTAGCTTGCATTACATGCATGACTTCTTGAGTACCAAGTACTCACCCTTGCCACAATACAACACCAGTTGAAGAGGAGACTACACCAGCTTTGGAGGAGGAGCTCCACGAGGACTCATCTACTTAGGGAGCGAGCCCAGTCAGTTGCCTGTGGTATACTGGATGGCGCCACGAAGTTATCTTATTTTCCGCTGCTATTATCTTTCTTTTAATAAGTTTCGCCCTGCGAGGCGTACATTTGTAACTTGACCTTAAGGTCGGGTAACCAGTTTGATTATTTAATTAAAGTACTTTATTAGTATCGAGTGGTATGATTGTGATATTTACCGATGTAAGACTGTGTGCACTAGCGCGTTCCTGGACTAGTGCTGAATACACAGAGGGTCCGGATTTGCAAATTCGGGGTCCCGACAGAGGTGGTATCAGAGCCATACTGACCGTAGGCTCAACCCTAGCTAGAATGGTCGTAGAGAGGTTAAAACCTATTTTCTAAAAGTTAAAAGTTCGTCAAGATAAGAAATGATATCTCGACTTACCCCCTTCTCTCTTTTCTTGTCTCTTGCTGAATTTGTTCCTTACCTGGTCACGATTCAAAAATTTCGAGTTCTTACGTGAGCATCTTTTGACTGATTGAGGGAGAGTTAAAATACGTTGATCCGGAGGTTGGTCACGCCGCGGAACTTTGGCGTATGCTCTGAGACTCTCGGAGATTTTGAGAAGCCCCAATACCGAGTGGAAGTGATCGGACAAGCGAGGATTGATCAAAGCTTGTGGCGTGAAGATTGAGGTACTGCTAGGAAGAAGGGCCAGGCAATCGCCCGATCCAACTGACCGCGGAAGGTCTACAATGCAGATGGGTATCCAAGAAGTGTCACGACGAGCAATGCGGCACATTACCCGCATCTACGGCGGAGGTGGAGAGCACGGTGTTCCGTTATCATCCGCGCAGCGATAACCTTCTTGACCCGAAGGCGATTCAGGATGAGAATGCCATGGTCACACAGTTGGCACGACTTGTTGTCGCCCAGGAGGATGTACTCGATGATACAAGCAAGGAGCTACAGAAGGCCCGCAAGGAGATCACGACAGAGAAGAACAGATGGCGGGAAGCTCAAGAGTATGTGTCACACCTTTTGCGAAGGATTGACGAGTTGGAGATGGCTTTGTATGGACCAGAACCAGAGCCAATGCTTGAGCTGCACGAGCCAGACCCGGAGGAGCCAGAGCTTGAGGAGGACACTGCATCTTCGACTACCACAGATGACACAGTTGCTGGACATGGCAATCGTTTCGCACCTATGCCGCAGCATCCGTACCCAGGCCGTGGAGGTTTTCTCGATGAGTGAGCGAAGGTTCTATAGTGAGACTCCTTCGCCGAGTCGCGTCATAGAATAAAGAGTCACCCTTTAGGCGTTAGACTCCAGTGTTAGATCGATTTGGAATTTCATTGCTTGCTGAGTGTGCAGTATGTGTTGCAAGGCCCCTAGGCATTGTAAGCAACCATACCAAGTTACTATTGATTAAAATAATAAAGTTGGACCTTAAAGTTACACCTTTCGCCCCGCATAAGTTCCATACTACTTGTCTATTCTTGTTTCCCTCTCATCTCTAAAAACCTAGAGCAAATCGACAGATGGTAAACACCCGCGGAAACCTTGGAAGCAATGGAAGTGGTTCCCGCCCAACAGAAAACCCCAATGTTGGAGCCCCAAAGACCGCTTGATGGACATGCAGAATTTCGGAGCTTTCCTCGCTGCTCAGACTCAGTTGATGCATGCTATGATGCAACAGATACAACACGTCACTGCCCAGGCCACTGCTAATCAAGTTAATCAGGGACAACGCCAGAATACAAGACTGTCAGAATTCATGAGGACTCATCCACCCACTTTCTCTGGGAATGCCAATCCATTGGAGGCTGATGATTGGTTAAGATCAATTGAGAGGAAGCTACACATCGCTCAATGCATGGGGAATGAGAAGGTACTCTACGCTTCTCATCAGTTGGAAGGAACAGCCGCCGAATGGTGGGAGAACTTCTGTGCCACGCAAGAGAACCCCCAAGATATCACTTGGGAAGAGTTCACAGCTGCATTCCGTCAGTATCATGTGCCTGAAGGAATCATGGATCTCAAGAAGGAGGAGTTCAGAGCACTGAAGCAAGGTAATCAGCCAGTGGCCGACTACCTGAATAAGTTCACGCAGCTTGCACGCTACGCACCTGAGGATGTAGCGACAGATAAAGCCAGACAGTCTCGTTTCATGAAGGGACTTAACTCAGGACTACAGGTGGGATTGATCACCCACACCTTTCCAGATTTCCAGGAATTGGTGAATAAGGCGCTTATTCTTGAGGACAAGCGCAAGGAACTGGATGAGAACAGGAAGCGCAGGATGCAACAACAGGGATCACGCCAGGGAGCTCAGCAACGCCTGAGAGTTGCACCAAATCAAGTTTTCAGATTTCAGCCACAGAACGCTACAAGGACACCGTCACCAGCACCAAGACCCGTGAATCAGAACTATCAAACCTCCACCGGCCCGAAACGCCGCTCCAGCGATCGAAGGAACAGTGAGACGCTGCTACAACTGCAACGAGCCAGGACACTTCGCCAACAGTTGCCCAAAGATGACAGCGGGAGTGACCCCAGTCCGCTTCAATCTAGGGTCCACACCAGCTAGGACGCCAGCACCAGGAGTCACACCCCAGACTGTGGTGAGAGGCCGAGTGTAACATCCCAAAATTTTGCTTTTCTTAAATTCATGTGTGATTTGGCACTTTGGTGAATTTTTGGAATTTTCTGGAATTTATTTGGATTTATTTGGAATTTATTTGAATTTATTCCATTTTGAAATAATTAAAGAATTTAATTTTTCAAATAAAATTTTGTTGGAAATATTTTATTTGAGTCCAAAATGATCCAAAATATTTTCCAGAATTTTTCGAATTTTTCTCGAGTCATTTGCTATTTTTAATGAATTAAATGAATTACGGGAATTATTTTAAATATTAAATCGCTTGGAAAATCCAACTCGGTCAAGTTCGTTTCATCCGATCGAAGTCGGACTCGAGTCCGAATTCCGAGCCATTTGACTCGACCGAACCCACTCCTAACTCCTAATCGATCCCAACCGTTGGATCAAGATCCAACTGGCCGAGATCCGACTCACCCGAAGCCAGTGTCCGGACGGGACCGCCGCCGCCGCGATCGTGGGCCGTTGGTTGTGCCACGGACGGGCCACGATTTCGTCGTTCACCGAGACCGAAGCCATTGGACTCCGCCGCGCCCGCCAGAGCAAATTAGGTTTGCGTCAGACGACGCCGAGGCTATTTAATGCCCGGCATACCGAGGACCGTGATCCCGCCCCTCCTTTCTCTACTTCACCGAGGCTAAGTCGCCGCCCGTTAGCCGTCGGCGACGCCAGTTGCGCACGCCCGTCGCTTACGGTTCTTTGCTTCGCCGCCGTCCCGCCCCTCGCCGTTGACCTCGATCCGACTCACCGCGACGAGACGCACCGAAGGACCCTTCATCTCGCCGAGCAACCCCGGACCGCCGTTGGAGCTCGTCGTCCGTCTTCAACTCCGGCACCGCGGCGCCACCACGGCCATCGCCCTCGCGAAAGCTTCCAGGCACCGCCGGATCCCGGACGGACCCGAGGTGAGTTCACGGTTCCAAACCCGATTAGACTGACCGCTGGATCAAGATCCAACGGCCACACCGCTAATGCGCGTAGCAAAGGCGATTATAGGATAGAATCCGACCGCCCGATCTAGATCGAACGGCCCACGAGCATCGAGTAGTTTCAACGTGTTAAACCTCGGATCCAATCCGCGCTGATTTTCAAACCAACGGACGAGATTGCCACGTGTCGGGAAGTTGGACCGACGCGTCGGGCCTCGAAGGCAGGTGACGCCGACACGCGGGGCCCGGCGTGTCGAGGGCCCGCCGCATGTCGCTGGCTAACCCAGCCAAGCGCACGCCGGGCCGATGACGCTACCCGAAAGCGGGCCCACATGTCGATCCACGTGAGCCGTGGACCGAGTCCACTGGTGGACGGCCGAGCATGGACCAAGCCCATGGATCCACGCCACAGCCCAATCAGGAGTCACACGTGTCCATGCCGACTGTAATAATTAATTTCCTAAAAGAAAATGATTTATTAATTCAAATAATGATTTCAAATTTAGATTCAAACTTCAAACGCTTTATAACTTTTGCGTTCAACTCCGATTTGAGTGATTCAAATTTCTAAATTTATATAAAATTGAGATCTACCTAAATATGAATTTTATTTAATTTTTGGACTAAAGTTTTCTCTGCAAAATTATTTAATTGATTATTTAAACTTTAAATAATCATAACTTTTGCTTTAACTCCAAAATTGATTTATTCCAGCTTTCTAAAATCCATAAAATTATGTTCTCTCTGTTTTTGGATTTTATTTGGAGTTTTGGGATGTTTTTGCCTATTGTTTATTTGTGTATTTGCTACTTGCACGCTTTACGAGTAGACGTTGAAGTGCCTAAGGATTCAAGGAGAAGTGTTGACTCAGGATCCAACTCAAGACCAAGAACAAGTACTTTTTGAAGGCAAGTTGTGCTTTGACCATGTTGATCCTATTTCGAAATCTATTTTGATTTAAACTATTGCATGCTAGTTTAATTAGAAAGATACTTTGTTTAAACATGGGGGTTAGATAAATACCAATTTGCTATATGACACCTTGATTACTTAAGTATGTGCCATGATCCCTTGTCACCCTAGTTGTGGTTTACTAGTTGGACATTATTAAATTGCCAACATGGGTTTAGATCGTTGTAGTATACTGCTTAGACCTGCTACGTGCTCATGACATGATTTTGGACAACCAAATGCTAATATGGACTTAATGATATATTGAACCTGTTTTTGGAAAAGTATCATGTGAAGTTGATGGCACGTGGTGCATGGTAATCAACTGGGGTTTGATAAACAGTTTTCGACCGGGGCATGTGGCAAGAGTAATCAGGTGGGCCAGTTGTGGCATTGGGGATGTTGATTTGGTTTTTTCGGTAGTCTTGCCCTGGTCACTTTAAGGACTTAACCTTGCAAGCCTTTGAACCGGGTCATACTTGCAACCACATGGCTGAATGGGACGGCCTCTAGTTGACTAAGTCGCCATGACTCACTTGTGGAGCCTCGTGGTGTCGATTACACCGCTTGTGTGATTGTACGGGGAGCGATCGTGGCCGTGGGCTGTGTACCCATCTAACGGTGTGTTGGTCCCATACTCGCCTTGGCTAAGGGAAGGGATGGTGTAGAGCATGAACCGGAGAGGACCACCTGTGTTGTTTGAGGCTTCCGAAAGGCTTTGTTATGATCGCTCATTCGCATACTCTTGTATGGCGATTCACTACCGACGTGGTGAGTGGATTGTATCTTGTGGGTAAAGTGCATAACCTCTCGGCAGAGTGTAGAATCTATTTGAATAGCCGAGTCCACTGATCGACAATGCTCGGGAATTACAGCCAAGGGTTAGATTTTCTAAAATAACTTGGATTTGAAAAGTTGGGTTGGTTTAATAATGGAGATGATGGAAATGTGGTTTAGGATGGGGAAAAATGTTTATTAAATTTCCTGAAAAGTTATTTATGCTTTATCGCTGGAATCTACTTATATTACTTGTCAAAAGTCACATCTTGCAAATATACCTTGAGCTATTCCTTTGTACCAAGCCATGCATATAGTATATTAGTTTGCATTCTCAGATGACTTGTCGAGTACCAAGTACTCACCCTTGCCCCAACACAACACAACATCGGTTGAAGAGGATTACGCCAGCCTTTTGGAGGAGGAACTCCAAGAGGACCCGTCTACTTAGGGGATGCGAGCCCAGCTTGCCTGTGGTATACCTGGATGGCGCCCGCTAAGTTTATTTGATTTTCCAGCTGTTATTTCTCTTTTAATAAGTTTCGCTTCTAGGCATATATTTGTAACTTGGCCATAAGGTCAAGTAACCAGTTTGGTTATTTAAATAAAGTACTTTGATAATATCGTTTGGTATGATTGTGATATTTACGATGTTAAGACTGTGTGCACTAGCTGCTCCTCGACTAGTGCTGAATACACAGAGGGTCCGGATTTGCAAATTCGGGTCCCGACAGAGGTGGTATCGTGAGCAGGTGCTGATCGTAGGCTCAACCCTAAGTTAGAATGGTAAGTAGTGAGGATAAAACCTATTTTCTAAATCTAAAAATTTGTGAAGACAAGAAATGACATCTCGACTTATCCCCTTCTCTCTTTCTCTCGCCTCTTGCTGAAATTTTCCCTTACCCTGTCACAATTTGAAAATTCCGAAGTTCTTACGTAAAGCACTCTTGTGACAGATGGAGGAAGAGTTCAACTACGTTGATCTAGGAGTTGGTCACGTCCATGTGAACTTTGGCACATGCTACAAACTCTGGAGATTTTGAGAAGCCCCAATACCAAGTGGAAGTAATCGTGCAAGGTGATTGATCAAGGCTTGTGACGTGAGGATTGAGGTACCTGCTAGGAAAAGGGCTCAGTAATCGCTCGATACACCAGACCGCCAGAGATCTACAATGCGATGGGTATCCAAGAAGTATCACGACGAGCAATGCAAGACATTACCCGCATTCACGCCAGAGAGTTGAGAGTACGGTGTTCCGTGCTACTATCCAAGGCAGCGATAACCTTCTTGGACCCGAAGGCGATTCAGGATGAGAATGCCACGGTTACACAGCAGTTGGCACGATTCGGCCGTCGCCCGTGAAGATGTACTAGATAATACAAGCAAGGAGCTCTGAAGGCCCGCAAGGAGATCACGTTACAGAGAAGAACAGATGGCGGAAGCTCAAGAGTATGTGGCACACCTTCTACGAAGGATTGACGAAGTTGGAGATGACTTTATGCGGACCGTGAGCCCTCATTTCGAGCTACACGAGCCGATCCGGAGGAGTCGATTCGATGAGGACATCGCTTCGACTACCACAGATGACATAGTCACGGACATGGCGATCAAGCTACGTTTATGCCGCAAAGACCGTACTCCAAAGGCCGTGGAGGTTTTCCGATGGTGAGCATAGGTTCTATAGTGAGACTCCTTCACGAGTCAGTCATAGAATAAAGAGTCACCCTTAGGCGTTAGATTCCAGAGTTAGTTCGATTTGGATTTGCTTTGTTTGCTGAGTGTGCAAGATGTGTTGCAAGGCCCTTAGGCATTGTAAGCACCATACCAAGTTATTAATAATAAAGTTGGACCTTAAAGTTACCCCTTTCGCCTGCATAAGTTCCATATTACTTGTCTATTCTTGTTTCCCTCTCATCTCTAAACCTAGAGCAAATCGACAGATGGTGAACACCCGTGGAAACTTTGGAAGTAATGGGAGTGGATCTCGCCAAAAACCCCAGGTGATGGAGCACCAGCACCGCCATCGATATGCAGAATTTCTAACGTTTCTTGCTGCCTGCACTCCGGTTGATGCATGCTATGATGCAACAATGCAGCACGTCAACGCCGAGCCATCGCTAATCAAGTTAATCGTGACCACGCCAGAATACAAGGTCGCCGTGAGTTCATGAGGACTCACCCACCCACTTTCTTCCGAAATGCCAATCCATTGGAGGCCGATGATTGGTTAAGATCAATCGAGAGGAAGTCGCACATAGCTCAATGCATAGGGAATGAGAAGGTACTTTACGCTTCTCATCGCTTGGAAGGAACAAATTACGAATGGTGGGAGAACTTCGTACCACGCAGAGAACCCTCAAGATATCACTTGGGAAGAGTTCACAACGTGCATTCGACAAGTGATCACGCGGCCTGAAGGAATTATGGACCTTAAGAAGGAGGAGTTCAGAGCACCGGCAAGGTAATCACCAAAGATGGCTCGACTACTGAACAAGTTCACACTACCTAGCACGCCACGCTTTGAGGATGTAGCGACAGATAAATCCGCATACCTCAAGCTTTCATGAAGGGACTTAACTCAGATTGCAGTAGGGTTGATCACCCACACCTTTCCAGATTTCCAAGAGTTGGTGAATAAGGCGCTTATTCTTGAGGACAAGCGCAAGGAACTGGATGAGAACAGAAGCGCAGGATGCAAAGAAGGATCACGCCAGGGAACGCAGCAGGCGCTTGAGAGTTGCACCAAATCAATTCTTCGATTCCAACCACGAGAACGCAACAAGGACACCATCCTCGCACCAAGACCTGCCAATCAAAACTACAGGACCCAGCCCTCGCTCAGAAACGCTACCCAGTGCAGCCAAAGAAGGAACAGTGAGACGCCGCTACAACCAAGTAATGAGCCAGACACTTTGCCAACGCTTGTCCAAAGAAGACAGCAGAGCGACCGGTCCTTCAACCTAGGCACCACCCCAGCTAGACGCCAAGACCGTGAGCCACACCCGTAATCGCGGTGAGAGGCCGAGTCAACCATGTCACCGCAGGATGCACCGCAGAATGCTACGACGCGTCTTGGGTAAGTTACTTGTTAACTCGGCATTGCAGCTTTGTTTGACTCACGGAGCTTCAGATTCGCTTTGTTTCGGGCAAGGCTTTGCTACTAGAAATGATTTAAGGATTGCAAGACTTAAGTGCATGCTTTTAGTTCAAACCCCCTGGTTCCGAACTCCGAACGGAAGTAGGATGTTCCGGGTGAGAATACTAATAGATGGAATAGAGTTCCTAGCAAACCTTATAATTTTGGAGACCCGTGACCTTAGATGTTATTTTGGGAATGGATTGCTATCCAAGCACAAGCGTCGTATTGGATTGTGGACAAGAACTATCTCGCTTGAGAGCCCGTGTGGGAAGAAAGTGGAATTTCAAGCCATCAGCTTAGAGATGGACAGCTTGATGGTTAACAAGTACCAAGGCAATCCAAGATAGAGGATGTCCCAAAGAGGAATGAGTACCCCGATGTTTTCCCCTAAGATCTACCTGGTATGCCGCCAGAGGACATAGGAGTTTGTGATAGAGCTTGTACAGTACAAAGACCGATAGCAAAGAGACCCTATCGGATGTCTACCGGTGGAGTTGGTAGAGATGAAGAAACAAATGGAAGAGTTAATGGATAAAGGATTTATCGTGGATCGAAGTTCGCCGCCGTGGGGAGCACCGCTTTTGTTTGTCAAAAAGAAGGACGGGAGTTTCAGGATGTGCATTGACTACTGGTGCACTCAATGAAGTCAGAAGAATAAGTATCCGCTACCAGGATTGATGATTTGTTCGATCGCTAAGAGGAGCCAGTTTTCTCCAAGATTGATCTCGAGATCGGGATACCATCGATTGAAGATCCGATCGTAAGATATTCAAGATCAGCATTCGCCAAGATATGGACATTACGAAGTTGGCGATTATGTCCTTTGGATCGATTTAACGCGCCAAATTATTTCATGAATATGATGAATAAGGTGTTCATGGAATATTTGGACAAGTTTGTCGTCGTGTTCATAGACGATATCCTAGTCTACTCCAAGACGGAGGATGAACATGCCGTAACACTTAAGGCGAGTTTTGGAAAAGTCGAGAACAGTTAACTTTTCGCCAAGTTCAAGTGTGATTTTTGGAAGGACAAGGTGGAGTTTCTTGGACATGTAATGATCGCGTATGAGTCGCCGTAGATCCAAGCAAAGTAGAAGCTGTGTTACATTGGGAACAACCAAAGACGGTGACCCAGATCGGAGTTTCCTTGGAATGGCAGATATTACCGCTTCATCAAGGCTTTTCGACAATTATAAAACCTCTACGCATAATTGCTGAAGAAGAAAAGAAGTTTGCATGGACGCGTAACGTGAGAAAGGATTTCAGAGCTGAAGAAGCGATTGACATCGCACCTAAGTGTTAGTTCTAATGGATGTTGCTCAAAGCTTCGATATTTATTGTGACATCGCGCCAAGGACTTGGATGTGTGCTGATGCAGAATGGAAAGGTCGCCGCTTATGCATCAAGGCGCTTGAGGCCGCATGAGGAAAATTTTCCGACACATGACCTGGAGTTAGCCGTAGTGCATGCTTTGAAGATATGGCGTCACTATCTGATTGGAAACAGATGTGAAGTATATACGGATCATAAGAGTTTTAAGTACATATTCACCCGGTCGGATCTCAATATGAGGCAAAGGAGATGGCTAGAGTTGATCAAGGACTATAATGTTGGAATCCATTACCATCCGGGAAGGCCAACGTAGTAGCGACGCCTGAGTTTAAAAGCCATACCGTGAGTACGCTGTTAGCCACAAGTCGAGGATGAGTTATGTGAGGATTCTAAAAATGAAGATTGAGGTTGTACCTAGCGGATTCTTGGCCGCATTGGAAGTAAAGCCTACTTTAGAGGACCGGGATCCGAGAA
This sequence comes from Rhipidocladum racemiflorum, assembly GCA_036346355.1. Taxonomy (NCBI): domain Eukaryota; kingdom Viridiplantae; phylum Streptophyta; class Magnoliopsida; order Poales; family Poaceae; genus Rhipidocladum; species Rhipidocladum racemiflorum. Next base: position 58,270,524 of record CM070583.1, read on the forward strand.
GGGCGTAAGGATGATGACAAGGTCCGTAGGATTAAGTCCAAAATGGAGGAAGGCAAGGCAAAGGATTTCAATCCTAGACGAGCAAGGCACGTTGTGGATGAAGGATCGCATTTGTGTTAAAGCCTAACAAAAAGGAGTTAAAGCAACTGATTTTGGAAGAAGCCTATGACTCTAAGTACTCGATTCATCCTGAAGCGCCAAGATGTATCAGGGATCCAAGGAGAGATTCGTGGCCGAGTATGAACGTGAAGTTGCCGAAAGCATGTTGCATTGTGCGACATATGCCGAGAGTCAAGGCAATGCATCGTAGACCAAACAGATTGCTACCAGTGAAAGATACCTCGAGTGGAAGGAGGAAATGGAATGGATTTCATTACGGTTGTCGAAGACTCAAGGAGGTTATGACTCCATATGGGTTATAGTGGATCGCTTGACTAAAGTAGCCCATTTTATCCTCGTGAAGACCACTTACTCGGGAGATAAGTTAGCGTGAGTTGTACATGATCAGTGATTGTTTGTTTGCACGGAGTGCCAAAGAGGATTGTCCGATGAGGTACCCAATTTACCTCAGGTTCTGGAATAAGTTGCATGAAGCCATGGGAACCCGTTGAACTTCAAAGATACTTATCATCCACAGACGGATGGACACCGGAAGAGTCAACCAGATTCTGGAGGATATGTTGAGAGCTTGTGCATTGGCTTATGCTACCTCTTGGGATAAGAGTTTGCCGTATGCCGAGTTCGCTACAAACAATAGTTATCAGGCTAGTTTACGATGTCACCTTTTGAGGCATCAGATGGTCGACTCGCTTGACGCCATTGAATTGGAATGAGACCCGCGAGCGCGTGTCTTTGGGCCTGATATTCTTCAAGAGGTCAAGAAGCAGGTCGCCATAATTAGGGAAAGGTTGAAGATAGCCCAATCTCGGAGAAGAGTTATGCCGACAATCGCCGAGACTTGAGTTTTGAACCGTAAGACTTTGTTTATCTCGATTACGCCTCTCGGGGAGTTAAGAGGTTCCATGCCAAAGGGAAACTCGCACCCTGCTATGTTGGACCATTTAAGATTTTGAGCATGAGGCTAAGTTGTTTATCACCGGAGTTGCCACCAAGAAGGTGGGTACATGATGTATTCCATGTGTCCTGGCTTAAAGAAGTGTCTCCGAGTTCCCGAGCAGAACACCGCTAGAGTTAATTGAGTTGCAAGAGGACTTGACTTATATGAGCACCCTGTGAGGATTCTAGACACAATGGATCGAGAAACTAGAAACAAGTCAACCCGTCAGAGTTCATGGAGCAACCATGAAGAAAGCTTAAGCGACTTGGGAGCCATGAGGAGGATTTGAAGAAAGAGTTTCCAAACTATTCCTTTAGTGAGCTCTCAATCCCTGTGGACTAGATTCTATTAAGGGGAGGTTTGTAACATCCCAAAATTTTGCTTTTCTTAAATTCATGTGTGATTTGGCACTTTGGTGAATTTTTGGAATTTTCTGAATTTATTTGGATTTATTTGGAATTTATTTGAATTTATTCCATTTTGAAATAATTAAAGAATTTAATTTTTCAAATAAAATTTTGTTGAAATATTTTATTTGAGTCCAAAATGATCAAAATATTTTCCGCACTTTTCCGAATTTTTCTCAGTCATTTGCTATTTTTAATGAATTAAATGAATTACAGAATTATTTTAAATATTAAATCGCTGGAAAATCCAACTCGGTCAAGGCATCTTGCTTCATCCGACCGAAATTCGGACTCAGTCCACGAGCCGCTGACTCAATCAACCCACTCTAACCCTAATCGATCCTAACCGTTGGATCAAGATCCAACGGCCGAGATCCGCCCGACCGAGCCGTGTCCTGATCATCGGACCTGCCGCGCCGATCGCGGCGTTGGTTGTGCCACGTGGACGGCCACGATTTCGCTCTTCACCGAGACCGAGCCGGACTCCGCTGCGCGCCCGCCGTAGCAAATTAGGTTTGCCGTTTTACGGGACGCCGAGGCTATTTAATGCCCGGCATACCGAGGACCGCCGTGATCCCGCCGCCTCCTTTCTCTACTTCACCGAGGCTAAATCGCCGCCGTTTAGCCGCGGCGAGCTCGCCGTGAGAGCTGCGCGCCGCTCTCCGCCATACGGTCTTTGCTTCGCTCGCCGCCCGCCCCCGCTGACTCGAGATCCAGGACTCACCGCGACGACGCACTCAAGGGACTCCTTCATCTCGCCGAGCAACCCCGGACGCCTTGGGCTCGCCGTCGCTTTCAACTCCGGCAGCCGTGGCGCCACCACGAAGCCATCACCGCGAAGCTCAGGCACCGCCGATCCCGATCGGACGTTGAGGTGAGTTCACGTGTTCCAAACCCGATTAGATGCGACCGCTGATCAAGATCCAACGGCCACACCGCCACGCGTCGTAAAAAGGCGATTATAGGATTAGATCCGACCGTCCGATCTAGATCGAATCGCCCACGAGCATCGCAGAGTAGTTTCAACGTGTTAAACCCTGGATCCAATCCGCGCGTTGATTTTCAAACCAACCGGACGAGATGCGCGCGTGTCGGAAGTTGGACCGACGCGGCCGCCGTCAGCGCGCAGTGTAGACGCCGACACGCGGGCCAGCGGTCGCGGGCCCGCATGTCTGGCTAATCGCGTTACCGACGTGATGACGCTACCCGAGCGGCCCACATGTCGATCCACGTGAGCCGTGGACCGAGTCCACGGTGGACCTGGCCTGAAAGATGGACCAAGCCCATGGACCTGGCCGACGCCGCAGCCCAATCAGAGCCGCCACGCGTGTCCATGCCGACGCAATAATTAATTTTCGAAAAGAAAATGATTTATTAATTCAAATAATGATTTCAAATTTAGATTCAAACTTCAAACGCTTATAACTTTTATGCTTCAACTCCGATTTGAGTGATTCAAATTTCTAAATTTGTATAAAATTGAGATCTACCTAAATATGAATTTTATTTAATTTTTGGACTAAAGTTTTTCTCTGCAAAATTATTTAATTGATTATTTAAACTTTAAATAATCATAACTTTTATGCTTTTAACACCAAAATTGACGATTCCAGTTTCTAAAAATCCATAAAATTATGTTCTCTCTGTTTTGGATTTTATTTGGAGTTTTGGGATGTTTTTGCCTATTGTTTATTTGTGTATTTGCTACTTGCACGCTTTTACGAGTGCAGACGTTAGCGTCGGAAGGATTCGAAGGAGAAGTGTTGACTCGGGATCCAACTCAAGACCAAGAACAAAGTACTTTTTGAAGGCAAGTTGTGCTTTGACCATGTTGATCCTATTTCTCAAATCTATTTTGATTTAAACTATTGCATGCTAGTTTAATTAGAAAGATACTTTGTTTAAACATGGGGTTAGATAAATACCAATTTGCTATATGACACCTTGATTACTTAAGTATGTGCCATGATCCTTGTCACCCTAGTTGTGGATTACTAGTTGGACATTATTAAATTGCCAACATGGGTTTAGATCAAGTTGTAGTATAACTTTGCTTAGACTCACACGTGCTCATGACATGATTTGGACAACCAAATGCTAATATGGACTTAATGATATATTGAACCTGTTTTGGAAAAGTATCATGTGAAGTTGATGGCACGTGGTGCATGGTAATCAATCAGTTTGATAAATATTCCATCGGGGCATGTGGCAAGAGTAATCGTGGGCCGGTTAATGGCATTGGGGATGTTGATTTGGTTTTCGGTAGTCTTGCCCTGGTCACTCTAAGGACTTAACCTTGCAAGCCTTTGAACTGGTCATACTTGCAACCACATGGCTGAATGGACGGCCCTAGTTGACTAAGTCGCAAGGACTCACTTGTGGAGCCTCTGGTGTCGGCTTACACCGTTGTGTGATTGTACGGGAGCGATCGTGGCTGTGGCTGTGCACCCATCTAACGGTGTGTTGGTCCCATACTTCTCGCCTTGGCTAAGGGAAGGGATGGTGTAGAGCATGAACCCGGAGAGGACCACCGTGTTGTTTGAGGCTTCCGAAAGGCTTTGTTATGATCGCCATTCGCATACTCTTGTATGGCGATTCACCACGTGGTGAGTGGATTGTATCTTGTGGGTAAAGTGCATAACCTCCGCAGAGTGTAGAATCTATTTGAATAGCCGAGTCCACTGTGACTTGGACAATGCTGGGAATTACAAGGGTTAGATTTTCAAAATAACTTGGATTTGAAAAGTTGGGTTGGTTTAATAATGGAGATGATGGAAATGTGGTTTAGGATGGGGAAAATGTTTATTAAATTTCCTAAAAGTTATTTATGCTTTCTTGCTTCCGAATCTACTTATATTACTTGTCAAAAGTTGCTTACTGCAAATATACCTTGAGCTATTCCTTTGTACCAAGCCATGCATATAGTATATTAGTTTGCATTCTCAGGCATGACTTGCGAGTACCAAGTACTCACCCTTGCCCCAACACAATATCGCTTGAAGAGGAGATTACGCCACTTTGGAGGAGGAACTCCAAGAGGACCCGCTCACTTAGGATGCGAGCCGGGCCAGCTGCCTGTGGTATAATGGATGGCGCCAATGTAAGTTTATTTGATTTTCCGTTATTTCTCTTTTAATAAGTTTTCGCCTTGCAGGCATATATTTGTAACTTGGCCATAAGGTCAAGTAACGATTTAGTTATTTAAATAAAGTACTTTGATAATATCGTTTGGTATGATTGTGATATTTACCGATGTTAAGACTGTGTGCACTAGCGCGTTCCTGGACTAGTGCTGAATACACAGAGGGTCCGGATTTGCAAATTCGGGGTCCCGACACCGAGTCAACCATGTCACCGCGGATGCACTTCAGAATGCTACGGACGTCGTACTGGGTAAAGTTACTTGTTAACTCAGTACCTGCGACAGTTTTGTTTGATTCTGGAGCTTCGCATTCGTTTGTTTCGCAAGGCTTTGCTGCTAAAAATGATTTGGGGATTTCAAGGCTTAAATGCACGCTTGTTGTTCAAACCCCTGGTTCCGAACTCCGAACGAAAGTAGGATGTTCCGGGGTGAGGATACTAATAGATGAAACAAAGTTCCTAGCGAACCTTATCATTTTGGAGACCCAGACCTTAGATGTTATTTTGGGAGTGGATTGGCTATCCAGGCACAAGGCCGTATTGGATTGTGGACGAAGGACTATCTCAGTTGAGAGTTCGAGTGGGAAGAAAGTAGAATTTCAAGCTACCGCCGTTAGGAATGGACAGCTGATGGTTAACAGTACCAAGACAATCAGCATAGAGGAGGTTTCGGTAGTGAATGAGTACCCAGATGTTTTTCCGGAGGATCTACCTGGTATGCCGCCAGACAGGGACATAGAGTTTGTAATAGAGCTTGTACTGCACAAAGACCGATAGCAAAGAGACCCTATCGGATGTCCACCGAGGAGTTGGTGGAGATGAAGAAACAGCTGGAGGAGTTAATGGAGAAAGGATTTATCAGACCGAGTTCGTCGCCGTGGGGAGCACCAGTTTTGTTCGTCAAGAAGAAGGACGGGAGTTTCAGGATGTGCATTGACTACCGTGCGCTCAATGAAGTCACCGTAAAGAATAAGTATCCGCTACCCAGGATTGACGATTTGTTTGATCAGCTGAGAGGAGCCGGAGTTTTCTCCAAGATTGACCTAAGATCGGGATACCATCAGTTGAAGATCCGATCCGAAGATATTCCGAAAACCGCATTTTCGTCAAGATATGGACATTACGAGTTTACAGTTATGTCCTTTGGTCTGATTTAATGCGCCAAAGATATTTCATGAATATGATGAATAAGGTGTTCATGGAATATTTGGACAAGTTTGTGGTCGTGTTCATAGATGATATCTTAATCTACTCCAAGACAGAGGAGGAACATGCCGAACACTTGAGGCGAGTGTTGGAAAAGCTGAGGGAACAGCAACTCTTTGCCAAGTTCAGCAAGTGTGATTTGTGGAAGGATAAGGTGGAGTTTCTTGGACATGTAATGACCGCGGAAGGAGTCGCCGTTGATCCGAGCAAGGTAGAAGCTGTGTTACATTGGGATCAGCCAAAGACCGTGACCCAGATTAGAAGTTTCCTTGGAATGGCAGGATACTATCGCCGTTTCATTGAAGGCTTTTCGACAATTGCGAGACCTCTTACGCAATTGCTGAAAAAGGAGAAGAAGTTTGTATGGACGCCAGAATGTGAGAAAGGTTTTCAGGAGCTGAAGAAGCGATTGACATCAGCACCGGTGTTAGTTCTACCGGACGTCAACCAAAGCTTTGATATCTATTGTGACGCATCACGCCAAGGACTTGGATGTGTGTTGATGCAGAACGGAAAGGTTGTTGCTTATGCATCAAGGCAGTTGAGGCCGCATGAGGAGAATTACCCGACACATGACCTAGAGTTAGCTGCCGTAGTGCATGCCTTGAAGATATGGCGTCACTATCTGATCGGGAACAGATGTGAAGTGTACACGGATCATAAGAGCCTTAAGTACATATTCACCCAGTCGGATCTGAATATGAGGCAAAGGAGATGGTTGGAATTGATCAAGGACTACAATGTTGGAATCCATTATCATCCCGGAAAGGCCAACGTAGTTGCCGATGCCTTGAGTCGGAAAAGCCATACCATGAATATGTTGATAGCCACGAATCAGGATGAGTTATGCCAGGAATTTCAGAGAATGAAGATTGAGGTGGTACCCAATGGATTCTTGGCCGCATTAGAAGTAAAGCCTACCCTAGAAGATCAGATCCGAGAAGGACAGAAGGATGATGACAAGATCCGTAGGATTAAGTCCAAAATGGAGGAAGGCAAGGCAAAGGATTTCAAGCTAGATGGGCAGAGCACGTTATGGATGAAGGAGCGGATTTGCGTGCTGGACAAGAAGGAATTAAAGCAACTGATTCTGGAGGAAGCCCATGACTCCAAGTATTCAATTCATCCTGGAAGCGCCAAAATGTATCAGGATTTGAAGGAGAGATTCTGGTGGCCAAGCATGAAGCGAGAAGTTGCCGAGCATGTTGCATTGTGTGACGTATGCCAGAGAGTCAAGGCAATGCATCAGAGACCAGCAGGATTGTTACAGCCGTTGAAGATACCTGAGTGGAAGTGGGAGGAAATCGGAATGGATTTCATTACCGGTTTGCCTAAGACTCAGGGAGGTTATGACTCCATATGGGTTATAGTAGATCGTTTGACCAAAGTAGCTCATTTTATCCCCGTAAAGACCACTTACTCGGGGATAAGTTAGCGTAATTGTATATGATCAGGATCGCCTGCTTGCATGGAATACCAAAAGGATTGTATCGGACGAGGTACCCAGCTTTACCTCAAGGTTCTGGGATAAGTTGCATGAAGCCATGGGAACCCGCTTTGAACTTCAAGATCTGACCTATCATCCACAGACGGATGGACAGACCGAAAGAGTCAATCAGATTCTGGAGGATATGCTAAGAGCGTGTGCATTGGCTTATGCTACCTCTTGGGATAAGAGTTTGCCGTATGCCGAGTTCAGTTACAATAATAGCTACCAAGTTAGTTTACAGATGTCACCTTTTGAGGCACTGTATGGTCGGCCCTGTCGGACGCCATTAAACTGGAATGAGACCGGCGAGCGCCGTGTCTTCGGGCCTGATATACTTCAAGAAGCTGAAGAGCAGATTGCCACGATTAGGGAAAGGTTGAAGATAGCCCAATCACGACAGAAGAGTTACGCTGACAACCGTCGCCGGGACTTGAGTTTTGAACCAGAGGACTATGTATACCTCAGAGTTACGCCTCTCAGGGGAGTTAAGAGGTTCCATGCCAAAGGGAAACTCGCACCCCGATATGTTGGACCATTTAGGATTTTGAGCCGCAAAGGCGAAGTTGCTTACCAGCTGGAGTTGCCACAGTCGTTGGCAGGAGTGCATGATGTATTCCATGTGTCCCAGTTGAAGAAGTGTCTCCGAGTTCCTGAGGAACAGACACCGCTAGAGTCAATTGAGTTGCAAGAGGATTTGACTTATAAGGAGCATCCCGTGAGGATTCTAGACACAATGGATCGAGAAACTAGAAACAAGTCAACCCAAGTTTCAGTAGAGTTCGATGGAGCAACCATGCAGAGAGCGAAGCGACTTGGGAGCGCGAAGAGGATTTGAAGAAAGAGTTTCCAAACCTATTCCTTTAGTAAGCCCTGAATCTCGGGGACGAGATTCTATTAAGGGGGGGAGGTTTGTAACACCCCAAAATTTTGCTTTTATTGAATTCATGTGTGATTTGGCACTTTGGTGAATTTTTGGAATTTTCTGGAATTTATTTGGATTTATTTGGAATTTGTTTGAATTTATTCCATTTTGAAATAATTAAAGAATTTAATATTGCAAATAAAATTTTGTTGGAAATATTTTATTTGAGTCCCAAATACCCTAAAATATTTTCCAGAATTTTTCTGAGTCTTTTGCTATTTTTAGTGAATTAAATGAATTACTGGAAATTTATTTTAAATATTAAATCGCTGGAAATTCAACTCGGGTCAAGTACTGTTCATCCGACCGAGTCGGAACCCGAGTCGGACTCGAGTCCGACCCGAGCCACGTGACTCGATCAAACCAGCTCAAACCCTAATCGATCCCAACCGTTGGATCAAGATCCAACGGCTGAGATCCGCCCGTACCGGTTCGAGTCGAATCCGGCCCGGATCCGATCGCGTCCACGCGATCGTGGCCGTTGATCGTGCCACGTGGACGGCTGTGCGTCGTCGTCTTCGCCGAGTCCGAGCCGGACTCCTCCGCCGCGCCCGCCGCCGTGTAGAATTAGGTTTCCGTCTCGGGCACGAACGCCGAGGCTATTTAAAGCCCTGGTCACGCCCCGAGGTTGCCCTCATCCTTGCGTACCCGTTCCCCCGAGCCATCTCGCCTGAGCCGTCGCCGTTAGCCCGTGCGAGCTCGCCGAAGTTGAGCGCCACTCCGCTGCGGTTTTTGCCCCGTCTCGCCGCCGTCCGTCGTCTTCCGCCGAGAAGGAGCCCAGATCCGGAGTCCCCGCTTCGAGACGCACCCGAGGAGGCCAACCACTTCGCCGGAACGACCGGGCGAGCGCGTCGGGCTCGTCGTCGTCTCCGTCTCCGGTGGCTGCAGCTCCGCCGCGTCGCCATCGCCCTCGCGAACTCTGTGCGCCGTCCGATCTTGATCGTGCGGTTGAGGTGAGTTCACGTGTTCCAAACCCGATTAGATCTGGACCGTTGGATCAAGATCCAACGGTTCACAATCGCCACGTGCCGTAGTAGTGATTATTATAGGATTAGATCTGGACCGTCCGATCTAGATCGAACGGCCCACGATCATCGAGTAGATTCAATGTGTTAACCCTGGATCTAATCGCGGCCGTTGAATTTCAAAGCAACGGTCGAGATCGAGCCACGCGTCCGGGAAGTTGGACCGACGCGTCGGGCCAGACGCTGACGCGTGGCGACACGCTGGGCCCGCGTGTCAGTGGCTCGGCCGAACCACACCAGGACGTCACGCTGACGTCATGGCGGGCCCGCATGTCAGCGGCTGCCCCAGCCGAGCGCTGACGTCAGCAATGACGTCACAGCGGGTCCCACTCGGCCGAGGGCTGAGCCGGCCGACGCCAAGAAGTGACGTCACCCGAGGGGGACCCACCTGTCAGTGACACGTGGAGTTGTGGACCGAGTCCACGGTAGACCCGAGCCAAGCATGGACCAAGTCCATGGACCGGCTGACGTCAGCCGCCCAATCAGAGGCTGACACGTGTCTAGGCTGAGCAATAATTAATTTCCGAAAAAGAAAATGATTTATTAATTCGAATAATGATTTCAGATTTTGTTTCAAATTTCAAACGCTTATAACTTTTGCGTTTCAACTCCGATTTGAGTGATTCAAATATCTAAATTTGTAATAAATTCAGATCTACTCAAATATGAATTTTAATTAATTTTTGGACTAAAGTTTTTCTCTGTAATATTATTTAATTGAATATTTAAACCTTAATAAATCATAACTTTTGCATCTTAACTCCGATTTGAACGATTCCAGTTCCTAAAAATCCAGAAAATTATGTTCTTTCTGTTTATGGATTTTATTTGGAGTTTTGGGATGTTTTTGCCTAGTGTTTATTTGTGTATTGCTATTTGCACGCTTTACGAGTAGACGTTGAAGTGCCGGAGGGATTCGAAGGAGAAGTATTGACTCAGGATCCAACTCAAGACCAAGAACAAGTACTCTTTGAAGGCAAGTTATGCTTTGACCATGTTGAACCCATTTTGAAATCTATTTTGGTTCAAATTATTGCATGCTAGTTCAATTAGGAAATACTTTATTTAAATATGGGAGTTTAGATAAATACCAATTCGATGTATGACACCTTGATTAATTAGATATGTGCCATGACCCCTTGTCACCCTAGTTGTGGTTTATTGGTTGGACATAATTAAACTGCCAACATGGGTTTTAGACCGTTGTAGTGTATTGCTTAGACCTGCTACGTGCTCATGACATGATTTTGGATAATCAAATGATAATATTGACTTAATGATATATTGAACTTGTTTTGGAAAGGTATCATGTGACGTTGATGGCACGTGGTGCATGGTAATCAACTGGGGATTTGATAAACAGTTTTCGACTAGGGCATGTGGCAAGAATAATCAGGTGGGCCAGTGTGGCATTGGGGATGTTGATTTGGTTCTTCGGGTAGTCTTGCCCTGGTCACTCTAAGGACTTAACCTTGCAAGCCTTTGATCTGAGTCATACTTGCAACCACATGGCCGGAATGGGACGGTCCTAGTTGACTAAGTTACTAAGGACTCACTTGTGGAGCCTCAGGGTGTCAATTACACCGTTTGTGTGATTGTACGGGGGAGCGTATCGTGGCAGAGGCCAGATACCCATCTAACGGTGTGTTGGTCCCATACTTCGCCTTAGCTAAGGGAAGGGATGGTGTAGAGCACGAACCGGAGAGGACCACCTGTGTTGTTTGAGGTTTCCGAAAGACTTTGTTACGGGAACTCGCCTTTGTGGTGTTTGACTGTATCTTGTGGGAAAAGTGCATAACCTCTGCAGAGTGTAGAATCTATTCGGATAGCCGAGTCCACGGTACTGGACAATGCTCGGGGATTACAGTCAAGGGTTAGACTTTCTGAAAATAACTTGGATTTGAAAGGTTGGTTTGGAGTAATAACGAGGTTGATGAAAATGTGGACTAGGATGGGAAAGATGTTTACTAAACTTCTTGAACAGTTATTTATGCTTTACTTGTTTCTACTGCTTTCGAATCTACTTATGATACTTGTCAAATGCTGTTTACTGCAAATATACCTTGAGCTATTCCTTTGTACCAAGCCATGCATATAGTATATTAGCTTGCATTCTGCAGCATGACTTGCTTGAGTACCAAGTACTCACCCTTGCCACAATACAACACCGCTTGAGGAGGAGACTACACCAGCTTTGGAGGAGGAGCTCCACGAGGACTCATCTACTTAGGGAGCGAGCCCAGTCAGTTGCCTGTGGTATACTGGATGGCGCCACGAAGTTATCTTATTTTCCGCTGCTATTATCTTTCTTTTAATAAGTTTCGCCCTGCGAGGCGTACATTTGTAACTTGACCTTAAGGTCGGGTAACCAGTTTGATTATTTAATTAAAGTACTTTATTAGTATCGAGTGGTATGATTGTGATATTTACCGATGTAAGACTGTGTGCACTAGCGCGTTCCTGGACTAGTGCTGAATACACAGAGGGTCCGGATTTGCAAATTCGGGGTCCCGACAATGGACAACCTGCAGACCAAACCCCTAAAGTGAGAAAATGACTCATCCTTCGAGGCCATGAAGAACACCCAAGAATTCCTCGAATAATCATCGACTATGACAAGAATGTACCACTTCTCTCCTACTGACTACACTCGAGCTGGACCAACAGTGTCCATGTGTAAAAGCTGTTCTGGTTCATCAGTCATCACTTGGGTGACTGGAGGATGAGAAGCAGCTACCATCTTGCCATGCCAGCAAGGAGAACATACAATATCCTTGACCATCTTGAGTTTGGGTAACCCACGAATGAGATCATTGCCGCTAACTCGGGTCAAATGATCAAAGCCAATGTGACCAAATCTCCTATGCCAAAAGGAGGTATCACGGGACTCTAAAGCTATAAGGCAATGGAGAGAGTCTCCAGAAGAGGAGGAAAAATCAGCACGAAAGACTCTCCCAAAATGAGAAATCCCGCAAACCAACTCCCCAGAAGAATCAAGGATCCTACAAGTGCTGCTCTTAAAGCTTACATCGAAATTGTCATCGATAAGTTGAAAAACAGAAAGCAGATTGTATTGCAGCTTACTAACTAAGGCAATGTCCTTAAGTATGAAATGATCATTAATGCAAATGTTACCTTTAGCGATGACTCTGCCTGACGAAGCATCCCCAAAGGTGATCACCTTATCACCGGGAACTCGGACTAGGGGAGAGAACCAACGGGAGTCTCCGGTCATGTGACGTGAACAGCCAGAGTCTATGATCCAAACTTCTCCCTTCCCTGTCCTATGGACCTAAATCAAAGAGAGCAAGTTGCAGATGACTCGGTACCAGGATAGATCAAAGCAGATCTAGGAACCCAAAACTGAGTCACCCGAGCAAAAGAACCAGTCACAGAAGCAGATGAATACAATGTAGCACCTCTCTGTGACTCTACTCTCACTAAGTTAGAAATCACTCTTGTAGGACGTCTAGGAACAGCTGCCGGGTAGGTCCGCTGGTGTGCAAAGGCCGGACCATCCTGGTGATGCTGCCCAAACCTCCTGCTGGAGGAAGCAAACTCACGCCGCTGATATCTACCTCGATGGGAAGAATGAGGAATATCATGAGGACAATGGAGGGATTGACTCGGGATAGCTTTGGGGCGAAAACCAAAGGTAGAAGCCTGAAAACCAAGCCCCATATGTTGTCCAAAAACAGGCAACTCTCTAACCTGTCTAGAAGCAGTGGGTGCCTAAGGAGCACTCGATATCTGGGGATGACCCTGAATACCCCTAAGGGCACGAACACGCTCACGCCGAGTGATCTTGGCACGTTTAAAGCAGAAATCAGTAAGGTGTCCATCCTTCTGATAGAAGGTGCAAGTATACTTCGCCTTAGAGTTGAAGTAGCAGGTGGTGTCACCTTCTCATCAAAGATCCTGTGGACCATTCCAGCTGACCTAAACACAGTGATGCTCATCTGTGGAGCAACCGCGATCTCTCCACTCTTGGAGGCACGCACAACAGTAGGCGGATGCGCCCGTGCATGCTCCAAGTGATCAAACCCTAGACCTTGACTAAATCTACTAATCTTGGAGTGGTCTAGGATGAGATTGAGCTTCTTTTTACCTCCAAAAAACTTCTTGAGAGTGCTCATAAGATACTAACACTCTCAAAAAAGTGAGGCATAAGAAGAGCAAGGGGAAGGACTAGCAGAAGAAGATCCAAGAGAGGAAGATCGAGTAGCCCGTGCATATCTCTCCTTATACATGGCCACCTCAATCTTGAGGGCCTCACCAGAAACGCAAGGAGCATATCTAATTCTACCAACCTGGGCCTTTAGCTTCTTCCTAAGCTCTACATGGATTCGGTTCACATCCTCCCCTACCCCAACACACAGCATGCAACCATTTAGTGACTTAGCTAGTAGATCTTTAGCAAATTTAGAATTCTCAAGTACCAAGTCATCATAGTCATTTTTTAGTTGCATACAACCCTCACATGAGCTGACTGGGTCCTTAGAAGCATGCAATTCAAGTTCATCATTTCTAACAGAAAGCTTCCTAAGGTGATTGCTCATGGCATCAATTTTAGCTAGCAACTTAGGGTAATTTTCACATGAAGCAGTAGTATGAGCATGAAGAAAACTAGCATCAACAGGAATGACATCAGAAGGAACAATAATAGTATTCTTCGACCTAAGACCCTCAAGCTCAGGAAGCACACTATCATGCATGGTCCTTATGTTCTCAAGCTCCACAAGCAAAGCATCACAGAGAGTACATCTATCAGAGTCTCGGGAAGAACATCATTTAAGTGAAGCTAACTCCCGAAAGAAGGTACCTACTTCCTTCTCTAACTCCGTACACCTAGCTCTAGATCTAGCATGAAGTTTTCCTAGCTTGCAGAAAGCATCATTGAGTTGGTCATAGGAAGGTACCTCATCCGTGTCACTGTACAGCTCGGAGTCGCTGACGCCTTTGGCGGCCACCATGAAGCACATGCCGGAGAAGTCGTCGCCACCCTTCGTCTTCTCTTATGGTTCATCCTCGCCCTCGTCACTTCATGTCTCCATGTCAGAGAAGTTGACGTCGTCAAGAGCGGCGAACACGCGGTGGAAGAGCTTCTTGTTCTTGGTGAAGTTGCAGTACTTCTTCTCTCGCACTGGCTCGCAAACTGGAGGTTTCTTATTTTGGTTCTTGTCAGTGTAGTCATTTTTGCTCGAACCGCCTTGCTCATTCTTGCCCTTCTCTAGCTTGGGACAGTTTGCTCGAATGTGGTTGGGGCCACCACACTCGAAGCAAGTCATGGTGTCACCTCTCTTCCTCTCTCTTAGTCTTTTGTAGATGTTGAAAAATTTGCGAGCGACAAGAGCAAACTCATTTTCTGGAAATCGTTCCAGAACTTCATCGCTTACGTCGCAAAGAGCAGAGAGAGAAAAACCTAAAGAGAAATCAAGAGAGGGTCCAGAGGAAGACTCAATGGGATCGGTGACCAAGACCATCGACTGAGATTTCATCCGACGAGAGACGACGTCAATCTCATGAGTCTTAAGTCAGGAATAAAACCCGTCAAGAGTCAAAGTTGACAAATCAGTGGAGTTCTTGATGGTGGTCACCTTCATCTCCCAAACTCTAAAATCAAGTGTTGTAAGAAAAGTGCCTAGCATTCTCCGAGTCAGGGTATGTGCAACCAACTGATCGGAGATTGCTAAGGATCTTGGAGAAGCGAGCAAAGCACTCATCGAGACTCTCACTGTCTTGATCTGGGTGGTACCCTCATGGTAAGCATTGAGGGTCACCCAGATCTGATGAGAAGATTTTAGGAGAGAGACTCGGTCATACTCACTGCGGTTAAGTCTCTGTATGAGGATGTTCCTTCCCTTAGCGCTTGCCTCAACGTCAGTCATGTTCGCGGCATTGACGTTCTCATCGGCAGGAACCTCATACGGGAGTTTCACCTTCTGCCAAATCGGGAAGCCCTAGGCAGTGATGTATGACTCCATCCAAATTTTCCAAAACAGATAATCAACTCCAGCAAAAATTAGAGGTTTCGTTGAGTACTTGTCTGTCGCCATGACTCTCGAGACCGGTCAAAGTCTAAAGATAGCAAAACTGGCTCTGATACCAATTGAAGGATTGAGATGGTGATAAGAGGGGGGTGAATGATCCAAAATAAAATTCCCCCCCACTCAATGTACTCCAAGCAATCCCGCAAGGAAACCGATGCTCCTCAAATTCACAAAACCCGCAAAAACCGGTACGACTAGACAACTATGTGTATCCCTAGCTTGCATGGATGAGAACCATCAATCATGTGAGGGATTTTTAAATCATAATTCTGGTTGTCAAGTGTACAAAACAAAGTGGAATCAATTCAAATACTTCTTTTCTAAAAGAGATTAAGCCAAATCACAAAAGTCTCTTTTAGAAAAGCAAAAACAGATTTTTCTGGAATTATCCCCACTTGGAGCAGGTGGTTGGTGGATTTCTGTTCCTCCAATTTTTGAGAATTTTTAACCTTGTGAGAAGATGAGTCCTAACACACTCCACCAAAAATAACCTTCAAAATCCTAGTAGAGAAATCAGGAAAAATCAAGGACTACAGATAGTCAAGAACTTCAATCAGAAAGTTTGGTGCTCGGTTTTCACCTCATAGCTCCTAAATGGTGCAACCAGTGGACTCCAAAAATTTTTCACATATGGATAAATGAGTCACGCACCTTCTCTAGTAAGAATCACTCAAAAAGGATTTTTCTAAAAATCAGAGATTGACTGCTATGCGAAGAACAAGTTCAGGACAGATTTGCAATCTTGATAGAAACTTGATCTCTAGTCTATCCTAGGGTGCAAGAAAGATGTAAAACCAAATGAGCACCCTCAAAACATCCTTGATCAATAGCATTTAGAAGGAGAGGATGCAAATCCAAATTGCGAGAATTTACATGCAGGAAAGTAAATGCTGAATTTAAATTGCATAAAGTAAAGACATAATGTAAATGCGGAATTTAAATTTACAAGAATGTAAAAAAAATCTTTGTATTTTCTAGTTGGAAGGTTTACAAAGCCTCACTTCATGTGGGCAAAGCTTAAAGGAGCAACTCAAACCTTCAAGTGAGGGAGGGCACCCCTCCCCCTCTATTTATACTACTCTTGGGCCACCTACCACCCTTGGATGAGTCCCAAACCCTATAGCACTCCACCAAAGGCTAAGATTAACCCACTCATTCCACCCCCACACATGGGATTTACATGAGCCACATAGGCCATACATGGGTTTAACAAAACCCGATCAACCTGACGCAACGGGCCTTCATCCGCCGGACTTGACCTCTCCGTTTCCACCTCTTCGAGCATCCAACCCGAACCGAAAACCTTGAGCCACCTCAAGTCCATTACCATGACATCCAAGTGATCCCGGTTTTAGCCCAACCATCTCGTCGGCATCCTCGACCGTTCCGGACCTCGGTTCTCCCAACGTAGTCCCGGTACTCACCAACGACCACAGCTGCCTCAATAACCTGTACCACAAGGACCAAACCATTTTGCACATTCCAAAATACACTCTTACCTTTTTCTTCCTACATGTTAGTCCACATTTATCATAAATTCAAATATGCAATTCCAAGTCAAATCAAACTCAAACCTGAGCACACCTTGCTCAAATAAAGTCAAATACTCCTCATAATCATGGATGGACCTCCACATGGTCCTTCATTGATTTTGCCTGAGTATTTCTCAACTGAGCCAGGCTTAAATTTGTTTGGCCATCTGACAGCATGCAGTTCGACGGTGAAGGCCTTGCATCCTTTGTCAATGTCTTCGGTGCTCTTTTGCCTTATGAGTGGTTTTGTCCCTTGCCAAGGAGAGAACCTATACCGTGTCGGTGAGCGACCCCTCGAGGAAGATGACTCGCCCCTTCGAGCCCAATGTTCGGGAGACTGATCCTTTGGGGAAGTAGACTACCTCACTCATTGCTTGTGCTCTCGTTCCTCTCTTTGGTCGCAGATGACGAGGCGTAGATCCCGTCGATCGTGAGGGATGCGATCCTAAAGATCACCATGGTGCCTTTGGTAAGAGTTGGGATGATGTGTCCTGGAACTCTTATGACCAGAGCTAGCCACTGCTGATCCTGCTGCCCGATGGCTTGGGAGAGATAGTCCTAGCCGCTGGTTGGTGGTCCCTTGTTGGTAGCAACACCCAAACCTTGAGTTGGCAACCCGAGAGGTTTGGGCCTGTGCTGCATTGAGTAGCGTCCTCATCTGGTCGATTACTGGCATCATCGGGTTGTTTGGGTTTGAAGGCGGGAGTGATCTCAGTAGCATGTGCGTGCACTAGACATTCACTTCAGGGGTGCTGAAGATGTCACCGTTGCGTTGTTGCCAAGACATTGTTTCTGGAGCGTGACTGGGCCTGTTGCTGTGGTTGCGTTGTCGAAGATTCTGCTGCCCTTGGAAATCCATTACCCTCGGGTGGGGTGTCATTGTATTGTTATGGTCAAAAAGCTTCGACAAGTTGGCCATAGTTCCTACCGCGGCCACAGTAGTTGGATCTCATCGATTGTCTGCAGTATTGGGAATAACTACGTTCGGGGCTGCTTGCGCAACTGTCGGGTCTCGAGGTGTACCCAGAGTAATCTGGTGTCTCCGGCTGTCCGTGGTATCCACTCCTGAAACTCTTTCTTGAGAGTTTTCGGTAGTAGTACCGTTGTTGGCTCCAACCATGAACACGTAGAGATCTGCGCTGCTGTCGTGATTGCTGACGTCAGCGCTATCGCTATCACTATCGGTATTGATGCACTTGAGGACACTTGGCTCCTTCGGGTCGAAGTTGATGAAGGACACTTGTCAGCATGGATTCCAGGGGGCGGGACTCGATGTACCTGATGTGTTCGAGTCCCCCATCGGGTTTCCAGTAGAAGAGCATGGTCCCGAAGACGATCTCAGATCCGATCGTGTAGGTGTGGTCGACGAGAGCACCCGAGTTGACATCGTTGTGGTGATCGATGCTGGAGAGTTCATTGTAGATGCTCATCGGAGACATGGTTGATTTGCAAATATAGCTTAAGGCCCCTACCTGGTGCTCCAACTGTCGAAGGTTAGGAATTGACATCGGGTACCTTCGAGGATGCAGGGTCAACCAAGGAATCAATGGCAAACAATATAGACAGGTTCGGGCCTCTGGATTGAGTAATACCCTACCCCTGTATGGATGTATTATGGTGTTGTCGAGAATGGATTACAGAGCGGGGAGATCAAGCTCTTGTTACAATGAAGATTGTTTCTTGAGGGTGGCTAAGACCTAGCATATCTGCCAATCTATAAAGATTGCTCATCACCTATACTACTTGTGTTGTGTATTCTTGAGTCTCGATTGCTCTTCCCCTATTCCTAAGTGTCTACCCCCCTCATTTATATAGTTGGGGTAGCCTTCTTCTGAGTCATAGTAGGTTTGGAATGCCCCGATCGTACTCGATGAGGAGTCCTCCATTCCGAGATCTGCGTGGTTTATCCAAACCTTCCTTACTTCCCGACATACTCGGGTTGGTTTCCTCGTAACAGGAACATGACCGAGTCCTTCCCAAATGTGGGGATACTCCTTCCATGCATACCTTATCCCGTATAATTCGGGCCCGAGATATTTCTTGTTTCCTAATGTGTAGGCCACCGTGTATGGTACGGTATTTGAGTTTCTTGCATGCGCATATATCCCATATTTAGATATTTGACAGTTTCACAATTTTTGGAATTTATTTGCATTAGTTATAAGCTTTTGAATTTTTAAATGTATTGAAATTCTCCTAAACATTCATTTCATACAAACTAAGCTCAAATCTAGATATTTTTACATATTTAGAATTCTCATGGCCTTAGGAGTACATAAAAATTGGTTTCATCATTTTTGGATATGATTTGTGAAATTTTTACATAATACACATTCTAGTCATATAGCTTAAATTTTAGGTCATTTATTGTACATTGACCAAATCTATAATATTTTTGCATATTCAGAATCTACAAGAACTTATGCAAATTTAGAGACTTTTCTCACTGTATTTAGAGTTTCATAGCAAAAGATATGATCATTTGAATTTGGTTAGTTTCATAAAATACCCTAAAAATCGAAAATACACTTTCTTACTTTGAAAGTGCATTTCTTCTTTTCGCTGGATTTGAAACCCACCATGTCGTTCGATAGGGCAGTCCTACTCACCGGTGACCATGTACGTGTGAGTCACTAACAGCCTAGGCCCGCTTGATAGTGGGTCGAAACAGGGGCGCATGGAGGATCGGCCACTGGCAGCAAGGCAGGGTGGCCAGCCCGAAAGATGGCTCAGTAGGTACCTGGGAGTCGAGGTGGTCCTAGGGCACTAGCTAGCTGCAGCTGAGCAGCGGTGAGGCGCACTGGTGGTGGAGAGGGGCGGCACACGGTGGTGGTTGTGGCCCTGGATATGCATGAAGGAGGTACCTCTAGCTTAGCCAAGAGGGGAAAAAGCATGAGGGGCTAGGAGGAGTCAGATGAGCTACCTTGGTACGGTGGGGAGTGAACGAGGTGGCTTGTCAATGTGCAGCCGGAGGGGGAGAAGAAGGGTAGGTCCTGGCGGCGGTGCGATTAGCTTGAACTGCAATCAAAGGGCGCAACATATTTAGGGGACCGAAAGATGGTTGTGTGCGAGCGGGATTGAGTCAGCGAGCTCACCCTATGAAGCAATGCGCAAAGGCGTGCACATTGGTGTTATCCCTGTAATCCCGGCATTCGAGCGTGGAGAGAGCTCATAGGCAACAAAGGGAAGGTAGTGGCGAGCTGAGGTGGCAAGTGAGGCTTTGGCTAGCTCAAAGGCATCATGTAGACAAAGTTGGTGAGGCATGGTGGAGTGCCACGCGGCGCATGCGCTCTGCCTACGCCCATGCGTGGTGCGGCATGGTGTCCCGTCGCGGCATGTGCAGGAGGAGAGGAGAGAGAGGAAGTGACATCAAGAGACTAGCCGGTGGGGTCCCTAGCTCGCTTGGTCCACCGACAGCGATGGTGAGTGAAGGTATTTTATCGAACACCTCGCACACACTATAGTATCTCCAGAATGCTACAATTGGTTTGGAAATTTGTGGCCGTCCAAAAGTGGCTTTTGGAGTTCTGAATAATTCTTGAAAAATTTGTAGAGGGAGATCAATGGTTAAAGTTTCCATTCTCCTTAGTTTCACTTAGTTTGCTATTGCGATTTTCAAACTAAAATTCCTACAAGATTGCTGTTTTAGAACCCTAATTGAATTTTTAAGGATTTTTTGTGCAAAAATTATGAAAAATTCATTTTATTCTTCTTAGATATTATAGTATTTGTAAAATTGTTTCCTAGGTTATATTATTTGAAGTTTTTATAAGCTCTTTGTAACACCCCGGCACCTAGTATGCCCAAAATGTTACCACAAAAGATAAAACAACAACTAAATATCATCTTTAAAAGTAAAATTATAGCAACTACAATAATGACTTTAACAAAATTTTGGCAGCATATTCTCTATTTTTCCAAGGCTTAAACAATAACAATAATAGCATAACAAGATAGCATAATGGGAGACAACAATAACATGACAATCCATGGTTCCAACAACAATTCAAGATCAACACATATATTTAATCGTCACCTAAACCATTAAGAAGTAAACGATTATTCAAGGCAACCAACGAGATAATTATTCCAAGGTCCAACTGGATAAGACAACCATCACAACTATGGAAAGAGCATGTCATTGTTTAAATGTGTGATGCTAAGTGATGACATGAGTCTAGCTCCCTTTCTCCAGGCCGGATTCAAGGTACCAAAAAAATATTAAACAACAAGCGTGAGTTCAACACTCAGCAAAGTGTATTGCAATGGAACAAAACAAAAACAATTAACATACATACGTCATACCGATCACCAACTATGGAAACAATCCATGAAGACTTTGTCATTCATATTCTCACATACTTCCTCATTTGCATTCTCATTTATGCAATGCAATGCATCATGCCTCTTTGCTTAGCACATACCGGTATTGCCGAGTGCACACCCGTCGGTGTGCACCCTCATCCCCTTCCATCCCGTGGAGGGTGCCTACTCTTACTGACTCGCTCCCGTACAACCGTGTGTATGGGACTACAAGGTAGGACTTTCGTGTTCACTACGTGTGAACACAGAGGCCCGCATCAGAATGGGTTGCCTCTTCCTTTATGCATGCACATATGCCATAAACATGAATAACTTGCATATAAACTCGATTTAACAATTGCATAGCCATTTAACAAATTATACTCATCATGTCACAAGCAAGAATTAATCATGGCATCTTATCAAAACACATGGTTAAACTATTTCATTGCGAATCATCACAACCACTACAATACACTTGCGTTCAACCATGTGAGACGGAGTGGTGAGATGTTGAGGGCACACCCGGGGTCACACCACCTGTACATAGGTACAATACACTCAAAAACATGCCCACAAAATAACATAAGAACTATCAATTACATCGACTTCGCAACCCACTCCTAATACCCGAAAAACAGAGAATCTATCCAACGGGACAGCAGGCTTCCAACAAGCATATCTTGAGTTCTAAAACTCCAAATCTGGTAAACGAGTACATTTTCTCGAACCTTATGAAATTTTCCACCTTTTTATAAGTATACGTGAAAACTGATTCGGCCTCTAAAATCCTTTAATCTACAGTTGAACACAATCTGTCCCAATCACGTCATAGATTGGATAGAACTCGGTAAATTGACCATAACTTTTAAACATATGAACAAAACTTAGCGTTTTCGGTGCCCAATTAAAGGTATTTCGATTACCTACAACTTTCGTAACAGCTAGCTGACCATATCATGACTCTAAAATCCTCAAAAACGTGTCCCAACGTCGACTGTCAAACCTGGCCGAGAGCCACTCGCGAGACAGATCTAGAATCCAACTTAACCCCTCTAATCTCAGCACCTAAAAGAGAGTTCTAGGCATGGATTCCCCCATCTAGCAGCACCTAGAATACCACAAAAGAACTGCGATTCATTACCTCTTCTTGGAGACTCGAACGACGACGAAATCCTTTATTCCGTCGGACCGCTCCTTCCTCTAGAACCGCAGCGAATCGTCAAAGATCTTCGGACCGATGATCCACCGAGCGAGGAAATGAAGAACCTTGGGGAAGGAGAGGTGAGGGGCTGCTAGGGGAGGGGAGGGTGGCGGCTAGGGGGGAAACCCCAAGGAGGGGCGCAAGGGGGGTGGCCGGCCCTAGGGGGTGCATGGGGGAGATGGGGGCGGCTAGGGAGGTGGAGGGGGAGGTGGGCTAGGGTTTAGCAGGATACTCTCCCCCACATGGGCTAAAAACCCCCCACCAAGGCCAAACTTCCCTGGAAAGCCCAAAACTTAACCCCCTAAGGTCCAAACTCAATCCACTAAGGCCCAATCCCTCCCAGAAAAGCCCAAACACCCAGAAAAACCTAGAAAGCGCGAAATAAACTCGTATCATAATGCCACATTCTATAATGTCACATTATGTAATGCCACATTCTCTCCCCCTTAACAGGATTCGACCTCAAATCCGAAGAACGTCAAAAACAAAACAAAGTCCCCAAGGGACTAAGACTTCTTTGCAACACAAGACAACCACACAAAAACTCAAACCGAACCAAACAATAAACAAACTCCCAAAACCAACATTTAGCGAGAAAGAGTTGACTTAGCCCAACCATGCCCAACCTCTCACGATTCCACCTTTCATTTCAATTCCAAATAAAATTTGCAAAAGACAACACTCCCTAGTATTCCATATTCCGGAGAACTTCCCAAACAAGGACTCCCACAAGAATTTTCCTCAATACGACCCGTATAAACAGTAACTCTCTTCCGAAGAACAAAAGACCAATATCCGAACTCAACTCTAAATTCCTTTTTCAACTTCATTCACCAAAACCTTAATCTCATTTCTCAACCTATCTACCACAATTCTTTAAACTTAAGATGACACACTCAAAGCGTGTCACATCTCTTTAACCACCGCTCGACCACCAAGTCACTAATGGTATCTGTTTGAATTATTAGGGTCCCCAACGTGAACCCCCAAGAACCAAGAAAACAATGATTCCTAACTCTTCCAATTGATTCACATTTAAATCAGAAGGATCATTACTAAGAAATGCCATCAAAAGCTATAACTCATTAAGGAACAACTTCCTTTCCAAGTCACAAACAATGATACACTTTTATTCCATGCTCTCCCAAGCATACCTCATCCCCAGAGACATTTGGCTAAAACAGATGTTCAAGACCGGACACCTTAGATCAATTACCAACAACTTCTTCACAACCAACGATACTCTCAAAAGATTTGAACCAACATCACAACTTCCATCATGATCCACCTTTTAAACCACAATTAAAGTTTTACATCTGGCCCAAGCTAGAGCCGTAACTCACTACCAAATCACAATTGGTGCTTTTCCGAAGAGGGTGTCGCGCTCACAATCTTTTCACACAAATAACCAAGCCCAAGAGTATAAATCTTTATTATACTCAACAATAACCCATGGACATTCATATTCTCACTCCCATCTATAGAGCAAAAGAAGTACAATTCTTTTGAACCCATGTAGACAACATACAATAACTCGAACCCCAAAGCGCTAAAAACCACTTTAAAAAGAATTCGGCAACATACAAAGAGCACTCATTTTATTTTCCTAAGCCAAATCGCAAAGAAAACTCAAATCTCTTACACCACAGCCAAAATACCATAATTTATTCATTATTTCTTTTCATGCTAGAAAGCAATGGAAATCTCGATTCATGACATGAATGCAAACTTTTCAAGAGCACTCTGGATTAGTCATATATCCATATATGACTTTCTCACCAACCTGGCTCATGGACTCTTTTATGGTTAAATATATATAAACGATGTCATGTTTTCTTTTCACCATTCATTCGTCAAGTAACCACAATACCGAATAATCATTCACAAAGAGACTTCAATCTCTTTATCACATGATTAAAACACAAATAACATCAATGATTGCGATAATTCATATAAACTATGACAACGGCACAGTTAACAGTAAAACACCACGTCGCATCACAATTCAACATCAATTAAAAGCTAAACTTGCAAAACACCGCATTTCAACCAAAATCAATATTTTGGAAGAGAACATCAATTCTCAAGTCAAACATCTGCACCCGCAACCGCCACAAATTCTCCCAAAGAGAAAGGTAAACATATTCCCAGAAGAAAACACTTCACCAATAAAATTCACTTATGAAACATTCATAAGATCCACCTTTTGAAGCACTCGCAAACACCACACACATTTTCCAAATAAATCCAACTCTAGTCACAATAGAGTTACAAACTAAGTGCTTAACTCAAGGGTTTCCAACACAACCCTCCATGTCCATTTGCTCCCTTTAAATATGGTCTCCAGAGATAATTCAGTTGAACGCGGAAGAGCGCGCCCCACTCAAATTCTTTTGGTGCCAAAACTAAAGATTGGCATGGTTCAATAACAGACAATATTCTGGAATCCATCAACCAATTACTTCCAAAACTACTCTTCCATCCTCATTTTTGACCATCAAAGCCAAGTCCGCAACTTGACCAAAAATGCAACTTAATTAAATCATGCAATCAATTGCATCCGCAAATCTCTCAAAGAAGGTTCTACCCGAATCCCACCATTTCTAGTATTCCAATGTTTTAACCATTCAGGATCTTGTACTCACCAAAATCCTGAAAAGTCCAACACCCTTGAACAGAAGTTACAAAACACGATCTTCTCTTAATTTCCTCTTCTTACTCACATAACCATAACCATAACTAGCCGCATAATCATCAAACAATAGTCCAGGCCCATCTCATGACAACGAACGAGGAGAACCACGTTCTCACTTCTTCAATACAAATAACTTATATATTAATTCCGCATAATACGAGCCATCACCTAAACAATTGTGTATTACAGTCCTAAAGCATATCTTTTCAACACTTATTCGGTATAATCAACAATTACTTTTCGTACAACCCTTAAATCCCATCTTCAATACCCCCAGTTCATTCGATCAATAAACTCTTCTAATCATTCGATACGAATTCCAATAGTCATATTTCAACCACAGACCAAAGACCAACATTTGTCAAGGACAACTCAACCTTTCATACAATCACTCCACATACTCCCATTCTTTGAGTTCACATCAATTAAGTCATTTTGTCGATTTACAATTTAATTGACCCCTAAGTGACAAAAGCCAACACTCATCATGTCTCTACATCATCATACTCCGGTGCTTTACACTCTCACCTTGTTATACTAATTCCTCTATAAGAAGATTCTAGACCTTCCTAGTCGGGATCTATACCACAGTTCTTGAACTTCGAATCAATTCCAAGACTCACCACACTCTGCATAACACACTAATCAACTTTCACTTGGAGCAATTATCATTTCCTTTAATCCTCCTTTATCAACACAACAATTTTTTTAGGTTGTCTTCAAACAACCATCAACCTCACTCTAACCAAATTGGTAGTTTACATCATCTCAATGTTCTAACTACACAACACAGACATAAAATTTCTAAACACCCTCATGGGTCACCTACCCTTGACAGACAGGATGCAACCCTATTCTTTAAAGATAACAACAGCTCTTGATGAAGAACGAACATCAATATTCAGTTTCTCCTTTCTAGCAAAGAAAGAAAAACAAAACCCAAACAGAAGTACAAGAGAGATCAACTCTCAAATTCCCAGACTCTGGTAGCGAAAGTTCTTCCAATTAAACACCAAACTCCAAACTTCCACGAAAGAAGAAGGTTTTCAAAGATGATTTCCCAAACAAGTAAAACGACGAGATCAGATACCCCTTACTCTTACAAAGACACAGAACCTCAGCCCTCACAACCAGGTCTGGCACAACGCAACAATAACTCTTTTTAACCTCGGAGAAAGACAAACACAAGAGTAAATCGATAACTTTCTCCGTGAAGCAACCAACAAAACCGGGCGTCAAAGCCGAAATAGCAACCAAAAGAGGCGCAACACTAAACTCTTCTTCTTTGTCTTCAACCAAAGAAGGCAAAACCAAGAACCGCTGAAGGAACAATCAGCGCAAAACCAAGAAACGCCGAAGGAACAATCAGCGAAAATCCAATACCAAACACTTTTCCTTTGTCTCCAACCAACAGGAACCAAATAAACCAACCAGACCGATTGAAAGAACGGTAAAAGAAATCCAAAAGAATCCACCACCAAATTCTTCTATTTGTCTCCAGTCAACTACCCGATCTACAACAGAAAGGGTAAGCACTCTTCCCCATGGGAGGTTATTAGTCCTTCGGTGATGGCTCTAACCGGCCACACCGACAAACCCCAACCCTACTATGAACAAAAGGTGACCAAAACCCTTCGGCACCACATCCTCACTTAATCACAATAACAAGAACAACTCAATCAATTCTTTCATAAGCATAGCAACATACATTATCAAATGTAGCATTCAACATCAAGGCTTAAATACAATATTTCAGCATAAAGCAACGATACCCTTACCCTTTTCTACTGTGCATCCACGTGTCCAATTTTAAATTAGTTATTCCACTTACACAAGTTTTAATGTTGATATCCTATGGAAAAATTTTAAGTATACCCTAAGCCATGTTTCTAGGTTATCCCACATCACATTTTAGTTGAACCTATGGTATGACATTAAATACATGTTTCACGGACCTAAAGCCCGCTCTGATACCAACTGTAACACCACGGCACCTAGTATGCCCAAAATGTCACCACAAAAGATAAAACAACAACCAAATATCATCTTTAAAGGTAAAATTACAGCAACTACACTAATGACTTCAACAAAATTTTGACAGCATATTCAAGCTCAACACTTATATTTAATCGTCACCTAAACCATTAAGAAGTAAACGATTATCAAGGCAACCAACGAGGTAATTATTCCAAGGTCCAACTGGATAAGACAACCATCATAACTATGGAAGGAGCATGTCATTGTTTAAATGTGTGATGCTAAGTGATGACGTGAGTCTAGCTCCCTTTCCCCAGGCCGGATTAAAGGTACCTAAAAAAAACATTAAACAACAAGCGTGAGTTCAACACTCAGCAAAGTGTATTGCAATGGAACAAAACAGAAACAATTCACATACATACATCATACCGATCACCAACTATGGAATCAATCCATGAAGACTTTCTCATTCACATTCTCACATGCTTCCTCATTCGCATTCTCATATTTGCAATGCAATGCATCATGCCTCTTTGCTTAGCACATACCGGTATTGCCGAGTGCACACCCGTCGGTGTGCACCCTCATCCCCTTCCATCCCGTAGAGGTTGCCTACTCTTACTGACTCGCTCCCGTACAACCACATGTATGGGACTACGAGGTAGAACTTTCGTGTTCACTACGTGTGAACACAGAGGCCCGCATCAGAATGTGTCGCCTCTTCCTTTATGCATGCACATATGCCATAAACATGAATAACTTGCATATAAACTCGATTTAACAATTGCATAGCCATTTAACAAATTATACTCATCATGTCACAAGCAAGAATTAATCATGGCATCTTATCAAAACACATGGTTAAACTATTTCATTGCGAATCATCACAACCACTACAATACACTTGCGTTCAACCATGTGAGACGGAGTGGTGAGATGTTGAGGGCACTCTCGGGGTCACACCACCTACACATAAGTATAATACACTCAAAAACATTCCCACAAAATAACACAAGAACTATCAACTACATCGACTTCGCAACCCACTCCTAATACCCGAAAAACAGAGAATCTGTCCAACGGGACAGTAGGCTTCCAACAAGCATATCTTGAGTTCTAAAACTCAAAATCAGGTAAACGAGTACATTTTCTCGAACCTTAGGAAATTTCCCACCATTTTATAAGTATACGCGAAAACTGATTCGGCCTCTAAAATCCTCTAATCTACAGTTGAACACAAGTCCCTATCACATCACAGATTGGACAGCACTCGGTAAATCGACCATAACGTTTAAACGGCTGAACGAAACTTAGCGTTTTTGGTGCCCAATTAAAGGTATTTCAATTACCTAAAACTTTCGTAACAGCCAGTCAACCATATCATGACTCTAAAATCCTCAAAAACGCGTCCCAACGTCGACTGTCAAACCTGGCCGAGAGCCACTCGCGAGATAGATCTAGAATCCAACTTAACCCATCTAATCTCAGCACCTAAGAGAGTTCTAGGCATGGATTCCCCTGTCTAGCAGCACCTAGAATACCACAAAAGAACCGTGATCCATTACCTCTTCTTGGAGACTCAAACGACGACGAAATCCTTTATTTCGTCCGGCTGCTCCTTCCTCCGGAACCGCTGCGAATCGCCGGAGATCTCCGGACCGACGATCCACCGAGCAAGGAAACGAAGAACATCGGGGAAGGAGAGGTGAGGGGCTGCTAGGGGAGGGGAGGGTGGCGGCTAGGTGGGGAAACCCTAAGGGGGGCGCATGGAGGTCGGGGCGCAAGGGGGGTGGCCGGCCCTAGGGGGCACATGGGGAGATGGGGGCGGCTAGGGAGGTGGAGGGGGAGGTGGGCTAGGGTTTGAGCAAGATACTCTCCCCCCACATGGGCTAAAAACCCCCCACCAAGGCCAAACTTCCCTGAAGAGCTCAAAACTTAACCCCCTTAAGGCCCAAACTCAATCCACTAAGGCTCAATCCCTCACGGAAAAGCCCAAACACCCAGAAAAACCCAGAAAGCGTGAAATAAACTCGTACCATAATGCCACATTCTATAATGTCACATTATGTAATGTCACACTCTTTTAGAATCACTTTATATTATTTTCACATTTCTGGGGATGTTACATATTGCAGGATTTTATATATCTCCAAAACGATAAGGTATCATGAATATCACTATTTGTTTGTAGATATATAAATTTACTAAGCAGTATTTCTTGCAATGAAAATTTTTCATTTCCAACTAATGCAGTGATTTCAAGTGATGGTAGCTTATGTCAGCATATTTTATCTCATCATGCTATGTACTAATTGTCAAAGCACAGTGTTGAATTTCGTCGTACATCTCGACAAAGTCCACGAAAATTAATCTCTGAATGTGAATCCAACAGAAATGATGTGAGTTAATTTGTGTTTCCCAGGCCTTGAAACTAGCGAACTCTCAAGAACTTAGAAAAGTCTGAATAGACCAGCATATCACTTATCTAAAGATCTTCCACCTTTTTCTCGCTACTGCTCTGAGGTTGCCTCCAGCACAGCACCACAAATCTTGAAATGATGAACAGTCTTTCCAAAATTATCAACCATTTCTACCAATCCTATGGAAAAATTCCAAAATAAAATCCCACTTGGTACTGCTGATGGTACCCAAATCTCCCACTGTTGTGGGGTATGGGACATCACAGCAAATTATTGAGTTATTTTTATTATAAAAAATTGAAAATAACAAGATAAGATTGGCTTTTCTATCATTTCCCTCACTAACAGCACATAAACATAAAACGCACTATCTATGACAGCAGCTAATGTGGCAGCCTAACAAACTTACCCAAAACCAGTAAGAGACAACTACAAGGCAACAACCTCTGTTTGGCAAGACGAGCAGATAGACAATAGTATCACGAAACCAGCCAATCAGCCATGGTTTCAGAAATAATAGCTTATCACTTGTTAATGCTCTTATCTATTCTACATTATCCTACTGTCTCAGGAATGCCCATGTTGTTAATTTAAAACCAGACACTTGCCTGCAGCAGCCGCAATAGAGTTGATGTTTTCCTGCTCCCTTGTCTTCTTTAAAAAAATATATTGAGATTGTTTTCTTTTTTTGAATTGAGATTAGTCGGTGGTGAGTTGGTCACACCACAGGAATACTGAATTCACAAGAACAGCACACTAGAAATGGATTTGGAAAATAACCTGACAACACTGACTACTGACGATTGGCCAGATCAAATAATAATAATAATAATAATAATTTACAAAAAAAATTTGCTGCTTTTCTGTGGCCGGAGAGGGCACAGGTCAGATTGAAACATAAAAAACAGCATCACGCTTCCACAGCGAAATTTGCCAATCGTCATAAAAGGGCGCAAACTTTATTGAAGAAAAGAAAAAGGAAACTAAACATGAGGACAGGATTCCAGGTCTGTCAGAAATCAGAATCAAGAGTAGAAAACGGTGACAAGACCAATACCCGATCACAACACCCTAGTAATCCATTCACACCCATCCCAGCACGGCTCAGCAAAACTCGTCAAACATAAACCAACAGCCGAGTTTAAACAGCATCGTTCTAATTCGAACTCATTTTGCTGTCGTTGATCGTATGAGACGACTTGAACATGAACAGCTCCTGCTAGCTGGCCGTTCATAAAATGGAAGCAAACTTGCGCTACCGCTTCGGTCGCCATTTCGTCAAGGACCTAGTGCTCTGAAGGTGCCCAGCTAGTAGTGGTCTCGAGCCATGCAATGCTTAGTGGACATGATGGTGCAGACTGCAGAGAAGGGACCATGTAAATTAATCTTGTTATGAAACGTAGTCGTTTATCTGCATCAATCAACAGCATACTCAAATGAACACACAAATCTTAACTATTATAAGAATGAGTTGGTGGGGATGGTGAGTCTGTCAGGCCGTTCTTGGGCCAGAATAGTAAGGCCCCTAAGGCCCAGTAGGTGATAAGGCTGTTCTTGTTCAGAGATGCTTCATTAATAGATCTCAAATAAGTGATAGCTTAAGTTTTAAATTCTCGTTTTTTTGTTTTTAAAAATTTAGAATTTGCGGTGTCATCATCTATGTGAGATCCATTGCAACGTATGGGCACTTTACTAGTCAAAGTAAAAACATAAGTAGTAGAAGCACACACAAAAGTATTGAGCAATGATCTCTCTTTATTAAACTGATTTTCTGTAAAAGACAATACACAATATATAAAAGAAACAACATGAAAATAAGGCCATGTTTGGATGGGCTAAAACTAATTGTTAGCTGGCTAATGGCTAGAGCTAATTGTTAGCCAGCTAATAATTAGTCCATCTAAAATTAGCTCAGGGCTGTTTGGATACATGACTAATGGTTGGGCTAATTTCTTAGAAAAGTCATGTCTGCCCCCTCATAATAGGTGAGGAAAAGAGGATAAGGCCAGCGCGAGGGTATTTCATATTTTTCCCAGCGTGTTACATGCTATTAGCCCAAATTAGCTCCTCCCCACCAACTAATGGACTAATTGTTAGCTAAGGGGTTGGCTAAAAATTAGCCCACCTATTAGTCTTCCTGTTTGGATAGACTAGAGCTAATTTTTAGCCAGCTAACAATTAGTCCAGGGATCCAAACATGGCCTAAGTTCGGATTCAGAACACTCCTTTTGGGCGAATATGGACCGGGATTATCTATTTCAGAACACTCGTTTTGGGCAAATACCACTGTGACGCCCTGCTCTCCTTCTTCCTCCCGTGCACCGCCGCCCAACGACCCCCACCCTTCGCGTGTCCGTCGCCGCCTTCTCCGCGCCCGCCGCCGCGGATTCCGCTCGTGGTTGCGCCGCACGTCGCCCTCTCCCCCTCCCCTATAAAAGCCCTCCGAGCCCCCCTCCCTTCTCTGTGCCTCTCTCTCTCTCTCCCTCGCCTCCACCTCCTCTCCCGCAGCGCCGCCGCCGTCTTCTCCGGCCCCGGCTGCGCCAGCCGCGCCGCGCCGACCCGTGCCGCTCCGCTGCTCCTCCGGCCCCGCCGCCAGTGCCACCGCCTCCGCCGCCCCGCGCCGTCCACGATTACAGAGAGTCCGAGGAGTTCCCGAACGATGATTTCGAGCAGCAACTCGTCGAACCAGGCAAGTCACACCCTCTTGACCATGTTGCTCCCAGTTTGTGAACTGTATGTTGTATTTAAAATTATTGCATGCTTATTTGTTATAGACATTAATTTCCGACCTAGTTTTAAAAGATAGATATGGCCATGATTGATGTGCCACCCTTGACATTTAAATTCCGATATCCTTGTAACCTTAGGAAAAATATGAGTTATGACTAGGGTAATATTTAGACATTGCTTAGACATGCTTAGAACTGAACTTAGGAAGTTTTGGGGAACTTTATGCCAAAATGATGACATGTTCAAATGGAAACTTATGATGATCAATGTTAGTAATAGTGTGGAGATAGTATGGTTAAAAATGAAAACGACTTAGACCGGGCGAGAATTGGTTGGAAAGTGGTGAGGTCATGGTTCTGGGTTTGTGGACAGTCTCGCCTAGTCAATTAAGGACCGGTCTGAGTCTCGTTGAATGTAAAGCCTAACCATACTACCACGAGTCTGGAATGGGACAGACCTGGCTATCCTTATTAAATCATTTCATGGACAGTCATGCCATATGGGGGTAGTGGTGTGGTAAAAGCGATATGCTGCCAGTCTAGCGTAAGCGGGGGCTTCTGAATAGAGGGAGTCTTTCAGCGGTGAAACCTTAGCGGGCATGACTATATGTATGAATTTAATATAGGGGCCTTGTCATAATTTTCTCTGTCACTCACCAAAGGAAGTGTGTTGACATAAAGGGAAATATTATATCTTGTGGGTAAAGTTGTACAACCTCTGCAGAGTGTCAAACTAATCGATTAGCCGCGCCCGCGGATATGGGCATGCCGAGCAAGCCATTCTCATATTAGACTTTAGTAAATTAAAATTTGATTTCCAGAAAATGATGATTGGATGGAGGGAGTCCATCATGGGTATAACTTAACCAATTCTAGGAGAGATTCCTGAGTCATAAAGGAAAATAGATTTGAGTTTCATTATAAACTATGCCATTTAAAATTGTTTTGAATGATTATTAAAATTATTGCTTTACGCTTAAACAAACCATATTGCCATCCTTTGATTATTCGTACATTTATATTGCATTTCCGATGTGGTTTGCTGAGTATGTATGTACTCACCCTTGCTTAATTTACCACTTCAGAGGAGGAGTATCACGATGGTCAAGACCAGTTGGACTAGGCCGTGCCCCCAGTCGATTGTCTATGGCAAATTAATTGGGCTCTATTTATTAATCTTCATTTCCGCTGCTTTTATTTATTCGTTTATTTATTTGTTGGCCTGCACGCCATTTCATTTGTAACCTGGAATATTTATTATTAATAAAGAACGACGGATATGCTATGGTTTCATTTCTACTGTGTGTACTAGCATTTCCTGGACTAGTACTGAATACACAGAGGATTTCGGAAGTGTTATTCCGGGGTCCGACAGAGATGGTATCAGAGCCATATCGACTGTAGGTCATAGCCATGGTTCAAACTTAGAGACTATATTTTAAAAGATAAATAATTTTGAAAAATTTTATTCCTTACTCTCTTTTCACTCATCCCCTTCGATTTATAAAAATTTATTTCTAAGTCGTCTCAAAATTTGTAGATGGTTGAGATCCCGACTGTGGTATCGTACGGACTGTACATGGAGAGCTGGACCAGGATCTTGCTGGATATGGCCCAATTCCTCGGATTCACACAGAGACCCGTCTACCACGGCTTCCGGACACGGACGTTTGCACAGGATCAGTGGAGAGTCAAGATTCACATCTACGCTCAGGACCGCGGCAGGACCATCTCCCATATCTATGAGGCTCCAATAATGAGAGACACCTTCGCCATGGGCATCCAGGACGCAGCTCGTGAGGCAGTACGGACGATGGGAGACTCTATGAGGCGCAGTTGAAGCGATATGAGTTTCGCTACTATCCCATCAAGTATCAGTGCAGCTCATATAGTGCCTTTCGCCCGCCTACGACGACCAGCTCCACCGTTTTGCTTCGACCGACAGAGCTCACGGAGGCTATGGACAAAAACTACCAGGACACTTGACGAGCTATTGACGACCCAGCAGAAGCTTCGCGAGGTGCAGGAGGAGCTGGCCATGTACAAGGCCGGCAGTGAGGGTTCGTCCGTCCAGGGAGAGACTTCAGAGTACTCAGAGCCTTTCCACGTCCCGAAGAAGAGAAAGACCGGCGACAAGAAGACTTATTTAAGCCAGTTCCGTGGACCTCAGCAGGATTAGTTTCCTCCTTAGATAGCTTTAGACAATGATTCTTTCGATGTGTGTGTTGTCGTTACTTCTTGTAAACAGCGCCATCTTTTGCTAGAGGATTAATAAAAATTTGATTCATTCGTTCTTCTATATTTGGAGTTTATTGGAGTTTTATCGCTTGTGTGTGGGGTTTTTGGGTAGAACTCTATTCCTCCCTTTTCTAAATCTTGTCATCGACCGTCAGATGGTGAACACTCGTAGCTACGCCAGCAGTCCCCCTCCGCCAGGATTGCCCCTCTTCCCGCAGATGGACCCACCTGGCAGCAGATGATGGAGAATCAGAATTAGCTTATCCAACTATTAGCGCAGAGTATCAACAATAATCAGAATGCTCAAGCCACCGCTCCCCAGCATCACCAGCAGAACAAGTTACCAGAATTCATGAGAACCCAGCCTCCAGTGTTCTCCAACAGCGTTGAACCTCTTGATGCAGACAACTGGCTCAGGACCATTGAGAAGAAATTGGACATCATTCAGTGTAGTGATCGAGAGCGAGTCTTGTTCGCTTCCCATCAACTGAATGGACCCGCTACTAAGTGGTGGGACAACTTTCGAGTTACTCACCGGGACGCTCAAGCTATCACTTGGGATGATTTTGTGCACGCCTTTCGCCGAGCTCACATTCCTTCAGGCGTCATTGCACTCAAGAAGAAGGAGTTCCGTTCCTTGCATCAGGGAGGACGCACTGTGACGGAATACCTGTACAAGTTTAATCATCTGGCCAGATATGCTCCAGAAGACGTAGCCACCGATGAAGCGAAGCAGGAGCACTTCATTGAGGAATTGAATGATGAGTTGGCAGTTCAGCTCATATCTCATGATTATGTTGACTTTTAGCAGTTAGTCAACAAGGCTATTCGCCAGGAAGGCAAGCATCAGGAGATGGAGAGCCGCAAGAGAAGGATGGATTTCCAGAGGAACAACCTCGGAGGACACCCCAAGCCTCGCACCGCGATACCTCAGCCTCCGCAGCATGTCAGACCTCAGGTTCCTTCTTCATCCAGGGCATTAGTGGCACCGCATCGCCCTGCCAACCCCAACGTCAGGCCACCTCCAGCCCCGGCAGGCAATCAGATCCAGAGGACTACACAGACTACAGCGGGAGTCCAGTGCTACTACTGTCATGAGATGGGACATTTTGCAAATCAGTGCCCTAAGAAGAGAGCCATGCTAGCACCAGCACCGGGCAGACCCAACCCTTCAGCTCTTCCAGCAGCGAAGCCGATGCCAGCAGTCAGAGGCCGTGTCGACAATATCACGGCAGAGGAAGCCCAGGATGCTTCGGATGTGGTCGTTGGTATGTTCCTCGTAAATTCTATCCCAGCATCAGTTTTATTTGACTCTGGAGCTTCATATTCTTTTGTTGCTAGTCTATTCGTGGGTAAGCATGGGATAGCTGCCTTTCCTCTTGCCAATCCCATGATAGTCAGCTCCCCCCGGATTAGAAGTAAGAGTTAGCTCCATTTGCCCAAAAATTCCTTTGATTATACAGGGAGTGACATTCCTAGCAAACTTAATAGTTTTGCAGTCCTAGGATTTGGATGTGATCCTTGGTATGGATTGGTTAACCAAGAATAAGGGTCGAATTAATTGCTTCAATCGGACTATTGAACTCACCAATGAAGATGGAATCAAGGTCGAGTTTGAGTCCAAGAACAGTAGGGAGAAACAAGTCAGCCTCAATAAGCTCAAGGGCTTAAATATAGAGCAAGTGCCGATCGTACAAGAATATCCGGATGTCTTTCCAAAGGATTTACCCGGTATGCCTCCAGACCGGGATATTGAGTTCATAATCGACCTCGTCCCTGGTACAGGCCCAATTTCAAAGAGGCCATACAGAATGCCCGCAAATGAATTAGCTGAATTAAAGAAGCAAATTCGTGAGCTGCAAGACAAGGGATATGTCAGACCAAGTTCATCACCTTGGGGTGCACCTGTTCTTTTCGTCAAGAAAAAGGACGGTAGTATGAGAATGTGTGTGGATTATAGAGCTCTTAATGAGGTCACCATTAAGAATAAGTACCCCTTACCTAGGATCGATGACTTGTTCGATCAGTTAAAGGGAGCAGGTGTCTTCTCTAAAATAGATCTTCGGTCAGGATATCATCAGTTAAAAATCCGACCTGAAGATGTACCCAAGACAACCTTCACCACTCGGTATGGACTTTATGAGTTCACAGTTATGTCATTTGGGTTGACCAATGCACCAGCCTATTTCATGAATATGATGAATAAGGTGTTCATGGAATTTCTGGATAAATTTGTGGTGGTGTTCATTGATGATATTCTCATCTATTCTAGAGATGAGAAGGAGCACGAGACACACTTGAGATTAATACTGGAAAAGCTCAGGGACCACCAGCTGTACGCCAAGTTCAGCAAGTGCGAGTTTTGGTTGAAGGAAGTAGGATTTCTTGGACATATTATATCCGCAAGTGGAGTAGTAGTAGATCCAGCAAAAGTAGAAGCAGTAATGGGTTGGGAGCAACCCAAGTCTGTCTCTGAAGTTAGAAGTTTTCTGGGATTAGCTGGATATTACTGGAGGTTTATAAAGAGTTTCTCCAAGCTTGCACGTCCAATGACTCAACTCTTGAAGAAGGAAAAGAAGTTTGAATGGACAGAATCATGTGAGAAAAGCTTTGAAGAGCTAAAGAAAAGACTTGTCTCAGCACCAGTTCTAGTCCTACCAGATATTCACAAGGATTTTGTGATTTATTGGATGCCTCACGGCAAGGTTTGGGTTGTGTGCTGATGCAAGAAGGAAAAGTGGTAGCTTATGCATCACGACAACTGAAGCCTCATGAGAGCAACTATCCTACTCATGACTTAGAGCTAGCCGCAATTGTGCATGCTTTGAAGATTTGGCGACATTACCTCATCGGTAATCGTTGCGAAATATACACGGATCATAAGAGCCTGAAGTACATATTCACTCAGACCGAGCTCAACTTGAGACAAAGAAGATGGCTAGAGTTGATAAAGGATTATGATATCGGTATCCATTATCATCCAGGGAAAGCCAATGTGGTAGCTAATGCATTGAGCAGGAAAAGCCACGTCAACATGATCAGTGCTAGAGAAGGTTTGCCTGAGCTATGCCAGGAAATGAAGAGGTTGAATCTGGAGATTGTCACTCACGGATCAGTAAATGCACTTGAAGTACAACTCACGCTTCGAGAGCAAATCCGAGAAGCTCAGAAAAATGATCCGGACATCCAAGAGATTAAGAAGAATATGAGAAGAGGGAAATCCCCCGGATTTTCAGAAGATGAACAAGGAGTTATATGGTTCGAGAATAGGTTGTGTGTACCGGACCATAAGGAGATAAAGGAAGTACTTCTACAGGAAGCACATGAGTCGCCATTCTCTATTCATCCCGGTAGTACAAAAATGTATCAAGATTTGAAGGAAAAGTACTGGTGGGTTAGCATGAAGAGAGAAATTGCAGAGTATATTGCTCGCTGTGATGTCTGTCAGAGGGTAAAAGCAGAACATCAGAGGCCAGCAGGCCTGTTACAGCCATTAGCAGTTCCAGAGTGGAAATGGGAGGAAATTGGAATGGATTTCATCACTAGACTTCCTAAAACCCAAACAGGTTATGATTCCATTTGGGTAATAGTGGACCATCTCACCAAGGTAGCCCACTTTATACCAGTGAACACTAGGTATGGTGGAAATAAACTGGCCGAACTATATATAACCAAGATTGTGTGTCTACATGGAATTCCTAAGAAGATAGTCTCAGATCGAGGTAGTCAGTTTACCTCACGCTTTTGGAAAAGTTTACATGAAGCAATGGGAACCCGACTGAATTTCAGTACAGCTTACCATCCTCAAACGGATGGACAAACCGAGCGTGTGAATCAGATATTGGAAGATATGTTGCGCGCTTGTGCGTTGGACTATCATGCCAGTTGGGACAAGTGTCTTCCATTCGCTGAGTTTTCATATAATAATAGTTATCAAGCCAATTTGAAGATGTCACCATTTGAAGCATTGTATGGAAGGAAATGCAGAACCCCGCTCTTGTGGGATCAAGTTGGAGAGCAACAGTTGTTCGGTTCAAGTATTCTGAATGAGGCAGAAGAGAAAGTCAAGCTTATACAAGATAGACTCAAGATAGCTCAATCTAGGCAGAAAAGCTATGCGGACAATCGCCGAAGAGAGCTAGCCTTTGAGCCAGGAGATCATGTGTATCTCAGAGTCACTCCCCTCAGAGGTGTGAAATGCTTCGGAAATAAAGGGAAGCTAGCACCACGGTATGTGGGCCCGTACCCCATACTGTCCAGGAAAGGAGAAGTTGCTTATCAGCTGAGTTTACCGTCTGCGCTGGCAGGAGTGCATGATGTATTTCATGTGTCGCGGTTGAAGAAATGTCTTCGAGTTCCCACTGAGCAAGCACAGTTGGACGATATCGATATCCAGAAGGATTTGACTTACAAAGAACATCCAATCAAGATTTTTGAGACTGCTGAGCACGTCATGAGAAGAAAAACTATCGGCTTCTGCAATGTTCAGTGGAGTCATCATTCAGAGAAGGAAGCCACTTGGGAAAAAGAAGAGGAGCGAAAGTCCGAGTATCCCCAACTCTTTTGCTAGCCAGCTCGAATCTCGGGGTCGAGATTCTTTTTAAGGTGGGTAGATTTGTGACGCCTTGCTCTCCTTCCTCCTCCCGCGTGCCGCCGCCCAACGACCCCCGCCATTCGCGCGTCCGCCGCCGCTTTCTCCTTGCCCGCGCTGCAGTTCAGCAGCTTGAGTTGCACCGCATGCGCCGCCCTCTCCCCTATAAAAGCCCTCCGAGGCCCCCTCCCTTCTCCGTGCCTCTCTCTCTCTCTCTCTCGCCTCCACCTCCTCTCTCCCCTTGGCCAGCCTTGCCCGTCTTCTCCGGCCCCGGCTGCGCCAGCCGCGCCGCGCCAACCCGCGCCGCCCCGGCCCCGCCGCCAGTTGTCGACGATCGGTTTCGCCGGCAATGAGATTTGTGATTCTAGGGATTTGTGCGGGATCTGAGCTTGATGGTAACACAGGATGCGAGGGCAATCTGTTTTTTAGACAGGTTCGGGCTCTCTCGGAGGAGATAATACCCTAGTCCTGTGTTCTTGGATATATTGTGAGCCTCCTTTTTCTTGTTTCTCCCTCCTCCCCTTATATACTGGGGGAAGGATACATGATAGATGGGCGCCACTGGGCCATGAACATGGTGGCCTGGCCGACATGTACTTTGTCCTCATTGGCCCTCGCGCTCTACGTCTTGGAGAGGTGGTTATGCTTTCCCCGACCCACGCCTGCCGCCCTGTCAGGTTCCAGCATCCATGAGCCTCTGGCGATGTCGGTGCATGCTTCGTTCTTGGCGGGTTCTTCGGGCGTGGCGCGAAGCTTCCCCGAAGGATCAGGAGTTGCCTTGGGGAACAAGTCGAAAACCTCCTCCGGGCCCGTCGTGGTGCTTCTGGGCTTTGGACTTTCTATTCCGCCCGTCAAGCCCAGTCGGGTGTAGGCCCCTCTTGCGGGACCCCTGTCTCTAACATCCCACAGCAGCCCCCAAGTGCTTTAGGATCGGATTTCCGTCTCTTATCCTGTCATAAGGATTATGCGGGAAAAAGATCGTAAAGAACTTGTAGTATGAAGCCACCGTGATCGGTTAGCTCGTGGCCGAGTGGTACCCGCGCCCGTTTGCGGTGCGCGGCAACCGGCTTGTTGCTCAGTTGGCCCTCATGGGGCATACCGTAGTCTTTCGGCTCGTGGCCGAGTGGTACCCGCGCCCGTTTACGGTGCCGGCTGGTTGCTCGGTTGGCCCTCATGGGGCATACCGTAGTATTTCGGCTCGTGGCCGAGTGGTACCCGCGCCCGTTTACGGTGCATGGCAACCGGCTGGTTGCTCGGTTGGCCCTCATGGGGCATACCGTAGTCTTTCGGCTCGTGGCCGAGTTGTACCCGCGCCCGTTTACGGTGCGTGGCAACCGGCTGGTTGCTCGGTTGGCCCTCATGGGGCATACCGTAGTCTTTCGGCTCGTGGCCGAGTGGTACCCGCGCCCGTTTACGGTGCGTGGCAACCGGCTGGTTGCTCGGTTGGCCCTCATGGGGCATACTGTAGTCTTTCGGCTCGTGGCCGAGTGGTACCCGCGCCCGCTTACGGTGCGCGGCAACCGGCTTGTCGCTCGGCTGGCCCTCATGGTGCGTACCGTAGTCTTTCGGCTCGTGGCCGAGTGGTACCCGCGCCCGCTTACGGTCTTGTGACAGCCGCTTGTCGCTCGGTTGGCCCTCATGGGGCATACCGTAGTCTTCGGCTCGTGGCGAGTGGTACCAGCGCCGCTTACGGTGCGCGGCAACCGCTTGTCGCTCGGTGGCCCTCATGGGGCGCATCTGTAGTCTTTTGGCTCGGGGCGGCGGTACCGCGCCGTTTGCGGTGTGCGGCGATTGGCTTGTGAGACCCAACCGACCCTCGTGGGGCATACCTTGGTCATCCAGAGTAATGCCTGTGCCCGCTTACGGCGCACTGCTTCAGACCCTCATGGGGCGCATTCTCAAGACCGATTTAGTGAAAATCCTCGCACGGCACCCAATCACGCTAAGAAGCAGTGACCAGCAATTGGCCCCAAATTATGGGGCATACCACTTGGGGATGTTCGGAAAGTGCCCGGCCCCAAACTTCTGTGGCGGCCGGCGTTCAGGCCCATCATGGGGCGCACTTTATCCCAAACTTCGAACCAGACTTGACACCTGGTCGCGTTTTGCGCAACCCAGCTATCGGCCCAACATGGGGCGTGCCCTAGATCTGGCCCAAAATCGAAAACGGAGGCCGTTGCTTTCTCCGCCGTAAGGCGAAAATTAAGGCTTACTCCTTATAAATGAGGGAACACTTGCTAGGCGAAGGTACCTCTGCCCTTCCCACACCACCGTTGAGAAACCTTTGAGCCTCTTTCGGCGGTTTGGGAGACTTAGGGTTTCTAATTTCGCGCCCAAGGCCCCAGACAGTTCCTTCCTCCAGGTCTCCTTCAAAGAGATGTCTTCCTCTTCGGGATCCTCGTCAGCGTCGGGAGGTAGCACCGACCCTGCGACTGCGGGGTGGGAGACCTCCATCACCACGACGTCCCGCTTGGAGGGACTGGTCACCGCCGGCGTCCTTCCTCCGCTGGAGTTGATCTCCGCCCGTCCCGCCGCAGGTGACCCTTACCCCACACCTCTGGAGAATGAGATTGTGGTGTTCGAGTCCTTCTTCTGGCGAGGATTTAGCATTCCTGGGAGCGCCTTCTTCGGGGGGCTCCTCCACTTTTACGAAATCGAGTTGATCAATTTGAACCCTAACTCGATTCTTCACATTGCTATCTTCGTTCAGCTTTGCGAGGCATATCTTGGGATACGTCCTCATTTGGACTTGTTCCGCTCCTTCTTCTGGCTTAAGCCTCATCCGAACCGGGCCGCTCCCAGCGTCGTTGGGGGCGCCGGGCTCCAGCTGCGGGAGGGCTCGAAGAAGCAGTATTTTGTCGTTCCCCTCAAGACCTCCCTCAAAGGTTGGAGGCGGGAGTGGTTCTATTGTGCCAATGTTGACCCTTTCCTCGCCCCCTTCGCTGGCCGCGCTCCTAAAGCTTCCCGATCTTTGGAGCGGCGCCGGATGGAGGCGGTTTGGCCCAAATCCCTGAGCTTCTGGCATTGATTGACGGTCTGAAGAACCGAGGGCTGACGGGTCCCGGGATCGCGATCAGCTTTGTGAAGCGTCGGGTGCAGCCCTTAAAGGAGAGAGTCCATTTGGGGTTCCAGTACAACGGGCCCCCGGACCCCACTCGGGAAACGGATGCGTCCTTGTCGATGGAGGCGCTGGCAGCACGGGTAGTTGATCTCTTCGTGCCTGGCACAGTGATCACCAACAGGGGCTGCCCTCATAAATTTTCGACGGCAAGGCCTCCCCCTCCTGTGAGTGCACTATTCTCTCAAAAAGTTGTTCCATGATTTCTTGACTAATGTGTGATTAAAACAGGGTGCGATCGTTCCTTTTTTCAGGAACGCGCGTCCTTCCTCTCTGACGCTCCGGTCGTCGGCCTCTCTTGGCTGAAAGATGCTCAGGCGAAGCGAGCGGCTGACACCTCGGTCGACGAGCTGCGCCGGGAATCGGCGGAGGAGGTCGCCGGTCTTTCGTCAGCCGGGCCTTCGACCTCCGATGCACCCGGATCACGAAGCACAGAGCCACAGCCTATACATCCCGAGGGCAGCCACGCTGTGAGCGCTAACTTCCCTCCGAGTGGAGCAGGGTCTCGGATGAGACCTGGGATGAAATTCAAGAAATCCAAAAGGTATTCTTTTGGGCGATCCTTGTCTTTTTGTTACTGCCTTTGCTGAGGTGTCTTCCCTTTTTGCTGATTCAGGACTCCTGCTATGGACGTCCCGGTGGAGGGGTCTCCTGAAAAGGAGCCCCAGGCGCAGGCTTCCCCAAGGGGAGCCCCCGCCGTGTCGGCTAGGTCGCCCTCGCCGCCGACTGCCGGGGCGTCGCCACCGGGTGCCGGCGGCCCGACGGTCGAACCATCCGGTGGTCTGTCCGCCGACGAGATCGACCCGGCACCATCTCCCGGAGTGGAGGAAGTGCCTCAAGAGCCACCGCCGCTCGGTCCTCTGCCGAAGCCCCTGAAACGGCCCGTATGGTGGGCCGGGGGTTCCACCGAAAGGGATGGAAGAGGGCAGCGAGATGGAGAGAGTGGCTCGGACGGAGCTTTATAAGCTCACCGTCAGTGTAGCACGCTCGTCGAGGTGAGTTTCTTGTCTTCAATTTGTTGCTCTTGACTTCTCCACGAGATTACGCCTGTTACCTAGGACATGGGGAGCGCTCGAGCAACGGTCGCGGTTTTCCGGAAGGTGCTCCCGAAGCTCAAGGAGCGAAGCGATGCAGGACAAGCTCAGCGAGATCAGCGCGGGCAGATGGAAAGAGGTCCACGGGCTTCAGGACGAGTGTATGACGATCCGGGAGGAGAAGGTGAAGCTTGAGCATGCGCTCGAAGGTGAGATCCTCCCCTGGACTCGGTTTGGACATCTTTTTGGACAATTTGGAAAGGATGAAGACGCTTTTGTGTTTCAGAGCGCGATTCGACCATTGCTGAGCTGAGAGCCCGACTGGAGGCTTCAGAGAACTCTGGCCTCGAAGCCCGAGTCAGCTTGGAGAGGATGCAGTAGGAGCTGAAGGGTAAATTTCTTTGACTTGGGTTGAACATACTTGGCATCGGGTGTGCTTTTGATGGCCATTTGACTTTGTTGCAGAATGCAAGGAGAAGATGACCGCTGCCGAACAGGGCCAGACTGAGCTGCGCGTCGCCTGCGAGCCAGTTCTGCACCTTCTGCGTATTGAAGGAGTTGAGCCGGGCCAGGGGGACGACGCTGTTCCGCTTCTCTCTGGGGGAGCCGACAGGATCAGAGCTTACACCAAGGAGTCCGCGACAATGAGTGCGAACCAGGCATTGGCGGTGGTCAAGTCTCATAATCCGAGAGTTGACCTCGAAGCTGTGAAGGAAGGTTTTGCCTGTGATGAAGACAAGGCCAACGCGCTCCTCGAAAAGGTCTCCGGTGCATCGCAAGCCTTGTTAGAGAATCTAGAATTCTGACTTCGATGTGAACCTTGATGCCGAGTGCTCACCCTCCTTGTTTGAAATATTGTGTCTTCTCACTTGAATATAATTTGTCTGTGTTGTCCTCTGCTAAATGAGTTCCAGGCCTCTTTCATTCCTTCTCCTTTGTCTGAGTTGCTAGAATATAGGCCTACCACCTTTTGGATCCCGTTGCGCCTTTCCGGGTGGGTTTCAGCCGACTGGTTTGGCTCCTAGGCGCCAGGGTCTTGGCCCATGGCTTTCTTGCCCCAGACACGCTTTTCCGAGAGGCTGGTATGCAGCTCTCGAGCGTCGGGACTTACGTTGTGGCCACCTGGCTGAGTGGTTTAGCCCCTCAGGCTTGTATTGTCGCCTCCCAGCTCGCAGCCCCCGGACTTCTCGCTTGACTGGGCGAAGTGAGCGGGAAGGCCG
Source organism: Rhipidocladum racemiflorum (assembly GCA_036346355.1). Lineage (NCBI taxonomy): Eukaryota > Viridiplantae > Streptophyta > Magnoliopsida > Poales > Poaceae > Rhipidocladum > Rhipidocladum racemiflorum. The sequence continues at coordinate 58,314,884 of CM070583.1, forward strand.
AATTAACTTGAGCTGCTCGTGACACGTATCTGGCAAAATGTCCCTTAATTTTGTTCAACGTGCTGATCTTCTTCGGTATTCGTGCTGCCGCTTTGTTTTTTGGTGCTTCATTGATTGCGAGGTGGCGTATTTGATTGCCTTTGGAGGCGCTTCGATTTCCGGGGCTGGGGTGGCTTATAAATAGGGCGTCACCGCAAGTAAAGCGATCGCCCCCTTGTCAAACTTCTTCTTCTTCGAGATTTCTACAGTACCGCTTCCAATGTCGGATAGCGATTCCGAGAACGCGGAGCTCTGGCTGGACCTCGACTTCGCCACGATGGAGTTGGCGGAGGAGAGGGCAGCGGCGAAAGACGCAGCCGCCGTCGCCGCTCTCATCGAGGCTGTGCCGGCGCTTGCGGAGGTGGAGAAACGTCTTTGAAGGAGGTTCTTGGGCGGGAGCGTCGTGACGCCGCCGCCGTGGAGGCCCTTCTTCGTCTCGTGCCTTCACTCTGGGTGGTTGCGGACTTGATCCGCGAAGCCCTGGGGCGATCGCGTCGCGATTAGCCGCCTGCATCCCGTTCCGCGGCACCAGCGGCATCAGCACCACCAGCAGCAGCACCATCAGCAGGATTGGGGGCGGGAGCCGTCTCCCCCCCCTTTTTTTAGCGCGAGAAAAAGAAAAAAGAAAGTCAGCAATGTAAATTACTAATACTATGAATAAAATGTGGAATCTTGCCCAATCTATGCCGTCATGTTTATTCCGAGTTTAGGGTTCCGCCTGATCAACTATTCTAGTCGGTTGCTCCAGTGCCAGCAACGAGGCGCTGGGGCACGAGCTTTTGACGGCTAGAAACTCTTGATCAGGCAAATCTCGGTTAGATTCTGGCGCTGTGAATTGTAGTCCCCGAGTGGTTAGTGCTTTCTAGCCATTCCGTTATGCGCGTTGGTATAAACCGCCGGAGTTTTGTGCTCATCGCGGTTTTTATTTCCGTGCGTTTTGTACCAGCGCGTCCAGGATTAGGCGTTACACCAGTCGGGTAATAACCACTCGGGACTACCATTACACAGTAGGGCTTCAGAAGATAAAAGGGGATCACCATTTTATTCAGTATGTGAGAGTTGGGTACATAACTTATGCGTAGAAGCGACGGAGCTGTTCGGCGTTCCAGGTATTCGCCAAAATCTCGCCGTCTTCACGTCTAAGTCGATAAGCACCCGGCCGGATCATCTTCTCCACAATGTACGGACCTTCCCAAATTGGAGAGAGCTTATGCTCGCTTTTCTGATTCCTTCTCAGGACCAGATCTCCTTCTGAAAAGGTTCTACTTCTGACATTGCGGGAGTGGTAGCGCCGAAGTCCCTAGAGGTACTTAGCCGACTGGATGGCTGCAATGTTCCGAGCCTCCTCGAGTTGATCAAGCTCCACCATTCGGCTTCCCTCGGACTCGGCTTCATCGTAGTTCCGAACCCTCGTGGATTCGAACCCTAGTTCGGTCGGCAGAACCGCTTCTGCGCCATAGACCAGGAAAAAGGGGGTTTGACCAGTTGCACGGCTGGGAGTGGTTCTGAGTCCCCAGAGTACCGACGGTAACTCCTTCACCCATCGGGCAGCGTATGGTTTGAGTCGGTCGAAGATCCTGGCCTTGAGGCCTTGAAGGACCAGTCCGTTAGCTCGCTCGACCTGCCCATTGCTCCGTGGGTGAGCCACCGAGGCGAAGCAGATCTTGATCCCGACACCTTCGCACCATTCTTGGAATTCTTCACTCCTGAATTGGGTGCCGTTGTCCGTGATGATCCGGTTGGGCACTCCAAATCTGACCACAATATCCTGGAAGAACTCCTTGGCCTTAACTGCAGTGATAGTGGCAACTGGTTTGGCTTCGATCCACTTGGTGAACTTGTCAATGGCCACGAAGAGGTAGGCGAAACCACCTTGAGCCTTCTTGAGCGGGCCCACTAAATCAAGCCCCCATACTGCGAAGGGCCAAGAGATGGGGATAGTTTGCAGCTCCTGCACCGGCAAGTGCGTCTGTCTTGTATAGAACTGGCAGCCCTCGCAGGTTCGAACGATCTCCTTGGCGTCCGTTACCGCCGTTGGCCAGAAGAAGCCCTGTCGGTAGGCTTTCCCAACCAAGGCGCTTGATGCCGCATGATGGCCACACATCCCCGAGTGGATTTCTTGGAGCAGCTCTCTTCCCACTTGTCCCGAAATACACCGCCTGAGGACACCTGAGGCACTCTTCCGGAAGAGCTCGTCGCCCACCACCACGTAGGACTTGGCTTGTCGGGAGACGCGCTCTGCCAGGGTGGTCGCTTCCGGGAGTTTGTCCTTCAGGAGATAATCAAGGTACGGGGTAGTCCAGTCGTGATCGATGAGCAGGACCCCGGTCCCAGGTTCCTTACTCGGCTCTTGTCGTTTTGTAACGGTTGGCTCGTGAAGATCCTGTATGAATATACCACTCGGGATATCTGCCCGAGTGGCTCCCATTTTAGCCAACTCGACAGCTGCCTCATTATTGCGACGGAGGACATGAACCAGCTCCAGACCGTCAAACTTGCCTTCTAATTCTCGGACTTGCTGGCAGTAAGCCGTCATGGTTTGATCCACGCACGACCAGTCCTTCTGTACTTGGTTCACCACCAACTGGGAATCGCCCCGAACCGCCAGCCGTCGGATTCCGAGTGATGTGGCGATACGGAGCCCATGGATGAGAGCCTCGTACTCTGCGGCATTGTTTGAGGCCGGGAAGTGGATCCGAAGGACATACTTCAACCTGTCGCCCTTAGGCGAGATAAGGAGAATTCTCGCCCCTGCTCCTCCAAGCATGAGAGATCCATCGAAGTGCATGATCCAATATTCTGGCTCTTCTTCCGTGCGGGGAGCCTGGGATTCGGTCCACTCGGCCGTGAATTCGGCCAAAGCCTGGGACTTGACGGCGGTGCGCGGCTTGAACGAGACGTCGAAAGCTCCAAGCTCGGCTGCCCACTTTGAAATTCTTCGAGTAACTTCCCGATTATGGAGGACCTCTCTCACGGGGAAAGAAGTCACTATTGAAATCGAATGTCCTTGGAAATAATGCTTTAGCTTCCGTGACGAGATCAAAATGGCGTACAGCAGCTTCTGGATTTGAGGGTATCGCGCCTTGGATTCGCCCGACGCCCGACAAAATAAACCGGGCGTTGCACGCCGTAGCGGTGTCCCGATTCTTCCCGCTCCACAACTATCACGGCGCTGACTACATGAGTTGTCGCCGCTATGTAGAGCAGGAGAGGTTCACCTTGCACCGGCGAGACTAGAATTGGAGGGGTGGAGAGGAACACCTTGAGCTCTTCAAAGGCTTGCTGCGCCTCCGCTGTCCATTCAAAGCGGTCCTGCTTCTTGAGGAGCTTGAAGAAAGGCATTCCCCGAACTCCCAACCGGGAGATAAACCTGCCAAGCGCTACCATGCACCCAGTGAGCTTTTGGACCTCTTTTTGGTTGGTAGGCGGGGCCATCCTCATGATGGCCCCGATTTTCTCCGGGTTCGGCTCGATCCCGCGATGAGAGACAATGAACCCGAGTAGCTTCCCGGAGGAAACTCCGAAAACACACTTCTCGGGGTTTAGCCTCATCTGGAACGCCCTCAGACTTGTGAACGTCTCGGCCAGATAAGAGGTGAGGCTGTCTTCTGCCTCGGTTTTGACCACTATATCATCCACATAAGCTTCCACGTTGCGTCCAAGCTGATGGTGAAAAGCTTATTTATGTCAGGGGCCCGATAAGTCGCGCCCGGCGTTCTTCAGCCAAACGGCATGGTGGCGTAGCAATATGCCCGAACGGGTGATAAACGAGGTCTTCTCGCAATCCTCCTCTCGGCCGGATTTGATGATAGCCTGAGTAGGCGCCCGTAAAGCGAGTAGTTGGGATCCGGCGGTGGAGTCTACTACGATCAATACGAGGGAGACCAAAGGGATCTTTCGGACAAGCCTTGTTGAGTCGGTGTAATCAACACACATGCGCCGGCTTTTATTCTTCTTACGGACAAGTACAGGGGTTTGCTAACGATCGGGGTGATACACTTCTTTGATGAAGCCTACGGCTAGCAGCTTTGTAATCTCCTCCCTGATGGCTTGTCGGCGGTCTTGGGCGAATCGTCGCAGCCTTTGCTTGACTGGCCTGGCCGATTGGTCTACATTCAATGCGTGCTCGATCACCTCCCTGGGAACTCCGGGCATGTCCGACGGCTTCCAGGCGAAGACGTCTTTATTCGCCCGCAGGAAAGTGATGAGCACGTCCTCCTATTTGTCCCCGAGCCCTGTCCCGATCAAGGCGGTTCGCGACGGATCGGACGGGTCGAGGAGGATTCTTTTGGTACCTTCTTCGGGGCCGATCCCGGGGTTTCGCGCTTTGCGGGTGGGGACGCCGCCTTCCGGCTTCTCGGAATCCGCTTCTCGCCGGATCCCCTCCCTACCCGCTTGCGCCTCCAGGGACTCGGCTATCTCGCATGACTTTCACATCACGGAAAAAGATCGCTTCATGTCACCGCGTGAAGCGATGATACCTCGGTCCGGCATCTTCAATGTCAAATACGTGTAGTGGGAAGCGCCATGAACTTGGCCAGCGCTGGTCTCCCCAAGATGGCATGATATGCTGTTGCGAAATCTGCCACCTCGAAGCCAAGGTTCTCTGTCCGGTAATTCTCCCTTGCGCCGAAAGTGACCGGCAGAGTGATTTGTCCAAGTGGTGTCGCAGAAGTTCCAGGTATGACACCGTGGAAAGGCGACGATCTGCGCTTTAGCTCCGACCGTGGAATCCCCATATCGTCAAGGGTTTTGACAAAGAGGACACTGAGCCCGCTCCCGCCGTCGATCAATACACTCTTGAGCTTGATGCCACGGACGACGGGCGCCAAGACGAGAGGATACCTGCCGGGGAACGGGACGTGATCCGGGTGATCCGAGCGGTCATAGGTTATCGCGGCCTCGGACCAGCGTACATATTGGGGCGTTTCCGGCTGCACCGCGTAGATGTCCCAGGCGGTGAGCTTTTGCTTCCGCTTGGACTCATATGCAGCTGAGCCCCCGAATATGTAGTTGAGCTCGAGATCGGCTTCCTGATAGTCCTCCTCGGCTTCGGGGGGAGGTGGCTTGTTGGCGGCGTGCCCACTCGGACCTTGTCCGGCCACGCTTCTTGCTCTCGGGCGAACCTCTTTAGGGTGAAGCAGTCCTTGGCGGCATGCCTCCCCCGGATGGAAAGGGCAAAGTGAGTTCATAACCTTATCATATCCATCCTCCTTGAGGCGCGAGGGTGAGTTGGTGCGGCGGCGCGCCACGGCTCTTCACCCTTGCGCTTCTTTTCTTTCCGGGGAGTTCAGCCTGATCCTTCCCTCGTCACGCCCGTTCGAGAGCCTCGGAGGTCGACGCGTAACGGTCCGCTAGGCGAACAGCTCCGGACCGGCGTGGGTGGCTTTCGGGACATCTTCTTGATGAGGTCGGGTCGCCGACTCCCTTACGGAAGGCAGCTATCACAATCGCATCTGTGACATCCCGAACGGTGCTTTTCACGTGCATGAAGCGCTTGGCGAACTCCGGAGGATTCGTTCCTCCTTTGGTGTAGCTGGTATAGGTCCCAAGGTGTGCCTGGGCGCTCGTAAGTGCCTTGGAAATTTGAAATGAACTGCTCACACAGATCTCCCCAGGAATCTATAGAGTTCGCTGGAAGTCCGGTGAGCCATGCTTGGGCCAGGGGCGAGAGGGTAACCGGTAAGTAGTTTGCCATTACTTTCTGATCCCCCCCCCCGGCGGCCCTGACGGCCAGAGCATATACTTGTAGCCAAGCCTCCGGGTCCCTCTCACCGTCGAACCTAGTGATGCCTTTAGGATTAAATCCGTCAGGCCAAACCACTCGGCGTAGGTGAGGGGTAAACGCGCGAACCCCTTCAATGACCCCGCGACATCCTCCGGGTGGTGATCGACGCGGAGGGGATCGCGCTTGGCGTACTTCGCGATCTCGCGGAAGGATGCCGTAGCGTTCGTATTCGTCGTCTTGACGGCGTTGTTCCTCCCTTTCTCGGTCGCGGCGCCTGGCATCGAGGTCTGAACGGAGGTCGCGGTTAATGCTGTGTCGCAAGTCGTCTCCGCGGGGTAGGACATGATGTGTCTGGCGGGCTTCCCGACCTGACCGGCTGCTGGCCGTCTGGGTCCTCACCGGACCACGTGACAGCTCCTTCGCCGGCTGGTCGGTTTGGGCCTGCTGGATAGCTGCCGCCGTCACCATGGCCTTTACTTGGCGTCACCATGGCCTTTACTTGGGCCATGATCGGGGCAACTGGATCACCCGCCCCCAGCATAGGGGTCAGGGTATCCAGTAGTGTCTTGGAGGCGACGATATTACTGGCGTAAGTGCGAAAAACAGCCTGGTCCCCATCTTGGCTTGCAGAATGTCTTCATTGACAGCGGCGCGATCCGGAGTACGCGCCAGCGTGTCGAGTTCGATTGCTCGGCCACCTTCCAAGTCGGCGGTGAGGTGTCGAGGCGCTGCTGCGAATCCGCCGCGAGCCCTCGATTCACGCAGACTCTACGGAAATTCCAGCGACTCTCTAGGCTTTCTTCCGACTCGGCGGCCGGTGGGTGAGCCGGAGAAGATAAATCCAGCGCTCGGGGTGCCGAGTGGCTTGGCGGCGAGAACCCCACCATTCGCACCTCGGCGTCTTGAGTCCGACTCCCACTGGAATGGGCCTTCGGTTCCCCACTCGGCATTTTAGAGCACGAGGCAGGGGACCCAACGATCGGCAGCGGAAGTCGTGGCGATGGCTCGCCGGAAACCTCGCCCGTGACTGCGACACGGTTTCCTTAGAGAGGAAAGGCTTCGAGGTCGTTGGAGATGAAGGTCGAGGCTTAAAGCGGAAGACCTGGCGGGAAGAAAGGCTGTGGAGGCTTCGCTCGTCGTAGCCATCAAGCTTGACGAAGAGCTTGACACAAGCCCCTACCTGGCGCGCCAACTGTCGACGATCGGTTTCGCCGGCAATGAGATTTGTGATTCTAGGGGATTTGTGCGGGATCTGAGCTTGATGGTAACACAGGATGCGAGGGCAATCTGTTTTTTAGACAGGTTCGGGCTCTCTCGGAAGAGATAATACCCTAGTCCTGTGTTCTTGGATATATTGTGAGCCTCCTTTTTCTTGTTTCTCCCTCCTCCCCTTATATACTGGGGGAAGGATACATGATAGATGGGCGCCACCGGGCCCTGAACATGGTGGCCTGGCCGACATGTACTTTGTCCTCATTGGCCCTCGCGCTCTACGTCTTGGAGAGGTGGTTATGCTTTCCCCGACCCACGCCTACCGCCTGTCGAGTTCCGGCATCCGCAGCTCTGGCGATGTCGGTGCATGCTTCGTTCTTGGCGGGTTCTTGGGCGTGGCGAAGCTTCCCGAAGGATCGGGGAGTTGCCTTGGGGAACAAGTCGAAAACCTCCTCCGGGCCTGTCGTGGTGCTTCTGGGCTTTGGACTTTCTATTCCGCCCGTCAAGCCCAGTCGGGTGTAGGCCCCTCTTGCGGGACCCCTGTCTCTAACATCCCACACCAGTGCCACCGCCTCCGCCGCCCCGCACCGCCCACGATTACGGAGAGTCCGAGGAGTTCCCGAACGACGATTTCGAGCAGCAACTCGTCGAACCAGGCAAGTCACACTCTCTTGACCATGTTGCTCCCAGTTTGTGAACTTGTATGTTGTATTTAAAATTATTGCATGCTTATTTGTTATAGACATTAATTTCTGACCTAGTTTTAAAAGATAGATATGACCATGATTGATGTGCTACCCTTGACATTTAAATTCCGATATCCTTGTAACCTTAGGAAAAATATGAGTTATGACCATGGTAATATTTAGACATTGCTTAGACATGCTTAGAACTGAACTTAGGAAGTTTTAGGGAATTTTATGCCAAAATGATGACATGTTCAAATGGAAACTTATGATGATCAATGTTAGTAATAGTGTGGAGATAGTATGGTTAAAAATGAAAACGACTTAGACCAGGTGAGAATTGGTTGAAAAGTGGTGAGGTCATGGTTCTGGATTTGTGGACAGTCTCGCCTAGTCAATTAAGGATCGGTCTGAGTCTCGCTGAATGTAAAGCCTAACCGTACTACCACGAGTCTGGAATGGGATAGACCTGACTATCCTTATTAAATCATTTCGTGGGCAGTCATGCCATATGGGGGTAGTGGTGTGGTAAAAGCGAGATGCTGCCACTCTGGCGCAAGAGGGGGCTTCTGAATAGAGGGAGTCTTTCAGCGGTGAAACCTTAGCGGGCATGACTACATGTATGAATTTAATATAGGGGCCTTGTCATAATTTTCTCTATCACTCACCAAAGGCAGTGTGTTGACATAAAGGGAAATATTATGTCTTGTGGGTAAAGTTGTACAACCTCTGCAGAGTGTCAAACTAACCGATTAGCCGCGCCCGCGGATATGGGTATGCCGAGCAAGCCATTCTCATATTAGACTTTAGTAAATTAAAATTTAATTTGTAGAAAATGATGATTGGATGGAGGGAGTCCATCATGGGTATAACTTAACCAATTCCAGAAGAGATTCCTGAGTCATAAAGGAAAATAGATTTGAGTTTTATTATAAACTATGCCATTTAAAATTGTTTTGAATGATTATTAAAATTATTGCTTTACGCTTAAACAAACTGTATTGCCATCCTTTGATTATCCGTATATTTATATTGCATTTCTGGTGTGGTTTGCTGAGTACGTATGTACCCACCCTTGCTTAATTTACCACTTCAGAGGAGGAGTATCACGATGGTGAAGACCAGTTGGACTAGGCCGTACCTCCAGTCGATTGCCTGTGGCAAATTAATTGGGCTCTATTTATTAATCTTCATTTCCGCTGCTTTTATTTATTCGTTTATTTATTTGTTGGCCTGCGCGCCATTTCATTTGTAACCTGGAATATTTATTTTTATTAAAGAACGACGGATATGCTATGGTTTCATTTCTACTGTATGTACTAGCATTTCCTGGACTAGTACAGAATACACAGAGGATTTCGAAGGTGTTATTCCGGGGTCCGACAACCACGTAATGCATGTCTCATTAAAAACTCCTCTCAAAAATTCAGTGGGAAAAAACATGGAGAAAAAGGTATATTACACTCGCACTTCGTATTACACTAGTTGTCTCATTAAAAACCTTTACGTAAGAAACTTCAGGAAAATTCACTAAAGAAAAAGTGCAAATTATAATGGTCAGTAAAACTAGTTGCATCGATCAACTTCCGACGGGCGCGTGGTGGGCGCGCAGGCACGGATGTGCCATCGTCACAGCTCATGGCGCCATCAGGATTCGCGCAGGCAAGAGCGCCGCTTTCGGGCACCGTCGGGATTCGTGTTGGTTGGAGCCGCCACCGCCTTTGGGGAGGAAGCCGAGGGGAGCGAGAACGGCAACAACTGTGCTTCGGGTGCGCCTCCGGTGTGCTCTACTGCCGCCACCGCCGCCACTTCTGCTGGGCACAAAGGCGCCAATGGTGTACGGGTTCGGCCACCTAGCTTGCGGGGCGCACGCTCTGCCACTGGCGCCGGCCACGCCGATTGCGGCCGATTCCTTTTTTTCGATGATGAAGAACAATAGCATTGAATGCGATGACAGGTTTTGATTAGTTAGTAATCTAATTAGCAAAAACTAATCTGTATGATTTAGTTTTGTTGCTCATGTGCGAATGACATACATAGTTTGAACTTACATAGGATTTGTGGTAGGAAAATCGTGTGTCGTAGGATGAACTTGATGCAGTGTCAATCGATGCAGGTAGGCGATCACAAACGACCATAGTAGAACTTTGTGCTGATAAAGTGTTATGAAACGTAGTCGTTTATCCACATCAATCAACAGCACGCCCACACGAATACACGAAGCAAATTAGAAGCATAAGTAGAAGCACACACAAAAGTACGAGGCAATAATCACTATCTTTATTAGATTGATTTTTTTGTAAAAGGTAATGTCCAATATATAGAAGAAACACCATGGAGATGAGTTCAGATTTACCTATTAACAGATAGAATACTTCAAAATACAGATCGTAACAAATATGTCGATTTGTGGTTAAGATCAACGGATCATGTTAGAGTTTATCTTCGCATGATTGAGATTATGAGTTTGTATTCTGTAGGCAACGTTTTTATTTTCAAGCACAAGATGCTGTGATTACATTATCTACCCTTTTGGTTCAGACTTCATCAGCGACTTTTTCAATCCTCATAATGTCCGACCCATACTTCAATCAGGTCCATGACGGCCCAAACTGTAGCCGAACCCAGCTTGGCTTTTGGTCCAATGCAAGGCCAACTCCTACGATAAACGTGCGCATTTTTTCACATTGCTTACACATGTAAATAATATCATGGAAAAAATAAACCATCCTATCTACAGTAGGAACGGCATCGTATATGCTGTTACAGATCATTATTGACTGATCTAAATTGTACAAACACGATATTAAAATAGAAATATAAGATGTAGATCTACAGCTATCTACTCTTTATTGATATTTTTTTGATGTGGGTACAATGTGCATAAACACGAGTTTTTATGGTAGGAGAAGAAAGCTATATCCAGAACAATCTACAAGAACTCAGAGTCCTAATTAGGAATCTCATATGGGTCTACTTAGAAAAATATCCACACATATATGGAATAGAATATTCCATAACATTCCCCTTGGATACTTTTCCAACGCCATTCTCATGTCTGGTTAAAAACTACTTTCGAAAACCAAGTACGAAAAAAATAGATAGAAGAAAAGAGTACATAGCTATTGTACTGTCTCATACCATTACACATGTTGTTTTTTTAAAAACCTTTAATTGAAAAAACCCAATGAGATATAACTCAATTAAGGGAAAAGGAGTAACATATCATCTCCAAAGAAAATAACTTATGAAGTTCAGCTATCTTCCCCTGAAGACTTCAACTCAATGAATCTCTTCGTACCTATGGTTTCCACATGCTTCTCAAATGTAGAAGTCGATAAGGCTTTGGTAAATAGATCAGCTAAATTTTCACTAGTTTGGATCTTCTTTATTTCAACATACTCAATCTCCTGCTGCTCATGGGAATATAAATATTTAGGAGATATATTCTTTGTCATGTTTCTCTTGAAATAACTTATCTTTATTTGTGCAATGCATGCTGTAGTATCCTCATGGATAATCATGGGGATTTTATCCACCTCTATATCACATGACTCTTGGATATGCTGAATCAATCATCTAAGCTAAATGCACTCACGAGTTATCTTATATAATGCAATTATCTCAGAATGATTAGTTGATGTAGCAACAATTGACTACTTAGCAACAATTGACTACTTCACTGATTTACAAGAAATTGCAGTTCATTCGCTTAAAAAGTCATATCTAGTCTGAGACCTAGCATTATGGGAATTAGACAAATAGCCAGCATTCAGGTACTTGAGAATGTGTTTAATTCCAATCCAATGTCTATTCGTGGGCACAGAAAAATATCTTGCCAAACAATTCACTACATAAGCAATGTCTGGAATGGAAAATTGGCATGGTATATAAGTGCACGAATAGCACTCAAATAGGGAGTCTCTAGCTCAACACATTCTCGTCTTCTCATCTATGACTATATGGACATTTCTCTATATATAACGTTTTAACAACCGTGGGTGCACTAAGTGGTTTTCCTTCATCACAAGCAAATTTTCCCAATATCTTCTTGGTGTAGGTAGTTTGATGCAAATATATAGCACTAGGCATATTCTCAATATGTAACCCTAGAAAAAACTTTGTTTCACCGAAATTGTTCATCTCAAACTCTTTCTTTAAGTATAAGCTAGCTTTGATGTCATCCTCATTGACCCAATGATATTCAAATAATCTACATGTATTGACATGATACATAATTTTGTCACAAATTTCTTTATGAACACACATGGACATACATTGTTGTTGACATGTCCTTTCATTAAAACAAATTCACTAAGTAAGTTGTGCCACATATGACTAGACTATTTTCATTCATATAGCGATCTTTGCAATTTCATACTATACATGGTGCTATTGTCATTTTTGCTCATATGTGATGATATCTTCAATCCCTCAGGAATCTTCATATATATTTTTGAATCAAGTGACATAAACAAATATGCAATCACAACATCCATAAGTTCATTTTCATATTCATGTCTACTACCATAGATATTAGGTACGGAATGTAGTTTCATCCATAACAGGAGAATAAGTTTCATTGTAATGAATTTTGGGTCTCTGCGTGAACCCTTGTGCTACTAATCTCACTTTATACCTCACCACTTCATTCATTTAATTCATCTTTCTCACAAACACCTGTTTGTGACCAGCAGAAATGATATCTCAAGGAGTCTTGATAACCTGTCCAAAGACCATCCTCTTATTTAGTGAGTTTAGTTTATCCACAATTGCATCCTTCCATTTACCTTGATTAGGGAATCTTTTGCATTTAGCAACTGCCTTCAGTTCGACACTTGAATTCTCAATATGGAAAACAATATTAGAGGCAAAGTAGCTTCTGTTAGCACATACTTGTCTCAACTATATTTCTCTAGTATTGTAACACCCCAAATTTTTGCTTTTCATGAAATTAAGTGTTGCTTTGCACTTTTGTGAATTTCTGGAATTTTCTGGAATTTATTTGGATTTATTTGAATTTATTCCATATTGAAGTAATTAAAGAAATTAAATTTTCAAATAAAGTTTTGTTGTACATATTTTATTTGAGTCCAAAATGATCCAAAGTATTTTCCAGAATTTTTCTGGAATTTTTCTGAGTCTTTTGCTATTTTTAATGAATTAAATGAATTACTGGGAATTATTTTAATTATTAAATCGCTGGAAAATGCGAGTGGGTTTGTACTGTTCATCCGACCGAGCCCGAGTCAGACTCGAGTTCGAGTCCGACCCGAGTCACGTGACTCGACCGAACCCACTCGGCCGAGCCCTAACCGCGTGACCGTTGGATCCTGATCCAACGGCCACGATTGAGCCACGCCACCGAGCCCGAGCCCGGCCGAGCGGCCCGGCTCGCCGAGTCCGACCGGACCCAAACTCGCGCACCGTTGGATCTCGATCCAGCGGTGTCTGCGTGCCACGTCACCCTAACGTGTCGCCGCCGGACTCGCCGCCAGCGGAGAGGACCTCGGATTCGCGGCGTTTCACTGACGCCGAGGCCCTATTTATTGCGCCGCCACCCGTGTCGGGATCGCCGTTTCATTGCGCACCCGTAGCTCCTACCCACGCCGCTCAAGCCGCCGCCGTCAGCCCGCGCGAGCTCACCGTAGTTGGAGGAGGTGTCCGCCGCGGTTTGCGCCGTTTTCCGCCACCGTCCGTCGTCTCCCGCCGAGAAGGAGCCCAGATCCGGAATCCCCGCTTCGAGACGCACCCGAAGAGACCACCCACTCCGCCGGAGCGTGCCCGAAACACCGTCGGTGTGGTCTTCGTTCTCAACGCCGGCCGCTGGAGCTCCGCCGTGGACATTGCAGACCCGCGAAGCTTCTCCACCGTCGGATCTTCATCGCACGGTCCAGATTCGTCCACGTCATCCACGGTAAAGAATCACGTGTTAATCTCCGGATCTAATCTCAACCGTTAGATCTAGATCCAACGGCTTAGGTTGAACCACGTTCATAACGATAGATTGGATCTTGATCGTCCGATCAAGATCGAACGATCCAGATTAGTGGAGTTGTTTTCCAAGCGCGATAGCCAGATCTAATCTGGGCCGTTGATTTTCAAATCAACGGACGAGATTGAGCCACGTGTCCGGGAAGGCTGACCGTCGCGGTCGATGCCGTCCACGCAGCGTAAGGCGTGTAGACGCCGACACGCGGGCCCGCGCGTGTCGAGGGGCCCGCTGTCGGCGACAAATGAAGCCGTGGGCCGAGCCCACGGTGGACCGAGCCGAGACCGTGCGCCGGGTCCGTGGACCCGAGGCCACGCGTCGTCACCTGATTGGTCCACGTGTCCATGCTGACGCAATAATTAATTTCCGAAAAAGAAAATGATTTATTAATTCGAAATAATGATTTCAGATTTCGATTCAAACTTCAAACGCTTATAACTTTTGCGTTTCAACTCCGATTTGAGTGATTCAAATTTCTAAATTTTTATAAAATTGAGATCTACCTAAATATGAATTTTATTAAATTTTTGGACTAAAGTTTTTCTCTGTAATATTATTTAATTGATTATTTAAACTTTAATAAATCATAACTTTTGCATTTTAACTCCGATTTGAACGATTCTAGTTCCTAAAAATCCAGAAAATTATGTTCTTTCTGTTTATGGATTTTATTTGGAGTTTTGGGATGTTTTTGCCTAGTGTTTATTTGTGTATTGCTATTTGCACGCTTTACGAGTAGACGTTGAAGTCTTGGGAAGGATTCGAAGGAGAAATATTGACTCAGGATCCAACTCAAGACCAAGAACAAGTACTCTTTGAAGGCAAGTTATGCTTTGACCATGTTGATCCCATTTTGAAATCTATTTTGGTTCAAATTATTGCATGCTAGTTCAATTAGAAAATACTTTATTTAAATATGGGAGATTAGATAAATACCAATTTCTTTGTATGACACCTTGATTACTTAAATATGTGCCATGACCCTTGTCACCCTAGTTGTGGTTTACTAGTTGGACATAATCAAATTGCCAACATGGGTTTTAGACCGTTGTAGTGTATTGCTTAGACCTGCTACGTGCTCATGACATGATTTTGGACAATCAAATGTTAATATTGACTTAATGATATATTGAACCTGTTTTGGAAAGGTATCATGTGATGTTGATAGCACGTGGTGCTTGGTAATCAAGCGGGGTTTTGATAAATAGTTTTAGTAGGGGCATGTGGCAAGAATGATCGGAGTGGGCGGTGTGGCCTTTGGGGATGTTGATTTGGTTCTTCGGGTAGTCTTGCCTGGTCACTCTAAGGACTTAACCTTGCAAGCCTTTGATCTGAGTCATACTTGCAACCACATGGCTGGAATGGGACAGCCCTAGTTGACTAAGTCGCTAAGGACTCACTTGTGGAGCCTCAGGGTGTCAATTACACCGTTTGTGTGATTGTACGGAGGCGTATCGTGGTGAGGCCGGATACCCATCTAACGGTGTGTTGGTCCCATACTTCGCCTTGGCTAAGGGAAGGGATGGTGTAGAGCACGAACCTGAGAGGACCACTGTGTTGTTTGAGGCTTACGAAAGGCTTTGTTACGAGGAACTTCGCCTTTGTGGTGTTTGACGTATCTTGTGGGTAAAGTGCACAACCTCTGCAGAGTGTAGAATCTATTCGAATAGCCGAGTCCACGATCTTTGGACAATGCTCTGGGATTATAGTCAAGGGTTAGACTTTCTGAAAATAACTTGGATTTGAAAGGTTGGTTTGGAGTAATAACGAGGTTGATGAAAATGTGGACTAGGATGGGAAAGATGTTTACTAAACTCCTTGAACAGTTATTTATGCTTTACTTGTTTCTACTGCTTTCGAATCTACTTATGATACTTGTCAAATCATTTCTTTGCAAATATACCTTGAGCTATTCCTTTGTACCAAGCCATGCATATAGTATATTAGCTTGCATTCTGTGCATGACTTGCTGAGTACCAAGTACTCACCCTTGCCACGATACAACACCAGTTGAAGAGGAGACTACACCAGCTTTGGAGGAGGAGCTCCACGAGGACTCATCTACTTAGGGAGCGAGCCCAGTCAGTTGCCTGTGGTATACTGGATGGCGCCACGAAGTTATCTTATTTTCCGCTGCTATTATCTTTCTTTTAATAAGTTTCGCCCTGTGAGGCGTACATTTGTAACTTGACCTTAAGGTCGGGTAACCAGTTTGATTATTTAATTAAAATACTTTATTAGTATCGAGTGGTATGATTGTGATATTTACCGATGTAAGACTGTGTGCACTAGCGCGTTCCTGGACTAGTGCTGAATACACAGAGGGTCCGGATTTGCAAATTCGGGGTCCCGACAAGTATCCACATAATTTGTGGCATACTCTTTATTTTAATCAATTGGTACTTTTTTTAAATCAATCAGCACTCTATGATTTCCCATTACAACAGAGCCTATTATTGAAATCATGATATGTGATGCTATTGTTGAAATCATACAAAATTAGTATAACTACTTTTGTGCTACTTAGCAAAAATTGAAATATGCCTTTTGGATATGACTTAAGATGATATAATCTGAACTTAAGTAGATTGATGTCATACTTTGTCTAAGAGGTCACTTGTATAATCTTCAAAGCTCTTTTAGGTTGTATTTCATTATTAAATGCTCTCTTGATGCCTATATTGTCAAAAGGGGGAGAGAATTGAAAAAGGCAAACAGGGAGATGAAAAAAGTTTTAAAAAATAATTTCTCATGATCTTGTGAACAATTGTCCTTGCATTTTGATCATGAGGAAAAAATTGATTTATTTGGAGCTTTTGAGAGATTTCTTGGATTTTAGAACCTCTTGTTGAAAAATTGTTCTTTCTAGTGTTGAGCCCTAAAATTCTCTTCATCTACTTGGTCTTGAGCTTGTTTCTCTTTTATTTGGACCAAGTATAATGTTGCAATCAAATTTCTTTTCTTCTTTTATTTTCAAACTCAAATTTATGTCTTTCATGTGATTTGTCAATATACTCATCAAGGAGGAGATTGAAGGACCATGTGGAGGTCTATCCATGTTTGTGATGAGTATTTGACTTTATTTGAGCAAGGTGTGCTCAGGTTTGAGTTTGAATTGAATTGAAATTCAAAAGGAAGCAATTTGAGTTATGTCAGCTTCAGGTGGCATTACCGGCCTTGTGGAGGCGGTAGTACCACAATGCAGTAGTACCGGACCTAGGTGGCAGTAGTACCGATCTTTAGATGGACCGAAGTTCCTCAGGTTTTGAGCTGAGCATCACTACTAGCTTTTGGAGTGGTAGTACTGAAAGGACCGAAGATGTTGCCTAGAGGGGGGGGTGAATAGGCGGATTAAAAAATCACAGTGGAATAAAAACTGGCCAAGCAGGTCAATCCGGAGTCTCCAAGTATTTTATCCGGATACTCCGGGTTGTCCGGAGTGTTCGGTATTTTATCCGGATACTCCGGGTTAGCTGGCTCGGGAACGCAACTAAAGTTACTTTATCTAGCACAATATATGACAACAAATGAAATGCTAGAGCAACCTATATCAAAGGCTAGTATGGATTTGAATTAAAGCTAAGCAACAAGCTAGATCCAAGCTTTACAAAGACAAATCCACACAAGCTAAGCTAGGAAGAGAAAGAGAAAGAGAAAGAGAGAGACGCGATTTTTCACAGAAGTTCGGATTCTTGAAGGGAATCCTACGTCTCCGTCGAGGTGGCTCGGTCGCACTTGAGCCGGGGTCTCTTTCAATCCGCTTTCCTCCCGGTGTTGCACAAATGCACTCGCCGGCTTCACTTCTTGTCTCTTTCCTTTCGGAGGCGAGACTCGCCTTCACAAACGACCGGGGCGCACCACAAGCGTCGGTCGCTCCCGGTGACTCCTAGCCGTCTAGGAGACCTTCAACCTCCAAGAGTAATAACACCACGGAAGATTGCTTGGAGGATGAACTAGTGCTCAAGGACTAGAAATGAATGCACCTAGCACTTCTCTTCTTCCTCACCACACCAAGAGAATCAAACAACAAATCTAATGGTGGTAGGAAGTATGAGCTCTATTGAATGCTTGGAAGAGGTTAGGAATGGCTTGAATGCTACTATGAATGAGCTCAATAGAGATACCGTTGGAGGGGAGTGGTGGCTTTAAATACCCTTTTTGAAAACTAGCCGTTTGTCCCCTTTTTGAACTGTCCGAAAACTCCGGACAATTAACCCGGATGGTCCGGACTCTCCGGACTCTCTGGAATTCGCATTTTGGCCGAAGGGGTTAACCCGGAGACTCCGGACAAAATGTCCGGATACTCCGGACTAAATGTCCGGACTCTCCGAGTTAGATGGCTCGGTTGGAATTCCTGTTTTTGGAAAATGCAAGTATTTGAGTGCTAGTTTGTATGCAAGTTTTGACCTTGAGCACATGCACATCCTAAAAACGATTTTCCGTAGTATCCTCTTAATAGTACGGCTATCCTTAAGACTCAAATCAAAATAGAAATTACAAGTCTTCGTCTTGATGCCGTTTTCTTGAATTTTAATGTACGTAGGAGCGTCCAATTTCATTCCGAGCTTGATATGATCTCAAGATCTGCATTATTCTTGTTTGAAACGTTAGATCTCTTTAATTGTGTCATCATTAATCACCAAAACAAAATGAGGGGCCTAGATGCACTTTCAATCTCCCCCTTTTTGGTGAATTGATGACAACACAATTAAAAGCAATAGAATATAATATGAAATTGACTTAGCATATCGAAATAAAAGGTGGAGCTCCCCCTAAATGTGTGCATTAGAAGAATTGAGTGGAATCAAATGCACATATTTAACGAGAAATATTCAAGAGCTCCCCCTAAAACATTGCAACCAAGAGAATTCATCACAAATAACTGAATGTAAACCATGCATAAGATAAACACAATGTCATAACATGGATAATAAAGATAACAGAGTTCACGACAACACATCAAGCAATGAAAAACATAACAAGCCCACAAACGACAAACAAGAAAAACGAAAAACGAGTCCACCACTTAAACCAAAACGAGTCCACCACTTAAACCAAGACAACTAAACGACGACACTAAAGATATCACTCCCCCTTTGGCATCAAGACACCAAAAGGAGGAGGACACGGGAAATCACTCGTCGTCGCCTTCGTCGTCAAACGCGGAGTACTGCGAGCCCTCGCTGCCAGGGTCATCTCCAGGAGCAGGCGGAGTAGAGGAAGTGATGCCAAAAAGCTGATCAGCAGAAGTCGCGTCACTACTCTCCTCAGAAGATCCGGAGGAGTCACTGGGATAGACTGCCTCACCAAGGTGGCGACGGATGCTTCGAATGCCCTGATCATTCTTCTTGATCTGCTGGCTCATCACCTTCTGCTTAGTGGAGATGTCGCGGCAGAGGCAGAAGATGTGCTTCAACATCTTCTGAAGAGTGCTGCTCGGGATCTCGGTCTGCTCAGAAGGAACGGCAGGAGGCACAGCAGGAGCAGACGCAGAACTCGAAGGGCGACCCCGGCGAGCCCTAGTAGCAGGACCAGGGGCTGCTGGAGCAGCAGGAGCAGTCGGAGGTCGGACCTTGTAAGAAAGATGCTCCTCATCCCTGACAAACTTCAGACCACTGACATGAGTGATCAATGCCATCACAAAAGGAGCGTAGCTGCAACTGGCCATATTGCTCTGCGCATTCTGCCTCATTGTCTCCCACATGAAGTCGACAATGTCAAAGGTGTAGGTGCGCTCGACGAGATGGTACAGCAGGTTCCTTCCATAGGAACTGATGGCAGAAGCATCTCCCTCTTTGGGCCAAAGAGTGACCCTAAGCATCCTGTTGAGCACGGCAGGCACATCCTTTAGACCCTTGATGATCCCCACGGTGAAGCTCTTGGAGGTGTCATATAGTGCCTCAATCTGCTCAGGAGTCATGACCTTCTTCGCATGAAGCTATGGGCTGTCATTGTATCGAAGGTTTAGCACTCTAGCAAACCTCTTCTTATTGGCCGTGTACCAAACTCTATCGGTCATCCACCAAATAGCTTCCTCGTTCTTGTCAAAGTACAGGGTGGCATAGAACTGCATGATCACTTCGTTGTTCCAATCATACTTGAAGGACATGATGTTCTTGATCTGATGCAGCTCACAAATCTCAAGAATCTGAACAAACACTGGATTCTCAGTAGCCGCCATGTACTCCCAGTTAATGGTTTTCATCCGGACCACTGGGTGCTCAAGCGGGTAGAGGACCGTCTCATAGTAATCAGACTGGAATCTGTTCCAGAAGCATCGGTCCACGTGCTCGTCTTGATGGAATGCAAGCGGATCCTTCTTCCTGTGCTCAACAATAGCCTTGCCCTTGCCAGAGCCCGTCCTATAGTCAATCACTCTCATCGGGTTGACTGACATAGGATAGTTCCGCACGGGCCTGGCTTTGGCCAAGGGGCCAATGAAACGACCTGAAGCACGGAAGTCTCTCCTCTTCTGATCTCTCAGCCTAGCATGAGTGTCTGTAGGGTGCTCATCTGGATCAGGCTGAGGCAGAGGAGGAGACTAAGCCTGATGCTGAGGCTGCGGCTGAGACTGAGAGGACGGAGCCTGAGGCTGCGAAACTGATGGAGGACCAATCTGCAGCGGACCCTTTGAAGTGGGCTGCTTCATCACAACTCGTCTCTGCCTCTTGGGTGCCGGAGTAGCTGACGGAGAGCCAGGGGGTGTATCCGGAGGAGGGGAGTTCCGACGAGGATCACCACCACCTGACGTTCCCTGAAGAGGATCCATCTGACCAGACAAAGCGAGAGAAGGATTAGCCGCGAGGCGACTCGAAAAACAAAGGGTAAAGCATTCTAGCCGAGGCACCCAACCCGGAGAGTCCGGACAAATTGTTCGGATACTCCAGACTAACCCGGAGACTCCGGACAAAAGGTCCGGATACTCCGGATATGCCAGAACCCGCGCACGGGCGGGTGAGATTTGGGAAATCCAACTCACAAAACGACCACAACGGAATCTAGATTGCTTCAAGAATGTAGGAATGAAGTCTAGGGCACAATCTAGCAAAGAATTTCACGGAATTAGGGCACGAAATTGGAACTCACCTCAAAGGATTTGAAAACAAAGAACACGGGTGAGTGAGGGAGGGCGATTCTCCGATCTTGAGGACCACGACGAGTCAAGCCGCACCCTAGAAGAGATAAAGCACGGGGAGAGGCCCTAAGAACCGAGAGGTTGGATCCAATCCCGAAAGGAAAGGTTAGGGCACCAAGATTCTTACCTAGATTTCCAATCCAAGGAAGAGGAAGGGTCCAATGTCCTTTGGAGATGAAGAAGAGGGTGAGAACACACCCTAGCCTTGAGAGGAGCACGGGAGAGGGAGAGGCGCACGGTGGGAATAGGAATGAAAAGAAACCGCACGGGATTAGGGAGGACTTAAACCGTCCGCCCCAACCCAGAGACTCCGGACATTTAGTCCGGATACTCCGGCCCAACCCGGAGAGTCCGGCCCAACCCGGAGAGTCCGAACAATTAGTCCGGATACTCTGGGTTATCTGGAGACTCCGGATTAATTACCGGATACTCCGGATTGCCCAGCTCGGTTAGGAGAGAAAGATTTCGCATGAAGATCCAAGGAATTTGGCGGAGCGAGAGGGAGAAAGAGACCCTAAGATGTCAACATGATATGTGACCAGCGAACAATAAAGCAAACAAGCCATGGTCACATAGCAATGACAAGATCAGAGGATCAAGAGCCAAAAACAATGGATAAATTCAAAGAAAAAGATGAATAAGATTTTGAAATTCATTTTTCATACATCAAACAATATGTGAGCACTTATCAAGCCACGTTACGAGAATCTAAAATATTTAGACCACTTCTCAATTCACAGAACCTTTTCTCGTCAAGGGGCTTGGTAAATATATCGGCTAATTGATCATTTGTGCTCACATGTTGGATATCAATTTCGCCTTTGGTTGCGTGATCTCTTAGGAAATGATGGCGAATATCTATGTGTTTTGTACGGGAGTGTTGGACAGGATTGTTGGCAATTTTTATGGCACTCTCATTGTCACACAAAAGAGGAACACTCTTATAGGATAGGCCATAATCACTCAAGGTTTGTCTCATCTAAAGTAATTGGGCACAACAACTCCCGGCGGCTATGTATTCGGCTTCGGCAGTGGATAGGGCTACGAAATTTTGTTTCTTGGAAGACCACGAGACTAGAGACCTACCCAAGAATTGGCAAGTCCCCGAGGTACTCTTCCTATCCACTTTACAACCGGCATAATCCGCATCGGAATAGCCAACTAATTCAAAGGAAGATCCTTTCGGATACCAAAGTCCAAAATGAGGAGTGTGCACTAAGTATCTTAAGATTCTCTTAACGGCCACCATGTGGCACTCTTTTGGAGCGGCTTGAAAACGTGCATACATACAAACGCTAAGCATGATATCGGGCCTAGATGCACAAAGATAAAGGAGAGAACCGATCATCGAACGATATACCTTTTGGATGACCGGTTTACCTTCTTTGTCGAGGTCTAGATGCCCGTTGGCCTGCATAGGCGTCCTCCATTCCGAACTTCTTGAGCATGTCCTTGATGTACTTGGTTTGGCAAATGAAGGTTCCTTCCTTGAGTTGTTTAACTTGAAATTCGAGTAAGAACTTCAACTCTCCCATCATGGACATCTCGAATCTTTTAGTCATGATTTTGCTAAACTCTTTATACAAATGTTCATTAGTAGATCCAAATATAATGTCATCGACATATACTTGGCACACAAATAAATCATTATCAATATGCTTAGTAAAGAGAGTAGGGTCGGCTTTTCCGACTACAAAACCTTGTTCTAGAAGAAAATCACGTAGACACTCGAACCATGCCCTTGGTGCTTGCTTAAATCCATAGAGCACCTTGTGAAGGTAGTAGACATGATCCGGATGTCTTGGATCTTCAAACCCGGGTGGTTGCTCGACGTAGACCATCTCGGAGAGTGGTCAATTTAGGAAGGCGCTTTTCACGTCCATTTGGTACAACTTAAAATCATGGTGAGTAGTAAAGGCAAGTAATATTCTAATTGATTCAAGCCTAGCTACTGGAGCATATGTTTCATCGAAATCCAAACCTTCGATTTGAGTGTACCCTTGAGCAACCAATCGAGCTTTGTTCCTTGTCACGATTCCATTCTCATCTTGCTTGTTCCGGAAGACCCATTTTGTGCCGATCACGTTTTGATTTGGTCTTTTGACAAGCTCCCAGACTTGATTTCTCTTGAAGTTGTTGAGCTCCTCTTGCATGGCCATCACCCAATCTGGATCATCAAGTGCTTCTTCTACCTTAAGAGGTTCAAGAGAAGACACAAACGAGTAAAATTCACAAAAATTTGCAACTCAAGATCTAGTAGATACTCCCTTGTGAATGTCTCCGAGTATATTGTCGACCGGATGATCTCGTTGAATACTTTGATGAACTCTTGGGTGAGGTACAGTTGAATTTTAAGCTTGGATGGGTTCTTCATCTTGGGATGCGTTCGAACCATCTTGAGCTTGCTTGGACGAGGAGGGAACGTCACCTGAGCCATTCCCATCCGGAGACTCCGGTATTGGACCCGGAGACTCCGGACCAGTCCGGACACTCCGGGTTTCAGTCCGGAGACTCCGGGTTGGGGTGTTCGGGTGAGTTTCCAGATTTTGAGGTCTTACCTCCCCAATTGCCAATTTCTTGATAGCTTCACACGGTGGTTCTTCCCTGCCAATCACGGCACGATCAACTTGTTCTACTTGAGAACCGTTAGTCTCATCAAAAGTTACGTCACGCGAGATTTCAACCACACCGGTGGAGTTGTTGAAAACTCGGTACGCATAAGCATTAGTCCTATAACCAAGTAAGAAACCTTCATCTACTTTAGGAGCAAATTTAGAAGACTTAGCTCTTTTGTTAAGGATATAGCATTTACTCCCGAAGAGTCGAAAGTAGGAAACATTGAGTTTCTTGCCGGTGAGCAACTCGTACGCCGTCTTCTTCAAGATCTTGTGGAGGTAGAGGCGGTTGGTGCTGTGGCATGCGGTATTGATGGCTTCCGCCCAAAAGCTGCCGGAAACCTTGTACTCGTCAAGCATCGTCCGCGCCATCTCGATGAGGGTTCGATTCTTCCTCTCGGCCACCCCATTTTGTTGAGGAGAATAGGGAGCCGAGAATTCGTGCTTGATTCCTTCTTCATCGAGAAACTCCTCCACACCAATGTTCTTGAACTCGGTACCATTGTCGCTCCGAATTCTCTTGATCTTCACTTCAAACTCGTTTTGAGCTCTTCTCATGAACTTCTTCAATGTCACTTGGACTTCTCCCTTGTCATGCAAGAAAAATACCCAAGTGAAGCGAGAAAAATCATTAATAATTACTAGACCATACTTACTTCCCCCGATGCTTATGTAGGCAACCGGACCGAAAAGATCCATATGAAGCATCTCCAAAGGTCTTGAGGTCGTCATCACATTCTTGGCGGGGTGAGAGGCACTGACTTGCTTGCCCGCTTGACACGCGCTACAAACCCTATCTTTCTCAAAGACAACATTGGTTAGTCCAAGGATATGGTTGCATTTAATGAGTTTGTGAAGGTTCCTCATACCGACATGGGCTAGTCGGCGATGCCATAGCCAACCCATGCTAGATTTAGCCATTAAACACGTTTCAAGATTAAGTCTATCCGTATTGAAGTCTACGAGATAGAGCTTACCCTTCAAACACCCTTTAAAGGCTATTGAACCATCAAGCCTCTTAATAACTTCCACACCCTTTTCATTAAACAAACAATTGTAGCCCGCTTCACATAATTGTGTAACGGACAACAAATTGTAGCTTAATGATTCGACAAGTAAAACATTACTTAAATGGAAATCATTTGAGATAGAGATTTTACCCAAACCAATTACTTCTCCTTTTCCATTGTCTCCAAAGACAATGCTTTCACTATTTGATCCGTTCACATCCAAATGCGCGAACATTGCCTTTTCTCCGGTCATGTGATGCGTGCATCCGCTATCCAAGATCCAACTTGTTCCACCGGAGAAATAGGCCTACAAAAGGACATTTAGTTTTTGCTCTTTGGTACCCAAACTTGGTTAGGTCCGCGCACGTTAGTAACAAGTGATTTTGGGACCCAAATAGAACGAACAAAAGGAGTATTTCTCGGCTTACGCCCAATATGATAAGCAACTACACGACCAAGGTTAGTCTTTTTAAGCACATAAGAAGCAAAGAACTCGGAGTGAGCTTTGTGCTTGGATGTTCCTTCACTTTTTACAAAGTGGATAGGCTCACTTAAAGGAGCAACCACAATGTTGCTCTTTTTGCCCTTTGGCGGAACATACCCAAGCCCTTGCCTCTTAGGATTACCTTGGCGCTTACCGAGGTACTCCTCTAAACACTTGCTTGCCTTGTAGGACTTTTGAAGTCCATCTTCAAGCATCACCTTAAGCTTCTCATTTTCATGAGCCAAGACTTTCAAAGTCTCACGGTTAGTAGCACAAGTAGCAACATCAACATTATAGCATCTAGCGCAACCGTTGCTTGTTGAAGGTAATGAAATATTAGAGTTGTTGATTGAGGTAGAAGCTTTATTCGAGAGATCAACAAGCTTCACTTCAAGAGCCTTGCAAGCATCCTTTGCTTGAGCAAGTTGCTCTAAGAGTGAAGCATTGGTGATCTCAAGACTAATTACTTCATTCTTGGTCAAATTTGAGCTTTTGACCAAGTCCTCATTCTTTTTCTTTTCAAAGGCTAAGCTCTTCTCTAGCTCAAGGTTCTTCTCCTTTTAAAAAATAAGGAGATCTTCTTGAGCTTCGAGAATAGCTTCCTTTTGCTCTACAACCTCCTCCAATCTTTCAATATCCTTAAGTAGCAAGTCTAATTTCTTAATATCAAAATCATTCATAGACTTAAATGCTACTTCCTCATCATCACTAGCATCATCGCAATCATCTAAGCCATAATCAACAATGGAATGAATAGGACTTTTAGATGATACCTTGTGCCCCTTTGCCATAAGGCACATCGGAGCATCTTCATCTCCGTCGCTCAAGTTGTCAAAGAGGCTCTTCGACTTTGTAGGTGGAGTAGCAATGGCGACGGTGGCAAGTCCTCCTTCATTGTCGAAGTTGGACTCGGAGTCGGAGTCGGAGTTCCACTCCTTGCCGATGTAAGCGTGACCCTTGCCCTTGAACTTCTTGCTCTTGTCTTTGTCCTTCTTCCGGTACTTGTCTTTCTTGTACGGCTTTTCTTCTTTCTTTTCTTTGTGCGGACACTCGGCAATGAAATGGCCGGGTTCACCACACTCATAGCATTTTCTTGTCGAGTGTCTCCCTCTTGACTTGTTGCCGAAGCTCTTGGAATGGCTTCCCGGCTTGTAGTCTTTCTTCTTCAAGAACTTGTTGAATCTTCTCACTAGAAGGGCCATGTCTTCATTTGTGAGCGGCCCATTTGATTCTTCTTCATCGCTTGAACTTTCTTCCACTTCTTGAGCTACTTTGACGGCCTTCAAAGAGATGCCTTTCTTCTTGCCAGACTTGAGCTCCTCTACGACTTCCGCTTCTTTGACCATCATCTCATCCATCATCAACCGGCCAATCACGTCATGAGGAGTGAGAGTATCGAAGTTTGGCCGGTCGCGGATGAGTTGAACAAGGTTGCGGTTGGTGGGGGTGATCACTCGGAGGATAATCTTGACAATTGCTTTGTCGGTGAGCTCGGTGCTTCCAAGTCCCTTAGCTTGATTCACCAAAACCATTAAGCGGTCAAACATCTTTGTGTAAGATTCACCTTCCTCCAAAGTGAATCGGTTTAGCTCTCCAATGATGAGTTCAATCTTGGATTCATGGACATCCAAATGTGCGAACATTAACCTTTCCCAAATGTCCTTGGCGTTGTCAAGACCATCTACTCGGTTGAACTCCGAATCACTTAAGGCATTGAACAAGGCATTGACGGCCAAGTCGTTGAAGTGTTGAGCTTTGTCTTCTTCGGAGGTGAGATTGTTGGGATTTGCGGCTTGAAACCTGTTTCAACAATCTTCCAAATACAAGGATGAAGTGATCTCAAATGCATCTTCATCTTATGTTTCGATGCTGCACAGCGAGTGCCATCGAAATGAGGCGCTCGGCCGGATAAGACGGAGACATAAGATGAGGAGTTTGAGACTCCAAAAGAGGAATAATCTATAGGAATTGCAACCCCTATACCGGAACCCGTGGCCTTCTCTTGGCCATGGGTTTCGGTAACCTTCTCTATTTCCGACATCTTTGATTCTCCAAGCGGTTAAGCCAAAATAAAGGAGATTTGGCTCCGATACCAATTGAAAGGACCGAAGATGTTGCCTAGAGGGGGGTGAATAGGCGGATTAAAAAATCACAGCGGAATAAAAACTGGCCGAGCAGGTCAATCCGGAGTCTCCGAGTATTTTATCCGGATACTCCGGGTTGTCCGGAGTGTCCGGTATTTTATCCGGATACTCTGGGTTAGCTGGCTCGGGAACGCAACTAAAGTTACTCTATCTAGCACAAGATATGACAACAAATGAAATGCTAGAGCAACCTAGATCAAAGGCTAGTATGGATTTGAATTAAAGCTAAGCAACAAGCTAGATCCAAGCTTTACAAAGACAAATCCACATAAGCTAAGCTAGGAAGAAAAAGAGAAAGAGAGAGATGCGATTTTTCACTGAAGTTCGGATTCTTGAAGGGAATCCTACGTCTCCGTTGAGGTGGCTCGGTCGCTCTTGAGCCGAGGTCTCTTTCAACCCGCTTTCCTCCCGGTGTTGCACAAATGCACTCGCCGGCTTCACTTCTTGTCTCTTTCCTTTCGGAGGCGAGACTCGCCTTCACAAACGACCGGGGCGCACCACAAGCGTCGGTCGCACCCGGTGACTCCTAGCCGTCTAGGAGACCTTCAACCTCCAAGAGTAATAACACCACGGAAGATTTCTTGGAGGATGAACTAGTGCTCAAGGACTAGAAATGAATGCACCTAGCACTTCTCTTCTTCCTCACCACACCAAGAGAATCAAAACAACAAATCTAATGGTGGTAGGAAGTATGAGCTCTATTGAATGCTTGGAAGAGGTTAGGAATGGCTTGAATGCTGCTATGAATGAGCTCAATACAGATTCTAGCCGTTGGAGGGGAGTGGTGGCTTTAAATACCCTTTTTGAAAACTAGCCGTTTGTCCCCTTTTTGAACTGTTCGGAGACTCCGGACAATTAACCCGGATACTCCGGATGGTCCGGACTCTCCGAACAAAATGTCCGGACACTCCGGACTCTCTGGAATTCGCATTTTGGCCGAAGGGGTTAACCCGGAGACTCCAGACAAAATGTCCGGATACTCCGGACTAAGTCCGGATACTCCAGACTAAATGTCCGGACTCTCCGAGTTAGATGGCTCGGTTGGAATTCCTATTTTTGGAAAATGCAAGTATTTGAGTGCTAGTTTGTATGCAAGTTTTGACCTTAAGCACATGCACATCCTAAAAACGATTTTCCGTAGTATCCTCTTAATAGTACGGCTATCCTTAAGACTCAAATCAAAATAGAAATTACAAGTCTTCGTCTTGATGCCGTTTTCTTGAATTTTAAAGTACGTAGGAGCGTCCAATTTCATTTCGAGCTTGATATGATCTCAAGATCTGCATTATTCTTGTTTGAAATGTTAGATCTCTTTAATTGTGTCATCATTAATCACCAAAACAAAATGAGGGGCCTAGATGCACTTTCAAGTACCGGTGTATCGATACTACCGGTCTTAGCATGGCGGTAATTATTTGATCCAGACGATATCTCGAAGTGATCAGTGTGTCCGGCACTACCAACGGTCAGGGAGCGATAGTACCGGCCTTAGGTTAGCGGTAGTACCTACTATATGAATGAGATTTAATTTTATGAGGAATTTGATGAGTTTTGTGTATCTCGTTATACATTGATATGTGAAGGTTTTCCGTGTCATTACTGGTTGCAGGGCTACGGTGGTTATGGTGATGCGGAGGATGATCGGGACTAGACGAGGTGCGCCGAAGGTCCGGAAGGCCGGGGATCACGGAAGATGATCGGAGAAAGAGTCAGTGCAAGCTAAGGAGGCAAGGGAATGCACTAGATGCTATCTTGGAGCTACTCAGATTAAAGGAAACCGTTGGATCACAGTTTAAGAGGATGGAGTAGCGGTCAAGTTAGCTTATTGGATAAAACCTGGTTGTTAATGGGTTTTGGTTTAGCCCAAGTTGTAAAAGTGTGGCTGAGTGGGGGGGGGGAATCAATCCTAGCCCTTGGGGAGGTTGCTTAGGATTGAAGCAACCCATCCAAGGGTGGAGGATGACTCCCTTGCACTATAAATAGAGGGGAGGGGGTGTGCTTTCCCCCAAGTTTGTAAGTGGAATTCTTGTGTTGCTTTGGTAAAAGCTTTTCCCACCTAGTTGTGAGGGTTTAGAATTTCTCTTCTCCAAGCAATGCAAATTTAATTTTACAAAATTTAATTTTAGTATTTAAATTCCATATTTACATTCTCGCAATTTATTTTATGCAAGTTGGATTTGCCTCCCCTCCTGCTTGCTTGTGCTTCTTCTTGTCAAAGATGAGTGATTCATTGAATGAATCTTCTCTCAAGATCAAACCCCAATCCTCTAGGAAAACTTGACTTCATCTTTGCGAGAAACCGATATTTTGGCTCTTCCATGAAGATTTCCTTTGTAGATCGTGTTTGAGGTTTCTGCACATCCTCTTTTTGTTGTCTTTGTTTTCTATGAAGCAGGCCTTGTTTACTTTATAGAAAATTCATATTATTTGATATTGGGGTGATTCCTATTAGCACAGTTGCGTGACTTTCATACCTATTATCCCTCCAAGTGGGAAGTTCATATGAATTTTTGTTTTGATGCTATGAGGTTTTTACCAAGCTCCAAAAATTCTATCTGAGTTCTATGTGTGGTAGAGCTTGTTATTTTCGTCATATTTTTACTATGCTTAATATGAATCTAATTTTTTGTGGGTAGCTTTGTGACTCCATTATCGCATCAAATATAAAATTTTAAATTCAAACGAGTTACAGATATGGAGAGATCTCCTTTTGACTGCGTTTCATTTGTGTTGGAAATTCACTTTTGCTTTTCAAAAGGAGCATATGTTTTCTTATTTATCCACCTTTTTATAAAGGTGATTTTGAATTTATTTCTTTTTTGGTGGACTCTCAATAGCCAATAGTATGAAAGAAAAAAATGACCATGACCATATGAGCCACAAATATTTATTCATGGTAATTTTATTAGGGGGATGTCCTGTTGTGTAACACCCCAAAATTTTGCTTTTCTTAAATTCATGTGTGATTTGGCACTTTGGTGAATTTTTGGAATTTTCTGGAATTTATTTGGATTTATTTGGAATTTATTTGAATTTATTCCATTTTGAAATAATTAAAGAATTTAACTTTGCAAATAAAATTTTGTTGGAAATATTTTATTTGAGTCCAAAATGATCCAAAATATTTTCCAGAATTTTTCTGGAATTTTTCTGAGTATTTTACTATTTTTCTTGAATTAAATAAATTACTGGAAATTATTTTAAATATTAAATCGCTGAGAAATCCAAACCGGGTCGATTCTTTGTTCATCCGACCGAGCTCGAAGTCGACTTCGAGTCCGAGTCCGACCGAGCCATGCGACTCGGTCGAACCCGGCCATCAAGGCTGAAACTCAACCGTTGGATCAAGATCCAACGGCTGAGATCAACCGCAATAGCCACCGAACCCTAGCCCGTGACCGTTGGATTGAGATCCAACGGCTCACGTTGATCCACGTCACCCAATCCGAATGGGATTCGGACTCCGCCGCCGCAGCCATGTCGATACACGGAAGCCGAGGCCCCTATTTAATGCGCCGTCGCCGCCATCGTGAAGCCCGTTCCTTTGCGCACCCGTAGCCCTAACCCACCCCGTCGGAGCCGCCGCCGTTTAGCTGCGCGAGCTCGCCGTAGTTGGAATCCCTCTCCGCCGCGGTTTTTGCTTCGTCCCGCCGCCGTCCGTCGTCCTTTGCCGCCGTTGACCCCAGATCCGGACTCCCTGCGACGAGACGCACCCGAGGGGAGGACTCACCTCGCCGGAGGAGCCCGCAAACGCCGTTGCCCGTGTCGCCGTTCCCAGCTCCGGGCCCGGCTCCAGCCCGGGCCGCCATCGCCGACCTCGAAGCCGTGGACCGTCGGATCACCATCGCACGGCTAGGATCACGCCACGTCACCGCCGGTGAGATTCCAATCCAAAAACCCCAGATCCAATCTCAACCGTTGGATCTAGATCCAACGGTCCAGATCAAACGCGTTAACCCAAACGCATGAGAGCCAGATCCAATCTGGGCCGTTGATTTTCAAATCAACGGCTGAGATTGAGCCACATGTGCGGAAGTTGGACCGGCGCGGTCGTGCAGACGTCGCGTGACGCCGACATGCCGCACGCTGCGTCGGCCGACGCGGCGAAACCGCGCACCATGACGCCAAGACGCCCACCGTCGGCGACCAACTGCCGCTGATGGCGTCACCCATGACGTCCGATGGTCCCACCGTCGGTCAGCACTGGTGGCCGAGCCTCGCCGACGCCAAGAATGACGTCCACCCGAAAGTGGTCCCACCGCCGTCTCACGAGGAGCGCGGACCGGGTCCACAGAGACCGAAGCCAAACCATGGACCACGTCCATGAACCGCCGACGCCGCAGACCAATCAGAGGCTGCCACGTGTCCTCGCTGACGCAATAATTAATTTCCGAAAAAGAAAATGATTTATTAATTCGAAATAATGATTTCAGATTTTGTTTCAAACTTCAAACGATTATAACTTTTGCGTTTCAACTCCGATTTGAGTGATTCAAATTTCTAAATTTGTATAAAATTGAGATCTACCTAATTATGAATTTTATTTAATTTTTCGACTAAAATTTTCCTCTGTAATATTATTTAATTGATTATTTAAACTTCAAAATGCTATAACTTTTGCATTTAAACTCCGAATTTGACGATTCCAGTTTCTAAAAATTCATAAAATTATGTTCTCTCTATTTATGAACTTTATTTGGATGTTTGGATACTTTTTGTCTACTGTTTTATTCATTTGTTGCTATTTGCACGCGTTACGAGTAGACGTTGAAGTGCCGGAAGGATTCGAAGGAGAAGTATTGACTCAGGATCCAGCTCAAGACCAAGAACAAGTACTTTTTGAAGGAAAGTTGTGCTTTGACCATGTTGCTCCCATTTCGAAATCTATTTTGATTCAATGTATTGCATGCTAGTTCAATTAGAAAATACTTTATTTAATTCTGGGAAATTAGATAAATGCCTAATTGCTGTATGACACCTTGGTTAATTAAATATGTGCCATGACCCTTGTCACCCTAGTTGTGGTTTACTAAGTTGGACATTATTAAATTGCCAACAAGGGAATTTAGATTGTTGTAGCATATTGCTTAGACCTACTACGTGCTCATGACATGATTTTGGACAATCAAACGTTAATATTGATGACATATTGAACCTGTTTTGGAAAGGTATCATGTGATGTTGATGGCACGTGGTGCATGGTAATCAACTGGGGTTTGATAAATAGTTTTCGACCGGGGCATGTGGTAAGAACGATCGGGTGGGCCAGTTGTGGCACCGAGAACGTTGGTTTGGTTCTTCGGGTAGTCTTGCCCTGGTCACCCTAAGGACTTCACCTTGCAAGCCTTTGAACTAGGTCTAACGTGCAACCACATGTCTGTAATGGGACGGACCTAGTTGATTAAGTTGCTAATAACGTACCTGTGGGACCTCAGGAGGTCAACTACACCCTTTGTGTAAGTTGTGCGGGAGCGTCTGAGAGGCTGCGGCAGTACCTATCTAACGGTTGGTTGGCCTAAACTTCTCCTTAGCTAAGGGAAGGGTTAGTGTGCAACAACCGGGGAGGACCACTTGTATTGTTAGAAGTTTCCGAAAGACTTTGTTACGGGAACTCGCCTTTGTGGTGTTTGACTGTATCTTGTGGGTAAAGTGCATAACCTCTGCAGAGTGTAAAATCTATTCGAATAGCCGTGTCCGCGGTATTGGACATCGCTCGGGAATTACAGTCAAGGGTTAGACTTTCTCAAAAATAACTTGGACTTGAAAGGTTGGGTTGGATAAATAATGATGTTGATGGAAATGTGGATTAGGAATGGGAAAGATGTTGATTAAACTCCTGGAAAAGTTATTGATGTTATACTTGTTTCTACTGCTTTCGAATCTACTTATGCTACTTGTCAGATGTCAAGTTTCGCAAATATACCTTGAGCTATTCCTTTGTATCAAGCCATGCATATAGCATATTAGCTTGCATTCTGTGCATGACTTGCTGAGTACCAAGTACTCACCCTTGCCGCAATATAACACCAGTTGAGGAGGAGACTACACCAGCTTTGGAAGAGGAGCTCCAAGAGGAACCGTCTACTTAGGGAGCGAGCCCAGTCAGTTGCCTGTGATATACTGGATGGCGCCACGATATTATCTTATTTTCCACTGCTACTATTTCTCTCTTAATAAGTTTCGCCCTGCGTGGCGTATATTTGTAACTTGACCATAAGGTCGAGCAACTAGTTTGACTATTTAATTAAAGTACTTTATTAGTATCGAGTGGTATGATTGTGATATTTACCGATGTTAAGACTGTGTGCACTAGCGTGTTCCTGGACTAGTGCTGAATACACAGAGGGTCCGGATTTGCAGATTCGGGTCCCGACTTGTTGTCTTTAAAACGATCCATGGTTTCTCTTGATTCTTGAGAGTTTATGGTTTGAATATTTAACTTGGTCCTTGGGGCTTGTTGTTAGAGAAAGCATCAATCTTGTCCAAGAGGTGAGAATTTTGAAATTGGGATCATTCACCCCCCCTCTGATTGCCATCTTGATCTTTCGCGCTTAGGTCGCATTCTGCCTGTACCGCCTCGCGTTGATCTGCGCCTTTGCTCCATGCCTTTCTTGTGTTGTTGTTCCACCTTACCATCGATGTGAGACATCGCGTAGGCCATGCCCCACATGTCGGCCATGTCATGTCAACTTCTTCTTCGTCTTTTTGCATTCTCCGTCAATCTGTGCATTTGATTTGAAATTCATTTGCATCACCCATAGCAGATGTGATGAGGATCTTGGATGACATGGTGTGGGAGTCTTAGGAAGCATGAAGGAGCAAGGAACCTAAGGGGATCATGGAGGATCACCGACACTAACGTTTTTAGCAAAACTTCATGACGTAGGTATAAACTATAGATTAGTGTTGGATATGCTGGCGCTGTAGTTGGGCAATATTATGGTTGTT
Source organism: Rhipidocladum racemiflorum (assembly GCA_036346355.1). Classification (NCBI taxonomy): domain Eukaryota; kingdom Viridiplantae; phylum Streptophyta; class Magnoliopsida; order Poales; family Poaceae; genus Rhipidocladum; species Rhipidocladum racemiflorum. The sequence goes on from CM070583.1 coordinate 58,348,877, forward strand.
TGGATGGTAGTTGGAGAGCACTAGGATGGATTGTAAGAGGGACAATATTCATTCAATAGTGGTCTCTATTTTGGGTCAAGTTTTGGGGTACCAATGGTCAATTTCATGACCTATGCAAGTTATAAAAATGTAGATTATTTATAAAGTTTAATTAGACCACAAGAACAAAAAATTTGGTAAAGTTATTTGAAAGGTATGATTTATGGATGAATCTATTTTAGATCATATTCTAATCATCTAGGTAAATCATCTCTTGAACATTGCAAGAAATTGATCTTATGCTCAAAATGAAGAAATCTTGATAGATCGTGTTTTCGGGGTTCATATCTTATGTTCTTGCATGCTTTGACAAGTGGGGAGTAGTCCAAGATCACCTTGATCATCAAGACCCCACGAACAAGTCCAAAACCAAGAGTTTGAGTTTTATCTCTTCTTGGTGCACTCTTCTTTTGAACGAAAAAAAGTCAGAGCTTTAATGTCAATCCTATAGATCGAAGGTTGGAATAAGTTCCTGACTTCCACAAGAAGGTGCATACAAGGTGTCTCAAGTTTTGGACCTATAGATTAGAACATCCATTGATTTTAGTACAGAACTCATGCTGATTCCAGATGAGTTCATTAGGATCGACACTACCGCCCTAGAGGAGTGGTAGTACCACACAATCGACACTATTGCCCCCAGGAGTCGGTAGTGCCACCCTCTGTCTATTTTTGAGGTTTTTGGTTCTTCTTGAGTTGTTTGACTTTTTGTTGGCCTCTATTTTTCTAGTAGGTGGGGAAATTTGATTTGGGATCATTCAACCCCCCCTGATGGTCATTTCGATCTTTCATAAAGGAAAACATGTTACGAGTCTCTCGTATCAGATTATAAGGGATGAGATGCCCAATTTCCTAAAAATAATTTACGGGGATATATATGGACCAATTGAGCCCATGTTTGGGCCATTCAGGTACTTTATGGTACTGATTTATGTGCCTACTAGGTGTCTAGGTGGACGAATATGAGTCTCCTTTTAAGTACAAATATGCATTTACCAAGCTAATTTCACATATTATTGCACTAAGGGCCAAGTTTTTGGATCATTGGATCTAATCCATAAGAATGAATAGTGCTGGAGAGTTTAGATCAAAGGTATTTAATGATTATTGTATGGCCTTAGGCATTAAAGTGGAACATTATGCCCCTCACATTCATACTTAGAATGGACTTATAGAATTTTGAATTACTACCGCTCCCTGGAGGTCAGTAGTACTACCCTACACTGACTGCACCTCAAATTGTTCTTTTCAAAATCTAATTCAAATCCAAACTCAAACATAAGCAAAACTATCTCAAACAAAGTCAAATACTCATCACAAACATGGATAGACCTCCACATGGTCTTTCAATCACCCCCTTGATGAGTATATTGACAAATCACCAAAAAGGCATAGAATTTGAGTTTGAAACAAAAGAAGGAATGTAATTTGATTGCAAATCCATACTTAGTCCTGAAGAAAGAGAAAGCAATCTCATGCCCAAGTAGGCAAGAAGAATCTTGGATCAAAACTAGAAAAAGTGCAAGTTTTCCAAAAACTGCTCTAAAATAGAAATTCTCTCAAAAGCTCAATTGAACCATTTTTTTTTCTCATGATCCAAATAAAAGAATAATTTTTCACCATGATCATGAGAAAGCAGTTTTTTTAAAAAAATTCCTCCCTCTTGGATGCCTTTTCTACTTTTCTCGCCCTTTTGGCAATATAGGCATCAAGAGATAATGTATCTATGAAATGCATTATAAATGAGTTTTAAAGATTATTTAAGTGACCATTTTAGACAAGTGTCGTGACCTGAATATGCAAATCCGGACCCTCTGTGTTTTTTGCACTAGTTCAGGATCACGCTAGTGCACACAGTCTCAACATCAATGAATATCACAATCATACACAGCGAAATAATAAATAAGTCTTTATTATAACGAAAGCAGTTGAGTCAATCTTATGGTTACCTTACAAAGTTACGCCTAGCAGGGCAAAACTTAATAAGTAAACTGCAGCGAAAATAGATAACTCGTGGCTCCAACCAATATGCCACAGGCAACTGACTAGGCTTGCTCCCTAGTTCGTCGACTCCTCCTGAAACTCCTCCTTCAAAGCAGGCGTTGATTCTTCCTCAATTGGTGGTTGTGTTGTGGCAAGGGTGAGTACTTAAAGCACTCAGCAAGTCATGCGCAAAATGCATGTCTAATAACTATATGCATGGCTTATTCCAAGTAACAGGCTAAACTGACTCATTTGTAGTAAAGCAACATTTATAAATAACAGTAGTAGATTAAAACCAGTAAAAACAGTAGTAACAATAGTGACTTTGATAAACAATTTCTCAAGTAAAGCATTTACCCTCCGTAATCAATTTCAGCATTTGCATACCCAGTGTCAACCAACCCAAGTTCAGTTTTATGAAATTCTAACCCTTGACTGGAATCCCCAAGCAATGTTCAATAGCGTGGACTCGGCTTTTCGAATAGATTGTACACTCTACAAAGGTTATACAATTTACCCACAATATACAATCAAATACCACCAAGGTGAGTGACTGTAATAAAGCCTTTACAATGTTCCTTCTAGACCCAGTACTGCCCGCTGAGGTTTCAACACTAAAGGGATTGGTTACCACACTCAGGCCCCCCCTCTTGCGCCATGTAAGTTTTCACCCGTACACCCGGAACCCACATGTAACACCCCAATTTTTGCTTTTCATAAATTTAAATGAAATTCTACACTTTTGAGAATTTTTGAAATTTTCTTGGATTTATTTGGATTTAATTTGAATTTATTCCCTTTTGAGATAATTAAATAATTAAAAGTTTCAAATAAAATTTTTGTTGGAAATATTTTATTTGAGTCCAAAATGTCCTAAAATATTTTCTAGAATTTTCCTGGAATTTTTCTGAGTATTTTGTTATTTTTATTGAATTAAATGAATTTTCTACGAATTTATCTAATTATTCAATCGCTGGAAAATCAGTTGGGTCAAGTACTGTTCATGCGACCGAGCCAGACCCGCGCCGCACCCTAACCCAAACCCTAGCCCGTGCACCGTCCGATCCCGATCGGACGACTGCCGTTCGGTCGCGTGTGCATGCGCGTGGGAGCGTTGGATCCGATCGGATCCAACGGGCTAGATCGCGCCACGTCGCATCTCCGTGTCCCCGTCGGACAGCGCTGCCGCGCAACAGCCACCCCGCAAAATCCGAGTAGATCTCGGCGTCCGGGCCGGCATTTAAAGCCCGAGTGTGAGCCCGAGCATCCCCGGTTGCCTGCGCGCACTTTGCCCTAGGTCTTCGCCCACGAGCTGCCGCCAGCCGCCTGCAATTCCTCGCCGTAGTCAAAGGAAGCGCCGCCTCTGTCTTCGCCTCGTGCTGCCGCCGTTGAGGATCTTCCGCCGTCTTTGAGCCCGGATCCGGAACCGTCACGTCGAGGTGCTTCGGGGGAGACCTGTCACCTCGCCAGGGCCGCGTCAGAATGCCGTTCGGGACGTCGTTGTCTTCATCTCCAGTGACCTCGAACCACTTCAAAATTTAAATGTTATTTAAGACAAAAACATCTAAGAGATACCTATACGGCTCAAAGCTCAGCTAGTGCTGCATATATACTATGCTGTTTTTTTCCCCTAAAGATCTGGTTTGAGATGAGAAGGACGAAAAGGAAATTAGGAGTAGTCTAGCTTTTCTCCGTTGTAACATCGAACAACACGTTCCTAGACACTGATACAAAGATAAATATTTCTATATTTTTTTTAAAAAAAATTACATAAATATTAAAGCATAAATAAAGAGTAGGTAGTGATTATTTATTTCTTTATTTACGTTAAAATTTATGCAACTTGTATTATGGGTATATCACCTACTTTAGTATTTACTACTTTAAAAACCTACATTTGTATCGGTTTAAAACACACATCCAGATGTACCGATACTAATAAAACTATTTGTATCGGTTTTTTACTAGAACCGACATAGATAGTATTATTTGTGTCGGTTTTTTATTAGAACCGACACAAATAGTATATCACCTACTTTATTATTCACTACCTTAAAAACCTACATTTATGTCGGTTTAAAACAAACATTTGTGTCGGTTTTCAACCAACACATATATACCGATACTAATAAAACTATTTGTATCAATTTTTGACTAGAACCAACACAGATAGTATTATTTCTGTCGGTTTTTGACTAGAACTGACACAGATAGTATTATTTGTGTCGTTTTTTTGTTAGAACCGACACAGATAGTATTATTTATCAGTTTTTGGCCAGAACCGACACAAATAATATGATAAAGTTATTATTTGTAATTGTGTCAGATCTGGCAACTCCATACCACACATCAATCTCACGTGGCCCATTCTAGTACTACTCTCGCCCAAACACGCTTAACTTCGAAGTTCTAACAGGATCCAGCGGATGTAACTTTCCGAGAGGTCACCCATCCTAGTGCTACTCTCACCCAAGCATGTTTAAAAGTTCTTATAGGATCCAATGCTTTAGTGCTGGTAAGATCGCATGTGACATGCAATGCGTTCCTCTCTCCTTAACCCCGCAGAGCACCCGAACATCGATTTTAATGTTCTCATACTCCGAACACGGTTTGAGCTATATTTTATTGTTGTCATATACTGCAAACTTTGGAGACCGTTTTGAGGCCAGAAACGACGTTTTTTTTTGGAATTTTGTCACTACGCTCGCGCTCGCACAAAAAAAATCATTAAAAGACCTATTAATTTTCGGACTTTTTCATATGAAGCTTCTCATTAGCTTCCCAACGAGCCAAAGAACACCTCGATTGGAGTTAAAAGCTAAAAGTTATGGCCGTTTTATCGAGAGGCAGAGGCGTTGACTATTTGTGTCAGTTTTTTTTGCTAGAACTGACACAGTTAATATTATTTGTGTTGGTTTTTTGCTAGAACCGACACAAATAATTGGACTACTATTTGTGTCATTTTTTTGCTAGAACTGACACAAAAATTAGACTATTTGTGTCGGTTTCAATTTAGAATTGACACAAATGTATTTGTGTCAGTTTTTAATTGAAACCGACAAAAATAATGTATTATTTGTGTCGATTTCAATTAAAAAAACGACACAAATAGTCTTTCCGCCATTTTAAGTTTTAGAACTGACACAAAAACTTTATTTATGTCGGTTCCAGAAAAACAGACACAAATAGATCATCACCTATTAGATGTTTTGTAGTAGTGATTTATAGTGCATTAATTAGTTAGCCTTTCTCCATCGGTTAAGTGGGTAGAACCCAAGACTTTGAACATATCTCAAAATTCAATCGATCCAGTCATGTCTATCATTCGTAGAAGATTCGAGCTCTGCCAGCTTAATTAGGTTGAATGAAGCAGGAAGCAAGCAAAGGCGCAAGTAAGATGTTCCTTCCTTTGTTTCCCCAATTATCATCTCTTGGTGCAGCCTGCGCGAGGGAGAGCTAGCTTGGTCGGCGTCGGCGCCACGTGACGCACCTGGACTGGAGGACCTGGTCCACCCATCACGCATCCGCCGAAAGGCGGACGAGGCAATTGGTATTTGATACCCTCTCCATATTGGAACGAGTTCTTTTTTATACTAAATTTAATATAAATTGTTTATTAAGTGATAGAAACAACTTTATCAAATCACATATATTATTATTATTATTATTATTATTATTACTATTATTATTAGTAGTAGTAGTAGTATGTACATAAAATTTATCGTTCGATAAGAAACTAGAGGTGGACACTTGGGCCGGACTTCTTTGGGCTGGTCTGAATCATGGCGGGCACAGCACGGTCCAAGTCCGGTTCAGCACGTAAGAGGGCCGTACCGTGCTGGCCCGATAATGTAACTCGAGCCGTGTTGGGCCTGGGAACCGAGCACGACGGGCACCCAGCATGGCCGTTTGGGCCGGGCCTGTGCCGGCACGGCATGACAGCGGCATGCCGGCAGCACGTGGCCCGCCGCCACTGCCCTTCTTAATTATGTATTCTTTGAAAATTCAAACTTAAAGTTACGATTTGTCAGACCCAGAAACTGTATTTTTAAACCTTCTGTGTTTACGGTACTAGTCCCACGATCAGTATTTAGCACATTGGCGAGAGAGGGAGCAATGGGCGAGAGAGAAAGAGAGGGAGATATGGGCGAGCAAGAGAGAGAGAGCAACGAATGAGAAAGATGGGAGAGAGAGAGGGGGATCAACAGGCGAGAGAGATGAGAGAGAGAGAGTGAGCAACAGATGAGAGAGAGGGAGAGAGATGGGTGAGAGAGAGAAAGCTGAGAGAGACGGGCGAGAGAGAGAGAGAGAGAGAGAGAGAGAGAGAGAGAGAGAGAGCAACGGACGAGAGAGAGGGAGAGAGATGGGCGAGAGAGAAGAGCTGAGAGATTGAGAGAGAATGTGAAAGATATGCGAGAGAGAGGAGAGAGCTGAGAGAAATTGAGAGTAATGGGTAAGAGAGTGACATCTTGCAATGTACTACAATACAAGTCTTTGTACTAACTACTAAGGAGTATCATGCGTATCCGAGTCCTTTTCGTCTCATCACAATAGTGTAAATAGGTCAGGCCTGAGCCGGCACGACACGAAGTAAGCACGAAGCGCAAATAAATTGTGCATGGTTCGCCAAAGGCGAGCCGAACCGTCGCAGCACGGTAGAATGGGCATGACGGGCCGTGACGGCCCGGCACGGTTCAAGCTTGAAACACGACGCCCACCGGAACCTGTATATCTTCTTGTTCCCGGTTCGTACGTCATAGTGGTGGGGGCGCCGGACGGACGGCCGCGAGTCCGCGTCGATCAGACGCGGTCTACCATGCATCTACGGCGGCGATCCCCACGCGGAAAACGTTCCTAGCTTCCCTTTTAAAAACCCGTACGCAAGGCGAGCACGAGCGGCTGACGCAGATAGCTCACGGCTTGACGCCAAGAACCCGCAAAAAGATACAGTTTCTGCGTGCGTCGCGCGACGACAGCTGAGAGAGGCCGCGCACGGCGATGGCGAGCCTGAGCGTGCCGCCGGTGCTCACGTCCCCGCGGCAGGACGCCATCGACCTCCACAGGGCCTTCAGAGGTATAATACACATGCTAATTTTTGTTGCGCCAATTCCTGCATCTGTGTGCTTGTGCCGTTTACCGGCCGTTGGTTACGTTACCACGGCAAAACATACACATGTGAGCAGTCAAGGTCATCTTTTGCTCGCCTACATACAAGCCAAACGGCCTGAGATGCCGTCTGCATGCATGCCTAGTTCTCGATCTGCTGCAGATACACTAGCCTATGTCCTACGAGATTTTGCCCGATTGATCGCTCTGTTCATGTCAGCTCGGCCGTCAGTCAGCTCACGATCGAGCTCTAGATCACGAGATATATATTGCTTTCTAAACTAGTTTGTTCTCTGTAGTTAGCTAACCTAATCCGTGAGTTTCGAAGCGTCTCATGTTGCTTCTCATTAGCTACAAATAATCAAACTTGACATCTGAATCTTGCCTCCTTAATTTGTAGTTCTGATAGGTGTACACTATGGTTTTATGCTAACTTTTATTACGGTCTTGCAGGGTTTGGTTGCGACAGCACGACAGTGATAAACATACTTGCCCATCGCGACTCGATGCAACGTGCGCTCATTCAGCAGGAGTACAAGGCGATGTATCACCAGGATCTCTGCCATCGCATATCATCCGAGCTTCATGGACACCACAAGGCATGAAAATTACATACACTAGACCAATTCCTCTCTTGTTTATGCAATTCAACCGGGTAAGCCGAGTGAATAGATAATAAGTTACGAGTGAAAAAAGAGAGTACAAGTGGAAATGATGACTCTAATGGTTCTTCAGACTTTAGCGAAATTAATCTTCGTTGTTTTGTCTTGAACTGGGTAAAATCGCTCCAGATTTGACTCTGCCTGTGATTCCATTCCAGAAAGCGATACAGCTATGGATTCTCGATCCTGCCGGGCGCGACGCAACCATACTGAACCAAGCTCTTAATTGGGACATCACCGATCTGAGAGCAGCCACCGAGATAATCTGTTCCAGGACACCGTCTCAGCTGCAAATCATGAAGCAGACTTACCGTGCAAGGTTTGGTAGTTATCTCGAGCATGACATTCGCGAACGCACCTCCGGCGATCAGCAGAAGGTTTTACATTTTTTTTCACCATTTTATTAGACTGTCAATCCCACAATTTGTTTTGTTATTTCACATGAGATTTAGAAGGCATCTGAATGATGATTATCTCTTCTAACTCATATCATACATTTTTTTTTTATCCACAACTTCTTTTTTTGTTCTTGATGCAGCTTTTACTTGCCTATCTGGGAGCTCCACGCTACGAAGGCCCTGAGGTTGATCCTTCGGTGGTAACACATGACGCGAAGGAGCTGTACAAAGCCGGCGAGAAGAGGCTGGGGACGGACGAGAAGATCTTCATCCGCATCTTCAGTGAGCGCAGCTTGGCGCACATGGCGTCCGTCGCTTCTGCCTACCACCACATGTACGGTCGCTCCCTGGAGAAGGTGATGGATGCTTCTGATCTCCAAGCTTTCTTTGTTGATATATGATCCAAATTCGGAAGGCCGAGTCTAGCGGAGGCTCGTCGTTGAGAGGCTTGCCCTGTCGCTTCTGCCTACCACCACATGTACAGATCGTTATAAATTTGTTTCCGAGTAGGACCCTAGCTCGCCAACATATATATATATATATATATATATATATATATATATATATATATATATATATATATATATATATATATATATATATATATATATATACCTTCTTGTAAGCCACTGAAAAGAACGAAGAGAAACTATAATCCCCTGCGTTTTGTAACACTTAAGGAAATAGTGAGATTTTGCCGGCTAACGTTCATGATTTTTTTTTCGTAAGGGTTTTCCACATTAAATCTGTGCCTTATGTTTCTTTTTTCGATTTGATCTACTTTTTGCTTTTTTGCACGTCGATTCGAACATTCTTTGCCTTCCGAATCTTTCTCATCTTCTGTGTTTTGGCAGGCTGTGAAGAGTGAAACTTCAGGGAACTTTGGGTTTGGCCTGCTAACCATCCTCAGATGCGCGGAGAGCCCGGCGAAATACTTCGCCAAGGTATCAGTGGTGGCAGTCGTTCCGTTCGCTTATCTATTCGACTATTCATCTCTGTGGTCATTCCGAATTTCCACGACGTAGATTCAGTTTCTTGTGTGCTCATGGCGTGAATTAATTCAGGTCCTGCACAAGGCGATGAAAGGCCTGGGCACCAACGACTCCACGCTGATAAGGGTTGTGGTGACGAGGACAGAGATCGACATGCAGTACATCAAGGCGGAGTACCACAAGAAGTACAAGAGATCGCTGGCCGATGCCATCCATTCCGAGACTTCAGGCAACTACCGAACCTTCCTCCTCTCGCTCGTCGGCCGCGACCGTTAGGTAGGTAGCTGCCTAGCTGGTGCTACCATGTGTGAGTTGTGGTTGATATTTCCTCATGGTACTTGGTGAGGCTCTGTTTCACTTGTGTGTCACTCTATTCTTCTCATGCACCATGCGTGCGTAAAAAGGCGAGTTACACCAACGCCTTGGTGCGGCAGCAGTCTATCTGCCGTTCGTCAACTATATTTGCATAGCCCTTTGAAATGTATTCGTGTATATATTTGTTTCTTGCGGCTGTTGCACCAAAAATTGATCGGAAATTAAGCAAAGGAGTCGGTCCTCGCTGCTATGGTCACTGGTGATCAGTGTGTTCATGTTAAGTCACATTTGACACCTACGTCCTCGTGTATTTCCCTTGCGATGGTATGTTGATACCGTGCTGCTATATTTTTCTTGTGTGGCTTATTCCTTGAAAAAAAAATTCAAGTTATTTTCTGTGCTATTCGGTTCTACATACCCTACATGCTACCAAATGGTTCAGTCCATTTTTGCATGCTCTCAAGATGGTTCTGCGTTGCTCAATAAAATCATGGAGAACATGTACATACACCACAGCTTATTCCGCATTCAACACCTACATTAGCTATTTCACCGGTTTACAAGATCATATCCCAAAAAAAACCACCGTAATTCACATAGAGCAAGCTTCAGATAGCACATAACGTAACTGCGGAGCGATGGGGGAAGATAATCACGCCACAATAGATCAGTTGGAACTGAATCACAGCTCGCCTCAGTCTATAGGATTCTGCTTCACATGCCACGAAGTGGAATATGATTGGATTGCCGAATTTGTCATGCCGATTGAGTGCTTTGTAAGGTCCATGCTCTTCCTTGCAGCAAACCAAATCATCCAAAAGAATCCAACCCAACCTGCAGCAGGATGCTTTCATGACATCAGCACAAGTCATACGGACAGCTTCTTAGGAGGTGAAGATTTACAATTGTAGCGCTAGCAAAAAAAAATGTAACCTCACAGTAGGGAAGATACATTGCCAAGATAATTATGGTTTTTTTTCGGTGAGGAATCAAATCAATTATTCCATGTTTACATTTGTAGATCTGGAGCATCACATCTTCATAAATTTCTGAAGTATTCACCATCAACATAGCTATTTTTTCTAAAGTAGCACCCCTTTGATATACCACTTTATTCCCCCTTATCTCAATTTGTCTGCCTTTATGTCTATATTTAGCTTATTCTCCACAAAAATGTGTAACATAGTGCCGTGATGATTGGTGACTACCATTTCAAAAGGAACAAAAGAAAGATATATTATATTCTAGTCTATTGGCCAACTTCATCCTGCCTTTCATAAAGTGGCGTGTAGGAGTTGATGGGCTGAAACCAGTGAATCACTGCTAGTGGATGTAAAGTGATCTCACGCTAATTATTTTGTTTTTTATCATAAGATTCAAATTTTCATGGTTGAATTCATATTTTTCTATAAAGTACTTTAGTACTACTGATGTCCCTGAGATTTTTTAACCTTTCATTTCTCCTGTTGTAGTCTTATAGAAATCCTTCCATCTTGCAAGTTCATCTTTTTCACCGCAACACAAAACTCAAAAGCTTAAACTGACTAAAGTAGGAACGTTTGTTTTATACTGTTCCTTTGCTGGTAGATTTCACACAAATGGCACTCAATTTTCCTGCATATTGTAGAGGATCTGGAATGAAACAAGTTTCTAAAACTTTAAGGACTAGTTAAGATGTCTCTACATGGTAATCCTAGTAAGTTAAAAAACAGAATGTCAAAGAACAAACTACAATCTGTATTAATGGTTCACCAAAATTACATAGCATACTATAAATAGTTTTCCTTTGTGATTCTGGTATTATAAGTTGCCGTTCAAAAACGCGTGAAGTAAATAAAAAAATGCTCCACTATCAAAAAATAACTGTTACAAAGATAATGCGTCGGTAAATAACATCTGGTTTCTCTTAGTTGCAGAAAGATAATTTAATGCAAATGACTTCATTAGACAGTAATGCGGACTAAAAGGCAAACCAGACGTCACAACTGATGTCAGCACAAGCAAGAACAAGAGTACTGCTTTCTCATCTAATTTGACAGGCAAGAGTCTGAAATAGATATAATTCCGTTGCAAAGAGAAAAGTTTGTTATTTGTTCAAAACTTAGAAAAATAATGCATTAACATGGATCAAATTAACAAAAGATGAAGAATATTTTAAATGCTTATCTCACTGGCTTTATCATGGTGGATAGTTGGAATCATCATAATTATATATATTAAAAAAACAAGAACAACCAGACATGTTAAACTGATATGAGAAACAAAGAAGGATTTTGTTGGTCCTATTTATGTTCTTCATAAAGGTGATTTACTGGGTGCCCATTTGTGGGTAAATGTCATGGGTGTAAGGACTGAAGGTGGTTTGCATATTAACATACTAACAGAGAAGCATTTTGATTACTGATTAACTAATGTTTCTTATACCCCTCAAACTAATATACAAGCATCGGCACCTCAAGAAATTTAATCGTTTACAGGGTAAAAGAGAGATGGTGTACCAGTAGCAATCATCACTCCAACAATTGCTGAGATAACCGTGGCAGAAATGACAAAAACAGCAACTGATACTGCTCCGATATACACTACAACTAAGAAAGCAAAGAACATAGCTAGGAATCCCCCTGCAGCTGCCAAGGACATCAGGACTGAAACAATGATGGCATTAGCGGTCGCAACCAGCAGGAAGAACATGAAAATCAGAAGACCAGTCAATGCTATAAGCGTGATTGTTCCAACCTGCCACATCAGGAACAGATAAAATGATGGTAATTAATAATTTTACCTGTGCAATAAAAGCATTCCTAAAATAGATGCCAAACCAACGATGGCATGTCAATGCTAAAAGGAAATGTTATATGTCATAACTGAAACCAAGCCCACATCCCACACTGATTCATTCAGCCATTCACGTACCATATAACTACACTCTGTCGTGTGTTTTCACTTGCAACATATATAGTACAATTTAGCTCATCCTTCCTTTACGACTACAGAATTCTGTAAATTCTGTAAACACTGTTGGTTGGCACATAGAGCTATCCAATTTCACATGGAAATAAATCTTGTCCCTAATACTATATTTCTACATCCAACATGTATCAATGTGTATTGCAAAACACAGTCGGTTATTGAGCTCCAACTAGTACTTTAATAGTAAAGAACAAGCAAATCACAACGCAAGCATCTCTTTCGCGATTAATCAACAAAAATGCAAATATGAGAAATGAGTCCCATTCAGTGGACAAAGCAAGAAACTTTTTTCTCTCTACTAGACGGACCAGGATTCAAGAAGCGTCGAAATGAAAAGAGGGCACGGGTGCACGCGCCGGCTCACCGAGATGACGAGGATGGCGCGGAGGCCGCTGCCCCGCCTGGTCCAGGCGAGGAGGTCGCGCGCCGAGTTCCTGGACGCTTCGCGCAGCCGCGGCGCGCTCTCGCGGGACGCCACCCGGAGCCGGCCTAGAAGCGGCTCCCTGCCGGCGCCGGGGGAGCAGACGCCGTCGACGAAGCTGCGGAGCACCCAGGGGAGCGTCTCCTCGCCGGAGAACTCCACCGTACGGCCGCCGGACGCCTCGCCGTTGGCCCTCTCGCCGGCCGCTCCATCGGATTCGTCCATCTCCGGTCCTAGGTGGAGCTTGCCAGGAGTCAACGGAACTCGTCGATCGGCGTCGAGGAACGGATGGGGATGCTGTAAAACCGCTGTGGTTCACCGTAACCATTAACAGCACGTCAATAAAAAGCATACAAATAAAAATAAAGGCAACACACAATATAAAAATGTTATGATATGAATAGAATGTCTATCACAATATAGAATGGCTTTATCGATGATAGGTGAATCTAAATTTATCTTAAGATCTCTCTACTATATATCGGGCATTACCTTATACAGAAAAATCAATCTAATCAAGAGAGAGTACATTGTCCTATTATACTGTGTGTGCTGCCTATCCTTATCCTTGTGATTTCGTTGGCATACTATTGATTGATCCAGGTGAATAACTATGTTTTACAACATATTATCATCACGAAACTCTACAATACTAAATCTAGTGTTTGTTGTTATATATCCTTTGCAAGTAGATCAAACTTGTTTTCTTGATATTAATTATAGATTGATCTATGGTTGTTTTGCATACTGCTCATAGAGAGATCGATTTCATCAAACAAAGACATAATTGCATGCATGGATGAATGCACAACGCTCTACATATGGCCGACCGTGATCATCGACACTGTATCGTTTACCTGCGACAATCGACACTGCATCAAGCTCTCCCTGTATCACGCGATCTACGCTACCTCAAGCCTTACGTAAGTAATCGCATGTGAACAGTAAACAAAATCCTACAGATTATCTTTTGCTATTTACAGATTAATAGTTGATATAATCTGTTATTGTGAAAAAAAAAGGTCACTCTCCATCTTGTGTAAAAAAAAAAAAACTATGGCCTAAAGCCGCGCATCAAACGCTGCCCGCCTCCGCCACCGACCTAAATCTCTGCGTGCCGCATCAGCTTGAAGCCGCGCCTGTAGCGCCACCTTCACATCTGCTCGACCAGCGCATCGGCTTCCCCCCCCCCCCGCTGGCGCCTCAGCTTCCATGCACGGCCGTTCCGAATCTGCGCCCGATACGCCACCACGCGACGCCACCGACCTCCCACGTCAGAGCCGTCGGCCTCCAGCGTCCGAACGTTGGAACCACCAGCCCGTATCCCAATACACAGCGCGGACAAAACCGATGGCGACGCCGCCGCTCCAATCGAGCCACCGCCCCGGCTGCTCGGTCCCGCCACCAATCCTGTCGCGCCGTCGCCCCAGCTGCTCGATCCAGCCGTTGCCCTGGCCGCTCCACGGATCCCACGCCCATAGCTCACACGCGTCCACTACCCTTTGGCTCATGCGCACCACTTTGAGCCTGCGCTCAGCCGCTGCTTCATGGTGCAAACAGAGGATGTCGGTGGCAGCGCCCGCATGGCGTGCAACGGAAACAGCCGGAGCGCCGACGCTGCCCTGGTTTGTTTTCGTTGCACGCCATGGCTGGTGAAGAATCATCACGTACTTCCTAATAGGAGTCATGTAATACCTGAAGCATGTGCAAATACTCAACAAGCTAGCAAAAGTCATGGCCCAGAAAGGGCCAAATGAATAAAAGGGGGGTAAATAGAATAATGGCATATCAAGATAGGGGAAGAGGTAATCCATAGTGGAAAAGTAAAGGTGGGGCCTTCTAGAAGCAAAACTCAGCTAACAAAGCTGTAAACCCTTGCATAACCCTACTTTAGGTATGAATGCACTGACCATTGGTTGTACAACTATTGCATCCCATAGCATGTGGTAGACCTTTACACGAAAGCTACTAAAAAATCAATAAGACTTGGGGAAACAATGTTGAGCCATACTTCACTGTTCAACCTATTGTTTACACGGACGTTGAGAAGTGTGATGATATGGTTCTTGAAATTGTTAAGTTCAAGGAGTTCCAGGAGTACACTGGCTTATATGGAGACCTGGATTAGTCTACTAAGCATTCTTTCGCTTTGCTAGTCGATGTCACATATTCCTTATAAGTCTCCTCATCAATTTGGCCCTAGTTCCTGAATGAACATTTGGACTACGCTCCTGTTTAGCGATTATCATTTAAAATTGAATAAATATCTATTTCCTATATATTTGATTAATTGTGTTGTGTTTGTTCTATATTATAAAATTTGTTCCTGATGCAGCAATTGTCTGATTATTATGTCATACTTTTAATATAGAACAAAGTATAATCCAATGACGGAGGAAGAAAACTGTCTAGAAGATAGTAATACCACACTAAGTGATTGGAAATTACTATGACTATGCCAGAAGCGATGCTCTTGTAGTTGGCATTGGAAGAATGCCATATCATACCCAGAGTCTAGTCGTACTCTCTTAAGTTTTAAAGACATTGGTCTGAATTGTTTCCATATGGAGACAGAGAAAAAGGATGGTACAGAATACCTACTCATGACTAAGTTTAATGGATGTAATAAATGTATTATTGAAAAACTTCTTTCCTTCTCCTCCGGGTTAATTATACTATGCACATATAAAACCTAAAGTTTGTGTTGTGATAAAACCCAAAAATATTTAAGATCTAGCAGATCAACTAGGTTATCATGAGTTGAATATTATAAGAAGAATAATTAATAATTTTGCTGGCCATAGCATAAAGTCTTTCCTAGATCGAAAGATTTTTTATGTTTGTTTGTGCTATAGGAAAACTCATAGTTAAATATTTTGTACCCCATGTCCTAATAGATAATTAATTGCCCAAATTATTAAGTTAAGAGCCCCTTTTCCAGAAGAAAGGATCAAGTCTATTCGAATGGACAATGCTAGTAAGTTTACCTCAAAAGTATTTAATGATTATTGTATGGCTTTGAGCATTAATGTAGAGCATTTTGTACCCCGTGTCCATATTCAAAATGGCCTTGCGGAGTCATTAATTAAAGGAATAAAATCTATTTCTTGGTCACATTTGCATAGTAGTTATGTTAGGTGTAGGTAGATATATATTCGTAGGAATGTAGCTATTTTTTCTACAGATATATCTATATTTTTGTAGCATATAGAAATAGTTATGTTAGTTGTCACAGTAATTTTTACAGAAAGTAATTAATGCATGGGTAAATGAATGGATTCACAGATATGGGAGAACAAGTTCCATTTAGAATCTATTACAGAGAAGGGGTTGTAATGAATGGTTTGGAGGGTGCGGATCTAAGCAACTTCCATTACGTGGACAGAAGTTTGACCAGGATCAAAGAACACACATTTTCATCTGTATTGAAGTGGTTATATTATACTTTTAGGATGGAAGAGGAGAAGTGCCAGTTGAAGGTATTTTGCCTATGTAGTATGCAAAATGATCCTATTTGTTGGGAGCTAGTTGAGCTGAAGGGAACCGCGTCGTGGAGATCATATGTGAGGGGGCTACAACAACGGGGATGGAGTCGGGTCCTTTTTGTGCAAGCATATGAGAGAGATGTTGCCCTCCAGCAGCAGTTGGATGATGGTTAGTGTAGTCAGCCTCGAAATGAGTTCAGTTTTGGTGAGACCGAAATTGGGGGATCTAGCCATGAGCAGTATGTTCAGCAATGCAACGAGGACATCATTTGCCAGAGTGGTGGACAAGTTGAGTTTGAGGAGGATGATGAGAATGTTGGACAAGAGGTGCGGGGACAGGTGGACGAAGGTGAGCAAATTGAGGAAATAATAGCTAGGATGGAAGAGGAAGACCGTGAGTACAGCAGAGAAGAAGTAGAAGATGACGATGAGTCGGATGAGGAAGATGTAGGTACGGAGCCGCTTGTGCCAACCGAGTGGAGCACACATCAATTTGATAAGTTGATTGTCAATGAAAGCAGCGATATACCTTGGCAGTATAGTGACAATGAGGTTAGGTTTAACAGTATGTACCTGACAAAAGAGGCTGTACAGGATGCTGTGAAAGATTGGGCCTTATCGTCAAGAAGGACTTTCAGGGTTAAGAAATCCACCCCAACATCCTACGACGTGGTGTGTGAGAATCATGGGTGTCCGTGGAGAGTGCATGCGTACAAGCCCAAATGGGGCACCCATTGGCTATGCTCGAAGGTTGAGCAGCATAGCTGTATGACCGAGGAAACACTGATGGCTCACAGGAACCTATCATCAAGGTATGTCGCGAACATTATGTACACAGAGATAGTGGAGAACCTGAGTTTTGAGCCCCATACTATTATCCGAGTAATCAAGAATATATATCATTATACAATTAGCTATGGGAAGGCATAGAGAGCGAAACAGAAGGCATTAGAAATGAGGTTCAGCAAGTTTGAAGACTCGTACCACAATCTGCCCGCACTGCTGAGTTGCATTCATGGAAGAAATGCTGGCACTTACTACGATTATCAAGACTGTCCGTCAATTAAGTGGCCAACTAAAAGGCATCTCAGGAGAGTGTTCTTCGCATTCGGACCTTGCATTAGGGCATTCTATCACTGTCGTCCACTGTTGTCCGTGGACGGCACATTCTTAACGAGGAAAAACAGAGGACAAATATTGACCGCTGTGGGCGTTGATGGAAACAACCAGATTCTGCCAGTTGCCTTCGCCTTTGTGGAAAGCGAGAACTATGAGAGTTGGTTGTGGTTCCTACGGAACTTGAAGATGGGGGTGGTCAAAACTCGTCAAGATGTGTGCGTGCTGCATGACAGGCATGCAGGTCTGCTTAGTGCTATCAACCAGTTGCAAACAAGGGGAAGAGGAACCATTTCCATGATCGGACTTGCATAGCCGATGGTGCATGAGGCATTTGGGTGCTAATTTCTATAAGCAATTCAGGAACTAGGAACTGATGAACATGTTCAAAAGACTGTGCAAGCAAAATCAGGAGAGCAAGTTCAGAACTCTGTGGAGAAACCTTGATGAGCTGATAAGAAAACACAAGGACGAGCTGATGAACAAGACTAGTGGGAGTGAAACACACGATCAGGCGGAGCCTCTTTTCCCCCTGCCAACAGAAGATGAGGTGACTATTCATCATCGAAGGCAAAGGCCAATCAAATGTTTCTTGGATTGGATCAAGCACTAATAGAAAGAGAAGTGGTCACTATTACATGACACACATGGTGCCAGATACAGTGTGATGACCACTAACTTTGCAAAAGTTTACAACTGGGTAATGAGAGGGATGAGGTGCCTCCCGCTGGTTGGAATTGTTGAGGGAGTTCTACGGGGCACAACCAAGTACTTTGTGGACAAGCATCAAGCTGCTGAGATAGTAATGAGAGATGAGAAGTGCCTGTACTCTTCCATGATCACTAAATACATGGATGAGAAGAGTCAGAAGGCAGGCAAGCATAGGGCTATCAAAGTTGGTGCACGAACACTGCACTTCGAGGTGATCTGCAGGGATAAAGGACGGTGTGGAACCAACCAGAGGGTTGTCACCCAGGAGTGCATATTACAGGATGATTGCAAATGCTCATGTAACAAGCCTTACTTTTTGCATAGGCCATGTTCTCATGTCATAGCCGCATGTGCTTTGTTTGGAATGTAACCTGGTACGTATCTATCTAAATATTTCAGGAAGGAAAGGGTGATGGCAACTTGGAGTGAGGAGCTTTATGATTATGGTGTTGTGGGTTCTTTCACCGCAACTCCTTCTATTGATGAAAGGTTTTGGGTCCCCGATTTTGATGCTAAAAGATGGAAAGCAGGGCGTTGGAAAACAAGGTGTATCAGAAATGACATGGATGAGTTAGAAGCTAGCAAACGCGCGAAGAAATGTTCATTGTGCAAACAAAGAGGACATACGTTCAAGAACTGCCATGCATAGAACGAAGAAGCTGAAGGAGGAGATGACAATCCGACGGTGGGGGAAGGATCGTCCTCTACGAGGAGTGATGCATGACCCCATCGTACCAGATGAGAAGCAACTTGAAATATCACCTAAATGATGTCAAATTTACATTTTATCGATGTAATGCGTTTTGTGTGAACTCTGTTTTGGACCAAGCATGTTCAATGTATTGTTATGATGCTTGTACTGTTTTATGTGCTTTTTTATTTCAACGTATTGTTGTGCTACGTGTAAAGTATTTCATACGCTATTCTTTCTATATGGATTACAATTCTAACTTTTATTTATGTAATTTGCAGGTATGGCTCAGCAGCATGGAGATGACAAGTGGCCCTTTGAGTTGCTGGATCCTGTCGTGGATCGTCGTCACTGTGCCAACTTCGCGGCCGCTTTTTCGGAGGATGGAGGGGATCTTGTGCAGCTCTGTGTACTTCGGCCGAGGACACCGCAGTACACTTGGGCCCTGGATCCTCGTTGGATCCCCAGGTAACATACTAGTACTGAAATTTCTAAATTTGCTTGTTGTAGCATCATGATTGGTATTGTACTGATATTAATTACATTATTTTTATTTCGTAGGCTTCGAGCTTTAGGGTTGCTGCCACTCGCCCGGATGGCAGAGGATGTGGGTCGCCGGTTCCCTTTCGACAAGTCCCTGATCACCGCTCTGGTGGATCGGTGGAGGCCGGAGACCCACACCTTCCATCTACCCTTCGGGGAGATGGCGATCACGTTGTAGGACGTCTCCTACCTTCTTGGCCTCCTGATCGCCGGTGACCTTGTGGGGCTGCAGGACATCGAGCCGACGTGGCAGCAGGACACCCTCGACAGGTTCCACGGTGTGCTACCAGCCGTTGGGACCGGACCTTCGGTAGTACACACGGTCCGACGCTACGATGGCTTCGATAGTTCGTGGTACGCAACTAGCCTTTAAAACTCATTTGAGCATGTACTCCTTAAAATAACAAGCGACCTTCAATTTGTAGTCTGAGGAGATCGTCGAATCAGCGGATGAGTACAAGGTGAGCTGCCACCTGGAGGCGTACCTGATGTGGCTCTTTGACTGGTGCATGTTCACGAGCTCCCATGGGGATAGCGTGGATAGGCACCTCATCTAGTTCGCGAGGGAGATCACGGGCTCCCCACTTGATGCCGTGCTGCAGTACTCTTGGGGGTCCGCTGTGCTGTGCACCACGTACCATGCGCTCTGCGACGGTTGTACACGGACCGCCGAGGGCGCGATCTTCGGAGGATGTCCACTGCTGGTACAACTTTGGGCATACGAGAGGTTCGAGAACGGGCGGCTCGACATTGACTTGCAGCCTCTTCAGCCTGCAGGCGATGGTGACATTGATGGTCCGACCATCGGCACCATCTGGTGGCACCGATGGGTAAGATATTGCAATAACAATTTTGTTACATTTTCTTTTCCATTTGTGACTAATAGGAGCAACTTTCTGTCGTGCCTACAGCCTAGGTGGGCACACAGGACGGTGCGGATGGGCTACCCATAGTTCATCGCTGTGTTCAACTACCTCACCAACGACCACATACGTTGGACACCGTACGCAGATGTTGAGGTCCAGCTTCGTGCACCGGGTGTCCTTTCCACCCTTTGCACATGAGACACGGCGTACTGATGCACGCGTCGGTTCCTCGTGTTTGACGTCCAGGTCGAGGGCTACGCTATCCATCGAGTGATGAGGCAATTCGGCCTACGACAGGACTTCCCAGTGCAGGTCGGCCATTTGGTGCCACCCGGCGCCCACACGTAAGTTTCGTCCATCCATGTTCCATAATTATTGTTGTGTGATGTAATCTATTAATTCTATTGGTATTTCTTATTGACAAGCACACGAGGAAGGGTGTGCGTGGGGCCACCCCCTGGCACATACACATGGTGTCGTGGGTTGAGGAGGAGTGGGCAGGAGCCCTGGAGGACGTCCACGCTGAGGAGACGGTGTACCACCCGCAGACGTACCGCGCCTACCGACGGTGGTATACTTCCCGTACGCGCCTGCGTTTGGTACATGTCGACCCCGATCCTCTTAGGCACGTTCCCAGGGTGGCGGACACGTATCCGTCCCACAACGACTTGGCTCTCCATGTTGCGATACGTTGCGTCCTATCTACGATCTCATGTGCGCTCAGTTGGTAATAGTGCTAACTAATTCTTAATGTTTTTTAGACTGACGTTTTGGCGCAATACCACGACGAGGCGGGGAGCTATATTTCCCGTCTAACCAGCGGAGCTCAGGTGATCCGAGAGGAGGTGACCACCTTTTTCGTGAGGTTACATCTCAGTACCAGATGCACCCTCGAGCTGGCAGGCTGCTGGCAGCCTTCGTATGTGGTACAGGGCCAAGTACCGCTTGGAGGAGGCAAGGGTGTTGTAGGTACATCTTCGCATGCTACATCCTCCCGTGCCACCGTTATGCCACCGACTGCGAGACGGCGAGGGGCTGGGCACGCTGGTCACGCTGGAGGTGAGTACTTCATCGCATTTTCTCTGTTTTCCAATCATTTTTTAGTTAACCCAACAATTCTCCATTTCGTACAGGCTCACAGGCACGGTTGTTCTTGTCTTCATCTGCAGCTGCACGCTTACGCGGACCATGACCTCGACGATGCTGGTCTGTCGAGGTTCATTCCTGAGGAGCCTGGACTGTCGCATTTGCACGGAGCACCACCACCGACACAGGCTACTCGGTAGGGGTACGCTACACCGCCAGCTAGACCACTTAGGCCCCACCGCGCGCCGGCTCAGCTTACGTACTCGCGGCAGCCGACACTAGTTTCTTTTGTTTACGATTGCTACTACTTTTGACATTATGTATTTAGTTTTTCTGTTCAAGATATGTCGTACGAACTACCCTATTTTGTTATGTAATACTATTTTCTGTTCCAAATATGTTGTACAAACTAGTACATGTAGGTTTTCTGTTCGAGACAACTCACATGTGTTAGACAAGTCACAGGTAGCTGCTTCATCAGAGCGAAACAACAACACGCTTCACCCGTACCTCACCCTCAGAGTGAAATGATCAGATAAATTGGCAGTCAGCTTTTTCATATACAGTCGACATAACGGTGCTATCGTAAGTTCATGCGTGGCAACACTTAGTCCATACACCACCCCTTTAAGGCTATAAATGGATAAACCACAGCCAGACATACACGACTCCCACTAACACTTCACCATGGCTGGATATGAGTGGACACCTGATATGAGTGCCGTAGCCCTTCGTTACACGTTGAAGGTTACGCGTAATGGAAAGGATGACCCATTCAAGGACGAGAACCTACATCAAGTGGTGTTCAAATTGCAAGAGTGGTGTTCGACATCATCGAGGCATAACGTAACAACCTCTGGCCTAAACCTGGTGACCTCCGACGTCCTCAAGGCGCACTTGCAATGGTGGCATCAAAGGTATTTTAGGGTGTGCGAACTAGCTGACCACTCTTCTACTTTAAGTTTGTCTACCAGATGCTTTAAGGTACTGATGCTGCCCGATCAGTATGCAGAGCATATTCAGGTTAGTTATTTCATATTTGTTCACCTACTAATATTTTTAGCGTTATCCACAAGTTCACTAATTCGTATGCGCGTCTTGTGTGTTAGTCATTCCCAGATGATAGGGAGTTGCTGAACAAAGAAATCCCACATTTCATATCGCTATATATGCTCTTTGGCGGGGGTGTGATGCCTAGTTCGTGGAGAAGACGCAGAGGAGGGTCTAACTGGATGGGTAGAGGTGCACGCAGTACAGTTGCAGCAGAAAGTTCAAGACGAGATTCAACCACCACCCAAGGAGGGCTTGCTCATAACTTTAGAAATGACGATGATAATGATGATGATGATTTTATGTCACCACCACCTCGACGTTCAAGCGCGTCCCATTCAAACAACAATGCAAGAGGACGTTCAACCAGAGAGCTACATCCTACACATACAAATGACGATGACGCTGATGACGATGATTTCTTGTCACCACCACCTCGACGTTCAAGCAACAACGATGCAAGAGGATGTTCAACGAGAGGGCTAGCTCATAAGCATAGAAATGACGATGACAATGATGACGATGATTTCGTGTCAGCACCACCTCGACGTTGAAGCACTTTCACAACAGGCCGTTCATCCAAACAAACTTCAATAGGTAGGAGAGTTCCTGTAGGGTCTGTTGTACCCATCAAATAAAAGTAGTCATCAATTGGTAGGCTTCCTTGCTTGATTCGATTTCTTTCCTGTTGAACCATTAAAGCCAGCCTACATTGAAAGTCGTAGAGTACAAGTTCTAGAGCATAATATATATATGCCAAATTGTACTTTGAAGCTAATGTTTTATGGCATCTTCGTAATCACAACAAGCGTTATCAACCCCTTAAGTTGCATTATTACAAAACAAACAACAACGACGTGACAGCACAACACCGGATACACCAAAGCGTGACCGGTCGTGTAGCTTTTTCAGTGCGATTAGACAACACACCTCTAGCGTGACCTAAAAGTAGGCATCCATCACCATCCATCACCTTTTGCAATGACAGGTCCTGCAGCTTTGCCAAAGAGTGATAGGTCGTGCAGCTTTGGCAAAGCGGGACAGGTCATGCAGCTTTGGCAATATGGGGCGATTGGCCTATATAAGGGCCATCCCCTCCTGCCTTCACTCTCAACGAAAGAGTCCCAGCGCAAGGAAGAGGAAACAAAAGAAGGGGAGCAGAACAGGGGAAAAAAGAGGGAGAAAAAAATGCCGAGGAGTGCAAGTGGAAAGGCAAAGGGCAAAGCGAAGGAAGAGGGAGGCGCTTCGGGCTTTCCGCGCAATTTAGCATACCAAGACCTCTTCCTACCTCCTGGGGTTGTCGCACCGATGTGTCTGTGCGGAGTTCCATGCAGACTTGTTGTAACACCCCGGCATCTAGTATGCCCTGGATGTCACCAAACATGATAGACACATCATCTAAATGGCACAAATAAAGGTAAATTACAGCAAAGGCGCAAATGCTAAAACCGAAAATTTCGGTAGTATCTCCTTTGTTTTTCCATGATTTGAAGCAACAACAATAATATCTCAAGATATATCATAATGGAAAGCATCTAAAACAACAATAATAGGTGACATAGCAGCAATATAAGTCTAACATAACGAATTTAACCACTCCATGAACTAAAACGAAGTAATGGATGTAAGCAAGCACACGAGCAAACAAAATCCTAGTCTCATCACACTGAATTTATTATCACAACTCCGAAAGGTAAATATTGTCTAATTGTGCGGAAATTATGTGATGATGTGTCGCTAAGCCCCTTTCCCGCATGCCGGTGTCATGGTACCTAAAAACATCATGAACACAAGCGTGAGTTCATCACTCAGCAAGTATATTGCAATGGAACAAAACAAACAGTTCAATACCAAAATCTTTATATATCATGCTTAGCATCATAACCCTGTTCAATTCTCATTGTACACATCTCATTATCATCATCATGTATGCAATGCAATGCACATGTCTCCTCGAGCACATACCGGTATTGCCGAGTGCACGCCCGTCGGCGTGCACCCTCTTTCCTCTTCCATCCCGTAGATGGAGGGTGCCTACTCCTCGCTTCCATTCACAACTGTGGATGGAATCACGAGGTAGGTCTTATTCAATGGCGCTCCGGATTAGTCATAACTTTCTCACCGACCTTAGTAGTTATGACTTTCTCACCGACCGGGCCAGTTTTCATGCCATGTATCCAACATATGTCTTAAACATAAACAACTTGCATATAAACTCAACTAATCATTGCATAGCCTCATAATAAACCATTTTCATCATGTCGCAAGAAAGATTCAATCATGGCATCATATCATAAAAACATGTGTAAACCATCTCATATTCAAACATTACGGCTCCCTAAGCCGCAATCACTACAATACACTTGCCTTCAACCGCGGTCGACGGATTAGCGAGAGGATGAGGGCACTCCCGGGGTAACACCACCTGCACATAGGTACCACACACTCAAAACGTGCCCTCAAAATAGTACAAGAACGATCCCCTACCACGACTTCGCAAACAACCCCTAAAACCCGAAAACAGAGAATCTGTCCCCACAGGACAGCGGGCTTCCAACTAGCATAACTTGAGTTCTAAGACTCCAAATTAAGTAAAGGAGTACATTTTCTCGTAGCTTAGGAAATTTCTTAGCTTTTTCTAAGTATTGGGATAAACTGAATCAGCCTCTAAAATTGCCTAATCTACATATCAACATGATCTGTCCCAATCACGTCACAGTTTTGAACACGTTCGGTAAAACAGCCATAACTTTCAAACGGCTGATTGGAATTACGCGTTCTTAGTGTCCACTGAAATTTATTGAAATTATCTACAACTTTCTCAACATTCGGCTGACTAGAAAACACGTCTAAAATTGCGAAAACGCAAACCCTAGGTCAGACATCCAATCTGCCCAAAACAGAACACCAATCAAACTCTAGTTTTCATCGATTCTATCAATTTGCAGCACCACCATTTGATCTAACAACACCAAAATACCCATTAACACAACATCTAATCCATCCCAAGAAATTACCCATCGCCATACCTTCGCCCGACGAACGATGAATCGACGAACGGCGAATCTTCTCCTCCCGGTTCCCCCGATCTCCTTCCTCGCTCCGAATCCGCCTGATCTCCTCGTCGTGGGGCTTCCCAATGGAGAGGGCAAAGGGGTGGAGGGGTGAGGATCTCCCCTAGATTGGCTAGGGAGGTGGAGAGGAGAGGGAGGGAGAGGAGGCGCAAGGGGGAGGAGGAGAGGGGGGCGGCGCACAAAGGGAGGGGAGAGAGGGGGGCGGCTAGGGCACTAGGGGGGCGCACAAAGGGGATGGGGGGGGACAAGGCAGGGTTCTTGCTGCCCTCCTCCCCCTCATGGGCCGGAAAACCCCACCTTTGTCCCATGTGGGGTCCCCCCTAAGGCCCAAATCGACCCGGAAAGGCCCAAACTCCCGAAAACGGCCCGAAAACGCGGTTTAACCACATATCGTAAAATTTTATTCTCTAATTTCACAATTTATAATGTCACACCATTCCGTAGTGTCACACTTGTACGCTCATGGGAAGTTCCAACTTGGAAGAGGAGGCAATGGAAGTGCCATAACTACGCCTTCGACCCACCTGAGAAGAGCTTAAAGAATCGCCAGTTGGTAATAATCATACGTATTTCATAATATTAGTACATGACACTTTGCTAATTTCTGTATTATGCAGTTGCCTCAGCCATTGTGTGAATTTGAGTAGTGGTTTGACATGGACATCAACCCCGAGGACCAAAGGCTCCTAGATCAAGCCAACCGGGACGATGAGCTCAGGCGGCGGCTACAGGAGGATCGTGATGGCACACACGAGGAGGCACGTAGGAAGGAGGCGGAGGAGAAGGAGGCCGAGGGAGAGAGGAAGTGAGAGAGGGCATGTCGTGCCCGAGAAGCCCCACCGGAGGCATGGGCGAAGGGGAGGTGGCCTCGATACACTCACTAGATGTCTAGTTGTAACTGTTATTTTCCTTGTTCGTGGTTCTCCTTTCCGTCTAGTTGTAACTATTTTTTTCCTTGTTCGTGGTACTTCTTTCTGTCTAGTTGTAACTTCTATTTTCCTTGTTCGTAGTACTCTGCAATAAAGAAAGTTGTTGTGGACTATAATACTTAGGGTTATTGCGCTAGTGCATTTTATATGCAAAGAAAGGTGTAAATAAAATATTTTTCCATTATATGCTACTCCATATATCAAATAGCAAATCTCATACATTCTTACAAAAAATTACCTTCAAATACATTATCTTACGGCCAGCCGAAAAGGCTTAAGCGTTATAGTTTGTTATATACTATAATGCTTAGAGTTATTGCGCTATTACAATTTATATGCAAATAAATCTGTAAATAAAATATTTTCCTATAATATGACAGTCCATATATCAAATAGCAAATCTCATCCATTCTTACAAAAAATTACCTTCAAACACGATATCTTACGGGCTCCTAAAAAGGCTTAAGCGTTATCGTTTGTTGTCGACTATAATACTTAGGGTTATTGCGCTAGTGCATTTAGATGCAAAAGCAAGGTCTAAATAAAATATTTTTCGAGAATATGGTGGTCCATATATCAAAGAGCAAATCTGCCCCAATCTTCTGGAAAAATATATTCAAATACGATATTTTACGCGCTGCCGAAAAACCTTAAGCGTTTCATGAAATAGATGCTTCTTATAGCCATTTGGTTTATTCAACTGAGTTCATTCATAAATATTTTTTTCAAAAATGGGACATCTAAGACCCTAGGAACAAGTGATATTTATTTCACGATTTTTTTAGCCATGGTTTAAATAGTTTCTTCAGAATTCATAAAAGGGTCTTTATGTAAACTTAATTTATACAATTTAATTTTCCATACAACATAACACTTTTTGTGAGATATTACAAATCCTTATAGCTTAATAAAAATTTAGAAATTTATTTTGTTTCGATTTGGAGCTTCGAAAATCATAAAACCCTTAAGCCCTAATCCACTCGCCTGCTGGTTGGGTCACAGGACTCTGTCTCCTGATGAATGGGCTATTTTTCTCTCTGTAGCCTGATGAACGAGCTATATTTCTCTGTAGCCCTTTGGTTGGGCTACGGAGCCTTCTGTAGCTCTTTGGTTGAGCTATATTCCTCTGTAGCCCTTTGGTTGGGCTACAGAGCCTTCTGTAGCTCTTTGGTTGAGCTATATTTCTCTGTCGCCCAACCAACGAGCTATAGAGGTATATTTCTAAAATTTTCTTTTTTCATAGTATATTTTTGCAATTTTGAATAAAAAATGTATTATTAAAAAAATTCCACAATCTAACGCTGGGAAGTCGAAACACCGAGACTCCATCATTGTGGGAAATCAAGGGGAGCTGGAAGAAATTAATGTAGAGATATCCTTGAAGTGATGCAAGAGAATTGTATAAAAGAAAGACTATAATTGTCGACATATTTTGCCTCTAAAATTGCTAAAATTTGGATCCAAAACCAAAGTCCATGGCAGACTGCTAGAAGTGCTCAGATATGGTCAAATGAAAAGAAACAATTGAGGCAGCACTCGCTTAATAAAGAATTTTTATGCCTGTTGATCGAGCTTCTCCTAAAGTGTTCCTTGCAGGATCAAATATATTTTTCATCTTGAAGAGAAATGAAAATATCCAGGTGGTGAGATATAAAGCGAGGCTTGTAGCACAAGGGTTCACACAGAGACCCAGCATCAATTGCGATGAAACCTATTCTCATGTAATGAGTGGAATAACGTTCTGATAATAATATTAATGGTGGCAAGATTAAACTTATTAATGCAATTGTTGGATGTAGTGACTGCATATTTATATGAGTCACTCGATACGGATATTTATATGAATCCCTGAAAGAGTTAAAATTCTGAATCCTAAAAATCGCAAGACGTATAGCATCAAACTGAAGAGATCGCTATACGGATTAAAATTGTCGGGGAGAATGTGGTACAACCTACTTAGTGAGTTCTTCTTGAAGAAGGAATATTGTCCCTGTAGGAATATTATCCTTGTGTATTCATAAAGAAATCCCAGAATGGATTATGTGTTATCTCAGTATATGTCGATAATCTGAATGTCATAGGAACCACAGAAGAAATAAATTAAGCTAGTGCTTACCTCATGACGCAGCTTGAGCATTTTTCAGAAGGAATTTTTGTACACGAGTCTGCCTATACCAAAAAGGTATTAGAAAGATTTAATATGGATAAATATCATCCTTTGATAACCCCCATGGTTGTAAGATCCCTTGAAGTCGATAAAGACCCTTTTAGACCAAGGATAGAAATTGAGAAAGCCTTAGGACCTGAAGTCTCATACTTATGTATCTTGCGAATTGCACAAGGCCTGATATTGCATTCGTAGTTAATTTTCTAGCATGGAATTGTATAGTGCCAACCAGAAAACATTGGGCTAGTGTCAAGACTTTACTCATATACCTCCAAGGTATTTAAGATCTTGGATTATTTTCCAGAAGAATGAAGACTTAACCATGGCAGGGATATATGGATGTTGGATATCTGTTTGATCCCCACAATGCCAAATATAAGATTAGTTTTTTTGTGTTTTTCTGAGGAGGTTCGACCATTTCTTAGCGTTCTTTTAAGAAGACCTTGGTAGCTACTTCTACCAACCACTTAGATATTATAGCCTCATGTGAATATGTTTGGCTAAGATGCATGATTAACCATATCCAGAAGTCATATGGTCTTAATACCGTCGATACCCCTACAATGATCTATGAAGGTAATGTTTTTGTGTTGCACAAAAGCAAATGGGTTATGTAAAGAGCAATATCATGAAGTATATTGCCCCTAAATTTTTCTATCCTGACGAACTCCAGAAGAATGGTGAGGTAAAAATAATGCAAACTAAGTTATGTGAAAATCTAGAAGATTTATTCACAAAATCTTTACCAAAGTCTACTTTACAAAGGTGCGTTTATGGTATTGGAATGAGGCGACTTAGAGATTTGTAGAGTTCAGTTGGAGTAAATCCCTGAACCATAAACCCTTTTACATAATCCTAAAGATCATATGTTATATCCTAAAGATTATGAGTTGTGCTCTTTTTCCCTTGGTGAGATTTCCTGAAGTTTCTCACATAAAGGTTTTTAATGAGGCAACTAGTGCAACAAGGAGTGTGAGTGCAATGTACTCTTTTCTCCCATGGTGTAGGATCAAGGATATCTAACTAGAGAGGAGAGAATATGAAGTTTTTAAAATTCTCAGCTCTATTTGAAACAATTTAAACAAATAATACTACAAATAAGAATTTTAACAATTATGACTAAAAGCTCTAGATTTATCTAAGTGCACCAACATCCTAAGTCTAAGAAAATTATACAATCCTAGAACAAAGATCAATCACTAAATAAACTATGAATGTAAATTGCACAAGTAATCAATAGAGAGCAAACTACAAGAGAGATTGACACCAAGATTTTTTTATGTAGTCTCGGAGACTTGCCAGTCTCCCATAATCCACATTGAGGAAGGTTGATCTAATCAAGCCGACTCCTTGCGCAAATGAGCCTTCCCTCGATCACTCGTGGTAGCTCTTCCCCTCTCTAGGTAGACGAGCTCCTTGCCTTCATAAACGAACCGAGTCTCCTCGCAAGCTTCTTGAGGAGATCACTGGTTCCACATGCTTCCAAGCCATCTAGGAAGCGGCAACCTCCAAGATAATAGACTTGATAATTGCTTGAAGGTGTTTGAGTGCTTCTAATGGCTCAATTAATGCAATGCACTCAATTTCTCCCAACAACTCACAATTTTAGAATTGAATGCATAAGAGTGTAGAGAGAAAGAGAGAGTTGCAAGGGCATAGAATGTATTCAATGTGATCACTAAACTAGCCATTGATGCAAGTGGGGGGTATTTATAACCCACTACCAAGAAACTAGCCGTTGGAGGTTTTCCAGAAAATTCGCTGAGTCCAGCACTACCGCCCTCTTAGGACAGATGCGCCAGCTAGAGCTCCAACGGCAAACCTAGTGCATTAAATTCACTAGGTTCTAGTCGTCACCACCTAACCCCATAATTCCAACACTACTGGCCAAAAGGCCGGCAGTGCCGCATTTTGAAATGGGCAAAAACGAGGTTCTCTGGAAAAAAGTACAAGGTTACGGGGGTGGTACTGCCGCTTAGCTGACAGTAGCGCTCCATATAGTTGATAGTGCCACTTGGGGACACAACACAAAATATACCCTTACTGTTAAATAATTACCGTCGTCTTAGAGGTAGTACTGCCACTCACCCAACTGTACCGCTCCCAAGGCACGGTAGTGCCAGCCACCAAGAGACCCAAAATCACTTCCTTCTTTTAAATAACTACCATCCTCTTGTGAGCGGTACTACCACACCTCTAGCAGTACCGCCCCTAGAGGGCAGTAATGCCTGCTCTTTATTGGAAAGCAAGATTTTGAAAGGGGTTTTTGATGCAAATGAATAATCATGAGATATCACATTAATTGAGCCATTTGATCTACTCATTTTTAAGCTACAAATCAAGTTCCCTTAATAGTACAGCACCTAATCTAGTAACCTAATCTCTCTCCAAACACCAAGATCGGCAAAATGATATAAAAAGGTCCTTAATTATACCTTGATCTTGAGCTTGACTTTGAATATGGGCTCATGGCCTGTTTTTCATATTCCTTTGACACGGACGAACCACCTTTTGCACACTCAAAGTAAAATGTTAGTCCACAAATAATAATTTTCATTAATTACCAAAACCATGCGAAGTTTAAGGGCCTAGATTCTTCAATCTCCTCCTTTTTGGTAATTGATGACAACCTTCGCATAAATAGAGAAGTTGAAATTTTTCTTGAGTACACAACATGATTAAGCAATTTGTGTACTCAAAGGGATTATTTGCTTTAAATGGCATTTTTTACTTTCTTGAGGTGAAAGTAAACAAGATTTTGAGTAAGAAGCCATTTAAGTACAATGTATAGTTGAAGCTCACCATAAATGTGTGAATGAGAATAGTGAGTTGGAATTGATGCACATGTGTGGATTTTCATAAATTTTGGTAGAGTTTCGACTATATAATTGATCTGAGGAACAATGTAATATGAGACAACGATAAACAATAAAGCAATATACTTCACAAGTATCCACCCACTATCTGCAATGGGGAATTTTATGATGTGCATTTGGTCTCAGTTGAATTAATGCTGCAACATGCAGCACTGCATGTCCCCAACAACTGGCGGGTAGCCTACTATTCTGCAAGAATGGCCAGTAATAGTTTTTTATTCTCTTAATCAATGACTCTACAAGGCCTTTTGAGTGTGGACATCAGGTATGGAATGATCTTCATTAATTCCCATAGCCATACAATACTCATTAAATGCTTTTGAGATAAACTCGCTAGTATTTTCTGTTCGAATAGACTTGATCATTTCTTTTGGAAAGGATGCTCTAAGTTTAGTAATTTGGGCAATTAATTTTTTTGGCAAAAGCATGGTTCCTAGTAGGTAAGAGGCATGAATAGGACCATCTAGTAGAATCATTTATCAGTACCATAAAGCATCTGATAGGGCCTGATAGGGGCTGAATAGATCCACAGATATTACCTTAAATTTTCTTTCGGAAATTCAATGATTCTTCTCTAACTTTTAGCTAAGAAGATCTAACTATGAGCTTTCCTTTAACACAAACATGGCATAAGAAATCTTTAGGTATAGGAATGTCTTTATGCTATCTAACATACACCTGGAGGATGTCTGACATGGTTAGGGTACTTGGGGTTAAAGGATGTCTGACAAGGGATTAATGCACTCTTGACATCTATTTGAAAAAGCTTGAAGCCCTTGGATGTCGCGAATGTGAGCAGGACCTTAATGGCCTCTAGTCTAGCTACAGGGGCAAAAGTCTCATCGATGTCAAGGCCTGCGACCTGAGTGAAACCCTGAGTGACTAGCCTAGCCTTGTTTCGAACTACTACTCCATCCTCACTCTGCTTGTTTTTGAACGCCCATTTGGTCCCAATGATGTTGTGACCAGAAGGGAGCTGGACAAGCT
This sequence comes from Rhipidocladum racemiflorum, assembly GCA_036346355.1. Taxonomy (NCBI): domain Eukaryota; kingdom Viridiplantae; phylum Streptophyta; class Magnoliopsida; order Poales; family Poaceae; genus Rhipidocladum; species Rhipidocladum racemiflorum. Next base: position 58,381,344 of record CM070583.1, read on the forward strand.
TCTAAACTTTGTTGCTCTCGAAGTTTTCAAGTTTCTCATGCATAGCATTAATCCAAGATTCATCAAATAATGCATGAGAAATATACTTCGGCTCAAAAGAGGCAACAAAGGCAGAGTGAAGGTAGAAAGTGGACAAACCTGACTTAGAGTAAGTAACTCGCTCAAACAGATCTGGATCTGGTTAGGTGGATGAGCCCGTTGGATGTGGCGGGGAGGTCTAGAAGCAAAAGTGACCTCTACCCCTCGCGTGGGAGAAGTAGGAACAGCGCCACTCGCTGCTGATGAGTCTGAGGGTAAAGGCTAATCTGCCTGAGGTGCGGAGATGGAAACTAGAGGTACCTTAGGTGCAGGAATGGAGACTAAATTAGGCAAGATGTCTTCATCTCCATCTGAAGGACCATGTGGAGGTCCATCCATTTTTGTGATGAGTATTTGATTTTTGAGCAAGGTGTGCTCAGGTTTGAGTTTGATTTGACTCGGTATTGCATGTTTCAATTAATGATAATTGTGGACTAACATGCAGGAAGAAAAGGTATGTGCATTGTGGTATGTGCAAAATGGTTTGTTCCTTGTGGTACAGGTTCCTGAGGCAGCTATGGTCGTTGGTGAGTACCGGGACTAGGTTGGGAGAACCGAGGTCCAGAGCGGTCGAGGATGCCGACGAGATGGTTGGGCTCAAACCAGGTTCACTTGGACGTCATGGAAATGGACTTGAGGTGGCTCAAGGTTTCCGGCTCGGGTTGGAGGCTCGAAGAGGAGGAAACTGAGCGGTCAAGTCCGGCGGATGAAGGCCCGTTGCATCGGGTTGATCGGGTTTTGTTTAAAACCCATGTATGGCCAATGTGGCCCATGTAAAGCCCATGTGTGGGTTGAAATGAGAGGGTTAATCCTAGCCCTTGGTGGAGTGCCCTAGGGTTTGGGACTCATCCAAGGGTGGTAGGTGGCCCTAGAGTAGTATAAATAGAGGGGAGGGTGTCCTCCTCACTTGAAGGTTTGAGTTGCTCCTTTGAGCTTTGCCCACATGAAGTGAGGCTTTGTAAACCTTCCAACCAGAAAATACAAAGATTTTCTTTCCATTTTTGTGAATTTAAATTCCGCATTTACATTATGTCTTTACTTTACGCAATTTAAATTCAGCATTTACTTTCCCGCATGTAAATTCTCGCAATTTACTTTCTCGCAATTTGGATTTGCTCCTCTCCTTCTAAATGCTGTTGATCAAGGAGGTCTTGAGGGTGCTCATTTGGTTTTACATCTTTCTTGCACCCTAGGATAGACTAGAGATCAAGTTTCTATCAAGATTGCAAATCTGTCCTGAACTTGTTCTTCGGCAAGAGCAGTCAGTCTTTGATTTTTAGAAAAATATAGAAAAATCTTTATTGATTGATTCTTGTTGGAGAAGGTGCTTGACTCATATACCCATCTGTGGAAAAATTTTGGAGTCCACTGGATGCACCATTTGGGAGCTGTCTGGTGAAAACCGAGCCCCAAATTTCCTGATTGAAAATCCTGACTGTTCGTAGTTCTTCATTTTTCCTGATTTTTGTAGAAGGATTTTGGTGGTGATTTTTGGTGGAGTGCTTCACGACTCAACAGCTCACAGGCTGAAAAATTCCCAAATTTTTGGAGCAACAGAAGTCCACCATCCACCTGCTCTAATTGAGGATAATTCCTGAAAATCTGCTTTTACTTTTCTAAAAGAGGCTTTTGTGTTTTGGCTTGATCTCTTTTAGAAAAGAAGTATTTGAATTGATTCCTCTTTGCTTTGGACACTTGACAACCAGAATTTGTGATTTAAAAATATCCCTCATATGATTCATGGTTCCCATCCATGTAAGCTAGGGATACATATAGTTGTCAAGTCGTTCCGATTTTTGCGGGTTTCGCGATTTTAAGGAGCATCGGTTTTCTTTGCGGGATTGTTTGGAGTACGTTGAGTAGGGGATATTTTTATTTGGGATCATTCACCCCCCCCTCTGATCACCATCTCGGTCTTTCAATTGGTATCAGAGCCGGTTTTGCTCTTTCATAGATCTTGACCGGTCTCAAGAGCCATGGCGACGGACAAGTACTCAACTAAGCCTCCAATTTTTGCTGGAGTTGATTATCCGCTCGAAGGTTCGGATGGAGACATACATCACTGCCCAGGGCTTTTCTTTATGGCAGAAGGTGAAGCACCCGTATGAGGTTCCGGCCGATGAGAACGTCAACGCCGCAAACATGGCTGACGTTGAGGCAAACGCTAAGGCCAAGAACCTCCTCATACAGGGACTTAGCCGCAGTGAGTATGATCGCGTCTCTCATCTACGATCGGCTCACGAGATCTGGGTGACCCTCAATGCTTACCATGAGGGCACCACTCAGATCAAGTCCGTGAGACAGGATCAATTTAAGCGTGACTACAACAAGTTTGAGCAGCACGCTGGTGAGAGCCTTGATGAGTGCTTTGCTCGTTTTGCAAAGATTCTCAGCAATCTTCGGTCAGTGGGTTGTTCATACACTGATTCGGAGAATGCGAGACATTTTCTTGAGCACTCGATCCGAGGATTTGGGAGATGAAGGTAACCACCATCACGGACCATACGGACTTGTCGACCTTGACTCTTGACGAGTTGTATTCCCGCCTCAAGACTCATGAGCTCGACATCGTCGCTCGCAGGACAAAGTCCCAAACGATGGCATTGGTTACCGATCCCACTGGTCTTCCTCCGGACCCCCTCTTGACTTCTCTTCTGGTTTTTCTCTCCCGCTCTTTGCGGCGTAGCGATGACGCTCGGAACAATTTCGGAAGACGAGCTTGCTCTTGTCGCTCGAAAATTTTCGAACATTTACAAAAGGGTGAGAGATAGAAAGAGGAGTGGCAAGTTCACTTGCTTTGAGTGTGGTGGCCCCAACCACATTCGGGCAAACTGCCCCAAGCTGGAGAAGGGCAATAATGAACAAGGCGGTGCGGGCAAGAACGACTACATCAACAAGAACCGCAACAAGAAGCCTCCAGCTCGCGAGCCGGCGCAAGAGAAGAAACACCGCAAGTTCGCCAAGGGCAAGAAGCTCTTTCACCGCGTCCTTGCCGCGCTCGACGACCTTGACCTCTCCGACACGGAGACATGGAGCGACGAGGATGAGGATGAACCGCAAGAGAAGGTGAAGGGCGGCGATGACTTCTCCGGCATGTGCTTCATGGCCTCCAATGCCATGGAAGTACCCGACACCGAGCTGTACAGTGACACGGAGGAGGTACCTTCTTATGACCAGCTCCATGATGCTTTTATCAAACTAGGAAAATTTCATTCCAAATCTAGAGCTAAGTGTTTGGATCTAGAGAAGGAAGTAGGTACCTTATCTCAGGAGTTAGCTTCACTTAGATCTTGTTCCTCCCGAGACTCTGATAGCTGTACTTTGTGTGATGCTTTGCTTGTGGAGTTGGAGAACCTAAGGACTCTACATGATAGTGTGCTTTCTGATCTTGAGTCACTTAGGTCGAAGGATGCTAGCACATATCCAGTAGATTCTATTCCTGTTGATGCTAGTTTTCTTCACACTCACACAAATGCTTCATGTGCTAATTGCCCTAAGCTTCTCGCTGAAATTGATGCCATGAGTTGTCACCTTAGGAAGCTATCTGCTAGAAATGATGAACTTGAAAAGCATGCTTCTAAGGACCCAATCAGCTCATGTGAGGGCTGTATGCAACTAAAAAATGCTTATGATGACTTGGTGCTTGAAAACTCAAAATATGCTAAGGATCTACTAGCTAAGTCACAAAATGGTTGCATGCTGTGTGTTGGGGTAGCAGAGGACATGAATCAAATTCATGTAGAGCTTAGGAAGAAGCTCAAAGCCCAGGTGGGTAGGATTAGAGACTCTCCATGTGTTTCTTAAGTAGTCCCTCAAGATTGAGGCTGCTCTTTATAGGGAGAGATTTGATCGTTTAGTTCGCTCTTCTCCATCGGCTCTTCCCCGCTACTCCTTCCCTTGCTCTTCTTGTGCCTCACTTTTTCGAGAGTGTCAAGACCTTATGAGCACTCTCGAGAAGTTTGTTGGAGGTAAGAAGAAGCTCAATCTTATCCTAGATCAGTCCAAGATTAGCGATTCAATCAAGGTCTAGGGTTTGATGCCTTGGAGCATACACGGCGCATCCGCCATCAAGCAGCGTGCCTCCAAGAGCGGAGAGATAGTGGTCGCTCCACAGGTGAGCACCACTGTGTTTAGATCAGCAGGATTGTCCACGGACGCCCGACGAAGGGTGCTTCTCATGCTACTTCACCCCCCAAGGCGAAGTATACATGCACCTTCTGTCAGAAGGATGGACATATAGCTGATTTCTGCTTCAGACGCGCCAAGATTTCTCGGCGTGAGCGTGCCCATGCTCTTAGGGGTATTCAGGGTCATCCCCAGACTCTGAGTGCGCCTAAGGCACACACGGCTTCTAGACAGGATAAACAAGCTAGAGAGTCTCCTGTTTTTGGACAGCGCATGGGGCTTGGTTTTCAGGCTTCTACTCGGTTTTCGCCTGAGCCGTCCCGAGTCAGTCTTTCCGCCGTCCTCTTGATATTCCTCGCTTTTCCCATCGAGGTAGATATCGGCGTGAGTTTGCTTTCCTCAAATGGGAGGTTTGGGCAAGAAAGATCGGGATGGTCCGGCCTTTGCACCTCGGCGGACCAACCCGGCATTTGCTCCCACGCCCCATCGAGCGAGTCTGAGTTTGTGAGAGTCGAGTCACGGAGAGGTGCCAGATTGCATTCTTCTACTCCGTTGACTGTTTCGTCATCGCTGATTGACTCAAGATTGGGTTCCTAGATCTGCACCGATCTATCCTGGCATCGAGACATCTGCTTTCACTCTCTTTGATTCAGTCCGTAGGGCGAGGAAGGGGAGGTTTGGATCGTAGACTCGGCTGTTCTCGCCACATGACCGGAGACTCCCGTTGGTTTTCTTCCCTGGACCGAGATCCCGGTGATGAGGTAATCACCTTTGGGGATGCTGCGTCGGGTAGAGTCATTGCTAAAGGTACCGTCTGCATTAACGATCATTTCATTCTTAAGGACGTTGCCTTAGTCAGTAAGCTGCATTTCAACTTGCTTTCAGTCTCTCAGCTTCTTGATGACGATTTCGAGGTCAATTTTAAGAGGAGCTCTTGTAGGATCCTCGATTCTTCTGGGGAGTTTGTTTATGGGATTTCGCTTTGGGAGAGTCTTCGTGCTGATTTTTCTTCTTCCTCTAGAGACTCTCTCCATTGCCTTATTGCTTCTGAGTCCCGTGATCTCTCCTTTTGGCATAGGAGACTTGGTCACATTGGCTTTGATCATTTGACTCGAGTTAGCGGCCATGATCTCATTCGTGGCCTGCCTAAACTCAAGATGGTCAAAGATGTTGTATGTTCTCCTTGCCGACATGGCAAGATGGTTGCTGCCTCCCATCCTCCAGTCACCCGAGTGATGATCGATGCACCAGACAGTGCTACATATGGACACTGTTGGTCCAGCTCGAGTGCAGTCAGCAGGTGGGAAGTGGTATATTCTTGTCATTGTCGATGATTTTTCGAGGTACTCTTGGGTATTTTTCATGGCCTCGAAGGATGAGTGTTTTTCACACTTCAGGGGTTTGGTCCGTAGGTTGTCTGTTGAGCTCCCGGTGCCTTACGAGCGATCCGCGATGACAATGGCACGGAGTTCAAGAACTCCTACTTTAGCGACTCTGTGAGGAGTTAGGCTTAGAGCATCGCTTCTCCTCTCCATACGTCCCTCAAAGAAATGGCGTAGTGGAAAGGAAGAACAGGACCCTGGTTGAGATGGCCAGGACGATGCTAGATGAGTACAATACTCCTAGGAAGTTTTGGGCTGAGGCTGTAGCTACGGCATGCCATGTTGCCAACAGAGTTTTTCTTAGGGCACTCTTGCATTGCACTTCTTATGAGTTGAGATATGGGCGAAAGCCTAGTGTATCTCATTTTCGTGTTTTTGGTTGCAAGTGCTTCTTCTTGAAGTCTGGGAACCTAGATAAGTTCGAGTCACGTTCTGCTGATGGGATCTTTCTGGGTTACTCAACTTCTGCCCGTAGCTATAGGATTTGGGCTGTAGATTTGGGTAGGATCATAGAGACCTGCGAGGTGACTTTTGATGAGGCTAGCCCCGGTGCTAGACCAGACATTTCAGGCTCTTCTCCTCTTTCCCAGTCTATCTTCTCAGAGGAAGTTGATGACGGAGATGAAGGCGCCTTGCACGATCCAGTCACCATTCCTCGCCTCCCGAGGTGCCTCCCATTTCCATATCTCGCACCTCGGGGAGATCAGCCCTACCCTCGAGACTCTTCGCAGCCTAGTGGCTCTGTTCCTACTTCTCCCACGCGAGGAGTAGAGGTCACTTCGCTGGACCTCCCGCCACATTCAGCAGGCTCATCCACCGACTGCATCATTGGAGATCTGTTTGAGCGAGTCACTCGCTCTAAGTCAGTCTGTCCACTTTCTGCCTTCACTCGCCTTTGTTGCCTCTTTTGAGCCGAAGGATGTTTCTCATGCATTATCTCGATGAATCTTGGATTAATGCTATGCATGAGGAACTTGAAAACTTCGAGAGGAACAAAGTTTGGAAGCTTGTCGAGCCCCTTCCGGTCACAATATCATTGGGACCAAATGGGTGTTCAAAAACAAGCAGAGTGAGGATGGGGTTGTAGTTCAAACAAGGCTAGGTTAGTCGCTCAGGGGTTTCTCTCGTGTCGAGGGTCTCGACTTCGAGGAGACTTTGCCCTCAGAGCGGACTCGAGGCCATCCGGATCCTGCTCGCATTCGCGGCATCCAAGGGCTTCAAGCTTTTTCAAATGGATGTCAAGAGTGCATTCCTTAATGGCTTCATTGAGGAAGAGGTGTATGTCAGACAACCTCCAGGATTTGAGAACCCCAAGTACCCAAACCATGTCTTCAAGCTTTCCAAAGCTTTGTATGGACTTAAGCAAGCCCCACGAGCTTGGTATGAGAGGCTTAAGTCCTACCTCTTGAGTCATGGTTTTCATATGGGTCAAGTGGACAAGACTGTCGTCGGACATTCTGATTCGGATTTTCTCTTAGTCCAAATCTATGTCGACGACATCATTTTCGGTGGTTCCTCGCATTCGCTCGTTACTCGCCTCGATGTGATGAGTAATCGAGTTCGAGATGAGCATGATGGGCGAGTTGAGCTACTTCCTTGGCTTCCAGATTAAGCACTCGGAGGGTACATTCTTGCATCAAGGCAAGTACACTCGAGACCTCCTCAAGCGCTTTGACATGTCCGATGGAAAGCGATTATGACTCCTATGGCCACCATCGCTGTCCTCGAGCCTCGACGAGGATGGTGAGCCGATTGATCGAAGGAGTTCCGAGCATGATCGGCTCCCTTTTGTATCTCATCGCCTCGAGACTGACATACATTTCTCTGTATGTCTTTGTGCTCGGTTTCAGGCTTCTCCCCGCGTCTCTCACCGTCAGGCGGTGAAGCGCATCTTCAGGTACCTTCGAGCTACCATTGACTATGGTATCTGGTACTCTTCTTCCTCCTGTCTATCTCTCGAGAGCCTTCTCCGATGCAGACTTCGCCCTGTAGGATAGATAGGAAGAGCACTTCTGGCACTTGCCAATTCATTGGCACTTCTCTTGTCTCTTGGTCGTCTAGGAAGCAGTCCGGTGTTGCACAGTCCACCGCTGAGGCCGAGTATGTTGTTGCGACCGATTCTTTGTAGCTGTGTTCTCTGGATGAGATCGACCTTGCGGGACTTTGGGTTAGTAGCAGATTGTGTTCCACTTTTCTGTGATAACACGTCTGCCATTCACATTGCTAAGAACCCAGTGCAACACTCTCGGACCAAGCACATTGACATTCGCTATCACTTCCTTAGAGACCATGTGGAGAAGGGTGATATAGTGCTCGGGCCAGGAGAGTGACCACCAGTTGGTGACATTTTCACCAAGCCTTTGGATAGCTCCGTGTTTGTTTCACGAGAGGAGAGCTTGGGATTATGAGCCCATATGGCATATCTTGATGGGGAGCGGGCTTGTATTATATGTTCGTATGTATATTCAGCCTTCCTTTCTCTTTCTGGGTATCTTTGGGATGGTTTTCATTTTGTTGAGACCACTTCACCTAGACTTCTGGCATGCCTCGGCATGGACCTCTCACCTTATGCTTTAGGGTGCTATTCCTCTCTTATTCTCGGTTGAGCTCACTCACGCCTTTTAGGTCTAGCAGTGTTGGGCCCCTGGGTAGACAGGGTCTGTGTTTGCTCCTGGGTTGGAGTTGGAGAAGTAGCTTTCCTATATAAGTCATATGGGGAAGGTGAGAGCGAGTCTGAGTGTTAGTGTTTCTCTTCATGTTATCTTTGCTCCTAGACTACCCTTGTGTCAGTTGCTTGATTCCTTCTCATCATTTCTGTCTTTCTGGTTTCAGTTGAGTTCAATTCATCCTTTTGAATCTAAAATTGCTAATAACTCAACTTCAATCAGATTTTGTGCTTAATCGACTCACTTGTTGAGGGGGAGCTTGGAATTGATTCTTTTGCATTGCATATAGACTTGTTTTTCATTTACGAGCTTTGTCTATTATGCAATTGATAAAATTGAGATATGTTGCACCTAGCTACTTTTCTGAAGATATTTGCTAATCTAGGTCATATCCAATTTGGTATAACATGTGAAACTAGCCAACATTTTAAAATTGAGCTTTCCTGAAAAGTTGATGAAACATGGCTTTTACTTGCTATACTTCTTCACTAGATGCTTATGCCATGCTTATTGAAATAGTGGGTTTCTACTAGAGTCCCTAGAGCAACTTGGGTTAGCTACATTGTTTCATTCTAGAATCCTCAATAATGCTCATGAATCTAAGTGCTGAAAATATAAATTGACTCTTTTGTGCTAAAATTGAACTCAACACTATTCATTCACGAGACTGCTTCCCATTGCACTTGGGATGAACTTGGAATGAAGTGTGTATGACCAAAACCACTCTTTTAAGCTTCTTGCTTGAGATGGTTGCTAATGGCTTGAGTCAATACACCGAAAAATGCAAAAATAACTAGAGGAAGAGAGTGATGCCTAGGAGACCTATGTCGATGGCTCCTAGTCGAGGTTGTGTTTCTCTAGGATAAACTCTCTAAACCCTGAAAGGTTTGTGGAGGAGAGTGAAGCTTAGGAGGCCTTTGTCGATGGCTCCTAGTCGAGGATGTGCTTCACTAAGCCTAACTCTCTCATACCGCTTTATGAGCTTTAATCTAAAAATTTGCATTTAAAGAGATGATTGAGCATGAGGCTTCTCTTATGGACTTGTAGTTTCCCAAAGTGTTGACTAGGTTGAACTCTAGTATATCCATTTGCTCGTTTTGTTGGCTTTGCTTCTAGTATTGAAGTTATGCTAAGTGTTGCTATTGTTGAAATCATACCAAAGTATTATAACTTCTTTTGAGCTAGTTAGCAAAAATTGAAATATGCCATTGGATATGACTTAGGATGACATAATCTGAACTTGAGTAGCTTGGTGTCATACTTTGTCTAAGTGGTCACTTGCATAATCCTCAAAGCTCTTCTAGGTTGCATTTCATGCAAAAATTGTTCTCTTGATGCCTATATTGCCAAAAGGGGGAGAAAACGTAGAAAAGACATCTTAGAGAATTAAAAAAAAATGCTTTCTCATGATCATGTTGAACAATTGTCCTTGCATTTGGATCATGAGTAATTTTGAGCTTCTTGGAGGATTTCTTGGTTTTTGGAGCTTTTGTCGAAAAATTGTTCTTTCTTGTGTTGAGCTCCGAAAATCTTTTCATCTATTTGGCCATGATCTATCTTTCTCTTTCAATTGGACCAAATATGATTTTGCAATCAAATTGTTTTTCTTCCTTTGTTTTCAAACTCAAATTTATGCCTTTTGTGTGGTTTGTCAATATACTCATCAAGGGGGAGATTGAAGGACCATGTGGAGGTCCATCCATTTTTGTGATGAGTATTTGATTTTTGAGCAAGGTGTGCTCAGGTTTGAGTTTGATTTGACTCGGTATTGCATGTTTCAATTAATGATAATTGTGGACTAACATGCAGGAAGAAAAGGTATGTGCATTGTGGTATGTGCAAAATGGTTTGTTCCTTGTGGTACAGGTTCCTGAGGCAGCTATGGTCGTTGGTGAGTACCGGGACTAGGTTGGGAGAACCGAGGTCCAGAGCGGTCGAGGATGCCGACGAGATGGTTGGGCTCAAACCAGGTTCACTTGGACGTCATGGAAATGGACTTGAGGTGGCTCAAGGTTTCCGGTTCGGGTTGGAGGCTCGAAGAGGAGGAAGCGAGCGGTCAAGTCCGGGCGGATGAAGGCCCGTTGCATCGGGTTGATCGGGTTTTGTTTAAAACCCATGTATGGCCAATGTGGCCCATGTAAAGCCCATGTGTGGGTTGAAATGAGAGGGTTAATCCTAGCCCTTGGTGGAGTGCCCTAGGGTTTGGGACTCATCCAAGGGTGGTAGGTGGCCCTAGAGTAGTATAAATAGAGGGGGAGGGGTGTCCTCCCTCACTTGAAGGTTTGAGTTGCTCCTTTGAGCTTTGCCCACATGAAGTGAGGCTTTGTAAACCTTCCAACCAGAAAATACAAAGATTTTCTTTCCATTTTTGTGAATTTAAATTCCGCATTTACATTATGTCTTTACTTTACGCAATTTAAATTCAGCATTTACTTTCCCGCATGTAAATTCTAGCAATTTACTTTCTCGCAATTTGGATTTGCTCCTCTCCTTCTAAATGCTGTTGATCAAGGAGGTCTTGAGGGTGCTCATTTGGTTTTACATCTTTCTTGCACCCTAGGATAGACTAGAGATCAAGTTTCTATCAAGATTGCAAATCTGTCCTGAACTTGTTCTTCGCGCAGCAGTCAGTCTTTGATTTTTAGAAAAATATAGAAAAATCTTTATTGATTGATTCTTGTTGGAGAAGGTGCTTGACTCATATACCCATCTGTGGAAAAATTTTGGAGTCCACTGGATGCACCATTTGGGAGCTGTCTGGTGAAAACCGAGCCCCAAATTTCCTGATTGAAAATCCTGACTGTTCGTAGTTCTTGATTTTTCCTGATTTTTGTAGAAGGATTTTGGTGGTGATTTTTGGTGGAGTGCTTCACGACTCAACAGCTCATAGGCTGAAAAATTCCCAAATTTTTTGGAGCAACAGAAGTCCACCATCCACCTGCTCTAATTGGGGACAATTCCTGAAAATCTGCTTTTACTTTTCTAAAAGAGGCTTTTGTGTTTTGGCTTGATCTCTTTTAGAAAAGAAGTATTTGAATTGATTCCTCTTTGCTTTGGACACTTGACAACCAGAATTTGTGATTTAAAAATATCCCTCATATGATTCATGGTTCCCATCCATGTAAGCTAGGGATACATATAGTTGTCAAGTCGTTCCGATTTTTGCGGGTTTCGCGATTTTAAGGAGCATCGGTTTTCTTTGCGGGATTGTTTGGAGTACGTTGAGTAGGGGATATTTTTATTTGGGATCATTCACCCCCCCTCTGATCGCCATCTCGGTCTTTCACCATCATCATCATCCTCTGCGAAGATAGACTGGGAAAGAGAAGAAGAGCTTGAAATGTCTGGTCTAGCACCAAGACTAGCCTCATCAAAGGTCACTTCATAGGTGTCTATCATTCTACCCAAGTCTACAGCCCAAATCCTATAGCTACGGGAAGAAGTCGAGAAACCCAGAAGGATCCCCTCAGCAGAGCTTGACTTGAACTTATCTAGGTTTCCAGACTTCAAGAAGAAGAACTTGCAACCAAAAACATGAAAATAAGATACACTGGACTTTCGCCCATATCTCATCTCATAAGAAGTACGGTGCAAGTGTGCCGTAAGAAAAACTCTTTTGGCAACATGGCATGCCGTAGCTACAGCCTCAGCCCAAAACTTCCTAAGAGTATTGTAATCTTCTAGCATTGTCCTGGCCATCTCTACCAAGGTCTTATTCTTCCTCTCCACTATGCCATTCTGCTGAGGGATGTATGGAGAAGAGAACTGATGCTCTATGCCTAGCTCCTCACAGAAGCTACTAAAGTAGGAGTTTTTTAACTCTGTGCCATTATCACTGTGGATCGCTCGTAAAGCACATGAGAGCTCATGGACAAACTACGGACCAAACCCCTAAAATGTGAGAAAGACTCATCCTTATAGGCCATGAAGAACACCCAAGAATACCTCGAGAAACCATTGACTATGACAAAAATGTACCACTTCCCTCCCGTTGACTGCGCTTTAGCCAGACCAACCGTGTCCATGTGCAAGAGCTATCCTGATGCATCAGCCATCACTCGAGTGACTAGGCGATGAGAAGCAACAACTAACTTGCCATGCCAGCAAGGAGAACACACAATAGCATTAACTATCTTGAGTTTGGGCAGACCACGAATGAGATCATAGCTGCTAACTCGGGTCAACTGATCAAAGCCTATGTGACCAAGTCTCCTATGCTAAAAGGAGAGATCATGGGACTCTGAAGCAATAAGACAACGGAGAGAGTCTCTAGAAGAAGCAGAAAAATGAGCACAAAAGATTCTCCCAAATCTAGAAATCCCGCAAACCAACTCCCCAGAAGAATCGAGGATCCTACAAGTGCTACTCTTAAAGCTTACCTTGAAATCATCATCGATAAGCTGTGAAACTGAGAGCAAGTTGTATTGCAGCTTACAGACTAAGGCAACATCCTTAGGAATGAAATGATCATTAATGCAAATTGTACCTTTAGTGATGACTCTACCTGACGAAGCATCCCCAAAGGTGATTACCTCATCACCGATAGCTCGGATTAGGGAAGAGAACCAACGGGAGTCTTCGGTAATATAGCGTGAACAGCTAGAGTCTACAATCCAAATCTCCCCCTTCCTTGTCCTATGAACCTGAATCAAAGAGAAATAAAAACAGATGGCTTAGTACCGGGACAAATCAGTGCAGACCTAGGAACCCAAAACTGAGTCACCTAAGCAGAAGAACCTGTCAACGAAGCAGAAGTATGCACTATAGCACCTCTCCGTGACTCTACTCTCACCAAATCAGGAACTGCTCCTGTAGGACGTCTGGGAGCAGGTGTTGGGTTGGTCCACTAGCGTGCAAAGGCCGGACCATCCTAGTGCTACTGCCCAGACCTCTTGCTGGAGGAAGCAAACTCACACCGTTGATATCCACTCGATGGGAAGAACAAAGAATATCAAGAGGACAGCGAGCTGAATGACTATGAATAGCTTTGGTGTGAAAGCCAAAGATAGAAGCCTGAAAATCAAGCCCCGTACGCTATCCAAAAATAGGCAACCCCTTAACATGTCTAGAAGTAGTGGTTGCCTTAGGAGCACTCAGAGTCTGTGGATGACCCTGCATACCCCTAAGGGCACGAACACGCTCACGGTGAGTGATCTTGGTGCGTCTGAAACAAAAATTAGCATGGTGTCCATCCTTCTAACACAAGCTACAAGGATACTTTGCCTTGGAGGCTAAAGTGGCAGGGGGTGTCACCTTCTCGTTAGAGATCCCGTGGACCATACCAGCTGACCTAAACATGGTGCTGCTCATTTGTGGACCAACCACAATCTCTCCACTCTTGGAGGCGTGCACAACTATAGGTGGATGCGCTCGTGCGTGTTCCAAGTAATCAAACCCCAGACATTGACTGAATCTGCTAATTTTGGATTAGTCTAAGATGAGATTGAGCTTATTCTTGCCTCCGACAAATTTCTCGAGAGTGCTCATAAGATACTAACACTCTTGGAAAAGTGAGGTGCATGAAGAATAGGGGAAAGGAGTAAAATAAGAAGAGCCAAGAGAGGAAGAACGAACAGCCCGTGCATATCTCTCCTTATGCATAACAGTCTCAATCTTGAGGGTCTCACAAGAAACGCAAGGAATATCTCTAATCCTAGAAACCTAGGCCTCTAATTTCTTCCTAAGCTCAACATAGATTTTATCCATGTCCTCCTTAACCCCAACACACAGTAAGGAACCATTTTGTGACTTAGCTAGTAAGTCATTAGCAAGTTCAGCACACTTGACATTTAAAGCATCATTGTCAAGTTTTAGTAGCCTACAGCCCTCACATGAGCTGACTCGGTCCTTATAAGCATGTGATTCAAGTTCATCATTTCTAGTAGAAAACTTCCTAAGGTGTGAGCTCATGGCATCAATTTCAGTAAGCAATTTAGGGAAATTGTCACATGATGCATTTGTGTGAGCATGAAGAAAACTAGCATCAGCAGGAATAACATCAATAGGAACAATACTAGCATCCTTTGACCTAAGGTCCTCAAGATCAACAAGCACACTATCATGCAGGGTTATTTGGTTCTCTAGCTCCACAAGAAAGGCATCACAAAGAGTACAGCTATTAGAGTCTCGAGGGGAACATGATTTAAGTGAAGCTAATTTCTGAGACATGCTATCTACCTCCTTTTATAACTCAGAACACCTCGACCTAGCTTTAGCATGAAACTTGCCTAATTTACAAAAGGCATCATTTAGCACATCGTAGGTGGGTACCTTATCGGCGTCACTGAGAAGATCATCGTCGCTGATGCCATTGACATCCGCCATGAAGCACATGTCAGAGAAGTCTTTGTCGCCTTTCGTCTTCTCTCGCGGTTCATCCTCGCCCTCATCACTCCACATCTCTGTGTCAGAGATGTTGATGTCGTCGAGCATGGCGAGCATGAAGTGGAAGAGCTGCTTATTCTTGGTGAAGTTGTGCTACTTCTTCTCTCGCGCTAGCTGGCGAGCTAGAGGCTTCTTATTGCGGTTCTTGTCGGTGTAGTCGTTCTTGCTTGAACTGTCGGAGTCATTCTTTCCCTTCTCCAGCTTGGGGCAGTTTGCTCGAATGTGGTTGGGGCCACCACACTCGAAGCAAGTGATAGTCCCACCTCTCTTCCTCTCTCTCTCTCTCACTCTCTTGTAAATGTTGGAAAATTTGCGAGCAACATGAACAAGCTCATTTTCTTGAAAATTTTTTAGAATTTCATCGCTTACGTTGCAAAGAGCAGAGAGATAAGCTAGAAGAAAAATCGAGAGAAGGTCCAGAAGAAGATCTAATGGGATCAGTGACCAAAGCCTTCGACTGAGATTTTGTCCTATGAGAGATGACGTTGATCTCATGAGTCTTGAGACGGGAATAAAGCCCATCAAAAGTCAAGGTCGGCAAATCAGTAGGATCCTTGATGGTGGTCACCTTCATCTCCTAAACACAAAGATCGAGTGCTGTCAGAAAGTGCCAAGAGTTCTCCGAGTCAGAGTATGTGCAACCAACTGATCGGAGATCACTAAGAATCTTACTGAAGCAAGCAAAGCACTCATCAAGGCTCTCACCAGCATGCTGTTTAAACTTGTTGTAGTCATGCTTGTACTGATCTTGCCTGACCATTTTGGTATGGGTGGTACCCTCATGGTAAGCATCGAGGGTCAGCCAGATCTGGTGGGCAGACCATAGGTGACAGATACGATCATACTCACTATGGCTGAGTCCTTGTATGAGGATGTTCCTAGCCTTAGCATTCGCCTCAACATCAACCATATTCGTGGCATTGACGTTCTCATTGGCAGGAACCTCATATGGGAGCTTCACCTTCTGCCAAATCAGGAAGCCCTGGGCAGTGATATATGACACCATCTGTAACACCCCTGCATTTAATATGCCTGAATGCTACCAAACATAAGCTAAACAACATCTAAATACCATGAATTAAAGTAAATTACAGCAAAGGAGTAAATGTTAAAACCCGAGATTTCGGCAGCATCTCCTTTGTTTTAACATGATTTGAAGGAGCAACAACAATATAGCAATATATGGCAATATGAGAGACAACTAAAACAGCAATAATTAAAGACTTAACAACAATATAAGTCTAGTTTCAAGCACTTAATGTCTCCAAGAGTCAAACGAACAATAAGACTTTCATATAGCAAAGCTAAACCTTAAAGCAATAATCATCACACGCAGTTTATTATCAAAGACTAATTGAACGACTTGTGGAATCAAAATGAGTGAAGCTACGTGCGGATGTGTGACTATTTCCCTTCCCCGCATGCCGGTCTCATGGTACCTAAAACAACAAGAAAACACAAGCGTGAGTTCAAAACTCAGCAAGCATATTGCAATGGTACAAAAAGAACAATTACATAGCATTAATATCTCACATCATGTAAACCATCTCATTCATGGTCACATATCATCATCATCATCATCATTATGTATGCAGTGCAATGCGATGCTCATGTCTCCTTGGAAACTCATACCGGTATGGTTGAGTGCACACCCGTCGGTATGCACCCTCTCCCCCCTTCCATCCCGAAGATGGAGGGTGCCTACTCCTCGCTTCCGTTCACCGCGGTGAATGGAATCACGATGTAGGACTTACTCTTTGGCTCTCCGGAATAGTCATAACTTTCTCACCGACCTCTCCGAATTAGTTATGACTTTCTCACCGCCCGGGCCATGTAACATGCCATGTATGCAAATATGCCAACATCATAATAAACTTGTACATTAACACATGGCATCATAGCATAATCATCATATCAAAGGAAATCATTAAATCATGGCAAGTGATCATGTCATATAATCAAGTTCATCTAGTCTCAACTAGCAACCTACAAACCGCTATCCATTACAATGCACTTGCCTCAACCACGGGCAACGGATTGGCGGGAAGTAGAAGGCACTCCCGGGGTCACACCACCTGCACATAGGTGCCACACACTCACAATCATGTCCACAAAACAGTACGCAAACCCTCATCTACCCCGACATTGCCAACTACTCGCAACACCCAAAAACAGAGGTTCTGTCCCGTCGGGACAGCAGCCTTCCAAAAGGCATAACTTGAGTTCTGGGACTCCGAATCAATTAAACGAGTACATCCTCGCGTAGCTTAGGAAATTTCCCAACTTTTTCTAAGTATAAGGAAAGACTGATTCAGAATCTAAAGTGGTTTAATCTACAGAATACCGTGATCTGTTCCAATCACGTCACAGATTTTAACACGCTCGGTAAAACAGCCATAACTTTCAAACGGCTGGGCGGAATTTAAAGTTCTTTATACCCATTGAAAGGTATTGAAATGACCTACAACTTCTTCAACAGCCGTACGACCAAATTCTGACTCTAAATTGGCGAAAAACCAAACCCTAGGTCGACTGCTCATGCTACCCGAAACAGAGAACGTGGCAACTTCTAGATCTAATCCAATCTACTCAATTCCATCACCACCAATTGATCTAAAAACATGATATTGATCCTTAGAACAGTACCTAGCCCAACCCCAAGGAGTCCCATGGCCATACCTTCGCCCGACGCACGAAAACCCAATCGATCTCCTCCCGGATCGCTCCTCGCTCCTCGCTCCCACGGATGGATCCTCGAGGTGCAGGGGTGGGGAGGCTACCCAAAGGCAGCAAGGGGGGTGGAGGAGAGGTGGTGGAGAGGTGGAGAGGCAAGGGGGCAATGGGGAGGGGCGCACGGCCACAAGGGGGGAGGGGCGGCTAGGGCAAGGGGGGGCTTGTGGGCGCACAAGGGGCAGGGGGAACCCCTTTTACCACCCCCAACCTGGTTTCCTAGTCCTAAATGGACTCATACACCTTCCCACCAAAGCCCACAACCCCTTCTCTTGGGTCCAAACTCCTCCGGAAAGGCCCAAAACCCCGAAAACGCGATTAAACCTCATAGCGTATGGTTTTAACCTCCAATACCATATTTCATAATGTTTTTGACCTTATCAAGCACATTAAATAAGGGTACGCCACTTCGTGGTGTCACACTCTTCCCCCCTTCAACAGGATTCGACCTCGAATCAAAGACACACCAAAACACAACCCAGCAAAACCGAAGATAGCTAGGTTTCACATCACATACCTGACGCGAAAAGCTCAGGATACTTCTCGCGCATGCAAGACTCCAGCTCCCAAGTCGCTTCACTCTCGGTCTGATGTGACCACAAGACTTTGACAAACTTGAGCGTCCGGTTCTTCATCACTCACTCCGAAGTCCCCAGAATTTCCACAGGACGGGACTCGAAGGTGAGGTCCTGCTCAAGGACTAATGGTTCCAATGGAACCACCAACTCCGGATCATGCAAGTATTTCCTCAACATCGAGACATGGAATACATTATGCACACCTTGCATGGATTCCGGTAGCTCCAGACGATAGGCCAGCTGTCGGGACCCGAATTTGCAAATCTGGACCCTCTGTGTATTCAGCACTAGTCCAGGAACGCGTTAGTGCACACAGTCTTAACATCGGTAAATATCACAATCATACCACTCGATACTAACAAAGTACTTTAATTAAATAGTCAAACTGGTTGCTCGACCTTATGGTCAAGTTACAAATATACGCCACGCAGGGCGAAACTTATTAAGAGAGAACTAATAGCAGCGGAAAATGAAATAACTTCGTGGCGCCATCCAGTGTAGACTCCTCTTCAACTGATGTTGTATTGTGTCAAGGGTGAGTACTTGGTACTCAGCAAGTCATGCACGGAATGCAAGCTAATATACTACTGCATGGCTTAATACAAAGGAATAGCTCAGGGTATATTTGCAGTAAAACAGCATTTGACAAGTAGCATAAGTAGATTCGAAAGCAATAGAAGCAAGTATAAGATCAATAACATTTCCAGGAGTTTAATCAACATCTTTCCCATTCCTAATCCACATTTCCGTAGACATCATTGTTTAACCAAACCCCACCTTTCAAGTCCAAGTTATTTTCAAGAAAATCTAACCCTTGACTGTAATTCCCGAGCGATGTCCAATACCGCGGACACGGCTATTCGAATAGATTATACACTCTGCAGAGGTTATGCACTTTACCCACAAGATACAGTCAAACACCACAAAGGCGAGTTCCCGTAACAAAGTCTTTCGGAAACTTCTAACAGTACAAGTGGTCCTCTCCGGTGTTGCACACTAACCCTTCCCTTAGCAAAGGCGAAGTTTAGGTCAATCCACCGTTAGATGGGTACTGCCGCAGCCAGACGCTCCCCGTACAACTTACACAAGCGGTGTAGTTGACAACCTGAGGTCCCACAGGTACGTTATTAGCAACTTATTCAACTAGGTCCGTCCCATAACAGACATGTGGTTGCAAGATTGACTCAGTTCAAAGGCTTGCAAGGTTAAGTCCTTAAGGTGACCAGGGCAAGACTACCCGAAGAACCAACACAACGTTCCCGGTGCCACAGCTGGCCCACCCCATCATTCTTGCCACATGCCCCGGTCAAAAGCTATTTATCAAACCCCAGTTGATTACCATGCACCACGTGCCATCAACATCACAACACATGATACCTTTCCAAAACAGGTTCAATATATCGTTAAGTCAATATTAACATTTGATTGTCCAAAATCATGTCATGAGCACGTAGCAGGTCTAAGCAATATACTACAACGGTCTAAATTCCCATGTTGGCAATTTAATAGTGTCCAACTAGTGAACCACAACTAAGGTGACAAGGGTCATGGCACATATTTAAATAATCAAGGTGTCATACAACAATTTGGCATTTATCTAATTTCCCATAATTAAGTAAAGCATTTTCTAATCAAACTAGCATGCAATAATTTAAACCAAATTAATTTGAAACTGGGATCAACATGGTCAAAGCACAACTTGCCTTCAAAAAGTACTTGCTCTTGGTCCTGAGCTGGCTCCTGGGTCAATACTTCTCCTTCGAATCCTTCCGGCACTTCAACGTCTACTCGTAACGCGTGCAAATAGCAACAAATGAATAAAACAGTAGACAAAAAGTGTCCAAACATCCAAATGAAGTCCACAAACAGAGAGCATAATTTTATGAATTTTTAGAAACTGGAATCGTCAAATTCGGAGTTTAAATGCAAAAGATACAAGCGTTTAAAGTTTAAATAATCATTTAAATAATAATACAGAGGAAAACTTTAGTCCAAAAATTAAATAAAATTTATCATTAGGTAGATCTCAATTTTATACAAATTTAGAAATTTGAATCACTCAAATCGGAGTTGAAACGCAAAAGTTATAAGCGTTTGAAGTTTGAATCAAAAACTGAAATCATTATTTCGAATTAATAAATCATTTTCTTTTTCGGAAATTAATTATTGCGTCAGCAAGGACACGTGGACCAATCGGGTGACGACACGTGGCCTCAGGTCCACGGACCCGGCACACGGCCTCGGCTCGGTCCACCGCTCGCGGTCGCTAACAGGCGGGCCCGCCCTGTCAGTGGCTCGGGCTCACGCCGGCGCGGGCGCGGCTGACACGCGGGCCCCACATGTCAGTGGCGTGCTCCCACGCGCACGGTGCGGCGGCTAGAGCTACGTGGCATGATCAGGGTCGTTGGACCTAGATCCAACGGTCTAGATCTACCCTAGGTTAACGCAGTTTCCAGCACGTGTCGATCGTGGGCCGTTGGATCTAGATCCAACGGTCCAGATCTGATCTAAGTTTTACGGTTCAGAAAACACGCGAACTCATCGTTGCCGTCCGATCTAGATCCGACGGTGCACCGAGCTCGGGGTGGTGATGGCGTCGCAGCGGCGCGGGCTTGGCCGGAGAGGAGGAAGGCGACCAACGCAGCGGCGCTCCGGGGCTTCTCCGGCGAGGTGAGTGGTGCTCACGGGTGCGTCTTGACGCGACGGTCCCAGATCTGACCACGGAAGCGGCAGAGGGCGGCGGACGACGGCGGGGCGAGGCAAAAATCGAAGCAAACCCTAGATCTAACTCCGGCGAGCAATTACGCGTGCGTGGCGGCGGCTCGAGCGAAACGGATCGGGGCAAACGGTGCGCAAGAGAAAGAGGATCACGGCGGTGGGGTCGCTTCGTTAAATAGGGCCTCGACGTCCATGATAAACGCGGAACCCTAACGAACTCGGAAACGGCGCGGCGGAGCTCTCCGGCTCGGTCGGATGAACAGTGAAACCAACTCGATTTAATTAATCCAATTAAATTCTCAGAAATTCAATTAAATCATTAAAAATAGCAAAAGACTCAGAAAAATTCCAGAAAAATTCTGGAAAAATATTTTGGAACATTTTGGACTCAAATAAAATATTTCCAACAAATTTTTATTTGCAAAGTTTAATTATTTAATTATTTCAAAATAGAATAAATTCCAAATAAATTCCAGAAAATTCCAAAAATTCACCAAAGTGCCAAATCACACATGAATTTAAGAAAAACAAAATTTTGGGGTGTTACAAACCTCCCCCGTTAACAGAATCTCGTCCCCGAGATTCAGGGCTCTCTACAGAATAGGTTCGGAAACTCTTTCTTCAAATCCTCTTCGCGCTCCCAAGTTGCTTCACTCTCCGTGTGGTTGCTCCATTGAACTCTGCAGAAACGGGTTGACTTGTTTCTCGTCTCTCGATCCATGGTGTCCAGAATCTTCACGGGATGCTCCTTGTAAGTCAGATCTTCTTGTAGCTCAACTGACTCAAGCGGTGTCTGCTCCTCAGGCACTCGGAGACACTTCTTCAGCTGGGACACATGGAACACGTCATGCACTCCTGCTAGTGATTGCGGTAACTCTAGTTGATAAGCAACTTCACCTCTGCGGCTGAGAACCTTGAATGGTCCAACATATCTCGGCGCGAGTTTTCCTTTAGCATGGAATCTCTTAACTCCTCTAAGTGGTGTGACTCTGAGATACACGAAATTCTCTGGTTCGATACTCAGGTCTCGGTGACGGTTGTCAGCATAACTCTTCTGTCGCGATTGGGCAATCTTTAATCTCTCCCTGATCATGGCAATCTGTTCTTCGGCTTCTTGAAGAATATCTGGTCCAAAGACACGGCTTTCACCTGTCTCATTCCAGTTCAACGGTGTCCGACAGGGTCGACCATATAGTGCTTCAAATGGTGACATTTGCAAACTTGCTTGGTAACTGTTGTTGTAGCTGAACTCGGCGTACGGCAGACTTTTATCCCAAGAGGTAGCATAAGCCAATGCACACGCTCTTAACATATCCTCCGTAATCTGATTGACTCTTTCGGTCGACCATCCGTCTGTGGATGATAAGTCTGCATCAAGTTCAAACGGGTTCCCATGGCTTCATGCGCTTTATTCCAGAATCTTGAGGTAAATTGGGTACCTTCGTCTGATACAATCTTCTTTGGCACTCGTGCAAACAGGCGATCCCGATCAAGTACAACTCGCTAACTTATCTCCGAGTAAGTGGTCTTCACAGGATAAAATGGGCGACCTTGGTCAAGCGATCCACTATAACCCATATGGAGTCATAACCTCCTTGAGTCTTAGGCAAACCGGTAATGAAATCCATTCCGATTTCCTCCCACTTCCACTCAGGTATTTTCAAAGGCTGCAGCAATCCTGCTGGTCTCTGATGCATTGCCTTAACTCTCTGGCATACGTCGCACAATGCAACATGCTCGGCAACTTCACGCTTCATGTTCGGCCACCAGAATCTTTCTTTTAAATCCTGATACATCTTGGCACTTCCAGGATGAATTGAATACTTGGAGTCATGGGCTTCTTCTAGAATCAGCTGCTTCAGCTCCTTCTTGTCCGGCACACAAATGCGATCCTTCATCCACAACGTGCCTTGCTCATCCAACTTCCAACTTGAAGTCCTCTGCCTTGCCTTCATCCATGTTGGACTTAATCCTGCGGATCTTGTCATCATCCTCCTGTCCTTCTCGGATCTGATCCTCCAGGGTAGGCTTCACTTCCAATGTGGCTAAGAATTCTTCTGGTACCACTTCAATCTGCATTCTATGGAAATCCTCACATAGTCCTTCCTGACTTGTGGCTAGCAACATGTTCACGGTATGGCTTTTCCGACTCAGAGCATCGGCAACTACGTTGGCCTTTCCGGGATGGTAATGGATTCCAACATTGTAGTCCTTGATCAACTCTAACCATCTCCTCTGCCTCATGTTCAGGTCTGATTGGGTGAAGATGTACTTAAGACTCTTATGGTCCGTGTATACTTCACATCTGTTTCCAATTAAATAGTGATGCCATAATTTCAAGGCATGCACTACGGCAGCTAGCTCTAGGTCATGCGTCGGATAATTCTCCTCATGTGGCCTCAACTGTCTTGATGCATAAGCGACGACCCTCCCATTCTGCATCAGCACGCATCCAAGTCCTTGGCGCGATGCGTCGAAATAAATATTAAAGCTTTGATTAACATCCGGTAGGACTAACACCGGCGCTGATGTCAATCGCTTCTTCAGCTCCTGAAAACCTTTCTCACACTCCGGCGTCCATGCAAATTTCTTCTCCTTTTTCAGCAATTGCGTAAGAGGTTTCGCAATTGTTGAAAAGCCTTCAATGAAACGGCGGTAGTAACCTGCCATTCCGAGAAAACTCCAGATCTGGGTCACGGTCTTCGGCTGTTCCTAATGTAACACAGCTTCTACCTTGCTTGGATCAACGGCGACTCCTTCTGCGGTCATTACATGTCCGAGGAACTCCACCTTGTCCTTCCAAAAGTCACACTTGCTGAACTTGGCGAAAAGTTGTTGTTCCCTTAGCTTTTCCAAAACTTGCCTCAAGTGCCCTGCATGTTCATCTTCTGTCTTGGAGTAGACTAAGATATCATCTATAAACACAATAACAAACTTGTCCAAATACTCCATGAACACCTTATTCATCATATTCATGAAATATGCTGGCGCATTCGTCAGACCAAAGGACATAACAGTAAACTCGTAATGTTCGTATCTTGACGAGAATGCGGTCTTCGGAATATCCTCTGATCGGATCTTCAACTGATGGTATCCCGATCTTAGATCAATCTTGGAGAAAACTCCGGCTCCTCTCAGCTGATCAAACAGATCATCGATCCTGGGTAGCGGGTACTTATTCTTCACGGTGACTTCATTGAGTGCACGGTAGTCAATGCACATCCCTGAACTCCCCATCCTTCTTCTTGACAAACAGTACTTGCGCTCCCCATGGCGACGAACTCGGTATGATAAATACTTTCTCCATTAACTCTTCAAGCTGCTTTTTAATCTCTACCACCTCCTCGGTGGACATCCGATAAGGTCTCTTTGCTATCGGTCTTTGTGCAGTACAAGCTCTATCACAAACTCTATGTCCCTGTCTGGTGGCATACCAGGTAGATCTTCAGGAAAAACATCTGGGTACTCATTCACTACTGAGACATCTTCTATGTTGATTGCCTTGGTGCTGTTAACCATCAACTGTCCATCTCTAACGGTGGTAGCTTGAAATTCCACTTTCTTTCCACACGGGCTCTCAACTGAGATAGTCCTTCGTCCACAATCCAGTACGGCCTTGTGCTTGGATAACCAATCCATTCCCAAAATAACATCTAAGGTCTGGGTCTCCAAAATAATAAGGTTCGCTAGGAACTCTATCCCATCTATTAGTATTCTCACCCCAGAACATCCTACTTTCGTTCGTAGTTCGGAACCAGGGGTTTGAACCAAAAGCATGCATTTAAGTCTTGCAATCTCCAAATCATTTTTAGCAGCAAAGCCTTGTGAAACAAACGAATGCGAAGCTCCAGAATCAAACAAAATTGTTGCAGGTACTGAGTTGACAAGTAACTTACCCAGTACGACATCCGTGGCATTCTGAAGTGCATCTGCGTTGACATGGTTGACTCGGCCTCTCACCACGATGCCTGGTGCCCTCGGCCGTGGCTGCCCTCGGTTTGCTCCTGGTGCTGGCGTCCTGGCTGGTGTGGATCCCAGATTGAAGCGGACTGGGGTCACTCCTGCTGTCTTCTTAGGACAACTGTTGGCAAAGTGCCCTGGCTCGTTGCAGTTGTAGCAATGTCTCACTGTTCCTTGTTGACTGCCTGAAGCGACGTTTCTGGCTGGTGCTGGGGTCTGATAGTTCTGATTGACGGGTCTTGGTGCTGGTGACGGTGTCCAGGTTGCATTCTGCGGCTGGAATCTGAAAAACTGATTTGGCGCAACCCTCAAACGTTGCTGTGCTCCCTGACGCGATCCCTGATGCTGCATCCTGCGCTTCCCGTTCTCATCCAGTTCCTTGCGCTTGTCCTCAAGAATAAGCGCCTTATTCACTAACTCTTGAAAATCTGGAAAGGTGTGGGTGATCACCCCACTGTAGTCTGAGTTAAGTCCCTTCATGAAGCGAGACTGCCTGCTTTATCTGTCGCTACATCCTCAGTGCGTAGCGTGCAAGCTGTGTGAACTTGTTCAGTATTCGCCACCGGGCCGTCGCCTTGCTTCAGTGCTCTGAACTCCTCCTTCTTGAGGTCCATAATTGCTTCTGGCACATGATACTGACGAAACGCAGCTGTGAACTCCTCCCAAGTGATGTCTTGAGGGTTCTCTTGCGTGGCACAGAAGTTCTCCCACCATTCAGCGGCGGTCCCTTCTAACTGATGAGAAGCGTAGAGTACCTTCTCGTTTCCCATGCATTGAGCAATGTGTAGCTTCCTCTCGATTGACCTTAACCAGTCATCGGCCTCCAACGAATTGGCATTCCCGGAGAAAGTGGGTGGATGAGTCCTCATGAACTCTGACAGTCTTGTATTCTGGCGTTGTCCCTGATTGACTTGATTAGCAGTGGCCTGAGCGGTGATGTGCTGCATCTGTTGCATCATGGCATGCATCAACTGAGTCTGAGCAGCGAGAAAAGCTTCGAAATTCTGCATATCAACTGGCGGTGCTGGTGCTCCATCATTGGGGTTTTCTGCTGGGCGAGAACCACTTCCA
This sequence comes from Rhipidocladum racemiflorum, assembly GCA_036346355.1. Taxonomy (NCBI): domain Eukaryota; kingdom Viridiplantae; phylum Streptophyta; class Magnoliopsida; order Poales; family Poaceae; genus Rhipidocladum; species Rhipidocladum racemiflorum. The sequence continues at coordinate 58,407,036 of CM070583.1, forward strand.
TTGCCTCCAAGGTTTCCGCGGGTGTTCACCATCTGTCGGTTGCTCCAAGGCTTAGAGATGAGAGGGAACAAGAATAGACAAGTAGTAGGAAAACTTATGCGGGGGAAAAGTGTAACTCAAAATCCAACTTTATTATTAATAAGAGTAATAACTTGGTATGGTCGCTTACAATGCCTAGGGGCCTTGCAACACATACTGCACACTCAGCAAGCAATGAAAATCCAAATCAAACTAACACTGGAGTTTAACGCCTAAAGGGTGACTCTTTATTCTATGACACGACTCGACGAAGGAGTCTCAACCTTAACGACTACGCTCACTCATCGAGAAAACCTCCACTGCCTCCTCGCGGCGGGTGCGGCGGCATCGGCACGAAACAATCGCCATGCCCCACAACTGCAGCTGTGGTTGACGACGCGGCGTCCTCCTCTGGCTCGATCCGGTTCTTTGTGGTTGTGGCGCGGGTGCGGTGGCGCCTCTTAGTTCCTCCTTCCGGAGTGCGAGCGTCCAACTCCAACACTGGATCGGGACCCTGGCCATACCGTGCAGTTTCCAATTCTGCGATTCTTTCCGCAGCAAAAGCGACATACTCACGAGCATTCCCCAAGTGCTTCTTCTCCTCCTCAACTTGTTCGCGAGCCTTCTTTAACTCCTGCACGGTGTCTTCGATCAGCTCCTCCTGGGCGGCGACAAATATGGCTAAGTGAGTGAGGTAGCATCCTCATCTTCTATCGGCTTCCGTTGAACTCTGCTGTCTCGGCGGGGGTGGTGATGGAACACTGTGCCTTCCAGCTCCCTGGAGTAAGTGCGAGCGATCTGCTGCATCGCTCGACGCGATACTTCCTGGATTCCCATCTCAAAGGTAGACCTCCTGGCTGTGAAGTGGAAAGGGCGACTGAACTTGGTCTTCTCTCGGGCATACACCGTGATCCGGACGTCCCATCCTGTGACTAGTCCTGCCTGTACAAATGTAGTCCCTCGGTAGAGCGGCCTCTCAAAACCTCCAAGAAACTGAAGCATACGCCACAACTCGACGGCATAGCCTCCTTCACGCTCGGCGTAGTTGTTCTTCATCATCATCTGCCAAAAGACGCTCGCGTAAGAACGCAGCACTTTTAAAAATCAATGTGGAAGACGAAAAGAACTCAGCAGGGGTATGAACAAGAAAGAAAAAGGGGTAAGTCGAGAATTCATTCATTATCTTGACCACTTTTAACTTTAGAAAATAGGTTTTATCCTCACTACGACCATTCTATCTATGGGTGAACCTACAGTCAACCTGGCTCTGATACCACCTCTGTCGGGACCCGAATTTGCAAATCCGGACCCTCTGTGTATTCAGCACTAGTCCAGGAACGCGCTAGTGCACACAGTCTTAACATCGGTAAATATCACAATCATACCACTCGATACTAACAAAGTACTTTAATTAAATAGTCAAACTGGTTGCTCGACATTATGGTCAAGTTACAAATATACGCCACGCAGGGCGAAACTTATTAAGAGAGAACTAATAGCAGCGGAAAATGAAATAACTTCGTGGCACCATCCAGTATACCACAGTAACCGATCGGGCTCGCTCCCTAAGTAGACGGTTCCTCTTGGAGCTCCTCCTCCAAAGCCGTGTAGACTCCTCTTCAAGCGATGTTGTATTGTGGCAAGGGTGAGTACTTGGTACTCAAGGCAAGTCATGCAGAATGTAAGCTAATATACTACATGCATGGCTTAATACAAAGGAATAGCTCAGGGTATATTTGCAAAGAAACAAAGATTTGACAAGTAGCATAAGTAGATTCGAAAGCAATAGAAGCAAGTATAAGATCAATAACTTTTCCAGGAGTTTAATCAACATCTTTCCCATTCCTAATCCACATTTCCGTCGACATCATTGTTTAACCAAACCCCACCTTTCAAGTCCAAGTTATTTTCAAGAAAATCTAACCCTTGACTGTAATTCCCGAGCGATGTCCAATACCGCGGACACGGCTATTCGAATAGATTATACACTCTGCAGAGGTTATGCACTTTACCCACAAGATACAGTCAAACACCACAAAGGTGAGTTCCCGTAACAAAGTCTTTCGGAAACTTCTAACAGTACAAGTGGTCCTCTCCGGTGTTGCACACTAACCCTTCCCTTAGCAAAGGCGAAGTTTAGGTCAATCCACCGTTAGATGGGTACCTGGCGCGACCCAGACGCTCCCCCGTACAACTTACACAAACGGTGTAGTTGACAACCTGAGGTCCCACAGGTACGTTATTAGCAACTTATTCAACTAGGTCCGTCCCATAACAGACATGTGGTAGCAAGATTGACTCAGTTCAAAGGCTTGCATGGTTAAGTCCTTAAGGTGACCAGGGCAAGTCTACCCGAAGAACCAACACAACGTTCCCGGTGCCACAGCTGGCCCACCCATCATTCTTGCCACATGCCCCGGTCAAAAGCTATTTATCAAACCCCAGTTGATTACCATGCACCACATGCCATCAACATCACAACACATGATACCTTTCCAAAACAGGTTCAATATATCGTTAAGTCAATATTAACATTTGATTGTCCAAAATCATGTCATGAGCACGAGTGTGTCTAAGCACTATACTACAACGGTCTAAATTCCCATGTTGGCAATTTAATAGTGTCCAACTAGTGAACCACAACTAGGGTGACAAGGGTCATGGCACATATTTAAATAATCAAGGTGTCATACAACAATTTGGCATTTATCTAATTTCCCATAATTAAGTAAAGCATTTTCTAATCAAACTAGCATGCAATAATTTAAACCAAATTAATTTGAAACTGGGATCAACATGGTCAAAGCACAACTTGCCTTCAAAAGTACTTGCTCTTGGTCTGGAAATGGCTCTGGTCAATACTTCTCCTTCGAATCCTTCCGGCACTTCAACGTCTACTCGTAACGCGTGCAAATTGTAACAAATGAATAAAACAGTAGACAAAAAGTGTCCAAACATCCAAATGAAGTCCACAAACAGAGAGAGAATAATTTTATGAATTTTCAGAAACTGGAATCGTCAAATTCGGAGTTTAAATGCAAAAGATACAAGCGTTTAAAGTTTAAATAATCATTTAAATAATAATACAGAGGAAAACTTTAGTCCAAAAATTAAATAAAATTCATCATTAGGTAGATCTCAATTTTATACAAATTTAGAAAATTGAATCACTCAAATCGGAGTTGAAACGCAAAAGTTATAAGTGTTTGAAGTTTGAATCAAAAACTGAAATCATTATTTCGAATTAATAAATCATTTTCTTTTTCGGAAATTAATTATTGCGTCAGCAAGGACACGTGGACCAATCGGGTGACGATACGTGGCTTGGGTCCACGGACCTGGCGCACGGCCTCGGCACGATCCACGGCTCGCGGTCGCTGACAGGCGGGCCCGCCCTGTCAGTGGCTCGGGCTCACGCCGGCGCGGGCGCGGCTGACACGCGGGCCCCACATGTTAGTGGCTTGCTCCCACGCGCATGGTGCGGCGGCTAGAGCTACGTGGCATGATCAGGGCCGTTGGACCTAGATCCAACGGTCTAGATCTACCCTAGGTTAACGCAGTTTCCAGCACGTGGCGATCGTGGGCCGTTGGATCTAGATCCAACGGTCCAGATCCGATCTAAGTTTTATGGTTCGGAAAACACGCGAACTCACCGTTGCCGTCCGATCTAGATCCGACGGTGCACCGAGCTCGGGGCGGTGATGGCGTCGCGGGCTTGGCCGGAGGGAGGAAGGCGACCAACGTAGCGGCGCTCCGGGGCTTCTCCGGCGAGGTGAGTGGTGCTCACGGGTGCGTCTTGACGCGACGGTCCCAGATCTGACCACGGAAGCGGCAGAGGGCGGAGGACGACGGCGGGGCGAGGCAAAAACCGAAGCAAACCCTAGATCTAACTCCGGCGAGCAATTGCGCGTGCATGGCGGCGGCTCGAGCGAAACGGATCGGGGCAAACGGTGCGCAAGAGAAAGAGGATCACGGCGGTGGGGTCGCTTCCTTAAATAGGGCCTCGACGTCCGTGATAAACGCGGAACCCTAACGAACTCGGAAACGGCACGGCAGAGCTCTCCGACTCGGTCGGATGAACAGTGAAACCAACTCGATTTAATTAATCCAATTAAATTCTCAGAAATTCAATTAAATCATTAAAAATAGCAAAAGACTCAGAAAAATTCCAGAAAAATTCTGGAAAAATATTTTGGAACATTTTGGACTCAAATAAAATATTTCCAACAAATTTTTATTTGCAAAGTTTAATTCTTTAATTATTTCAAAATGGAATAAATTCAAATAAATTCCAAATAAATTCCAGAAAATTCCAAAAATTCACTAGAGTGCCAAATCACACATGAATTTAAGAAAAGCAAAATTTTGGGGTGTTACACCAGCTTACTAACTCGGGCGATGATAGGAAATGGCCCAACATACCTCGGACTGAGTTTTCCTTTGGTGCCAAACCGAACCACACCCTTGGTGGGAGATACTCGCAAGAGTACGCTATCACCCACCACAAACTCCAAATCTCGCCTCCTAGCATCAGCATAGCTTTTCTGTCTGCTCTGCGCTGCAAGAAGATTTTGTCGTACCTCCGCCACGTGATCAACAGTCTGCTGGACCCAATCCGGTCCAAGAACTGCTCTCTCGCCCACAACATCCCAACAAAGTGGCGATCTGCACTTTTGGCCATACAGTACCTCATAAGGAGCAGCCCGGATGCTGGAATGATAGCTGTTATTATAAGCAAACTCTGCCAATGGCAAATGATCTTCCCAGCTACCTTTCCAAGCCATCACACAGGCCCTGAGCATGTCCTCCAAAGTCTGGATGGTACGCTCAGACTGCCCATCCGTCTGAGGGTGGAAAGCAGCACTAAGGCGCAGCTGTGTACCCAAAGCACTCTGCAAACTCTCCCAGAATTTGGAGACAAACTTCGCATCCCGATCAGAAATAATGGTCTTGGGTACACCATGCAGTCTCACAATTTCCCGCACATAGATGGGAGCCAAGTCGCTCACAGAATTGGTAGTGCGGATAGGAATGAAATACGCAGACTTGCTGAGACGGTCCACCACGACCCAAACAGCATCCTTCCCTCGTGGAGTACGAGGTAGGCCAACCACAAAATCCATAGAGATGTCATCCCATGGCCACACAGGAATCTCCAATGGCTGCAATGCACTGGGACGCTTATGCTCGCCTTGATCTTCTCGACAAATCCCACAAGACGCAACATACTTGGCAATATCCACTCTGATCCTTTTCCACCAGAAATTTTTTTCAAGTCCCTGTACATCTTGGTCTACCCTGGATGGACCGTGTACGGGGTGCGATGAGCCTCTTCGAATGTCTTCTTTCACTTGGGATTTACGAGGTGCGCCTGACGACCCTAAAACCTCAAAGCTCCCGCATCATCAACGGTAAAGTCTCAGTCTTGCCACCCTCAAGGCGCATCCTCACCTGCTTTGGAGAAAACGGTCCATTCTTTGTGCCTCCACTGACGCTCGGGAATCGCTGACTCAAGAATCAATTGAGTTTCAGCTTGCATGGTCCCCGCATAAGCGGTAGGAGACTCCCAATCGCTCAAAATCAGCAACAAGATAATCAACAACAGGGGCATTGTCTTGCATCGAGAGCGCCACCACCACATTTGCCTTACAGGATGGTCTGGATAGTGAGGTCATAGTCCTTTATCAATTCTAGCCACCTCCTCTGCCTCAAGTTCAAATCTTTCTGAGTAAAGATGTACTTGAGGCTCTTGTGATCAGTGAAGATATCATAAGACTCGCCATACAGGTAATGCCTCCATATCTTCAGTGCAAACACCATAGCGGCTAGCTCAAGATCATGCGTGGAATAGTTCTGCTCATGCTTTTTCAGCTGCCTCGATGCATAAGCAATCACCTTGCCATCTTGCATGAGCACACAACCAAGTCCCAAACGAGAAGCATCAGAATAAATAGTGAAGCGCTTCCCCGGCTCGGGAAGGGTAAGAACAGGAGCAGTCACTAACTTCTCCTTCAAAGTGCGTAAATCGTGCTCACACTCTGCGATCCTTTGGAATTTCATCCCCTTACGAGTCAGCTGCGAAAGTGGCTTGGCAATGATAGAGAAATCCTGCACAAAACGCCGATAGTAGCCAGCTAACCCAAGGAAACTACGCACCTCTTTGACATTGGAAGGCCTCTTCCAATCCAAGACTGCTGATACTTTGCTAGAATCTACGGATATGCCCTCTGGATTGATGATGTGGCCAAGAAAACCCACTTCTGAAATCCAGAACTCGCACTTTTTCAACTTAGCAAAAAACTGATTCTCCCTCAAGGTGCTCAGCACAAGCCTCAAATGCCGCTCGTGCTCCTCTTCTGATTTAGAGTAAACCAGAATGTCATCGATGAACACTATCACAAACTCATCAAGGTACTTGTGTAGCATACTGTTCATCGCCTCCATAAAGACAGCAGGAGCATTAGTTAGTCCAAAAGACATAACTTTAAATTCATAATGCCCATACCTAGTGGAGAAAGCAGACTTCTCAATATCCTGCTCCCTCACACGGATCTGGTTGTACCCCGACTGAAGAACAATCTTGGAGAACACCTTTGCTCCCTTCAGTTGGTCAAACAGATCCTCAATGCGACGCAAAGGATACTTGTTCTTGACTGTCACTTGATTAAGAGCGCGATAATCAATGCACATGCGCCAACTTCCATCCTTCTTCGAGACGAAGAGAACGGGTGCTCCCCATGGCGAAACGCTACGCCGAATAAAGCCCTTGGCCAACAGATCCTCCAACTGCTTTTTCAACTCGTCTTGAAAAGGACGAGCCAAGCGGTATGGAGAGATAGAAATAGGTCGAGTGCCAGGAACAAGATCAATACGAAACTCCACATTCCTCACAGGAGGTAGACCAGGCAACTCATCAGGGAACACATCGACAAACTCCTTTACTACAGGAATCTCCTCAATGGAGACAGAAGAAGATGGCTTCTCAGACAAGGTCATGAGGAAACCCAACTGCCTCAAACGGCGACCAGAAAACAGACTAGCCAAAGCAAAGATGGAACTGGAAGGTATACCACCCTGAAAGGTCAACTCTACTCCTAACGGGGCCTGCAAGGTAACCGTCCTCCAAAAGCAATAGATCTTGGCACGGTACTGATGCAACCAGTCCATGCCCAAAATGACATCAAAAGGAGCCAACTGGATCACCATAAGATTGGCAAAGAAAACCTCATCATCAAAGGCAATGGTGCAACCGGGGCAAACCAAAGAACTAGCAATCAAACCCCCAGGAGAACTGACTATCACCGACTCAGAGATCCGCTGAACCCCCAACTTAGCTCTACTAGCAAACTCAGACGACACAAAGGAATAGGATGCTCCGGAATCAAACAGAACAAGGGCATCGACTTAATCCACAAGTAAGGTACCTGAAACCACCTCTAGATGCCCGGCTGACTCGGCGGTCGGCAAGGCGTACACTCCTGGTGGCGCCGGGACGATGAGCCACGACTCGGTGATGCCCCAACAAGGCTGGGGCGGAGGAGGCAAGCGAGGAGCAGGCAGTGCGGGCACCCGATCTGTTCTTGGTGGCGCCCACGCAAAGGGCGGTGAGGAGCGAGAGCCGCCATCATGTGCACCGATCCTCACGGAAGACGCCGCTTTGGAGTGGGAGGAGAAGGCACCGTCTCCCACTTGATGATGCTACAGGGATTCATCCGCAGACTCGTCCCCATGTGGCCAGGCTTGCCACGCAGTGGTTGCAACTCCGGTCCAACCACACTCTGAAGCACGGTGCTCACCACCGCACTTGAAACACAACATGCCTGCCAGGCACAGGACAAACAGCCGCTCGCGAGGAAGGCGGTGGGGCGGCCTCATCTTAGCCCACGAGGAGGAGCCCGCCCCTTGAACTTCTTGAAGGTGGGTCGTGAGAAGACCCACCTCCTCCACCAAAGGTCCTCTTCGGCCCCCGCTTTGGGCCGCAGGAACCCTGAACCACCCGGGTTACGCCTTTCCCGGGAGAGCTCCAACTCGAGCTCCATGCCCTTCGCTGCTCCACCACGGAGGCGAAGTCACGAGGACGATCGCCCCATGACAACTCTGAACTCTGGTTGAGGCCCCTACGGAACCTCCTTGCCTTCTCCCGATCATCGGTGCCCACAGTGCACGAAGCGCACCACTGTTTGTTGAACTCCACCTCATACTCTGCCACCGACCTCTTTCCCTGGGAAAGAGTCGTCAGAGTATGCTCCATCCGCTCAAGGAAAGACTCTGGGTAGAACTTGGCTCGGAAGCGAGCCACAAAGTCCTCCCAGGTGACTGGACCAAGATCGGGGGCTCTAGCAGCCAGAACCCCCTCCCACCAGATATCAGCTTGGCCCTTCAGCTGAAAAGCCACAAAGCAAGCCCTCTGAACCGAGGTCAACTCTAGGACCTCAAACTGCCTCTCCATGTACCGCAACCAATCTGCGGATTGGATCGGCGTGCCCGCTCCGTCAAAAGTGTCAAGACGGAGGGACATCCACTCCCGGAGACTCATCCTCGGCTCCGGCACGGGGCGACAAGAATCGGGGCGGCTGCAGGGGAGGCACAACGCAGGGGCTGCTGCATCTGTCGTATGACTCTGAACCTCCCTCTGCAGAGCTGAACTAAATCCTCATTGGCGGCGGGTACCTACGCCCGATCAGGCTGCTGGAAGCTCCTCCTGAGCTGGCCCATGAGCATTAAGCGAAACGCTACCCTCAGCAACAGACTCCGCAACTCCCTGAGAACCTCACCCCTGGCCTCCATGGCCACAGCGACCACGGCCTCTACCCCTCGGCATGGCTGCTACAGACAGACAACCATCCGATCACATAACCATAAACACAACATCATATAGTCAAGAACACATAGACATAATATTCATTAAATATTCAAGCGCAATGCAATGATGAACCAAAACCCCAACCTACTGTGCAACCAAGTGTGTCAAAATTTTAAATTACTTATTCCACTTTTGCAAGTTTTAAAGTTGCCATCCTATGACAAAGTTTTAGTTAGAACTTAAGCCATGTTTCTAAGTTATTCCACATCATAATTTAGTTTCAACCTAAGGTATGACACTAAAATACATATTCCAAGGACCTACAGCCCGCTCTGATACCAACTGTAACACCCCGGTATTTAATATGCCTGAATGCTACCAAACATAAGCTAAACAACATCTAAATACCATGAATTAAGGTAAATTACAGAAAAGGAGTAAATGTTAAAACCCGAGATTTCGGTAGCATCTCCTTTGTTTTAACATGATTTGAAGGAGCAACAACAGTATAACAATATATGGCAATATGAGAGACAACTAAAACAGCAATAATTAAAAACTTAACAACAATATAAGTCTAGTTTCAAGCACTTAATGTCTCCAAGAGTCAAACGAACAATAAGACTTTCATATAGCAAAGCTAAACCTTAAAGCAATAATCATCACACGCAGTTTATTATCAAAGACTAAGTGAACGACTTGTGGAATCAAAATGAGTGAAGCTACGTGCAGACGTGTGACTATTTCCCTTCCCCGCATGCTGGTCTCATGGTACCTAAAACAACAAGAAAACACAAGCGTGAGTTCAAAACTCAGCAAGCATATTGCAATGGTACAAAAAGAACAATTACATAGCATTAATATCTCACATCATGTAAACCATCTCATTCATGGTCACATATCATCATCATCATCATTATGTATGCAGTGCAATGCGATGCTCATGTCTCCTTGGAAACTCATACCGGTATGGTTGAGTGCACACCCGTCAGTTTGCACCCTCTCCCCCCTTCCATCCCGAAGATGGAGGGTGCCTACTCCTCGCTTCCGTTCACCGTGGTGAATGGAATCACGATGTAGGACTTACTCTTTGGCTCTCCGGAATAGTCATAACTTTCTCACCAACCTCTCCGGATTAGTTATGACTTTCTCACCGCCCGGGCCATGTAACATGCCATGTATGCAAATATGCCAACATCATAATAAACTTGTACATTAACACATGGCATCATAGCATAATCATCATATCAAAGGAAATCATTAAATCATGGCAAGTGATCATGTCATATAATCAAGTTCATCTAGTCTCAACTAGCAACCTACAAACCGCTATCCATTACAATGCACTTGCCTCAACCACGGGCAACGGATTGGCGGGAAGTAAAAGGCACTCCCGGGGTCACACCACCTGCACATAGGTACCACACACTCACAATCATGTCCACAAAACAGTACGCAAACCCTCATCTACCCCGACATTGCCAACTACTCGCAACACCCAAAAATAGAGGTTCTGTCCCGTCGGGACAGCAGCCTTCCAAAAGGCATAACTTGAGTTCTGGGACTCCGAATCAATTAAACGAGTACATCCTCGCGTAGCTTAGGAAATTTCCCAACTTTCTCTAGGTATAGGGAAAGACTGATTCGGACTCTAAAGTCGTTTAATCTACAGATTACCGTGATCTATTCCAATCACGTCACAGATTTTACCACGCTCGGTAAAACAGCCATAACTTTCAAACGGCTGGGCGGAATTTAACGTTCTTTATACCCACTGAAAGATAATGAAATTAGCTACAACTTCTTCAAAATCCGTACGGACAGATTCGGATTCTAAATTGACGAAAACACAAACCCTAGGTCGACTGTTCATGCTGTCCCAAAACAGTAACGTGGCAACATCTAGATCTAATCCAAATTACTCAAATCCAGCACCACAAATTGATCTAAAAACTTGATAAACACCCTTAGAACAGTACCTAAACCAATCCCAAGGATTCCCTTGGCCATACCTTTGCCCAAAGCACGAAAACTGAATGGATCTCCACCCGATTCGCTCCTCGCTTCCAATGGAGGGATCCTCGAGGTGCAGGGGTGGGGAGGCCACCCTAGGGCAGCAAGGGGTGGAGGAGAGGTGGTGGAGAGGTGGGGAGCAAAGGGGAGCAATGGGGGAGGTGGAGGCGCATGCAAAGGAGAGGGGGAGGTGGAGGTGGCGGCTAGGGCACCATGGAGGTGGGGGGGCGCACAAAACAAGTGGGGGGCAGCAAGGGGCAGGGGGAAGGCCTTTAACCAGCCCCCACACCTAATCCTAATCCTAAATGGATTCCCACTCCATCCCACCAAAGCCCACAACCCCCACTTTTAGGCCCAAACTCCCCCGGGAAGGCCCAAAACCCCGGAAACAGCCCGAAAACGGTATTAACCTCCATACCCTATGGTTTTAACCTTATTTCCACATCTCATAACGTTTTTGACCTCATCATGCACCATTTATAAGGGTCCGACACTCTGTGGTGACACAATACTTCAAAAGGCCCAAAAACGCGAGTAAACCTCAAGCCGAAAGGTTTTATTCTCTAATTTCACATTCTATAATGTCACACCATACCGTAGTGTCACATTCTTCCCACCTTCAACAGGATTCGACCTCGAATCCGAAGGACGCCAATAAAACAACAACAAAATCCCCAAGGTACAAAAGACTTCCCTGCAGCACAAAACAACCGCACGAAACCTCAAACCGGAACAAACGACAAGCGATTTCTCAAAACCAACACTTGGCGAGAAAAGTAATGATCTAGCTCAACTAAGGGCAACCTCTCACAGGTCGACCTTCACTTCCATTCCCAAACAGAATCGGCGTTTCAACCAAAAAGGGCTCCATCAACCCAAAACGCTCGAATCCTCACGGCAAACACTTCATACTTCTATCACAACCAACCTAACTACCATACTCCAATAAACTCAACATGACAAAATCAAAGGAAGTCACAATTCCTTTAACGACCTTTCTACATTCCCAAAAATTTCCATCGAGGGGAAAACTCATTAAGGCACACTTGCCCTTCCGATACATGATCATACTAACACTTTATTCCATCCTTTCCCAGACAAGACTCAAATCCAAGAACAACTAGTGACGACAATTGCTCACGGCAGGACAAATATCACCGAACTACCGTCAACTTCACTTCCCCCCATCGCTACTCTTAATAATGGTTAAACCCAAACATCATCAACCTCCATCACAAACCACCCTTATACCACTAAGGTTCGACACTTAGCCCCAAGCTAGGATCGAAAAACCTTACCAAACCACAATTGGTTCCTTTCTTAAGAGGGTCTCGCCCTCACACAAAAACACTTAGCTATCAAGCCCCAGTGTACACACGACAACTCAAACCCAAAGCGTTAACAACTATTTTGGAAAGAATTCGGCAACATCCGAGCTAAATCACAAAGGAAGCATAAATCCCCTACACCACAACCAAAATACCATAATTTCTTCATTCTTTCTTTTCATACTAGAAAGAAATGGACATCTCGATTCTTGACATGCATGCACACTTTTCAAGAGCACTCCGGATTAGTCATATATCCTTATATGACTTTCTCACCGACCTGGCTCAACGACTCTTTTATCATTTAACATCAAAAAACGATGTCTTGTTTACTTTTCACCATTCATTCATCATATACCAACAATACCGAAAAGTCATTCACCAAAAGACTTCTTCCTCGGTATCACATGATTGAAATACACATAACACTGACGGTCGCGCTAAATCATATAGACTATGACGGCAACATCGTTGACAGTAAAACACCACGTCGTAAAAAAACCCACATCAATTGAAAGCTGAACTTGCACAACATTGCATTTCCTCCAAATTCAACATTTTGGAAGAGAACATCAAAATTTCAAGTCGAGCATCTGCTCCCACAACCATCACAAACTTCCTCAAGGAGAGGGAAACTCATTCCCAAAAGGGGAACACCTCACTAACAAAATCACTTTGTAAAACTTTCCTAAAGTTCACCTTTTTGAAGCACTCGCAAACATCACACACATTTTCAAAACAACTCCAACTCTAGCCCAAAAGAGTTACAAATTAAATCTCAAGAGTTTCCAACACAACCCACTAAGTCCATCTGTTTCCTTTAAAATTTATTCCAAAGATAATTCAGTGTGGACGTGAAGGAGCGCGATCCACTCAAAAAATTTTGGGGTGTAAATCCATACTCATAGCACCGACTAAACAAATTAGCCAAAACCAAATATTTGCACCAATTTCTACGAGTTTTAGGGAAACTCTGAAACACAGCATATGGAACACCTTGACCGAAAACCCTTCAACCAAAATGGCAAACAACCAAACCAGTCCAAAAGCTTTTAAACACAAGCTTAACATAAAAAGAACCATCTCTAGTACTCCACTACGCTTTCCATTAAAAGACTTCACAACAAATTCTTTCTCTTATTATCTTCCCCAAATTCTTATAATTAAGGTTTATGATGCTTACTAAAAGACATCCCACGAAGACTAAGTCAACAAGATCCCTATTGACCAACATAACAAATAACATCATATTCTAGATTTGAAACAAGTGCTCCAAGAAAACTTTCAGTGGGACCAACCAATAACTTTCATACCACCTATATGTAAATGTCTCGACAATCGAAACTTATTCAGTTAACAAGCGACTTTAACAAGTAAATATTATCTCCACAAGACAAGGTTCGTAAATACTATTCTACGACATACATTCATTAAGGATGAAATTGTACATCATGTTAATTATCCAAAGCTCATTCCATCGCAACATGTTAAAATTTTCCTCTATTTTAACCATGGTTTTCAACAAGTAATCTAAACAATTACCACCACTACTAGATTATTAATAACAACCAACAAGCATAATCATCAAACGACAACATTACTTTTAGCTACCCTATAGACAGGTTACAACCAAATTATCACTACACAACATAATCCAGCTATTAAATTAAATTTAATAAGTTAGACCAGCACGAAGTTCTTGCAATATCATCAAACTACAAAACACATATCTTTCCAATTGGCCTCGACACTAGCATTTTAGGAACACGACTGCATACTTCCAACCATGCTAATAATTTGCAACAACATAAATAGCAACTCTAATCAACTTCCAAATTAAAGCCACTAGTCAACCTGATTAAATTTCTCTATTAATCCATTAGATTAGAGCATCTTTAAACAACCAGCAAAGTTTCTTTATCAATAACAACAGTCTACATCATCTTAATGTTTTAACTATGCATCAGGGTTTAAAACTTTTAAACATTATCGGGGGTCATAAGCACTTTTATAACAAAGCAACAGATTCTAAACATGTACATTAACACATTTAATCATTCTCGCTAAGAGTAAACTACAACACTAGTAGTCTATTTATTCTCAAGCTAGAGATATTAATCACATTGAATTGATTCAACTCAAAATTTAACTTGGCAACACATCAATCCATAAACCACATTGTTACCTACTACATAACATGCTAAAAATCAATTCTTTCTAGGGACAAACGATTTCAGTCAAAAGACTACTTACATTGTTTGCAGCATTTTAGTTTTAAAACTCATCCCAAATTCATAAGGAAACTTGACTCTCAAAATTGCCATGAGACAAACCCAAACTTGGTCATGCAAAGGAATTCTCCAAAACACTTTTCAATCTCAAAGACTCCCACAGGAGGGAACCAACCGATCAAATAAACCTTTGCAAATAAAACCTTAACACCAAACCCCAATCTTTCACGAAACAAGAAGGGTTTTTCAAAGATGATTTCTTAAACCAGTAAAATAACGAAATCAAACACCACGTACTACTACAAAGCCACGAACTTCAGCCACGACGGCCAGTGTCCGCACAACTCATAATAACTCCTTTAACCTCAGAGAAAGACAAACACAGGGATAGATTGATGCTTGTTCCCCCATAATCAATCAAACAGGCATCAAAACTGGAAAGGCGCCCAAAAGAAGCGCAACACTAGTCTCCTCTTCTTCGTCTTCAACCAAGGAAGACAAAACCACACACCGCATAGGAACGATCCGCGAAAACCCAACACTTTTCATTTGATTCAAATCTACTAAAGCCAAGAAAAGCAACGAACACCGGCCGTCGAGCGGCAAAGAACATCTGAAAGAAACCACCATTAACTCTTCTATTTGACTCAGGTCAACTACCCTATCAACGGCGAAAGGATAAGCACTCTTCTCCTACAGGGTCAATAGTTCTTCGGTGATGGCGCTAGCAGCCACACCGTCAAACCTCACCCTTACTATGAAATAAGAGAGGTGACCGAAACCCTTCGGCACCAAAACCCCACTTTTACCACCACAATGAGGAATAATTCAATCATTTATCTCATAGACATAGCAACGTACTATATCAAATATAGCATTTAGCAACAAGGCTTAAATACAATATTTAAGCGTAAACAACGATACCCATACCCTTCCTACTGTGCATCCATGTGTGTCAAATTTTAGATTAGTTATACCACTTTTGCAAGTTTTAATGTTGCTATCCTATGACAAAATTTTAGTAAAAACCTAAGCCATGTTTCTAAGTTATTCCACATCACATTTTAGTTCTACCCTATAGCATGACACTAAAAATACACATTCCAAGGACCTACAGCCCGCTCTGATACCAACTGTAACACCCCGACATTTAATATGCCTGAATGCTACCAAACATGAGCTAAACAACATCTAAATACCACAATTAAACAAAAATTCCAGCAAAGGCGCACATGCTAAAAACCGAGATTTCGGCAGCATCTCCTTTGTTTTAACAAGAATTGAAGGAGCAACAACAGTATCACAAGTTATATCATAATGGAAGGCATTTAAAACAGCAATAACATGTGACATAGCAACAATATAAGTCCAGGATAAAGCATTCAACCACTTCATGAGCTAAACGAATCAAATAATAAGACCGAGCACACGGTTAAGCAATACTCCAAGTTTCATGGCAATACTTTCATTATCATGTCATTGTTTAAATGTGTGATGCTAAGTGATGACGTGTGACTAGCTCCCTTTCCCGCATGTCGGATTCATGGTACCTAAAAGAAAACAACATAAACACAAGCGTGAGTTCATCACTCAGCAAGTATATTGCAATGGTACAAACATAAACAATTACATAACAATAATATCTCACATCATGTAAACCATCTCACTCATGGTCACATATTATCATCATCATCAATATGTATGAAGTGCAATGCGATGCTATGCTCATGTCTCCTTGGAAACTCATACCGGTATGGTTGAGTACACACCCGTCGGTGTGCACCCTCTCCCCCCTTCCATCCCGAAGATGGAGGGTGCCTACTCCTCGCTTCCGTTCAACGCGGTGAATGGAATCACGATGTAGGACTTACTCATTGGCTCTCCGGATTAGTCATATCTTTCTCACCGACCTTCCCGGATTAGTTATGACTTTCTCACCGCCCGGGCCATGTAACATGTCATGTATACAATTATGCCAACATCATATTTAACTCACATATTAACACATGGCATCATAACATAAAAACATGCTCATCATATCATTGGCAATCATTAAAGCATGGCAAGTGATCATATATCATGTAGTCAATTCCATCTATTCTCAACAAGCAACCTACAACTCGCTATCCATCACAATACACTTGCCTCAACCACGGGCAACGGATTGGCGGGAAGTAGAGGGCACTCCCGGGGTCGCACCACCTGCACATAGGTACCACACGCTCACAATCATGTCCACAAAACAGTATGCAAACCCTCATCTACCCCGACATTGCCAACTACTCGCAAAACCTAAAAACAGAGGTTCTGTCCCGTCGGGACAGCTGCCTTGCAAAAGGCATAACTTGAGTTCTGGGACTCCGAATCAATTAAACGAGTACATCCTCGCGTAGCTTAGTAAATTTCCCAACTTTCTCTAGGTATAGGGAAAGACTGATTCGGACTCTAAAGTCATTTAATCTATAGATTACCGTGATCTGTTCCAATCACGTCACAGATTTTACTACGCTCGGTAAAACAGCCATAACTTTCAAACGGCTGGGCGGAATTTAACGTTCTTTATACCCACTGAAAGATAATGAAATTAGATACAACTTCTTCAAAATCCATACGGACATATTCGGATTCTAAATTGACGAAAACACAAACCCTAGGTCGACTGCTCATGCTGTCCCAAAACAGTAATGTGGCAACATCTAGATCTAATCCAAATTACTCAAATCCAGCACCACCAATTGATCTAAAAACTTGATAAACACCCTTAGAACAGTACCTAAACCAATCCCAAGGATTCCCATGGCCATACCTTTTCCCAAAGCACGAAAACTGAATGGATCTCCACCCGATTCGCTCCTCGCTCCTCGCTCCTCGCTTCCAATGGAGGGATCCTCGAGGTGCAGGGGTGGGGAGGCCACCCTAGGGCAGCAAGGGGTGGAGGAGAGGTGGTGGAGAGGTGGGGAGCAAAGGGGAGCAATGGGGGAGGTGGAGGCGCATGCAAAGGAGAGGGGGAGGTGGAGGTGGCGGCTAGGGCACCAAGGAGGTGGGGGTGCACAAAACAAGTGGGGGGCAGCAAGGGGCAGGGGGAAAGCCTTAAACCAGCCCCCACACCTAATCCTAATCCTAAATGGATTCCCACTCCATCCCACCAAAGCCCACAACCCCCACTTTTAGGCCCAAACTCCCCCGGGAAGGCCCAAAACCCCGGAAATAGCCCGAAAACGGTATTAACCTCCATACCCTATGGTTTTAACCTTATTTCCTCATCTCATAACGTTTTTGACCTCATCATGCACCATTTATAAGGGTCCGACACTCCGTGGTGACACAATACTTCAAAAGGCCCAAAAACACGAGTAAACCTCAAGCCGAAAGGTTTTATTCTCTAATTTCACATTCTATAATGTCACACCATACCGTAGTGTCACACTCTTCCTGGACCATGATTCCAGTACCAATAGGAGGCAACTCATCGAACTGATTGTATTCTTCCTCATCTACCACATTCTCGACTCCGACAATCCTCCTTTTTTCCTGTAGAACCACGTGGCGCTTCTTGTTCAATTGGTCGGTTACATAGAAGACTTGAAAAACTTGGTTAGCAAGAACAAACGGTTCATCTTGGTATCCGACACGTTCAAGGTCCACAGTAGTGACACCGTACTTGTCAACCTTCACATGCTGCAGGTGAACCCAACGGCACCGAAATAGGGGGATTTTGAATAGTATGTAGTCAAGCTCCCAAATTTCCTCAATGAACACATAGTACGACCTCCTCGTCGACCCAGCAGTATTCAATGCATCTATGCGAACACCGCTATTCTGGTGTGTGCTCTTCATGTCCTGATCCCTCATGTAAAATGTATACCCATTTATGTCGTATCCTTTCCATGTTACAACCATAAATGCTGGCCCTTTTGCCAACCATGTCAGCGGACCTTCGGCCGAGCTTCCAATGATGGGTTGTCGCTCCTTCAGCCATCTGTTGAATTGAAGGTTATGTTGTCTGATGATCCAGGACTCCAACCGCGATGGATTCTTTTGCCGTAGCTAGTTCTTATGCTCGTTGATATACGGGGCCACAATAGCCATGTGTTGCAAAACCGTGAAATGGGCTTTAGCGCACGCAGCTGGATCAGGTGTGATTGATTTTCTTCCGATGGTCCCGGCACCCTAGATCCTTCCCTCATGGCGAGATCGAGGCACACCTATCGGCTCGACCTGTGCCATGTAATCCACGCAAAACTCGACAACCTCTTCGGTTGCATAACCTTCGACAATGCTACCCTCCGGTCGAGATCGATTCCGTACGTAAGACTTGAGAATTCCCATATACCTCTCGAACGGGTACATGCTACGTAGGAACACGGGCTCGCACAACTTTATCTCCCTAACTAGGTGAACAATGAGATGGACCATGATATCGAAAAATGACGGAGGGAAATACATCTCAAGATTACATATGGTCATTACCACCTCGGCCTGCAGAGCATCTAGTCCTTCGGGATCAATGACCTTCTGAGCAATTGTGTTAAAGAAATAACATAACCTTGTTATTGTCTCCCGAACCTTGGTCGGTAAGATGCTTCTAATTGCCACAGGGAGCATCTGTGTCATAAGCACATGGCAATCATGAGACTTCATGCCATTTAAACTCAAGTCCTGCATTAAAACAAGCCTCTTCATATTGGACGAGTAACCAGACGGAACTTTAACACCATCCAAGCACTGGCACAGTTCAGTTCTCTCGGCCTTGGACAAAGTGTAGCAAGCAGGTTCGCAATAAGTTCGGCCTTTGTCGCTCTCTTTCGGTGCTAACTCAGGTCTGATGCCCATATCAACCAAGTCAAGCCGTGAGTTGATACCGTCCTTTGTTTTGCTCTTAATGTTCAGTAAGAGACCAATCAAGCTGTCACATACATTCTTCTCTACATGAATCACGTCGATGCAGTGCCGAACTTGTATGTGCTCCCAATAAGGTAGGTCCCAAAATATTGATCTCTTCTTCCACATGTGCTTCTCACGGGTCCTCGATTGACGTCCCTTTCCCAGAGCAACCTCCAAGTTCTTAACCATATCATGAATGTCCGTCCTGCTTAAATGCTTTGGAGCTAATCCATCTTCAGTTGTTCCGTCGAATTGATTCTTCATCTTGCGGTATGGGTGATTCCTCCGAAGGAACCTACGGTGACGCATGTACACGGTTTTGCGTGAGTGATTGAGCCACACACTCTCGGTAGCATGCAAGCAGTGAGTGCAAGCTTTGGCTCCTTTTGTACTCTGCCCCGACAGGTTAGCAAGGGCTGGATAATCATTTATGGTGTAGAACAACAGGTAATGCAATGTGAAATACTCTCATTTGTGAGCATCCCATACCTTTACCCCAGGAGCCCACAACGTGTTCAGATCTTCCACCAATGGTGCTAGGTACACATCAATATCGTTTCTAGGTTGCTTTGGGCCTTGGATGAGTATAAACAAAAAAATATACTTCCGCTTCATAGACAACCAGGGAGGAAGATTGTATATACAGAGATTCACAGGCCAGGTGCTATGACGGCTGCTCATGTTGCCGAAAGGATTCATTCCGTCTGTACTCAAACCGAAACTTATATTTCTCGGATCCGATGCAAATTCTTCAAACCTCCTATCGATGTTTCTCCACTGGGTGGAATCAGCAGGGTGCCTTATCATTCCATCATTTTTGCGCTCATCCGAGTGCCACCGAAGCAGTTTTGCCTCTTTTGAGTTCGAAAACAAACGTTTCAGACAGGGGATTATAGGCAGATACCACAACACCTTAGCAGGAGGTCCTTTCTTCGCCTCGATACACTCATCGTCATCATCTGATCTATCTTTATGCTTGTACCGGGATGCGTTGCATACCGGATATATATGCAAGTTTGTATACTCTTTGCGGTAGAGGATACAATCGTTCGGATAGGCAGCTATTCTTTCTACTTCCAATCCTAACGGACAAAGAACCTTCTTGGCTTTGTACGTGGTTGTCGGCAACTCGTTTCCCTCTGGAAGCATGTCCGCTAACAGGCCCAACAGCGCCGTGAAACTCTTGTCGGACCAACCGTTGCTTGCCTTCAATTTCAGCAGTTCCAGCAAAGATGACAACCTTGTATATTTGGACTTGCAGCCCGGGAACAAAGGTCTCTCTGAGTCATCCATCAAACCCCGGAATTTTACATACTCCTGCCCATCACGGTTACCTTCTGCATCCCGTAGCATCTGATCCAAATTGTCATCGGGAGAATTATCCTTATCGAAGGTACAGTCGATATCATCCGGTATATTATTGACTTCGTCGACGATGCATTGACTAATTGATGCCTGCATAATCTGCTCTTCACCGTGACTGGTCCAACATGAATACCCCCTTTTGAAACCCCGTAGAATCAAGTGTGCTTCGATTTGGGATGGGTTTCGAAACATCCTCATATTCTTGCAGTCAATGCATGGACAAGACATAAATTCCACCCTCTTGTTCAACATATCTTCCTCTGCAGCTCTTATAAAAGCGGAGACACTATTAATGTACTCGGCGCTCGCACGGTTGTCAGCGTACATCCAGCTTCGGTCCATCTACGCTACGTATATAACAATATGTGTTAGATAATGAATGAAGTACACTTAAATAATGACAAAGAACAAATGGATTCTCCTTACATAGATTGCAAATTTGAACCAATTACGAACATTGGCTAACTTAGAACCAATTTTAACCTTCAGTTGTCAACTTACCAAAATCAATTTGCTTGTTGTTAGCTTATTATGCAAATTACCAGTTCAAGCATATATACTAGCAAATCAACTCACAATGCCGAATCCTCACAAAGTCCAACCACTATGCAAAGTAATTGAATTTGAGAAGAATGCAATAGCAAACTAAATTCAGCTTTCTCCTATACTGTCACAACCTATCTCATAATGCTGATTCTCACAGAGAATGTAACCCCACAACCACAACAATTTATTCAAACCCTAAACCACAAGTTATAAGATTACCGTGGGGAGACAGCTTGTCCTATCGGCAGGGCGTCGGGGCGGCGTATCAAAAATTGCTCGGAAACCCTAAAATAACAGAGTAGGTCGATTGGGTCGGGGGCTCTTATGAAGCATCATCACAGACGGTTATTGTAATCAACCGTCTATGATAGGGAAACATTTACAGACGGTTTATTTACAAATCGTATGTGATGATGCTTCATAAGAGGCGGTTTTAAGTATAAAACCGTCTGTGATGATGTACTTTGCATATGGTTTTAAAATAAAACCGTCTGTGATGAACTGCACAGATTAAAAGGGCGTCTCATCATTTCCCACGCCTGCCTTTCCAACCATCAGAAACTCTTCGTCTTCATCGCAATTAACTTCGTCTTCATCTTCTCGGCCTGCCACTGCCTATATATTCTTCGTAGACCGGGCGACAGAACTACTACTCGATCGATCTCTCCACACACATATCGATCGAACAGTACTCCATCCATGGCAGCTGATCTTCCTCCTTCCACCGGGTCCTCTACCTCATCCTCCGCCCCTCCATCACCCCCTCTGCCGCCATTCATATGCCAGTACAATCCTCCCCGCTTTTCCCCTGGCAATGCCCAATATGCCACCTCTTTTCCCCCGAGGAGGAGGAGGCAGAGGAGGAGGAGGACGAGGACGTGGACGAGCACGAGGAGAATGAGGACAAGGACGACGACAATGAGGAGGAGAGCTACCTCATTCGCTAGGGCCGCGGGAGCAGGACCTCCTCCTCCTCCGACAACGACGACGACGGCGGCAACGACGACGACTACAAGTGGACAGTGGACGACGAGGAGGAGGAGGAGGACGAAGAGGAGTGGTGGCGGTGATCGCGCTCGCGCGATCACTGCCACCACTATAAATATATATATTTGTATTGTAATTAATTAAGTACTATATAATATAATGTATTTTATATATGTTTAGTAATTATGTTATGTACTTAATTAAATATGCTTTTGTTAGTTATAATGTGATATATAGCTTCGATCGGTTTGTCTATTCGTTCGTCTGTTTACCTGATATGTCATGCATTTACAACAGCGCTTGCTAGCTAGTGACCAACGAACATATGCAATTATAATTTACAACAACAGTAAGTTCACAAACACATCACAGACGGTTGTATATTCGAATAGTCTGTGATGATTTCCTTATCACAGACGGTTTGAAAAATGAACAGTCTGTGATAAGGGTCCCCCACATCACAGACTGTTTAAGGTACAAACCGTCTGTGATATCGGTCCTGATTAAAACCGTCTGTGATGTGGTGGACCCTTATCACAGACTGTTCGCAATATAAACCGTCTGTGATAAGGAAATCATCACAGACTGTTCGTTAATACAACCGTCTGTGATGTTCCTTGGACTCATCACAGACGGGGTGTATATAAAACCGTCTGCGATGAGGTGTCTAATATGAGCCCTCCTGTAGTAGTGTTTGCAAATCTATAGATAAGTTAACACCAATCAATCAAACAAATCAACCATTGTCTCTATTCAATCCATTGACATATCTACAATTAACAAAAAAGAAACATAAATCGGAAGAGGGGCTCATATTGTCTATTTATTGTTGTTAGTCCACTCAATCAGCTAGGCACTCGCTGGCTCACACTGTGCAGTCTTCCCTGCCTGCACGCCGTCGCCTTGGTGGGTTGCCCATCACCGCACGCTCACACCCTCATTGGCTCCCTGGCATTTACTTGACGCTCTCGCCGTACCCTCGTAGTCGCCAACTCCTCGTGACATGCGTCAAGCACCCTTGACTCAGTGAGTTGTCATGCCCTTGTGAATGAGAAGCATTGAGTCGCATCCTCTCTATCTATATATGGTCCCTACGTGTGTCTAGGATTTAAGTCCAGTTGTGCAGGCATCAAAGCGAAGTCACAAATTACCAAATTAGGTCTCCAATAAATAGCGGCCCACTAAACCATATAGCCCAGGAAGCAGCTCACCCAACCAACAAAGCTTCTTCTTTTGCCGCGCCCAAAACGCATGTGCATGCATGCTAATGCTATGCTAAAAATTGAGCGCCAATACTTAATGGAGTACTTAACATCCAGTGGTCAAAGGATAGGTTCAAGTCTAATAGAACCTCCCTATTGACTATGCCCTTGATATGCTGATATCTAACCAAGATGGAAGCTTATATCTAACCAACATTCGCAAAGCTCTAAAGCTTAGGGTACTTGGCCTGGATGTGGTTGAAAAGGCACGAAAGCGACATGCCTCTAGGATTACTTGGCTTAAGGCGGGGGATGCGAACACTCGCTTCTTCCACTCGAAGGCCAATGGACGTCGGCGAAAGAATTTCATTCAGTCCCTACAGAGTGACTAGGGCATCGCCACCATACACAAAGACAAGGAATGCATGCTCTTCTAACACTTCTTCTCCTTGCTAGGAAGAAACCTTTGCACGCTCGAGACATCAACTGGCAATGCCTTAACCTCCCTAGCCATGACGTGCTCGACCTGGACGCGAACTTAACAGAGGAGGAGGTGTTGCATGCAATACAACACCTACCAGCCGAGAAGGCCCTAGGATCGGATGGTTTCACTGGAGTTTTCTAAAAGAAATGCTAGGATATCATTAAGCAATACATCATCACCGTAATTTGTTGTTTTCAAAACTGCTCAGCAGGGGCTTTTGCCCCACTCAACACAACATCCATCACCCTGATTCCCAAGAAAGAGGTCTCGAGTAGGGCCACGGACTACCGGCCAATCAGTCTCATCCACTCTGTTGCAAAGATTATTTCCAAAGTCTTGGCTTTGTGACTATCTACGCATATAGACTCCCTCATCTCAAGCTCCCAAACTACTTTCATTAAAGGGCGAAGTATTTAGGAAAATTTCCTAAGCATTAATAGCCAGGCAAGAGCTTTCCACAGATCGAACACCCCTGTGCTAATGCTAAAACTGGATGTTGACAAAGCTTTCAACTATGTATCTTGGGAATACCTCCTAGGCCAACTACAATCATGCAGCTTTGAGCCGCGATGGTGTGAGTGGCTTTCTATCATTTTCGCAACATCCACATCATCTGTATTTCTCAACGGGGTGCCAAGGCACAAATCCAACATCGGCGTGGTCTACATCAGGGCCACCCCTTATCGCCGTATCTATTCATTTTTAGCCATGGACTGTTGTTGTACATTCTCAAAAAAATCCACAGACGATAAGATCCTTTCACCCTTGCAAGGTTGCATGCCCTCACTCCATCTCTTCATATATGCAGATGACATCGTAATCTTCCTAAACCCAGTCAGGGAAGAACTACAAGCGGTAATTTCCATTCCACAGCACTTCGGAGAGGCATCTGGCCTGCGAGTAAATCTGGAAAAGAGCTCCATAGCTCTAATTAAGTGTCAAAATCTAAACCTCAATAGCATCCTTCAACTGTTCACAAGTTATACCTCGCATTTCCCGATGAAATGCCTGGGAATGCCTCTTGCACTGGGTCATCTGCGGCGTGCCCACCTTCAGCTCATGCAAGACAAAGTTTCCCGACACCTTGTGGCTTGGCAGGCATGCCATCTCTCTCAGGGGTTGGTCAAATCTGTACTCACATCAATTCCAATCTATTTGCTCACAGCGCTAAAGGCGCTGAAGAATTTCATTACGGATATTGAGGGAAAAAAATATGTACTCACATCAATTCCTTTGGGCAGGTAATGCTGCATTGCATGATGGTAACTGCAAGGTGAGGTGGGCAACTGTTTGCCGGTCAATTCAAATGGGAGGACTACGATTACTGGAATTGGACAGGTTCGCACGGGCACTCTGAATACGTTGGCTGTGGCTATAGCACACAGATCCATAAAGGCTATGGAATGGTTTGCAAACACCGTGTGGCCTCACTGATCAACATCTCTTCTCAGCGGCCACGCAAATCGCTATTGGACATGGCTAAAGAACCACCTTCTAGACCTCCAGATGGCTGCAACGTGTAGCTCCTGTCCAGATCATGTCACAACTTTATAAGCACTCTAGGAGGAAGGCAAGATCAATAGCAAATGCAATGCTAAATAATATGTGACATTCGACATCAGCTGATCCCACAACTGCTAGGGGAATATGTCCGCCTTTGGTCCAAACTACAATCAGTACCACTTCGCCCAGATTTAGAGGACAGCTTTTTGTGGACGCAAATTTCCGATGGTGTCTACTCCGCTAGCTCAGCATACTACTTGCAATTCAGCAGAGGCATCCAAAAAAACCTTCTGTGCTACAATCTGGTTGTCACGGGCACCTCTACGCTATAGGATTTTCTTTTGGCTTACACAACAAAATAGGTTATGGATTGCATAGTGTCTGCAATTCAGGGGATGGCCTAACCTATATTTCTATCAAATATGCTGGTAGAACCTAGAAATGGTCTCTCACCTATTCATCGATTGCCCCCAAGTTCAACGACAGTGGTCATCAATTGCGCGATGGGTTCACCTTGCCTTCGCTACTACCGGACCATTGGGAGCCGTCTGCACATCTTGAGCAATGAAATCTCCACTATTTAAACTGCCAAACGAGCCTTCGGAAAGGAATCAAAACCTTGATTATTCTAACTTGCTGGGAATGGTGGAAAGAGTGAAACAACATAATTTTCCAAAGGAAATGGGCAACTGACAAACAGATTCTTTAATCAGACAAAATGAAGTAGTAACCTGAATAATCTCAGGAGCGTCACAGCTCAAGAAGCTTCTATATTGACAAATCTAAAGTTTCCGGCCTTCTTCCTTCCTGTATCTTCTATTGTTTTCTCCTTCTACTCGGCTTAGGTGTAGTCTCATGCACCTTGTAACTCTTAACTTTTATTTTCCTTCCCTGCTAATTTAATCTTATCCTTGACTGCCTTGAAAAAAAGTGACTTAACGGAACATGCCTTAGTAGTAGAGCTGCTCGATGATTTGTTCGTTGGCAGACTTCATTAGCACCCTGATTTACATATAAGTGGAGCCTCTACACAAGCTGCTGTTAGGCTATTCCGGTGCCGTAATCTAAAATCCAAGACAGCTACGTAGGATACACTAGTTACATGCTCGTGCGTTGCTACGAAAAACAAAATTGATAACGAAAAATAAAGATTAAAAAATAAAAAAAATTATTTCACAAGATCAAACATCTATCTTTAACGCTTCGTTTCTTGCGAAAGCTGGCTAATTAAAGCAACGCTTCGTTTCTTGCGTAGGGCAATTAAGTAGGGCAATTAAGCAGGGCAATTAATGACGTGGGAAGAACGGACCACTGCTACCAAGTGCTGCTTTAGAATAGTAGAGATAATATGATATTGTTAGGATGAAACACCCTCTCTAGTGCATAGTATCATGCTACAATATTCAAGACAGCATGTGTCTATTAAATTGCTACGTAAACCAAGACGCGCCAAAGAAAAAAAACGTGTGGAGAAAACACTGTAGCGATCTCAGTGTGGTGTCGTTCGAAAATCAAAGTGATGAATACGGAGCTGAAGCAGTATCTGTGGATAATATTGCTCTGCTATCTCTTCTCTTCCAACTCATTCTATGTCACGAGCATTAAATGAGAATGACCATTCACGTGCAGCTTCGTGAGCTTACGGCTACAGACGGCTCTCGATCGAATCGCCTTAATTAATTAATGCGCCTGCAGCTGATCCATTTTTCGTAATTAGCAGACATGTACGCCTCACTTCAGTCCAAATTTATAAGCTTATTTTTTTTAACACAAAGACTAAACAAATATTAAAATAACTATATTATTCTTAATTATTACCACTAAACACTATATTTAATATATACATATAAAGAATATAAAATAAAAATGTATATTTATTAAGGATATATATAGAGAATATCACACTAATTTTATATTAAAATATAAAATACATTTTATATTTATAAATAAAATTATTAAAAAAATTTTCTTATAAACCTTATTAGGTGGCCTGATCTAGGGGCTGGTGGGCAAATGTTAATCGAGACCAAAAACCGAACCGAAATAACAGAAAAATTCAATTTTTTCAGTTTTCGGTTAATTATTCAGTTTTTATTTTGGTACTATTCGATTTTCAGTGTGCGGTTCAGTTTTGGAACAGTAGAAACCGAATAAACCAAATAATTCCAAAAGTACTGGCTGTTCGTTACGTTCGTAGCCCACTTACCCCGTAGCTCACAAGGTCGCAAGGCCTGTAAACGCTCGCCGCGCCTGCGTAGCCGCCGCATGCAGCGATGGCCCGCACAACCCGATGCAGCCGCTGGCGCAACCCAACCCTGAGCCGCCACCCAGGCACCCATCCACACCTCCTAGAGCTGATAAAGTCAGAGCCTGACCCCACCACCGCGCTTGCCCACCTCGAGCTCCTCGTCGGAGATGGCGTGCGGCCCCGCTTCCAAGAAGCACCTGCTACAACAGCCTTCCTCCAAGGCCCCTGCTGTCACCGCAGATCCAAATCCCACCGCGCAGGCGCACAAGGAGAAGTCGACCACGGCCACCACCGGGAATGCGGAGCAGGACGACCACCCCGTCTGCGTCTACGTCGACGGCATCTTCGACCTCTTCCGCTTCGGCCACGCCCGCGCCCTCGAGCAGGCCAAGATGATGTGAGTTGTTGCTCAATTTCTTTCTGTGCCTACTCTGCTCTGCTTGCTTTGACACATGCGGACTAGATCCATCTCCATCTGCCTTCTCCGTTCCGTTGCCTTCCTCTGCAATTCGCTACAATGATGGATATAAGATCCATCTATTTCTAGGCGGAGCAATTGCTTGATTTGTTGGCTGCTTCCTTCCTTTCGATTGGATCTACCCGTTTTTGATAGTTAATTCGGTTAACCGAAAACCGAATGAACCGAACAGTATTAGTTCGGTTGATTCAGTTCGATTTTTAACTATATTCGGTCCGATTCGGTATTTAATTTCTAAAAACCAAAAAATTTTAAATCGAATAAACCGAACCGATATAATCGAACTAATCGAATGCCCACCCCTAGCCTGATCTCTGGTAGGGCAACACTAACCAATCAGTGAAGGAGAAAGAAAGCGCAACTTACGTCCAGTACAGCACTTCCGATGATAAGCACCGCTCATTGTGTCATCACATCCTTGATATAACTATAATATATATATACATATATATAAATATATATACATACATAGACACACATATAATATAATAATATATATAATTATTAATTATTATATACTCCCTCTATTATAGGAGATTTGAAGAGCTCGGGAGCATCCACGTCCATGCTTCTTCGAACAGACCCTCGAGAATTTTGCTTTTGCATTTAGGTTCTCGATCCATCCGAACCGTCCGATCGCATCGCTGTGCCGTACACGTACGCGCGTGGGGCAGCCCCGCACGAGCCTCTTCGTACGAGCGGAACGATTTCGTGAGCAACCAGTGCGCCATGTCACCGAGCTTCGCAATGACGCCATCGCGTTTGTGTGTTTTCTCGCTGGGGCCCTCGTATTCAGAGCATGTAGTACATTTTGCCATGATTGATCAATCGATCCTGTAGCACAAATCAATGAGTGTGGCACGGCATACCACTATTGCATGTGGATTGAACTAGTACGGCATGACCTGTCATGTAAGGTTTCGAGGTCTGCATAGCATGGTACACGTATATGGATCGTCCTTAGGCTTGCACTGTATGTAATAGGATCAATAGGTCTGAAATAGACGCCACATTTTGGCACGCATAGACATAGACACGGCAGGGCATGACGGTACACGGCAGGACACGGTGTCAATGCGGCAGGCCATAGTGGCAATATGGTAGGGCATAGCACCTGTAACATCCTCAAATTTATAAAGTTTTAAAATCAAATATTAAAAATGTGAAATCAGTTTTTGTGTGCATTTATTGATTTTAGATCTATTGGTTGAATTATTTGTTGAAATGAATAATAGAGTTGAGAAAGAAAAGAAGGGAAAAGAGAAAATGGTAAAATGGTAAGAAATGAAATTACCATGGTAAAAATTTGTATAACCTGGCCAAACCCTAGAAAATATCCCTAGATGGTCAAAAGACCATGTGTATGCATTTATTGATAAAGAAAACAATTAAAAATGATGAATCTTATCTCTGGCCAGACCTTTGTCAGATTTTTGGAGGAAGTTGTAGAGCAATCTAGACCTTGAAATTTTTACCATAAGAACTCAGACATATCACCTTCATCCACAAAAAGTTTCAAAAATTAATAAGCAATTTTACTATTTGTTAGCATTTAATTTAGGCAGATTTGAAATTCTGCAGAAATCAGTAAAAGATTTATAGAAAAATAAATATTGTGAATTTAGTTCTGGAATTTTTATGGTAGATCCATATTATGGAATCACACCTTCAGTAAAAATTTCAAAATTAAATATGTTGATTTAATCCCTTAACCAAACTGAAAACCGAGTTGGGTTTCATGTGCAGCAGTTAATGTCAGATTTTTAGTTAAATAACTATAGCACATTTTAACCCCAAAATTTTACTGGACGTAGATGACTTAGCCTCTGAGCTGGTGAAAAAGTTTAGAAAAATCTTGAGATGACCTGACCCGGGAATTTATTTGGATTGCTGTGCTGTCCAGGGAATGAGCTAGAGCTCTCCCTTCTTTCCTGACGTGCGGGCCCACGCGTCCAGCCAGCCGTGCGTTAGCACCGCTGCCGACGGGACCCGGAAAAATCCCGGCCCACGTGTCAGCCTTGCCCTTCCCTTCCTCCTTCTTTCTCCTCTCTCTCTGCCTTGTGGACCCCGTCGGCCAGAACTATCTTCTTCCTCTCCTCTCCTCTTCTCTATCTCTCATCTCTCTCTCTCGCGTTTAGCAGCCGAGGAAAATGTCCTCAAACCGCCTCAATCCTTGTCGCTTCCGGCCGCAATTTCACACCCCGAGGGCCTCTGACATTGAAGGATCATTGTTTTTTTTGATCCATGTGTTTTTGATGATGAGTATTTGAATATTCGAAGAGATTTGAAAAGATTTGAGTTGATTTGATTTTGGTTCAGTATTTGAAAAAGATTTGAAACCAATTTGAACCGATTTTGTTTATCTGTCGAAAACATGCTTTGGCAACCTCATTTTCCCATGTACGACGGACAAAGTTTTGGAGTGCATCGTGAGCGTGTTTTGAGCTCATGAGTCGAACTCAATCTTCCAAGAAACGATAAGTTTTGCGTCACGGCGGACAAACTTCTTTGGTCAGTCGTGAATGGCTTTTTGAGGTTTGATTTCGCATGTACAACGGACCGATTTTGCTTGTCCGTCGTGAACATGTTTTCGCCGGAATGTTTTCTTTTGGAACCGAGAGTTTCCCTTGTACAACGGACAGACTTTGTTGGTCCGTCGTGAACTGTTTTCTAGGGTTTCACTTGGCATTTGCGCCGATTGGTTTTGTTGTCCGTCGTAAATGGGATTTGCTCAATTAGGGTTTTGAGCGATTTTGAGATTGAAATTTGAATTTGATTTTGAGATTATGAAATTTGTGATAATTTCATGATACTTGTTTTGAAGTGGACTTTATGCAATGCTCATGTGAGTAGTTGCATGGATTGATGTGAGTCAAGTCGTGGACTTGTGCTCGGAATCGTTTTGTGGTTTGTTCATGTGCAGGTATTGCTCGAGGGCGAATGTGGTCGATGACGGGACCGGAACTAGGTTCATGGAGGAACTGAGGTTCGGGACTAGGTTCAGGGAGGCGAGGTCTTGGTGGTCAAGGATGTCATGCGGGACGTTCGGGCTAAGAGAATGGTGCACATGAAGAATGGTTAGTCACGTGAGAATGGCATGAGGTCATTCGCGTGCAAAATGTTAGTCACGTGAGTATGGTAGGGTTGCCATACGCGTGCAAGAGTTGTACTCGGCCAGGTTGGGCCAAGTGGAGTTGTGTTGAATACATGCTCTTTCTAGGATTAGGAGTGGGAATCCTTTTAGGATTAGGAATCCTTCTAGGATTAGGACTCCTTCTAGGATTAGGTGTGTTTGCCTTCTTTAAATAGAGGTTGCCTCCTGTTGAAGGCAATCAAGCTTTGAGCAAGCTTTAGAGTTATACTCTTTTGTTTGGAGTATTTTAGACAAAAGAAAGGAGAAATAAAGATCAAGTTCATCAAATCTTTCGGCGAGCTACAATTCTAGTTAGATTTATTCTCGCCATCTTTTGGAACAGTAAGCTTGCAAAGGTCATAACTTTTGATCCGTAAGTCCGATTGAGCTGATTCTTTTTGGGTTTGATTCATATTGGAATCTAGTTTCTTGTGTCCAAATTTCAGATCGATCGGACGGTTGGATCTCTAGGAATTCGCATTTTACCAAACCTCTATCATTCTGTTTTTTTTCAAAAACGAGGCAATTATTTGGTTCTATTTTGGGGTAAACTTTTAATAGATCAAGAAATTGGTTTTAGCTTCCGCACAATCATTCACCCCCCCTCTGATTGCTATATTCGGTCCTACAAGTGGTATCAGGGCAAGGCTCTACTAATACATCTTAACAGGTGATTAGTAAACGGTAAGTTATGGCAACAGAGAAATACTCAAACAAGCCGCCAATCTTCGATGGCACAGACTTCCCCCACTGGCGGATCCGGATGACTGCATATCTTCAAGCTCAAGGTAACGCGATTTGGCGTAAGGTAAAAATTTCGTACGAGCTTCCTTCTAATGATGATATTGATAAAATCGAGTTTGAAAAAGATGTTGAAAACAATAATAGAGCTAGAAACATATTGCTTCAAGGACTTGCTAGAAAAGAATTCGATAGAGTCTCATCATTTACTCACTTTGCTCATGAAATTTGGAAATCTCTTCAAGATTATCATGAAGTCTTGACTCTGTAAAAGAAGCTAGGCAAGATCAATTTAAAAGGAATACACTAGATTTGAAATGAACTCTGGAGAATCTCTAGATGATTGTTTTGCTCGCTTTATGAATCTTAAACAATCTTAGAGTTTGTAGATGTAAAGTACACTGACTGAAAATGCTAGACATTTCCTATCATCTCTTGATCTTAAAATCGGCAAATGAAAGTGACTGCTTTTAGGGAAGCTCACAAGATGAGTGAAATGACTTCGGATAAACTATATTCTAGTCTCAAGACTTTTGAGATAGACATTGTTTTAAGAACATCCAATGATAACTCTATGGCTCTTAATGCTAATTCCTCTTCATATGATAATGCTACTAGTTCTTCATCATCATATTCCATTCTTGCTTTGAGTGCTCTTAGTGATGAGCAGCTAGATCAAATACCGGAAGATACACTTGCTCTTCTTTCCAAGCGTGTCAATGCGACTTACATGAGATCAAGGGAAAGAAAAGGAGCCTCCATCCTTTGCTACAAGCTGCGGCAAGGCGGGGCACATCCGTGCTAAATGTTTCAAGAACAAAGATAGAGAGGAGAAGGAGCAAAGCAACTCCTCCAAGTCCTTCCGCCAAGAGAGAGCAAGGATAAAAATAAGCAGCGGACGAAGAAGATGCTCAACAAAGTCTTGAGGCAATTGGTCGCTTAGACTTAGCGACATTGATGACTCAACTGAAGATGAGAAGGTAGCGAAGCAAGCGGTGAATGAGAAGGATCTCACGGACTATGCTTCATGGCAAAGGAACACTAGTGATTCTAGTGACAACGACGGCACCTCGACGGTGATGAGGTAATGCCTTCGTATGATGAGCTTTGTGAAGTTTTAGTCATATTGAGAAAATCTTTAAGAAAATCTTCACTCAAAAATAAAAGCTTAGAAAAAGATCTATCCATGCTAAAATCTGAAAACTTTGATCTTAGAAATTTAAATTACGAAAATATTTGTGATACTTGCTTAGATCTCAAATTTGAAATTAAGTCACTAAAAGAGGAACATGTGATTAAAATAGAACAAGTTTATGCGAACAATTGAAAAATGAAAAACTTGTGAAAAATATTGGTTGCTCTACTGATAGTTTACATGATCAAATTGCTTGCTCTAAATGTTCTATTCTTGAGTTGAAATTAAAAGATGCAAATTGTAGAGTTACCCAATTAACAAATGACATGTTCACTCATGAAATTAACTCGTGTTCAAATTGCGAGAAGCGTAAAGCTAAAATTGACACTCCTTGTGATAATTGTTTAACTCTTGCTAAGAAAGTTGATTACTTGCAAAATTCTTTGGAACGTTTCACTGATGGCAAGAAAAACCTAAACATGATTTTGGATAAATCAAAAGTCAGCACTCAAAACAAAGGTTTAGGTTTTGATTCTTATGCTCATCATAAATCACATGCTCCCACTGTTGTCAAAACACTTGGAAGTGGAAAATTTGAAATTGTCAATGAGCCTAAGAAAAATATCTTTAAATCTGGTGTTCTTTTATCTTCTACTATGATGAATGCAAAATGTGCTTCTACTGTTAAAGCAAAACATCATGTTAAGTACACTTGCACTCATTGTAGTAGAGATGGACATCTAGTAGACTTTTGCTTTAAACTAGCTAAACAACAAAAGAGAGAAAGGTTTAATGCTAGGTCTAATTTCAGACAGGCACGTTTCATTTCTCATTATGTGCCTAGGGTGATGCAAATACCTCTTGTTGCTAAGAACACGAGAAAAGACAAATCTTCTTTTATGCATAAGAATGCTCGTGTTGTGCCAACTGTTGTGCGTCGTGTGTCTCAGTACTGGATTCCTAAACATCTTATTTCTAACTTGATCGAGACATCGACACTTTACGCTTCTATGTAGGCTTCTCACGAGGAAGGAGAACATATGGCTAGTGGATTAGGATGCTCACGCCACATGTCCAATGATAAGAATTGGTTCTCCTCCTTCACTTGTGCATCTCGTGCTAAAAGTGTTATTTTTCAAGATGCTTCTTCCACCTCTGTTTTACTTAAAGGCACTAGTCCAAATAGTGCAGTGCAGTGCATATGTTCAGGGGGAGAGTATCTTTGTTGATGAAGATGATGATGATCTTTGTTGAGGATGAGATAATTGGAGTTTCTTTGTGTGCTTGTGTGCTCGTTTTCAAGCTTCCCGCGTGCTTCACATCGACAAGCTATCAAGAGGATTTTAAGGTATCTCCGTGGTACTCAAGATTTTGGCATTTGGCTTTACGCTTCTTCACGCATTAGTTTAAGACCTTTCTCGATCTGAATTTGGAGGATGTGGAATTGATAGAAAAAGTACATCTGGTTCATGCCACTTCTTGAGTAATTCTCTTTCTTGGACACATTGACATCAGATTTCATTTTCTTAGAGATTATGTTGAAAAAAGAGCTATTGAACTGAAATTTGTTGATTCGGTGCTCGACTTTGCGATATTTTCACTAAACCGCTTGATTTTTCTCGTTTTGCTTTCTTACGCTGGCGAACTTGGGATCATTCATCCCCATGGGTTGATTTGAGGGGGAGTCTTGATTTTAACTCTTTCATGTGTGTTACTTGACTTTGGTTACTACAAGGAGCTATTTTGACGTTACACTTAAAGAAAACTCCCCTGTTTTCATGGCATCATGTAGTACAAAGCTTTGTTGACTATTCTTGTGTATATAGTCAAATTAATGCTACATCGTTTCACTTCTCTCTAAAAGACTAAAAGACTAAAATAATTCAATTTGAGATGCTTTTCAAGAATATTTTGGCTCTTGTTCATTATAGTATTGCATTTGTGAAATAGGCTTAAAAGTTTCTTGTCATCTGTTAAAAGGCTAGAGCTGATTAGAAACTATGTGTGAGCTTCTTGTTGGACTTCAAATGATCATTATGAGTCTCAAGCAAAATCAGTGTTTTAAATGATAAAAGCAAGTTGAAAAAGATGCAAGCAAAAGCTACTTGGCTAAACACAAGTTTAGTACAATGTGCGACTTCCTTGCCAGGATTTAAATTCAAAAGATGCAAGAAAAGGCTACTTGTCTAAACAAAAGTTCGAGAACAATGTGAAGCCACTTGACAATTTAAACTGAGAAAGATACAAGAAAGAACTACCTACTCATACACAAGTATGGGCTAGTGTGCGATTACTTGTCATCCTGTTGATCACAAAGCAAAATTGTCAAACTTGCTAAAAGAGAAAAAGGAAATTCAAATTTTTAAAAGGCTTGAGACAAACATTAGTGAATTTGAAAGTCTCTCTTTGCTCATGATAGATTTCTTTTTAGCTTTGGCAAAATCAGTTTATGACATTTTACTTGTTTGCTCTAATTTGCTTATGCAACAACTATTCTATGTGTTAGAGCCTCCATATTCTCACAATTTGCTTTCTCATTGGATAAATTGATACAAAATGTGAAAACTCTTGTAAAAAACTCTCCAAATGCCTTACTTTGATTATATACCTTGAATATACTTCAAAGCTTGAGATACTGCGTTAATTAAGGGGGAGTTTTGAGATCTTGATGACTATTTTGTCAAAAAGGGGGAGAGCAAGACAAGAAGAAGAAAAATAAAAAAAGGAGAAATTCAAACTGTTTGAGAATTTGGATTTACTTGGTCTTGGAATCTTTTTGGTCTCAAACTCTCTCAAACTCTCATTTGGTATTTTTCTATACCTTTGTCAAATCTTATATTGTGTTTTGTCAAATTACTCATCAAGGGGGAGATTGAAGGATCATTGTTTTTTTTTGATCCATGTGTTTTTGATGATGAGTATTTGAATATTCGAAGAGATTTGAAAAGATTTGAGTTGATTTGATTTTGGTTCAGTATTTGAAAAAGATTTGAAACCAATTTGAACCGATTTTGTTTATCTGTCGAAAACATGCTTTGGCAACCTCATTTTCCCATGTACGACGGACAAAGTTTTTGGGTCTGTCGTGAACGTGTTTTTGAGCTCATGAGTCGAACTCAATCTTCCAAGAAACCAGTAAGTTTTGCACGTACGGCGGACAAACTTCTTTGGTCAGTCGTGAATGGCTTTTTGAGGTTTGATTTCGCATGTACAACGGACCGATTTTGCTTGTCCGTCGTGAACATGTTTTCGCCGGAATGTTTTCTTTTGGAACCGAGAGTTTCCCTTGTACAACGGACAGACTTTGTTGGTCCGTCGTGAACTGTTTTCTAGGGTTTCACTTGGCATTTGCGCCGGACTGGTTTTGTTGTCCGTCGTAAATGGGATTTGCTCAATTAGGGTTTTGAGCGATTTTGAGATTGAAATTTGAATTTGATTTTGAGATTATGAAATTTGTGATAATTTCATGATACTTGTTTTGAAGTGGACTTTATGCAATGCTCATGTGAGTAGTTGCATGGATTGATGTGAGTCAAGTCGTGGACTTGTGCTCGGAATCGTTTTGTGGTTTGTTCATGTGCAGGTATTGCTCGAGGGCGAATGTGGTCGATGACGGGACCGGAACTAGGTTCATGGAGGAACTGAGGTTCGGGACTAGGTTCAGGGGGAACTGAGGTCTTGGTGGTCAAGGATGTCATGCGGGACGTTCGGGCTAAGAGAATGGTGCACATGAAGAATGGTTAGTCACGTGAGAATGGCATGAGGTCATTCGCGTGCAAAATGTTAGTCACGTGAGTATGGTAGGGTTGCCATACGCGTGCAAGAGTTGTACTCGGCCAGGTTGGGCCAAGTGGAGTTGTGTTGAATACATGCTCTTTCTAGGATTAGGAGTGGGAATCCTTTTAGGATTAGGAATCCTTCTAGGATTAGGACTCCTTCTAGGATTAGGTGTGTTTGCCTTCTTTAAATAGAGGGGTTGCCTCCTGTTGAAGGCAATCAAGCTTTGAGCAAGCTTTAGAGTTATACTCTTTTGTTTGGAGTATTTTAGACAAAAGAAAGGAGAAATAAAGATCAAGTTCATCAAATCTTTCGGCGAGCTACAATTCTAGTTAGATTTATTCTCGCCATCTTTTGGAATAGTAAGCTTGCAAAGGTCATAACTTTTGATCCGTAAGTCCGATTGAGCTGATTCTTTTTGGGTTTGATTCATATTGGAATCTAGTTTCTTGTGTCCAAATTTCAGATCGATCGGACGGTTGGATCTCTAGGAATTCGCATTTTACCAAACCTCTATCATTCTGTTTTTTTTCAAAAACGAGGCAATTATTTGGTTCTATTTTGGGGTAAACTTTTAATAGATCAAGAAATTGGTTTTAGCTTCCGCACAATCATTCACCCCCCCCTCTGATTGCTATATTCGGTCCTACAGACATCCTCTGCCACTCGTTCAGACACCTCCGCCCTTACCCATGCCCTCAGCGCAAATAGCAACCAAGGGAGAGCTCAAGACAACCGAATCGGCCGCCACCTCCTTCTCTCTTCTAGACCCCGCTCTGCCGCCTTTCGTGCCTATTTAAAGGGGGCAGATAGCACCCTTACACTCAGCCGAACTGGGAATACCCACTCATTCTTCTTCTCACGCCTAAAACCGCCCAGCCCGAGGCTTTCTTCTCCGGCGCCGGCAAGACCCAAAAAGGGGAAAACTTCCCATTGACGGAACCCGGTAAGGAAACCTCCAAATTATTGATACCCGAAGCATCCATGGACACTAATAAATCGTTTGCGCACCTTCTTTCAGCACGAAACATCCCAGGGAACCCCCACGCCGCGCAACCCTTTCCGCCATTAACGGCGCAAGGTGAGAGCTTCACCCGGTCCTCTATTCCGTGGTTCAAGTGCACGGTTAGAATCGTAGAAACCCCCTGGAGCTTATGCGCATGATGTTTAAACCGAAAATACCCCATATTGTCGTTAAACCAAACCTTACCGTAAACCTCCGCTGACCTCCGTTGCGTACAAGATTTCCCCGAACACCACTTGAAATCGATGGCTGCCCTAGGTACTTAATAGTCTTGTGGAGCCGTAGGTGCCGGCGGAATCCCATCGACGTCACCGGTTTGCCGCCGGTGAGGCCGTCGGCCATGCCCCCTGCGTCGTGTCACTGCCAAGCGGGCCCAGGCGCCAGCGACTGCAACCTGAGTTCAAAGCCAGCCCGCGCAAAAAGGCTGAAGTGCGCTTTCCTTTAAGGAAAGCGTATTTCCTTTGTTTCTCTGTGTTAATTAAACCGAAATAATTCAAATTACCATAACTTTTAAACTATAGCTCCAAATAGAATGAAACAACTTCCTAAATTCATTATAAATCATGTAGTTTCATAATATGCAAAAATATTTGATACTTGTTTAGCAAATTAACTTTGAATTTAAATTTGAATCTTGAAATTTGAATATGTAGCATATAGAGATTTTGCAAATAAAGTCCAATTTGAGTAAAACCAACTTTGCTGGAATCCTTAGGTCAAATACTACTCAAATATGTAATTAGATTTGGATTTGGAGTTAGTTTGTGAAATTTTCATATTAAGACTTTATTTAATGCATAAATTTAATATGGTTGCAATAACTTACTCAAAAATGATCCAAAATGAATGAAACTTGTTTCTGTATGCTCATTACACTAATTAGGATCAAATGGTGATATAAAATTTAGGGGGTACCATGTTGTTTCTATTGGTCATGTTAAATGTTGCTTTAGGTATTAAATCAAATCTAATGCAATTGATCCCATACCCTGAATATGAACTTTGTTAAATTTAATTTTTTCAATCTTAGCTTCCTGAATTCGTATATTAAAATAAAATAATACATAAAGAAAGGTAGTCATGTTGTATGTCATTTAGTTTTTGTCCTTAGGACCAAAATCTTATAACTTGGTTAATGCATGAAATGTTGAAGTGATTGCTATCATGGATTGATTTGAATTGATTTCATTTGAATCTTTCAACTGCTATCTTTGTTGTATCTGTATTTGCTTCTTTATCGATATTGAAGTATTCTATTTGCCATGTTCTTAATCAACGTATAGACGCTGAGACTACCGACTACGCTGTCGACGACACCGACCCAGCTTACACCGCTGAGGAGCAAGGCAAGCACCCCTTTGATCATTCTTGAACCCAGATTTTACAACCAGATAAAATGTGATTAAGAATCTTCCTGCATGCTCATATTTTAACTATTTATTTCACGCTCTTGGTAGTTATAACCCAATGTTGATATATTATCTTAAACATATCAACATAAACCCCATGATAACCATAGGAATGGATACTCAATTAAAAGATGGGCTATAACGAATATTAATTGCGTCTGCTTAGCAATGCTTAGAATGATACGTTGACATCTACACCCACATACACACTTTTTCTTTATGAAATCTTTTATGGTTTATTTAAGAAGTAAAGGATGCTGGTAGTTTGATAAAAAAAAATGAAAATAAAACTACTGTTTTGACGTGGGTGATTATTGGCAATAGCCGGTTGTACATGTTTTAACGTGTACGTAGATAGGGTGGAGTATCGCCCATGTCACAATAAGGACCGAGCTTATGTGTTGTTTTCAGGCCAAGATAACCGTACATCCACAAGTACTGAAATGGGACAGTCTTAACCTATTAAATTATTTGAGAATTAGCTTTGCACATTGGTAGGCAGTTGTAGCACGGGCATTCCGGGTATTGGTTTGCTCGAGGGAGGTGTCATCACCGAGGTGTTGGCATCTGCCGTTGTAACGGTGTACGCCTGGCTATGAATTGGGGCTGTTGTTGTACCATTTGAGCCGCGGGCTCTGAATACTATTGCTTCACCGTTTGTTTGCTTCCATCATAGTCAGGAGTAACGTCATTGGGCTAGTGCAAAGTTAAGGTTCAAGTAATCGAACGGTTTCGTTATGAACTCCTCGCGGGCATACCCAAGGAAGTGTGTCTTATAGCTTGCAAAAAGGGAGAACATATCTTGTGGGTAAAGCAGTACAAACTCTGCAGAGTCTAAACCTAATCGATTAGCCGCGCTCGCGGTCATGAGCACTTGGTAAAGTCATCACATAGTTAGATGTTTTCTATTTTGAAAACTTTGGTAATAGACTTTGAAAAATGTTTCATGACTGATTAATGTCACATGTCGTTGAATTTTCTTTTGTAAGACCATGGAGGGTCTTGTTCGTTATTTTACTCACAAAAGGGTCGTGAGTAAAATGTTATTATCTTTTTATTACTTGTTATCTCAATTACTTATCAAACGGTCTTAAAGTTTTATTTACGCTTTCCATTACTATTCAGTATTACTTCATTCAAGACTTTCGCTTTATGCAAAACAACCGTAGAAACCCACTTTCTATTTCAGCTTGCATATATTCCAGGAATTGCATACACTACAAAGTCTTGCGAGTACCAATGTACTCAACTTGCTTCAACAATGTTTTTAGGTGAAGAGCAGGATTACGATATTGATGAGAATGAATATGAGGAACCTGCGAATTTTAGCGACGACTGATCTTTCTAGGTTCATCTCAGTAGTTGCCTGTGGAGTTATGGAGTAGTTGGCATACTATGAGACATGGTTTTAATTTCCTGCTACTTTTGGTATTGTAATAACACTATAAAACTTGTGATGTAATAAAAATGTGTATCTGTGTGGCTGTAATTTCCAAATTGTGTTTGTACGTGCCAGCCACTGATCATGGGAATGGCACAGGAAGCACTTAAAGAGCCTCATATTTATGTTATTTGCTGACATAAAAATGAGGGTCTCACAGTTTGGTATCAGAGCCACGCTGCCTGTAGGTGAACCTTAGTTAGAATGGACGTTGGTGGGAAAATTTAAAATTTGAATAGACACATTACACTTAGGAGTATAAAATTTGCTATATCTATTATTAATTCTTTACTGTTTTGTCTTCTACTCTTTACTTTTGTGCGTTATCGTTGCATCTTGCATTTAATCTGGAATACTAATTCCTTATTAAATGTGCAGATGGAAGGGTATTCGCCATGCTTCGTCACCTCCGAGCGTCTGGGAGCGGGATTGATGGGAGTCTTAGCACAGATGTTAGATTTTGCACAGTTTGAGACACCTCGATACACCGTCTACCAGGCGATGGCGAGTCTAGTATCGATAGAGTACATAGCTAGGATTGAGATCCCAGCTAGGACACAGTTCGGAGAGGCAGATCGTACTTTTGATGGTCGTGGAGCTTCGGTGTCTTCTGCGTTGAGCGATGTCGCCTATGTGGCCATCGTTCGACTGCGCCACGCTCTTCCAGAGATGGCGACTGTTTACCGGGAGATACCTGCTTTGTTGCCGAGGGGAGACACTAGTTACATAGATCCTAGTACCATACCTAATGAGCACTATAGGATCATAGTAGAGTTCTTTCATGCTGTTGACCGTTACCACCGTCAGGCAGTATTAGAGTACTACGTTGCACGTGGGAGAGTAGCCTTTTTAGAGAACGCCATAGCTCCTTTCGTGGCTATGGGTTTGTTCTCTAGGTCAGCTCTTGGCGACGATGCTACTTTGTTGCCAGTTCAGGAGGTGCCTGGTACTCCTACACCTAGGTCTGCTAGGGCCACTAGACGTTCCCGACGGGCTAGGATGTCCACAGGAGTTAGTCGTCCACGTCTGTCGCGGGTTAGACTTGGACAGGTCGCCGCAGGTGTACCGCGCCCCCGTGTGATCTTGAGTTTACAGCGTCGTGGTACCTTTCCCGCCACGGTGACTGACTCTACCCCTGCGGATCCTGTTGAGTCTACTGGCGAGGACGTTGTAGCGCCAGGTTTGGAGTAGGTTTACCTTGAGTTGTAGCAGCACATGTGGTCATGTAGTGTTGAGTTGTGAGGTTGTCATACTTTTGTTGTACATATTGTTAATATGCAGTTTGAATAAAGTGTTGTTGCTATTTATTTCTGCTTGTTTTGGTTCCTTCTCGTGACTTGCTAATGTTTTATTACAACTTCACGATGATGTGATCCTTTGTGTTTATCATTCACAATATGACACAACATAACAAACACACCTTCCTTGTTAATGAATTTCTTTAAGAACAATAAAATTTTAGGGAATGAAATGTTGCCTTTAACCAATAAAGATTGAGTTGGAATTTTCAATCTACTAGCTTAAATCATTTAATTACAATACATTATTTTCTCATCTGAATTGAAATTTCAGGATGCCTGTAACCAGATCTCTTCGCGGGATCTTGGAGAGTGAGGCTTCGCAGGAACCCTTTCCTCCTCGCGAAACATTGCCCACTCCAGCGCAACCTAATCCAATGCACCCTTCTGCAAGGGCTTCATCTTCTCGTCAAGTTCCAGATCCACCAAATCCAGATTCAAATCCTAATCAGCAAGGTGGAATTCCGGAGGAGCAATTGCCAGGTCCGCCGACAATGGCACAAGTTCTGGCAATGATCGAGCAAAACCGTCAAACCCATACACTTCTTCTGCAACAGTTAGTTCAGAACACTTCCCACCAAGGAGTTCCTGTTGGAGGAAGTGGTGGTGGTGCTCCACCATCAAGGTTGACCGAGTTTCTTAAGACTCGGCCTCCTACTTTCTCTTCTGCTGCTGACCCATTGGACGCAGATGACTGGCTGCGAACAATGGAGAGCAAGTTGAACATTGCACAGTGCAATGATCGGGAGAAAGTTCTCTAT
Source organism: Rhipidocladum racemiflorum (assembly GCA_036346355.1). Taxonomy (NCBI): domain Eukaryota; kingdom Viridiplantae; phylum Streptophyta; class Magnoliopsida; order Poales; family Poaceae; genus Rhipidocladum; species Rhipidocladum racemiflorum. The sequence goes on from CM070583.1 coordinate 58,449,845, forward strand.
GCATCTTATCAGTTGGGAGGAGCTGCTGCATTATGGTGGGAGAACTATCAAGCAATTCTTCCAGTGGATCAGATTTCATGGGAGGCCTTCAAGGATACTTTTCGCCAAACCCATATTCCTTCCAGTCTGATGGACATCAAAAGACGGGAATTCCTTGATCTCCGTCAAGGGAATCAGACGGTAATGGAGTATCTTAATCGCTTCAATTACCTTTTCCGTTATGCACCATCTGAAGTTATTCCTGAAGCACGTAAGCTGGAACGCTTTCGGGATAACCTAAATGAGGAGATCAAATGTGCTTTAGCTGCCATTGATATTAATGATTTTCAAACTCTGGTGGATAAGTCTATTCGAGTGGAACACAGCACTCGAGCTGCTATGGAGTCACGCAAGAGGAAATGGATGGCACAAAAGACTGCTAGTGCAAGCCCATCCAGACCTCGCCCTGCACCTCAGGGTAATGCGTGACCATCTGTTCCACCACAGAAGCAAAGGCGTCAAGGTCCTGCCCCTAGACCTCGACAGCCTCTAGCACGTCCGGCGAATCCTACTGGAGCACGTCCTACCGGAGCATCAACTCAGACTTCGAATGTCACATGTTTCAAGTGTAAGCAGCTTGGACATTATGCCAATAATTGCCCAAGCAAGGGAGTTCCTCAGCAACCCCCTGGTCGTCCTCAAGGAGCTGGAGGACAACAAGCCAGAAGGCCTGCACCTGCTCAAGCCGCAAATCAAGGACGTTTACATCATGTAACGGCAGAAGAAGCAACGGAAGCACCAGATGTGGTTCTGGGTATGTTCCCCGTCCAATCTATTCCCACTTTGGTGTTATTCGATTCCGGTGCATCTCATTCCTTTATATCCAGAAAGTTCGTAGAATCACATCAAATCCAAACTGAATCTTTACCTATGTCCATGTTAATCTATTCTCCTGGAGCAAAAATGAGAACTACTAAAATGTGTCCTAAGGTTAGCATTGAAATAAATGAAGTTTTATTTTATGCTGATCTTATTCTTATAGAAACCCCAGGATTAGACATCATTCTTGGTATGGATTGGTTAGCAAAGAATAAAGGACAGATAGATTGTGCTAATAGATCCATATCTCTTATCAATCCTAAAGGAGTTGAAGTGAATTTTAGTTCCACCCAGAATCTTTCCAAATCAAGATCATACTTAAATGCATTGGTTATGGAAAAGATTAAATCTGTTCCTGTAGTTTCCAATTTTCCTGATGTATTTCCAGAAGAATTGCCAGGTTTGCCACCAGATCGTGACTTAGAGTTCGTCATTGATCTTATACCTGGTACAGCCCCAATTGCCAAAAGACCTTATCGTATGCCACCAAATGAGTTAGTAGAACTCAAAAAGCAAATTCAAGAACAATTAGATAAAAATTTCATTCGACCTAGTACTTCTCCATGGGGTAGCCCAGTTCTCTTTGTCAGTAAAAAGGATGGTAGTCTACGCATGTGTGTGGATTATCGTGCTCTCAATGATGTTACTATAAAAAACAAATATCCTCTACCTCGTATTGATGATCTGTTCGATCAATTAACCGACACCCAAATCTTCTCCAAAATCGATCTTAGACATGGATATTATCAATTAAAAATCTGACCGGAGGACATCCCTAAAACAGCTTTTACCACTCGTTACGGCTTATATGAATATGTCGTAATGTCCTTCGGACTTACAAATGCTCCAGCTAGCTTTATGAGTTTAATGAATAAAGTCTTTATGGAGTATCTTGATAAGTTCGTAGTAGTATTCATAGATGATATTCTCATCTATTCCAAAAATGAAGAAGATCATGCCCAACATTTACACTTGGTTCTGGAGAAACTCCGAGAACATAAGTTATATGCCAAGTTCGAGAAATGTGAATTTTGGTTAAAGGAAGTTGCATTCCTCGGGCACATCCTTTCCAAAGGTGGAATTTCTGTTGATCCCAGCAAAGTTCAAGCAGTCCAAAACTGGGAGCAACCAAAATCTGTTCCTCAAATTCGAAGTTTCCTCGGTTTAGCGGGGTATTATCGCCGCTTTATCGAAAACTTCTCCAAAATCGCCAAACCTTTGACTCAGCTCTTAAAGAAAGAAAAGAAATATGAATGGACTCCAGAATGCGAAGCAAGTTTTCTGGAATTGAAGAAACGGTTAACCACAGCCTCAGTGTTGGTGTTACCCGACGTCCATAAGAGCTTCGATGTCTATTGTGATGCTTCACGCAATAGTCTTGGTTGCGTGTTGATGCAAGAGATGAAAGTCGTAGCTTATGCTTCTCGTCAGCTTCGACCTCATGAGCTTAATTACCCAACTCATGATCTGGAGTTAGCTGCAGTAGTGCATGCCCTTAAAATCTGGCGTCACTATCTTATTGGAAACAAGTGTGACATCTACACAGATCATAAGAGCTTAAAATACTTCTTTACTCAGCCAGATCTTAATCTGCGACAAAGGAGATGGCTGGAGCTAATAAAGGATTATGACCTTAGTATTCATTACCATCCTGGTAAAGCTAATGTCGTAGCAGATGCTCTGAGCCGTAAGCTTCATTGTATGACGGTGACAGCATACACTGATCAATCTGAATTAGTAAAGGAGTTTCAGAAGCTTAATTTGGGAATTGTTGAAAAAGGGTTTGTTGCTAGTCTCCAAATGCAACCAAATCTGAAGACCCAAATTAAGATAGCTCAATCTAAAGATGAAGCCATATCTAAAATCCGAAAAGAGTTGGGACAAGGCAAAGAATTGGAATTCTCAGAAAGTTCGGATGGTATACTCCAATTCAAGAATAGAATCTATATCCCCAGCGATCTAGAAATCAAGAAGTTGATCTTGAATGAAGCTCATGAAACACCTCTTTCTATCCATCCTGGTAGTACGAAGATGTATCAAGATCTGAAGCAGGAATATTGGTGGCCCGGCATGAAGAAGGAAATCGCCGAGTATATCGCGAAATGTGATATATGTCAGCGAGTAAAAGCCGAGCATCAACGTCCTGCTGGTCTTCTTCGACCTCTTGAAATTCCTGAATGGAAATGGGACCATATCTGTATGGATTTCATTGTGGGATTGCCGAGAACCAGAAAAGGGCATGATTCCATTTGGGTTATCGTTGATCGATTAACCAAAGTATCCCATTTCATTCCAGTCAAAACCACTCACCCCGGAGATAAACTCGCAGAGTTGTATCTTGAAAATATTGTTCGTCTTCATGGAGTTCCTAAAACTATTATGTCGGATCGTGGATCCCAGTTTACGTCTCGTTTCTGGGAAAATTTGCACGCTCTATTAGGGACAAAGCTGAATTTCAGTACGGCTTATCATCCCCAAACAGATGGGCAGACTGAACGGACCAATCAGACTTTAGAAGACATGCTCAGAGCTTGTGTGCTATCTTATGGCATGAATTGGGAGAAAAGCTTACCCTTTGCTGAATTCTCCTATAATAATAGCTTTCAAGCTAGTCTTCAAATGTCCCCTTTTGAAGCACTTTACGGAAGAAAGTGCCGAACCCCTCTCTTTTGGTCTGAAACTGGAGAAAGAAATTTCTTCGGCCCAGACATTATCCAAGAAGCCCAAGAGCAAGTTGACATGATTAGGAGTCGACTCAAAGAGGCCCAATCTCATCAGAAAAGTTACGCCGACAATCGTCGACGTGACTTAAGCTTTGAAGTCGGAGATCATGTCTATCTGAAAGTTTCTCCTCTTCGCGGAGTTCGTCGTTTCCAAATCCGCGGGAAACTAGCCCCTCGATATATTGGACCGTTTCCAATTACCGCAAAGATGGGAGAGATGGCATATAAGTTGGACTTGCCACCCCGACTGTCGGAAGTTCATAATGTCTTTCATGTATCTCAACTTAAGAAATGCCTTCGTGTGCCAACTGATCTCGCTAATCTCGATGATCTCGATCTACAACCTGATCTATCTTATCGAAAGCGTCCTGTTCGCATTCTTGAAGAAGCCGAGCGACATACAAGAAACAAGATCCACAGAATGTTGAAGGTTCAATGGAGTAATCATACTGAAGAAGAAGCCACGTGGGAGCGCGAAGATCATCTGATGAAAGATTTCCCAGACTTCTTTTAGTTTTCCTTAGCCCTCGCAAATCTCGAGGACGAGATTTTTGTAAGGGGGGTAGATCTGTAACATCCTCAAATTTATAAAGTTTTAAAATCAAATATTAAAAATGTGAAATCAGTTTTTGTGTGCATTTATTGATTTTAGATCTATTGGTTGAATTATTTGTTGAAATGAATAATGGAGTTGAGAAAGAAAAGAAGGGAAAAGAGAAAATGGTAAAATGGTAAGAAATGAAATTACCATGGTAAAAATTTTGTACAACCTGGCCAAACCCTAGAAAATATCCCTAGATGGTCAAAAGACCATGTGTATGCATTTATTGATAAAGAAAACAATTAAAAATGATGAATCTTATCTCTGGCCAGACCTTTATCAGATTTTTAGAGGAAGTTGTATAGCAATCTAGACCTTGAAATTTTTAACATAAGAACTCAGACATATCACCTTCATCCACAAAAAGTTTCAAAAATTAATAAGCAATTTTACTATTTGTTAGCATTTAATTTAGGCAGATTTGAAATTCTGCAGAAATCAGTAAAAGATTTATAGAAAAATAAATATTGTGAATTTAGTTCTGGAATTTTTATGGTAGATCCATATTATGGAATCACACCTTCAGTAAAAATTTCAAAATTAAATATGTTGATTTAATCCCTTAACCAAACTGAAAACCGAGTTGGGTTTCATGTGCAGCAGTTAATGTCAGATTTTTAGTTAAATAACTATAGCACATTTTAACCCCAAAATTTTACTGGACGTAGATGACTTAGCCTCTGAGCTGGTGAAAAAGTTTAGAAAAATCTTGAGATGACCTGACCCGGGAATTTATTTGGATTGCTGTGCTGTCCAGGGAATGAGCTAGAGCTCTCCCTTCTTTCCTGACGTGCGGGCCCACGCGTCCAGCCAGCCGTGCGTTAGCACCGCTGCCGACGGGACCCGGAAAAATCCCGGCCCACGTGTCAGCCTTGCCCTTCCCTTCCTCCTTCTTTCTCCTCTCTCTGCCTTGTGGACCCCGTCGGCCAGAACTATCTTCTTCCTCTCCTCTCCTCTTCTCTATCTCTCATCTCTCTCTCTCGCGTTTAGCAGCCGAGGAAAATCTCCTCAAACCGCCTCAATCCTTGTCGCTTCCGGCCGCAATTTCACACCCCGAGGGCCTCTGACATCCTCTGCCACTCGTTCGGACACCTCCGCCCTTACCCATGCCCTCAGCGCAAATAGCAACCAAGGGAGAGCTCAAGACAACCGAATCGGCCGCCACCTCCTTCTCTCTTCTAGACCCCGCTCTGCTGCCTTTCGTGCCTATTTAAAGGGGGCAGATAGCACCCTTACACTCAGCCGAACTGGGAATACCCACTCATTCTTCTTCTCACGCCTAAAACCGCCCAGCCCGAGGCTTTCTTCTCCGGCGCCGGCAAGACCCAAAAAGGGGAAAACTTCCCATTGACGGAACCCGGTAAGGAAACCTCCAAATTATTGATACCCGAAGCATCCATGGACACTAATAAATCGTTTGCACACCTTCTTTCAGCACGAAACATCCCAGGGAACCCCCACACCGCGCAACCCTTTCCGCCATTAACGGCGCAAGGTGAGAGCTTCACCCGGTCCTCTATTCCGTGGTTCAAGTGCACGGTTAGAATCGTAGAAACCCCCTGGAGCTTATGCGCATGATGTTTAAACCGAAAATACCCCATATTGTCGTTAAACCAAACCTTACCGTAAACCTCCGCTGACCTCTGTTGCGTACAAGATTTCCCCGAACACCACTTGAAATCGATGGCTGCCCTAGGTACTTAATAGTCTTGTGGAGCCGTAGGTGCCGGCGAAATCCCATCGACGTCACCGGTTTGGCGCCGGTGAGGCCGTCGGCCATGCCCCCTGCGCCGTGTCACTGCCAAGCGGGCCCAGGCGCCAGCGACTGCAACCTGAGTTCAAAGCCAGCCCGCGCAAAAACGCTGAAGTGCGCTTTCCTTTAAGGAAAGCGTATTTCCTTTGTTTCTCTGTGTTAATTAAACCGAAATAATTCAAATTACCATAACTTTTAAACTATAGCTCCAAATAGAATGAAACAACTTCCTAAATTCATTATAAATCATGTAGTTTCATAATATGCAAAAATATTTGATACTTGTTTAGCAAATTAACTTTGAATTTAAATTTGAATCTTGAAATTTGAATATGTAGCATATAGAGATTTTGCAAATAAAGTCCAATTTGAGTAAAACCAACTTTGCTGGAATCCTTAGGTCAAATACTACTCAAATATGTAATTAGATTTGGATTTGGAGTTAGTTTGTGAAATTTTCATATTAAGACTTTATTTAATGCATAAATTTAATATGGTTGCAATAACTTACTCAAAAATGATCCAAAATGAATGAAACTTGTTTCTGTATGCTCATTACACTAATTAGGATCAAATGGTGATATAAAAGTTAGGGGGTACCATGTTGTTTCTATTGGTCATGTTAAATGTTGCTTTAGGTATTAAATCAAATCTAATGCAATTGATCCCATACCCTGAATATGAACTTTGTTAAATTTAATTTTTTCAATCTTAGCTTCCTGAATTCGTATATTAAAATGAAATAATACATAAAGAAAGGTAGTCATGTTGTATGTCATTTAGTTTTTGTCCTTAGGACCAAAATCTTATAACTTGGTTAATGCATGAAATGTTGAAGTGATTGCTATCATGGATTGATTTGAATTGATTTCATTTGAATCTTTCAACTGCTATCTTTGTTGTATCTGTATTTGCTTCTTTATCGATATTGAAGTATTCTATTTGCCATGTTCTTAATCAACGTATAGACTGAGACTACCGACTCTGTTTATCGGCGACACCGACCAGCTTACACGTGAGGAGCAAGGCAAGCACCCTTTGATCATTCTTGAACCCAGATTTTACAACCAGATAAAATGTGATTAAGAATCTTCCTGCATGCTCATATTTTAACTATTTATTTCACGCTCTTGGTAGTTATAACCCAATGTTGATATATTATCTTAAACATATCAACATAAACCCCATGATAACCATAGGAATGGATACTCAATTAAAAGATGGGCTATAACGAATATTAATTGCGTCTGCTTAGCAATGCTTAGAATGATACGTTGACATCTACACCCACATACACACTTTTTCTTTATGAAATCTTTTATGGTTTATTTAAGAAGTAAAGGATGCTGGTAGTTTGATAAAAAAAAATGAAAATAAAACTACTGTTTTGACGTGGGTGATTATTGGCAATAGCCGGTTGTACATGTTTCAACGTTAATGCGTAGATAGGAGTGGAGTATCGCCCATGTCACAATAAGGACCGAGCTTATGTGTTGTTTCGAGGCCAAGATAACCGTACATCCCCAATTACTGACATGGGACAGTCTTAACCTATTAAATTATTTGAGAATTAGCTGTGCACATTGGTAGGCAGTTGGAGCACGGGCATTCCGGGTTTTGGTTTGCTGGAGGGAGGTGTCATCACCGAGGTGTTGGCATCTGCCGTTGTAGCAGTGTCACGCTGGCTATGAATTGGGGCTGTTGTTGTACCATTTGAGCGCGGGCTCTGAATACTATTGCTTCACCGTTTGTTTGCTTCCATCATAGTCAGGAGTAACGTCATTGGGCTAGTGCAAAGTTAAGGTTCAAGTAATCGAACGGTTTCGTTATGAACTCCTCGCGGGCATACCCAAGGAAGTGTGTCTTATAGCTTGCAAAAAGGGAGAACATATCTTGTGGGTAAGCGGTACAAACTCTGCAGAGTCTAAACCTAATCGATTAGCCACGCTCGCGGTCATGAGCACTTGGTAAAGTCATCACATAGTTAGATGTTTTCTATTTTGAAAACTTTGGTAATAGACTTTGAAAAATGTTTCATGGTGATTAATGTCACATGTCGTTGAATTTTCTTTTGTAAGACCATGGAGGGTCTTGTTCGTTATTTTACTCACAAAAGGGTCGTGAGTAAAATGTTATTATCTTTTATTACTTGTTATCTCAATTACTTATCAAGCGGTCTTAAAGTTTTATTTACGCTTTCCATTACTATTCAGTATTACTTCATTCAAGACTTTCGCTTTATGCAAAACAACCGTAGAAACCCACTTTCTATTTCAGCTTGCATATATTCCAGGAATTGCATACACTACAAAGTCTTGCGAGTACCAATGTACTCAACTTGCTTCAACAATGTTTTTAGGTGAAGAGCAGGATTACGATATTGATGAGAATGAATATGAGGAACCTGCGAATTTTAGCGACGACTGATCTTTCTAGGTTCATCTCGTGATTTACTGTGGAGTTATGGAGTAGTTGGCATACTATGAGACATGGTTTTAATTTCCTGCTACTTTTGGTATTGTAATAACACTATAAAACTTGTGATGTAATAAAAATGTGTATCTGTGTGGCTGTAATTTCCAAATTGTGTTTGTGCGTGCCAGCCACTGATCATGGGAATGGCACAGAAAGCACTTAAAGAGCCTCATATTTATGTTATTTGCTGACATAAAAATGAGGGTCTCACAGCACCGTTGCGTATAGAGAAATGGGAGACAACAAAAATAAAAAAGAGGTAGAGATTGGAGGGGGGAGGGAGGGGTGTACCTGCTCGCTAACACCGAGCGCACGGTCCGAGTCAAAGCCCCACCGCGCCACTTGCCGAGTGCCGCCGCGACGCCGCTCGCACCAATGAGATCTTTTTCCAATCCTCTCCAATAATTTTCCTTAATTTTCTCTCTCACTAGATCGGATTGTCATGCCTGTCCTCATGCTGCCACCTCCCGGCACCCCATTCTATCCACTCCTCATTGTTCCCTGCCTCCTCGGTGTCAGATCTAGCCACCTTTGACCATGCCGTCAGCGGATACGATCTTGCGGCACTGCACCACCAGCATCGCCGGTCATCCTGAGGAAGAAGACAACGGCACGATCGAAGAGGAAGAAGACGGTCCTGTGCGTCTCTTGCTCCTTTTCTCTTCTTGCAATAGTGCACATGAATAGAGTCTAGGCTGGTACGACACAAAAATAGCACAATATGCTAATAAGTTATGTCTGAGCTTGTCGAAGATAAGTCGAGCCCTGCCCCTAGCAGAGGCAGCAGCAGTCTGTGACCCTGTATGTATTCTATATATGTGTTGAGTCCATAGGAGGTGAATATACGCTCGTTTCTTCACATCTGCCCATCGTTCACAAAGTAACTAAAGCCATAATCGAGGAAAGCAGTAAAAAAAACGCACTGTGGGTGTCTGGCAACAACTTTATTGCACCCCTGGCTTTATTTCGTAGCCACTCCCCTCTTGGAAAATACATGAGTTCTTTTTTTGAAAGTACTACAAATCTATGGCATAAACCTTTTGATGAAATCAGTTAAATTTGTGCCCTTCCGATGTGTTTGAAGATTAGTGCTCCGGCCGGCAGGATCATCTTCTCCTGCGGCGGCGAGTTACGGCAGAGGTTCACCAGATTAAGATTATAGTTCACTGGTTAAGGATTAGGTTCATCAGGACCTAGATATAGAGAGAGATTAGGGTGTCGAAGGAGGACTGACGGTGGCTGGTGACGGTGGCGCCACCTAACGTAGGTGAGGAGGAAGGTGATAGCTAGGCAGGATCGGTGGCGGTGGCGACAATGAATCCGGCGATAGGTGGTGGTGAGGGCTCCGAGCCATTGGAGACCAAGAAGAAGGAACACCGGTGGCAGGGAGGTGGTGGAGGCGTGGTGAGAGGTGGTAGCGGCGGGAAAATGTGCTCGTCGGCGGATGATGCAACATTACGTTTTTGTTTTCAATTATTACCCCTCTTCTATAATTTACAGGATGATGCAAAACCTTGCTATTTTCAACTCCAAAGACCAGCCGACATCTACGTGTCTCCGATGCATAAATATTTGCATTACAGTTTTAAATTCGCATGACATTTTAAGGATGATGCATACAGACATGCTACCGAAGTACTAGCCTTGCGCATCCGACAACACAGTTTGCCACTATATGGAAATGATTGAACAAATTTTATGACTCGGAGACTATTCAAGTTTTTGATCTGGCAAGGACAATGAATTGAAACAACACACTAATGATTTAGATTTTAGCCGAAACAGTGGGGCTTCTCAACGAAATTTTATACAAGCAACATTGCTCATTACAAGTAAACTTGTCTATTGTAATAGCAAGGGGTACTAGTTGAATGGCATCCTATCAGCAAGGGGTAAACTTGCCTTCGCTCATTTGTCTCTAGATGCCGTCTTATCAACATGTTAAAAATTAGAAGAAAACTGTAGTTTGAATATTGCATCAAGTACTAGATCTGGAAACTAATACGCTACATGAGGCGCCATTGCAGAGCAACTCTGAAACCTTCGCATCAATCTTAAAATCTATACACGTAGAACAAAGTTATAATCAGAAAAAGGAGACATTCAAGCAATCCTTACAACAAATCTCTACGTACATTCAAACACTCCAGAGAACTAAAAATGTAGACTTGCCATTCTGCAAGTTTTGCCAGTACCACTAGGAGACACGCAATTTGAAACTCTCTATAAGTGTTCTTCCGGTGTATGCAGATTACAAACTGGAAATCTAATGTGCTTTATCTAACAATCTCTGTATGAATGTTCTGCCATTGTACGTGCAGTCTAAAAACTGGAAATCTAAAGTCCTTTTCTAGACATCAATCCACCTAAAGCTCATTGAAACAATGTGACAAGCAAAGCAGATAAAAGTTGTTGTATCACAAGTGCATGAGTGGCAGTGCTTTTAATTAGACAAGAACGAAGTTTATCAAGGTAAGCTGTATTATCACCAGCCAAGAAAAAGAGATTTCTTCTGCCATGGAAATTTCTTTGCTTGCTGGCTTAAATCACATTGGAACTGAGCTGCTCCTAGTGCCTTCATGTACAGTTCACAACACAAGAAAAGCAATATAGTATCAACGTTGCACTACCAGGTCAATGGTAGAAGTAGAAACTGCACGAGGACAAGGAAAAAAAAGGAGATTTTTTTAGATTGGCGACCATATATCCTGGCAAGCTCCTCCACCAGCCTCTCAAACGTGCAGGCGTCCGTCCGCCGACAGAGCTTCTCCGGCCGGGTTTCCACCTAGGTGGCAGCACCCCGTACGGGTCACGCCAGTTGGGAAGCAGTCGGAGGAGCAAGCGGTGGCGGATCCATGTAGACAAGCGACCGTAGTTTGAGATGACAACGGATCTGCGCAGGGGAGCGAACAAAGGTAGAGGCAATGCCAGATCTGTGAAGGGAGACGCCCGGAGGGAGAGGACGTGCCGGATCTGTGCCGGGACGTGGCCGGAGGATGTGGAGGCAACCAGATTTGGGCGTCCGTGACCGGATCTGACTCAACAACAATTTGTCTCAGAGGGAGAGAGGAAGATGGAGGTGGTAACGACGGCGCCGTAAAGGTGGAGGCGGCGCTCATGTGTGTAAAGGTGGTGTCGTGCAGGCCGGTCTGACACGGGCTTATCGTGCTTCGTATCTGAACCGTACCGGAGCTTGTCGTGTCCGTCATGCTGTGCCCAGGGCCGGTCCTGTCATTTTGAGGGTTTGGGGTGAAAACTTATATGAATGCTCTATCCACCTCCTCATATATATAGTCTTATAAGCACACATCATTAAAGAAATTAATATTCGATGCACAAAAATTATTTCTATAAAACACTTTAAAATTTATGAAATGACAAATGTAAATTGTAATCATAAACACTTACTTGGCACTTGGTATCATCTTAAAAAATTTCTTCTAACATTTTTTGATACAAAGTCATCAATTATACTATTGATATCAATCTCGTCCAATAACTTCTTCTCGATGCATAAAGTCGCCAAATCATTTAACCTTTCTTGAGTCATTGTTGATCTCAAATAGTTCTTCAACAATTTCAATTTTGAAAAGCTTCTTTCGTAGATGTGATCCACGAACACAGTAAATAAGATTCGATAAGCAATGGAGACATTAGGATAACAATCCACATCTCTAATATGCTCGAAAATCTCTCTCCATAGCAGACAATGCGCTATCTGGCAAAGTGAATTTTATAATCTTTAATTCAGAAATAAGATCATATACCTCAACATCAGATGAACCATCATGAGAGAAAGTGTTTGCAAATTTAGTGCAACACTCTTCAAGTTCACTATCATTTAATGACTTCCGGGTGCTTGAGCTCAATAAAAATCCGAATATATCTTTAAACACCATGAGTTCTTCGAATATGGTTTTCAAAGAAGTGATCGCCATATCAACCAAAACCAAAAAATATTTAACTTCAAAAGTCCTCTCAGTTTCTAGGATTTCTTCTTGGCAATTACTTTCAATTCCTCTTCTAATCGGCTAGTCCTAGAGTTCTAGTCGCTGTGCAGGATGTCCAATGCCAAGCGGCCCAAGCCTATATACATATATGTGTACACTTGAGGGGCTTGATTTTGGGGGCCCAGGGCGGCGGCCCACCCTGCCCCCCTAGGGCCGGCCCTGGCTGTGCCGTACCGGCCCGGCTCGCCTTTAGCGAGCCCAGACACAGCCCATTTGCGCATCGTGCCTACTTCGTGCCATGCCAGCCTAGCTCCGGCCCATTTACACTATTGTGACGAGACGAAAAGAATCCGGATACGCACGATACTCTTTAGTAGTTAGTACAAAGACTTGTATTATTGTACATTGCAAGAAGTCGCTCTCTCTCACCCATTACTCTCAATTTCTCTCAGCTCTCTCCTCTCTCTCGTGCGCGTCTTTCTCATTCTCTCTCTCAGCTCTTCTCTCTCGCTCATCTCTCTCCCACTCTCGTTCGTTGCTCACTCTCACTCTCTCTCTCAGCTCTCTCGCCCATCTGTCTCAGCTCTCTCTCTCTCTCTCGCCCATCTCTCTCCCTCCCTCTCGTCTGTTGCTCACTCTCTCTATCATCTCTCTCACCAGTCTCTCTCAGCTCTCTCTCTCTCTCTCGCCCGTTGCTCCCCCCTCTCTCATCTCTCTCATCTGTTGCTCCCTCTCTCTCTCGCCCATATCTCCCCCTCTTTCTCACTCGCCCGTTGCTCCCTCTCTCGCCAATGTACTAAAGACTGATCGTGGGACTAGCACTGTAAACAAAAAAGGTTTGAAAATACAGTTTCTGGGTCCGACAATGTGACAACACGGAGTGTCGTATCTTATAAAATGTGAATGTTGAGGTTAAAAACTTTATAAAATGTGAAAATGGAGGTTAAAACTTTACGTTATGCCGTTTATAGCGTGTTTTTGGGCCGTTTTCGGGTGTTTGGGCCTCTCCGGGGGACTTTGGACCTTGGGGTTTCAGTTGGGCCTCCGGTGGAAGGGTTTGGGCCCAAGGGGGGACTTTTGGGCAGCCAAATCTGGCCCCCACCCCTTGGTGTGCCCCCCACTCCCTCTCCCAACCCTAGCCGCCACGCCCTAGCCCCCCCCCGTGCGCCTCCAACCTTCCCCTTCCTCTCCATCTTCCCCCATGGCACCACCACCCCTCTCTTCCCCTCTCCACCTCCCTTGTTGCCCCTAGGGGAGTTCTCCACCTCACCACCCCGCAGATCCGTCCATTGGAGCGCTCCACGACGAGGAGATCCGGTGGATTTGGAACTAAGAAGGAGATCGCATGAACCGGGAGGAGATCCGTTGGGTTTTCGTTCGTCGGGCGAAGGTATTGCCACGGGGATCCTTGGGGTTGATCTAGGTTATGTTCTAAGGGTTAATGTCATGTTTTTAGATCAATTAGTGGTGCTGTAAGTGGGTATATTAGATGAAATCTAGAGTTTGCCACGTTCTCTGTTTTGGGCAGCATGAGCAGTCGACCTAGGGTTTGGGTTTTTGCTAATTTAGAGTCGGAATTTGGTCGGCCGCCTGTTGAAGAAGTTGTAGGTAATTTCAATACCTTTCAGTGGGTATAAAGAACGTCCAATTCCGCCCAGCCGTTTGAAAGTTATGCTCGTTTTACCGAATGTGTTAAAAACTGTGACGTGATTGAAACAGATCACGGTATTATGTAGATTAAACCACTTTAGAGTCCGAGTCAGTCTTTCTATATACTTAGAAAAAGTTAGGAAATTTCCTAAGCTACGCGAGGATGTACTTGTTTAATTGATTCGGAGTCTTAGAACCCGAGTTATGCATTTTGGAAGGCTGCTACCCCAACGGGACAGAACATCTGTTTTTGGGTTTTTTCGAGTAGTTTGCGATGTCGGGGTAGAAGAGTGTTTGCATACTGTTTTGTGGACATAATTGTGAGTGTGTGGTACCTATGTGCAGGTGGTGTGACCCCGAGAGTGCCTTCTATTTCTCGCCAATCCGTCGCCCGTGGTTGAGGCAAGTATATTGGAATGGGTAGCGGGTTGTGGTTTGCTAGATTGGTTGAGATTGAAATTGAATATATGATATGTTCACATGTCATGCTTTAATGATTGCCAATGATATGATGAATATGCTTATTATGTTATGATGCCATGTGTTAATGTACAAGTTATTTATGATGTTGGCATGTTTGCATACATGGCATGATACATGGCCCGGGCGGTGAGAAAGTCATAACTAGTCCGGGGAAGGTTGGTGAGAAAGTTATGACTATTCCGGAGAGCCAATGAGTAAGTCCTACATCGTGATTCCATCCACCGCGGTGCATGGAAGCGAGGAGTAGGCACCCTCCATCTTCGGGATGGAAGGGGGGAGAGGGTGCACACTGACGGGTGTGTACTCAACCATACCGGTATGAGTTTCCAGGAGATATGTGCATCGCATTGCATTGCATTATATGAGGATGTTATATGATGATGATATATGATGATGTCAATGATATGCTTACGCTATGAATATGAGATGTGTATGATGTCGTATGTGAAAAGTGGTGATGAAGGTATTAGAATGTATTTTCTTGTTCCATTGCAATATACTTGCTGAGTGATGAACTCACGCTTGTGTTTATGTTGTTTTTCTTAGATACCATGAAACCGGCATGCGGGAAAGGGAGCTAGTCACACGTAATCACTTAGCATCACACATATAAACAATGACATGTTCATTCCTTTAAATTGTGATGGTTAATTTGTGTGCTTGGTTTCCTCATTTACTTCGTTTGGCTTATGAGATGGTTGGAATCTTTATTCTAGTCTTATACTGCTGCTAGAACTTTTATTATTAATGTTTTAGATGCCATTCTTTATACTATCTCCTGTGATCATATTGTTGTTGCTTCAATTCATGGAAAAACAAAGGAGATGCTGCCGAAATTTTCGGTTTTAGCATTTACTCCTTTGCTGTAATTTACCTTAGTTTATGGTATTTAGATGTTGTTTAGCCTATGTTTGGTAGCATTCGGGCATATTAAATGCCGGGGTGTTACAGACAAACCGTAACTTTAAGTTTGAATTTTCAAAGAATGCATAATTAAGAGGGGCAGTGGCGGCGGGCCACGTGTCGCCGACGTGCTGCTGTCGTGCCGTGCCGGCACAGGCCTGGCCCAAACAGTCGTACCATGCCGTGCCACCCGTCGTGCCTAGTTCCCGGGCCCAGCACGGCTCGAGCTACAGTACCAGGCCAGCATGGCACAACCCTCTTACGTGTCGGGCCAGGCTTGGACCGTGCCGTGCCCGCCGTACTTCGGGCCAGCCCAAAGAAGCCTGGCCCAAGTACCCACCTCTACATGTGTGGTGGTGATCCGAGCAGATTCACGTATAAAAAACCTTCACTCGTAACATTCACATGTAACTTTTAATAAGAGCGTTATGCGTTATATGGACTGGACTAGGTGTCGGTTGATGTGAACCCTTTCTTTAATGATAATAAAGAAAAGTTTTAATATTTTTTTGTGCTAGTCTTATGATCAGTAACCAGTATGTACATACATAAATTAAGATCACAACCATACAAAATATTATCATTATTATTGTAGAAGCTATTGGTAGAAGGTAGTCTTACAATTCAGAGTAATATGTTAGAAGAAAGAAATAGAAGTCTTGTAGTATGCTCATTCAACTCTCAGGCAACTGACAAGGTATAAGTCCTAGAAAGTAGTATCGTCAAGTATCCTCGGGGTATTCTGATTCCTTACCAAAAAACAACAACGATAGCAAGCTTGAGTACTTTTACTCAGTAAGACTACTTGAGTGTTTGAAATGTAGATTGATCCTATAGTGACGCTTCTACGGTTATTTTTACATGGAGCCAAATTGAATTATATATATTGAATAATAGATTGAAAGCGAAATTGAATAAAAGCAATTTGACAAGTATATAAAATAACAAGTACATAAACATAAAGGTAATAACTCACAGTTCTTCTATGAATGTGAGAATCAAATCGTCCAATGCTAACACATGGCATACCATCAATAATAAAAATTCTTGCCAATACATAGCACAATAGCTGAAACAATATTGCAAACACATGGCAAAGTATTGAATCATCTTTAGGGTAAAATCACCAATACAAATTTTAAAGTTCCAATTCATTTTATAGAAATACCATAATGCTAATTATGTGATGACGTTACCAAGTGTTCATGACCGCGAGTGTGGCTAATCGATTAGTTTCGACTGTGCAGAGTTGTACAGCTTTACCCACAAGGAATGATCAACTTTTTGTGCAAGCATTACTAACACATTTCCTTTGGTGTGTCGCAGAGAGATCATACAGAACCATTACATTACTTAGTCCTAACTTTGCACAGCCCGATGACGACAAACCCCTACTTGGTGGCAGAATATATTTGTACATCCATCATACTCTCAATAGGCTATTCCTGATGAGTCCTCACCTCCTCATGTTCTAAGCGGCGGAAGATATTTGTACAATGTTGTACTCTCAATAGTTCACTCTCTCGAGGAGTTCAACTGTTGAGTCCCCACTTCCCCATCATAGTAAGGTGTACACCGTTACATCGGCAGGCATTATTCCTAACACCTTGGTGAGGGCACCCCTTCGAGCAACTTCTATCCAGAAGCTCGTACTACTGCGGCCTTCCAATATGAAAAGCTAGTTCTAAGCAACTTAATAAGTTAAGGTCGCCCTATACCAGCTCTCATAATTGTACGGTTATTTTGGCTTGAAAACAACACAATAGTTTGGTTCTTGATGTGACCCAGGCAATAAATATCCCCCTATCTACATGCAAGTGTACCCTCGCACATCTGGCTATTGCCAATATTTGCCCGCGTCAAAATCATATTTTTACTTCTATAAAAATAAAATACCATTGATCACATATTCATCATGTCAAACATTTATTTCCAGCATGTTTAAGATTAAATGCTCATCGTGTTCAATATTCAAGTTTATTATGAAATAGTATATCCATCTGTTCATGTTCCCAGTCTAAAGCATGGCTAAGCGAATGCCTGTAGTAATCGAATATACCCATTCCAATATCATGGTGTGTCCATCAATAATCTAGGGTTATCGCCTATCACTATTGATTAAGAAAAGCCATCAAATTTAGGAATACATCTACCAGTTCCCAAAACATAGCAAATTTACGAAACATAAGCATTCATGCAAGTTTTATTTATGTAACACCCATGTTTTGTAATTAAGCTTAATCAGGCTAATTAAGTGTGGATTAGTGCTTTGAATTGTTTTCGAGTCTTAATTTGAAGTTATTTGCTTTCAAAATTCCATTTTGTCGTTTCGTTCGATCGATTTTCCCGATCGGAGCTTCTGAATTCGATTTCGGGTGAAATTTTAAATCGTGTAAGTTAGAACCCAAACCTAAGTTTCTAAACCTTCATTAGGATACCCCGGACCTATCCCAAAAGTCCCCAAAACAATTGGACAAGAACCGTTGCAAAAATCTCAAAAGTTGGGAGCTTTCAGCCGCTGGGCGGCAGATCACAGCGCCAATGCAGATGTACTTGTGGCCAGCGGCGCCCGTTCGAAGCAGATCTTGTCGACCGTAGCGACAGGTTTTGCTACTGTGCTCGTGTTTATCTCTTTGTCTCGGTTTGCGTGCACGTCCTCAGCTCTTAAGTGCTGGGAGAGCCTCCTCTTCACTCCCTCTCCCTCATTTCTTCCCTTTCCCTCTCTCTCTTGCTCTTCCTCTCCTCTCCTTCCTCCCCTTTGGAGCTTCCACTCCCTCACGCGCGTGCCAGCCGGTTGGAGCTCAAGGAGGCCGAGTGGGAGCAGGAGCAAGGGTGGAGAAGAGTCCTCAAGCGGTCTAGGAGATCCCCAAGAGGTAGGTTTTTGATTTAAGCTTGAACCCTAGGTGTAGATGCAAGCCCTAGCATCTCTTCTTCGTTTTTCTCTTCTTTCCTTTTTGGTTAAACTCTAGAAACCATAGTTCTTGCATTGGATCGTTGTTTTTCTGAGTAGCTAGACATAGGTTAGGGTTAGAAGGATCTTTTCGCGTGATCGAGTCGCCGTGAAAACCCTGATCTACGTTTCGTTGGACTTATTCGCATCAAAACGTCATTTCTCGATTTTTCAGAAACTTCCCTTTTGAAACCCTAGCTCTAGAAAGTCGAGACGCGACCCGCGAATATACTCCACACCTCGAAGGTCGATTCTTGCGGAAGTATCGAGTTTGAACTTGATTCGGGATGAGAATCAAATTCGGGAGTAAATTAGAGTTTTCGGGTTTTAGAGGTTCGATCATCATGCCTCGAGGGTCGTAGTTAATCTCTCGATGGTATAGAACCTTAGAGCACTTTCGGAGTTATACGCGTGTTGCGAACCCGCTACTCCTGTAGATTTGCAAAAAGTGCACTTTGGGCATTCGGAGTGATTTTGCTTTCCGAAGTCCCAAAGCTCTCAAATCTAACGCGTATGAGTCCCTAGTGCCGTAGAGAACCCGTTGTCACGAAGAAATCCGAGTTTCGACACTTTTTGGGTCGAAATCCGTTTTCGTGCAAATTTCGCGGTTCGATTGGTCAAAAAGCGAGATTTTGAGCAAATGAGCTTGAAACTTGGCGAAACCTGCGTGAATGGTTCCCTTGAGTCTCTAGGAACCTATTCATGTGCTTATGTCGAAGTTCCGAATTCAAATGCGCAAAATCCCACTTTTTGGAAAAGTTTTCCTGGAAAGTCGGCACTACCGCAGTTATATGAGCGGTACTGCCGAAAGGCCGGAACTACCAGACTTTACCGGCCGGTAGTTAAAAACCAGAGAAGTATCCATTTGATTCTTTGGCGACCGGCACAACCGGGCTACTATGGCGGTACTGCCGCCCATGCGGTAGTGCTGGGATTTGCAAGCCGGTAGCTTATTTCCAGAGGACACCCCTTTTCGGTCCCATGCGAGCGGCACTGCCGGGCAGGCTAGCCGGTACTGCCGACCTTAGAGAGGTACTACTGCCCATTCAATACCAGTACTGCCAGCCTCTGAGCAAAAATTTGGTGTTCTTTTCAAATTAAATTCTCGATTTTCGTTTTTGACTCTTATTGGTATTTAATTGCTTCTTTACCTATTTTTGATCGATGATTTGGTCTCGTTGTTTTTCGTGTAGACGTAGACGCATCGAACACCATTGACGATCCCGACTACGATCCGGAGAACGATTTTGCCGAAAAGCAAACATGCAAGCACCCCTTTGACCATGTTGAATCCCATATTTGCAAATTATATTTGCTGATTGTCAAAACTATTATTCATGCTTGTATGTTCATTATAGCGTTAGTTTGTGGGAGATGGTAGCTAAACCAATCAATGGTGGATTTCCTTAATCTGATTTGAACAGTGAACCTTAACAGTCCTAGACTTATAATAGACATATTAGCAAATGTCAAGAGGGTATTAATGAACATTAATTGCATTCGATTAGTTAAACAGTAGATATTGGTTGCAGGAGATCGTGATACTCTCAATTACAAACTCCTGGAAATAATTTGGTGAATGGGTGGATTTGGTTTGGATTCGGCTGGTGATAGGGTTTTATTTGGAAAGGGATGGTTGCGTGAGTAAAATGGAAAATTTGGTGAGTTTAGACGGGGCGAGGTGTCGGTGATTCGGTGATGGAAAGGTTGGGCTGGTTGACGGTTGTGGTTGGACGAATGGATTGGTTTCGGATGGGATTACAAGCCTGGGGCTTGTCTGGAATGGATACGGTTCGAATATGGACATGTTTCGGTTGATTCCTTGCTATGGGGAGGTATGGGCCAGTAAAGCTAGTGGGAGCCTGTAGGGACCACTAGTGGACATCCTCTGTGGCCATAGCAAGTGGGTTTGGAAGATCTCGCCTGAGTCACCATAAGGACTTAACTTGATGCTATTACTGAGTCATACAGTACGACCACATGTGTTATTTATGGGGTAGCCTTGGCCTAGTACATTGGAAAGGATTTGAATCTTGCATCATTAGGCGGCGGGAGAGTTGGACACACCTGCCGTGTTGGTGTGTTCTAGGGATTCCCTCGTCGAGGCATCGAGGGGGAATTTGCCCAATACAACGGTAATGCCTACTATGGAGAGGTATGGGCCAGTAAAGCTAGTGGGAGCCCGTAGGGACCACTAGTGGACATCCTCTATGGCCATAGCTAGGGATGCACATTATCGGGCTGGTGCAAGGGTTAAATTCCAACCTATCGAAAGGTCTCGTCACAGTCTAGCAAAACGGGTACGTTTCGTATCGCGTGGCATGGCTGACA
The DNA here is from genome assembly GCA_036346355.1 of Rhipidocladum racemiflorum. Taxonomy (NCBI): domain Eukaryota; kingdom Viridiplantae; phylum Streptophyta; class Magnoliopsida; order Poales; family Poaceae; genus Rhipidocladum; species Rhipidocladum racemiflorum. The sequence continues at coordinate 58,470,522 of CM070583.1, forward strand.
TGATTGCTAGAATGCGTCATGTGGGTAAAGTGTACAATCTCTGCAGAGGTATAACTAAACTAATCGATTAGCCATGATCACGGTCATGAGCAGCTTGGGAAGTACTGTCAAGTATAGCTTTTGGGACTGGGCTGGTTTTGGAAAATGGTTGGCTTTGGATTGGCTTGGGTGGGTGTGAGCCTGATTATTGGAAATGGGTTGGTATGGGTGAATGGCTTGTAGTTTATGGATTTTGGAAAATGGAAAGGTGTGGTTAAGGGTTGGAAGCGAAATGGTTGGCTGTTGGTTCGGTAAAATGGATGAATATTGTTACTTGCTTTGAAATGTTTTCAGCAATCTCTTTACAACTACGAATGTTTGAATCTATTATCATATTGCAAATAAAACTTGCTTTGTGCTAAAAAGACTTAGTGTAGAAACCTGATCATCCTTGTCGTACCCTGCATTTCTGTATATAATTTCCATACACTAAAGTCTTGCGAGTACATACGTGTACTCACCGTTTGCTCTAACGGATTTTGGTCAGAAGAAGAGGAACAAGGTAAGACTGAAGATGTGCCTGATGAGTCGCAATTTGACGTGGACACCGACGGGTTCTCAATGGGCTAGTTGGTCTCCTTCCAGCCAGTTGCCTGAGGGTGAAAGGCACACTGCGATTTCTTTTGGACTTCCGCTGGAGCTTATTTCGTCTTTTGGACTTATTTCGTCTTTTGGACTTGTTCAGGTTGCAAGCCGAAACATGTAAATTCTAAGAAGTTGTAATAACTCTACCTTTCAGATATATATTATATTTACCTTTGCATGGATATGATTCGTCTTGAGAGACAACGTGTGGGTACTGGACTACTAATCCAGGTAACCAGTACTATGAACACGGTTGCAGGAAGCTCGAATTGGGATCAATCGGTTGGCGCATACACTCGCCTCGAGTGTAGCCGATCAATTGTCCTCGATCCGAGTACGGGTTTGGTTTACCAGTCGGATGTATTACGGGTTGCATTAATCTCTAGTCCGATGCAACAGTAATCACCCCGATTGTTAATCCGAGTCCGGAGCCCGCACAATTTAATTCTTCTTTTTAAAGAAAAACTGGGTTCTACATGAGGTGCTTGCCTTGCTATTCGTTGTAGTCAACAAGGTCGAAGTCGTAGCTTGTGTTTTAGATGAAGTTGAAGTTGTCATCGAGTACACACTCAGACTTGATAATGATAGCGTCGGTTTCGTCAGGTTCTACTCGTCGTATCACGAGACCAAAGCAAATAATGAACTTAAATAAAGACAAAAAGAATACAGATAGAAAACCAACAAGAAATTTATCACATAAAGCAAGAGTGATTTAGGGTTAGGGTTTTATGATTTTATGTGTACGCGTTACAACCTATCTTTTTACCCAAATTTCTTACTAACGGTTTAGGCTATACCGTTACTCACTTTCTATGAATTGTTTATTATTATTTTATGAATTCAAGAAGTTAAGGTTATTTAGTTTAATAGAATTAAGATATTAGTTAAGGTGCTACTGTTTTCCCGTCAATACTGACTCTCAAACAGCGGTACTACTCGCATTCGGTAGTACTGCTCTCGAGCTCCAGTAGTACCGGCCTTTAAGTATTAAAAGGGTGCTAACTGGATTAGGGCTACCAGCTGAATCTACAAGGTTTTCGGATGATTCTTGCAACACGAGTTCTTTAGTTAAGGACTTTCTTACGCTAATCTATTCATAACATGCATTGTTGATGATCATAACACTTGGGGTTATTGCTCTAATAGGATTCAGATGCAAAGTAAGACGTAAATGAAATATTTTTCTAGAATATGGTAGTCCATATACCAAAGAACAATTATGGGTCATTCGTCCCAAAATTCTCATTTAGACGAGATATTTTTCAGGTTGCCGAAAAGGCTTAAGTGTTTCTAACATCTATGCGATAACGGTTCAGTTTTCGCTTTAAGTTTGCGACTGCACCTTAAAGGATTATCCAACTATTTTTCAGGTATTAGTATGAGGCATCTATAAGAGTGTTTTAAAGTTGGTTCCATGACATTTCACTTTTATCTACGACGTTTTTCATATAAATGTGCGTTAAAGTCTTATACTTAACTTAATGTGTCTAGGACCTCAAATCTGTTATAACTTTACCTCAAACCTAAGAATTATCTATGCATGATAGGGGTACCAAGGTATTAGCAAAGCTTACGAAATGTTCTCACTGTAATTTAAATTTATTTGCAGTACACACAATTATTTAGGCCTAAAAGGCATTGCAGCTAATCTATTTACTATTTCGATACAAATTGAATTCAAATTTAAATATTTTTTTACATAAATGGGTTTTTTATGATCTAAGGAACCTAACAAAATTTGTTTCATGCAATTTGGAGTTCATTTACGCAAATTTCGTATTCAACATGTTTTCATCCTTTTTTTTAAATTTTACATTTAAATCTGTACAAAGGTTAAATTTAACATATTTTTGTATATTATAAACCTACAGGATTTAACCCAAATTTTGGAACTTTTTTGGTTGAATTTGGATCTATATTGCAAAAAATATAAAAGTTTGAATGATGGTCGGTTTAGAAAAATACCCTAAAATCAAAAAAATACGCTTTCAGCTTGAGAAAGCGTACTTCACTCTTTTGAGTCTTCCTGCGGCGAGTCCTCTGGCCGACTTGTCAGTCCTACAGTGCAATGACACAAAAGCAGGGGAGTCCACGGGAGGGGTCGTCGCCAGCTGGTGGAGAAGAAACAGGAGCCTGAAGTGACTCTAAGGAACAGCTTGGTCAGGCTCAGCGATGGCTGGGTAAGGCTCATAGCAGAGGGGTGCAGCCGTGATGGCGGCGGTCGACCGAAACATAAAATGAAGATGATTTAAGCTCAGCCGATCGTGATTAGAGCTCACCTTGACTTTTGGTTACAGCGGGAAATGAACGAGGTTGGCTGGCGACGTGCAGCGGAGCTACAAGCTGAGAGAGCAATGATTTAGTGAAGGATAATGATTAGTAGTTGCCCACAACGTTACTGATCGGAATTGGGATGAAATTCACTGCATGGCTTCAATTGAGTTTCGGCCCCAAATTTGTAGCTCTCCGGTAATGACGGCAATAGAGGTGAGTTAGGGGCTCAACTCTGGTAGGGAATGAAACGGAGGTGGTGTGAACTTCGTGGGGACCTTAGTCAACCTATATAGGCTTTGAGGAGATTAAAATGGTGAAGGTCGATAGTAGTGTAAAAATCCCGACCGGTGAGCGCGTGCAAGCAGTGGCGTGGCTGCATAAGATAAGGCGGTGCAGAGCATGAGGAAAATCAGTGCCAGGTTATGGGGGAGATGGATCACAACAGAGCATGGCGACCATTATTGCAACATTTCGACCGAGACGACAACGGAGGTGCTGGTCGCCGGTCTTCGCGCGAGAGAGAGCAGGGAAAGTGGGAGAAGAAGGAGAGTAAAGCACTGACAGGTGGGGCCGAGCCCACTAGCGCAGAGAGGTGGAGAAACCAAGAGAGCACAGTGACCTAGCTAACCGGTGGGGTTGTTGGCTGGCTGTGTCCACATGGAAGTGAGTTAAACGCTTAATTATATTCACCACTTCCTGTCCAAATCATAGACAGTGGCAACATCCATTTAATTCATGAGACAAATTAGCTCAAACATTTTTAAAACTTTTAATAAAAGTTTTTGAAAAGTTACCTCCACGCTGTAAAATTTTCAAGTCAAAAGGGTCAGTATATTAATTTATAAAATTATGACAAATGGGCCTGCTCAATTTTTCCTTTTCTAAAATTGATTTCTTTGAGGGTTTAATTGCATTAATAATTTTTTATAAATTTATTAAGTGATTATCGTGATATTATTAATCTCCAGTAAAATTTTCATATTTTTTTATGAGTATTTATTTTGTAATAATTCTATTTATGCATTTCTCATATTTGAATATTTCCTGTTATTGAATTTTTACTGGTAGTAAAACAAGTATTATTTATAATATTTTTACCACAAGTAAATATTACTTTGAGGAATAATTGGTAAAATTTTTAGCTTCAGATAAGTTTTGAGGAATTTTAAATAAATCTAACTTGACTGCCATTAAAGTAAAATTATATTGTTTTTAATCTCTTAGCTTTAATTAAATACTTCCATGCTGATTTGACTAAAGTAAATGTTCATCTCAGAGTAAATTGACTTTAGGTTAAATTTTTTTACCATTTTACTTTTGCTTTATTCCTTTTTATCTTTTTACCATTTTACTTATTGATTTTTTATAGATTAATTTTCAAATTAAGGAGTAAAAATTATAAATTCAGATTTTATGCTCATTCATAATTTGAAATGCACATTTTCTTTTAGGCTCTTACATTTGACCCTGGCAAACTATAATAGACCTGCTACTGGATTGATGGTGATGGAGTGTGGGAACTGTAGATGAGTTGGGGTTGGAAGTTAGGGATTTGAGGGTAGAGGTGAGCGTCATGCCGTGCTGTGCCGGCCCGGACCGGGCCCATCGTGCTTCGGGTCGAAACCGTGCTGTGCCACGATGGCCCACCATGCCCACTATGCCGGGCCGTGCCGGTCCGACTCGCCAGCCCGGCCTATTTGCGCTTTGTGCCGTGCCGGCCTAAGCCCGGTCCATTTTCACTATTGTGACGAGCAAAGAAATAAAACACATCACTACTACTAAACTATTTATTTTAATTACATAAGAGACTAATCACATCAACAAAATGTCAAACACAAATGCAATGCTTGAAGATGCCCTGAATCAACAATAACTGCCAACTTTTAGGTTTTAATCCATGATTTCGTGCCCGTTTGTGCCGTGTCGGCACGGGCCCGGCCCAAACGATCGTGCGGGGCCGTGCGGCCCATCGTGCCCGGTTCTCAGGCCCGGTACGGCCCGTGCTACAGTTGCGTGCCAACCCGGCCTAGCACGGAACCGTGCTATGCCGGGCTTTGCACCGGGCCATCCCGTCGTGCTTTGGGCCGGCCCAAAAGAGCCTGGCCCAAGTGCCTACCGCTATTTGAGGGCGAGGACTGGGAAGTTACCTATTTGGTCACAGACTAGTGTAGTCTGAAGACAGTTTTCCTTACGAATCAACTAAATCCTAAAGCGTAAACATATTTTTTTTTGTCAGTTATTTTTAGAATCGACAGGAAATTACGTGTTTTTTTTTCTGACAACGTTATAAACTCGTCAGGTTTACAGACCCTTCAGAAAAATTACATGTACCACGAGTGTTGCTGTACTCAGTAAATATATACTGGGATAGAGAGCATGCGTATACGAGCTATGCCGGCCGGGCGTTCTTGAATGCTCATCTCAGCTAGCCGAGTACAAACAAGCCCTTCAGGGCCAAAAGCCAATTAAGCTAGCATTCAGGAGATGATGAGGACATCACTCCTATGCATACGACCGAGCCTCCTCCAGTTGTGATGCAAGGACCCATCACAAGAGCACGAGCACGGCAATTGAATCAATAGGTGAGCTCGTTCCTAAGTGCCCGTGCAGATACTTGTGAGGATGGTATGCTACCTAATGATATTATTGATTATCTTGTACTTAGGACCTTTGGAAAGGACCATGAAGGCTTTGGAAACCAGAAAGGACCAGGAGGGAGGCAAGGAGGGTGTCCAAGTCAAGTTGGAGGTTCAATTCATCTCGGAGTCGACTACCTCGGCCACCAGGAGCAGCGTTCACTAAAATCGTCGCCCAGGCCACAAACGGGCTCCGATTTTGATGATCCACATATGCATAGAAAGCTAAGGAGATAAACTTTACAATGGCACCAGTTTCAAGTCATTTGGACTTCGGAGTCGACGGGAATTTACGTTGAAAGCTGGCGGACAGAATCTGTCCCAGGGTGCGTCACCAATTTGGGATATCGTGTTGGAGTCCATCACGGACACGTCTAGGGTTTCTAGGATGTCCCCTAGCCTTTATATCCAGTAGCCGCCGCTAGGTTTTGATTTGGGTTTTGCTTAGATTAATTCTGTCTTTGAACAGTGTTGCCGTTCATCGGTTTGTGAGACCCCAACTCGTGAGCTTCATCCTCAATTTCAAATTCAGTTGCATCTTTCTTGTTCTTGCTTGTGTTCTCGATTCATTGGCAGGGATTAGCCTTCGTGGCGAGGTCAACCGGGCAGCGCACGGTTGATAACCAGAGGACGCGTGGTGCTGCGATTGCAGGGGTTTTTGATCGTGTCGATCAAGAAGCCGGATCGTGTGTGTCTCGCGCCGCCTAATCGACTTATCCTCCACCTGACGGAAGTTCGGGCATCCCCTTACCCCCCATCAAGTGGTATCAGAGCAAGGTTTACCGTCAGGTCCGCCTTCTCCCCTTAGTTTGATTTAGTTTTGCGTTCGTCCTATAGTCCACGAAAAAGCCAAAAAAAAATGCAGTTCATAGTCTACCATACCTAGAACCACTCCTAGCCTTTGCACAATTTCGGTTTCAGAGTCCGTAGTACTGAGTTTGTGTCCAGAATCGAGTCGTGTTGCTGGTTTAGATCGTGGTCTTAATTTAGTCATGTTTCACCTCCGCTGCATCCCATATCCTACACCGATCCAGTCACCAATCGCTATTTGAGTCCTTGTTGGAATCGGATTGATTTTGTGGTTTTTCTCAGTTTCAGAGTCATAGTTGTGTTAGGGTTTCTCCTTCATAAACCCTAACCCCCCACCTCCTGTTAGCCATATCGCCACCCCTCATCACAGAACCTGCCACCACAGATCATCGCGTTCATATCCACTCCATACGCCCTTGAGTTTGGAGAGGTGCCGCCTAGAAAACCCTGATTCGGAGTCCTTCCGTAAAACGGCCATAACTTTCGCATACGGACTCGGAATTAGGCGATTTTTTTTTCACAGACATCTACAGAAAATTTTACATCCGATTTTCCCCCACTTCGTAGGGTTCGCCGAAATTATTTTTGCGAAATTCCCTCGGGAAGATTGAGTTTTCGGCCGCCGAAGTTTGAGCACGCTTTTCGGAAAACACTTCTTATTTCATATCGGCTTCATCTTACATCTGTTCAGGCTAAAAATTTGTGTACTATCTACCTTTGTGCTCCTGATCCTAGGAAAAATATCAGAAAAATCAAAGAAAAATAAAAAAAAATTGTGAAAGAGGCATAAGAGGGCATAGAGCCAAAAAAAAGGCAGGAGCAAAGGTAGGTGTTTTTACCGTGCCTGATAGAAGTGTTTTGATGCGGTTCTGATATCTGTTCATATACTCTGACGCCTTGTTGCTTGTCTCTACTTATTCCTTATTTTCTGCCGCAGCTAGACTAAGGCCACATTTAGACCAGCAACTAGGGCAAGTACTTTTGGACATTTATTCAGCATTACTATCTCATTCTTGCATTGTGTGCCACCCATACATATAACCTTCCTACAGCTCCACATATACATCCTTCCGACAAGACAAAGTTATTGACCCTTGCAATCGCTTCATCACGCCCTCACGGTGTCACGAGACCACCGGTTGCACCGTCCCTCGCTGTGTTGGTAAGAACCGGGTAAGAACTTGGTAAGATTGCTTGAGAGCGTGAGATCCCACCTAGTAGTTCATAGGGCTCATAATACTTGTGTTTGTGTTTCCTTCTGTCCTTTTCTGCGCTAACCATGGCAGGTGGCAAGAAGGGCAGAAACGAGGATGATGATGTTACCATCGAAGACTGTGTCCTTCATTCAGAGTTGTCGACCATGCTGGACGAGATAAAAATGATGTTCAAGGAGCTTGCCATGACGACGAACCAGACCCTTGAGAGCATCGATCGACGAGTTTCCACCCTCACCGAGAGGATGGATGTCGTCGAAAAACGCCCTCCAGCGACCATTGATGGAGGTGCAACCGTCAACAACGGTGCCAACCACGACAACAACGACCACGATGAGGATGGTGATTTTGAGGAAGATGAAGATGAGCAGCAACGTGCCGCCAGGGAGCGTGCTACTCAACGGGGCGCCCGTCTGCATGACTGTCTTCGCCGCAACCATCACGGTATGGGAGGTAATAACCAGAACCGCAATGATGATCCTTTCGCTAAGGTAAAATTCAACATCCCTTCCAGTCGACGATCGGTTTCGCCGGCAATGAGATTTGTGATTCTAGGGGATTTGTGCGGGATCTGAGCTTGATGGTAACACAGGATGCGGGGGCGATCTGTTTGTAGACAGGTTCGGGCTCTCTCGGAGGAGATAATACCCTAGTCCTGTGTTCTTGGATATATGAGCGTTCTTTCTTTCTTGTTTCTCCCTCCTCCCCTTATATACTGGGGGAAGGATATATGACAGATGGGCGCCACCGGGCCCTCAACATGGTGGCCTCACCAACACGTACTTTGTCTTCGTCGGCTATGGCGCACTACGTCTTGGAGAGGTGGTTGTGCTTTCCCCGACCTGCGCCTGCCGCCCTGTCAGGTTCCAGCGCCTGCAGGCTCTACGAATGTCAGGCTGCATGCTTCGCTTTTGGCGGGTTGTTTGGGCATGGCGCGAAGCTTCGCCGAAGGATCGGGAGTTGCCTTGGGGAACAAGTCGAAACCTCCTCCGGGCCCGTCGGGGCGCTTCTGGGCTTTGGGCCTACTACTCCGCCCGTCTAGCCCAGTCGAGTATAGGCCCCACTTGCGGGACCCCTATCTCGGACATCCCACAGCAACCCCCAAGTGCTTTAGGATCGGATTTCCGTCTCTTATCCTGTCATAAAGATTATACGGGAAAAAAGATCGTAAAGAACTTGTAATGTGAAGCCACCGTGGTTGGTTGGCTCGTGGCCGAGTGGTACCCGCGCCCGTTCACGGTGCGCGGCAACCGGCTTGTCGCTCAGCTGGCCCTCGTGGGGCATACCGAAGTCTTTTGGCTCGTGGCTGAGTGGTACCCACGCCCGTTCTGCGGCGCGCAAGCGGCTTGTCGCTCGGTGGCCTCGTGGGGCATACCGAAGTCTTTTGGCTCGTGGCCGAGTGGTACCCGTGCCCGTTTACGGTGCGCGGCAACCGGCTTGTTGCTCAGCTGACCCTCATGGGGCGTACCTTGGTCTTTTGGCTCGTGGCCGAGTGGTACCCGTGCCCGTTTACGGTGCACGACAACTGGCTTGTTGCTCAGCTGACCCTCATGGGGCGTACCTTGGTCTTTGGGCTCGTGGCCGAGTGGTACCCGTGCCCGTTTACGGTGTGCGGCAACCGGCTTGTTGCTCAGCTGACCCTCATGGGGCGTACCTTGGTCTTTTGGCTCGTGGCCGAGTGGTACCCACGCCCGTTTACGGTGCGCGACAACTGGCTTGTTGCTCAGCTGACCCTCATGGGGCGTACCTTGGTCATATAGAGTAATGCCTGTGCCCGTTTACGGCGCACTGCTTCAGACTCTCATGGAGCGCATTCTCAAGACCGGTTTAGTGGAAATCCTCCCACGGTACCCAATCACGCTAAGAAGCAGTGACCAGCAATTGACCCCAAATTATGGGGCATACCGCTTGAGGATGTTCGGAAAGTGCCCGGCCCCAAGCTTCCGTGGCGGCCGGCGTTCAGGCCCATCATGGGGCGCACTTTATCCCAAACTTCGAACCAGACTTGACACCTGGTCGCGTTTTGCGCAACTCAGCTATCGGCCCAACATGGGGCGTGCCCTAGATCTGGCCCAGAATCGAGCGCGAAGGCCTTTGCTTTTCCCGCCGTAAGGCAAAAATTAAGGCTTATTCCTTATAAATGAGGGAAAACTTGCTAGGCGAAGATACCTTTGCCCTTCCCCCACCACGATTGAGAAATCTTTAAGTCTCCTTCGGCGATTTGGGCGACCTAGGGTTTCTAGTTTCGCGCCCAAGACCCTCGGCGGTTCCTCCCACCAGGTCTCCTTCACCGAGATGTCTTCTTCTTCGGAATCCTTATCAGCGTCGGCGGGTAATGCCGACCCTGTGGCCACGGGGTGGGAGACCTCCATCACCACGACGTCCCGCTTGGAGGAGCTGGTCGCCGCCGCCGCCCTTCCTTCGCTGGAGTTGATCTCCGCCCGTCCCGCCGCAGGTGACCCTTACCCCACACCTCTAGAGAATGAGATTGTGGTGTTCGAGTCCTTCTTCTGGCGAGGATTTAGCGTTCCTGGGAGCGCCTTCTTCCGAGGGCTCCTTCACTTTTACGAAATCGAACTGATCAATTTGAATCCCAACTCCATTCTTCATATTACTATCTTCGTTCAGCTTTGCGAGGCGTATCTTGGGATACGTCCTCATTTTGACTTGTTCCGCTCCCTCTTCTGGCTCAAACCTCATCCGAACCGGGCTGCTCCCAGCGTCATTGGGGGCGCCGGGCTCCAGCTGCGAGAGGGCTTGAAGAAACAGTACTTCGTCATCCCCCTCAAGACCTCCCTCAAAGGTTGGAGGCGGGAGTGGTTCTATTGTGCCAATGTTGACCCTTTTCTCGCCCCTTTCGCTGGCCGCGCCCCTAAAGCTTCCCGATGCTGGAGCGATGCCCCGGATGGCGGCGGTTTGGACCAAGTCTCCGAGCTTCTGGCATGGATTAACGATCTGAAGAACCAAGGGCTGACGGGCCCCGGGATCGCGATCAGCTTTGTGGGGCGCCGGGTGCAACCCTTGAAGGAGAGAATCCACTTGGGGCTCCAGTACTACGGGACTCAGGATCCCACCCGGGAGACGGACACGTCCTTGTCGAAAGATGCATTGGCAGTGCGGGTAGTTGACCTCTTTGTGCCTGGCACTGTGATCACCAACAGGGGCTGCCCTCACAAATTTTTGGTGGCGAGGCCTCCCCCTCCCGTGAGTGCCCCACTCTCTCGAAAGACTGTCCCATGATTTTTTGCCTGATGTGTGATTCTGACAGGGTGCGATCGTTCCTTTTTAGAACGCGTCCTTCTTCTCTCGACGCCCGGTCGTCGGCCTCTCTCAGTGAGGAATTCTCGAGGCCAAGCGGCGGTGACACCTCGGCCGATGAGCTGCGCCAGGAATCGGCGGAGGAAGTCTGGCCCTTCGTCACCGGCCTTCGACCTCCGGCGTGCCGGATCACTGGCCTTGAGCCACGACCTTCTGTCTCGAGGGGTAGCCCATTTCAGTCGGTGCAGCTCCCCTCCGAGTAATGCTGGGACTCGGATGAGACCTGGGATGAAATTCAAGAAATCCAGGAGGTATTCTTTCGGGCAATCCTCATCTTTTTGTTATTACCTGTGCTGAGATGTTTTTCCCTTTTTTGCCGATTCAGGACTCCAACTATGGACGTCCCAGTGGAGGGGTCTCCTGAAAAGGAGCCCCAGGCACCGGCTTCTCCAAGGGGGACCCCCCGCGTCGGCCAGGTCACCCTCCCCGTCGGCTGCTGGGGCCTCGCCACCTGGTGCCGGCGGCCCGACCGTTGAACCTTCGGGTGGTCCTGCCGTCGACGAGCTTGACCCGGCACCGTCTCCCGAAGTGGAGGAGGTGCATCGAGAGCCACCGCCGCTCGGTGGTCTGCCGAAGCCCCCGAATCAGACCGTATGGTGGGAGGGGGGGTTCCGACTGGAGCGGGATGGAAGAGGACGAAGAGGCGGAGAGAGCGGCTCGGACAGAGCTTTACGAGCTCACCGTCAGGTGTAGCACGCTCGTCAGGGTGATTTTCTTGTCTTTCTTGATCACATTTGCTCTGGCCTCCCTCGAGATTCTGCCCCGCCACCTAGGACATGGGAGAGCGCTCGAGCAGAGGTCGCAATTTTTCGTAAGGTGCTCCCGAAGCTCAAGGAGCACGAAGTATCGAGACAAGCTCAATGAGATCAACAAATGGCAGATGGAAAGAGGTTCACGGGCTGGAAACCCAGTGCATGGCGATCCGAGAGGAGCAGGCGAAGCTTGAGCATATGCTCGAAGGTGAGATCCTCCCCCGGACTCGGTTTGGACATCTTTTTGGACAATTGGAAAGGATGATGACGCTCTTGTGTTTCAGAGCACGATTCGACCATTGCTGAGCTGAGAGCCCGACTGGAAGCTTCAGAAAGTTCTAACCTCGAAGCTCGAGTCGGCTTGGAGAGGATACAACGGGAGCTGAAGGGTAAATCTCTTTGACTTGGATTGAACGTACTTGGCGTCGGGTGTGTTTTCTGATGGCAGTTCGGGTTTGGTGCAGAATGCAAGGAGGAGATGACAACTGCCGAACGGAGCCGGGCTGAGCTGCGCGTCGCCTGCGAGCCAGTTCTGCACCTTCTGCGTATTGAAGGAGCTGAGCCAGGCCAGGGGGACGACGCTGTTCCGCTTCTCTCTGGAGGAGCCGATAGGATCAGAGCTTATGCCAAGGAGTCCGCGACCATGAGTGCGAACCAGGCGTTGGCGGTGGTCAAGTCTCATTATCCGAGAGTTGACCTAGAAGCTGTGAAAGAAGGCTTTGCCTGTGATGAAGACAAAGCCAACGCGCTCCTCGAAGAGGTCTCCGGTACATCGCAAGCCTTGTTAGAGAATCTCGAATTCTGATTTCGATGTGAACCTTAATGCCGAGTGCTCGCCCTCCCCTCCTTGTTTGAAACGTTGTATTTTCTCACTTGAACATAATTTGCATGTATTGTCCTCTGCTAAGTGGGCTCCAGACCTCTTTTACTCTTTCCCCCTTGTCTGAGTTGCTAGAATATAGGTCCACGGCCTTTTGGCCCTGTTGCACCTTTCTGGGTGGCTTTCAGTCGACTGGTATGGCTTCCATGCACCAGGGTCTTGGCCCGTGGCCTTCTCGCCCAGACACGCTTTTTTGAGTGGCTGGCGTGCAGCTCTCGAGCGTCGGGACTTACGTTGTGGCCATGGTCTTTTGGCCCCTGTTGCGCCTTTCTGGATGGCCTTCAGCCGACTGGTATGGCTCCCAAGCGCTAGGGCCTTGGCCCATGGCCTTCTCGCCCCAGACACGCTTTTCCGAGAGGCTGAGTGGTTCAGCCCCCCAGGTTTGCATCGTCGCGTCCCAGCTTGCAGCCCCCGGACTTCTCGCTTAACTGAGCGAAGTGAGCGGGAAGGCCGAATGAACTTGAACTGCTCGTGACACGTGTCTGGCGAAACGTCTCTTAGTTTTGTTCAATGTGCTAATCTTCTTTGGTACTCCGAATAAATTGGCAGTCATTGCAACGTCGCTTCGTCTTCTACGTTTTTAAATGGCGTCGCCTCGGCTCCGGAGCCATGCACAGCTTATAAATGGGATGTCACCGCCCTTGAGCGATCGTCCCCTTCTTCTTCCTCTTCTTCCTCTTTTTTCCCTCCCAGCCTTCCTCCATGGCTAACATGAGAAGATTCGTTGGCCCCTACATGGCGTTCTTCCGCCAGCGATTCTTCGGGCTGCTCCACAGCTGGGAGGAGGCTGAGTCTTGGGAGGAGCTCGACTTCGCCACTCTGGAGGCGGAGGAAGAGGAGGGGGCCGCGAGGGACGCCGCCGCCGTGGCCACCTTGCTGGAGGCTGCACCGGGGCTCCACGAGGTGGCCGAGATCATCATCGAGATGGTTGGGCGCGAACGCAGCGATGACCTAGCCGTCAGGGCCCTCGTACGCTTATGCGTAGAAGCGACGGAGCTGTTCAGCGTTCCAAGTATTCGCCAAAGCCTCGCCATCTTCACGTCTGAGTCGATAAGTGAAGGGAATATGCCCGAGAGGCAATAATAAATTGTTTATTATCTTATTCCATGTTTATAATAGATGTTTATTTCTCATGCTAAAATTGTATTAACCGGAAACGTTGATACATGTGTGTGTAATAAACAAACAAAAGGTTCCTTGCAGTTCTCTTTAAACTAGCTTGTTGATTAATCGATGATCAAGGTTTCCTCGATCATGAACATTGATGTTGTTAATAACGGGTCACATTATTAGAAGAATGATGTGATGAACACACACCCAAGTTGGTATAGCAAATTCGATCAAGTCATTAAAGTTTGTTGTTGTATCAATATATACAAAATAGCTCTTTTCCTTAGACCATGAGATGATGTCAATCACTAACTCCTAAGAGTACTTTGATGACATCAAACGCCACTCCGCAACACGGTGACTATAAAGATGGATTTGGGTACTATGAAAGTATTAGCTGAGGCTCATGCATCAAGAGTGGGATTTGTCCATCCGTGATGACGGAGAGATATACTGGGCCCTCTCGGTGATATCACATTGACATCGCTGCAAGCACGTGACTAGGTCACAAGAATGTCATATCACGGAACGAGTAAAGAGTACTTATCGGTAACGGATCAAACTAGGTATAGTTGATACCACGATCTGATCTCTGATAAGTAATATATCGCTGAGACAAAAGGAATTGGTTATGTTGGTTTTGGTTCACACGATCACTAGTTCATCGCTGAGTAAGGGGAGTCATTATGGATCTCCAGATCCTGGGCCGATGATTATTGATCAGAGAGGTGTCTTGATCATGTCCATTTTATTCACGAACCGTAGGGTGACACACTTAAGGTTCATCGACGCTTTTGAGTGGATACGAACACCGGAGAAAAGTTTGGACAGCAATCGAATAGTTTCGGATATCGTAACATTCACATGGAGAGAAATGGAGAGTCCATTCACATGGAGAGAATGGAAAGTCCATTCACATGGAGAGTCCATTCACATGGAGAGAATGGAGAGTCCATTCACATGGAGAGAATGGAGAGTCAACTCACTCCCATAAAAGGGAGGGTGGAGCTCCTCTCTCATGACTAATCTCCATGACCCTTTGGTTGGTCTTTCTTTCTCCTTCCTCCTCGCTCCACCTTCAAGCAAGAGCTTGGTTAAGCGCGCTGAAACAGCTTTCTCCACCACCACCACTAAGTCGTAGTGTTGTTGGAGTTTCCCGTGGATCCTCTACTCACGCCTACTGGATCGGTGGGATTGGAGGTCGCCGCTGTTCCGCACGCGGTGACCAAGTACTAGGCGCCGCCGCTTGTGGCGCCATCTTCGACTTTGAAGTCGGGCGTGTACTTACTTCAACCACGCTTGTTTGGCGGGAACGTTATTCCCGCTTTCGTCTACGAGGGTGAGTCCTTCAAACCGCTTGCATGCATCTCCTAGATATGATCTTGGTGTTTGGTTGCATTCGTAGGAAAATTTCTTGTTTTCCATGCTCAAACCCATCGCTGGTATCAGAGCCGTGTCTATGCGTAGATGTTTTGTACGGCTTAAAACACATGTGGATGTGGGCGTTGATGATCATGTTATTGCATACTTTCGTATTTTGGATCATGGTGGCATAGTGGGATTTGAAGCGGCCCTGACTAACCTTACATGTCCTCAAGACATGAGAGACTTGTTCCACGCCGACATGCAACTAGTATTGCATAAGTGGCTTTGGCGGGTGTCGCTCCTACTATAGTCATGATCTAATTTACAACGGTTTGCTAATAATGTTTTTATCACCGCTGTGGTTCTTGTTCGTAGGGTAAGAACAGCTTTTCCTAGAAAGCCCAAAACCACGAAAATATGCAAAAATAAATTAGGAGGCGCTCTAACTTGTTTTTGCGTGGCTTGTGATGTGATATGGTCATTGATACAAAGATTGTTGTATGAAATGAAATTTATTGTAAATTTAAAACAACCGGGCAGAGCCATTTGGTTGTTTTTTCTTTTATGGCCTGGCGTAAGGCGGTATATGTCCATGTGATATATTGTAATGGAGGAAGACAATCAAGATGGCAAGATCATGGACCTTGGTGCCATGCCTGGAATGATGGAGATCATACCATGTCGCACAAGATGGAGATCAAGTGGCCGAAGGACCATATCATATCACTTTATTCATGCATGTGATGTTTATCCTTTATGCATCTTATTTTGCTTGATATGATCACGCCGATAGCACTATAAGATGATCCCTCCAAATTAATATCAAGATAATAATGTGTTCTTCCATAGTATGCACCGCTAAGAAAGTTCGCTGCTTCAAGCACCACGCGATGATCGGGTGTAATAGACTCTACGTCAGATACAACGGGTGTAAGCCGATTTACACACGCAAATACTTTGGTTCTACTTGGCGAGCCTAGCATGTACAGACATGGCCTCTAACACGAACCTAAAGGTAAAGCATGAGTCATATGGATGATATGATGAACATATTGATGTTCGCTTTGAAACTATGCCGCCTCACGTGATGATCGGTTTGATAGTGAATTTGGTTCAGGTAATCACTAAAGATGACTAGAGGGATGTTGTTTTTGAGTGGGAGTTCTCGTAGTAATTTTGAATTAAACTTGAACTTAATCTATTATGAACTTAGTCTAATTAACTCTTGCAAATACGCTGTAGATGGCACCACCTATTTTCAATTTCAACTGCTCATGGAGAAAGAGAAACTAGCCACCAACGATAGCAACTTTACTAATCGGCTCCTTAACCTGAGGATTCTCCTCGGGCCACGCTGCTCAAAGGAGCTATGTGCTTGATGCGCCGGCCGGTGCCCCGCCTACCGATGATGGCCCCGAGGAGGAGAAAAATGTTTTGACTGCAAGCGAGGACCATACCTAGTTCATCGCGCATTTTGTACGGCCTTGAGCCCGAGCCATAAAAACGCTTTCGAGCACAAGCAATGCTTTTGATACAATGAGAGAGTTGAAAATGATCTTCGACACCCATGCCGCAGTAGAGAGTTATGAAGCTAGAAAAGTTCTTTAGCTGCATGATGGAGGAAAATGCTAGTGAGCACGACTCAAAATGTCCGGGTACGCCGATAAACTCATAGCTTTGGGAATAACGATCCCCATTGAGCTAGGAATTCATCGTGTTCTCCAGCCCTCTCGCCACCAAGCTACAAGAGCTTTGTGATGAACTACAACATGCAGTGCATGAAGAAGTCTCTCCCCGAGCTCACAATGCCGAAATCCGGGCCAAGTGGAGATCAAAAGGAACATCAAGTGTTGATGGTCCAAAAGACTACCGGGCCAAGAAGAAAGGCAAGGCTAAGGGAAACTTCAAGAAGAAGGGCAAGTCTGCTTGCCACATCTCGAAGAAGACCAAGGCCGGCCCTAAGTCGACATCGAATGTTTTTACCGGCAAGGGCACTGGCACCGGAAGCGCGAATCGCCCAAAATATCTCCGATAAGAAGGACGGAATGTGAACAAAGGTATATATGATATACATGTTATTGATGTGTACCTTACTAGTACTCGCAGTGAGCGCTCGGGTATTTGATACCTGGTTCGTTGCTAATATATGTAACTCAAAACAGGAGCTAAGGAACAGGAGACAACCAGCAAGGGATGAGGTGATGATGCCACGCAATGGATCAAAGGTTGATGGATCGCTGGCCGACGCTTACCTATCCAATTACCATCGTGATTAGTTATAAACCTAAATAATTGTTATTTAGTGCCTCGCTGAGCATGAACATCATATCTGATCTTGTTTAATGCGAGACTGGTTATTCATTCAAGTCTCGAGAACAATGGTTGTTCAATTTATATGAATAATATCTTTTATGGTCATGCACCTGAAAAGAATGGTTTATTTATTTTGAATCTTGATAATAGTACACATGTTCATAATGTGAATGCCAAAAGAATTAAGTTGAATGATGATATTGTCGCATATATGTGGCATTGCCGCTTATGTCATATTGGTGTTAAACGATGAAGAAGCTCCATTCGATGGACTACTAGAATCACTTGATTATGAATCATTTGAAACATGTGAAATCCATGCCTCATGGGCAAGATGACTAGAACCCTGCTTTCCGATACAATGGAGCTGGCAACCGAATTTATTGGAAATCATACATACCGATGTGTGTGGTCCAATGAGTGTGTCACAAGTGGTGGATATCGTTACTTCGCATTTCTTACGGATGATTTGAGTAGATATGGATATATTTACTTAATGAAACACAAGTCTGAAACATTTGAAAAGTTCAAAGAATTTCAGAGTGAAGTAGAAAATCATCGTAATAGAAAGATCAAATTTCTACGATCCGATCGTGGAGGAGAGTATCTTAGTTACGAGTTTGGTACACACATGAGACAATGTGGAATAGTTTCACAACTCACTCCTGCTGGAACACCACAGCGTAATGGTGTATCCGAGCCGTGAATCAGATTTTATTGGATATGGTTCGATCTATGATGTCCCTTACAGATTTGCTACTTTCATTTTAGGGTCATGCACTAGAAACAATGCATTCACTTTAAATAGGCACCATCTAAATCCGCTGAAATGACACCGTATGAATTATGGTTTGGCAACAAACCTAAGCTGTCATTTCTAAAAGTTTGGGGATGCGATGTTTATGTGAAGAAACTTCAACCTCGATAAACTCGAACCCAAAGCGAAAAAAATGCATCTTCATAGGATACCCTAAAGAAACAATTGGGTACACCTTCTATCACAGATCCGAGGGCAAGGTTTTCAAGCTGCCAAGAATGGATCCTTTTGGAAAAGAGTTTCTCTGAAAGGTGTGAGTAGTAGGAAGGTAGAAGTCGATTTAGGTTATTGAACCTTCTCTTCATGGAATGGCAGTGCAAGAGCGAAGTTGTTTCTGAGTTGACTTCACCAAATGAAGAGGGAACTAATGATAAGGATCATGAAACTCCGAAGAGAACACTACCGCACCGCAGGTCAACAAGAGCCATAATGCCTCGACTTTTATGTTCCTACTATGAATGTCATGGTAGTTGAGAATAATGACCTCGACGTATGATGAAGCGATGATGAGCCCAGATTCGACAAATGGCTAGAAGCCATGAAATCCGAAATGAGATCCATGTATGAAAACCAAGTATGGACTTTGTGGACCTACCCAATGACCGCAAGGCCGTTGAGAACAAATGGATTTTCAAAAAAGAAAATAGACGCTGATGGTAATGTGACCGTCCTATAAAGCTCGACTTGTCGCAAAGGGTTTTCGACAAATTCAAGGAGTTGACTACGATGAGACTTTTCTCACCCGTAGCGATGCTAAAGTCCGTTAGGATTATGTTAGCAATTGCTGCATTTTTCGATTATGAAATTTGGCGTGATGGATGTAAAAACCGCTGCTCCTTAATGGAAACATTGAGGAAGAGTTGTATATGATACAACCCAAAGGTTTTGTTGATCCTAAGGATGTTGATAAGGTATGCAAACTTCAGCGATCCATTTATGGATCAAGCAAGTATCACGGTTGGAATCTCCGCTTTGATGAGGTAATCAAAGGTTTTGGATTTGTCCAAACTTACTGAGAAGCTTGTATTTACAAGAGTGAGTGGGAGCTCTATAGCATTTCGATATTATATGTGGATGACATATTGTTGATTGGAAATGATATAGAACTTTTGAAAAGCGTAAAGATTACTTAAACAAAGAAGTTTTCAAATGAAGGACCTTGGTGAAGCACAGATATTTTAGGCATCCAAATCCATCGCCATAGAGCGAGACGCTTGATAGGGTAATCGCAACGTACATACCGTGACAAGATTCTAAAGAAGTTTAGAATGGACGAAAGTAAGAAAGGGTTCTTACCTATGTAGCAAGGCAAGACGTTGAGTAAGACTCAGTAGTCCAACTATAGCGTAAGATAGAGAAGTAATGAATTAAATTCTATGCTTCACCATAGGCTCTATCATGTATGCTATGTTGTGTACAAGACCGGATGTGGCACATGCTATTAGTTTGACTAGTGTACTCAACTGATCCAGGTTTGGAACACTGACGGGTCAAGAATATCTTTAAGTACTTGAGAAGAACTAAGGATATGTTTCTCATATATGGTGGTGAAGAAGAGCTCGCTGTGAAAAGGTTACGCGACGCTAGTTTCGACATCGATCCGGATGACTCTAAGTCACAAACCGGGTATATTTTTTGAAATGAATGGAGGAGCAAAGTGAGCTGGAGGAGTTCCAAGCAACTGTGGTGGCAGGATCTTCAACAGAGGCGGAATATGTTGCTGCTTCGTATAGCCAAGCAGAAGCAGCTTTGATGAAGATGTTCATATCCGAACCGGGTGTGGTTCCGGAAAAGCGTTGGACCCAATGGTTATCTATTGTGACAACAATGGTGCCATAGCCAATGCTAAAGAACCAAGGTCACACAAGAATTCCAAGCATATTAAGCTGTTCACTCCATCCGTGAACATGTCAAGGATGGCGATGTAAAGATTTGCAAAGTGCACACGGATCCAATGTAAGGCACGCTGCTGACTAAAGCTCTCCCAAGGGCAAACATGATCAGCACTAACTCAATGGGTGTTAGATTCATCACAATGTAATCTAGATTATTGACTTAGTGCAAGTGGGAGATCAAGGAATATGCCCAGAGGCAATAATAAATTGTTTATTATCTTATTCCATGTTTATAATAGATGTTTATTTCTCATGCTAAAATTGTATTAACCGGAAACGCTTGATACATGTGTGTGTAATAAACAAACAAAAGGTTCCTAGTAAAGCCTCTCTTTAAACTAGCTTGTTGATTAACCGATGATCAAGGTTTCTGATCATGAACATTGGATGTTGTTAATAACGGGTCACATTATTAGAAGAATGATGTGATGAACACACACCCAAGTTGGTATAGCAAATTCGATCAAGTCATTAAAGTTTGTTGTCGCATCAACATATACAAAATAGCTCTTTTCCTTAGACCATGAGATGATGTCAATCACTAACTCCTGGAAGAGTACTTTTGATGACATCAAACGCCACTCCGTGAACACGGTGACTATAAAGATGGATTTGGGTACTATGAAAGTATTAGTTGAGGCTCATGCATCAAGAGTGGGATTTGTCCATCCAGATGACGAGAGATATACTGCCCCTCTCGGTGATATCACATTGACATCGCTGCAAGCACGTGACTAGGTCACAAGAATGTCATATCACTAACGAGTAAAGAGTACTTATCGGGTAACGGATCAAACTAGGTATAGTTGATACTATCGATCGGATCTCGATAAGTAATATATCGCGAGACAAAAGGAATTGGTTATGTTGGTTTTGGTTCACACGATCACTAGTTCATCGCTGAGTAAGTGGGAGTCATTATGGATCTCCGTATCCCGCCGATGATTATTGATCGTAGAGGTGTCTTGATCATGTCCATTTTATTCACGAACCGTAGGGTGACACACTTAAGGTTCATCGACGCTTTTGAGTGGATACGGAACACCGGAGAAAAGTTTGGACAGCACCGGAATAGTTTCGGGATATCAGAACATTCACATGGAGAGAATGGAGAGTCCATTCACATGGAGAGTCCATTCACATGGAGAGAATGGAAAGTCCATTCACATGGAGAGTCCATTCACATGGAGAGAATGGAGAGTCCATTCACATGGAGAGAATGGAGAGTCCATTCACATGGAGAGAATGGAGAGTCAACTCACTCCTATAAAAGGGAGGGTGGAGCTCCTCTCTCATGACTAATCTCCATGACCCTTTGGTTGGTCTTTTCTCCTTCCTCCCCGCTGCTCCACCTTTCAAGCAAAGAGCTTGCTGCCGCTGAACAGCTTTCTCCACCACCACCACTAAGTCGTGAGTGTTGTTGGAGTTTCCTGCGGATCCTCTACTTCCGCTGCCCCGCCGATCGAGGGATTGAGGTCGCCGTTGTTCCGCACGTGTGACCAAGTACGAGGCGCCGCCGCTTGTGGCGCCATCTTCGCGACTTTGAAGCCCAAGGGCGGTAATTTACTTCAACCACGTTTGTTTGCGGGAACGTTATTCCCGCTTTCGGTCTACGAGGGTGAGTCCTTCTGAAACCGTTTGCATGCATCTCCTAGATATGATCTTGGTGTTTGGTTGCATTCGTAGGAAAATTTTTGTTTTCCATGCTTCGAAACCCATCAATAAGCACCCGGCCGGACCGTCTCCTCCACAATGTACGGTCCTTCCCAAATTGGAGAGAGCTTGTGCTCGCTTTTCTGGTTCCTCCTGAGGACCAGATCTCCTTTTGAAAAGACTCTGCTTCTGACATTGCGAGAATGGTAACGCTGAAGTCCCTGGAGGTACTTAGCCGACTGGATGGCTGCAACGTTCCGAGCCTCCTCGAGTTGATCAAGCTCCACCGTTCGGCTCTCCTCGGACTCGGCCTCCTTGTAATTCCGAACCCTTGTGGATTCGAATCCTAGTTCGGTCGGCAGAACCGCCTCTGCGCCGTAGACTAGGAAAAAGGGTGTTTGGCCAGTTGCTCGGCTGGGGGTGGTTCTGAGTCCCCAGAGTACTAACGGTAACTCCTTCACCCATCGGGCAGCGTATGGTTTGAGACGATCGAAGATCCTGGCCTTGAGACCCTAGAGGACCAGGCCATTAGCCCGCTCCACCTGCCCATTGCTTCGTGGATGAGCCACCGAGGCGAAGCAGATCTTGATCCCGACGCCTTCGCACCATTCTTGAAATTCTTCACTCCTGAATTGGGTACCATTGTCCGTGATGATCCGGTTGGGCACTCCGAATCTAACCACGATATCCTGGAAGAACTCCTTGGCCTTAACCGCAGTGATAGTGGCGACTGGTTTAGCTTTGATCCACTTGGTGAACTTGTCAATAGCTACGAAAAGGTAGGCGAAGCCACCTTGAGCCTTCTTGAGCGGGCCCACTAAGTCGAGCCCCCAGACAGCGAAGGGCCAAGAGATGGGGATAGTTTGCAGCTCCTGCGCCGGCAAGTGTGTCTGCCTTGCATAGAACTGGCAGCCCTTGCAAGTTCGAACGATCTCCTTAGCATCCGTCACTGCCGTTGGCTAGAAGAAGCCCTGCCGGTAGGCTTTCCCAACCAAGGCGCTTGACGCCGCGTGATGGCCACACATCCCCGAGTGGATTTCTCGGAGCAGATCTCTTCCCATTTGTTCCGAAATGCACCGCCTGAGGACTCCTGAGGCGCTCTTCCGAAAGAGCTCCTCGCCTGCCACCACATAGG
Organism: Rhipidocladum racemiflorum; assembly: GCA_036346355.1. Lineage (NCBI taxonomy): Eukaryota > Viridiplantae > Streptophyta > Magnoliopsida > Poales > Poaceae > Rhipidocladum > Rhipidocladum racemiflorum. The sequence continues at coordinate 58,493,318 of CM070583.1, forward strand.
ATTTGGCTTGTCGGGAGATGCGCTCTGCCAGAGCGGTTGCTTCTGGAAGTTTGTCCTTCAGGAGATAATCAAGGTATGGGGCCATCTAGTTGGGATCAATGAGCAGGACTCCTGCCTCAGGATCTTTGCTCGGCTCCCGTCGTTTTGCGACGGTTGGTTCGTAAAGATCCTGGGCGAAGATACCACTCGGGACATCTGCCCGAGTGGCTCCCATTTTAGCCAACTCGTCGGCTGCTTCATTATTGCGGCGGAGGACATGAACCAGCTCCAGACCGTCAAACTTGCCTTCCAACTCTCAGACTTGCTGGCAGTATGCCGTCATAGTCTGATCGACGCACTACCAATCCTTCTGTATTTGGCTCACCACCAACTGGGAGTCACCACGAACCGCCAGTCGTCGGATTCCGAGCGACGTGGCGATGCGGAGCCCATGGATGAGAGCCTCGTACTCTGCGGCATTGTTCGAGGCCGGGAAATGAATCCGAAGGATGTACTTCAACCTGTCGCCCTTAGGCGAGACAAGGAGAATTCCCGCCCCTGCTCCACCAAGCATGAGAGATCCATCGAAGTGCATGGTCCAATACTCTGGCTCTTCTTCCGTGCGGGGGGCCTGGGATTCGGTCCACTCGGCCGTAAAGTCGGCCAAAGCCTGGGACTTGACGGCGGTGCGCGGCTTGAACGAGACGTCGAAAGCTCCAAGCTCGGCTGCCCACTTTGAAATTCTTCCAGTAGCTTCTCGATTATGGAGGACCTCTCCCACGGGGAAAGAAGTCACTACTGAAATCGAGTGTCCTTGGAAATAATGCTTCAGCTTCCGTGACGAGATCAAAATTGCGTACAACAGCTTCTGAATTTGAGGATATCGCGCCTTGGATTCGCCAAAGACTACGACAAAATAAACCGGCGTTGCACGCCGTAGCGGTGTCCAGATTCTTCCCGCTCCACAACTATCACGGCGCTGACTACATGAGTTGTTGCCGCTATGTAGAGCAGGAGAGGTTCACCTGGCACCGGCGAGACTAGAATTGGAGGGGTGGAGAGGAACACCTTGAGTTCTTCAAAGGCATGCTGTGCCTCTGCCGTCCATTCAAAGCGGTCCTGTTTCTTGAGGAGCTTGAAGAAAGGCATCCCCCAAACTCCCAACCGGGAGATAAACCTGCCAAGCGCTACCATGCAGCCAGTAAGCTTTTGGACATCTTTTTGGTTGGCGGGCGGGGCCATCCTTATGATGGCCCCGATTTTCTCCGGGTTTGGCTCGATCCCACGATGAGAGACAATGAACCCGAGTAGTTTCCCGGAGGAAACTCCGAAAACGCACTTCTCAGGGTTTAGCCTCATCTGGAACGCCCTCAGACTTGCGAACGTCTCGGCCAGATCGGAGGTGAGGTTGTCTTCTGTCTTGGTTTTAACCACTATATCATCCACATATGTGTAACACCCCAATTTTTGCTTTTCATGAAATTAAATATTATTTTGCACTTTTGTGAATTTTTGGAATTTTCTGGAATTTATTTGGATTTATTTGGAATTTATTTGAATTTATTCCATTTTGAAACAATTAAAGAATTAAACTTTGCAAATAAAATTTTGTTGGAAATATTTTATTTGAGTCCAAAATGTTCCAAAATATTTTCCAGAATTTTTCTGGAATTTTTCTGAGTCTTTTGCTATTTTTCTTGAATTAAATGAATTACTGGGAATTATTTTAAATATTAAATCGCTGGAAAATCCAAGTCGGGTCAAGTACTATTCATCCGACCGAGTCGGAACCCGAGTCGGACTCGAGTCCGACCCGAGCCAGTTGACTCGACCAAACCGACTCCCAACCCTAATCGATCCCGACCGTTGGATCGGGATCCAACGGTCAGGATCCGCGCCGCACCGTTCGATCGGATCCGATCCGGATCCGTGCGCGCCGGACCATCGTGGCCGTTGACCGCGCCACGTGGACGGTCTTCCGTCGTCGTCCCCGCCCGGGTCCGAGCCGGATTCCGCCGCCGTGCCGCCGCTGTGAGGGATTTGGTTTCTGTTTTCTGCGCGGAAGCCGAGGCTATTTAATGCCCGGATCGCACCCCGAGGATTACCTTGACCTTGCGCAGCCGTTGCCCTAGCCGTCGCCGCCGCAGTGCCCCTGACGCGCCCGCAATCGCTCGCTGTAGTTGCGCGCCGCTCCGCCACGGTTTTTGCTTCGTTCCGCCGCCGTCCGCCGTCCCCCGCCGCCGTTGACCCCAGATCCGGACTCACCGCGACAAGACGCACCCGAAGGGACCTCTCACCTCGCCGGAAGAGCCCGCAAACGCCGTTGGCCGAGTCGCCGTCCCCAGCTCCGGCCAGTCAGCTCCGCCGCACGCCATCGCCGTCGCTCGAAGCTTCTTAGCCGTCCGATCTAGATTCAACGGTCCAGATCAAACGCGTTAACTCAAACGCGTGAGACTCAGATCTAATCTGGACCGTCGATTTTCAAATCAACGGCCGAGATTGCGCCACGTGTCGGGAAGCCTGACCGCCATGGTCGCACCGCGCAGGTAGACGCCGACACGCCGCCCGCTGCGTGTCGGCCGACGTGATCGAACCGCACCATGACGCCACGCCGACGCCATGGCGGCCCGCGATGTCGAGGTCGTCCCAGCCGAGCGCTGACGTCAGCAATGACGTCACCAATGGGACCCACCTGTCGACCGTGGTCGAGCCCGGCCGACGCCGCCGGTGGACGCCACCCGAGGGGGACCCACTGGCCGACACGCTGAGTCGTGGACCGAGTCCACTGTGAGACCCGAGCCGAGCGTGGACCGAGTACATGGACCGGCTGACGTCAGCAGACCAATCAGAGGCTGCCACGTGTCACAGCTGACGCAATAATTAATTTCCGAAAAAGAAAATGATTTATTAATTCGAAATAATGATTTCAGATTTTGTTTCAAACTTCAAACGCTTATAACTTTTGCGTTTCAACTCTGATTTGAGTGATTCAAATTTCTAAATTTGTATAAAATTGAGATCTACCTAAATATGAATTTTATTTAATTTTTGGACTAAAGTTTTTCTCTGTAAAATTATTTAATTGATTATTTAAACTTTAAATAATCATAACTTTTGCATTTTAACTCCGATTTGAACGATTCCAGTTCCTAAAAATCCAGAAAATTATGTTCTCTCTGTTTATAGATTTTATTTGGATGTTTGGATACTTTTTGCCTATTGTTTATTCAGTTCCTAAAAATCCAGAAAATTTGCTATTTGCACGCGTTACGAGTAGACGTTGAAGTGCCGGAAGGATTCGAAGGAGAAGTACTAACTCAGGATCCAACTCAAGACCAAGAACAAGTACTTTTTGAAGGCAAGTTATGCTTTGACCATGTTGATCCCATTTTGAAATCTATTTTGGTTCAAATTATTGCATGCTAGTTCAATTAGAAAATACTTTATTTAAATATGGGAGATTAGATAAATACCAATTTGCTGTATGACACCTTGATTAATTAAATATGTGCCATGACCCCTGGTCACCCTAGTTGTGGTTTACTAGTTGGACATAATCAAATTGCCAACATGGGTTTTAGACCGTTGTAGTATATTGCTTAGACCTGCTACGTGCTCATGACATGATTTTGGACAATCAAATGTTAATATTGACTTAATGATATATTGAACCTGTTTTGGAAAGGTATCATGTGATGTTGATAGCACGTGGTGCATGGTAATCAACTAGGGTTTTGATAAATAGTTTTCGGCCGGGGCATGTGGCAAGAATGATCAGGTGGGCCAGTGTGGCACTGGGGATGTTGATTTGGTTCTTCGGGTAGTCTTGCCCTGGTCACTCTAAGGACTTAACCTTGCAAGCCTTTGAACTGAGTCATACTTGCAACCACATGGCTGGAATGGGACGGCCTTAGTTGACTAAGTCGCTAAGGACTCACTTGTGGAGCCTCAGGGTGTCAATTACACCGTTTGTGTGATTGTACGGGGAGCGATCGTGGATCGTGGGCCAGATACCCATCTAACGGTGTGTTGGTCCCATACTTCGCCTTGGTTAAGGGAAGGGATGGTGTAGAGCACGAACCGGAGAGGACCACCTGTGTTGTTTGAGGCTTCCGAAAGGCTTTGTTACGGGAACTCGCCTTTGTGGTGTTTGACTGTATCTTGTGGGTAAAGTGCACAACCTCTGCAGAGTGTAGAATCTATTCGAATAGCCAAGTCCGCGGTATTGGACATCGCTCGGGGATTACAGTCAAGGGTTAGATTTTCTGAAAATAACTTGGATTTGAAAGGTTGGGTTGGATTAACAATAATGTTGATGGACATGTGGATTAAGATGGGAAAAGATGTTTACTAAACTCCTTGAAAAGTTATTTATGCTATACTTGTTTCTAATGCTTTCGAATCTACTTATGATACTTGTCAAATGTCAAGCATCGCAAATATACCTTGAGCTATTCCTTTGTACCAAGCCATGCATATAGTATATTAGCTTGCATTCTCATTGCATGACTTCTTTGAGTACCAAGTACTCACCCTTGCCACAATACAACACCAGTTGAAGAGGAGACTACACCAGCTTTGGAGGAGGAGCTCCACGAGGAACCGTCTACTTAGGAGCGAGCCCGGTCGATTGCCTGTGGTATACTGGATGGCGCCACGAAGTTATCTTATTTTCCGCTGCTATTATTTCTCTCTTAATAAGTTTCGCCCTGCGAGGCGTACATTTGTAACTTGACCATAAGGTCGGGTAACCAGTTTGATTACTTAATTAAAGTACTTTATTGGTATCGAGTGGTATGATTGTGATATTTACCGATGTTAAGACTGTGTGCACTAGCGCGTTCCTGGACTAGTGCTGAATACACAGAGGGTCCAGATTTGCAAATTCGGGGTCCCGACAATATGCTTCCACATTGCGCCCGAGCTGATGGTGAAAACACCGCTGTATCGCGCGCTGATAAGTTGCGCCAGCATTCTTCAGCCCAAACGGCTTGGTGATGTAGCAATATGCTCCGAATGGGGTGATAAACGAAGTCTTCTCGCAATCCTCCTCTCGAAGCCGGATTTGATGATAGCCTGAGTAGGCGTCCAGAAAACTAAGTAGTTGGGATGCAGCAGTGGAGTCTACCACCTGATCAATACGGGGGAGACCAAAGGGATCTTTCGGGCAAGCCTTGTTGAGGTCAGTGTAATCAACACACATGCACCAGCTTTTATTCTTCTTCTGGACGAGTACAGGGTTTGCCAACCAGTCGGGATATTACACTTCTTTGATGAAGCCTGCGGCTAGCAGCTTTGTGATCTCCTCCCTGATGGCTTGTCGACGGTCTTGGGCGAATCGTCGCAACCTTTGCTTGACTGGCCTGGCTGATTGGTTTACATTTAGTGCATGCTCGATCACCTCCCTGGGGACCCCGGGCATGTCCGACGGCTTCCAGGCAAAGACGTCTCTGTTTGCCCGCAGAAAGGTGACGAGCGCGTCCTCCTATTTGTTTCCGAGCCCTGTCCCGATCAAGGCGGTTCGTGACGGATCGGACGGGTCGAGGAGGATTCTTTTGGTACCTTCCTCGGGGCCGATCCCGGGGTTTCGCGCTTTGCGGGTAGGGACGCTGCCTTCCGGCTTGTCGAAATCCGCTTCTCGTCGAATCTCCTCCCGACCCGCTCGCACCTCCAAGGACTCGGCCATCTCGCAGCTCTCCTTGTCACAGGAAAAAGACTGCCTTATGTCGCCGCGTAGAGCGATGATACCACTCGGACCTGGCATCTTCAATGTCAGGTATGCGTAGTGGGGCACTGCCATGAACTTGGCGATCTTTGGTCTCCCAAGATGGCATGATATGCTGTCGCGAAATCAGCCACCTCGAAGCCAAGGTTCTCTGTCCGGTAATTTTCCCTTGCGCCGAAAGTGACCGGCAGAGTGATTTGTCCGAGTGGTGTCGCAGAAGTTCCAGGTATGACACCGTGGAAAGGCAACGATCCGCGCTTTAGCTCTGACCGCGGAATCCCCATATCGTCAAGGGTTTTGACAAAGAGGACATTGAGCCCGCTGCCACCATCGATCAATACCCTCTTGAGCTTGATTCCGCGGACGACGGGCGCCAAGACAAGAGGATACCTGTCGGGGAATGGGACGAGATCTGGGTGATCCGAGCGGTCGTAGGTTATCGCGACCTCGGACCACCTTACATATTGGGGGGTCTCCGGCTCCACTGCGTAGATGTCCTGGGCGGTGAGCTTTTGCTTCCGCTTGGACTCATATGCAGCCGAGCCCCCGAATATGTAGTTGAGCTCGAGGTCGACTTCCTGATAGTCCTCCTCGGCTTCTGGGGGAGGTGGCTTGTTGGCGGCGTGTCCACTCGGACCTTGTCCAGCCTGCTTCTTGGTCTCGCGGGCGAATCTCTTTAGAGTGAAGCAGTCCTTGGCGGCATGTCTCCCCTTCGGATGGAAGAGGCAAAGCGAGTTCATCACCTTGTCATACCCATCTTCTTTGAGGGCGCGTGGGTGAGTTGGTGCAGCGATTGCCACCAGCTCTTCGCCCTTGCGCTTCTTTTCCTTCCGCTGGGGGGTTTCAGCCTGATCCTTCCCCTCGTCACGACGTTCCGCCAAAGCCTCGGAGGCTGAAGCGTAATGATCCGCCAGGGCGAACAGCTCACGGACCGACGTTGGTGGCTTCCGGGACATCTTCTTGATGAGATCGGGGTCGCTGACTCCCTTCTGGAAGGCAGCTATCACAATCGCATCCGTGACATCCCGAACGGTGCTTTTTCTATGCATGAAGCGCTTGACGAACCCCCGGAGGGATTCGTTCCTCCTTTGGTGTAGCTGATATATGTCCCAAGGGGTGCCTGGGCGCTCGTAAGTGCCTTGGAAATTTGAAATGAACTGCTCACACAGATCTCCCCAGGAATCTATAGAGTTCGATGGGAGTCCAGTGAGCCATGCTTGGGCCAGGGGCGAGAGGGTAACCGGTACGTAGTTTGCCATTACTGATCCCCGGCCACGACCGCAGAGCATATACCTGTAGCCAAGCCTCCGGGTCCCTCTCACCGTCAAACCTAGTGATGCCTTTAGGATTAAACCCATCAGGCCAAACCACTCGGCGTAGGTGAGGGGTAAACGCGCGAACCCCTTCAATGACCCCGCGATAACCTCTGGGCGGTGATCGACGCGGAGGGGATCGCGCTTGGCGTGCTTCGTGATCTCGTGGAAGGATGCCGTAGCGTTCATACTCATCGGCATGGCGGCGTTGTTCCTCCCTTTCTCGGTCGCGGCGCCTGGCGTCGAGGTCTGAACGGAGGTCGCGGTTGATGCTAAGTCGCAAGTCGTCTCCGCGGGGTGGAACATGATGCGTCGGGCGGGCTTCCCGACCGGCCGGCCGTCGCCTGGTCCTCACCGGACCACGTGATGCCAGCTCCTTTGCTTACCGGTCGATGCAGGCTTCTTGGATAGCTGCCACCGTCACCATGGCCTTTACTTGGGCCACGATCGGGGCGACTGGATCACCCGCCCCCAGCATAGGGCTCAGGGTATCCAGGAGTGTCTTGGAGGCGACGATATTCTGCTGTGGGGTACGGAAAACAGCTTGGTCCCCCATCTTAGCTTGCAGAATGTCTTCATTGATAGCCCGGGCGCGGTCCCGCAGAGTACGCGCCCGCGCGTCAGGTTCGGTTGCTCGGCCACCTTCCAAGTCGGCGGCGGCCGAAGTGTCGAGGTGCTGCTGCGAATCCGCCCGCGAGCCCTTGATTACGCAGACTCTACGAAAGTTCCAGCAGCTCTCTAGGCTTTCTTCTGACTCGGCCGCTGAGCTGGGTGAGCCTGAAGAGGATAACTCCAGGCGCTCGGAGGTGCCGAGTGGTTTGGCGGCGAGAACCCCCACCATTCGTACCTCGGCGTCCCTGGGTCCGACTCCCTGGCCGGACCGGGCCTTCGGTCCTCTACTCGGCACTTTAGAGCGCGAGACAGGGGGACCCCCCGATCGGCGTGGAAGTCGCGACGATGGCCCACCGAAAACCTCACCATGCTGCAGCACGGTCCCCTCAGAGAGGGAAAGGTTCCCGAGGTCGTTGGAGATGAAGGTCAGGCCAAAGCGGAAGACTGACCGAAGAAGACTGTGGAGACTCGCTCGTCCACGACCATCAAGCTTGACGAAGATCTTGACACAAGCCCCTACAGCGCGCTAACCTGCCGACGATCGGTTTCGCCGGCAATGAGATTTGTGATTCTAGGGGATTTGTGCGGGATCTGAGCTTGATGGTAACACAGGATGCGGGGGCGATCTGTTTTTAGACAGGTTCGGGCTCTCTCGGAGGAGATAATACCCTAGTCCTGTGTTCTTGGATATATGAGAGTTCTTTCTTTCTTGTTTCTCCCTCCTCCCCTTATATACTGGGGGAAGGATATATGACAGATGGGCGCCACCGGGCCCTCAACATGGTGGCCTCACCAACACGTACTTTGTCTTCGTCGGCTATGGCGCACTACGTCTTGGAGAGGTGGTTGTGCTTTCCCTGACCCGCGCCTGCCGCCCTGTCAGGTTCCAGCGCCTGCAGGCTCTGCGAATGTCAGGCTGTATGCTTCGCTTTTGGCGGGTTGTTTGGGCATGGCGCGAAGCTTCGCCGAAGGATCGGGAGTTGCCTTGGGGAACAAGTCGAAACCTCCTCCGGGCCCGTCGGGGCGCTTTTGGGCTTTGGGCCTACTGCTCCGCCCGTCTAGCCCAGTCGGGTATAGGCCCCACTTGCGAGACCCCTATCTCGGACATGCCACACTTCCTTTTCTGGAGCTTATGATGCTGATGCTTACTTAGATTGGGAGATGACAGTTGAGCAGAAATTTAACTCCCATCTAGTTCCCGAGATTCATAGGGTTAGACAAGCCACTAGTGAATTTAAAGATTTTGCTATAATCTGGTGGAATGAACTAGTAAATGCCCACTTACAACCTGATTCTTGGGCGAGATTAAAAGATGCTATGCGTAATAGATTTGTTCCTCCTTCCTACCAACGTGATATGCTCAAGAGATTGCAACGATTAGATCAAGGTAGTATGACTGTTCAGGAATATTACCAAGAGCTTCAAAAGGGTATGTTACGTTGTGGGGTATTAGAGGAACCTGAGGATAAAATTGCTCGTTTTTACGGTGGGTTGCGCCCAGAAATTCAGGATATTGTTGATTATAAAGAATATACAACTGTCAATCGCTTGTTTCAACTCGCAATGTTAGCAGAGAAGGAATTTCATGGATGCCATTCCAAGAGCAGGAGCAATGCCGGTAGCACCTTCACGCCCCGAACGACTACAGGACAAGCAAAGACAGTGCCTTCTTCCACCTTTCGACCAGCGGCAATGCCACCTTTGCCGAACACACGACCGGCAGCGACGGCACCACCCACCCGTGCTGCATGCAAAGAAGTCGACCCCGCCAACACCGGCCAAGAGCTCCTCCGTCGCTTCCACAGGCCGTACATCGACGGGAATTCGCTGCCACAAGTGCCAAGGGATTGGCCACGTCAAGAGAGAATGCCCCAGCCAGCGGGCATACATCGCCACCGATGACGGAGGTTACATCAGCGCCTCCGATGTTGAGGACGAGATCGACGACACCATGGTGGACAACGACGAGGTTGATGATGAAGCCACCTTTGGCGCCGAGGATACTACTGCGTACAGGTCCATCATTGTCCAGCGTGTCCTTAGCGCACAGATGGAGCAAGCCGAGCAGCAGCAGCGCCACAACTTGTTCCAGATTTTCTTCGTCATCAACAAATGACGAGCGGCGTGATCATTGACTCCGAAATTGCAACAACTTGGTGAGTACAGATTTGGTCAAGAAGCTTGGCTTGACCACACGCCCGCACCCACATCCATACCACATTCAGTGGCTGAATGATTCTGGCAAAGCTAAGGTAACACAAACAGTTCGGGTTCATTTTTCCATTGGTTCCTATTCTGATTTTGCTGATTGTGATGTGGTGCCGATGCAAGCTTGTTCTCTTTTATTGGGTCGCCCATGGGAATATGACACTGATGCACTTCTCCACGGTAGAAGTAATAAATACACTTTTATGCATAATGGAAAGAAAATTACACTTCTACCTTTGACCCCCGCTGAAATTGTTAAATCTGATAGGGAGCGGATTGCTATTGACCAGAAACCCATTGATGAAAAATCTGAAATTCAGCATGTAGCCAACCAAATTAAATTGAGGAATCCCGTCTTGCTTGCTACAAAATCTGATCTTGCTGCAATTAGTGATGATGCTTTGTGCTATGTTGTGTTATGCAAAGATGCTTTGTTTTCATTGGATGATCTGCCCAGTACTTTGCCTCCTGCTGTCACTAACCTTTGGCAGGAGTATGCGGATGTTTTTCCTACCAAGATACCTCCAGGACTCCCACCCCTACGAGGGATTGAGCACCAAATTGATTTGATACCTGGAGCGAGTTTGCCAAACCGAGCTGCTTATAGGACCAACCCCGAGGAGACTAAGGAGATTCAGCGCCAAGTCCAAGATCTTTTGGACCGCGGGTATATACGTGAGAGCCTTAGCCCATGTGCTGTTCCTATTATTTTGGTTCCTAAGAAAGATGGCAGTTGGCGCATGTGCGTAGATTGTAGAGCCATTAACAATATCACAATAAGGTACCGTCATCCTATTCCTAGGCTAGATGACATGCTTGATGAGTTAAGTGGTTCTATAATTTTCTCTAAGGTTGACTTGCGTAGTGGATACCACCAAATAAGAATGAAATTGGGAGATGAATGGAAAACAACTTTTAAAACCAAGTTTGGATTGTATGAGTGGTTAGTCATGCCTTTTGGTTTAACTAATGCACCGAGCACCTTCATGCGCTTAATGAAAGAGGTTTTACGAGCTTTCATTGGGAAATTTGTGGTGGTTTATTTCGATGATATATTGATTTACAGCAAGTCATTACATGAACATCTTGATCATCTACATGCTGTTTTTGATGCTTTGCGTGCTGCACGTTTATTTGGTAACCTCGAGAAGTGCACTTTTTGCACCGAACGAGTATCGTTTCTTGGCTATGTTGTAACTCCGCAGGGAATTAAGGTTGATGAAGCCAAGGTGCACGCGATTAAGAGTTGGCCAACGCCCACGACGATTTCACAAGTGCGGAGCTTCCATGGACTTGCCGGATTTTACCGCCGCTTTGTGAAGGATTTCAGCACCATTGCAGCTCCATTGAATGAATTGACGAAGAAGGGAGTTGTGTTCCATTGGGAGCAAGCACAAGAGAATGCCTTCAACCTTTTGAAAGATAAGCTTACTAATGCACCTTTACTCCAACTTCCTGATTTTAATAAAACCTTTGAGCTTGAATGTGATGCTAGTGGGATTGGAATTGGTGGTGTTTTGTTGCAAGATAGAAAACCTATTGCTTATTTTAGCGAAAAATTGAGTGGTCCTGTTTTGAATTATTCCACGTATGATAAAGAATTGTATGCTCTTGTGCGATCTTTAGAAACGTGGCAACATTATTTTTGGCCCAAAGAATTTGTTATTCATTCTGATCATGAGTCGCTAAAACATATTCGCAGTCAAGTGAAACTGAATCGTAGACATGCTAAATGGGTTGAATTTATTGAATCTTTTCCTTATGTTATCAAACACAAGAAAGGGAAGGATAATGTGATTGCTGATGCCTTGTCTAGGAGATATACCATGTTGTCCCAACTTGATTGTCGTATATTTGGATTGGAATCAATTAAAGAACAATATGCTCATGATGATGACTTTAAAGATGTCTTGCTGCATTGCAAAGAGGGAAGAACATGGGACAAATATGTGATAAACGATGGATTTGTGTTTAGAGCTAACCGCCTATGTGTTCCAGTTGGATCCGTTCGTTTTCTTTTGATACAGGAGGCCCATGGAGGAGGGTTGATGGGTCATTTTGGTGCCAAGAAGACGGAGGCCGTGCTGTCCGCCCACTTCTTTTGGCCGAAGATGAGGCGAGACATTGAGAGGTTTGTATCCCGCTGCACTACATGTCAAAAGGCTAAGTCACGATTGAATCCACATGGTTTATATATGCCTCTTCCTGTTCCTAGCACTCCATGGGAGGATATATCTATGGACTTTGTTTTAGGACTGCCTAGGACCAAGAGGGGGAGGGATAGTATTTTTGTGGTGGTTGATAGATTTTCTAAGATGGCCCACTTTATTCCTTGTCATAAGAGCGACGATGCTGTTAATATTGCTAACCTTTTCTTTCAAGAAATCGTTCGCTTGCATGGTATGCCTTCTACTATTGTTTCAGATCGTGACGCCAAGTTTTTGAGCCACTTTTGGAGAACTCTATGGAATAAATTGGGGACCAAGCTGCTGTTTTCAACAACATGTCATCCCCAAACCGACGGCCAAACCGAGGTAGTAAATCGTACATTATCCACTATGTTGAGGACTGTTTTGAAGAAGAATTTGAAGATGTGGGAAGAATGTTTGCCGCATGTTGAATTCGCTTATAATAGGGTGGTACATTCCACCACCAAGGTAAGTCCTTTTCAGGTAGTGTATGGCTTCAATCCCCGTGCTCCTATTGATCTATTACCTTTACCTACTAGCGAACGAGTTAATCTTGATGCTAAGGAACGTGCTGAATTTATTCTGAAATTGCATGAAAAGACTAAAGAAAATATTGAAATGATGAATGAAAGGTATAGGACTGCGGGAAGTAAAGGTAGAAATGAAGTAAAACTTGAACCGGGTGATTTAGTATGGTTACACTTGCGAAAGGATCGTTTTCCAGAATTGAGAAAGTCTAAATTAATGCCTAGAGCTGATGGTCCTTTCAAGATACTTGAGAAAATAAATGATAATGCATATAAACTTGAGTTGCCGCCCGAATTTGGGGTTAGTTCCACATTTAACATTGCAGATTTGAAACCGTTCATGGGAGAAGAAGATGAGCTTGAGTCGAGGACGACTCCACTTCAAGAGGGGGAGGATGATGAGGACATCACTCCTATGCATACAACCGAGCCTCCTCCAGTTGTGATGCAAGGACCCATCACAAGAGCACGAGCACGGCAATTGAATCAACAGGTGAGCTCGTTCCTAAGTGCCCGTGCAGATACTTGTGAGGATGGTATGCTACCTAATGATATTATTGATTATCTTGTACTTAGGAACTTTGGAGAGGACCATGAAGGCCTTGGAAACCAGCAAGGACCAGGAGGGAGGCAAGGAGGGTGTCCAAGTCAAGTTGGAGGTTCAATTCATCTCGGAGTCGACTACCTCGGCCACCAGGAGCAGCGTTCACTAAAATCGTCGCCCAGGCCACAAACGGGCTCCAATTTTGATGATCCACATATGCATAGAAAGCTAAGGAGATAAACTTTACAATGGCACCGGTTTCAGGTCATTTGGACTCTACGTCACCAATTTGGGCCGTTGGCCCATGTATCGTGTTGGAGTCCATCACGGACACGTCTAGGGTTTCTAGGATGTCCCCTAGCCTTTATATCCAGTAGCCGCCGCTAGGTTTTGATTTGGGTTTTGCTTAGATTAATTCTGTCTTTGAACAGTGTTGCCGTTCATCGGTTTGTGAGACCCCAACTCGTGAGCTTCATCCTCAATTTCAAATTCAGTTGCATCTTTCTTGTTCTTGCTTGTGTTCTCGATTCATTGGCAGGGATTAGCCTTCGTGGCGAGGTCAACTGGGCAGCGCACGGTTGATAACCAGAGGACGCGTGGTGCTGCGATTGCAGGGGTTTTTGATCGTGTCGATCAAGAAGCCGGATCGTGTGTGTCTCGCGCCGCCTAATCTACTTATCCTCCACCTGACGGAAGTTCGGGCATCCCCTTACCCCCCATCAGGTGGGGCGCCCAAAAGGGCAGGAGGAGGCCCCCAAACAGGACTCCTACTCCTAAATGGACTCGAACACCATCCCACCAAAGCCCACGGACCTTTCCCTTAGGCCCAAACTCCCCCGGAAAGGCCCAAACTCCCGGGAACGTCCCGGAAACGCAAATAAACCTCACACCGTATGGTTTCAACCTCCAATTCCATATTTCATAATGTGTTTGACCTCAACATTCACATTATATAAGGTTACGACACTCCGTGGTGTCACATTCTCCCCCCCTTAAACAGGATTCGACCTCGAATCCGAAGAACGCCAAAATCAACAACAAAGTCCCCAAGGGACAAAAGACTTCTTTGCAACACCAAAACATTCACACAAAGAATAAAACCAACACTAGCGAGAAGATGTTGATTTAGCTCAACAGAGTGCAACCTCTCACGGTCCCATTTTCACTTCAATTCCCAAACAGAAACTGCGTTTCAACCACAAAGGGCTCCATCAACCCAGAACGCCTGAAACCTCACGACAAACACTTCACACTACTATCACAACCAACCTGACACAATCAAAGCAAGTTACAATTCCTTTAACGACCTCTCTACATTCTCGAAAATTTCCATAGAGGGGAATAACTCATTAAGGCACACTTGCCCTTCCGATACACGATCATGCTAACATTTCATTCCATCCTCTCCCAGGCAAGACTCAAACCCAAAAACAACTAGTTAATACCATTGCTCACGGCAGGACAATTATCACCGAACTACCGTCAACTTCACTTCCACCCATCGCTACTCTTAATAAAGGCTAAACCCATACGTCATCAACCTCCATCACAAACCACCCTTATACCCCTAAGGTTCAACACCTAGCCCCAAGCTAGGATCGTAAAACCTTACCAAACTATAATTGGTTCCTTTCTTAAGAGGGTCTCGCCCTCACACAAAAACACTTAGTTATCAAGCCCAAGTGTACACATATTTCGCATATTCAACCATAAACCAAGAACATTTATACCCTCACTCCCATCTATAGAGCAAGAGAAGTACAATTCTTTTGAATCCAAGTGGACCACACACGACAACTCAAACCCCAAGCGTTAACAACCATTTTGGAAAGAATTCGGCAACCTCCAAGCCAAATCACAAAGGAAGCATAAATCCCCTACACCACAACCAAAATACCAGAAATCCTTCATTCTTTCTTTTCATACTAGAAAGAAATGAACATCTCGGTTCATGACATGCATGCACACTCTTCAAGAGCACTCCGGATTAGTCATATCTCCATATATGACTTTCTCACCGACCTAGCTCATCGACTCTTTTATGATTGAATAAACCTAAACGATGTCATGTTTCCTTTTCACCATTCAGTCACGATGTAACAGCCATACTGAGTAATCATTCACCAAACGACTACTTCCTCGGTATCACATGTTTGAAACACACATAACATTGACGGTTGCGCTAAATCATATAACTATGATGGCAACACTGTTAACAGCAAAAGACCACGTCATGTCAAAACCCACCATTTCTCGAAAGCTAAACATGCAAAACCTCACTGTCGGCGTATTAGCCAACAGGCACCCTCGGATCGGGTGCTTGAGAGATTCGGATGAGGGGCTTTCGTGGCAATCGCTTAAGAGGAGAGGAAGATGAGATCAACGGGATGCACGCAAGGAGATGGTGGGGTTTACCCAGGTTCGGGCCCTCCGAAGAGTAACAGCCCTAGTCCTGCTTGATCTGGTATTGAGCTTGGAAAACACTGGCTGCTATCCAGTTGGGGAAGAAGGCTTTCTGGGACTCTGACTAGCCAACCCACCAACCGGAAAAAGAGAAGATCCTCTCCTCCCATGCACTCCCTCTCTCTTTTATACTAGGGCTGGCGGGGGTGCATAGGGCTTACAAACGGGGTGACGTGCGCACTCATTATACTGCTACAGTGCATTAAATGCACCCGTCACCTCTACTTACATCACATTTGACACCGGTCACAGCCGACTCGGTCTTCACCTTGGGGCCCGCATGTCTGCGACTCCTGCCTACTCTGCCAGGGGAGAGAGGATGTCTTCGCAATGTCTCCCGCCATTAAGACGCGCCTGGGGAACGTGCGCCGCCATACTGCAGTCTTCATGACCTGCATTTAATGCGCACGATACGCATTAAATGCCCCTGATCCTTTGTACTGTGGCACAGATTATGGGGTACCCTTGGGGGCTGTCCCCAGCGGCATGGCCTGGACGCCACCTGTCCGCCGGGGTGACCACCTTGCTGGGCGTCCGGCGGCGTGGCTCGAGCGCCACTGTCGCCGGGCGACCACCTTCTTTGGCGCTGGCGGCGTGGCTCGACGCCACTGTCATCGCCGGGCGACCACGTTATCGGCGCCAATGGCGTGGCTCGACACCACCAGCCACCGGCGACCACCTTGCCGGACGCCGCGTGGCGTGGCTCGATGCCACCTGTCCGCCGGGGCGACCACGTTACTGGGCGCCCGGCGGCGTGGCCTGGACGCCACCTGCCCACCGGGGCGACCACCATACTGGGCTCGCCGCGGCGTGGCCTGGACACCACCTGTCCGCCGGGGCGACCACCTCACTGGGCGCTAGGTGATGGGGGCTGCATGCCACCTGGCGACTTCACTTAATGCGGCAGCATGGGCACCCTGGTGTTAAATACACCGACAGTAGCCCCCAGGCCCACCCAGGAGCGCTTTTTATTCCCCTTGCTAGAAACGGTTCAGTCTCCCGGGTGGGACCCATAAATGCCCAGGTATGCCGCGGTCTTTAAAAACCTGCCCCTTTCTTCCGGTCCCAAGGCGGATATCGCAACCGCCCCTGCTTCGTAACCGCTGCGCAGTTTTGAAGAATGCGCTCACTTTATGGGAACCGCTCCGGTTTCCCCAACACTCGAACCGCCCCTGCCTCGTAACCGCTGCGTAGATGCGGGCGATGTGTCGCATTGCTCGTCGTGAAGCCTCCTGGATACCCATCTGCATTGTAGACCTCCTGGCAGTGCAGTGTATCGGACGATTGCCCTTGTCCTTCTTCCTGGCAGGTACCACAATCTTCACGTCACAAGCCTTGATCAATCCTGCTTGTCTGATCACGTCCACTTGGTATTGCGGCTTCTCAAAAACTCCGAGAGTCTGCAGCATACGCCAAAGTTCTGCAGCGTGACCAACCTCCAGATCGACGTAGTTGATCTCTCCCTCCATCTGTCACAAGAGTGCTCACGTAAGAACTCGAAATTTTCAAATCGTGACGAGGTAAGGAAAAATTTAGCAAGAGACAAGAAAAGAGAGAAGGGGATAAGTCGAGATGTCATTTCTTATCTTGACAAACTTTTAACTTTTAGAACATAGGTTTTATCCTTGCTATGACCATTCCAACTAAGGGTGAGCCTACGGTCAGTATGGCTCTGATACCACCTCTGTCGGGACCCGAATTTGCAAATCCGGACCCTCTGTGTATTCTGCACTAGTCCAGGAATCACGCTAGTGCACACAGTCTCAACATTGGTAAACATCACAATCATACTCAACGAAATACAAAAGTACTTTATTGAAAGGAAATATAGTTGGTTGCTCTACCTTATGGTCAAGTTACAGAATACGCCTCGCAGGGCGAAAGACTTATTCAAAGAAAATTAGCAGCGGAATATATAAAGAAAATGTGTGGCGCCAACCAATATGCCACAGGCAACTGACTGGACTCGCTCCCTAGTTAGACGGCTCCTCCTGAAACTCCTCCTCCAAAGCTGGCGTGGATTCCTCTTCAACTGATGTCGTATTGTGGCAAGGGTGAGTACTTGGTACTCAGCAAGTCATGCACAGAATGCAAACTAATATACTACATGCATGGCCTTGTACAAGGAGTAGCTCATGGTTCATTTGCATTAAACAGCATTTAACAATTATCATAAGTAGATTCGAAAGCAGTAAAGACAAGTATGTTTTATCAATAACTTTTCCAGGAGTTAAATAAACTTCGTTCCCATTCCTAATCCACATTTCCATCAATATCATCCATTAACCCAACCCTTTTTCCAAGTCCAAGTTGATTTCATGAAAGTCTAACCCCTGTAATTCCCGAGCGATGTCCAATACCGCGAACACGGCTATTCGAATAGATTTTACACTCTGCAGAGGTTATGCACTTTACCCACAAGATACAGTCAAACACCACAAAGGCGAGTGTCCATAACAAAGTCTTTCGGAAACTTCTAACTACACAAGTGAGCCTCTCCGGTTATTGCGCACTAGCCCTTCCCTTAGTAAAGGCGAAGTCTAAGCCAATCAACCGTTAGATGGGTACCTGGCCTCAGCCCCCGGTACGCTCCCCCGTACAACTTACACAAACGGTGTAGTTGACACCCAGAGGTCCCACAAGTAAGTTATTAGCAACTTAATCAACTAGGTCCGTCCCATTACAGACATGTGGTTGCACGATTGACCCAGTTCAAAGGCTTGCAAGGTTAAGTCCTTAAGTTGACCTGGTCAAGACTACCCGAAGAACCAAATCAACATCCCCGGTGCCACAACTGGCCCACCCGATCATTCTTGCCACATGCCCCAGTCGAAAGCTATTTATCAACCCCCAGTTGATTACCATGCACCACGTGCCATCATCATCATCAATAACACATGACACTTCTCCAAAACATGTTCCATATCTCATTAAATCAATATTAACATTTTATCCAAAATCATGTCATGTATACGTGGCAGGTCTAAGCATTGAACTACAACGGTCTAAATACCCATGTTGGCAAATTAATAGTATCCAACTAAATAACCCACAACTAGGGTGAAAAGGGGGTCATGGCACATAATTAATAATCAAGGTGTCATAATGCAATTTGGCATTTATCTAATTTCCCAGATTTAAATTAAAATAAGCTCTAATTGAACTAGCATGCAATAATTTAAATCAAATTAATTTCAAAATGGGATCAACATGGTCAAAGCATAACTTGCCTTCAAAGAGTACTTGTTCTCGGTCTTGAGCTGGCTCCTGGGTCAACACTTCTCCTTCGAAGCCTTCGGGCACTTCCACGTCTACTCGTAATACGTGCAAATAGCAATACATAAATAAACAGTAGGCTAAAGCATCCCAAAACTCGAAATAAAGTCCATAAACAGAGAGAACATAATTTTATAAATTTTTAGAAACTGGAATCGCTCAAATCGGAGTTAAAATGCAAAAGTTATAATTATTTAAAGATTAAATAATCAATTAAATAATTTTATAAATAAAAACTTTAATCCAAAAATTAAATAAAATTCATATTTGAGTAGAGATGAATTTTATAAAATTTTAGAAATTTGAATCATTCAAATCGGAGTTAAAATGCAAAAGTTATAAGCGTTTGAAGTTTTGAAATTCAAATCAATTATTAAACCGAATTATTAAATCATTTTCTTTTTCGGAAATCATTTATTGCGTCAGCGAGGACATGTGGCAGCCTCTGATTGGGCCGTTGACGTCAGCCGGTTCATGGGCTCAGCCCACGGTTCGGCTCGGTCCACCGTGGACTCAGTCCACGGCTCGTGTGACTGACAAGTGGGACCACTCGGGTGACGTCATCGCTGACGTCAGCGGGGCTCGGCCGCATGGGCTGACAGGTGGGACCCACCGATGACGTCGTGGGTGACGTCACGGTGCGGTCGCTGACACGCGGTCCCGGCGTGTCAGTGACCCACGCACGCGCGCGTGGGCGCGGCGGTTCGGCTTCCCGCTACGTGGCGCAATACGGGTCGTTGGTTTGAAATCCGACGGCTCAGATTGGATCTGGGTTTCACGCGTTTGGGTTAACGCGGTCAATCCGGACCGTTGGATCTAGATCCAACGGTTGAGATCCAATCTAAAGCGTATAACGCGGCTAACGCTAACCGTACGATCTAGATCTAACGGCTGAAATTGGATCTGGGGTTTAACACGTGGATCTTACCGGCGGGTGACGTGGCGCAATCTGGACCGTGCGATCTTGATCGGACGGCTGATGGAGCTCGCGAGGCGGCGATGGCGTGCGGCGGCCGGAGGCGAGGACGATGACCAAGCCGACAGCGTTTCGGGCGCGCTCCGGCGACGTGAGGGTACCCACGGGTGCGTCTCGTCGAGGGGAGTCCGAATCTGGGGTCAACGTCGGCGGAGGGCGGCGGACGGCGGCGGGGCGAAGCGAGAACCGTGGCGGTGAGCTCTTCCAACTCCAGCGAGCTCTAGCGGGCGCGCTACGGCGGCTCGAGCGGCGTGAGTTAGGGCTATGGGTGCGCACGGAAGTCTAGGTCACGACACGGAAGACGGTGCATTAAATAGGCCCTCGACGCCCGTGATACGCGCGGAAAACCGAGGCCCACCCGCGGGCGGCGGCGGAGTCCGACGGCGATACAGATTAGGTGACGTGGCTCAACGTGAGCCATTGGATCTTGATCCAACGGTCGCGTGGGTTTGGACTCGGGTCCGGTTCGGTGAGCTGGTTGGCTCGGTCGGGCTCGGGTCCTGGCGTGGCTGTCGTGGTGTTGGATTTCGATCCAGCAGTCCATGGCTAAGGCTTTCGAGCGAGCGGGTTCGGTTGGGTCACGTGGCTCGGGTCGGACTCGAGTCCGACTCGGGTTCCGACTCGATCGGATGAACAGTACTCGATCGGATTCGATTTTCCAGCGATTTAATATTCAAAATAATTTCTAAAAATTCATTTAATTCATTAAAAATAGCAAAATACTCAGAAAAATTCTAGAAAAATTCTGGAAAATATTTTAGGGCATTTGGGACTCAAATAAAATATTTCCAACAAAACTTTATTTGAAAATTTAATTTCTTTAATTATTTCAATATGGAATAAATTCAAATTAAATCCAAATAAACCCAAATAAATTCCAGAAAATTCCGAAAATTCACAAAAGTGCAAATTAATATTTAATTTCATGAAAAGCAAAAATTGGGGTGTTACAAAGAACAAGTATTCTTTGAAGGCAAGTTGTGCTTTGACCATGTTGATCCCATTTTGCAAATTATATTGTTTCAACGTATTGCATGCTAATTTAATTAGAGTTATTTTGATTAAATCCGGGATTAGTAAACACCTAGTTGCTGTATGACACCTTGACATAGATAATTATATGCCATGAACCCCTTGTCACCCTAGTTATGGATTATTTAGTTGGACATTATTAGATTTGCCAACATGGGTATTTAGACCGATGTAGTATAATGCTTAGACCTGCCACGTGGACATGACATGGTTTTGACAATTAAATGTTGATATTGACTTAATGAGATATGGAACTTATTTTGGAAAGTGTCATGTGTTATTGATGATGATGTTGATGGCACGTGGTGCATGGTAATCAACTGGGGGTTTGACAAATAGTTTTCGACCGGGGCATGTGGCAAGAATGATCGGGTGGGCCAGTTGTGGCACCGGGGAAGTTGATTTGGTTCTTCGGGTAGTCTTGCCCTGGTCAACATAAGGACTTAACCTTGCAAGCCTTTGAACTGAGTCAAGCGTGCAACCACATGTCTGTAATGGGACGGACCTAGTTGATTAAGTCACTAATAACTTACTTGTGGTACCTCGGGGTGTCAACTACACCTTTTGTGTAACTTGAAAGGGGAGCATACCGATGCTGCGGCATGGTACCCGTCCAACCGTATGTCGGTCCCATACTTCGCCTTGGTTAAGGGAAGGGATGGTGTAGGGCAAAAGCCGGAGAGGTCCACTTGTGTAATTAGAAGTTTCCGAAAGACTTTGTTATGGACACTCGCCTTTGTGGTGTTGGTTGTATCTTGTGGGTAAAGTGCATAACCTCTGTAGAGTGTAGAATCTATTCGAATAGCCGTGTCCGCGGCATTGGACATTGCTCGGGGATTACAGTCAAGGGTTAGACTTTCATAAAATAACTTGGACTTGGAAAGTTGGGTTGGTTAAATGATGACGTTGATGGAAATGTGGATTAGGAAAGGAAAGAATGTTTTTTTAACTCCTGGAAAAGTTATTGATGTTATACTTGTTTTTACTGCTTTTGAATCTACTTTATATTACTTGTCAAATACTATTTACTGCAAATATACCATGAGCGATTCCTTTTGTACTAAGCCATGCATGTAGTATATTAGTTTGCATTTATTGCATGACTTGCTGAGTACCAAGTACTCACCCTTGCCGCAATACAAACATCAGTTGAAGAAGAGTCAACACCTGCTTTGGAGGAGGAGATCCACGAGGAGACGACAAACTAGGGGGAAAGCCTAGTCAGTTGCCTGTGGCATATTGGTTGGAGCCACGCATTTTCTTTATATTCCGCTGCAGATTTATTGAGTAAGACTTTAGCCCTACGAGACGTACTTTTGTAACTCGACCATAAAGGTTGAGTAACCGGTTATATCTCTTTTTAATAAAGTACTTTACTATTTCGATGAGTACGATTGTGATATATACCGATGTTGAGACTGTGTGCACTAGTGTGATCCTAGATTAGTGCTGAATACATAGAGGGTCCGGATTTGCAAATTCGGGTCCCGACAACCGAGCTGAGGCCGTGCGCCGGGTCCATGGACCCGAGGCCACGTGTCATCACCCGATTGGTCCACGTGTCATGCTGACGCAATAAACCGGATTTACAGTAGAAAAATAAATGAATTAATTCGGTTAAATCTTTTAAATTGATTTTGAAACTTCAAATGCTTATAACTTTTGCATTTTAACTCCGATTTGAACGATTCCAGTTTCTAATTTTTTATAAAATTGAGCTATACTCAAATATGAATTTTATTTAATTTTTGGACAAAAGTTTTATTTGTAATATTAATTTAATTGATTATTTAAACTTTAAACCATTATAACTTTTGCGTTTTAACTCCGAATTTGACGATTCAAATTCCTAAAAATTCATAAAAATTCATAAAAATATGTTCTCTCTGTTTATAGACTTTATTTGAATGTTTGGACAATTTTTGTTTGCCGTTTATTTATTTATTGCTATTTGCACGCGTTACGAGTAGACGTCGAAGTGCCCGAGGGATTCGAAGGAGAAGTGTTGACCCAGGAGCTAGCTCAAGATCAAGAACAAGTACTCTTTGAAGGCAAGTTGTGCTTTGACCATATTGATCCCATTCTTTGAAATTATGTTGTTTTAAAATTGTGAAATCATGTGCTGAAAAATTGGCTTAGAATTGAATTTGCAAAATGTGCTTGTGCTTGTGTTTGACAATTTTCCAAGAAACAGTAAGTTTCGCTTTGGCGCCGGACCAAGCTTAAAGAAAATAAGAAGTTACGCATGTACGACGGACCAAGTTTTTGTGTCTGTCGTGGACATGCTTTTGAGCTCATGAGCCAAAATTTTTCTTCCAAAGAATCAGAGACTTTCACATGTACAACGGACCAAGTTTTTGGGTCTGTCGTAGACATGTTTTTGAACTCATTGAGCCAAACTCATTTTTCCTCAAAACCAGCAGTCAGTGCATGTACAACGGACCAAGTTTTTGGGTCTGTCGTGGACGTGCTTTTGAGATCATGAGCCGAACTCAATTTTCCAAGAAACCAGTAAGTTTTGCATGTACGACGGACAAATTTCTTTTGTCAGTCGTGAACGGTTTTTTTGAGGATTGATTTCGCATGTACAACGGACCGATCTTGTTGGTCCGTCGTGAACGTGTTTTCGCCGGAATGATTTCTTCTTGAAATTGAGACTTTCACTTGTACACCGGACCGATTTTGTTGGTCCGTTGTGAATGGTTTTTTTGAGTGACTTTTTCATGTGTACGCCGGACCATATTTTTTGGTCCGTCGTGAATGCGTTTTTGCTCAATTAGGGTTTTGAGCAAAATTGGAATTGTGTTTGATTTGTTTTTGAGATTATGAAATTTGTGAGAATTTCATGATGCTTGAAGTGGACTTTATGCAATGCTCGTGTGAGTATTTGCATGGATTGATGTGAGTCAAGTCGTGGACTTGTGCTCGGAATTGTTTTGTGGTTTGTTCATGTGCAGGTATTGCTCGAAGACGAACGTGGTCAATGACGGGACCGGAACTAGGTTCATGGAGGAGCTGAGGTTCGGGATGAGGTTCAGGGAGGAACTGAGGTCTTGGTGGTCAAGGATGTCATGCGGGACGTTCGGGCTAAGAGAATGGTGCACATGAAGAATGGTTAGTCACGTGAGAATGGCAGGAGGTCATTCGCGTGCAAAGTGTTAGTCACATGAGTATGGCAGGTGGCCATACGCGTGCAAAGTGTTAGTCACGTGAGAATGGTAGGGTTGCCATACGCGTGCAAGAGTTGTATTCTGCCAGGTTGGGCCAAGAGGAGTTGTGTTGAATACATACTCCTTCTAGATTAGGAATTGTATTCAGAACTCCTTGTGTTTTGCTCCTTTAAATAGGAGGGGTGTCTCCTGTTGAAGGGCATCAATTGGAGCTGAGCGCATTGAGAGCCTCAAGCTCAGTTTTAGGGTTTATACTCTTTTGATGAGAGTACTTTAGACAAAAGAAATAAAGATCAATTCTTTCAAGATTCTTGCGTGCTACAGTAACCACGTTGCTACAGTGTTTTCTGTCTTGGTTCTTGTTTGCATGCTTGCTCTAAATCTAGATTGATTTTTGATCCTTGAGTTTCATCTTGTTTTGATCCGTCAAAAACCTTTCTAGGGTATTGATTTAGAGTTCCTCAAAGTCTAGTTGATTAATCTTTTGAAGATCTTGTTTAATCTTGAAGTTTTGATTGGATTGTTTTTCGTCAAGTTCTGGAACAGCAAGCTTGCAAAGCTCATAACTTTTGATCTATAAGTCCGATCGAGCTGATTCTTTTTGGGTTTGATTCGTATTGGAATCTAGTTTCTAGTGTCCAAATTTCAGATTGTTACGACGTTTGGATCTCCGGGAATTCGTGTTTTACCGAACCTCTGTCATTCTGTTTTTGTCAAAAATGAGGCAATTATTTGGTTCTGTTTTGGGGTGAACTTTTAATAGATCAAGAATTTGGTTTTAGATTCCGTACAATCATTCACCCCCCCTATGATTGCTATATTCGTATACTTCGATCCTACAAAAATATTGCATGTTAGTTTAATTTGAATCTATTTTGGTTAAATCTGGGATTAGTTAACACCTAGTTGTTGTATGACACCTTGACATAGATAATTGTATGCCATGAACCCCTTGTCACCCTAGTTGTGGATTATTTAGTTGGACATTATTAAAATTGCCAACATGGGTATTTAGACCGATGTAGTATAATGCTTAGACCTGCCACGTGGACATGACATGGTTTTGACAATTAAATGTTAATATTGACTTAATGAGATATGGAACATGTTTTGGAGAAGTGTCATGTGTTATTGATGATGATGTTGATGGCACGTGGTGCATGGTAATCAACTGGGGGTTTGATAAATAGTTTTCGACCGGGGCATGTGGCCAGTGTAATCTGGTGGGCCAGTTGTGGCACCGGGAATGTTGGTTTGGTTCTTTGGGTAGTCTTGCCCTGGTCAATCTAAGGACTTAACCTTGCAAGCCTTTGAACTGAGTCAAACGTGCAACCACATGTCTGTAATGGGACGGACCTAGTTGATTAAGTTGCTAATAACTGACTTGTGGGACCTCTGGGTGTCAACTACACCTTTTGTGTAGTTGTACGGGGGAGCGTACTGGGGCTGAGGCCAGGTACCCATCTAACGGTTGATTGGCCTAGATTTCGCCTTTGCTAAGGGAAGGGCTAGTGTGCAATAATCGGAGAGGCTCATTTGTGTAGTTAGAAGTTTCTGAAAGACTTTGTTATGGACACTCGCCTTTGTGGTGTTTGGCTGTATCTTGTGGGTAAAGTGCATAACCTCTGCAGAGTGTAGAATCTATTCGAATAGCCGTGTCCGCGGCATTGGACATTGCTCGGGGATTACAGTCAAGGGTTAGACTTTCGTGAAAACAACTTGGACTTGGAGAGTTTGGTTGGGTTTAAATGATGATGTTGATGGAAATGTGGATTAGGAAAGGAATGATTGTTTATTTAACCCCTGGAAAAGTTATTGATGTTATACTTGTTTTTACTGCTTTCGAATCTACTTATGCTACTTGTCAAATGCTGTTTTACTGCAAATATACCATGAGCCATTCCTTTGTACTAAGCCATGCATGTAGTATATTAGCTTGCATTCTATGCATGACTTGCTGAGTACCAAGTACTCACCCTTGCCACAATACAACATCAGTTGAAGAAGAGTCAACACCAGCTTTGGAGGAAGAGATCCAGGAGGAGCCAACGAACTAGGGAGAGAGCCCAGTCAGTTGCTTGTGGCATATTGGTTGGCGCCACGCGTTTTTCTTATATTCCGTTGCAAGTTTATTTGAGTAAGACTTTAGCCCTGCGAGGCGTACTTTTGTAACTTGACCATAAAGGTTGAGTAACCGGTTATATCTCTTTTTCAATAAAGTACTTTACTATTTCGATGAGTATGATTGTGATATATACTGATGTTGAGACTGTGTGCACTAGCGTAATCCTGGACTAGTGCTAAATACACAGAGGGTCCGGATTTGCAAATTCGGGTCCCGACAGAGGTGGTATCAGAGCCATACTGACTGTAGGCTTACCCTTAGTTAGAATGGTCGTAGTGAGGATAAAACCTATTTTCTAAAAGTTAAAAGTTGCCAAGATAATGAATGAAATCTTGCCTTATCCCTTTCTCTCTTTTCTTACCCCTTGCTGAAATTCTCTCTCTTCCAGCACAAATTGAAAATTTTGAGTTCTTACGTGAGCATCTTGTGACAGATGGAGGGAGAGATCAACTACGTCGATCTGGAGGTTGGCCACGCCGTGGAGCTTTGGAGTATGCTGCAGTTTCTTGGGGATTTTGAGAAGCCGCAATACCAAGTGACTGTCATCAGACAAGAGGGATTGATTAAGGCTTGTGATGTGAAGATTACGGTACCTGCCAGGAAGATGGGCTAAGGAAGACGTCCGATATATTGCACCGCTAGGAGGTCTACAATGCAGATGGGAGTCCAGGAAGTGTCGCGTCGAGCGATGCGACACATTGCCCGCATCTACGCTAGCGAGTTGGAAGGCACAGTGTTCCTCTACCACCAGCACAGCAATAACCTTCTTGACCGGAATCAGATTCAGGATGAGGATGCCACGGTCACACAGCTGGCATGTCGGGACCCGAATCTTCAAATTCGGACCCTCTGTGTATTCAGCACTAGTCTAGGAACGCGCTAGTGCACACAGTCTTAACATCGGTAAATATCACAATCATACCACTCGATACTAATAAAGTACTTTAATTAAATAGTCAAACTGGTTGCTCGACCTTATGGTCAAGTTACAAATATACGCCTCGCAGGGCGAAACTTATTAAGAGAGAAATAATAGCAGCGAAAAAATAAGATAACTTTGTGGCGCCATCTAGTATACCACAGGCAACTGACTGGGCTCGCTCCCTAAGTAGACGGTTCCTCTTGGAGCTCCTCCTCCAAAGCTGGTGTAGTCTCCTCTTCAACTGGTGTTGTATTGTGGCAAGGGTGAGTACTTGGTACTCAGCAAGTCATGCAAAGAATGCAGCTAATATACTACATGCATGGCTTAATACAAAGGAATAGCTCAGGGTATATTTGCAATAAAACAGCATTTAACAAGTATCATAAGTAGATTCGAAAGCAGTAGAAACAAGTAAAGCATAAATAACTTTTCAAGGAGTTTAGTAAACATCTTTCCCATCCTAATCCACATTTCCATCAACATCATTGTTTAACCAAACCCAACCTTTCAAGTCCAAGTTATTTTTGAGAAAGTCTAACCCTTATTTGTAATTCCCGGCGATGTCCAATACCGCGGACACGGCTATTCGAATAGATTATATACTCTGCAGAGGTTATGCACTTTACCCACAAGATCTGATCAAACACCACAAAGGCGAGTTCAGTAACAAAGTCTTTCGGAAACTTCTAACAATACAAGTGAGCCTCCCCGGTTATTGCACTCTAACCCTTCCCTTAGCTAAGGCGAAGTTTAGGCCAATCAACCGTTAGATGGGTACCTGGCCTCAGCCCCGGTACGCTCCCCCGTACAACTTACACAAAAGGGTGTAGTTGACCTCCTGAGGTCCCACAGGTACGTTATTAGCAACTTAATCAACTAGGTCCGTCCCATTACAGACATGTGGTTGCAAGATTGACTCAGTTCAAAGGCTTGCAAGGTTAAGTCCTTAGGGTGACCAGGGCAACACTACCCGAAGAACCAAAACAACATTCGGTGCCACATTGGCCCACCTGATCATTCTTGCCACATGCCCTGGTCAAAAGCTATTTATCAAACCCCAGTTGATTACCATGCACCACGTGCCATCAACATCACATGATACTTTTCCAAACCTGGTTCAATATATCATTAAGTCAATATTAACATTTGTTTGTCCAAAATCATGTCATGAGCACGTAGCAGGTCTAAGCAATATACTACAACGGTCTAAGCCCATGTTGGCAATCTTAGTAATGTCCAACTAGTAATCCACAACTAGGGTGACAAGGGGTCATGGCACATATTTAAGTAATCAAGGTGTCATACAGCAAATTGGTATTTATCTAATTCCCCATAGTAAAGTATTTTCTAATTTAGACTAGCATGCAATAATTTAAATCAAAATAGATTTCAAAATAGGATCAACATGGTCTAAGCACAACTTCCCTTCAAAAAGTACTTGTTCTTGGTCTTGAGTTGGATCCTGAGTCAATACTTCTCCTTCGAATCCTTCCGGCACTTCAACGTCTACTCGTAAAGCGTGCAAATAGCAATACACGAATAAACAATAGGCAAAAAGTGTCCAAACAACCAAATAAAGTCCATAAACAGAGAGAACATAATTTTATAAATTTTTAGAAACTGGAATCGTCAAATTTGGAGTTTAAATGCAAAAGTTATGATTATTTAAAGTTTAAATAATCAATTAAATAATATTACAGAGAAAAACTTTAGTTCAAAAATTAAATAAAATTCATAACTAGGTAGATCTCAATTTTATACAAATTTAGAAATTTGAATCACTCAAATCGGAGTTGAAACGCAAAAGTTATAAGCGTTTGAAGTTTGAATCAAAATCTGAAATCATTATTTCGAATTAATAAATCATTTTCTTTTTTCGGAAATTAATTATTGCGTCAGCGAAGACACGTGTCAGCTTCTGATTGGCTGGCTGACGTCAGCCGGTCCATGGACTCAGCCCACGGTTCGGCTCGGTCCACCGTGGACTCGGTCCACGCTCCATGTGTCGCTGACAGGTGGGACCCCTTGGATGACGTCACTGCTGACGTCTGCGGGGCTCAGCCCACGGTGCTGACAGGTGGGGCCCACTGGTGACGTCACTACCCGGCTAGGGTGGTCGCTGACGTGCGGGCCCGCCATGACGTCAGCGTGACGTCATGGTGTGGTTTGGCTGGGCCGCTGACATGCGGGCCCCGCGTGTCAGAGACACGCGCTCACACACCGGCACGGCGCGGTGGCACACGTGGCTCGATCCGAGCCGTTCGATTTGGATCGGACGGCTCCAAACGCATCTAATCTGGCCTACAGCTCCTACGTGGCTCAATCTCAGCCCTAGGATCAAGATCTAACGGCTGCCAACGAATCCGGAGTTGAAACAGTAACGGGCTATGTGGCCTCACCTCGTGCGTCGGATGAAGATCGAACGGTTGATAGAGCTCGCGAGGTCCGGCGATGGCGCGGCGAGGCTAGGGTACCGGGGATGAAGACGACGACTCCCCGCGCGGCATTTCCGAGGGGCTCCGGCGAGGTGAGTTGGCTCCACGGGTGCGTCTCGGTCTGGGGGTTCTAGATCTGGGCTCAACGGTGGCTAGGGACGGTGGTTGATGGCGGGATGAAGCAAAAACCATGGCGGAGCGGCGCGCAACTACGGCGAGCTATCGCGGCTAAACGACGGCGGCTCTGCCTTGGTGAGTAGGGGCTATGGGTGCGCAAAGTCAGGGCCGACCTCGGGCGTGACTCGGGCTTTAAATAGCCTCGGCGTTCGTGCCCAAGGCGGAACCCTAGATCTACGCGGCGGTGGAGTCCGGCCGCAACTCGGATGGAGACGATGAATCGCCGCCGTCCACGTGGCGCGATCAACGGCCACGATCATGCAGGCGAACGGGTTCGGGTCGGACACGGCTCGGTCGAGTCCGAGTGAATCTCGGCCGTTGGATCTCGATCCAACGGCTGAGATCGAGCGAGTTCTTTTGGTTAGTGGTGCGGTCGCACGTGGCTACGTGGCACCTTGTGGGCCGTTGGATCTTGATCAACGGTTCACAGGGTTAAGTGCGTAAGCGGTTGGGCTCAGCCGCGACTCGGTCGGGTCCAGGTCGGACTCGGACTCGAGTCTGACTCGGGCTCGGTCGGATGAACAGTACAAACCCACTCGCATTTTCCAGCGATTAAATATTCAAATTAATTCCCAGAAATTCATTTAATTCATTAAAAATAGTAAAATACTCATAAAAATTCCAGAAAAATTCTGGAAAATATTTTGGAACATTTTGGACTCAAATAAAATATTTCCAACAAAATTTTATTTGCAAAGTTAAATTCTTTAATTATTTCAAAATGGAATTAATTCAAATAAATTCCAAATAAATCCAAATAAATTCCAGAAAATTCCAAAAATTCACCAAAGTGCAAAATAATATTTAATTTCATGAAAAGCAAAAATTTGGGGTGTTACATGGCACGACTCGTCATCGCCCAGGAGGATGTGCTCGACGATGCAAGCAAAGAGCTACAGAAGGCCCGCAAGGAGGTCACAGCCGAGAAGACAAGATGGCGGGAGACTCAAGAGTATGTGTCTCACCTTCTACGAAGGATTGACGAGCTGGAGATGGCTTTGTACGGACCAGGACCAGAACCAGTACTCGAGCTACACGAGCTGGACCCGGAGGAGCCAGAGCTTGAGGAGGACACCGCTTCTTCGACTACCACAGTTGCAGGGCATGGCGATTGTTTCGCACCGATGCCGCAGCACTCGCACCCAGGCAGAGGAGGTTTTCTCGATGAGTGAGCGTAGGTTTTTAGAAGTTGAGACTCCTGCGTCGAGTCGCGTCATAGAATAAAGAGTCACCCTTTAGGCGTTAGACTCCAGTGTGCTATTTTAATTTGGATTTTCATTGATTGATGAGTGTGCAGTATGTGTTGCAAGGCCCTTAGGCATTGTGAGCAACCATACCAAGTTATTATTGATAATTAATAAAGTTGGATTTTGAGTTACACCTTTCGCCCCGCATAGTTCTCTACTACTTGTCTATTCTTGTTTCCCTCTCGTGTCTAAACCCTGGAGCACTCGACAGATGGTGAACACTCGTGGAAACATTGGAGGCAATGGAAGTGGTTCTCGCCCAGCTGGAAACCCCAATGATGGAGCACCTACACCCCAGGCAGCACCACAAGTGGACATGCAGAACTTTGGAGCTTTCCTTGCTGCTCAGACTCAGCTGATGAATGCAATGATGCAACAGATGCAACAGATCACCGCTCAAGCCAATGCCAACCAGAATATTCCATACTGTCAGAGTTCATGAGGACTCATCCGCCCACTTTCTCTGGGAATGCCAATCCGCTAGAAGCAGATGATTGATTGAGATCGATTGAGAGAAAGGTACACATCACCCAGTGTGTGGGAAATGAGAGAGTGTTATATGCATCCCATTAGCTGGAAGGGATTGCAGCTGAATGGTGGGAGAACTTCTGTGCTGCACATGAGAACCCACAGGATATCACTTGGGAGGAGTTTACTGCTGCTTTTCGTCAGTATCATGTGCCGGAAGGAATTATGGACCTTCAGAAGGAGGAGTTTAGGGCACTGAAGCAAGGTAATCAGCCGGTGGCTGAATATCTGAACAAATTTACACAGCTTGCACGCTCGCGCCTGAAGACGTAGCAACGGACAAGGCCAGACAGTCTCGTTTCCTGAAGGGACTGAACTCTGGACTGCAAGTGGGACTGATCACCCACACTTTCCCAGATATCCTGGAGTTGGTGAACAAGGCACTCATTCTTGAGGACAAGCGCAAAGAGCTAGATGAGAACCGGAAGCGCAAGAGGCAACAACAGGGATCACGCCAAGGAACGCCGCATCGTTAGAGGGTTGCACCGAATCAGTTTTTCAGATTCCAGCCGCAGAATTCAGCAAGAACACCGTCACCAGCAACGAGGCCTACTAATCAGAATTTTTAGACCCCAGCTCAAGTCAGGAACCCCGCATCGAGTAATCAACAAGGAGCAATGAAACGCTGCTATACCTGCAATGAGCCAGGACATTTCTCCAACAGCTGCCCCAAGAAGACAGCAGGAGTGACCCCAGTTCGCTTCAACCTAGGATCTACGCCAACCAGGACACCTGCACAGCCAGGAGCTACAACTCAGACCGTGGTGAGAAGCCGAGTCAACCATGTCACCGCAGATGCACTTCAGAATGCTACGGACGTCGTACTGGGTAAGTTACTATTTAACTCAGTACCTGTGAAGTGCCCGGGGTCATTAGGGGATTAAGCAACTATATTAAGTACTAATTAAGCTGCTAATTAGTATAACCTAATTGCAAAAAGATTTTAAAATACGAATAGACCGAATAGAATTAGAGAAGTAATTGCCGTCAGACCCGCAGGCGAGGTATTGTTCTCCGAAATACCAGACCCGTAGGGGCCGTATCGGTATCTCTCGCTAGATCGGTTCATCATTCGGCAAACGTAGCTTACCTGTGCGGATTGCGGGTATCCGTAGCAGCATTTCACTCAGTAGACAACCATTGAACCAGTGCATTACCCCTTAGACAACCAATGGCATTGCAATACCCCTTGAACAACCAGAAGCCTTGCATTATCCAGTGAACTCCCATGGAACCATTGCTTTGCCCAGTGGACATTCCATTGCCCTTGACATTTCCACAGCCAGCCCCAAGCCTGCTCACGGCCAACTCATAGCCAGCAAGCGCAACATTCTCAGCCTAGCACAACAACCGAGGCAGCCAGGGGAAAGGCATGGCTACAGGCTAGTCCTATCCTTCCCTTCTCCTTCATAACCCACAGAGCATTCACTTCTTCCTTCACTCCCAGCCGAACCAGAGAGCACCAGCACACAAACACATCCAGTCCAGTGAGAGAGCGCAAGAGACCAACGAGCAAGAAGGAGCCAAAGCCGAAGGTCCCCAAGAGCCAGTGGAACCATGAGAAGGTCCAGAAGCCGGAGGAGGAGACAAACCACAAGACGAACTGAACCAGGAGCATCCCCAAGTGCTCAAGCAGGAGCCAGAAGGATTCCACGAGCAGCACAGCACCAACACCTTCTTCCCCCAGCCGAACCCACTCAGATCCTCAGGTGCACCCCCATTTCAGTAGCAAGCTACTCTTTTTAGTGCACCAATGAGTAGATCGAGTAGTGGTAGCCTCAGTAGTGAGTTCTAGGGTTGCCAGACTAAAGTCTGCCGTCCCGCTAGAGCTCTTCCATCATCGACCGTAAAAACTTGCAACTAAAATGTGTGAACCAGCAAAAAGATCATCGGAGGCAGACCAAGTAGCATCTGTTCTTATCTTAAGCTTAGATGTGAAATCAAGAGTAAAGAACGAAAACCAGGTAGAGTAATAGCAAATCTGTTCTTATCATTCACCCTTTGCGAAATCCAAAAATAAAAGCAAATGCAAAAAGAGGATAAGAACAGATGCTATCTGTTCTTCCTCAGCCATTAGGGCAAGTAAGGGAGAGAGAGGAGTAGAGGAGATATTAGAAGGGGAAGTTGGTAGTAGAGAAGAGGGGAAGGAGGAGTAGAGAGAGTAGAGTGGGGATTAATGGCTCTAGCCATGGCAGAGGAGGCGTCGCTGGGCAGTAGGGCGCTGTCGCCTGTAAGAAGGCAATCGGCCAAGGGGCAACCAGAGAGGAGGCAGAGAGTAGAGGGAGCTGGTGTGGAGGAGGAACCGAAGGGAGACTGGGGCGGTTTCGGCCAGTAGAAGAAGAAAGAGAGCAGAGAGGAAAAGAAGGAAAGGAAGAGAAGGAGAGAAAAGAAAATAAGAAAATGGAGAAAAAAATAAAGGAAGAGAAAAAGAAAAGGAAAGAGGAGAAAAGAAAAGAAGAGAAGAAAAGTAAGAAAACTAACAAATCTGAGTATTTCGTGCATTCGATTAAATTAAAATGATCGTAGGTGAATCGTAGGAAAAATGTATTTAAATTTCTAAAAGCCACGAGTTAATAATTAAAATCTGTATAAAGTGATAAATATGGAAATAAATAAATTGTTGTAATACTTGTTGCTAAAATATTAATGTTATGGGTAATTAATGGGAATAGTTAAAAAGGATTGATTAGATCAATTCCGAGGGATTAATACCTTGTAATCTGTCAGGACCCGACCAGAGTCAGTCGGACTACCCTCTTCTGTATTCGAGCGAGGACGTACCGACCGATACTACTCCAGGCAAGCATCCTTTGGGAAATCTTTCCTTAAACGTTTTTAATGAATTTCAATATCTCTATAATACCATCCATGCATTGAAGAACTTATATGTAAGTTGAAATTCTAAAATCTAAATTGAGGATGGAAATGGCTATTGTAACATCCCAAAAATTTCTTTTAATATATTTAGTGTGTTTCGGGGATTATTTGTATTTTCTGAAATTTATTT
The DNA here is from genome assembly GCA_036346355.1 of Rhipidocladum racemiflorum. Lineage (NCBI taxonomy): Eukaryota > Viridiplantae > Streptophyta > Magnoliopsida > Poales > Poaceae > Rhipidocladum > Rhipidocladum racemiflorum. Next base: position 58,527,773 of record CM070583.1, read on the forward strand.
GGAACCCTCGCGAGTAATTCGGGTTCACGTTTATTGAACTAATAATAATAAAAAGATCCGGCGTTTTCGGATAAGCATAAAATTTAAAATTTTGTTGATAATTACGAGAATTGGTAGAAGAGAGTGTTCGCTTCAAATAATTTCGAAAAACGTGTTATATAACATAAATCGTTGATTCTACAAAAGTCGGTTCACGTGTCTGATTCATTAAAAGATTTTTTACGAAAAATCTACACGTCGAAAAATCACGAAACCAACTTCATTAGGTTCCAAATAGTTCCTAGTATTTTAGAGGAATTTTCCGCATTTTTAGAACCTCCCTGGTATTTTTTTCGCAGCATGTTTTGGAACGTATGAGATGTATATGCGTATATACTGTTTGCATGACGCTAGTGAACGTCAGGATTGCGTGGACGGTTGGGTTTCCAAGCGTTCTTCCGACTTCCAGCAGTTCAGAGCTAGTAACGTACACCACTTTGTGAATTAGTAACTGATGAACGTTCAAAGTTGCTAGCAACGCACGCACAGGAAGCCATCACGTTCAGCCGTTCCCATATTTTTTTTGACACTTGAATGTTTCCCATTTCTCTCCAGCCACTCTATTTCCATGCACGAGGCACTCCTGAACATCTTTAGTTCTCACGTTTGAAGCACTTCTCCATCTCCTAGCCATTACATTCCTTCACTCATCCAACACTTCCAGCCATTTCCATTCTCTAGCCGCATCATTTCCATTGCTTCCTCTCCGTCATTGACGCCGTTGCCGTCTCTTCGCCGTCGTTGTGGTCGCCGTTGACGTCTACGCCATCGCCGTCGTGTACTGCTGTCCCACCACTGTCGTCTACGTGTGCTCCGCCGTCTACGTTGGTCGCTGTCGTCGCTGCCGTTGAAGCCATCATCGCCGCCATCGTCGCCGTCGCCTTCCTCTGCGCCGGATGGTATATCTATTTTTCTTCTTCTTCGCGTGCGCTCTATCTCTCCAGATCGGTTGATCTCGCCTAGTATATGCATGTTAAATCTTGGTCCGTTGATCTCGTCGTGAGTAGTTACGCGTGTATAAACATATATATTTTTAGACGTACGTGTATATGATTAGTACGTATATATATATTTATTTATTGAACGCATGTGCTTGTAGACGTATTCGGTTAATCCGCATATATACATGTATATAGATACTCGCTAGGCGCATGCATGTTTCTATATTAGTCGCAGCGTGTATGTATATATGCATTGTGTCATATATATATATATATATATATATATATATATATATATATATATATTAGTATGTATAGCTAAATCAATACATGCGTGATCTCCCACGCCAAAACAGTGGGCCGCACCGCCATGTACAGTAGCATGCAAGGTGAGGAGATCAATTGTACATGAATATTTCAGAATTTGCGAAATCTGTCTTTTTCGCTACCAATTCGTTCTAGGTCCGATTGGTATGCGACAAATTTTGTTAATTAGTACAAATTATTACCTTTTTACAGTAATTTTTATGAAATTTTATAATCAAATATATACTGTTAAATTATTCGCGGAATGTCTAAACTTGTGAATTTTGTATCTCTTAAACTATACGTCCAAAAACGTCGAAATAAATTTTATAAATCTTAGAATATCCTAAACTAATTATTTGGGAGTTTTTGTGAAATTATGAGCTAGTTTGATTTGTAGCATTTTTTCCCGACTGTGTATTTGTACGTTGTTTCGCGTGCTTATCTGGTTCTTTACCTGTTATGCATAGACGCCGAGCTGTGTGAGGACGCGGGTTTCAAGGATCAAACTCCAGACCAAGACCCAGACTCGCTGTTTTACGAAAGCAAGTCGTGCTTTAACCATATTGTTCCTAGCTTTTGAAAATATATTTTGTTTTAAGTTATGCATGTTATGTTGATTAAAATGAATAGTTTAATTTGGGAGAACTAGTTAATCAACCTAATTGTTAAGTCCATCCTTGTTAATAATATTTGTATGCCATATATTCCATTGTCACTTAAAGTTGAGATTAAATTGTTGGATGATATGATTGTGCCAACACGGGAGGCTAGACCGTGACTAGTTGCTTAGCTATGCTTGCTGAAATATATTTCAAATAGCAAAACAATGTTGACTAATGACAAATGGAATGATTTTGGCAGTTAAATGTGATCTTGTCACGTGATGATGTGAAGTGTAGGTACCTTTGTGGTTCTACATGGTAACTGATATTATTGTGGCATGTGTTGCACAATAATCAAACTGGGGTGGGAAAAGATTTAGACTGGGGCAAGTGGCAAGATGGCTTCATGCCAGTTGGGCCTTCGTGGCAATGGGATGAGTGATGTGAGGGCTTTGTGCCAAAACTTGAGAGAAGGATGTTTTGCCCTGGACAGTTAAGGACTTCACCTTGCAAGCCTTTGAACTAGGCCTTTCGTGCAACCACATGAATGGAGTGGGACGGTCTTAGTTTAGTAAGATTCTGAAGTCTTACCTTTGATACCTCAGGGTGACAGTTACATCGGGGTAACTGTGTGGGGGAGCGTACCTGTGCTACGGCTTGGTACCCTATCCAACGGTGTTTGTCGGTCCTACACTTCGATCCTTCGTGGGGGAAGTGGTAGTGAAGGCAATACCGGAGAGGGTCATAGGTGTAGATGGAAGTTTCTGAAAAACTTCGTTACGGTTAATCGCCTTTGTGGTGTGAGACTGTATCATGTGGGTAAAGTGTACAACCTCTACAGAGTGTGTCAAAACTATTCGAATAGCCGAGTCCACGGTACTGGACAAAGCTCAGGGATTACAGTCAAGGGGTAGATTTTCTAAAATAAAATGTGGGAAGGTTGGCTGAGTGCCAGAGATGATGATAAATGGACTTAGGCTTTGTGCCATGCTTATGAACTGAGATTGTGAACTTAATATAATATAATATGGTTTCACTATTTTTGAATCTATTATGGCTATTTAATTAAAGCAAAATGTTGTTTAATGCAAAGGAACCAAGTAAGACATTCCTTTGGAAAAAGCAATGCATATAGTAATAGGATTGCACTTCTGTGCATGACTTGCTGAGTATGTTGTATACTCACCCTTGCCAATCAACAAAACCTCAGAAGAAGAGTCTACACCCGCATGGGAGGAGTACGTTGAGGACCAGGAGAGCTAGGAGGCAACCTTCGTCAGATGCCTGTGGCGTTGTGGAGCTTATCAAGATGTGTATTTTCCGCTGCTTATGTTTACTTGTTTTTGTTTAAGTAAGCTGTCGGGACCCGAATCTGCAAATCCGGACCCTCTGTGTATTCAGCACTAGTCCAGGAACGAGCTAGTGCACACAGTCTTAACATCGGTAAATATCACAATCATACCACTCGATACTAATAAAGTACTTTAATTAATTAGTCAAACTGGTTGCTCGACCTTATGGTTAAGTTACAAATATACGCCTCGCAGGGCGAAACTTATTATGAGAGAAATAATAGCAGCGGAAAAATAAGATAACTTCGTGGCGCCATCCAGTATACCACAGGCAACTGACTGGGCTCGCTCCCTAAGTAGACGGTTCCTCTTGGAGCTCCTCCTCCAAAGCTGGTGTAGTCTCCTCTTCAACTGGTGTTGTATTGTGGCAAGGGTGAGTACTTGGTACTCAGCAAGTCATGCACAGAATGCAGCTAATATACTACATGCATGGCTTAATACAAAGGAATAGCTCAGGGTATATTTGCAATAAAACAGCATTTAACAAGTATCATAAGTAGATTCGAAAGCAGTAGAAACAAGTAAAGCATAAATAACTTTTCAAGGAGTTTAGTAAACATCTTTCCCATCCTAATCCACATTTCCATCAACATCATTGTTTAACGAAACCCAACCTTTCAAGTCCAAGTTATTTTTTGAGAAAGTCTAACCCTTGACTGTAATTCCCGAGCGATGTCCAATACCGCGGACACGGCTATTCGAATAGATTATACACTCTGCAGAGGTTATGCACTTTACCCACAAGATACAGTCAAACACCACAAAGGTGAGTTCCCGTAACAAAGTCTTTCGGAAACTTCTAACAATACAAGTGAGCCTCCCCGGTTATTGCACTCTAACCCTTCCCTTAGCTAAGGCGAAGTTTAGGCCAATCAACCGTTAGATGGGTACCTGGCCTCGGCCAGATGCGCTCCTCGTACAACTTACACAAAAGGGTGTAGTTGACCTCCTGAGGTCCCACAGGTACGTTATTAGCAACTTAATCAACTAGGTCCGTCCCATTACAGACATGTGGTTGCAAGATTGACTCAGTTCAAAGGCTTGCAAGGTTAAGTCCTTAGGGTGACCAGGGCAAGACTACCCGAAGAACCAAAACAACATTCCCAGTGCCACAACTGGCCCACCTGATCATTCTTGCCACATGCCCCGGTCGAAAACTATTTATCAAACCCTATTTATTACCATGCACCACGTGCCATCAACATCACATGATACCTTTCCAAAACAGGTTCAATATATCATTAAGTCAATATTAACATTTGTTTGTCCAAAATCATGTCATGAGCACGTAGCAGGTCTAAGCAATATACTACAACGGTCTAAACCCATGTTGGCAATTTTAGTAATGTCCAACTAGTAATCCACAACTAGGGTGACAAGGGGTCATGGCACATATTTAAGTAATCAAGGTGTCATACAGCAAATTGGTATTTATCTAATTCCCCATAGTAAAGTATTTTCTAATTTAGACTAGCATGCAATAATTTAAATCAAAATAGATTTCAAAATAGGATCAACATGGTCAAAGCACAACTTGCCTTCAAAAAGTACTTGTTCTTGGTCTTGAGTTGGATCTGAGTCAACACTTCTCCTTCGAATCCTTCCCAGACTTCAACGTCTACTACTTAGCAGCGTGCAAATAGCAATACACGAATAAACAATAGGCAAAAAGTGTCCAAACATCCAAATAAAATCCATAAACAGAGAGAACATAATTTTATGAATTTTTAGGAACTGGAATCGCTCAAATCGGAGTTAAAACACAAAAGTTATGATTATTTAAAGTTTAAATAATCAATTAAATAATATTACAGAGAAAAACTTTAGTCCAAAAATTAAATAAAATTCATAACTAGGTAGATCTCAATTTTATACAAATTTAGAAATTTGAATCACTCAAATCGGAGTTGAAACGCAAAAGTTATAAGCGTTTGAAGTTTGAAACAAAATCTGAAATCATTATTCGAATTAATAAATCATTTTCTTTTTCGGAAATTAATTATTGCGTCAGCAGTGACACGTGTCGGTCTCTGATTGGTCCATAGTGACCTGCTGACGTTAGCACCAAACAGCCTCCACGATGGCGTCGGCGACGCGTCATCATGCCACGTGGCATCACTCGAGTCGCCACGTGTCGATCCATGGCCGGGTCCACGCAGGCGGCACGGGTCCACGGTGGATCCGGTCCATAGCGCCGCGATCGGCCGACATGCGGGTCCCCTCGGGTGGCGTCGCTGGCGGCGTCGGCGGGCTCACCACGGTGGCGGTGGGACCACTGGTGACGTCATGGGTGGCGTCATCGCACGGCTGAGGTAGCCCGCGGGTGGGCCCGTCTTTGGCGTCATGGTGCGGTTGCGGCTAAGCGCCGACACGCGAGCCCGGCGTGTCGATGACACACGCGCGCGTGGGCGCGGCGGCTCGGCTCCCCGGCCACGTGGCACGATCGTGTCCGTTGATTTGAAAATCAACGGCCGCGATTAGATCCAGGGTTAACACGTTGAAAACTACATGGTGATCGTGGGCCGTTCGATCTAGATCGGACGGTCCAGATCTAACCCTATGTAAACGCTGCTACGGCACGTGGTGATCGTGGGCCGTTGGATCTTGATCCAACGGTCCAGATCCGATCTAGTTTATAGGGTTTGGGTTGCACGTGGGCTCACCGCTGCCGTTCGATCGGGATCGGACGGTCCAGAAGCTTCGCACTGGTGATGGCGGCGCGGCGGGGCTCGGTCTACCGGAGACGAGGATGTCGACCTTCTGTGCGGCGTTTCCGAGGGTCTACGGCGAGGTGGATGGTGCAGTCCGATGCGCCTTGCTCATGCGGTTTCAGATCCGGGCTCCAACACGGCGGAGACGGCTTGACGGCGGCGGCGTGCGCACGAACCCGAAGAGAAGCCCTAACCCTACTACGACGAGCAATTCCTCAGCAAAGACGGTGGCTTGGGCGGTGTGGCTTGGGGCAAAAGGTGCGACGTCAAACGACGATTCTTGGGGACGGGTCCACGCCTTAAATACGGCCTCGACGTGCGCGCAAATCGGAACCCTAACCGTGTCCCGCTCGGTCACGGCGGAGCTCTCCGGCTTGGATTCGGAACAGAGACGATGGCTGGGAACCGTCCACATGTCGCGATGAGCGTCTAAGATTGCTCACGTGCGAACGGGTCCGACCGGACTCGGGCTCGAACCGGTGCGGTCCAATCCGGACCGTTGGATCCCGATCCAACGGTCGGGATCGATTGCGGTTAGGAGCGGGTTTGGTCGAGTCGACTGGCTCGGGTCGGACTCGAGTCCGACTCGGGTTCCGACTCGGTCGGATGAACAGTACTCGACCCGATTGATTTTCCAGCGATTTAATTTTAAAATAATTTCCAGAAATTCATTTAATTCATTAAAAATAGCAAAATACTCGGAAAAATTCCAGAAAAATTCTGGAAAATATTTTGGAACATTTTGGACTCAAATAAAATATTTCCAACAAAATTTTATTTGCAAAGTTAAATTTTTTAATTATTTCAATATGGAATAAATTCAAATTAAATCCAAATAAATTCCAAAAAATTCCAAAAATTCACCAAAGTGCCAAATCACACATGGATTTAAGAAAAGCAAAATTTTGGGGTGTTACAAACCTCCCCCTTAATAGAATCTCGTCCCCGAGATTCAGGGCTTACTAAAGGAATAGGTTTGGAAACTCTTTCTTCAAATCCTCTTCGCGCTCCCAAGTTGCTTCACTCTCCGCGTGGTTGCTCCACAGAACTCTACAGAAACGGGTTGACTTGTTCCTCGTTTCTCGATCCATGGTGTCAAGAATCTTCACGGGATGCTCCTTGTAAGTCAAATCTTCTTGCAACTCAATTGACTCTAGCGGTGTCTGTTCCTCGGGTACTCGGAGACACTTCTTCAACTGGGACACGTGGAACACGTCATGCACTCCTGCTAATGACTGCGGTAACTCAAGCTGGTAAGCAACTTCGCCTCTGCGGCTCAAAATCTTAAATGGTCCAACATAATGGGGTGCAAGTTTTCCGTTGGCATGGAACCTCTTAACTCCCCTGAGAGGTGTAACTCTGAGGTATACAAAGTCTTCTGGTTCAAAACTCAAATCCCGGCGACGATTGTTAGCATAACTCTTCTGTCGTGATTGGGCTATCTTCAACCCTTCCCTAATCATGGCAATCTGCTCTTCAGCTTCTTGAAGAATATCTGGCCCGAAGACACGGCGCTCGCCGGTCTCATTCCAGTTTAATGGCGTCCGGCAGGGTCGTCCATACAGTGCCTCAAAAGGTGACATCTGTAAACTAGCCTGGTAACTATTATTGTAACTGAACTCGGCATACGGCAAGCTTTTATCCCAAGAGGTAGCATAAGCCAATGCACACGCTCTTAGCATATCTTCCAGAATCTGATTGACTCTTTCGGTCTGTCCATCCGTCTGTGGATGATAGGTCATCTTGAAGTTCAAACGGGTTCCCATGGCCTCATGCAACTTATTCCAGAACCTTGAGGTAAATTGGGTACCTCTGTCCGATACAATCCTCTTTGGCACTCCGTGTAAACAGACGATCCTGGTCATATACAACTCTGCTAACTTATCCCCCGAGTAAGTGGTCTTCACGGGGATAAAATGGGCGACCTTGGTCAAGCGATCCACTATAACCCATATGGAGTCATAACCTCCTTGAGTCTTAGGCAAACCGGTAATGAAATCCATTCCGATTTCCTCCCACTTCCACTCAGGTATTTTCAGCGGTTGCAACAATCCTACTGGTCTCTGATGCATTGCCTTGACTCTCTGGCATACGTCGCACAATGCAACATGTTCGGCAACTTCACGCTTCATGCTCGGCCACCAGAATCTTTCCTTCAAATCCTGATACATCTTGGTGCTTCCAGGATGAATTGAATACTTGGAGTCATGGGCTTCTTCTAGAATCAACTGCTTCAGCTCCTTTTTGTTCGGCACACAAATGTGATCCTTCATCCATAACGTGCCTTGCTCATCCAACTTGAAGTCCTCTGCCTTGCCTTCCTCCTTGATGGACTTAATCCTGCGGATCTTGTCATCATTCTTCTGTCCTTCTCGGATCTGATCCTCTAGGGTAGGCTTTACTTCTAATGCGGCCAAGAATCCGCTAGGTACCACCTCAATCTTCATTCTCTGGAAATCCTCACATAGCTCATCCTGACTTGTGGCTAGCAACGTACTCACGGTATGGCTTTTCCGACTCAAGGCATCGGCAACTACGTTGGCCTTCCCGGGATGGTAATGGATTCCAACATTGTAGTCCTTGATCAACTCTAACCATCTCCTCTGCCTCATGTTCAAGTCTGATTGGGTGAAGATGTACTTAAGACTCTTATGGTCGGTGTACACTTCACATCTGTTCCCGATCAGATAGTGACACCATATCTTCAAGGCATGCACTACGGCAGCTAGCTCTAGGTCGTGCGTCGGATAATTTTCCTCATGCGGCCTCAACTGCCTTGATGCATAAGCGACGACCTTTCCGTTCTGCATCAACACACATCCAAGTCCTTGACGTGATGCGTCACAATAAATATCAAAGCTTTGATTGACGTCCGGTAGGACTAACATTGGTGCTGATGTCAATCTCGTCTTCAGTTCTTGGAATCCTTTCTCGCACTCTGGCGTCCATGTAAACTTCTTCTCCTTTTTCAGCAATTGCGTAAGAGGTCTCGCAATTGTCGAAAAGCCTTCAATGAAACGGCGGTAGTAACCTGCCATTCCAAGGAAACTCCGGGTCTGGGTCACGATCTTTTTGCTCCCAATGTAACACAGCTTCTACCTTGCTTGGGTCTACAGCGACTCCTTCTGCGGTCATTACATGTCCGAGGAATTCCACCTTGTCCTTCCAAAAATCACACTTACTGAACTTGGCGAAGAGTTGATGTTCCCTCAGCTTTTCCAAAACTCGCGTCAAGTGTTCGGCATGTTCTTCCTCTGTCTTGGAGTAGATTAGGATATCATCTATGAACACAACAACAAACTTGTCCAAATATTCCATGAACACCTTATTCATCATATTCATGAAATATGCTGGCGCATTCGTCAGACCAAAGGACATAACTGTAAACTCGTAATGTCCATATCTTGACGAGAATGCGGTCTTCGGAATATCCTCTGATCGGATCTTCAACTGATGGTATCCCGATCTTAGGTCAATCTTGGAGAAAACTCCGGCTCCTCTCAGCTGATCAAACAAATCATCGATCCTGGGTAGCGGGTACTTATTCTTCACGGTGACTTCATTGAGTGCACGGTAGTCAATGCACATCCTGAAACTCCCGTCCTTCTTCTTGACGAACAAAACTGGTGCTCCCCACGGCGACGAACTCGGTCTGATAAATCCTTTCTCCATTAACTCTTCAAGTTGCTTTTTCATCTCTACCAATTCCTCGGTGGACATCCGATAAGGTCTCTTTGCTATTGGCGCTGTACAAGGTACAAGCTCTATCACAAACTCTATGTCCCTGTCCGGCGGCATACTAGGTAGATCTTCAGGAAAAACATCTGGGTACTCATTCACTACTGAGACATCCTCTATGCTGATTGCCTTGGTGCTGTTAACCATCAACTGTCCATCTCTAACGGTGGTAGCTTGAAATTCCACTTTCTTTCCACACGGGCTCTCAACTGAGATAGTCCTTCGTCCACAATCCAATACGGCCTTGTGCTTGGATAACCAATCCATTCCCAAAATAACATCTAAGGTCTGGGTTTCCAAAATAATAAGGTTCGCTAGGAACTCTATCCCATCTATTAGTATTCTCACCCCAGAACATCCTACTTTCGTTCGGAGTTCGGAACCAGGGGTTTGAACTACAAGCATGCATTTAAGCCTTGCAATCTCCAAATCATTTTTAGCAGCAAAGCCTTGTGAAACAAACGAATGCGAAGCTCCAGAATCAAACAAAGCATCGCAGTCTTGAGTTAACAAGTAACTTACCCAAGACGACGTCCGTAGCATTCTGGCATGCATCTGCGGTGACATGGTTGACTCGGCCTCTCACCACGATGCAGGGTGTGGCTCACAGTCTTTGGCGTTACGTGGTGTGGATCCTAGATTGAAGCGGCCAGGGTCACTCCTGCTGTCTTCTTTGGGTAGCTGTTGGCAAAGTGTCCTGGCTCGTTGCGATTGTAGCGGCGTCTCACTTGTCCCTTGTTGATTGCTCAAGCGGTGTTTCGGTGGGGCTGGGTCGATAGTTTTGATTGACGGGTCTTGGTGCTGGTGACGGTGTCCTTGTTGCATTCTATGGCTGGAATCTGAAAAACTGATTTGGCGCAACCCTCAAGCGTTGCTGCGCTCCCTGACGCGATCACGATCTTGCATCTCGCGCTTCTGTTCTCATCGATTTCCTTGCGCTTGTCCTCAAGAATAAGCGCCTTATTCACGAGTTCTGGAAATCTAGAAAGGTGTGGGTGATCAGTCCCACTGTAGTCTGAGTTAAGTCCCTTCATGAAGCGAGACTGCCTGCGGCTTTATCTGTCGCTACGTCTTGGTGCGTAACGTGCAAGCTGTGTGAACTTGTTCGTATTCGGCCACCGGCCGATTACCTTGCTTGATGCTCGAACTCCTCCTTCTTGAGATCCATGATTCCTTCAGGCATGTGATCTTGTGAATGCAGCTGTGAACTCTTCCCAAGTGATGTCCTGAGGGTTCTCTTGTGTGGCACAGAAGTTCTCCCACCATTCAGCGGCTGTTCCTTCCAACTGATGAGAAGCGTAGAGTACCTTCTCATTTCCTATGCATTGAGCGATGTGTAGCTTCCTCTCAATCGACCTTAACCAATCATCGGCCTCCAACGGATTGGCATTCCCAGAAAAAGTGGGTGGATGAGTCCTCATGAACTCTGACAGTCTTGTATTCTGGCATTGTCCCTGATTGACTTGGTTAGCTGTGGCCTGAGCAGTGACGTGTTGCATCTGTTGCATCATAGCATGCATCAACTGAGTCTGAGCAGCAAGGAATGCTCCAAAATTCTGCATATCAACTGGCGGTGCTGGTGCTCCATCATTAGGGTTTACATCTGGGCGAGAACCACTTCCATTGCCCCCAAGGTTTCCACGAGTGTTCACCATCTGTCGATTGCTCCAAGGTTTCAGAGATGAGAGGGAAACAGGAATAGATAAGTAATATGGAACTTATGCGGGGCGAAAGGTGTAACTTAAAGTCCAACTTTATTATTTTAATCAATAGTAACTTGGTATGGTTGCTTACAATGCCTAGGGGCCTTGCAACACATATTGCACACTCAGCAAGCAATGAAAATCCAAATCGAACTAATACTGGAGTCTAACGCCTAAAGGGTGACTCTTTATTCTATGACGCGACTCGGCGAAGGAGTCTCACTATAAAACCTACGCTCACTCATCGAGGGAACCTCCACGGCCTGGGTACGGATGCTGCGGCATAGGCGCGAAACGATTGCCATGTCCAGCAACTGTGTCATCTGTGGTAGTCGAAGAAGCAGTGTCCCACTCAAGCTCCAGCTCCTCCGGGTCTGGCTCGTGCAGCTCGAGCATTGGCTCCGGCTCTGGTGCGTACAATGCCGTCTCTAACTCTCCAATCCTTTGCAGAAGGTGTGACACATACTCTTGAGCTTCCCGCCATCTGTTCTTCTCTGTTGTGATCTCCTTGCGGGCCTTCTGTAGCTCCTTGCTTGTATCATCGAGTACATCCTCCTGGCGACAACAAGTCGTGCCAAGCTGTGTAACCATGGCATTCTCATCCTGAATCGCCTTCGGGTCAAGAAGGTTATTGCTGCGCGGATGATATCGGAACACCGTGCTCTCCAACTCTCTGGCGTAGATACGGGTAATGTGCCGCATTGCTCGTCGTGACGCCTCTTGGATACCCATCTGCATTGTAGACCTCCTGGCAGTGCAGTGTATCGAGGCGATTGCACAGGCCCTTCTTCCTAGCAGGCACCACAATCTTCACGTCACAAGCCTTGATCAATCACGCTTGTCGATCACTTCCACTTGGTATTGCGGCTTCTCAAAATCTCCGAGAGTCTGTAGCATACGCCAAAGTTCTGCGGCGTGACCAACCTCCAGATCGACGTAGTTGAATTCTCCCTCCATCTGTCACAAGAGTGCTCACATAAGAACTCGAAATTTTTAAATCGTGACAAGGTAAGGAAAAATTCAGCAAGAGACAAGAAAGAGAGAAGGGGATAAATCGAGATGTCATTTCTTATCTTGACGAACTTTTAGCCTTTAGAAAATAGGTTTTAACCTCTCTACGACCATTCTAGCTAGGGTTGAGCCTACGGTCAGTATGGCTCTGATACCACCTCTGTTGGGACCCGAATCTGCAAATCCGGACCCTCTGTGTATTCAGCACTAGTCCAGGAACGCGCTAGTGCACACAGTCTTAACATCGGTAAATATCACAATCATACCACTCGATACTAATAAAGTACTTTAATTAATTAGTCAAACTGGTTGCTCGACCTTATGGTCAAGTTACAAATATACGCCTCCAGTATACCACAGGCAACTGACTGGGCTCGCTCCCTAAGTAGACGGTTCCTCTTGGAGCTCCTCCTCCAAAGCTGGTGTAGTCTCCTCTTCAACTGGTGTTGTATTGTGGCAAGGGTGAGTACTTGGAACTCAGCAAGTCATGCACAGAATGCAGCTAATATACTACATGCATGGCTTAATACAAAGGAATAGCTCAGGGTATATTTGCAATAAAACAGCATTTAACAAGTATCATAAGTAGATTCGAAAGCAGTAGAAACAAGTAAAGCATAAATAACTTTTCAAGGAGTTTAGTAAACATCTTTCCCATCCTAATCCACATTTCCATCAACATCATTGTTTAACGAAACCCAACCTTTCAAGTCCAAGTTATTTTTTGAGAAAGTCTAACCCTTGACTGTAATTCCCGAGCGATGTCCAATACCGCGGACACGGCTATTCGAATAGATTATACACTCTACAGAGGTTATGCACTTTACCCACAAGATACAGTCAAACACCACAAAGGCGAGTTCCCGTAACAAAGTCTTTCGGAAACTTCTAACAATACAAGTGAGCCTCCCCGGTTATTGCACTCTAACCATTCCCTTAGCTAAGGCGAAGTTTAGGCCAATCAACCGTTAGATGGGTACCTTGCCTCAGCCCCGGTACGCTCCCCCGTACAACTTACACAACAGGGTGTAGTTGACCTCCTGAGGTCCCACAGGTATGTTATTAGCAACTTAATCAACTAGGTCCGTCCCATTACAGACATGTGGTTGCAAGATTGACTCAGTTCAAAGGCTTGCAAGGTTAAGTCCTTAGGGTGACCAGGGCAAGACTACCCGAAGAACCAAAACAACATTCCCAGTGCCACAACTGGCCCACCTGATCATTCTTGCCACATGCCCCGGTCGAAAACTATTTATCAAACCCCAGTTGATTACCATGCACCACGTGCCATCAACATCACATGATACCTTTCCAAAACAGGTTCAATATATCATTAAGTCAATATTAACATTTGTTTGTCCAAAATCATGTCATGAGCACGTAGCAGGTCTAAGCAATATACTACAACGGTCTAAACCCATGTTGGCAATTTTAGTAATGTCCAACTAGTAATCCACAACTAGGGTGACAAGGGGTCATGGCACATATTTAAGTAATCAAGGTGTCATACAGCAAATTGGTATTTATCTAATTCCCCATAGTAAAGTATTTTCTAATTTAGACTAGCATGCAATAATTTAAATCAAAATAGATTTCAAAATAGGATCAACATGGTCAAAGCACAACTTGCCTTCAAAAAGTACTTGTTCTTGGTCTTGAGTTGGATCCTGAGTCAACACTTCTCCTTCGAATCCTTCCGGCACTTCAACGTCTACTCGCAACGCGTGCAAATAGCAATACACGAATAAACAATAGGCAAAAAGTGTCCAAACATCCAACTAAAATCCATAAATAGAGAGAACATAATTTTATGAATTTTTAGGAACTGGAATCGCTCAAATCGGAGTTAAAACACAAAAGTTATGATTATTTAAAGTTTAAATAATCAATTAAATAATATTACAGAGAAAAACTTTAGTCCAAAAATTAAATAAAATTCATAACTAGGTAGATCTCAATTTTATACAAATTTAGAAATTTGAATCACTCAAATCGGAGTTGAAACGCAAAAGTTATAAGCGTTTGAAGTTTGAAACAAAATCTGAAATCATTATTCGAATTAATAAATCATTTTCTTTTTCGGAAATTAATTATTGCGTCAGCAGTGACACGTGTCGGTCTCTGATTGGTCCATAGTGACCTGCTGACGTTAGCACCAAACAGCCTCCACGATGACGTCAGCATGACGTCATCATGCCACGTGGCATCACTCAGGTGCTGCCACGTGTCCGGTCCATGGACTGGGTCCACGGGCGGCACGGGTCCACGGTGGATCCGGTCCATAGCGCCGCGATCGGCCCGACATGCGGTACCCTCGGGTAGCGTCATTCTTGGCGTCGGCCGAGGCTCGACCACGGTGGCGGCAGTGGGACCTTGGTGGCGTCATGGGTGGCGTCTTCGCACGGGTAGCCGGTGACAGGTGGGCCCGTGCTGACGTCACGGTGCGGTTGCGGCTAAGCCGCTGACACGCGAGCCCGGCGTGTCGATGACTACACCTGCCAGCGTGAAGCGCGGCGGCTCGGCTCCCCGGCCACGTGGCACGATCGTGTCCGTTGATTTGAAAATCAACGGCCGCGATTAGATCCAGGGTTAACACGTTGAAAACTACACGGTGATCGTGGGCCGTTCGATCTAGATCGGACGGTCCAGATCTAACCCTACGTAAACGCTGCTACGACACGTGGTGATCGTGGGCCGTTGGATCTTGATCCAACGGTCCAGATCCGATCTAGTTTATAGGGTTTGGGTTGCACGTGGGCTCACCGCTGCCGTTCGATCGGGATCGGACGGTCCAGAAGCTTCGCACTGGTGATGGCGGCGCGGCGGGGCTCGGGTTACCGGAGACGAGGACGGCGACCTTCCGTGCGGCATTTCCGAGGGTCTACGGCGAGGTGGATGGTGCAGTCCGATGCGCCTTGCTCATGCGGTTTCAGATCCGGGCTCCAACACGGCGGAGACGGCTTGACGGCGGCGGCGTGCGCACGAACCCGAAGCGAAGCCCTAACCCTACTACGACGAACAATTCCTCAGCAAAGACGGCGGCTCGAGCGTTGTGGCTTGGGGCAAAATGTGCGGCGTCAAACGACGATTCTTGAGGACGGGTCCACGCCTTAAATACGGCCTCGACGTGCACGCAAATCGGAACCCTAACCGTGTCCCGCTCGGTCACGGCGGAGCTCTCCGGCTTGGATTCGGAACAGAGACGATGGCTGGGAACCGTCCACGTGTCGCGATGAGCGGCTAAGATTGCTCACGCGCGAACGGGTCCGACCGGACTCGGGCTCGAACCGGTGCGGTCCAATCCGGACCGTTGGATCCCGATCCAATGGTCGGGATCGATTGGGGTTAGGAGCGGGTTTGGTCGAGTCGACTGGCTCGGGTCGGACTCGAGTCCGACTCGGGTTCCGACTCGGTCGGATGAACAGTACTCGACCCGATTGATTTTCCAGCGATTTAATTTTAAAATAATTTCCAGTAATTCATTTAATTCATTAAAAATAGCAAAATACTCGGAAAAATTCCAGAAAAATTCTGGAAAATATTTTGGAACATTTTGGACTCAAATAAAATATTTTCAACAAAATTTTATTTGCAAAGTTAAATTCTTTAATTATTTCAATATGGAATAAATTCAAATTAAATCCAAATAAATCCAAATAAATTCCAGAAAATTCCAAAAATTCACCAAAGTGCCAAATCACACATTGATTTAAGAAAAGCAAAATTTTGGGGTGTTACATAAGCTCTGCGTGGCTGAATATTGTAAGGTGACCTTAAGGTCCTGCAACAGTTTATTTTAATTATTGAAGTACTTATCTATATTTCCGCTGTGTATGGATGTGATATTTAACCCTGTTTGACTGTGTGTACTAGCGTGATCCTGGACTAGTACAAAATACACAGAGGGTCCGGATTTGCAGATTCGGGTCCCGACAGCTATGAGACTTGGTGTGGAAAGGAAGGAAAGATGGAAATGATTTGAGATGGAAAAATGTGTTGGCCAGATCAGCTGATGGAGCAGCTGGCTTGTGCTTAATTTCTTTAATACTGTGTTGAGTTAGTATGGTGGGTAGGATGCCGATGAGAAGGTGACAAAGGCCGGGGGGTCCTCTACATAAGTATTATATAAGGTTAACCAACTAATACTTGGACAATGAGCCATATCTCAGTGTCAACCATAGAGTGTGCAAACAGTCAGAAATGGTTGTCCTACGAGAGTATTGTGATCTTCGCATGGTGGTTATGTAGTTACTAGGGCACCAAATCCGGGTTACCGCAAGACCCGAAGAGACCGTGCAGATGGGAGCTAAGCTGCGGTTGTAGCTGCCCATGATGGCGCTATATTTGAAGCCAGGAAAGTACTGCCACATTAGTGTGGAGTACAACTGTTAGCTGCGAGTGTGGTGGGATGGCCTTGAGAGGATCCCCCACTCGAGTAACAGGGTGAAGATCACAATTACTAGATTAGCGATAAACGTTCTGGGGCCTTCCCTTGGAGGTCGCTATGGGTAAAGTGATACAAACCTGCGTAGGGTCTAAAATCATGAATTCATGCATGTCTCCTGGATTGGAGGCTACGGAAGCTAAGTCTGTCTCATAACAGGTGTTAGTAGTCATTTTAATTAAAATTGCCTACTCTTAAGGAAAATCAAAACCTATTTCCAATTAAAAATCAGATTTCGGGAGGAGGTAAGTTGGACTTGGAAAAGAAAGGAAAAACTCATGTATTGCATTCTATTATTACTTGTTGAGTACTCTGTACTCACTCTTGCTTAAATCTCCCCTTGCTTAGAAGGTGAGCTATATGGATCGACCACCGAGACCTGGAGCGAGGGTGATTCGCAGAACCAGGACTTCTCAGAGGGCGACGACTTCCAGGGCGTCTACGATTACTACCAGGAGTACTAGAGTGCGTAGGGGACCGTCGTCTGATAGTTGGCAGTTTGCAGGGTATTTTGGAGTTGTAATCTATTTGGTGGTGCATGAACTCCTTATGTAAATTATTGAACCGAACTCATAGCCTTGTGTGGCTTTTGGATTGTAATATATAAGCTCATCCAGTCTCTAATTATTGTTCTGCTGCAACATTCTGAACACAGCGTAATAGTCGACAAAACAACGGTACTCCAGCTATTTTGTTGGCCACTATGCTGAGACTCCGCGTAATTAGCTTAGGGTGATGACCCAGTGGTTGTTAATTACCCTTTGCTATTTATACGAGTCACCACAGGTGGTATCAGAGCAATGGTTACGAGAACTACGCCATAAATAAATAGAGACTGAGTAGAAACTCAATCAGAAAAATGGATCACTCTAGCTATATGGCACTAACTATATCGTAACCTTCTCTTCATCAAATAATAAGTGCTAAGTTACTTTAGTTATTTTACTAACTTGGCTACTGTACTAATTAAAACGTTCCTTGCAGGATGTCTCGCTCTAGGATCCCGCCAGCTCAGGTTCAGGGGCAGCACGTGATGCTGTTG
The DNA here is from genome assembly GCA_036346355.1 of Rhipidocladum racemiflorum. Classification (NCBI taxonomy): domain Eukaryota; kingdom Viridiplantae; phylum Streptophyta; class Magnoliopsida; order Poales; family Poaceae; genus Rhipidocladum; species Rhipidocladum racemiflorum. The sequence continues at coordinate 58,545,665 of CM070583.1, forward strand.
GAGCAGCTTGTCGAGGAGCTCAGAGGGGGTTGGGTAGATTATTATCAGGAGACCTATGAGGATCTATCCCAGCCGCGCCTAATTATAGTAGTGTCGGGGCTAGATGTCCATCCTAGCTATCACCAGGAGTTCTTTTACTATTGGCTTCACTCCGATTACTTCTTGCCTCTCCAGGATGCCGCCCAGAAGGCAATTATGGCCCTTAGAGCTCAGTTTCGTAGACGACTGAGAGGGTCTTCCTTTGAGCACTTTCCTGCTCCTTCCAACATAGTCCAGCGTTGTACCCCACCACCTTCACCTCGTCCTGCTGGTCCTGAGGAGGTCTCAGGATCATTTGCACGCAGGCTCACTAGTAGGAACATGATTCACTCAGATACCATGTTCTACGAGGGGGCCAGCGCCGCCATGTTAGAGGCCGAGAGCCGTGCTTCCCTGTGGAGGCGCCGGTTTCTCGATTCAGAGTCTGACTGGATGTCAGTGGAGGAGGAGCTTCAGCAGTTCAGGTCTGCAGGAGCTGCTCCCACTCCCACCGTTCCACCCACCACCGCTTACCCTCCACCTACAGCTTCAGCACCTCCCACTCACCAGCATGCCTCAGGATCGCATGCTAGTGCATCAGCTCCCGCACCACCCACCTACGAGTACACCTTTCTCCCTAGGTTTGGTGCCTACACCGCCCATCCATACCCTACTGCTCTAGAGTGGGGTATTCCTTTTGCTACCGTGTTTAGCACACCCACCTCAGACTACCTTTTTCCACCTAGAGCACCTGGCTCCTCCAGTGCTCGTATTGATGTTCACCCTGGCCCTAGGACTGAGGCAGCTCGCCTCAATGCCTATCTAGCCCAGCTAGCCCCACCTCGCGGCCCGGGACCTCAGGGGTCAGGAGGGGATTCTGAGGAGGAGGATCATGAGGAGGTTGAGACCGATCAGGATGGAGAGTAGTTAGTAGTAGTACTTGTATTAGGGGGGTTTATGGGTGTGTTGTATCCAGTTGTGTGAACTCTATGTATCTGTGTAAGCTTAATTATCTATCTAATGCAGCATTGTTGTTCTTCTTTCATGCCATGTCAATTTAATACTCTATGCATGACTAGTATGATAGGTTGTATTCAATTCCTAGTGTAAGCATGTTCCATTCTCACTAGTATGCATAGGAAGTATTGCATAAGCATATTAACTTTCTGTATTGCATTGCTGAATTGTAAAAAAAAAACAGTATGCATTTGTGGTGTGCATGAATATATTAAGTATTTAACTAGCTGAATACAGCGCATAGAACTAGGAGCTAAGGACTAGGAAACGGACCCGGACCCATAGTCTGTGGCGGTCTTGGACACGTGGTCCATAGCGTGCTCGAGCGCGTGGTTCCGAGGAGTTCTTGGTGCTCGAACACCAAGTTTATTTGTCGTTTATCTTCAATAGATTGGTGCGACTCGAGGCGCGTAGACCTTGAGGAGTTCCTAGTGCTCGGACACTAGGGTTGTTATCATTTTCTTATTTGCATCTTATGGTGTTCATGTTCTTCAGTAGCAATAGGTGCGACTCGGGGCGCGTAGACCTCGAGGAGTTCTTGGTACTCAGACACCAAGCTTATTTTCGTTTTTCTTAATTCGCAGTTCATGGTTCTTATTCTAAAATGGTAGATAGATTGTAGTTGTAAATCTGGAATGGAGTGGCGTTTGAGAGCGAGTTCTGCGTTCTTATCTTATTGCTTAACAACTTGGCATAAGACCTTCTAACTACTACAAGACTTCTTCTATTTTAATTAAATTGCTTGTAAAGGTTTTCGTTCACCGTGTCATCAATGATCATACCTCTTACCTTGTGAATGAACTGCTATTCTTAAGGACATTATTCTTTCCTTAGTTATATCTTTAGTTAAAAGTAGGAATGACCTTCTAAAAGCCCACTGTTGTGTCAAGAGTAAGTGTCTAATTTAGTTGTGCGTTCGGTTGTTGTATTTTGCAGGATGTCAGACCGAGGTAGCAGAGCAAGATTTGCTTTTGAGGTTAGGGGCACCCCAAAACCCACCAAATGCAGTAGAACCACCCCAAATGCCACCACCCGATCTTAACCAACCTTTTCCTGCACCACCTGTGCAGCCAACACCTCCTGTAGGTGTAGCCGGTGTCGCTAGTGCTCCAGAAAATTTAGACCCTCTGGAGAGAGTCCTACTGTGCATGACCACAGCCCAAGAAAACAAGAACCAGTTCCTAGAATCCCTTGTCACAAACCTTGCCCCTGCAACTCCACACTCCCACCGGCACAGAACCACCTTAGGAGATTTTCTTCAAACTCGCCCACCTACATTTGCTAAAGCTACCGAACCACTGGAAGCTGATGATTGGCTAGAGGAAATCGAGAAGAAACTGACTACTTTAGGTTGTCTCGAGGAGGAGAGAGTGCAGTTCGCAACTTATCAGTTGATTGGTCCCGCGGCAACTTGGTGAAAAAATTATTGCCGCACCCGTGCAGGAGCTCAACCTATCTCATGGGAAGAATTCACCACCCAATTTCGTACCACCCATGTGCCTCAGGGAGAGATGGACATAAAGAAACAGGAGTTTTGGTATTTAACTCAGGGGAATAAAAGTGTTATCGAGTACTTGCAGAAATTTAATGACCTTTCTCGTTATGCCCCAGATGAAGTAGACACTGAAGCTAAGAAGATCTATAGGTTCACCAATTGGTTGAGCACTTATTTGAAGTTGCATATGGCCACCCACACCATCACAGAATTTCAGGACCTAGCCAACCGAGCTATCCGAGTGGAGAATGTACAGGCACAAATGAATGAAGAAAGAAGAAAGAAAGCTAGATTTGATATCAAGCCGAGTTTTCCTAACCAGTCTCGCCCTTTCAGGCCTCCACCACCACCTTACCGAACTCCAGCTACTCGGCCATATACAGCTCCACCAACTCAGCATTCCAGCGTTCTTCCACCTAGATCCCCACTCAGATGCTATAGGTGTGGAGGACCTCACCTTCTTTCTAGCTGTACTAAAGCCATCAAGTGCTTCAATTGTGGCCAAGAAGGTCACAAGAGACCCAATTGCCCTCATCCACCCAAACTCTTGAGCCAAAACAACCCCTGGAGACCCCAGACTCATTCCTCAGCTCCTGGACATGCCCCAGGAAACCCTGCAGCCTCAGCAACTAGAGGACCTGTTCGTGGAGCCTAGAGGACCTGTTCGTGGAGCCTCCAGTACCGGATCAGCCCACCTAAACAACTTGTCAGGAGAGCAGGTAGAAGGAGCCACAGATGTGGTTACGGGTAAGCTTCCCATTCCCCCATCTGTGGGTACGGTTTTATTTGATCCTGGTGCTACACATTCTTTCATTTCTAAGGAGTATGTGGCTAAAAATAAGTTAGAATGTGTACCGTTGCTATGACCGTTAGAAGTCAGTACACCAGTGGGGTTAATCAGGGTAACTTCAATCAGAAGAAATCAAATGGTTAGGGTAGTAGATGTTCCCTTCTTAGCCAACCTGCATGTAATCAGTCTAACTGCCTTAGATGTAATTTTGGGAATGGATTGGCTAGCTACCAACAGAGTTAAGATAGACTGTGAGTTGAAGACTGCGTCTATAAGAACCTTTGATGGGAGTCGAATCGTTTACCAGGGATTAAGAAGTGGGACACCTCAAATCAGCCCCAAGTTAACTCTTTTGTCTTCAAAAGAGTTGTCCCTTATTCCTGTGGTTTAGGAATTTCCTGATGTCTTCCCTGAAGAACTGCCAGGCATGCCACCTGACAGGGAATTGGAGTTTCCCATAGAACTTGTTCCAGGCACCACCCCAATATGTAAAGGCCTTATCGTATGAACCCACAAGAATTGGTGGAACTAAAGAAGCAGTTAAAAGAATTAGAGGACAAAGGGTTCATTCGAGAAAGTGTATCACCGTGGGGAGCTCCTATTCTTTTTGTGAATAAGAAAGATGGTGGATTAAGGTTGTGTACAGATTACAGAGATCTTAACCGAGCCACTGTCAAGAACAAGTACCCTCTTCCTAGGATTGGTGACTTATTTGACCAGTTGAGGGGTGCTTGTGTGTTTTCCAAGATTGACTTGAGGTCTGGATACCACCAAATAAAGATAAAATCGGAAGATATGGAGAAAACTGCATTTGTATCCAGATATGGACATTATGAATACATAGTTGTACCTTTTGGATTAACCAATGCACCCGCCGTGTTCATGAATCTGATGAATAAGATATACATGAAGTGCTTGGATAAATTCATTGTGGTATTCATAGATGATATCTTGGTGTACTCTAAAAATAAAGAAGAGCATGGTAATCACCTGAGAATTGCCCTCCAGATCCTCAGGGATAATCAGTTGTATGCCAAATTCAGTAAGTGCGAATTCTGGCTGGATCAAGTATCCTTTCTAGGACATATCATATCTGGGAAAGGAATAGAAGTAGACCCAGACAAAATTGAAGCCATAAAGTCCTGGAAACAACCTTCAAACCAAAAAGAAGTCAGAAGCTACCTTGGATTTTCTGGGTATTATCGTAGATTCATTAAAGGATTCTCCCAGACAACATCTCCCATCAACAAAATTTTAAGAAAAGACATCCAATTTAATTGGACAGAAAAGTGTGAAGAGAGCTTTCAAAAACTCAAGCAATTGTTAACCTCTGCCCCAGTATTAGCCCTAGCTGAGAATGGCATAGAGTATGTGGTGTACTGTGATGCCTCCAAGTCAGGACTAGGGTGTGTGCTAATGCAGAATGAGAAAGTAATTGCTTATGCTTCTAGGCAATTACGACCGCATGAGGTTAATTACCCCACACATGACTTAGAATTGGGAGCAGTCGTCTTTGCATTGAAAATGTGGAGACATTACTTGTATGGGGCAAAATGTACACTTTACAGTGACCATAAGAGTCTTAAGTACATCTTCACCCAGAAGGAGCTGAATATGAGACAGAGGAGATGGTTAGAGCTCATAAAGGATTATGATATTACCATCAACTATCACCCAAGGAAAGCTAACGTGGTAGCTGATGCTTTGAGCTGGAAAGCCCAGTGCAATCAAATATCCCTTCAGAGTTTCGCACCAAAGTTAGTTCAAGAGTTGGTTAGAATGGAAGTCAATTTCAGTTCATCACCTTCCAATGCCCTCCTAGCTGTCATGTCAATTGAATCAACCGTTCTAGAACAAATTAAAGAGAAGCAATGCACTGACAATTACATTGTTGAGGAAATCAAAAGAATCAAGTCAGGGCAACCTTCAGAGTTTAATTTGGATGAGGAAAGAATCCTCAGACTCCATGATAGGATTTGTGTACCAAATGACTCGGATATCAAGACACTAATCCTAAAAGAAGCCCATGACACCCCGTACACAATCCATCCTGGTGGTACCAAAATGTAGAGAGATCTAAAAGAAATTTTCTGGTGGAATGGAATGAAGAAGGAAGTAGCAGAGTATATTGGCAAGTGTGACACTTGTCAGAGGGTAAAAGTAGAACATCAACGTCCTGCAGGCTTACTCCAACCTCTGCAAATTCCTGAATGGAAATGGGAGGATGTCTGTATGGATTTTATAACAGGGTTACCTAGGACTGTAACCAAGAAAGATGCCATATGGGTGATAGTGGACAGACTCAATAAATCAGCCCACTTCATTGCCACCAATCAAAAATACTCTGCTCACAGATTAGCTGAGATATATATTGAAAGAGTAGTTACACTCCATGGAGTTCCCAAAACAATCACCTCAGATAGAGGTTCAATCTTCACCTCTAACTTCTGGGAAGTCTACAAACCGCTTTGGGAACAAAACTAAACTTCAGCACTGCATATCACCCTCAAACGGATGGGCAAACCGAGAGAACAAATCGAATCTTGGAGGATATGTTGAGGGCATGTGTGCTAAATTTTAAGGAGAGTTGGGATAAATATCTGCACCTCGCTGAGTTTGCATACAACAATAGTTACCAATCAAGCATACAGATGGCCCCATTCGAAGCTCTATATGGTAGAAGATGTAGATCCCCAATCTGTTGGTATGAAGTAGGAGAGAAATCGTTGATGGGTCCAGACTTGATTCGCCAAAATGATGAAAAGATCAAATTGATTCAAGAAAGGTTGAAAACTGCTTAGAGTAGACAAAAGAGCTACGCCGATAAACATAGAAGAGATCCGAAATTTCATCCTGAAGATTTGGTTTACTTGAAGGTGTCACCCATGAAAGGAGTTCACCGATTTGGAGTTAAGGGAAAGTTAAGTCCTCGTTATGTTGGACCATTCAAGGTGTTAGCTCAAAAAGGGACTTCAGCCTACCAATTGGAATTGCCTTCTCAGCTTTCCAGAATCCACAACGTTTTCCACGTTTCCCAACTTAGAGCCTGTCTTAAAGAACTTACTCAATTAGTCCAAAACCTTGACATTCCCCTTCAACCTGACCTAATCAATGAGGAGCAACCACTCAAAATCTTAGCCATAGAAGAAAGGCAGTTCAGAAGAGCCACTGTCAGGTTCTGCAAGATCCAGTGGAAGCACCACACCGAAAAAGAAGCCACGTGGGAAAAAGAGGGCGATCTTCACGAGTCTTATTCCCACCTCTTTAGGTAAGGCGGATTTCGGGGATGAAATCCCTTTTAAGGGGGATAGGATGAAGTGCGCGGGGTCATTAGGGGATTAAGCAACTATATTAACTACTAATTAAGCTGCTAATTAGTATAACCTAATTGCAAAAAGATTTTAAAATACGAATAGACCGAATAGAATTAGAGAAGAGATTGCCGTTAGACCCGCAGGCAAGGTATTGTTATCCGAAATACCAGACCCGTAGGGGCCGTATCGGTATCTCTCGCTAGATCGGTTCATCATTCGGCAACCGTAGCTTACCTGTGCGGATTGCGGGTATCCGTAGCAGCATTTCACTCAGTAGACAACCATTGAACCAGTGCATTACCCCTTAGACAACCAGTGGCATTGCAATACCTCTTGAACAACCAGAAGCCTTGCATTATCCAGTGAACACCCATGGAACCATTGCTTTGCCCAGTGGACATTCCATTGCCCTTGACATTTCCACAACCAGCCCCAAGCCTGCTCACGGCCAGCTCATAGCCAGCAAGCGCAGCATTCTTAGCCTAGCACAACAACCGAGGCAGCCAGGGGAAAGGCATGGCTACAGGCCAGTCCTATCCTTCCCTTCTCCTTCATAACCCACAGAGCATTCACTTCTTCCTTCACTCCCAGCCGAACCAGAGAGCACCAGCACACGAACACATCTAGTCCAGTGAGAGAGCGCAAGAGACCAAGGAGCAAGAAGGAGCCAAAGCCGAAGGTCCCCAAGAGCCGGTGGAACCAGGAGAAGGTCCAGAAGCCGGAGAAGGAGACAAACCACAAGACGAACTGAACCAGGAGCATCCCCAAGTGCTCAAGCAGGAGCCAGAAGGATTCCACGAGCAGCACAGCACCAACACCTTCTTCCCCCAGCCGAACCCACTCAGATCCTCAGGTGCACCCCCATTTCAGTAGCAAGCTACTCTTTTTAGTGCACCAATGAGTAGATCGAGTAGTGGTAGCCTCAGTAGTGAGTTCTAGGGTTGCCATACTAAAGTCTGTCGTCCCGCTAGAGCTCTTCCATCATCGACCGTAAAAACTTGCAACTAAAATGTGTGAACCAGCAAAAAGATCATCGGAGGCAGGCCAAGTAGCATCTGTTCTTATCTTAAGCTTAGATGTGAAATCAAGAGTAAAAAACGAAAACCAGGTAGAGTATTAGCAAATCTGTTCTTATCATGCACCCTTTGCGAAATCCAAAAATAAAAACAAATGCAAAAAGAGGATAACAGAATAGATCAAGCCATATCTGTTCTTCCTCAGCCATTAGGGCAAGTAAGGGAGAGAGAGGAGTAGAGGAGAGATTAGAAGGGTAAGTTGGCAGTAGAGAAGAGGGGAAGTTGGCAGTAGAGAAGAGGGGAAGGAGGAGTAGAGAGAGTAGAGGGGGGATTAATGGCTCTAGCCATGGCAGAGGAGGCGTCGCTGGGCAGTACGGTGCTGCCGCCTGGAAGAAGGCAGTCGGCCTAGGGGCAACCAGAGAGGAGGCAGAGAGTAGAGAAAGCTGGCGTGGAGGAGGAACCGAAGGGAGATTGGGGCGGTTTTGACCAGTAGAAGAAGAAAGAGAGCAGAGAGGAAAAGAAGAAAAGGAAGAGAAGGAGAGAAAAGAAAATAAGAAAAGGGAGAAAAAAATAAAGGAAGAGAAAAAGAAAAGGAAAGAAGAGAAAAGAAAAGAAGAGAAGAAAAGTAAGAAAACTAACAAATCTGAGTATTTCGTGCATTCGAGTAAATTAAAATGTTTGTAGGTGAATCGTAGGAAAAATGTATTTAAATTTCTAAAAGCCACGAGTTAATAATTAAAATCTGTATAAAGTGATAAATATGGAAATAAATAAATTGTTGTAATACTTGTTGCTAAAATATTAATGTTATGGGTAATTAATGGGAATAGTTAAAAAGGATTGATTAGATCAATTCCGACGGATTAATACCTTATAATCTGTCAGGACCCGACCAGAGTCAGTCGGACTACCCTCTTCTGTATTCGAGCGAGGACGTACCGACCGATACTACTCCAGGCAAGCATCCTTTGGGAAATCTTTCCTTAAACGTTTTTAATGAATTTCAATATCTCTATAATACCATCCATGCATTGAAGAACTTATATGTAAGTTGAAATTCGAAAATCTAAATTGAGGATGGAAATGGCTATGAGACTTGGTGTGGAAAGGAAGGAAAGTTGGAAATGATTTGAGATGGAAAAATGTGTTGGGCAGGTCAGCTGATGGAGCAGCTAGCTTGTGCTTAATTTCTTTAATACTGTGTTGAGTTAGTATGGTGGGTAGAGGATGCCGATGAGAAGGTGACAAAGGCCGGGGGGTCCTCTACATAAGTATTATATAAGGTTAACCAACTAATACTTGGACAATGAGCCGTATCTCAGTGTCAACCATAGCGTGTGCAAACAGTCAGAAAAGGTTATCCTACGAGAGTATTGTGATCTTCGCATGGTGGTTATTTAGTTACTAGGGCACCAAATCCGGGTTACCGGAAGACCCGGAGAGACCGTGCAGTTGGGAGCTAAGCTGCGGTTGTAGCTGCCCATGATGGGGCTATATTTGAAGCCAGGAAAGTACTGCCACATTAGGTTGGAGTACAACTGTTAGCTGCGAGTGTGGTGGGATGGCCTTGAGAGGATCCCCCACTCGAGTAACAGGGTGAAGATCACAATTACTGGATTAGCGATAAACGTTCTGGGGCCTTCCCTTGGAGGTCGCTATGGGTAAAGTGATACAAACCTGCGCAGGGTCTAAAATCATGAATTCATGCCTGTCTCCTAGATTGGAGGCTACGGAAGCTAAGTCTGTCTCATAACAGGTGTTAGTAGTCATTTTAATTAAAATTGCCTACTCTTAAGGAAAATCAAAACCTATTTCCAATTTAAAATCAGATTTCGGGAGGAGGTAAGTTGGACTTGGAAAAGAAAGGAAAAATTCATGTATTGCATTCTATTATTACTTGCTGAGTACTCTGTACTCACTCTTGCTTAAATCTCCCCTTGCTTAGAAGGTGAGCTATATGGATCGACCACCAAGACCTGGAGCGAGGGTGATTCGCAGAACCAGGACTTCTCAGAGGGTGATGACTTCCAGGGCGTCTACGACTACTACCAGGAGTAGTAGAGTGCGTAGGGGACCGTCGTCTGATAGTTGGCGGTTTGCAGGTTATTTTGGAGTTGTAATCTATTTTGGTGGTGCATGAACTCCTTATGGAAATTATTGAACCGAACTCATAGCCTGGTGTGGCTTTTGGATTGTAATATATAAGCTCATCCAGTCTCTAATTATTGTTCTGCTGCAACATTCTATTCACAACGTAGTAGTCGACAAAACAACGGTACTCCCGCTATTTTGTTGGCCACTATGCTGAGACTCCGCGTAATTAGCTTAGAGTGATGACCCAGTGGTTGTTAATTACCCTTTGCTAATTATACGGGTTGCCACAACCTACAACAGTTTTGTTTGACTCTGGAGCTTCGCATTCGTTTGTTTCTCAAGGCTTTGCTGCTAAAAATGATTTGGAAATTGCAAGTCTTAAATGCATGCTTCTAGTTCAAATCCCTGGTTCCGAACTCCGAACGAAAGTAGCATGTTCTGGTGTACGAATTTTAATAGATGGAATAGAGTTTCTAGCGAACCTATTATGTTGGAAACCCAAACCTTAGATGTTATTTTGGGAATGGATTGGTTATCTAAGCAAAAGGTCGTGTTAGATTGTGGACGAAGAGTCATATCAGTTGAGAGTCCATGTGGAAAGAAAGTGGAATTTCAAGCAACTGTCGTTCGTGATGGACAGTTGATGGTCAACAGTGCGAAGGCAATCAGCCTGGAAGATGTTTCAGTAGTGAATGAGTATCCAGATGTTTTTCCTGAGGATTTACCTGGTATGCCACCAGACAGAGACATAGAGTTTGTGATAGAGTTGGTACCTGGAACGGCACCAATAGCCAAGAGACCTTACCGGATGTCCACCGAGGAATTGGTAGAGATGAAGAAACAGCTTGAGGAGTTGATGGAAAAAGGATTCATCAGACCATGTTCGTCGCCGTGGGGAGCGCCAGTTCTATTCGTCAAGAAGAAGGGCGGAAGTTTCAGGATGTGCATAGATTACCGTGCACTCAATGAAGTCACCATGAAGAATAAGTACCCACTACCTAGGATCGATGAACTGTTTGATCAGTTGAGAGGAGCCGGAGTTTTCTCCAAGATCGATCTGAGATCGGGACACCATCAGCTGAAGATTCGATCAGAGGATATTCCGAAGACCGCATTCTCATCAAGATATGGACATTACGAGTTTACTGTTATTTCCTTTGGTATGATGAATGCGCCAGCCTATTTCATGAATATGATGAATAAGGTTTTCATGGGGTACATGGATAAGTTTGTCGTCGTGCTCATAGATGACATTCCTGTTTACTCCAAGTCGAGAGAAGAGCACGCAGAACATCTGAGGCTAGTTCTGGAGAAGCTGAGGGAACAACAACTCTTCGCCAAGTTCAGTAAGTGTGATTTTTGGAAAGACAAGGTGGAATTTCTTGGACATGTGATGACCGCAGAAGGAGTCGCCGTTGATCCGAGCAAAGTAGAAGCCGTGTTACATTGGGAACAGCCGAAGACCATGACCCAGATTCGGAGTTTCCTTGGAATGGCTGGTTACTACCGCCGCTTCATTGAAGGCTTTTCCACGATTGCAAGACCTCTTACGCAATTGTTGAAAAAAGAGAAGAAATTTACATGGACGCCGGAGTGCGAGAAAGGTTTTCAGGAGCTGAATAAGCGATTGACATCAGCACCGGTGTTAGTCTTGCGGGACGTCAATCAAAGCTTTGATATTTATTGTGATGCGTCGCGCCAAGGACTTGGATGTGTGTTGATGCGGAACAGAAAGGTCGTTGCATATGCGTCAAGGCAGTTGAGGCCGCATGAGGAGAATTATCCGACGCATGACCTAGAGTTAGCTGCCGTAGTGCATGCTTTGAAGTTATGGCATCATTATTTGATCGAAAATAGATGTGAAGTGTATACGGACCATAAGAGCCTTAAGTACATATTCACTCAGTCGGATCTGAATATGAGGCAAAGGAGATGGTTGGAGTTGATCAAGGATTACAATGTTGGGATCCATTACCATCCCGGAAAGGCCAACGTGGTGGTTGATGCTTTGAGTCGGAAAAGCCATACTGTGAGTACGTTGATAGCCACGAGTCAAGATGAGCTATGCCAGGATTTTCAGAGAATGCAGATTGAAGTGGTGCTAGAAGGATTTTTGGCCGCATTAGAAGTAAAGCCTACCCTAGAAGACCAGATCTGAGAAGGACAGAAGGATGATGACAAGGTTCAGCGAATCAAGTCCAAGATGGAGGAAGGCAAGGCAAAGGACTTCAAGCTAGACGAGCAAGGCACGTTGTGGATGAAGAATCGTATTTGTGTGCCAAACAAGAAGGAGCTGAAGCAGCTGATTCTGGAGGAAGCCCATGACTCCAAGTATTCCATTCACCCTGGAAGTGCCAAGATGTATCAGGATTTGAAGGAAAGGTTCTGGTGGCCAAACATGAAGCGTGGAGTTGCCGAGCATGTTGTGTTGTGCGACATATGCCAGAGAGTTAAGGCAATGCATCAGAGGCCAGCAGGATTGCTACAGCTGTTAAGGATACCTGAGTGGAAGTGGGAGGAAATCGGAATGGACTTCATTACCGGTTTGCCTAAGACTCAAGGAGGATATGATTCCATATGGGTTATAGTGGATCGCCTGACTAAGGTCGCCCATTTCATTCCTGTGAAGACTACTTACTCGGGGGACAAATTAGCAGAGTTGTATATGACCAGGATCGTCTGTTTGCACGGAGTGCCGAAGAAGATTGTATCGGACAGAGGTACCCAATTTACCTCAAGATTTTGGAATAAGCTACATGAAGCTATGGGGACCCGTTTGAACTTCAGTACAGCCTATCATCCGCAGACGAATGGACAGACCGAAAGAGTTAATCAGATTTTGGAGGATATGCTAAGAGCTTGTGCATTGGCTTATGCTACCTCTTGGGATAAGAGTTTGTCGTATGCTGAGTTCAGCTACAATAACGGTTACCAGGCAAGCCTACAGATGTCACCTTTCGAGGCACTGTATGGTCGACCCTGTCGGACGCCTTTGAATTGGAATGAGACAAGTGAATGCCATGTCTTTGGGCCGGATATTCTTCAAGAAGCTGAAGAACAGATTGCCATGATTAGGGAAAGATTGAAGATAGCCCAATCGCGACAGAAGAGTTATGCTGATAATCGTCGCCGAGACCTGAGTTTTGAGCCGGAAGACTTCGCATATCTCAGAGTCACACCTCTCAAGGGAGTTAAGAGATTCCATGCCAAAGGGAAACTCGCACCACGTTATGTTGGACCGTTTAAGATTTTGAGCCGCAGAGGCGAAGTTGCTTACCAGTTGGAGTTGCCACAATCGTTGGCAGGAGTACATGATGTGTTTCATGTGTCCCAACTAAAGAAGTGTCTCCGAGTGCCAGGTGAGCAAACGCCCTTGGAAATGATTGAGCTGTAGGAGGACCTGACCTACAAGGAGCACCCTGTGAAAATTTTGGATGCAATGGATCGAGAGACAAGAAACAAGTCAACACGTTTCTGCAGAGTTCAGTGGAGCAACCATGCACAAAGCGAAGCGACTTGGGAGCGTGAAGAGGATTTGAAGAAAGAGTTCCCAGACCTATTCCTTAGTTAGCCTTAAATCTCAGGGACGAGATTCTATTAAGGGGGGGGGAGGTTTGTAACACCCCAATTTTTTCTTTACATGAAATTAAATATTAATTTACACTTCTGTGAATTTTTGGAATTTTCTGGAATTTATTTGGATTTAATTTGAATTTATTCCCTTTTGAAATAATTAAAGAATTAAAAGTTTCAAATACATTTTTGTTGGAAATATTTTATTTGAGTCCCAAATGCTCTAAAATATTTTCTAGAATTTTTTTGGAATTGTTCTGAGTATTTTGCTATTTTTCTTGAATTAAATGAATTTCTGGAAATTATTTTAATTATTTTAATCGCTGGAAAAATCAAATTGGTTTTACTGTTCCACCGACCGAGCCCAAGTCGGACTCGAGTTCGAGTCCGACCCGAGCCACGTGATCGAGCCGAACCCGCTCGGCCGAACCCTAATCGAGTGACCGTTGGATCGAGATCCAACGGCCACGATCGTGCCACGTCACCGAGTCCGAGTCCGACCGAGCCAGCCAACTCACCGAACCGGATTCGAGTCCAACTCACGCAACCGTTGGATCAAGATCCGATGGCTCACGTCGAGCCACGTCCGAAACGGATTCGGATTCCGCCGTAACCGCCGGGTGGACCTCGGTCTCCGCATGATTCACGAAAGCCGAGGCCCCTATTTAATGCGCCGCCGCTGCCATCGTGTAGCCCACTTCATTGTGCACTCGTAGCCCTAGCTCACGCCGTTCAAGTCGCCGCCGTCTGCCCGCGAGAGCTCGCCGTAGTTGATTTAGGGTTCCACCGCGGTTATTGCCGTTTTCCGCCGCCGTCCGTCGTCCTCCGCCGCCGTTAAGCCCAGATCCGAAGTCCCCGCGTCGAGGTGCACCCGAGGGGATATCTCACCCCGCTGGAGCGCGCCCGAAACGCCGTTGGCTTGGTCGTCGTCCTCCACTCCGGCCACCGCAGCGCCGCCGCGACATTGCCGAGCCCGCGAACTCCGTGGACTGTCCGATCAAGATCCGACGCTAGCTCCAGATTGTGCCACATCACCGCGGGTAAGATCACGTTGTAATTCCTTGATCTAATTCCAACCGTTGGATCTAGATCCAACGGTTTAGATTAGATCGCGTAATTCGTTAACCGCACCGTGTTATGGTGGATCACGGCCGTTAGATCTAGATCGAATGGTTAGCGTTAGCCGCATTGTAACGTTAAGATTGGATCTCGACCGTCCGATCAAGATCCAACGGTTGAGATTGACCGCGTTAAACCAAACGCGTGAAACCCAGATCTGATCTGGGCCGTTGATTTTCAAATCAACGGCCGAGATCATGCCACGTGGCAGGGAGCCGAACCGGCGCGGTCAGCGCGGCCACACCCGATCGCCGCTGACGTCACGCGTGACGTCAGCATGGGGCCCGCGTGTCAGCGACGCGACCAACGGCTCCATGACATCATCGTGACAATGAGCTAACGTCACGGTGGGGCCCGCGTGTTAGCACCGTGCGGCCGGCCCGTGCTAACGTCAGCACTGACGGGTGGGCCCGCATGTCGGTGACTGTGGAGCCGCGTGAGCCGGGTCCACGGTGGACCGAGCTGAGGCAGTGCGCCGGGTCCATGGACTCGAGGCCACGTGTCGTCACCCGATTGGTCCATGTGTCACGCTGACGCAATAAACCGGATTTACAATAGAAAAATAAATGAATTAATTCGGTTAAATCTTTTAAATTGATTTTGAAACTTCAAATGCTTATAACTTTTGCATTTTAACTCCGATTTGAACGATTCCAGTTTCTAATTTTTTATAAAATTGAGCTCTACTCAAATATTAATTTTATTTAATTTTTGGACCAAAGTTTTATTTGTAATATTAATTTAATTGATTATTTAAACTTTAAACCATTATAACTTTTGCGATTTAACTCCGAATTTGACGATTCAAATTCCTAAAAATTCATAAAAATATGTTGTCTCTGTTTATAGACTTTATTTGAATGTTTGGACACTTTTTGTTTGCCATTTATTTATTTATTGCTATTTGCACGCGTTACGAGTAGACGTCGAAGTGCCCGAGGGATTCGAAGGAGAAGTGTTGACCCAGGAGCTAGCTCAAGACCAAGAACAAGTACTCTTTGAAGGCAGGTTGTGGTTTGACCATATTGATCCCGTTCTTTGAAATTATGTTGTTTTAAAATATTGCATGCTAGTTTAATTTGAATCTATTTTGGTTAAATCTGGGATTAGTTAACACCTAGTTGTTGTATGACACCTTGACATAGATAATTGTATGCCATGAACCCCTTGTCACACTAGTTGTGGATTATTTAGTTGGACATTATTAAAATTGCCTACATGGGTATTTAGACCGATGTAGGATAATGCTTAGACCTGCCACGTGAACATGACATGGTTTTGACAATTAAATGTTAATATTGACTTAATGAGATATGGAACATGTTTTGGAGAAGTGTCATGTGTTATTGATGATGATGTTGATGGCACGTGGTGCATGGTAATCAACTGGGATTTGATAAATAGTTTTCGACCGGGGCATGTGGCAAGAGTAATCTGGTGGGCCAGTTGTGGCATCGGGAATGTTGGTTTGGTTCTTTGGGTAGTCTTGCCCTGGTCAATCTAAGTACTTAACCTTGCAAGCCTTTGAACTGAGTCAAACGTGCAACCACATGTCTGTAATGGGACGGACCTAGTTGATTAAGTTGCTAATAACTTACTTGTGGGACCTCTGGGTGTCAACTACACCTTTTGTGTAGTTGTACAAGGGAGCGTACTGGGGCTGAGTCCAGGTACCCATCTAACGGTTGATTGGCCTAGACTTCGCCTTTGCTAAGGGAAGGGCTAGTGTGCAATAACCGAAGAGGCTCACTTGTGTAGTTAGAAGTTTCTGAAAGACTTTGTTATGGACACTTGCCTTTGTGGTGTTTGGCTGTATCTTGTGGGTAAAGCGCATAACCTCTGCAGAGTGTAGAATCTATTCGAATAGCCGTGTCCGCGGCATTGGACATTGCTCGGGGATTACAGTCAAGGGTTAGACTTTCATGAAAACAACTTGGACTTGGAGAGTTTGGTTGGGTTTAAATGATGATGTTGATGGAAATGTGGATTAGGAAAGGAATGAATGTTTATTTAAACCCTGGAAAAGTTATTGATGTTATACTTGTTTTTACTGCTTTCGAATCTACTTATGCTACTTGTCAAATGCTGTTTTACTGCAAATATACCATGAGCCATTCCTTTGTACTAAGCCATGCATGTAGTATATTAGCTTGCATTCTATGCATGACTTGCTGAGTACCAAGTACTCACCCTTGCCACAATACAACATCAGTTGAAGAAGAGTCAACACCAGCTTTGGAGGAAGAGATCCAGGAGGAGCCAACGAACTAGGGAGAGAGCCCAGTCAGTTGCCTGTGGCATATTGGTTGGCGCCACGCATTTTTCTTATATTCCGCTGCAAGTTTATTTGAGGAAAACTTTAGCTCTGCGAGGTGTACTTTTGTAACTTGACCATAAAGGTTGAATAACCGGTTATATCTCTTTTTCAATAAAGTACTTTACTATTTCGATGAGTATGATTGTGATATATACCGATGTTGAGACTGTGTGCACTAGCGTGATCCTGGACTAGTGCTGAATACACAGAGGGTTCGGATTTGCAAATTCGGGTCCCGACAGGAAGTCTCGCACGCGTAGCGATGACTTCGGATCTAGAATCTGGTTTGGAATCTGGAATGGAAAGGAATTGGTTGGTTTTGGAAATTGGATTATGAGAGTTGGGTATATCGGCTATATATCACTAATTTATGGATTTTGGTTGGATGTGATATGATTGGATTGGTAAGGTTAGGTAACGTTGGGACTTGAGTGATGTGGTTTGGATTATGGTGGTATGTATTTGGATTCATTGAACAAATGTTTACTTATGCTGTAATTACTTTCTTTACAATTGCTGATTTAAATTCTGTATTGTTTCGAAATTATTATTTATTGCAAATAACTATGGCTTCATGCAACTAAACTAGTTTAGAAACCCGATTCTTCACTTAGCCTGCCTATATTAGTATTACATGCAAACACTAAAGTCTTGCGAGTACATACGTGTACTCACCGTTTGCTCCCAAATTGATAACGTGCACAGAAGACAGAACCAAAGGAAAACACGACGAACCTGATGAAGATTCCTATGATTCAGAGCTCGACGGGTGTTAGATTAGGTTTTCTCTTTGGTCGCAGCTGATGCCTTTGGGTTTGGGAAGGCACCCTGCTGCCGTTGCTGTACTCTAAATCTCTTTCTTTTGCTGTTGTAGCCAATTGGCAGAGTTTCTTTTATGTAATATTATCTTGTTGTAATCAAACCAGTACTGTTGTAACCATTTTGTTAATACAAGTGTTTCGATGCGACTTATTGTGAAAAATATGTGAGTGCTAGGCTACGGATACAGGGAACTAGCACGGGACACATATCTTGGGGAAGCTTGGATTGAAATCAATCAATTGGCATATGACCACTGTTAGGGTGTGTCGTGCCGACTGATTGGCCTCAATCTGGGTACGGTTTGTAATTAGTGACCAGTTTACTGACGGGTTGCGTTAATTCCAGTCGACACAACAGTAAGTACCCGAATCACTATTACAAAGACCGGACCCCAACAATGATGTATTTTATCCTTCCGAGTTGCACATGTTCACTCCCCGTGTTCTTTAAAGCCTAGGGGAAGCATCCGAAAAGAAATCCCTGTTCTTCCAGAGGATTCTCCCCCAAGTGGAAAAGCTTGACGAGTACAAAGGCCGAGTGCAATTTTTCAAGGCTGAGCTTCAAGGCGAGATGCACGACCTCCGCCGTGAAAACACGGGCGTGCGCATAGAGAACATTGAGTTGATAGGCTCCCTCTATGGTAAGTGTCTTTGCCTTATGGATCTCTTCTTGATAACTGCTTTTCATGTTGCTAATGACTCGTGCCGTTCCAGCTCGTGATGGAATGATCGCCGAGCTCTGTAAGGAGCTCGAGCAATCAAAGAACCGACATGCCAAGCTTGAAAAGGAGCTCGAGCTATCATGCAGCTGCTACCAAGCGCCGGAGAAGGCTGAGTTCAAGGCTAATGCTAATTTTGACAGGACCCACCAAGAACTGGAAGGTAAACCTCCCAATCCAGATTGTCTTGATTCTGCTCATGGTGAATTTGTCGATGACGCTTGCACTTCGTCTTGCAGAGTACAAAAGGAAGACAATTGCACAGTATGAAGTTCTTCAACAGAAGGTGAATTCTGCTAAAGCGGCCTTCAACAACCTCTAGGGAGCTTCTGATCCTGCACGGAAGCTCTTCTTTCCTAAAGATGGTAGAGAAATCGGTGCTGAGGAGCTTGCTCGTCAATGGAGAGAAGTGCCCAATGTGCTCCGAGATCACTTGAAGGAGAAAGCGAATACAAGCACTAGCCAGGCGCTGGCAATCATCAATTCAATGTACCCCCGAGTGGACCTCGGGGCCATCCAAGCCGGCTTTGCTTGCACGACGAATGATGATCAAGTCGCCGCCCTTCTAGAAGAGGTCCAAGGCACCGTTGCGTCCCTTGTAGATAATTTAGACCTATAATCATGCAACATAGGATTAGTCTGCAAATTAGCCACTCGAGCATGCAAGGCCGAGTAACTTGTAAGTAATTTTTAGTAACCACTTGGGTGTGGGCCGCCTGAGTGCTTTTGTAAACAATTGATCAGTTGACATAATACAAGTTTTCTTTTCCTTGATGGTTTTCTGATGTTCCTCGAGGGATTTTATTTCTTTGGTTAAGCACTCAGCCTAGCTAGTCTAGCCCAAGCGCAGTTTTGAACCATTAAGTGAAAGAAAACAGTGCCAGTGCATATGACGACAATGATTACAGCCCCCGACTTGCTACTTGATTGGTGATCAATTGAGTAGCAAGTCAAAGGTAAAAGCTTTATTCATTATTACAATAATTTGGTACAAGACTCAAAGTATAGAATCGATGTAGCTAATTGATGTTCCATGAGTTGTCAACAATCGTGCCGTCTTTGCGCTTGAGCCTGTAAGCCCCCAGGTGTGTCACTTCATCGATGATATAGGGGTCCTCCCATATAGGGGACAATTTGTGCGCTAGTTTCTAATTCTTTCTCAGAACCAAATCTCCTTTAGAGAAGCGAAACCCCGTATGTTTCGATTGTGATAGCTATGTAAGCCTTGGAGGTAGTTAGCCGACCGAATTGTTGTGATGTCTCGGACTTCTTCCAGTCGGTCGAGGTCTTTGAGCCGATTAGCTTCTGATTCTGCCTCTTTATTGTTCCAAACCCTTGGGGATCCAAATTGCAGCTCTTTAATTGTACACCAGGAAGAAAGGTGACTGCCCGTTTGCCCTGCTGGGAGTTGTTCGAAGCCCCCAAAGCACTGAAGGCAATGCTTTGATCCATCGCGTGGCATATGGCTCGATCCAATCAAATATCCTGGCTTTGAGTCCTTGTAGGATCATGCTGTTTGCTCTTGCCACCTGTCCATTGCTCTGTAGATGTGCCACGGAGGCAAAACATATTTTGATGCCTAGCTCCTCGCACCAGTCTTGGGACTCATTGCTTGTGAACTGAGTGTCGTTGTCCGTAATTATCCTGTTTGGAACACCAAATCTGACCACAATCTCTTGGAAAAATTGCTTGGCTTTAGCAGCTGTGATCTTGGCGACGGGTTTGGCCTCAATCCACTTCATGAATTTGTTAATGGCGACGAAGAGATGAGTAAAACCACCTTGTGCCTTCTTGAGGGGTCCGACAATATCGAGCCCCCAAGCCGTGAAAGGCTAGGTGATTGGAATAGTCTGTAGCTCCTGCACTGGCACATGCATCGGCCTAGCAAAAAACTGGCAGCCTTCACAGTTTGGACAATGTCCTACGCATCTATGACAGCTGTCGGCCAGAAGAAACATTGGCGGTAAGCCTTCCTGACCAACGTGGTTGATGCTGCGTGATGACCGCAAATCCCTGAGTGGATCTCTCTGAGTAGGCTTCTCCCTTCTTTCTCCGATAGACATCTCATGAGTACACCGGATGCGCTTTTCTTGAATAACTCCTCTCCGACCACTGAGTAGCTCTTGCTTTGACGCATGATTTGTTCAGCTCGAGCCTTGTTGTCGGGTAGTTTGTCCCTCAAGAGATAGTCCAAAAAGGGGTTCTCTAGTCGGGGGTGACAATAAGTACATCCACTTCGACCTGCGTGTCTTCTGAACCACTCAACACATGATGCAGAGCGATAGATGGTTTATGTAGTTCTTTGACGAATATCCAAGTCGGAATGGTGCTCTAGCTGGAACCCATGTTGGCAAGCTCATCTGCTGCCTCGTTGTCGCGACGGAGAATATGAACAAGCTCCAATCCATCGAATTTATCTTCTAGTTTTGCATACTTCCAGGCAATATGCTGACATGATGTCACTAACACAGGACCAATCCTTTTGCACTTGACTAACCACGAGCTGAGAGTCTCCGCGAACCACCCACCGTCGAATACCGAGCGATATGGCAATACGGATCCCATGGATGAGAGCCTCATAATCGGCGATGTTGTTTGATGCTGGAAAATGAATTTGAAGAACATATTTTAGCCTTTCACCTCTTGGAGAGATGAGCACTATTCCTACCCCAGCGCCGCTGAATCTAAGCGATCCGTGAAAGTACATAGTGCAATATTCAATTTCTTCAACCATCGCAAGTGTTTGTGACTCGGTCCACTCGACGATGAAGTGGTCGAGTGCCTGCGACTTGATTGTCATTCATGATTTGAACAGTATTTCAAAGGCTCCATGTTCGACTGCCCACTTTGCGATTCTCCCAATGGCTTGCCCATTGTGGAGTATGTCCCCAAGCGGAAAAGATGTAACCACCGAAATTACATGTTCTTGAAAGTAGTGCTTTAGCTTGCGAGATGTTATCAACAGGGCATACAACAGCTTATGCACTTGTGGATATTGCACCTTGGAGTTGCCCAATATCTCGCTGATGAAATAAACTAGGCGTTGTATTTTTTGTATATGTCCAGCCTCCTTCTGCTCTACAACAATCGCAGTGTTGACTACATGAGTCGTTGCCGCTATGTAAAGCAAAAAGGGGTTCTACTGGCATTAGAGAAACCAACACCGGTGGCATTGTTAAGAACCTTTTGAGGTGCTCAAAAGCCTGTTGTGCTTTGGGAGTCCATTGGAACTTGTCTTGCTTCCTGGTGAGCTTGAAAAAAGGCATCCCATGCTCGCCATGTCTGGAAACAAATCTACCGAGTGCGACCATGCATCCTATTAACCTCTGGACATCCCTCAGGTAGATCGGGGGTTCCATCTTCATGATGGTATGATCTTTTCTTGGTTATCCTCGATACCGCGATAAGACACGATGAAACCGGGTAGCTTTCTTGAAGAAACTCTGAATACGCACTTTTCGGGGTTGAGTTTCATCATAAAAACCTTCAGGATCTTGAATGTTTCGGCCAGGTCAGTGACCAGGTCCTCTTTTACCCGAGATTTGATGATGACATCATCGACATATACTTCCACGTTGCGTCCGAGTTGAGTATGAAAACACCTTTGTATTGCGCGCTAATAGGTTGCACCAGCGTTTTTCAAGCCGAGTGGCATTGTGATGTAGCAAAACGCTTCGAAGGAAGTTATGAACGAGGTTTTGATGTATTTGGCCTCTTTTAGGCTTATTTGGTGATACCCCGAGTAGCATATAGAAAACTCAGGAGCTCGCATCCGGTAGTGGAGTCCACCAGTTGGTCGATACGAGGAAACCCGAATGGATCTTTTGGGCACGCTTTGTTGAGATCGGTGTAATCAACGCACATGCGTCAACTTTTATTCTTATTTTGTACAAGGACCGGATTGGCTACCCAGTTGGGATGGTACACTTCTTTGATAAAACCGGCGGCTAAGAGTTTGGTGATTTCTTCTTTGATAGCTTCGCGCTGATCTTAAGTGAGTCACCGAAGGCATTGCTTCATGGGTTTTGCCTTTGAGTCAACATTGAGAGAGTGCTCGATCACCTCCCTAGGGACGCCTAGCATATTAGATGGTTTCCAAGTGAATATGTCGTTGCTCATCCGAAGGAAGGTGACGAGCATATCTTCCTATTTGTTGTCGAGCCCTGTCCCGATCAAAGCCTTCTTGGCTGAGTCGGACGGGTCGAGTGGAACTTTCTTAACTCCTTCATCAAGTTTGATCCCTGACTTATTCTTTTTCGAGGGCACATCGCCCCTCGTCTTGGAGGAGTACCGTTGTGGCTCGAATCTTTTTCAGCTCAGCTACTGGTTCCTAGGCCTGGGTGAGTTCACAATTTTCTATGTCGCACGCGAAGGCATGTTCTAGATCCAAACAGACAAAGATTACGCTGTTAGGACCCGGCATCTTGAGCACCAAGTAAGTGTAATGTGGTATGGCCATGAATTTGACCAGGCCTGGTCTTCCCAAGATGGCATGGTACCCTGTCTCAAAATTTGCCACCTGAAAAGTTATCTGCTCGGTACGATAGTTATCCTTGGTGCCAAATGTGATGGGCAAGGTAACTTCCACAAGTGGAATGGCTGAAAGTCCTGGTATGATCCCGTGGAACGGCACAAAGGTTGGCCGTAACTCGGAATCGGGGATCCTCATGTCATCGAAGGTTCTAACGAAGAGTATGTTAATCTTGCTCCCTCCATCAATAAGCATCCTCCTTAGCTTGACGCCGCGAACAATAGGGTTTAACACTAGGGGAAATCTTCCTGGGAATGGTATGTAATTGGGGTGATCTGAGCGATCAAAAGTGATAGGGACCTTAGACCATCTGAGGTATTAGGGATCACTGGTGCAACCATGTTGACCTCCCTAGTGATTAGCTTTTGCTTCTGCTTGGACTAATACGCGTCCGATCCCCCAAAGATGTAATTAAGCTCACGCTTAGTTTCATGATAAGCGCCGTTACCAGGGGGATCTTTTCTCTCAGGAGATTATTTACCCCCCTGTCAAGGCCCCAAATCCTAAAAATGCTGGGGAGCCCGGAGTATCCGGATTTAATGTCCGGAATGTCCGGATATAACCCGGAGTATCCGGATAAAACCTCCGGAGTATCCGGCCTAGGTCCAACCGAACACCCCAACCCGGAGTGTCCGGACTAATTGTCTGGAGAGTCCGGATGTGTCGGGGTGAGGATATAAGCGCTCGTTTTCCTAGCTTCTCCACCACTCCTTCTATCTTCTTGCCCTCCACTCCTTGGTGCTTCTCTCCTCCACCCCGAGCTCCACTCCGGCGAGGTCCCACCGGCCGGTGTCCTCCCCGACGGCTGCTCCATCCCGGGGGACTCCTCCTAAAGCTGGCGTCCTCCTTCCCCTACCCCGGCATTTGCTTCTCCTCCGTCTTCCTTGGTGGTAGGTCTTCTTCTTGGGGGTTGCTTCGCGGGATTTTGGGTTCTAGGGCCGTCCGTGGTGGTGTTAGGACATAGATTTGGGTTTGGGAGCTTGGGGGTGAACTTTGAGCTTTAGGGCTTTGGGGGTGGTGATTCTAGGGTTGGTTTGGGGGCTTGGGTTGGTGAATGTGGGTGCTAGTGTGGTAGATCGGGTAGTGGTAATGCCGATCCAAGGGTTAGTTAGGGTTCGTTAGGTGTTTTATGGGCTAGTGTCGTTTTCCCGTGGATTGAGCTAGCTCGGAGCTTCTCCCGGCTTGCCAGGTGTAGAAAGGTTGTAGATCGGGTCATTGTGAAGCCGTAGAGAGTGTTAGGACATCCATCCCCATGTCATGTTGGACCAAATGCTCCAGGTCCGCAGTATCCGGACATACGGTCCGGAGTGTCCGGATTATCCGGAGAGTCCGGATAGTAAACCTGTCCGGGTTGGCTGGTCTGTTAGGCGTGTCGTCTGTCCGGTTATATTGTTTCTCATCGGGGTTTTTCAATTGTGATTTATTTCATTTGCATGGCATGCATCTTATTATGCATTGTACTCGTGTAGAGAGCGATCCCGCGGGACTTGACGCTGCGGTGACTGAGGGTACTACCGGAGAACCGGCTACCGCCGATCCGCAAACAGAAGAACAAGGCAAGCACCTAAGCATCTTGAACCCTGTATAATCTTATTTTTTCGAGAATAAATTGCTTAATTGTGGTTAAGTGTTGCATTAGGAATTGAATGTGGGATAGGCTAGATCCGAATATCTGCATGTACCATCCTTGTTACTTATTGACCACTTTCGTTGGTGCTAGATTATGGGTACTAATCGCGTCCTGCTTAGTATGCTTAGAGGTCGGGTTTGGGCCAAGTGGTGGATGGTTCCACTGCTTGAGGTTTTTTCATCGTATATTATGGAACGGTTTGGTTATGGTTGTAATGCGGAAACGAGAAATATGAAATGAGACCGGGCGAGAGAATTGGATAGCTTGGGTAAGGAGACTCAAG
Organism: Rhipidocladum racemiflorum; assembly: GCA_036346355.1. Classification (NCBI taxonomy): domain Eukaryota; kingdom Viridiplantae; phylum Streptophyta; class Magnoliopsida; order Poales; family Poaceae; genus Rhipidocladum; species Rhipidocladum racemiflorum. Next base: position 58,570,402 of record CM070583.1, read on the forward strand.
TGTGGTAGTCTCGCCCGTGTCGATTGAGGACCGATCCGTTGCTTGCCCATTGATCGAGCACAAATTGGTTGATCACATGCCCGATTATGGTACGGTAAGCCGCTCTTTCATCGCATGCCGTTCGATGAGCCATGCCCTCATGCGGTCGGACGTGGTTGAGGGCGAGGCCTAGGCCGGCTCTCAAGCGCCAAGCTGGGCTTGAGCCGCTCGAGGGGGTGCTAGGTTATCGGGCCGCATGAAGATGCCTCAATGAATGGGTATGGATGGGAGGGGGTTGACATGAGGTTCCTTCGTGGCACATGTCGTGTGATCAATGCTTCCCTGCAGGGTTAATTTAGCGATTCGAATTGCCGAGCTCTCGGATATGAGCACGCTCGTTCTTGCACAATCAACGTAGTAATAACATGAACTGAAGTTCGCCTTCAGGCATGAGCTCGAAATATCAGAAACTGTTTACATGTGGTATTGTTAAGTGTTAACTTCACATTAGAACTAAGTGCAGTTACAACCGCTTTAAATGAACTTGTGCGCTGAGTAGTTTAAGTAACTAAACAACAAATGATAAGCATTCCAGCAACAGTTTACCTTGAGCTTATTTCCTTGCCACGTCCAAATGCATATCCTTTTGGAGTCGGTCATATATGGACCACGGGTAAGACTTGCGAGTACCTTCTGTACTCAGGCTTCTGCTTTTGTGGTTTTGCAGGTGAGGATCCAGCGGGGTGTGAGTTTTGCCCCTACTGTCTATCGGTGACCGGGCGGGGCACCGAGTAGAGGTTGTCGACGTTTGTACGCTCGAAATTGTTCAGGGCATGACACTTCCGGAGGAGTGCTACTTTTGTTGTATAGGATAATTGTTGGATCATTTGTTGTACAACTACGCTTGTGTTTTGTAATGTCATTTCATTCTCTTTCGATTTGTCTGTGCGCCGGTTTGTTTGGTCGTTCGTTGGGCTTCCGTGTGCCGTGTGGTGTGTTTAGTCGCTTCCGCGTTCTTGCGTCTCTGGTAGTGAACTTGGGGCTCGATGCCCCTTTGTGCAAATTGATTATTGATACGGCATTGGGAACCGGTATGTGGGGATCCTGGGCGAGTTTCGGATCGCATACCGGTGGAATACCGGAATGGTTATCGAGTTGTTTGGATGTTCTTAGAGTTGTCTCGATTGGGCTTGGGTGTTAGCACCGAGATAACCTCCGGTGATTCATTGCTAGGATCCAAATCCGATGGGAACAACTGTTCATCCAACAACCCGAGGACGATCTGGGCGGCTCCTCTCAGCGCTGGTATCAGAGCAAGGTGCACAAAGACGGACCCCAACTTGACGACCACTTAGGGATTGATTAGGACTTGCATGATGCATTAGATAGAAGTTAGTCTCTATACCCTGCCCTATGTTAGGTGTGGTGAGCGTGATGGTTACGTTGGAGTCGTGCATCTCATCGCATATCATGCATGTACCATGCCAGTCACGTCATGAACTATGTTGTGGTGTGTTAGACTTGTAGGGCTCCATTGCGGAGTGCTACAGCATGAAGTGGGGGTCAGTTCGGGGTTTTCTACGTTTAGGACATGTCCTTTCCGTGAGGGTTCTAACTCTTGTCGTTAGACCTTGGTTAACAATAGAAATGAGGACCCGCGGAGGCATGGGCGATGATGATGGTGCTGGGCGATCACAGCCCGGCCATGGCGATCCGCCGCCTCCTCCCAATGTGCTGGATATCTTGCAGCGATCTGAGCAGAACCAGCAGACGACCAATCGGATCCTCGAGATGCTGGTCCAGAACCATGCTGCTCAAGGTGGCCGCGGCGACGGTCGGGGCCGACCGAACGGCTACCTGGACTTTCTCCACACCCAGCCACCGACCTTCTCTCGAGCCAGCGACCCTTTGGAGGCGGACGACTGGATGCGTACCATAGAGCAGAAGTTTGCTCTTATCCAGTGCGAGGACCTCCAGAAGGCTCCCTTCGTGGTGCAGCAGCTTCAGGGCCCTGCCGACGCTTGGTGGGCTAACTTCCTGGTGATGCAGCCTGCTGGACATCTGGTGACGTGGGCGGAGTTTTGTGAGGCCTTTCGGGCGTACCACATTCCGAAGGGGCTCATGGATATCAAGAAACAACAATTTCTCTCCCTCAAATAGTTGAGCAAGTCCGTGGTGGACTATTCCCGGGAGTTTAATTATCTGGCTCAGTATGCCCTGGAGGAAGTTGACACCGATCCGAAGAAGCAAGGCCGCTTCATGAATGGACTGATGGCAAAGATGCAAGATAGGCTCTTGGTGTGCGATTTCCCTAACTTCAATGCTTTGGTGAGTCGGGCGATCACCGTTGAGCACAAAATGAGAAACCACCAAGAGGAGAAGAAGCGAAAGCGAGGCGCCCAGTTCTCGGCGGGCGGCAGTTCACAGCGGGCCCGGACTGTTCCTCTCCCACCACCGAGGGCCCCTACCACTGCGCCTCCCCTGCCGACCGGGATGGCCCGACCTCCTGTGGTTGCTCCTCGACCTCCACCGCCACAGCCGGGGACACGGGCGATAGCGACCGCTGGACTGGGCCCATGCTACAACTGTGGGCGTGCGGGGCACTTCATCAGAGACTACCCATTTCCAAGGTGGGGGCAACAATTCTACCGCCCCACGACTTCCAGTTGCGACAGCACCACCTCCACTCCCTGCGCCAGCCCGTGGCCGAATCAACTACGTCGGTGCCGAAGAGATTCTAGAAGACAAGACCGTGCTGACGGGTACATTATGCATTGATGGGCATTCTGCTAGGGTATTGTTTGACTCGGGGGCACCTCATTCCTTCGTTCGTAAGGAGTTCGCCATGCGCCATCAGATGAAAATAGGTAGCAGTGCCACTCCATTTCTTATTGAGGCGCCGGGGTCAAAGATGTTGGTAAATCAAGTAGTTAAAAAGGCGTCGGTGCAGGTTCAAGGGGTTCCCTTCACTGTTAACCTTATGCTCCTTGACCTTCGAGGAATGGATGTCATCCTAGGCATGAATTGGCTGACGCGACAACAAGCCATTCTTGATTGTTCCCGCCGCACCATTTCGCTTAAGGGACCAAGGGGCGGTTGGCTGACGTTACTTTTTTATGAGGGCAAGGCCACCCTTTGCTCCTTGAATGGTGCCGAAGTGGGAGAAACTGAAGCTATTCCCATGGTGTCAGAGTACCCCGATGTGTTCCCAGCGGAACTACCAGGGATGCCACTTGATCGGGACATTGAATTCGTGGTGGAGCTTTAACCCGGAACCGCTCCCATATCCAAATAGTCGTACCGGATGCCACCCAATGAATTGGCCGAGTTAAAGAAGCAACTGAAGGAAATAATTTTAACACCCATATTTTTGCTTTTCATGAAATTAAATATTATTTTGCACATTTGGGAATTTTTGGAATTTTCTGGAATTTATTTGGATTTAATTGGAATTAATTTGAATTTATTCCCATTTGAAATAATTAAAGAAATTAAATTTTCAAATAAAGTTTTATTGGAAATATTTTATTTGATTCCCAAATGCCCTAAAATATTTTCCAGAATTTTTCTAGAATTTTTTCTAAGTATTTTACTATTTTTCTTGAATTAAATGAATTACTGGAAATTATTTTAAATATTAAATCGCTGAGAAATCCAAACCTGCCTGATTCGTTCATCCGACCGAGCCCGAGTCAGACTCGAGTCCGAGTCCAACCCGAGCCATGCGACTCGGTCGAACCCGGTCACCGCGCCCGAAACTCAGACCGTTGGATCAAGATCCAACGGCCGAGATCAACCGCAATAGCCCTAACGTGAGCCACCGAACCCTAGCCCGTGACCGTTGGATTGAGATCCAATGGCTCACGTTGATCCACGTCACCCAATCCGAATGGGATTCGGACTCCGCCGCCGCAGCCGTGTCGACCTCGGTCTCCGCGCAATAGACGGAAGCCGAGGCCCCTATTTAATGCGCCACCGCCGCCATCGTGAAGCCCGTTCCCTTGCGCACCCGTAGCCCTAACCCACCCCGTCGGAGCCGCCGCCGTTTAGCCGCGCGAGCTCGCCGTAGTTGGAATCCCTCTCCGCCGCGGTTTTTGCTTCGTCCCGCCGCCGTCCTTCGCCGCCGTCCGCCGTTGACCCCAGATCCGGACTACCCGCGACGAGGCGCACCCGAGGGGAGAACTCACCTCGCCGGAGGGGCCCGCAAACGCCGTTGCCCATGTCACCGTTCCCAGCTCGGCGGCCACTCACCGCGCCGCCATCGCCGACCCCGAGCTTCGTGGACCGTCGGATCACCATCGCACGGCTAGGATCACGCCACGTCACCGCCAGTGAGATTCCAATCCAAAAACCCTAGATTTAATCTCAACCGTTGGATCTAGATCCAACGGTCCAGATCAAACGCGTTAACCCAAACGCGTGAGAGCCAGATCCAATCTGGGCCGCTGATTTTCAAATCAACGGCCGAGATTGAGCCACGTGTGCGGAAGTTGGACCGGCGCGTCGGGCCAGACGCTGGCGTGACGCCGACACGCCGGGGGCGTGTCGGCGCCGGCGAAACCGCACCATGACGTCAGCACGGGCCCACCCGTCAGCGGCCACCCCAATCGTGCAGTGACGTCACCCATGACGTCACAGTGGGTCCCACCTGTCAGCACCGTGGGCTGAGCCCCGCTGACGTCAGCAATGACGTCACCCGAGTGGTCCCACCTGTCAGTGGCACACGCGCCGTGGACCGAGTCCATCGTGGACCAAGCCAAGCCGTGGGCTGAGCCCATGAGTCGGCTGACGTCAGCCAGCCAATCAGGAGCCGATGCGTGTCGACGCTACGCAATAAATGATTTTCCAAAAAAGAAAATGATTTAATAATTCGATTTATTAATTGAAATATGATTTCAAACTTCAAATGCTTATAACTTTTGCATTTTAACTCCGATTTGAACGATTCAAATTTCTAAAATTTTGTAAAATTTAGCTCTAGTCAAATATAAATTTTATTTAATTTTTGGACTAAAGTTTTTATCTGTAATATTATTTAATTGATTATTTAAACTTTAAATAATTATAACTTTTGCATTTTAACTCCGAATTGAGCGATTCCAGTTCCTAAAAATTTACAAAATTATGTTCTCTCTGTTTATAAACTTTATTTGGAGTTTTGGGATGCTTTTGCCTATTGTTTATTTGTGTATTGCTATTTGCACGTATTACGAGTAGACGTTGAAGTGCCCGAAGGCTTCGAAGGAGAAGTGTTGACTCAGGATCCAGCTCAAGACCAAGAACAAGTACTCTTTGAAGGCAAGTTATGCTTTGACCATGTTGAACCCATTTTTGAAATTAGTTTGATTTACACTATTGCATGCTAGTTTAAGTAACAAATGCTTTAATTACTTCTGGGGGAATTAGATAAATGCCAAATTGCATTATGACACCTTGATTATTAATTATGTGCCATGACCCTTGTCACCCTAGTTGTGGATTACTTAGTTGGACATTATTAATTTGCCAACATGGGTAGTTAGACCGATGTAGTATGCTTAGCCCTGCCATGTGACATGATTTTGGATAATCAAATGTTAATGATGACTTAATGAGATATGGAACCTGTTTTGGAGAAAGGTCATGTGTTATTGATGATGACGATGGCACGTGGTGCATGGTAATCAACTGGGGGTTTGATAAATAGCTTTCGACCGGGGCATGTGGCAAGTAATGATCGGGTGGGCCAGGTATGGCATTGGGAAGGATGATTTGGTTCTTCGGGTAGTCTTGCCCTAGTCAACTTAAGGACTTAACCTTGCAAGCCTTTGAACTGGGTCAATCGTGCAACCACTTGTATGTAATGGGACGGACCTAGTTGACTAAGTTACTAATAACTTGCTTGTGGTACGTCGGGGTGTCAACTACACCCTTTGTGTAGCTTGAAAGGGGAGCGTACCGGTGCTGAGGCATGGTACCCGTCCAACGGTATGTCGGTCCCATACTTCGCCTTTGCTAAGGGAATGGATGGTATAAGGCAAAAACCGGGGAGGTTCACTTGTGTGGTTAGCGGTTTCCGAAAGACTTTGTTACGAACACTCGCCTTTGTGGTGTTTGGCTGTATCTTGTGGGTAAAGTGCATAACCTCTGTAGAGTGTAAAATCTATTTGAATAGCTGTGTCCGCGGTATTGGACATCGCTCGGGAATTACAGTCAAGGGTTAGACTTTCATGAAAACAACTTGGACTTGGAAAAAGTGTTTGGTTTAATGGATGATATTGATGGAAATGTGGATTAGGAATGGGGAGGATGATTGTTTAACTCCTGGAAAAGTTATTGATATATTATATACATGTCTTTACTGCTTTCGAATCTATTTACGATACATGTTAAATGCTGTTTACTGCAAATGATCCATGAGCTATTCCTTGTACCAAGCCATGCATGTAGTATATTAGTTTGCATTCTGTGCATGACTTGCTGAGTACCAAGTACTCACCCTTGCCACAATACAACATCAGTTGAAGAGGAATCCACGCCAGCTTTGGAGGAGGAGTTTCAGGAGGAACCGTCTAACTAGGGAGCGAGTCCAGTCAGTTGCCTGTGGCATATTGGTTGGCGCCACACGTTTTCTTTATATATTCCGTTGCTGATTTTATTTGAATAAGTCTTTCGCCCTGCGAGGTGTATTTTGTAACTTGACCATAAGGTCGAGCAACCAGCTATAAGTCCTTTCAATAAAGTACTTTTATATTTCGTTGAGTATGTAGGATCGAATATAGCAATCAGAGGGGGGGTGAATGATTGTGCGGAAGCTAAAACCAAATTCTTGATCTATTAAAAGTTTACCCCAAAATAGAACCAAATAATTGCCTCGTTTTCGAAAAAACAGAATGACAGAGGTTTGGTAAAACGCTAATTCCCGGAGATCCAACTGTCCGATCGATCTGAAATTTGGACACAAGAAACTAGATTCCAATACGAATCAAACCCAAAAAGAATCAGCTCAATCGGACTTACGGATCAAAAGTTATGACCTTCGCAAGCTTGCTGTTCCAGAAGATGGCGAGAATAAATCTAACTAGAATTGTAGCTCGCCGAAAGATTTGATGAACTTGATCTTTATTTCTCCTTTCTTTTGTCTAAAATACTCCAAACAAAAGAGTACAACCCTAAAGCTTGCTCAAAGCTTGATTGCCTTCAACATGAGGCAACCCCTCTATTTAAAGAAGGCAAACACACCTAATCCTAGAAGGAGTCCTAATCCTAGAAGGATTCCTAATCCTAAAAGGATTCCCACTCCTAATCCTAGAAAGAGCATGTATTCAACACAACTCCACTTGGCCCAACCTGGCCGAGTACAACTCTTGCACGCGTATGGCAACCCTACCATACTCACGTGACTAACACTTTGCACGCAAATGACCTCATGCCATTCTCACGTGACTAACCATTCTTCATGTGCACCATTCTCTTAGCCCGAACGTCCCGCATGACATCCTTGACCACCAAGACCTCAGTTCCCCCTGAACCTAGTCCCGAACCTCAGTTTCTCCATAAACCTAGTTCCAGTCCCGTCATCGACCACATTCGCCCTCGAGCAATACCTGCACATGAACAAACCACAAAACGATTCCGAGCACAAGTCCGCGACTTGACTCACATTAAACCATGCAACCACTCACAGGAGTGCATTGCATTAAATATTCTAAGAACACGATTTCAAAACACGAACAAAAACCTTTGCAAAAATCAAAAAGCTTTTCAAATAATCAAACTGATTTCATATCTTTTCAAATAAAGAAACCAAAAAATAAATCTTGTCGAAATATCAAACTGGTTTCAAATCTTTTGTCAAATACTCATCATCAAAATCAACTGGATCAAAAATAACGATCCTTCAATCTCCCCCTTGATGAGTAATTTGACAAAACACAATATAAGATTTGACAAGAGATTAAGCAAGAACCAAAAGACCAAATAATCCCAATTCAAAAACCTCCTTGACTTGTTCTCCCCCTTTTTGACAAAATAGTCATCAAGATCTCAAAACCCCCCCTTAATGAATGCAGTATCTCAAGCTTTGAAGTATATTCAAGGTATATAATCAAAGTAAAGCATTTGAAGAGTTTTTAGGAGAACTTTCTCATTTTGTATCAAATTATCCAATGAGAAAGCAAATTGTGAGAATATGGAGGCTCTAACACATAGAATAGTTATTGCATAAGCAAATTAGAGCAAACAAGTAAAATGTCATAAACAGATTTTGCCAAAGCGAAAAGAAATCTATCATGAGCATAGAGAGACTTTCAAATTCACTAATATTTGTCTCAAGCCTTTTTCAACCATTTGAATTTCCTTTTTCTCTTTTAGCAAGTTTGACAATTTTGCTTTGTGATCAACAGGGATGACAAGTAGCGCACACTAGCCCATACTTGTGTATGAGTAGGTAGTTCTTTCTTGTATCTTTCTCAGTTTAAATTGGCAAGTGGCTTCACAATGTTCTGAACTTTTGTTTAGACAAGTAGCCTTTTCTTGCATCTTTTGCATTTAAATCCCTGGCAAGGAAGCTGCACATTGTACTAAACTTGTGTTTAGCCAAGTAGCTTTTGCTTGCATCTTTTCAACTTGCTTTTAACATTAAAACACTGATTTTGCTTGAGACTCATAATGATCATTTGAAGTCCAACAAAAAACTCACACATAGTTTCTAATCAGCTCTAGCCTTTCAACAGATGACAAGAAACTTTTAAGCCTATTTCACAAATGCAATACCATAATGAGCAAGAACCAAAATATTCTCGAAAAGCATCTCAAATTGAATTATTTTAGCCTTTTAGTGATAAGTAAAGCATTGAGCATTAACTTGGCTATATACACAAGAATAATCACCAAAGCTTTGTACTACATGATGCAATGTAAACAGGGGTTTTACTTGAGGTGTAAAGTCAAAATACCACTTATAAAAAATCACTTCTAGGAACCAAAGTCAAGTAACCCAAAAAGAGATAAACTCAAGACTCCTCAAATCAACCCATGGGGATGAATGATCCCAAGTTCACCGCGTAAGAAAGCAAAGCGAGAAAAATCAAGCGGTTTAGTGAAAATATCGACAAGTGAGCACCCGAATCAACAAATTTCAGTTCAATAGCTCTTTTTTCAACATGATCTCTAAGAAAATGAAATCTGATGTCAATGTGTCCAAGAAAGAGAATTACTCAAGAAGTGGCATGAACCAGATGTACTTTTTCTATCAATTCTACATCCTCCAAATTCAGCATAAGAGAAAGCTCTTAAACTAATGCATGAAGAAGCAGAAAGCCAAATGCCAAAATCTTGAGTACCACGGAGATACCTTAAAATCCTCTTGATAGCTTGTCGATGTGAAGCACGCATGGAAGCTTGAAAACAAGCACACAAGCACACAGCAAACTCCAATTATCTCATCATCAACAGCATCATCATCATCTTCATCAACAAAGATACTCTCCCCCTGAACATATGCACCTGTACTTGCACTATTTGGACTAGTGCCTTTTGCGAAAACAGAGGTGGAAGGAGCATCTTGAAAAATAACACTTTTAGCACGAGATGCACGAGTGAAGTAGGAGAACAAATTCTTATCATCGGACATGTGGCATGAGCATCCACTAGCCATGTGTTCTCCTTCCTCGCGTGAGAAGCCTACATAGAAGCAGAAAGTGTCGAGGTCTCGGTACTGGGGTTAGAAATAAGATGTTTAGGAATCCAGTACTGAGACACACGACGCACAACAGTTGGCACAACACGAGCATTCTTATGTATAAAAGCAGATTTGTCTTTTCTCGTGTTCTTAGCAACAAGAGGTGTTTGCATCACCCTAGGCACATAATGAGAAATGAAACGTGTCTGCCGAAATTAGACCTAGCATTAAACCTTTCTCTATTTTGTTGTTTAGCTAGTCTAAAGCAAAAGTCTACTAAATGTCCATCTCTACCACAATGAGTGCAAGTGTACTTAACATGATGTTTTGCTTTAACAGTAGAATCACATTTTGCATTCATCATAGTAGAAGATAAAAGACCAAAGAGATTTAAAGATAGTTTTCTTAGGCTCATTGACAATTTCAAATTTTCCACTTTCAAGTGTTTTGACAACAGTGGGAGCATGTGATTTATGATGAGCATAAGGATCAAAACCTAAACCTTTGTGATGAGTGCTGACTTTTGATTGATCCAAAATCATATTTAGATTTTTCTTTCCTTTAGTGAAACGTTCCAAAGAATTTTGCAAGTAATCAACTTTTTTAGCAAGATTTAAACAATTATCACAAGGAGTGTCAATTTTAGCTTTACATTTACGGCAATTTGAACACGAGATAAATTCATGAGTAAACATGTCATTTGTTAATTGTGTAACTCTACAATTTGCATCTTTTAATTTCAACTCAAGAATTGAACATTTAGAGCAAGCAATTTGATCATGTAAACTATCAGTAGAGCAACCAATATTTTTCACAAGTTTTTCATTTTTCAATTGTTCTAAGATAAACTTGTTCTAGTTTAATCACATGTTCCTTTTTTAGAGATTTAATTTCAAATTTGAGATCTAAGCAAGAATCACATGTCTTTTCAGAATTTGAATTTCTAAGATCAAAATTTTCAGTTTTCAGCATGGATAGTTCTTTCTCTAAGTTTTTATTTTTGAGTGAAGATTTTCTTAAAGATTTTCTCAATATGACTAAAACTTCACAAAGCTCATTATACGAAGGCATTACCTCATCACCATCGCTGGAGGTGCTGTCGTTGTCACTAGAATCACTAGTGTTCCCTTTTGCCATGAAGCACAGTCCGGTGAGATCTTTCTCATTCAGCTTCGTTTGCTTTGCTTCGTTCTCATCTTCAGTTGAGTCATCAATGTCGCTTAAGTCTAAGCGACCAATTGCCTCGAAGACTTTGTTGAGCATCTTCTTCGTCCGTTGCTTATTTTTATCCTTGCTCTCTCTTGGCCGGAAGGATTTGGAGGAGTTGCTTTGATCCTTCTCGTCTCTATCTTTGTTCTTGAAGCAGTTAGCACGGATGTGCCCTGCCTTTACCGCTTGATTGTAGCAGTGGATGGAGGCTCCTCTTCTCTCCCTTGATCTCATGTAAGCTGCATTGACACGCTTGGAAAGAAGAGCAAGTGTATCTTACAGTATTTGATCTATTGTTCATCACTAAGAGCACTCAAAGCAGTAATGGAATATGATGATGAAGAACTAGTAGCATTATCATATGAAGAATTAGCATTAAGAGCCATAGAGTTATCATTGGATGTTCTTGAAACAATGTCTATCTCAAAAGTCTTGAGACTAGAATATAATTTATCCAATGTCATTTCACTCATCTTGTGAGCCTCCTAAATGCGATCACTTTCATTTGCCGATTTTAAGATCAAGAGATGATAGGAAATGTCTAGCATTTTCAGAGTCGATGTACTTTACATCTACTGACTCTAAGATTGTTTAAGATTACATTAAAGCGAGCAAAACAATCATCTAGAGATTCTCAGAGTTCATTTCAAATCTAGTGTATTCCTTTTTAAATTGATCTTGCCTAGCTTCTTTTATGAGTCGATTGCCCTCATGATAATCTTGAAGAGATTTCCAAATTTCATGAGCAAGTGAGTAAATGACAGACTCTATCGAATTCTTTTCTAGCAAGTCCTTGAAGCAATATGTTTCTAGCTCTATTATTGTTTTCAACATCTTTTTCAAACTCGATTTTATCAATATCATCATTAGAAGGAAGCTCGTACGGAATTTTTACCTTGCGCCAAATCGAGTTACCTTGAGCTTGAAGATATGCGATCATCGGATTCGCCATGGGAAGTCTGTGCCATCGAAGATTGGCGGCTTGTTCGAGTATTTCTCTGTTGCCATAACTTACCGTTTACTAATCACCTGTTAAGATGGATTAGTAGAACCTTGCTCTGATACCGCTTGTAGGATCGAATATAGCAATCAGAGGGGGTGAATGATTGTGCGGAAGCTAAAACCAAATTCTTGATCTATTAAAAGTTTACCCCAAAATAGAACCAAATAATTGCCTCGTTTTCGAAAAAACAGAATGATAGAGGTTTGGTAAAACGCTAATTCCCGGAGATCCAACCGTCCGATCGATCTGAAATTTGGACACAAGAAACTAGATTCCAATACGAATCAAACCCAAAAAGAATCAGCTCAATTGGACTTACGGATCAAAAGTTATGACCTTCGCAAGCTTGCTGTTCCAGAAGATGGCGAGAATAAATCTAACTAGAATTGTAGCTCTTGAAAGATTTGATGAACTTGATCTTTATTTCTCCTTTCTTTTGTCTAAAATACTCCAAACAAAAGAGTACAACCCTAAAGCTTGCTCAAAGCTTGATTGCCTTCAACATGAGGCAACCCCTCTATTTAAAGAAGGCAAACACACCTAATCCTAGAAGGAGTCCTAATCCTAGAAGGATTCCTAATCCTAAAAGGATTCCCACTCCTAATCCTAGAAAGAGCATGTATTCAACACAACTCCACTTGGCCCAACCTGGCCGAGTACAACTCTTGCACGCGTATGGCAACCCTACCATACTCACGTGACTAACACTTTGCACGCAAATGACCTCATGCCATTCTCACGTGACTAACCATTCTTCATGTGCACCATTCTCTTAGCCGAACGTCCCGCATGACATCCTTGACCACCAGGACCTCGGTTCCCTCGAACCTAGTCCCGAACCTCAGTTTCTCCATAAACCTAGTTCCAGTCCCGTCATCGACCACATTCGCCCTCGAGCAATACCTGCACATGAACAAACCACAAAACGATTCCGAGCACAAGTCCGCGACTTGACTCACATTAAACCATGCAACCACTCACAGGAGTGCATTGCATTAAATATTCTAAGAACACGATTTCAAAACACGAACAAAAACCTTTGCAAAAATCAAAAAGCTTTTCAAATAATCAAACTGATTTCATATCTTTTCAAATAAAGAAACCAAAAAATAAATCTTGTCGAAATATCAAACTGGTTTCAAATCTTTTGTCAAATACTCATCATCAAAATCAACTGGATCAAAAATAACGATCCTTCAGAGTATGATTGTGATATTTACCAACGTTGAGATTGTGTGCACTAGCTTGATTCCTGGACTAGTGCTGAATACACAGAGGGTCCGGATTTGCAAATTCGGGTCCCGACACTAATGGACAAGGGGTTCGTTCGTCCAAGCTCCTCACCTTGGGGCTGCTCGGCTCTGTTCGTGACCAAGAAGGACGGTTCACTTCGCCTCTGCGTGGATTACCGCCCCTTGAATGCTGTCACTGTCAAGAACAAATACCCTCTGCCTCGGATTGATATCCTATTTGATCAGCTTGCTGGTGCACGGGTGTTCTCCAAGATTGACCTGAGGCTCGGGTATCATCAAATCAAGATTCGGGCCAAAGACATCCCGAAGACTACCTTTTCCACCCGGTATGGGCTGTATGAGTACACCGTCATGTCGTTCGGTCTGACGAACGCGCCGGCGTATTTTATGTACCTCATGAACTCCGTTTTCATGGAGGAAATGGACTCCTTTGTTGTCATCTTCATCGATGACATCCTCGTCTATTCAGTCAACGAGGAAGATCATGCCAAGCATCTCCACGTCGTTCTCGAGAGACTCCGGGAACATTGCCTTTATGCCAAGTTCAGCAAGTGCGAGTTATGGCTGAAGGAGGTATCTTTCTTGGGGCATGTCCTCTCCGAGCGAGGCGTAGCCGTTGACCCAAGCAAAGTGCAAGATGTGCTCAAATGGGAATAGCCCAAGTCTGTCACGGAGATTCGCAGTTTCCTTGGGCTGGCTGGCTATTATCGCCGTTTCATCCAGGATTTCTCTAAGATAGCCAAGCCAATGACCGAGCTGCTGAAGAAGGGTGTTAAATTCGATTGGTCAGTGGGCTGCGAGCGGGCATTTCAGACTCTGAAGTAGCGCCTCACTGCAGCTCCATTCCTTACCCAGCCTGATATTCGCAAGCCGTTTGATGTGTATTGCGATGCATCTGGCATCGGACTTGGATGTGTGCTTATGCAGGACAGCCGAGTTGTCGCTTACGCGTCTCACCAATTAAAGCGCCATGAAGAGCACTACCCGACCCATGATTTGGAGCTTGCGACAGTGGTCCATGCTTTGAAGATTTGGCGCCACTATCTCCTTGGGAATAAGTGCAATGTCTACACCGATCACAAAAGTCTCAAGTACATCTTCACTCAGGCCGACTTGAATATGAGGCAAAGGAGGTGGCTTGAGTTGATCAAGGACTATAATTTGGAAGTCCATTACCATCCTGGAAAGGCCAATGTGGTGGCTGACGCATTGAGTCGCAAGGTACAATGCTATTGCCTCACTCTTCCACCTCGGAGTGCCACTCTTTGTGCCGAGTTCCAGAAGCTCAACTTGGAGATGGTAGAAGAGGGGTCCTTGGCCAATGTGGAATTGAAGTCCACATTGCTTGGTCAGATTCGGGAGGCTCAAAAGAATGATGTGTGTGTCGCCCAAATTCGCGACAAGGTGAATTCTGGCCAGACTGCCGATTTTCGCCTGGACGATCAGGGGACTTTGTGGTTCGTCCAGCGCGTAGTCGTCCCGGATAACCAAGAGTTGAAACGGGGGATCCTTGATGAAGCCCACAATTCCTTGCTTACGATCCATCTGGGCAGCAATAAATTGTATCAGGACTTGAGGCGGCGATTTTGGTGGACTCGCATGAAGCGTGAAATTGCTCGCTATGTGTCTGAGTGCGATGTCTGCAAGCGGGTGAAGGTTGAACACTTTAAGCCAGCTGGTACTCTCCAACCACTACCCATTCCGAGCTGGAAGTGGGAAGACATCCGTATGGACTTCGTTACCGGCCTGCCTTTGACTTCTACAGGTCATGACTCGATTTGGGTTATAGTCGATCGGCTGACCAAATCCACACAGTTTCTGGCCTTTCACACTGCTTATCGATCCAAGAAGTATACGGAGTTGTATCTCTCCCGGATCGTGTGTCTTCATGGAGTGCCAGAGTGGATAGTTTCAGATCGGGGCTCGCAGTTTGTCTCCCAATTCTGGAAAAGTCTGCATGCGGCGTTGGGCACGAAGCTACTCCATAGCTCAGCATACCACCCTCAGACTGATGGACAGACCGAGAGGGTCAATCAGATCCTCGAAGATATGCTGAGGGCATGCGTACTGTCCTATGGGAAGAAATGGGAAGAGTGTCTCCCGTATGCCGAGTTTGCGTATAATAACAGCTACCAAACCAGCATCAAAATGTCCCCTTTTGAGGCACTGTATGGTCGTAGCTGTCGGACACCTCTGAATTGGTCCGAGAGTGGGGAGCATTCATTTCTTGGGCCTGAACTGGTCATGGAGGCGGAAGAAAAAGTGAGGACCGTTCAGGAGAATTTGAGAGTAGATAGTCCCGGCAGAAGAGTTATGCCGATCGCCGTAGGAGACCTCTCTCCTTAGATGTTGATGATTTCGTCTATCTGAAGGTATCTCCTCTCCGAGGCACCCGTCAGTTTGGAATTAAAGGAAAACTGGCACCTCGATACATAGGACCATTCCAGATCCTTGCGAAGCGAGATCAAGTGGCTTATCAGCTAGAGCTTCCCTCCACGCTTGAGATGGCCCACGATGTTTTCCATGTCTCCCAATTGAAGAAGTGTCTCCGTACTCCTTTCGAGTCACTTGAAGTGGATGATCTAGGAGTCACACCTGAACTGGATCTGTCCTATCAAGAGCATCCAATTCGGATTTTGGAAGAAGCGAAACATAAGACCCGTCAGAGAACCCTCAAATTCTACAAGATTCAGTGGAGCAATCACACTGAAGATGAAGCTACTTGGGAGGCCGAAGATCGCCTAAAGACCGAGTATCCTGAGTTCTTCGAGGCCATCTAAGTACTAGAGTGCTATTCTTCGCAATCTAAGGCCTACCAAATAGTGCGCGATTATCCTGTCCATCTGCATCCTATTCTGCCTATGCATTTGTTCTGAATCTCGGGGCGAGATTCCCTTAAGGGGGAAGGGTTTGTCAAGGCCACAAATCCTAAAAATGCTGGGGAGCCCGGAGTATCCGGATTTAATGTCCGGAATGTCCGGATATAACCCGGAATATTCGGATAAAACCTCCGGAGTATCCAGCCTGGGTCCAACCGAACACCCCAACCCGGAGTGTCCGAACTAATTGTCTGGAGAGTCTGGATGTGTCAGGGTGAGAATATAAGTGCTCGTTTTCCTAGCTTCCCCACCACTCCTCCTTCTATATTCTTGCCCTCCACTCCTTGGTGCTTCTCTCCTCCACCCCGAGCTCCACTCCGACAATCTCCCACCGGCCGATGTCCTCCCCGGCGGCTGCTCCATCCCAGGGGACTCCTCCTCAAGCCGGCGTCCTCCTTCCCCTACCCCGGCATTTGCTTCTCCTCCGTCTTCCTTGGTGGTAGGTCTTCTTCTTGGGGGTTGCTTCGTGGGATTTTGGGTTCTAGGGCCGTCCGTGGTGGGGTTAGGACTTAGATTTGGGTTTGGGAGCTTGGGGGTGAACTTTGAGCTCTAGGGCTTTGGGGGTGGTGATTCTAGGGTTGGTTTTGGGGTTTGGGTTGGTGAATGTGGGTGCTAGTGTGGTAGATCGGGTAGTGGTAATGCCGATCCAAGGGTTAGTTAGGGTTCGTTAGGGGTTTTATGGGTTAGTGTCGTTTTCCCGTGGATTGAGCTATCTCGGAGCTTCTCCCGGCTTGCAAGGTGTAGAAAGGTTGTAGATCGAGTCGTTGTGAAGCCGTAGATAGTGGTAGGACTTCCATCCCTATGTCATGTTGGACCAAATGCTCCAGGTCCGGAGTATCCGGGCATATGGTCACCCGGACTGTTAGGCGTGTCGTGTGATCAATGCTCTAGGTCCGCTCGAGGGGGTGCTAGTTTATCAGGCCGGGTGAAGATGTCTCAATGAATGGGTATGGATGGGAGGGGGTTGACATGAGGTTCCTTCGTGGCACATGTTGTGTGATCAATGCTTCCCTGCAGGGTTAATTTAGCGATTCGAATTGCCGAGCTCTCGGATATGAGCACGCTCGTTCTTGCACAATCAACGTAGTAATAACTTGAACTGAAGTTCGCCTTCAGGCTTGATCTTGAAATATCAGAAACTGTTTACTTGTGGTATTGTTGAGTGTTAACTTCACACTAGAAGTAAGTGCAGTTACAACCGCTTTAAATGAACTTGTGCGCTGAGTAGTTTAAGTAACTAAACAACAAATGATAAGCATTCCAGCAACAGTTTACCTTGAGCTTATTTCCTTGCCACGTCCAAATGCATATCCTTTTAGAGTCGGTCATATATGGACCACAGGTAAGACTTGCGAGTACCTTCTGTACTTAGGCTTCTGCTTTTGTGGTTTTGCAGGTGAGGATCCAGCGGGGTGTGAGTTTTGCCCCTACTGTCTATCGATGACCAGGCGGGGCATCGAGTAGAGGCTGTCGACGTTTGTACGCTCGGAATTGTTCAGGGCATGACACTTCCGGAGGAGTGCTACTTTTGTTGTATAGGATAGTTGTTGGATCTTTTGTTGTACAGCTACGATTGTATTTTGTAATGTCATTTCGTTCTCTTTCGATTTGTCTGTGCGCCGGTTTGTTTGGTTGTTCGTTGGGCTTCCGTGTGCCGTGTGATGCGTTTAGTCGCTTCTGCGTTCTTGCGTCTCTGGTAGTGAACTTGGGGCTCGATGCTGAAAGACCGAGATGGCGATCAGAGGGGGGGTGAATGATCCCAAATAAAAATATCCCCTACTCAACGTACTCCAAACAATCCCGCAAAGAAAGCCGATGCTCCTTAAAATCGCGAAACCCGCAAAAATCGGAACGACTTGATAACTATATGTATCCCTAGCTTACATGGATGGGAACCATGAATCATATGAGGGATATTTTTAAATCACAAATTCTGGTTGTCAAGTGTCCAAAGCAAAGAGGAATCAATTCAAATACTTCTTTTCTAAAAGAGATCAAGCCAAAACACAAAAGCCTCTTTTAGAAAAGCAAAAGCAGATTTTCAGGAATTGTCCTCAATTAGAGCAGGTGGATGGTGGACTTCTGTTGCTCCAAAAAATTTGGAAATTTTTCAGCCTGTGAGCTGTTGAGTCGTGAAGCACTCCACCAAAAATCACCACCAAAATCCTTCTACAAAAATCAGGACAAATCAAGAACTACGAACAGTCAGGATTTTCAATCAGGAAATTTGGGGCTCGGTTTTCACCTCACAGCTCCCAAATGGTGCATCCAGTGGACTCCAAAATTTTTCCACAGATGGGTATATGAGTCAAGCACCTTCTCCAACAAGAATCAATCAAGAAAGATTTTTCTATATTTTTCTAAAAATCAAAGACTGACTGCTGCGCGAAGAACAAGTTCAGGACAGATTTGCAATCTTGATAGAAACTTGATCTCTAGTCTATCCTAGGGTGCAAGAAAGATGTAAAACCAAATGAGCACCCTCAAGACCTCCTTGATCAACAGCATTTAGAAGGAGAGGAGCAAATCCAAATTGCGAGAAAGTAAATTGCGAGAATTTACATGCGGGAAAGTAAATGCTGAATTTAAATTGCGTAAAGTAAAGACATAATGTAAATGTGGAATTTAAATTCACAAAAATGTAAAGAAAATCTTTGTATTTTCTGGTTGGAAGGTTTACAAAGCCTCACTTCATGTGGGCAAAGCTCAAAGGAGCAACTCAAACCTTCAAGTGAGGGAGGACACCCCTCCCCCTCTATTTATACTACTCTAGGGTCACCTACCACCCTTGGATGAGTCCCAAACCCTAGGGCACTCCACCAAGGGCTAGGATTAACCCTCTCATTTCAACCCACACATGGGCTTTACATGGGCCACATTGGCCATACATGGGTTTTAAACAAAACCCGATCAACCCGATGCAACGGGCCTTCATCCGCCGGACTTGACCGCTCAGTTTCCTCCTCTTCGAGCCTCCAACCCGAACCGGAAACCTTGAGCCACCTCAAGTCCATTTCCATGACGTCCAAGTGAAGCTGGTTTGAGCCCAACCATCTCGTCGGCATCCTCGGCCGCTCTGGACCTCGGTTCTCCCAACCTAGTCAGTACTCACCAACGACCATAGCTGCCTCAGGAACCTGTACCACAAGGAACAAACCATTTTGCACATACCACAATGCACATACCTTTTCTTCCTGCATGTTAGTCCACAATTATCATTAATTGAAACATGCAATACCGAGTCAAATCAAACTCAAGCCTGAGCACACCTTGCTCAAAAAAAAAAATCAAATACTCATCACAAACATGGATGGACCTCCACATGGTCCTTCAATCTCCCCCTTGATGAGTATATTGACAAACCACACAAAAGGCATAAATTTGAGTTTGTAAACAAAGGAAGAAAAGCAATTTGATTGCAAAAAATCATATTTGGTCCAATAAAAAGAGAAAGAAAGATCATGACCAAAAAGATGAGAAGATTTTTAGAGCTCAACACTTGAAAGGACAATTTTTCAACAAGAGCTCCAAAAACCAAGAAATCTCTCAAAAAAAAAACTCAATATTACTCATGATCCAAATGCAAGGACAATTGTTCATCATGATCATGAGAAAGCATTTTTTTTAATTCTCTAAGATGTCTTTTCTACGTTTCTCCCTTTTGGCAATATAGGCATCAAGAGAACAATTTTTGCATGATATGCAACCTAGAAGAGCTTTGAGGATTATGCAAGTGACCACTTAGACAAAGTATGACCCCAAGCTACTCAAGTTCAAATTATGTCATCCTAAGTCATATCCAATGGCATATTTCAATTTTTTGCTAACTAGCTCAAAAGAAGTTATAATACTTTGGTATGATTTCAACAATAGCAATATTAGCATAAATTCAATACTAGAATCAAACCCAACCAAACTATCATTTTGATATACTAGATTTCAACATATTAAACACTTTGGGAAACTACAAGTCAATAATAGAAGCCTCTTGCTCAATCATCTCTTTAAATGAAAATTTTAGATTAAAGCTCATAAAGCGGTATGAGAGAGTTAGGCTTAGTGAAGCACATCCTCGACTAGGAGCCATAGACAAAGGCCTCCTAAGCTTCACTCTCCTCCACAAACCTTCAGGGTTTAGAGAGTTTATCCTAGAGAAACACAACCTCGACTAGGAGCCATCGACATAGGTCTCCTAGGCATCACTCTCTTCCTCCTAGTTATTTTTGCATTTTTCGATTGTATTGACTCAAGCCATTAGCAACCATCTCAAGCAAGAAGCTTAAAAGAGTGGTTTTGGTCATACACACTTCATTCCAAGTTCATCCCAAGTGCAATGGGAAGCAGTCTCGTGAATGAATAGTGTTGAGTTCAATTTTAGCACAAAAGAGTCAATTTATATTTTCAGCACTTAGATTCATGAGCATTATTGGAGGATTCTAGAATGAAACAATGTAGCTAACCCAAGTTGCTCTAGGACTCTAGTAGAAACTCACTATTTCAATAAGCATGGCATAAGCATCTAGTGAAGAAGTATAGCAAGTAAAAGCCATGTTTCATCAACTTTTCAGGAAAGCTCAATTTTAAAATGTTGGCTAGTTTCACATGTTATACCAAATTGGATATGACCTAGATTAGCAAATATCTTCAGAAAAGTAGCTAGGTGCAACATATCTCAATTTTATCAATTGCATAATAGACAAAGCTCGTAAATGAAAAACAAGTCTATATGCAATGCAAAAAGAATCAATTCCAAGCTCCTCAACAAGTGAGTCGATTAAGCACAAAAATCTGATTGAAGTTGAGTTATTAGCAATTTTAGATTCAAAAGGATGAATTGAACTCAACTGAAACCAGAAAGACAGAAATGATGAGAAGGAATCAAGCAACTGACACATGGGTAGTCTAGGAGCAAAGATAACATGAAGAGAAACACTAACACTCAGATTCTTTCTCACCTTCCCCATATGACTTATATAGGAAAGCTTACTTTCTCCAACTCTAACCCAGGAGCAAACACAGACTGTCTGCCTCTGTAGGGGGCCCAACACCTGCTAGACCTAAAAGACTGTGAGTGAGCTCAACCGGGAATAAGAGAGGAATAGCACCCTAAAGCATAAGGTGAGAGGTCCATGCCGAGGCATGCCAGAAGTCTAGGTGAAGTGGTCTCAACAAAATGAAAACCATCCCAAAGATACCCGTAAAGAGAAAGGAAGGCTGAATATACATACAGACATATAATACAAGCCAGCTCCCCCTCAAGATATGCCATATGGGCTCATAATCCCAAGCTCTCTCTCAGAAACAAACGGAGCTATCCAAAGGCTTGGTGAAAATGTCGACCAACTGGGTGGTCACTCTCCACAACCGGAGCACTATATCAGCCTTCTCCCACATGGTCTCTAAGGAAGTGATAGCGAATGTCAATGTGCTTGGTCCGAGAGTGTTGCACTGGTTCTTAGCAATGTGAATGGCAGACGTGTTATCACAGAAAAAGTGGAACACAATGCTGCTACTAACCCAAAGTCCCGCAAGGTCGATCTCATCCAGAGAACACTGGCTACAAAGAATCGGCTGCAGCAACATACTCGGCCTCGTGGATCAGTGCAACAGGATCGCTTCCTAGACGACCAAGAGACAAGAGAAGTGCCAATGAATTGGCAAGTGCAGGAGAAGTGCTCTTCCTATCTATCCTACACCATGGCGAAGTCTGCATCGGAGAAGGCTCTCAGAGATAGACAGGAGGAAGAAGAGTACCAGATACCATAGTCAATGGTAGCTCGAAGGTACCTGAAGATGCGCTTCACCGCCTGACGGTGAGAGACGCGGGGAGAAGACTGAAACCGAGCACAAAGACATACAGAGAAATGTATGTCAGGTCTCGAGGCAGTGAGATACAAAAGGGAGCCGATCATGCTCCGGAACTCCTTCTGATCAACTGGCTCACCATCCTCGTCAGGCTCGAGGACAGCAGTGGTGGCCTTAGTAGTCATAAGCGGCTTTCCATCGGACATGTCAAAGCGCTTGAGGAGGTCTCGAGTGTACTTGCCTTGATGCAAGAATGTACCCTCCCGAGTCCGCTTAACTGAAGCCAAGGAAGTAGCTCAACTCGCCCATCATGCTCATCTCGAACTCGATTACTCATCACATCCGAGAGGCGAGTAACGAGCGAATCTGAGGAACCACCAAAAATGATGTCATCGACATAGATTTGGACTAAGAGAAAATCCGAATCAGAATGTCTGATGAACAGAGTCTTGTCCACTTGACCCATATGAAAACCATGACTCAAGAGGTAGGACTTAAGCCTCTCATACCAAGCTCGTGGAGCTTGCTTAAGTCCATACAAAGCTTTGGAAAGCTTGAAGACATGGTTTGGGTACTTGGGGTTCTCAAATCCTGGAGGTTGTCTGACATACACCTCTTCCTCAATGAAGCCATTGAGGAATGCACTCTTGACATCCATTTGAAAAAGCTTGAAGCCCTTGGATGCCGCGAATGCGAGCAGGATCCGGATGGCCTCGAGTCTAGCTACAGGGGCAAAAGTCTCCTCGAAGTCGAGACCCTCGACCTGAGAGAAACCCTGAGCGACTAACCTAGCCTTGTTTCGAACTACAACCCCATCCTCACTCTGCTTGTTTTTGAACACCCATTTGGTCCCAATGATATTGTGACCAGAATGGGGCTCGACAAGCTTCCAAACTTTGTTCCTCTCGAAGTTTTCAAGTTCCTCATGCATAGCATTAATCCAAGATTCATCAGATAATGCATGAGAAACATCCTTCGGCTCAAAAGAGGCAACAAAAGCAGAGTGAAGGCAGAAGTGGACAGACCTGACTTAGAGCGAGTGACTCGCTCAAACAGATCTCCAATGATGCAGTCGGGTGGATGAGCCTCTTGAATGTGGCGGGAGGTCGAAGCACAAGTGACCTCTACTCCTCGCGTGGGAGAAGTAGGAACAGAGCCACTAGGCTGCCGAAGAGTCCGAGGGTAAGGTGATCTCCCGAGGTGCAGATATGGAAATGGGAGGCACCTCGGGAGGCAGGAATGGTGAGTGGATCAGGCAAGGCGCCTTCATCTCCGTCATCAACTTCCTCTGAGAAGATAGGATCGGGAAAGAGGAGAAGAGCCTGAAATGTCTGGTCTAGCACCGGGGCTAGCCTCATCAAAAGTCACCTCGCAGGTCTCTATGATCCTACCCAAATCTACAGCCCAAATCCTATAGCTACGGGCAGAAGACGAGTAACCCAGAAAGATCCCATCAGCAGAACGTGACTCGAACTTATCTAGGTTCCCAGACATCAAGAAGAAGCACTTGCAACCAAAAACACGAAAATGAGATACACTAGGCTTTCGCCCATATCTCAACTCATAAGAAGTGCAATGCAAGTGTGCCCTAAGAAAAACTCTGTTGGCAACATGGCATGCCGTAGCTCTGACCTCATTTCAAAACTTCCTAGGAGTATTGTACTCATCTAGCATCGTCTGGCCATCTCAACCAGGGTCCTGTTCTTCCTTTCCACTACGCCATTTTCTTGAGGGACGTATGGAGAGGAGAACTGATGCTCTAAGCCTAACTCCTCACGGAAAATTTGCTAAAGTAGGAGTTCTTGAACTCCGTGCCATTGTCGCTGCGGATCGCTCGTAAGGCACAGGGAGCTCAACAGACAACCTACGGACCAAACCCCTGAAGTGTGAAAAACACTCATCCTTCGAGGCCATGAAAAACACCCAAGAGTACCTCGAAAAATCATCGACAATGACAAGAATATACCACTTCCCACTGGCCGATGCACTCTTTGGACCAACAGTGTCCATGTGTAGCGGCTGTCCTGGTGCATCGATCATCACTTTCGGGTGACTAGAGGATGGGAGGCGACAACCATCTTGCCATGTCGGCAAGGAGAACATACAACATCTTTGACCATCTTGAGTTTAGGCAGGCCACGAATGAGATCATGGCCGCTAACTCGAGTCAAATGATCAAAGCCAATGTGACCAAGTCTCCTATGCCAAAAGGGGAGATCACGGGACTCAGAAGCAATAAGGCAATGGAGAGAGTCTCTAGAGGAAAAAGAAAAATCAGCACGAAAGACTCTCCCAAAACGAGAAATCCCGCAAACAAACACCCCAGAAGAATCGAGGATCCTACAAGAGCTCCTCTTAAAATTGACCTCGAAATCGTCATCAAGAAGCTGAGAGACTGAAAGCAAGTTGAAATGCAGCTTACTGACTAAGGCAACGTCCTTAAGAATGAAATGATCGTTAATGCAGACGGTACCTTTAGCAATGACTCTACCCAACGCAGCATCCCCAAAGGTGATTACCTCATCACCGGGATCTCGGTCCAGGGAAGAAAACCAACGGGAGTCTCCGGTCATGTGGCGAACAGCCGAGTCTACGATCCAAACCTCCCCTTCCTCGTCCTACGGACTGAATCAAAGAGAGTGAAAAGCAGATATCTCGGTGCAGGATAGATCGGTGCAGATCTAGGAACCCAATCGAGTCAAGCGTGCGATGAAGAAGCGATCCAGCGGAGTAGAAGAATGCAATCGGCACCTCTCCGTGACTCGACTCTCACAAACTCAGACTCGCTCGATGGGGCGTGCGGGAGCATTGCCGGGTTGGTCCGCCGAGGTGCAAAGGCCGGACCATCCAGTCTGCTGCCGCCTGCACCTCCCGGGGAAAGCAAACTCACGCCGGCCGATATCTACCTCGATGGGAAAAACGAGGAATATCAAGAGGGCGGCGGAAAGATCGACTTCGGGACAGCTACGGGGTGAAAACCAGTAGAAGCCTGAAAACCAAGCCCCATGCGCTGTCCAAAACAGGAGACTCTCTAGCTTGTTTATCCTGTCTAGAAGGTGTGTGTGCCTTAGGCGCACTTCAGTCCGAGGATGACCATGAATACCCCTAAGAGCATGGACACGCTCACGCCGAGAAATCTTGGCGCGTCAAGCAGAAATCAGCTATATGTCCATCCTTACGGCAGAAGGTGCATGTATACTTCGCCTTGGGGGTGAAGCGGCATGAGAAGCACCCTTCTCGTCGACGTCCCGTGGACAATCCCTGCTGATCTAAACAAAGTGGTGCTCACTGGGAGCCACCACTATCTCTCCGCTCTTGGAGGCACGCGCTGTGATGGGGCGGATGCGCCCGTGTATGCTCCAAGGCATCAAACCCTAGACCTTGATTGAATCTGCTAATCTTGGGTGATCTAGGATAAGATTGAGCTTCTTCTTACCTCCAACAAACTTCTCGAGAGTGCTCATAAGGTACCGACACTCTCGAAAAAGTGAGGCACAAGAAGAGCAAGGAAGGAGTAAGCGAGGAAGAGCCGGATGGAGAAGAAGCGAACTAAACGATCAAATCTCTCCCTATAAAGAGCAGCCTCAATCTTGAGGAACTCGCAAGAAACACAAGGAGAGTCTCTAATCCTACCCACTGGGCTTTGAGCTTAGTCCTAAGCTCTACATGAATTTGATTCATGTCCTCTGCTACCCCAACACACAAAGATGCAACCATTTTGTGACTTAGCTAGTAGATCCTTAGCATATTTTGAGTTTTCAAGCACCAAGTCATCATAAGCATTTTTTAGTTGCATACAGCCCTCACATGAGCTGATTGGGTCCTTAGAAGCATGCTTTTCAAGTTCATCATTCCTAGCGAGATAGCTTCCTAAGGTGACAACTCATGGCATCAATTTCAGCGAAGCTTAGGGCAATTAGCACATGAAGCATTTGTGTGAGTGTGAAGAAAACTAGCATCAACAGGAATAGAATCTCTTTGGACATGTGCTAGCATCCTTCGACCTAAGTGACTCAAGATCAGAAAGCACACTATCATGTAGAGTCCTTAGGTTCTCCAACTCCACAAGCAAAGCATCACACAAAGTACAGCTATCAGAGTCTCGGGAGGAACAAGATCTAAGTGAAGCTAACTCCTGAGATAAGGTACCTACTTCCTTCTCTAGATCCAAACACTTAGCTCTAGATTTGGAATGAAATTTTCCTAGTTTGATAAAAGCATCATGGAGCTGGTCATAAGAAGGTACCTCCTCCGTGTCCTTTGTCTGACTCGGTGTCGGGTACTTCCATGGCATTGGAGGCCATGAAGCACATGCCGGAGAAGTCATCGCCGCCCTTCACCTTCTCTTGCGGTTCATCCTCGTCCTCGTCGCTCCATGTCTCCGTGTCGGAGAGGTCAAGGTCATCGAGCGCGGCAAGGACGCGGTGAAAGAGCTTGTTGCCCTTGGCGAACTTGCGGTGTTTCTTCTCTTGCGCCGGCTCGCGAGCTGGAGGCTTCTTGTTGCGGTTCTTGTTGATGTAGTCGTTCTTGCCCGCACCGCCTTGTTCATTATTGCCCTTCTCCAGCTTGGGGCAGTTTGCCCGAATGTGGTTGGGGCCACCACACTCAAAGCAAGTGAACTTGCCACTCCTCTTTCTATCTCTCACCCTTTTGTAAATGTTCGAAAATTTTTGAGCGACAAGAGCAAGCTCGTCTTACGGAAATTGTTCCGAACGTCATCGCTTACGTTGCAAAGAGCGGGGAGAGAAAAACCAGAAGAGAAGTCAAGAGGGGGTCCAGAAGAGGAAGACCCAGTGGGATCGGTAACCAATGCCATCGTTTGGGACTTCGTCCTGCGAGCGACGATGCCGAGCTCATGAGTCTTGAGGCGGGAATACAACCCGTCAAGAGTCAAGGTCGACAAGTCCGTATGGTCCGTGATGGTGGTTACCTTCATCTCCCAAATCCTCAGATCGAGTGCTCAAAGAAAATGCCTCGCATTCTCCGAATCAGTGTATGAACAACCCACTGACCGAAGATTGCTGAGAATCTTTGCAAAACGAGCAAAGCACTCATCAAGGCTCTCACCAGCGTGCTGCTCAAACTTGTTGTAGTCACGCTTAAATTGATCCTGTCTCACGGACTTGATCTGAGTGGTGCCCTCATGGTAAGCATTGAGGGTCACCCAGATCTCATGAGCCGATCGTAGGTGAGAGACGCGATCATACTCACTGCGGCTAAGTCCCTGTATGAGGAGGTTCTTGGCCTTAGCGTTTGCCTCAACGTCGACCATGTTTGCGGCGTTGGCGTTCTCATCGGCCGGAACCTCATACGGGTGCTTCACCTTCTGCCATAAAGAAAAGCCCTGGCAGTGATGTATGTCTCCATCCGAACCTTCGAGCGGATAATCAACTCCAGCAAAAATTGGAGGCTTAGTTGAGTACTTGTCCGTCGCCATGGCTCTTGAGACCGGTCAAGATCTATGAAAGAGCAAAACCGGCTCTGATACCAATTGAAAGACCGAGATGGCGATCAGAGGGGGTGAATGATCCCAAATAAAAATATCCCTACTCAACGTACTCCAAACAATCCCGCAAAGAAAACCGATGCTCCTTAAAATCGCGAAACCATAAAAATCGAACGACTTGACAACTATATGTATCCCTAGCTTACATGGATGGGAACCATGAATCATATGAGGGATATTTTTAAATCACAAATTCTGGTTGTCAAGTGTCCAAAGCAAAGAGGAATCAATTCAAATACTTCTTTTCTAAAAGAGATCAAGCCAAAACACAAAAGCCTCTTTTTAGAAAAGCAAAAGCAGATTTTCAGGAATTGTCCTCAATTAGAGCAGGTGGATGGTGGACTTCTGTTGCTCCAAAAAATTTGGGAATTTTTCAGCCTGAGAGCTGTTGAGTGGCGAAGCACTCCACCAAAAATCACCACCAAAATCCTTCTACAAAAATCAGGAAAAATCAAGAACTACGAACAGTCAGGATTTTCAATCAGGAAATTTGGGGCTCGGTTTTCACCTCACAGCTCCCAAATGGTGCATCCAGTGGACTCCAAAATTTTTCCACAGATGGGTATATGAGTCAAGCACCTTCTCCAACAAGAATCAATCAAGAAAGATTTTTCTATATTTTTCTAAAAATCAAAGACTGACTGCTGCGCGAAGAACAAGTTCAGGACAGATTTGCAATCTTGATAGAAACTTGATCTCTAGTCTATCCTAGGGTGCAAGAAAGATGTAAAACCAAATGAGCACCCTCAAGACCTCCTTGATCAACAGCATTTAGAAGGAGAGGAGCAAATCCAAATTGCGAGAAAGTAAATTGCGAGAATTTACATGCGGGAAAGTAAATGCTGAATTTAAATTGCGTAAAGTAAAGACATAATGTAAATGCGAATTTAAATTCACAAAAATGTAAAGAAAATCTTTGTATTTTCTGGTTGGAAGGTTTACAAAGCCTCACTTCATGTGGGCAAAGCTCAAAGGAGCAACTCAAACCTTCAAGTGAGGAGGACACCCCTCCCCCTCTATTTATACTACTCTAGGGCCACCTACCACCCTTGGATGAGTCCCAAACCCTAGGGCACTCCACCAAGGGCTAGGATTAACCCTCTCATTTCAACCCACACATGGGCTTTACATGGGCCACATTGGCCATACATGGGTTTTAAACAAAACCCGATCAACCCGATGCAACGGGCCTTCATCCGCCGGACTTGACCGCTCAGTTTCCTCCTCTTCGAGCCTCCAACCCGAACCGGAAACCTTGAGCCACCTCAAGTCCATTTCCATGACGTCCAAGTGAAGCTGGTTTGAGCCCAACCATCTCGTCGGCATCCTCGACCGCTCTGGACCTCGGTTCTCCCAACCTAGTCCCGGTACTCACCAACGACCATAGCTGCCTCAGGAACCTGTACCACAAGGAACAAACCATTTTGCACATACCACAATGCACATACCTTTTCTTCCTGCATGTTAGTCCACAATTATCATTAATTGAAACATGCAATACCGAGTCAAATCAAACTCAAGCCTGAGCACACCTTGCTCAAAAAAAAAATCAAATACTCATCACAAACATGGATGGACCTCCACATGTTCCTTCAAAGGTTCCTCTTCCAGAGCTTCCTCTTCGTCTTCGCCATCGCTTAAAACTTCTAGGTGAAAAAGCCGTTTGCATCTATGTCCTCGAGAATAAACTTCATCACAGTTATAACAGAGACCCTTCTCCCTTCTGGCAGCCATCTCATCCGGGCTGAGACGACGCCGGAATGTTGGGGAAACGGAGATAGAAGTTACTGCTGAAGCTTGTGAAGAGGATGGCAGTGAGCTGCTGATGCCCGAAGTGGTGCCCACTGGTACCAAAGGGGGTGCTCGGCTAGAAGAAAATGCGCTGGACCCGGGGGCTGTATTCTGAGACAAAGGCCGGTTCGTCCCCGCGGAGCCCGTCCACTCGTGCCCGGAAGAGGGGAGATTTGCAGCGTTGCGATTGGAGTGGGGATGGTACCGGGCTGCTTGAGTGGCTTTTGCAAGCCAGAGGTCTTCGCGCCGCTCGGCTTCCCTGGCCAAGCCAATCGCATCGGCCAAACTGCGTGGTCTGTCGCGGCGCACGTCAGCCGACAATGTTGGAGTCAAGCCGGCGGTGAACATCTCCATTTGATCTCCTTTAGACAGCCGTGTGGTTCGAGCGAGAAGACGCTGGAACTCCCTGGCATAAGCATCCACACGGTTCTGGCCTTGCTTCCAGTTCGCCAAATCCCCGAGCGGTCCGGCCGTTGAATGGCGAGTGAACCGCTGCAGATAAGTTTCCTGAAACTCCTCCCAATTGATGTGTTGGTCCTCCTGCTCCCAACTATCCAGGACTTCCTGGGCTTCGCCACGGAGGTGGAGACCGGCCATGGTTACCCACTCATCCGCTGGAATCCCATGCAGGCGCCCGAAACGTTCACACTGTTTCAACCAGAGCAATGGGTCTTCGGAGCCGTCGAAGGTTGGTAGGTCATAGCGAGGGGCGCGAGGTGCCCAGCGTCGTCCGCCGCCTTGCTCACGGTCGGAGCCCGCGTCGTCTCCAGTTGCCGCGTGCGACCGTTGAACTGGGAAGCGTGGAAGGTGCCGACCGCCAATCCCGCTGGCCGCCAGGCTGTCCGCTGCAGACGGGTTCTCGGCCGGAAGCTTGCCGGCAACTTTGAGGAAGTCGGACAGGGCTTTCTCCAGGCTGGTCATGGATGACTTGATGCCCTCCACGGACGTCTCCAGACTGCCAAGGCGCTCTTCAACGGAATCCATGGATGTAGAATCGCCCGAATCTGATACCAGTTGATATGGATGCTCCCTGACAAAAGCTCTCGTGCTGGGACGAAGCCCTGAGCGAGATGAGGAGGACGGCGCAGCAGCTGCTCGCCGGCGACCTATGGTGATGGTTGTACGTGACCAACGGCCGTTTAATCGTCGGCAACGCCTGGAACTCAATTGTGGGTAAACTGGAAGGTGTTTTTCCCTTCCTCTGTTTCCTCTTTTTATTTCTCTCTTTCTCAAACATGGCAATAACCAAGATGGAAAGTGCTAACCGTATCGGAATCAAATAAGAGTCCTAAACATAGTATCTAGTAAATAAAGAAAGTTCTTTTAAGGAAAGAAACGGCTGGGCAAAATCCCTGATCTGCCGCAGCCCTGATTTAGGCTAAGTCGTGCGCCCCTTCCGGAAGAATACCCGGTCCAGTTTGTCCATATCACATAGTGGGCAGCCTAAAAATAATGATGTAATTGGTATTATCGTTGGTGTCCTAGGTAATAGTTCAAACGGTGGTGATAGTTCAAACGCTGGTTCGAAAGATTATTCAGCTTTGATATGTTATCTAATCAAAGGATTTATATCTAAAATAGCAGAGGTATTTGTTAATATCATGCCGAAACAATTCTTCGATTATAGTTGGATAACAACAGAATATACACATGGTTTTGTAGGTTATATGTATGGGTTCTTAGGTAGTATAACAACGTGGGCAATCAATCATTTGTATGTGTATTTATTATCAGCGGCATTTATTTATGCTAAAAAAACAGGATTTGTGACTTATATAACGAAATATATTCAAAATGTTTTTAGTTCAGTATCAGATATTAGTTCAGTGGAAGATATCCATAAAATTGATTTAATGATTCGCGTACCAACAGTCACTATTGATAAGATATCATTACTTATTAATAATAATAAGAATAATCAACCTGAATTGGAAAATGCGGAATGGTTCGATTTAGGCCCTGAAAATGTTCTAAATTGGCACTTAAAAGAAGATCAACATTTTCATTTTAGATCCTTGAAAGAATAAAGGAATCCTTAGGATTGAAGTGTTTTGGCAATATTCAAATGAAACAAAAGACATTAAATCTATGTCATTTAGGAATTGGTATTAAGGGTGTTTATGATCATTTAATTAGTTCAGTTATAGTGCAAGTAGGAACTCTGACTTTTAACAAAGATACACAAAAGTATGTCTGGGGTATGTTTAATTTCCTAGCTATGATGGGGGTAGGTGTTATTGTTTGGTACAAGTTTTTCCCAGGGAATTCTGTTCCTTTCCCTCTACCAGAGGGTTTCACCCCAGCACCTGCGTATGAAACTTTTAAGAACCCAAATGCTGTTCTTGAGGGGTACAAGAGGGATACTTACTTCATCACAAATGACATCCTTAGTACAGTTATATCAACATATCAAAATGAGACCCCCTTAAAGGATATATTCCCACTGCCTGAAGAGTACCTTGATGATCCAGTTAAAACACATCGCTATGCATGTGTTGCTACTGCTATCATGATGGCTTGCTTTATAGCCACCAATGTGCTTATTCCTGTAACACCAGCGTTAATACAATGATAAAAATAGAAATATATAGGTTTCTAACTAAGCTGTTTGAAGTAGGAGAGTTGCCCCCCATTCTTTTACAGACACAAGGAATTTACAAGTAAATGTTTGATTTATTCAAAAATACACAAGGAATTTACAAGTTTATTAGGTATGATTTCTTCTCTAAAGTAGTGCACAGCATTCGTTGAAAGGAAACCAGTACTGGTAAGATCGACTCGGGGGAAACTCTTTCTAAGATATATTATATCGCTTAACTCTGGGGAGCCTGAGTAGAGAGGAGCTTTTCACCATTGCAGTGATAGCATCAGAGTGTATAAAATGGCAACGTGTTTGTTAGTACACCCCTTTCTTTATCTAGCAAGATATCAATACAGGTAGGCGGATGGCTAACCAGATAATAAATGCCCGAGGGGTTATCGGGGGTAAACCCTGTCTGGCCCACAACCTTTTGGGCTTTTAGAATGTACACACAAGGAGGAGTAAACTGATGTAGAGGATCCTGACAAACTAAACCCTTGAAGAGTTTACTTTAGAGATTAAAGAAATCTGATGTCAACAGGACCCGCCCAAAGCGCCTTCCAGGGATCGGACTCGAGGGATGGGTAAGACCCCGGAGCCCGGAGCCCCAGTAAAGTCCACATATAGCCAAAAAGAAATGGAAGGTTGACCAAGAGGAAGCCTGTCTTCTCAACAAACTGAAAGGGATAAAGTCTCCTTATAGTGAGAAGGGCCTGGCACTCAATTATGTTCTGCCACTCCAACAGAACAGTCAAACCCCCAGGTCAGCTTTCTTCACCCGTGTCTATCCTCTTTCTTGCTCACTCACCGTAAAAGTAAAAAGAGATTGCCGATAGGTGTTTACCCTAAATTATTATTATACCTACCCTTATACCTTATAACAACAATGGAATGCGCTTGCCTTATTCTACAATTGTGGCTGGCTAGGAATTCTAACTCCAACTGGCACTGAACCCTTTATGACTGAAACTTGCTCTAAGGCTGGATAAAAGACGAAAGACACCAACTCGGCTTGGAATAATCCAACAGCAAAGAACAAGACATCTGTGAAAACACTTCACACGAGCTCGGATGTAAACATTTCCCTCGGCTGGTAAGGAATTAGGATTTCATTCATTTTGACAAAAGAACTTGCTTAACATACTCCAACTTTCAAAACTCATGCTTTCAATGGAAAGACTCCCTTCCCTCTTGCTTCCTTGCCCAAACCTTTTCATATAGCCCGCCCTAGCCTGATCGATACCCCCTTATAACTAACTTCTAGTTAAAGCCTTAGGAATAGGAGGAGAAGGTAGAGATTGGTTGGAACCTCTAAGACATGGCACCCCCGCCCTAGCCGCCTTTTATTATGATGTCTCGAAAGCGGATTCTTACTAGCTCACTGGCTATAATTGTTCACACTTGCTTTCAATCGCTCTAATGGAAAGAGGATGCTAGTATTTGCGATGAATACAGCAGTGATGTAGTCATGCATAACATACAATACAAACCCTTAATGATGATCTGCAAGGTGTTAAGACCATAGGGTTAAGGGGGAGTATTAAGGATATGAGGGAATGCCCTGAATCAGTTACCCGAAACTATGGCATTTTATGAGCTTAAAGATTTACCACCAGACCAATGATCATGTAATACCTCTTTTAGGGTGAGCAGAGCCCTAACATCTGAAGCCATTTGGTCTACAGGGGGTGTCGGGTGTATTTAGTACCGCGTCGCAAGCCGGAATTGAACCGGCGCTTGATTGAAGCAAAGAAGTCCATCTGTTTGGCCCTTTTTTATAACCCGGTTCACCATGTTACAGGTTACGTCCGGTTAGCACCCCCCGTGCAAATTTGTCTTCCTCATTACATTCACTTTAATTAACTAACTTATTCTTTATAACCAAAACAGTTCTATCTACAAAACAGTTCTATATATCTATAACCAATTATGCGCTCATTACACATCCTCTGCTTTCCAGACCTCAACACGGCCATCATCTTCCAGGAAAATCACTTTTTCATCGTTATAACCCGGCAAGCAGAGATTTTCATAAGAATATAAACTTTCTATATGACCATCTAGATTGAGCTCATTTAACAGATTATTAACTGAATCTTCATTGAATGTGAATGAATCATTGGACTTTATTGCGATAAATACTTCATGACCCCATCGGGTATATGTTATTCCTGGATACTTATCCTCTAACCCTGTATCAAATACATTTTGATAGAAACGATGTAAAATGACATTGGTTATTTCACCTATAAGGGATATTCCCTTGAATGGTATATACTTCTGATTCTGAATATCATAGATTGGTAGATAGACAATTTGTTTAACAAGATTAAAAACGAGCCCTTTGCAGCTAAAGCTATCAAAATTGCTCAATATACGAGACTTCTCAATATGTTTGATACTTAGACTCAAGTCTATCTTGATTAGTTTAACTACATTTTGTTGTTGATTCAAGAAATTGTAGTGGTTGACCTTGAGATCATTTAATTTGGATAGGTTAGGGTGAGCCTCATATAGAATTATTTTGTTTAATATGAGCTTAGATAAAGCCATCATTAGAAGTGAGTCAGTAGGATCCCTACACTTATACACACCAATCAAATTTGCATCATACTTCATGCTTTCCAACCATAAAAACCTTCTTTCTGATTCCATAATCAATATCTTATAGAGGAAATCAGGAAGATCCGATATCTTAAATAGATAATAATCTATAGGTGAAAAAGAGTAGTTGTATCTGAAGAGTAATTCCTCTTGCAAATGCTTCTTCCTGAGAGGGAGTACTCCTCTAACCTTCCAATCATCGTTATAGATAGAGTCAATTGATGAAGTCAGCAAAACACTATTGTGATTATTAATTGATGAAAATAGACGAGAATTATGCATTGAAATGGTATTTACTGATATATGCTTCATCATAGTTGATCTATTAGATAATCTTATCATTGTTGTTTTTATCATCATAATATATTATTCCAATTAGGTAGCACACCAACAGAATAACAGAAACATACCAGGACTCCTAAACCTATGGATGCTAGCCATTTACTATCTTTCATATTATTAATTATCTGTGTACTACCAATGGGTATATCCTCATCATGCAATCTTTCCCACTCTTCAAGTACCTGCCGCAGCTTCTGCATACTATCTAACAGTTCATTAAAAGGTGTATCATCAAATGCATCTACGATGGTTTGAGCCATATTCTCCTTGGTTTCCATGAGTACAAACTTTGAATAACCAGGCACTAGTGATTCATCTTTGAAAAATAAATCAATAAAATCCTCAGGAACCATATCAGTAGAGCATAAATCAGGAGCACACTCAGTATAATTGTACCAGACAGTGGTATAAAACCCTAATTTCACAAGTGCAAAGATGTTTCCATATACATAGCTTATTCCATCATGTGATTGACATGTAACCACATGTACCAAACATTGTGTCACTTTATGGGGGATTTTGTGTGTTATTTGTTCAAATTGAGTCAATTTGCCTCGCAGGGAATGTTGTAAATCCGCCGAAGCCCTGTTAAATACATGCCACAATCGGGAATGTTCTTTTAGTTCCGCATAATTCATTGGAGTGATGTTTTTTAAAGCTAGCAACTCCCGCATATAATAAAAGTTATAACTCATGATGGGATCTAATACCGTATTAGGTAAGACCTCCATCATATATTTGAGGCATGGGTTGTAATATCTAACTTGTATTGAGTAATAAACATTACTGTTTTGATTTAAGAATGTTATTAAGTTGTGTTGATCAGGTAAACACTTTATTATATTACTGTTATTACAAATATCTTTGTCAATTCTACCCATTGTCATTAGTTCATACGATTTTAGATTTTTCATACTCTTGAGACTATTCAACCCTTTTAAATAACTCGTATTATGGACAGACTGTTTAACTCGTTCTAAAAACCCAAATTCCCTTATATCTTTGAATATATTACAAATATTCTGATTGAATATCTGATTAATATCCTTTTTTGTTTTGGTCGAAATAATCATGTTAACCTTTTTTCTATATGAGCGTATAATATGTTGGGATTTCTTTTTTATAGTTGTTGCCTAACCCGTTTGCCTCCTAGTGTGTTGTTGTGTGCTAGAAGAGGCATTTCATCCCTATTGTGTTGTTGTGTGCTAGGGATTTTAGCAATCAACTTAGTATGCACATGCGTACTTTGTATGTGAGTATACCTTCAATGTGATCATTTGAAGTTTGTCTTCGTTGGTGGATTTTTGTGTTCAGTCGTTAGTTCGGTTCTGATTATAGTAATCAGTTATTTATGTCGACTGCCCTGTCAGTACCAGTTACTCTCATATGTAAGATTCCCCTTTTTCAGTAACAATACCGTTTGTTTTCTTCCTCTTTCTATTCAGCCTTGAGGTTTGATTTGCATCATTCCGCTCTTGATCCATATGGAGGGATCATTCGCTGATTGGGTTATTGTTGCATATTGCACCTTATTTAGTAGGTCCTATCATATGATTGTTCCTTCCCCTCATACAACGGATAGTATAGTAGAGGAGATCTGACACCAGGAAGGCCAAGTTCCAAGAAGCCAGTAACCCAGCCCCTCTTTCCTTTAGAGATGTGTGATTGCGATGGTATACTTGCTTCTTGGAACTTGGCCTTCCTGGTGTCAGATCTCCTCTATTATACTATCCGTTGTACAAGGGGAAGGAACAATCATATGATAGGACCTACTACATAAGGTGCAATATGCAACAATAACCCAATCAGCGAATGATCCCTCCATAGGGATCAAGAGCGGAATGATGCAAATCAAACCTCAAGGCTGAATAGAAAGAGGAAGAAAACAAACGGTATTGTTACTAAAAAAGGGGAATCTTACATATGAGAGTAACTGGTACTGACAGGGCAGTCGACAAAAATAACTGATTATTATAATCAGAACCGAACTAACGACTGAACACAAAAATCCACCAACGAAGACAAAGGGCGTAAAACCCCACAGAAGGAAAAGAGATAAAATGAAAAAACGCTGGTAGGATAAAAGAAGTAAGTTAATAGGTTGAGAGAGGCTATCTCTCCTTTCCTTCTATCTACGATATTTTGCAGGTTATCCTATTTTTAGGTATGGTTAGCCTAATAGCTCATCAATCTAGCTTAATAGCTCATCATTCCTCACTCTATTCTTTCCATTTTAGCTTTGATATCTCCAACGCTATTCAAAGGTATTTGAGTGGAATGAACTCATCTTAGCCTGGTGTCGGGGAATGCACTACTAGTTAGTAAATAAAAAGTAAAAGGTAAATTAAGTAGGGCGGTCCACAACAAGGCTACTACTACAGTAGGTCCACAACAAGACTACTGCTACAGTATGAAACTAAAGAAATGAAAAGATGAAAGTGTAACACCCCGGCATTTAATATGCCTGAATGCTACCAAACATAAGCTAAACAACATCTAAATACCACATTTAACATAAAATTCCAGCAAAGGCGCATAGGCTAAAAACTGAGATTTCGGCAGCACCTCCTTTGTTTTAACATGAATTTAAGGAGCAACAACAGTATAGCATTATAAGGCAATATGAGAGACATCTAAAACAGCAATAAATAGAGTCTTAATGACAATATAAGACTATCATCAAGCACTTAAAGTCTCCAAGTGTCAAACTAACAATAAAACTCTCATAAACAAAGCTAAGCCTTAAATCAATGATCATCACACGCAATTTATTATCAAACTAATAGAATGACTTGGGGAATCAATATGGTGAAGCTACGTGTGGGCGTGTGACTATTCCCCTTTTCCGCATGCCGTTCTCATGGTACCTAAAACAACAAGAAAACACAAGCGTGAGTTCGAAACTCAACAAGCATATTGCAATGGACAACAATAACAATATCATGGCAATAACATCTCCCATCATGTATATCATCTCATTCATGAACACTTAACAATATCATCATCATTATGTATGCAATGTAATGCAATGCTCATGTCTCCTTGGAAACTCATACCGGTATGGTTGAGTACACACCTGTCGGTGTGCACCCTCTCCCCCTTCCATCCCAAAGATGGAGGGTGCCTACTCCTCGCTTCCGTTCACCGCGGTGAATGGAATCACAATGTAGGACTTACTCATTGGCTTTCCGGATTAGTCATAACTTTCTCACCGACCTTCCCGGACTAGTTATGACTTTCTCACCGCCCGAGCCATGTAACATGCCATGTATGCATTTATGCCAATATCACATTTAACTCACATATTAACACATGGCATCATAATATCTTAAACATGCTCATCATATCATAGCAATCATTAAAACATGGCAAGTGGACATATATCATGTAGACAATTCCATCTAATCTCAACATGCAACCTACCACTCGCTATCCATCACAACACACTTGCCTCAACCACGTGCAACGGATTGGTGGGAAGTAGAGGGCACTCCTGGGGTCGTACCACCTGCACATAGGTATCACACACTCACAATCATTACCAAATAACAGTACGCAAACCCTCATCTACCCCGACATTGCCATCTACTCGCAAAACCTAAAAACAGAGGTTCTGTCCCGGCAGGACAGCAGCCTTGCAAAAGGCATAACTTGGGCTCTGGGACTCCGAATCAATTAAACGAGTACATTCTCGCGTAGCTTAGGAAATTTCCCAACTTTCTCTAGGTATAAGGAAAGACTGATTTGGCCTCTAAAGTTGTTTAACCTACAGATTACCGAGATCTGTTCCAATTACGTCACAGATTTTAACACGCTCGGTAAAACAGTCATAAATTTTAAACGGCTGGTCGGAATTTAACTTTCTTTATATCCATGGAAAGATAATTAAATTATATACAACTTCTTCAACATCCGTACGGACAGACTCGGAATCTAAATCGACGAAAACTCGAACCCTAGCCCAACTGCTCAAGCTGTCCCAAAACAGTAACGTGGCAACATCTAGATCTAATCCAAATTACTCCAATCCAGCACCACCAATTGATCTAAAAACTTCATAAACACCCTAAGAACAGTACCTAGATCAACCCCAAGGATCCCCATGGCCATACCTTCGCCCGACGCCCGAAAACCCAACAGATCTCCTCCCGGATCGCGCGATCTCCCTCCTCGCTCCAAATCCACCGGTTCTCCTCGTTGCGGAGCGCTCCAATGGATGGATCTGCGGGATGGCAACGCGGGGAGGCTTCCTTGGGTAGGAAGGATGGTGGAGAGGGATAGGGGAGGGCGCAAAAGGCTAAGGGGGGTGGCGGCTAGGGAGGAGGCAATGGGGTGGAGGGGAAACAAGTGGGGGTAGGGCTAGGGAGGGGACTTGTTTGGGGCGCAGGTAGGGCTAGGGCAGCAGTTTTGCTGTCCTAGACCACCTCCAAAAGGCCCAAATATGTCCCACCTTCGGCCCACATGGACCCCCAAGGCCCGAACTCCCCCAGAAGGCCCAATTCCCCTCCGAAAAGGCCCAAAATCCCCCGGAAAAGCCCACACTTGCTGAAATGGCGCAAAATCATGTTACAAGAGTCGTACCTTATGGCCGAGATCGAAAATGACTCATAACGTCATTCCGTAGTATCACATTCTCCCCCCCCTTAAACAGGATTCGACCTCGAATCCGAAGAACGCCAAAATCAACAACAAAGTCCCCAAGGGACAAAAGACTTCCTTGCAACACCAAAACATTCACACAAAGATTTAAACCGAAACAAACGACCAACGAGTTCTCAAAACCAACACTTGGCGAGAAAAAAAATGTTGATTTAGCTCAATAGAGTGCAACCTCTCACGGTTCCACCTTCACTTCAATTACCAAAAAGACCATGAAAGAAAACGGTCTCACACTCCTCATTCGATACATTACTTGGCACTAACGTGCCCAATCCCTTTAATCGAAACTACTCTCCAAAAGAACACGGTACCAGCCTCTAGAAGCCCCTCTACTGTGGTTTGCCGTATTCAAGACAACAACGAACCAGGCGAGACACTACACTCCAAGACAACCCACTGTTTGAACAAACGGGGTTAAAACCATGCAAAAGATTGATCTTTTACAAAAGACCAATACCCACCACTAACATCAAAAGGGGAAAGCTTTCTTTAAAACCAAGGTTCTTAAAACCCGCAAGAACAGTAACAACCGAAGAAAAACGCTACGGTTGACTCAACTCGCTCATAGATCAGTGACAAAAGATCCAATACACTTCGAAAAGGAAAAACAATTACTAGCAACCACCAAGTGGTCCACTAGTAACTTAATCAACCCTACCGAGGAACACATCAACGACACAATACCCCAAGAAGGTTTGCATTGAGTCCAACACAACCTTCCTTTACTCTTCACTTTTAAACTATTTTCGATCAACTACTAGTAACACTTAATAACTGAGGTCATTAACCACCCACACTGGATTTCTCTCTCTAAGAAAGTCTCGCCCTCAGGCTCTTCCACTCAAAGCACTAGAACAAAGATTACAACCATTGGATAAACTCAACCACAAACCATGAACCCAATTGATCCCCATGCTTAACTTTGAATCCAATGCACTACAATCACTTTGGAAAGGATTCGACAATAACCAAAGAGCATTCAGTTTTAACTTTCTAATCCAAGATGCACAGGAAACACAAATCTCCTACACCACAACCAACATACCAGAAATTCTTCATTGTTTCTTTTCATACTAGAAAGAAATGGACATCTCGATTCATAACATGAATGCAAACTTTCCAAGAGCACTCCGGATTAGTCATGTATCCATATATGACTTTCTCACCGACCTGGCTCAACGACTCCTTTATCATTAGACATCGATAAACGATGTCATGTTTCCTTTTTCACCATTCATTCATCATGTAACAGCCAGTACTGAATAGTCATAGACCAAAAGACTTCTTCTGTAACACCCCGGCATTTAATATGCCCGAATGCTACCAAACATAAGCTACACAACGTCTAAAGACCACATTTAAACATAAATTCCAGCAAAGGTACGTATGCTAAAAACCGATATTTCGGCAGCATCTCCTTTGTTTTTCCATGAATTAACACAATATCAAAAACATGGCAAGATATATCATAGCACACGACATCTAAAACATCAACATAAATGGACATATCATCAAATTACGCCAATACTACCATGCTCAACCACTTCATAAGCTATAACGAAGCAAGTAAGGGATCACGAGCATGCTAAATTAAACCATACATTAAGTTTATGGCACAACTCTTAATATCGTGTCTCCAAGTGATTAAGTATAGACTATGATGGTGGAGCTACGTGTAGAAGTGTAGCTAAACCCCTTTGTCCCGCATGCCGATCTCAAAGTACCTAAAAACAACATAAAACACAAGCGTGAGTTCGAAACTCAGCAAGCATATTGTAATGGACAACAAGAACAATAACATGGCAAAAACATCTCCCATCATGTATATCATCTCAATCATGAACACTTAATAATATCATCATCAATATGCATGTAATGCAATGCAATGCTCATATGCTCATATCTCCTTGGAAACTCATACCGGTATGGTTGAGTACACACCCGTCGGTGTGCACCCTTTCCCCCCTTCCATCCCGAAGATGGAGGGTGCCTACTCCTCGCTTCCATTCACCACGTGGATGGAATCACGATGTAGGTCTTACTAAATGGCGTTCCGGACTAGTCATAACTTTCTCACCGACCTTTCCCGGACTAGTTATGACATTCTCACCGCCCTCGCCCCATCTCATGACATGCATGCAACTATGCCAATTATCATATCTCATTTGTACATAAACATTTGGCATCATGTCATAGTACACATAAACACATGGCATCGAATCATGAAAAATAAAGACACATAGCATCATATCATGATATTCACACTCATTATATCATTGGAAAACAGCAAGCATGGCAAGTGATCATAGCAAGTATTCAATCTTTCATCTAATCTCCACAAGCAACCTACAATTCCGCTATTCATTACAACACACTTGCCTCAACCGCGGCGACGGATTGGCGGGAAGTCGAGGGCACTCCCGGTATCACACCACCTGCACAAAGGCACCACACACTCACAATCATGCCCACAAAACAGTACGCAAAGCCCCATCTAACCCGACATTGCCCACTACTCGCAAAACCTAAAAACAGAGGTTCTGTCCCGACGGGACAGCAGCCTTGCAAAAAGCATAACTTGAGTTCTGGGACTCCGAATCAATTAAACGAGTACATCCTCGCGTAGCTTAGGAAATTTCCCAACTTTCTCTAGGTATAAGGAAAGACTGATTCGGAGTCTAAAGTCGTCTAATCTACAGATTACCGTGATCTGTTCCAATTACATCACAGATTTTAACACGCTCGGTAAAACAGCCATACCTTTCAAACGGCTGATCGGAATTTAACGTGCTTTATGTCCACGGAAAGATAATTAAATTATCTACAACTTCTTCAACATCCGTACGGACAGATTCGGATTTTAAATTGGCGAAAACAGGAACCCTAGGTCGACTGCTCATGCTGTCCCAAAACAGAGACGTGGCAACGTCTAGATCTAACCCAAATTACTCCAATCCAGCACCTCCAATTGATCTAAAAACTTGATAAACACCCTAATAACAGTACCTAGATCAATTCCAAGGATCCCCATGATCATACCTTTGCCCGACCAACGAAAACTCCAATCGATCTCCTCGCTCCTCGCTCCTCGCTCCTCGCTCCTCGGATGGATCCATGAGGATGCAGGGGTGGGGAGGCCACCCTAGCGCAGCAAGGGGGTGGAGGAGAGGTGGTGTGCAATAGGGAGCAATGGGGAGCAATGGGGGAGGTGGAGGCGCAAGGAAGGGAGAGGGGAAGGTGGGGGTGGCGGCTAGGGCTTGGAGGGAGAGGTGGGGGCGCCCAAGGGCAGGGGGAGCACGCCCAAAAGGCTGGTGGGGAGCCCTTTTACCAGCCCCCACACCCAATCCTAGTCCGTTACGGAGACCTACTCCATCCCACCAAAGCCCACCAAGGCCCAAACTCCCCCAGGAAGGCCCAAAACCCCGGAAACGTCCCGGAAACGCCCCGGAAAAGCTATTAACCTCCATATCCTATAGTTTTAAACTTAATTCCACATCTCATAATGTTATTAACCTTATCATGCACGTTAAATAAGGTTACGACACTCCGTGGTGTCACAAAGCTTCAAAAGGCCCAAAAACGCGAGTAAACCTCAAGCCGAAAGGTTTTATTCTCT
Source organism: Rhipidocladum racemiflorum (assembly GCA_036346355.1). Taxonomy (NCBI): domain Eukaryota; kingdom Viridiplantae; phylum Streptophyta; class Magnoliopsida; order Poales; family Poaceae; genus Rhipidocladum; species Rhipidocladum racemiflorum. The sequence goes on from CM070583.1 coordinate 58,613,290, forward strand.
AATTTCACCTTCTATAACGTCACACCAAACCGTAGTGTCACATTCTTCCCCCCTTCAACAGGATTCGACCTCGAATCCGAAGGACGCCAAAAACAACAACAAAGTCCCCAAGGGACAAAAGGCTTCTCTGCAGCACAAAACATTCGCACAACGACTAGAACCGGAAACAAACGACAAACGAGTTCCCAAAACCAACACTTAAAGAAAAAGTGTTGATCTAGCTCAACTAAGGGCAACCGCTCACAGTTCGACTTTCAATTCAAATCCCAAACAGAATCTGCGTTTCAACCTCGAAGGGCTTCAACAACCCAAAACGCTCGAATCCTCACGACAAACACCTCACACTTCTATCACAACCTACCTGACTACACACTGCAATAAACTCAACATGACATAATCAAAGGAAGTCACAATTCCTTTAACAACCTCTCTTCATTCCCGAAAGTTTCTATCGAGGGGAATAACTCATTAAGGCACACTAGCCCTTCCGATACACGATCATACTAACATTTTATTCCATCCTTTCCCAGGCAAGACTCAAACTCAAAAACAACTAGTGAAGACAACTGCTCACGGCAGGGCAATTATCACCGATCTACCGTCAACTTCACTTCCACCCATCGCTACTCTTAGTAAAGGTTAAACCCATACATCATCAACCTCCATCACAAACCACCCTTATACCACTAAGGTTCGACACCTAGCCCAAGCTAGGATCGAAAACCTTACCAAACCACAATTGATTCCTTTCTTAAGAGGGTCTCGCCCTCACACAAAAACACTTAGCTATCAAGCCCAAGTGTACACACAACAACTCAAACCCAAAGCGTTAACAACCATTTTGGAAAGAATTCGGCAACATCCAAGCCAAAACACAAAGGAAGCATAAATCCCCTACATCACAACCAACATACCAGAAATTGTTCATTGCTTCTTTTCATACTAGAAAGCAAGGGAAATCTCGTTTCATGACATAAATGCACACTCTTTAGGAGCACTCCGGATTAGTCATATCTCCATATATGACTTTCTCACTGACCTGGCTCAACGACTATTTTATCATTTAACATGTAAAAACGATGTCATGTTTACTTTTCACCATTCCCTCATCATGTAACCACACTACCGAATAGTCATTCACATGATGACTTCTGCCTCGGTATCATATGAATAAATCTCGAATAACATCGAGAGTTGCACTAATTCATATAAACTATGACGGCAACATCGTTAATCAACAAAACACCACATCGTGTGAAAACCCATCTTCGATTTAACACTAGCTTTGCAACACCTCGCAAAATCAAACTCAACCCTTTGGAACAGAACATCGACTCCAAAGTCAAACATCTGCGGACACAAGCGCCATAAATTTTTATCAAAAGAGAGGGAAACTCAATCCAAAAAGAAAACTCTTCACTAACCAAATTCACTTATGAAACATTCATAAAAATCCAGACTTGTAAAACACCCGCACACCAGACACATTTTCCAAATGACTCCAACTCTAGTCAAATAGAGTTACACATCAAGGGCTTAACTCAAAAGTTTCCAACACAACCCTTTATGACCATCTGCTTCCTTTTAAAATTTATTCCAAAGATAATCCAATGTGGACGCGAAGGAGCGCGATCCACTGAAAACTTTTGGATGTAAACTCAACCGACAACACGAACTAAACAAATTCGCCATAACCAAAGGTCGAGACCAAACACTACGAGTTTTGGGGAAAACTCTGAAACTCAACATAAGAAGCACCTCAACCGAAAGCATTCAACCAAGATGGCAACCAACCAAACCAGTCCAGAAGGTTTTAAACATGAGCTCAACATGAAACCCTATTCTTATCCTTTTTAAACATTCAAATTACACCTTTCTACTCATCGGGAAACCCCTCAGGTTGCAACAAGATCTTTAAAAAAAAATCTTTCTCCCATTATCTTCCCCAATAAATAAAGTTTATGATGCTTACGAAAAGACATCCCACGAAGGTTAAGTCAACAAGATCCCCACTGACCAACATAACAAATAACATCATATTCTAGATTTGAAACAAGTGCTCCAACAAAACTTTCAGCGTGACCAACCAATAACTTTCATACCACCTATATGAAAACGTCTCGACAATCGAAACTTATTCAGTTAACAAGCGACTTCAACAGATTCTTAAGTAGGATCAACGTATCAGTTATATACCATCCTTATATCAAAATCTTGACAATTGAAACTTGTTCAATCTATAAAATGATTTCAACCATTAAGTAATATCTCTACAAGATAAAATTCGCAAATAGGATTCTAAGATATGCAATCATTAAGATTAAAATCTTGCATCATGATTATTATCCATTGTTCATCCCATCACAACATACTCCAACTATTAAATTGGATTTAATAAATTAGATTAGCACAATATTCTTAACAACCTCATTAACAAATAGTCTTATGTCTTCTCAATTGATATCAAAACTAGCATTGAAGGGACACAACTGCATACTTCCAAATATACTAGTAGCTTGCAACAACGTAAATAGCAACTCTAATCAACTTCCAAATTAAAGTCACTAGGCAACACGATTAAATTTCACTATTAATCCATTAGATTAGAACATCTTTAACAACCAAAGAAAGTTTCTTTTACAATAACAAAGTCTACATCATCTTAATGTTTTAACTATGCATCAAAGTTTAAACTTTTAACATTAACAAGGATCATAAGCACTTTTAAAGCAAGGCAACAGATTCTAAGCATGTACATTAACACATTTAATCATTCTCGCTAAGAGTAAGCTGCAACACTAGTAGTCTATTTATTCTCAAGCTAGAGATATTAATCACATTGAATTGATTCAACTCAAAATTTTAACTTAGCAACACATCAATCCATAAACCACATTGTTACCTTATACATAACATGCTAAACAGCAATTCTTACTAGGGACAAACGATTTTTGTCAAAAGACTACTTACTTTGTTTACAACATTTTAGTTTTAAAACTCATCCCAAATTCATAAGGAAATTTGACTCTCAAAATTGCAACGAGGCAAACCCAAACTTGGTCATGCAAAGGAATTCTCCAAAACACTTTTATATCTCAAGGACTCCCATAAGGAAAAAGGTTGAAAGACAGTTTTCTCGAAAGGGAACCAAGTGCTCCATTAACCTTTTCAAATAAAACCTTAACACCCATCACCTAACTTTCACGTCTCTCGAGGGTCTTTCAAAGTTTATTTCTTAAACCAAGAAATGACTAAATCAAACACCACTTACTCCTACAAAGCCACTGAACTTCAGCCCTCGACACTGTGTCCGGCACAACTCCATAAAACTCCTTTAACCTCAGAGAAAGACAAACACAGGAATAAATCGAATGCTTCTTCCCCATAAAGAAATCAACGAACTAAGCATTAAAACTGGAAAGGCGCCCGAAAGGAGCGCAACCCTAGACTCCTCTTCTTCATCTTTAACCAAGAAAGACAAACCCACACACCGCATACGGAACGATCCGCGGAAATCCAATACAAAACACTTTTCTTTTGGTTCAACTCAACTAAAGCCAAGAAAAGCAACGAACACCGACCGTCAGAACGGCAAAGAACATCTGAAAGAAACCACCATTAACTCTTCCTTTTGTCTCCAATCAACTACCCGATCTACAGTAAAGGGTAAGCGCTCTTCTCCTACAGGGGTTAACCGTTCTTCGGTGATGGCGCTAACCGGCCACACCGTCAAACCTCACCCTTACTATAAACAAAAAGAGGTGACCGAAACCCTTTGGTACCACAACCCCACAACATATAACATTGACATAGCAAAAAGCATTGTCGAAAGAAGCATCCAACATCATAGCTTAAATACAATATTTAAGCATAAAGAAAACGATACCCATACCCTTTCCTACTGTGCATCCAGTGTGTGTCAAATTTTAGATTAGTTATACCACTTTTGCAAGTTTTAATGTTGCTATCCTATAACAAAGTTTTAGTTGAAACCTAAGCCATGTTTCTAAGTTATTCCACATCATATTTTAGTTGTACCCTATGGCATGACACTAAAACACACATTCCAAGGACCTACAGCCCGCTCTGAAACCAACTGTAACACCCCGGCATTTAATATGCCCGAATGCTACCAAACATAAGCTACACAACGTCTAAAGACTACATTTAAACATAAATTCCAGCAAAGGTACGTATGCTAAAAACCGATATTTCGGCAGCATCTCCTTTGTTTTTCCATGAATTAACACAATATCAAAAACATGGCAAGATATATCATAGCACACGACATCTAAAACATCAACATAAATGGACATATCATCAAATTACGCCAATACTACCACGCTCAACCACTTCATAAGCTATAACGAAGCAAGTAAGGGATCACGAGCATGCTAAATTAAACCATACATTAAGTTTATGGCACAACTCTTAATATCGTGTCTCCAAGTGATTAAGTATAGACTATGATGGTGGAGCTACGTGTAGAAGTGTAGCTAAACCCCTTTGTCCCGCATGCCGATCTCAAAGTACCTAAAAACAACATAAAACACAAGCGTGAGTTCGAAACTCAGCAAGCATATTGTAATGGACAACAAGAACAATAACATGGCAAAAACATCTCCCATCATGTATATCATCTCAATCATGAACACTTAATAATATCATCATCAATATGCATGTAATGCAATGCAATGCTCATATGCTCATATCTCCTTGGAAACTCATACCGGTATGGTTGAGTACACACCCGTCGGTGTGCACCCTTTCCCCCTTCCATCCCGAAGATGGAGGGTGCCTACTCCTCGCTTCCATTCACCACGTGGATGGAATCACGATGTAGGTCTTACTCAATGGCGTTCGGACTAGTCATAACTTTCTCACCGACCTTCCCCGGACTAGTTATGACTTTCTCACCGCCCTCGCCCCATCTCATGACATGCATGCAACTATGCCAATTATCATATCTCATTTGTACATAAACATTTGGCATCATGTCATAGTACACATAAACACATGGCATCGAATCATGAAAAATAAAGACACATAGCATCATATCATGATATTCACACTCATTATATCATTGGAAAACAGCAAGCATGGCAAGTGATCATAGCAAGTATTCAATCTTTCATCTAATCTCCACAAGCAACCTACAATTCCGCTATTCATTACAACACACTTGCCTCAACCGCGGCGACGGATTGGCGGGAAGTCGAGGGCACTCCCGGTGTCACACCTCCTGCACAAAGGCACCACACACTCACAATCATGCCCACAAAACAGTACGCAAAGCCCCATCTAACCCTACATTGCCCACTACTCGCAAAACCTAAAAACAGAGGTTCTGTCCCGACGGGACAGCAGCCTTGCAAAAAGCATAACTTGAGTTCTGGGACTCCGAATCAATTAAATGAGTACATCCTCGCGTAGCTTAGGAAATTTCCCAACTTTCTCTAGGTATAAGGAAAGACTGATTCGGACTCTAAAGTTGTCTAATCTACAGATTACCGTGATCTGTTCCAATTACATCACAGATTTTAACACGCTCGGTAAAACAGCCATAACTTTCAAACGGCTGATCGTAATTTAACGTGCTTTATGTCCACGGAAAGATAATTAAATTATCTACAACTTCTTCAACATCCGTACGGACAGATTCAGATTCTAAATTGGCAAAAATAGGAACCCTAGGTCGACTGCTCATGCTGTCCCAAAACAAAGACATGGCAACGTCTAGATCTAACCCAAATTACTCCAATCCAGCACCTCCAATTGATCTAAAAACTTGATAAACACCCTAATAACAGTACCTAGATCAATTCCAAGGATGCCCATGATCATACCTTTGCCCGACGAACGAAAACTCGAATCGATCTCCTTGCTTCTCGCTCCTCGCTCCTCGCTCCTCGGATGGATCCATGAGGATGCAGGGGTGGGGAGGCCACCCTAGCGCAGCAAGGGGGTGGAGGAGAGGTGGTGTGCAATAGGGAGCAATGGGGAGCAATGGGGGAGGTGGAGGCGCAAGGAAGGGAGAGGGGAAGGTGGGGGTGGCGGCTAGGGCTTGGAGGGAGAGGTGGGGGCGCCCAAGGGCACGGGGAGCACGCCCAAAAGGCTGGTGGGGAGCCCTTTTACCAGCCCTCACACCCAATCCTAGTCCGTTACGGAGACCTACTCCATCCCACCAAGGCCCAAACTCCCCCGGGAAGGCCCAAAACCCCGGAAACGGCCCGGAAACGCCCCGAAAAAGCTATTAACCTCCATATCCTATGGTTTTAACCTTAATTCCGCATCTCATAATGTTATTAACCTTATCATGCACGTTAAATAAGGTTACGACACTCCGTGGTGTCACAACGCTTCAAAAGGCCCAAAAACGCGAGTAAACCTCAAGCCGAAAGGTTTTATTCTCTAATTTCACCTTCTATAACGTCACACCAAATCGTAGTGTCACATCTTCCTCGGTATCACATGATTAAAACACAAATAACATCGATGATTGCGGAAATTCATATGGACTGTGACGGCCTTATCGTTAGCAGGAAAAGCACCATGTCATAACATAACCCTCCAACAATTGGAAGCTAAATTTGCAACCTCACATTCTAACCAACATCAACATTTTGGAAAAGAGCAACGATTCCAAAGTCAAACATCTGCACACACAACCGCCACAAATTTTCTCAAAGAGAAAGGGAAACTCATTTCCAAAAAGAACACTTTACCAACAAAAAAGCACTGATGAAATATCCCTGAAATCCATCTTTTTGAAGCACACGCAAACACTTAGACTCATTTTCCAAATAACTCCAGCTATAGCCAAATAGAGTTACACATCAAGGGCTTAACACAAAAAAAAAAATTTCCAACACAACCCGTTATGACCATCTGCTTCCTTTTAAATATTCATTCCAAAGATAATTAAGTGCGATCGCGAAGGAGCGCGATCCACTCAAGAACTTTTTTGGGTGTAAATCCATACTCATAGCACAAACTAAACAAGTTAGCCAAATCCAAAGGTTGGCACCAATCTCTACAAGTTTAGGGAAACTCTAAAACACAACATAAGGAATATATTGACCGAACGCATTCAACCAAAAATGGCAAACAACCAAACCAGTTTAAAAGCTTTTAAACACAAGCTCAGCATAAAAAGAACCATCTCTGGTATTCCACTACGCTTTCCATTAAAGGCTTCAATAATCACTATTTACTCCTTGAGGAGCCCCATCATGATTCAACCAAAACTACACAACAGGTTCTTTCTCTAATTACCTTTCCCAACACTTATAAATAAAGTTTATGATGCTTATCAACAAGACATCGAACCAACACTACCTCATCCTAATCTCCACAGACACACACTTAACAATTAACATCATGTTCTCAATTTAATGCATACTACTTGAACAACTACTTTAGCCTGATCAACCTATTAATTTTTATACCATGCATACATCAATTTCTCAGCATTCGAAACTTAATCAATTAATCAATGATTTCAACAAGTGAATATCATCTCCACAAGACAAAAATTCGTAAACATGATTCTAAGGTATACACTCATTAAGGATTAAATTCTACATCATGTTAATTATCCATGGTTCACTCCATCACAACATGTTAATAATAACCTCCATTTTAACAATGGCTTCCAAGAAGTAATCTAAACAATTACCACCACTACTAAGTCATCAATATTAATAAATGGGCATAATCATAAAAACAACTACATTGTTTTTAGTTACACTATCCATATATCATAACAAATTGTCACTACACAACATACTCCAACTATTAAAAATAAATTTAATAGGTTAGACCATTCCAATGCTTTAGCAATGTCATAAACAGCAAATCCTATGTCTTCACAATTGATATCGATACTAGCATTATAGGAACACAACTGCACTTCCATGTATACTAATAGTTTGCAACATAATAAATAACAACTTTAATCAACTTCTAAGTTAAAGTCACTAGCCAACACGATTAAATTTCTCTATTAACACTTTACATTAGAACATCTTTAAACAACCGGTAAAGTTTCTTTAACAATTTCAGTAGTATACATCATCTTAATGTTCTCACTATGCGTCAAGGTTTAAAACTTCAAACACTATCAATGGTCATCTTCTCATTAAGTAAAAGCAGCATGCTACCTCATATTTAACATAAAGCTACAAATTATAAGCATGAACAGTCACACATTTACTCATTCTTGCTATAGAGTAATCTACAACACGAGGAATTCATTTAATCTTAAGCTAAAGATAAACAATTACATTTAATTGATTCAACTCACCAATTAACTTAGGAGTACACTAATTCCATAAACCACATTATTACATACTACGTAAAGTGCTAAACAACCATTTTCACTTTGGACAAACAGGATGCAACTCAACTTTAAAGATAACCACAACTCAAGATCAAGAACGAACACCGATAGACAGTTTCTCCTTTCCAGGCAAGGAAGAAAAAAAAACTCCAACAGGAATGCAGGAGAGCTCAACTCTCAAATTCCCGACTTTGATAACCCAAAACTCTTCAGGAAATCTCAAGATCTATACTTCCAAGAAGGAAGAAGGATGCACCAGGGAAAAACCAAATGTTCAACCAAATCTTTTCCGATAAAGATTCAAAACTTAGCTCCACCCAACCTAAGGTCGGCACTAGGAGAAACTTCAACTCTTTTCTGAGATAGGGAGACAACAACCGCAAATGTTTCCTCCCCAAGACAATCCACAATAACCCGCAAATCGGATGTCAAAGCAAAATTGCGACCAAAAGACGCGCAACACTAAACTCTTTTTCTTCGTCTTCAACCAAGGACGACAAAACCACGAATAGCCTACGGAATAATTCACGTAAACCCAACACTTTTCATTTGATTTCATACAACTAAAGCCAAGAAAAACAACAAAAAACCGACCGCCAGAACGGTAAAGAACATACGAAGGAATCCACCACTGGCTCTTCTATTTGACTCTAATCAACTACCCGATCTACGATAGAAAGGGTAAGCACTTTTCTCCCACAGGGGTTAATCGTTCTTCGGTGATGGCGCTAACTGGCCACACCGTCAAACCACACCCTTACTATGAACAAAAAGAGGTGACCGAAACCCTTCGGCACCACAACCCCATTTTATCACAACAACAAGAACAATTCAATCGATTATCTCATAACATAGCACATGCATCATCAAATGAAGCATTCAACATCAAAGCTTAAATATAACATTTAAGCGTAAGGAAGCGATACCCATACCCTTTCCTACTATGCATCCATGTGTGTCAAATTTTAGATTAGTTATTCCACTTACACAAGTTTTAATGTTGCTATCCTATGACAAAGTTTTAAGTATAACCTAAGCCATGTTTCTAGGTTGTTCCACATCAAAATTTTAGTTAACCCTATGGTATTTCACTAAATTCATACACCACGGACCTGAAGCCCGCTCTGATACCAACTGTAACACCCCGGCATTTAATATGCCTGAATGCTACCAAACATAAGCTAAACAACATCTAAATACCACATTTAACATAAAATTCCAGCAAAGGCGCATAGGCTAAAACCGAGATTTCGGCAGCACCTCCTTTGTTTTAACATGAATTTAAGGAGCAACAACAGTATAGCATTATAAGGCAATATGAGAGACATCTAAAACAACAATAAATAGAGTCTTAATGACAATATAAGACTATCATCAAGCACTTAAAGTCTCCAAGTGTCAAACGAACAATAAAACTCTCATAAACAAAGCTAAGCCTTAAATCAATGATCATCACACGCAATTTATTATCAAACTAATAGAATGACTTGGGGAATCAATATGGTGAAGCTACGTGTGGGCGTGTGACTATTCCCCTTTCCCGCATGCCGTTCTCATGGTACCTAAAACAACAAGAAAACACAAGCGTGAGTTCGAAACTCAGCAAGCATATTGCAATGGACAACAATAACAATATCATGGCAATAACATCTCCCATCATGTATATCATCTCATTCATGAACACTTAACAATATCATCATCATTATGTATGCAATGTAATGCAATGCTCATGTCTCCTTGGAAACTCATACCGGTATGGTTGAGTACACACCCGTCGGTGTGCACCCTCTCCCCCCTTCCATCCCGAAGATGGAGGGTGCCTACTCCTCGCTTCCGTTCACCGCGGTGAATGGAATCACGATGTAGGACTTACTCATTGGCTTTCCGGATTAGTCATAACTTTCGCACCGACCTTCCCGGACTAGTTATGACTTTCTCACCGCCCGAGCCATGTAACATGCCATGTATGCATTTATGCCAATATCACATTTAACTCACATATTAACACATGGCATCATAATATCTTAAACATGCTCATCATATCATAGCAATCATTAAAACATGGAAAGTGGACATATATCATGTAGACAATTCCATCTAATCTCAACATGCAACCTACAACTCGCTATCCATCACAACACATTTGCCTCAACCACGTGCAACGGATTGGTGGGAAGTAGAGGGCACTCCCGGGGTCGCACCACCTGCACATAGGTATCACAGACTCACAATCATAACCACATAACAGTACGCAAACCCTCATCTACCCCGACATTGCCATCTACTCGCAAAACCTAAAAACAGAGGTTCTGTACCGGCGGGACAGCAGCCTTGCAAAAGGCATAACTTGGGCTCTGGGACTCCGAATCAATTAAACGAGTACATCCTCGTGTAGCTTAGGAAATTTCCCAACTTTCTCTAGGTATAAGGAAAGACTGATTCAGCATCTAAAGTTGTTTAATCTACAGATTACCGAGATCTGTTCCAATTACGTCACAGATTTTAACACGCTCGGTAAAACAGTCATAACTTTTAAACGGCTGGTTGGAATTTAACTTTCTTTATATCCACGGAAAGATAATTAAATTATATACAACTTCTTCAACATCCGTACGGACAGACTCGGATTATAAATCGACGAAAACTCGAACCCTAGCCCGACTGCTCAAGCTGTCCCAAAACTGTAACGTGGCAACATCTAGATCTAATCCAAATTACTCCAATCCAGCACCACCAATTGATCTAAAAACTTCATAAACACCATAAGAACAGTACCTAGATCAACCCCAAGGATCCCCATGGCCATACCTTCGCCCGACGCCCGAAAACCCAACGGATCTCCTCCTGGATCGCGCGATCTCCCTCCTCGCTCCAAATCCACCGGTTCTCCTCGTTGCGGAGCGCTCCAATGGATGGATCTGCGGGATCGCAACGCGGGGAGGCTTCCTTGGGCAGCAAGGATGGTGGAGAGGGATGGGGGAGGGCGCAAAAGGCTAAGGGGGGTGGCGGCTAGGGAGGAGGAGGCAATGGGGTGGAGGGGAAACAAGTGGGGGCTAGGGCTAGGGAGGGGACTTGTTTGGGGCGCAGGTAGGGCTAGGGCAGCAGTTTTGCTGTCCTAGACCACCTCCAAAAGGCCCAAATATGTCCCACCTTCAGCCCACATGGACCCCCCAAGGCCCGAACTCCCCCGGAAGGCCCAATTCCCCTCCGGAAAGGCCCAAAATCCCTCGGAAAGGCCCACACTTGCTGAAACGGCGCAAAATCATGTTACAAGAGTCGTACCTTATGGCTGAGATCAAAAATGACTCATACCGTCATTCCGTAGTATCACAGAAAGCAGAGTATAGCTAGGATCAATGCCCTCCCTGTTCTAGAAAGAAAGGCCGAACAAGCGTTGGAATGGTCAAAGGGACTGCTTCGGTACATACATTAGGAAGGAGGCTAAATACAAAACAAGAGTCTAATAGGCTGGTGGAAGACCCATATAACACTGTCTTTGATCGACTGGCCTAGTTGGTAAAAGAGGAGTAAGAATAGCAATGCCTCCAAATAATGTGAGTTCGCTTTGGCCTGGCAGGAGCTTTTCTTGGTTGGCCGGGACGAGAGGATATGCCACCTAAAGCTTCTTTTTGTTGAAGCACATCACCATATAGATGAAAAAGAGTTCCAGTATGTGATGTGCTTTGTAAGTTCTAATAGGCTGGTGGAAGACCCAAACCACAACCAGGCTCATCAACCTCAATCTACTGAAGCGACGGGTGAAACATGCCCTCAAAATTAAGGTTTCTGCTAGGATTTACAGAAGTATAAAGCTCTTTTTATGGAGCGAGCCTCTGGGGGGACGTATCAAGCCTTTGTTTGGACCCATACACTAGATTGGTTATCTTCGGATCCAAGATGACGGACATAGAACTCCCTTTACTTCCTCGTATACGCATCCTTCCCTTTATATCGAATTGCTTAGGGATAAAAGAGATTGTCTTATCCTACTTAGGTATTAGGGTTTAGATGACCTCCTCATCCTCTTGAGTATGATGCAATTACATCGGCCCTCATGTATTATTGCATCAATACCCCATCATAGGCAAGTTTACACACTGGGACAACATAGGGTGGGCGCCATCAGAGAGTAGCCAACAGAACCAAGAACAAGATCTAGCAGATGGTGGGAGATTATCGCTCGTGATGAAACTATCATCTCCTACGAGAATATGCACTACATCAGCATCAATCAACCTGGCTTCGCGTTCTATTCTTACGATAGGGGGCCCCGTCTCTAATATATTCCTTCGATTCTAACTTCTGCCTCACTTCCCCCATAAGTTCGGGTATCTCTTTGACTAGGGTTTTAATTAAACTCGAGTGGAGGCTTTTCAACCCGCTTGGTGGGGCTCCCCTTAGGAAACCCAAAGCTCTTCTCCTTATCAGATGTTGGAAAAACCTAAAAATTCTCTTATCCTCTTTCGGGTCAGCCTGTAAGGCATAGAATAAGTAGAGCCTGATGTGCTCCCTTAGTAATCGAAGCGCCGTTGGTCAGATTGAATTCCTCGCTTCTTCTCAGAATCGACCCAGAGCTATCGTGAGCCGGTTTCCCCAACGTCGAAGGGGAATTCCAATGTTCAATTGCCCCTTTTCTTCGTTCAAAGCAACAAGTAGACCCGGCACATGGAGGTTCCTGTGAGTCTCGCTTAGTGGCGCTCCTCCCCGTAAAATCTCCTGGGATGTAAATTCGATCTGAACCCACTAAAGGTATGAACCAAGGTTTCTCTCGAGCAGTTTCACCACCTCTAAGATCTCCCGAATCCTAACCCCACCAAGTGGCACCCCAAATAAATCGATAACACACATGGCACGCCGAGAACCCCTCTGATAAGACTGCAATCCCTAATAGCGAAGATACGCCATACCTTGGAAAGAAAAGAAGGCACCGCGTAATACTAAAAAGGCATCCACAAAGTTCCATGCATAACAGTCTGAAATGCCAAGCTTTAATCTCATCTTTGGCACTCCAGAGAAATCACAGTCGGACGGTGCAAGCATAGATGCGGGCGCAGATGGTGATGATCAAGTCCAATTCATTGGGTCTCGACGTGCATCACCCACCACTGTAACAAGCCTAGAGGAGGGGGTTTCACTTTGCTGACGGGAGGGCTAGTTATGTTCTCACCGAGCCACCTTACCCGGTAGTATTCAAACGGAGAACAGGAGAATAGAGCCACAATATGAGCATTTTCGTTGATCTGGATGCCAGAGGTCTAAAAACACAATCAAGGGTAATTAAACAATGTGCTTATGAAGCGAGGAATGAGGTTAGCTGTGAGGTCTCTCAGTACCTAGATCCGTGGGTGTCGGCACTCCTCAACTAACTACTGCTCAGCTTGAAAGTAGGTGGATCAATAGAAAGCCTCTTCAACATCGGCCCTCGTCATCAAGAGCAATCTGATCTCGCTTTGATTCAAAAACAATAGGATGACCAATAAGATATGGTTCTTGGTCTAGTCTGCTCATTTTACTTTCGGAGGAGAATGGCTTGTCTTTTTCTTAGACTTAAGGGAGCAAGCTAGAATCCTCGCTTTTCCCAAAGAGAGTGGGATGCGTCTACCAACTTGTCCTCTCAATTGAATGTTACCAACTTGTCCATTAATAGTAAGGAACCCAGGATATCGGGACGGAACTTATCGATACCGATACACTCAAAGTCTTGATTTGTCTAATACGGATATTGAGCGAGGGTCAGCTGTCATTTCATTTACATCACGTAATGCAAGAGAGGCGCTTTGTGTAGTCGTCTCCAATCAACATATCAACATATGGTACAGAGGGACGTTATCTACCCATTCTCTCTTCCTCAAGCCACATACGAGAAGCATAACATTTTATCTATATTACACTAAGCAAGAGACATTGAACGTATCCGTTACTAGGCGAAGGAAGAGGGAATCCTACTTAGAGCCGAATCCTACCGATCGACCCCAACTCTAGGAAAGCCGGTGGATAGCTGAATGGAACAGGGAAAAGTGTATTCATTTTCTGAAAAAGAATAAGTCCTTCCAATTGCGCGTGAGCCTATTTCTCACTTTTCCTACCAGCCCTACCTACATAAGTTTGCTATAAAGAACTGAAGAACGACGCATCTTTAAGGGGTTAGATGAACTTCTTGCTTCCCTAGATGAGGGAAAAGGTGGATACACATCTTTGTACTTACGTGAAGTAAGCTATTCCCGTCCGCCAAAGAAAGAAAAGTTAGCTATTAGATTAGTTAGGGTACAGCTTTTCCCAATAGATTAGTTAGGGTATCTACCAAAACCATAGCTCGCTCCTCCTTTCTTGGGTTTCCTATGTTCCCTAACTGTCTGCTATTGCTAAAGCTCAACCTATGCCTCCGGCAAAGGCAAGACGGAAAGCAAGCTAGTTAAGGTTTCTAAACAGGAATGCAACCAAGCTAACAACAAGAAGCCCTCAGGTCATGAGAAAAAGGAAATAATGGATCATCTGCATGGAAGGTCATCCCTATTCCTATCTTTTTTTCCGACTGGAAGCTTGTAGCAGTGGAAGAACAGCAATTCTTGATACTTTTTCTTTATTCACTCAATCCAACCGCTTCGTCTAACATAAACCCTTGTCTAGGTCAAATTATACATACAAGCCGCATATATCATCTATACAATCCTTCTCTCTCTTATTGAGTCAATCTAGCATAGTTCAATCTTTCTTCTTCTTATAACTTTAAACAAGCTGCAAGGCGTTGCTATCCATCGCAATACCCACCCACAAGAAGTAGTGGCAATTCTCTTCCCTTTGCTGACTACCTTCACCTTGTGCTATATCTCGAGTGGACATAGCCACCCTAACCTATATATACTTGCTTCGGCCTTTATATATCTGCATTCTCTGCTGTATCCACCTTTACTTGGTATTCAGTGCTCTGTTCTAGAAGTCTGTAACACCTGACCTCGAACTCCATTGGCTCCTTACCTCGAGCCGGGATAAGAAGATAGATTGTACATTTGATTGTTTAAACGTGAGAACTCATTTTAAGCATGTTTCAGTGAAGGAGAAGTAGTGATGAAGGTTTCGTAAAAGGAAACAGGAAAGCAAAGCGGGTTACCGGACTTGGGAAACAGAAGAGATCAAAAGCGAGAAGTGACTAGTTGGAAGTTCCTGAAAGCAGGGAAAGCGATAGTTGACTTTTCTTGAGAAGTAGGGACCCAAGAATTACGTATTACAAGTGGACTAGTATTCATAGGGGCCTTTTCTTTCGAGAAGGCTTACCGGATACTATGCTGGCCCCAATGCGAGGTAGTTTCCCTACTTGTAAGATCCTGATTTTGAGTCAACCATATCACAAGACTTGCTTTAGCAGATCGTTTAATGTTAGAATAAAGGAAGAACCTATATCGCATTTGTCCTACCAGTCAATAGTAATAAAGAAGAACCTATATCGCATTTCACCCGGATTTCACTAAGCGACAGAGATAGGGGACCTCTCTTCTCAATCAGCTCCTCCCGCTCTGCCTAACCTGGGTATAGATAGAACGTTGGTCCGTGAGGACAAGTATAGTACGCCCCTAGTTCTAGTTAAGTATGTCTTATTGACCGAAAGTCAGGATAAGCAGAAGAAGTAGGAACTTCTCTTCCAAACCACTAGCCCTTACTTTCCTACCATCCAATCTGACTGAACTGAATCCAAATCCTAAAAGGCAAGACCCAAACCACCGGTCGATCAACAGTTCTTCTTTCACTTCCATCTCTTGATACCTGTTTTCTTGCTTTTCTTACCACTGCTGTAGTGAACCGCATCTCTAAGTACCGGGAGTCGTGAACCGCGCACAAGGTCCATCTTAAACTAGAAATAAGTGAAATAATTGTTCTGGGTCACCTTGGCTTTTGTGTTCAGTAGTTACTAGGGGAAGTTGCCCGGCTTGGTATCTCTCTTCCCTGTAGAAAACTGTAACACCCCAATTTTTGCTTTTCATGAAATTAAATTTTATTTTGCACATTTGTGAATTTTTGGAATTTTCTGGAATTTATTTGGATTTATTTGGATTTAATTTGAATTTATTCCATATTGAAGTAATTAAAGAAATTAAATTTTCAAATAAAGCTTTGTTGAAAATATTTTATTTGAGTCCCAAATGCCCTAAAATATTTTCCAGAATTTTTCTGGAATTTTTCTTAGTATTTTGCTACTTTTCTTGAATTAAATAAATTATTGGGAATTATTTTTAAATATTAAATCGCTGGAAAATCGAACCGGGTCGGTTACTGTTCCTCCGACCGAGCCCGAGTCAGACTCGAGTTTGAGTCCGACCCGAACCCGACCCGAGCCCGTGGTTGAGCCGAACCCACTCGGCCGAACCCTACGCGTGTGACCGTTGGATCAAGATCCAACGGCCATGATTGAGCCACGTCGCCGGACCCGAGCCCGACCGAGCCAGCCAGCTCGCCCGAACCCAAACCCACGCACCGTTGGATCTCGATCCAACGGCTGTGCGCGTGCCACATCACCCAATCCGAGACGCCGCCGGACTCCGCCGCCAAGAACGGAGCGACCTCGATTATGCGTTTACCTGACGCCGAGGGCCCTATTTATTGCGCCGCCACCCGTGTCGGGACCGCCGCTTCATTGCGCACCCGTAGCCCTAACTCACCTCGCCTGAGCAGCCGTGGTTGCGCCGCTAGAGCTCGCCGGAGTTAGGAGAAGGTGCAGCCGCGGTTTTTCGCCGATAGCCGCCGTCTCCGTCGTCCTCCGTCGCCGTTGACCCCAGATCCGGAACCGTGAGAGCAAGCCACATCGGTGAGCACCACCCACGTCGCCGGAGCGCGTCCGAAACACCGTCGGCTAGGTCGTCGTCCCCTGCGCCGGTGACCCAGCGCCGCCGCTCGCCATCGCCGGACTTCGAGCTCCCTCAGCCGTCCGATCCCGATCCAACGTCCCAGATCACGCCACGTCATCCCACGGTGAGATCCTGTCCAAAATCCCATATCCAATCTCGACCGTTGGATCTAGATCCAACGGTCCAGATCAAACGCGTTCACCCCAAACGCGTGAGTCCAGATCCAATCTGGGCCGTTGATTTTCAAATCAACGGTCGAGATCTAGCCACGCAGCGGAGACCGACCGCCGCGGTCAAGACCGGCCCACGCGCGTGCATGTGACGCCGACACGCGGGCCCGCATGTCACGCCGCCCGACCACACCGCACCATGACGCCACGCCGATGTCATGGCGGGCTCGCATGTCGGCCGATCGTCCCAGCCGTTGGCGCCGACGTTAGCAATGACGTCACCGATGGGTCCCACTGCCGACCGTGGTCGAGCCCCGCCGACGCCGATGGACGTCACCCGAGGGGACCCACCTGTCAGCGACACATGGAGCCGTGGACCGAGTCCACGGTGGACCAAGCCGAACCGTGGCCGAGCCCATGGACGGTGACGTCGCCACCACCAATCGAGGTGTGGCGTGTCATTCTTGACACAATAATTGATTTTTCGAAAAATAAAATAATTTAATAATTGGTTTAATATTTGATTTGAATTTCAAAACTTCAAATGCTTATAACTTTTGCGTTTCAACTCCGATTTGAACGATTCAAATTTCTAAAAATTCATAAAAATCAGATCTACTTAAATATGAATTTTAACTAATTTTTGGACTAAAATCTTTCTCTGTAATATTATTAAATTGATTATTTAAACTTTGAATAATCATAACTTTTGCATTTTAACTCCGAATTGAGCGATTCCAGTTTTTAAAAATTCATAAAATTATGTTCTCTCTGTTTATGGATTTTATTTGGATGTTTGAACACTTTTTGCCTGTTGTTTATTCGTGTATTGCTATTTGCACGCTTTACGAGTAAACGTTGAAGTGCCCGAAGGCTTCGAAGGAGAAGTGTTGACTCAGGATCCCGCTCAAGACCAAGAACAAGTACTCTTTGAAGGCAAGTTATGCTTTGACCATGTTGAACCCATTTTTGAAATTAGTTTGATTTAAACTATTGCATGCTAGTTGAAGAAATAAATGCTTTAATTACTTTTGGGGAATTAGATAAATGCCAAATTGCCTTATGACACCTTGGTTAAATAATTGTATGCCATGACCCCTTGTCACCCTAGTTGTGGATTACATAGTTGGACATTATTAATTTGCCAACATGGGTAGTTAGACCGTTGTAGTTCAATGCTTAGACCTGCCACGTACACGTGACATGATTTTGAATAATCAAATGCTAATGTGGACTTAACGAGATATGGAACTTGTTTTGGAAAAAGTGTCATGTGTTTGTTGATGATGTTGATGGCACGTGGTGCATGGTAATCAACTGGGGTTTGACAAATGAATTTGGACCGGGGCATGTGGCAAGTAATGATCAGGTGGGCCAGGTATGGCATTGGGAAGGATGATTTGGTTCTTTGGGTAGTCTTGCCCTGGTCAGCTTAAGGACTTAACCTTGCAAGCCTTTGAACTGAGTCAATCGTGCAACCACATGTCCGTAATGGGACGGACCTAGTTGACTAAGTTACTATTAACTTGCTTGTGGTACCTCGGGGTGTCAACTACACCTGTTGTGTAGCTTGAAAGGGGAGCGTACCAGTGCTAAGGCTTGGTACCCGTCCAACGATATGTCGGTCCCATACTTCGTCTTTGCTAAGGGAAGGGATGGTGTAAGGCAAAAACCGGGGAGGTTCACTTGTGTAGTTAGCGGTTTCCGAAAGGCTTTGTTACGGACACTCGCCTTTGTGGTGTTTGACTGTATCTTGTGGGTAAAGTGCATAACCTCTGCAGAGTGTAAATCTATTCGAATAGCCGTGTCCGCGGTATTGGACATCGCTCGGGAATTATAGTCAAGGGTTAGACTTTCATAAAAATAACTTGGACTTGGAAAAAGGTTTTGGGTTAATGGATAACAGAGATGGAAATGTGGACTAGGAATGGGGAGGATGTTTATTTAACTCTTGGAAAAGTTATTGGTATTATATACATGTATTTACTGCTTTCGAATCTATTTACGATACATGTTAAATGCTATTTACTGCAAATGAACCATGAGCTATTCCTTGTACCAAGCCATGCATGTAGTATATTAGTTTGCATTCTGTGCATGACTTGCTGAGTACCAAGTACTCACCCTTGCCACAAAACAACATCAGTTGAAGAGGAATCCACGCCAGCTTCTGAGGAGGAGATCCAGGAGGAACCGACTAACTAGGGGGCGAGTCCAGTCAGTTGCCTGTGGCATATTGGTTGGCGCTACGCGTTTCTTTATATTCATTTGCAAGATTCTATTTGAATAAGTTTTGCCTCATGAGGCGTATTTTGTAACTTGACCATAAGGTCGAGTAACCAGCTATAAGTCCTTTCAATAAAGTACTTTTATATTACGTTGAGTATGATTGTGATATTTACCAACGTTGAGACTGTGTGCACTAGCTTGATTCCTGGACTAGTGCTGAATACACAGAGATTTCGAATTTGCAAATTTGGGTCCCGACAGAGGTGGTATCAGAGCCATACTGACCGTAGGCTCGCCCTTAGTTAGAGTGGTCGTAGAAAGGATAAAACCTATTTTCTAAAATTAAAAGTTCGTCAAGATAAGAAATGACATCTCGACTTATCCCCTTCTATCTTTTCTTGTCTCTTGCTGAATTTTTCCTTACCTTGTCACGATTTAAAAATTTCGAGTTCTTACGTGAGCACTCTTGTGACAGATGGAGGGAGAGTTCAACTACGTCGATCTGGAGGTTGGTCACGCCGCGGAACTTTGGCGTATGCTGCAGACTCTCGGAGATTTTGAGAAGCCGCAATACCAAGTGGAAGTGATCAGACAAGCAGGATTGATCAAGGCTTGTGACGTGAAGATTGTGGTACCTGCTAGGAAGAAGGGCCCAGGCAATCGCCCGATACACCAGACCGCCAGGAGGTCTACAATGCAGATGGGTATCCAAGAAGTGTCACGACGAGCGATGCGACACATTACCCGCATCTACGCCAGAGAATTGGAGAGCACGGTGTTCCGATATCATCCGCGCAGCAATAACCTTCTTGACCCGAAGACGATTCAAGATGAGAATGCCATGGTTGCACAGTTGGCTCGACTTGTTGTCGCCCAGGAGGATGTACTCGATGATACAAGCAAGGAGCTACAGAAGGCCCGCAAGGAGATCACGACAGAGAAGAACAGATGGCGGGAAGCTCAAGAGTATGTGTCACACCTTTTGCAAAGGATTGGAGAGTTAGAGACAGCATTGTACGCACCAGAGCCGGAGCCAATGCTCGAGCTGCACGAGCCAGACCGAGGAGCCGGAGCTTGAGGAGGACATCGCTTCTTCGACTACCACAGATGACACGATTCTTTGGACATGGCGATCGTTTCGCGCCTATCTTTGCCGCAAAGATCCGTACTGTGCCGTGGGGGTTTTCTCGATGAGTGAGCGTAGGTTCTATAGTGAGACTCCTTTGCCGAGTCGCTTCATAGAATAATGAGTCACCCTTTAGGCGTTAGACTTCAGTGTTAGCTCGATTTGGATTTTCATTGCTTGCTGAGTGTGCAGTATGTGTTGCAAGGCCCCTAGGCATTGTAAGCAACCATACCAAGTTACTATTGATTAAATAATAAAGTTGGACCTTAAGTTACACCTTTCGCCCCGCATAAGTTCCATATTACTTGTCTATTCTTGTTTCCTCTCATCTCTAAAACCTGGAACAACCCACAGATGGTGAACACTCGTGGAAACCTTGGAGGCAACGGTAGTGGCTCTCGCCCAGCAGGAAACCGCAACGATGGAGCACCTGCACCCCAAGCAGCACCACAAGTGGACATACAGAACTTTAGAGATTTTCTTGCTGCTCAGACTCAGCTGATGCATGCGATGACACAACAGATGCAGCAGATTACTGCCCAAGCGACTATCAATCAGAACAACCAGGTCAATCCAGGACAGCGTCAGGGAGCAAAGTTGTCAGAGTTTATGAGGACCCACCCACCTACATTCTCGGGGAATGCCAATCCACTAGAGGCGGATGATTGGCTAAGATCAATAGAGAGGAAGTTACACATTACCCAATGTAGAGGAAATGAGAAGATACTTTATGCTTCTCATCAGTTGGAAGGAATAGCCGCGGAATGGTGGGAGAATTTCTGTGCCACGCAGGAGAACCCACAGGATATCACGTGGGAGGAATTCACAGCTGCCTTTCGCCAGTATCATGTTCCAGAGAGAATTATGGACCTTAAGAAGGAAGAATTCAGATCACTGAAACAAGGTAATCAGCCGGTGGCAGAATACCTGAACAAGTTCACACAACTTTCACGCTACGCACCTGAAGACGTAGCAATGGACAAGGCCCGACAGTCTCGTTTCCTTAAGGGAATGAACTCTGGACTACAGGTGGGACTGATCACCCACACCTTTCCAGATTTCCAAGAGCTTGTGAATAAGGCGCTTATTCTCGAGGACAAGCGCAAGGAGCTGGATGAGAACAGGAAGCGCAGGATGCAACAGCAGGGATCACGCCAGGAACGCCAGCGGCCCGAGAGTGGCACCAAATCAATTCTTCAGATTTCAGCCGCAGAATGCAGCAAGGACACCATCACCAGCACCGAGGCCTGCTAATCAGAGTTATCAGACCCCAGCTCAAGCCAGGAACCCCGCACCGAGCAATCAACAAGGAACAGTGAAACGCTGCTACACTTACAATGAGCCAGGACATTTCTCCAATGTTTGTCCTAAGAAGATAACAGGAGAGACCCCAGTTCATTTCAATCTAGGATCCACGCCAACCAGGACACCTGCACAGCCAGGAGCTTCAACCCAGACCGTAGTGAGAGGCCGAGTCAACCATGTCACCGCAGATGCACTTCAGAATGCCACGGACGTCGTACTGGGTAAGTTACTTGTTAACTCAGTACCTGCAACAGTTTTGTTTGACTCTGGAGCTTCGCATTCATTTGTTTCTCGGGATTTCGTTTCTAAGAATGATTTGGAGATAGTGGATCTTAAATGCATGCTTATAGTTCAAACCCCTAGGTCAGAACTCCGATCTCAAGTAGGATGTTCGGGGGTGAGAATATTGGTAAATGGGATGGAATTCCTAGCGAACCTTATTGTCTTGGGAACCCAGACCTTAGATGTTATTTTGGGAATGGATTGGTTATCCAAGCACAAGGCTGTATTAGATTGTGGGCGAAGAATTATCTCAGTAGAGAGCCCATGTGGAAGAAAAGTGGAATTTCAAGCAACCGCCGTTCGAGACGGACAGTTGATGATCAATAGTGTGAAGGCAACCAGCAAAGATGATGTTTCAGTAGTAAATGAGTACCCAGATGTTTTTCCTGAGGATTTGCCGGGTATGCCGCCAGACAGAGACATAGAGTTTGTGATAGAGCTAGTGCCCGGGACAGCACAATAGCCAAGAGACCTTATCGGATGTCAACCGAAGAGCTAGTAGAGATGAAGAAACAGCTGGAGGAGTTGATGGAAAAAGGATTCATCAGACCTAGTTCGTCGCCATGGGGAGCACCAGTTCTGTTCATCAAAAAGAAGGACGGGAGTTTCAGGATGTGCATAGATTATCGTGCACTCAATGAAGTCACCGTAAAGAACAAGTACCCGTTACCCAGGATCGATGATCTGTTTGATCAGTTGAGAGGAGCCAGAGTTTTCTCCAAGATTGATCTGAGGTCAGGATATCACCAGCTGAAGATTCGATCAGAAGATATTCCAAAGACTGCGTTTTCGTCAAGATATGGACATTATGAGTTTACTGTCATGTCTTTTGGTTTGACGAATGCGCCAGCTTATTTCATGAACATGATGAATAAGGTTTTCATGGAGTACCTGGACAAGTTTGTCGTCGTATTCATAGATGACATTCTCGTTTACTCCAAGTCAAAGGAAGAGCACACAGAACACTTGACGCTAGTTCTGGAGAAACTGAGAGAACAACCACTCTTTGCCAAGTTCAGTAAGTGTGATTTTTGGAAGGACAAGGTGGAGTTTCTTGGACATATGATGACCGCAGAAGGAGTTGCCATTGATCCAAGTAAAGTAGAAGCTGTGTTACATTGGGAGCAGCCGAAGACCGTAACCCAGATCCGGAGTTTCCTTGGAATGGCAGGTTACTACCGCCGCTTCATTGAAGGCTTTTCAACGATTGCGAGACCTCTTACGCAATTGCTGAAAAAGGAGAAGAAGTTTACATGGACGCCAGAGTGCGAGAAAGGATTCCAAGAACTGAAGACAAGATTGACATCAGCACCAGTGTTGGTTCTGCCGGATGTCAATCAAAGCTTTGATATCTATTGTGATGCATCGCGCCAAGGACTTGGATGTGTGCTGATGCAGAACAGAAAGGTTGTTGCTTATGCATCAAGGCAGTTGAGGCCGCATGAGGAGAATTACCCGACACATGACCTAGAGTTAGCTGCCGTAGTGCATGCCTTGAAGATATGGCGTCACTATCTGATCGGGAACAGATGTGAAGTGTACACGGATCATAAGAGCCTTAAGTACATATTCACCCAGTCGGATCTGAATATGAGACGAGGAGATGGTTAGAGTTGATTAAGGATTACAATGTCGGAATTCATTATCATCCCGGAAAGGCTAATGTGGTGGCCGATGCTTTGAGTCGGAAAAGCCATACCATGAATATGTTGATAGCCACGAATCAGGATGAGCTATGCCAGGACTTTCAGAGAATGAAGATTGAGATGGTACCTAGTGGATTCTTGGCCACATTGGAAATAAAGCCTACCCTAGGAGATCAGATTCGGGAAGGACAGAAGGATGATGACAAGATCCGTAGGATTAAGTCCAAAATGGAGGATGGCAAGGCAAAGGACTTCGAGCTAGACGAGCAGGGCACGTTATGGATAAAGGATCGGATTTGTGTGCCCCACAAGAAGGAATTAAAGCAACTGATTTTGGAGGAAGCCCATGACTCCAATTATTCAATTCACCCAGGAAGTGTCAAGATGTATCAGGATTTGAAGGAGAGATTCTGGTGGCCGAGTATGAAGCGTGAAGTTGCCGAACATGTTGCATTGTGCGACATATGCCAGAGAGTCAAGGCAATGCATCAGAGACCAGCAGGATTGTTGCAGCCGCTGAAAATACCTGAGTGGAAGTGGGAGGAAATCGGAATGGATTTCATTACCGGTTTGCCTAAGACTCAAGGAGGTTATGACTCCATATGGGTTATAGTGGATCTCTTAACCAAGGTCGCCCATTTTATCCCCGTGAAGACCACTTACTCGGGAGATAAGTTAGCAGAGTTGTATATGATCAGGATCGTCTGTTTGCACGGAGTGCCAAAGAGGATTGTATCGGACAGAGGTACCCAATTTACCTCAAGGTTCTGGAATAAGTTGCATGAAGCCATGGGAACCCGTTTGAACTTAAGTACAGCCTATCATCCACAGACGGATGGACAGACCGAAAGAGTCAATCAGATTCTGGAGGATATGTTAAGAGCGTGTGCATTGGCTTGTGCTACCTCTTGGGATAAGAGTTTGCCGTATGCTGAGTTCAGCTACAATAATAGTTATCAGGCTAGTTTACAGATGTCACCTTTTGAGGCACTGTATGGTCGACCACGGGGACGCCATTAAGCTGGAATGAGACCGCGAGCGCCGTGTCTTCGGGCCTGATATTCTTCAAGAAGTGAAGAGCAGATTGCCATGATTAGGAAAGGTTGAAAATAGCCCAATCACGCAGAAGAGTTATCTTGACAATCGTCATTTGGGATCCGAGTTTTGAACCGTAAGACTTTGTATACCTCGAGTTACGCCTCAGGGGAGTTAAGAGGTTCCATGCCAAAGGGAAACTTGCACCGTTATGTTGGACCATTTAAGATTTTGAGCCGCGAAGCGGTTGCTTACCAATTTGGAGTTGCCGCAGTCGTTAGCAGGAGTACATGACGTGTTTCATGTGTCCCAGCTGAAGAAATGTCTTCGAGTGCCAGATGAGCAAACGCCCTTGGAATCGATTGAACTGGAAAAGGATCTGACTTACAAGGAGCATCCCGTGAAGATTTTGGACACTATGGACCGAGAGACTAGAAATAAGTCAACCCGTTTCTGTAGAGTTCAGTGGAGCAACCATGAAGAAAGCGAAGCGACTTGGGAACGCGAAGAGGATTTGAGGAAAGAGTTTAGAACCTATTCCTTAGTTAGCCTTAAATCTCGGGGACGAGATTACATTAAGGGAGGTTTGTAACACCCCAATTTTTGCTTTTCATGAAATTAAATTTTATTTTGCACATTTGTGAATTTTTGGAATTTTCTGGAATTTATTTGGATTTAATTTGAATTTATTCCATATTGAAATAATTAAAGAAATTAAATTTTCAAATAAAGTTTTGTTGGAAATATTTTATTTGAGTCCCAAATGCCCTAAAATATTTTCCAGAATTTTTCTGGAATTTTTCTGAGTATTTTGCTATTTTTCTTGAATTAAATAAATTATTGGGAATTATTTTTAAATATTAAATCGCTGGAAAATCGAACCGGGTCGGTTACTGTTCCTCCGACCAAGCCCGAGTCAGACTCGAGTTCGAGTCCGACCCGAACCCGACCCGAGCCCGTGGTTGAGCCGAACCCACTCGGCCGAACCCTACGCGTGTGACCGTTGGATCAAGATCCAGCGGCCATGATTGAGCCACGTCGCCGGACCCGAGCCCAACCGAGCCAGCCAGCTCACCCAAGTCCGACCCGAACCCAAACCCACGCACCGTTGGATCTCGATCCAACGGCTGTACGAATGCCACGTCACCCAATCCGAGACACCGCCGGACTCCGCCGCCGCAACGGAGAGGACCTCAGTTTCCGTGCATTTCACGGACGCTGAGGGCCCTATTTATTGCGCCGCCACCCGTGTCGGGACCGCCGCTTCATTGCGCACCCGTAGCCCTAACTCACCTCGCCTGAGCCGCCGTGATTGCGCCGCCCAGATCACGCCACATCATCCCACGGTGAGATCTCGTCCAAAATCCTAGATCCAATCTCGACCGTTGGATCTAGATCCAACGGTCCAGATCAAACGCGTTCACCCCAAACGCGTGAGTCCAGATCCAATCTGGGCCGTTGATTTTCAAATCAACGGCCGAGATCTAGCCACGCAGGCGCGGAGATCGACCGCCGCGGCCGCTGGCCCACGCGTGCGGCGCAGTGACGTTGACACGCGGGCCCGCATGTCACGCCGCCACACCGCACCATGACGCCACGCCGACGCCATGGCGGGCTCAAGATGTCGCCGGCCGTCACCAGGCGCCGACGCCAAGAATGACGCCACCGTGGGTCCCACCGCCGCCACCATGGGCTGAGCCCCGCTGACGTCAGCAGTGACGTCACCCGAGGGGACCCACCTGTCAGCGACACATGGAGCCGTGGACCGAGTACACGGTAGACCAAGCCGAACCGTGGGCGGAGCCCATGGACCGACTGACGTCAGCCAGCCAATCAGGGGCTGACGCGTGTCACTGCTGACGCAATAATTGATTTTTCGAAAAAGAAAATAATTTAATAATTGGTTTAATATTAGATTTGAATTTCAAAACTTCAAACGCTTATAACTTTTGCATTTCAACTCCGATTTGAACGATTCAAATTTCTAAAAATTCATAAAAATCAGATCTACTTAAATATGAATTTTAACTAATTTTTGGACTAAAATCTTTCTCTGTAATATTATTAAATTGATTATTTAAACTTTGAATAATCATAACTTTTGCATTTTAACTCCGATTTGAGCGATTCCAGTTTCTAAAAATTCATAAAATTATGTTCTCTCTGTTTATGGATTTTATTTGGATGTTTGAACACTTTTTGCCTGTTGTTTATTCGTGTATTGCTATTTGCACGCTTTACGAGTAAACGTTGAAGTGCCCGAAGGCTTCGAAGGAGAAGTGTTGACTCAGGATCCCGCTCAAGACCAAGAACAAGTACTCTTTGAAGGCAAGTTATGCTTTGACCATGTTGAACCCATTTTTGAAATTAGTTTGATTTAAACTATTGCATGCTAGTTGAAGAAATAAATGCTTTAATTACTTTTGGGGAATTAGATAAATGCCAAATTGCCTTATGACACCTTGGTTAAATAATTGTATGCCATGACCCCTTGTCACCCTAGTTGTGGATTACATAGTTGGACATTATTAATTTGCCAACATGGGTAGTTAGACCGTTGTAGTTCAATGCTTAGACCTGCCACGTACACGTGACATGATTTTGAATAATCAAATGCTAATGTGGACTTAACGAGATATGGAACTTGTTTTGGAAAAAGTGTCATGTGTTTGTTGATGATGTTGATGGCACGTGGTGCATGGTAATCAACTGGGGTTTGACAAATGAATTTGGACCGGGGCATGTGGCAAGTAATGATCAGGTGGGCCAGGTATGGCATTGGGAAGGATGATTTGGTTCTTTGGGTAGTCTTGCCCTGGTCAGCTTAAGGACTTAACCTTGCAAGCCTTTGAACTGAGTCAATCGTGCAACCACATGTCCGTAATGGGACGGACCTAGTTGACTAAGTTACTAATAACTTGCTTGTGGTACCTCGGGGTGTCAACTACACCTGTTGTGTAGCTTGAAAGGGGAGCGTACCAGTGCTGAGGCTTGGTACCCGTCCAACGATATGTCGGTCCCATACTTCGTCTTTGCTAAGGGAAGGGATGGTGTAAGGCAAAAACCAGGGAGGTTCACTTGTGTAGTTAGCGGTTTCCGAAAGGCTTTGTTACGGACACTCGCCTTTGTGGTGTTTGACTGTATCTTGTGGGTAAAGTGCATAACCTCTGCAGAGTGTAAATCTATTCGAATAGCCGTGTCCGCGGTATTGGACATCGCTCGGGAATTACAGTCAAGGGTTAGACTTTCATAAAAATAACTTGGACTTGGAAAAAGGTTTTGGGTTAATGGATAACAGAGATGGAAATGTGGACTAGGAATGGGGAGGATGTTTATTTAACTCTTGGTAAAGTTATTGGTATTATATACATGTATTTACTGCTTTCGAATCTATTTACGATACATGTTAAATGCTATTTACTGCAAATGAACCATGAGCTATTCCTTGTACCAAGCCATGCATGTAGTACATTAGTTTGCATTCTGTGCATGACTTGCTGAGTACCAAGTACTCACCCTTGCCACAAAACAACATCAGTTGAAGAGGAATCCACGCCAGCTTCTGAGGAGGAGATCCAGGAGGAACCGACTAACTAGGGGGCGAGTCCAGTCAGTTGCCTGTGGCATATTGGTTGGCGCTACGCGTTTCTTTATATTCCGCTGCAAGATTCTATTTGAATAAGTTTTGCCCTGCGAGGCGTATTTTGTAACTTGACCATAAGGTCGAGTAACCAGCTATAAGTCCTTTCAATAAAGTACTTTTATATTACGTTGAGTATGATTGTGATATTTACCAACGTTGAGACTGTGTGCACTAGCTTGATTCCTGGACTAGTGCTGAATACACAGAGGGTCTGGATTTGCAAATTCGGGTCCCGACAAAAACAATCACAAGTCCCTCCTTCTTGTAAAAGGAATGTTCTATACTTCTGGTTATGCCTGTTATCTTAACGGTCAGTTATAGAAATCTTGCTTATGGCTCTCTAATAAAGAGGTGGAACCAGATTATCTACCTTTGCCTTCCCCTGTGATTCTTAAACTAACTCTAAGCTAACTCGCAACTCGAAGATCCCATGGACCACGGCAGGAATGGGAAGCCCTATTCTTAGTCATAATGTGTAACACCCCATAAATCTAAACTGTTGTACAAGAAAAAATCGACAGCATTTCCCCTAAAACAGGATAATACGGAAGCAATTCGAATAGGAATAATATCACGACATCAAAACTAGAGACAACGAGTCCTGTAACACCCCATAAATCTAAACTGTTGTACAAGAAAAAATCGACAGCATTTCCCCTAAAACAGGATAATACGGAAGCAATTCGAATAGGAATAATATCACGACATCAAAACTAGAGACAACGAGTCTAATTCAACCAGGTATTAACCATAAATAAAACACATCTCTAAAGGGACAACCATAAACGAGAACAAGTTTAAAGGGAACAACAATAGGTCTAAAAGAAATAAAATTTCATCCAACTAATGAATTATTTAAAACACTAGATCATGTGAGTCGTGATGACATCAGAAAATTTATTGTGTTGCTAGCCCACCCTTCATGCTTACGACTCACGTGCGCTACCTGAAAACATCAAAACAGCAAGTAGTGAGATTGGGTAATCTCAGCAAGCGGAACAACTAAAACAAACAAAACATCCACCATATATCTAGCATTCCACATTCCTCATGAAAGACCGAGATGGCGATCAGAGGGGGGGTGAATGATCCCAAATAAAAATATCCCCTACTCAACGTACTCCAAACAATCCCGCAAAGAAAACCGATGCTCCTTAAAATCGCGAAACCCGCAAAAATCGGAACGACTTGACAACTATATGTATCCCTAGCTTACATGGATGGGAACCATGAATGATATGAGGGATATTTTTAAATCACAAATTCTGGTTGTCAAGTGTCCAAAGCAAAGAGGAATCAATTCAAATACTTCTTTTCTAAAAGAGATCAAGCCAAAACACAAAAGCCTCTTTTTAGAAAAGCAAAAGCAGATTTTCAGGAATTGTCCTCAATTAGAGCAGGTGGATGGTGGACTTCTGTTGCTCCAAAAAATTTGGGAATTTTTCAGCCTGAGAGCTGTTGAGTCGTGAAGCACTCCACCAAAAATCACCACCAAAATCCTTCTACAAAAATCAGGAAAAATCAAGAACTACGAACAGTCAGGATTTTCAATCAGGAAATTTGGGGCTCGGTTTTCACCTCACAGCTCCCAAATGGTGCATCCAGTGGACTCCAAAATTTTTCCACAGATGGGTATATGAGTCAAGCACCTTCTCCAACAAGAATCAATCAAGAAAGATTTTTCTATATTTTTCTAAAAATCAAAGACTGACTGCTGCGCGAAGAACAAGTTCAGGACAGATTTGCAATCTTGATAGAAACTTGATCTCTAGTCTATCCTAGGGTGCAAGAAAGATGTAAAACCAAATGAGCACCCTCAAGACCTCCTTGATCAACAGCATTTAGAAGGAGAGGAGCAAATCCAAATTGCGAGAAAGTAAATTGCGAGAATTTACATGCGGGAAAGTAAATGCTGAATTTAAATTGCGTAAAGTAAAGACATAATGTAAATGAGGAATTTAAATTCACAAAAATGTAAAGAAAATCTTTGTATTTTCTGGTTGGAAGGTTTACAAAGCCTCACTTCATGTGGGCAAAGCTCAAAGGAGCAACTCAAACCTTCAAGTGAGGGAGGACACCCCTCCCCCTCTATTTATACTACTCTATGGCCACCTACCACCCTTGGATGAGTCCCAAACCCTAGGGCACTCCACCAAGGGCTAGGATTAACCCTCTCATTTCAACCCACACATGGGCTTTACATGGGCCACATTGGCCATACATGGGTTTTAAACAAAACCCGATCAACCCGATCAACCCGATGCAACGGGCCTTCATCCGCCGGACTTGACCGCTCAGTTTCCTCCTCTTCGAGCCTCCAACCCGAACCGGAAACCTTGAGCCACCTCAAGTCCATTTCCATGACGTCCAAGTGGACCTGGTTTGAGCCCAACCATCTCGTCGGCATCCTCGACCGCTCTGGACCTCGGTTCTCCCAACCTAGTCCCGGTACTCACCAACGACCATAGCTGCCTCAGGAACCTGTACCACAAGGAACAAACCATTTTGCACATTCCACAATGCACATACCTTTTCTTCCTGCATGTTAGTCCACAATTATCATTAATTCAAACATGCAATGCCAAGTCAAATCAAACTCAAACCTGAGCACACCTTGCTCAAATAAAGTCAAATACTCATCACAAAAATGGATGGACCTCCACATGGTCCTTCAATCTCCCCCTTGATGAGTATATTGACAAACCACACAAAAGGCATAAATTTGAGTTTGAAAACAAAGGAAGAAAAGCAATTTGATTGCAAAAATCATATTTGGTCCAATAAAAGAGAAAGAAAGCTCATGACCAAATAGATGAGAAGATTTTTAGAGCTCAACACTTGAAAGGACAATTTTTCAACAAGAGCTCCAAAACCAAGAAATCTCTCAAAAGCTCAATATTACTCATGATCCAAATGCAAGGACAATTGTTCAACATGATCATGAGAAAGCATTTTTTTAATTCTCTAAGATGTCTTTTCTACGTTTTCTCCCCTTTTGGCAATATAGGCATCAAGAGAACAATTTTTGCATGAAATGCAACCTAGAAGAGCTTTGAGGATTATGCAAGTGACCACTTAGACAAAGTATGACACCAAGCTACTCAAGTTCAGATTATGTCATCCTAAGTCATATCCAATGGCATATTTCAATTTTTGCTAACTAGCTCAAAAGAAGTTATAATACTTTGGTATGATTTCAACAATAGCAACACTTAGCATAACTTCAATACTAGAAGCAAAGCCAACCAAACGAGCAAATGGATATACTAGAGTTCAACCTAGTCAACACTTTGGGAAACTACAAGTCCATAAGAGAAGCCTCATGCTCAATCATCTCTTTAAATGCAAATTTTTAGATTAAAGCTCATAAAGCGGTATGAGAGAGTTAGGCTTAGTGAAGCACATCCTCGACTAGGAGCCATCGACAAAGGCCTCCTAAGCTTCACTCTCCTCCACAAACCTTTCAGGGTTTAGAGAGTTTATCCTAGAGAAACACAACCTCGACTAGGAGCCATCGACATAGGTCTCCTAGGCATCACTCTCTTCCTCTAGTTATTTTTGCATTTTTCGGTGTATTGACTCAAGCCATTGGCAACCATCTCAAGCAAGAAGCTTAAAAGAGTGGTTTTGGTCATACACACTTCATTCCAAGTTCATCCCAAGTGCAATGGGAAGCAGTCTCGTGAATGAATAGTGTTGAGTTCAATTTTAGCACAAAAGAGTCAATTTATATTTTCAGCACTTAGATTCATGAGCATTATTGAGGATTCTAGAATGAAACAATGTAGCTAACCCAAGTTGCTCTAGGGACTCTAGTAGAAACCCACTATTTCAATAAGCATGGCATAAGCATCTAGTGAAGAAGTATAGCAAGTAAAAGCCATGTTTCATCAACTTTTCAGGAAAGCTCAATTTTAAAATGTTGGCTAGTTTCACATGATATACCAAATTGGATATGACCTAGATTAGCAAATATCTTCAGAAAAGTAGCTATGTGCAACATATCTCAATTTTATCAATTGCATAATAGACAAAGCTCGTAAATGAAAAACAAGTCTATATGCAATGCAAAAGAATCAATTCCAAGCTCCCCCTCAACAAGTGAGTCGATTAAGCACAAAATCTGATTGAAGTTGAGTTATTAGCAATTTTAGATTCAAAAGGATGAAATGAACTCAACTGAAACCAGAAAGACAGAAATGATGAGAAGGAATCAAGCAACTGACACAAGGGTAGTCTAGGAGCAAAGATAACATGAAGAGAAACACTAACACTCAGACTCGCTCTCACCTTCCCCATATGACTTATATAGGAAAGCTACTTCTCCAACTCCAACCCAGGAGCAAACACAGACCCTGTCTACCCAGGGGGCCCAACACCTGCTAGACCTAAAAGACTGTGAGTGAGCTCAACCGAGAATAAGAGAGGAATAGCACCCTAAAGCATAAGGTGAGAGGTCCATGCCGAGGCATGCCAGAAGTCTAGGTGAAGTGGACTCAACCAAATGAAAACCATCCCAAAGATACCCAGAAAGAGAAAGGAAGGCTGAATATACATACGAACATATAATACAAGCCAGCTCCCCCTCAAGATATGCCATATGGGCTCATAATCCCAAGCTCTCCTCTCAGGGAAACAAACACAGGAGCTATCCAAAGGCTTGGTGAAAATGTCACCTAACTGGTGGTCACTCTCCTGGCTGGAGCACTATATCACCCTTCTCCACATGGTCTCTAAGGAAGTGATAGCGAATGTCAATGTGCTTGGTCCGAGAGTGTTGCACTGGGTTCTTAGCAATGTGAATGGCAGACGTATTATCACAGAAAAGTGGAACACAATCTGCTACTAACCCAAAGTCCCGCAAGGTCGATCTCATCCAGAGAACACAGCTACAAAGAATCGGCTGCAGCAACATACTCGGCCTCAAAGTGGGATGTGCAACACCGGATCGCTTCCTAGGCGACCAAGAGACAAGAGAAGTGCCAATGAATTGGCAAGTGCCGAAGTGCTCTTCCTATCTATCCTCTGACCGGCGAAGTGCATCGGAGAAGGCTCTAGAGATAGACAGGAGGAAGAAGAGTACCAGATACCATAGTCAATGGTAGCTCGAAGGTACTGAAGATGCGCTTCACCTTTGACGGTGAGAGGCGGGAGAAGCCTGAAATCGAGCACAAAGACATACAGAGAAATGTATGTCAGGTCTCGAGGCGATGAGATACAAAGGAGCCGATCATGCTCGGAACTCCTTCGATCAATCGGCTCACCATCCTCGCCAGGCTCGAGGACAGCGGTGGTGGCCATA
Source organism: Rhipidocladum racemiflorum (assembly GCA_036346355.1). Lineage (NCBI taxonomy): Eukaryota > Viridiplantae > Streptophyta > Magnoliopsida > Poales > Poaceae > Rhipidocladum > Rhipidocladum racemiflorum. Next base: position 58,647,206 of record CM070583.1, read on the forward strand.
GGAGTCATAATCGGCTTTCCATCGGACATGTCAAAGCGCTTGAGAGGTCTCGAGTGTACTTGCCTTGATGCAAGAATGTACCCTCCCGAGCGCTTGTCTGGAAGCCAAGGAAGTAGCTCAACTCGCCCATCATGCTCATCTCGAACTCACACTCATCACATCCGAGAGCGAGTAACGAGCGAATGCGAGGAACCACCAAAAATGATGTCGTCGACATAGATTTGGACTAAGAGAAAATCCGAATCAGAATGTCTGACGAACAGAGTCTTGTCCACTTGACCCATATGAAAACCATGACTCAAGAGGTAGGACTTAAGCCTCTCATACCAAGCTCGTGGAGCTTGCTTAAGTCCATACAAAGCTTTGGAAAGCTTGAAGACATGGTTTGGGTACTTGGGGTTCTCAAATCCTGGAGGTTGTCTGACATACACCTCTTCCTCAATGAAGCCATTGAGGAATGCACTCTTGACATCCATTTGAAAAAGCTTGAAGCCCTTGGATGCCGCGAATGCGAGCAGGATCGGATGGCCTCGAGTCTAGCTACGAGGGCAAAGTCTCCTCAAGTCGAGACCCTCGACACGAGAGAAACCCTGAGCGACTAACCTAGCCTTGTTTGAACTACAACCCCATCCTCACTCTGCTTGTTTTTGAACACCCATTTGGTCCCAATGATATTGTGACCAGAAGGGGGCTCGACAAGCTTCCAAACTTTGTTCCTCTCGAAGTTTTCAAGTTCCTCATGCATAGCATTAATCCAAGATTCATCAGATAATGCATGAGAAACATCCTTCGGCTCAAAAGAGGCAACAAAGGCAGAGTGAAGGCAGAAAGTGGACAGACCTGACTTAGAGCGAGTGACTCGCTCAAACAGATCTCCAATGATCTGGTCAGGTGGATGAGCCTGCTGAATGTGGCGGGGAGGTCCAGAAGCAGAAGTGACCTCTACTCCTCGCGTGGGAGAAGTAGGAACAGAGCCAATAGCTGCTTGAAGAGTCCGAGGGTAAGGGTGATCTCCCGAGGTGCGAGATATGGAAATGGGAGGCACCTCGGGAGCAGGAATGGTGACTGGATCAGGCAAGGCGCCTTCATCTCCGTCATCAACTTCCTCTGAGAAGATAGACTGGGAAAGAGGAGAAGAGCCTGAAATGTCTGGTCTAGCACCGGGGCTAGCCTCATCAAAAGTCACCTCGCAGGTCTCTATGATCCTACCCAAATCTACAGCCCAAATCCTATAGCTACGGGCAGAAGTCGAGTAACCCAGAAAGATCCCATCAGCAGCGTGACTCGAACTTATCTAGGTTCCCAGACTTCAAGAAGAAGCACTTGCAACCAAAAACACGAAAATGAGATACACTAGGCTTTCGCCCATATCTCAACTCATAAGAAGTGCAATGCAAGTGTGCCCTAAGAAAAACTCTGTTGGCAACATGGCATGCCGTAGCTATAGCCTCAGCCCAAAACTTCCTAGGAGTATTGTACTCATCAAGAATTGTCCAGGCCATCTCTACCAGGGTCTGTTCTTCCTTTCCACTACGCCATTTCTTTGAGGGACGTATGGAGAGGAGAAGCGATGCTCTAAGCCTAACTCCTCACAGAAGCTGCTAAAGTAGGAGTTCTTGAACTCCGTGCCATTGTCATCGCGGATCGCTCGTAAGGCACAGGGAGCTCAACAGACAACCTACGGACCAAACCCCTGAAGTGTGAAAAACACTCATCCTTCGAGGCCATGAAAAACACCCAAGAGAACCTCGAAAAATCATCGACAATGACAAGAATATACCACTTCCCACTGCCGATTGCACTCGAGCCGACCAACGGTGTCCATGTGTAGCAACTGTCTGGTGCATCAGTCATCACTCGGGTGGATCGAGGATGGGAGGCGACAACCATCTTGCCATGTCGGCAAGGAGAACATACAACATCTTTGACCATCTTGAGTTTAGGCAGGCCACGAATGAGATCATGGCCGCTAAACTCGAGTCAAATGATCAAAGCCAATGTGACCAAGTCTCCTATGCCAAAAGGAGAGATCACGGGACTCAGAAGCAATAAGGCAATGGAGAGAGTCTCTAGAGGAAGAAGAAAAATCAGCACGAAAGACTCTCCCAAAACGAGAAATCCCGCAAACAAACTCCCCAGAAGAATCGAGGATCCTACAAGAGCTCCTCTTAAAATTGACCTCGAAATCGTCATCAAGAAGCTGAGAGACTGAAAGCAAGTTGAAATGCAGCTTACTGACTAAGGCAACGTCCTTAAGAATGAAATGATCGTTAATGCAGACGGTACCTTTAGCAATGACTCTACCCGACGCAGCATCCCCAAAGGTGATTACCTCATCACCGGGATCTCGGTCCAGGGAAGAAAACCAACGGGAGTCTCCGGTCATGTGGCGAGAACAGCCGGAGTCTACGATCCAAACCTCCCCCTTCCCTGTCCTACGGACCTGAATCAAAGAGAGTGAAAAGCAGATGTCTCAGTACCAGGATAGATCAGTGCAGATCTAGGAACCCAATACTGAGTCAACTGTGCGATGAAACAAGCTGATCAACGGAGTAGAAGAATGCAATCTGGCACCTCTCCGTGACTCGACTCTCACAAACTCAGACTCCGCTCCAGTAGGACGTCTGGGAGCAGCTGCCGGGTTGGTCCGCCGAGGTGCAAAGGCCGGACCATCCCAGTGCTGCTGCCCAGACCTCCCGCTGGGGAAAGCAAACTCACGCCGCTGATATCTACCTCGATGGGAAAAACGAGGAATATCAAGAGGACGGCGGAAAGACTGACTCGGGACAGCTCTGGGGCGAAAACCAGAAGTAGAAGCCTGAAAACCAAGCCCCATGCGCTGTCCAAAAACAGGAGACTCTCTAGCTTGTTTATCCTGTCTAGAAGCCGTGTGTGCCTTAGGCGCACTCAGAGTCTGGGGATGACCCTGAATACCCCTAAGAGCATGGACACGCTCACGCCGAGAAATCTTGGCGCGTCTGAAGCAGAAATCAGCTATATGTCCATCCTTCTGACAGAAGGTGCATGTATACTTCGCCTTGGGGGGTGAAGTAGCATGAGAAGCACCCTTCTCGTCAGACGTCCCGTGGACAATCCTCGCTGATCTAAACAGTGGTGCTCACTGTGGAGCCACCACTATCTCTCCGCTCTTGGAGGCACGCACAACAAGGGGCGGATGCGCCGTGTATGCTCCAAGGCATCAAACCCTAGACCTTGATTGAATCTGCTAATCTTGGGTGATCTAGGATAAGATTGAGCTTCTTCTTACCTCCAACAAACTTCTCGAGAGTGCTCATAAGGTACCGACACTCTCGAAAAAGTGAGGCACAAGAAGAGCAAGGGAAGGAGTAGCGAGGGAAGAGCCGGATGGAGAAGAGCGAACTAAACGATCAAATCTCTCCCTATAAAGAGCAGCCTCAATCTTGAGGGACTACTTAAGAAACACATGGAGAGTCTCTAATCCTACCCACCTGGGCTTTGAGCTTCTTCCTAAGCTCTACATGAATTTGATTCATGTCCTCTGCTACCCCAACACACGACATGCAACCATTTTGTGACTTAGCTAGAAGATCCTTAGCATATTTTGAGTTTTCAAGCACCAAGTCATCATAAGCATTTTTAGTTGCATACAGACCCTCACATGAGCTGATTGGGTCCTTAGAAGCATGCTTTTCAAGTTCATCATTTCTAGCAGATAGCTTCCTAAGGTGACAACTCATGGCATCAATTTCAATGAGAAGCTTAGGGCAATTAGCACATGAAGCATTTGTGTGAGTGTGAAGAAAACTAGCATCAACAGGAATAGAATCTACTGGACATGTGCTAGCATCCGTCGACCTAAGTGACTCAAGATCAGAAAGCACACTATCATGTAGAGTCCGTAGGTTCTCCAACTCCACAAGCAAAGCATCACACAAAGTACAGCTATCAGAGTCTCGGGAGGAACAAGATCTAAGTGAAGCTAACTCCCGAGATAAGGTACCTACTTCCTTCTCTAGATCCAAACACAGCTCTAGACTTGGAATGAAATTTTCCTAGTTTGATAAAAGCATCATGGAGCTGGTCATAAGAAGGTACCTCCTCCGTGTCATTTGTCTGACTCGGTGTCGGGTACTTCCATGGCATTGGAGGCCATGAAGCACATCTTGGGAGAAGTCATCGCCGCCCTTCACCTTCTCTTGCGGTTCATCCTCGTCCTCGTCGCTCCATGTCTCCGTATCGGAGAGGTCAAGGTCGTCGAGCGCGGCAAGGACGCGGTGAAAGAGCTTCTTGCCCTTGGCGAACTTGCGATGTTTCTTCTCTTGCGCCGGCTCGCGAGCTGGAGGCTTCTTGTTGCGGTTCTTGTTGATGTAGTCGTTCTTGCCCGCACCACCTTGTTCATTATTGCCCTTCTCCAGCTTGGGGCAGTTTGCCCGAATGTGGTTGGGGCCACCACACTCAAAGCAAGTGAACTTGCCACTCCTCTTCCTATCTCTCACCCTCTTGTAAATGTTCGAAAATTTTCGAGCGACAAGAGCAAGCTCGCTTTCCGAAATTGTTCGAACGCCATCGCTACGTCGCAAAGAGCGGGAGAGAAAAACCAGAAGAGAAGTCAAGAGGGGTCCAGAAGAGGAAGACCAGTGGGATCGGTAACCAATGCCATCGTTTGGGACTTCGTCTGCGGCGGCGATGTCGAGCTCATGAGTCTTGAGGCAGGAATACAACCCGTCAAGAGTCAAGGTCGACAAGTCCGTATGGTCCGTGATGGTGGTTACCTTCATCTCCCAAATCCTCAGATCGAGTGCTCGAAGAAAATGTCTCGTATTCTCCGAATCAGTGTATGAACAACCCACTCATCGAAGATTGCTGAGGATCTTTGCAAAACGAGCAAAGCACTCATCAAGGCTCTCACCCGGCGTCGCTCAAATTTGTTGTAGTCACGCTTAAATTGATCTGTCTCACGGACTTGATCTCGAGTGGTGCCCTCATGGTAAGCATTGAGGGTCACCCAGATCTCGTGAGCCGATCGTAGGTGAGAGACGCGATCATACTCAACTGCGGCTAAGTCCTGTATGAGGAGGTTCTTGGCCTTAGCATTTGCCTCAACGTCGACCATGTTTGCGGCGTTGACGTTCTCATCGGCCGGAACCTCATACGGGTGCTTCACCTTCTGCCATAAAGAAAAGCCCTGGGCAGTGATGTATGTCTCCATCCGAACCTTCCAGAACGGATAATCAACTCCAGCAAAAATTGGAGGCTTAGTTGAGTACTTGTCCGTCGCCATGGCTCTTGAGACCGGTCAAGATCTATGAAAGAGCAAAACCGGCTCGATACCAATTGAAAGACCGAGATGGCGATCAGAGGGGGTGAATGATCCCAAATAAAAATATCCCCTACTCAACGTACTCCAAACAATCCCATAAAGAAAACCGATGCTCCTTAAAATCGCGAAACCATAAAAATCGGAACGACTTGACAACTATATGTATCCCTAGCTTACATGGATGGGAACCATGAATGATATGAGGGATATTTTTAAATCACAAATTCTGGTTGTCAAGTGTCCAAAGCAAAGAGGAATCAATTCAAATACTTCTTTTCTAAAAGAGATCAAGCCAAAACACAAAAGCCTCTTTTAGAAAAGCAAAAGCAGATTTTCAGGAATTGTCCTCAATTAGAGCAGGTGGATGGTGGACTTCTGTTGCTCCAAAAAATTTGGGAATTTTTCAGCCTGAGAGCTGTTGAGTCGTGAAGCACTCCACCAAAAATCACCACCAAAATCCTTCTACAAAAATCAGGAAAAATCAAGAACTACGAACAGTCAGGATTTTCAATCAGGAAATTTGGGGCTCGGTTTTCACCTCACAGCTCCCAAATGGTGCATCCAGTGGACTCCAAAATTTTTCCACAGATGGGTATATGAGTCAAGCACCTTCTCCAACAAGAATCAATCAAGAAAGATTTTTCTATATTTTTCTAAAAATCAAAGACTGACTGCTGCGCGAAGAACAAGTTCAGGACAGATTTGCAATCTTGATAGAAACTTGATCTCTAGTCTATCCTAGGGTGCAAGAAAGATGTAAAACCAAATGAGCACCCTCAAGACCTCCTTGATGAACAGCATTTAGAAGGAGAGGAGCAAATCCAAATTGCGAGAAAGTAAATTGCGAGAATTTACATGCGGGAAAGTAAATGCTGAATTTAAATTGCGTAAAGTAAAGACATAATGTAAATGCGGAATTTAAATTCACAAAAATGTAAAGAAAATATTTGTATTTTCTGGTTGGAAGGTTTACAAAGCCTCACTTCATGTGGGCAAAGCTCAAAGGAGCAACTCAAACCTTCAAGTGAGGGAGGACACCCCTCCCCCTCTATTTATACTACTCTAGGGCCACCTACCACCCTTGGATGAGTCCCAAACCCTAGGGCACTCCACCAAGGGCTAGGATTAACCCTCTCATTTCAACCCACACATGGGCTTTACATGGGCCACATTGGCCATACATGGGTTTTAAACAAAACCCGATCAACCCGATCAACCCGATGCAACGGGCCTTCATCCGCCGGACTTGACCGCTCAGTTTCCTCCTCTTCGAGCCTCCAACCCGAACCGGAAACCTTGAGCCACCTCAAGTCCATTTCCATGATGTCCAAGTGGACCTGGTTTGAGCCCAACCATTTCGTCGGCATCCTCGACCGCTCTGGACCTCGGTTCTCCCAACCTAGTCCCGGTACTCACCAACGACCATAGCTGCCTCAGGAACCTGTACCACAAGGAACAAACCATTTTGCACATTCCACAATGCACATACCTTTTCTTCCTGCATGTTAGTCCACAATTATCATTAATTCAAACATGCAATGCCAAGTCAAATCAAACTCAAACCTGAGCACACCTTGCTCAAATAAAGTCAAATACTCATCACAAAAATGGATGGACCTCCACATGGTCCTTCACCTCATATACAATACCACATCAAAGAGTCCACACCACTTCAGTAAAATGCATATGATTGATGTAAATGCTTATGCCATGTTCCTCCTCACCGTGCCCTTTCTCAGGAACACACGGTGTTGTCTTGTCTTGATCGCGCCAAGGCGTCGACAAACTTCCAATGCATGATTATGCAGTTAATGATTCATGCATGAATTCATTCATAACTCCTCCCACTGAGTCCACATGTTTGCATATCATCATATAGCATGGATAGAAAACAAATATCATAGAGATGAAATGTTTAGACAATTCATTCGGTAAACAACATCATTCTTCACCTTACCTCAAAGCAAGTGCTTAAACCATGTATGATTGCTGTAATTGGAGTTTATAATGAAGGCGAAGCAAACAACAATGTATAGCTTAACAATACAACTACTTCCACTTGCCTTTACCGACGTGGACGATGAACCTAGTTACGCCCAGCAGTGGCACCACCTGAACAAATATTATTTCAGTACATAGCGACATCACAATTCATCACACAATTCAAACACACACTTCCTACTCCCCGTTCCCATTTAAATGCCAAAAACCCCGATCTGTCCGGATCGAACAGCAGCACCCTCTCTTCCCAATTTTGTATCTTTTTTTCTATTGTTAATAAAAATACAAAAAAATTACAGTAGCTAGATATTGACGAGATCTACAACTTTCATGAAGGTCAAAGATTTCAATTCCGCTGTTAAACATGCCTAAACAACCGTCCAACACAGTGGACGAAATATGTTTCCAGATTCTGTTCGTCATCTTCCAACAGAGACAACTCTCAGACCGACGCCCCAAAAATTCTGAAAAAAATACAGAAGCTAGGTCTCGACGTTATCTAGAACTTTCTAGTTATTGGTTTTTGCAGGAAAAATCATCTATGCCATGTAAACCGCGAAACAATCCGCGCTGCACAATTTCCCCTTCAGAAACAGCATCACGTGAACAACTACCCTTCTACCCCATCAAAATCCATCCAAAACAAACACCACCAGATCTAATACACTCCTAATCTTAGGTAGAACAGGGGGTAAAAGATCGGGAATTTTACCTCGAGTTCTCCCTTGTGAACCCACGAAGAACGCGCGGCGATTCCTAAAAACGGAAATCTGTCCCTCCTACTCGCCTCCTCGGATCCTCCTCTCGAAAAATCTTCGTGAACCACAGTGAATCTACAAACCACCACGCCGGGAAGGAGAAGGGGAGGGGGTGGCTGCCAAGGGGGAGGAGGGGAGGCACCCTAGGGCAAAGGGGGAGGTGGGTGGCCGGCCAAGTGGAGGGGCGTGTAACACCCCGGCATTTAATATGCCCGAATGCTACCAAACATAAGCTAAACAACGTCTAAATACCACATTTAAACATAAATTCCAGCAAAGGTACATATGCTAAAAACCGATATCTCGGCAGCATCTCCTTTGCTTTTCCATGAGTTAACACAATAACACAATCATGGCAAGATATAACATGGCACACGACATCTATAACATCAACATAAATGGACATAACATCAAATTACGCCAAAAATACTACGCTCAACTACTTCATAAACTATAACGAAGCAAATAAGGAATCACTAGCATGCTAAATTAAACCATACATTAAGTTTAAGGCACAACTCTTAATATCATGTCTCCAAGTGATTAATTATGGACTATGATGGTGGAGCTACGTGTAGAAGTGTAGCTAGACCCCTTTTTCCCGCATGCCGATCTCAAAGTACCTAAAAACAACATAAAACACAAGCGTGAGTTCGAAAACTCAGCAAGCATATTGTAATGGACAACAAGATCATTTACAAGACAATAATACCTTACATCACATATAACATCTCATACTTGAGCACATAACAACATCATCATCATCATTAAATATGTATTGCAATGCAATGCAATGCAATGTTATGCTCATATCTCCTTGGAAACTCATACCGGTATGGTTGAGTACACACCCGTCGGTGTGCACCCTCTCCCCCCTTCCGTCCCGAAGATGGAGGGTGCCTACTCCTCGCTTCCATTCACCACGTGGATGGAATCACGATGTAGGTCTTACTCAATGGCGTTCCGGACTAGTCATAACTTTCTCACCGGCCTTGCCGGACTAGTTATGACTTTCTCACCGCCCTCGCCCAATCTCATGTCATGCATGCAACTATGCCAATTATCATATTTCACATGTACATAAACATATGGCATCTCATCATGACAAATATTACACATGGCATCGAATCATGATAAGTATAGACACATAGCATCATATCATGATAATCATGCTCAATATATCATTGGAAAACAGCAAGCAAGGCAAGTGATCATAGCAAGTATTCAATCTTTCATCTAATCTCCACAAGAAACCTACGATTCCGCTATACATTACAACACACTTGCCTCAACCGCGGGCGACGGATTTGTGGGAAGTCGAGGGCACTCCCGGTGTCACACCACCTGCACATAGGAATCACACACTCACAATCATGCCCACAAAAGAGTACACAAATCCCCATCTAACCCGACATTGCCCACTACTTGCAAACCTAAAAACAGAGGTTCTGTCCCGGCGGGACAGCAGCTTTGCAAAGGCCATAACTTGAGTTCTGGGACTCCAAATTGATTAAACAAGTACACCATCGCGAAGCTTAGGAAATTTCCTACCTTTTTCTAGTTATACGGAAAGACTGATACGGAATCTAAAATTGTTTAATCTACAGATTACTACGATCTGTTCCAATCGCGTCACAGATTTTAACACGCTCGGTAAAACAGCCATAACTTTCAAACGGCTGATCGGATTTTAACGTGCTTTATGTCCACGGAAACATAATTAAATTATCTACAACTTCTTTTAAGTCCGTACGGACAGATTCGGATTCTAAATTTATGAAAACTCGAACCCTAGCCCGACTGCTCAATCTGCCCGAAAACAGAAACGTGGCAACGTCTAGATCTAACCCAAAGAACTCCAACCCAGCACCACCAATTGATCTAAAAACTTCATAAACACCCTAACAACAGTACCTAGATCAAACCCAAGGATCCCCATGATCATACCTTTGCCCAACGAACGAATCTCCAATAGATCTCCTCGCTCCTCGCTCCTCGCTCCACGCTCCTCGCTCCTCGCTCCAACGGATGGATCCACAAGGTGCAGAGGTGTGGAGACCACCCTAGGGCAGCAAGGGGGTGGAGGAGAGGTGGTGGAGAGGTGGGGAGCAATGGGGCAAAGGGGGAGGTGGAGGTGCACAAGAGGGAGAGGGAGAGGGGGTGGCGGCTAGGGCTTAGGAGGGGGAGGGAGAGGGGCGCACCAATGCTGCATGGGGCGCAAGGGGGCTGGGGGAAGCCCCTTTTACCAGCCCTCAACACAATCCTAGTCCGTTACAGAGACCTAATCCATCCCACCAAAGCCCACCAAGGCCCAAAACTCCCCCGGGAAGGCCGAAAACGGCCCGAAAACGGCCCGGAAAAGCTATTAACCTCCATAACCTATAGTTTTAACCTTAATTCCACATTTCATACTGTTATTAACCTTATCATGCACGTTAAATAAGGTTACGACACTCCGTGGTGTCACAACACTTCAAACGGCCCAAAAACGCGAGTAAATCTCAAGCCGTAAAATTTTCTTCTCTAATTTCACATTTTGTAATGTCACACCATAACGTAGTGTCACAGGGCGCCACTTAAAGGGGGAGGTGGGCCGGCCCACCAAGGCATGGGGAGGAGAGGGGGAAAAAAGAATTCCCGGCCCAGGCCCAGGTTGCCTTAGCCCAGCGGAAACTAGCCCAAAACTCCAATTTTTAATATTAAATTGCCGCATATTCTTCAATTATTTCATTCCCCGACAAAACCCTCTTTCTTTCCGGAACAACCAAGAAAGAAAACCCTAGGATCGCTCTCAAATTCTAGGGCATCACAATCTCCCCACCTTAAAAGGATTCGTCCCCGAATCTTCTCCTTTTAGCTACGGATCTAAAAGGAAAAGGAAGGCAAAAGGTAAACCACGACTTACCCCAGCGTCCTCAAAGAGCGTAGGTACTTCTTCCGCATCTGGTCCTCAGGTTCCCAAGTTGCCTCCTTCTCAGACAGATTGGTCCACAAAACTTTCACAAATCTGATGGTTGTCCTCCTCATGACTCGCTCTGAAGAATCTAAAATTCGAAGTGGATGGCACTCCAAAGTCAAAACTTGCTCAACTGTAATCGGCTCCAAGTCAATCTTATGCTCTGGGTCATGGAGATACTTCCGTAACATAGAGACATGGAAGACATCATGCACTCCCTTCAAAGAGTCTGGCATAGAATTGATTTCTACGAAGAGCTTCCAAAACTAGACCGAGATGTACGGCGTGCTCCTCCTCGGACTTCGAGTAGACAAGAATGTCGTCAATGAAGACGACGATAAAGACATCAAGATACTCATGGAGCATCCTGTTCATGGCTTCCAAAAAGATGGCAGGAGCATTCGTTAGTCCAAAAGACAAGACTACGAACTCAAAATGGCCGTACCTCGTGTTGAAAGCCGTCATTGGAGCCATCCGGTACGGGGTTTTATAGATTGGCCTCGTACCAGGAACAAGATCAAAGCGGAAAATAGTCTCCCGCTCTGGGGCAATCCCGGAAGCTCACTGGGAAACACATCTGGATAACAGCAAACTATAGCAATGCCCTCCAAACTCTTCTCTTCCTCTCGACCCTCAACCATGGACCAGAGGACCCCTGATTTCAACATCTGGGAGCTTGGAAATAGCTGACACAAAAAGGAGAGGGAGTACCGCATAGCACTCCCCTGGAAAACTATCTCTTGCCCAGAAGGAGCATGCAAAGTAACTGTCCTCCAAGCACAATCAATCACCGCCTGGTACTGAGATTGTCAGTCCATGCCAAGGATGACATCGAACGGCTCCAAAGAAATCACTACCAAATTCACCACGAACTCCTCATCGGCTAGCAGAAAGTGACAGCCCTGACAGACCCTCGAACTAGAAATCAAGCCTTGCGGTGCACTAATCACCACGGCATCACCCAAGCTCTGTACTGACAGACCAGCCCGAAAAACAAAATCCACAGAGACAAACGAGTAGCTAGCGCCGGAGTCGAACAACACTTTGGCAACCACAGAATAACAGAAATAGTACCTGTCACCACATTGCCATGATCCACTTCCCCCGAAGAGGGCAAAGCGTGGACTCCCGAGGTAATCTGAGATGGAGTAGCCCTCGTCTCTGGATAAGTCAGCGCAGGGACCCACGGCGAAGCCCCGGAAGAAGACGGCCGTGGAAACTGGGGCATCCAGTAAGTCCCTGGGGTTGGTGCGTGGTAGAACGAAGGAGTCGAAGTAGGCGCCGGGAGGTACTGCGGGGTAGAGGCTGATGGCAACATATGCATCACGCCTCCGTGACGCTGTCCGCCTGGTGAGGATGTCACCGGCTCCCAACGCAGCTTGCCGTTGGGGTTCTTCCTGCACACCGCATCCTTGTGATCCTCCCGACCACAGATGGTGCACCTTCCCTTCCATGAGCACTCACTGCGGCGATGGGAATCGCCACAACGAAAACATACCATTCCCATTCCAGGAGTGACGATGGCACGGTATTGGGGCGCACCTCCCCATGAGGTGTGCTGCTGAGCAGGACGGCCACCATAGGGCTGGTGACGATAGCCCTTCTTTTCTGGAGGGCCCCTATCCTGCTCTCCCATGGTAGGTTAGCGATGCTCTTCGGTGTAGTTCAGCTGCAGCTCTACACCAAGAGCTTGTTCAACCATTGTCCGAAAATCAACAATGGGAAAAACGCCCAGCATATGACGAATGGCAGGACGGAGTCCCTGTCTGAACCGCCTGGCCTTCTCCACCTCATCACGTGCCACATGGGGCACAAAACGTACGATCTGGTTGAAGCCAACCTCGTACTCCGCCACAGTCTTCTTGTCTTGGGTGTACCGTCCCAAGTCAATCTGCATCTTGTCGAGGAAAGTGGCGGAAAAGAACCGCTTCTCAAATTGCCGAACAAACTCCTCCCAAGAGGAGTCCCCCGGCACACCCCTCGAGGACAGCACACCCCTCCACCAGATTTGGGCTTCTCCCTTCAAGAGCTGTGCTACAAAGCGAACACGATCTTGTGCCGCCACCTCAAAAGCGTCCAGCTGCAACTCCATAAAGGACAGCCAATCCGCCGCCTGGATCGGAGTGCCCGCACCATCAAAACTGTCCAGCCTCAGCCCAACCCACTCTCGCAGCTTGATGCCACCGCCTGCCGCGCCCACAACTGGCACAGGTGCTACAGCCGCGCCCACAGCAGGGGCGGCCGGTGCGCCCTGCCTCAGCGCCCGCAACTCCTCCTGCATCGCCCTCATGGCGGCCACTAATTCCGCCGAAACACCACCCTCAGCCTGGGTAGGCTCGGCTGCCTCCGACGGCTCGGGAGCGTCCCCTCCCGAACGACCTGTCGCGCGCGCCCTTGGCGGTATACTGAACCCAAACCAGCCGCAAACAAACAATCACGCCAACAAGAACATAATCAAAATCACCAACAATCAAACCATAAATATAGTCGAACATACGCATGCCATGCAATGCAGCCCATCCCATCCTTATAGTGCAAGTGTGTCAATTTTAAAGTTTATTAGCCTATGGCAATTTTAAAACTTAACCCTAAGCAATGTTACTAATTTCACACAGCAAAATTTTAGTTCATGCTAGAATCTCTTCCTACATTCATACACCAAGGACCTAAAGCCCGCTCTGATACCAACTGTAACACCCCATAAATCTAAACTGTTGTACAAGAACAAATCGACAGCATTTCCCCTAAAACAGGATAATACGGAAGCAATTCGAATAGGAATAATATCACGACATCAAAACTAGAGACAACGAGTCCTGTAACACCCCATAAATCTAAACTGTTGTACAAGAACAAATCGACAGCATTTCCCCTAAAACAGGATAATACGGAAGCAATTCGAATAGGAATAATATCATGACATCAAAACTAGAGACAACGAGTTTAATTCAACCAGGTATTAACCATAAATAAAACACATCTCTAAAGGGACAACCATAAACGAGAACAAGTTTAAAGGGAACAACAATAGGTCTAAAAGAAATAAAATTTCATCCAACTAATGAATTATTTAAAACACTAGATCATGTGAGTCGTGATGACATCAGAAAATTTATTGTGTTGCTAGCCCACCCTTCATGCTTACGACTCACGTGCGCTACCTGAAAACATCAAAACAGCAAGTAGTGAGATTGGGTAATCTCAGCAAGCGGAACAACTAATACAGACAAAACATCCACCATATATCTAGCATTCCACATTCCTCATATACAATACCACATCAAAGAGTCCACACCACTTCAGTAAAATGCATATGATTGATGTACATGCTTGTGCCATGTTCCTCCTCACCGTGCCCTTTCTCAGGAACACACGGTGTTGTACCGGTACGGTCGCGCACGCTGGCGTCGACAAACTTCCAATGCATGATTATGTAGTTAATGATTCATGCATGAATTCATTCATAACTCCTCCCACTGAGTCCACATGTTTGCATATCATCATATAGCATGGATAGAAAACAAATATCATAGAGATGAAATGTTTAGACAATTCATCCGGTAAACAACATCATTCTTCACCTTACCTCAAAGCAAGTGATTAAACCATGTATGATTGCTGTAATTAGAGTTTATAATGAAGGCGAAGCAAACAACAATGTATAGCTTAACAATACAATTACTTCCACTTGCCTTTACCGACGTGGACGATGAACCTAGTTACGCCCAGCAGTGGCACCACCTGAACAAACATTATTTCAGTACATAGCGACATCACAATTCATCACACAATTCAAACACACGCTTCCTACTCCCCGTTCCCATTTAAACGCCAAAAACCCCGATCTGTCCGGATCGAACAGCAGCACCTTCTCTTCCCAATTTCGAATCTTTTTTTTCTATTGTTCATAAAAATACAAAAAAATTACAGTAGCTAGATATTGACGAGATCTACAACTTTCATGAAGGTCAAAGATTTCAATTCCGCTGTTAAACATGCCTAAACAACCGTCCAACACAGTGGACGAAATCTGTTTCCAGATTCTGTTCGTCATCTTCCAACAGAGACAACTCTCAGACCGACGCCCCAAAAATTCTGAAAAAAAAATACAGAAGCTAGGTCTCGACGTTATCTAGAACTTTCTAGTTATAGGTTTTTGCAGGAAAAATCATCTATGCCATGTAAACCGCGAAACAATCCGCGCTGCACAATTTCCCCTTTCAGAAACAGCATCACGTGAACAACTACCCTTCTACCCCATCAAAATCCATCCAAAACAAACACCACCAGATCTAATACACTCCTAATCTTAGGTAGAACAGGGGGTAAAAGATCGGGAATTTTACCGGGAATTCTCCCTTTGGCTTGCCGTTGGGGAGGGGGCGGCTGCCAAAGGGGAGGAGGGGAGGCGCCCTAGGGCAAAGGGGGAGGTGGGTGGCCGGCCAAGGGGAGGGGCGCCACTTAAAGGGGGAGGTGGGCCGGCCCACCAAGGCATGGGGAGGAGAGGGGGAAAAAAGAATTCCCGGCCCAGGCCCAGGTTGCCTCAGCCCAGCGGAAACTAGCCCAAAACTCCAATTTTTAATATTAAATTGCCGCATATTCTTCAATTATTTCATTCCCCGACAAAACCCTCTTTCTTTCCGGAACAACCAAGAAAGAAAACCCTAGGATCGCTCTCAAATTCTAGGGCATCACATAATGTCAATAGGGCGTGAAATGACGGACGACAATAGTCTTTCTCTTTTTTCACTCGAGCCAAACTAAGTGTTTTCCCGGAACGGAATAGCGGAAATTCCATACGTTGATCACCAATGTTGCATGTCTTTCCTTAAGCTGGAGTACTTTGAGTTAGAAGGCCTACTTTTTTCGTCCTTTTAAAGCCTACTTATTCGTCTAGCTATTTCCAATTCGAATAAATAACCCGATCATATCATATCTTGGAAAACCCTAAGACTACCCAAGGCTGTACCCTACAGTGTTACCTATAGTCTATACTTGTGTATACGTTGCCTTCTGGGGTGGCAAGCTAGAACCAAGTAGTCTAGGTATCAATTCCAATTTAAGTCAATGATCCTCATTTTCTCCAACATTAAGAAGATTATTGGTAAGGTGACCAACCATCACGCAGGATTCCGGGTCGGAGTAGCACCTCTTGCCTGATATATACAGGTCGTTCTTGGCGATTCGTTTGTGCCCTATGGTGTTCAATTGCCCGTTTGTTCCCTCCCCTCGGGACGGGTCAACCTACTTTGCCCGCTCAAGCGCCTCCAAAATGCTCGACTAGACCGCCGACACCCATGATTTGTCCATCATTCAAAATGGCATTTCGTAAGGGCTCATAAGGTAGGAGGAATCAAAGATCCTCCGTGCACTTTCGCCTAGAGTTAGTTTTTTTAACTCTCGTCTGAGTGGTGGCTAAACCCTGAAACTTTTCCTTGAAATAAAGATCTAACTTTATTCCAGTAGTGGTTTTCGCAAATGTAGATAATCTTGTTGATTAACACCCACTTTCCATACCCTGCAATTCAGAGGCCATCACCTCAGGTCTTTTAGTAACATATCAGTAAACAAGGCTCTCCTCGTATAGCTTTTTGTTCTCGAGGAAGAACCAAGTCGATCCTTAATTGCCTTTACTGATGATATGAAGTCTATGGCAGGTACTACTAGAGACAGAGACTGTAACCTATAGTAATTTCCTTCTACCTCTTATCTCTATAGTCTTTACGTCGTCTCCTGGGTCGGTTAAGCTATAACCTAGTAGTACCGGGAACAACTCCTCTAAGCATCAAGTCAATTAAGGAACCCGATTTGTTGAGTTTTGAACTGTTAAATGGTGACACGCCCGACATACTGTCTGATAGGGTGGCTAACCCGAAAGCATTCATTCCTCGAATCGTAAATCATTACTATTTATTGCTTGCTCGAGTAGAGGTTTTCGAAAAGTGGGGAACCTGGATTCCCAGCAGGTGATCTCGATCACCATAATATGAGATTTTGCATTCCCTTAATTTCTGAGATGGAACTCTTTTCCAACATAAAATACAAGTCTATCAGTTCAATAAAAGTACGGGTATACCATTCCTCCTCTTAAGTTAGGGGTTTGGGATTAGTAGAGTAGTCTAACTCCAGCTCTAGTAGTTAAAGGCAGGAGGGCTCCGACCCGACTATTGGTTCTTTCCTCTAAAGAAACATAGCTAAAAGGTGTCTAATCTTGTCTATATTGTCCGAAGTAGCCTTTGCTTGTCAAAGTAAGTGAAAAGGGTTTTGGGTTTCAAAAGGCTGTAGCTCAAATATGCATGGAATAGCACAGATAGCGGATAAAGAATAGTTTAGAGCTTTCCTTCTTTTCATTATTCGATACTGCTGTGAGATACTACGAGAGCTCGTAGGCAATAAATATGAGATAGAGCTGACAAAGAGAAAGAAGTAAGCGGATCTTGCAGCTGTTTTCATTCCTTAGGAAAAGTGATTAGAAAGTATACCATCTCAATCACACATCTCTAAAGGAAAGAGGGGCTGGGTTACTGGCTTCTTGGAACTTGGCCTTCCTGGTGTCAGATCTCCTCTACTATACTATCCGTTGTACGAGGGGAAGGAACAATCATATGATAGGACCTACTACATAAGGTGCAATATGCAACAATAACCCAATCAGCGAATGATCCCTCCATAGGGATCAAGAGCGGAATGATGCAAATCAAACCTCAAGGCTGAATAGAAAGAGGAAGAAAACAAACGGTATTGTTACTGAAAAAGGGGAATCTTACATATGAGAGTAACTGGTATCGACAGGCGATCGACATAAATAACTGATTACTATAATCAGAACCGAACTAACGACTGAACACAAAAATCCACCAACGAAGACAAAGGGCGTAAAACCCCACAGAAGGAAAAGAGATAAAATGAAAAAAGTTACTCTTAATCTTAATAGCATATATGACAAACGGTTTGATGAGATTATAAAAAGGTGTAATGAATCATGTAGAGGGGAATCCAAGTACAAAACCCCATACAAAGGGCAAGTCTTTGCTGTACAAGAGTACGATGAACTATACCCATCCGCTACTTGCACAGACAAGCATAGTTTAGCCTTTATGGGTCTCTTAAATCGTTATGTCTATCCACAAATAAAGGGTTCGGTGAAGTTCACGCTTGTTTATAAAATGAAAACTGAAAACGATATTACTGACATAACTCTATCGACTGCAATTAAGCTGACATATGATGATGGCACAATCATTCCTAAGGAGTTAATATTAAAGGAAATATATAATATTATAAAAACTTTCTCTGAAAACTACAATGCTAGTGAGGTTCTAGCAGTCGGCGTCAGGGCTTATTCAGAGGATACATTAGACATAAATAGCGCTATAATGCCTACGAAAGATGATTCTTATATCTCACTAAAGAATATATATAATAAATATCAAGCTATTCTTGATTTGAAAAATCCTAGTGGGACTAGGTTTGATAAAACCAAACGGTATAATTGCTATATCACTAAGGATAATAAAATTATGAATAAATCAACCAAATTTATGGTTGGGGATCTCGAAACGCTTCCATATAAATTAAGTGAAAACGATGAGAACTATACACATGTACCGTATGCTGGAGGTTTTATGATGATTGATACAGAAAAGGGAATTGACCCACACAATAAAGTATTGTTCTCTGTGATGACTACAAGCTAGTAGTCGATGATTTTCCATCAATGAGCACAAAGATGCTATCTGATATGATGAATAGGATAATTAAAGATGCTAAATCTGTAAGAAAAACTATTGTTATATACTTTCACAATTTAGCTAAGTTCGATGGTATTATTATACTACGTCATTTATCATTGCATCACAAGGATTTAATCATTAAGCCATTGATTCGCAACAATTGTATCTACAAGATCGCCGTCTATAAAAAAACCCCTAAGGGTGTATTAAGGGGGATTGTCAGGTTCCAAGACTCTTTACACCTTTTACCTGGGAAGTTAGATGAACTTGGCAGTTTTTTATGTCCTTCATATGGGGGTAAAGGTGAGATTGACCACAATCAAGTTACCGTGGATAATCTGGCTATAAATAAGGATGACTATTTAACCTATCTAACACAAGATATTTATCTACTAGGGGGTGTTATGAACAAAGCGAAAGAAATCTTTTGGGATTTGTATGAGATTGGTATACTTACTCAATTAACTATCTCATCTTTGGGCTTAACTATCTTTAGGCGCAAATATTACAATTATAGTGAAAATAAAAGGATCTACATCCCAAACGAGAACGAAGACAAATTTATTAGGGGTGGGTACTACGGTGGTCACACAGATGTATATAAGCCATATGGGGAGGACTTGTTATATCTGGATGTGAATTCTCTATACCCCTCAGTTATGTTACTTGATATGCCAGGTGGCAGGCCCAAATGAAAAAATAATCTTGGATTAAAGAAATCGAAGATGGAGTTGAAGAACATGTTTGGATTCATTAAAGCATTTATAATATGTCCTCAAGATATTGATAAGCCTTTTCTCCCTTATAAACAGGATGATGGTACACTCATATTCCCTACTGGTAGGTTTTTAGGAGTGTATTTTTCTGAAGAGTTGAAGTATGCCAAAACTCTTGGGTACAAGGTGTACCCAATCTGTGGCTATCTCTTTGATAGAATGGAATCACCATTCAAGGATTTTGTATATAATATATACAAAAGAAGGCTTGAGGCAAAGGAGAAAGGGGATAAAGCATTTGCTTTCATTCACAAAACTACTATGAACAGTCTTTATGGCCGTTTTGGTATATCGCCTGAAAGCACAACGTGCGTTATTGTCGGTAAAGAAGAAGCTAAAAAATTGGCCATTGAACAGGATGGATTTCTCGATAGTGAACAACTATATGAAGATCTGTTCTTAGTAAGCTATAAAATAAAAAGTAGTACAGATTTACTTGATCAATGGGGGAGTAAGCGCCCTGCTAATGCTGCTGTTCAAATCTCAGCGGCTATTACAGCCTATGCCCGAATACGTATGTACCCGTTTATTTCAAGGGATGATTGCTATTATACGGATACGGACTCTATTGTTGTTAAGGAGCCTCTTCCTGAAGAAATGGTATCACCTACCGAATTAGGTAAGTTTAAGCTAGAATACAATGTTGCTAAGGGTGTCTTTTTGGCTCCCAAGTCATACATGTTACAGACGGTAAAAGATGAAGTCATCATGAAGCATAAAGGGGCGGGTAGAGCTATGGTCGATGAAAAATGGTTCATAAACCAGTTAGCAGACCCATCTCTCAAAAAGACATTTGAATATGAACTTTGGTTCCATAAGAATTGGCATAAACTAATGGTAGAGATTAAAAAAGCCCATTACACAATTGGGCTAGGAAGTAAGAAGCGAGATTTAGTCTTCGACAAAAATAATAAATGGGTAGGAACTAAACCAATTCATATAGGAGGGGGTGATGTGAAAAGTGTGAATCCAACTTCCTATAAACTCATAACTAGCTTATTGGAGGAGAATGAGGATCTCCAAAATGAATTGAGTAAAATGGATCAGAAATATGATGAGAAGATCAAAGATGATAAGAAGAATCAAGAATCTCATGAGACGACGAAGAATAAGAAGAAGAAAGCAGATAAGCCAGAGAAGAAAGCGGATAAGCCAGAGAAGAAGAAGAAGGGCTTAGAAAAGGCATTTATTAAACTAAGAAAACCACCATAAATAGAGGGGATACAGTGCATACCTAGAAAGGAAGCATGAATTAATGAGAGATGAATGGGGGAACGATGCTTACCGGATGCGCCCGAGATTGAATGAGAAGTGTACTATTGAATAGAATGGGAAGTGTACTATTTACGATAAATCGAGTTGAAAGTAGAAGGTATCGCAGCAAGAAGAGAGTGTCTCTGTGACTTGCCAAAGTCTTTTAAGACCTCGCTTTCAAGAACTCATTCAAAGGTATATGCCCTACCTCCCCTACCGAGCTAGAGACTTGTCTTTTCCTTGGGAAGCCCTTGCCCTTTCGGGAAGAAGAGTTGGGATTTGACTTGAAGCAGTCGGTTTAGCAGATCTCGTTCCCAGCAGAACCCTAGGGAAGGATCTGGTCTGGGAGTGGAAGCGCTTTGCTTGGCTCTAGGTAAAGTGAGCTAGTCTGGCCTTTCGTGAACAAGAGTTGAGTTGGTTGAGAAGAAGCTATTTTTTATCGAGGAAGCATGTTTTCTCGGGGAAGACAGGCTTTCGAGGGTAAAGTAAAGAGCATTTCCAACAGGTCAAAAATAGCTCTTAGTCATCCAACAACGGTTAAGACTAGAGGAACGTAAGAAGATCAGTCCCAGAGCTGATTCAATAGCTGCTCCCAGTAGTTTAAGAAAGGAAAGAAGAAATAAACGAACAGTGGAGTGAAGAAGTTGACTGCCCACTCGAATAATTCATGCTTAAATGGCCAAACGCCAGATAGAAACTTGAGTCATACCATCCGCCCCTAAAAGAAAAGCATGGTTCGATCCCACACGTATAGAGAGAATATATCCTACTCCATGCGATATAGGGGAGTGCAACACTGGCGACTCTTGCCAGAAGGCAAACTCATAACAGGGAAAGACGACCATTGACATTGAGGTAACCACCTGAAGACAATATCCATAGGAATGGGGAACATAGGAGGTGAGTACCTTTCAAAGAAGTTTAAATACACTTGTCTCTGAGCTCCCACAGTACTCTATGGGGAGATCCAGACGATAGAGGTTTTTTCCTCACTAAAATTCATTTCGATATGGAGTAGTTGGACAGGTATAATTTCACAATGAGGTTTGGTCACCCTCATCATCTTACGATCAAAAGCTGGTTGATTACGTGGTAAACCACAACCTGTAAGCGGGATAGGGGGAGAGTCAAAGTAATTGGAGCGAAATTACCGTCTGCTCACGAAAGCCTTGCTACAACTATGCGGATATAAGGGCACACATAAGCTTTCTCACATCTGGGTGGGAATTGGGAATTTCACTTGTTAGGACACAAGCTACTGCGGGGAGGAAAATAGAACTTTTAAAGGGATACAATCCATATGTACTTACTTCTGATTGCATAATGGACAGTAGGAAAACACAGCTATCTTATGTAGTACAGAAGGCCTGAGAAGAAAGCAGATAAGCCTGAGAAGAAGAATCAATAGATAGTATTATGCTAACCCTATCTTGAAGGTGTGCACCGCTAGATGTACGCACCATGAAAGAAGCCCTCTGACCCACTCTTCTTTCCCCCACAAACCCATCAAGTAGTAGGTTGTGGGCCTCGGTATCACAAGATACCTACTAAACCAGTAAAGATATTGAGTATTCTGTTTAACCATGAATAACTCGATAGCGCTAGTTAATCCAGAAGCAGCCTTTAATAATGCAAGGAGTAGTCCACATGCTTGCTCTTATGATCAATAGCGTCGCTCAATTTTGTAAGTTCAGGGGGGAATCAGCCCTGAGTTCATGCATAAAGATTTCCCATCTTTGATTCCCTTCATCAGATCTCACACTCTTGACATAATGTTGGTAAGCCTCTGATATTCGTTTTGTTTTTTGTTCCCAACGTTTATTATTTATTTTTCTTTTAGGGGCTGGGCTTAAAATATTGAAGCATTTATTCAGAATGCCAGATGGAAAACCCTTTAATAAAAAGGATTATAACGTGGGAGCATTTTTTTGGAGTAAATCTCCTTAATTTTATCTAATATAACCCTCTCTTCAATAGAAAATTTAGTGCTCCCAATAGATTGTGCTATGAGATTGTCATAGAGAAATTTGTTGATGATAAACAGTGGGTGGCCCATTGCAAGGAATGCTTGCCTATAAATACCAGGGATAATCGATGCATATTCAGCAGTTGTTATAAAATTATCATGCACTGTGTATATAGGAATTGTTGGTTTATCCTCCTTCTCCCCCTAGTATTCCTGGATATAATTCACTAAATTGATTACTGTCAATGCGTCCTTCTGATGGATGAAGTTAGCAAAGGTGGAGGTTGCGCTCTTCCTAGCATCCCTTATGCTAGTGGGAAGTGTTAGTGTTACCACTGACCTTTTATTTTTCTTTTCAGGGGTGTCATACTGTACTTTGATTTTGACAGGTTTGCTCCGTACATAATCTTGTATTGTGGTCCAGTAATTTGTTGAATATATCACTGGGTTCTGGCATACCGCTGCAACTTGACTAATCGAATTTATCAGATCCATAAGTTGAATCATATTCTTATATCTGAATTTCCAGAATTCGGAACAATGATTAGTAATAGCAGCTATTTCATTTTTTGGCATGTATTTTGATAATTTCGCTGTAAGATCGTTTTTAACGGAAAATTCTGTTTTACCATAGACCATGGGCATAAAGATTTTTTTGACTATATTACGATCAAATAACATCTCCACCAAAAACAATACATTTGTTGGTATATCTGAATTATCATTATATGAAAAATTATCATTTTCCTTGGGTTCCACCTTTTTGATATGATCCTTTAAATATGTGAGCATCATATCATATATATCATGGATGTAATTTTCTTTACTAGAATTATCATGTATAATATTAGTATTCTTTCCCATTGTTGTATCCAACAAAAAGTAACTCAATAACTGATATGCACTTGCAGAGGCATCTTGGTTAATAGGTATATTTCGGATGGTATTAATCCAGATTTTTTCATCCTCCCACCCTTGCAAGAATGTTACACAACCTGATAAAAACTGAAAAGGGTGTTTGGCTAAAACTACATGATCAAATATATTTTGATTTTGAAAGTTATCTATTATATATTTATAAAAATATTCCTGAGCTTCATTGTATGTAATGAATTTCTTGTAATGGAATGCTATTGATATAGCAATATGTTGATACATCAAGTATAATTTCTCTTTATCCCCCTCTATATCAGGTGCTGGTGAATCATCACTTTCTGCAAAGAGGATGAGGGATCTCACTAGATCGCGTTCGTGGAAATGAAAGGGTCCATAGCGGTAATTTCGCCCCCTGAAGTCCATAAAAACAGGTAAATAGAATTTATAATTTAACAAAGCTCCAGCTATTTTTAATATATAACCCTCGAAGTTGGAAGCCTGCATGTTTTTTAGTAAAATGTTGGACAACTCCCTATAATGGAAATATTCCCTTATCTCTTTGTTTTCTAAGAAATGCTCTCTTAGTCTTTGTAATCCTTCCTTTCTGTCAATAGACGCCAGAATCTTAGGCAGGACTAGGCCACATCTCTGTAATTCACTCCATGATGAGTGTAAATAAAAGAAGAATGATTCATTAATTTTATAGGGCTGCCCCTGAATCTTGTTCGCAGCAATGAACACATTTTGGAAGTTGTCTTCTTCCACTTTAATGTTAAAATGCTCCTCGTCTTTGCTAGTTAACACTATTACACCCCCCGAAGAAAATCCCCCCAATTTATGCTCGACACTTAAGTATCCCCCTGTAAATTCACGCAGATAGCGATCTTTGAAGGTATCATCAGTACAAACCCCATCCCACGGTTTAGGACGTATCTTCCATTCGAGAGGTGGGCTTACCATAGGTAAGTGTGAACAGAACGGTAGTTGATTAATGTCAAAATAGACAACTTACATAGCTTGGCAATTTCATATGTTTTTTATTCTTCTTCTTGTTATCATTATTTTTGATATCTACAGGTTGTTTGATACCTATTAATTGCTTATTACACAGCCAGCTAAACAGGGTAGACCCTATAGCATAGAAGTCTTCTTCATTATATTTATTCCTTTTCATCTTTTTCTTACTATTCTCTTTCTTCTGTATAGAGTGATCCGTATTCATAACTGGTTCCTCTTCCACATTCTGGACAGGGATAATATCTACATTCGATTCCACACCCTCAAGCTTATTCTCAACTGGGATATTCTCAACAATTGTTTCCATACCCTTCTTTAACCTTTCATCCTTGTGCGCCAAATTTTTCTGGCTTGCCCATAGCTCTACCAAGTATTTGTTTATACTCTGTCTTTACGTGCATATCAAGTTGTTCAATCAATGTAGCCGCACGCACACTACTATATTCCAAAGAAAATACATTAAACAGCTTGCTTAGGACAAATATAGCTAAGCATTCCAGTGTATAGGTGCCCATAGCTCTAACTATATTTTGATCATCTTTTTTCTTTAATTTATCAAGAAGGAAATCCTTTGCTGATTGCTCATCTTTATTGAAGAACTTCCGCTTTATCTGACCGACTGAATCATAGATATTGGATTCATTAAAATATAGAGTCATCTCTTCAATTTTTAATTGAATTTGTTTTAATTCTGAAGTTGTCTGATTAGTCATAGACTCCCCACGATTTATTAGTAAATCAAAGACTTTGATATTATTTACAGGATGTCCGTACTCTTCTTTGTCGTAACTCTAAATGAAATGATCCCAGAACTGATATAGTTTATCTAACATGTCTGGAGTGATCTTCATATTCCTTTCGCTAGGCGTCCATAATTTAGCGTTGAACTTATTATTTTTCAATTCCCAAAGCCTTACTGGATCTACCCTATCATCATTCCCCTCTTCCTTTTTCGATTTCTCATTCCCCTCTTCCTTTTCAATATCTTTCCTATATAGATCATAGTTCTCTATGTAGGAAAGGTGATTCAATTGATGTTGATGATCGTTGAAATCACAATCCCTTGATTCCCTAACGAACTCCCTGACCTCGTTATGAATTGGTGTTGATAACACGCTCTTTATTTCCAATTGCTTAACCCTTATTTTTTCATGTAATTTAAGATACTTCTCTTTTTGTGTATTTAACACATCTACTTTGTGCCCTCTATAATTAGTATTAATGGAATTATCCTGATTAGTAACCCCCGATGATCACATTTTATCTTTTTTAAGCTCCGATGCAGCTCTAATTTTCACTTTTTTAGGAGTGTTGTTATTATTATTAAGAGTAACTTTTTTCATTTTATCTCTTTTCCTTCTGTGGGGTTTTACGCCCTTTGTCTTCGTTGGTGGATTTTTGTGTTCAGTCGTTAGTTCGGTTCTGATTATAGTAATCAGTTATTTATGTCGATCGCCTGTCGATACCGATTACTCTCATATGTAAGATTCCCCTTTTTCAGTAACAATACCGTTTGTTTTCTTCCTCTTTCTATTCAGCCTTGAGGTTTGATTTGCATCATTCTGCTCTTGATCCCTATGGAGGGATCATTCGCTGATGGGTTATTGTTGCATATTGCACCTTATGTAGTAGGTCCTATCATATGATTGTTCCTTCCCCTTGTACAACGGATAGTATAGTAGAGGAGATCTGACACCAGGAAGGCCAAGTTCCAAGAAGCCAGTAACCCAGCCCCTCTTTCCTTTAGAAATGTGTGATTGCGATGGTATACTTTTTGACGACAGGCCGTAGCACGCAGCGCTACACAAGGGACAAGCAATGATGACGACGGCTCTCATGCAGGTCGAATGAGCAGTGTTCAGCCCGCTATTACAGTACCTTTTCTCAATTTCGTAATTTCTGTGAACAATGCACCTTCATTTTTTTATATCTCCTAAACAGTAGCTCCAAATCACTCCAAACTAATTTTATTAGTATTGGTTTGATCTATTTTAGATACTATATTTATTTCATATTTTTATGAATTTTGTTTACTATTGTTTATTTATTCGTTTCTCGATTTACGTGGACCGTACCGATATTGATACCAGAGTCATGAGTGCTAAGAGCATGTACAACCGTACACATCGGCAGTCTTTAAGCCATCTCTAAGAAATGCCACATTAGATTGTTGCTGATATGGACCGGAGTAAATAAGGGAAGAGAAAGGAGTCGTCTCGCATGCAGCAGACGATGCTAGCGCAAAAACCAATATTTAGCGCCCGCTTGTAGACGGCTCTGAGACGGCATAGCGATGAAATCAACTGCATCGCTGGATGAGCTACGCAGCATTTTCACACCCACTCGCGCCTTTTCGAAAAAAATAAGAATGTTCCTTTTAAATGCTTTCAAAAACTTGTTTATAAATTAAGTTTGTCGATTATATTAAAAATCTGTACATGTGTCTGATTCACTAAAAGAATTTTTGCGAAAAATCTATACATCGAAAAATTACGAAACCAACTTTGGTAAGCTCCAAATATTCTCTAGTATTTTAGAGGAATTTTTCAAGATTTTTAGAATATTTTTGCTATTTTATCCTAAACACGTTTTGAGCATATGTATGCGTATATATATACATATGCTCAAATATATATGTTCAGCATGTAGCTACGTGTATGCCTATATACATGTATGCATGAATTCTTGACGTTCTCACTTTCCAGCCGTTTGCTCCACACGCACATGAAGTCCTCTCATTATTTTTCCAGCCGTTTGCTCCACACGCACATGAAGTCCTCTCATTATTTTTCCAGCCGTTTCCTATTTCCCTGCAATAAAGGAACTAGTAACATTTCATTTGCTAGCAACACACGCACACCCTTCATTTTCTAGCAACGCATGAAGGTTCCTTTTGCCAGGCGTTCTCCATTCCCTTGCAACGCATGGACTAGTAGCCGTTTCCATCTCCTGCAACGAGTAACCATCCAGCCATTCTTCCATTTTTACTAGCAACGCATGTTCCTGCATCTCATTTCCATTTCCATTTCCTACGCATGAACCTTCCACCTTCCAGCTGTTTTCCATTTTGTTTTTTTACATCCAAAACTTCTCACCCATTTCCATTCTTCCTAGTTACTAGTACCTAGTGATCCCGAATGCATGAATCCTTTCTTCCTCTAGCAACGTTTTCTCCATTTCCTACACTCGTGTGAACTTGCAACGCCAATGCATGTAACACCCTAAAATTTTGTTTTCTTGAATAAAGTTGAATTTTAGAATTTTTGTGAATTTTTGGAATTTTCTGGAATTTATTTGGATTTATTTGGAATTAATTTGAATTTATTCCATATTGAAATAAATAAAGAAATTAAATTTTCAAATAAAGTTTTGTTGGAAATATTTTATTTGAGTCCAAAATGTCTCAAAGTATTTTCCATATTTTTTCTGGAATTTTTCTGAGTATTTTGCTATTTTTCTGGATTTATTTGAATTTTCTATGAATTATTTGAATATTTAAGCGCTGGAAAATGCGAGTTGGTTTGCACTGTTCATGCGACCGAGTCCGACTCGAACCCAACCGCGCCGCGTTTGAACCCAACCCGAACCGCGTCCGAACCCTAACCCGTGGACCGTTGGATCGAGATCCAACGGCCCACGATTGAACCGCACAGCACCGCTCCGCACCAAACCCTAATCCTAACTAATCCGGACCGCTGATCGTGCCATGTGGACGGCCTCCCGTCGTCGTCTCCACCCGAGTCCGGGTCGGACTCCTCCACAGCGTAGCTGCCGCGTTCCGCTAGGGTTCCGGTTTTAGTGCGCATCCCGAGGGTATTTAAGGCGTGGGACATCTCCCGAGGTTGCCCTATGCCGTGCGCACCTTCCGCCCCTAGCCTTCGAGCTTGAGCCGCCGCCGGCTAACCGCAATCGCTCGCCGTAGTTAGATCTCACCTCCGCCACAGTTATTGCCTCGCCCCGCTGTCACCCGCCGTCCTCCGTCGCATCTGAAGCCAGATCTGGAACCCCCGCGTTGAGACGCACCCGAAAGGATACTTCACCTCGCCAGAGGAGCCCCGCAGCGCCGTCGCCTTGGTCATTGTCTTCGTCTCCGGTAGCCCAAGCCCCGCCGTGTCACCATCGCCCTCGCGAGCTCTCTCGGACGTCCGATCAAGATCCAACCGCTGCGGTACGCTCACGTGTTTCCCGTACTGTGTTAACCTAGATTAGATCCGGACCGTTGGATCAAGATCCAACAGCCCACGATCACCGCGTAGATTACAACTGCGTTAACCTAGGGTAGATCTCGACCGTTAGATATAGATCGAACGGCCGAGGTTAGTCGCTGGTAGCGTTAGGGTTAGATCTGGACCGTCCGATCTAGATCGAACGGTCCGGATCTACCGTGCTGTTTTTAACCGCGTAAACCCTAGATCTAACCGTGGCCGTTGATTTTCAAATCAATGGGCATGATCGTGCCACGCGTGCCATAGGCGCGTCCGCGCGCACGCGCGTGGGAGCGTGTCTCTGACACGCGGGACCCGCGTGTCAGAGGGCCCACGCGTCAGCCGCGCCCACGCGGTCGTGAACCCGAGGCGCTGACAGGGCGGGCCCGCCCGTCAGCGACACGCTACGCGTGCGTGGACCGGGTCCATGCACCGGAGCCGACGTGGCCGCTCCAAAGAGCGCCACGTGGCATGATGACGTCATGCTGACATCATCATGGGGTTCGGCCGGTGCTGACGTCAGCAGGGCTGATGTGGACCAATCAGGAGCTAACACGTGTCATTGCTGACGCAATAAATATTTTTCCTAAAAAGAAAATGATTTAATAATTCGGTTTATTGATTTTTAAATCTGATTCAAACTTTGAAATTCCATAACTTTTGCATTTTAACTCCAAATTAAAATGAGATCTTCACAATGGTGAATTTTATTTAATTTTTGGACCAAAGTTTTTCTCTGTAAAATTATTTAATTGATTATTTAAACTTCGAAATGCGATAACTTTTGCGTTTTAACTACGATTTCGACGATTCCAGTTCCTAAAAAATCATAAAATTATGTTCTCTCTGTTTATGGACTTTATTTGAGCGTTTGGACACTTTTTGTCTACTGTTCATTTATTATTTGCTATTTGCACGCTTTACGAGTAGACGTTGAAGTACCCGAAGGCTTCGAAGGAGAAGTGTTGACCCAGGAGCCAGTTCAAGAGCCTGAACAAGTACTTTTTGAAGGCAAGTTATGCTTTGACCATATTGATCCCATTTTTCAAATTAATTTGATTTAAACTATTGCATGCTATTTAAATTAGAAATGTTTTAATTTAATTCTGGGAAATTAGATAAATGCCAAATTGCTATATGACACCTTGATTAACTAAATAAGTGCCATGACCCCTTGTCAACCTAGTTGTGGAATATATAGTTGGACATTATTAGTTTACCAACATGGGAAACTAGACCGATGTACTTCAAGCTTAGCCCTGCCACGTTTTCACGACATAGTTTTGATCAAATCACATGTTAATATTGACTTAATGAGATATGGAATGTGTTTTTGGAAAAAGTGTCATGTGTTATCGAAGTTGTTGTGATGGCACGTGGTGCATGGTAAACAACTGGGTTTGATAAATAGATTTGACCGGGGCATGTGGCAAGAATGATCGGGTGGGCCAGGTGTGGCATCGGGAATGTCGATTTGGTTCTTCGGGTAGTCTTGCCCTGGTCACCCTAAGGACTTAACCTTGCAAGCCTTTGAACTGAGTCAAGCGTGCAACCACATGTCTGGAATGGGACTGACCTAGTTGATTAAGTTGCTAATGACTCGCTTGTGGAGCCTCAGGGTGTCAATTACACCGTTTGTGTAATTGTACCGGGGAGCGTATCGGGGCTGCGGCCAGATACCCATCTAATGGTTGGTTGGCTTAGAATTCGCCTTTGCTAAGGGAAGGGCTAGTGTGCAACAACCGGAGAGGACCACCTGTGTAGTCGGAGGCTTCCGAAAGACTTTGTTACGGACTCTCGTCTTGGTGGCGTTTGACTGTATCTTGTGGGTAAAGTGCATAACCTCTGCAGAGTGTAAAATCTATTCGAATAGCCGAGTCCGCGGTATTGGACATTGCTCGGGGATTACAGTCAAGGATTAGATTTTCATGAAAACAGCTTGGACTTGGAAAAAAGTGTTTGGTTTAAGGAATGATGTTGATGGAAATGTGGATTAGGAATGGGAAAGAGAATTATTTAACTCCTGGAAAAGTTACTAATATCATTACTTGTTTTTACTGCTTTTGAATCTACTTATGTTATTTGTTACATGCTGTTTACTGCAAATATACCTGTTAGCCCATCCTTTGTACCAAGCCATGCATATAGAATATTAGCTTTGCATTTTGTGCATGACTTGCTGAGTACCAAGTACTCACCCTTGCCTTCAATACAACATCAGTCGAAGAAGAGTCTACACCAGCTTCGGAGGAAGAACTTTAGGAGGAACCGTCAAGCTAGGGGCGAGCCCAGTCAGTTGCCTGTGGCATATTGGTTGGCGCCACGCATTTTCTTTATATTCCGCTGCTACTGTTTCGTTTAATAATTTTTCGCCCTGTGAGGCGTACTTTTGTAACTTGACCTTAAGGTCAAGCAACCGGTTATATTTCCATTTCAATAAAGTACTTTACTATTTCGTTGAGTATGATTGTGATATTTACCGATGTTGAGACTGTGTGCACTAGCGTGATCCTGGACTAGTGCTGAATACACAGAGGGTCCGGATTTGCAAATTCGGGTCCCGACAGAGGTGGTATCAGAGCCATACTGGCTGTAGGCTACCCTTAGCTAGAATGGTCGTAGTGAGGACAAAACTTATTTTCTAAAGTTAAAATTTGACAAGACAAGAATGAAATCTCGACTTATCCCTTTCCCTCTTCTCTTGCCCCTTGCTGAATTTTTCCTTACCTCCGTCATGATTTGAAAATTCTGAGTTCTTACGTGCACACTTTGTGACAGATGGAGGGAGAGATCAACTACGTCGATCTGGAGGTTGGTCACGCCGCAGAACTTTGCCGTATGCTGCAGACTCTTGGAGGTTTTGAGAGGCCGCAATACCAAGTGGACGTAATCAGACAAGCGGGATTGATTAAGGCTTGTGACGTGAAGATTGTGGTACCTGCCAGGAAGAAGGGCAAGGGCAATCGCCCGATACACTGCACCGCCAGGAGGACTACAATGCAGATGGGTGTCCAGGAGGTGTCACGACGAGCAATGCGGCACATCGCCCGCATCTACGCCAGAGAATTGGAGAGCACGGTGTTTCGTTACCATTCGCGCAGCAATAACCCTCTTGACCCGAAGATGATTCAGGATGAGAATGACATGGTCACACAGTTGGCACGACTTGTTGTCACCCAGGAAGACGTGCTCGATGATATAAGCAAGGAGCTGCAGAAGGCCCGCAAGGAGATCACGGCCGAGAAGAACAGATGGCAGGAGACTCAGGAGTATGTGTCACACCTTCTGCAAAGAATTGGCGAGTTAGAGACGGCGTTGTACGCACCGGAACCAGAGCCAGTACTCGAGCTACACGAACCAGAGCTTGAGGAGGACACCGCTTCTTCCACTACCACAGTTGCAGGGCATGGCGACCGTTTCGCGACGATGCCGCCGCGCCCGTACCCAGGCAGTGGAGGATGGATCGATGAGTGAGCGTAGGTTTTTAGAAGTTGAGACTCCTTCGTCGAGTCGCGTCTAAGAATAACGAGTCACCCGTAAAGGCGTTAGACTCCAGAGTTAGTTGATTTGGATTTTCATTGTTTGTTGAGTGTGCAGTATGTGTTGCAAGGCCCTTAGGCATTGTGAGAAACCATACCAAGTTATTATTCAATAAGTAATAAAGTTGTATTTTGAGTTACACCTTCCACCCTGCATAGGTTCACTCTATTACTTATCTATGCTTGTTTCCCCCTTAACTCTAAACCTTGGAGCGATCGACAGATGGTGAACACTCGCGGAAACCTTGGAGGCAATGGCAGTGGAGCCCGCCCAGCTGGAAACCCCAATGATGGAGCACCTGCACCCCAGCCACCACCGCCGGTTGACCTGCAGAATTTTGGAGCTTTCCTTGCTGCTCAGACCCAGTTGATGCATGCCATGATGCAGTAGATGCAGCAAGTCACCGCTTAGGCCACCGCTAACCAGGCCAATCAGGGGCAGCGTCAGGATTCAAGGTTGTCAGAATTCATGAGGACTCATCCGCCCACGTTCTCTGGGAACGCCAATCCACTGGAGGCAGATGATTGGCTGAGGTCAATCGAACAGAAGCTTCACATCACGCAGTGTGTGGGAAATGAGAGGGTACTTTATGCCTCTCATCAGTTGGAAGGGACTGCAGCAAAATGGTGGGAAAACTTCTGCGCCACGCGGGAGAACCCGCAGGAAATCACATGGGAGGAGTTCACAGCTTCTTTTCGTCGGTACCATGTGCCGGAAGGAATCATGGACATCAAGAAAGAAGAGTTCAGGGCTCTGAAGCAAGGCAGCCAGTCAGTGGCTGATTACCTGAACAAGTTTACACAGCTTGCGCGCTATGCACCTAAGGACGTAGCGCCGGATAAGGCAAGGCAGTCCCGCTTCATGAAAGGACTTAATTCTGGACTGCAGGTGGGACTGATCACCCACACCTTTCCAGATTTCCAGGAATTGGTGAACAAGGCGCTTATTCTGGAGGACAAGCGTAAAGAGCTGGGTGACAATAGGAAGCGCAGGATGCAGCAACAGGGAGCATGCCAGGGAGCGCAGCAACGTGTGAGAGTTGCGCCAAATCAGTTCTTCAGATTTCAACCGCAGAATCCAGCAAGGACACCGTCGGCAGCGCCGAGACCTGCTAATCAGAATTATCAGACACCAGCTCCAGCCAGGAACGCTGCTTCAGGCAGTCAACAGGGGACAGTGAAATGCTGCTACACATGCAATAAGCCAGGGCACTTTTCCAATAGTTGCCCCAAAAAGACAGCAGGAGTGACCCCAGTTCGCTTCAACTTGGGATCCACCCCAGCTAGGACCCCCGCACCAGGAGCCGCGCCTCAAACCGTGGTGAGAGGCCACGTCAACCATGTCACCGCCGATGCACTTCAGAATGCTACGGACGTCGTACTGGGTAAGTTACTTGTCAACTCAGTACCTGCAATAGTTTTGTTTGATTCTGGAGCTTCGCATTCGTTTGTATCTCAAGGTTTTGCTGCTAAGAATGATTTGGGGATTTCAAGACTTAAATGCATGCTTTTAGTTCAAACCCCTGGTTCCGAACTCCGAACTAAAGTAGGATGTTCTGGGGTAAGAATATTAATAGATGGGGTAGAGTTCCTAGCGAACCTTATCATGTTGGAAACCCATACTCTAGATGTTATCTTTGGAATGGATTGGTTGACCAAGCATAAAGCCGTGCTCGATTGTGGAAGAAGGACTATATCTGTTGAGAGCCCATGTGGGAAGAAAGTGGAATTTCAAGCGACCGTCGTGCTGATGCAGAATGGGAAGGTCGTCGCATATGCATCAAGGCAGTTGAGGCCGCATGAGGAGAATTATCCGACGCATGACCTAGAGTTAGCAGCCGTAGTGCATGCTCTGAAGTTGTGGCATCATTATTTGATTGGGAATAGATGTGAAGTGTACACGGACCATAAGAGTCTTAAGTACATTTTCACTCAGTCGGCCTGAATATGAGGCAGAGGAGATGGCTAGAGCTGATCAAGGACTATAATGTTGGGATTCATTACCATCCCGGGAAGGCCAATGTGGTGGCCGATGCTCTGAGTCGGAAGAGCCATACGGTTAATATGCTGATAGCAGGAAATCAGGACGACCTGTGCAAGGAATTTCAGAAGATGCAGATTGAGGTTGTACCTGAGGGATTCTTGGCCACTTTAGAAGTCAAGCCTACCCTGGAAGACCAGATCCGCGAGGGACAGAAGGACGATGCCAAGATTCTGAGGATCAAGTCCAAAATGAGTGAGGATCAAGCTAAAGACTTCAAGCTGGATGAGCAGGGTACACTATGGATGAAGGACCGCATCTGTGTGCCGAATAAGAAAGAATTGAAGCAGTTGATTCTAGAAGAAGCTCATGACTCCAAGTACTCCATCCACCCAGGAAGCGCCAAGATGTATCAGGATCTGAAAGAAAGATTCTGGTGGCCGAGTATGAAACGTGAAGTTGCTGAGCATGTCGCATTGTGCGATGTATGCCAAAGAGTCAAGGCAATGCATCAGAGACCGGTAGGATTACTACAGCCGTTGAAGATACCTGAATGGAAGTGGGAGGAAATCGGAATGGACTTCATTACCGGTTTGCCGAAAACCCAAGGTGGATATGACTCAATATGGGTTATAGTGGATCGTCTAACCAAAGTCGCCCATTTTATTTGTGACACTACGTTTTTGTGTGACATTACAGATTGTGAAATTAGAGAAGAAAATCTTACGGCTAAAGGTTTACTCGCGTTTTTGGGCCTTTTGAAGTGTTGTGACACCACGGAGTGTCGTAACCTTATTTATCGTGCATGATAAGGTTAATAACATTATGAGATGTGGAATTAAGGTTAAAACTATAGGATATGGATGTTAATAGCTTTTCCGGGCCGTTTCCGGGGTTTTGGGCCTTCCCGGGGGAGTTTGGGCCTTGGTGGGCTTTGGTGGGATGGAGTAGGTCTCCGTAACGGACTAGGTTTGGGTGTGGGGGCTGGTAAAAGGGCTCCCCACCAGCCCTTGGGGCGTCCACCCCTGCCCCATGCGCCCCTAACCCTAGCCGCCACCCTTCCTCCTCCCTCCACCTCCTAGCCGCCCCATCTCTTGCCCCCATGGCGCCCCCATTGCTCCCCATTGCACACCACCTCTCCTCCACCCCCCTTGCTGCCCTAGGGTGACCTCCCCACCCCTGCATCCTCATGGATCCATCCGAGGAGCGAGGTGCGAGGAGCGAGGAGCGAGGAGCGAGGAGCGAGGAGATCGATTGGAGTTTTCGTGCGTCGGGCAAAGGTATGATCATGGGGCTCCTCGGGGATGAGCTAGGTACTGTTATTAGGGAGTTTATCAAGTTTTTAGATCAATTGGTGGTGCTGGATTGGAGTAATTTGGATTAGATCTAGATGTTGCCACGTTACTGTTTTGGGACAGCATGAGCAGTTGGGCTAGGGTTCTAGTTTTCATCGATTTAGAATCCGAGTCTGTCCATACGGATGTTGAAGAAGTTGTAGATAATTTAATTATCTTTCCGTGGACATAAAGCACGTTAAATTCTGATCAGCTGTTTGAAAGTTATGGCTGTTTTACCGAGCGTGTTAAAATCTGTGACGTAATTGGAACAGATCACGGTAATCTGTAGATTAGACGACTTTAGAGTCCGAATCAGTCTTTCCATATACCTAGAGAAAGTTGGGAAATTTCCTAAGCTACGCGAGTATGTACTCGTTTAATTGATTCGGAGTCCCAGAACTCAAGTTATGCTTTTTGCAAGGCTGCTGTCCCGTCGGGACAGAACCTCTGTTTTTAGGTTTTGCGAGTAGTGGGCAATGTCGGGTTAGATGGAGTTTTGCGTACTGTTTTGTGGGCATGATTGTGAGTGTGTGATGCCTATGTGCAGGTGGTGTGACACCGGGAGTACCCTCGACTTCCCACAAATCCGTCGCCCGCGGTTGAGGCAAGTGTGTTGTAATGTATAGCGAAATCGTAGGTTGCTTGTGGAGATTAGATGAAAGATTGAATACTTGCTATGATCACTTGCCATGCTTGCTGTTTTCCAATGATATATTGAGTATGATTATCATGATATGATGCTATGTGTCTATACTTATCATGATTCGATGCCATGTGTTTATGTGTACTATGACATGATGCCATATGTTTATGTACAAATGAGATATGATAATTGGCATAGTTGCATGCATGTCATGAGATGGGGCGAGGGCGGTGAGAAAGTCATAACTAGTCCGGGGAAGGTCGGTGAGAAAGTTATGACTAGTCCGGAACGCCATTGAGTAAGACCTACATCGTGATTCCATCCACGTGGTGAATGGAAGCGAGGAGTAGGCACCCTCCATCTTCGGGATGGAAGGGGAAAAGGGTGCACACCGACGGGTGTGTACTCAACCATACCGGTATGAGTTTCCAAGGAGATATGAGCATAACATTGCATTGCAATACATATTTAATGATGATGATGTTGTTATGTGCTCAAGTATGAGATGTTATATGTGATGTAAGGTATTATTGTCTTGTAAATGATCTTGTTGTCCATTACAATATGCTTGCTGAGTTTTCGAACTCACGCTTGTATTTTATGTTGTTTTTAGGTACTTTGAGATCGGCATGCGGGAAAAGGGGTCTAGCTACACTTCTACACGTAGCTCCACCATCATAGTCCATAATTAATCACTTGGAGACATGATATTAAGAGTTGTGCCTTAAACTTAATGTATGGTTTAATTTAGCATGCTAGTGATTCCTTATTTGCTTCGTTATAGTTTATGAAGTAGTTGAGCGTAGTATTTTTTGGCGTAATTTGATGTTATGTTCATTTATGTTGATGTTATAGATCTCGTGTGCCTTGTTATATCTTGCCATGATTGTGTTATTGTGTTAACTCATGGAAAAGCAAAGGAGATGCTGCCGAGATATCGATTTTTAGCATATGTACCTTTGCTGGAATTTATGTTTAAATGTGGTATTTATACGTTGTTTAGCTTATGTTTGGTAGCATTCGGGCATATTAAATGCCGGGGTGTTACAGTTAGTATCAGAGCGGGCTGTAGGTCCTTGGAATGTGAATTTTTTAGTATCATGCAATAGGGTACAACTAAAATGTGATGTGGAATAACTTAGAAACATGGCTTAGGTCTTAACTAAAACTTTGTTATAGGATAGCAACATTAAAACTTGCAAAAGTGGTATAAGTAATTTAAAATTTGACACACATGGATGCACAGTAGGAAAGGGTATGGGAATCATTGCTTTACGCTTAAATGTTGTATTTGAGCCTTGATGTTGAATGCTACATTTGTTTATGTATGTTGCTATGTTTATGAAAGAATTGAATGGAATTGTTCATGTTATTATGTTAAAGTGGGGTTGTGGT
Source organism: Rhipidocladum racemiflorum (assembly GCA_036346355.1). NCBI lineage: Eukaryota > Viridiplantae > Streptophyta > Magnoliopsida > Poales > Poaceae > Rhipidocladum > Rhipidocladum racemiflorum. The sequence continues at coordinate 58,684,945 of CM070583.1, forward strand.
GCCGAAGGGTTTCGGTCACCTCTCTTTATTCATTGTAAGGGTGAAGTGTGACGGTGTGGCCGGTTAGCGCCATCACCGAAGAACTATTAACCCATGTAGGAGAAGAGTGCTTACCCTTTCTGTCGTAGATCGGGTAGTTGACGGGAGTCAAATAGAAGAGTTTGGTGGTGGGTTCCTTCGTATGTTCTTCACCGCTCGACGGTTGGTTTTGGTTGGTTTTCTTGGTTTTAGTTGATGGAAACTAAAAGAAAAATGTTTGGTATTGGATTTTTCGCGGATCATTCCGTATGCGATTTGTGGTTTTTGGTCTTCCTTGGTTGGAAACGAAGAAGAAGAGTTTAGAGTTGCGCCTTTTTAGTCGCATTTGCGTTGACACCGGTTTCTTTGGTTATTGTGGATTGTCTTAGGGAGGAAACATATGTGGTTGTTGTCCTCCCTATCTGAGAAAAGAGTTGAAGTTATCCTAGTGCCGACCTTAGGTTGGGTGGAGCTAAGTTTTGTAACTTTATCGGAAAAGGTTTGGTTGAACATTTTATTTTCCCTAGTGCATCCTTCTTCCTTCTTGGAAGTATGGATCTTGAGATTTCTTGAAGAGTTTTGTGGGCAAATTTGGGAACTTGAGAGTGGAACTCTCCTGCATTTCTGTTAGAGTTTTGTTTTCTTCCTTGCCTGGAAAAGGAGAAATTGTCTAACGGTGTTCGTTCTGGTTCATGAGTTGTGGTTGTCCTTAAAAGTGGAGTTGCATCTTGTTTGTCAAAAGTGAAAATGGTTATTTAGCATGTTATGTAGTATGTAACAATGTGGTTATTGGAAATGATTTGTTCTTAAGTTAATTGGTGAGTTGAATCAGTTAAAAGTAATATTTGTGTTTAGCTTAAGATTAAATGAACTTCTAGTGTTGCAGATTACCCTATAATGAGAATGAATAAATATGTTAATGTACATGCTTAGAATCTGTTGCCTTGCTTTGAAAGTGCTTATGACCCTCGATTATGTTTAAAGTTTTAAACCCTAATGCATAGTTAAAACATTAAGATGATGTAGACTGCCGATATTGTTAAAGAAACTTTGCTGGTTGTCTAAAGATGTTCTAATCTAATGGATTAATAGAGAGATTTAATCGTGTTGACTAGTGACTTTAATTTGGAAGTTGATTAGAGTTGCTATTTATGTTGTCGCAAACCATTAGTATAATTGGAAGTATGCAGTTGTGTTCCTACGATGCTAGTATCGATGTCAATTGTGAAGACATAGGCTTTGCTGTTTTTGATATTGCTAAAGCATTGGGATGGTCTAATCTATTAAATTTGTTTTAATAGTTGGAGTATGTTGTGTAGTGACAATTTGTTATGGTATATGGATAGTGTAACTAAAAACAATGTAGTTGTTTTTATGATTATGCCTATTTATGGATATTGATGATTTAGTAGTGGTGGTAATTGTTTGGATTACTTTTTGGAAGCCATTGTAAAATAGAGGTTATTATAACATGTGGCGATGAAGTGAACCATGGATATTTTAGCATGATATAGAATTGTATCCTAAAGAAGGTATATCTTAGAATCATAATTTTCGACTTTGTCTTATGGAGATACTATTTGTATGTTGAAGTCATTTGTTAATGGAATAAGTTTTGATTGTCAAGATGTTGACGTATTTATGGTATAAAAATTGATAGGATGATCATGCTTAAGTATCTGTTGAAGTACTACGTTTGAAATATAAAATACGTTGTTTTATGATGTGTTGGTTTGTGGGGTTCTTGAGGAGGTAGTATGGATTGATTTAATATGGGTTTTCTCGATAAGTAAATAGTGATTATGGAATGCTTAAATGTTAAGGATAGTGGGACACTGGTTATGGTGAGACTCATGCTGAGCTTGTGTATAAAACCTTTTGGTCTAGGTTGGTGGTTTGCTATCTTGGTTAAATGTTTTTTTTTGGTCAAGGTGTTCTTTATGTTGCATTTTCGAGTTTCCCTAAAACTCGTAGAGGTTGGTGCCCATCTTTGGTTTTGGCTAAGTTGTTCAGTTTATGCTATGAGTTTGATTTTGCACCCAAAAGCCTTTGAGTGGATCGCGCTCCTTCGCATTCTTACTGAAGCATACTTGGAGTAAATCTTAAAAAGGAAGCCGATGGACATAGTGGGCTGTGTTGAAAATTCATGAGATTTAATTTGTAATTCTATTTGATTGGAACTGGATTTATTTGGAAAAGGTCATGTGGTGTTTGCGAGTGTTTCAAAAGGGTGGATTTTATGAATGTTTATAAGTGATTCGGGTTGGTGAAGTGTTCTCATTTTGGGAAAATGAGTCTCCCATTTCTCTTTGAGAATTGATGTTCTCTTTCAAAATGTTGATTTTGGTTAAAACGCGATGCTTTACAAATTTGGCTTTCAATTGTCGACGGGTTATGTATGACGTGGTGTTTTCCTGTTAATGGTGTTCCCCTCATAGTTTTATGATTTGGCGCAATCATCGATGCTATCCAAGTTTTAATCATGTGATGCAGAGGAAGAAGTTGTCTTGTGAATGACTATTTGGTAGCGTTGTACATGATGAATGAATGGTGAAAAGGAAACATGACATCATTTATAGATGTCTATTGATAAAAGAGTCGTTGAGCCAGGTCGGTGAGTAAGTCATATAGGGAAATATGACTAATCCGGAGTGCTCTCGAAAAGCTTGGTTTCATGTCATGAATCTAGATTTCCATTTGCTCTTTAGCATGAAAAGAAAGAGTGAAGAGTTCCTGGCATTTGGCTTTGTTGTAAGAGGATTGGGTTTCCTTATTTCCTTGAGAGTTATTATGGCGGTTGTGGATTCTTTCGATTGATTTGAGAATCGGTTTTCTCTTCCACAATGTTGTTTTTATGAGATGCTTGGCTGTGGTGAAGGTGAGTCGAGTTGTCATTGACTGTTGAGAATTTCTGACAAAGAATTGTGTGGAGTCTCTCTTTTTGTTTGAGTGGTCCCCGATGCGAGATGTATCGCATTGATTTGAGATTGGAGTTTTTCCAGAGAAAACCTCTGGACCATGTATTTCGATGGGTCCCGAGCGTATGAACGCTCGGGGGCTGGCGTCGTACTAGTCTCCCCAGAGGGACAGTGCTTACAGTACGCCATCCAATTGCACTTTGCTGCCTCTAACAACGTAGAAGAGTATGAAGGCCTCTTGGCCGGACTACGAGCGTGCAAATCGCTCGGTGTCCAACGGCTGACCGTGAAGGGCGACTCACAGTTGGTCGTGAACCAGGTAAATAAAGAGTATCAGTGCTCCGATACTTCTATGGCACTTTACCTGGCTGAAGTGAGGAAGATGGAGAAATACTTCAAGAACATCGAAGTACTCTACATCCCCAGGAAGGACAATGCCCTGGCCAACCAACTGTCTAAGGTTGGTTCCTCCCAAAATGACGCCCCGGCGGGGGTGCTCATTGAGCACCTACATAAGCCCTCCATTCCCTCTGTAGAGGAGGCACCATAGACCGGCGGTAGGGTCTCCTTCCTCGAGAAAAGCGCAAGTTGGATGACACCATTCATCCAATACCTTGCGCATGGGACATTGCCAGAGGAAGAAGCCGAGTGTTCCCGGCTTACAAGGCGGTCCTCTCAGTACAAACTGATCGAGGTTGACCTATACTAGAAAGGTGCATTAGGAGTCCTCTCCAAATGCATCACTCAGGAGGAAGGCCAGTACCTTCTTCGTGATATCCATGAAGGAATGTGTGGCGCTAACTCATCATTCAGGACGCTTGTGAGCAAAGCCTTCCGATTGGGTTACTATTGGCCCACGGCCCTAGCGGACGCGCGGTCAATCGTAACGACCTGCCGAGCATGCCAGTTTCATGTTCGCAAGGTCCGTCAGCCAGCATAAACGCTGCAAACCATACCTCTCTCTTGGCCCTTCTCGACCTGGGGGCTCGATATCCTCGGACCGTTCCCCCGAGGTCGGAAAGGTTGCAAATTCTTGCTCGTCGCCATCGACACCTTCACCAAGTGGATAGAGGCCGAGCCCGTATCGACCATCTCGGCCCAAGCGGCCAAGAGGTTTCTCCGAAGCAATGTGGTAAAGCGATTTGGGATACCCAATCGCCTTATCACGGACAACGGAACTCAATTCACAAGTGAATTGTTCCAGGCTTATTGCGAGGAGATTGGGACCAAAGTCTGCTTCGCCTTTGTGGCACATCCACAACAACGGAGCGGCTGAACGAGCAAATGGCCAAATAATCCAGGGCATTAAAAAAAGGATCTTTAAAAACCTCGGTCAGCGCCAACAGGAGTGGGTGGATGAGCTACCCTCCGTTCTCTGGTCGGTTCGCACGACTACGAGTTAGGCCACGGGTGAAACTCCATTCCAACTCGTCTACGGTGCGAAAGCCGTTCTGCCCGCATAAATAGTGCTAGGTTCCCCAAGGGTACAAATGGTCGATTCCATCGACCAGGAAATCGAGCGGCTTGTCGACCTAGACCTCGCAGAAGCAACTCGATAACGGGCACTGCTTAGGTCCGTGGTTTACCTACAGGCACTCCGTAGGCATGCGGCCAAGTCGGTGCGACCAAGAACCCTGCGAGTTGGCGACTTGGTCCTGCGACGGGTCCAAGACTTGTCAAAAGCCAACAAGCTAACCCCCAGGTGGGAGGGACCTTACACGGTCGTATCGACAGTACGCCCGCGGGCTATTTGCTTAGCGATGTAGGATGGTCGCGAGCTCGCCAACACCTGGAACATTGACCAGCTACGGAAATTTTATGTTTAAGCCCCTTTTTTCTAAACTGCTATCTTTTACTTCCGCGGGCAGCTTTATCCTTAGTAAATTCGATTCCTTTTTTCTCACCCTCGTCTCCCTTAGAGTATCTCAGGTCGCCGGCGTGGCAAGCGTGCTCAATTGGCAAAACGCACAAGTCATCCCCCTGGGACCAAACCTAAACACCAGCTGGTCGTTTTGCCGCACCGATCACAATTCGCAGTAGACTTCCGCTGCATGAACGATCGTGCGCCAACATCCTCAAGCTCGGTTCAGAGCTTGGTTCTAGCACAGGGATCAATCACCTCGCGCAAGCTTTGCCAGGAGGAGCCGCCTGCGCACGACCACGCTTGCGAACTACCTCTACTCCGGCCTAAGTACTAATTACGATCGCCTACTAAGTTATGTGCTCGAGAGTTTCTCCTATGAACAAAGTCATGCTCGCCATCCTAGGTGCATGAACTTTGTCCATAGCGGGGGCTAGGACGATAGGGGCGATCAGACTTCAATTTTTCCCGTTTTGCTCTCAAAGCTCTCCCTTGTTAAAATTGTGTCCGGAGATTGTTTCCCCTCTGCAGGATCGTCTCTGAGCATACACAAGAAACAGCCAGTACGAGATCAACAGGAGGTAAAATAGCAGGCATTTTCCATTTCTTACTAAATGCAAATTTACAGGTTTTTTACAAGCAAGGAAGAAAGAAAAGAAAAACAAATCTAAGGTCAGGCCCTGCGCTCGGCCTGGAGGACTACGAGCTCTTCCTTGAGGGAATCAAGCTCGGCCTCGAGGTCCAAGACCTTGCGACGGGCCGCACAACCTTCGGCCGTGTTCTCTCGGAGGCGCTGCACCTCCTTGAGTTGGGCCTCCTCGCCCTCCTTGGCCTCTTGGGCAGCGCGACGCAGGTCAGGGACTTCCCGCCGCAGCTTCTCCAGCTCCTCCCCGAGCTCGGCGCACTTCTGCTCCGATGAGGCCTTTGCTGACTCGCTCTGGAGGAGTTGGTCCCGAAGCTCGACGATGATGCCCTTGACCGCCGCCATCTCCTTTTGGTCGGAGGCATGCACCTCAGAGACTCGACGCTCAAGATCTGCGATCTTGACGTCTTGCTCGCGGTGGTACCCCCAGTACACTTCCGCAGAGACCATAGAGGCGTTGATGTCCTCCATGGCCTTGGCAGCAAACTGCGAGCAAAAACAAGGAAAATAGTAAGAACTCGTTGAAAAGAGCTCGAAGCAGAAGATAAAGCAGAGTACAAACTAAAGCATAGAAGACTCACCAAAAGAGCCTGTGACACCTCGGAGTGTCGTATCCTTAATTTTTGAACATGATAAGGTTAAATACAGTATGAGATGTGGAAATAAGGTTAAAATCATAAGGATCGGGGGTTAATAACGTTTCCGGGCCGTTTAAAGGGCCGTTTTAGGGTTTTGGGCCTTCGGAGGAGTTTTGGGCCTTGGTGGGCTTTGGTGGGATGGATTAGGACTCAGTAACGGACTAGGATTGGGTTGAGGCTGATAAAAGGGGCTTCCCAGCCAGCCCCTTGCGCCCCACCTCCTATGTGCGCCCCTCCCCTCTTGCGCCCTCTCCTCCCTCCCCCTCCCTAAGCCCCTAGCCCCCCAAAACCGTCGCACCCTCCCTTTCCTCCACCTCCACACCACCTCCCTCCACCCCTTGCTGCCCTAGGGTGGTCTCCCACCTGCACACCTTGTGGAGTCATCCGTGGAGCGAGCGAGGAGCGAGGAGCGAGTAACGTGGAAGCGAGGCGATTCGCGAGGAGATTCATTGGAGTTTTGTGCATCGGGCAAAGGTGGTGTGACCGGAAGTGCCCCTCTTCTTCCCGCCAATCCGTTGCGTGTTTGAGGCAAGTGTGTTGTGATGGATAGCGAGTTGTAGGTTGCATGTTGTGATTAGATGGAATTGTTTACATGATATATGTTCACTTGCCATGTGTTAATAATTGATATGATATGATGAGCATGTTTAACATATTATGATGCCATGTGTTAATATGTGAATTGAATATGATAATTGGCATAGTTTGCATGCATGTCATGAGATAGAGGCGAGGGCGGTGAGAAAGTCTTAACTAGTGGCAAGGTCGGTGAGAAAGTTATGACTAATCCGGAGCGCCATTGAGTAAGTCCTATGTCGTGATTCCATCCGCAGTGGTGTTTGGAAGGCAGTAGGCACCCTCCATCTTGGGATGGAAGGGAGGAAAGGGTGCACACCGACGGGTGTGTACTTCCCCATACCGGTATGAGGTTCGGAGGTTCGAGGAGCAATGCATTACATCGCATACAAATTGATGATGATATTGATAAGTATTCATGAATGAGATGTTATACATGATGAAAGATGTTATTGACTTGTTGTTATGCTTGTTGTTCATTGCAGTATGCTTCTTTGAGTTTCGAACTCACCCTTGTGTTTTTCTTGTTGTTTTAGGTACCATGAGAATGGCATGCGGAAAGGGGAATAGTCACATGCTCACACATTGCTTCACCTTAATGTTTCCCCAAGTCAATTCATTTAGTTGATAATAAATTGCGTGTGATGGTCTTTAAAATTAAGTCTTAGCTTAGTTAATGAGAGTTCTATTGTTTGTTTGACACTTGGAACCTTAAGAGCTTAATGTTAGTCTCTTATTATCGTTAAGACTTTATTTATTGCTGTTTTAGATGTTTCTCTTATTGCCATATAATGCTATATTGTTCTTTGTTTCTTAAATTCATGATAAAACAAAGGAGGTGCTGCCAGAAATCTCGGTTTTTAGTCTATGCACCTTTGCTGGAATTTGATGTTAAATGTGGTATTTAGATGTTGTTTAGCTTATGTTTGGTAACATCTGCATAGTAAATGCCGGGGTATTCTGATTAGTATCAGAGCGAGTGTAGGTCCTTGGAATGTAATTTTCAGTGTCATGCTATAGGGTACAACTAAAATGTGATGTGGAATAACTTAGAAACATGGCTTAGGTTCTAACTAAAACCTTGTTATAGGATAGCAACGTTAAAACTTGTAAAAGTGGTATAACTAATCTAAAATCGACACACTTGGTTGCCTGAGTAGGATGGGTTTTGGTTCATCAATGCATCGCTTGATTATGTGATAAGGAATATGCTTATGATAATGTTTGATCTATGATCTTGATTGTGTGCTTTGGTGTTTGGGTGGTTGTCTGTCTAGCCCGACCATGCAGAGGGTAGAGGCCGTAGCGTGGAGGCGGAGGCGAGGCTCCCGAGGAGTTGAGGAGTCTGTTCTTTGAGGGTAGCGTTTGGCTTAATGCTCGTGGGCCAGGCTCGAGGAGGAGTTTCCACCAGGCGGTTGGGGCGGCGGTGCCCGCCCAATGAAGATTTAGTCCGAGGCTCTGCAGAGGTCGGGAGCTGCGCCGGCGGTGCGGGCAGCCCCTGTTGTTGTGCCTCCCCTGCGGTGGCCTGTTGTTGCCCCGCTGCGGAGCCGAGATGAGTCTCGGAGTGGATGTCCCTCCGTCTTGACACTTTCGATGGAAGCAGGCACGCCCGATCGACGCCAGATTGGCTGCGGTACATGGAGAGGCAGATTTGAATCCTAGAGTTGACCTCGGTTCGAGAGGACTCGCTTTGTGGCTTTTCACCGAAGAGGCCAGGCGATATCCGGTGGGAGGGGGTTAGGCTGCTAGAACCCCGTCTGGTCGATCCACACAGGGAGGACTTTGTGGCTCGCTTAGGGCCAAGTTCCACCTGAGTCTTTCCTTGAGAGGATGGAGCTTACTCGACCACTCTTTCCCGAGGAAGGAGTCGGTGGCAGTATGAGAAGGAGATTCAAGCGTGGGTGCGCCCGTCTGCATTTGTGGCGGTAAACGATCGGAGAAGCTAGGAGGTTCCGTGAGGGGCCTCAACCAGAGTTCAGAGTTGTCATGAGGCGTCCTCGTGACTTCTGCTTTCAATGGTGGAGAGCAAGCGAAGGGCATGGAGCTCGAGTTGGAGCTCTCCGGGACAAGCGAACCGGGAGGTTCGAGGGGGTTCACTGCGGCCCGGGGGCGAAGAGGACCTCTGGTGGAGGAGGTGGGTCCTCTGGCGTCCCACCTTCAAGAAGTTCAAGGGAGGACAGGCTCCTCCTCGGGAGCTAAGATAAAGTCGCCTTGATCGTCTTCTTCGCGGCGGTGTTTGTTAGTCTGTGCAGGCGGGGCATGAAGTGCTTCAAGTGCACGTAGCGGCACCGTGGCGAGTGTGGTTGGGTGGGAGTTGCAGCCACTTTGCAAGCCCCGGCCATATGGGGGGCGAGTCTGCGGATGAACCAGTAGCATCATCGAAGTGGGAGAGCAGTGCCTTCTCCTCCCACTCGGTAGCGTCTTCTAGAGGATGGGGTGCACATGATGGCTGCTCCTGTTTCTCGACCACCCCTGTGGCGCCACGTCTGGGTGCCCGGCCGTCTGCACTCCTCCTCGATTGCCTCCTCCGCCCCAACCTTGTTGGGGCATCGGCGAGTCGGGGCTCCTTCATCCCCGGCGCCACCAGGAGTGTGCGCTTTGCCGACCGCCGAAGGTCGGTAGGGCATCGGAGGTGGTTTCAGGTGCTGCGCTCGTGGATTCCAGTTGATGCCTTTGTTCTATTTGATTAGGAGCATCCTATTCTTTTGTGTCGGAGTTTGCTAGTAGAGCTAAGTTGGGAGTTCAGCGGATTACGAGTCCGTGTTAGTCGGTTCTCCTGGGGTTTGATTGCTAGTTCTTTGGTTTGCCACTGGTTGCACCATTGCCATTGATGATGAGGTTTCTTTGCCAATCTCATGGTGATCAGATTGGCTCCTTTGATGTCATTTTGGGCATGGGTAGTTTGCTGCATCGATTACCGTGCTAAGATCTGTTGTTTGGAAGAGTGATTGCCTTGCAGGCCGTCGAGGAAGAGTTGACCTTTGGGTGGTATACCCTCGGTTCCGTCTTTGCTTTGACTAGTTTGTTTTACGGCGTTTGAGTGTTGCGGTTTCCTCATGACTTTGTCTGAGAAACCATCTTCCTCGATTCCCATTGAGGAGATTTAGTGAAGGAGTTAGTTGATGTGTTCCCTGGCGAGTTGCCTGGTCTACCTCCTGTGAGGAATGTGGAGTTCGTATTGATCTTGCTCGGGCACTCGGCCTATTTCTATCTCTCCATACCGCTTAGCTCGACCTTTTCAAGACGAGTTGAAGAAGCGATTGGAGGATCTGTTAAAGGCTTCATTAGCGTAAGCGTATCGCCATGGGGAGCACCGTCCTCTTCGTCTCGAAGAAGGATGGAAGTTGGCGTATGTGCATTGATTATCGTGCTCTTAACCAAGTGGCCAGTCAAAAACAAGTATCCTTTGCTCGCATCGAGGATCTGTTTGACCAATCAAGGGAGCAAGGTGTTCTCCAAGATTGATCTTGATCGGGTATAATCGAGATCCGTGTGAGGAAGCAGGACATTGAGAAGGCTGCTTTCTCCACTAGGTATGGGCATTATGAATTTAAAGTTATGTCTTTTGGACTAACTAATGCTCCTGCTTTGTCTTTATGGAGGCGATGAGCAGTATGCTACACAAGTACCTTGATGAGTTTGTGGTAGTGTTCATCGATGACATTCTGATTTACTCTAAATCGAGAAGAGGAGCATGGCTGACACTTGAGGCTTGTCTTTGAGTACCACGAGGAGAATCAATTCTTTGCTAAGCTGAAAAAGTGCGAGTTCTGGATTTGAAGTGGGTTTTCTTGGCCACATCATCAATCCGAGAGGGCATATCGGTAGATCCTAGCAAAGTCTCGGCAGATTTTGGATTGGAAGAGGCCTTCCAATGTCAAAGAGGTGCGTAGTTTCCTTGGGTTGAATTTGGATACTATCGGCGTTTTGTGCAGGATTTCTCTATCATTGCCAAGCCACTTTCACGGTGACTCACAAGGGATGAAGTTCGGTGGACTGCAGAGTGTGAGCACTGGCTTACGCACTTTGAAGGAGAAGTTAGTGGCTGCTCCTGTTCTTACCCTTCCCGAGCAGGAAGCGCTTCCTTGTGCTTATTCGATGCTTCTCGGTTGGGACTTGGTTGTGTGCTCATGCAAAATGGCAAGGTGATTGCTATGCTTGAGGCAGCTGAAAAGCATGAGCGTAACTATCCACCCATGATCTTGAGCTAGCGCCAGTGGTGTTTGCATTGAAGATATGGAGGCATTATTTGTGCACTGAATCTTGTGATATTTTTCTCGATCACAAGAGCCTCAAGAAATACATCTTTACTCAGAAAGATTTGAACTTGAGGCGAGGAGTGGCTAGAATTGATAAAGGATTATGACCTCACTATCGGTATCATCAGGGAAGGCAAATGTGGTGGCCGGCGCTCTCGATCGCAAAGACAATGCCCCTGTTGATTGTCTTGTTGCTGATTTTGAAGCGTTTGGGAGTCTCCTCGCTGCGGGGACCGTGCAAGCTGAAACTCAATTGATTCTTGAGTCGGCGATTCCCCAGGCGTGTCGGGAGGCCTGGCCAAACATGATCGTTTGCTCCAGCAGTGAGGAACGCCTTGAGGATGGCAAGTCCGAGACTTTTGCTGATGATCGGGAGCCTTGAGGTTTAGAGCATTGTCGTGCCCCAAAAATCTCAAGTGAAAGAAGACATCTGAAAGAAGCTCATCGCACTACTGCACGGTCCATCTGGAGAGACCAAGATGTGCAGGGGACTTGAAGAAGAATTCTGGTGGAAAAGGATGAGAGTGGATATTGCCAAGTATGTGGCGTCTTGTGGGATCTGTCGAAGATCAAAGGCGAGCATAAGCGTCCCTTGATCTGTTGCACCATTGGAGGTTCTGTGTGGCCATGGGATGACATCTCCATGGATTTTGTGGTTGGTTTACTCGTTCTCCACGAGGAAGGATGTTTGGGTTGTGGTGGACCGTCTCGGCCAAGTCTGCGCATTTCATTCCCATCCGCAACACGACCAATTCAGTGGCGAGTTGGCTCCCATCTATGTCTGGGAGATTGTGAGATTGCATAGTGTACCCAAGACCATTATCTCACGATCGGGGATCAGTTCGTCTCCAAGTTACAGGAGAGTTTGCGAGTGCTTTGGAGTGCAGGCTTTGCCTTAGTACCGCTTTTCACCCTCAGACAGGATGGGCGTCTGGCGTACCATCAAACTTTGGAGGACATGCTCGGGGCCTGTGTGATGGCTTGGAAGGTAGCTGGGAAGACCATTTGCCCCTTGCGAGTTTGCTTACAATAACTACCATTCCATCCAAAGATCCTGCTCCTTATGAGTCTTGTATGGTCGGAAGTGCAGATCGCCACTTTGTTGGGATCTGTGGGCGAGAGCTATTCTTGGGCGGATTGGGTTCAGCGGTATTGATCGCGTGTCGGAGGTTCGTAGAACCTTCTCGTGGAAGCGAGGCAGAAGAAGCTATGCTGATGTGAGTGGCCCGAGACTTGGAGTTTGAGGTGGGTGATAGCGTACTCTTGCAGTATCTCCCACCAAGGGTGTGATGCGTTTGGCACCAAAGAAAGCTTCAGTCCAAGGTATGTTGGGCCTTTTCCTATCCTCGCCGAGTTGGCGAGGTTGGCCTATCGCCTAAACTACGGAATCCATGCAAGGTGTGCATAATGTGTTCCATGTCTCGATGTTGAGGAAATACTTGCATGATCCGGAGTTGGTGGTTCCATTGGAACCATTAGTGCTTCAAGCAGACCTCACCTTCGAGTCCGTCTGTGGGAAATTCTGGGACTTCAGAGCGAGTGATGAAGAACAGGGGACGCAAGTTTGTCAAGGTCTTGTGGTCACATCAGGCCCGAGAGAAGCGACTTGGGAGCGGAATCTCTTGTGAGAAGTATCGAGCTTTTCACCTCGGGTATGTGATGTGAAAATCTGGTATCTTTAGGTTTCTGGCTGGTTTCGTGATTAGTGCGTTTAGATTCGAGTCGAATCCGTTGAAGGAAGAATGTGACGCCTCGAGTGTCGTATCCTTAATTTTTGAACATGATAAGGTTAAATACAGTATGAGATGTGGAAATAAGGTTAAAATCATAAGGATCGAGGGTTAATAACGTTTCCGGGCGTTCGGGCGTTGCTGGGTTTTGGGCCTTCGGAGGAGTTTTGGGCCTTGGTGGGCTTTGGTGGGATGGATTAGGACTCGTAACGGACTAGGATTGGGTTGAGGGGCTGATAAAGGCTTCCCCAGCCCCTTGCGCCCCACCTCCCTTGTGCGCCCCACCACCCTCTTGCGCCTCTCCTCCTCCCCTCCCCTAAGCCCTAGCCCCCAAAACCGTCGCACCCCCTCCTTTCCTCCACTCCTCCACACCACCTCCCCTCCACCCCTGGCTGCCCTAGGGTGGTCTACCCACCCCTGCACATTGTGGAGTCATCACGTGGAGCGAGGAGCGAGGAGCGAGGCGAGGCGAATAACGTGGAGCGAGGAGCGATTCGCGAGGAGATTCATTGGAGTTTTGTGCATCGGGCAAAGGTGGTGTGACCCCGGAAGTGCCCTCTTCTTCCCGCCAATCCGTTGCACGTGTTTGAGGCAAGTGTGTTGTGATGGATAGCGAGTTGTAGGTTGCATGTTGTGATTAGATGGAATTGTTTACATGATATATGTTCACTTGCCATGTGTTAATAATTGATATGATATGATGAGCATGTTTAACATATTATGATGCCATGTGTTAATATGTGAATTGAATATGATAATTGGCATGGTTGCATGCATGTCATGAGATAGGGCGAAGCGGTGAGAAAGTCTTAACTAGTCGGCAAGGTCGGTTGAAAGTTATGACTAATCCGGGCAGCCATTGAGTAAGTCCTATGTCGTGATTCCATCCACGTGGTGTTTGGAAGCGAGTAGGCACCCTCCATCTTCGGGATGGAAGGGAGGAAAGGGTGCACACCGACGGGTGTGTACTTCCCATACCGGTATGAGGTTCCAGAGGGTCAGGAGCAATGCATTACATCGCATACAAATTGATGATGATATTGATAAGTATTCATGAATGAGATGTTATACATGATGAAAGATGTTATTGACTTGTTGTTATGCTTGTTGTTCATTGCAGTATGCTTGCTGAGTTTTCGAACTCACCCTTGTGTTTTCTTGTTGTTTTAGGTACCATGAGAATGGCATGCGGGAAAGGGGAATAGTCACATGCTCACACATTGCTTCACCTTAATGTTTCCCCAAGTCAATTCATTTAGTTGATAATAAATTGCGTGTGATGGTCTTTAAAATTAAGTCTTAGCTTGGTTAATGAGAGTTCTATTGTTTGTTTGACACTTGGAACCTTAAGAGCTTAATGTTAGTCTCTTATTGTCGTTAAGACTTTATTTATTGCTGTTTTAGATGTTTCTCTTATTGCCATATAATGCTATATTGTTGCTGTTTCTTAAATTCATGATAAAACAAAGGAGGTGCTGCCGAAATCTCGGTTTTTAGTCTATGCACCTTTGCTGGAATTTGATGTTAAATGTGGTATTTAGATGTTGTTTAGCTTATGTTTGGTAACATTCAGGCATAGTAAATGCCGGGGTGTTACAGAGCCCGGCTGACCAACTTGTCCTAGAGCCGCTCGCGGTCGGTCGCGCCCACCCGGAAGAAGGGGTTGACCCACTCTTGGTCACCCTGGCCCCGAGCTTGCTCGCCGCTCGGACGCGCCTAGGGCACGCGTGGCACGATCGTGGCCGTTGATTTGAAAATCAACGGCCATGATTAGATCTAGGGTTTACGCGATTAAAAACAGCACGATCGATTCGGGCCGTTTGATCTAGATCGGACGATCTAGATCTAACCCTAACGCTACCATGCGACTAACCTCGGCCGTTCGATCTAGATCTAACGGTCGAGATCTACCCTAGGTTAACGCAGTTGTAATCTACACAGTGATCGTGGGCCGTTGGATCTTGATCCAACGGTCCGGATCTAATCTAGGTTAACACAGTACGGGAAACACGTGAGCATACCGCAGCGGTTGGATCTTGATCGGACGGCCGAGAGAGCTCGCGAGGGCGATGGTGACACGGCGGGGCTCGGGCTGCCGGAGACGAAGACGATGACCAAGGCGACGGCGCTGCAGGGCTCCTCCGGCGAGGTGAAGTATCCCTTTGGGTGCGTCTCAACGCGGGGGTTCCAGATCTGGCTTCAGATGCGACGGAGGACGGCGGGTGACGGCGGGGCGACGTCGTTAAAGGCACAAAGACTCCGCGTGTCTCCCGAATTTGACATCCTCGGGGATCGCAACTCGCGCGGGAACGCACTGTAGTCCCCACGGACGGCGCCAGCTGTCGACGATTGGAGAACGGGCTCCCGCCGAGCTTACTTGTTGAACGAGGGATCAACAGGGCCCCTTCGTGCGAGCTACCGAGATCGTCCGAGCTAAGTCCAAACGGGCGAGAGACAAGGAGTTTTATCCTGGTTCAGGCCTCCTACCGCTGGGATAACAGCCCTAATCCAGTGTATTGCATGTATCATAGGTGTCAAGCATGTGCTTACAGGCGTTCTTCGGGGGGGTTTAAATACAGAGGTTCACATGGTAAAAAAGGTAACTACCCCCCTAGATTTACGCCAATCTTTCATATCCGTAGTGGCCACGATCCGGAGTCCTTGATCCGTGCAGTAATTTGAATTTCTGGTGTATCTTCCCTCGATCTCCGGCGGATTGGTTGCCACTTCCCTTCCTAGCGGTTTGACCGGGCTCCCCGACCATGCCCCCGGGCATCTGCGCAGCCTACGCGAGCATGGTTGCTCGCGTCGGTTGGTATGGTCGCGGTTGTTCCCGAGCATGCTTGCCCGAGCATTCCCGTCGCCCAGGAGTGCTTCCCGAGCATCCTCTACGAGGACCATATGGTCGGTGTCCTTTGGGCCGCCGGGGGTAGGCATAGTCGCCTTAGCAGATATTCAATCCCCGACAGTTAGCTTTTCTTGAAAATGAACTCGGGATTGGAGGCATTGTGCCTGTGGGAAGTGATAATTTGTTAAGGTTGTGGTATGTTTTACTCGTGGAACAACTGTGAAATCTATTACTGTTAATATTTGTTTTACTGCTTTACAATCTATTATGTTTTATTCTTGAATGTTGCTTTTCTGCAAAATAACCATTCAGCCTGTTACTTGGAATAAGCCATGCATATAGATAGTAGACTTGCATTCTATGCATGACTTGCTGAGTGCATTATGTACTCATCCCTTGCAACAAACAATTACCAGTTGAGAAGAAGACTACTTCGTCAAAGAAGAAGTTCTGTGAGGAGGCGAATATCTAGGAGTCGAACCCTGTCAGTTGCCTGTGGCGTATTGATGGGATTCACCGATGTTCTTCGTTCCGCTGCTGCTTACTTGGAGTTGAAGCCGTTAAGGCCTCACCAGTGTAAGGTTGACCTTAAGGTCATTCAATAGTTTATATTTTATAATTATGTTATTTTTATTATTCCGCTGTGTATGATTGTCATATTCATCTATGTTGAGACTGTGTGCACTAGCGTGATCCTGGACTAGTGCTGAATACGCAGAGGGTTCGGATTTGCAAATTCGGGTCCCGACAGTACTGTTCAGGCCATATAAGCGTATTCTTCATGGTTCGGCTGGGATGAAAGACTTTGCTACGACCAGTATGAAAGCATGCATCCAAATATATATTCTTGCTAATATATCTACATGTATGCGTATATATATGTACAATAGAGTGTATACATATACAGATACATGCGGCGACTGTTATAAATTCATGCATGCGCCTAGTATATATGTATATAGACTAACATATATTTACGTAGAGGTATATATTCATGTGCGTGGGTGCATACAGGTACTTATATATATATATATATATATATATATATATATACTAGTTAATGCCCGTGCGTTGCTACGAAAAACAAAATTGATAACGAAAAATACCATCTTTGATGTTAGTAGTGAATAACAGAGCCGCAAGAGCACACAGAAAACGATCATAAATCTTCTCAATCTCATTGTTAGAGAGATTCCAAGCATTGAACAATACCCACTGAATATCCGCATGCACAAGGGCACCTTCTATTTCTCCCGATTGCAAAAGTTTCTATGGTTTCTCCCGATTACAACATACTTAGAGATGATATTCTTGGTATACGTTTCGGAAGATCTTAAAATAAACAGTTACATTGTAACACGACTTGAATATGATTTCAATCAAAACCTTGTCTATGATGTGAGTACTTCTCTGTAGACAATGTTTTTTGTGAGGTTTCCATTAGTATTTTTAGACTTTCGACCCTTATCCTTCTCCTTGTCAGCGACAGCAAGTATCTTGATATTGCTTCTAGCGGTGGCTCTAGATAGCGCAACATACAATTTCCCATGAGAGAAAACCGGTTCAGGAAGGTAGACACCGACATTCGGGATGGTCTGTCCTTGTGCCTTGTTGATTGTCATTATGAAACTAAGCCTGATAGGGAACTGCTTCCTCTTGAATCTAAATGGGAACATCTCGTCATCAGAGGGACATAGAGGTATTCGAGGTAGAAACACCCTCTTCCCGGCGTGCTGGCCAAGCACAATCTCGGCATCTATAGTATTCTTTTGGAATACCCGGACTACAAGTCTCATCCCGTTGCATAGTCCATTTGCAGGGTCAATGTTCCGCAACAGTATCACGGGACAGTTAATCTTCAGCTTGAGTATATGCGGAGGTAGACCGTTAGGGGTCAGGGTGTTTAGGAATTCAGGAGGGTAGTAGCTATGGGGATCATCCTCTGTAGAATCGAAGCTGTGTTACACCATCTCCTCACCACGAAACATGTCAATCATCTTCGTATTGATCCTATCAATGGACTCGTTCCGGGTCGACAGGATGGCTCGAGATGTGATATAGTTGGCATCCGATAGGTTGTCATTCAGCATAGGAAATACACTCTGTATGAGTTTATCGATGTCTGTGCCATTTCCTGTAAATGGAATACAGATCTTCTCGGGAAGCCGCACGCAGCCATCCTCATTAGTCTCCTCGATACCATTTCCGATCCGCAATAGGAACTCTGCGTACTCAGGATCACCCTGGGCCCTCATGTTACGTACGAGCCTTAGATGCCGCATGCAATCCCATAGGTATGACCTACGCAACGTCACGTCAATTATTTCTGGCCTCGTCCCCTTACGAACAACCGGTAGAACCTGCTGGAAGTCTCCACCAAACACGATCGTTTTCCCACCGAACAGCAGGTCACGTCGGCCCATGATGTCCCACATGCTACTGTCCAGGGCCTCCATCGCCTGTCGCCTCGTCATGGAGGCTTCATCCCATATTATCAATGACGCCTGCTGAAGAAGCTTAGCGGTCCCACTTTGCTTTGTGAAGCTACATACCGCCCCATTTGTAACGTTGAGTGGGATCTTAAACCTCGAGTGCGCTGTCCTACCTCCAGGCATGATGGATGTGGCTACGCCCGACGTCGCGGTTGCCACTGCTATCTTGCCATCACCTCGGATCTTCGCGAGCAAATCTTTATATAGGAATGTCTTTCCGGTGCCTCCCGGGCCATCTACGAAGAAGACTCCTCCATTGCCACTGTCAACCGCAGATAATATTTCGACGTACGCTGCCATTTGCTCAGGGTTGAGGGAGGACGATAGGGATATATGATCATCGTCGACCTGGATTGTGGACTCCTCGTATATCTCTCTGACATCTATATCGGCGTTGTCGTGAGACTCATCTATAACAGGAAGAGGAAATGATGTTATGTCCTTCCCCATCGATCGCGGCATATTTACGATGTCCAATAGCACCATCCGCTTCAACCGCCTGTTGGCATGCATAGGAACGGCGGTAGTCATCCGACATTCCCTCGAGATGCCTTTCCCATAGCCCACACACGTCGCTTGGCTCGGCAGAACACCAGATAGTTGCAAATAGCCTCCTGAGCGATGATGGCATCCGGAATAGCTCAGCCTCACTAAGGCACTCCTCTAGGGTGTTGTCACCTCGATTAGTCCCCTATTCTCGCGGCTTCACGGAAGAACGGGTAGACTACACCATTCACCGTCCTAAGTTCTTCAAATGAGGTGGCACTGTGCACGTGGTTTAGGAGAACTCTTAGATAGTAACGCTCCCCTCGTTCGGACGAGCCGACACGATTCTCGCCAACTTGTGTTCGTTTCTACCCTCTTCTTCCATCGCTTCACCCTAGCCGCCAAATAAATGCCGCTGAAAATACCTGTACAAGATCCCTCGAGCCTCCTCGCATGTTCGGTTCATGTTGAAATACTCTGTCAACATCGTCCTCTCGACGCCATGCTGGGCAACAACATCATGAAGATCTTGACCCGCGGCGAACGAGACCATGTGCATATTCGGTAGATGTAGCTGCATTTGCAACACGGGTGGGGAGATCTTGCTAAGGTCGAAGCTGTAGATCCTCCATAGAGCTTCTGGTGGGGTAACCCACCTAGCATCCCTAAACTGATTGATCTCGTCAATATTTCCGTTGCTATCGGGTTCATTGAGAGCTACAGAAGCACGGTCGTGACCTTTGTAAATATACTTGAATAGGTATTTTACAGCTTTTATGCTTGAGTAAACCTCCACATTTATATGGCAGTTGTACTTCCTCAGAAGGTAAGGGTTGTATGGCACTACCCACCTATTGTCAAGCGTTCGCCCTCGAACCTTTGCATGGCGGCCATTATCCCTTCTCCTGTATAAGGGATACGCATCATTGCCTTGTGTTGTAGATGCATTGAAATGACGTGGGTAGTAGTTCTTGCATCTACCCTCCCGCATGCACACATTCTTCGGATTTGGGACTCCGCTTGGGCCATGCATCATATGCTTAATGACCATCTCGTACAACTCTAGATACTTGTTCCTGTCTGGGAGCTCAGCGGAGATGAGACAATCAAACTGCTCCGGACAAGTGAGCTTGTACCCTCCCTTCATGATAAGAAGGAAGTGAACATGCGGAAGACCCCTCTTCTGGAACTCGATGATGTACACATAAGCAACTATTGTGCCAAGGATATGCCTCTTGAATAGTTGTTCCTTGATGCTCTCAATCTTGGCTATGAATACCCGAACGATGAGATCAGGTCGATCTTGTGGGGTCTGTCCAGGCTCTAGCTCTCGTATTATCTCTTCCCAATTAGGGTTGCAAGTCATAGTTAAGAAGATGTCCGGCTTCCCGTAATTCTGCACAAAGGCCATAGCATCCAGGTACCTTCGTTGCATATCTCTATCACCCCCAATGAATGAAGCTGGGAGCACGATCCTTTTGCCCACAGCTTGCGCACGACTCTCTCCAGACTCTATGCTATCAACCAAGCCCTGATACAGATCGGCTCGTATCTCCTTTTGGTGGTGCCTGATGTAGTCCAAATTTTGTACCCTCCACCTTGATGTACATGTCAACCGCGTACTGCTGGAATAGGCGCTTGCCGTATAACAAGGCATTGAATATCCCACGACGCATCTGGAATTTGTAGCAATAGTAGTCCCTTACAGTAACGGAAAGGCGGTTATTCGAATCTATGCAAAAGAGGGACATATAGTCAGATGATGTGTAAATAATATGGACATCAATAATGATGAGATTCAAGGTTAATAACAATACTCACCTTGATGTGTAAATAATATTGTCATTGTTATTTTCTGATGCCCGGATTACAGCTTCAACGGGCACACCATGCTTGGGGATTTGTGGATGCCATCCTAGTTCTCCTCTTGGGAAGAAGAGTGGATACGACAGGGGGTCGTACCATCCATAGTGCGAATTTATACTGAACTTCTCATTGTTGTTGCCATATAGGATTACACTGCGATTGAATTCTCTGCGTCGCTCATTGCCCTCAACCCACACAGCGGCCACTTCTAACGTTACTGGCCTGTTGTACACTCGTTGATCCATCTGTAAGTCAGTGTTAAGTGATACACGCTATTCCTGGAGGTTTTCGTCTTGGCCTAGGCTCCTAAAAGTTTGAGAGTAGGGGTTGTCCCGAAGGATGTTGACCAACCTCCTAACGACTTCCTGGTCGAGGCTAGGTGAGTAACGAAACCGGTGATTCAGACTGGGGTCGTCGTCATAGAAATAGAGTTCCAAATGATTTGGATCAGATTCGCTCGGGCCAAAGGAATGGACATTGTGGTAAATTTGTCCGTGGGCTCGAAATGTGTACACTCCAGATCTCATGTTAGTATAGTTCTCATCAAGACTCACGCCTAGGCTGGTGAAGGAGAAGTGACCGTTGAAGAATCTTATATTTTCGCGAAAATGCCTAGCATCAGCATCTGCACTCGACCAAAGCCTGAGGAGTTCGGGAATTGGCTCTGGATCTGATAGCCTGATTTTACCGTTGCGACAACAAAACCCATTCGTCTCATACTGAAACCTCTTTGCACCGCAATGCTTGCAGTCTGGCTCAGTCTTCAGCATATGTGTGCTATCGGGAATGTTGCTATACACATGATCGTAGGGATCTTGGACATCCGAGGCCGCTGAAGAGTCCCTATCCTCCATTTCGTCATCATCTGGATGGATTTAAGTTGAGGGGATTATGATAGTTGTTGAATTCCATATAAAGAAGAGAGAAATGTCATCTAAACTACCTCCACCGGCGAACATGTAGTACTCATCATCCATATCCTCCTCTACGATTGTTTCTACACCACCTGTCATTTTCGATGAGTACATGTTAATAACAGTTACATAGTTACAAAGGTAAATCTAGTTATAGATATTACCATTGTCTGTAATGAATGACTGCGTTGAGGGACCTGCAATAGCGAAGCCATGCGATGATGGATTGGCCGCCGATGAAGCATCTGACTGTGGGCATTTCATTGCAATTGACTCAGAGCATGGGGTGTCTCTCCTACCCGCATAGATTGCATTACGTTCATGTAACAATGCTTGTCTATCATGTGGTGTAATTATTTGCCTGGCTGATCTTCTACGGGCGTTAATGTCATCCCTCTCCTCTCTTCTACACGCTCTTCGATGAGCATTTGACTCATGCCTTTCTTTAGGAGCCAAACTTTGCCTACGCGCTCTTCGACGGGCATTAATCTCTTCCCTTTGTTCAGGTGTTAAACTTTGACGACGTGCTCTCTCATGTTCTCGTCTCGCTAGCCTTTGCTCTGGTGTAAGAGCTGCATTCCACGCATTTTGTCGTTGACGCCTTGATTGTATTTGCTCCTCTCTGAGGTTTGCATTTCTTACAAACTGTCCACTATAACTTGGTACACTTTGTTGAGGTGTAATGTGAGCCACTACTTGATCAAAATTCAGTTGTGTTTGGACCTCTGTAATGGCAGCGGAACTTTCAGCAACATCACGGTAATTCATCCTACCTGAAGTGTACAACGCATATAATATAATGAGCTATTTTGAGTAGGAATGTGTGTGATTAGAACACACATAATAGGAAAAAAGCAACTTGTACCATTTGAGCAATCGTCTTGTAACGATACACCCATTGATAGGGTACTTTGAGGTGTAATTGTGTATAGCATAGGTGTTTGATTGTGATCATCTTCTTCGTCCGAATATGAAAATATTTGACTTTGAATATTGTCTCCATCACGTATAAATAAGCTAGCAGATGCTTGCGGCAAAAGAGCAGTGCGAACTCTCTTTGGAGCATGAGGTGCATCCATCACTGCCAAAATGATATTTCCAGAAATAATATCACACAGTTGCGATTAATATCATGCAGTTACGACAATCTCTACTATAAGCCAAAATTTAATAGGATGGCAATATAGCAACCTTCTTTCCCTTCCCGTGATGATTGGCTTGGATGATGCGACATAATTGTCAAAATCGTTTGTGATCTACAAAATGATTCAGAAGTAATGTTAGTTGTTTGAAGTTTAGGCCACCTCCTGTAGGCAGTAGGTATGGCTAGATCTTGTCCATTCAGTGACATAAATGAATTGCAGTCAATCAATGATACTCAGGTTAACATTTGCAAATTGAGTTCCATTCCTCCTATTTAATAGTGCAAAAAATAATAAGCATCACAATGAAACAGTGCAAGATACGAGCTATTCAAAAGTGTACACTCCATTTCTTGAACAGTGCAAGAAACGAAGCGTTAAAGATAGATGTTTGATCTTGTGAAATAATTTTTTTTATTTTTTAATCTTTATTATTCGTTATCAATTTTGTTTTTCGTAGCAACGCACGGGCATGTAGCTAGTATACATATATGTTTTTTCTGTTCAAATGATTTTGGTAGTTAATATTTTATTAATATTTCTACTAATTTGTATACACCTTGCACCAACATGATTTTATTTATTTATTTGTTCAATTGACAACCCAGGCCATTTTCTGGCCCAGCTTACCCTCAGCCCACCTGGCCCGACCACTTCCCCCAAAACCTAACCCTAACCAAACCCTTGCCCCTCCCCTCATTCGGCCGACAGGCCCCTCCATGCCGCCGCCATCTCCCTCGTCTCTTCCCCCCCTCTCTCTCTCTCTCTTTCTCTGATGTGTTTCCCCTCCTGCGCCGACCGCATCGCCTCCCCCTCTGAGCTCTAGCGCCGACGCCCTCTCCGGCTCCCCTATCTCTCGCTCACCTCCGGTGTCACCCTCTCTTTCCAGAGCCAAGCCGCCGCCATCCCACTCCCCCCGCTCTCCCTCTTCTCCAGCACCGACGCCCCTCCTCCTCCTCACAGCGCCAAACTCCCTGGCGCCACCCCTCCTCCTCCTCACAGCGCAGGGACGCGGAAGGCGCACCGTTCGCGGTGCGGGCGCTCGCGCACGCAGGCGCAGACGCAAGGAGGCGCGCTCAGACGACCACGCGCGTTAGGTTTCTTGTACCCTACTACGTTCCTCTCGCCCCTTCGGCTCCGGCCTCCGCCCACGAAAAAACCCAAGTCCAACCCTCTTCTGTGCCCCACCCCCTCCCGCCGTCGCCACCGAGGAGGACCGAACCGACAGCTGCACCCTGTGGAGGCTTGTCTCGCGGCGGCGGCGGCTGCGGTCACCACCTGAGCACGCGTCGCGTCCCTTATCCTTGCCCTCGCACGCTTCGGCGAACGCTAGGGTTTAGCACACCTAGTTTGGCTCGCGCAGGCGATCCGGATTCGAGGAATAAGCTGCCCGCGACGATGGGACGCCCGGAGCCGGTCGTGCTGTTCGCGCAGACCATCCTCCACTCCCAGCTGGACGAGTACGTCGACGAGGTGCGCTTTCCAACTCCTTTTTTGTTGGTTTGGTTTGAAATTTGTGACCAAATCTTGCTACTGCTTGGTGAGTAGACGTTCGATGCTTTTGATTTGCGATTGAGTCATATCTGTGCTTCCTAACACTGTGACAACACTTGTCTGTGGATTTTGATGCTTTTGATTTGCACAAGGGATTTTGATGCTTTTGATTTGCGATTGAGGCTTCCTGCTGTGGTTAGCAAATTGCACAAGCTTATCAACCGTAATGGCGGTGTAACATATATACATTATCGCTTTGGACTTGGAAGAGCTCTCTTTGTGGCGAGGGTTTACATAGTCTTTCCCTTATTGTTTCCCAAGAGATCCTGCTGTGGCAAATTGGCAATAGGTGTACATAGTCTTTTCTCTTCTTTCTGGTTTCAGTTAGTTGTATCCTGCCCTACCCACAAAAAAAGAAGGAAGAAGAACGGAAAAACACGTGTATGTGCATTTGTGTGGAGTAGCATCCACCCAAATAACAAATGTTATTATCTTAGCGACATTCATGATTCCTAGACAATTACATAATCATGGCATATGGAGTCAGTAAAATGTTTGCACAATGTTACAGTGCTTTAATAGCCTCACAGTATTAAAACTGACTTAAATTGTCCATGACAATTTGATGTTGTCGATAATCTTGAGTAGTGATAGTTTTCTAATTCTGAGAACATTTTGTAAAATTTCAGTTGGCATACATGTTCTGGACTCTTGGCTACAGTCTTAATGAAGGACATCAGCTACTACAGGTAGTCAAGTCTTATGCAGTTGAAAACTTCTTCATTTACCTTTGTGGAATATACAAAGAATGGTGGTGGGGAAATAATTTGTTTTATATAATATGTGTGCACTCGTTGATACTAATGTCTACCAACCACCTGCTTGTGTGCCCATCTCTCAATTGTCCTCTATAGTAGCTTTTGTCGGTTGTCTTGTCTTTATTCTGAAATGGCTAATTATCTTGCTTTGTTATTTTCTTTCCTGAATTTAAGCTCATTTGTTTATTTTATAGGGTAAAAGGGCTTGCTTTCCAAAGTTGGAAGCAATTAAATTGGCAACTGCGGACATTGTAAGTGAAATGAAAAACTATACTGTTTTCTCAGTTTGTAGTTATGATGAAGAAGATTAAATAGTGCTTTTATATCGTTTTGTGCTAAGTGATGACTGTCTTATTATTTAGCTGATGGGCTTATCGAAAAATTGCATCACTTTGAAGTGGGAAAATGGTAGTTGCTCTTCTGTTGAAATTTCTGGGCTTGACATTGGCTGGGGACAGGTATGTTTATTCTCCAGTTATGGAATATAAATTGAGTGTTGAAAGAATGTCTATTTGATGGAGTGAAGACAACCTCTCCAAGTTGCTTTCTAGTATGGAAACTATGATGTTAGCATGTTTTGTTCCATAGAGGGCACTCTTTAACAAATTTATGTTTATCTCTTGCATTCCTGTGCTTATTCAGAAAAATAAATATTCAGAAAAATAAAATATCTGCACAAGGCATTGATTATATGTGGCACTGTGCACAACTGGTATTCAAAGTTTCAAACATCCAAAAATGTTCAATCATGGACATTTTCACGACAGAAGAATCTAATATTGTGGTGTTAAGGATTACATGTAATTACTGTTCAGCGAGAAGGAGGGAGGGAGACTCATTTGTTTTATTTAGGGAGGGAAACTCATTTGTTTAATTTAACTTCATATTTTATTTCTTCTCCTTGAGTTCACTTTATAATGTTACATCATACAGGTGCTATTTTCTGAACCTGTTGTGATTATCGCTATGAAGTTTCTTGAGCAGAATGCTTCTCCTTCTTCACCAAACATATCCCTTGCTGGGTAAGAAACATTTCTTTTGAATAATTTTGCACTTGTATTTCTGTTCCCTTTTATTATCTAATAATAACATGTTTCTCCATGTACACAACTTGTAAAGGTGGCTCTTCATAGAATGTGTGCCCTGCAGAATAGTATCTGTTGAACTTATTAGGCTGTTGTAATTTGTCAAAAAATGCAGGCCACTTCCCTGATGCTTATATGGTGATCTTGGAACTTTTCTGTTTATTAATGATTTGATCTGCAGGTGGATGAGTCTAGTCAGGGTCAATTTGTTACAATACAATTTGCATATGGTCATTGTCCCTTCTATTTTGGTCATTTAAGCTTTATTGCTTTCTTTTGCTTGACTCCGTGCTAGTTATTTAGGTGTTTGGTGTGGGTGCTCCTTTTGGTCATGTGACCGAAGGAAAATATTCTATTTTGCGTTTTGACCAAAAAAAAAAACAAAGCTGAGAACCAGCAAGTTCTTGTTTTTCTTCAGTCAATAACAAAGTGCTCTTGCATGTTTACTTTTAAATTTACACCAACTTGTGACTTCAATAGGATATTCTTCATTTTTGAACAGCTTCATTATGTTGACATGTGCAAAAGAACTAACCGTATCTTTATGTAACTGCCTCTACTCGTTATTTTATTTTAATGTGTTTAGTGGTTAACATGGTGAAATAAGTGGCTTTCCGTCTGTAAAACTTAATATGTGATAGTGCTTTATATATTGTGGAATGCAGATGGTGTGTAATGGTTCCTGTTCATTTTGACCTTTTCCCATATTTACTTCTTCGTTTTTGTTGCTTCTAGCGGTTGTAATGGTAAATTACTGTACATATTTAGTTTATTATACCTATACTTTGGGGTAAACTTCTCAAGTACTTGTTAGCTAACATAGTTTGTTTGTCTGTGACTCTGCGTTGGTACTTTTTCAAAGATGTTCCTTAAGTGTAAGGTTCCAGTTTCCTTTAGTTTGAGAGTCCTGACTAAGTTAATTAAATTAATTGGCCAGTTGCGCAAAGAGTATGCCCTCAAATTTCATTTTGTGTTAACAATCTTCTGCCTTTTGTTCATGTTGATGAGCCATTTTTCTTTGATTAATGTTGATGGTGTTATATCCAGTGCTACGTCCCCACCTTCATTTGCTTTGGAAGTCTTTGTTCACTGCGATGGGGAGTCTCGATTTAGGCGTCTTTGCCAGCCTTTCTTGTATTCACACTCTTCATTCAATGTGCTAGAAGTTGAGGTATAATGTCTGATTCTTAGTTTCTAGTTTGTCCAGTATTTCAAGTTTAGTTAGAACCAACTGGATTCACCTTTACATAAAAAAATTGTATTTTCGCCACATCATTACACACTGGATCTCACAAACTGTTTCCCTTTTCATTTTTTGCTTGACATTCAAGTGTATTTGTGGAGTTCCCATCCTGATTTGAGCTTCTAGATTCTAAGATTCTTCTAACTGTTTTCTTGCTTTTGGTGCGAAAATGTGATGTTTGCTCCAAATGTTGATAATGTTTGCATGTATGTACTGTTGAAACAAGCAAATTTGCTCTAGAAGTGTGATTAGTTCATTGTTATTTAGTATACGAGAAGATTTACTTAGAAGGAACTTGTTGGGCACACACTGAAAAGAATTAGGAATTTATGAGATCCATACCTTTCAGAAAAGAGAACTCGAAGGAATTTTGACACGGATTCATTTGTTTATTACTTTAATGTGTCCAAGCTGTATCATTTGAATCGTTTTGAGTGATATTGAGTTGTGAGGAAAGCTAGGAGGTTTCCCTGGATCTCTGATGCTGTGATATTCTGTGCGGACTTAGAAGAGATTCTGAGATAACTGGATGTGCTTTGGTGATTGTGTAAGGCCATATTCAATTAGAGATGTGAGGATGGATTGAACCTGGGTAGTACAAATTGTCGTAATTATTACTGTGTATACTTGCTGATGGTTGATATATTGAGTATAGGTACACCCTTTTGATACCAGAGTCCAGAAACAAGTGGTATATTCACTTACTTGGAATTTTGAGTCCTTAAGTTGATTTCTGGACCTAGATTTCAGTTGCCCTTCAACTTTTCTCTCATGTTCTGCTCTATGATGTGTTGGATTGTTGTCCTTGAAAGGGCAGGGGTTCATGTATGTTGTAACTCAAAAGGTTTTGGCTGTATAGGCTAGAGCATGCTCATTTTTAATCGTTTGGATGAGATGATAGTAATAAAATTAAGTTTTAGTTATGTATTGTCGAGTCAGAAGCTGTGCTTTTTTACGTTGGCTCGCCAAGCCTATCACAATTCTCCTTTTTTCCTGGCTTGAGATAGGCTATGTAGAAGACTACACAAGTGGAGTTTTCTGTTGCCTCCCTTCACTTTATTTAAGACTGTTGACTTGTACTTTCTCTAGATAGGTAATCTTGCTTTGTGCTGATTTATTTTAGATGGTACCTGCAGTTGTTTGACTCATTTCTTCATAAATCTCCTTTGCTTCTTCCACCAAATACTCATATGGGCTTTTTTTGTTTCACAAGAGATGGTAGCATTGACTAACGGGCTAATGGCAACCAGTGTTCCAGTTTTTGTTGTTCTTTTGAGATTTGATTCATCACCCAATTTCTTAAACTTATAATTTCTATGTACTATCCCTGTTGCAGGAACCTACGAGAACTTGACCTGCAAGAGAACGAGATTGAGGATTGTTCTATTCATTGGCTCATCCTCTTTCCATAATCCTTTACTCCTCTGGTAACTCTAAATTTGCTTTATTTTACTAAAGTTCTTCTCCTACCTTGTAGACTGCATGCATTATGCTTTTGAAGATGGCTTTTATTTTTAACTGTTTTGATGGTTTAATGCTTCTTCAGTCTGTAATACTGATATAAAACAAGCAAAATTTAGGGTCTTGTATATTGCATTATAGTGAATAGTAGTGACCATATAGTTTGTGTGAAAGCACAGTAAAAGTTATCTGCTCATTTATGATGATAACAAATAACAATAAAAGGAGGAAGCTTCACATTTGTATCAATTCTTTATATTTGTTTTACGTAATCACATGTTCATGTTAAGCATTTCTTGTTCATTTATTCTTGTACTCTTATTTGGTTCTATACTGAATTACTGATACCTCCTACTCTCCTAGTTATTATTGTACTCTTATTTGTGCAAACATCAGGTTATTTTTACTTGGAAATTTGTGCTTCTTGTGCCATATCACCATACATGCACGCATATGCATTCATACAGTGGATCACTCTCCATGCATTTGTTTTAATTACCTTTTCTTCTTCTTTAAAGGCTGGGGTATCATTTACTGATATTGAATGGTAAAAAGAAAAAGGGCACTCAAACTAAAGCTTGAAATATATATCCAAGAGGTAAATTTGTCAAACACACATAAACGTGTCCATAGAGACAAATATACAGGTGATCATAGTAATAAAACCTATGTAGCATACAGTTACATCACCTATCATATTAACCTAATCTCTAACGATCCAAATGGCGTCGATTGGTAGTCCAAGTAACCACACGAGCAAGATATGCCCACCTCCTTTCAATAAACTTTTTTAAGAATGTCAGATCAAATGCTCCTGCTACCAGAGGGTGCCGAAAGTCTACAATAATAATTTAAGACGTGTTAGAGAAAATAAGTTAAAAGTTTATTTTGTATATAGTTTGTTTCTTATCTAAACTAAATACACTTACTTTGAAGTGCTTGTGTTGTGGGAAGATCTGGGGCGAATGCTAGTTTTGTGTACCGTGTAGTCTCCACACATCCTGTTTTAAAGATCAACATACATATTAATACAAGTTTGTTTAAATCAACATTAACTATAGCCTTTGTTATTTTATTTTATAGGTTAATGAATTAGTTACCGTATCTGTTATCTTTTTTCAACATTGTTGCAAGAAGGACGTGGTGATTGGCCTTAGCCTCCGACCAACTGAGAACATGTTGGGTTAAATGCTCATCCCATACTTGAACAACTAATAAGTTAAACCTACAATTAAACATAAGAAGAATATTATAAATATTGTGCACAAATTAGTTTGAATTAATATGTACTTTGTGAAAATAATTATGGCTTTACCTTGTGTCTAGCAATATCACCTCTCTATGGACTATACGGCGTGGAAAGGTTTCGTAGTACTCAAGATCACCACAATGGACCACCACTCCAACTATATCTGGATGACATGTTGTATGTTTATTTTTTTAGCTTCAAAATCTCATTTAATATCAGATCTGCTAAAAAGAAATTTTGAACCATACCTACAAAAGTTTTGTTCGGACGTCCATACACATTCTCAAATGACATAAAATGCTTTGGGTAGAGAGGAAAATCAACTAAGACCGCAGAAGGGTCGATGGTTGTGCCAGCGGTCGATTAAGCGTGCACTCATAAGAGTTTCGAATGTTCAAACTGGACTTCCTCATAGTTAGGCTGAATCGACACGATGAATGTTGTACTTACGGCCTTCATTGAGTGCTAAGTTACATCTATGAACATTTACGCACGACAATAGCTTCCATTTTTTATCCCTTTAAATTTGGAATAAACCATGTTACCGGCAATAAAAATAATTTCATTAGGGGTTGAATTGAATTTTGTTTGGACTTACAGTCTCATCCACAAAGATAAATCGAAGCATATCACCGTTATCTTGAACAGGGAATTTGACATCTACTAAAACACAGATGCTCCAAAACATATCCACATCCCCAAATTCAATATTGTCGAACAGCTTGAAACTAATAAAAAGAGTATATTTATTATTTTGGTATATGTGTAATTAGATGGATGAGACAGTGCAGTAAACTCACCTAGGCACCACGGGGCTTTCAGAAAATAGCGCGTACGTTCTCTTTCTTGTTGGATTAATTGGTGCCATAGAAATGTCCTAATAGTAGAGATTACAGAAAATGAGTTTATAGAAGGCATTAGCAATTGTTATTTGCAAAACTATTGAAATATTAATGTCATACAATACCTGAAGTTGTTGGTAGATCTGTTTTTTCCATGCATAAGTTTTGTTGTTTCCTTGATTCTCAACTTATTTCTGTTTTGTCCTTAAAAACATTTATGCTTCTGTAACATAGTCGGAGAAGATAATTTGCTTATTTTCATTTTATCCTTCTGTTTTGTTATGCTTCTGTGACTTAGCTGGAATAGGTAATTATTTATTTCCATTTTATCCTCAATTTTTATGCGTCTGCAATGTAGCTGAAAGGCATAACTTATTTATCTCAGAATTTAATGGTTTTTTTTGGGCATACCTTTGTGTCTCTTCTATTGTTAATTTAGACTAAACCTTTATGTGATCTGTGTGAAGGGAATTATGTCACAAACTATCTTGCCGCAAGAGGACCTAAATTGCAGGGCTTTGTGACTAAGTCCCTAATGGTGCTCACATGTCGGATTACAAAATTTGGATGGTTTGATGATGATAGATTCAGAGAGATTGTCAAGGAAGCAACAGATTTCTTAGCTCTTGTAAGTGTGTCTTACATTTTGTAGCATTCAGATGGGAGCTTTCTAATTGCCTGTCATATTTTTAAGAAAAGACTATACCATTAATGACTACTATTGCTTAAAGCGGATTTGTATCATCACATAAGCCTTAGCCAGCTCAAAGGATCAAACCTCGTTTCTTTGGAACTAAGTAACCTTCAAAAGATGAGCTGTGCCAGATAAATCAACATTCGTGTATGCAAAATGGCTCATAAGAACTTTTGAACATTTGAAACGCAAATAATTGTAAATTAGCTTATTTTAATTATTGATGGCTTGTTAACACCCAACTTAATCTTTTTAAAGCCATATGAGAAGAAAGCACTTCCTTACAAATCTGCCAGTGATACTCAAGAAATTGCTATTTTCTGTTGATAATCATATAGGAATTGCTGGTGTGCTTTTATAATGATTTACTTAACTACGCTTGTCAGATTTTCTTTCTACCCTCTTCTTATGAAAAGATTGTTTCATTTTGTATTTGGTATGCTTTTCTAGCTGTTGAATCACTCCAAATTATTTTAAACCTTCTACAATCAAGGTAAAGATTCACGTGTTATCACATACCTTATATAACTGTTGCTATTTATTTTCTTTATACTGTTAGACAGTATCCTAGTTACCTTATATAAAAGATTGCTAGTGAATAATTTCAGGCAAGTGAATAATTTCAGGCAAGTGAAAGTTCCATTCTGATTGCCAAATATTTCAAGTAGAGCTACTCTTGTGGTGGCTAGCAACTACTTTCGCATAGCTATACGGTGTAAACAGTACTCACGAACTATTCATGGATAATGAGTATAAAATTGTAAAAAGAAAAAACTCAAGTGGTCATTTCCCGCTTTTGAGCATCACAGTTATGAATTGTTCTTTATGATTATGCTCTTTGTTTCCAACCATAAGCATCCGTTTGTATGTACTATGATTAAATTCATTCACTGATGCAAGTATCAATTTGAGATTATAAACATAAACTATGTTAACCTCATTTTTGTTTTTGTTCGATCCACTATCTGTTGTAGTGACAAATAAAGTAGAGATAAGTGATCTCAATCTTGTCTGAGCATTTTGTCATTATTAAATTCTGTTTATTGCAGGTTGATAAATCCAGTTGTCGTCTCACCAACGATTGCAGCTGTTGGACTCTCGTTTTTCAGTTATGGGTTTTCCTTATCCTTGCATTTCTTGACTGACATTTAATATATATTTTGCTGCGCCTCTTCAAAAGTTCGAAATTATTATTCAGTTCAAAAGGAGGTCCTGTTAGAAGACCATGACCCAGTATGGCTTAAACTTCGACATGCGCATATAGCAGATGTGAGATTTC
The DNA here is from genome assembly GCA_036346355.1 of Rhipidocladum racemiflorum. Taxonomy (NCBI): domain Eukaryota; kingdom Viridiplantae; phylum Streptophyta; class Magnoliopsida; order Poales; family Poaceae; genus Rhipidocladum; species Rhipidocladum racemiflorum. The sequence goes on from CM070583.1 coordinate 58,717,501, forward strand.
TTTTCAGTCCATCTTTATATCTAGTTCATGTGTATGACAGCTGTATGATTAACCATAATAATTTCAGGCAAGTGAAAGATTGCATGATAAGCTGACCCATTTTGTCTCGATAAGATCATATCATGATAAGATTGCATGAATAATTTCAGTCAAGTGAATAATTTCAGGCAAGTGAAAGTTCCATTCTGATTGCCAAATATTTCAAATAGAGCTACTCTTGTGGTGGCTAGCAACTACTTTCGCATAGCTATACAGTGTAAACAGTACTCACGGACTATTCATGGATAATGAGTATAAAATTGTAAAAAGAAAAAACTAAAGTGGTCATTTCCCGCTTTTGAGCATCACAGTTATGAATTGTTCTTTATGATTATGCTCTTTGTTTCCAACCATAAGCATCCATTTGTATGTACTATGATTAAATTCATTCACTGATGCAAGTATCAATTTGAGATTATAAACATAAACTATGTTAACCTCATTTTTGTTTTTGTTCGATCCACTATCTGTTGTAGTGACAAATAAAGTAGAGATAAGTGATCTAAATCCTGTGTTTATACATGACTAATTTAGTTAAGTTTCAGATTTGGTGCATTCTCATTTTCGTTGATTACTTTTGTGCAGCAGGTAACTTGTCGAGCAATAGAAGCAGTTATTACCGACAGAGCAGCAGGCACTAACCTGACAGAGTAGTGGAAGGATGGAAACCTGACAGAGCAGTGGACCTTTCTGAGACAACCTGATATTTTCAAGCTTGGGTGACCTGAAAATCATGGTTGGTTGTAATCTCAGGCTCTACTTTTGAAGTTTGAAACTCTGGACCAGGCTTGAGCTTCAACATTACAATTTTAATAATTTATGTACTCTAAAATAGTAGAGATTAATACCTTGCTAGAAAAGTACTTTCTAATAGAAGTTTCTATTGGCCCATTTTCAGGTGTTAGACTTCATCATGAGGCATAGTGACAAATACAGTAGAGATAAGTGATCTAAATCCACCAGAGTTGTTGAACTGATGTACTCCACCAGAGTTGTTATTTCTAATTTAACCTTCACAAATTCGCCATTTTGGAACATTCATCCTGTATACTGCAGGTTGGCTTTCTAAGTTTCTTTTAGCTAATTTGTTATTATTTATTAAAGCCAGGAGTTGCAATTTTATCTTGAGTGCTTTTGCTAAATAAACAGCCAAGTGCTTGTCCAGCATCTCACAATCCTAGCACCCATCAATTCACCGAACACTGACGGCATTGATCCAGGTGTGCTTGATTTTTTTTTGTCTGAAACTTTGAGTTGATTGTGACTCCCTGAATTCTGATTCTTTTCACATTATTTTCATCTATGCCCTTTTTCCCCCGGTTTAGCAGTTAGTGCTGCACTTTTGTAAAGTGGCCACTGTCTTATGCAAAATTGTTGAACCTATTTCTGAGCACTTAAAAACCAAACTAAATATAGACAGACAAAATGGAAGTAGAAATTCAAAATATAGAGAACAGTAGCACACTGATGCATTTGTATGCTCTACACTCAAAATTTCCATCAGGTTTGTGCTTAAATGTAGCTTTGATTCAGTTCTTCGAATGTATGAACCACCATAAAATGAAAGACCATTTTTATTCCACAACTGCAAAAAATTTAAATGTCGTTTGGTAATATATGACCCTTTTGAGTATAACTCAGTCATTTCAACATAATAGAATCCCTAACTACCTGTTTTTTTTCCAGGTGTTAGACTTCATCATGAGGCATGTAGGTTCAGCCACTCCATTAATAGCTGGGAATTCTGTTTACGTGGATTTATTATTCTTGAAGGTTAGTAGAGAATGGCCTTTGGGAGTGTCATACTACTAATAGCTGGAACTTTTTCTTCAAAAAAAATCTCACCAATATGTTCGTTTTGAACTTCATGCAACACAGTGAGATACGATGTGAACATGTTTTTTCTGTTCTTTTTCTGTTCTTTATCTTTTGAGGTCGCACATGTTTTTATGCGAGCGTCATGGACCTTTGGGAGTGTCATGGACCTAAGATTGATGCTTGTTGTTATACATTTTTTACCCTTTAGGATGGGAAGATACACAGAGCAGAGTGGGAGAACTTTGTCTCAAGAAATCCATCCTTGATGAAGAGTATTTGCAATTGCACTAACCTGACAGCAGAGTGGAAGGAAGCTTCCCGCCAGGGCACTAACCTGACAGAGCAGTGGAAGGATGGAAGACGCCAGGGCACTAACCTGACAGAGCAGAGTGGAAGTATGTAAATGAGTAGAATAGTATGTAAATGAGTAGAATAGTAGAGATTATATAGCCGGCCAGACCAATTTTTTCAAAATGATGGAGAACTGGCGCCTGGCGGGAAGCTTTGTTTCTTGCGTGGCCGAAGCTTTGTTTCTTGCGTGGCCAACGCTTCGTTTCTTGCATGCAATTAAGAGGCCAATTTACCACTATTTCTTTCATTCTAAAGCTTCGGTTCCAATGACTGTCTTGCGTTGGTTGGTTTTAATGTGAAAGCTGGCTATTTGAAAATGACTGTCTTGTGTTTGTTTCATTTCAAAGTAACTGGAAGCGGGAAATGGTAGAACAGACCGCTGCCACCAACTCGTGCTTTAGAATAGTAGAGATATATATATATGGATACATGCATGCTTTCTAAGGTGTACGTATACACGCATATGAGGGCAACGGAAACTAGTATATAAATATACACTTGTTCGTCCTAAACTTAGCCTATCAGCATGCGTAATACCTACGATGAGATTGTCTGATCAGTAGAGATAGAGCGCGCACAAAAGAGAAGAGAGATACCGATCAGCTCAGGCGGTAGCGCAGACCGTCGACGCAGAAGGAGGCGAGGTCGGAGAGTGCACCGACGGCGGCGACGGCGACGGCGATGGCGACGACGGTGAAGGCGACGGCGACATAACCGACGGCGGCTACGGTGACAACGGTGGCGGCAACGACGGCGGTGGCGACGGTCGGTTAGTCCAACGTCGGATTACAGTCGGCGACAGCAGCGCGGGTCAACGAGCGCGGGAAGAGGCGTGACCGAAGAGTGCACCGGTGGCGACGGCGTCAACGGCGACAACGTAGATGGCAGCGACGACGGTAACAATGGCTACGGCGGCGGCGATGACGGTGGTGGCGACGGCGTTGCTAGTTCCAACGAGTGCAGGAAATGGAGAAACGTGTGTTGCTAGAAAATGGGGAAGTGTTGCTAAAGAATGGAGAAATGGAAGAAGGAAACATCACGCGTATGGAATGGAAATGACTGGAAGATGCGTTGCTTGTAGTGGAGGAACATTGCTAATTCAAGTTTGCAGGAAATGGGAACTCCTTTGGCATTCATGCGTTGCAAGAAAATGGAGGATGTGCATACGTTGCTAATAAATGAAGGACATGCATGCGAAGGAAACGGCTGGAAAAAGTAATACATGCGCGTGAAACGGCTGGATCGAAATGGCTTCAATGGAGAGGAAACAGCTTGTATTAATTCATGCATGAGAGGAATAGAAGCAACAGCCAAGCATACATGCGCTTCATGCATACACGTACAGGAATTGATGGGGAACGGCTGGAAAATAAATTGTGAGTTAAGGGAAGGAGTTGAAACTCCACTACGTACATTCATCTCGCATGGCTTGAATAAGTTGGCTAGTGGAAGAAACGTACACACAGATGCATGCATGTGTAGTTTTCCAAAAGCTTCACCTCACGCATGCATGCAGGAATAAAAGAGCATGAACGTTACTGTCGTTGTATTTAACACCAGGGTGCCCACGTTGCCACATTAAGTTAAGTCGCCCGGCGGACAGGTGGCATCCAGGCCACGTCGCCGGGCGCCCAGTAAGGTGGTCGCCCGGCGAACAGGTGGCGTCCAGGCCACACCGCTGGCGACAAGAAAGAGGTCGCCAGCGTCTGTGGTAGCATCCAGCCACGCCGCTGGCGCCAAGAAGGTGGTTGCCGGCCAGGCGAGTGGCGTCGAGCCACACCGCTGGGCGCCCAGTAAAGAGGTCGCCCGGCGGACAGGTGGCGTCCAGGCCACGCTGCTGGGCGCCCAGTAAGGTGGTCGCCCATGACAGGTGGCGTCCAGGCCACGCTGCTGGGGATAACCCCCAAGGGTACCCCGTAATCTGTGCCACAGTACAAAGGATCAGGAACATTTAATGCGTATCGTGCGCATTAAATGCAGGTCGTGAAGACTGCAGTATGGCGGCGCGCGTTCCCCAGGCGCGCATTAATGGCGGGAGGCACTGCGAAGACATCCTCTCTCCTGGCGAAGTAGGCAGGGGTCACAGACATGCGGGCCCCAAGGCGAAGACTGAGTCGGCTGTGACCGGCCTTAAATGTGATGTAAGTAGTGGTGACGGGTGCATTTAATGCACTGCAGCAGTATAATGAGTGCGCACGTCACCCCGTCTGTAAACCCTATGCACCCCCGCCGGCCCTAGTATAAAAGGGAGAGGGAGTGCACGGGAGAAAGGGGTTCTTCCTTTTTTCGGTTGGTGGGTAGGCTAGTGGGAGTTCCAGAGAGCCTTCTTCCCCAACCGGATAACAGCCATTGTTCCCAAGCTCAATACCAAGTCAAGTAGGACTAGGGCTATTACTCTTCGGAGGGCCCGAACCTGGGTAAACCCCACCGTCTCCTTGCATGCTCCTCGTTGGCCTCATCTTCCCCACCTCTCGAGCGATTTCCACGAAAGCCCCTTATTCAAATCTCTCAAGCACCCGATTTGAGGGTGCCTGTTGGCTAGTACGCCGACAGTGGCGCACCAGGTAGGGGGCTCTGTGGTTAGATTGCCCCTCTCTTCTTGTTTCCCCCCGGGGGCTCGCAAGGGTGAAAAAGATACTTCCGCATGGCGGAGTCGCATAACAAGCGCAGTGCCCTGCCCGAGGAAAGTAGCGCCCATAGCCGGTCTCGGCTCCCAATAAGGGAGTCAGGCCAGCCGGGTCCTTCAGCGGCAGGAGGGGCGCGCGTCGCTGCCAAGCCCGGAGGCCATCCTGTTCAGCGGCGTCTACTACTGAGAGGGGATACTCCAGGGCAGAGCCTTCAGGCGGCCCGGCTCCTCCTCGACCATCCCCGGGTCCCCCTGGCGGGTGATACCCCAGTCACTCCCTGGCTGCAGGATATCGCCCGCTTGGTGGATGCCGCCCAGCAGCATGTTGCGGTGGCGGCTCAACTGGGGGCTTCCGGCACCCTACGGCAGGGAGTCCATGCGGCTGACGCGCAAGCTTCCAACCGCTCCTTGGCAACTTCTCCAGGCCGTAGGAGTCGGGACAAAGGGAAGGAAGCATGGGTTCCAACCCCCTCGGTAGCAGGGGGACGTGCACACGCTTCCGCTTTGTCCTGCGGTTCCCCCAGGCAAGTGGGGAACCGAGAAGATCTCAGGGCGCGCCTTGACGAACGGCGGCCCCAGCTGGGGGACGACTTGCGTCATGTCCTTAGGAGGCGTCACGCGCATCGACCCCCCGCTACCATCCAGTCCGGAGGGAGCTTCCCCTTCTGACTCTTGGGGGAGCGTAGACTCGCACTCCTCAACCCCATCCTGGGGTCGAGGGGCTGGCGGGCGACGCTGCTCCCCTTACAACGTTGGATGCCAGGTGTTTTCCCTTCGCCTATGCTAAGCTGCGTGGCCGGAGAGATTCCGCCCCGCGTCCATCGAGAAGTATGACGGCACCACCAATCCGGAGGAATTTTTGCAGATTTATACGACCGTGGTGCGTGCTGCGGGAGGATCAGAGAAGGTTATGGCCGACTACCTCCCGACGTAGAGCCACTCGTGACGCCACATCTTCCAGTTGGATCGGCAATCCAACGGGATGTAGCGCGCCACAGCCCCGTCCCGGAGCCGGAGGTGGCAACACCCGGAAGGAACCGAGGCATTGCTGGCGGTGCGGAGCGAGAAGAAGTAGCGGAAGAGAAGGAGGTTAGGCATCACTCCCACGAACATCTCGCAGAAGTGAGCAAAGACGGCCAGAAGGATGATGGAGTTGGGGGGGAGGTGTATGTTGTGAATAGCGTAGAAATTGAGAACGGCGATGAAGAAATCGGAGACGGGCGGAACAAGGCCCGCCAGCATTGCCCACCCGAAGAAGACAATCTCCCCGGGCTGGCAACTAGGTGCGGCGGTCCCGGCCCGCATGCGGATGGCATTGGCGGTAATGATCCGGGAAAACTGGGATGCGTCGTCCTCCTCGATAGTCGACGGGGGAAGCACCGGCGCCATCAGAAGCAACCAACACAAAGAGAAGGAAGCGGAAGAGCGCCGGAGTATGAGAGCAAAGAGAGACTGGAGTGATAAAGCAAGGTGAAAGAGAACCGCCCTCCCCCTTTTTCTGCGCCCCCTTTTATAGCAGCCCGAGAGGGGTCTGGCGGGAAAATCGAAGGGACCCGAAGGGGCGTGGCGGTTCGAATGTTGGGGAAGCCGAAGCGGTTCCCATAAAGTGAGCGCATTCTTTAAAACTGCGCAGCGGTTGCGAGGCAGGGGCGGTTGCGGTACCCACCTCGGGATCGGGAAAAAGGGCAAGTTTTTAAAGACCACGGCGTGTGTGGGCATTTATGGGTCCCACCCGGGAGACTGAACCGTTTACGGGAAAGGAATAAAAAGCGCTCCTGGGTGGGCCCGGGGGCTACTGTCGGTGTATTTAACACCAGGGTGCCCATGTTACCGCATTAAGTTAAGTCGCCCGGCGGACAGGTGGCATCCAGGCCACGTCGTCGGGCGCCCAGTAAGGTGGTCGCCCGTGACAGTGGCTTCGAGCCACACCGCTGGCGCCAAGAAAGAGGTCGCCGGCGGTGGCGTCGAGCCACGCCGCTGGCGCCCGATAAGGTGGTCGCCGGCGGGCGAGTGGCGTCGAGCCACACCGGCTGGCGCCCAGTAAAGAGGTCACCCGGCGGACAGGTGGCGTCCAGGCCACGCTGCTGGGGATAACCCCCAAGGGTACCCCGTATTCTGTGCCACAGTACAAAGGATCAGGAACATTTAATGCGTATCGTGCGCATTAAATGCGGGTCGTGAAGACTGCAGTATGGCGGCGCGCGTTCCCCAGCAGTATAATGAGTGCGGCCTTAACTGTGATGTAAGTAGTGGTGACGGGTGCATTTAATGCACTGCAGCAGTATAATGAGTGCGCACGTCACCCCGTCTGTAAACCCTATGCACCCCCGCCGGCCCTAGTATAAAAGGGAGAGGGAGTGCTTGGGAGAAAGGGGTTCTTCCTTTTTTCGGTTGGTGGGTAGGCTAGTGGGAGTTCCAGAGAGCCTTCTTCCCCAACTGGATAACAACCATTGTTCCCAAGCTCAATACCAAGTCAAGCAGGACTAGGGCTATTACTCTTCGGAGGGCCCGAACCTGGGTAAACCCCACCGTCTCCTTGCGTGCTCCTCGTTGGCCTCATCTTCCCCACCTCTCGAGCGATTTCCACGAAAGCCCCTTATTCGAATCTCTCAAGCACCCGATCTGAGGGTGCCTGTTGGCTACTACGCCGACAGTTACTAAACCATGCATGTGGGAATGAAACGGTTGGAGGGAATGAAGGACTTCATGCGACTGAAGAAACTGCTGGAGAGAAATGGAGGAAACGGCTTGCAACTAATGCTTCCATGCGTGTGTGAATTCACATTACTAGTTATTCACGTTACTAGTTACTTGTAATTAACTAAGGAATGGAAACGACTAGGAGGTGAAAGGTGCATGCGTAGGAGATGGAAACGTTCATGCATTGCTTATAAATTGGGAAACGGCTGGATGGTTTACTCGGCTTGAATGCTAGGAGTTGGTAATGGCTAAAAAAAAAGGCCTCATGCGTGCTAGAGAATGAAACATCTGGGAGATTAAAACATCAATTAAGACAGGGAAGGGAAACGGCTAGAAGTGGAAATGCTCATGCATGGGAAATGGCTGGAATGAAGGAGCACGTTACTAGTCCATGTATGCAAGGAATTGGAAGGAGCAATGGGAAATAATATGGTGACTAGAAACTAGGGGTGAAAACGGTACGAAAACGGTCAGTAAATAGCTGTTCCGTTTCCGTTTCCATATTTTTTACCGGTAACGAAAACGAAATCGGAAACCCCGGAAACGGATAGGGAAACGGATAGTGTCGGAAACGGAAGCGGAACGGAGCGGAGCGGAAACGAAAACGAAAGCGGAACAGTGCATCCGTTTCATGACCAACTACAGAAAAAGACTAGCATCCCTTTCATGATCAACTACAGAAAAATACTAGCATCCCTTTCAAGCATATTTACAGAACAAGATACAATTATACAACATCAAATTTGGTATGTACAAGTATGTACAGAGTATACAAGTATACAAGATACAAGTATGTACAGAGTTGTACAACATACAGATTTGTACATACATGCTACAATTGCCACTCCAAGATTAACAGATTACAACATACAGATTACAGAACAAGACTAACATACAAGTATACAACATACAAGACCAACATCATGCATGCTATTTACCTCCAATCAATAACAGAAGTATAGAACAAGAGGACACTAATAACAGAAGAAATCGGCTATCAGTGCAGATATTGACCAGTCATCGAGATTAACCTGGCGGCGCGATCGGAGGCGGCGAGCCGGGCTTGTCGATGAGGTCACGGCGGCGCGGTCGGGGACGGCGCGAGGAGGTTGAGGGCGGCGCGGTCAGGGGCTCCGCAGCCGGCATGACGCCGGGCCTGGCGACGTGGCCGGGGCGCGCGAGGAGGTCGAGGGCGGCGAGTGAAGTCGGGGCGGCGCGAGGAGGTCGAGGCGGCGCGATGAGGTCACGGCGCCTTGATCGGGACGGCGCGAGGAGGTTGAGGGCGGCGCTGATCGGGGCTCTGCACGGCCGACTGGCCTGGCGACGTGGTCGGTGGCGGGCGAGGAGGTCGAGGGCGGTGCAGTGAAGTCGGGGGCGGCGCGAGGAGGTCGGAGGCGGTGCGAGGAGGTCAAGGTGGGCGCGGTTGGGGGTGGCCGCCGGCCGGTTGGGGGAGCCTGGAGCGACGCGATCGAAGACTGGGCGCCGCCGGCCAGAGTCGGGAACTGGGCGCCGCCTGGAGCCCTGGAGGCTGGAGGAGTCGGACTCGGGAGAGCAGCCAACGCCAGCGCCCAGCACTGCAGCGATTAGGGTTAACCGGTTGACGCACGGCGGCACGGGTGTATTGGGCCGGGCCAATTTCGGAAAATTCTGGTTTACTGTATACGGAAATTCCGTTCCGTTTCCGTTTCCGTCGGAACTAGATCTCCCGTTTCCGTTTCCATTTCCGAAAAAAAAATTCCGTTTCCGATTCTGTACCGACAATTTCCGATTCCGTTTCCGAAAATGACCTTCCGTTTCCGTTTTTCTTCGGAACGGTCGGAAACTTTCCGTACCGTTTTCACCCCTACTAGAAACTGATGGAGACATTATGACTAGTAATGGCTTGGAAAATGAAATGTGAGACGGTTTGAAGGCTTCATGCAAAATGGCCATGCAGTACTAATTGTTTCTTCCATGCATGCACGTTTGGAAAGGTACAAATTTTTCCTTCCATACTATGTTCACGCATGCGGCTCCATGCACTACTAATTCATGCGTGTGGAGATGGAAAACATTGCTAGCAGCGCATTGCATGAAAGCGGCTGGAATTAATACATGCATGCGCGTAAAACTGGAAGGAAACGGTTTCATGCATATAATAAAGAAATGGCTTCATGCATTCAAGGAATAGAAAACGGCATGGAAAGAATGGCTCAAGCGCATGGAGAGGAAACGTGTAGAAGATGAAGAAATGGAAAATGGCTGGAAGAAGTAATCGTGCAGGCAGTTGGTGCGATGCGTAGAGGAAGAGCAAGAGATGGCTTGGAAACGCATACAGGGAATGAATGGAGGTGTGCGTGCTTCCTATGCATGCTGGATAAACAAAATGGTTGGAATTAATATTGAACGCATAGTACAAATGTATACACATATACGCATATACGTTCCAAAACGTTTTGAGAAAAATAAACAGAGTGGTTCTAAAAATCTGGAAAATTCCTCTAAAATACTAGGAACTATTTGGGACTTAACAAAGTTGGTTTCGTGATTTTTCAACATATAGATTTTTCGTAAAAAATTTTTTAATGAATCAGACACATGTACATATTTTTATAAAATCAACGACTTAAGCTACATAACACATTTTTCGAAAATATTTGAAGAGAACACTATCGTCTATCAATTATTTTTATTTTAAACAAAATTTTGGATTTTACGCTTATGCAAAAATGCATGATCTTTATTTAACGCGATTAGTTCAATAAACTTGAGTCCTAATAAATTCTAAAAAATTATAAATAATCCCATAAACACACTAAATATATTAGAGGCAAATTTTAGGATGTTACAAATAGTTGGACATTATTAAATTGCCAACATGGGTATTTAGACCGTTGTAGTATAATGCTTAGACCTGCCACGTAGACATGACATGGTTTTGACAATTAAATGCTAATATTGACTTAATGAGATATGGAACTTATTTTGGAGAAGTGTCATGTGTTATTGATGATGATGTTGATGGTACGTGGTGCATGGTAATCAACTGGGGCTTTTATAAATACTTTTCGACCAGGGCATGTGGCAAGAGTGATCTGGTGGACCAGTTGTGGCACCGGGAATGTTGGTTTGGTTCTTCGGGTAGTCTTGCCCTGGTCACCCTAAGGACTTAACCTTGCAAGCCTTTGAACTGAGTCAAGCGTGCAACCACATGTCTGTAATGGGACGGACCTAGTTGATTAAGTTGCTAATAACTTACTTGTGGGACCTCTGGGTGTCAACTATAACTTTTTGTGTAGTTGTACGGGGGAGCGTACCGGGGCTGCGGCCAGGTACCCATCTAACGGTTGATTGGCCTAGACTTCGCCTTTGCTAAGGGAAGGGTTAGTGTGCAATAACCGGAGAGGCTCACTTGTGTAGTTAGAAGTTTCTGAAAGACTTTGTTACGGACACTCTCCTTTGTGGTGTTTGGCTGTATCTTGTGGGTAAAGTGCATAACCTATGCAGAGTGAAAAATTTATTCGAATAGCCGTATCCGCGGCATTGGACATTGCTCGGGAATTACAGTTAAGGGTTAGACTTTCATAAAAATAACCTCGGTTTGGAAAGTTTTGTTGGGTTTAATGATGACGTTGATGGAAATGTGAATTAGGAAAGGGAATGATGTTTATTTAACTCCTGGAAAAGTTATTGGTAATATATTGTTTCTACTGCTTTTGAATCTACTTATGTTACTTGTTAAATTGTTGTTTACTGCAAATGAACCCTGAAACATCCCTTGTACTAAGCCATGCATGTAGAATATTAGTTTGCATTCTGTGCATGACTTGCTGAGTACCAAGTACTCACCCTTGCCACAATACAACACCAGTTGAAGAAGAGTCAACACCAGCTTTGGAGGAGATCCAAGAGGAGACGACAAACTAGGGGGAAAGCCCAGTCATTTGCCTGTGGCATATTGGTTGGCGCCACACGTTTTCTTTATATTTCGCTGCAAGTTTATTTGGGTAAGACTTTAGCCCTGCGAGGCGTATTTTTGTAACTTGACCATAAGGTCGAGCAACCAGTTATATCTCTTTTCAAATAAAGTACTTTACAATTTAGTTGGGTCTGATTGTGATATTTACCGATGTTGAGACTGTGTGCACTAGCGTGATCCTGGACTAGTGCTGAATACACAGAGGGTCCGGATTTGCAAATTCGGGTCCCGACACGGACGCTCGCCGGCAAAACGTTCCGCCCAGGATTCTACTAGCCTACTACCCCCCAGGATGCCTGCGAGCTGGTAAGACGGTGTGAAGCATGTCAATTCCATGCCATGCGCTCACACCGCCCCGCCTAGGCCCTCCAGACTATACCCCTCTCATGGCCATTCGCGGTCTGGGGTCTGGATATCCTGGGTACGTTCCCGCGGGCCACAGGGGGCTTCACCCACATATTCGTCGCCATCGACAAGTTCATTAAGTGGGTTGAAGCCGAAGCAGTGCGCACCATCACGGTCCCCGCTACTGTCAAGTTCATGCGCGGGATCCTCACCTGCTTAGGAGTCGCCAACCGAATCATCACCGACAACGGCTCTCTGTTCACCAGCGCGGTCTTCTTGAGCTTCTGCAAAGAAATGGGCACCAAAGTGTGCTTTGCTTCAGTGGCGCATCCCAGGAGCAATGGTCAAGTGGAGCGCGCCAATGCGCTGGTGCTGAGGGGCCTCAAGATAAGAGCGTTCGATCGACTCCAGAAGCGAGGGCATCGTGGACAGATGAACTCCCAGCGGTGCTGTGGTCACTCCGAACCACACCCAACCGGGCGACCGGCGAGACATCGTTCTTTCTGGACTATGGTGTTGAAGCTATCCTCCCGTCCAAACTGACGTTCGGATCCCCGCGCTTTGCAGCCTTCACTGAGGAAGGCCAGGAGGACATGTACTGAGAAGGCGTCAATTTGCTGGAGGAGGCGAGATACCAGGATGCTTTACGAGCTGCTCGGTACCAGCAAAGTTTTCAGTGCTACCACGCTACCCGGATCTGCGAGAGGACATTGGCAGTGGGCGACTTGGTGCTGCGAAGAGTTCAAATGCACGCCGGTCGCAACAAGCTGTCTCCCAGCTGGTAGGGGCCCTTCAAAGTGGGCTCAGTGTCCCGACCAGGTGTAGTTCGGCTGGCGACAGAGGATTGCCAGGAGTTGGCAAACTCCCAAAACATCGAGTTGCTGTAGAAATTCTACCCTTGAGAACGTGTAAATTTTCAGCGGTCAGGGGCGAGTTCCTTTCAACCACTGCCATCTGACAGGGGAGTTGTTGGTTTCAAAATTACTTTTACTTTGATTCCTTGTTCCTTTCCTGCGCATACCCAAAAGGGTAATGATTGCCGTGGTCGCCATTGAACCTGGATTGTTTGGCCGTTTCTTGTCTGATCAACGGGAGCTCCCGGCGCCTAAGTCGTACAAGGTCGGGCGACCAGGGGATGCGTGCGGCCCGATCTCCTAAGACGGCCAGCTCCGCTGACACCGCTAAGTGCCCCGCCCCTTGTGTCCCCGTTTCCCTAACACGCAGCGCCGCGAGCGTAATTCTCGATCACAAGAAACCTAAGTCCTACAAACACAAGAACCATAGCGCACCACAGGCAAGGATTTAGCGCAGGGCTTCTTTTGTGATGAACAGCTGCTTCCAGCGCCTATGTCGTATAGGGCCGGGTGACTAGGGGACACGTGCGGCCCGGTCTCCTAAGATGGCCAGCTTCGCTGACACCACTAAGTCTGACCTCCCCTGGCTCCCCCGCTTCCCTAACACGCCGCCCCACAAGCCTAATTCCGAATCAGAAAAGTTTAAGTCCCCAAGAAGAAGATGGATGTGAAAGAAAAGAAGCTGTGGCAACCCCGCAGCAAAACCCAAGTTCTTTGGGATATGTTTTCTACGTGCACTATGTAACGATCGATATTGTTTGCAGTAAACTCAAGCTGCCCCAGGCAAAGCGCCAAGGCATTGTAACGCATTTCGGCAAGGCGAGTTCCACTTCATCGCTAAGCTGGGGGCTGATCACCCATCATTGGAGCCAAGCGAACACAAGCAAACACGATCAGACAAAGTATGAAGGTAACGTCTGATGTCAAAAAAGTACCCAAAAAGTACTAATTGTTTATGCATGCAGAACATAAAAAGAAAGAAGCAAAAGAAGTAAAGGGAGTGGCCCTAATGGCTACTCGTCCTCGGCGTCCCCGACATCGATGGCCCCGGTGTCCTCCTCCTCGACCTCCTCCACACCCCCGCCCGGCGGGACGTAGTCGGCGGCCAGGGGCTGAACCTGCATCAGCCAGGCAACATACTCTGCAGACTGCCGCGTGCACGACCGTGTAGCCGTCTCATCCCCTTTGATGCTGGTCACTGTGGCCATGGCGTTGAAGGATGGATCGTGACTGGCACAGTAGGCCAACACATAGGCAGCTGCCTTGACGGTCGGTCTCGCCATTCGCGGCCACCTCGAGGAGCCTAATTCTGAACCAGCATCTCAAGGATTCGGTTGGTTGTTTGCTGATTCTGCTCAGATATCAGCAACACATCCAAGAGGTTGGGAGGAGGAGGCGGATCGCCATTGTGGGGTTGCGATCGCCCGGCACCATCATCACCTCCCATACCCCCGCGGGTCCTCATTCTATCGTCAACCAAAATCAGACGAAAAGAGTTAGACTCCACAGGGAAGGGACAGGTTCTTACACTTAGCAAACTTTCGAATCGAAACATGATCTAGGCAGCAGCACAAGACAAAGGAATTTCTACCAATACATAAAAGCACAGATCATGATGCAATATGACACGGCAAAACATATGTGTGCATGGTATGACTTGTGTCGGGACCCGAATATGCAAATCCGGACCCTCTATGTAATCAGCACTAGTCCAGGATCACGCTAGTGCACACAGTCTCAACATAGATGAATATCACAATCATACACAGCGGAATAATAAAAATAACACAAATATAGAATATAAACTATTGAATGACCTTAAGGTCAACCTTACACTTGTGAGGCCTTGACGGCTTCAACTCCAAATAAGCAGCAGTGGAACGAAGAACATCGGTGAATCCCATCAATACGCCACAGGCAACTGAGGTTCGACTCCTAGATAATCGCCTTCTCACGGAACTTCTTCTTCTTCGACGTTGTAGACTTCTGCTCACTGATGATTTGTGGTTTGCAAGGGTGAGTACATAAAGCACTCAGCAAGTCATGCACAGAATGCAAGTCTAATAACTACATGCATGGCTTATTCCAAATGACAGGATGAATGGTTATTTTGCGGTAAAGCAGCATTCAAATATAAACATAATAGATTGTAAAGCAGTAAATCAAATAATAACAGTAATAGAATTCACAGTTATTTCCCAAGTAAAACATTCCACATCCTTAACCAACTATCACTTTTCCATAGGCAAACTGCCTCCAAGTCCAAGTTCAATTTTAAGAAAAACTAACCCTTGACTGTAATCCCCGAGCATTGTCCAATACCGCGGACTCGGCTATTCGAATAGATTTTACACTCTGCAGAGGTTATGCACTTTACCCACAAGATATAATCAACTCACCACGTCAGCCGTGACTCGCCATACAAGAATATGCGAATGAGTGATCATAACAAAGTCTTTCGGAAACTTCTAATTACACAAGTGGACCTCTTCGGCTTTTGCCTTACACCATCCCTTCCCTTAACCAAGGCGAAGTATGGGACCGACATACCGTTGGACGGGTACCATGCCACAGCATCGGTACGCTCCCCTTTCAAGCTACACAAAAGGTGTAGTTGACACCCCGAGGTACCACAAGTAAGTCATTAGTGACTTAATCAACTAGGTCCGTCCCATTACAGACATGTGGTTGCACGTTTGACTCAGATCAAAGGCTTGCAAGGTTAAGTCCTTAGTGTGACCAGGGCAAGACTACCCGAAGAACCAAATCAACATCCTCGGTGCCACAACTGGCCCACCTAATCGTTTCTTGCCACATGCCCCGGTCGAAAACTATTTATCAAACCCCCAGTTGATTACCATGCACCACGTGCCACCAACATCATCATCAATAACACATGACGCTTCTTCCAAAACACGTTCCATATCTCATTAAGTCAATATCAACATTTTAATTGTCAAAACCATGTCATGTCCACGTGGCAGGTCTAAGCATTATCTACATCGGTCTAAATACCCATGTTGGCAAGTTAATAATGTCCAACTAAATATTCCACAACTAGGGTGACAAGGGGTTCATGGCATACAAATATTTATGTCAAGGTGTCATATAGCAACTAGGTGTTAACTAATCCCAGGTTTAATCGAAATAGATTCTAATCAACATAGCATGCAATACTTTGAAACAACATAATTTATAAAATGGGATCAACATGGTCAAAGCACAACTTGCCTGGCCCTTGCAATTTATTGTTCTTTACTCTTCATCTTCGATCCTCGATCCTCGATCCTCACTTCTTTGATCTTCCGCTCCGTAGAACGACTTCCGGACGACGCGTCTAACGATTAAAGGAAAAGCAAATACAAACCAATTCAAAACACAAATCAAGTAAAACTCCAAATTAAGAACGAATAGCATTGGGCACAATAACTTTGGAAGAGTCTAGGGACTCGAACGGATTAGATCGAAGATTAGACAAGAGGGAACGGGCTTTCGGCAAATACACCAACGAGAGAGAACTGATAACCCGGAAAGAAGGAATAATATTCCAAAGAATATTTCTTCTGAAGTTATTATCTTGATTGGACAGATGATGACATATAGGCTCTCGATCTATAGACCGGGTCCATAAAGGTACGTTAGTTCACGGTGAACTAAGCTGAAGCTTGAAGTTGACTTTTGTTGACTGAACGGAACACAGTCAAACAAAAGAGAAACGGATAGAGTAGATCAGGCACAAGGGTACAATGTATGGCCACTGGTCTATCGACCAAGTCCATGAATGAAATCTGGGTTAATGATAGATTAGATTTTCAGGGATAAGACAAGGACAAGTGTCTTACCAAAATTGAAACACGGAAAGATCGCAACACACGGCTCACGATGATCTTAGTTCATCGAACCGATCTTAGGTTAGGGTTTGTCGGGACCCGAATATGCAAATCCGGACCCTCTGTGTATTCAGCACTAGTCCAGGATCACGCTAGTGCACACAGTCTCAACATAGATGAATATCACAATCATACACAGCGGAATAATAAAAATAACACCAATATAGAATATAAACTATTGAATGACCTTAAGGTCAACTTTACACTTGTGAGGCCTTGACGGCTTCAACTCCAAATAAGCAGCAGCGGAACGAAAAACATCGGTGAATCCCATCAATACGCCACAGGCAACTGACAGGGTTCGACTCCTAGATAATCGCCTTCTCACGGAACTTCTTCTTCGACGTTGTAGACTTCTGTTCACTGGTGATTTGTGGTTTGCAAGGGTGAGTACATAAAGCACTCAGCAAGTCATGCACATAATGCAAGTCTAATAACTATATGCATGGCTTATTCCAAATGACAGGATGAATGGTTATTTTGCGGTAAAGCAATATTCACAAATAAACATAATAGATTGTAAAGCAGTAAATCAAATAATAACAGTAATAGAATTCATAGTTATTTTCCAAGTAAAACATTCCACGTCCTTAACCAATTATCACTTTCCACAGGCAAGAACGCCTCGAAGCCCAAGTTCAATTTTATGAAAAACTAACCCTTGACTGTAATCCCCGAGCATTGTCCAATACCGTGGACTCGGCTATTCAAATAGGTTTTTCACTCTGCAGAGGTTATGCACTTTACCCACAAGATACAATCAGCTCACCACGCCAGCCGTGTATCGCCATACAAGAGTATGCGAATGAGTGATCATAACAAAGTCTTTCGGAAACTTCTAACTACACAAGTGGACCTCTCCGGCTTTTGCCCTACACCATCCCTTCCCTTAACCAGGGCGAAGTATGTGACCGACATACCATTGGACGGGTACCATGCCACAGCATCGGTACGCTCCCCTTTCAAGCTACACAAAAGGTGTAGTTGACACCCCGAGGTACCACAAGTAACTTATTAGTGATTTAATCAACTAGGTCCGTCCCATTACAGACATGTGGTTGCACGTTTGACTCAGATCAAAGGCTTGCAAGGTTAAGTCCTTAGTGTGACCAGGGCAAGACTACCCAAAGAACCAAATCAACATCCCCGGTGCCACAACTGGCCCACCAGATCACTCTTGCCACATGCCCCGGTCGAAATCTATTTATCAAACCCCAGTTGATTACCATGCACCACGTGCCATCAACATCATCATCAATAACACGTGACACTTCTCCAAAACAGGTTCCATATCTCATTATGTCAACATTAACATTTAATTGTCCAAAATCATGTCATGTCCACGTGGCAGGTCTAAGCATGATCTACATCGGTCTAAATACCCATGTTGGCAATTTAATAATGTCCAACTAAATATTCCACAACTAGGGTGACAAGGGGTTCATGGCATACAATTATTTATGTCAAGGTGTCATACAGCAACTAGGTGTTAACTAATCCCAGGTTTAATCCAAATAGATTCTAATTAACATAGCATGCAATACTTTGAAACAACATAATTTATAAAATGGGATCAACATGGTCAAAGCACAACTTGCTTGGCCCTTGCAATTTTTACTGTTTTTTACTCTTTATCTTCGATTCTGGATCGTCGATCTTCAATCTTCACCTCCTCGATTCTTGATCCTCGATCATCGATCTTCACTTCCTTGGTCTTCAGCTCCTTCGAACGACTTCCGGACGACGCGTCTAACCATTAAAGAAGAAGCAAATACAAACCAACTCAAAAGACAAATCAAATAAACTCCAAATTAAGAGTGAACAACATTGGGCACAACGGCTTGGATGAATTCAGGAATTTGAATGGATTAGATCGAAGGTTGGACAAAAGGAAACAGGTTTTCGGCAAAACACCGGAAAGAGGAAAGATTAATAACCGGGCAAGAAGAATAATATTCCGAAGAATATTTCTTTCGAAGTTATTATCTTGATTGAACGGACAAGGACATATGGGCTCTCAATCTATAGATCGGGTCCATAAGGATATGTTAATTCACAGTGAACTAAGCTGATGCTCGATGTTGACTTTTGTTGACTGAATAGGTACACTGTCAAATAAAAGAGAGATGGATTGATCGGGCACCGGGTATGGCAGATGGCCAATGGTCTATCGACCAAGTCCACAAAAGAATTCTAGGTTAACGGTGGATTAGATGCTCAGGGATAAGACGAGGACAAGTGTCTTACCACGATTGAATCAACGGAAAAGATTGCAAAGATAACAACGCGGCTCACGATGAACTTAGTCCATCGAACCGGTCTTAGGTTATGGTCTTGGTTCGGCTTTGCAGATGATATGACGACAAGGCTAGGCTCACAACAGGATAATAGAATAGATGAGGACATCGCATTATGGCTTTACACTTGTATGCGCACATGCGATGACAGTGAAACGAGAGCAAAGCGTTAACGATGGAGCGTTAACGACGAACGTTAACGATGGAGCGTTAACGGTGAAACGTTAATGGCAGAACGTTGACAGAGGAACGTTAACGACGGAGTGTTAACGGCAAAACGTTAACGTCGGAACGTTAACGGCAACACGTTGACGGTGGAACGTTAACGACGGAGCGTTAACGGCAAAACGGTAACGGCGGAACATTAACGTAGAAACGTTAACGACGGAACGTTAACGGTGGAGCATTAACGACGGAGCGTTAACGGCGAACGTCAATGACATAGCGTTAACGGCGAACGTTAACGGTGGGACGTTAACGATGAACGTTAACGACGAAGGTGATGCGATGATAGGATACTCGGGAAATAAGGTAGCGACCGTCGATGCAACGACATGGCCGTGATGAAACGATACCAAGGGTGGCTAATCGAGACGCGAATTGGTAACAATGGGTTAGACCGAAAGACGGCGGTTTTAAGTCGGAAACGGGTTTTATCGGCGAGCGGAGGCCAAAAGAACTCTAAGGATGGACCAAAACAGTATATGATGGTCCACCGGACACGACAACACGGCCGGAGCGAACTAAAATAGCCGTTGTCAAAAGATGTCGAGCGGCGGCGACTAAACGGCAGCCTAAATATATAAAAAACATTCCGGAGGATGGGATGGCAAAGGGGGAATGTCTACCACGTAGAACGCGGTGAGGCGAACTCAACGGTTTCGGATTGATCACAAACTGCAGTTGAACGGGTTTCGGGGCCTAACTTCGGACGGCTATAACTTCTAGAATAATGATCGGAACTTAACGAAATTTGACTGCAAGCTAGATATGACCAAGAGGCACACCGTGACGTAGGTTGTGCGAAGAAATACCTTCTGGATCAGCGAGGAACGCGCGAGAATGATTGTCGCTGTTTGGTACGCAGTCTGTTCGGAGAAAAGAATTTTCTTCGCACAATCCAGAGGGCAAACCCATGGGGAAAGATGTTCATCCAGTAGAGGACATCTCCAGGAGTCTACACAAAAACTTTCAGGGTCAAACTCCAAAAATTGAGGGAGTTATGGCCTCGGCAAGAATCTAGATTGAAAAGGCCATAACTTTTGATCCCGTGGGTCAAATTGGCTGAATTTTTGACAGCAAGCATATGGTACCTTGTGGCACACCATGGCGAAGACGGATCTCGAAAAGAGTCGACAAACTGCCCGGGACGCGGCTCCAAGGTTCGGCCGACGTTAAGGCGACGTTCGGGCGACATTGGATGGTTTCTCGGGTTTGGAGGATGATCCAGACGTTGAAGATGCGTGGGAGAGGCCATGGGAGGGCTATACTGAGTTGGGGTGGCTGCTAGGTCAAGAAAAATCAAGTTTGGGCGCGTTTGGAGCAAAAACGGGCCTTGTAGGCATTTTATCGAGCACTTACCGAGCATGAATCGGATTAGGCCTCTTCTGGACCGTTGGATGGGCGATCAGCGGCTGGGATTAAAGGGCGACGTGGCCCATCAGTGAGGCGTGGCGACAAGCGGGGGCCAGCGGCTCGTGGGCCGGTTGGCCGAGCTGGGCCGGAGGTGGTGGAGTGGGGGCGCACGGCCCGGGTGGCGGGGTGGGCTGCGGGAGAGAGGAAGGGGATTTCGGCCCAAGTTCAAAAATCCGATTTTTTTGAATTAAAATAATTCTCAAAATTCAATTAATTCATTTGAGGCAATAAAAATACCAGAAAAATTCTAGAAAATATTTTGAGACATTTTGAACTCAAATAAAATATTTTCAACAAAAATTTATTTAAACATTTCCAAATAATTAATTAATTTCCATAAAAGGGCTTAATATAAATCGTTTTCGAATAAATCCGATAAATAGCAAACGAGCTCCGAAAAATCTCAAAATTTACAGAAAAATTCCTTGAAGCACAAGGAACCCAAATAAAATAAAATTTATTTTGTTTGAAATATAAAATAATCAATTTAAATTGTTTTAGCTTTTAGAAAATTCAAATTACACTTTATAAACTCGAGAAAATCAACGGAAATTTTTGGAAAGCTAAACTAAACCAAATTTTTTTTGAAAACCCATATTTTGGGATGTTACAAACCTCCCCCCCCCTTAACAGAATCTCATCCCCGAGATTTAAGGCTAACTATCGAAATTGGTTCAGGGGTACTCAACTCTTGAGGCTTCTTCGAACTTCCAAGCAACTGCATACTAGACAGGGTCACTTCTGAACAAGCGCTTGATAACATCCAAAATTTGGTAGGCTGCTCTTTGCGGATGAGATCCTTTTGCAATTTCACTGACTCCAACAATGTCTACTTTTCTGGCACAAAGAGGCACTTCTTCTACGGTATAGCAACTCATTCTCTACAATAGACAAGTTAACTCTCAACATCCGGCAGTACATATGACTCCTTATCTGTTAACATCTAATGCTTTCTAATCTTTATCAGTCATAATGTGATTGACATGATCTTTCACTGACGTTTGTGGTATAGCTTCATCTTGAACTGCTTCACAATTCACTTTCTGGCACAAGTGTCTCGGTAGGTGAAGGACTAGGATTGAAGTGGACATGTATAACACCTTTTCTCCTAGGACAGCTATTAGCATAGTGTCCCAGCTCATTGCATTTGAAGCAACGCTTGACTGACGTCTGTTGGCTTCCTCCTGACACAGAACTAATCTTGGTAGGGCAAAGCTGGTATTCACGTGGTCCAAAGTGATCACTTCCTTCTGAGGGCAGCGGTTAGCAAAAAGTCCTGGTTTGGCGATAGGCATAGCAAACTCTAGAGAGCAGGCTTCTTCCTTAAAAACTTTTCACCGGGTTGGTGTTATGGAAATTCTGACTATCGGGGCGAAACATAGGTGAAGATACAAAGTCTGAGCGATATGGCAACTGTGTTGTTGAGGGGCACTCCTCATTCGTTGTTGCGGTGGTCCTTCAATTCCTTGCACTCATCCTCTCGATCAAGGGTCCTGTTAACCAACTCCTCTTGCTTCAACTGACTCCTTGAGCAATGGCGACTCGCAGATCTTCTCGCTGATGTCGAATCACAGCAGTCGATATTGGATCCAGGGAGCATTGAGCTGGACAATGATCCCAACCTTCACATAGATAGCATGTGATGTTGCGCATATGACATTCTCCAGGTAAATGGCTTTTTTCACTGTTGGAATAACTGATTGCATGCTCATCGGCAGTGTGTCCTATTTCTCCACATCAAATGCATGCACGATCTTCTGATTTTCTTAGGTGACAACACTTCAAGGAACAACATCTCGGTATGGTATTGGATGCAGGGGTTGTATTCTTCTCTGAACTTGCGGTAGTCACTCTATCATCTGATGACGCAATAAACTGATGAAGGGCGGTGGCAAACTCCAACCAAGTGATAGTATGTTCATCCTCAGAGGTGACATAGAAACTCTTCCACCAGGCTAATGCATCTCCTTCTAACTGGCAAGTAGCGTAGGGAACCTTGTCTTCATCTTCACATTGCACCAAAGCTAGCTTCTCTTTTATGACACGAAGCCATATTTCTGCGTCTTTGAGATTGGCTGATCCATCAAACGTGGGTGGTTTGGTCTTCATGAACAAAGCAAACTTTAACTGTGAATAGGAGGTTGTGACTTCAGTTATGGAGGGATTGATTTTGGCACTGATAGCATTCATCTATTGCACCATCATCTTCATGAGCTGAGTTTGGGCGGTGAGAAACTGATCCAAGTCTTGAATTGTCACGGTTGGTACGTGTAACACCCCAATTTTTGCTTTTCATGAAATTAAATATTATTTTGCACATTTGTGAATTTTTGGAATTTTCTGGAATTTATTTGGATTTATTTGGAATTTATTTGAATTTAATCCATATTGAAATAATTAAAGAAATTAAATTTTCAAATAAAGTTTTGATGGAAATATTTTATTTGAGTCCCAAATGCCCTAAAATATTTTCCAGAATTTTTCTGGAATTTTTCTGAGTATTTTACTATTTTTCTTGAATTAAATGAATTACTGGGAATTATTTTGAATATTAAATCGCTGGAAAATCGAATCGGGTCAAGTACTATTCATCCGACCGAGCCTGAGTCAGACTCGAGTTCGAGTCCGACCATAGCCAGCCGTTACGGTCGAACCCGCTCGGCGAACCCTAACCCATGTGACCGTTGGATTCAGATCCAACGGCCACGATTGAGCCACGTCACCCGAGCCCAAGCCCGACCGAGCCAACCCGGTCACCGAGTCGGACCCGGACCCAACCTCTACGACCGTTGGATCGAAATCCAACGGCTGTCGTTGCGCCACGTAGCCTCTCCGTATCGCCGCCGGATTCCGCCGCCGCAACGGAGTGGGCCTCGGTTTCCGTGCGCACCCGTAGCCCTAGCCCACGCCGCCTGAGCCGCCGCTGTTTGCCCACACGAGCTCGCTGTAGTTTGCTTAGCGCTCCGCCGCGGTTATCCGCAGATTCCGCCGCCGTCCGCCGTCCTCCGCCGTCGTTGGGCCCAGATCCGGAGCCGTGAGGTCAAGCCGCGTCGGTGAGCACCACTCACATCACCGGAGGAGCCCTGCTGCGCCGTCGCCGTGGTCGCCGTCCTCGTCTCCGGTAAGCCAGCGCCGCCGCAAACCATTGCCGCCCCGCGAACTCCCTCCACCGTCCGATCAAGATCCGACGTCCCAGATCTCGCCACGTCACCCGCGGGTAAGAACCACGTGCGAACCCCAGATCTAATCCCAACCGTTGGATCTAGATCCAACGGTCCAGATCAAACGCGTTAACCCAAACGCGTGAGAGCCAGATCCAATCTGGGCCGTTGATTTTCAAATCAACGGCCGAGATTGAGCCACGTGTACGGAAGTTGGACCGGCGCGGTCAGCGCCATACGCGTGTGTGATGCTGCCGGGCACGCGTGTCAGCGACGCTATCAAACCACACCATGACGTCACGCTGACGTCATGGCGGGCCCGCATGTCAGCGGCCACCCCAGCCGTGCGGTGACGTCAGCAATGACGTCATCGGTGGGTCCCACCTATCAGCAGTGGGCTGAGTCCCCCGCTGACGTCAGCAATGACGTCACTCCAGTGGGTCCCACCTGTCAGTGATGTGAGCCGTGGACCGAGTCCACGGTGGACCGAGCCAAACCGTGGACCACGTCCATGAACCGGCTGACGTCAACCAGCCAATCAGGAGCTGACACGTGTCGACGCTGACGCAATAAATGATTTTCCGAAAAAGAAAATGATTTAATAATTCGATTTATTATTTGAAATATGATTTCAAACTTCAAATGATGATAACTTTTGTATTTTAACTCCAATTTGAATGATTCAAATTTCTAAAATTTTATAAAATTCAGCTCTACTCAAATATAAATTTTATTTAGTTTTTGGACCAAAGTTTTTCTCTGTAATATTATTTAATTGATTATTTAAACTTTAAATAATTATAACTTTTGCATTTTAACTCCGATTTGAGCGATTCTAGTTCCTAAAAATTTATAAAATTATGTTCTCTCTATTTATGGACTTTATTTGGAGTTTTGGGATGCTTTTGCCAATTGTTTATTTGTGTATTGCTATTTGCACGTAATACGAGTAGACGTTGAAGTGCCCGAAGGCTTCGAAGGAGAAGTGTTGACCCAGGAGCCAGCTCAAGACCAAGAACAAGTACTCTTTGAAGGCAAGTTATGCTTTGACCATGTTGATCCCATTTTGAAATTAATTTGATTCAAATTATTGCATGCTAGTTCAATTAGAGCTTATTTTAATTTAAATCTGGGAAATTAGATAAATGCCAAATTGCATTATGACACCTTGATTATTTAATTATGTGCCACGACCCCTTGTCACCCTAGTTGTGGATTACTTAGTTGGACATTATTAAATTGCCAACATGGGTAGTTAGACCGATGTAGTATGCTTAGCCCTGCCACTGACATGATTTTGGATAATCAAATGTTAATGATGACTTAATGAGATATGGAACCTGTTTTGGAGAAAGGTCATGTGTTATTAATGATTTTGATGGCACGTGGTGCATGGTAATCAACTGGGGTTTGATAAATGGATTTGGACCGGGGCATGTGGCAAGAAATGATCAGGTGGGCCAGGTATGGCATTGGGAAGGATGATTTGGTTCTTCGGGTAGTCTTGCCTTGGTCAACTTAAGGACTTAACCTTGCAAGCCTTTGAACTGGGTCAAGCGTGCAACCACATGTCTGTAATGGGACGGACCTAGTTGATTAAGTCGCTGATAACTTACTTGTGGGACCTCTGGGTGTCAACTACACCGTTTGTGTAAGTTGTACGGGGGAGCGTACCGGGGCTGAGGCCGGGTACCCATCTAACGGTTGATTGGCTTAGACTTCGCCTTTGCTAAGGGAAGGGCTAGTGCGCAATAACTGGAGAGGCTCACTTGTGTAGTTAGAAGTTTCTGAAAGACTTTGTTATGGACACTCGCCTTTGTGGTGTTTGACTGTATCTTGTGGGTAAAGTGCATAACCTCTGCAGAGTGTAAAAATCTATTCGAATAGCCGTGTCCGCGGTATTGGACATCGCTCGGGAATTGCAGTCAAGGGTTAGACTTTCATGAAAACAACTTGGACTTGGAAAATGGTTTGGGTTAATGGATGACATTGATGGAAATGTGGATTAGGAATGGGTAGGATGTTTATTTAACTCCTGAAAAAGTTATTGATATTATATACCTGTCTTTACTGTTTTCGAATCTACTTACGATACTTGTTAAATGCTATTTACTGCAAATGAACCATGAGCTATTCCTTGTACCAAGCCATGCATGTAGTATATTGGTTTGCATTCTGTGCATGACTTGCTGAGTACCAAGTACTCACCCTTGCCACAATACAACATCAGTTGAAGAGGAATCCACGCCAGCTTTGGAGGAGGAGTTTCAGGAGGAGCCATCTAACTAGGGAGCGAGTCCAGTCAGTTGCCTGTGGCATATTGGTTGGCGCCACGCGTTTTCTTTATATTCCGCTGCTGATTATTATTTGAATAAGTCTTTCGCCCTGCGAGGCGTATTTTGTAACTTGACCATAAGGTCGAGCAACCAGCTATATGTCCTTTCAATAAAGTACTTTTATGTTTCGTTGGGTATGATTGTGATATTTACCAATGTTGAGACTGTGTGCACTATATTGATTCCTGGACTAGTGCTGAATACACAGAGGGTCCGGATTTGCAAATTCGGGTCCCGACAGAGGTGGTATCAGAGCCAGGTTGACCGTAGGCTCACCCTTAGTTAGAATGGTCGTAGTGAGGATAAAACCTATTTTCTAAAGCTAAAAGTTTGTCAAGATAACAAATGACATCTCGACTTACCCCCTTCACTCTTTTCTTGTCTCTTGCTGAATTTTTCCTTACCTCGTCACAAATTAAAAATTTCGAGTTCTTACGTGAGCACTCCTGTGACAGATGGAGGGAGAGATCAACTACGTTGATTTGGAGGTTGGTCACGCCGCGGAACTTTGGCGTATACTGTAGACTCTCGAAGGTTTTGAGAAGCCGAAATACCAAGTGGACATAATCAGACAAGCAGGATTGATCAAGGCTTGTGACGTGAAGATTGTGGTACTTGCCAGGAAGAAGGGCAAGGGCAATCGTCCGATACATTGCACCGCCAGGAGGTCTACAATGCAGATGGGCATCCAGGAGGTGTCACGACGAGCAATGCGACACATTACCCGCATCTATGCCAGAGAGTTAGAGAGCACGGTGTTCCGATATCATCCGCGCAGCAATAACCTTCTTGACCCGAAGGCGATTCAAGATGAGAATGCCATGGTTACACAGTTGGCACGACTTGTTGTCGCCCAAGAGGATGTACTCGATGATACGAGCAAGGAGCTACAGAAGGCCCGCAAGGAGATCACGGCATGGCGGGAAACTCAGGAGTATGTGTCTCACCTTCTGCACAGGATTGGAGAGTTAGAGATGGCATTGTACGCACCAGAGCCGGAGCCAGTACTCGAGCTGCACGAGCCAGACCCGGAGGAGCCGGAACTTGAGGAGGACACTGCTTCTTCGACTACCACAGTTGACACAGTTGCAGGACATGGCGATCGCTTCGCGCCTATGCCGCAGCACCCGTACCCAGGCCGTGGAGGTTTTCTCGATGAGTGAGCGTAGGTTTTGTAGTGAGACTCCTTTGTCAAGTCGCGTCATAAGAATAAAGAGTCACCCTTTAGGCGTTAGACTTTAGTGTTAGTTCGATTTGGATTTTCATTGCTTGCTGAGTGTGCAGTATGTGTTGCAAGGCCCTTAGGCATTGTAAGCAACCATACCAAGTTATTATTGATTAAATAATAAAGTTGGACTTTAAGTTACACCTTTCGCCCCGTATAGTTCTATATTACTTGTCTGTTCTTGTTTCCCTCTCGTCCCTAAAACCTAGAGCAATCTACAGATGGTGAACACTCGTGGAAACCTTGGAGGCAACGGAAGTGGTTCTCGCCCAGCAGAAAACCCCAACGATGGAGTAGCTGCACCCCAGGCAGCACCGTAAGTGGACATGCAGAATTTTGGAGCCTTTCTAGCTGCTCAGACTCAGCTAATGCATGCGATGATGCAACAGATGCAGCAGATTACTACCCAAGCCACCGTCAATCAGAACAATCAGGTCAATCCGGGACAGCGTCAGGGAGCAAAGTTGTCAGAGTTTATGAGGACCCATCCACCCACATTCTCAGGGAATGCCAATCCACTAGAGGCGGATGATTGGCTAAGGTCAATAGAGAGGAAATTACACATTACCTAGTGTAGAGGAAATGAGAAGGTGCTTTATGCTTCTCATCAGTTGGAAGGTACCGCCGCAGAATGGTGGGAGAACTTCTGCGCCATGCAGGAGAACCCACAGGACATCACGTGGGAGGAATTCACAGCTGCTTTTCGCCAGTATCATGTGCCAGAGGGAATTATGGACCTCAAGAAGGAAGAGCTCAGATCACTGAAGCAAGGTAACCAGCCGGTGGCCGAATACCTGAATAAGTTCACACAGCTTGCACGCTACACACCTGAAGACATAGCGACGGACAAGGCCAGGCAGTCTCGTTTCCTTAAAGGGATGAACTCTGGACTGCAGGTGGGACTGATCACCCACACCTTTCCAGATTTTCAGGAGCTCGTGAATAAGGCGCTTATTCTTGAGGACAAGCGCAAGGAGCTGGATGAGAACAGGAAGCGCAGGATGCAACAGCAGGGATCACGCCAGGGAACGCAACAACGACTGAGGGTTACGCCAAATCAATTCTTTAGATTCCAGCCACAGAATGTAGCAAGGACACCATCACCAGCACCGAGGCCTGCTAATCAGAGTTATCAGACCCCAGCTCAAGCCAGGAACCCCGCACCGAGCAATCAACAAGGAACAGTGAAACGTTGCTACACTTGTAATGAACCAGGACATTTCTCCAATGTTTGCCCTAAGAAGACAGCAGGAGTGACCCCAGTTCGTTTCAATCTGGGATCCACGCCAACCAGGACACCTGCACAGCCAGGAGCTTCAACTCAGACCGTAGTGAGAGGCCGAGTCAACCATGTCACAGCAGATGCACTCCAGAACGCTACGGACGTCGTACTGGGTAAGTTACTTGTTAACTCAGTACCTGCAATAGTTTTGTTTGACTCCGGAGCTTTGCATTCGTTTGTTTCTCAAGACTTTGCTACTAGAAATGATTTGGAAATTGCAAGACTTAGATGCATGCTTTTAGTTCAAACCCCTGGTTCCGAACTCCGAACCAAAGTAGGATGTTCTGGGGTAAGAATTTTAATATATGGAATAGAGTTCCTAACGAACCTTATTATGTAGGAAACCCAGACCTTAGATGTTATTTTGGGAATTGATTGGTTATCCAAGCACAAGGCTGTACTAGATTGTGGACGTAGAGTCATATCGGTTGAGAGCCCATGTGGAAGAAAAGTGGAATTTCAAGCAACCGTCGTTCGTAATGGACAATTGATGGTCAATAGTGTGAAGACAATCAGCATAGAGGATGTCTCAGTGGTGAATGAGTATCCGGATGTTTTTCCTGAGGATTTACTTGGTATGCTGCCGGACAGAGACATAGAGTTTGTGATAGAGCTAGTGCCCGGAACAGCACCGATAGCCAAGAGACCTTATCGGATGTCAACCGAAGAACTAGTAGAGATGAAGAAACAGCTTGAAGAGTTGATGGAAAAAGGATTCATCAGACCTAATTCGTCACCATGGGGAGCGCCAGTTCTGTTCGTTAAGAAGAAGGACGGAAGTTTCAGAATGTGCATAGATTACCGTGCACTCAATGAAGTTACCGTGAAGAACAAGTACCCATTACCCAGGATCGATGATCTGTTTGATCAGTTGAGAGGAGCCGGAGTATTCTCAAAGATTGATCTGAGATCAGGATATCATCAGCTGAAGATTCGATCAGAGGATATTCCCAAGACCACATTTTCATCAAGATATGGACATTATGAGTTCACTGTTATGTCCTTCGGGCTGACAAATGCGCCAGCTTATTTCATGAACATGATGAATAAGGTTTTCATGGAGTACCTAGACAAGTTTGTCGTCGTATTCATAGATGACATTCTCGTTTACTCCAAGTCAAGAGAAGAACACGCAGAACATCTGAGGCTAGTTCTGGAGAAGCTGAG
Organism: Rhipidocladum racemiflorum; assembly: GCA_036346355.1. Lineage (NCBI taxonomy): Eukaryota > Viridiplantae > Streptophyta > Magnoliopsida > Poales > Poaceae > Rhipidocladum > Rhipidocladum racemiflorum. The sequence continues at coordinate 58,747,185 of CM070583.1, forward strand.
GGAACAGCAACTCTTTGCCAAGTTCAGTAAGTGATTTTTAGAAGGACAAGGTGGAGTTTCTTGGACATGTGATGACCGCAGAAGGAGTCACCGTTGACCCAAGCAAGGTAGAAGCTGTGTTGCATTGGGAGCAACCGAAGACCGTGACCCAGATCCGGAGTTTTCTTGGAATGGCAGGTTACTACCACCGCTTCATTGAAGGCTTTTCGACAATTGCGAGACCTCTTACGCAATTGCTGAAAAAGGAGAAAAAGTTTACATGGACACCAGAGTGCGAGAAAGGATTCCAAGAACTGAAGACGAGATTGACATCAGCACTAGTATTAGTTCTGCCGGACGTCAATCAGAGCTTTGATATCTATTGTGATGCATCACGCCAAGGACTTGGATGTGTGCTGATGCAGAACAGAAAGGTTGTTGCTTATGCATCAAGGCAGTTGAGGCCGCATGAGGAGAATTACCCGACGCATGACCTAGAGTTAGCTGCCGTAGTGCATGCCTTGAAGTTATGGCGCCACTACCTGATCGGGAACAGATGTGAAGTGTACACGGATCATAAGAGCCTTAAGTACATATTCACCCAGTCGAATCTGAATATGAGGCAAAGGAGATGGTTAGAGTTGATCAAGGATTACAACGTCGGAATCCATTACCATCCCGGGAAGGCTAATGTGGTGGCCGATGCTTTGAGTCGGAAAAACCATACCGTGAATATGTTGATAGCCACGAATCAGGATGAGCTATGCCAGGATTTCCAAAGAATGAAGATTGAGGTGGTACCTAATGGATTCTTGGCCGCATTGGAAGTAAAGCCTACCCTAGAAGATCAGATTCGAGAAGGACAGAAGGATGATGACAAGATCCGCAGGATTAAGTCCAAAATGGAGGAAGGCAAGGCGAAGGATTTCAAGCTAGATGAGCAAGGCACGTTATGGATGAAGGATCAGATTTGTGTGCCAAACAAGAAGGAATTAAAGCAACTGATTTTGGAGGAAGCCCATGACTCCAAGTATTCAATTCACCCAGGAAGTGCCAAGATGTACCAGGACCTGAAGGAAAGATTTTGGTGGCCAAGCATGAAGCGCGAAGTTGCCGAGCATGTTGCATTGTGCGACGTATGCCAGAGAGTCAAGGCAATGCATCAGAGACCAGCAGGATTGCTGCAGCCATTGAAAATACCTGAGTGGGAGGAAATCGGAATGGGTTTCATTACCGGTTTGCCTAAGACTCAAGGAGGATATGACTCCATATGGGTTATAGTGGATCGCTTGACCAAGGTCGCCCATTTCATCCCTGTGAAGACCACTTACTTGGGAGATAAGTTAGCAGAGTTGTATATGATCAGGATCGTCTGTTTGCATGGAGTGCCAAAGAGGATTGTATCGGACAGAGGTACCCAATTTACCTCAAGGTTCTGGAATAAGTTGCATGAAGCCATGGGAACCCGTTTGAACTTCAGTACAGCTTACCATCCCCAGACGGATGGACAGACCGAAAGAGTCAATTAGATTCTGGAGGATATGTTAAGAGCGTGTGCATTGGCTTATGCTACCTCTTGGGATAAGAGTTTGCCGTATGCCGAGTTCAGTTACAATAATAGTTACCAGGCTAGTTTACAGATGTCACCTTTTGAGGCACTGTATGGTCGACCCTGCCGGACGCCCTTAAACTGGAATGAGACCGGCGAGCGCCGTGTCTTTGGGCCAGATATTCTTCAAGAAGTTGAAGAGCAGATTGCCATGATTAGGGAAAGATTAAAGATAGCCTAATCACGACAGAAGAGTTACGCTGACAATCGTCGACGGGATCTGAGTTTTGAACCAGAAGACTTTGTATACCTCAGAGTTACACCTCTCGGGGGAGTTAAGAGGTTTCATGCTAGAGGAAAACTTGCACCACGTTATGTGGGACCATTTAAGATTCTGAGCCGCAGAGGCGAAGTTGCTTACCAGCTGGAATTGCCACAGTCGTTAGCAGGAGTACATGATGTGTTTCATGTATCCCAACTAAAGAAGTGCCTTCGAGTACCGGATGAGCAAACGCCCTTGGAGTCGATTGAGCTGCAAGAGGATCTGACTTACAAGGAGCATCCCGTGAAGATTTTGGACACTATGGATCGAGAGACTAGGAATAAGTCAACCCGCTTCTGTAGAGTTCAGTGGAGCAACCATGAAGAAAGCTAAGCGACTTGGGAACGCGAAGAGGATTTGAGGAAAGAGTTTCCGAACCTATTCCTTAGTCAGCCTTAAATCTCGGGGACGAGATTCTGTTAAGGGGGGAGGTTTGTAACACCCCAATTTTTGCTTTTCATGAAATTAAATATTATTTTGCACATTTGCGAATTTTTGGAATTTTCTTGAATTTATTTGGAATTTATTTGGATTTATTCCATATTGAAATAATTAAAGAAATTAAATTTTCAAATAAAGTTTTGTTGGAAATATTTTATTTGAGTCCCAAATGCCCTAAAATATTTTCCAAAATTTTTCTGGAATTTTTCTGAGTATTTTACTATTTTTCTTGAATTAAATGAATTACTGGGAATTATTTTGAATATTAAATCGCTGGAAAATCGAATCGGGTCAAGTACTATTCATCCGACCGAGCCTGAGTCAGACTCGAGTTCGAGTCTGACCCGAGCCAGCCGTTCCGGTCGAACCCGCTCGGCGAACCCTAACCCACGTGACCGTTGGATTCAAATCCAACGGGCACGATTGAGCCACGTCACCCGAGCCCAAGCCCGATCGAGCTAACCCGGTCACCGAGTCGGACACGGACCCAACCCCCGCGACCGTTGGATCGAAATCCAAAGGCTGTCGTTGCGCCACGTAGCCTCTCTGTATCGCCGCTGGATTCCGCCGCCGCAACGGAGTGGGCCTCGGTTTTCGCGTGTTTCACGGACGCCGAGGGCCCTATTTATTGCGCCGCCACCGCTGCCGTGTTGCCGATTTCCGTGCGCACCCGTAGCCCTAGCCCACGCCGCCTGAGCCACCGCCGTTTGCGCACACGAGCTCGCCGTAGTTGGCTTAGCGCTCCGCCGCGGTTAGCCGCAGATTCCGCCGCCGTCCGCCGTCCTCCACCGTCGTTGGGCCCAGATCCGGAGCCGTGAGGTCAAGCCGCGTCGGTGAGCACCACTCACTTCGCCGGAGGAGCCCTACTGCGCCGTCGCCGTGGTCGCCGTCCTCGTCTCCGGTAAGCCAGTGCCGCCGCAAACCATTGCCGCCCCGCGAACTCCCTCCACCGTACGATCAAGATCCGACGTCCCAGATCTCGCCACGTCACCCGCGGGTAAGAACCACGTGCGAACCCCAGATCTAATCCCAACCGTTGGATCTAGATCCAACGGTCCAGATCAAACGCGTTAACCCAAACGCGTGAGAGCCAGATCCAATTTGGGCCGTTGATTTTCAAATCAATAGCCGAGATTGAGCCACGTGTGTGGAAGTTGGACCGGCGCGGTCAGCGCCGTACGCATGTGTGGTGCTGACACGCCGGGCCCGCGTGTCAGCGACGCTATCAAATCGCACCATGACGTCACGCTGACGTCATGGCGGGCCCGCATGTCAGCGGCCACCCCAACCGTGCGGTGACGTCAGCAATGACGTCATCGGTGGGTCCCACCTGTCAGCAGTGGGCTGACTCCCCCGCTGACGTCAACAATGACATCACTCCAGTGGGTCCCACCTGTCAGTGACGTGAGCCGTGGACCGAGTCCACGGTGGACCGAGCCAAACTGTGGACCACGTCCATGAACCGGCTGACTTCAGCCAGCCAATCAGGAGCTGACACGTGTCGACGCTGACGCAATAAATGATTTTCCGAAAAAGAAAATGATTTAATAATTCGATTTATTATTTGAAATATGATTTCAAACTTCAAATGCTTATAACTTTTGCATTTTAACTCCAATTTGAACGATTCAAATTTCTAAAATTTTATAAAATTCAGCTCTACTCAAATATAAATTTTATTTAATTTTTGGACAAAAGTTTTTCTCTGTAATATTATTTAATTGATTATTTAAAATTTAAATAATTATAACTTTTGCATTTTAACTCCGATTTGAGCTATTCCAGTTCCTAAAAATTTATAAAATTATGTTCTCTCTATTTATAGACTTTATTTGGAGTTTTGGGATGCTTTTGCCTATTGTTTATTTGTGTATTGCTATTTGCACGTAATACGAGTAGACGTTGAAGTGCCCGAAGGCTTCGAAGGAGAAGTGTTGACCCAAGAGCCAGCTGAAGACCAAGAACAAGTACTCTTTGAAGGCAAGTTATGCTTTGACCATGTTGATCCCATTTTGAAATTAATTTGATTCAAATTATTGCATGCTAGTTCAATTAGAGCTTATTTTAATTTAAATCTGGGAAATTAGATAAATGCCAAATTGCATTATGACACCTTGATTATTTAATTATGTGCCATGACCCCTTGTCACCCTAGTTGTGGATTACTTAGTTGGACATTATTAAATTGCCAACATGGGTAGTTAGACCGATGTAGTATGCTTAGCCCTGCCACGTGACATGATTTTGGATAATCAAATGTTAATGATGACTTAATGAGATATGGAACCTGTTTTGGAGAAAGGTCATGTGTTATTAATGATGTTGATGGCACGTGGTGCATGGTAATCAACTGGGGTTTGATAAATGGATTTGGACCGGGGCATGTGGCAAGAAATGATCAGGTGGGCCAGGTATGGCATTGGGAAGGATGATTTGGTTCTTCGGGTAGTCTTGCCCTGGTCAACTTAAGAACTTAACCTTGCAAGCCTTTGAACTGGGTCAAGCATGCAACCACATGTCTGTAATGGGACGGACCTAGTTGATTAAGTCGCTGATAACTTACTTGTGGGACCTCTGGGTGTCAACTACACCGTTTGTGTAAGTTGTACGGGGGAGCGTACCGGGGCTGAGGCCGGGTACCCATCTAACGGTTGATTGGCTTAGACTTCGCCTTTGCTAAGGGAAGGGCTAGTGCGCAATAACTGGAGAGGCTCACTTGTGTAGTTAGAAGTTTCTGAAAGACTTTGTTATGGACACTCGCCTTTGTGGTGTTTGACTGTATCTTGTGGGTAAAGTGCATAACCTCTGCAGAGTGTAAAAATCTATTCGAATAGCCGTGTCCGCGGTATTGGACATCGCTCGGGAATTGCAGTCAAGGGTTAGACTTTCATGAAAACAACTTGGACTTGGAAAATGGTTTGGGTTAATGGATGACATTGATGGAAATGTGGATTAGGAATGGGTAGGATGTTTATTTAACTCCTGAAAAAGTTATTGATATTATATACCTGTCTTTACTGTTTTCGAATCTACTTACGATACTTGTTAAATGCTATTTACTGCAAATGAACCATGAGCTATTCCTTGTACCAAGCCATGCATGTAGTATATTGGTTTGCATTCTGTGCATGACTTGCTGAGTACCAAGTACTCACCCTTGCCACAATACAACATCAGTTGAAGAGGAATCCACGCCAGCTTTGGAGGAGGAGTTTCAGGAGGAGCCGTCTAACTAGGGAGCGAGTCCAGTCAGTTGCCTGTGGCATATTGGTTGGCGCCACGCGTTTTCTTTATATTCCGCTGCTGATTATTATTTGAATAAGTCTTTCGCCCTGCGAGGCGTATTTTGTAACTTGACCATAAGGTCGAGCAACCAGCTATATGTCCTTTCAATAAAGTACTTTTATGTTTCGTTGGGTATGATTGTGATATTTACCAATGTTGAGACTGTGTGCACTAGCTTGATTCCTGGACTAGTGCTGAATACACAGAGGGTCCAGATTTGCAAATTCGGATCCCGACAATACGGTGGACGGCTGCTGGTCACTATCTGCTTTATTACTGACACCAGTAGTAGCACCTGAACTGACTTAAACTGCCTCAGGGTCACTGCTGCGGTCGGTACTTTCCATCTTTTGACCACTCCAGGGTTTAGGTAAGAGGGATAAGCATAGATGAGGTTCAAGAATCCTAGTGTAGGGGAATAGGTTTAACCCAAAAACTTATACAAACAATATTAATAACTTGGTATGGTTGCTTATCCAAGCCTAAAAGCTATGCAACACATACTGCACACTCAGCAATCAAGAAAGATCCAAATTAACCAAAGCACACAATAATCTAGCGTCTAAAAGGGTAACACTCCAATCTTAAGAAACGCGATTCTCACACATGAGTCTCAACTGAAAACTAAAGCACTGGTTCTCCAACTTCTGGAACACTTCATCGCTCCACTCCTTCTTGAGCTCGACGATTCCTAACTTCACGGTCTTCAAGGTCGACAGCGACACTCGTTACTTTTCTCCCTAAGTGTGAAACATCGTTAACTATTCAGAATGACTCAGGTAAGTTTTCATTTAAACCAGTGGGGAAAAGATAGAAATTTCAGCAAAGGGGAAAGAATAGAAGAATAAGATGAGTCAAGAACATATTATTCCTTCAAGTTAAATTTTCTCTTTTAGAAAATAATTTTGAAGTTCCTAAAGACGACCAATCTATCTAGGATAAGACCTACAGTCAGTATGGCTCTGATAACACCTATGTCGGGACCCGAATATGCAAATCCGGACCCTCTGTGTATTCAGCACTAGTCCAGGATCACGCTAGTGCACACAGTCTCAACATAGAAGAATATGACAATCATACACAGCGGAATAATAAAAATAACACCAATATAGAATATAAACTATTGAATGACCTTAAGGTCAACCTTACACTTGTGAGGCCTTGACGGCTTCAACTCCAAATAAGCAGTAGCGGAACGAAAAACATCGGTGAATCCCATCAATACGCCACAGGCAACTGACAGGGTTCGACTCCTAGATAATCGCCTTCTCACAGAACTTCTTCTTCGACGTTGTAGACTTCTGTTCACTGGTGATTTGTGGTTTGCAAGGGTGAGTACATAAAGCACTCAGCAAGTCATGCACAGAATGCAAGTCTAATAACTATATGCATGGCTTATTCCAAATGACAGGCTGAATGGTTATTTTGCGGTAAAGCAATATTCACAAATAAACATAATAGATTGTAAAGCAGTAAATCAAATAATAACAGTAATAGAATTCACAGTTATTTTCCAAGTAAAACATTCCACGTCCTTAACCAATTATCACTTTCCACAGGCAAGAACGCCTCGAAGCCCAAGTTCAATTTTATGAAAAACTAACCCTTGACTGTAATCCCCGAGCATTGTCCAATACCGTGGACTCGGCTATTCGAATTGGTTTTTCACTCTGCAGAGGTTATGCACTTTACCCACAAGATACAATCAGCTCACCACGTTAGCCGTGACTCGCCATACAAGAGTATGCGAATGAGTGATCATAACAAAGTCTTTCGGAAACTTCTAACTACACAAGTGGACCTCTCCGGCTTTTGCCCTACACCATCCCTTCCCTTAACCAAGGCGAAGTATGGGACCGACATACCGTTGGACGGGTACCATGCCACAGCATCCGTACGCTCCCCTTTCAAGCTACACAAAAGGTGTAGTTGACACCCCGAGGTACCACAAGTAAGTTATTAGTGACTTAATCAACTAGGTCCGTCCCATTACAGACATGTGGTTGCACATGTGACTCATATCAAAGGCTTGCAAGGTTTAGTCCTTAGTGTGACCAGGGCAAGACTACCCAAAGAACCAAATCAACATCCCCGGTGCCACAACTGGCCCACCAGATCACTCTTGCCACATGCCCTGGTCGAAATCTATTTATCAAACCCCAGTTGATTACCATGCACCACGTGCCATCAACATCATCATAATAACACATGACACTTCTCCAAAACAGGTTCCATATCTCATTACGTCAACATTAACATTTAATTGTCCAAAATCATGTCATGTCCACATGGCAGGTCTAAGCATGATCTACATCGGTCTAAATACCCATGTTGGCAATTTAATAATGTCCAACTAAATATTCCACAACTAGGGTGACAAGGGGTTCATGGCATACAATTATTTATGTCAAGGTGTCATACAGCAACTAGGTGTTAACTAATCCCAGGTTTAATCGAAATAGATTCTAATTAACATAGCATGCAATACTTTGAAACAACATAATTTATAAAATGGGATCAACATGGTCAAAGCACAACTTGCCTGGCCCTTGCAATTTTTACTGTTCTTTACTCTTTATCTTCGATTCTGGATCGTCGATCTTCAATCTTCGCCTCCTCGATCCTTGATCCTCGATCATCGATCTTCACTTCCTTGGTCTTCAGCTCCTTCGAACGACTTCCGGGCGACGCGTCTAACCATTAAAGAAGAAGCAAATACAAACCAACTCAAAAGACAAATCAAATAAACTCCAAATTAAGAGCGAACAGCATTGGGCACAACGGCTTGGATGAATTCAGGAATTTGAACGGATTAGATCGACGGTTGGACAAAAGGAAACAGGTTTTCGGCAAAACACCGGAAAGAGGAAATATTCATAACCGGGCAAGAAGAATAATATTTCGAAGAATATTTCTTTCGAAGTTATTATCTTGATTGAACGGACAAGGACATATGGGCTCTCAATCTATAGATCGTGTCCATAAGGATATGTTAGTTCACAGTGAACTAAGCTGATGCTCGATGTTGACTTTTGTTGACTGAATAGGTACACGGTCAAATAAAAGAGAGATGGATTGATCGGGCACCGGGTATGGCAGATGGCCAATGGTCTATCGACCAAGTCCACAAAGGAATTCTAGGTTAACGGTGGATTAGATGCTCAGGGATAAGACGAGGACAAGTGTCTTACCACGATTGAATCAACGAAAAAGATTGCAAAGATAACAACGCGACTCACGATGAACTTAGTCCATCGAACCGGTCCTAGGTTATGGTCTTGGTTCGGCTTTGCAGATGATATGACGACGAGGCTAGGCTCACAACAGGATAATAGAATATATGAGGACATCGTATTACGGCTTTACACTTGTATGCGCACATGCGATGACAGTGAAACGAGAGCAAAGCGTTAACGATGGAGCGTTAACGATGGAGCGTTAATGGTGAAACGTTAATGGCGGAACGTTGACGGAGGAACGTTAACGACGGAGCGTTAACTGCAAAACGTTAACGGCAACACGTTGACGGAGGAACGTTAACGACGGAACGTTAACGGCAAAACGGTAACGGCGGAACGTTAATGCTGGAGCATTAACGACGGAACGTTAATGCTGGAGCATTAACGACGGAGCGTTAACGGCGAACGTTAACGGTGGGACGTTAACGATGAACGTTAACGACGAAGGTGATGCGATGATAGGATACTCAGGAAATAAGGTAGCAACCGTCGATGCAACGACATGGCCGTGATGAAACGATACCAAGGGTGGCTAATCGAGACGCGAATTGGTAACAACGGGTTAGACCGAAAGACGGCGGTTTTATCCTGAAACGGGTTTTATCGGCGAGCGAAGGCCAAAAGAACTCTAAGGATGGACCAAAATAGTACATGATGGTCCACCGGACACGACAACACGGCCGGAGCTAACTAAAATAGCCGTCGTCAAAAGATGTCGAGCGGCGGCGACTAAACGGTAGCCTAAATATATAAAAAAATTCCGGAGGATGGGATGGCAAAGGGGGAATGTCTACCACGTATAACGCGGTGAGACGAACTCAACGGTATATCCAAATTTTGCGGCGCCCTTCCGGATTGATCACAAACTGCAGTTGAATGGGTTTCGGGGCCTAACTTCGGACGGCTATAACTTCTAGAATAATGATCGGAACTTAACGAAATTTGACCGCAAGCTAGATATGACCAAGAGGCACACGGTGACATAGGTGGTGTGAAGAAATACCTTCTGGATCAGCGAGGAACGCGCGAGGATGATTGTCGCTGTCTGGTACGCAGTATGTTTGGAGAAAAGAATTTTCTGCGCAAAATCCAGAGGGTAAACCCATGGGGCCAGATGTGCATCCTGTATATGACATCTCCAGGAGTCTACACAAAAAATTTCAGGGTCAAACTCCAAAAATTGAGGGAGTTATAACCTCGGCACGATTCGAGATTGAAATGGCCATAACTTTTGATCCCGTGGGCCAAATTGGCTGAATTTTGGACAACAATCAGATGGTACCTTGTGGCACGCCATGGTGAAGACGGATCTTAAAAAGAGTCGACAAACTGCCCGGGACGCGGCTCCAAAGTTCAGCCGACGTTCGGGCGACGTTCGGGCGACATTGGATGGTTTCTCGGGTTTGGAGGGTGATCCGGAGGATGAAGATGCGTGGGAGAGGCCATGGGAGGGCTATACTGAGTTGGGGTAGCGGCTAGGTCAAGAAAAATCAAGTTTGGACGCGTTTGGAGCAAAAACGGGCCTTGTAGGCATTTTATCAAGCACTTACCGTGCATGAATCGGATTAGGCCTCTTCTGGACCGTTGGATGGGCGATCAGCGGCTGGGATTAAAGGGCGGCGTGGCCCATCAGGGCTGCGCGCGTGGCGGCCCAAGCGGGGACGCGGCTCTTGGGCCGGTTGGCTGAGCTGGGCCGGAGGCGGTGGAGTGGGGGCGCACGGCCCGGCTGGCGGGGTGGGCTGCGGGAGAGAGGAAGGGGATTTCGGCCCAAGTTCAAAAATCCGATTTTTTTTTTGAATTAAAATAATTCTCAAAATTCAATTAATTCATTTGAGGCAATAAAAATACCAGAAAAATTCTAGAAAACTTCTAGAAAATATTTTGAGACATTTTGAACTTAAATAAAATATTTTCAACAACACTTTATTTAAACTTTTCCAAATAATTAATTAATTTCCAAAAAAGGGCTTAATATAAATCGTTTTCGAATAAATCCGATAAATAGCAAACGAGCTCCAAAAAATCTCAAAATTTACAGAAAAATTCCTTGAAGCACAAGGAACCCAAATAAATAAAATTTATTTTGTTTGAAATATAAAATAATCAATTTAAATTGTTTTGGCTTTTAGAAAATTCAAATTACACTTCATAAACGTGAGAAAATCAACGAAAATTTTTGGAAAGCTAAACTAATCCAAAATTTTTTTGAAAACCCAAATTTTGGGATGTTACAGGATTTTGACTCGGCTTTGCAGATAAAGAGAGGTTAGGGTTGGATCACAACAAGGCAATGGAAAGGATGGGGACATCGCATTAGGGCTTTCACCGGAATGCACACATGCGATGACAGTGAAACGATGAGGGCAGAGCGATAACGGTGGAGCGTTGCCGACGGAGCATTAACGGCGAAGCGTTAACGGTGAAGCGTTAACGACGGAACGTTAACGACGGGACGTTAACGGCGGAAGGTTAACGATGAAACGTTAACGGCGGAATGTTAACGGTGACACGTTAACGGCGGAAGGTTAACGATGAAATGTTAACGGTGAGATGTTAACGGCAGAGCGTTAACGGCGGGAAAACGTTTACGGCGGGATGTTAACGGCGGAGGTGAAACGATGATAGGATACTCATGAAACAAAGTAGCGACCGTCGGTGCAACGACATGGCTGCGGTAGAACGCTACCAAGGGCGGTTCACCGGTGCGCGCATCGGCGGCAACGGCTAGGTTGAAAGGCGACGATTTAAAGCCGGCAGCGGGCTTCTCGGCAAACGGAGGCCAAACGAACCTTAAAGATGGACCAAAACAGTACATGACGATCTACCGGACGCGACAACATGGCCGGAGCGAACGAAAATAGCCGTCGTCAAAAGATGTCGCGCGGCGGCGGCAAAACAGCGGCATAAATATATAAAAAAAATTCCGGAGAATGGGATGGCAAAGGGGGAATGTCTACCACGTAGAACGCGGCGAGATGAACTCAACGGTATATCCAGATTTTGCGGCGCCCTTCCGGATTGATCGCAAACTGCAGTTGAACGGGTTTCGGGGCCTAACTTCGGGCGGCTATAACTTCTAGAATGATGATCGGAACTTAACGAAATTTGACCGCAAGCTAGATATGACCAACAGGCACACCGTGATGCAGGTGGTGCGGAGAAATACCTTCTGGATCAGCGAGGAACGCGCGATGATGATTGTCGCTGTTTGGTACGCAGTCTGTTCGGAGAAAAGAATTTTCTGCACAAAATCCATAAGGCAAACCCATGGGGCAAGATGTGCATCCTATAGAGGACATCTACAGGAGTCTACACAAAAAATTTCAGGGTCAAACTCCAAAACTTGAGGGAGTTATGGCCTCGGCAAGATTCGATATTGAAACGGTCGTAACTTTTTATCCCTTAATCCAAATTGGCTGAATTTTGGACGGCAAGCCGATGGTACCTTGTGGCACACCATGGCAAAGACGGATCTCAAAAAGAGTCGACGAGCTGTCAGGGACGCGGCTAGAAAGTTCGGCCAACGTTTGGGCGATGTTGGATGGTTTCTCGGGTTTGGAGGATGATCCGGAGGTTAAAGATGCGTGGGAGAGATCATGGGAGGGCTATACTGAGTTGGGGTGGCGGCTAGGTCAAGAAAAATCAAGTTTGGACGTGTTTAGAGCAAAAATGGGTCTTGTAGGCATTTAAACAAACAGTTGGTGTGCGTCTCGGACCCGGGCTGACGTGGCGCCACGAGGGCCATAGGAAATGGATCGGAGGGGCGAGGGCGCGCGAGTAACGTGGATGTCCCGGCGTGGCCAGTGTGTGGAGGCGGCCCAGCGCGAGGCGGCCCACGCGGCGAAAGACGCGCCATGAGTGGCCCTGGCCGGGAAAGACGCACAAAGCGGGGCGCTGGGAAGGTGGGCCGGCATGGGGCGAGCGGCCTGGCTGGGCGGGGTGGCCCAAATGGGAGGAGAGAGAAGAGTGAGGCCCACAACCAAAAATCCAGATTTTTCCAATTAAAATAATTTCGCAAATTGAATTAATTCATTTAGGGCAATAAAAATACCAGAAAAATTCTAGAAAAATTCCAGAAAATATTTTGAGATATTTTGAACTCAAATAAAATATTTTCAACAAAACTTTATTTAAAATTTTCCAAATAATTAATTAATTTCCATAAAAGGGCTTAATATAAATCGTTTCGAATAAATCCGATAAATAGCAAACGAGCTCTGAAAAATCTCAAAATTTACAGAAAAATTCCTTGAAGCACAAGGAACCCAAATAAAATAAAATTTATTTTGTTTTAAATATAAAATAATAAATTTAAATTGTTTTAGATTTTAAAAAATTCAAATCGAGCTTTATAAATGGGAGAAAAATTAGTAGAAATTTTTGGGAAGCTAAGCAAAACCTAAAATTTTTGAAAACCCAAATTTTGAGATGTTACAAACCTCCCCCCTTAACAGAATCTCGTCCCCGAGATTCAAGGCTGGCTAATGAAATAGGTTCAGGGGAAACTCAACTCTTGAAGCTTCTTCGAACTTCCAAGCAACTGCACACTGGACAGGGTCGCTTCTGAACAAACGCTTGATAACATCCGAAAATTTGTAGGCTGCTCTTTGCGGATGAGATCTTCTTCCAACAATGTATGCTTCTCTGGCACAAGAAGGCACTTCTTCTACGAAAAATCTTGATACCTCCTTTGTCGGGAAATCTTAAACATCTCATGCACTCATGCTAACGTTTCTAGCAACTCCATTGATAGGCATCCTTATTTCTTTTCCTGAACACTTGATTTTCTGCTTCTTCTAAAAATTGGACAAGCTGTATCTGACGACGAAGCCTACTTGAAATTCTGCAGTCTTGTGCTAGACTTGAACAACATTCCGGTTTGTCTTGTACTATATTTGTCGGCTTGATTATTGAGTACTGGCTTGATCTCTAGTTCACGGGGGATCCCTTCACATTGAACTCAAGCTTCAACTAGTATTGGGGTAATGGTATTGGCTTGCTGGCGGAAACTACGGTGGCTACAATAATCCTTCAGGAAGACAATTACCCTTTGTAGTCATTAAGCACACGCATCAACTCTTTCTTCTGATGTGATGGCACATCCATCTCCTTGGCTCCACCATAACGGAATAGGCGTTTCTTCACTGTCTACAATATACTGAGGTTGACCTGATCACAACTTTATCTCAGGAACACTTTAGCTCCTCTTAACTGATTACATCTCAACCATATATGCAACAACTCCTCTTCATCTCTTGGGTAGCTACTTTAACTCTAGGGGTAAACATCTCAAGCATGGATATCCAATACGATAAGATTCATTAGGAACTCATTCTCAACAATAGACAAGTTAACTCTCGACATTCTGCATCACATATGACTTTTGATCAGTCAACATCTGATGCTTTCTAAGCTTCATTGGTCATAACGTGGTAGACATGATCTTGCACTGGCGCTTGTGGCATGGCTTCATCTTGAGCTGCTTCACAATTCACTTTCTGGCACAAGTGTCTCGGTAGGTGAAGGACTAGGATTGAAACAGACAGGTATAACACCTTTTTCTCCTAGGACGACTATTGGCAAAGTGTCCTGGCTCATTGCATCTGAAGCAACGCTTGACTGACGTCTGTTGGTTTTCTTCTGACATTGCACTAATCTTAGTAGAGATAGAGCTGGAATTCATGTGGTCCAAAGTGATCACTTCCTTCTGAGAGCAGTGGTTAGCAAAATGTCCTGGCTGGCGACTAGCATAGCAAACTCCAGAGAGCAGGCTTCTTCCTCGAGAACTTTTCACCGGGTTGGTGTTATGGAAACTCTGACTATCGGGGCGAAGCACAGGTGAGGGTGCCTTGAACAAAGTCTGAGCAGTATGGCAGTTGTGTTGTTTGAGGGGCACTCCTCATTCGTTGTTGCGGTGGTCCTCCAATTCCTTGCACTCATCTTCTAGATCAAGGGTCTGATTAACTATTTCCTCTTGTTTCAACTAACTCCTTGAGCAAGTTGCTTCCATAGTCTTGTCATTCACTTTCGGTGTTATAATCTTTACTGAAAAAATTTCTGGGATAAACACGGCTTCAGAAATTGCTTGATCTTTCTGTGGACATTCTTTAACAAAATGACTTAACTCATCACCGTTGTAACTCACTGATTTCCTGAGGTAGACAGGTAGGGTCGACATGTTTCTTCTTCATTTCTTCACGTGACACAGCAAGTGCGGATGATAATCCTTTTCTTTTCGCTAACTCTTGAGTAATGGAAACTCGCAGATCCTCACGCTGATGCCTGGTCACAGCGGTTACTATTGGATCCAGGGGACATTGAGATGGGCAATGATTACGGCCTTTGCAAAAATAGCACGTGATGTTGCACATGGGACATTCTCCAGGTAAATGGCTTCCTTTACAGCTGGAACAATTGATTGCATGTTCATCAGCAGTGTGTCCTATTTCTCCACATCGAATGCATGCATGATCTTCTGATTTGTTTGGTTGACAACACTTCAAAGAACAACATCTCGGTATGGTATTGGGTGCAGGAGTTGTACACTTCTCTGAACTTGCAGTAGTCACACTATCATCTGATAACGCAACAAACTGACGAAGGGCGGTGGCAAAATCCAACCAAGTGATAGTATGTTCATCCTCAGAGGTGACATAGAAACCTTTCCACCAGACTAATGCATCTCCTTCTAACTGGCAAGTAGCGTAGGGAACCTTCTCTTCATCTTCACATTGCACCAAAGCTAGCTTCTCTTTTATGACATGAAGCCATATTCCTGTGTATTTGAGAATGGCTGATCCATCAAACGTGGGTGGTTTGGTCTTCATGAACAAGCAAACTTTAACTGTGAATAGGAGGTTGTGACTTCAGTTGTGGAGGGGTTGATTTTCGTACTGATAACATTCATCTGTGGCATCACCATCTGCATAAGCTGGGTCTGAGCGGTGACAAACTGATCCAAGTTTTGAATGGTCACGGTTGGTATAGTAGACGGCTGTTGATCACTATCTGCTTTATTACTGACACCGGTAGTAGCAACTGAACTGACTTGAAATGCCTCGGAATCACTGCTGCGGTCGGTACTTTCCATCTTTCGACCACTCCAGGGTTTAGGTAAGAGGGAAAAGCATAGATGAGGTTCAAGAATCCTAGTGCAGGGGAACAGGTTTAACCCAAAAACTTATACAAACATTATTAATAACTTGGTATGGTTTCTTATCCAAGCCTAAAAGCTATGCAACGCATACTGCACACTCAGCAACCAGGAAAGATCCAAATTTCCTAAGCACACAATGATTTAGCGCCTAAAAGGGTAACACTCCTATCTTAACAAACGCGACTCTCACACATGAGTCTCAACTAACAACTAAAGCACTGGTTCTCCAACTTCTGGAACACTTCATCGCTCCACTCCTTCTTGAGCTCCACGATTTCTAACTTCACGATCTTCAGGTTCAGCAGCAGGACACTCAACACTTTCTCCTTAAGTGTGAAACATCGTTAACTATTCGGAATGACTAAGGTAAGATTTCCATTTAAACCAGTGGGAAAAAGTTAGAAATTTCAGCAAAGGGGAAAGAATAGAAGAATAAGATGAGTCAAGAATATATTATTCTTTCAAGTTCAATTTTCTCTTTTAGAAAATAATTTTGAAGCTCCTAAAGACGGCCAATCTATCTAGGGTCAAGACCTACAGTCAGTATGGCTCTGATACCACCTCTGTCGGGACCCGAATATGCAAATCCGGACCCTCTGTGTACTCAGCACTAGTCTAGGATCACGCTAATGCACATAGTCTCAACAAAGATGAATATCACAATCATACACAGCGCAATAATAAAAATAACACAAATATAGAATATAAACTATTGAATGACCTTAAGGTCAACCTTACACTTGTGAGGCCTTGACGGCTTCAACTCCAAATAAGCAGCAGCGGAACGAAGAACATCGGTGAATCCCATCAATACGCCACAGGCAACTGACAGGGTTCGACTCCTAGATAATCGCCTTCTCACGGAACTTCTTCTTCTTCGACGTTGTAGACTTCTGCTCACTGATGATTTGTGGTTTGCAAGGGTGAGTACATAAAGCACTCAGCAAGTCATGCACAGAATGCAAGTCTAATAACTACATGCATGGCTTATTCCAAATGACAGGATGAATGGTTATTTTATTTTGCGGTAAAGCAGCATTCACAAATAAACATAATAGATTGTAAAGCAGTAAATCAAATAATAACAGTAATAGAATTCACAGTTATTTCCCAAGTAAAACATTCCACATCCTTAACCAACTATCACTTTTCCATAGGCAAACTACCTCCAAGTCCAAGTTCAATTTTAAGAAAAACTAACCCTTGACGGTCATCCCCGAGCATTGTCCAATACCGCGGACTCGGCTATTCGAATAGATTTTACACTATGCAGAGGTTATGCACTTTACCCACAAGATATAATCAACTCAGCCGTGATTCGCCATACAAGAGTATGCGAATGAGTGATCATAACAAAGTCTTTCGGAAACTTCTAACTACACAAGTGGACCTCTCCGGCTTTTGCCCTACACCATCCCTTCCCTTAACCAAGGCGAAGTATGGGACCGACATACCGTTGGACGGGTACCATGCCACAGCATCCGTACGCTCCCCTTTCAAGCTACACAAAAGGTGTAGTTGACACCCCGAGGTACCACAAGTAAGTTATTAGTGACTTAATCAACTAGGTCCGTCCCATTACAGACATGTGGTTGCACGTTTGACTCAGATCAAAGGCTTGCAAGGTTAAGTCCTTAGTGTGACCAGGGCAAGACTACCCGAAGAACCAAATCAACATCCCCGATGCCACAATTGGCCCACCTGATCATTTCTTGCCACATGCCCCGGTCGAAAACTATTTATCAAACCCCCAGTTGATTACCATGCACCACGTGCCACCAACATCATCATCAATAACACATGACGCTTCTTCCAAAAGAGGTTCCATATCTCATTAAGTCAATATCAACATTTTAATTGTCAAAACCATGTCATGTCCACGTGGCAGGTCTAAGCATTATCTACATCGGTCTAAATACCCATGTTGGCAAGTTAATAATGTCCAACTAAATATTCCACAACTAGGGTGACAAGGGGTTCATGGCATACAAATATTTATGTCAATGTGTCATACAGCAACTAGGTGTTAACTAATCCCAGGTTTAATCGAAATAGATTCTAATCAACCTAGCATGCAATACTTTGAAACAACATAATTTATAAAATGGGATCAACATGGTTAAAGTACAACTTGCCTGGCCCTTACAATTTATTGTTCTTTACTCTTCATCTTCGATCCTCGATCCTCACTTCTTTGATCTTTCGCTCCGTAGAACGACTTCCGGACAACGCGTCTAACGATTAAAGGAAAAGCAAATACAAACCAATTCAAAACACAAATCAAGTAAAACTCCAAATTAAGAACGAATAGCATTGGGCACAACAACTTTGGAAGAGTCTAGGGACTCGAACGGATTAGATCGAAGATTAGACAAGAGGGAACGGGCTTTCGGCAAATACACCAACGAGAGAGAACTGATAACCCGGAAAGAAGGATAATATTCCAAAGAATATTTCTTCTGAAGTTATTATCTTGATTGCACAGATGATGACATATAGGCTCTCGATCTATAGACCGGGTCCATAAAGGTACGTTAGTTCACGGTGAACTAAGCTGAAGCTTGAAGTTGACTTTTGTTGACTGAATGGAACACAATCAAACAAAAGAGAGACGGATAGAGTAGATCAGGCACAAGGGTACAACGTATGGCCACTGGTCTATCGACCAAGTCCACGAATGAAATCTGGGTTAATGATAGATTATATTTTCAGGGATAAGACAAGGACAAGTGTCTTACCAAAATTGAAACACGGAAAGATCGCAACACACGGCTCACGATGATCTTAGTTCATCGAACCGATCTTAGGTTAGGGTTTTGACTCTGCTTTGCAGATAAAGAGAGGTTAGGGTTGGATCACAACAAGGCTGTGGAAAGGATGGGGACATCGCATTAGGGCTTTCACCGGAATGCACACATGCGATGACAGTGAAACGATGAGGGCAGAGCGATAACGGCGGAGCGTTGCCGACGGAGCGTTAACGGTGAAACGTTAACGATGAAGCGTTAACGGCGAAGCGTTAACGGTGAAGCGTTAACGACGGGACGCTAACGACGGCACGTTAACGGCGGAAGGTTAACGATGAAATGTTAACGGTGGAATGTTAACGGCGACACGTTAACGGCGGAAGGTTAACGATGAAACGTTAACGGTGAGACGTTATCGGCAGAGCGTTAACGGCGGGAAAACGTTAACGGTGGGACGTTAACGGCGGAGGTGAAACGATGATAGGATACTCATGAAACAATGTAGCGACCGTCGATGCAACGACATGGCCGCGGTAGAACGCTACCAAGGGCGGTTCACCGGTGCGCGAATCGGCGGCAACGGCTAGGTTGAAAGGCGACGATTTAAAGCCGGCAGCGGGCTTCTCGGCAAACGGAGGCCAAACGAACCTTAAAGATGGACCAAAACAGTACATGACGATCTACCGAATGCGACAACACGGCCGGAGCGAACGAAAATAGCTGTCGTCAAAAGATGTCGCGCGACGGCGGCAAAACGGCGGCCTAAATATATACAAAAAATTCCGAAGAATGGGATGGTAAAGGGGGAATGTTTACCACGTAGAATGCGGCGAGACAAACTCAACGGTATATCCGGATTTTGCGGCGCCCTTCCGGATTGATCGCAAACTGCAGTTTAACGGGTTTCGGGGCTTAACTTCGAGTGGCTATAACTTCTAGAATGATGATCAGAACTTAACGAAATTTGACTGCAAGCTAGATATGACCAAGAGGCACACTGTGACGTAGGTGGTGCGAAGAAATACCTTCTGGATCAGCGAGGAAAGCGCGAAGATGATTGTCGTTGTCTGGTACGCAGTCTGTTCGGAGAAAAGAATTTTCTGCGGAAAATCTAGAGGGCAAACCCGTGGGGCAAGATGTGCATCCTGTAGAGGACATCTCTAGGAGTCTACACAAAACATTTAAGGGTCAAACTCCAAAAATTGAGGGAGTTATGACCTCGGCAAGATTCAAGATTGCAACGGCCATAACTTTTGATCCCTTAGGCCAAATTGGCTGAATTTTGGACAGCAAGCAGATGGTACCTTGTGGCACACCATGGCGAAGACGGATCTCAAAAAGAGACGACGAGCAGCCCGAGACGCGGCTCCAAAGTTTGGCTGACGTTGGATGGTTTCTCGGGTTTGGAGAATGATCCGGAGGTTGAAGATGCGTGGGAGAGATCATGGGAGGGCTATACTGAGTTGGGGTGGCGGCTAGGTCAAGAAAAATCAAGTTTGGACGTGTTTGGAGCAAAAACGGATCTTGTAGGCATTTAAACGAACAGTTGGTGTGCATCTCGGACCAGGGCTGACGTGGCGCCACGAGGGCCATCGGATCCCGATCGGAGGGGCGAGGGCGCGCGGGTGACGCGGCTGGCCCGGCGCGGCCAGCGTGGAGGCGGCCCAACAGGTGGCGGCCCACGCGGCGAGCGACGCCACGGAGTGGCTTGGCCGGCAGCGCCCAAAGTGGGTCCGGGGAAGGTGGGCCGGGCGTGGGGGCGAGCGGCCTGGCTGGCGGGGTGGCCCAGCGGGAGGAGAGAGAAGAGTGAGGCCCACAACCAAAAATCCAGATTTTTCCAATTAAAATAATTCCGCAAATTGAATTAATTCATTTAGGGCAATAAAAATACCAGAAAAATTCTAGAAAAATTCCAGAAAATATTTTGAGATATTTTGAACTCAAATAAAATATTTTCAGCAAAACTTTATTTAAACTTTTCCAAATAATTAATTAATTTCCATAAAAGGGCTTAATATAAATCGTTTCGAATAAATCCGATAAATAGCAAACGAGCTCCGAAAAATCTCAAAATTTACAGAACAATTCCTTGAAGCACAAGGAACCCAAATAAAATAAAATTTATTTTGTTTGAAATATAAAAAAATCATTTTAAATTGTTTTAGCTTTTAGAAACTTCAAATCGAGCTTTATAAATGGGAGAAAAATTAGCAGAAATTTTTGGGAAGCTAAGCAAAACCTAAAATTGTTGAAAACCCAAATTTTGGGATGTTACAACTTGGATCCTACATGCATGGCATGAAATGCACGATTCCAACGTGATCGTTTCTCCCACACTAACCATTCAACCCGCACAACCCTAATTATAAACATAGGGCGGGTAATATAGCACTAACTACTACTAGGTTATTAAGCAAGTCCTAATTACTCACCTAAGTGGTTGTCAAGTTTAGGGTTCGTCTTTATGCACCTTGCTCTGATACCAGCTTTGACAGGAGCCGCCCAGACCGTCCTCGGGCTATTTGAATGCTCTGTCGCCCTCATCGGATTTGGAGGCTAGCAACAGATCGCCGATGGCGCTCGCAATGCTAGCACCCAGGCCCAAATGAGACAACCGTGAGACCATTCGAATAACTCGACAACAATCCCGGTATTCCCCCGGTATGCAACCCGAAGCTCGCCCAGGATCACCCCGCATACCAGTTTCTAATGCTATATCAACTCAATTTGCATAAAGGGGGCAAAGAACACAAAACTTTACGACCAAATCGCAACCGCGGAAGGACAACAAACGACTAAAAACCAAAGCACAAAGATAAACCCGATAACCATACATGGCAAGAACTCCCTACAACAGACTCTAACTCGCAAAACAAACCAATATAAGATCCTACCTAAACTCAGGATTTCTACAAAAATTTCGGCATGATGCCTCTAGAAGTGAGGACATCCACTCAGCAAACAAAAGAACAATTAATATATCCACACATGACACAACAACAACAAAGCATAAAGATCGACATGGATAGGAACATCATAATAAGCATGAGATGAGGACCCAAAATACATCAAGGTTCAACCACAAACGAAACCACGTATTCAATCCTAGACGTAACATATCTTAAGGCTAACTATACAACAAAAGAATGCACAACCACCAGATTAAACCAAAAAGTAAGACATCTCCGGAAGTGTCCTGCCCCTGAACACTTCCGAGCGTGTGCAACGTCGCAAGTAACCTCTACTCGGTGCCCCGCCCGGTCACCGAGAGGCAGTACGGACAGAACTCACAACCGTCGGTGCCCTCACCTGAAAACCACAAACCAGAAGCATGAGTACAAAAGGTACTCGCAAGACTTACCCATGGTCCATATATGACCGACTCGAAAGAATATGCATTTGGATGTAGCAAGGAAATAAACTTAAGGTAAATGTGCGAAAAGCTTAACTTTGTTGCATAATCACATTCCACTACTCCATTCACAAATTTTATAGCATTTATGGACAGCACCTATTATTAGAGTGAAATCTGAAATTAAACAATTAAAGGATAGCAAGTAATTCATGAACAATGACAATCATCAATATACCAACTAGCTTCAGTTTAAGTTGTTACTACGTTGAAATGTTGAATGATACAAGCGTGCTCATATCCGAGAGCGCGGCAATTCGAATCGCTTTCTCAACCCTGCAGGGGATCATCAATCGCACGACATGTACCACAAGAGAACCTCATGTCAACCCTCCTCCCATCCGTACATATTCGTTGAGCCATCTTCATGCAGTTCGAGCACCTAGCACCCCCTCGAGCGGCCCAAGCCTCTCTTGGCCCTCGAGAGTCGGCCCAAGCCTCGCCCTCAACCACGTCCAACCGCATGAGTGCATGACCCATCGAAATAGTATGCGACGAAAGAATAACTTACCGTACCATTATGTCGGGACCCCGAATTTGCAAATCCGGACCCTCTGTGTATTCAGCACTAGTCCAGGAACGCGCTAGTGCACACAGTCTTAACATCGGTAAATATCACAATCATACCACTCGATACTAATAAAGTACTTTAATTAAATAATCAAACTGGTTACCCGACCTTAAGGTCAAGTTACAAATATACGCCTCGCAGGGCGGAACTTATTAAAAGAGAAATAATAGCAGCGGAAAATAAGATAACTTCGTGGCGCCATTCAGTATACCACAGTAATCGATCGGGCTCGCTCCCTAAGTAGACGGTTCCTCGTGGAGCTCCTCCTCCAAAGCTGGTGTAGTCTCCTCTTCAACTGGTGTTGTATTGTGGCAAGGGTGAGTACTTGGTACTCAGCAAGTCATGCACAGAATGCAAGCTAATATACTATATGCATGGCTTGGTACAAAGGAATAGCTCAAGGTATATTTGCAGTAAACAGCATTTGACAAGTATCATAAGTAGATTCGAAAGCAGTAGAAACAAGTATAGCATAAGTAACTGTTCAAGGAGTTTAGTAAACATCTTTTCCCATCTTAATCCACATGTCCATCCACATCATTGTTAATCCAACCCAACCTTTCAAATCCAAGTTATTTTTCAGAAAATCTAACCCTTGACTGTAATCCCCGAGCGATGTCCAATACCGCGGACTCGGCTATTCGAATAGATTCTACACTCTGCAGAGGTTATGCACTTTACCCACAAGATACAGTCAAACACCACAAAGGCGAGTTCCTCAGTAATAAAGCCTTTCTAAGCCTCAAACAACACAGGTGGTCCTCTCCGGTTCGTGCTCTACACCATCCCTTCCCTTAACCAAGGCGAAGTATGGGACCAACACACCGTTAGATGGGTATCTGGCCACAGCCACGATACGCTCCCCCGCACAATCACACAAACGGTGTAATTGACACCCTGAGGCTCCACAAGTGAGTCCTTAGCGACTTAGTCAACTAGGGCCGTCCCATTCCAGCCATGTGGTTGCAAGTATGACTCAGTTCAAAGGCTTGCAAGGTTAAGTCCTTAGAGTGACCAGGGCAAGACTACCCGAAGAACCAAATCAACATCCCCAGTGCCACACTGGCCCACCTGATCATTCTTGCCACATGCCCCGGCCGAAAACTATTTATCAAAACCCCAGTTGATTACCATGCACCACGTGCTATCAACATCACATGATACCTTTCCAAAACAGGTTCAATATATCATTAAGTCAATATTAACATTTGATTGTCCAAAATCATGTCATGAGCACGAAAGTGTGTCTAAGCAATATACTACAACGGTCTAAAACCCATGTTGGCAATTTGATTATGTCCAACTAGTAAACCACAACTAGGGTGACAAGGGGTCATGGCACATATTTAATTAATCAAGGTGTCATACAGCAATTTGGTATTTATCTAATCTCCCATATTTAAATAAAGTATTTTCTAATTGAACTAGCATGCAATAATTTGAACCAAAATAGATTTCAAAATGGGATCAACATGGTCAAAGCATAACTTGCCTTCAAAAAGTACTTGTTCTTGGTCTTGAGTTGGATCCTGAGTCAATACTTCTCCTTCGAATCCTTCCGGCACTTCAACGTCTACTCGTAACGCGTGCAAATAGCAACAAATAAATAAAACAGTGGACAAAAAGTGTCCAAACATCCAAATAAAATCCATAAACAGAGAGAACATAATTTTCTGGATTTTTAGGAACTGGAATCGTTCAAATCGGAGTTAAGATGCAAAAGTTATGATTATTTAAAGTTTAAATAATCAATTAAATAATTTTACAGAGAAAAACTTTAGTCCAAAAATTAAATAAAATTCATATTTAGGTAGATCTCAATTTTATACAAATTTAGAAATTTGAATCACTCAAATCGGAGTTGAAACGCAAAAGTTATACGCGTTTGAAGTTTGAATCAAAATCTGAAATCATTATTTCGAATTAATAAATCATTTTCTTTTTCGGAAATTAATTATTGCGTCAGCCTGGACACGTGTCAGCTCTGGATTGGTCCACGTGGACTTGCTGACGTCAGCGCCGGCCGAACCCACCGATGACGTCAGCATGACGTCATCGGCCACGTGGCACCACCCGGGTGCTACCACGTGTCCTGGTCCATGGACACGGCCCACGCGCGGCTCGGGTCCATGGTGGATCCGGCGCACGGCTTGGTGCAGCTGACATGCGGGCTCGCATGTCAGCGGCCCACGTGTGCTCGCACGGTGCGGCGCTAAAGCTACGTGGCATAATCAGGGCCGTTCGATTCGGACGGACGGTCCGCATCCATCTAACGCGTGCGATGAAGAAACCACGAGGCTCAATCTCCACCATTGGATCTAGATCCAACGGTCCTTAGTAGATCCAACCGTTTGAGCTGAATCTAATCTACACCGCCCGATTTAGATCTAACGGCCAGGATTAGATCCGGCGCTAGGAGCAGTAACGGCGACATGGCCTCACCTCAACCGACAGATGGAGATCGAACGGGCGAGGGAGCTCCCGAGCCGCCGATGGCGAGGTGGCGGCGCCGGCCGACCGACCGAGGAAGACGACCACGGCAACGGCGTTCCACGCGTTTCTCCGGCGAGTTGAGTGATCCCGGCCGGTGCGGCTCGTGAGGGGGTTTTGGATCCGGCTCTGTCGACGAGCGGCGCCCGGATACAATGAAGACAGCAGAAACCACCGTGGAGACCCAACCAACTCCGGCGAGCAATCGGGCACGAACGGCGGCGGCTAGGGTTTCGGGAGGTGGGGCAAAAGGTGCGCACGGTTGAAGCGAACCTCGGAGGCGGCGCGGAGCTTTAAATAGCCTCGGCATACGCGCGTAGGGCGGAGCCCTATGCCCACACGGCGGAGCAGTCCGAGCCGGATCCGGCCGGGGAAGACGATGCCTCCACCGTCCACGTGGCGCGATCCACGGCCACGATGGCCTGGCGCGCACGGATCCGGATCGGATCCGATCGAACGGTGCGGCGCGGATCCTGACCGTTGGATCTTGATCCGACGGCCCACACTGGTTAGGGTTTGGACGCGGTTCGACCGAATCACGTGGCTCGGGTCGGACTCGAGTCTGACTCGGACTCGAGTCCGGTCGGATGAATAGTACTTGACCCGACTCGATTTTCCAGCGATTTAATAATTAAAATAATTTCCAGTAATTTATTTAATTCATTAAAAATAGTAAAAGACTCAGAAAAATTCCAGAAAAATTCTGGAAAATATTTTGGAACATTTTGGACTCAAATAAAATATTTCCAACAAAATTTTATTTGCAAAGTTTAATTCTTTAATTATTTCAAAATGGAATAAATTCAAATAAATTCCAAATAAATCCAAATAAATTCCAGAAAATTCCAAAAATTCACAAAAGTGCAAAATAATATTTAATTTCATGAAAAGCAAAAAATTGGGGTGTTACACATTATATCGGGCATGCGATCAACAAGGTGTGCTCGATCAACATGGCAAACAATGGGTCGGTCCTTAACCGACACAGGCGAGACTACCACACTTGAGTCTCCACACCCAAGTGATCCAACTCTCTCGCCTGGTCTCAAATTCAACATCCCAGAACATAATCATATCCATTGCAGCCCAATATTTATGAAGTAAATATTCTCAAGCGATGGAATCCTTCACCACTTGGCCCATACCCGACAACTAAGCAAAACTAAGCATGGACACAATATAATACCCATAATCTAGCTCCAAAGGAGGTGTTCAGCAAATATCAAAGGGTGTATGTGCAGCACTTTGGTTCTAATACATTTCCCACAATTCAAATCCTAATGCATGACTTAATCATCCAATAAGCAATTGATTCACTAAAATAAAATTTCATATAAGGTTGAATATGCTTACATGCTTGCCTGAGGCTTCTGCTTGAGTATCGACAACGACTTGCTCTTCAGCAATCCCCTCAGCCACCGCCGCGCCAATCTCCGCGGAACCGCTCTCTACACGAGTACAATGCATGAATAAAATGCATGAAATGCAAATGAAATGAAAACAAATGCATTTCCCCCACCGAAATAGCTCAGCCTGCAAAAACAGCGCAAGCTGCTAAACAAGCAGTCCGGATAGTCCGGGCTTCCCATCCGGATAGTCCGGATAAGTTGGACACTCCGGACATTTTGTCCGGACATTCCGGACATTGCGCATTTTGCCCAGAATTTGTGCCCCCAAGTTCTACGACGTCACGAGGGTCCGATCTACAACTCCCTACACTCGGCCAAGCCGGAGAAGCTCCGAGCCAGCCCAAAACACGATGGATCGATGTTCACTTTTGTAACTCACACCCAAAACTTAACCCAACTCTCGGAATGGCATCACCTCCACAAGATCTCTCACTCTAACATCCCAACCAACCTAAACTACCCGCTCTCCCAACTACACACCAAAACCCTAACACCCCCAAGGCTTGCCCCATACTCCCAATCTACACAACCAAGCCCTAAATTCCCCCCCCCCATGGATGTTCCTAGAACCCAAGAACCAACGAATCAACTCCAAGAAGAGGTCTTACCTTCAAGAAGAATGAAGGAGAAGAAGGGCGAGCCGGGTAGGGGAAAGTGGACACCGGCTTAGAGAGGAGCTTGAGGATGCCGGGGTGGGGAAGTCGCCGGGGAGGAGCAACGGAAGGACGCCCGCCAGTGGGGAGGCACCGGAGACGAGCTCGGGGTGGAGGAGAGCGCACGGGGAAGTGGAGAGCAACTGGTAGGAGGAGAAATGACGGAGGAGCCAAGAAAACGGGATTTTATACCCAACCCCCGCCAAGTCCAGACACTCCGGACCTTTAGTCCGGATACTCCGGGTTAAGGCCTCGAGTCGACCCAATCCGGACATTCTGGACATTTAGTCCGGATACACCGGGTTGTCCAGAAATCCAGCACAGGATTCAATTTATTTGCACCAAGTATAAACTAGGGTTAGATGTCGGATCTTGGTGCAACCCCTTCATGTCGGAGAGAAAAGTTTCTAGTTTGTGACCAAGCAACATACACACCCTAGACCATCCCGGATCTCGAGTTACAGGGCTCCAAACTTGGGTGAAAAGCACATTTGCAGATTGGAGTGTTCAAGCTCCAAACTTGCGGTTGAGCCTTGCGACACTCCTAAGGGATGGTTCAGGATTCTCTCGGAAGTTACTATTCAACCTCAATTACAGCTACAGACTGGTTAGGGTTTAAGTTCATCGCGTGAGTCGAATTTGAATTCGGGGCCTAACAGAGTGTGAGGCCTCTTGGGGTCTACACTTGGGGAATCCGTGGCGATCGGACACTTGCCAGCGCGGCGATCGTCCGCTGGGGCCCGATCCCTTATCACCAAGGGACCTCTGGGCAGCACCACCACGAGGCCCGTGGGGTCCATTGGCGGGGACATCCTGACGATCTGGAGTCGATCCGCGGACTCCATGTCAGCAAGTGGCCAGGCCCCGGTTGGGAATATCAGGTTGCCCGTGGGGATTGGGAGCAGTCAGCCTACCCACCTCATGATGAAGGGACCAGACAAATTCCCGGCGCCTGGCAAAAAGAATTAAATAAGAGTCAAACGATGGCGATCACGGAAAGAACCCTGCATGCAAGAAGGATGGAGACTTACCGCCTGGGAACGTCCTGGTCAGGTCGTTGTCGTCCGTGTACTGCCACGCTAGGCAAACACGGAGTCGCAGAGGGCTGATCCTTTGGGTCACGTAGTCCCGAACCACAGGTTAGGCCGGCGTCCCTCAAGTGCTGGATGCGGTCCGCCATGGCTTGGAGCTCCACCGTCTCTTCGACGGTGGAGACCCAATTCTCATTGACCTATGCTGCGGCGGAGGGTATGGAAGAAGATCCACCCCGCTGTCGTCCCCGATGTACAGCCAATCGTCCCTCCACGCCTTCCAGTTGGACTTCTACTGGAAGGCGATGTACCGGGGGATCATCCCATCACAAAGACGGAAATGGCAACTCCCCGTGACTTCACCCTCGTTGAGGCCGCGGAGGGTGTAAAAGTACCGGAAGAGGGGGAGGTTGGGCATCACCCCCACGAACATCTCGCACAAATGTGCGAAGACGGCGAGGATGACAATGGATTTGGGGGCAAGGTGGAGGTGATGGATCTTGTAGAAATGAAGGACGATGAGGAAAAACTCGGAAAACGATGGGACTAAACCCACCGAGAGAGCCCACCCGAAGATAACTATCTCCCCGGGGTTGGGCCACGGAGATCATGAACCGCGGCGCAGCCGGAGGACCCCCTCCGGAGTGATCTGGGAGAGGACCTTCACCCTCTCCTCACCGGCCATGGAAGTGAGGAGAATTGGCGCCATCGCAGGAAAAAGGAAGGTCTTGGTCTAAGAAGGCAAAGAGAGCAGAAAGTGGAAAAGCAAAAGTGCCAAAGGAAAGTGTAAGGACACCGGGCAGAGGGATGAACATATATAGGCATCCCTCCCCCGACGGTTCATGAAAGGACAATTGGATGCATCACTTTGGGTCCTGTAGAAGGCGGCGAAGGCGGCGAAAGCGGAGAGGACCAAGACGATTGCGTACCCTGGGAAGTGGTGGGCCCCTCCTGCAACATCCTAGCATTTAATGAGGCCAGTTAAAGACTAGCGTGTTCCAGGATGGGCCCGGGGGCTACTTTCGGCGTACTTTACACTGGGGTACCATCTCCACTGCAGTAAAACGCGAGGGGGCCCACGTGGCAACGTGGCTAGCAGCATAGCGGCCAACCCCTCGCGAGGCGAGGGGGCCCACGTAGCAATGTGGCAAGCAGCATGGCGGCCAAGCCCTCCCCACTGGGCGAGGAGGCCCACGTGGTGGCCTGGCGAGCAAGAGAGCGACCATGTCTTACGGGTGAGGAGAGCCACATGGCGGCCCTACAACGAAGTGAAACGGAGGAGCCGAGGGAGGCATCGCTTCGAAGTCTCCTTCCCTTGACGCACTGTGTCAGGGCATTTAATGCAAGGGATACGCTGCCGATTCGACAATAACCCACTCCTCTAACACTTCATGCCTAACCAGTCGCGGGAAGTGCGCATCCCTGACGGCCCGTGCTCAGGGGGTTGGTGGCACGAAGAATAAGGCTAGTGGGATGAGACGGCTTTAATGAGGCGTAATCAATGAGCCACACGTCGGCATAGTGTCACCCCCCACTTGCCCGAGCCGGCTGCGAGTATATAAGGGCAGCTCGGTGCATGGGGAGGGGGATCCGAGTTCGGAACGGTGCTCTTATACACATAAGGAAGGTCCGAACTCGGGGGCGAGGACTTAGTTTCCAGAAACCTGGTGAGAACCAAGCACTTGAAGATTTGTAACCAGAGGAACAAACTAGGCAAGCAGTAACAAAAATCTAAGGTAGGACGTAGGGCTATTACCCACTCTGGGGGCCTGAACTTGGGTAAAAATCGGTGTGTTTATTGTGCTTCCGCCCGGAACCGCAGGAGTTAAGCGATTAGGGTTAGTCACCGCAAATATGCACCACTTATCGAACTAAAACATCCCTCTCGAGAGGATCCTGTCGCTAAAAAACACTGACACCAAGTAAGGAAGTTCATTCCATTAATGATATTTTCAAGGACTGGTAGACAGGTTCTCATAGGGCAATGAGACTGCTAACTACCCCAATATTCAAAATTGAGATAACAACCGAGTTTCAAGTCTAGTGTTGGGACTCGAATTTGCAAATCCGGACCCTTTGTGTATTCAGCACTAGTCCAGGATCACACTAGTGCACACAGTCTCAACATCGGTACATATCACAATCATACTCAACGAAATAATGAAATACTTTAATTAAATAATCAAACTGTTTGCACGACCTTATGGTCAAGTTACAAAAGTATGCCTCGCAGGGCGAAGACTTATTAAAATAAACAACTGCAGCGGAATAAAATAATCATCGTGGCGCCATTCAGTTTACCAAAGGCAATTGACTGGACTGCTCCCTAGGTAGACGACTCCTCCTGAAGTTCTTCCTCCAAAGTTGGCATCTTCTTCAACTAATGTTGTATTGTTGCAAGGGGTGAGTATTTTGAGCACTCAGCAAGTCATGCACAGAATGCAGTTCTAATATTCTACATGCATGTCTTATTACAAAGGATAGTCTAACAGGTTTATTTGCAGTAAAGCAGCATTTATAAATACAGTAATAGATTGAAGAGCAGTAAACAATAATAAATAGAATAAATTTCACAATGATTGCACAAGTAAAGCATTTCACATCCTTAATTCAAGTTCATGATTCCAACCCAAGTATTGTCCACAAACCAAGTTACTTTCATGAAAGTCTAACCCTTGGTTGTAATCCCCGAGTAGTGTCCAATGCCGCGGACTCGGCTATTCGAATAGATTTTACACTCTGCAGAAGTTATACACTTTACCCACAAGATATAGCCAAACACCACAAAGGCAAGTGTCTGTAACAAAGTCTTTTGGAAGCTTCTAACTTCACAAGTGAACCTCCCCGGTTGTTGAAAACTAACCCTTCCCTTAGCAAACGCGAAGTCTAGGACAACCAACCGTTGGACGGGTACCTAGCCGCAGCCCCGGTACGATCCCCCGTACAACTACACAGAAGTATAGTTGACACCCTGAGGAACCACATGCAAGTTATTAGCAACCTACTCAACTAGGTCTGTCCCATTCCAGACATGTGGTTGTATGTTTGACCCAGTTCAAAGGCTTGCAAGGTTAAGTCCTTAGGATGACCAGGGCAAGACTACCAAAGTGTCCACAAGTATTCCAAAACCAACAAAAACCAAATCAACCGCCCAGTTGCCACTCTTGGCCCACCAGAAACAATCTTGCCACTTGCCCCGGTCTAAACCATTTTATCAACCCCCAGTTGATTACTATGCACCACGTGCCATCAACAACATCATCAATAACACATGACAATTTCCAAAACATGTTCCATATCTCATTAAGTCAACATTAATAATTGATCATCCAAAATCATGTTATTATCACGTGGCAAGGCTAAGCATACTACAAACGTTCTAATTAACCCATGCTGGCAATTTAATAATGTCCAACTATTAATCCACAACCTAGGGTGACAAAAGGGGTTCATGGCATACAAATATATCAACAAGGTGTCATACAGCAACTAAGCATCTATCTAATTCCCAGAATTATTTAAAGCATTTTCTAATTAAATTTGCATGTAATAACTTGAATCAATATAATTTTCAAACATAGGATCAACATGATCAAAGCATAACTTGCATTCAAAAAGTACTTGCTCTGGTTCTTGCACTTGCTCTTGGGTCAAAACTTCACCTTCGAAGCCTTCGGGCACTTCGACGTCTATTCGTAATGTGCACAAATAGCAATAAAATAAATAAACAGCAAGCAAACAAAGTCAAAAAATTCAAATAAAATTCACAAAAAGAAAGAGCTTAATTTTAAAAAAATTTAGAAATTTGATCACTCAATTCGGGGTTAAAATGCAAAAGTTATAGTATTTTGAAGTTTAAAAATTATTTAAAAAGAATAAACCAAATTATTGAAATTATTTTTATTTGGAAAATAATTATAACATCATCACTGCCACGTGGCACAACTCTCATGCCGACACGTGTCACTGCTGACGTCACCCCCGACGGCGCTCCTGATGACGTCAGCATGACGTCATCCTACCACGTGGCCGAACCACATGGCCGACACGTGTCTTGGCACTGTGCTGTAGACTCCGCGCACTTAACCGGCTCAGTCCACCGCGGACGCGGTCCACAGCCCATGGTCACTGACACACGGGCTCGTTGGTGACGTTCAAGCTGACGTCAGCGACGACTGGTGCTGACCCGCACCGCTCCGGCTCCCGTGTGACGTGGCACGATCTGAGCCGTGGGTTTGAGATCCAACGGCCGCGATTGAATCTAATAGTGCATGTTTTGTATCTACACGGATCAATCCGGTCCGTTCAATTCGGATCGGATGGCTACAGCTCGATCGGGTTTGCCACATCATAGGGGTGGAGTGGCATGATCCGACCTTTGACACGTGGCTGGATATGGACGCTAGGATCCAGATCCGACGGTTGAAAATAGATCTACACGAACCCACTCGATCTAATCTACGTCGCACGATTTCAATCCTACGGCCAAGATCTATCCTCATCCTACGGTCCCGATCGGATGTACCTTGGTTAATCTACGGTTTACGGGAGGGAACACGTGGGCTTACCTCGATCGTTCGATCTCGGTCCGACGGCCGGTGGAGTTGCGACTTCCAGCGATGGTGCGGCGTGGATGCGGGGCCGAAGCTGGAGAAGACGACTCGCGGCGTGGCGTTTTCGTGCAAATCCGGCGAGGGGAATGGTCGAGTCCGGTTCGTCTCCACACGAGGGTTCCAGATCCGGGGTCCAACATGGCGGGGAAGTGTTAATGGTGCCGGGGAAGAGGAAGAACTCGCGCGGTGCTTCGCGAAGTTCAGCGAGAGATTGCAGGAAGACGGCAGCGGCTCGAGCGTGGAAAACTAGGGCGAAACGTGCGCAAACAAACGGTGGTCCTCGTGGGGTGGGCGGCGCTTTAAATGGCCTTGGCTTCCGGGCCCACACAGCGGAGGAGTCCAGCGGTCACGGGCGGCGAGGTCCGAGTTCCTCTCGGAGATGACGGTGGCGTGGCCGCCTCGCGTGCGTCTGAAAGGCGCGGATCGTGCGGCTCGCAGCGCGGGGCGACGCGGCGGCTACACGGCCGTTGGATCAAGATCCAACGGTCACGGGTTAGGGTTAGGGTGGCGGCGGCGCGGACTAGGCCGCATAGTGTTGGGCTTCGACCCACTGTTGTTACGCATTTCCAAACTTTTTCCAATAAAAATAATTCCAAAAATCGAATTAATTCATTTGAGGTATTTAAATACCAGAAAAATTCTATAAAATATTTTAGGGCATTTGGAACTCAAATAAAATATTTTCAACAAAACTTTATTTAAACTTTTTCAATATTTAAATAATTAAGTAAAAGGCTCAATTCAAATTAAATCCAAATAAATTCCAAAAATTCCCAAAATTCACTAATACACTTTGAATTCAAGCAAAGCAAAAATTGGGGTGTTACATCTAGGCACGAAGTTGATCATCTACTTGTGGGTCAAAATGGTTGTAAAAGTTGTCCCACTTTTCATTGCCAGTTCCCTGGTGTTGTCTTTTGCCATGTTTTATAATCTGGTTTACCTTCTGACAAATTTGGAGGATTTATTTGTGTTAGGGTCTTTGGTGGATACGGTTTGGTTAATGTGTTCACCTTCATCTAGGAAAAATGTGGGTTAGCTTTTAAGTGTGAGGTCTCATTTGTTGGTCCAATACCCCATGGTGTTTCCGCTGTGTCCAAAAATGAGAGAGAAAGAAGAGCAGTACATCTCCAACACACAGAGTATGCTTCTCGATGTTGGATTTTAATGCAGCGATCATGGTTTTTTTAGGGGTATTGTTCTTGCATTTCAATGTGAGTAACTAGGGGAGCAGTATGTGACTAAAAATTGGAACATTCACTAACTATAAAATTGTCCAATGGTAGATTTTTCGGGTTCGGCGAAGCCAAAAATTGTACTCAACAACCCGCATGGGCCAATGTCTACTTTTAAATCGAGTCTCTCTCTACTTTTAAAAAGAAATTAAGCTATTATATTATAATAAGAATAGTAAAATTGGTTCGGAGGGATTTGGAGTTACGGTTTGGGAGATGCAAAATTAGGAAGATATACTATTCATTGTGAATAGTGCTGAGATGCTCTATTCGGTTCAACCGGAGTAGATAGTCTTGTGGCTGCTGTGTTGTGGTGCTTCTTCTTCCGAGCCTCTCCTTGAGCAAGAGAGAGAGAGAGGAGAGGGCCACGGGAGGAGAGGGAGAGCAGGCCAAGGCGGGCGGGCGCCCGGCGAGGGGGGGTGTTGGCGGTTTGCTGTCGGCAGCTAGGGAGCGGGGAGGCGGGGGCTCACCAACGAGCGGGCTGCTAGGCGGCGCGGCGCGGCGCAGCTCTATGTGGCGGCAGTGCTGAGCTCCGACGCAACGGCTTGCCTCAGCGAGCGACGGCAGTGGTTGGCAGCGACGCAGCAGCTCCGACTTGGCGGCTTGCCTCAGCGAGGGACAGCGTTGGTTGGCGGCTGGATGCGGGAGGCGACAGCGGTGTAGCCCGTGTTTGAGTTGGTGTAGCCGACGTTGAGTGTCCGGTCATTCGCTGGGATGGCAGCGGTTGCACCTCCGTGCTTCAAATGGGATTTTTTTTTCCTTTTTCCGATATTCAACTTCTGCTTGATGAAAATGAACGGCAGCTCTACTACGCTTCTCATAAAAAAAAGCAGAAGTTATATTAACTTGAACTCCAAACACTTATAACCGTTCAGCTAAATTTAGAACTGAGCAATTTTTTCAGGCGCTAGGATCTTTACATAGATGCAAACGGCGTGCATATACCTTAACTTCTGAAGGCTCAGATTCGAAACAACTGTCAACAATTTTTTTACCTAAGCAAGCAAATTAGCGCTCCTCGGTTGAAAAAAAAGTCATTCAAGCAAATGCAAATAATGATAATGAACATATAATAATATGACTCATGTAGGGCTTTTATATTAGTGCTGCTTGGTTCTGAGTCATCCAGCACACAAATTAAACAGGGTTTTTTCCTTTCTTCGTCAAACTTGCACATCAAGCTGCTACAAAGAAAGACAGTTACCGCCTCTTACATTATAACCATAGCTAGAGTTCATACATAAAATAATCTTACAGATACATAATAACCATAGCTAGAGTTTGTACTCTTATCTATTAGATTAGATGACAAAAACAGATACACAGGCATTGGTCTTGCCGTCCATGTCAGTCATCACCAAAAGTCATCATCAAAAGCACCGACAGAATAAGCA
This sequence comes from Rhipidocladum racemiflorum, assembly GCA_036346355.1. NCBI lineage: Eukaryota > Viridiplantae > Streptophyta > Magnoliopsida > Poales > Poaceae > Rhipidocladum > Rhipidocladum racemiflorum. The sequence continues at coordinate 58,782,711 of CM070583.1, forward strand.
TACCATGCCGTCACGCTTGAAAAACCAACACAAGTAGAAATAACCGCCAGAGAGTTCGCTAAAACCACCTTATCCACAGGTATTGAACCTGCCTCACGACGAAGGCTTTCAAAACACAACATGAACAGTGCATATATGTTAGGACCATTCCATTCAGCTAACTCAAATAAGAACATAGATAGTAGTGCACTTACATCCCATCATCTCCAGCCTTCAACATCTCTACCTGCTCTCCTTTACCACAGAGGGGGCACTTGGTTGCCTGGCCACTTCTTCCCCCCTGCAGGTCAACAATCATCAAATTCAAGAAGTTGGGATGAATACGTAAGCGCAAACTAGTTACTTAAACTACAATGCTAACAACCTCAAAAGCACGACAGGTGAAACTTGCAGAATAAATCTATGCCTTGAAAATAAAAATAGGCTAAAAGTGGTAGTCAGTAACAGCAGGAAATGAGCTAATTAAGCAAAGTAAGGCCCCAACTCGGTGTTCCCTCTCCATCCTCTTAGCTCAATCTAGATTCTAGAAACATTTGGGGGGAGTAGGGGGAAGAGGCAGTAGGCAAGGCGGTCTTGGTTGAGCACCGAACAGCCTGATAGATCCACATAATCCAATCATCTTGGTCAAACAATGTGATTTCACGTCCAACAAACAAAAAGAGTCAAGGGCATGCTTTTCACTCTAGGATTGCACTGTGCACATCTCCTTCCAAATTGATTCTCGCTCCAGGATTGAAACAGGGGCATCTCCCAAATTGCGCCCATGTGAATTAGGTCAGGTGCACTGAATGTATATTTATTCTCGACATGGCGATTAGCGTCCACTAGAAGTAGAAATTCCCAAGCCTAATCTTGGCAAAGAGATTCGTCGCATCAACAGTAACTAATCACAGAGCATAGGCAACAGGGTGCACGCGCGCTCATATTAAACATTTGAGACATGCCCACACCACATGTGATGGAAAGGATGCATCCGCAGTCGCCCTACTGAAAATCATGCTGCAGATTTGTCTGATGTTGTACAACTAGTAAAAGGTGGTTTTTTTTAATAAAAAAAACGACGATTAAAAGGTGATTTTTTTTAACGACAACTAAAACGTGATTCATCGATCGGTCCAACAATCGAGAGTGCGAGATCTATGATGATCTCCTCCTCCTAGTCGTAGTCGTGGCACATGTAGGGATTACCGAGCGAGCGAAAGACGGGAACCAAACGGACCTGAGAGAAGAAGCGGGAGAGCAGGAGTCGGGAGGGCTTCTCGGGCGCGCTCCGGAGGGTGGTGGAGGCAGCAGCCACCAGCTTTCCGGCGAGACGGGGCAGCGCCATATCACCAGATAGGACGAAGGTGGGGAATAGAGGCTAGGGTTCGCCGCTCGGCTCTGGTTGGTTTCTGAGTCCAGATCCCCATCTTATAGGGGCCGAACGAACGGGCTAGGTCGACACATGGGCCGGGCCGGGCTACGCAAACTCCTGGACCAGATGTTTTCCGAGTTATGCTTCTCGCCGACACGGACCACATAAAATTGTTGGGACCCAGTCACCATATAACTGCTATATCTGTTCATGGGCAACCCAGCCCAGTAAGCCCGGCCCGTTCTGGCCCGAACGTGTTGGGACGGGCCGGGCTTGGGCCTGGAAAAACTAGAAAACCACACTGGTCGGGCTGGGCTTGTTGGGTTTCGGGCCTGAATTTGGTGGTCAACGTGTCGGGCCTAGCCAGGCTTGGGCTCCATCTAGCAGGATCGAGCATTTTTAGGCCCGTCCTGAAATCCGGCCCGCCTCGACATTTGATCAGGTCTAAAAACTATAGCTAAAATAACAGACAGATCCTGCTGCTTGGATAAATTCAACTTCACAGGCCATATATAGTGTTGAGCATTGCCACTTTCTAGACCTATCTGCCAGATGCATGATTAGCTTTATGGTTTTATTGAAACCGATGTTTGTTCTACCTATTGCATGTATTGCCGCTGAAACTCAGTGCAATATTGAGGTACTGTATATGATGGGATGTTTTGGTCACCGTCTCCTTAAGAAGCTTCACAGTTCACACCCATCATAATTTTATTCTTGTTATTTGGATAGAGACGGAGACTCGCCCAGTATGAAGCAAAAGCACAAGCTAAAGTGAGAAACTCAAGAGGCAAAAAATATGCTTCTTCTCAAAACAACACTTGTTTCTAATTAACCAGATGGCCCACACTATGGCAGCCACAAAAACCCTAGCTACATCTTTACTCTTAGGACAAGGATTATAGAACCAAACAAAAGATTGTCTGAATCCTACATGTCTAACATTGGAATTTAAACAGAGAGTAATAACATCCTAAGCAACCTTACTAGCACCACACTGGAAGAAAAAGGTCATCCACGGTTTCCACACGAGGTTGGATTCCCCTACCAACTTTTCCTCCTGAAATTGTGCTTACACAATATTGCTTTATTATCTAAAAGCCAAGAAAAAATGTTAACTTTCAGGGGCACTTTTGTCGGGACCCGAATTTGCAAATCCGGACCCTCTGTGTATTCAGCACTAGTCCAGGATCACGCTAGTGCACACAGTCTCAACATAGATGAATATCACAATCATACACAGCGGAATAATAAAAATAACTCAATTATAAAATATAAACTATTGAACGACCTTAAGGTCAACCTTACACTTGTGAGGCCTTGACGGCTTCAACTCCAAATAAGCAGCAGCGGAACGAAGAACACCGGTGAATCCCATCAATACGCCACAGGCAACTGACGGGGTTCGACTCCTAGATATTTGCCTTCTCACGGACTTCTTCTTCTTCGATGAAGCAATTTTCTTCTCAACTGGTGATTGTTGGTTGCAAGGGGTGAGTACAAAAAGCACTCAGCAAGTCATGCACAGAATGCAAGTCTAATAGCTACATGCATGGCTTGTTCCAAATGACAGGCTGAATGGTTATTTTGCAGAAAAGCAACATTCAAGAATAAACATAATAGATTGTAACGCGGTAAAACAAATAATAACAGTAATAGATTTCACAGTTGTTCCACAGGTAAAACATTCCACATCCTTAACCAATTATTTCTTTACCACAGGCAAACTGCCTCCAAGCCCAAGTTCATTTTCATGAAAAGCTAACCCTTGACTGTAATCCCCGAGCATTGTCCAATACCGTGGACTCGGCTATTCGAATAGGTTTTACACTCTGCAGAGGTTATGCACTTTACCCACAAGATACAATCAACTCACCACGTCAGCCGTAAATCGCCATACAAGAGTATGCGAATGAGTGACCGTAACAAAGCCTTTCGGAAGCCTCTAACTATACAAGTGGACCTCTCCGGTTGTTGCGTCCTAGCCCTTCCCTTAGCAAAGGCGAAGTCTAGACCAACCAACCGTTAGATGGGTACCATGCCGCAGCCCTGGTACGCTCCTCTTTCAGACTACACAAAAAGGTGTAGCTGACACCCCGAGGTATCACAAGCAATTTATTGGTAACTTAATCAGCTAGGTCCGTCCCATTCCGGACATGTGGTTGCACGTTTGACTCAGTTCAAAGGCTTGCAAGGTTAAGTCCTTAGGGTGACCAGGGCAAGACTACCCGAAGAACCAAATCGACATTGCCGGTGCCACATCTGGTGTGGGGACCCGCCCCCGGGATTCCACTGATTCACTCATTTGCACCGTACGGCCCAAGTAAATCAAGGGAACCTCGAGCGGTCCACCGTTTTGCCCGCGTTGGTCCCAAAAAAGTTCACCAACACGCGTGCGACGATGCATGTCAACTTGTATCACAACTCCAACACAATTAAGGGAAACATGAGCATAATTACATACAAAAGCCAGACTGTTGTCCACAACGACATACATAAGTTTTACATTAGAGTAGCAGCGGAATACATAAACAAACGACAAAAGTTTCCAGCGCAGCATGCCCCATAACCCGCAGGCGTCTGACTGGAGGTAAGAACGAGCTCCCTAAGCGTTAGCGTCATCGTGAGCTGCCGGGTAAGCATCCCCGGGTAGTGTTTCATCCTCACCTGCAGTAATTAGACATTCCGATTGAGTACAAAGGATGTACTCGCACAATGGTAGGAGTTATTTGCCAATGCTAGCTACATGTAGTTGCCATTTCAAGGGAAGGCACCTGGTTCTTTTGCGTAAAGCAGTGATTGAGGTAGTTATTAATACTTATAAGTTGAAATCTGCCATTTTGAGAAACATTTTAAACAATTAATTATACTATAATATCAACAACAACCTATTCATCTCTTGCCGTTAGGCATTTCTCGAACCATGAGTCCCACGCTCATGTTCTCCCGCATTCACGAATACTCCAATACTCGCGAAGTTCTCCTCATGAGTACTCCAATACCCATGAGACTAAGTTTCCCAGACTATTCCATCATACCCGAACTTAATGCACGCCTAGTGACTGACAACTTAAGTGATCATCCTTAACCATGGATGCGGCTATTCAAATAGTTTATACTCTGCAGAGGTACGACTTTGCCCACACGACACGCCACACTCATAAGCCAACTGTGAGCACAATTCCTTTAATGTGCCGGACGAGGTAAACGTGACATAACCATTTTCCAGTATGCACGATAGTGTATTTAAACCACCCAGGTGACTGTGGCCCTTGATCCCGCGTGCGCGGTGACCTGTGTGTGTGGAACAAGGAGTACACCCGTTATTGAACATCCCTGATGCCACTACGATCGAGGGACTTAGAAGGACATTCCCTGTCACTCCGAGAAGCTCGGGGAGTTCCTGTGGACCTTCCTTGACGCTCACAACGACCAAGGAATTCCAAGTGCACGTGGTTTAAACATCCTAGCCATACACAAGTACTTAGTTAAGCCGGCCCATAAACGGCGTGTGGTTCGTACGATAGTTACTTAAAGAGACGTCACCAGGATTTGATCCTTAAGATCCTTATCCAACATTGCTACACAATCACCATAATTGAACCATCATCATTATAACCATCTTGATCTCTGCGACCGATGGATTAAGTCCATCTATCGCGTTTCTAACGGTGCTCTAAGCATGGCTAAGCAATTCGTACAATCCCGTACATAATAGTAATACCCAACCATCTAGGGTGACAACAGATTACGAGGGAAAATATGATGAAAGTATATCACATTAACAGGGTAATAACTAGTCATTCTACCCAACATAGGTATAATCGAAAGTAAGCATGCAACTTGAAAAGTAATTGAAATTCATAGTTTCAAATAATAGGAACAATATGTTCAAGGAGACAAGTATGGGATTAGTGCCTTGTGGCTCGTCCGGGGCGTTGAAGATGATATCGTATTCCGGGTTGTCCTCCGAGACGTCGTTCCCTAACGGAAAAATCCAAATCCAATGAACACCAATAAGGATCACACAACAAACAATCATAAGAACATATGCAATCATGTATGGAATGCATTATGGTTACACTCCTAAACCTAGCATACACCTGCGAAATATTTTTCCTAAATAGGTCCGGAGTATCCGGGTTAGGCCCTTCGGTCGCTTTTATTCTTTTTCTGACCAATCCGGAGTATTCGGGTAGGATCCGGAGTATCCGGGTTGATGTGCTCGGTTTCAAATTTCCAAAACTCTCCGGAGTGTCCGAATGGGGTTCCGGACTGTTTGGGTTAGGTCCCTCTGTCAAATTATTGGTTTTTGTGCTAATCTATCCGGAGTATCCGGACTAAATACCCGGAGTATCCGGGTTAAGTGTTCTGTCCGAAAATGGGCTTTACACTAGGAACTCCTATACTCCAAAGAGATGACTTAGGGTGGAGTCTTAACATACCTAGGGTATTCTAGCACTCGATGGAAGTTGATTCGGCGAAGAGATGGGAAATGGCGTCTCCGCGTCGATCCTCGCTTGTCGTCTCCTCCTTCGTGCTCGCGGGAATGTGGGTGGCTTCACTTGCTCATGCTCGCAATGGCTTCTTCTTCTCCTCAAGCTAGCAATGCGACATGCACGATCCAATCCTCGACTTGGAGATGATTTCCAAAGGAAAGAAATGGAGATGAGTCCAATGCTCCCACAATTTCAGAAAATGGAGGGAAATAAAGGATTAGAACTCACCCAATAGTTGGTGCCTTAACAATCCATTTGGATGGATTTGTAGCTCTTGACAAGGAGAATCCAATGGTATAGCATGCACAAGCTAGAACCCAAAATGTGGAGAGATTTGAGGGGAGGAATGGAGAAGGTGGTGGAGGTGTTCTTGCTCTCCTAGGGCTGAATTTTCAGATCAATGGGCAGCCAAATGAAGTGGTGGGAGGAGAAAAAGAGGTGGAAAAACCCTTATATATGGTTGCCACTTCCTCCCTTACATGTGGGCCAAGGCACCACATGGCATAGAGTGGGTGGAGAAGTGGGTAGAGGTGAACAAAGTGAGAAAAGATGTGATGGAAAGTGCAGCCCACTCCTCTCTCATTTACATGTAGGGTCCACATGTCATAGACTATGGGTGAAGTAAGGCATGGACAATTAAGTGGTAGTTTTTAGTTGCTATGAACATTACATTTTTTATACTCATCTAACTAAAACGATGCTAGTATTTATATACGCTTAATTAAACGTCAATTATGCCTCTAATATGTATGATATGAGAATGTCATGCGCAATCTAATCGATAATTAATTTCGGGCTATTACAAACCTACCCCCCTTAAAAAGAATCTCGACCTCGAGATTGGGTCAGGTTGGTGAAGAGATGAGGGTATTCTGCTCGAAGGTGATCTTCACGCTCCCACGTAGCTTCATCAGAAGTATGATTGCTCCATTGAACTTTAAAGAATTTGATGGTGTGATTTCGCGTGACACGTTCTCGTTCATCCAAAATGCAAACTGGATGCTCCTCATACGTCAAGTCAGGTTGTAATTCGAGAGTGTCCATCTTCGTGGCTTCAGTTGGAATACGAAGGCATTTCTTTAATTGAGAGACATGAAAAACATCATGTACCTCGGAAAGAGAAGATGGAAGTTCTAATTGATATGCTATAGCTCCTCGTTTTGCTACAATTCGGAAGGGTCCGATGTAGCGAGGTGCTAGCTTTCCTTTTACTTGGAAACGACGAATACCCTTCATTGGAGAAACCTTGAGGTAGACATAATCGTTAACCTCAAAAGTCAATTCACGACGACGGCGATCAGCATAGCTCTTTTGATGAGACTGTGCCGTCCGCAATCGTGCTCGAATCATCCGGACTCGTTCTTCCGCTTCGATAACCAAGTCTGGGCCAAAGATGGGCCTTTCTCCAGATTCAGACCAATTGAGGGGAGTCTTGCAAGATCTCCCATACAAAGCTTCAAATGGCGACATTTGAAGACTGGCTTGAAAGCTATTGTTGTAGGAAAACTCCGCGAATGGCAAACACTTCTCCCAATCTTTACCATACGTAAGAGCACAAGCTCTAAGCATATCCTCAAGGATCTGATTTACTCTTTCAGCTTGTCCATCAGTCTGAGGATGAAATGCAGTGCTGAAAGAGAGTTGAGTTCCCATTGCTTTGTGAAGACATCGCCATAAATGTGAAGTGAACTGAGTACCTCGATCGAAGATAATCCTCTTGGGAACACCATGAAGAGACACAATTCGAGAAAGATACAATTCTGCCAACTTGCTTACCGTGTAGGTAACCTTGACAGGAAGAAAATGAGCAGTTTTTGTTAAGCGATCCACGATTACCCAAATAGAATCGAAACCTTTTTGCGTTTTAGGCAACCCGGTGATGAAATCCATGCCGATCTCCTCCCATTTCCACAAGGGAATTGGCAATGGTTGGAGTGTACCGGTTGAACGCAAATGGTTTGCTTTCACCCTTCGGCATACATCACACTCGGCGACGTAGCGGACGATTTCTCGTTTCATCCGGGTCCACCAAAGTTTTGGCTTGAGGTCTTGGTACATCTTTGTACTCCCGGGATGAAGAGAGAATGAGGAGTTGTGAGCTTCATTGAGAATAGATTGTTTCAACTCCTTACAATTCGGCACTACTAAGCGTTTACCAAACCACAAGACATCTTGGGGGTCCTTGGTGAAACAAGTAGCTTTGCCTTGCTCAATGTTGGTTCGGATAAGTGTCATGCCTTTGTCTGCCTTCTGAGCTTCTTTAATCTGATCCAAGAGGTCAGACTTAATCTCAAGGGTGTCGGGACCCGAATTTGCAAATCCGGACCCTCTGTGTATTCAGCACTAGTCCAGGAATCACGCTAGTGCACACAGTCTCAACATTGGTAAATATCACAATCATACTCAACGAAATATAAAAGTACTTTATTGAAAGGAAATATAGCTAGTTGCTCGACCTTATGGTCAAGTTACAAAGTACGCCTCGCAGGGCGAAAGACTTATTCAAATAAAATCAGCAACGGAATATATAAAGAAAACGCGTGGTGCCAACCAATATGCTACAGGCAACTGACTGGACTCGCTCCCTAGTTAGTCATCTTCTCCTGAAACTCCTCCAAAGCTGGCGTGGATTCCTCTTCAACTGATGTTGTATTGTGGCAAGGGTGAGTACTTGGTACTCAGCAAGTCATGCACAGAATGCAAACTAATATACTACATGCATGGCTTAGTACAAGGAGTAGCTTGTGGTTCATTTGCAGTAAGCAGCATTTAACAAGTATCATAAGTAGATTCGAAAGCAGTAAAGACAAGTAAACAATATCAATAACTTTTCCAGGAGTTAAATAAACATCCTCCCCATTCCTAATCCACATTTCCATCTATGTCATCCATTAACCCAAACCCTTTTTCCAAGTCCAAGTTGTTTTCATGAAAGTCTAACCCTTGACTGTAATTCCCGAGCGATGTCCAATACCGCGGACACGGCTATTCGAATAGATTCTTACACTCTGCAGAGGTTATGCACTTTACCCACAAGATACAGCCAAACACCACAAAGGCGAGTGTCCATAACAAAGTCTTTCGGAAACTTCTAACTACACAAGTGAGCCTCTCCGGTTATTGCGCACTAGCCCTTCCCTTAGCAAAGGCGAAGTCTAAGCCAATCAACCGTTAGATGGGTACCTGGCCTCAGCACCGGTACGCTCCCCCGTACAACTTACACAAACGGTGTAGTTGACACCCAGAGGTCCCACAAGTAAGTTATCAGTGACTTAATCAACTAGGTCCGTCCCATTACAGACATGTGGTTGCACGCTTGACTCAGTTCAAAGGCTTGCACGGTTAAGTCCTTAGAGTGACCAGGGCAAGACTACCAAAAGAACCAAATCATCCTTCCCAATGCCATACCTGGCCCACCTGATCATTACTTGCCACATGCCCCGGTCCAAATCTATTTGTCAAACCCCAATTGATTACCATGCACCACGTGCCATCAACATCATCAATAACACATGACACTTCTCCAAAACAGGTTCCATATCTCATTAAATCAATATTAACATTTTATCCAAAATCATGTCATGTATACGTGGCAGGTCTAAGCATTGAACTACAACGGTCTAAATACCCATGTTGGCAAATTAATAATGTCCAACTAAATAATCCACAACTAGGGTGACAAGGGGTCATGGCACATAATTAATAATCAAGGTGTCATAATGCAATTTGGCATTTATCTAATTTTTCCCCAAAAGTAATTAAAGCATTTGTTACTTGAGCTAGCATGCAATAATTTAAATCAAATAAATTTCAAAATGGGATCAACATGGTCAAAGCACAACTTGCCTTCAAAGAGTACTTGCTCTTGGTCTTGAACTGGATCCTGGGTCAACACTTCTCCTTCGAAGCCTTCGGGCACTTCAACGTCTACTCGTAACGCGTGCAAATAGCAATAAATAACTAAACAATAGACAAAAAGTGCCCAAACATCCAAATAAAATCCATAAACAAAAACAACATAATTTTATAAATTTTTAGGAACTGGAATCGCTCAAATCGGAGTTAAAACGTAAAAGTTATAATTATTTAAATTTTAAATAATCAATTAAATAATATTACAGAGACAAACTTTAGTCCAAAAATTAAATAAAATTCATATTTGAGTAGAGCTGAATTTTATGAATTTTTAGAAATTTGAATCGTTCAAATCGGAGTTAAAATGCAAAAGTTATAAGCATTTGAAGTTTTGGAATTTAAATTAAACATTAAACCGGATTATTAAATCATTTTCTTTTTCGAAGATTACTTATTGCGTCAGCGAGGACACGTGTCAGCTCCTGATTGGCCAGCTGACGTCAGCACTGGTCCACGCGCACGGCTTGGTCCACGGTGGACCCGGTCCACTGGACCGTGTCGTTGACAGGTGGGTTCGCCCTGTCAGCGGCGCGGGTTCACGCCCGCGTGGGCACGGCTGACGCGTGGGCCCTCTGACACGCGGGCCCCGCATGTCAGAGACACGTGCTCATGCGCGTTAGTGCGCTGGCCGCGCTGACCGCGACGGTCAGCCTTCTGGACACGTGGCTCAATCTCGGCCGTTGATTTGAAAATCAACGGCCCAGATTAGATCTGGACGCACGTGCGTGGGGTGAATGCGTTTGATTCGGACCGTTGGATCTAGATCCAACGGTCGAGATTGGATCTGGGGTTTTGGATTGTAATCTCACCGGCGGTGACGTGGCCTGATCTGGATCCATGGATCTTGATCGGGCGACGGCGATAGCGTGCGGCGGAGTTGGCTGGCCGGAGACGAGGACGACGAACACGGCAACGGTGTTGCGGGGCCCCTCCGGCGAAGTGATTGGTACTCTCCGACGCGTCTCGTCCTTGCGGTTCCGGATCTGGGCTCAACGGCGGCGGAGGACGACGGACGGCGGCGGAAACCTAACTCACCTACGGCGAGCTCGCGCGGGTGAACGGCGGCAGCTCAGGCGAGTTGGCTTGGGGGCACGGGTGCGCACGGAAGAGAGGAACCCGGCGGTGGCGGTGGCGCATTAAATAGTGGCCTCGGCTTCCGTGAATCTCGCAGAAACCGAGGCCCACTCGCGGGCGACGGCGGAGTCCGGCGGGACTCGGATTAAGTCACGTGGACGCACGTGGGCCGTCCACGTGGCGCGATCAACGGCGGAGATCGGCTCGGGCGCGGCCGTGCGGAGCACGGATTGATCCTGACCGTTGGATCTTGATCCAACGGTCCGGATTGATCCGGGGGTTATGGTTAGGTGCGGTTCGCGCACGTGGGCTACGTGGGCCAACGTGGGTCGTTGGATCTCGATCCGACGGTCCACGGGGGTTAGGGTTCGGGCGTGGTTCGACCGAACCGAGCGGCGCGGTCGGGTCCGGGTCGGACTCGGACTTGAGTCTGACTCGGGCTCGGTCGGATGAACAGTGCAAACCCGGTTTGGATTTTCCAGCGATTTAATATTTAAAATAATTCCCAGTAATTCATTTAATTCATTAAAAATAGCAAAATATTTAGAAATATTTCCAACAAAATTTTATTTTCAAATTTAATTTCTTTAATTATTTCTATATGGAATAAATTCAAATTAATTCCAAATAAATCCAAATAAATTCCAGAAAATTCCAAAAATCGACAAAAGTGTAAAATAATATTTAATTTCATGAAATGAAAAAATTGGGGTGTTACAAACGTCCCCCCTTAACAGAATCTCGTCCCCGAGATTTAAGGCTAACTAAGGAATAGGTTCGGAAACTCTTTCCTCAAATCCTCTTCGCTTTCCCAAGTCGCTTCGCTTTCTTCATGGTTTCTCCACTAAACTCTACAGAAGCGGGTTGACTTATTCCTAGTCTCTCGTTCCATAGTGTCCAAAATCTTCACGGGATGCTCCTTGTAAGTTAGATCCTCTTGCAGCTCAATCGACTCCAAGGGCGTTTGCTCGTCCGGTACTCGAAGACACTTTTTCAGCTGGGACACATGGAACACATCATGTACTCCTACTAACGACTGCGGCAACTCCAGCTGGTAAGCAACTTCCCCCCTGCAGCTCAAAATCTTAAATGGTCCCACATAATGTGGTGCAAGTTTTCCTCTAGCATGGAATCTCTTAACTCCCCTGAGAGGTGTAACTCTGAGGTATACGAAGTCCTCTGGTTCAAAACTCAGATCCCGGCGACGATTGTCGGCATAACTCTTCTGTTGTGATTGGGCTATCTTCAATCTTTCCCTAATCATGGCTATCTGCTCTTCAGCTTCTTGAAGAATATCAGGCCCAAAGACACGGCGCTCGCCGTCTCATTCCAGTTTAATGGCGTCCGACAGGGTCGACCATACAGTGCCTCGAAAGGTGACATCTGTAAACTAGCCTGGTAACTATTATTGTAACTGAACTCAACATACGGCAGACTCTTATCCCAAGAGGTAGCATAAGCCAATGCACACGCTCTTAACATATCTTCCAGAATCAGATTGACTCTTTCGGTCTGTCCATCCGTCTGTGGATGATATGCTGTACTGAAGTTCAAACGGATCCCCATAGCTTCATGTAGCTTATTCCATAATCTTGAGGTAAATTGGGTACCTCTGTCCTTTACAATCCTCTTTGGCACTCCGTGCAAACAGACGATCCTGATCATATACAACTCTGCTAGCTTATCTCCCGAGTAAGTGGTCTTCACAGGGATGAAATGGGCGACCTTGGTCAAGCGATCCACTATAACCCATATGGAGTCATAACCTCCTTGAGTCTTAGGCAAACCGGTAATGAAATCCATTCCGATTTCCTCCCACTTCCACTCAGGTATTTTCAACGGCTGCAGCAATCCTGCTGGTCTCTGATACATTGCCTTGACTCTCTGGCATACGTCGCACAATGCAACATGCTCGGCAACCTCACGCTTCATGCTCGGCCACCAGAATCTCTCCTTCAAATCCTGATACATCTTGGCACTTCCTGGGTGAATGGAATACTTGGAGTCATGGGCTTCTTCTAAGATTAACTGCTTCAGCTCCTTCTTGTTCGGCACACAAATACGATTCTTCATCCATAACATGTCCTGTTCATCTAGATTGAAATCATTTGCCTTGCCTTCCTCCATTTTGGACCTAATCCTGCGAATCTTGTCATCATCTTTTTGTCCTTCTCGGATCTGCTCCTCCAGAGTAGGCTTCACTTCTAATGCGGCCAAGAATCCATTAGGTACCACCTCAATCTTCATTCTCTGAAAATCTTGGCATAGCTCATCCTGATTCGTGGCTATCAACATATTCACGGTATGACTTTTCCGACTCAAAGCATCGGCCACCACATTGGCCTTTCCGGGATGGTAATGGATTCCGACATTGTAATCCTTGATCAACTCTAACCATCTCCTTTGCCTCATATTTAAATCTGACTGAGTGAATATGTACTTAAGGCTCTTATGATCCGTGTACACTTCACATCTGTTCCCGATCAGGTAGTGACGCCATAACTTCAAAGCATGCACCACGGCAGCTAACTCTAGGTCATGCGTCGGGTAATTCTCCTCATGCGGCCTCAACTGCCTTGATGCATAAGCAACAACCTTTCTGTTCTGCATCAGCACACATCTAAGTCCTTGGCGCGATGCATCACAATAGATATCAAAGCTTTGATTGACGTCCGGCAGAACCAACACCGGTGCTGATGTCAATCTCTTCTTCAGTTCTTGAAATCCTTTCTCGCACTCTGGCGTCCATGTAAACTTCTTCTCCTTTTTCAGCAATTGCGTAAGAGGTCTCGCAATTGTCGAAAAGCCTTCAAAACTCCGAATCTGGGTTACGGTCTTGGGTTGCTCCCAATGTAACACAGCTTCTACTTTGCTCGGGTCAACGGCAACTCCTTCTGCGGTCATTACATGCCCAAGAAACTCCACCTTGTCCTTCCAAAAATCACACTTACTGAACTTGGCAAAGAGTTGCTGCTCCCTTAGATTCTCTAAAACTAGCCTCAGGTGTTCTGCGTGCTCTTCTCTTGACTTGGAGTAAACGAGAATGTCATCTATGAACACGACGACAAACTTGTCCAGGTACTCCATGAAAACCTTATTCATCATGTTCATGAAATAAGCTGGCGCATTCGTCAGTCCGAATGACATAACCGTAAACTCGTAATGTCCATATCTTGACGAAAATGTGGTCTTTGCGGTATCTTCCGATCGGATCTTCAACTGGTGATATCCTGATCTCAGATCAATCTTGGAGAATACTCCGGCTCCTCTCAACTGATCAAACAGATCATCGATCCTGGGTAATGGGTACTTGTTCTTCACAGTGACTTCATTGAGTGCACGATAGTCTATGCACATCCTGAAACTCCCGTCCTTCTTTTTGACGAACAATACTGGCGCTCCCCATGGTGACGAACTAGGTCTGATGAATCCTTTTTCCATCAACTCTTCAAGCTGTTTCTTCATCTCTACTAGCTCTTCGGTTGACATCCAATAAGGTCTCTTGGCTATCGGTGATGTTCCGGGCACTAGCTCTATCACAAACTCTATATCTCTGTCTGGCGGCATACCAGGTAAATCCTCAGGAAAAACATCCGGATACTCATTCACCACTGAGACATCTTCTATGCTGATTGCCTTCACACTGTTGACCATTAGTTGTCCATCATGAACGGCAGTCGCTTGAAATTCCACCTTTCTTCCACATGGGCTCTCAACTGATATGACTCTACGTCCACAATCCAATACGGCCTTGTGCTTGGATAACCAATCTATTCCCAAAATAACATCTAAGGTCTGGGTTTCCAACATAATAAGGTTCGCTAGGAACTCTATCCCATCTATTAAAATTCTTACCTCGGAACATCCTACTTTCGTTCGGAGTTCGGAACCAGGGGTTTGAACTAAAAGAATGCATCTAAGACTTGCAATTTCCAAATCATTTTTAGCAGCAAAGTCTTGAGAAACGAACGAATGCGAAGCTCCAGAGTCAAACAAAACTGTTGCAGGTACTGAGTTAATAAGTAACTTACCCAGTACAACGTCCGCAGCGTTCTGAAGTGCATCTGCTGTGACATGGTTAAAATTAAATTTTATTTTGCACATTTGTGAATTTTTGGAATTTTCTGGAATTTATTTGGATTTATTTGGATTTAATTTGAATTTATTCCATATTGAAATAATTAAAGAAATTAAATTTTCAAATAAAGTTTTGTTGGAAATATTTTATTTGAGTCCCAAATGCCCTAAAATATTTTCCAGAATTTTTCTGGAATTTTTCTGAGTATTTTGCTATTTTTCTTGAATTAAATGAATTATTGGGAATTATTTTTAAATATTAAATCGCTGGAAAATCGAACCGGGTCGGTTACTGTTCCTCCGACCGAGCCCGAGTCAGACTCGAGTTCGAGTCCGACCCGAACCCGACCCGAGCCCGTGGTTGAGCCGAACCGCTCTTAGAACCCTCTGGCGTGTGACCGTTGGATCAAGATCCAACGGCCATGATTGAGCCACGCCACCGGACTGCAGCCCGACCGAGCCAGCCACCACCGCCCGAGTCCGACCGAACCCAAATCTCCACGCACCGCTGGATCTCGATCCAACGGTTGCGCTGCCACATCACCCAATCGAGACGCCACGGACTCGCCACAGAACGGAGAGGACCTCAGTTTCCGTGCGTTTCACGGACGCCAAGGGCCCTATTTATTGCGCCGCCACCCGTGTCGGGACCGCCGCTTCATTGCGCACCCGTAGCCCTAACTCACCTCGCCTGAGCCACCGTGGTTGCGCCGCTAGAGCTCGCCGGAGTTAGGAGAAGGTGCAGCCGCGGTTTTTCGCCGATAGCCGCCGTCTCCGTCGTCCTCCGTCGCCGTTGACCCCAGATCCGGAACCGTGAGAGCAAGCCGCATCGGTGAGCACCACCCACGTCGCTGGAGCGCGTCCGAAACGCCGTCGGCTAGGTCGTCGTCCCCTACGCCGGTGACCCAGCGCCGCCGCTCGCCATCGCTGGACTTTGAGCTCCCTCAGCCGTCCGATCCAGATCCAACGTCCCAGATCACGCCACGTCATCCCACGGTGAGATCCCGTCCAAAATCCCAGATCCAATCTCGACCGTTGGATCTAGATCCAACGGTCCAGATCAAACGCGTTCACCCCAAACGCGTGAGTCCAGATCCAATCTGGGCCGTTGATTTTCAAATCAACGGCCGAGATCTAGCCACGCATGCGGAGATCGACCGCCGTGGTCGGCGCCGCCCACGCCAGGCAGTGGACGCCGACACGCTGGGCCCGCATGTCGGGCCGCCCACCACACCGCACCATGACGCCACGCCGACGCCATGGTGGGCTCAAGATGTCACGGCCGTCCCACCTGCGGCAATCGATGTCAAGAATGACGCTACCTGGGTCCCACTGCCATTGGTCGAGCCTCCGACGCCAACAGTGACGTCACCCGAGGGGACCCACCTGTCAGCGACACATGGAGCCGTGGACCGAGTCCACGGTGGACTAAGCCGAACCGTGGCCGAGCCCATGGACCTACCGACGCCACCACCAATCGTAATGACGCGTGTCATCAAGTGACGCAATAATTGATTTTTCGAAAAAGAAAATAATTTAATAATTGGTTTAATATTTGATTTAAATTTCAAAACTTCAAACGCTTATAACTTTTGCGTTTCAACTCCGATTTGAACGATTCAAATTTCTAAAAATTCATAAAAATCAGATCTACTTAAATATGAATTTTAACTAATTTTTGGACTAAAATCTTTCTCTATAATATTATTAAATTGATTATTTAAACTTTGAATAAACATAACTTTTGCATTTTAACTCCGATTTGAGCGATTCCAGTTTCTAAAAATTCATAAAATTATGTTCTCTCTGTTTATGGATTTTATTTGGATGTTTGAACACTTTTTGCCTGTTGTTTATTCGTGTATTGCTATTTGCACGCTTTACGAGTAGACGTTGAAGTGCCTGAAGGCTTCGAAGGAGAAGTGTTGACTCAGGATCCCGCTCAAGACCAAGAATAAGTACTCTTTGAAGGCAAGTTATGCTTTGACCATGTTGAACCCATTTTTGAAATTAGTTTGATTTAAACTATTGCGTGCTAGTTGAAGAAATAAATGCTTTAATTACTTTTGGGGAATTAGATAAATGCCAAATTGCCTTGTGACACCTTGGTTAAATAATTGTATGCCATGACCCCTTGTCACCCTAGTTGTGGATTACATAATTGGACATTATTAATTTGCCAACATGGGTAGTTAGACCGTTGTAGTTCAATGCTTAGACCTGCCACGTACACGTGACATGATTTTGAATAATCAAATGCTAATGTGGACTTAACGAGATATGGAACTTGTTTTGGAAAAAGTGTCATGTGTTGTTGATGATGTTGATGACACGTGGTGCATGGTAATCAACTGCGGTTTGACAAATGAATTTGGACCGGGGCATGTGGCAAGTAATGATCAGGTGGGCCAGGTATGGCATTGGGAAGGATGATTTGGTTCTTTGGGTAGTCTTGCCCTGGTCAGCTTAAGGACTTAACCTTGCAAGCCTTTGAACTGAGTCAATCGTGCAACCACATGTCCGTAATGGGACGGACCTAGTTGACTAAGTTACTAATAACTTGCTTGTGGTACCTCGGGGTGTCAACTACACCCTTTGTGTAGTTTGAAAGGGGAGCGTACCAGTGCTGAGGCTTGGTACCCGTCCAACGGTATGTCGGTCCCATACTTCGCCTTTGCTAAGGGAAGGGATGGTGTAAGGCGAAAACCGGAGAGGTTCACTTGTGTAGTTAGCGGTTTCCGAAAGGCTTTGTTACGGACACTCGCCTTTGTGGTGTTTGACTGTATCTTGTGGGTAAAGTGCATAACCTCTGCAGAGTGTAAATCTATTCGAATAGCCGTGTCCGCGGTATTGGACATCGCTCGGGAATTACAGTCAAGGGTTAGACTTTCATGAAAATAACTTGGACTTGGAAAAAGGTTTTGGGTTAATGGATAACAGAGATGGAAATGTGGACTAGGAATGGGGAGGATGTTTATTTAACTCTTGGAAAAGTTATTGGTATTATATACATGTCTTTACTGCTTTCGAATCTATTTACGATACATGTTAAATGCTGTTTACTGCAAATGAACCATGAGCTATTCCTTGTACCAAGCCATGCATGTAGTATATTAGTTTGCATTCTGTGCATGACTTGCTGAGTACCAAGTACTCACCCTTGCCACAAAACAACATCAGTTGAAGAGGAATCCACGCCAGCTTTGGAGGAGGAGATCCAGGAGGAACCGACTAACTAGGGGGCGAGTCCAGTCAGTTGCCTGTGGCATATTGGTTGGCGCTACGCGTTTCTTTATATTCCGCTGCAAGATTCTATTTGAATAAGTTTTGCCCTGCGAGGCGTATTTTGTAACTTGACCATAAGGTCGAGTAACCAGCTATAAGTCCTTTCAATAAAGTACTTTTATATTACGTTGAGTATGATTGTGATATTTACCAACGTTGAGACTGTGTGCACTAGCTTGATTCCTGGACTAGTGCTGAATACACAGAGGGTCCGGATTTGTAAATTCGGGTCCCGACAGAGGTGGTATCAGAGCCATACTGACCGTAGGCTCACCCTTAGTTAGAGTGGTCGTAGAAAGGATAAAACCTATTTTCTAAAATTAAAAGTTCGTCAAGATAAGAAATGAAATCTCGACTTATCCCCTTCTATCTTTTCTTGTCTCTTGCTGAATTTTTCCTTACCTTGTCACGATTTAAAAAATTCGAGTTCTTACGTGAGCACTCTTGTGACAGATGGAGGGAGAGTTCAACTACGTCGATCTGGAGGTTGGTCACACCGCGGAACTTTGGCGTATGCTGCAGACTCTCGGAGATTTTGAGAAGCCGCAATATCAAGTGGAAGTGATCAGACAAGCAGGATATATCTACTTAATGAGGCATAGTGATGGACTTCTCACCTCATTTGATTTTGAATCATTTGAAACATTTGAATCTTGTTTACTTGGCAAAATGACAAAAGCCCCTTCCACAAGTTTTAGTGAGAGGGCGAGTGAATTGTTGGCCTTAGTACATACAGATGTATGTGGACCAATGAGCTCGATTGCTAGAGGTGGGTTTTAGTACTTTGTAACTTTTACCGATGACTTTAGTAGATATGGATATATCTACTTAATGAGGCATAAATCTGAAACTTCTAAAAAGTCCAAAGAGTTTCAGAACGAAGTACAAAATCAACTTGGCAAATCAATAAAACACTTAAGATTAGATCGTGGTGGCGAATACTTGAGCCAAGAGTTTGGTGATCATCTAAAGCAATATAGAATCGTTCCACAACTTACTCCGCCAAGAACGCCTCAATGGAATTGGTCTTCGTGATCAGGTTGATCGTGCCCACGGCAAGGTCAATAACCATCTGGAGTTGGTTTAGCGATTACTAAGGTGCATCGTCGTTGTACGTTGTAGTCGGATCGTCAAAGTCGTCTCCACCCAAATCGAATGTTATCATTCTCATCGAAAGATCGGGACACCCAATGTTACATCAAGGTTGGGCATCACCCCCACAACATCTTGCACAAATGTGCGAAGATGGCGAGGATGACGATGGAGTTAGGGGCGAGGTGCAAGTGATGGATCTTGTAGAAATGAAGGACGACGAGGAAAAACTCAAGAAACGATGGAACTAAACCCACCGAGAGCGCCCACCCGAAGATAACTATCTCCCTGGGGCTGGGCCGCGGAGACCGCGAACCGCGGCACAGTTGGAGGGCCCCCTCCGGAGCGATCTGGGAGAGGACCTTCACTCTCTCCTCGCCGGCCATGGAAGTGGGGAGAATTGGCGCCATCGCAGGAAAAAGGAAGGTCTTGGTCGAAGAAGGCAAAGAGAGCAGAAAGTGGAAAAGCAAAAGCACCGAAGGAAAGTGTAAGGACGTAAGACAGAGGGATGCACATATATAGGCATCCCTCCCCCGACAGTTCGCAAAAGGAAAATTGGACGCATCGCTTCAGGTCCTGTAGAAGGCAGTGGAAGCGGAGAGGACCAAGACGGTTGCGTACCCTGGGAAGTGGTGGGCCCTTCCTGCAACGGCCAAGCGTTTAATGAGGCCAGTTAAAGACTGGCATGTTCCAGGACGGGCCCGAGGGCTACTTTCGGCGTACTTTACACCGGGGTACCATCTTCGCTGCAGTAAAACGCGAGGGGGCCACGGGGAAACGTGGCGAGTAGCATAGCGGCCAAGCCCTCCTCGAGTGGCTAGGGGGCCCACGTCGCAACGTGGCGAGCAGCATGGCGGCTGAGCCCTCCTCACTGGGCGAGGAGGCCCACGTGGCGGCCTGGCGAGCAGGAGAGCGACCATGTCTTATGGGCGAGGAGAGCCACATGGCGGCCCAGCGATGGAGTGAAATGAAGGAGCCAAGGGACGCATCACTTCGAAGTCTCCTTCCCCTAACGCACTGTGTCAGGGCATTTAATGCAAGGGATACGCTGTCAATTCGACAACAGTCCACTCCTCTGACACTTCATGCCTAACCAGTCGCGGGAAGCGCGCATCCCTGATGGCCTGTGCTCAGGGGGTTGGCGGCACGAAGAACAAGGCTAGTGAGATGGGACGGCTTTAATGAGGCATAATCAATGAGCCACACATTGGCATAGTGTCACCCCCACTTTCCCGAGCCGGCTATGAGTATATAAGGGCAGCTCGGTGCATGGGGAGGGGGTATCCGAGTTCAAAACAGTGCTCTTATACACATAAGGAAGGTCTGAACTCGGGGCCGAGGACTTAGTTTCCAGAAACCTGGTGAGAACCAAGCACTTGAAGATTTGTAACCAGAGGAACAAACCAGGCAAGCAGTAATAGAAATCTAAGGTAGGACGTAGAGCTATTACCCACACTGGGGGCCCGAACCTGGGTAAAAATCGTTGTGTTTATTGTGCTTCCGCCCGGAACAGCAGGGGTTGAGCAATTAGGGTTAGTCACCGCAAAGATGCACCCCCTATCGAACTAAAACCTCCCTCTCGAGAGGATCCTGTTGGTAAAAAACACCGACACCCAATAAGGAAGTTCATTCCATTAATGATATTTTCAGGGACTGGTAGACAGGTGCTCATAGGGCAATGAGACTGCTAACTACCCCAATATTCAAAATCGAGATAACAACCGAGTTTCAAGTCTAGTGTTGGGACCCGAATTTGCAAATCCGGACCCTTTGTGTATTCAGCACTAGTCCAGGATCACGCTAGTGCACACAGTCTCAACATCGGTACATATCACAATCATACTCAACGAAATAATAAAATACTTTAATTAAATAATCAAACTGGTTGCACAACCTTATGGTCAAGTTACAAAAGTATGCCTCGCAGGGCGAAGACTTATTAAAATAAACAACTGCAGCGGAATAAAATGATCATTGTGGCGTCACTCAGTTTACCACAGGCAATTGACTGGACTACTCCCTTGGTGGACTCCTCCTCCTGAAGTTCTTCCTCCAAAGCTGGTGTCGCTACTTGTTCAACTTATGTTGTATTGTTGCAAGGGGTGAGTATTTTGAGCACTCAGCAAGTCATGCACAGAATGCAGTTCTAATATTCTACATGCATGTAACACCCCATAAATCTAAACTGTTGTACAAGAAAAATTCGACAGCATTTCCCCTAAAACAGGATAATACGAAAGCATTTCATAAAAACAAGGTCCATGATAAGCAATTCAAATAGGAATATTATCACGACATCAATACTAGAGACAACAAGTCTAAATCAACCAGGAATCAACCATAAATATAACACATCTCTAAAGGGACAACCATAAACGAGAACAAGTTTAAAGGGAACAACAATGGGTCTATTTGTAATAAAATTTCATCCAACTAATGAATTATTTAAAGCACTAGATCATGTGAGTCGTGATGACAACAGAAAATTTATTGTGTTGCTAGCCCACCCTTCATGCTTACGACTCACGTGCGCTACCTGAAAACATCAAAACAGCAAGTAGTGAGATTGGGTAATCTCAGCAAGCGGAACAACTAATACAAATAAAACATCCACCATATATCTATCATTCCACATTCCTCATATACAATACCACATCAAAGAGTCCACATTCCTTATATACAATACCACATCAAAGAGTCCACACCACTTCAGTAAAATGCATATGATTGATGCACATGCTTATGCCATGTTCCTCATATACAATACCACATCAAAGAGTCCACATTCCTCATATACAATACCACATCAAAGAGTCCACACCACTTCAGTAAAATGCATATGATTGATGCACATGCTTATGCCATGTTCCTCCTCACCGTGCCCTTTCTCAGGAACACACGGTGTTGTACGTCTTGATCGCGCGCCACGTCAAGGCGTCGACAAACTTCCAATGCATGATTATGCAGTTAATGCTTCATGCATGAATTCATTCATAACTCCTCCCACTGAGTCCACATGTTTGCATATCATCATATAGCATGGATAGAAAACAAATATCATAGAGATGAAATGTTTAGACAATTCATCCGGTAAACAACATCCTTCTTCACCTTACCTCAAAGCAAGTGATTAAACCATGTATGATTGCTGTAATTGGGGTTTATAATGAAGGCGAAGCAAACAACAATGTATAGCTTAACAATACAACTACTTCCACTTGCCTTTACCGACGTGGACGATGAACCTAGTTACGCCCAGCAGTGGCACCACCTGAACAAACATTATTTCAGTACATAGCGACATCACAATTCATCACACAATTCAAACACACGCTTCCTACTCCCCGTTCCCATTTAAACGCCAAAACCCCGATCTGTCCGGATCGAACAGCAGCACCCTCTCTTCCCAATTTCGTATCTTTTTTTGTACTGTTCATAAAAATACAAAAAAATTACAGTAGCTAGATATTGACGAGATCTACAACTTTCATGAAGGTCAAAAATTTCAATTCTGCTGTTAAACATGCCTAAACAACCGTCCAACACAGTGGACGAAATCTGTTTCCAGATTCTGTTCGTCATCTTCCAACAGAGATAACTCTCAGACTGACGCCCCAAAAATTCTGAAAAAAATATAGAAGCTAGGTCTCGACGTTATCTACAACTTTCTAGTTATAGGTGTTTGCAGGAAAAATCATCTATGCCACGTAAAACGTGAAACAATCCGCGCTACACAATCTTCCTTTCCAAAAACAGCACCACGTGAACATCTACCCTTCTCCCCCATCAAGATCCATCCAAACCACTCACCACCAGATCTAATACACTCCTAATCCCTAGGTAGAACATGGGTAAAAGATTGGGAATTTTACCTTGAGTTCCCCCTTGCGAACCCACGAAGAACGCGCGACGATCCCCGTAACGGAAATCTGTTCGTCCTCCTCGCCTCCACGGATCCTCTTCTCGTTTTCTCCTTCGCGTTTCGCGGTGGATCTTGAGCCACCACGCAAGGGGAGGAAGAGGTGGAGGTGCGGCTGCTAGGGGGAGGAAGGGGGAGGCACCTTAGGGTTTGGGGGAGGGGGTGCCACTTAAAGGGGGGAGGTGGGCCGGCCCACCAAGGCATGGGGAGGAGAGGGGGAAAAAGGAATTCCCGGCCCAGGCCCAGGTTGCCTCAACCCAGCGGAAACTAGCCCAAAACTCCATTTTTTTAATATTAAATTGCCGCATATTCTTCAATTATTTCATTCCCCGACAAAACCCCCTTTCTTTCCGGAACAACCAAGAAAGAAAACCCTAGGATCGCTCTCAAATTCTAGGGCATCACAATCTCCCCACCTTAAAGGATTCGTCCCCGAATCTAAGACACACCAAAATCAACAACAAAGTCCCCAAGGGACAAAAGACTTCTTTGCAACACAAAACATTCACACAAAGACTCAAACTGGAATAAACGACAAGCGAGTTCTCAAAACCAACACTAGCGAGAAAATGTTGATTTAGCTCAACAGAGTGCAACCTCTCACGGTTCCACCTTCACTTCAATTCCCAAATAGACCATGAAAGAAAACGGTCTCGCACTCCTTATTCCAACCACTCTCCAGAAGAAAACGGTACCAGTCTCTAGAACCCTCTTCATCTCCCACGCACAAACGTGCTTTCACACCACAACCCCTCTACTGTGGTTCGCCGTATTCAAGACGACGACAAACCAGGTGAGACATACACTCCAAGACCACCAGCTATTTGAACAAACGAGGTTAGAACCTTGCAAAAAAATTGATCTTCAACAAAAAAACCAATACCCAACACTACCACCAAAAGAAAAGGCCTACTTTACAACCAGAGTCCTTAAACCCGCAAGAAACAGTAACAACAGAACAAAATCGCTATGGTTGACACAACCTCGCTCAACCTCAGCGACAGAAAGGTCCAATACAATCTGAAAAGGGAAAACAATTACTAGCAACCACCAAGTGGTCCACTAATAATTTAAACAGCCCCCCCTAGGTACACATCAATGACCCAATTCTCCAAGAAGGTTTGGATTGAGTCATACACAACCTTCCTTTACTCTTCACTTTTAAACTGTTTACGATCATCTACTAGCAACATCTAATATCTTAGGTCATTACCAACCCACACTAAATTCCTCTTTCTTAGAAGGTTTCGCCCTCGCATTCTTCCTTTCAAAGAATCAGAACCAAGGGTAGAATCATTGAGGAAGCTCAACCAAGACCCATGATCCCCAAATGATTCACATCCAACAACTCGAACTCCAAAGCGCTAAAAGCCACTTTGGAAAGAATTCGGCAACAACCCAAGAGTACTCATTTTATTTTATTTTTTTAAGCCAAATGCAAAGAAAGCTCAGATCTCTTACACCACAACCAACATATCAGAAGATATTCGTTCTTACTTCTCGTACTAGAAGGCAATTGAAATCTCGATTCAGGACATGCATGCAGCTTTCCAAGAGCACTCCGGATTAGTCATATATCCATATATGACTTTCTCACCGACCTGGCTCAACGACTCTTTTATCATTTAACATCTATAGACAATGTCATGTTTACTTTTCACCATTCATTCATCATGTAACAACACTATCGAATAGTCATTTACAAGACGACTTCTTCCTCTGTAACACATGAATAAAACTCGAATAACACCGAGGATTGCGCTAATTCATATAAACTATGTCGGAAGAATAGTTAACAGTAAGGCACCACATCATATCAAAACCCACCAATGATAGAAAGCTAAACTTGCAAAACATCGCATTTTAACCAAAATCAACATTTTGGAAAAGAACATCGACTCCAAAGTCAAACATCTGCACAAACAACCGCCACAAAATTTTTTTCTCGAAAGAAAGGGAAATTCATTCCCAAAAGAGAACTCTTCACTAACCAAATTCACTTATGAAACACTCATATAATCCACCTTTTTGAAGCACTCGCAAACGTCACACACAACATGCAAATAAATCCAACTCTAGACAAAAAGAGTTACAAATTAAATCTCAAGAGTTTCCAATACAACCCACTATGTCCATCTGCTTCCTTTAAAATTAATTCCAAAGATAATTCAGTGCGAACGCGAAGGGACACGATCCACTCAAAGACTTTTGGATGTAAATCCATACTCATAGTGCAAACTAAACAAGTCAGCCAAATCCAAAGGTTGGCATTAATCACTACGAGTTTTAGGGAAACTCTGAAACACAACAGAATAAACACTTCGACAAAAAGTATTCAACCAAAATAGCAACCAACCAAACCAGTCCAAAAGGTTTTAGACACAGGCTCAGGATGAAAGCCACCATATCTAGTATTCCACTATACTTACCATTTAAGCATTCAATATACACTATTTACTCATCGAGAAGCCTCAATATAATTCAACCAAAAGCTACATAACCAATTCTTTCTCTAGTTACCTTTCCCAACATTTATAAATACAGTTTATGATGATTAACAAAACGTCTTCCATTCTATACTACCTCATCATGATCCCCACAGACCAACACATCCTATATCAATGTATTCTATATTTCAAACATAGTACTTCAACATATACTTAAGCATGATCAACGTATCAATTTTATACCATCCATACATCAACATCTTGACAAATAAAACTTGTTCAATCAATAAAATGACTTCAACCAATAAGGATTATCTCTACAAGATAAAATTCGTAAACAGGATTCTAAGACATGCATTCATTAAGGTTAAAATCTTGCACCATGATTGTTATCCAATGTTCATCCCATCACAGCATGAACTCGACATAATTCCACAGTTTTACACTTTTCTCTATTGGATCAATGGTTTCCAGCAATTAACAACCCTACCAAGTCATCAATAACAACAAATGGGCATAAACATCAACCATCAACATTACTTTTGGCTACCCTATACATAGGTGATAACAAAATTACCACCACACAACATACTAGTAGGTTGCAACAACGTAAATAGCAATTCTAATCAACTTCCAAATTAAAGTCGCTAGTCAACACGATTAAATTTTCTCTATTAATCCGTTAGATTAGAACATCTTTAAACAACCAAAGAAAGTTTCTTTAACAATAACCGCATGATCTACCTCATCTTAATGTTCTAACCATGCATCAGGGTTTAAAACCTTAAACATTATCGGGGGTCATAAGCACTTTTAAAGCAAAGCAACAGATTATAAGCATGTACATTAACACATTTAATCATCCCCACTATGGAGTACTCTACATCACTAGAGGTTCATTTAGTCTTAAGCTAAAGGTAACAATTACACTTAATTGATTCAACTCGCAAATTAACTAAGGAGTACATCATTTCTATAAACCACATTGTTACATACTACATAACATGCTAAACAACAATTTCCACTTTTAACAAGTAATTTCAGTCAAACTAATACTTACTTTATTTGCAGCATTTTTTTTTCTTTTAATACTCAACCAAAACTCACAAAGAAGCTTGACTCTCAAATTTGCAATAGGACATGACTCCAAAACACATTTCAATCTTAAAGACTCCCACAGGAGGGAACCAAGCGATCAAGTAAACCTTTATGAACAAAGGCACAAAACATAAATCGACACAACTTAACTTTTTACACACGCTTCAATAACTTCTTTTAAACTCAGAGCAAGACACACAAGAACCAAAAACTAAACCTTGCTTTGCAAGGCAACCAACTAAACAGGTGTCAAGGTCAAAAGGCGACCAAAGACGCGCAACACAAAACTCCCCTTCTTTGTCTTCACCCAAAGAAGACAAAACCAAGAAACACCGAAGGCACACTCCGCAAAAATCCAAATTCCAAACACTTTTCTTCTGATTTCAATCAACTAAAACCAAGAGAACCAACAAAGACCGACCGTCAGAATGATAAAGAACATCCGAAGGAATCTACCACCAATCTCTTCTTATTTGACTCCAGTCAACTACCCGATCCACGACAGAAAGGGTAAGCACTCCTCCTACAGGGGTTAATAATTCTTCGGTGATGGCGTTAACCGGCCACACCGTCAAACCACACCCTTACTATGAACAAAAAGAGGTGACCGAAACCCTTCGGCACCACAACCCCACTTCATCACAACTGAAGCAACTCAATCAAATCCATCATAAATATAGCATTATACATCATTAAAAGTAGCATTCAACATCAAAGCTTAGATACAATATTTAAACAGAAAGCAACGGTACCCATACCCTTTCCTACTGTGCATCCATGTGTGTCAGATTTTAAATTAGTGATTCCACTTACACAAGTTTTAATGTTGCTATCCTATGACAAAATTTTAGTTAAAACCTAGGCCATGTTTCTAAGTTATTCCACATCACATTTTAGTTGTATCCTATAGTATGATACTAAAAATACACATTCCAAGGACCTACAACCTGGCTCTGATACCAACTGTAACACCCCATAAATCTAAACTGTTGTACAAGAAAAATTCGACAACATTTCCCCTAAAACAGGATAATACGAAAGCAATTCATAAAAACAAGGTCCATGATAAGCAATTCAAATAGGAATATTATCACGACATCAATACTAGAGACAACAAGTCTAAATCAACCAGGAATCAACCATAAATATAACACATCTCTAAAGGGACAACCATAAACGAGAACAAGTTTAAAGGGAACAACAATGGGTCTATTTGTAATAAAATTTCATCCAACTAATGAATTATTTAAAGCACTAGATCATGTGAGTCGTGATGACAACAGAAAATTTATTGTGTTGCTAGCCCACCCTTCATGCTTACGACTCACGTGCGCTACCTGAAAACATCAAAACAGCAAGTAGTGAGATTGGGTAATCTCAGCAAGCGGAACAACTAATACAAATAAAACATCCACCATATATCTATCATTCCACATTCCTCATATACAATACCACATCAAAGAGTCCACATTCCTTATATATAATACCACATCAAAGAGTCCACACCACTTCAGTAAAATGCATATGATTGATGCACATGCTTATGCCATGTTCCTCATATACAATACCACATCAAAGAGTCCACATTCCTCATATACAATACCACATCAAAGAGTCCACACCACTTCAGTAAAATGCATATGATTGATGCACATGCTTATGCCATGTTCCTCCTCACCGTGCCCTTTCTCAGGAACACACGGTGTTGTACTGTCTGATCGCGCACGCCAAGGCGTCGACAAACTTCCAATGCATGATTATGCAGTTAATGCTTCATGCATGAATTCATTCATAACTCCTCCCACTGAGTCCACATGTTTGCATATCATCATATAGCATGGATAGAAAACAAATATCATAGAGATGAAATGTTTAGACAATTCATCCGGTAAACAACATCCTTCTTCACCTTACCTCAAAGCAAGTGATTAAACCATGTATGATTGCTGTAATTGGGGTTTATAATGAAGGCGAAGCAAACAACAATGTATAGCTTAACAATACAACTACTTCCACTTGCCTTTACCGACGTGGACGATGAACCTAGTTACGCCCAGCAGTGGCACCACCTGAACAAACATTATTTCAGTACATAGCGACATCACAATTCATCACACAATTCAAACACACGCTTCCTACTCCCCGTTCCCATTTAAACGCCAAAAACCCCGATCTGTCCGGATCGAACAGCAGCACCCTCTCTTCCCAATTTCGTATCTTTTTTTGTACTGTTCATAAAAATACAAAAAAATTACAGTAGCTAGATATTGACGAGATCTACAACTTTCATGAAGGTCAAAAATTTCAATTCCGCTGTTAAACATGCCTAAACAACCGTCCAACACAGTGGACGAAATCTGTTTCCAGATTCTGTTCGTCATCTTCCAACAGAGATAACTCTCAGACTGACGCCCCAAAAATTCTGAAAAAAATACAGAAGCTAGGTCTCGACGTTATCTACAACTTTCTAGTTATAGGTTTTTGCAGGAAAAATCATCTATGCCACGTAAAACGTGAAACAATCCGCGCTACACAATCTTCCTTTCCAAAAACAGCACCACGTGAACATCTACCCTTCTCCCCCATCAAGATCCATCCAAACCACTCACCACCAGATCTAATACACTCCTAATCCCTAGGTAGAACATGGGTAAAAGATTGGGAATTTTACCTTGAGTTCCCCCTTGCGAACCCACGAAGAACGCGCGACGCATCCTCGTGAACGGAAATCTGTTCGTCCTCCTCGCCTCCACGGATCCTCTTCTCGTTTTCTCCTTCGCGTTTCGCGGTGG
Organism: Rhipidocladum racemiflorum; assembly: GCA_036346355.1. Lineage (NCBI taxonomy): Eukaryota > Viridiplantae > Streptophyta > Magnoliopsida > Poales > Poaceae > Rhipidocladum > Rhipidocladum racemiflorum. The sequence goes on from CM070583.1 coordinate 58,812,263, forward strand.
ATCTTGAGCCACCACGCAAGGGGAGGAAGAGGTGGAGGTGCGGCTGCTAGGGGGAGGAAGGGGGAGGCACCTTAGGGTTTGGGGGAGGGGGTGCCACTTAAAGGGGGGAGGTGGGCCGGCCCACCAAGGCATGGGGAGGAGAGGGGAAAAGGAATTCGGCCCAGGCCCAGGTTGCCTCAACCCAGCGGAAACTAGCCCAAAACTCCATTTTTTTAATATTAAATTGCCGCATATTCTTCAATTATTTCATTTCCCGACAAAACCCCCTTTCTTTCCGGAACAACCAAGAAAGAAAACCCTAGGATCGCTCTCAAATTCTAGGGCATCACAATGCATGGCTTATTACAAAGGATAGGCTAATAGGTTTATTTGTAGTGAAGTAGCATTTATAAATATAGTAATAGATTGCAAAGCAGTAAAACAATAATAAATAGAATAATTTTCACAATGATTGCACAAGTAAAGCATTTCACATCCTAAGTCAAGTTCACGATTCCAACCCAAGTATTCTCCACAAACCAAGTTACTTTCATGAAAGTCTAACCCTTGGTTGTAATCCACGAGTAGTGTCCAATGCCACGGACTCGGCTATTCGAATAGATTTTACACTCTACAGAGGTTATACACTTTACCCACAAGATACAGCCAAACACCAGAAAGGCGAGTGTCCGTAACAAAGTCTTTTGGAAGCTTCTAACTCCACAAGTGAACCTCCCCGGTTGTTGAACACTAACCCTTCCCTTAGCAAAGGCGAAGTCTAGGAAACCAACCGTTGGACGGGTACCTAGCCGCAGCCCCGGTACGCTCCCCCGTACAACTACACAGAAGTATAGTTGACACCCTGAGGAACCACATGCAAGTTATTAGCAACCTACTCAACTAGGTCTGTCCCATTCCAGACATGTGGTTGTATGTTTGACCTAGTTCAAAGGCTTGCAAGGTTATGTCCTTAGGGTGACCAAGGCAAGACTACCAAAGTGTCCACAAGTATTCCAAAACCAACAAAAGCCAAATGAACCGCCTAGTTGCCACTCTTGGCCCACCAGAAACAATCATGCCACTTGCCCCGGGCTAAACCATTTTATCAACCCCCATTTGATTACCATGCACCACGTGTCATCAACAACATCATCAATAGCACATGACAATTTCCAAAACATATTCCATATCTCATTAAGTCAACATTAATAATTGATCATCCAAAATCATGTCATTATCACGTGGCAGGGCTAAGCATACTACAAACGTTCTAATTAACCCATGCTGGCAATTTAATAATGTCCAACTAATTAATCCACAACCTAGGGTGACAAAAGGGGTTCATGGCATACAATTATATAAACAATCTGTCATACAGCAACTAGGCATATATCTAATTCCTAGAATTATTTAAAGCATTTTCTAAGTAAATTAGCATGCAATAACTTGAATCAATATAATTTTCAAACATAGGATCAACATGATCAAAGCATAACTTGTTTTCAAAGTACTTTATCTGGTTCTTGCACTTGCTCCTGGGTCAAAACTTCACCTGCGAAGCCTTCGGGCACTTTGACATCTATTCGTAACGTGCACAAATAGCAATAAAATAAATAAACAGCAAGCAAATAAAGTCAAAAAATACAAATAAAATTCATAAATAGAAAGAGCTCAATTTTAAATTTTTTTAGAAAATTGAATCACTCAAATCAGAGTTAAAATGCAAAAGTTATAGCATTTTGAAGTTTAAAAATTATTTAAAAAGAATAAACCGAATTATTGAAATTATTTTATTCGAAAAATAATTATAACATCATCTCACGCCAACACGTGTCACTGCTGACGTCACCCCCGACGGCACTCCTGATGACGTGTAGGACCGAGTAGGCAACTAGAGGGGGGGTGAATAGATGCCTAATAAAATTCAACGATTTCTTTCGGAAAATTGAAGACCCCTAAATAGCGGAAGAATATCTAATATCGTAGAGACCAAAAACCCTAGATTAATTAGCGAAACAAATCGAACATAAATAAAAACTAGTTCTAACAAAAAGAACAGATTTTCTAATCAAAGAATCAAAGCAAAAAGGATAAAAGAATTGTATAACCTTTTTCTTTATTCCAAAGCCATCTTCCACATGATGACACCAAAAATCTTCTAATCTCAAAAGATTAGAAAACCCTAAACAAACTAATAGAGCATACAAGCTCTTCTTTGCACCTTGTGCTTGATTGAACAATTGTTTGCTTGATTGATTGATTCTAAGCACCTAGAACCCCTATTTAAAGGACAAGAGAACAGAATCCTTTTTCGATTCTTCATTGACTCGAGCACTGCTTGCCCGGCCGACTCGCACTCAGAAATAACTCGTACCTCACGGCAGCCAGCAGTTCTCCACTCGGATTCGCTAACCTCCTAGCCGATTCAATTCACAGGACACGCACTCACAGCATAGCGATGCACTCACGCACACACTCACCCAATTGCATGCACGCACACTTGCATGCACACACACACACACACTTGCATGCACACACACAACATGCATTCACGTCACATGCATCCATATGCATGCACACACACATATACCACTCTCTCTCACATGCATGCAACATATACACATGTATTTGTATGCATGTGTGAAAAATTCGTATACACGCGTACGGCCACCTGCCACTACGCTGCAACGATCTCGACCTCACGTGCACTGTCCTTTAGTCCAAACATCTCGCATGACATCCTCGACCCTCACGACCTCAGTTCCTCCCTGAACCTAGTCTCGGTCCCGTCATCGACCATGTTTGACCTCAAGCAACACCTGCACGTGAACAAAAACACAAAAACAATTTCCGAGCCCAAGTCCGCGACTTGACTCAAGTTAATCCATGCAACCACTCACACGAGCGCATTGCATCAAATAAAATCAACCAAAAACATAATTAAAAATCAGACCAAACTCTTTTGCAAAATCTGAATCTTTTCAAATAAACAAACTGGTTTCAGATCTTTTTCAAATAAAATAAATCGTTTCAAATTTGTTTCAAATCTTTTTCAAATACTGAACCAAAATCAAATCAACTCAAATCTTTTCAAATATTCAAATACTCATCATCAAAAACACATGGATCAAAAAACAATGATCCTTCAATCTCCCCCTTGATGAGTAATTTGACAAAACACAATATAAGATTTGACAAAGGTATAGAAAAATACCAAATGAGAGTTTGAGACCAAAAAGATTCCAAGACCAAGTAAATCCAAATTCTCAAACAGTTTGAATTTCTCCTTTCTTTTTATTTTTCTTCTTCTTGACTTGCTCTCCCCATTTTTGACAAAATAGTCATCAAGAACTCAAAACTCCCCCTTAAAGAATGCAGTATCTCAAGCTTTGAAGTATATTCAAGGTATATAATCAAAGTAAAGCATTTGGAGAGTTTTTACGAGAGTTTTCACATTTTGTATCAATTTATCCAATGAGAAAGCAAATTGTGAGAATATGGAGGCTCTAACACATAGAATAGTTGTTGCATAAGCAAATTAAAGCAAACAAGTAAAATGTCATAAATTGATTTTGCCAAAGCTAAAAAGAAATCTATCATGAGCAAAGAGCGACTTTCAAATTCACTAATGTTTGTCTCAAGCCTTTTCAAAAATTTGAATTTCCTTTTTCTCTTTTAGCAAGTTTGACAATTTTGCTTTGTGATCAACAGGGATGACAAGTAACTGCACACTAGCCCATACTTGTGTATGAGTAGGTAGTTCTTTCTTGTTCTTTCTCAGTTTAAATTGGCAAGTGGCTTCACATTGTTTTGAACTTTTGTTTAGACAAGTAGCCTTTTCTTGCATCTTTTGAATTGAAATCCCTGGAAAGGAAGCTGCACATTGTACTAAACTTGTGTTTAGCCAAGTAGCTTTTGCTTGCATCTTTTTCAACTTGCTTTTAATATTAAAACACTGATTTTGCTTGAGACTCATAATGATCATTTGAAGTCCAACAAAAAGCTCACACATAGGGCCTGTTTGGCAGAGCTCCAGCTCCCAACTCCACCTCGGATCTGGGTGGAGCCCTGCCAAACACCCCAACTTCAGAAAACCACGGAGCAGGCAACTCTGTGGAGCAGGCAGAGTTTTAGTACATTTTTTTGGAGCAAGAGAAAAGGTGCTCCACGAATGGGTTTTTTCAGAGCAGACGTGGAGTTGGAAAGAAATTACCCACCTTTGCCACTGGGGTAATACCTAGTTCTGCAATGGAGCTGCTCTACAGTGGAGTTGTGGAGCAGAGCTGAAAAAATGGAGCTGGAGCTCTGCCAAACAGGCCCATAGTTTCTAATCAGCTCTAGCCTTTCAACAGATGACAAGAAACTTTTAAGCCTATTTCACAAATGCAATACCATAATGAACAAGAGCCAAAATATTCTCGAAAAGCATCTTAAATTGAATTATTTTAGTCTTTTAGTCTTTTAGTGAGAAGTGAAGCAATGTAGCATTAATTTGACTATATACACAAGAATAGTCAACAAAGCTTTGTACTACATGATGCAATGAAAACAAGGGAGTTTTCTTTAAGTGTAACGTCAAAATAGCTCCTTGTAGTAACCAAAGTCAAGTAACACAAATGAAAGAGTTAAAATCAAGACTCCCCCTCAAATCAACCCATGGGGATGAATGATCCCAAGTTCACCGCGTAAGAAAGCAAAACGAGAAGAATCAAGCGGTTTAGTGAAAATATCAGCAAGTTGAGCACCCGAATCAACAAATTTCAGTTCAATAGCTCCTTTTTCAACATGATCTCTAAGAAAGTGAAATCTGATGTCAATGTATCCAAGAAAGAGAATTACTCAAGAAGTGGCATGAACCAGATGTACTTTTTCTATCAATTCTACATCCTCCAAATTCAGCATCAGAGAAAGCTCTTAAACTAATGCATGAGGAAGCAGAAAGCCAAATGCCAAAATCTTGAGTACCACGGAGATACCTTAAAATCCTATTGATAGATTGTCGATGTGAAGCACGCGGGGAAGCTTGAAAACGAGCACACAAGCACACAGCAAACTCCAATTATCTCATCCTCAACAGCATCATCATCATCATCATCTTCATCAACAAAGATACTCTCCCCTGAACATATGCACTGCACCGCACTATTTGGACTAGTGCCTTTTTGCGAAAACAGAGGTGGAAGAAGCATCTTGAAAAATAACACTTTTAGCACGAGATGCACGAGTGAAGGAGGAGAACCAATTCTTATCATCGGACAAGTGGTGTGAGCATCCGGAATCCACTAGCTATATGTTCTCCTTCCTCATGAGAAGCCTACATAGAAGCGAGAAAGTGTCGAGGTCTCTGCTGGGGTTAGAAATAAGATGTTTAGGAATCGATCTTGAGACACACGACGCACAACAGTAGGCACAACACGAGCATTCTTATGCACAAAGATAGATTTGTCTTTTCCCGTGTTCTTACCAACAAAAGGTGTTTGCATCACCCTAGGCACATAATGAGAAACAAAGCGTGCCTGTCTGAAATTAGACCTAGCCTTAGTTCTTTCTTTCTTTTGTTGTTTGGCTAGTCTAAAGCAGAAATTCACCAAATGACCATCTTTCCCACAATGAGTGCAATTGTACTTAACATATGGTTTGGCATTAGAAGTAACTTTTGCACTTGAAATAGTGGGAGATAGAGTGCCGCCAGATTTAATCAAAGTTCTTTTAGACTCATTATCAATTTTCACATTTTTGCTCTCAACAGGTTTAGTAGAAGCATGAGAGTTAAAACCTAAACCCTGTTTGTTGAAGCTCACTTTAGATTGATCTAAAATCATGTTTAAATTTTTCTTCCCTTTAGTGAACTTAGAAAGAGAATCTTGCAAGTAGTCAACCTTTTTAGCAAGATTTAAACAGTTATCACAAGGAGTGTCAATTTTAGCTTTACATTTTACGGCAATTTGAACACGAGTTAATTTCATGAGTGAACATGTCATTTGTTAATTGGGTAACTCTACAATTTGCAACTTTTAATTTCAACTCAAGAATAGAACATTTAGAGCAAGCAATTTGATCATGTAAACTATCAGTAGAGCAACCAATATTTTTCACAAGTTTTTCATTTTTCAATTGTTCGGCATAAACTTGTTCTAGTTTAATCACATGTTCCTCTTTTAGTGACTTAATTTCAAATTTGAGATCTAAGCAAGTATCACAAATATTTTCAGAATTTGAATTTCTAAGATCAAAGTTTTCAGATTTTAGCATGGATAGATCTTTTTCTAAGCTTTTATTTTTGAGTGAAGATTTTCTTAAAGATTTTCTCAATATGACTAAAACTTCACAAAGCTCATCATACGAAGGCATTACCTCATCACCGTCACTAGAGGTGCTGTCGTTGTCACTAGAATCACTAGTGTTCCCTTTTGCCATGAAGCACAGTCCGGTGAGATCCTTCTCATTCAGCTTCGTTTACTTCGCTTCGTTCTCATCTTCAGTTGAGTCATCAATGTCACTTAAGTCTAAGCGACCAATTGCCTCGAAGACTTTGTTGAGCATCTTCTTCGTCCGTTGCTTATTTTTATCCTTGCTCTCTCTTGGCCGGAAGGACTTGGAGGAGTTGCTTTGCTCCTTCTCTCTATCTTTGTTCTTGAAACAGTTAGCACGGATGTGCCCTGCCTTGCCGCAGTTGTAGCAGTGGATGGAGGCACCTCTTCTTTCCCTTGATCTCATGTAAGCTGCATTGACACGCTTGGAAAGAAGAGCAAGTGTATCTTCTGGTATTTGATCCAGTTGTTCATCACTAAGAGCACTCAAAGCAGTAATGGAATATGATGATGAAGAACTAGTAGTGTTATCACATGAAGAATTAGCATTAAGAGCCATAGAGTTATCATTGGATGTTCTTGAAACAATGTCAATTTCAAAAGTCTTGAGACTAGAATATAGTTTATCCAATGTCATTTCACTCATCTTGTGAGCCTCCCTAAATGCAGTTACTTTCATTTGCCAGATTTTAAGATCAAGAGATGATAAGAAATGTCTAGCATTTTCAGAGTCAGTGTATTGTACATCAACAGCTCTAAGATTGTTTAAGATTCTATTAAAGCGAGCAAAACAATCATCTAATGATTCTCCAGAGTTCATTTCAAATCTAGTGTATTCCTTTTTAAATTGATCTTGCCTAGCCTCTTTGACAGAGTCAGTGCCTTCATGATAATCTTGAAGAGATTTCCAAATTTCATGAGTAGTGAGTAAATGACAGACTCTATCGAATTCTTTTCTAGCAAGTCCTTGAAGCAATATGTTTCTAGCTCTATTATTATTTTCAACATCCTTTTCAAACTCGATTTTATCAATATCATCATTTGAAGGAAGCTTGTATGAAATCTTTACCTTGCGCCAAATAGCGTTACCTTGAGCTTGAAGATATGCAGTCATCCGGATCCGCCCGATGGGAAGTGCTGCCATCGAAGATCGGCGGTTTGTTCGAGTATTTCTCTGTTGCCATAACTTACCGTTTTACTAATCACCTGTTAAGATGGATTAGTAGAGCCTCGCTCTGATACCACTTGTAGGACCGAGTAGGCAACTAGAGGGGGGGGGTGAATAGATGCCTAATAAAATTCAACGATTTCTTTCGAAAAATTGAAGACCCCTAAATAGCGGAAGAATATCTAATATCGTAGAGACCAAAAACCCTAGATTAATTAGCGAAACAAATCGAACATAAATAAAAACTAGTTCTAACAAAAAGAACAGATTTTCTAATCAAGAATCAAAGCAAAAAGGATAAAAGAATTGTATAACCTTTTTCTTTATTCCAAAGCCATCTTCCACATGATGACACCAAAAATCTTCTAATCTCAAAAGATTAGAAAACCCTAAACAAACTAATAGAGCATACAAGCTCTTCTTTGCACCTTGTGCTTGATTGAACAATTGTTTGCTTGATTGATTGATTCTAAGCACCTAGAACCCCTATTTAAAGGACAAGAGAACAAAATCCTTTTCCGATTCTTCATTGACTCGAACACTGCTTGCCCGGCCGACTCGCACTCGGAAATAACTCGTACCTCACGGCAGCCAGCAGTTCTCCACTCGGATTCGCTAACCTCCTAGCCGATTCAATTCACAGGACACGCACTCACAGCATAGCGATGCACTCACGCACACACTCACCCAATTGCATGCACGCACACTTGCATGCACACACACACACACACTTGCATGCACACACACATGCACTTGCATGCACACACACAACATGCATTCACGTCACATGCATCCATATGCATGCACACACACATATACCACTCTCTCTCACATGCATGCAACATATACACATGTATTTGTATGCATGTGTGAAAAATTTGTGTACACGCGTACGGCCACCTGCCACTACGCTGCAACGATCTCGACCTCACGTGCACTGTCCTTTAGTCCAAACATCTCGCATGACATCCTCGACCCTCACGACCTCAGTTCCTCCATGAACCTAGTCTCGGTCCCGTCATCGACCATGTTCGACCTCAAGCAACACCTGCACGTGAACAAAAACACAAAAACAATTTCCGAGCCCAAGTCCGCGACTTGACTCAAGTTAATCCTTGCAACCACTCACACGAGCGCATTGCATCAAGTAAAATCAACCAAAAACATAATTAAAAATCAGACCAAACTCTTTTGCAAAATCTGAATCTTTTCAAATAAACAAACTGGTTTCAGATCTTTTTCAAATAAAATAAATCGTTTCAAATTTGTTTCAAATCTTTTTCAAATACTGAACCAAAATCAAATCAACTCAAATCTTTTCAAATATTCAAATACTCATCATCAAAAACACATGGATCAAAAAACAATGATCCTTCATGACGTCAGCATGACGTCATCCTACCACGTGGCCGAACCACGTGACGACGTGTCTTGGCACTTTGCTGTAGACTCGACGCACCGAACCGGCTCAGTCCACCGCGGACGCGGTCCACGGCCCACGGTCACTGACACGCGTTGTCGTTGGTGACGTTCAAGCTGGCGTCAGCGACGACCGGTGCTGACCCGCACCGCTCCGGCTCCCGTGTGACATGGCACGATCTGAGCCATGGGTTTGAGATCCAACGACCGTGACTGAATCTAATAGTGCACGTTTTGGATCTACACGGATCAATCCGGTTTGTTCAATTCGGATCGGACGGCTACAGCTCGATCGGGTTTGCCACATCATGGGGTGGCATGGCATGAGCCAGCCATTGACACGTGGCTAGATCTGGATGCTAGGATCCAGATCCGACGGTTGAAAATAGATCTACACGAACCCACTCGATCTAATCTACGTCGCACGATTTCAAACCTACGGCCAAGATCTACCCTCATCCTACGGTCCCGATCGGATCTACCTAGGTTAATCAGCGGTCACGGGCGGCGAGGTCCGAGTTCCTCTCGAAGACGACGGTGACGTGGCCGCTTCGCGTGCGTCTGATCGGCGCGGATCGTGCGGCTCGCAGCGCGGGGCGACGCGGCGGCTACGCGGCCGTTGGATCAAGATCCAACAGTCACGGGTTAGGGTTACGGTGGCGGCGGCGCGGACTAGACCGCACAGTGTTGGGCTTCGACCCAGCACTGTTGTTACGCATTTCCAAACTTTTTCCAATAAAAATAATTCCAGAAATCGAATTAATTCATTTGAGGTATTTAAAATACTAGAAAAATTCTATAAAATATTTTAGGCCATTTGGAACTCAAATAAAATATTTTCAACAAAACTTTATTTAAACTTTTCCAATATTTAAATAATTAAATAAAAGTCTCAATTTAAATTAAATCCAAATAAATTCCCAAAATTCACTAATACACTTTGAATTCAAGCAAAGCAAAAATTGGGGTGTTACATCTAGGCACGAAGTTGATCATCTACTTGTGGGTCAAAATGGTTGTAAAAGTTGTCCCCCTTTTCATTGCTAGTTCCCTGGTGTTGTCTTTTGCCATGTTTTATAATCTGGTTTACCTTCTAACAAATTTGGAGGATGTATTTGTGTTAGGGTATTTGGTGGATACGGTTTGGTTAATGTGTTCACCTTCATCTGGGAAAAATGTGGGTTAGCTTTTGAGTGTGAGGTCTCATTTGTTGGTCCAATACCCCATGGTGTTTCCGTTTGTTTTCTGAATGAATGGAAAATAGAGGCTCTATCCTCTGTGTCCAAAAATGAGAGAGAAAGAAGAGCAGTACATCTCCAACACACAGAGTATGCTTCTCGATGTTGGATTTTAATGCAGTGATCATGCTTTTTTTTAGGGGTAGTGTTCTTGCATTTCAATGTGAGTAACTAGGGGAGCGGTATGTGACCAAAAATTGGCACATTCACTAACTATAAAATTGTCCAAAGGCAGATTTTTCGGGTTCGGCGTAGCTAAAAATTGTACTCAAACAACCCGCATGGGCCGACGTCTACTTTTAAATCGAGTCTATCTCCACTTTTAAAAAGAAATTAAGCTATTATATTATAATAAGAATACTAAAATTGGTTCGGGTGGATTTGGAGTTACGGTTTAGGAGATGCAAAATTAGGAAGATACACTATTCATTATGAATAGTGCTGGGATGCTCTATTCGGTCTAACCAGAGTGGATAAGTCTTCTGGCTACTGTGCTATGGTGCTTCTTCTTCCTAGCCTCTCCTTGAGCAAGAGAGAGAAAAAGAGGAGAGGGCCACGGGAGGTGAGGGAGAGCAGGGCCAAGGCGGGCGGGCACGGGGGGGGGGGTTGGCGTCTTGCTTCGGTGGCGGCGGCTAGGAGGCGGGGAGGCGGGGGCTCACCGACAAGCGGGCTGCTAGGCGGTGCGGCGCAACTCTATGTGGCGGCAGTGCTGAGCTCCGACACAACGGCTTGCCCCAGGGAGCGACGGCGGTGGTTGGCAGCGTGTCGGGACCCGAACTTGCAAATCCAGACCCTCTGTGTATTCAGCACTAGTCCAGGATCACGCTAGTGCACACAGTCTCAACATCGGTATATATCACAATCATACTCATCGAAATAGTAAAGTACTTTATTGAAAAGAGATATAACCGGTTACCCGACCTTTATGGTCAAATTACAAAAGTACGCCTCGTAGGGCTAAAGTCTTACTCAAATAAATCTGCAGCGGAATATAAAGAAAACGCGTGGTTCCAACCAATATGCCACAGGCAACTGACTGGGCCTTGCCCCTAGTTTGTCGTCTCCTCGCGGATCTCCTCCTCCAGGGCAGGTGTTGCCTCCTCTTCAACTGATGTTTGTATTGCGACAAGGGTGAGTACTTGGTACTCAGCAAGTCATGCACAGAATGCAAACTAATATACTACATGCATAGCTTAGTACAAAGGTATGGCTCATGGTATAATTGCAGTAAACATCATTTGACAAGTAATATAAAGTAGATTCAAAAGCAGTAAAGACAAGTATAATATCAATAGCTTTTCCAGGAGTTTAAACAAACACTTTTCCTTTCCTAATCCACATTTCCATCATCGTCATTATTAAACCAAACCAAATTTCCAAATCCAAGTTGTTTTCATGAAAGTCTAATCCTTGACTGTAATCCCCGAGCAATGTCCAATGCCGCGGACTCGGCTATTCGAATAGATTCTACACTCTGCAGAGGTTATGCACTTTACCCACAAGATACAGCCAAACACCACAAAGGCGAGTGTCCATAACAAAGTCTTTCGGAAACCGCTAACTACACAAGTGAGCCTCTCCGGTTATTGCACACTAGCCCTTCCCTTAGCAAAGGCGAAGTCTAGGCCAATCAACCGTTAGATGGGTACCTGGCCTCAGCCCCGGTACGCTCCCCCGTACAACTTACACAAACGGTGTAGTTGACACCCTGAGGTCCCACAAGTAAGTTATTAGCAACTTAATCAACTAAGTCCGTCCCATTACAGACATGTGGTTGCACGCTTGACTCAGATCAAAGGCTTGCAAGGTTAAGTCCTTAGAGTGACCAGGGCAAGACTACCCAAAGAACCAAAACAACATCCCCGGTGCCACAACTGGCCCACCAGATCACTCTTGCCACATGCCCCGATCGAAAACTATTTGTCAAACCCAAGTTGATTACCATGCACCACGTGTCATCAACATCATCATCAATAACACATGACACTTCTTCCAAAACAGGTTCCATATCTCGTTAAGTCAACATTAACATTTAAATGTCAAAATTATGTCGTGTCCACGTGGTAGGTCTAAGCATTATCTACATCGGTCTAAATACCCATGTTGGCAATTTAATAATGTCCAACTAAATATTCCACAACTAGGTTGTCAAGGGGTTCATGGCATACAATTATCTATGTCAAGGTGTCATACAGCAACTAGGTGTTAACTAATCCCAAATTTAATCGAAATAGATTCTAATTAAGATAGCATGCAATATTTTGAAACAACATAATTTATAAAAATGTGATCAACATGGTCAAAGCACAACTTGCCTTGAAAGATCACTTGTTCTCGGTCTTGAGCTGGCTCCTGGGTCAACACTTCTCCCTCGAATCCTTCGGGCACTTCGACGTCTACTCGTAACGCGTGCAAATAGCAATAAACGAATAAACAACAAACACAAAGTGTCCAAACATCCAAATGAAGTCCATAAACAGAGAGAACATATTTTTATTAATTTTTAGGAATTTGAATCATCAAATTCGGAGTTAAAACGCAAAAGTTATATTGTTTTAAAGTTTAATTAATCAATTTAATTAACATCACAATTAAAACTTTGGTCCAAAAATTAAATAAAATTCATATTTGAGTAGAGCTCAATTTTATAAAAATTTAGAAACTGGAATCGTTCAAATCGGAGTTAAAATGCAAAAGTTATAAGCGTTTGAAGTTTCAAAATTCAATTCAAATAATAAACCGAATTATTAAATCATTTTCTTTTTCGGAAAATATTTATTGCGTCAGCATTGACACGTGTCAGCCTCTGATTGGTCGGCTGACGTCAGCCGGTCCATGGACATGGTCCACGGTTTGGCTCGGTCCACCGTGGACTCCTGTCCACGGCACGTGTGACTGATAGGTGGGATCCACTCGGGTGACGTCATTGCTGACGTCAGCGAGCCCTGGCCGAGGCGTCTGACAGACGGGCCCCACGGGTGACATCATGGATGACGTTACCGCACGGCTGGGGTGGCCGCTGACATGCGGGCCCGTGCTGACGACACGGTGCGATTTTGGCTGAGCCGCTGACATGTGGGCCCGGCGTGTCAGCGACACACGCACCTGAGTGCGCTGGCCGTGCTGACCGTGACGGTTAGCCTTCCAGACACGTGGCTCGATCTCGGTCGTTGATTTGAAAATCAACGGCCCAGATTGGATCTGGTTTCCACGCGTTTGGGTTAACGCGGTCAATCCAGACTGTTGGATCTAGATCCAACGGTTGGGATTAGATCTGGGGTTTGGAACGGGATCTCACCGGCGGGTGACGTGGATGCGTCTGGGCCGTCGGATCTCGATCGGACGGTCCACGGAGCTCGGGGCCCGACGATGGCTTGCGGCGGCCGGAGCTGGGGATGACGACCACGGGCGCGGCGCTGCGGGGCTCCTCCAGCGAAGTGAGTTCTCCCTTCGGGTGCGCCTTGGCCTGGGGATCTCGGGGCTGGGCTCAGTCACGGCGGAGGACGACGAACGGCGGTGGGGCGAAGCAAAAATCACGGCGGAGAGCTTCTCCAACTACGGCGAGCTCGTGCGGCTAAACGACGGCGGCTCAGGCGAGAAGGGTTGGGGGTACGGGTGCGCACGGGAGTTGGCTTCACGGTGGTGGCGGCGGCGCATTAAATAGTAGCCTCGGCTTCCGTGAAAAGAGCGGAGACCGAGGCCCACACGCGGGCGGCGGCGGAGTCCGACGAGGACTCGGATCAGGCGACGTGGCTCAACGTGAGCCGTTGGATCGAGATCCAACGGTCACGGCTAGGGTTCGGCTGTTGCATGGCTCGGGCGAACGCGCATCGATCTCGTCCGTTGGATCTTGATCCAACGGCTGGGACCGATTGGGGTTAGGTGCGGTGCGGTTCAACACGGGCTAATGTGGACCGTTGGATCTAAATCCAACGGTCCACGGGTTAGGGTTCGGACGCGGTCTGACCGAAACGGATGGCGCGGTCGGGTACGGGTCGGACTCGAACTCGAGTCTGATTCGGGCTCGGTCGGATGAACAGTAAAACCCGGTTCGTATTTTCCAGCGATTTAATATTTAAAATAATTTCCAGTAATTCATTTAATTCAAGAAAAATAGCAAAATACTCAGAAAAATTCCAGAAAAATTCTAGAAAATATTTTAGAGCATTTGGGACTCAAATAAAATATTAGTTTCAAAAATTTATTTGAAACTTTTATTTCTTTAATTATTTCAAATGGGAATAAATTCAAATTAATTCCAAATAAATTCTAGAAAATTCCAAAAATTCAGAAAAAGGCAAATTAGTGTCTAATTTCATGAAAAGCAAAAATTGGGGTGTTACAAACCTCCCCCCTTAATAGAATCTCGTCCTCGAGATTTAAGGCTGACTAAGGAATAGGTTCGGAAACTCTTTCTTCAATTCCTCTTCACGCTCCCAAGTCGCTTCGCTTTTGGCGTGGTTGCTCCACAGAATTCTGCGGAAACGCGTTGACTTGTTTCTTGTCTCTCGATCCATGGTGTCCAGAATCTTCACAGGGTGCTCCTGATAAGTCAGATCCTCCTGTAGCTCTATTGAGTCCAAAGGTGTTGGTTCGTCTGGCACTCGGAGACACTTCTTCAGTTGGGATACATGAAACACATCATGTACTCCTGCTAACGACTGCGGTAACTCCAGCTGGTAAGCAACTTCGCCTCTGCGGCTCAAAATCTTAAATGGTCCAACATAGCGCGGTGCGAGTTTTCCTTTGGCATGGAATCTTTTAACTCCCCTGAGAGGTGTGACTATGAGATATACAAAGTCTTCCGGCTCAAAACTCAGGTCTCGACGTCGGTTATCCGCGTAACTCTTCTGTCTTGACTAAGCTATCTTTAGTCTTTCCCTGATCATGACAATCTGCTGTTCGGCTTCTTGTAGAATGTCCGGTCCAAAGACATGACGTTCACCGGTCTCATTCCAGTTCAATGGCGTCCTGCAGGGTCGACCATACAGTGCCTTGAAAGGTGACATCTGTAGGCTTGCTTGATAACTGTTATTGTAGCTGAACTCGGCATATGGCAAACTCTTATCCCAAGAGGTAGCATAAGCCAATGCACAAGCTCTCAGCATATCCTCTAAAATCTGGTTAACTCTTTCGGTCTATCCATCCGTCTGCGGATGATAGGCTGTACTGAAGTTCAAACGGGTTCCCATGGCTTCATGCAACTTATTCCAGAACCTTGAGGTAAATTGGGTACCTCTGTCCGATACAATCTTCTTTGGCACTCCGTGCAAACAGACAATCCTGGTCATATACAGCTCTGCTAATTTATCTCCCGAATAAGTGGTCTTCACCGGGACAAAATGAGCGACCTTAGTCAAGCGATCTACTATAACCCATATGGAATCATATCCTCCTTGAGTCTTAGGCAAACCGGTGATGAAATCCATTCCGATTTCCTCCCACTTCCACTCAGGTATTTTCAACGGCTGTAACAATCCTGCTGGTCTCTGATGCATTACCTTGACTCTCTGGCATACGTCGCACAATGCAACATGCTCGGCAACTTCACGCTTCATGCTTGGCCACCAGAACCTTTCCTTCAAGTCCTGATACATCTTGGCACTTCTTGGGTGAATAGAATACTTAGAGTCATGGGCTTCCTCCAGAATCAGCTACTTCAACTCTGTCGGCGTACTAGCCAACAGGCACCCTCAGATCGGGTGCTTGAGAGATTCGAATAAGGGGCTTTCGTGAAAATCGCTCGAGAGGTGGGGAAGATGAGGCCAACGAGGAGCACGCAAGGAGACGGTGGGGTTTACCCAGGTTCGGGCCCTCCGAAGAGTAATAGCCCTAGTCCTTCTTGACTTGGTATTGAACTTGGGAACAATGGCAGTTATCCGGTTGGGGAAGAAGGCTCTCTGGAACTCCCACTAGCCTGCCCACCAACCGAATAAAAAGAAGAACCAGAAGAGGAAGAAGAAGCCCCTCCCATGAACTCCCTCTCCCTTTTATACTAGGGCTGGCGGGGGTGCATAGGGTCTACAGACGGGATGACGTGCGCACTCATTATACTGCTACAGTGCATTAAATGCACCCGTCACCACTACTTACATCACATTTAAGGCCGGTCACAGCCGACCCAGTCTTCGCCTTGGGGCCCGCATGTCTGCGACCCCTGCCTACTTCGCCAGGAGAAAGGATGTCTTCGAAGTGCCCTCCCGCCATTAATGCGCTCCTGGGGAACGCGCGCCGCCATACTGCAGTCTTCACGACCCGCATTTAATGCGCACGATACGCATTAAATGTTCCTGATCCTTTGTACTGTGGCACAGATTACGGGGTACCCTTGGGGGTTATCCCCAGCAGCGTGGCCTGGACGCCACCTGTCCGCTGGGGCGACCACCTTACTGGGCGCCCAGCGGCGTGGCCTGGACGCCACCTGTCCGCCGGGCGACCTCTTTACTGGGCGCCCAGCGGTGTGGCCTGGACGCCACCTGTTCGCCGGGCGACCACCTTACTGGGCGCCCAGCCGGTGTGGCTCGACGCCACTCGTCAGCCGGCGACCACGTTATCGGGCGCCAGCCGTGTGGCTCGACGCCACCGTCACGGGCGACCACCTTACTTGGCGCCCAACGGCGTGGCCTGGACGCCACCTGTCTACCGGGCGACTTAACTTAATGCGGCAACGTGGGCACCCTGGTGTTAAATACACCGACAGTAGCCCCCGGGCCCACCTAGGTGCGCTTTTTATTCCTTTCCCGAAAATGGTTTAGTCTCCCGGGTGGGACCCATAAATGCCCACGCACGCCGCGGTCTTTAAAAACTTGCCCTTTTTTCCCGGTCCTGAGGTGGATACCGCAACCGCCCTTGCCTCGTAACCGCTGCGCAGTTTCGAAGAATGCGCTCACTTTATGGGAACCGCTTCGGCTTCCCCAACATTCGAACCGCCGCGCCCCTTCGGATCCCTCTGGTTTTCCCGCTAGGCCCCTCTCGGGCTGTTATAAAAGGGGGTGCAGAAAAAAAAGGGAGGGCGGTTCTCTTTCACCTTGCTTTATCGCTCCAGTCTTTTTTGCTCTCATACTCCGGCGCTCCTCCGCTTTCTTCTCTTTGTGTTGGTTGCCTCTGATGGCGCCGATGCTTCCTCTGTCGACTATCGAGGAGGACGGCGCAACCCGGTTTTCCCGGACCATCACCGCCAATGCCATCTGTATGCGGGCCGGGACCGCCGCACCCAGTTGCCAGCCCGGGGAGATTGTCTTCTTCGGGTGGGCAATGCTGGCGGGCCTTGTTCCGCCCGTCTCCGATTTCTTCATCGCCGTTCTCAATTTCTACGCCATTCACAACATACACCTTCCCCCCAACTCCACCATCCTTCTAGCCGTCTTTGCTCACTTCTGCGAGATGTTCATGGGAGTGATGCCTAACCTCCTTCTCTTCCGCTATTTCTTCTCGCTCCGCGCCGCTAGCAATGCCTCGGTTCCTTCCGGGTGTTGCCACCTCCGGCTCCGGGACGGGGCTGTGGCGCGCTACATCCCATTGGATTGCCGATCCAACTGGAAGATGTGACGTCACGAGTGGCTCTACGTCGCGGACGATAGCGGCATCGAGGTCTTGGAGCTCCCCACCGGGTCGACGAGCAGCAACCCTAACTGGGGGGCCCACGTCAGCGAGACGCCCGAGTTACAGGCAATGTTGGCTCGGGTCGACCTGCTGCGAACGGCGGGCTTGACGGGGGGCATGGTTCTCCGGGATTTCCTATCCCGGAGACTTAGCCCTCTGCGTCGCCGCGTCCGCTCGGCCTAGCAGTACTCGGGACCCGGACAGTTCCTGGAGGTAAGCCTCTGCGCCCTCTTCACCTCCTTTCTTTTTTTCTCTTTTCTTTTTTTGAACGCCACCGAGTTGATTGCATCATCATTTTTTCTTTTTGCCTTACCAGCCGCGGGAAACTTGAGCTCTGAGAAGATTGACCGCTGGATGGGGCAATTAGGCGTGCCGAGCAACATTCCGCCCTCCCCCCAGAATGCGGTCCCGCTATGCCGGCTGTCTCCCCGGGAGCGCGCGGAGATTATCCGGGTAATGCCAAAGATGGACGCCATGGGGACACCAGTCATATATCACCAGGCTCCCCTGGTGATCCACGACCCCCCACCGCCTGGCGATCAGGGGAGAGGCAAGCGCCCGGCTGATGACAATATCCCCGGCGGGAACCCTCGGCGACCCCGCCTTTTGACGGGGACTTCCTCGGTTGCGGCGGGAAGCTCCTCATCGATGGCGCCGGGCTCCACGGCTGCGGCGGGAAGCTCCTCGGTGACCACGTCCACACCTACCGCCACCGCCGCTGGGGTGGCGGGACTTGACCCTCCGGCGCCGATGCTTCCGCCACCACCGCCGCCGCCAGTTGTTGACCCGCCGGCGCTTGATCCACCGGCAATTGACCCACCGGCGCTTGATCCGCCATTACCGCCTCTGCCGGCGCCCATTCCGCCGGCGATTGATCCGCCTGCGCCGCCTCCGCCGGCGCCTCTTCTGCCGCCACCCCCGCCTTTGGCGCCGCCGGCACCGCGAGGGGGGCTGGTCCTTGCTTCGGGCGCGCCTCACTTCCGGAGGCCTTCACCCAGGTACCTGAATTTCTGGAACGCAAGAGAGTAATAGTGAAGTTCTTTAATTTTGAACTTTGTTTTACCTTGGTTTCCCCCTTTTCCTCTCAGGGCGCCCGCTGCAGACCCCCCAGCCGCCCCTACTGACGGCGACTAGGAGGCCGTGGCGGGGACGGAGGTGTTGGCCGAGCAGCAGGGCCCGCAAGGTGGGGCCGGCGAGCAGCTAATGGCCACCCCTGGAGTTGCTGCCGTGCCGCCATTGGGAGTGCTAGGTCCGCAATCCACTCCGGACCCCCCTGCTGGCTCCATTCCTTCGGCGGATGCGGACGCCCTGCTGGCCGCCCTCAGCGAACTTTACTCCAGCACGAGTAGTCGCCTCGCGACGAGCAGGGAGCGGCTGACGGGCACCGCTGCTGAGATCAACCGCCTCCGGAAGGAGGTGGAGGACTCGCGCGGCCGGGAGGGAAGGCTGGAGCAAGAGTTGCAGCGGGAACGGGAGTAGAGTGCTCTCCGTGTCGCTGAGCTCTCCAGGGCCCGCAACACGGAGAGGAGGGAGCGGCTCGAGGCGGAGGCAGAGACCGTGAGGATGCAGCGCCACGCCTTTGACCGGATGGTGGCTAGCCTCACGCCGCTGGGCTTGTGCAGCAGCCCCCTCTGGAGCAGAAGCCGCAGCACTATGCCTTCTGCCTTAGCCGGATCGGGGACTTTCTCACACAGCTGCCCGCCGCCCTGGCCACCCAGTCCACCCAGGAGGGATGCGCGGTAGCCGCCGCCACAGCCAAACACGTGCTGGCATGCTGCGTGATCTGTGATGCCAACTTTGACCCCCTGGCCACCGTCCAGGGGATCGAAGGGGACTGGACGCCGGCGGAGGCGCGGGCACAAGATGCTGCTGATCACGTCGCCGCGCAGTTGGAGATGGCGAACCCTGCGCTGGAGGCGGTGGCAGAAGATGTGGCGCTGGCGCTGGACGTCGATCCGGTGGAGTAGGACCTGGCGGCCGCCGAGGCAGCCGCTGCAGACGAGGAGGATGAGGCCTAGAATAGCCCATTCCCCTTTTTGCTTTCAGCCTGTAATAACTCTTTATAAGTTAACTTCGCGGAATAGAAACATAATCTTTTCACTGCATTCCTTAGCGTCTAAAATATCGGTTTTACGTTTCCACCTTGGCCGACCCCCAGCATATGTCAATATGCCAACGCGCGGCACAAGGGTCAGAAAGGGAACGGGACTAAAATCCTTCACGCCCGGGTGTCGCTTTCTCGTGACTTTACGACCTAGCAAAGATGGCTTCCCTTGTGGTCTCTGCGGGGCGGACACGGGGTAAGACGTGATAGGGCGTAGGTTCTCGGTAGCGGTGTTTGAGTCGCCGCCCCCCATAGGGACACCCGGAGTGTCATGACCGTGTCGGGAGTCGGGCCAAGCCAGCCGCCCGATCGCCCACCCTTGTACGCCGCACTTACCGGGTGGTCCCGTCTTTACCACCGGGCTTTTGCCGGGCCGCTCGGTATCGAGGGCGACCGCCCGGGCACTTCGCGACATGGCACAGAACCAAAAAAGGACCAGAAAAAAGGACTGCTTTAACTGAAGAGCTGTCCCCCGACCGGCTGAAGCACAGGGAACGCTTTCTAACTGGTCGGGGGGTGAAGCCTGGAACTTACAACCGTTTTAGGGATAGAACTTGCGCAGATTCTCTATGTTCTGTGAGTTCGCCAGCTCTTCCCCGCTCTCAGTGGCCAGCCTGACCGCCCCGGGACGAGAGACTGAGACCACCTTGAAGGGGCCCTCCCACTGGGGAGACAGTTTGTGCAACCTGGCATGCAACTGCACCCTTCGCAAGATCAGATCGCCCACTGCCAGTGTTCTCTCGTCGACCCGGGCGGCGTGGTACCGCCTGAGGCTTTGCTGGTACCGCGCGGCGCGCAGGGCCGCGCGATCCCGGGCTTCTTCCAGGAGGTTGACATCGTCTTGACGCAGGTCTTCCTGGCTTTCTTCCGTGAAGGCTGCGACGCGCGGGGACCCTAGGGTCAGCTCCGAAGGGAGAACAGCCTCCGCGCCATAGACCAGGAAGAAGGGGGTCTCCCCGGTGGCCCGGCTGGGGGTGGTTCGAAGCGACCACAACACAGCTGGGAGCTCTTCAGCCCACCGGGGCCCATGCTTGTGGAGTCGATCAAACGCCCGGGTCTTGAGGCCCTTCAGCACCAGCGCATTGGCTCGCTCAACTTGACCATTGCTCTTCGGATGGGCCACCGAGGCGAAACAGACCTTCGTGCCCATCTCTTCACAAAAATCCAGGAAAGCCGCGCTGGTGAACTGCGAGCCGTTGTTGGTAATGATGCGGTTGGCGACCCCAAAGCGTGCGAAGATCCCCTGCATGAACTTGACAGCGGCTGCGGCGGTAATGGCTCTCACCGCCTCGGCTTCCACCCACTTGGTGAACTTGTCGATGGCGACGAACAAGTGAGTGAAACCTCCTGTGGCCCGCGGGAACGGACCCAGGATATCCAGCCCCCAGACCGCGAAGGGCCAGGAGGGCAGGATGGTTTGCAGAGCTTGGGCTGGTCGGTGGATTTGCTTGGCGTGGAACTGGCACGCCTCACACCTCCTCACCAGCTCGCAAGCATCCTGGAGGGCGGTTGGCCAATAGAACCCTTGGCGGAAAGCTTTCCCCACCATCGTTTGACTGGATACATGGCTCCCGCACACGCCTCCATGGATATCAGAGAGCAAGCTGCTCCCCTCTTCCCGAGTGATGCACTTCAGAAGAACTCCGTTTCTACCCCGGCGGTACAGGTCCCCGCCCACCAGGGTGTAGCGCTTGGCCTTTCGCGCTATCTTCTCGGCTGACACATCATCGTCAGGGCACACTTGATCCCGCAGGTAGGCCAGGATCGGATCCATCCATGTGCCTTCCCGGTCAAGTGTGGCGACCACTAGGTGATCGCCCGGGTACTCCGCCTGGCCAGGCGTTTCCGCCGGTACCACTTTCCCTTCTGGGGCAAGGGCTAAAGCAGTATCACCATCCTCCCCACCAGAAATGGGGGCTGAGATGGACGGTCGCGGAAGCCTTTCTTCAAAGACCCCGACCGGAACGGGGGCTCTTGTCGAGACGATCTGCGCGAGCTCGTCCGCCAAGTAATTGTCGCGCCGGGGAATATGCGTATACCCCAGCCCATCAAAGTGTCGCTCCATTTTTCTGACCTCCGCTAGGTACGCCGCCATGACGGGATCAGAGTAGGAGAAGTCCTTTCTTGCTTGGTTGACTACCAACAGGGAGTCGCCCTTGACTTGTAGGCGTCGGACGCCGATGGCCGCGGCGGCCCGAAGACCGACCAGCAAGCCCTCGTACTCCGCAACATTGTTTGTGGCTCTGAAGTCCAGGGCGACCACGTACTTGAGGAGGTCCCCAGTCGGGGAGACCAGGAGGATCCCAGCCCCCGCGCCTTCGAGCCTGAAGGACCCGTCGAAGAAGAGCGTCCAAGGCGAGGGCGCGGGAGCTTCCTCATCTTCGCTGTCAGCCGGAGTCCATTCGACGACAAAGTCCGCCAATCTCTGGCTCTTGATCGCAGTGCGGGGTGCAAACTTGAGACCGAACTCCCCCAGTTCGACGGACCACTTGGCGATGCGGCCCTCCGCCTCCCGGTTGTGGAGGATTTCACGCAGGGGGTAGGAGGAGACCACGGTGATCTCCCTTCCTTGGAAATAATGTCGCAGCTTCCTTGACGCCACCAGCACGGCGTACACCATCTTCTGGGCCTGAGGATATCTCGTTTCAGCGTCGTGCAGTACCTTGCTAACGTAGTAAATCGGCCGCTGAACGCCCTCTCGCTCCGCCACCAGTGCCGCGCTCACCGTCGAAGGGCTGGACGCCACGTAGAGTAGCAGCGGCTCACCCGGCTCGGGGGCGACTAGCACCGGGGGGGAGGAGAGGTACTTCTTTAGATCTTCGAACGCCTGCTGGGCCTCCGGGGTCCATTCGAAGGAATTGGTCTTCTTCATTAACTTAAACAAAGGGAGACTTCTCTCCCCCAGCCGGGCTATAAACCGACCGAGGGAGGCCAGGAGACCGGCCAGACACTGCAACTGCTTGAGCCGGGTGGGCGGCTTCATTCGCTCAATCGCCTCAATCTTCTCCGGGTTAGCTTCAATTCCACGACTGGAGACCAAGAAGCCGAGCAGTTTCCCAGATGACACTCCAAACACGCATTTCTCAGGGTTCAGCTTTAGGCAGTAGCGTCGGAGGTGGGAAAAAGTCTCTTCTAGGTCTTCAATAAGCCCATCTACTCTTCTGGTTTTTACCACCAGATCATCAACATATACTTCAAGGTTCTTCCCAACTTGGGGCCTGAATACAATATGCATGGCACGCTGATAAGTTGAGCCAACATTCTTCAGCCCGAAGGGCATTCAGACATAACAATACACGCCAAAAGGGGTCACAAAGGCCGTCTTCTCTTCATCTTCCTGCACCATGCTGATCTGGTGGTAGCCGGAGTAGGCGTCTAGGAAGCACAAGGCCTCACACCCTGCCGTGGAGTCGACAACGAGGTCGATCCGTGGAAGGGGGTACGGGTCCTTCGGGCAAGCTTTGTTGATGTCGGTGAAGTCGATGCACATTCGCCACTTCCCGTTGGACTTCCTTACAAGCACGGGATTGGCGAGCCACTCGGGGTAAGCGGCCTCCCGCACAATCCCAGCCTGCAACAACTTTTCCACTTCTTCTCGGATGGCATCTTGTCGCTCTGGCGCCTACCTCCAGACCTTTTGCCGGACTGGGTGCGCTCCAGGAAGCGTTGCCAACCGATGCTCGATCACCTCCCTGGGGACCCCGGTCATTTCGGATGGTTCCCAGGCGAACACATCCAGATTGGACCGGAGGAAGGTGACGAGCGCGCCTTCCTATTTGGCGCTGAGGTCGGCGCCGATCTTCACGGCTCTGCCGGAGCCTTCGTCGCCCACGGGGACCACCTTCACCTCACCCGAGGGACCGGGTGAGGCGCGGGCCTTGACCGGGGGGACGTCCGGGCGGTCTTCTTTGTCGCGCGCCGAGCAGGCAGTGCCAGCCAGATCCTGCACCTGTTTGCTGAGGCGCAATGCTTCCAGCCGGTCCACCTTCACAATGATTGGGCCCTCTAGCCCGGGGATCTTCATCAGCAGGTAGGCGTAATGCGTGGCCGCCATGAACTTGACCAGCGCCGGCCGGCCAAGCAAGGCGTTGTAGGGGAGGTCGAAGTCAGCGACTTCGAAGTTGATGAGTTCCGTCCGGAAGTTTTCAGCACTTCCGAACGTAACTGGCAGCCGGACTTGTCCCAGGGGCAAGAGACCCATCCCTGGGGCAATTCCGTAGAACAGCGGGGCGGGGCGTAGCTCCTCATAGGGTATTTGGAGCGCTTGGTACGCCCCGACCGACAGCAGGTTGATGGCACTCCCTCCGTCGACAAGGACCCGCCCGAGCTTCGCATTCCAGACCGTGGGGGAGACCACGATCGGGAGATGGTTCGGGCCTGAGGTGTTCGCCGGGTGGTCGGCCCGGCTGAAGGTGATCAGTTGATCCATCCATTTCAGCGGCCTACTCGCCCCGGGGGCTGGCATGGTGGTGCACACCTGCCTCAGCTCTCGCTTGTACTGCGAGTTTGAGGAGTAGGTGGCCGAGCCACTATGAATATACGCCACCGTATGCTCAGCTTGTTGAAAAGCCAGCGGGACGTTGTCCTCGTCGTCTTCATGATCCTCCTCGTGGTGCTTCCTGAGCCATTTCTCCACCATCTTGGACACAACCTGGCAATCTTCCAGGTCGTGCCCACTCGTACGATGAATGGGGCAATACGGCTTGGCCCGGTCATCTTCGCGGTGGGGTGAACGGCGGTCCCTGCGGTCATCTCGCCGGTCCCGGCGATTCCCCCTCCGCTCCTGGTTATCACGCCGCTGGGACTTGGCCTCTGGCTCAGCCACCAAGACCTCACGAGCGG
The DNA here is from genome assembly GCA_036346355.1 of Rhipidocladum racemiflorum. Classification (NCBI taxonomy): domain Eukaryota; kingdom Viridiplantae; phylum Streptophyta; class Magnoliopsida; order Poales; family Poaceae; genus Rhipidocladum; species Rhipidocladum racemiflorum. The sequence goes on from CM070583.1 coordinate 58,836,926, forward strand.
TGCCCTCCTTGCGCTTCTTTTTCTTCCTGCGGTCGGAGGACTTCGACGTTCAAGCTTCGCTGGGGCCGGAAGGCCTTCCTGCACCCTCCCGAGCCTCCGCTGCCCTAGCGCACTTGTGCGCCAGGGAGAACAGCTTGGAAGTGGTCATGATGGTGCGGGTAGCCATCTTCTCCCGCATTTTTTGGTCCCGGACCCCTCTCCGGAACGCGATGATAACGGATTGCTCGGAAATTCGAGGGATCATATTGCGGCAATGACTAAACCGCCGGATGAACTCCCTCAGGGACTCCCCCTCAGTCTGCTCCAAGGCATGGAGGTCATCCTCCACGCCTGGTTGAGCGTAGGAGCCCTGAAAGTTGGCGACGAAGATGTCGCACAGCTCCTCCCACGAGTGTACAGAACCCCGCGGGAGGTTTAGTAGCCAGGAGCGGGCGGAGCCCGTCAGAGACGTCGGGAGGTAGTTGGCCATAACCTTCTCTGATCCTCCCGCAGCGCGCACCACAGTCGTATAAATCTGCAGAAATTCCTCCAGATTGGTGGTGCCGTCATACTTCTCGATGGACGCGGGGCGGAATCTCTCCGGCCACTTAGCTTGGCGTAGGTGAAGGGAAAACGCCTGGCATCCAAAATTGTAAGGGGAGCAGCGTCGCCCGCCAGCCCCTCGACCCCAGGATGGGGTTGAGGAGTGCGAGTCTACGCTCTCCCAAGAGTCAGATGGGGAAGCTCCCTCCGGACTGGAGGGTAGCGGGGGGTCGATGCGTGTGACACCTCCTAAGGACATGACGCAAGTTGTCCCCCCGCTGGGGCCGCCGTTTGTCAAGGCGCGCCCTGAGATCTTCTCGTTTCCCCACTTGCCTGGGGGAACCGCGGGACAAAGCGGAAGCGTGTGCATGTCCCCCTGCTACCGAGGGGGCTGCAACCCGTGCTTCCTTACCTTTGTCCCGACTCCTGCGGCCGGGAGAAGTTGCCAAGGAGCGGCTGGAAGCTTGCGCGTCAGCCGCAAGGACTCCCTGTCGCAGGGTGCCGCAAGCCCCCGGCTGAGCCGCCACCGCAACATGCTGCTGGGCGGCATCCACCAAGCGGGCGATATCCTGCAGCCAGGGAGTGACTGGGGTGTCACCCGCCAGGGGGACCGGGGGATGGTCGAGGAGGAGCCAGGCCGCCTGAAGGCTCTGCGCTGGAGTATCCCCTCCCAGTAGCAGACGCCGCTGAACAAGCTGGCCTCCGGGCTTGGCAGCGACGCGCGCCCCTCCCACCGCGGAAGGACCCGGCTGGCCTGACTCCCTTATTGGGAGCCGAGACCGGCTATGGGCACTACTTTCCTCGGGCGGGGCACTGCGCTTGTTATGCGACTCCGCCATGCGGAAGTATCTTTTTCAGCCTTGTGAGCCCCCGGGGGGAAACAAGAAGAGAGGGGCGATCTAACCACAGAGCCCCCTACCTGGCACGCCACTGTCGGCGTACTAGCCAACAGGCACCCTCAGATCGGGTGCTTGAGAGATTCGAATAAGGGGCTTTCGTGGAAATCGCTCGAGAGGTGGGGAAGATGAGGCCAACGAGAAGCACGCAAGGAGACGGTGGGGTTTACCCAGGTTCGGGCCCTCCGAAGAGTAATAGCCCTAGTCCTGCTTGACTTGGTATTGAACTTGGGAACAATGGCAGTTATCCGGTTGGGGAAGAAGGCTCTCTGGAACTCCCACTAGCCTGCCCACCAACCGAATAAAAAGAAGAACCAGAATAGGAAGAAGAAGCCCCTCCGATGCACTCCCTCTCCCTTTTATACTAGGGCTGGCGGGGGTGCATAGGGTCTACAGACGGGATGACGTGCGCACTCATTATACTGCTACAGTGCATTAAATGCACCCGTCACCACTACTTACATCACATTTAAGGCCGGTCACAGCCGACCCAGTCTTCGCCTTGGGGCCCGCATGTCTGCGACCCCTGCCTACTTCGCCAGGAGAGAGGATGTCTTCGAAGTGCCCTCTCGCCATTAATGCACGCCTGGGGAACGCGCGCCGCCATACTGCAGTCTTCACGACCCGCATTTAATGCGCACGATACGCATTAAATGTTCCTGATCCTTTGTACTGTGGCACAGATTACGGGGTACCCTTGGGGGTTGTCCCCAGCAGCGTGGCCTGGATGCCACCTGTCTGCCGGGGCGACCACCTTGCTGGGCGCCCAGCGGCGTGGCCTGGACGCCACCTGTCCGCCGGGGCGACCACCTTACTGGGCGCCTAGCGGTGTGGCCTGGACGCCACCTGTCCGCCGGGCGACCACGTTACTGGGTGCCCGGCGGTGTGGCCTGGACGCCACCTGTGCGCCGGGAGACCACCATACTGGGCGCCCAACGGCGTGGCCTGGACGCCACCTGTCCGCCGGGCGACTTAATTTAATGCGGCAACGTGGGCACCCTGGTGTTAAATACACCGACCATCCTTGATCAACTCCAACCATCTCCTCTGCCTCATATTCAGATCCGACTGAGTGAATATGTACTTAAGGCTCTTATGGTCCGTATACACTTCACATCTATTTCTGATCAAATAGTGATGCCATAACTTCAAAGCATGCACTACGGCAGCTAACTCCCGGTCATGCGTCGGATAATTCTCCTCATGCGGCCTCAACTGCCTTGATGCATAAGCAACAACCTTTCTGTTCTGCATTAGCTCACATCCAAGTCCTTGGCGCGATGCATCACAATAAATATCGAAGCTTTGATTGACGTCCGGCAGAACTAACACCGGTGCTGATGTCAATCTTTTCTTCAGCTCCTGAAAACCTTTCTCGCACTCCGGCGTCCATGCAAACTTCTTCTCCTTTTTCAACAACTGCGTAAGAGGTCTAGCAATCGTCGAAAAGCCTTCGATGAAACGGCGGTGTAACCTGCCATTCCAAGGAAACTCCGAATCTGGGTCACGGTCTTCGGCTGTTCCCACTATAACACGGCTTCTACTTTGCTTGGATCAACACCGACTCTCATCAAAAGAGTACAAACCCTAAAACCAAGCTCAAGGCTTGATGCGCTCAGCTCTCCTTGGTGCCCTTTCAACAGGAGACAACCCCTCCTATTTAAAGGACCAACCCAGAATACGATTCCTATTCCCTAGAAGGAATCCGTATCCAACACAACTCTACTTGGCCCAACCTGGCCGAGTACAACTCTTGCACGCGTATGGTAACCCTACCATACTCACGTGACTAACACTTTGCACGCGTATGGCCACCTGCCATACTCACGTGACTAACACTTTGCACGCGAATGACCTCCTGCCATTCTCATGTGACTAACCATTCTTCATGTGCACCATTCCCTTAGCCCGAACGTCCCGCATGACATCCTTGACCACCAAGACCTCAGTTCCTCCTGAACCTAGTCCCGAACCTCAGTTCCTCCATGAACCTAGTTCCAGTCCCGTCATCGACCACATTAGTCTTCGAGCAATACCTGCACATGAACAAACCACAAAACAAATCCGAGCACAAGTCCACGACTTGACTCAAGGTCAATCCATGCAACTACTCACATGAGCATTGCATAAAGTCCACTTCAAAACACGCATCATGAAATCATCACAAATTTCATAATTTCAAATTCAAACCATTTCAATTTTGCTCAAAACCGCCAAAAGCATGTGTATGACAGACCAAAGTCTTTGGTCTGTCATACATGGGAAAATTGAGTTCGCTATCAACATGTGTCTGACAGACCGAAGTGTTTGGTCTGTCATACATGGGCAAAATGAGTTCACTGAAAACATGTGTATGACAGACCAAAGAGTTTGGTCTGTCATACATGGGTAAAATGAAATCGCCCAAAGCATGTGTATGACAGACCAAAATCTTTGGTCTGTCATACATTGAAAAAACGAAGTCACCAAAAGCCTGTGTATGACAGACCAAAAAGTTTGGTTCGTCATACATGAGAAAATCGAGTTCGCCAAAAACCTGTGTATGGCAGACCAAAAACTTTGGTCTGTCATACATGGGAAAAATGCGATTTTTAGTTATTTGGTTCGGCGCAAAAGCAAGGTTTCTTTTTTAATGTTCGGATGTTTGGTCCAACACAGATTAATCCTAAACTTAACCAATTTCAGCACAAGATCAAACCAATTTTTCATCACATGATTCACATGATCTCTGATCGATCTTGGAGAAAACTCTAGCTCCTCTCAGCTGATCGAACAGGTCATCGATCCTGGATAATAGATACTTATTCTTCACGGTGACTTCATTGAGTGCACGATAATCAATACACATCCTGAAACTTCCGTCCTTCTTCTTGACGAATAGAACTGGCGCTCCCCACGGCGACGAACTTTGTCTGATGAATCCTTTTTCCATCAACTCCTCAAGCTGTTTCTTCATCTCTACAAATTCCTCGGTGGACATCCGGTAAGGTCTCTTGGCTATTGGTGCTGTTCCAGGTACCAACTCTAACACAAACTCTATGTCTCTGTCTGGTGGCATACCAGGTAAATCCTCAGAAAAAACATCCGGATACTCATTCACTACTGAAACATCTTCCAGGCTGATTGCCTTCACACTGTTGACCATCAACTGTCCATCACGAACGGCAGTTGCTTGAAATTCCACTTTCTTTCCACATGGACTCTCAACTGATATGACTCTTCGTCCACAATCTAACACGGTCTTGTGCTTAGATAACCAATCCATTCCCAAAATAACATCTAAGGTTTGGGTTTCCAACATAATAAGGTTCGCTAGGAACTCTATTCCATCTATTAAAATTCGTACCCCAGAACATCCTACTTTCGTTCGGAGTTCGGAACCAGGGGTTTGAACTAAAAGCATGCATCTAAGACTTGCAATTTCCAAATCATGTTTAGCAGCAAAGTCTTGAGAAACAAACGAATGCGAAGCTCTAGAGTCAAACAAAACTGTTGCAGGTACTGAGTTAACAAGTAACTTACCCAGTACGACATCCGTAGCATTCTGCAGTGCATCCGTGGTGACATGGTTGACTCGGCCTCTCACTACAGTCTGAGTTGTAGCTCCTGGCTGTGCAGCTGTCCTAGTTGGCGTAGATCCTAGGTTGAAGCGAACTGGGGTCACTCCTGCTGTCTTCTTGGGGCAAACGTTGGAGAAAGTCCTGGTTCATTGCACGTGTAGCAACGCTTCACTGTTCCTTGTTGATTGCTTGGTGCGGGGTTCCTGGCTTGAGCTGGGGTCTGGTAATTCTGATTAGTAGGCCTCAGTGCTGGTGATGGTGTTCTTGTTGCATTCTGCGGCTGGAATCTAAAGAATTGATTCGGCGCAACCCTCAAACGCTGCTGTGTTCCTTGGCGTGATCCTTGCTGTTGCATCTGCGCTTCCGATTCTCATCTAGCTCTTTGCGCTTATCTTCAAGAATGAGTGCTTTGTTCACCAATTCCTGGAAATCTGGAAGGTGTGGGTGATCAGTCCCACCTGTAGTCCAGAGTTCAATCCCTTCAGGAAACGAGACTGTCTAGCCTTATCTGTCGCTACATCTTCAGGTGCGTAGCGTGCAAGCTGTGTGAACTTGTTCAGATACTCAGCCACCGGCTGATTACCTTGCTTCAGTGCCCTAAACTCCTCCTTCTTTAGGTCCATTATTCCTTCTGGCACATGGTACTGACGAAAAGCAATAGTAAACTCCTCCCAAGTGATATCCTATGGGTTCTCATGTGCAGCACAGAAGTTCTCCCACCATTCAGCTGCAGTCCCTTCTAACTGGTGGGATGCATATAGCACTCTCTCATTTCCTACACACTGGGTGATGTGTAGCTTCCTCTCAATTGATCTCAACCAATCATCTGCTTCTAGCGGATTGGTATTCCCAGAGAAAGTGGGTGGATGAGTCCTCATGAACTCGGACAGTCTGGAATTATGGTGTGGTCCATGGTTAACGGGGTTATTCTGGTTGGCAGTGGCTTGAGCAGTGATCTGTTGCATCTGCTGCGTCATTGCATGCATCAACTGAGTCTGAGCAGCAAGAAAAGCTCCAAAGTTCTGCATGTCCACTGGTGGTGCTGCCTGGGGTGCAGGTGCTCCATCGTTGGGGTTTCCGGCTGGGCGAGAAACACTCCCATTGCCTCCAAGGTTTCCACGGGTGTTCACCATCTGTTGATTGCTCCAAGGTTTAGAGAAAAGAGGGAAACATAAATAGACAAGTAGTAGAGAACTATGCGGGGTGAAAGGTGTAACTAAAATCCAACTTTTATTAACTATTCAAATAATAACTTGGTATGGTTGTTCACAATGCCTAAGGGCCTTGCAACACATACTGCACACTCACAATCAATGAAAATCCAAATTAGACTTAGCACACTGGAGTCTAATGCCTAAAGGTGACTCTTTATTCTATAACGCGACTCGACGAAGGAGTCTCAACCTCTATAAATCTATGCTCACTCATCGAGAAATCCTCCTCTGCCTGGGTACGGGTGCTGCGGCATCGGCGCAAAACAGTCGCCATGCCCTTCAACTGTGGTAGTCGAAGAACCAAAACAACATCCCCGGTGCCACAACTAGCCCACCAGATCACTCTTGCCACATGCCCTGGTCGAAAACTATTTATCAAACCCCAGTTGATTACCATGCACCACGTGCCATCAACATCATCATCAATAACACATGACACTTCTTCCAAAATAGGTTCCATATCTCGTTAAGTCAACATTAACATTTAAATGTCAAAATCATGTCATGTCCACGTGGCAGGTCTAAGCATTATCTACATCGGTCTAAATACCCATGTTGGCAATTTAATAATGTCCCACTAAATATTCCACAACTAGGGTGACAAGGGGTTCATGGCATACAATTATCTATGTCCAGGTGTCATACAGCAACTAGGTGTTAACTAATCCCAAATTTAATCGAAATAGATTCTAATTAAGATAGCATGCAATATTTTGAAACAACATAATTTATAAAAATGGGATCAACATGGTCAAAGCACAACTTGCCTTCAAAGAGCACTTGTTCTTGGTCTTGAGATGGCTCCTGGGTCAACACTTCTCCCTCGAATCCTTCGGGCACTTCGACGTCTACTCATAACGCGTGCAAATAGCAATAAACGAATAAACAACAAACACAAATTGTCCAAACATCCAAATGAAGTCCATAAACAGAGAGAACATATTTTTATGATTTTTTAGGAATTTGAATCATCAAATTCAGAGTTAAAACGCAAAAGTTATAATGTTTTAAAGTTTAATTAATCAATTTAATTAATATCACAATTAAAACTTTGGTCCAAAAATTAAATAAAATTCATATTTGAGTAGAGCTCAATATTATAAAAATTTAGAAACTAGAATTGTTCAAATCGGAGTTAAAATGCAAAAGTTATAAGCGTTTGAAGTTTCAAAATTCAATTGAAATAATAAACTGAATTATTAAATCATTTTCTTTTCCGGAAAATATTTATTGCGTCAGCATTGACACGTGTCAGCCTCTGATTGGTCGGCTGAAGTCAGCCGGTCCATGGACGTGGTCCACGGTTTGGCTCGGTCCACCGTGGACTCGGTCCACGGCACGTGTGACTGATAGGTGGGACCCACTCGGGTGACGTCATTGCTGACGTCAGCGAGGCCTGGCCGAGGCGTCTGACAGACGCACGTGACGTCATGGGTGATGTCATGGGTGACGTCACCGCACGGCTGGGGTGGCCGCTGACATGCGGGCCCGTGCTGACGTCACGGTGCGGTTTTGGCTGAGCCGCTGACATGTGGTCCCGTCCTGTCAGCGACACACGCACGTGAGTGCGCTGGCTGCGCTGACCGCGACGGTCAGCCTTCCGGACACGTGGCTCGATCTCGGCCGTTGAACACGTGGCTCGATCTCGGCCGTTGATTTGAAAATCAACGGTCCAGATTGGATCTGGTTTCCACGCGTTTGGGTTAACGCGGTCAATCCGGACCGTTGGATCTAGATCCAACGGTTGGGATTAGATCTGGGGTTTGGAACGGGATCTCACCGGCGGGTGACGTGGACACGTCTGGTCCGTCGGATCTCGACCGAACGGTCCACGGAGCTCGGGGCCCGACGATGGCTTGCGGCGGCTGGAGCTCGGGACGACGGCCACGGGCGCGGCGCTGCGGGGCTCCTCCGGTGATGTGAGTTCTCCCTTCGGGTACGCCTTGGCCTGGGGATCTCGGGGCTGGGCTCAGTCGCGGCGGAGGACGGCGAACGGCGGCGGGGCGAAGCAAAAACCGCGGCGGAGAGCTTCTCCAACTACGGCGAGCTCAGGCGCTAAACGGGCGGCGCTCAGCGAAGGGTTGGGGTGCAGTGCGCACGGGAGTTGGCTTCACGGTGGTGGCGGCGGCTCATTAAATATTGGCCTCGGCTTCCGTGAAAAACGCGGAGACCGAGGCCCACACGCGGGCGGCGGCGGAGTCCGGCGAGGATTCGGATCAGGCGACGTGGCTCAACGTGGGCCGTTGGATCGAGATCCAACGGTCACGGCTAGGGTTCGGCTGTTGCACGGCTCGGGCGAACGCACATCGATCTCGTCCGTTGGATCTTGATCCAATGGCTGGGATCGATTGGGGTTAGGTGTGGTGCGGTTCAACACGGGCTAATGTGGGCCGTTGGATCTAAATCCAACGGTCCACAGGTTAGGGTTCGGACACGGTCTGACCGGAACGGATGGCGCGGTCGGGTCCGGGTCGGACTCGAACTCGAGTCTGATTCGGGCTCGGTCGGATGAACAGTAAAACCCGGTTCGCATTTTCCAGCGATTAAATATTCAAAATAATTTCCAGTAATTCATTTAATTCAAGAAAAATAGCAAAATACTCAGAAAAATTCTAGAAAATATTTTAGAGCATTTGGGACTCAAATAAAATATTAGTTTCAAAAATTTATTTGAAACTTTTATTTCTTTAATTATTTCAAATGGGAATAAATTCAAATTAATTCCAAATAAATCCAAATAAATTCCAGAAAATTCCAAAAATTCACAAAAAGGCAATTTAGTGTCTAATTTCATGAAAAGCAAAAATTGGGGTGTTACACAGCGACGCAGCAGGTCCGACTCCGCAGCCTTGAGCATCCCATGTAGTTCGGTCAGGCTCTTTTCCATGCTATTCATATGAAAATTCATAACGAATAGCTCAAAGCTCTGAGGCAGAGACTGGAGAATGACACCTGTAGCCAAACCGATGCTAAGGGGAAACTCAAGCTTCTCCAATCTCCCAATGTAGTCGATCATCTTGATCACATGTGGGCTGACCGGACTGCCTTTAGGCAGCTTACAAGCAAATAGAAGCTTCGAGATACCATACCTCTCAGCTCTTGCTTGATTACCTAACATGCCCTTCAAGCCCACAATCATATTGTAAGCATCATGGTCCTCATATTGCTTTTGCAGCTCAGAGTCCATGGTGACAAGCATGAGACAGCTGACCTCTACAGAAGCATTAACATGTTTCTCATATTCAACCTTCAAATTGCGAGGAGCATTTTCGGCTGGTTCATTAGGAATTGGATTCTCTATAACATAGTCCTTTTTGTGTTTGAGAACAATTCTCAAATTGCGATACCAATCAACAAAATTTGTTCCATTCAGTTTTTCCCTTTCCAAGACCGATCTTAAAGTAAAACCAAGTGTGGCAGTAGGAGCAGGAGTAGGAGGTGTCATTGAACTACAAAAAAAACATGCAAAGTTTCTAAGCACTATGTTTATGCGAAACTTCCATTAAACATTTTAACAAAATATACTCCTATCTTAATGTTTCCTTTATGGACACATAGTGAGTATTCAAGATCCATATTCATCAAATACTAGTGAGCTTTGGCATCACTGCTAGAAGTTTAATGACATAGGTAAGCAACAACTTTGCTAATTACATATTATGTAACTCTTGTTGGTTGAGCATGAAAACAGGTAATGAATGCCTCCGTCAACTTGACTCATGGCCAGGTCAACCCTCCCCTAGGGCTCACATCAGGGTGGGAGCACTTCCCGTTTCCGGGTGCCAATTAAAGAACCAAGCCTCATGTGTGTTTTCCTAGACACCAATTGTCTTGTATCAGTTCCTTCATTACCGAAAACAAGTCCCAACCACTTATGTCCTCAAGCCAAAAACCGTTTTGATAGCTTGATTAAATCAACCATTGTTATGCGCAATGTGTCCAACACATCCCTATCATATATTAAGATAGCCATTGATATACTACTTTGGCAGTCATATTAATAACGATCTAAATTCTTGATAGGTGCAACAATTGGGTGGACAAGTTTGATTTAAATTTTAACTATGGTGATGAACAATATCTACTATGAATATGGCATCACATGCAATGAGCATAAAGAAAATAGCAAGGATTAAACACACATCCACATATAATCAAATTAAGATGTGAAATAGTATGGCCCTTAGCATTAGGATCTCCATCATCATGCTTGATTGTACACCTAGCCATTATGTTTTGTTTGTTCACCTAGCCATCATCTTGATTGTTCATGTAGCCACCATGCTTGATGCCACCAACTTCATCGTTGTAGATGCAACTCCTTACAACTTTGATAATGAATTTTACATGAGGGTTTGAAACATCACAAGTCGACACGCAGGTCGTTATACATTTTAGATTGAAATAGCCTTATGGCTTGACACGGCACGTAGGCCATGTAAATATTACATGCATCACATACACATAGGCCATACTATTTCACACAACATCCTTCAAAAACGAGTTAAACAAAATAGATTCTACGACAGCGGGGTTCCAAGGGGCAGCGCCCCTGGCGGCGATCCCGCTAAATTTCCACGGATCAATCAGATTGACCCAATCCGATTCAATCTGATTGGCTAGGTCCCATATGGTTGCGATTCGTGAACCCTGATGGCGGTAACCCGACCGGTAAGGGCAACGTCGTACCATGAACGGACTCACCCAAATCAAGATTGATTCGGTTTGCACTTTCCTCAAAACCCTAAACCGATCGATCTCATCGACGGCTGCCTCCACCAATTCATCACATGAATCGGATGAACATGTAATAGATCCAATCTACTATCCTCACATACCATATATGCAACATCTAGATCATGAATCTACACGAGATGGCTCTGATACCACTGTTGGGAACGCGGTATGCTACTCTAGCACAAATTAAAAATTTTCAACCGCATAACTAGAAAGCTACTCGCGAGAAGGTGATCATAGATCAATTACCACTAGACGCGCAGTTGCGGAATCCTTCGCACGTCGATGTAGTGGATCGTTCTCACCGCAGTCGTGGATCGTTCGCTCGTCCGGCCATGATCATCCTCGTGACGCCGCAGCTTGCAGCAGCTTACCACAAAGAGTCCACACGTCCGGGGATGGGATGCCGTGCGTCGGTGTGCAAGCACCGGGTCGCTCGGCAGGGGCAGCGAGAGGAGGTGGTTAGGGTTTCTGGTGAAACACCACTAAAACGCACGAAAGTGTGTTCTGCGCCCAGCTTCCTCCCCTCCTTATATAGCCACGAGGTGAAACCCTATGCAGTCAGGGCCCATCTACGCGTTAAGCCCACGAGGTCCATTAATTACAGATCCAATCAGAATTAATACGTCCCAGCCCGTTAAGTGTGTGACCCTGTAGGTTCATGCGCATTTCGACATGGATTCGAAAAACCCTTTTCTAATCCAATAGTCGGTAGCGGCTCCTTGCAGAGCATGCCAACTCTCAAACGCATATTAGTAAAGTACTGATATAATAATCCCTTTGCCAAACTATATGAAGATTGAACTCAAGGCGAGAAGCATGTCATCCTTTGACAGTTCAATCCATCTCTCGTATCCGTGATATATTAATAAGTTATGATTGACTCCTCAATCACAGAATGGCCATGCACTTCCTTAATAATATCACACGAGTGGCCTAGACATATATCTCCGTTACACCGAAGTGGCAAATTCCATCTTGATCGCTCACTTCCCTCTGCATGCTTCATAGTGAACATGAAAGCTACCTTTATAACTATCCGGTTAGGAAATAATGTTTGGTAACCCCAAGGTAAACTATTACACATGTAGGAAATATGACAATCTCAGATCTAAGGATCATACATCTACTATGTATGAGATACACTGATGACACATAAGAATGTAACATTCTCGCAGTGTTCACAATGTATTGATGATATCTCCATATCCCATGATCTATGAAACATGATCATTAATCAGTACATGTGCTGATCTATTCATCGTCGTCCACTGCGATGATATCCAATCAGAGATACTTACAGAATTATATCAATGAATAAAGAGTTTCATAAGCAAGTCACATACTTGTTAATCAATATAATGATATACATTCTGTGAAATCATGTGCTGAAAAATTGGCTTAGAATTGAATTTGCAAATGTGTTTGTTCATGTGTTTTGTCAATTTGACAAGAAACAGTAAGTTTCGCTTTGGCGCCGGACCAAACTTGAAGAAAACAGTAAGTTACCCATCTACGACGGACAAACTTTGTTGGTCTGTCGTGGACATGCTTTTGAACTCATTGAGCCAAACTCAATTTTCCTCAAGAAGCCAGTAAGTTGTGCATCTACGACGGACAAAGTTTTTGGGTCTGTCGTGAACGTGTTTTTTAGCTCATGAGTCGAACTCAATTCTCCAAGAAGCCAGTAGGCTTTGTTGGTCTGTCGTGGACATGCTTTTGAACTCATTGAGCCAAACTCAATTTTCCTCAAGAAGCCAGTAAGTTGTGCATCTACGACGGACAAAGTTTTTGGGTCTGTCGTGAACGTGTTTTTTAGCTCATGAGTCGAACTCAATTCTCCAAGAAGCCAGTAAGTTTTGCATGTACGACGGACCAAGTTTTTGGGTCTGTCGTGGACATGCTTTTGAGCTTATGTGCCAAACTCTTTTCCAAAGGAACCGATATTTTCACTTGTACAACAGACTGATTTTGTTGGTCCGTTGTGAACGTGTTTTGCTCGGTTTTGATTTCTTCTTGAAACCGAGACTTTCATGTGTACACCGGACTGATTTTGTCTGTCCGTTGTGAATGGTTTTTTGAGTGATTTTTCATGTGTACGCCGGACCATATTTGTTTGTCCGTCGTGAATGCGTTTTTGCTGAATTAGGGTTTTGAGCAAAATTGAAATGGTTTGAATTTGAAATTATGAAATTTGTGATGATTTCATGATGCGTGTTTTGAAGTGGACTTTATGCAATGCTCATGTGAGTAGTTGCATGGATTGACCTTGAGTCAAGTCGTGGACTTGTGCTCGGATTTGTTTTGTGGCTTGTTCATGTGCAGGTATTGCTCGAAGACGAATGTGGTCGATGACGGGACCGGAACTAGGTTCATGGAGGAACTGAGGTTCGGGACTAGGTTCAGGAGGAACTGAGGTCTTGGTGGTCAAGGATGTCATGCGGGACGTTCGGGCTAAGGGAATGGTGCACATGAAGAATGGTTAGTCACGTGAGAATGGCAGGAGGTCATTCGCGTGCAAAGTGTTAGTCACGTGAGTATGGCAGGTGGCCATACGCGTGCAAAGTGTTAGTCACGTGAGTATGGTAGGGTTGCCATATGCGTGCAAGAGTTGTACTCGGCCAGGTTGGGCCAAGTAGAGTTGAGTTGGATACGGATTCCTTCTAAGGAATAGGAATCGTATTCAGAACTCCTTGTGGGTTGGTCCTTTAAATAGGTGGGGGGTCTCCTGTTGAAAGGCACCAACCAGAGCTGAGCGCATAGAGCCTTGGGCTCAAAGTTTAGGGTTTGTACTCTTTTGATGAGAGTATTTTAGACAAGAAATAAAGATCAATTCTTCCAAGATTTTTGCGTGCTACAGTAACCACGTCGCTACAGTGTTTTCTGTTTTGGATCTTGTTTGCATGCTTGTTCTAATTCTAGATTAGTTTTTGATCGTTGAGTTTCATCTTGGTTTGATCCATCAAAAACCTCTCTAGGGTATTGATCTAGTGTTTCTCTAAGTCTAGTTGATTAATCTTTTGTCGTTCTTGTTTAATCTTGAAGTTTTGATTAGATTGATTCTCGTCAAGTTCTGGATCAGCAAGCTTGCGAAGCTCATAACTTTTGATCCGTAAGTCCGATCGAGCTGATTCTTTTTGGGCTCGATTCGTACTGGAATCTAGTTTCTTGTGTCCAAATTTCAGATTATTTCGACGGTTGGATCTCCAGGAATTCTCGTTTTACCGAACCTCTGTCATTCTGTTTTTGTCGAAAACGAGGCAATTATTTGGTTCTGTTTTGGGGTGAACTTTTAATAGATCAAGAATTTGGTTTTAGCTTCCGCACAATCATTCACCCCCCCTCTGATTGCTATATTCGTGTATTTACATCCTACAAGTGGTATCAGAGCAAGGTTTTTCTAATCTATCTTAATCGGTGATTAGATCAATGGATCGTTATTCGACAAAACCTTGTGTGTTCGATGGTGTTGATTTTCAGTTTTGGAAGGCCAAGATGGAGGCGTTCATCCAAGCACAGGGCTTCACAATTTGGGAGAAGGTCTACAAGCCATATGAAGTCCCTGCAAACGACAACGTCAACGATACCAATCGCACACATGTTGAAGCAAACAGTAAGGCGCGCAACTTGATCATCCAAGGCTTGGGACGCAGCGACTTTGATCGTGTGGTTCATCTTCGATCCGCATATGAGGTATGGAAATCTCTTTGTGATTACCATGAGGGTTCTAACACTGTCAAAGAGGTTCGCCAAGATATTTACAAAAAAGAATACATGCGTTTTGAGATGAAACCTAGTGAATCTGTAGATGACTTCTTTGCACGTTTCAATAAAATTCTTAGCAATCTACGTGCTGTTGGAGTTAGCTACACTAATGCTGAAAATGCTCGACAATTGCTTAGTGCTTTGGACATGTCAGTGTGGGAGATGAAAGTAACATCTATACAAGAATCTACTACCATGAGCACACTCACATTAGATGTTCTTTAGTCTAAGTTGAAAACTCATGAGTTGGATGTTCTTGCCAGGAAGAGTAACATTAAATCAATTGCTTTGATCTCTAACCCTAACATGTCAAATGCAAATTCTTCTTCTAGCTTTGCCTTGTCTTCCATGTCTTTTTTAACAGATGAGCAACTTGAACAGTTTCCTGAAGAAGATCTGGCACTACTCTCTTCTCGCTTTAACAAAGCTTTGCAGAATGTGAGAATGAGAAAGAGAGGTGGTCCTCCAAGATGCTATGAGTGTGGTGACCTCAACCATATTCGCACAAATTGTCCTAAGCTTGCAGGAAAAACATCAAAGGAGGAGAAGGACAACGGCGAAGGAATGAGAAGAAAAGGTTCTCGTCAAATGATAGGAAGAAGAAGAGCTTCATCAACCGCAAGGTGGTTCACCGAGTTCTTTCCGCTCTTGAACAAGTCAATTTGAGCGATGTGGACTCGGAGAGCAGCGAAGATGATGCAACTCCAAGCAAGCATGATTTGATAGGATTATGTCTCATGGCAAGCAGCAAGGATAGCTTCACTGAGGACGACCACGACAGCGACTTCAATGAGGTAGATCCCTCTTATGATGAATTAGCTATTGCTGTTGCTCGTCTTGGAAAATTGCTTGACAAACGTGATAAGAAAATTAAGAAACATGATTTCATTATTGAATCATTGAATGCTGAAATTGCTAGACTTAAGACTTTGATTCCTAGTGATGATACTTGCAAATCATGTGACTTAATTTACAATGAGCTCACCTTGCTTAGGAAAGAACATGCTCTTTTGTTGCATCTAAATGAGAAACATGTTGTACATGCTAGCTGTTCCAATCGATGATTTGCATAGTTCAACTTCTTGTTCTAAATGCTCAACTCTTGAATTAAAATTGAAAGATGCAAATGCTAGGGTTTCTCAATTAACTGATAATTTGCTTTCACATGAAATTCTCTCATGCTCAACTTGTCGCAAGCAAAAAGGAAAAGTAGATGTTCTCTGCAATAATTGTTTAACTCTTGCTAAGAAAGTTGATTACTTGCAAAATTCTTTGGAACGTTTCACTAATGGCAAGAAGAAGTTGAACATGATTTTGGATCAATTTAAGGTTAGCACAAACAAGAGAGGTTTAGGTTTTGATCCTTATGCCACATATGAAACTAAACCTCGCACTGTTGTTCAGGCTCCTTGCAAAATTGAGTTATCTAAAGAGCCTAAGAAAATTGCTTTTCAATCTGCTGGTTTTTTATCTTCTACTATGATGAATGCAAAATGTGCTTTTACTGTTAAAGCTAAACATCATGTCAAGTACACTTGCACTCATTGTGGTAGAGATGGACACTTAGTAGATTTTTGCTTTAGACTAGCCAAACAGCAAAAGAAGGAAAGAACTGAGGCTAGGTCAAATTTCAGCAAAGCACATTTTACTTCTTATGCACCTAGAGTGATGAAAACACCTTCTAATTTTGTGCATAAAGAATATCGTGTTATGCCTACTGTTGTGCGTCGTGTGTCTCAGTACTGGATTCCCAAAAATCTCATTCCTAACCCCAGTACTGAGACCTCGACATGTTTTGTTGCTATGTAGGCTTCTCGCGCGAGGAAGGAGAACATATGGCTAGTAGATTCCGGATGCTCACGCCACATGTCTGGTAATAAGAATTGGTTCTCCTCCCTCACTCGTGCATCTCGTGCTGAAAGTGTTACTTTTGGAGATGCTTCTTCCTCTTCTGTTGTGGCAAAAGGTACAGTAAAGGTAAGTGACAAGTTTATGTTCAAGGATGTGGCTCTTGTTGAAAACTTGAAATATAACTTGCTTTCTGTCTCTCAAATGCTTGATGAAGATCTTGAGATAAGCTTTAAGAAAAATGAATGCAAAGTGCTAGATGCTTCAGGTGATCTTGTGTTCAAAATTTCTCGTTTTGGAAGAGTCTTTAAAGCTGATTTTGATGCATCACCTTCTTCTAAGCATAGGTGTCTAATTGCCAATGTTTCTAAAGATTTATTCTTTTGGCATCGTAGACTTGGTCATGTTGGTTTTGATCATCTTACTCGTGTAAGTGGTTTAGATCTTATACGTGGCTTGCCTAAGCTTAAGGGTGATAGCAATCTAGTATGTTCTTCTTGTAGACATGGTAAGATGATTGCAGGTTCACATCCACCTCTTACCATGGTGATTACAAACGCTCCAGGACAGCTTCTACATCTTGATACAGTTGGACCATCTCGAGTTCAATCCTTTGGAGGCAAACGGCACTAGTCCAAGTGATGCAGGTACAGGCGCATACATTCAGGGGGAGAAAATCTTTGAAGATGATGATGATGTTGAAGATGAGGTCTTGACTCTTCCTAATGCACAACAAGCTGTAGCACCCTTGGCACCTACTACTACAACACCTACAGCTAACCATCCTCAAGCTACAACATCATCTGTACATGCTGAAAATGAAGAAGGAGAAGGAGAAGTCTCAAAAGCCAATGCTCCCTTGCACATTCAGAAAATGCATCCATCTGAACAAATGATTGGAGACCTAAATGAGAGAGTCACTCGATCCAGGTTTATTCATTCTGACACTCATACTCATTCTGCTTTGGTTGCTTCTTTTGAACCCAAAGATATATCTCATGCATTATCTAACGAATCTTGGATCAATGCCATGCATGAAGAATTAGAGAATTTTGAACGAAATAAAGTTTGGAAACTTGTCTCACCACCTCCTGATTTTAATGTTATTGGAACTAGATGGGTTTTCAAAAATAAACAAAGTGAGGATGGTGTTGTTGTTAGAAACAAGGCTAGATTGGTTGCTCAAGGTTACACTCAAATTGAAGGCTTAGATTTTGATGAAACCTTTGCTCTGTTGCTAGAATTGAAGCCATTAGAATCCTTTTAGCTTTTGCTGCATCCAAAGGTTTCAAATTGTATCAAATGGATGTGAAAAGTGCTTTTCTTAATGGCTACATAAATGAGGAGGTTTTTGTCAAGCAACCACCTGGTTTTGAAAATCCAAAGTTTCCAAATCATGTGTTCAAACTATCAAAAGCTTTGTATGGTTTGAAACAAGCCCCTAGAGCATGGTATGATAGGCTAAAAACCTTTTTACTTAAAAGGGGGTTTTCAATGGGAAAGGTTGACAAAACTCTCTTTTTACTCAAGCAAGGCAATGATCAACTATTCGTTCAGATTTATGTTGATGATATTATCTTTGGTGGTTCATCTCATGTTTTAGTGTCTGAGTTTTCAGAAACAATGAGGAAGGAGTTTGAGATGAGTATGATGGGTGAGTTGACATACTTTTTGGGATTTCAAATCAAGCAAACGAAGGATGGTACTTTTGTGCATCAAAGCAAATACACAAGAGACTTGCTACATCGTTTTGGGATGGAAAACAGCAAACCAATCATGACACCTATGGAGAGCACTTGCGCACTTGACCCTGATGAAGATGGTGAGCCGATTGATCAAAAGGAATATAGAAGCATGATAGGTTCACTTTTGTACCTCACTGCATCAAGGCCGGATATACAATTTGCTGTGTGCTTGTGTGCTCGTTTTCAAGCTTCCCCACGTGCTTCACATCGACAAGCTGTCAAAAGGATTTTCAGGTATCTTCATGGAACTCAAGTTTTTGGTATTTGGCTTTCTGCTTCCTCATGCATTAGTTTGAGATCTTTTTCTGATGCTGATTTTGGAGGATGTAGAATTGATAGGAAAAGCACTTCTGGTTTATGTCACTTCTTGGGAAATTCTCTCATTGCATGGTCATCGAGAAAGCAATCTTACATTTGCACAATCAAGCTGCAGAATCTGAATATGTGGCTGCTGCTAGTTGTTGTTCTCAAATTCTTTGGATAGTAGCTACACTTAAAGATTATGGGGTTAATTTGGATAGTGTTCCTCTTTTGTGTGATAACACTAGTGCAATTTGCATTGCTAAGAACCCCGTGCAACACTCTAGAACAAAACACATTGACATCAGATTTCACTTTCTTAGAGATCATGTTGAAAAAGGCAACATTGTGCTTCATCATGTGGATACTGAACATCAATTGGCAGACATTTTCACAAAACCTTTGTCTTCTTCTCGTTTTGCTTTTATTCGGGGAGAACTTGGGATTGTTCATCCAATGGGTTTGTTTTGAGGGGGAGTTTCTTTGCCAAGTGCTTTCACTTAATGAGCTCACTTTATCATATTTCTTTATATACTATGTAATTGAGCTAATATATGATAATCTAAATTGTTCCACTTGAACTAAAAATGACATTGCGAAATTCCCTAGACTGATTGCCTATAGCTAAATACTCTGTGTTATCTTACTCTTCTAGGCTTTATTGAATCTTCTTGACAAATTTGGGCTATGAAGCAAGTGTGTTTTCAACTTTACTCTTTCATAAGACCTTTAATCACTTTTGCATGTTGACAATCAAAGAAAAAGGAAAAGAAAAGGGAATCAATATAAAAAAGGGGGTTGTTAAAAGCAAAAGCTTCAAGTTATGGGCTTCAGGCTTGCTTTCCCTAAAAAGATAAGATGTATGCTTCAAGCATGCCATTTCCTCAAAGATAAGATGAATGCTTCAAGCATGCCACTCCTAGAAAATAAAAGAAGTATGCTTCAAGCATGCCACATGCGATTTATTATTTAAAGATTAAATTGGTCTACTAGATTGGAGTTGAAACTACTTGCTCGCCCTGATTTGTTAGTTGCTTCAATTTTTGAGTCCTTGTTTTTCTACTAAAGGTCTTGCTTAGTACTTGGCTATAGTTGACAGATTTGAGGTTGAGATGCATGCCATTTCTTAACTTGTTAAAATCACATCAAGATCATGTATTTTGCATATTATGTGATATATAAGGTTATATGATCGAATGAGCTCATCTTTTCTTATCTTGGCACTTCCTTGTTTTCCTTGTGAAATCATTATTTCAGAAAAATTTTGAACATGTTCTCTCTTTTGTACTCTTGATGAATCCATTGTCAAAGGGGGAGAAATTTGGGAATTGTTGAAAAGTTTAAGAAAAAGGGAGAGATGAAAAAGGGGGATTTGTTTCTGGCATTTTGAGAGAAGTTTGGAGATTGTTGGAATTTTTGGGCGCATTGCACATTCACACACATGTTTCTTCTCAGGGGGAGATTTTGTTTTGCTTTTTGATCAAAGGGGGAATTCTGTGTTTTCTTACTTTGGTTTTTGATCCTTTGGATTTCAAAATCTTTTATAAAGTGAATGCCAAATGTTCAATTCTAAGTGGTGTTGCCAATGTTTTCATCAAGGGGGAGATTGTGAAATCATGTGCTGAAAAATTGGCTTAGAATTGAATTTGCAAATGTGTTTGTTCATGTGTTTTGTCAATTTGACAAGAAACAGTAAGTTTCGCTTTGGCGCTGGACCAAACTTGAAGAAAACAGTAAGTTACCCATCTACGACGGACAAACTTTGTTGGTCTGTCGTGGACATGCTTTTGAACTCATTGAGCCAAACTCAATTTTCCTCAAGAAGCCAGTAAGTTGTGCATCTACGACTGACAAAGTTTTTGGGTCTGTCATGGACGTGTTTTTTAGCTCATGAGTCGAACTCAATTCTCCAAGAAGCCAGTAAGTTTTGCATGTACGACGGACCAAGTTTTTGGGTCTGTCGTGGACATGCTTTTGAGCTTATGTGCCAAACTCTTTTCCAAAGGAACCGATATTTTCACTTGTACAACAGACTGATTTTGTTGGTCCGTTGTGAACGTGTTTTGCTCGGTTTTGATTTCTTCTTGAAACCGAGACTTTCATGTGTACACCGGACTGATTTTGTCTGTCCGTTGTGAATGGTTTTTTGAGTGATTTTTCATGTGTACGCCGGACCATATTTGTTTGTCCGTCGTGAATGCGTTTTTGCTGAATTAGGGTTTTGAGCAAAATTGAAATGGTTTGAATTTGAAATTATGAAATTTGTGATGATTTCATGATGCGTGTTTTGAAGTGGACTTTATGCAATGCTCATGTGAGTAGTTGCATGGATTGACCTTGAGTCAAGTCGTGGACTTGTGCTCGGATTTGTTTTGTGGCTTGTTCATGTGCAGGTATTGCTCGAAGACGAATGTGGTCGATGACGGGACCGGAACTAGGTTCATGGAGGAACTGAGGTTCGGGACTAGGTTCAGGAGGAACTGAGGTCTTGGTGGTCAAGGATGTCATGCGGGACGTTCGGGCTAAGGGAATGGTGCACATGAAGAATGGTTAGTCACGTGAGAATGGCAGGAGGTCATTCGCGTGCAAAGTGTTAGTCACGTGAGTATGGCAGGTGGCCATACGCGTGCAAAGTGTTAGTCACGTGAGTATGGTAGGGTTGCCATACGTGTGCAAGAGTTGTACTCGGCCAGGTTGGGCCAAGTAGAGTTGAGTTGGATATGGATTCCTTCTTGGGAATAGGAATCATATTCAGAACTCCTTGTGGGTTGGTCCTTTAAATAGGTGGGGGGTCTCCTGTTGAAAGGCACCAACCAGAGCTGAGCGCATAGAGCCTTGGGCTCAAAGTTTAGGGTTTGTACTCTTTTGATGAGAGTATTTTAGACAAGAAATAAAGATCAATTCTTCCAAGATTTTTGCGTGCTACAGTAACCACGTCGCTACAGTGTTTTCTGTTTTGGATCTTGTTTGCATGCTTGTTCTAATTCTAGATTAGTTTTTGATCGTTGAGTTTCATCTTGGTTTGATCCATCAAAAACCTCTCTCGGGTATTGATCTAGTGTTTCTCTAAGTCTAGTTGATTAATCTTTTGTCGTTCTTGTTTAATCTTGAAGTTTTGATTAGATTGATTCTCGTTAAGTTCTGGATCAGCAAGCTTGCGAAGCTCATAAATTTTGATCCGTAAGTCCGATCGAGCTGATTCTTTTTGGGTTCGATTCGTACTGGAATCTAGTTTCTTGTGTCCAAATTTCAGATCGTTTCGACGGTTGGATCTCCAGGAATTCTTGTTTTACCGAACCTCTGTCATTCTGTTTTTGTCGAAAACGAGGCAATTATTTGGTTCTGTTTTGGGGTGAACTTTTAATAGATCAAGAATTTGGTTTTAGCTTCCACACAATCATTCACCCCCCCTCTGATTGCTATATTCGTGTCTTTCGATCCTATACATTCATTGGACCAATAATCATTTTATTATTCATAAACATAGTCATGTTACAGTCATCTATATGACTGCCTCAAGGGCATAACACTAATAGAATGGTGGGAGAATTACTGTGCTACACAGGAGAATCCCTAGGAGATAACTTGGGAGGAGTTTACTGCTGCTTTTCGCTAGTACCATGTGCCAGAGGGTATCATCGATCTGAAAAAGGAAGTGTACAGAACATTGAAGCAAGGTTGTCAGTCTGTGGCTGACTATCTGAATAAGTTTACTCAGTTGGCACGTTATGCTCTGGAGGACGTGGCCACTGATAAAGCGAGACAATCCCATTTCATGAAGGGATTGAACACAGGTTTGCAGGTGGGATTGATCACCCACACATTCCCGGATTTCCAGGAGCTGGTTAATAAAGCTTTGATTCTTGAGGACAAACGTCGTGAGCTGGATGACAATCGCAAGCGCAGGATGGCGCAGCAGGGTGGACGCTCAGGACAGCAGAGAGCTAGGGTGGTACCGCAGCAGTTTGCGAGGTTCCTACCCAGAGGCAACACTCATGCAACACCACCAGCACCGCGTCCAGTAGGACAGACTTTCCAGACCCCCGCACCAATTGGAAACCAAGCCGGAAGCAGTTCACAGATGACAAGAAGACGCTGCAATCACTTCCATGAGATAGGACATTTTGCCAACAATTGTCCTAAGAAAGGAGGAGTGACACCGGTACGTCTTAATATGGGCAACACTCCTACGAAGACACCAGCACAGAACATGAACTGTGGACATGCTCAAGCCGGAACTCGATCCCAGACGATTGCAAGGGGCAGAGTCAACCATGTCACAGCTAAAGGAGAGCAGGAAGCCACTGATGTTGTGCTAAGTACGTTTCTGGTCAACTCCGTACCTGCTACAGTTTTATTTGATTCTGGAGCATCACATTCATTTGTTTCTCGAGAATTTGCTGTTCAGAATGATTTGGCTGTTGTGAACCTTAAGTGTACACTCTTGGTTCAATCCCCTGGATTAGAACTTCGATCCAAGTTAGGATATTCTGGAGTTAAACTAATGATAAATGGAGTAGAGTTCCTAGCGAACCTGATTATATTGGATACCCAGACCCTAGATGTTATATTAGGGATGGATTGGTTATACAAACATAAAGTGGTACTAGACTATGGACGAAGGGTAGTATTAGTGGAAATCCCAGATGGTAGGAAGGTAGAGTTTTAAGCCACTGCCACACGTGAGGGTCAACTGATGGTCAACAGCTTGAAGACAACTAACCTAGAAGATGTGCCAGTTGTGAGAGAGTATCCGGACGTATTTCCCGAGGATTTACCAGGAATGCCACTGGATAGGGACATCGAGTTCGTGACCGAGTTAGTATTTGGAACAGTGCCGATAGCGAAGAAACCCTATCGGATGTCTACTGAGGAGTTGATAGAGATGAAGAAGTAGATAGAGGATCTAATGGATCAAGGTTTTATAAGACCAAGTTCGTCGCCTTGGGGAGCACCTATTTTGTTTATCAAGAGGAAAGATGGGAGTTACCGGATGTGTATAGATTATCGTGCACTTAATGATGTGACGATAAAGAACAAGTATCCGTTACCCAGAATAGATGACTCATTTGATTAGTTAAGAGGAGCAGGAGTTTTCGCCAAGATCGACCTTCGATCGGGTTATCATCAATTGAAGATCAGATCGAAAGACATACCGAAGACTGCATTCTCATCAAGATATGGACACTATGAGTTTACAATTATGTCTTTTGGATTGACAAATGCACCTGCATACTTCATGAATTTGATGAACAAGGTTTTCATGGAATACCTTGATAAGTTTGTAGTGGTGTTTATAGATGACATTCTGGTAAATTCCAAAACCAGAGAGAAACATGCTGAACATTTAAGATTAGTATTAGAGAAGTTAAGAGAACAGCAGCTATTTGCTAAGTTTAGCAAATGTGATTTCTGAAAAAGTAAAGTGGAATTTCTTGGACATATCATGACTGCCGAAGGAGTTGCAGTGGATCCAAGCAAAGTTGAAGCAGTGTTACATTGGGAGCAACCGAAGACGATGACTCAGGTCCGAAGTTTCCTTGGAATGGCGGGTTACTACCGTCGATTTATAGAAGGATTCTCCACAATTGCTAGACCACTCACGCAATTGTTGAAGAAAGAAAAGAAATTTACATGGACGCCAGAATGTGAAAAGAGTTTCCAGGAGTTAAAGAAGAGGTTGACATCGGCACCAGTATTGGTCCTACCTGATGTTCATCAGATTTTTGATATTTAATGCGATGCATCACGTCAAGGACTCGGATGTGTGCTGATGCAGAATGGAAAGGTAGTCGCTTATACATCGAGGCAGTTAAGGCCACATGAGGAGAATTATCCGACGCATGACCTGGAGTTAGCATCTGTTGTGCATGCTCTAAAGTTGTGGCTTCACTACCTTATCAGAAATAGATGTGAAATATATACTGACAACAAGAGTCTCAAGTATATTTTTACTCAGCTGGACTTAAACATGAGGCAAAGGAGGTGGTTAGAGTTAATCAAGGAGTGTAATGTGGAAATTCGCTATCACCCAGGTAAAGCCAATGTGGTGGCTGATGCCTTAAGTCAGAAGAGCAATATTGTAAACATGTTAATGGGAGTCAGTCAAGCAGAGTTATGGAAAGACTTTCAGAAATTAAAACTGGAGGTTGTGCCAGAGGGTTCTTGGCCACTTTGGAAGTGAGACCTACTTTAGAGGATCAGATCAAGGAAGGACAGAAGGATGACGAGAAGATCAAGCAAATCAAATCAAAGATGGAGGAAGGCCTAGCCAGAGATTTTAGGCCAGATGATCAAGGTATCTTGTGGATGAAGGAGCGCATATGTGTACCTAACAAGAAGGAGTTGAAGCAGTTGTGTAACACCCCAAATTTTGCTTTTCATAAAATATAGATGAAATTTGGCATTTATGTGAATTTTTGGAATTTTTTGGGATTTATTTGAATTTACTTGGAATTTATTCCCTTTTGAGATAATTAAAGAATTAAAATTTTCAAATAAAGTTTGGTTGGAAATATTTTATTTGAGTCCAAAATGTCTCAAAGTATTTTCCATAATTTTTCTGGAATTTTTCTGATTTATTTGCTATTTTTCTAGATTTATTTGAATTTTTGGGAATTATTTGGATTATTTAATCGATGGAAAATCAAAACCGGGTTCCACTATTCATCCGACCGAGTCCGTGCCCGAGTCAGACACGAGCACGACTTGAACCGCGTTCGAACCAGACCCGGCCGGACGAGCCCTAACACATGGACCGTTGGATCGAGATCCAACGGCCCACGTTGAGCCGTGTAGAGCACGTGCGCCCGCATCGCACTAACCCTAACCCTAAACCGATCTGGACCGTTGGATCTGGATCCAACGATCAGGATCAACCCGTGCCGATTCGACCGGATCCGGTCCGGATCCGATCTCGCCCGCGAAATCGTGGCTGTTGCTCGCGCCACGTGTACGGCCCAGATTGCGACTTCCACGTCCGAAACCCTGCCAGACTGCTCCGCCGTGTGGGCCTAGGGCTCCGCCTTTTGCGTGGACGCCGAGGGTATTTAATGCCCGGGTCGCACCCCGAGGACTGCCTCGACCTCGCGCAGCTTTTGCCCTAGCCGCCGCCCGTAGCGCCCCATCGCGTCCGCGATTGCTCGCCGTAGTTGCTCTCTCCTCCGCCACGGTTTTTGCTTCATTTCGCCGCCGCCCGCCGCCCTCCACCGCGCCTGAGCCCAATTCCAGGATCCCGAGACCGAGGCGCACCCGAGGAGATATCTCACCTCGCCGGAGAAGCCCGCAAACGCCGTCGGCTTGGTCGTCTTCCTCGTCTCCGGTCTACCAGCTCCACCGTGCGCCATCGATCCCCCGCGAAGCTTCTCCACCGTTCGATTGCCATCCAGCGGCTCCGGTAACGTCACGTGCACCCTAACCCGTGTAACACTTAGGATAGATCTAGACCGTTAGATCTAGATTGAACGGCTAGGATTAGATCTAGTGCTACCGTGTAAGGATGTCAGCCACCGTTAGATCTAGATCTTACGGCCGAGAGGCACCCACGTGTCATCGCCCGGGACATGCCACGTTGCCCGTGGTGCGGTGAAACCCTAGCCGATCTGGACCGTCTGATCTAGATCGAACAGCCTAGATCAACCGCGTTGAACCCACGCGTAAAACCTAGATTTAATCCGCGCTGTTGATTTTCAAATTGACGGTCGTGATCGTGCCACGTGTGCCCTAGCCGCGTACACGCGCGCGTGCGCGTGTCACTAACATGCCGGGCCCGCATGTCAGTCCCATGCGAACGTGGACAACGACAGGTGGGGCCCATGCGTCAGTGACGTTGAACCGCACCGTGCGGTTACGCTTATGCCGCTGACATGTGGGGCCCCCATGTTAGAGACACGTGAACCCGTGAGCCGAGTCCACGTGTCATGCTGACATCATTAATCGGATTTTCAATATAAAAATAAATGAATTAATTTGGTTTATTGTTTTATTTGAATTTTGAAACTTCAAACGCTTATAACTTTTGCATTTTAACTCCGATTTGAGTGATTCAAATTTCTAAATTTTCATAAAAATGAGACCACTCAATGGTGAATTTTATTTAATTTTTGGACCAAAGTTTTTCTCTATAATATTATTTAATTGATTATTTAAACTTTAAACGCTTGTAACTTTTGCATTTTAACTCCGATTTTGACGATTCAAATTCCCAAAAATTCAGAAAATTATGTTATCTCTGTTCATGGACTCTATTTAGATGTTTGGACACTTTTTATCAACTATTTATTTATTTATTACTTTTTGCACGCATTACGAGTAGACGTTGAAGTGCCCAAAGGCTTCGAAGGAGAAGTGTTGACCCAGGAGCCAGCTCAAGAACAAGAACAAGTACTTTTTGAAGGCAAGTTATGCTTTGACCATATTGATCCCATTTTTGAAATTAATTTGATTTAAAATATTACATGCTAATTTAAATTAGAAAATGCTTTATTTAATTTTGGGAAATTAGATAAACGCTAAATTGTTGTATGACACCTTTATTAATTAAATATGTGCCATGACCCCCTTGTCACCCTAGTTGTGGATTATTTAGTTGGACATTATTAAATTGCCAACATGGGTTGTTTAGCACGTTTGTAGTATGCTTAGCCCTGCCACGTGGTCAACATGATTTTGAACAATTACATGTTAACATTGATTTAACGAGATATGGAACCTATTTTGGAAAAGTGTCATGTGTTATTGATGATGTTTTTGATGGCACGTGGTGCATGGTAAACAACTGGGGTTTGATAAATATATTTGGACCGGGGCATGTGGCAAGAATGATCGGGTGGGCCGGGTGTGGCACCGGGAATGTAGATTTGGTTCTTCGGGTAGTCTTGCCCTAGTCACCCTAAGGACTTAACCTTGCAAGCCTTTGAACTGAGTCAAGCGTGCAACCACATGTCCGGAATGGGACGGACCTAGTCGATTAAGTTGCTGATAACTCGCTTGTGGAGCCTCGGGGTGTCAACTATACCGTTTTTGTAGTTGTACGGGGGAGCGTATCGGGGCTGCGGCCGGATACCCATCTAACGGTTGATTGACTTAGACTTCGCCTTTGCTAAGGGAAGGGCTAGTGCGCAACAACCGGTGAGGACCACCTATGTAGTTTGAGGTTTCCTAAAGACTTTGTTACGAACTCTCGCCTTGGTGGCGTTTGGCTGTATCTTGTCGGTAAAGTGCATAACCTCTGCAGAGTGTAAAATCTATTCAAATAGCCGAGTCCGCGGTATTGGACACTGCTCGGGGATTACAGTCAAGGGTTAGATTTTACGAAAATAACTTGGCTTCGGAAATGGTTGGAATTGGGACTTGTGAAATGGAACTTAGGCTGTTAAGTGCTTTACTTGTTCTCTTATTGTGAAATTAATACATTTGCTATTGTTTTACTGCTTTATGATCTATTACTGTATTTGCACATGTTGTTTACTGCAAATATACCTGTTAGCCTATCCTTTGTACTAAGCCACGCATATAGAGTATTAGCTTTGCATTCTGTGCATGACTTGCTGAGTACAAAGTACTCACCCTTGCCTCAAATACAACACCAGTCGAAGAGGAGTCTACACCAGCCTCGGAGGAAGAACTTCAGGAGGAACCGACGAGCTAGGGGCGAGCCCAGTCAGTTGCCTGTGGCACATTGGTTGGCGCCACGTGTTCTCTTTATATTCCGCTGCTACTGTTTCTCTTAATAAGTTTCCGCCCTGCGAGGGGTATTTTTATAACTTAACCATAAGGTTGAGCAACTGGTTATATTCCCTTTTCAATGAAATACTTTACTATTTCGTTGAGTATGATTGTGATATGTACCGATGTTGAGACTGTGTGCACTAGCTTGATCCTGGACTAGTACTGAATACACAGAGGGTCCGGATTTGCAAATTCGGGTCCCGACAGAGGTGGTATCAGAGCCATACTGACTGTAGGCTACCCTTAGCTAGAATGGTCATAGTAAGGACAAAAATATTTTCGAAAATAAAATTTGACAAGACAATGAATGGAATCTCGACTTACCCCTTTCTTCTCTTCATACTCTTTTTTGCTGAATGATTCTTGGTTCCACCTGGGTTTTCTTTAAAAATGTCGTGTTCTTACGTGAGTGTCTTTTGGCAGATGAAGATGCTCAACATCTACGTCGAGCGTGAGGGAGGCTACGTTGCCGAGTTGTGGCGTATACTTCAGTTTCTTGGAGGCTTCGAGAGACCACTTTACCGAGGGACCACCATCGTGCAGGCCAGGTTTGTCATTGGATGGGATGTTAAGATCACGGTGTATGCTCGAGAAAAGACCAAGTTCAGTCGTCCTTTCCACTTCACGGCCAGGAGGTCTACATTCGAGATGGGAATCCACGAGGTGTCTCGTCGAGCGATGCTGCAAATTGCTCGCACTTACTCTCGGTAGCTGGAAGGCACCGTGTTCCATCATCACCCACGCCGAGACAGTAGAGTCCAGCGAAAGCCGATCGAAGACGAGGATGCTACTGTCACTCACTTGGCCAGATTCATTTTCGCCCAAGAGGAGCTTATCGACGACACAGTCCAGGAGTTGATAAAGGCTCGTGAGCAGGTCGAGGAAGGGAAGAAGCACCTGGAGAATGCTCGTGAGTACGTCGCCCATGCTACAGAAAGGATCGTAGAGCTGGAGATAGCGTTGTACGGAGCCAACCCGGAGCCATTATTGGAGTTGCCCGATTCAGAACCTGAGGAGGATCCGGAGGAGGCACCCGTACCTAAACCGCAGCCAGAGCAGCAGCCCGCACCACAGCCAGAGCCAGAGCCAGAGGAAGATGTTGCTTCGTCCGCTACAGTGGTTGAGGGGCATGGTGATTGCTTCGCGCCGATGCCGCCGCATCCGCCAAAAGGAGGCTGTGGAGGATGGATCGAGGAGTGAGCGTTCGAGAGTAGAGGTTGAGACTCCTTCGTCGAGTCACGTCTAAGAATAAAGAGTCACCCCTAGAGACGTTAGACTTCAGAGTAGTTGATTTGGATTCTCATTGTTTGCTGAGTGTGCAGTATGTGTTGCAAGGCCCTTAGGCATTGTGAGCAACCATACCAAGTTATTATTAAATAATGAAGTTGGATTTTGAGTTACACCTTCCACCCCGCATAAGTTTTCTCTATTACTTGTCTATGCTTGTTTCCCCCTTATCTCTAAACCTTGGAGAAATCAACAGATGTTGAACACCCGTGGAAACATTGGAGGCAATGGTAGTGGTTCTCGCCCAGCTGGAAAACCTAATGATGGAGCACCTGCACCCCAGCCACCACCGCCAGTTGACATGCAGAACTTCGGATCCTTCCTTGCTGCTCAGACCCAGCTAATGCACGCTATGATGCAAACAGATGCAACACGTTACCGCTCAGGCCACTGCTAACCAGGCCAATCAGGGACAGCGTTAGGGATCAAGACTGTCTGAGTTCATGAGGACTCATCCGCCCACATTTTCTAGGAACGCCAACCCACTGGAGGCAGATGATTGGCTAAGGTCAATTGAGAGGAAGCTGCACATCACCCAGTGTGTGGGAAATGAGAGGGTACTCTATGCCTCTCATCAGTTGGAAGGGACGGCAGCAGAATGGTGGGAGAATTTCTGCACTACACGGGAGAACCCACAGGAAATCACCTGGGAGGAATTTTGTCAAGCCCCCGAATTCCAAATTTTCTGGGAGGTCCGGAGTATCCAGATTAAATGTCCGGAATGTCCGGATGTAACCCGGAGAATCCGGATAAAACCTCCGGAGTATCCGACCTGGGTCCAACCGAACGGGCCAACCCGGAGTGTCCGGGTTAAATATCCGGAGTATCCGGGTTAGTCAACCGAACACCCCAACCCGGAGTGTCCGGACTAATTGTCCGGAATGGTCGGGGGACTTAAAATAAAAACCCATTTCTAATAATTTCTACCTCATTCCTTTCCCTACCTTGGTTTTTTTCTCCACCCCGTGCGTCTCTCCTCCACCCTACCTCATCTCCGGCGAGCTCTCACCGACCGGCGTCCTCCCGAGCTCCTCTCCAGTGTCTTTCCCTCCTTGGAGTCCTCAAGCTCCTCCCCAAGCCGGTGTTCTTCATCCCCTACGCAGCTTCCACTCCTTCCTCCTCCTCCTCCTTGAAGGTAAGGTCCTTTCCTGGAGTTGATTCATGGGTTTCTTGAGTTCTAGGGCCGTCTATGGTGGGTCTAGGGCTTAGGTTTGGATTTGGGAGTTGGGGACGAATCTTGAGCTCTATTGTTTTGGGAGTGCGGTAGGATTTGGGGATTGATTTAGCGATTGTGGGTGGTAATGACGTAGATCGGGTAGTGGTAGTGTCATTCCAAGAGTTGGTTAGGTTTGGTTAGGGGTTTTATGGTTGGGTGTCATTTTCTTGGGGATTGGGCTAGCTCAAAGCTTCTCCGGCCTTGCCGAGTGTAGGAAGGTCGTAGATCGGGCCCTCAAGGAGTAGTAAGGCTAGGGAGACCCTCAATCTTGCGTGCATTTTTTCCAAGTTCCGAGTCATCCGGAGTGTCCGGACAAAAGACCCGGATTGTCTGGCCTATCCGGACTGTCTGGATATAAAACCCGGACTGTCCGGGTTGGCTGATCTATTGGTCGTGTCACCTAGTCGGTTTCAGTTGATTTTCGGCGGGGTTTTACATTTGTACTTCCTTCATATGCATTGCATGCATCTTATTTATGCATTGTACTCGTGTAGAGTGCGATCCCGCGGGACTAGACGCCGTGGTGACTGAGGGTACTACCGGAGAGCCAGCTACCACCGATCCGCAAGCAGAAGATCAAGGCAAGCACCTAAGCATCTTGAACCCTGTATAATTATATTTTTGAGAATAAATTGCTTAATTGTGGGTTACATATTGCATTAGGAGTTGACTGTGGGATAGGACTAGATCCTATTTGCTGCACTTACACTTGTTGATAATTGTTCAATAGTTCCTTGGAGCTAGTATGGGTAATATAATGAGTCCACGCTTAGTTTGCTTAGAAGTCGGGTTGGGCCAAGTGGTGGAAGGTTCCACCGCTTGAGATTATGTACTTTGCAAGTATTGGGTTGCAATGGGTTTGTTTATGAGCAATTGAATGGTCGAATTGGAGACCGGGCGGGAGAGTTGGACGTTTGGGTAAGGAGACCCAAATGTGGTAGTCCCGCCTGAGTCAGCTAAGGACCGATCCGATGTAGTACCATGGCTGAGCACCAATTGGTTGATCACATGCCCGATTATGGTAAGGTAAGCCGCTCTTTCATCGCATGCCGTTCGATGGGCCATGCCCTCATGCGGTTGGACGTGGTTGAAGGCGGGGCTTAGGCCGGCCCTCGAGCGCCAAGCTGGGCTTGGGGCTGCTCGAGGGGGTGGTAGGTTTCCAGACCGCATGAAGATGCCCCAACGAATGGGTATGGATGGGAGGGGGTTGACATGAGGTTCCTTCGTGGCACATGTCGTGTGATCAATGCCTCCCTGCAGGGTTAATTAAGCAATTCGAATTGCCGCGCTCTCGGATATGAGCATGCTTGGTCACTGCTATTACACGTAGTAACAACTTGAACTGAAGTTCGCTGTTGGGCTTGAGCTCTAAATGAATGTGGTTAATTGTTGCGAATTGTTAGATGTTAACTTCATTTAGTGGTAGGCGCTGTTACAACCGCATTAAAATTGTGAATTGAGTAGTTCGAGTAACTAAACAATTAAAGTCAAGCCGTTTCTGCAAAAGTTTACCTTCATCCTCTTCCTTGCTACATCCAAATGCATACCCTTGGAGTTGGTCGTATAGGGACCACGGGTAAGACTTGCGAGTACCTTCTGTACTCAGGCTTCTGCTTTTGTGGTTTTGCAGGTGAGGATCCAGCGGGGTGTGAGTTTTGCCCCTACTGTCTATCGGTGACTGGGCGGGGCACCGAGTAGAGGCTGTCGACGCTTGTACGCCCGGAAGTGTTCAGGGCATGACACTTCCGGAGGAGTTCTACTTTTGTTCTATAGGATAGATGGTGGATCTGTTGTTGTGTAGCTACGCTTTCATTCTAATGTATCGAGTTGTCTCCTTTCGCTCTGTTTCGCGTGTTGTGGTTGTTTTTCTCTCGTCTTGTTTGGTCGTCTTGTTAGGCTTCCGTGTGCCTTGTGTGCGTGTTTTGTTACTTCCGCGTTCGTGCGTCTCTGGTAGTGAAGCTGGGGCTCGATGCTCCTTTGTGCAAATTGATTTTTGATATGGCATTGGGAACCGGTATGTGGGGATCCTGGGCGAGTTTCGAATCGCATACCGGGGGAATACCAGGATGGTTGTCAAGTTGTTCGGATGTTCTTAGAGTTGTCTCGATTGGGCTTGGGTGTTAGCACCGAGATCACCTCCGGTGATTCATTGCTAGGATCCAAATCCGATGAGAACAACCGTTCATCCAACAACCCGAGGACGATCTGGGCGGCTCCTCTCAGGGCTGGTATCAGAGCAAGGCGCACAAAGACGGACCCCAACTTGACGACCACTTAGGGATTGATTAGGACTTGCATGATGCCTTAGATAGAAGTTAGTATCTATACCCCGCCCTATGTTACGTATGGTGAGTGTGAGGGTTACGTTGGAATCATGCATCTCATCCCATATCATGCATGTGCCATGCCATCTGCATCATGAATTGTGTTTTTGGGTGTGCTAGACTTGTGGGGCTCCATTGCGGGGTGCTGCAGTCTAGAGTGGGAGTCGGTTAGGGGTTTTCAATGTTTAGGGCCTATCCTTTTCCGTGGGGATTGTAACTTTTGTCATTGGCCTTTGGTAACGGTAGAATGAGGACCCGCAGAGGCCTGGGCGATGATGATGGTACTGGGCGATCACAGCCTGGCCATGGCGATCTGCCTCCTCCTCCCAATGTGCTGGATATCTTGCTGCGATTTGAGCAGAACCAGCAGACCAACAATAGGATCTTGGAGATGTTGGTCCAGAATCAGGCCGCTCAAGGTGGCCGCGGCGACGGACGAGGCCAACAGAATGGCTTTATGGACTTCCTCCACACCCAGCCGCTGACTTTCTCTCGGGCCAGCGACCCCTTGGAGGCTGATGATTGGCTGCGCACGATTGAGCAGAAATTTGCTCTCATCCAGTGCGAGGATCCTCAGAAGGCTCTCTTCGCGGTGCAGCAGCTCCAGGGCCCTGCCGGTGCTTGGTGGGCCAACTACCGGGTGATGCAGCCTGCTGGACACCGAGTGACATGGGCAGAGTTCCATGAGGCCTTTCGGGCGTACCATATCCCGAGGGAGCTCATGGACATCAAGAATCAACAATTTCTGGCCCTCAAGCAATTGGGAAAGTTAGTGGTGGACTATTCCAGGGAATTCAACTACTTAGCTCAGTATGCACCGAAAGAAGTCGACACCGATCATAAGAAGCAAGCCCGCTTCATGAATGGGCTGACGGCGAAGATGCAAGGCCGGCTCTCTCTGTGTGATTTCGCCGACTTCAATGACTTGGTGAGTCGGGCGATCACCGTTGAGCACAAGATGAGGAACCACCAAGAGGAGAAGAAGCGGAAGCGGAGCGCACAGTTCTCGACGGGCAACAGTTCACAACGGGCCCGGACTGTTCCTCTTCCACCACCGAGGGCACCTACTACTGCACCTCCCCTGCCGACCAGGATGGGCCGACCTCCTGTGGGTACTCCTCAGCCTCCACCGCCACAGCCGGGGACACGGGCGGTAGCGACCGCTGGACTGGGCCCATGCTAAAACTGTGGGCGTGCGGGGCACTTCATCAGAGACTGCCCATTTCCAAGGCGGGGCAACAATTCTACCGCCCCACGACTTCCAATTGCGACAACACCCATCTACTTCCTGCGCCAGCTCTTGGCTGAGTCAACTACGTTGATGCTGAGGAGATTCTAGAGGGCAACGCGGTGCTAACGGGTATGTTGTGCATCAGTGGGCATTCTGCTAGGGTATTGCTTGATTCAGGGGCATCTCATTCATTTATTAGCAAGGAGTTCGCCATGCACCATCAGATGAGAGTGAGTAGCAGCGCCACTCCATTTCTTATTGAGGCGCCGGGGTCAAAGATGGTAGTAAATCAGGTAGTTAGAAAGGCGTCGGTGCAAGTTCAAGGGGTTCCCTTCACTGTTAACCTTCTACTCCTTGACCTTCGGGGGATGGATGCCATCCTAGGGATGAATTGACCGACGAGACAACAAGCCATCCTTGATTGTTCTCGCCGCACCATCTCACTTAGGGAACCAAGAGGTGATTGGCTGACGTTGATCCTCGACGAGGGCAAGGCCACCCTCTGCTCCCTGAATGGTACTGAAATCGAGGAGATAGAATTAGTTCCCGTGGTGTCTGAGTACCCGGATGTATTCCCAACAGAATTACCGGGGATGCCACCTGATCGGGACATTGAGTTAGTAGTTGAGCTTCAACCAGGACCGCCCCAATATCCAAGCAACCGTATCGGATGCCACCCAATGAATTGGCCGAGTTGAAGAAGCAACTGAAGGAACTAATGCACAGCGGATTCATTCGCCCGAGCTCCTCTCCTTGGGGCTGCTCGGCTCTTTTTGTGACCAAGAAGGATGGTTCACTTCGCCTCTGCGTGGATTACAGCCCCTTGAATGTTGTCACTATCAAGAACAAGTACCCTCTTCCTCGGATTGATATTCTATTTGATCAGCTTGCTGGTGCGCGGGTATTCTCCAAGATTGACCTGAGGCTCGGGTACCACCAAATTAAGATTCGGGCTGAGGATACCCCGAAGACAGCCTTCTCCACTCGATATGGGCTATATGAGTACACCGTCATGTCGTTCGGTTTGACGAACGCGCCGGTGTATTTCATGTACCTCATGAACTCCATCTTCATGGAGGAACTAGACTCTTTTGTGGTCATCTTTATTGATGACATCCTCATTTATTCGGCCAACGAGGAAGATCATGCCAAGCACCTTCACGTCGTTCTCGGGAGACTTAGGGAACACCACTCATGTTGGAAACCCAGATTCTAGATGTTATCCTGGGAATGGATTGGTTGACCAAGCACAAAGCCGTGCTCGATTGTGGAAGAAGGACTATATCTGTTGAGAGCCCATGTGGAGAGAAATTGGAGTTTCAAGCGACAGCCGTTCGTGATGGACAGTTGATGGTCAACAGTGCAAAGGCAATCAACATAGATGATGTCTCAGTAGTGAGTGAGTATCCGGATGTTTTCGCTGAGGATCTACCTGGGATGCCACCAGACAGGGATATTGAGTTTGTGATTGAGTTAGTGCCAGGGACAACACCGATAGAAAAGAGACCTTATCGGATGCCAACCGAAGAAGTAGTGGAGATGAAGAAACAACTTGAAGAATTGATGGAGAAAGGTTTCATCAGACCTGTGAAATCATGTGCTGAAAAATTGGCTTAGAATTGAATTTGCAAAATGTGCTTGTGCTTGTGTTTGACAATTTTCCAAGAAACAGTAAGTTTCGCTTTGGCGCCGGACCAAGCTTAAAGAAAACAGTAAGTTCTGCATGTACGACGGACCAAGTTTTTGTGTCTGTCGTGGACATGCTTTTGAGCTCATGAGCCAAACTTTTTCTTCCAAAGAATCAGAGACTTTCACATGTACAACGGACCAAGTTTTTGGGTCTGTCGTAGACATGTTTTTGAGCTCTTGTGCCAAACTCAATTTTCCAAGAAAATAGCAGTCAGCGCATGTACGACGGACCAAGTTTTTGGGTCTGTCGTGGACGTGCTTTTGAGATCATGAGCCGGACTCAATCTCTCAAAAACAGTAAGTTTTGCATGTACGACGGACAAATTTCTTTGGTCAGTCGTGAACGGTTTTTTGAGGATTGATTTCGCATGTACAACGGACCGATCTTGTTGGTCTGTCGTGAACGTGTTTTCGCCGGAATGGTTTCTTCTTGAAACTGAGACTTTCACTTGTACACCGGACCGATTTTGTTGGTCCGTTGTGAATGGTTTTTTGAGTGAATTTTTCATGTGTACGCCGGACCATATTTTTTGGTCCGTCGTGAATGCGTTTTTGCTCAATTATGGTTTTGAGCAAAATCGGAATTGTGTTTGATTTGTTTTTGAGATTATGAAATTTGTGAGAATTTCATGATGCTTGAAGTGGACTTTATGCAATGCTCATGTAGTTGCATGGATTGACCTTGAGTCAAGTCGTGGACTTGTGCTCGGATTTGTTTTGTGGCTTGTTCATGTGCAGGTATTGCTCGAGAGCGAACGTGGTCGATGACAGGACCGGAACTAGGTTCATGGAGGAACTGAGGTTCGGGACTAGGTTCAGGGAGGAACTGAGGTCTTGGTGGTCAAGGATGTCATGCGGGACGTTCGGGCTAAGAGAATGGTGCACATGAAGAATGGTTAGTCACGTGAGAATGGCAGGAGGTCATTCGCGTGCAAAGTGTTAGTCACGTGAGTATGGCAGGTGGCCATACGCGTGCAAAGTGTTAGTCACGTGAGTATGGTAGGGTTGCCATACGCGTGCAAGAGTTATATTCGGCCAGGTTGGGCCAAGAGGAGTTGTGTTGAATATATACTCCTTCTAGATTAGGAATTGTATTCAGAACTCCTTGTGTTTTGCTCCTTAAATAGGAGGGGTGTCTCCTGTTGAGGGGCATCAATTGGAGCTGAGCGCATTGAGAGCCTCAAGCTCAGTTTTAGGGTTTGTACTCTTTTGATGAGAGTACTTTAGACAAAAGAAATAAAGATCAATTCTTCCAAGATTCTTGCGTGCTACAGTAACCACGTTGCTACAGTGTTTTCTGTTTTGGTTCTTGTTTGCATGCTTGTTCTAATTGTAGATTGGTTTTTTGATCTTTGAGTTTCATCTTGATTTGATTCATCAAAAACCTTTCTAGGGTATTGATTTAGAGTTTCTCAAAGTCTAGTTGATTAATCTTTTGAAGATCTTGTTTAATCTTCAAGTTTACGTTAGATCAATTCTCGTCATCTTCTGTTACAGCAAGCTTGCGAGGTTCATAACTTTTGATCCGTAAGTCCGATTGAGCTGATTCTTCTTGAGTTAGATTAGTATTAGAATTTAGTTTCTTATGTCCAAATTTCAGATCGTTTCGACGGTTGGATCTCCGGGAATTCGCGTTTTACCGAACTTCTATCATTCTGTTTTTGTCGAATACGAGGCAATTATTTGGTTCCGTTTTGGGGTGAACTTTTAATAGATCAAGAATTTGGTTTTAGCTTCCGCACAATCATTCACCCCCCCTCTGATTGCTATATTCGTATACTTCGATCCTACAAGTGGTATCAGAGCAAGGTTTCTCTAATCTATCTTAACCGGTGATTAGATCAATGGATCGTTATTCGATAAAACCATGTGTGTTCGATGGTGTTGATTTTCAGTTTTGGAATGCCAAGATGGAGGCGTTCATCCAAGCACAGGGCTTCACAATTTGGGAGAAAGTCTACAAGTCATATGAAGTACCTGCAAACGACAACGTCAACGACACAAATCGCACACATGTTGAAGCAAACAGCAAGGCGCGCAACTTGATCATCCAAGGTTTGGGACGCAGCGACTTTGACCGTGTGATCCATCTCAAATCCGCATATGAGGTATGGAAATCTCTTTGTGATTACCATGAGGGTTCTAACACTATCAAAGAGGTTCGTCAAGATCTTTACAAAAAAGAATACATGCGATTTGAGATGAAGCCTGTTGAGTCACTAGATGATTTCTTTGCACGCTTTAATAAGATTCTTAGCAATTTGCGTGCTGTTGGAGTTAGCTTTGATGATGTTGCTAATGCTAGACAATTGCTTGGTGCATTAGACATGTCTATTTGGGAGATGAAAGTTACATCCATTAGAGAATCTACTGTCATGAGTACACTTACATTAGATGTTCTGTATTCTAAATTGAAAACTCATGAGTTGGATGTTCTTGCAAGGAAAGGTAATATTAAATCAATTGCTTTGATCTCTAACCCTTACATGTCAAATGCAAATTCTTCTTCTAGCTTTGCCCTGTCCTCCTTGTCTTCTTTAACAGATGAGCAAATAGAAGAATTTCCTGAAGAAGACTTAGCACTACTCTCTTCTCGTTTTAACAAAGCCTTGCAAAATGTGAGAATGAGAAAAAGAGGTGGTCCTCCAAGGTGTTACGAGTGTGGTGATCTCAACCACATGAGATCAAATTGTCCAAAGCTTGCAGGTAAAGCATCATGGGAGGAGAAGGACAACGACAGAAGAAAAGATAAGAAGAAGTTCCCATCAAGTGATAGAAAGAAGAAGAGCTTCATCAATCGCAAAGTGGTCCACCGAGTTCTTTCTGCTCTTGAACAAGTCAATTTGAGCGATGTGGATTCGGAGAGCAGCGAGGACGATGCAACTCCAAGCAAACGTGACTTGACAGGGTTGTGTCTCATGGCAAGCAGCAAGGATAGCTTCACCGAGGACGATCAAGACAGCGACTTCAATGAGGTAGATCCTTCTTATGATGAATTAGCTATTGCCGTTGCTCGTCTTGGAAAATTGCTTGACAAACGTGATAGAAAAATTAAGAAACATGATATTCTTGTGGAATCATTGAATGCTGAAATTGCTAGACTTAAGACCTTGATTCCTGATGATGATACTTGCAAATCATGTGACTTAATTTACAATGAGCTCACCTTGCTTAGGAAAGAACATGCTCTTCTGTTACATCTAAATGAGAAAAATGAGAAACGTGTTAAAAATGCTAGCTGTTCCACTGATGAATTGCATGTGAAGGATCATTGTTTTTGATCCATGTGTTTTTGATGATGAGTATTTGAATATTCGAAAAGATTTGAATTTGGTTTGAAGATTTGAAAAGAGCAGAAATCAGTTTGGTTATCCGAAAAAGATTTGAATTGGCGAACTCGTTTTTCCCATGTATGACAGACCAAACTCTTTGGTCTGTCATACACATGTTTTAAGTGAACTCATTGAGTCAAACTCTTTCTTTCCAAGAAACCAGTAAGTTCCACATCTACACCGGACAAGTTTTCTTTCTGTCTGTCGTGATCGTGTTTGCTTTAGGGTTTCGTTCGGACCATGTTGTTTTTTGAAACCGAGCGTGGCACGTTTGCGCCGGACAAGATTTTTTGTCCGTCGTGAACATGAATTTGAAAGCGTTTTTGAACTGAGACTTTTGCATGTACGACGGACCGATTTTGGTTGTCCGTCGTAAACATGTTTTCGCCGGAATGTTTTCTTTTGGAACCGAGAGTTTCCCTTGTACAACGGACAGACTTTGTTGGTCCGTCGTGAACTGTTTTCTAGGGTTTCACTTGGCATTTGCGCCGGACTGGTTTTGTTGTCCGTCGTAAATGGGATTTGCTCAATTAGGGTTTTGAGCGATTTTGAGATTGAAATTTGAATTTGATTTTGAGATTATGAAATTTGTGATAATTTCATTATACTTGTTTTGAAGTGGACTTTATGCAATGCTCATGTGAGTAGTTGCATGGATTGATGTGAGTCAAGTCGTGGACTTGTGCTCGGAATTGTTTTGTGTTTTTGTTCATGTGCAGGTATTGCTCGAGGGCGAATGTGGTCGATGACGGGACTGGAACTAGGTTCATGGAGGAACTGAGGTTCGAGACTAGGTTCAGGAGGAACTGAGGTCTTGGTGGTCAAGGATGTCATGCGGGACGTTCGGGCTAAGAGAATGGTGCACATGAAGAATGGTTAGTCACGTGAGAATGGCATGAGGTCATTTGCGTGCAAAGTGTTAGTCACGTGAGTATGGTAGGGTTGCTATACGCGTGCAAGAGTTGTACTCGGCCAGGTTGGGCCAAGTGGAGTTGTGTTGAATACATGCTCTTTCTAGGATTAGGAGTGGGAATCCTTTTAGGATTAGTAATCCTTCTAGGATTAGGACTCCTTCTAGGATTAGGTGTGTTTGCCTTCTTTAAATAGAGGGGTTGCCTCCTGTTGAAGGCAATCAAGCTTTGAGCAAGCTTTAGGGTTGTACTCTTTTGTTTGGAGTATTTTAGACAAAAGAAAGGAGAAATAAAGATCAAGTTCATCAAATCTTTCGGCGAGTTACAATTCTAGTTAGATTTATTCTCGCCATCTTTTGGAACAGTAAGCTTACGAAGGTCATAACTTTTGATCCGTAAGTCCGATTGAGCTGATTCTTTTTTGGTTTGATTTGTATTGGAATCTAGTTTCTTGTGTCCAAATTTCAGATCGATCGGACGGTTGGATCTCCGGGAATTCGCGTTTTACCAAACCTTTATCATTCTGTTTTTTTTTTTCAAAAACGAGACAATTATTTGGTTCTATTTTGGGGTAAACTTTTAATAGATCAAGAATTTGGTTTTAGCTTCCGCACAATCATTCACCCCCCCTCTGATTGCTATATTCGGTCCTACAAGTGGTATCAGAGCAAGGCTCTACTAATCCATCTTAACAGGTGATTAGTAAACGGTAAGTTATGGCAACAGAGAAATACTCAAACAAGCCGCCAATCTTCGATGGCAATGCATTTCTTCCCGGGCGGATCAGGATGATCGCATATCTTCAAGCTCAAGGTAACGCGATTTGGCGTAAGGTAAAAATTTAAATGCGAGCTTCCTTCTAATGATGATATTGATAAAATCGAAGTTTGAAAAAGATGTTGAAAACAATAATAGAGCTAGAAACATATTGCTTCAAGGACTTGCTAGAAAAGAATTCGATAGAGTCTGTCATTTACTCACTGCTCATGAAATTTGGAAATCTCTTCAAGATTATCATGAGGGTACTGACTCTGTAAAAGAAGCTAGGCAAGATCAATTTAAAAGGAATACACTAGATTTGAAATGAACTCGAGAATCTCTAGATGATTGTTTTGCTCGCTTAATGTAATCTTAAACAATCTTAGAGTGTAGATGTAAAGTACTCGACTCTGAAAATGCTAGACATTTCCTATCATCTCTTGATCTTAAAATCTGCAAATGAAAGTGATCGCTTTTAGGGAAGCTCACAAGATGAGTGAAATGACTTTGGATAAACTTTATTCTAGTCTCAAGACTTTTGAAATAGACATTGTTTCAAGAACTTCCAATGATAACTCTATGGCTCTTAATGCTAATTCTTCATATGATAATGCTACTAGTTCTTCATCATCATATTCCATTATCGCTTTGAGTGCTCTTAGTGATGAACAGCTAGATCAAATACCGAAGATACACTTGCTCTTCTTTCCAAGCGTGTCAATGCAGCTTACATGAGATCAAGGGAGAGAAGAGGAGCCTCCATCCACTGCTACAAGCTGCGTAAGGCACGGCACATCCGTGCTAATCGCTTCAAGAACAAAGATAGAGACGAGAAGGAGCAAAGCAACTCCTCCAAGTCCTTCCGCCAAGAGAGAGCAAGGATAAAAATAAGCAACGGACGAAGAAGATGCTCAACAAAGTCTTCGAGGCAATTGGTCGCTTAGACTTAAGCGACATTGATGACTCAATTGAAGATGAGAAGGAAGCGAAGCAAACGAAGCTGAATGAGAAGGATCTCACCGACTATGCTTCATGGCAAAAGGGAACACTAGTGATTCTAGTGACAACGACAAAGACCTCCAAATGACGGTGATGAGGTAATGCCTTCAGATGATGAGCTTTGTGAAGTTTTAGTCATATTAAGAAAATCTTTAAGAAAATCTTCACTCAAAAATAAAAGCTTAGAAAAAGATCTATCCATGCTAAAATCTGAAAACTTTGATCTTAGAAATTCAAATTCTGAAAATATTTGTGATACTTGCTTAGATCTCAAATTTGAAATTAAGTCACTAAAAGAGGAACATGTGATTAAACTAGAACAAGTTTATGCCGAACAATTGAAAAATGAAAAACTTGTGAAAAATATTGGTTGCTCTATCGATAGTTTACATGATCAAATTGCTTGCTCTAAATGTTCTATTCTTGAGTTGAAATTAAAAGATGCAAATTGTAGAGTTACCCAATTAACAAATGACATGTTCACTCATGAAATTAACTCGTGTTCAAATTGCCGTAAAGCAAAAGCTAAAATTGACACTCCTTGTGAGAATTGTTTAACTCTTGCTAAGAAAGTTGATTACTTGCAAAATTCTTTGGAACGTTTCAGCGATGGCAAGAAAAACCTAAACATGATTTTGGATCAATCAAAAGTCAAGACTCAAAACAAAGGTTTAGGTTTTGATTCTTATGCTCATCATAAATCACATGCTCCCACTTTGTTGTCAAAACACTTGGAAGTGGAAAATTTGAAATTGTCAATGAGCCTAAGAAAAATATCTTTAAATCTGGTGGTCTTTATCTTCTACTATGATGAATGCAAAATGTGCTTCTCTTGTTAAAGCAAAACATCATGTTAAGTACACTTGCACTCATTGTGGTAGAGATGGACATTTAGTAGACTTTTTCTTTAGACTAGCTAAACAACAAAAGAGAGAAAGGTTTAATGCTAGGTCTAATTTCAGACAGTCACGTTTCATTTCTCATTATATGCTTAGGGTGATGCAAATACCTCTTGTTGCTAAGAACACGAGAAAAGACAAATCTTCTTTTATGCATAAGAATGCTCGTGTTGTGCCAATCAAGCAGCGTCGTGTGTCTCAAGATCGGATTCCTAAACATCTTATTTCTAACCCGATCGAGACATCGACACTTTCGCTTCTTCACGCATTAGTTTAAGACCTTTCTCGATCTTGAATTTGGAGGATGTGGAATTGATAGAAAAAGTACATCTGGTTCATGCCACTTCTTGAGTAATTCTCTTTCTTGGACACATTGACATCAGATTTCATTTTCTTAGAGATCATGTTGAAAAAAAGATCTATTGAACTGAAATTTGTTGATTCGGTGCTCACTTTGTCGATATTTTCACTAAACCGCTTGATTTTTCTCGCTTTTGCTTTCTTACGCGGTGAACTTGGGATCATTCATCCCCATGGGTTGATTTGAGGGGGAGTCTTGAGTTTATCTCTTTTTGGGTTACTTGACTTTGGTTCCTAGAAGTGATTTTTTTATAAGTGGTATTTTGACTTTACACCTCAAGTAAAAACCCCTGTTTTCATTGCATCATGTAGTACAAAGCTTTGGTGATTATTCTTGTGTATATAGCCAAGTTAATGCTCAATGCTTTACTTATCACTAAAAGGCTAAAATAATTCAATTTGAGATGTTTTTCGAGAATATTTTGGCTCTTGCTCATTATGGTATTGCATTTGTGAAATAGGCTTAAAAGTTTCTTGTCATCTGTTGAAAGGCTAGAGCTGATTAGAAACTATGTGTGAGCTTTTTGTTGGACTTCAAATGATCATTATGAGTCTCAAGCAAAATCAGTGTTTTAAATGATAAAAGCAAGTTGAAAAAGATGCAAGCAAAAGCTACTTGGCTAAACACAAGTTTAGTACAATGTGCAGCTTCCTTGCCAGGGATTTAAATTCAAAAGATGCAAGAAAAGGCTACTTGTCTAAACAAAAGTTCAGAACAATGTGAAGCCACTTGACAATTTAAACTGAGAAAGATACAAGAAAGAACTACCTACTCATACACAAGTATGGGCTAGTGTGCAGTTACTTGTCATCCCT
Source organism: Rhipidocladum racemiflorum (assembly GCA_036346355.1). Classification (NCBI taxonomy): domain Eukaryota; kingdom Viridiplantae; phylum Streptophyta; class Magnoliopsida; order Poales; family Poaceae; genus Rhipidocladum; species Rhipidocladum racemiflorum. Next base: position 58,881,065 of record CM070583.1, read on the forward strand.
GTTGATCACAAAGAAAAATTGTCAAACTTGCTAAAAGAGAAAAAGGAAATTCAAATTTTTGAAAAGGCTTGAGACAAACATTAGTGAATTTGAAAGTCTCTCTTTGCTCATGATAGATTTCTTTTTAGCTTTTGCAAAATCAGTTTATGACATTTTACTTGTTTGCTCTAATTTGCTTATGTAACAACTATTCTATGTGTTAGAGCCTCCATATTCTCACAATTTGCTTTCTCATTGGATAAATTGATACAAAATGTGAAAACTCTTGTAAAAAACTCTCCAAATGCCTTACTTTGATTATATACCTTGAATATACTTCAAAGCTTGAGATATCAAGGCTCATTAAGGGGGAGTTTTGAGATCTTGATGACTATTTTGTCAAAAAGGGGGAGAGCAAGACAAGAAGAAGAAAAATAAAAAGAAAGGAGAAATTCAAATGCTGTTTGAGAATTTGGGAATTTGGATTTACTTGGTCTTTACTTGGTCATGGAATCTTTTTCTATACCTTTGTCAAATCTTATATTGTGTTTTGTCAAATTACTCATCAAGGGGGAGATTGAAGGATCATTGTTTTTGATCCATGTGTTTTTGATGATGAGTATTTGAATATTCGAAAAGATTTGAATTTAGTTTGAAGATTTGAAAAGAGCAGAAATCAGTTTGGTTATCCGAAAAAGATTTGAATTGGCGAACTCGTTTTTCCCATGTATGACAGACCAAACTCTTTGGTCTGTCATACACATGTTTTAAGTGAACTCATTGAGTCAAACTCTTTCTTTCCAAGAAACCAGTAAGTTCCACATCTACACCGGACAAGTTTTCTTTACATGCATCCGTGATCGTGTTTGCTTTAGGGTTTCGTTCGGACCATGTTGTTTTTTGAAACCGGCGCACGCGTTTGCGCCGGACAAGATTTTTTGTCCGTCGTGAACATGAATTTGAAAGCGTTTTTGAACCGAGACTTTTGCATGTACGACGGACTGATTTTGGTTGTCCGTCGTAAACATGTTTTCGCCGGAATGTTTTCTTTTGGAACCGAGAGTTTCCCTTGTACAACGGACAGACTTTGTTGGTCCGTCGTGAAGCTGTTTTCTAGGGTTTTGATTGGCATTTGCGCGGGTGGTTTTGTTGACCGTCGTAAATGGGATTTGCTCAATTAGGGTTTTGAGCGATTTTGAGATTGAAATTTGAATTTGATTTTGAGATTATGAAATTTGTGATAATTTCATGATACTTGTTTTGAAGTGGACTTTATGCAATGCTCAAGTGAGTAGTTGCATGGATTGATGTGAGTCAAGTCGTGGACTTGTGCTCGGAATTGTTTTGTGTTTTTGTTCATGTGCGCAGTATTGCTCGAGGCGAATGTGGTCGATGATGGACCGGAACTAGGTTCATGGAGGAACCGAGGTTCGAGACTAGGTTCAGGAGGAACTGAGGTCTTGGTGGTCAAGGATGTCATGCGGGACGTTCGGGCTCAGAGAATGGTGCACATGAAGAATGATTAGTCACGTGAGAATGGCATGAGGTCATTCGCGTGCAAAGTGTTAGTCACGTGAGTATGGTAGGGTTGCCATATGCGCAGTAAGAGTTGTACTCGGCCAGGTTGGGCCAAGTGGAGTTGTGTTGAATACATGCTCTTTCTAGGATTAGGAGTGGGAATCCTTTTAGGATTAGTAATCCTTCTAGGAATAGGACTCCTTCTAGGATTAGGTGTGTTTGCCTTCTTTAAATAGAGGGGTTGCCTCCTGTTGAAGGCAATCAAGCTTTGAGCAAGCTTTAGGGTTGTACTCTTTTGTTTGGAGTATTTTAGACAAAAGAAAGGAGAAATAAAGATCAAGTTCATCAAATCTTTCATGAGCTACAATTCTAGTTAGATTTATTCTCGCCATCTTCTGGAACAGTAAGCTTGCGAAGGTCATAACTTTTGATCCGTAAGTCCGATTGAGCTGATTCTTTTTGGGTTTGATTCATATTGGAATCTAGTTTCTTGTGTCCAAATTTCATATCGTTCGGACGGTTGGATCTCCGGGAATTCGCGTTTTACCAAACCTCTATCATTCTGTTTTTTTTTTCAAAAACGAGGCAATTATTTGGTTCTATTTTGGGGTAAACTTTTAATAGATCAAGAATTTGGTTTTAGCTTCCGCACAATCATTCACCCCCCCTCTGATTGCTATATTCGGTCCTACAGCATGGTTCAACTTCTTGTTCTAAATGCTCAACTCTTGAATTGAAGTTAAAAGATGCAAATGCTAGGGTTTCTCAAATAACTGATAATCTGCTTACACATGAGGTTCTTTCATGCTCTACTTGTCGTAAACAGGAAGAGAATGTTGATAATCTTTGCAATAACTGTTTAACTCTTGCCAAGAAAGTTGATTACTTGCAAAATTCTTTGGAACGTTTCACTAATGGCAAGAAAAACCTAAACATGATTTTGGATCAATCAAAAGTCCGCACTCAGAACAAAGGTTTAGGTTTTGATTCTTATGCTCATCATAAATCACATGCTCCCACTGTTGTCAAAACACTTGAAAGTGGAAAATTTGAAATTATCAATGAGCCTAAGAAAACTGTCTTTAAGTCTGCTGGACTGGAGTGTTATCTTCTACTATGATGAATGCAAATGATACTTCTACTTCTAAAGCCAAACATCCTGTTAAGTACACTTGCACTCATTGTGGTAGAAATGGACATTTAGTAGATTTTTGCTTTAGACTAGCCAAACAACAAAAGAAAGAAAGAACTAAGGCTAGGTCTAATTTCAAACAGGCACGTTTCATCTCTCATTATGTGCCTAGGGTGAAGCAAACACCTTTTGTTACTAAAAACACGAGAAAGGGCAAATCTGATTTTATGCATAAGAATACTCGTGTTGTGCCTACTTTGTTGCGTCGTGTGTCTCAGTACTGGATTCCCAAAAATCTGAGTTCTAACCCCAGTACTGAGACCTCGACAAGTTTTGCTATGTAGTCTTCTCGCGCGAGGAAGGAGAACATATGGCTAGTGGATTCCGGATGCTCACGCCACATGTCCGGTGATAAAAATTGGTTCTCCTCCCTCACTCGTGCATCTCGTGCTGAAAGTGTTACTTTTGGAGATGCTTCTTCCTCTTCTATTGTGGCAAAAGGTACAATAAAGGTAAGTGACAAGTTTATGTTCAAAGATGTGGCTCTTGTTGAAAATTTGAAATATAACTTGCTTTCTGTCTCACAAATGCTAGATGAAGATCTTGAGATAAGCTTTAAGAAAAATGAATGCAAAGTGCTAGATGCTTCAGGTGATCTTGTGTTTAAAATTTCTCGTTTTGGAAGAGTATTTAAAGCTGATTTTGATGCATCACCTTCTTCTAAGCATAGGTGTTTATTTGCCAATGTTTCTAAAGGTTTATTCTTTTGGCATCATAGACTTGGTCATGTTGGTTTTGATCATCTTACTCGTGTAAGTGGTTTAGATCTCATACGTGGCTTGCCTAAGTTTAAGGGTGATAGCAATCTAGTATGTTCTTCTTGTAGACATGGTAAGATTATTGCAGGTTCACATCCACCTCTTACCATGGTGATGACAAACGCTCCAGGACAGCTTCTACATCTTGATACAGTTGGACCATCTCGAGTTCAATCCTTTGGAGGCAAACGGTATGTGCTTGTGATTGTTGATGATTTTTCTAGATACTCTTGGGTGTATTTTTTGGCATCTAAGGATGAGGCTTTTAGTCATTTTAGAAGTCTTGTTCTTAGGCTTTCTGTTGACCATCCAGGAGCTCTCAAAGCTATTAGAAGTGATAATGGAACTGAATTCAAAAATGCTTCCTTTGATCTCTTTTATGCTGAAAAAGGAATTGATCATCAATTTTCATCTCCTAGAGTGCCTCAATAAAATGGTGTAGTTGAAAGAAAAAATAGAACGTTAGTTGAAATGGCTAGAACTATGCTAGATGAGCATCACACTCCTAGAAATTTTTGGGCTGAAGCGATTTCAACTGCTTGTTATGTTTCAAACCGTGTGTTTCTGAGATCAAAATTGGGTAAGACTCCATATGAGCTTCGGTTTGGACATAGACCTTCTGTTTCTCACTTTCGAGTTTTTGGATGCAAATGCTTTGTCTTGAAATCTGGAAATCTTGATAAATTTGAAGCTAGATCAATGGATGGCATTTTTTTTGGATATCCTGCTCATACTTGTGGCTATCGTGTGCTTGTTTTGGAGACTAACAAAATTGTGGAAACTTGTGAAGTTACTTTTGATGAGGCTAGTCCAGGCACTAGTCCATGTAATGCAGGTACAGGCGCATATGTTCAGGGGGAGAAAATCTTTGAAGATAATGATGATGTTGAAGATGAGGTCTTGACTCTTCCAAATGCACAACAAGTTGTAGCACCTTTGGCACCTACTACTACATCACCTACAGCTAACCATCCTCAAGCTACAACATCATCTGTACATGCTGAAAATGAAGAAGGAGAAGTCTCAAAAGCCAATGCTCCCTTGCACATTCAAAAAATGCATCCATCTGAACAAATGATTGGAGACCTAAATGAGAGAGTCACTCGATCCAGATTTATTCATTCTAACACTCATACTCATTCTGCTTTAGTTGCCACTTTTGAACCCAAAGATATATCTCATGCATTATCTGACGAATCTTGGATCAATGCCATGCATGAGGAATTAGAGAATTTTGAGCGAAATCAAGTCTGGAAGCTAGTTTCACCACCTCCTGATTTTAATGTCATTGGAACTAGATGGGTTTTCAAAAATAAACAAAGTGAGGATGGTGTTGTTAGAAACAAGGCTAGATTGGTTGCTCAAGGTTACACTCAAATTGAAGGCTTAGATTTTGATGAAACCTTTGCTCCTGTTGCTAGAATTGAAGCTATTAGAATCCTTTTAGCATTTGCTGCATCTAAAGGTTTTAGATTGTATCAAATGGATGTGAAAAGTGCTTTTCTTAATGGCTACATTAATGAGGAGGTTTATGTCAAGCAACCACCTGGTTTTGAAAATCCAAAGTTTCCAAATCATGTGTTCAAGCTGTCAAAAGCTTTGTATGGTTTGAAACAAGCCCCTAGAGCATGGTATGATAGGCTAAAAACTTTTTTACTTGAAAAGGGGTTTTCAATGGGAAAGGTTGACAAAACTCTCTTTTTACTCAAGCAAGGCAATGATCAATTGTTCGTTCAGATTTATGTTGATGATATTACCTTTGGTGCTTCCTCTCATGTTTTAGTGACTAAGTTTTCAGAAACCATGAGGGACGAATTTGAGATGAGTATGATGGGTGAATTGACATACTTCTTGGGATTTCAAATCAAACAATCAAATGAAGGTACTTTTGTGCATCAAAGCAAGTACACAAAAGACCTGCTACATCGTTTTGGGATGGAAAACAGCAAGCCAATCATGACACCCATGGAAAGCACTTGTACACTTGTACACTTGATCTGGATGAAGATGGTGAGCCGGTCGATCAAAAGGAATATAGAAGCATGATAGGTTCACTTTTGTACCTCTCTGCATCAAGGCCGGATATACAATTTGCTGTGTGCTTGTGTGCTCGTTTTCAAGCTTCCCCGCGTGCTTCACATCGACAAGCTGTCAAGCGAATTTTCAGGTATCTCCATGGTACTCAAGATTTTGGCATTTGGCTTTCTGCTTCCTCATGCATTAGTTTAAGAGCCTTTTCTGATGCTGATTTTGGAGGATGTAGAATTGATAGAAAAAGTACATCTGGTACATGTCATTTCTTGGGCAATTCTCTTATTGCATGGTCATCTAGAAAACAATCTTACATTGCACAATCAAGCTCGAATCTGAATATGTGGCTGCTGCTAGTTGTTGTTCTCAAATTCTTTGGATAGTAGCTACACTTAAAGATTATGAGGTCAATTTGGATAGTGTTCCTCTTTTGTGTGATAACACTAGTGCAATTTGCATTGCTAAGAACCCCGTGCAACACTCTAGAACAAAACACATTGACATCAGATTTCATTTTCTTAGAGATCATGTTGAAAAAGGCAACATTGTGCTTCATCGTGTGGATATTGAACATCAATTGGCAGACATTTTCACAAAACCTTTGTCTTCTTCTCGTTTTGCTTTTATTCGGGGAGAACTTGGGATTGTTCATCCAAAGGGTTTGTTTTGAGGGGGAGTTTCCTTGCCAAGTTCTTTCACTTGATGAGCTCACTTTATCATATTTCTTTATATGTTATGTAATTGAGCTAATATATGATAATCTAATTGTCTCACTTGAACTAAAAATGACATTGTGGAATTCCCTAGACTGATTGCCTATAGCTAAATACTCTGTGATATCTTACTCTTCTAGGCTTGTTATTGAATCTTCTTGACAAATTTGGGCTATGAAGCAAGTGTGTTTTCAGCTTTACTCTTTCAAAAGACCTTTTAATCTCCTTGCATGTTTACAATCAAAAAATAAAGGAAAAGGGAATCAGTTAAAAAAAAGGGTTGTTAAAAGCAAAAACATCAAGTTATGTGCTTCAGGATGCTTTCCCTAAAAGATAAGATGTATGCTTCAAGCATGCCATTCCCTCAAAAGACAAGATTTATGCTTCAAGCATGCCACTCCAAAGAAATAAAAGAAGTATGCTTCAAGCATGCCACATGCCGTTTACTGTTTAAAGATTAAATTGGTCTACTAGATTGGAGTTGAAACTACTTGCTCGCCCTGATTTGTTAGTTGCTTCAACTTTGAGCCTTTGTTTTTCTACTAAAGGTTTTGCTTAGTACTTGGTTATAGTTGACTGAATTGAGGTTGAGATGCATGTCATTCCCTAACTTGTTAAAATCACATCAAGATCATGTATTTTGCATAATATATGATATATAAGGTTATATGATCGAATGAGCTCATCTTTTCCTATCTTGGCACTCCATTGTTTCTCCTTGTGAAATCATTGTTTCAGAAAAATTTTGAACATGTTCTCTCTTTTGTACTCTTGATGAATCCATTGTTAAAGGGGGAGAAAATTGGGAATTGTTGAAAAGATTAATGAAAACGGGGGAGAAGAAAAAGGGGGAGTTGTTTCTGGAATTTTGAGAATTTTGGGAGAAGTTTGGAGAATTTTGGAATTTTTGGGCACATTGCACATTCACACACATTTTCCTTCTCAGGGGGAGATTTTGTTTTGCTTTTTGGTCAAAGGGGGAATTATGTGTTTTCTTACTTTGGTCTTTGATCCCTTGGATTTCAAAATCTTTTGTAAAGTGAATGCCAAATGTTCAATTCTAAGTGGTGTTGCCAATGTTTTCATTAAGGGGGAGATTGTGAAATCATGTGCTGAAAAATTGGCTTAGAATTGAATTTGCAAAATGTGCTTGTGCTTGTGTTTGACAATTTTCCAAGAAACAGTAAGTTTCGCTTTGGCGCCGGACCAAGCTTAAAGAAAACAGTAAGTTCTGCATGTACGACGGACCAAGTTTTTGTGTCTGTCGTGGACATGCTTTTGAGCTCATGAGCCAAACATTTTCTTCCAAAGAATCAGAGACTTTCACATGTACAATGGACCAAGTTTTTGGGTCTGTCGTAGACATGTTTTTGAGCTTTTGTGCCAAACTCAATTTTCCAAGAAAATAGCAGTCAGCGCATGTACGACGGACCAAGTTTTTGGGTCTATCGTGGACGTGCTTTTGAGATCATGAGCCGGACTCAATCTCTCAAAAACAGTAAGTTTTACATGTACGACGGACAAATTTCTTTGGTCAGTCGTGAACGGTTTTTTGAGGATTGATTTCGCATGTACAACGGATCGATCTTGTTGGTCCGTCGTGAACGTGTTTTCACCGGAATGGTTTCTTCTTGAAACTGAGACTTTCACTTGTACAACGGACCGATTTTGTTGGTCCGTTGTGAATGGTTTTTTGAGTGACTTTTTCATGTGTACGCCGGACCATATTTTTTGGTCCGTCGTGAATGCGTTTTTGCTCAATTATGGTTTTGAGCAAAATTGGAATTGTGTTTGATTTGTTTTTGAGATTATGAAATTTGTGAGAATTTCATGATGCTTGAAGTGGACTTTATGCAATGCTCATGTAGTTGCATGGATTGACCTTGAGTCAAGTCGTGGACTTGTGCTCGGATTTGTTTTGTGGCTTGTTCATGTGCAGGTATTGCTCGAGAGCGAACGTGGTCGATGACGGGACCGGAACTAGGTTCTTGGAGGAACTGAGGTTCGGGACTAGGTTCAGGCAGGAACTGAGGTCTTGGTGGTCAAGGATGTCATGCGGGACGTTCGGGCTAAGAGAATGGTGCACATGAAGAATGGTTAGTCACGTGAGAATGGCAGGAGGTCATTCGCGTGCAAAGTGTTAGTCACGTGAGTATGGCAGGTGGCCATACGCGTGCAAAGTGTTAGTCACGTGAGTATGGTAGGGTTGCCATACGCGTGCAAGAGTTGTATTCGGCCAGGTTGGGCCAAGAGGAGTTGTGTTGAATACATACTCCTTCTAGATTAGGAATTGTATTCAGAACTCCTTGTGTTTTGCTCCATAAATAGGAGGGGTGTCTCCTGTTGAAGGGCATCAATTGGAGCTGAGCGCATTGAGAGCCTCAAGCTTAGTTTTAGGGTTTGTACTCTTTTGATGAGAGTACTTTAGACAAAAGAAATAAAGATCAATTCTTTCAAGATTCTTGCGTGCTACAGTAGCCACGTTGCTACAGTGTTTTCTGTTTTGGTTCTTGTTTGCATGCTTATTCTAATTGTAGATTGGTTTTTTGATCTTTGAGTTTCATCTTGATTTGATTCATCAAAAAGCTTTCTAGGGTATTGATTTAGAGTTTCTCAAAGTCTAGTTGATTAATCTTTTGAAGATCTTGTTTAATCTTCAAGTTTACGTTAGATCAATTCTCGTCATCTTCTGTTACAGCAAGCTTGCGAGGTTCATAACTTTTTATCTGTAAGTCCGATCGAGCTGATTCTTCTTGAGTTAGATTCGTATAGGAATCTAGTTTCTTGTGTCCAAATGTCAGATCATTCCGACGGTTGGATATCCGGGAATTCGCGTTTTACCGAACTTCTGTCATTCTGTTTTTGTCGAATACGAGGCAATTATTTGGTTCCGTTTTGGGGTGAACTTTTAATAGATCAAGAATTTGGTTTTAGATTCCGCACAATCATTCACCCCCCTCTTATTGCTATATTCGTATACTTCGATCCTACAAGACCAAGTTCGTCGCCATGGGGAGCACCAGTTCTGTTCGTCAAGAAGAAGGACAGGAGTTTCAGGATGTGCATAGACTACCGTGCACTCAATCAAGTCACCGTGAAGAACAAGTACCCGCTACCCAAGATCGATGACCTGTTTGACCAACTAAGAGGAGCCGGAGTATTCTCCAAGATTGATCTGAGATCAGGATATCACCAGTTGAATATTCAATCAGAGGATATCCCAAAGACCGCATTCTCATCGAGATACGAACATTACAAGTTTACTATTATGTCCTTTGGTCTGACGAATGCGCCCTCCTATTTCATGAACCTGATGAATAAGGTTTTCATGGAGTATTTGGACAAGTTCGTTGTGGTATTCATAGATGACATTCTTATCTACTCCAAGACCAAAGAAGAGCACGCCGAACCTTTGAGGCTAGTACTTGATAAGTTGCGAGAGCTGCAGTTGTTTGCCAAGTTCAGCAAGTGCGACTTTTGGAAGGGCAAGGTGGAGTTTCTTGGACTCGTGATGACCGCAGAAGGAGTCGCCGTTGATCCAAGCAAAGTAAAAGCCGTGTTACATTGGGAACAACCAAAGACAGTGACCCAGATTCGGAGTTTCCTTGGGATAGCAGGTTACTACCGCCGCTTCATTGAAGGCTTTTCGACGATTGCGAGACCTCATACACAATTGTTGAAAAAGGAGAAGAAGTTTAACTGGACGCCGGAATGTGAGAAAGGTTTTCAAGAGCTAAAGAAGCGATTGACATCAGCGCCGGTGTTAGTTCTACCGGGCGTCAACCAAAGCTTTGATATTTATTGTGATGCATCACGTCAAGGACTTGGATGCGTGATGATGCAGAATGGGAAGGTTGTTGCATACACGTCAAGACAATTGAGGCCGCATGAGGAGAACTATCCAACACACGACTTGGAATTGCCTGCCATAGTGCATGCCTTGAAGTTGTGGCGACACTATCTGATTGGGAACAGATGTGAAGTGTACACGGACCATAAGAGCCTTAAGTACATATTCACCCAGTCAGACCTAAATATGAGGCAGAGGAGGTGGTTGGAGTTGATCAAGGACTGCAATGTCGGGATCCATTACCATCCCGAGAAGGCCAATGTGGTGGCCGATGCCTTGAGTCGGAAGAGCCACACGGTGAATATGATGACAGCAGGAAGTCAGGACGAGTTATGCAAGGAATTTCAGAAGCTGAAGCTTGAATTAGTGCCTGAAGGATTCTTATCCACGCTGGAAGTGAAACCTACCCTAGAGGACTAGATCCGCGAAGGACAGAAAGATGACTCCAAGATTCTGAGGATCAAGTCCAGGATGGACGAGGGCAAGGCCAAGGACTTCATATTAGATGAGCTGGGCACGTTGTGGATTAAGGACCGCATCTGTGTGCCGAACAAGAAGGAGCAGAAGCAATTGATCTTAGAAGAATCTCACGACTCCAAGTATTCCATACACCCAGGAAGCGCCAAAATGTATCAGGACTTGAAGGAAAGGTTCTGGTGGCCAAGTATGAAACATGAAGTTGCTGAGCACGTCGCGTTGTGTGATATATGTCAAAGAGTCAAAGCAATGCATCAGAGGCCAGCGGGATTGCTACAGCCGTTAAAGATACCTGAATGGAAGTGGCAGGAAATTGGAATGGACTTCATCACCGGTTTGCTGAAGACTCAGGGAGGATATGATTCTATATGGGTCATAGTGGATCGCCTGACTAAGGTTGCCCACTTTATTCCTGTGAAGACCACTTATTCGGGGGACAAATTGGCAGAGCTATACATGACCAGGATCGTCTGTTTGCATAGAGTACCGAAGAAGATTGTGTCGGATAGAGGTACTTAATTTACCTCGAGATTCTGGAATAAGTTGCATGAAGTCATGGGGACTCGTCTAAACTTCAGTACAGCTTATCACCCGCAGACAGATGGACAGACTGAAAGAGTTAATCAGATTCTGGAGGATATGCTAAGAGCTTGTGCATTGGCCTATGCTACCTCTTGGGATAAGAGTTTGCCGTACGCCGAGTTCAGCTACAATAACAGTTATCAGTCCAGTCTACAAATGTCACCATTTGAAGCGATGTACAGTCGACCCTATCGAACACCATTGAACTGGAATGAGACAGGTGAATGCCATGTCTTTGGACCAGACATTCTTCAAGAAGCCGAAGAGCAGATTGCTATGATCCGAGAAAGACTGAAGATAGCTCAGTCAAGACAGAAGAGTTATGCTGACAACCGTCGCCGAGACCTGAGCTTTGAACCGGAAGACTTCGTGTATCTTAGAGTTACACCACTCAAGGGAGTTAAGAGATTCCATGCCAAAGGGAAGCTCGCACCACGATATGTCGGGCTTTCAAGATTTTGAGCCGCAAGTGAGAAGTTGCTTACCAGTGAAGATTTTAGATGCAATGGATCGAGAGACAAGAAATAAGTCAACCCACTTCTGTAGAGTTCAGTGGAACAACCACGCCGAGAGTGAAGCAACTTGGGAGCGCGAGGAGGATTTGAGAGAGGAGTTTCCGAACCTATTCCTTAGTCAGCCCTGAATCTTGGGGATGAAATTCCGTTAAGGGGGGGAGCTTTGTAACAAACCAAAATTTGTTTTTCATAAAATATAGATGAAATTTGGCATTTATGTGAATTTTTGGAATTTTTTGGGATTTATTTGAATTTACTTGGAATTTATTTGAATTTATTCCCTTTTGAGATAATTAAAGAATTAAAAATTTCAAATAAAGTTTAGTTGGAAATATTTTATTTGAGTCCAAAATGTCTCAAAGTATTTTCCATAATTTTTCTGGAATTTTTCTGATTTATTTGCTATTTTTCTAGATTTATTTGAATTTCTGGGAATTATTTGGATTATTTAATCGCTGGAATATCAAAACCGGGTTCCACTGTTCATCCGACCGAGTCCGGGTCCGAGTCAGACTCGAGCCCGACTCAAACCGCGTTCGAACCAGACCCGGCCGGACGAGCCCTAACCCGTGGACCGTTGGATCGAGATCCAACGGCCCACGTTGAGCCGCGTAGAGAACGTGCGCTCGCACCGCACTAACCCTAACCCTAAACTGATCCGGACCGTTGGATCTGGATCCAACGGTCAGGATCAACCCGTGCCGATTCGACCGGATCCGGTCCGGATCCGATCTCGCCCGCGAAATCGTGGCCATTGCTCGCGCCACGTGTACGGCCCAGATTTCGTCTTCCCCGTCCGAAACCCTACCGGACTGCTCCGCCGTGTGGGCCTAGGGCTCCGCCTTTTTGCGCGAACACCGAGGGTATTTAATGCCCGGGTCGCACCCCGAGGACCGCCTTGACCTCGCGCAGCTTTTGCCCTAGCCACCGCTGCCCGTAGCGCCCCTCGCGTCCGCTATTGCTCGCCGTAGTTGCTCTCTCCTCCGCCACGGTTTTTGCTTCATTCCGCCGCCGCCCGCCGCGTCTGAGCCTAGTTCCGAGATCCCCAGACCGAGGCGCACCCAAGGAGATATCTCACCTCACCGGAGAAGCCTGTAAACGCCGTCGGCTTGATCGTCTTCCTTGTCTCCGGTCTGCCAGCTCCGTCGTGCGCCATCGAGCCCTCGCGAAGCTTCTCCACCGTTCGATCGCCATCCAGCGGCTCCGGTAACGTCACGTGCACCCTAACCAGTGTAACACCTAGGATAGATATAGACCGTTAGATCTAGATTGAACAGCTAGGATTAGATCTAGTGCTACCGTGTAGGGCTGTCAGCCACCGTTAGATCTAGATCCTACGGCCGAGAGGCACCCACGTGTCGCCGCCCAGGACATGCCACGTTGCCCGTGGTGCGGTGAAACCCTAGTCGATCTGGACCGTCCGATCTAGATCGAACGGCCCAGATCAACCGCGTTGAACCCACGCGTAAAACCTAGAATTAATCCGCGCCGTTGATTTTCAAATTGACGGTCGTGATCGTGCCACGTGTGCCCTAGCCGCGTACACGCGCGCGTGCGCGTGTCACTGACACACCGGGCCCGCATGTCAGTCCCGTGCGAACATGGACACCGACAGGTGGGGCCCACGCGTCAGTGACGTTGAACTGCACTGTGATGTTACGCATGTGCCGCTGACATGTTGGGGCCCCAAGTCAGGGACACGTGAACCCGTGAGCCGAGTCCACGGTGGACCAAGCCGAACCGTGCGCCGGGTCCATGGACCCGAGGCGACATGGCGGCTTCTGATTGGTCCACGTGTCATGCTGACGTCATTAATCGGATTTTCAATATAAAAATAAATGAATTAATTTGGTTTATTGTTTTATTTGAATTTTGAAACTGCAAACGCTTATAACTTTTGCATTTTAACTCCGATTTGAGTGATTCAAATTTCTAAATTTTCATAAAAATGAGATCCACTCAATGGTGAATTTTATTTAATTTTTGGACCAAAGTTTTTCTCTGTAATATTATTTAATTGATTATTTAAATTTTAAACGCTTGTAACTTTTGCGTTTTAACTCCGATTTTGACGATTCAAATTCCCAAAAATTCAGAAAATTATGTTCTCTCTGATCATGGACTCTATTTAGATGTTTGGACACTTTTTATCTACTGTTTATTTATTTATTGCTTTTTGCACGCATTACGAGTAGACGTTGAAGTGCCCGAAGGCTTCGAAGGAGAAGTGTTGACCCAGGAGCCAGCTCAGGACCAAGAACAAGTACTTTTTGAAGGCAAGTTATGCTTTGACCATATTGATCCCATTTTTAAAATTAATTTGATTTAAAATATTGCATGCTAATTTAAATTAGAAAGTGCCTTATTTAATTCTGGGAAATTAGATAAACGCCAAATTGTTGTATGACACCTTGATTAATTAAATATGTGCCATGACCCCCTTGTCACCCTAGTTGTGGAATATTTAGTTGGACATTATTAAATTCCAACATGGGTTGTTTAGCATGTTTGTAGTATGCTTAGCCCTGCCACGTGGTCAACATGATTTTGGACAATTACATGTTAACATTGACTTAATGAGATATGGAACCTGTTTTGGAAAAGTGTCATGTGTTATTGATGATATTGTTGATGGCACGTAGTGCATGGTAGACGACAGGGGTTTGATAAATAGATTTGGACCAGGGCATGTGGCAAGAATGATCGGGTGGGCCGGATGTGGCACCGGGAATGTCGATTTGGTTCTTCGGGTAGTCTTGCCCTGGTCACCCTAAGGACTTAACCTTGCAAGCCTTTGAACGGAGTCAAGCGTGCAACCACATGTCCGAAATGGGACGGACCCAGTTGATTAAGTTGCTGATAACTCGCTTGTGGAGCCTCGGGGTGTCAACTATACCATTTCTGTAGTTTTACGGGGGAGCGTATCGGAGCTGCGGCCAGATACCCATCTAACGGTTGATTGACTTAGACTTTGCCTTTGCTAAGGGAAGGGCTAGTGCGCAACAACCGGTGAGGACCTCCTGTGTAGTTTGAGGTTTCCTAAAGACTTTATTTCGGAAACTCGCCTTAGTGGCGTTTGGTTGTATCTTGTGGGTAAAGTGCATAACCTCTGTAGAGTGTAAAATCTATTCGAATAGCCGAGTTCGCTGTCGGGACCCGAATTTGCAAATCCGGACCCTCTGTGTATCCAGCACTAGTCCAGCATCATGCTAGTGCGCACAGTCTCAACATCGGTAGATATCACAATCATACCAACGAAATAATAAAGTATTTTATTAAAGAGAATATAACCTGTTGCTCGACCTTATGTCAAGTTACAAAAGTACGCCTCGTAGGGCGGAAACTTATTAAAAGAAACAGTAGCAGCGGAATATGAAGGAAACACGTGGTGCCAACCAATATGCCACAGGCAACTGACTGGGCTCGCCCCTAGCTCGTCGGCTCCTCCTGAAGTTCTTCCTCCGAAGCTGGCGTAGACTCTTCTTCGACTGATGTTGTATTTGAGGCAAGGGTGAGTACTTGGTACTCAGCAAGTCATGCACAGAATGCAATGCTAATATTCTATATGCAAGGCTTGGTACAAAGGACAGGCTAACAGGTATTTTTGTGGTAAAATAGCATGTATAAATACAGTAATAGATTGTAAAGCAATAAAACAATAACATTGCAATAAAGAACAAGTAAAGCGTTTACCAGTTTCCAAAACTAAGTTATTTTCATGAAAGTCTAACCCATTACTGTAATCCCCGAGCAGTGTCCAATACCGCAGACTCGGCTATTCGAATAGATTTTACACTTTGCAAAGGTTATGCACTTTACCCACACGATACAGCCAAACGCCACCAAGGCGAGAGTCCGTAACAAAGTCTTTCGGAAGCCTCAAACAACACAATACCACCTCTGTCGGGACCCGAATTTGCAAATCCGGACCCTCTGTGTATTCAGCACTAGTCCAGGAATCACGCTAGTGCACACAGTCTCAACATTGGTAAATATCACAATCATACTCAACGAATTATAAAAGTACTTTATTGAAAGGAAATATAGCTGGTTGCTCGACCTTATGGTCAAGTTACAAAATACGCCTCTGTGAATCATGTGATGAAAAATTGGTTTGATCTTGTGCTGAATTTGGTTAAGATTAGGATTAATCTGTGTTGGACCAAACATCCGAACATTAAAAAAGAAACCTTGCTTTTGCGCCGAACCAAATAACTAAAAATCGCATTTTTCCCATGTATGACAGACCAAAGTTTTTGGTCTGCCATACACAGGTTTTTGGCGAACTCGATTTTCTCATGTATGACAGACCAAACTTTTTGGTCTGTCATGTAACACCCCAATTTTTGCTTTTCATGAAATTAAATATTATTTTGCACTTTTGTGAATTTTTGGAATTTTTTGGAATTTATTTGGATTTATTTGGAATTTATTTGAATTTATTCCATTTTGAAATAATTAAAGAATTAAACTTTGCAAATAAAATTTTGTTGGAAATATTTTATTTGAGTCCAAAATGTTCCAAAATATTTCCCAGAATTTTTCTGGAATTTTTCTGAGTCTTTTACTATTTTTAATGAATTAAATGAATTACTAGGAATTTTGTTAAATATTAAATCGCTGGAAATTCAATTAGGGTTAGTACTATTCCTCCGACTCGAACCAGACCCGAGTCTGACCCGAGTCGAACCCGCGCCACGCGACTTGGTTCAACCGCGTCGCCCGAACCCTAGCTCCGCAACCGTTGGATCAAGATCCAACGGCTCGCGTGCGTCCGCGTCGCCCGGGGATACCGAGTAGACGCGCTGCGCCAGATCGAATCGGAGCCGTAGATCGTGACACATGTACGGCTCCTGTGCGTCGTGTTCGTTCCAATTTCCCCGGCGAGGCTGTTCCTCTCCGCCGCCGTGTTGGATTCGGAAACCTAGCCTATTTAAAGAGTGAATCGGTGCCCGAGGATCGCCTTTCCACGCCGAACCCGAAACCCTAGCTCGCGCCGCCAGGATCCCCACCGTCTAGCCGCGATTGCTCGTCGAAGTTAAGAACAGCCGCCGCGGTTTGTGGTCTTTTGCGCCGACGGGAGGACATCTCTGCCGCGTTGAAGTCCAGATCCGTGATCCCCAGAACGAGACGCGTCGACCCCGACCACTTCCTTCGCCGGAGAAGCCCCAGAACGCCGTCGCGTGGGTCGTCTTCCCCAGCCTCGGTGAACCAACCCCGCCGCGCCGCCATCGACCTTCGCGAGCTCTGCCAACCGTCCGATCCCAATCGCACGCACGAGGTCAGTCCACGTTTCCACGAAACTTTAGAAAACCAGATTGGATCTGGACCGTTAGATCAAGATCCAACGGTCCAGATGTAGCCACGTAAGCTAGTCGCACCAAGCGCTGGATAAGGTTCAACCATTCGATCAAGATCGAACGGCGTAGGTAGCGCCACGCGTCATCCGCCGGATCGTGCCACGCCACCCACGGTGAGGCAAAAATCCGATCCAATCTGGACCGTTCGATCTGAATCGAACGGCTCGGATCGTGCCACGTAGCCTAGGCGCGCCGTACCGTGCGAGCGCACGTGAGCCGCTGACATGCGGGGCCCGCGTGTCAGTGACCGTGCGCTATGGACCGGATCTACCGTGGACCCGTGCCGCCCGTGGACCCAGTCCATGGACCGAACACGTGGCAGCACCTGAGTGGTGCCACGTGTCATGCTGACGTCAGCATGACGTCATCACGGGATCCGTTCGGTGATGACGTCAGCCAGCCAATCAGAAACCGACGCGTGTCACTGCTGACGCAATAATTGATTTTTCGAAAAAGAAAATGATTTAATAATTCGGTTAAATAATTGATTTGAATTTCAAAACTTCAAACGCTTATAACTTTTGCGTTTCAACTCCGATTTGAGTGATTCAAATTTCTAAATTTGTATAAAATTCAGATCTATTCAAATATGAATTTTATTTAATTTTTGGACTATAGTTTTTCTATGTAATATTATTTAATTGATTATTTAAGCTTTAATAAATCATAACTTTTGCATCTTAACTCCGATTTGAACGATTCCAGTTCCTAAAAATCCAGAAAATTATGTTCTCTCTGTTTATGGATTTTATTTGGATGTTTGGACACTTTTTGTCCACTGTTTTATTCATTTGTTGCTATTTGCACGCGTTACGAGTAGACGTTGAAGTGCTGGAAGGATTCGAAGGAGAAGTATTGACTCAGGATCCAACTCAAGACCAAGAACAAGTACTTTTTGAAGGCAAGTTATGCTTTGACCATGTTGATCCTACTTTGAAATCTATTTTGGTTCAAATTATTGCATGCTAGTTCAATTAGAAAATACTTTATTTAAATATGGGAGATTAGATAAATACCAATTTGCTGTATGACACCTTGATTAATTAAATATGTGCCATGACCCCTTGTCACCCTAGTTGTGGTTTACTAGTTGGACATAATCAAATTGCCAACATGGGTTTTAGACCGTTGTAGTATATTGCTTAGACACGTACGTGCTCATGACATGATTTTGGACAATCAAATGTTAATATTGACTTAATGATATATTGAACCTGTTTTGGAAAGGTATCATGTGATGTTGATAGCACGTGGTGCATGGTAATCAAGCGGGGTTTTGATAAATAGTTTTAGTAGGGGCATGTGGCAAGAATGATCGGTGGGGCGGTGTGGCAATCGGGATGTTGATTTGGTTCTTCGGGTAGTCTTGCCCTGGTCACTCTAAGGACTTAACCTTGCAAGCCTTTGAACTGAGTCATACTTGCAACCACATGGCTGGAATGGGACGGCCCTAGTTGACTAAGTCGCTAAGGACTCACTTGTGGAGCCTCAGGGTGTCAATTACACCGTTTGTGTGATTGTGCGGGGGAGCGTATCGTGGCTGTGGCCAGATACCCATCTAACGGTGAGTTGGTCCCATACTTCGCCTTGGTTAAGGGAAGGGATGGTGTAGAGCACGAACCGGAGAGGACCACCTGTGTTGTTTGAGGCTTCCGAAAGGCTTTGTTACGGGAACTCGCCTTTGTGGTGTTTGACTGTATCTTGTGGGTAAAGTGCACAACCTCTGCAGAGTGTAGAATCTATTCGAATAGCCGAGTCCGCGGTATTGGACATCGCTCGGGGATTACAGTCAAGGGTTAGACTTTATGAAAATAACTTGGATTTGAAAGGTTGGTTTGGATTAAATAATGATGTTGATGGACATGTAGATTAAGATGGGAAAAGATGTTTACTAAACTCCTTGAACAGTTATTTATGCTATACTTGTTTCTCTTTGCTTCCGAATCTACTTATGATACTTGTCAAATCTTTGTTTCTGCAAATATACCTTGAGCTATTCCTTTGTACCAAGCCATGCATATAGTATATTAGCTTGCATTCTGTGCATGACTTGCTGAGTACCAAGTACTCACCCTTGCCACAATACAACACCAGTTGAAGAGGAGACTACACCAGCTTTGGAAGAGGAGCTCCACGAGGAACCGTCTACTTAGGGAGCGAGCCCAGTCAGTTGCCTGTGGTATACTGGATGGCGCCACGAAGTTATCTTATTTTCCGCTGCTATTATCTCTCTTTTAATAAAGTTCTGCCCTGCGAGGCGTACATTTGTAACTTGACCTTAAGGTCGGGTAACCAGTTTGATTATTTAATTAAAGTACTTTATTAGTATCGAGTGGTATGATTGTGATATTTACCGATGTTAAGACTGTGTGCACTAGCGCGTTCCTGGACTAGTGCTGAATACACAGAGGGTCCGGATTTGCAAATTCGGGGTCCCGACATGTCATACACAGGCTTTTGGTGACTTCGTTTTTTCAAGGTATGACAGACCAAAGATTTTGGTCTGTCATACACATGCTTTGGGCGATTTCATTTTACCCATGTATGACAGACCAAACTCTTTGGTCTGTCATACACATGTTTTCAGTGAACTCATTTTGCCCATGTATGACAGACCAAACTCTTTGGTCTGTCATACACATGTTGATAGCGAACTCAATTTTCCCATGTATGACAGACCAAAGACTTTGGTCTATCATACACATGCTTTTGGCGGTTTTGAGCAAAATTGAAATGGTTTGAATTTGAAATTATGAAATTTGTGATGATTTCATGATGCGTGTTTTGAAGTGGACTTTATGCAATGCTCATGTGAGTAGTTGCATGGATTGACCTTGAGTCAAGTCGTGGACTTGTGCTCGGATTTGTTTTGTGGTTTGTTCATGTGCAGGTATTGCTCGAAGACGAATGTGGTCGATGACGGGACTGGAACTAGGTTCATGGAGGAACTGAGGTTCGGGACTAGGTTCAAGAGGAACAGAGGTCTTGGTGGTCAAGGATGTCATGCGGGACGTTCGGGCTAAGGGAATGGTGCACATGAAGAATGGTTAGTCACGTGAGAATGGCAGGAGGTCATTCGCGTGCAAAGTGTTAGTCACGTGAGTATGGCAGGTGGCCATACGCGTGCAAAGTGTTAGTCACGTGAGTATGGTAGGGTTACCATACGCGTGCAAGAGTTGTACTCGGCCAGGTTGGGCCAAGTAGAGTTGTGTTGGATACGGATTCCTTCTAGGGAATCGGAATCGTATTCTGGGTTGGTCCTTTAAATAGGAGGGGTTGTCTCCTGTTGAAAGGGCACTAAGGAGATCTGAGCGCATCAAGCCTTGAGCTTGGTTTTAGGGTTTGTACTCTTTTGATGAGAGTATTTTAGAAAAGAAATAAAGATCAATTCTTCCAAGATTTTTGCGTGCTACAGTAACCACGTCGCTACAGTGTTTTCTGTTTTGGTTTTTGTTTGCATGCTTGTTCTAATTCTAGATTGGTTTTTGATCGTTGAGTTTCATCTTGATTTCATCCATCAAAAACCGTTCTAGGGTATTGTTTTTGAGTTCCTCAAGTCTAGTTGATTAAACTTTTGTCGGTTCTATTAAAACTTTCAAGTTTTCGTTAGATCAATTCTCGTCAAGTTCTGGATCAGCAAGCTTGCGAAGCACATAACTTTTGATCCATAAGTCCGATCGAGCTGATTCTTTTTGGGTTTGATTCGTATTGAAATCTAGTTTCTTGTGTCCAAATTTCAGATCGTTTCGACGGTTGTATCTCCGGGAATTCTCATTTTACCAAGCGTCTATCAATCTGTTTTTGTTGATTATGAGGCAATCTTTTGAATCCTAGTTGGGGTGTTCTTCCAGTAGATCGAAAATTTTGTTTTAGCTTCCGCATAATCATTCACCCCCCCCTCTGATTGCTATATTCGTATACTTCGATCCTACAAGTAGTATCAGAGCAAGGTTTTTCTAATCTATCTTAATCGGTGATTAGATCAATGGATCGTTATTCGACAAAACCTTGTGTGTTCGATGGTGTTGATTTTCAGTTTTGGAAGGCCAAGATGGAGGCATTCATCCAAGCACAAGGCTTCACAATTTGGGAGAAGGTGTACAAGCCATACCAAGTCCCTGCAAACGACAACGTCAATGACACCAATCGCACACAAGTTGAAGCAAACAGCAAGGCGCGCAACATGATCATCCAAAGCTTGGGACGCAACGACTTTGATCGTGTGGTTCATCTTCGATCCGCATATGAGGTATGAAAATCTCTTTGTGATTACCATGAAGGTTCTAATACTGTGAAAGAGGTTCGCCAAGATATTTACAAAAAAGAATACATGCGTTTTGAGATGAAACCTAGTGAATCTGTAGATGACTTCTTTGCACGTTTCAATAAGATTCTTAGCAATTTGCGTGCTGTTGGAGTTAGCTTTGATGATGCTGCTAATGCTAGACAATTGCTTAGTGCTTTGGACATGTCGGTGTGGGAGATGAAAGTAACATCTATACAAGAATCTACTACCATGAGTACACTTACTTTAGATGTTCTTTATTCTAAGTTGAAAACTCATGAGTTGGATGTTCTTGCCAGGAAGGGTAACATTAAATCAATTGCTTTGATCTCTAACCCTAACATGTCAAAAGCAAATTCTTCTTCTAGCTTTGCCTTGTCTTCCATGTCTTCTTTAACAGATGAGCAACTTGAAGAGTTTCCCGAAGAAGATCTGGCACTACTCTCTTCTCGCTTTAACAAAGCTTTGCAGAATGTGAGAATGAGACAGAGAGGTGGTCCTCCAAGATGCTATGAGTGTGGTGACCTCAACCATATTCGCACAAATTGTCCTAAGCTTGCAGGAAAAACATCAAAGGAGGAGAAGGACAACGACAGAAGGAATGAGAAGAAAAGGTTCTCGTCAAATGATAGGAAGAAGAAGAACTTCATCAACCGCAAGGTGGTTCACCGAGTTCTTTCCGCTTTTGAACAAGTCAATTTGAGCGATGTGGACTCAGAAAGCAGCGAAGATGATGCTACTCCAAGCAAGCATGATTTGATGGGATTGTGTCTCATGGCAAGCAGCAAGGATAGTTTCACCGAGGACGACCACGACAGCGACTTCAATGAGGTAGATCCCTCTTATGATGAATTAGCTATTGTTGTTGCTCGTCTTGGAAAATTGCTTGACAAACGTGATAAGAAAATTAAGAAACATGATTTCATTATTGAATCATTGAATGCTGAAATTGCTAGACTTAAGACTTTGATTCCTAGTGATGATACTTGCAAATCATGTGACTTAATTTACAATGAGCTCACTTTGCTTAGGAAAGAACATGCTCTTTTGTTGCATCTAAATGAGAAAAATGAGAAACATATTGTACATGCTAGCTGTTCCACTGATGATTTGCATAGTTCAACTTCTTGTTCTAAATGCTCAACTCTTGAATTAAAATTGAAAGATGCAAATGCTAGGGTTTCTCAAATGACAGAAGATTTGCTTACACATGAGGTTCTTTCATGCTCAACTTGTCGCAAGCAAAAAGGAAAAGTGGACATTCCCTGCAATAATTGTTTAATTCTTGCTAAGAAAGTTGATTACCTTCAAAACTCTTTGGAACGATTCACTAATGGCAAGAAAAAATTGAACATGATTTTGGATCAATCTAAGGTTAGCTCAAACAAGAGAGGTTTAGGCTTTGATCTTCATGCTTCATTTGAAACTAAACCTCGCACTGTTGTTAATGCTCCTTGCAATGACAAAATTGAGATTCTTAATGAGCCTAAGAAGATTGCTTTTAAATCTGTTGGTTTTCTTTCTTCTACTATGATGAATGCAAAATGTGCTTCTACTGTTAAAGCCAAACTTCATGCTAAGTACACTTGCACTCATTGTGGTAGAGATGGACATCTAGTAGATTTTTGCTTTAGACTAGCCAGACTGACAAAGGAAAGAAATGACTAAGGCTAGGTCTAACTTCAGAAGAGCACACTTTGCTTCTCACTATGCGCCTAGAGTGTTGAAAACACCTTCTGTTCCTATGAACATGGGAAAAAGAAAAGCTGATTTTGTGCATAAAAATTCTCGTGTTGTGCCTATCTTGTTGTGCGTCGTGTGTCTCAAGATCTTGGATTCCCAAAAATCTCATTCCTAACCCGATCGAGAACTCGACATGTTTTGTTGCTATGTAGGCTTCTCGCGCAAGGAAGGAGAACATATGGTTAGTGGATTCCGGATGCTCACGCCACATGTCCGGTGATAAGAATTGGTTCTCCTCCCTCACTTGTGCATCTCGTGCTGAAAGTGTTACTTTTGGAGATGCCTCTTCCTCTTCTGTTGTGGCAAAAGGTACAGTAAAGGTAAGTGACAAGTTTATGTTCAAGGATGTGGTTCTTGTTGAAAACTTGAAATATAACTTGCTTTCTGTCTCACAAATGCTTGATGAAGATCTTGAGATAAGCTTTAAGAAAAATGAATGCAAAGTGCTAGATGCTTCAGGTGATTTTGTGTTCAAGATTTCTCGTTTTGGAAGAGTTTTTAAAGCTAATTTTGATGCATCACCTTCTTCTAAACATAGGTGTCTAATTGCCAATGTTTCTAAAGATTTATTCTTTTGGCATCGTAGACTTGGTCATGTTGGTTTTGATCATCTTACTCGTGTAAGTGGTTTAGATCTCATACGTGGCTTACCTAAGCTTAAGGGTGATAGCAATCTAGTATGTTCTTCTTGTAGACATGGTAAGATGATTGCAGGTTCACATCCATGTAACACCCCAATTTTTGCTTTTCATGAAATTAAAATTTATTCTGCACATTTGAGAATTTTTGGAATTTTCTGGAATTTATTTGAATTTATTTGGATTTAATTTGAATTTATTCCATATTGAAATAATTAAAGAAATTAAACTTTCAAATAAAGTTTTTTTGGAAATATTTTATTTGAGTCCCAAATGCCCTAAAATATTTTCCAGAATTTTTCTAGAATTTTTCTGAGTATTTTGCTATTTTTCTTGAATTAAATGGATTACTGGGAATTATTTTAAATATTAAATCGCTGGAAAATCCAAGTCGGGTTAAGTACTGTTCATCCGACCGGACCCGAACCCGAGTCAGACTCGAGTCCGACCCGAGCCACGTGTTCCAGCCGAACCCTAATCGTGCGGGACCGTTGGATCAAGATCCAACGGTCGAGATTGAGCCGCACCGATCCAACCGGATCCGGTCCGGATCCGATCGCGTCCGCGCCATCGTGACCGCTGATCGTGCCACGCGGACGGCTCCACGTCATCGTCTCCAGCCCGGATTCCCCGCGGACTCCGTTCGCCGTCGCCGCCGTCTCGGACACGGACTCCAGGGCTATTTAATGCATGGAGCTGCCCCCGAGGTTCGCCTTTCCATGCTGAGCTCGTTGCCCTAGTCCACGCCTACAGAGAAACCCTAGAGCCGCCGCAATTTCTCGCCGAAGCCAAAGAGCGCCGCCGCGAGTTCTTCAACCTTCGCCGCAAACCAGCCGTGCTCCGCCGCTTCCGTGGCCAGATTCGGAACCCCCGCGACGAGACGAACCTGGGCTCATACTTCATCTCGCCGGGACTACGTCGGAACGCCGTTCGGGACGTCGTCTTCCCGATTCCGGCGCAGCAAGCCGCCGCGACGCCATCATTTATCGGGACCCGAATTTTGCATAATCCGGGACCCTCTGTGTATTCAAGCACTAGTCGAGAACGTGCACCTGATCTCTAACATCGGTATATATCACAATCATACCAAAGCGATACTATCAAAGTACTTTATTTAAATAATCAAGGGTTACCGACCTTATGGCCGAAGTTACAAATATATGCCTTGCAAAGCGGAAACTTATTAAAAGAAATAACGGCGGAAATTCAAATAAACCGTGGCGCCATCCGGTATACCACAGGCCGGTAGGCTCGCATCCCTAAGTAGAGCGGGTCCTCTTGGAGTTCCTCCTCCAAAGTGGCGTAATCTCTCTTCAGCGATATTGTGTTGAGGCAGAAGGTGAGTACTTGGTACCACAAGTCATGCAGAATGCAAACTAATATACTATATGCATGGCTTGGTACAAAGGAATAACTCAAGGTATATTGCGGTAATGACTTTTGACAAGTAATATAAGTAGGTTCGAAAGCAGTAAAAATAAGTAAAGCATAAATAAATTTTCAGGAAATTTAATAAACATTTTTAAACCATCCTAAACAACATTTCCATCATATTCATTATTAAACCAACCCAACTTTTCAAATCCAAGTTATTTTGGAAAATCTAACCCTTGATGTAATTCGAGGCATTGTCGATCATAGTGGACTCGGCTATTCAAATAGATTCTACACTCTGCAGAGGTTATGCACTTTACCCACAAGATACAATCCACTCACCCGTCGGTAAGTGAATCGCCATACAAGAGTATGCGAATGGCTGATCATAACAAAGCCTTCGGAAGCCTCAAACAACACAGGTGGTCCTCTCAGGTTCGTGCTCTACACCATCCCTTCCCTTAGCCAAGGCGAAGTATGGGACCAACACACCGTTAGATGGGTACACAGCCACGGCCACGATCGCTCCCGCGTACAATCACACAAAAGGTGTAATAGCGACACCCTGAGGCTCCTGAAGTGAGTCATGGCGACTTAGTCAACTAGGGCCGTCCCATTCTACCCATGTGGTTGCAAAGTATGACCAGTTCAAAGGCTTGCAAGGTTAAGTCCTTAGAGTGACCAGGCAAGACTACAAAAAACCAAATCAACACTCCCAATGCCACAGCTGGCCCACCTTTTGATTACTCTTGCCACATGCCCCGGTCGAATCTGTTTTATCAAACTGATTGATTACCATGCACCACGTGCCATCAACTTCACATGATACTTTTCCAAAACAGGTTCAATATATCATTAAGTCCACATTAGCATTTGGTTGTTCAAAATCATGTCATGAGCACGTAGCAGATCTAAGCAGTATACTACAACGATCTAAACCCATGTTGGCAATTTAATAATGTCCAACTATTAAACCACAACTAAGGTGACAAGGGTCATGGCACATACTTAAGTAATCAAGGTGTCATATAGCAAATTGGTATTTATCTAACCCCCATGTTTAAACAAAGTATCTTTCTAATTGAACTAGCATGCAATAGTTTAAATCAAAATAGATTTCGAGATAGGATCAATATGGTCAAAGCACAACTTGCCTTCAAAAAGTACTTGTTCTTGGTCTTGAGTTGGATCCTGAGTCAACACTTCTCCTTGAATCCTTCCGGCACTTCAACGTCTGTAAGTAAGCGTGCAAATAGCAAATACACAAATAAACACTAGGCAAAAAAGATCCCAAAACTCCAAATAAAATCCATAAACAGAGAGAACATAATTTTGGATTTTTAGAAGCCGAATCACAAATTTGGAGTTAAAACAAAAAAGTTATGATTATTTAAAGTTTAAATAATCAATTAAATAATTTTACACAGAAAAACTATAGTCCAAAAATTAAATAAAATTTATATTTAGGTAGATCTTAATTTAATACAAATTTAAAAATTTGAATCAGCTCAAATAGGAGTTGAAACGCATAAGTTATAGCGTTTGAAGTTTGAATCTAAATTTGAAATCATTATTCGAATTAATAAATCATTTTCTTTTCGGAAGTGGTGCGTCGGCATGGACACGTGGCAGCTCTGATTGGCTCTTTGATGTCGGCCGATCCATAGGCTTGGTCCACGCTCGGCTCGGAGTCCACGGTGGACTCGGTCCCACGGCTCACGTGGCCCGACATGTGGGCCCGCTCGGTGACGTCATCGGCCGACGTTAGGATTAGCCACTGACATGCGGGCCCTCTGACACGCGGGCCCCGCGTGTCAGCGTCGCTGCCTGCCAGCGTGGGCCAGCTGAGCCGCGTCGGTCAACTTCGACACGTGGCGCAATCTCGCCCGTTGGTTTGAAAATCAGCGGCGGATTGGATCCAGGGTTTAACACGTTGAAACTACTCGATGCTCGTGGGCGTTCGATCTAGATCGGACGGTCCAGATCTAATCCTATAATCGCCGCGCTGACGGCGTGGCGATTGTGGCCGTTGGATCTTGATCAGCGGTCCAGATCTGTCGGGTTTGGAACACGTGAACTCACCTCAGTCCGTCTGGATCCGGCGGTGCAGCTCGCGAGGGTGATGGCCGTGGTGGCGCCTACGGGCGGAGTTGAAGAAGCGACAGCAGGCCGCGGCGTTCCGGGGGTTGCTCACGGCGAGATGAAGGGTCCTTCAGGTGCGTCTGTCGCGGTGAGTCGGATCTGAGGTCAACGGCGAGGGCCAGGCGGCGGCGGAGCAGCAAAAGAATGGCAAGCGGCCAGCGCAGCTTCACAGCTCGCGACGGCTAAACGGCGCGACAGCCTCGGGTGAAGTAGAGAAAGGAGGGCGGGATCACGGCGGTCCTCGGGGTATGCCGGGCATTAAATAACCTCGGCGTCCGTGCGTAAAAACGGAAACCTAACTTGCTCTGGCGGCCTGTGTGTGAGTCGGCTCGGACTCGGGAAGGCAGCGACGAAATCGTGGCCGTCCACGTTAGCACAACCAGCGCCACGATCGCCTTGGCGCGCCGACGGTCCGATCCGGACACTGGCTCGGGTCGAGTCGAGCGGATCTCAAGTGGATCTTGATCCAACGGTCGGGATCGCTTAGGGTTGAGGAGCTGGTTTGGTTGAGCCAAGCGGCTCGGAGTCGGACTCGAGTCCGACTCGGTCGGATGAACAAGTACTTGACCG
Organism: Rhipidocladum racemiflorum; assembly: GCA_036346355.1. NCBI lineage: Eukaryota > Viridiplantae > Streptophyta > Magnoliopsida > Poales > Poaceae > Rhipidocladum > Rhipidocladum racemiflorum. Next base: position 58,908,792 of record CM070583.1, read on the forward strand.
AGTTGGATTTTCCAGCGATTTAATATTTAAAATAATTCGGTAATTCATTTAATTCATTAAAAATAGCAAATGACTCGAGAAAAATTCGAGAAAAATTCTGGAAAATATTTTGGATCATTTGGACTCAAATAAAATATTTCCAACAAAATTTTATTTGCAAAATTAAATTCTTTAATTATTTCAAAATGGAATAAATTCAAATAAATTCCAAATAAATCCAAATAAATTCAGAAGAATTCCAAAAAATTCACCAAAGTGCCAAATCACACATGAATTTAAGAAAAGCAAAATTTTGGGATGTTACAAACTCCCCCTTAATAGAATCTCGTCCCTCGAGATTAGGGGCTTACTAAAGGAATAGGTTTGGAAACTCTTTCTTGAGATCCTCTTCGCTCCCAAGTGGCCGCTTTCTTCATGGTTGCTCCACTTGAACTCTCTGACTTGGGTTGACTTGTTTCTAGTTTCTCGATCCATTGTGTCTAGAATCCTCACAGGATGTTCCTTATAAGTCAAATCCTCATGCAACTCAATTAACTCTAGCGGTGTATGCTGTTCCTCGGGAACTCGGAGACACTTCTTCAAGCTAGGACACATGGAATACATCATGTACCCACGCTACTTGTTGTGGCAACTCCGGTGATAAGCAACGCCTCTGCTGGCTCAAAATCTTAAATGGTCCAACATAGCAGGGTGCAAGTTTCCCTTTGGCATGGAACCTCTTAACTCCAGAGGCGTAACTCGAGGTATACAAAGTCTTAGTTTCAAAACTCAAATCTCGCGGCGATTATCGACATAACTCTTCTGTCGAGATTGGGCTATCTTCAACCTTTCCTAATCATGGCGATCTGCTCTTCGGCCTCTTGAAGAATATCAGGCCCAAAGACACGGCGGCTTCGGTCTCATTCAATTCAATGGCGTCAGGCAGTCGACCATCTGATGCCTCAAAGGTGACATCGTAAACTAGCTGATAACTATTGTTGTAACTGAACTCGGCATCGGCAAACTCTTATCCCAAGAGGTAGCATAAGCTAATGCACAAGCTCTTAGCATATCTTCCAGAATCACGTTGACTCTTTAGGTGCATCCCGTCTGTGGATGATAAGGTATCTTGAAGTTTAAACGGGTCCCAGGCTTCATGCAACTTATTCGAGAACCTTGAGGTAAATTGGGTACCTCTGTCCGTCTACAATCCTCTTTGGCACTCCGTGCAAGCAGACAATCTGATCATGTACAACTCACGCTAACTTATCTCCAGTAAGTGGTCTTCAAGGGATAAAATGGGCTACTTTAGTCGAGGCGATCCACTATAACCCATATGGAGTCATAACCTCCTTGAGTCTTGACAAGCCATTAATGAAATCCATTCGATTTCCTCCCACTTCCACTCAGGTATTTTCAACAGTGAGCAATCCCCGCTGGCTTTCGATGCATTGCCTTGACTCCTGGCATACGTCGCACAATGCAACATGCTCGGCAACTTCACGTTTCATACTTGTACGAGAATCTCTCCTTGAGATCTGATACATCTTAGGCGCTTCCAGGATGAATTGAGTATTTGGAGTCATGGGGCTTCCTCCAAAATCGATCGCTTTAACTCCTCCTTGTCGGGCACACAAATCCGATCCTTCATCCACAGCGTGCCTTGTTCATCCAATTTGAAGTCCTCGCCTGCCTTCCTCCTTGATGGACTTAATCTCGCGGATCCCGTCATCATCCTTCATCCTTCTCGGATCTGATCCTCTAGGGTAGGCTTTACTTCCAATGCGGCCAAGAATCCGCTAGGTACAACCTCAATCTTCATTTTCAAAATCCTCACATAGCTCATCCCGACTTGTGGCTAGCAACGTACTCACGTGATGGCTTTTCCGACTCAGAGCATCGGCTACTACGTTGGCCTTCCCAGGATGGTAATGGATTCCAACATTATAGTCCTTGATCAACTCTAACCATCTCCTTTGCCTCATATTCAGACCCGACTGGGTGAATATGTACTTAAGGCTCTTATGATCCGTATATACTTCCCATCTGCTTCCAATCAGATAGTGACGCCATATCTTCAAAGCATGCACTACGGCCTAACTCTAGGTCATGTGTCGGATAATTTTCCTCATGCGGCCTCAATCGCCTTGATGCATAAGCGACGACCTTTCCATTCTGCAGACAAGACACATCCAAGTCCTTGGCGCGATGCGTCAATATAAATATCGAAGCTTTGAGCAACATCCGGTAGAACTAACACCGGTCTTTGATGTCAATCGCTTCTTGACTCTGAAATCCTTTCTCACATTCAAGGCGTCCATGCAAACTTCTTTTCCTTCTTCGCAATTGCGTAAGAGGTTTTGCAATTGTCGAAAAGCCTTCGATGAAAGCGGTAATATCCTCGCCATTCCAAGGAAACTCGACCGGGTCACCGTCTTTGGTTGTTCCCAATGTAACACAGCTTCTACTTTGCTTGGATCTACGGCGACTCCTTCCAGTCATTACATGTCCAAGAAACTCCACCTTGTCCTTCCAAAAATCACACTTGCTTGAACTTGGCGAAAAGTTCTGTTCCTCGCTTTTCCAAAACTCGCCTTAAGTGTCGGCATGTTCATCCTCCGCTTTTGGAGTAGATTAGAATGTCATCTATGAACACGACGACAAACTTGTCCAAATATTCCATGAACACCTTATTCATCATATTCATGAAATAGTGGCGCGATTAAATCGATCCAAAGGACATAGCGTAAACTCGTAATGTCCATATCTTGACGAGAATGCGATCTTGAATATCCTCCGATCGGATCTTCAATCGATGGTATCCCGATCTCAGATCAATCTTGGAGAAAACTCCGGCTCCTCTTAATCGATCAAACAAATCATCAATCCCGGGTAGCGGATACTTATTCTTCACGGTGACTTCATTGAGTGCACGGTAGTCAATGCACATCCCGAAACTCCCGCCCTTCTTCTTGACAAACAAAACTGGTGCTCCCCACGGCGACTAACTTGGTCTCGATAAATCCTTTCTCCATTAACTCTTCTATTTGTTTCTTCATCTCTACCAACTCCTCGGTAGACATCAGATAGGGTCTCTTTGCTACTCGGTCTTTGTGCAGTGCAAAGCTCTATCACAAACTCTATGTCTGTCTGTCAGCATACCGAGGTAGATCTTCGGGAAAAACATCTAGGTACTCATTCACTCTTGGGACATCCTCTATGCTGATTGCCTTGATGCTGTTAACCATCAAGCTGTCCATCTCTAAGCTGCGGTGGCTTGAAATTCCACTTTCTTCCCACCACGGGCTCTCAAGCGAGATAGTCCTTAGTCCACAATCCAATACTGACCTTGTGCTTGGATAACCAATCCATTCCCAATATAACATCTAAGGTGCAGGTCTCCAAAATTATAAGGTTTGCTAGGAACTCTATTCCATCTATTAGTATTCTCACCGGAACATCCTACTTCAGTTCGGAGTTCGGAACCGGGGTTTGAACTAAAAGCATGCACTTAAGTCTTGCAATCCTTAAGTCATTTCTAGTAGCAAAGCCTTGCCGAAACAAGCGAATCTGAAGCTCGAGTCAAACAAAGCTGTGCACAGTGCTGAGTTAACAAGTAACTTACCCGGTCGACGTCAAGTAGCGTGCGGTGCATCTGCGGTGACATGGTTGGCTCGGCCTCTACCCACGCGATGCAGGGTGTGGCTCCTGACAGTCTTTGGCGTCTAGGTTGGGGTGGTGCCTAGGTTGAAGTGGCTGGGGTCGCTCCTGCTTTGTCTTCTTTGGGCAAGCTGTTGGCAAAATGTCTGGCTCGTTGCGGTTGTAGCGTCTCAGCATTCCTATTTGCTGGAGTAAGCGTTTCTAAGCGAAGAGTGCAGTAGTTTTGATTGGCGGAGGTCTTGGTCTTTGGGAAGTGTCCTTGTTGCATTCTGGTTGGAATCTGAAGAATTGATTTGGTGCAACTCTCAAGCTGTTGCGTTCACGACGTGATCCTTCTTTGTTGCATCCTGCCTTCTGTTCTCATCCGGTTCCTTGCGCTTGTCCTCAAGAATAAGCGCCTTATTCACCAACTCTTGGAAATCGGAAGGTGTGGGTGATCAACCCTACTGCAATCTGAGTTGAGTCCCTTCATGAAGCAGGTGTCTGGGTTTATCTGTCGCTACATCCTCGGTGCGTAGCGTGCTAGCTTTGTGTGAACTTGTTCGGAGTAGTCGACCAGCTTTAGATTACCTTGCTTGATGCTCTGAACTCCTCCTTCTTAAGGTCCATGATTCCTTCCAGGCGCGTGATCTTTGTCGAATGCGGTGTGAACTCTTCCCAAGTGATATCTTGAGGTTCTCTGCGTGTGAAGTTCTCCCACCATTAGTGTTTGTTCCTTCAAGCGATGAGAGCGTGAGTACCTTCTCATTCCCTATGCGATTGAGCTATGTGTAGCTTCCTCTCAATTGATCTTAACCAATCATTAGGCCTCCAATGGATTGGCATTCCCGGAAGAAAGTGGGTGGGTGAGTCCTCATGAACTACAGCGACCTTGTATTACAGCGTGGTCACCCGATTAACTTGATTAGCGATTGCTTTGGCGATGACGTCTTGCATTTGTTGCATCATAGCATGCATCTGAGTCTGAGCGACAGAAATGCTCCAAAATTCTGCATATCATCTGGCGGTCTTTGGTGCTCTATCATTAGGAGTTTCTCTTTGGCGTGAGAACGCTCCGTGCTTCAAAGTTTCCACGGTGTTCACCATCTGTCGATTTGCTCTAGGTTTAGAGATGAGAGGAAAGCGAGAATAGACAAAGTAATATGGAACTTATGCGGGTGAAAAAGTGTAGCCTTAAGGTCCAACTTTATTATTAGTAACTTGGTATGGTGCTTACAATGCCTAAGGGCCTTGCAACACATCTTGCACGCTTTCAATAAACAAAGCAAATCCAAATCGAACTAACTCTGGAATCTATCGCCTAAAGGGTGACTCTTTATTCTATGACTCGACTCGTGAAGGAGTCTCACTATAGAACCTATGCTCCACTCCTCGAGAAACCTCCACGGCTTTGATGCAGGTCTTTGTGGCATAGGCGTAAACGATTGCCATGTCCAGCAAGCTGTGTCCTCTGTGGTAGTCGAAGAAGCGTGTCCTCATCGATATCGACTCCTCTGGATCTGGCAAATTGTAGCTCAGTACTGGCTCTGAGTGCAGTGGCAGTACAAAGTCATCTCCAACTCGTCAATCCTTCGTAGAAGGTGTGCCACATACTCTTGAGCTTCCCGCCATCTGTTCTTCTCTGTCGTGATCTCATGCGGGCCTTACGCAGCTCCTTGCTTGTATTATCTAGTACATCTTCTGGCTGCAAGCGAATCGTGCCAAGCTGTGTAGTCGTGGCATTCTCATCTTTGAATCGTCTTGGTCAAGAAGGTTATCGCTAGCGGATAACGGAACACCGTACTCTCAACTCTCTGGCGTAGATCGCGGTAATGTGCGCATTGCTCGTCGTGAAACTTCGGATACCCATGCATTGTAGACCTTCTAGCGGTTGGTGTATCAGGCGAGGCGATTGCACAGGCCCCTCTTCTGGCGGTACCTCAATCCTCACGTCACAAGCCTTGATCAATCACCTTGCTGATCACTTCCACTTGGTATTGAGGCTTCTCAAAATCTCAGAGAGTTTGTAGCATGTGCCAAAGTTCTCTGGCGTGACCAACTCCTAGATCAGCGTGGTTGAACTCTTCCTCCTCTGTCACAAGAGTGCTTTACGTAAGAACTCGGAATTTTTGAATTGTGACAAGGTAAAGGAAAAATTTTAGCAAGAGACAAGAAAGAGAGAAGGGGATAAGTCGAGATGTCATTTCTTATCTTGACAAACTTTTAGCTTTAGAAAATAGGTTTTATCCTCACTCGACCATTCTAGCTTAGGGTTGAGCCTCTGAGTCAAGTATGGCTCTGATACCACCTCTGCCGGGACCCGAATTTGCAAATCCGGACCCTACGTGTATTCGGCACTAGTCGAGAGCAGCTAGTGCACACAGTCTTAACATCATCATTATATATCACAATCATACCAAGCGATACTATCAAAGTACTTTATTTAAATAATCAAGGGTTACTCGACCTTATGGCGAGTTACAAATATATGCCTTGCAAGCGAAACTTATTAAAAGAGAAATAACGGAAATTCAAATAAACTTGTGGCGCCATCCAAGATATACCACAGTGCAACCGACCGGGCTCGCATCCCTAAGTAGACGGGTCCTCTTGGAGTTCCTCCTCCAAAGTGGCGTAATCTCCTCTTCAACTGATATTGTGTTGGGGCAAGGGTGAGTACTTGGTACTCAAAGCAAGTCATGCAGAATGCAAACTAATATACTATATGCATGGCTTGGTACAAAGGAATAACTCAAGGTATATTTATGTAAACTTTTGACAAGTAATATAAGTAGATTCAAAGCAAAAATAAGTAAAGCATAAATAACTTTTCAGGAAATTTAATAAACATTTTTCCCCATCCTAAACCACATTTCCATCATCTTCATTATTAAACCAACCCAACTTTTCAAATCCAAGTTATTTTGAAAAATCTAACCCTTGATTGTAATTCGAGCATTGTCCAAGATCGTGGACTCGGCTATTCAAATAGATTCTACACTGGCAGAGGTTATGCACTTTACCCACAAGATACAATCCACTCACCACGTCGGTAGTGAATCGCCATACAAGAGTATGCGAATGAGCGATCATAACAAAGCCTTCTAAGCCTCAAACAACACAGGTGGTCCTCTCCGGTACGTGCTCTACACCATCCCTTCCCTTAGCCAAGGCGAAGTATGGGACCAACACACCGTTAGATGGGTACCTGGCCACAGCCACGATACGCTCCCCCGTACAATCACACAAACGGTGTAATCGACACCTGAGGCTCCACAAGTGAGTCCTTAGCGACTTAGTCAACTAGGGCCGTCCCATTCGACCATGTGGTTGCAAGTATGACCCAGTTCAAAGGCTTGCAAGGTTAAGTCCTTAGAGTGACCAGGGCAAGACTACCCGAAAAACCAAATCAACACTCCCAATGCCACAACTGGCCCACCTGATTACTCTTGCCACATGCCCCAGTCGAAATCTGTTTATCAAACCCCAGTTGATTACCATGCACCACGTGCCATCAACATCACATGATACTTTTCCAAAACAGGTTCAATCTATCATTAAGTCCACATTAGCATTTGGTTGTTCAAAATCATGTCATGAGCACGTAGCAGGTCTAAGCAGTATACTACAACGATCTAAACCCATGTTGGCAATTTAATAATGTCCAACTATTAAACCACAACTAAGGTGACAAGGGTCATGGCACATACTTAAGTAATCAAGGTGTCATATAGCAAATTGGTATTTATCTAACCCCCATGTTTAAACAAAGTATCTTTCTAATTGAACTAGCATGCAATAGTTTAAATCAAAATAGATTTCGAGATAGGATCAATATGGTCAAAGCACAACTTGCCTTCAAAAAGTACTTGTTCTTGGTCTTGAGTTGGATCCTGAGTCAACACTTCTCCTTCGAATCCTTCCGGCACTTCAACGTCTACTCGTAAAGCGTGCAAATAGCAAATACACAAATAAACACTAGGCAAAAAGATCCCAAAACTCCAAATAAAATCCATAAACAGAGAGAACATAATTTTCTGGATTTTTAGAAACTGAATACAAATTTGGAGTTAAAACGCAAAAGTTATGATTATTTAAAGTTTAAATAATCAATTAAATAATTTTACAGAGAAAAACTTTAGTCCAAAAATTAAATAAAATTTATATTTAGGTAGATCTTAATTTTATACAAATTTAGAAATTTGAATCGCTCAAATCGGAGTTGAAACGCAAAAGTTATAAGCGTTTGAAGTTTGAATCTAAATTTGAAATCATTATTCGAATTAATAAATCATTTTCTTTTCGGAAATTAATTATTGCGTCGGCATGGACACGTGGCAGCTCTGATTGGCCTGCTGATGTCAGCCGGTCCATGGGCTTGGTCCACGGCTCGGGTCCACGGTGGACTCGCTCCACGGCTCACGTGATCGACATGTGGCCCACTCGGGTGACGCTATCGCCGACGCCGGCGCTGGCGGGTTAGCCAGCGACATGCGGGCCCTCGACACGCGGGCCCCGTGTCGGCGTCTACACGCACGCTGGGACGGCGCTGACCGCGTCGGTCCAACTTCCCGACACGTGGCGCCAATCTCGCCGTTGGTTTGAAAATCAACGGCGATTGGATCCAGTGGTTTAACACGTTGAAACTACTCGATGCTCGTGGCCGCTCGATCTAGTTCGGACGGTCCAGATCTAATCCTATAATCGCCTTTGCTACGACGTGGCGGTGCAGAGCCGTTGGATCTTGATCCAACGGCCCGGATCTAATCGGGTTTGGAACACGTGAACTCACCTCAACCGTCCGTCCGATCCGACGGTGCACGATTCGCGAGGGTCGATGGCTTCGTGGTGGCGCACGGCTGCCGGAGTTGAAGACGACGACGAGCCCAACGGGCGTCCGGGTTGCTTCGGCGAGATGAAGGGTCCTTCGCGCCTCTCGTCCGCGGTGAGTCCGGATCCGAGGTCAACGGCGCAGGGGACGGCGACGGCGTGAACGAAGCAAAGACCGCGGGCGGAGCAGCGCGCAACTACGGCGAAGCTCGCGACGGCTAAACGGGCGGCGACTTAGCCTCGGTGAAGTAGAGAAAGGAGGGCGGGATCACGGCGGTCTCGGGTATGCCTCGGGCATTAAATAGCCTCGGCGTCCTGCGGAAACGGAAACCTAAACCTAACTTGCTACGGCGGCGCGGCGGAGTCCATGACGAAGACGACGAAATCGTGGCCGCCCACGTGGCACAACCAACGGCCACGATCGCGGCGGCGACGGTCGGCCGTCCGACACGGCTCGGTCGGTCGGGCGGATCTCGGTAGTTGGATCTTGATCCAACGGCCGGATCGCTAGGGTTGGGAGCTGGTTTGGTTGAGCTAATCGCTCGGTCGGACTCGAGTCCGACTTCGATCGGATGAAACGAGTACTGACCCGAGTTGGATTTTCCAATGATTTAATATTTAAAATAATTCGATAATTCATTTAATTCATTAAAAATAGCAAATGACTCAGAAAAATTCCAGAAAAATTCTGGAAAATATTTTGGATCATTTTGGACTCAAATAAAATATTTCCAACAAAATTTTATTTGCAAAATTAAATTCTTTAATTATTTCAAAATGGAATAAATTCAAATAAATTCCAAATAAATCCAAATAAATTCCAGAAAATTCCAAAAATTCACCAAAGTGCCAAATCACACATGAATTTAAGAAAAGCAAAATTTTGGGATGTTACAATCGCCGTCCCCGCGAGCTCCGTGGACCGTACGATCAAGATCCGACGTCCCGGATTGCGCCACGTCATCCCACGGTGAGAACCACGTGCGATTCCCAGATCCAATCCTAGCCGTTGGATCTAGATCCAACGGTTCAGATTGACCACGTTCACCCCAAACGTGCGTCGTCATCGATCCGACGGACCGTTGATTTTCAAATCAACGGCCGGATCTGCCGCGTGTCGAAGTTGGACCGCCGTGGTTCACGCGACAGTGCGGTGATTCATCGACACGCCGGGCCCGCGTGTCCGACGCCGCCACACCGCACCATGGCGCCACGGCCGACGTCATGGCGGGCCCGCACGCGTCGGCCACCACCCGGCCGTGTAGTGACGTCGGCCGATGACGCGTCACCGATGGTCCCACCTGTCGGCCGATCCGTGAGCCGTGGACCGAGTCCACGGTGGACCAAGCCAAACCATGGACCACGACCATGAACCTACCGACGCCACAGACCAATCGAGGCTGCCACGTGTCACACCGACGCAATAATTGATTTCCCGAAAAAGAAAATGATTTAATAATTCGGTTAAATAATTGATTTGAATTTCAAAACTTCAAACGCTTATAACTTTTGCGTTTCAACTCCGATTTGAGTGATTCAAATTTCTAAATTTGTATAAAATTCAGATCTATTCAAATATGAATTTTATTTAATTTTTGGACTAAATTTTTTCTCTGTAATATTATTTAATTGATTATTTAAGCGTTAATAAATCATAACTTTTGCATCTTAACTCCGATTTGAACGATTCCAGTTCCTAAAAATCCAGAAAATTATGTTCTCTCTGTTTATGGATTTTATTTGGATGTTTGGACACTTTTTGTCCACTGTTTTATTCATTTGTTGCTATTTGCACGCGTTACGAGTAGACGTTGAAGTGCCGGAAGGATTCGAAGGAGAAGTATTGACTCAGGATCCAACTCAAGACCAAGAACAAGTACTTTTTGAAGGCAAGTTATGCTTTGACCATGTTGATCCCATTTTGAAATCTATTTTGGTTCAAATTATTGCATGCTAGTTCAATTAGAAAATACTTTATTTAAATATGGGAGATTAGATAAATACCAATTTCTTTGTATGACACCTTGATTAATTAAATATGTGCCATGACCCTTGTCACCCTAGTTGTGGTTTACTAGTTGGACATAATCAAATTGCCAACATGGGTTTTAGACCGTTGTAGTATATTGCTTAGACCTCACGTGCTCATGACATGATTTTGGACAATCAAATGTTAATATTGACTTAATGATATATTGAACCTGTTTTGGAAAGGTATCATGTGATGTTGATAGCACGTGGTGCATGGTAATCAAGTGGGGTTTTGATAAATAGTTTTCTAGGGGCATGTGGCAAGAATGATCGTGGGCGGTGTGGCAATCGGGGATGTTGATTTGGTTCTTCGGGTAGTCTTGCCCTGGTCACTCTAAGGACTTAACCTTGCAAGCCTTTGAACTGAGTCATACTTGCAACCACATGGCTGGAATGGGACGGCCCTAGTTGACTAAGTCGCTAAGGACTCACTTGTGGAGCCTTAGGGTGTCAATTACACCGTTTGTGTGATTGTGCGGGGGAGCGTATCGTGGCTGTGGCCAGATACCCATCTAACGGTGTGTTGGTCCCATACTTCTCCTTGGTTAAGGGAAGGGATGGTGTAGAGCACGAACCGGAGAGGACCACCTGTGTTGTTTGAGGCTTCCGAAAGGGTTTGTTACGGGAACTCGCCTTTGTGGTGTTTGACTGTATCTTGTGGGTAAAGTGCACAACCTCTGCAAAGTGTAGAATCTATTCGAATAGCCGAGTCCGCGGTATTGGACATCGCTCGGGGATTACAGTCAAGGGTTAGATTTTCTAAAATTAACTTGGATTTGAAAGGTTGGTTTGGATTAAATAATGATGTTGATGGACATGTGGATTAAGATGGGAAAAGATGTTTACTAAACTCCTTGAACAGTTATTTATGCTATACTTGTTTCTACTGCTTTCGAATCTACTTATGATACTTGTCAAATGTCAAGCATCGCAAATATACCTTGAGCTATTCCTTTGTACCAAGCCATGCATATAGTATATTAGCTTGCATTCTCATGCATGACTTGTCGAGTACCAAGTACTCACCCTTGCCACAATACAACACCGCTTGAAGAGGAGACTACACCAGCTTTGGAGGAGGAGCTCCACGAGGAACCGTCTACTTAGGAGCGAGCCCACTGGCTGCTGTGGTATACTGGATGGCGCCAATGGGTTATCTTATTTTCCGCTGCCATTATCTCTCTTTTAATAAGTTCTCAAGCAGGCGCATTTCTTTGTAACTTGGCCATAAGGTCGGGTAACCAGTTTGATTATTTAATTAAAGTACTTTATTAGTATCAAGTGGTATGATTGTGATATTTACCGATGTTAAGACTGTGTGCACTAGCGCGTTCCTGGACTAGTGCTGAATACACAGAGGGTCCAGATTTGCAAATTCGGGGTCCCGACAGAGGTGGTATCAGAGCCATACTGACCGTAGGCTCAACCCTAGCTAGAATGGTCGTAGAGAGGTTAAAACCTATTTTCTAAAAGCTAAAAGTTCGTCAAGATAAGAAATGATATCTCGACTTACCCCTTCTCTCTTTTCTTGTCTCTTGCTAAATTTTTCCTTACCTTGTCACGATTTAAAAATTTCGAGTTCTTACGTGAGCATCTTGTGACAGATGGAGGGAGAGTTCAACTACGTCGATCTGGAGGTTGGTCACGCCATGAACTTTGGCGTATGCTCTGACTCTCGGAGATTTTGAGAAGCCGCAATACCAAGTGGAAGTGATCGACAAGCGTGATTGATCAAGGCTTGTGACGTGAAGATTGTGGTACTGCTAGGAAGAAGGGCCTGTGCAATCACCCGATACACCGTGACCGCCGTAAGGTCTACAATGCAGATGGGTATCCAAGAAGTGTCACGACGAGCAATGCGGCACATTACCCGCATCTACGCCAGAGAATTGGAGAGCACAGTGTTCCGTTATCATCCGCGCAGCGATAACCTTCTTGACCCGAAGACGATTCAGGATGAGAATGCCATGGTCACACAGATGGCACGACTTGTTGTCGCCCAGGAGGATGTACTCGATGATACAAGCAAGGAGCTACAAAAGGCCCGCAAGGAGATCACGACAGAGAAGAACAGATGGCGGGAAGCTCAAGAGTATGTGTCACACCTTTTGCGAAGGATTGACGAGTTGGAGATGGCTTTGTACGGACCAGAGCCAGAGCCAATGCTCGAGCTGCACGAGCCAGATCCAGAGGAGTCAGATCTCGATGAGGACACTGCTTCTTCGACTACCACAGATGACACAGTTGCTGGACATGGCAATCGTTTCGCGCCTATGCCGCAGTATCCGTACCCAGGCCGTGGAGGTTTTCTCGATGAGTGAACATAGGTTCTATAGTGAGACTCCTTCGCCGAGTCGGGTCATAGAATAAAGAGTCACCCTTTAGGCGTTAGACTCCAGTGTTAGTTCGATTTGGATTTTCATTGCTTGCTGAGTGTGCAGTATGTGTTGCAAGGCCCCTAGGCATTGTAAGCAACCATACCAAGTTACTATTGATTAAAATAATAAAGTCGGACCTTAAGGTTACACCTTTCGCCCCGCATAAGTTCCATATCACTTGTCTATTCTTGTTTCCCTCTCATCTCTAAAGCCTAGAGCAAATCGACAGATGGTGAACACCCGCGGAAACCTTGGAGGCAATGGAAGTGGTTCTCGCCCAGCAGAAAATTCCAATGATGGAGCACCAGCACCGCCATTGGACATGCAGAATTTCGGAGCTTTCCTCGCTGCTCAGACTCAGTTGATGCATGCTATGATGCAACAGATGCAACACGTCACTGCTCAGGCCACTGCTAATCAAGTTAATCAGGGACAACGCCCGAATACAAGACTGTCAGAATTCATGAGGACTCACCCACCCACTTTCTCTGGGAATGCCAATCCATTAGAGGCCGATGATTGGTTAAGGTCAATTGAGAGGAAGCTACACATCGCTCAATGCATGGGGAATGAGAAGGTACTCTACGCTTCTCATCAGTTGGAAGGAACAGCCGCCGAATGGTGGGAGAACTTCTGTGCCACGCAAGAGAACCCTCAAGATATCACTTGGGAAGAGTTCACAGCTGCATTCCGTCAGTATCACGTGCCTGAAGGAATCATGGATCTCAAGAAGGAGGAGTTCAGAGCACTGAAGCAAGGTAATCAGCCAGTGGCCGACTACCTGAACAAGTTCACACAGCTTGCACGCTACGCACCTGAGGATGTAGCGACAGATAAAGCCAGACAGTCTCGATTCATGAAGGGACTTCACTCAGGACTACAGGTGGGATTGATCACCCACACCTTTCGCATTTCCAGAATTGGTGAATAAGGCGCTTATTCTTGAGGACAAGCGCAAGGAACTGGATGAAAACAGGAAGCGCAGGATGCAACAGCAGGGATCACGCCAGGGAGCTCAGCAACGTTTGAGGGTTGCGCTAAATCAATTTTTCAGATTTCAGCCACAGAACGCAACCAGGACACCGTCACCAGCACCAAGACCCGTGAATCAGAACTATCAGACCCCAGCCCCCGCTAGAAACGCTGCTCGAGCAACAAGAAGGAACAAAGTGAGACGCTGCTACAATCGCAACGAGCCAGGACACTTTGCCAATGATTGCCCAAAGAAGACAGCAGGAGTGACCCGATCCGCTTCAATCTAGGATCCACACCGGCTAGACGCCAAAGACCAGAGTCACACCCTGCATCGTGGTGAGAGGCCGAGTCAACCATGTCACCGCGGATGCATTGCAGAATGCTACGGACATCGTGATCGGGTAAGTTACTTGTTAACTCAGTACCTGCGACAGTTTTGTTTGATTCTGGAGCTTCGCATTCGTTTGTTTCGCAAGGCTTTGCTGCTAAAAATGATTTGGGGATTGCAAGGCTTAAATGCACGCTTGTAGTTCAAACCCCTGGTTAGAACTCCGAACGAAAGTAGGATGTTCCGGGGTGAGAATACTAATAGATGGAATAGAGTTCCTAGCGAACCTTATTATTTTGGAGACCCAGACCTTAGATGTTATTTTGGGAATGGATTGGCTATCCAAGCACAAGGCCATATTGGATTGTGGACGAAGGACTATCTCAGTTGAGAGCCCGTGTGGAAAGAGAGTGGAATTTCAAGCCACAGCCGTTAGGGATGGACAGTTGATGGTTAACAGTACCAAGGCAATCAGCATAGAGGATGTCTCAGTAGTGAATGAGTACCCAGATGTTTTTCCGGAAGATCTACCTGGTATGCCGCCAGACAGGGACATAGAGTTTGTGATAGAGCTTGTACCTGGTACAGCACCGATAGCAAAGAGACCCTATCGGATGTCCACCGAGGAGTTGGTAGAGATGAAGAAACAGCTAGAGGAGTTAATGGAGAAAGGATTTATCAGACCAAGTTCGTCGCCGTGGGGAGCACCAGTTTTGTTCGTCAAGAAGAAGGACGGGAGTTTCAGGATGTGCATTGACTACCGTGCACTCAATGAAGTCACCGTGAAGAATAAGTATCCGCTACCCAGGATTGATGATTTGTTTGATCAGCTGAGAGGAGCCGGAGTTTTCTCCAAGATTGACCTAAGATCGGGATACCATCAGTTGAAGATCCGATCAGAAGATATTCCGAAAACTGCATTTTCGTCAAGATATGGACATTACGAGTTTACAGTTATGTCCTTTGGTCTGACGAATGCGCCAGCATATTTCATGAATATGATGAATAAGGTGTTCATGGAATATTTGGACAAGTTTGTGGTCGTGTTCATAGATGATATCTTAATCTACTCCAAGACAGAGGATGAACATGCCGAACACTTGAGGCGAGTGTTGGAAAAGCTGAGGGAACAGCAACTCTTCGCCAAGTTCAGCAAGTGTGATTTTTGGAAGGACAAGGTGGAGTTTCTTGGACATGTAATGACCGCAGAAGGAGTCGCCGTTGATCCAAGCAAGGTAGAAGCTGTGTTACATTGGGAGCAGCCAAAGACCGTGACCCAGATTAGAAGTTTCCTTGGAATGGCAGGATACTATCGCCGGTTCATTGAAGGCTTTTCGACAATTGCGAGACCTCTTACGCAATTGCTGAAAAAGGAGAAGAAGTTTACATGGACGCTGGAGTGCGAGAAAGGATTCCAAGAACTGAAAACGAGATTGACATCAGCACCAGTGTTGGTTCTGCCGGACGTCAATCAAAGCTTTGATATCTATTGTGATGCATCACGCCAAGGACTTGGATGTGTGTTGATGCAGAACGGAAAGGTTGTTGCTTATGCATCAAGGCAGTTGAGGCCGCATGAGGAGAATTACCCGACACATGACCTAGAGTTAGCTGCCGTAGTGCATGCCTTGAAGATATGGCGTCACTATCTGATCGGGAACAGATGTGAAGTGTACACGGATCATAAGAGCCTTAAGTACATATTCACCCAGTCGGATCTGAATATGAGGCAAAGGAGATGGTTGGAGTTGATCAAGGACTACAATGTTGGAATCCATTATCATCCCGGAAAGGCCAACGTAGTTGCCGATGCCTTGAGTCGGAAAAGCCATACCATGAATATGTTGATGGCCACGAATCAGGATGAGCTATGCCAGGAATTTCAGAGAATGAGGATTGAGGTGGTACCCAATGGATTCTTGGCCGCATTGGAAGTGAAACCTACTCTGAAGGATCAGATCCGAGAAGGACAAAAGGATGATGACAAGATCCGTAGGATTAAGTCCAAAATGGAGGAAGGCAAGGCAAAGGATTTCAAGCTAGATGGGCAGAGCACGTTATGGATGAAGGATCGGATTTGCGTGCCGAACAAGAAGGAATTAAAGCAACTGATTCTGGAGGAAGCCCATGACTCCAAGTATTCAATTCACCCAGGGAGTGCCAAAATGTATCAGGATTTGAAGGAGAGATTCTGGTGGCCAAGCATGAAGCGAGAAGTTGCCGAGCATGTTGCATTGTGCGACGTATGCCAGAGAGTCAAGGCAATGCATCAGAGACCAGCAGGATTGTTGCAGCCGCTGAAGATACCTGAGTGGAAGTGGGAGGAAATCGGAATGGATTTCATCACCGGTTTACCCAAGACTCAAGGGGGTTATGACTCCATATGGGTTATAGTAGATCGTTTGACCAAAGTAGCCCATTTTATCCCCGTAAAGACCACTTACTCGGGAGATAAGTTAGCAGAATTGTATATGATCAGGATCGTCTGTTTGCATGGAGTACCAAAAAGGATTGTATCGGACAGAGGTACCCAATTTACCTCAAGGTTCTGGAATAAGTTGCATGAATCCATGGGAACCCGTTTGAACTTCAGTACAGCCTATCATCCACAGACGGATGGACAGACCGAAAGAGTCAATCAGATTCTGGAGGATATGCTAAGAGCGTGTGCATTGGCTTATGCCTCCTCTTGGGATAAGAGTTTGCCGTATGCCGAGTTCAGTTACAATAATAGTTACCAGGCTAGTTTACAGATGTCACCTTTTGAGGCTCTGTATGGTCGACCCTGTCGGACGCCATTAAACTGGAATGAGAACGGCGAGCGCCATGTCTTCGGGCCTGATATTCTTCAAGAAGCTGAAGAGCAGATAGCCATGATTAGGGAAAGGTTGACGATAGCCCAATCACGACAGAAGAGTTACGCTGACAACCGTCGCCGGGACTTGAGTTTTGAACCAGAGGACTATGTATACCTCAGAGTTACGCCTCTCAGGGGAGTTAAGAGGTTCCATGCCAAAGGGAAACTTGCACCCCGTTATGTTGGACCATTTAGGATTTTGAGCCGCAAAGGCGAAGTTGCTTACCAGCTAGAGTTGCCGTAGTCGTTAGCAGGAGTGCATGACGTGTTCCATGTGTCCCAGTTAAAGAAGTGTCTTCGAGTGCCAGATGAGCAAACACCCTTGGAGTCAATTGAGCTGCAAGAAGATCTGACTTACAAGGAGCATCCCGTGAAGATTCTGGACACCATGGATCGAGAGACTAGGAACAAGTCAACCCGTTTCTGTAGAGTTCAGTGGAGCAACCATGCAGAGAGCGAAGCAACATGGGAACGAGAAGAGGATTTGAGGAAAGAGTTTCCGAACCTATTCTTTAGTAAGCCCTGAATCTCGGGGACGAGATTCTATTAAGGGGGGGAGGTTTGTAACACCCCAATTTTTGCTTTTCATGAAATTAAAATTTATTCTGCACATTTGAGAATTTTTGGAATTTTCTGGAATTTATTTGGATTTATTTGGATTTAATTTGAATTTATTCCATATTGAAATAATTAAAGAAATTAAACTTTCAAATAAAGTTTTTTTTGGAAATATTTTATTTGAGTCCCAAATGCCCTAAAATATTTTCCAGAATTTTTCTGGAATTTTTCTGAGTATTTTGCTATTTTTCTTGAATTAAATGAATTAAAGGGAATTATTTTAAATATTAAATCGCTGGAAAATCCAAGTCGGGTCAAGTACTGTTCATCCGACCGGACCCGAACCCGAGTCAGACTCGAGTCCGACCCGAGCCACGTGTTCCAGCCGTACCCTAATCGTGCGGGACCGTTGGATCAAGATCCAACGGTCGAGATTGAGCCGCACCGATCCAACCGGATCCGGTCCGGATCCGATCGCGTCCGCGCCATCGTGACCGCTGATCGTGCCACGCGGACGGCTCCACGTCATCGTCTCCAGCCCGGATTCCCCGCGGACTCCGTTCGCCGTCGCCGCCGTCTCGGACACGGACTCCAGGGCTATTTAATGCATGGAGCTGCCCCCGAGGTTCACCTTTCCATGCTGAGCTCGTTGCCCTAGTCCACGCCTACAGAGAAACCCTAGAGCCGCCGCAATTTCTCGCCGAAGCCAAAGAGCGCCGCCGCGAGTTCTTCAACCTTCGCCGCAAACCAGCCGTGCTCGCCGCCTGCGTGGCGATTCGGAACCCCGCGACGAGACGAACCTGGGCTCATACTTCATCTCGCCGGACTACGCTTAACGCCGTTCGGGACGTCGTCTTCCCCGGGTCCGGCCGCAGCAAGCCGCCGCACGCCATCGCCGTCCCCGCGAGCTCCGTGGACCGTCCGATCAAGATCCGACGTCCCGGATTGCGCCACGTCATCCCACGGTGAGAACCACGTGCGATTCCCAGATCCAATCCTAGCCGTTGGATCTAGATCCAACGGTCCAGATTGACCACGTTCACCCCAAACGTGCGTCATCAGATCCGGACGGACCGTTGATTTTCAAATCAACGGCCCGGATCCTGCCGCGTGTCAGGAAGTTGGACCGTCGCGTCCACGCGGACAGGGCGCGGTTCACTGACACGCTGGGCCCGCGTGTCAGCGACGCGGCCACACCGCACCATGGCGTCACGCTGACGTCATGGCGGGCCCGCACGTCAGCGGCCACCCCAGCCGTGTAGTGACGTCAGCGATGACGTCACCAGTGGGTCCCACCTGTCAGCGACCGTGAGCCGTGGACCGAGTCCACGGTGGACCAAGCCAAACCATGGACCACGTCCATGAACCGGCTGACGTCAGCAGACCAATCAGAGGCTGCCACGTGTCACAGCTGACGCAATAATTGATTTCCCGAAAAAGAAAATGATTTAATAATTCGGTTAAATAATTGATAGCACGTGGTGCATGGTAATCAACTGGGGTTTTGATAAATAGTTTACGGCCGGGGCATGTGGCAAGAATGATCAGGTGGGCCAGTGTGGCACTGGGGATGTTGATTTGGTTCTTCGGGTAGTCTTGCCCTGGTCACTCTAAGGACTTAACCTTGCAAGCCTTTGAACTGAGTCATACTTGCAACCACATGGCTGGAATGGGACGGCCCTAGTTGACTAAGTCGCTAAGGACTCACTTGTGGAGCCTCAGGGTGTCAATTACACCGTTTGTGTGATTGTGCGGGAGGCGATCGTGGTCGTGGGCCGATACCCATCTAACGGTGTGTTGGTCCCATACTTCGCCTTGGTTAAGGGAAGGGATGGTGTAGAGCACGAACCGGAGAGGACCACCTGTGTTGTTTGAGGCTTCCGAAAGGCTTTGTTACGGGAACTCGCCTTTGTGGTGTTTGACTGTATCTTGTGGGTAAAGTGCACAACCTCTGCAGAGTGTAGAATCTATTCGAATAGCCGAGTCCGCGGTATTGGACATCGCTCGGGGATTACAGTCAAGGGTTAGATTTTCTGAAATTAACTTGGATTTGAAAGGTTGGTTTGGATTAAATAATGATGTTGATGGACATGTGGATTAAGATGGGAAAAGATGTTTACTAAACTCCTTGAACAGTTATTTATGCTATACTTGTTTCTACTGCTTTCGAATCTACTTATGATACTTGTCAAATGCTGTTTACTGCAAATATACCTTGAGCTATTCCTTTGTACCAAGCCATGCATATAGTATATTAGCTTGCATTCTGTGCATGACTTGCTGAGTACCAAGTACTCACCCTTGCCACAATACAACACCAGTTGAAGAGGAGACTACACCAGCTTTGGAGGAGGAGCTCCACGAGGAACCGTCTACTTAGGGAGCGAGCCCAGTCAGTTGCCTGTGGTATACTGGATGGCGCCACGAAGTTATCTTATTTTCCGCTGCCATTATCTCTCTTTTAATAAGTTCCGCCCTGCGAGGCGTACTTTTGTAACTTGGCCATAAGGTCGGGTAACCAGTTTGATTATTTAATTAAAGTACTTTATTAGTATCAAGTGGTATGATTGTGATATTTACCGATGTTAAGACTGTGTGCACTAGCGCGTTCCTGGACTAGTGCTGAATACACAGAGGGTCCGGATTTGCAAATTCGGGGTCCCGACAATCCACCTCTTACCATTGTGATGACAAACGCTCCAGGACAGCTTCCACATCTTGATACAGTTGGACCATCTCGAGTTCAATCCTTTCGAGGCAAATGGTATGTGCTTGTAATTGTTGATGATTTTTCTAGATACTCTTGGGTATACTTTATGGCATCTAAGGATGAGGCTTTTAGTCATTTTAGAAGTCTTGTTCTTAGGCTTTCTATTGATCATCCAGGAGCTCTCAAAGCTATTAGAAGTGATAATGGAACCGAATTCAAAAATGCTTCTTTTGATCATTTTTGTACTGAAAAAGGAATTGATCATCAATTTTCATCACCTAGAGTGCCTCAACAGAATGGTGTAGTTGAAAGGAAAAACAGAACATTGGTTGAGATGGCTAGAACCATGTTAGATGAACATCACACTCCTAGAAACTTTTGGGCTGAAGCGATTTCAACTGCATGTTATGTTTCAAACCGTGTGTTTTTGAGATCAAAATTGGGTAAGACTCCATATGAGCTTCGGTTTGGACATAGGCCTACTGTTTCTCACTTTAGGGTTTTTGGATGCAAATGCTTTGTCTTGAAATCTGGAAATCTTGATAAATTTGAAGCTAGATCAATGGATGGCTTTTTTCTTGGATATCCTGCTCATACTCGCGGCTATCGTGTGCTTGTTTTGGAGACTAACAAAATTGTGGAAACCTGTGAAGTTACTTTTGATGAGTCTAGTCCAGGCACTAGTCTAAATGATGCAGGTACAGACGCATATGTTCAGGGGGAGAAAATTTTTGAAGATAATGATGATGATGATGAAGATGAGGTCTTGACTCTTCCTAATGCACAACAAGCTGTAGCACCTTTGGCACCTACTACTACATCACCTACAGCTAACCATCCTCAAGCTACAACATCATCTGTACATGCTGAAAATGAAGAAGGAGAAGGAGAAGTCTCAAAAGTCAATGCTCCCTTGCACATTCAAAAAATGCATCCATCTGAACAAATGATTGGAGACCTAAATGAGAGAGTCACTCGATCCAGGTTTATTCATTCTGACACTCATGCTCATTCTACTTTAGTTGCTTCCTTTGAACCCAAAGATATATCTCATGCATTATCTGACGAATCTTGGATCAATGCCATGCATGAAGAATTAGAGAATTTTGAACGAAATAAAGTTTGGAAACTTGTCTCTCCACCTCCTGATTTTAATGTCATTGGAACTAGATGGGTTTTCAAAAATAAACAAAGTGAGGATGGTGTTGTTGTTAGAAACAAGGCTAGATTGGTTTCTCAAGGTTACACTCAAATTGAAGGCTTAGATTTTGATGAAACCTTTGCTCTTGTTGCTAGAATTGAAGCCATTAGAATCCTTTTAGCTTTTGCTGCATCCAAAGGTTTCAAATTGTATCAAATGGATGTGAAAAGTGCTTTTCTTAATGGCTAAATAAATGAGGAGGTTTTTGTCAAGCAACCACCTGGTTTTGAAAATCCAAAGTTTCCAAATCATGTGTTCAAACTATCAAAAGCTTTGTATGGTTTGAAACAAGCCCCTAGTGCATGGTATGATAGGCTAAAAACCTTTTTACTTGAAAAAGGCTTTTTAATGGGAAAGGTTGACAAAACTCTCTTTTTACTCAAGCAAGGCAATGATCAACTATTCGTTCAGATTTATGTTGATGATATTATCTTTGGTGGTTCATCTCATGTTTTAGTGTCTGAGTTTTCATAAACAATGAGGAACGAGTTTGAGATGAGTATGATGGGAGAGTTGACATACTTTTTGGGATTTCAAATCAAGCAAACAAAGGATGGTACTTTTGTACATCAAAGCAAATACACGAAAGACTTGCTACATCGCTTTGGGATGGAAAACAACAAGCCGATCATGACACCCATGGAGAGCACTTGCGCACTTGACCCTGATGAAGATGGTGAGCCGGTTGATCAAAAGGAATATAGAAGCATGATAGGTTCACTTTTGTACCTCACTGCATCAAGGCCGGATATACAATTTGCTGTGTGCTTGTGTGCTCGTTTTCAAGCTTCCCCACGTGCTTCACATCGACAAGTCATCAAAAGGATTTTCAGGTATCTTCATGGAACTCAAGATTTTGGCATTTGGCTTTCTGCTTCCTCATGCATTAGTTTGAGATCTTTTACGATGCTGATTTTGGAGGATGTAGAATTGATAGGAAAAGCACTTCTGGTTCATGTCACTTCTTGGGAAATTCTCTCATTGCATGGTCATCTAGAAAGCAATCTTACATTTGCACAATCAACTGCTGAATCTGAATATGTGGCTGCTGCTAGTTGTTGTTCTTAAATTCTTTGGATAGTAGCTACAATTAAAGATTATGGGTTTTTTCTGGATAGTGTTCCTCTTCTGTGTGATAACACTAGTGCAATTTGCATTGCTAAGAACCCTGTGCAACATTCAAGAACAAAACATATTGACATCAGATTTCACTTTCTTAGAGATCATGTTGAAAAAGGCAACATTGTGCTTCATCATGTGGATACTGAACATCAATTGGCAGATATTTTCACAAAACCTTTGTCTTCTTCTCGTTTTGCCTTTATTCGGGGAGAACTTTGAATTGTTCATCCAATGGGATTGTTTTGAGGGGGAGTTTCTTTGCCAAATTCTTTCACTTGATGAGCTCACTTTATCATATTTCTTTATATACTATGTAATTGAGCTAATATATGATAATCTAAATTGTCTCACTTGAACTAAAAATGACATTGCGGAATTCCCTGATCTGATTGCCTATAGCTAAATACTTTGTGATATCTCATTCTTCTAGGCTTGATATTGAATCCTCTTGACAAATTTGGGCTATAAAGCAAGTGTGTTTTCAGCTTTACTCTTTCATAAGACCTTTTAATCATTTTTTGCATGTTTACAATCAAAGAAAAAGAAAAGAAAAAGGGAATCAATAAAAAGGATTGTTAAAAGCAAAAAGCTTCAAGTTGTATGCTTCAGGCATGCTTTCCTTAAAAGATAAGATGTATGCTTCAAGCATGCCATTCCCTCAAATGACAAGATGTATGCTTCAAGCATGCCACTCCAAGGAAATAAAAGAAGTATGCTTCAAGCATGCCACATGCAGTTTATTGTTTAAAAGATTAAACTCCGTCTACTAGATTGAAGTTGAAACCACTTGCTCGCCCTGATTTGTTAGTTGCTTCAATTTTTGAGTCCTTGTTTTTCTACTAAAGGTCTTGCTTAGTACTTGGCTATAGTTGACAGATTTGAGATTGAGATGCATGTCTTTTCTTAACTTGTTAACATCACATTAAGATCATATATTTTGCATATTATGTGATATATAAGGTTATATGTGTAACACCCCGGCATTTAATATGCCTGAATGCTACCAAACATAAGCTAAACAACATCTAAATACCACAATTAAACATAAATTCCAGCAAAGGCGTACATGCTAAAAACCGAGATTTCGGCAGCATCTCCTTTGTTTTAACATGAATTAACACAATATCAATATCATGGCAAGATATGTCAAAGCACACGACAAATAAAACATCAACATAAATGGATATATCATCAAATTACGCCAATAAAAGCATGCTCAACCACTTCATAAGCTATAACCAAGCAAATAAGGAATCACAAGCATGCTAAATTAAACCCTACATTAAGTTTATGGCACAACTCTTAATATCATGTCTCCAAGTGATTAATTATGGACTATGATGGTGGAGCTACGTGTAGAAGTGTAGCTAGACCCCTTTTTCCCGCATGCCGATCTCAAAATACCTAAAAACAACATAAAACACAAGCGTGAGTTCGAAAACTCAGCAAGCATATTGTAATGGACAACAAGATCATTTACAAGACAATAATACCTTACATCACATATAACATCTCATACTTGAGCACATAACAACATCATCATCATTAAATATGTATTGCAATGCAATGTTATGCTCATATCTCCTTGGAAACTCATACCGGTATGGTTGAGTACACACCCGTCGATGTGCACCCTCTCCCCCCTTCCATCCCGAAGATGGAGGGTTCCTACTCCTCGCTTCCATTCACCACGTGAATGGAATCACGATGTAGGTCTTACTCAATGGCGTTCCGGACTAGTCATAACTTTCTCACCGGCCTTTCCCGGATTAGTTAATGACTTTCTCACCGCCCTAGCCCCATCTCATGTCATGCATGCAACTATGCCAATTATCATATTTCACATGTACATAAACATATGGCATCTCATCATGACAAATATTACACATGGCATCGAATCATGATAAGTATAGACACATAGCATCATATCATGATAATCATACTCAATATATCATTGGAAAACAGCAAGCAAGGCAAGTGATCATAGCAAGTATTCAATCTTTCATCCAATATCAACAAGCAACCTACAATCCGCTATACATTACAACACACTTGCCTCAACCGCGGGCGACGGATTTGTGGGAAGTCGAGGGCACTCCCGGTGTCACACCACCTGCACATAGGCATCACACACTCACAATCATGCCCACAAAACAGTACGCAAAACCCCATCTAACCCGACATTGCCCACTACTCGCAAAACCTAAAAACAGAGGTTCTGTCCCGACGGGACAGCAGCCTTGCAAAAAGCATAACTTGAGTTCTGGGACTCCGAATCAATTAAACGAGTACATCCTCGCGTAGCTTAGGAAATTTCCCAACTTTCTATAGGTATAGGGAAAGACTGATTCGGACTCTAATGTCGTCTAATCTACAGATTACCGTGATCTGTTCCAATTACGTCACAGATTTTAACACGCTCGGTAAAACAGCCATAACTTTTAAACGGCTGGGAGGAATTTAACTTTCTTTATATCCACGGAAAGATAATTAAATTATCTACAACTTTTTCAACATCCGTACGACAATATTCGGAATCTAAATTGGCGAAAACGCGAACCCTAGCTCGACTGCTCAATCTGCCCGAAAACAGAAACGTGGCAACATCTAGATCTAACCCAAATTACTCAAATCCAGCGCCTCCAATTGATCAAAAAACTTGATAAACTCCCTAATAACAGTACCTATCTCATCCCCGAGGATCCCCATGATCATTCCTTTGCCCGACGCACGAAAACTCCAATCGATCTCCTCGCTCCTCGTTCCTCGCTCCTCGCACCTCGCACCTCGCTCCTCGCTCCTCGCTCCTCGGATGGATCCATGAGGATGCAGGGGTGGGGAGGTCACCCTAGGGCAGCAAGGGGGGTGGAGGAGAGGTGGTGTGCAATGGGGAGCAATGGGGGCGCCATGGGGGCAAGAAATGGGGCGGCTAGGAGGTGGAGGGAGGAGGAAGGTTGGCGGCTAGGGTTAGGGGCGCATGGGGCAGGGGTGGACGTCCCAAGGGCTGGTGGGGAGCCCTTTTACCAGCCCCCACACCCAAACCTAGTCCGTTACGGAGACCTACTCCATCCCACCAAAGCCCACCAAGGCCCAAACTCCCCCGGGAAGGCCCAAAACCCCGGAAACGGCCCGAAAAAGCTATTAACCTCCATATCCTATAGTTTTAACCTTAATTCCACATCTCATAATGTTATTAACCTTATCATGCACGTTAAATAAGGTTACGACACTCCGTGGTGTCACAACGCTTCAAAAGGCCCAAAAACGCGAGTAAACCTCAAGCCGTAAGATTTTCTTCTCTAATTTCGCAATTTGTAATGTCACACCAAAACGTAGTGTCACAATATGATCGAATGAGCTCATCATTTGTATCTTGGCACTCCCTTGCTTCTGTTTGCGAAACCATTGATACAAGAAAAAGTTTGAACATGTTCTCTTGTTGTTTTCTTGATGAATCCATTGTCAAAGGGGGAGAAGTTTTTGAGAAGTTTGGGAAGAGTTGAAAAAGAGGGAGTAGTATCTTTCGGTTGTTGAGTAATCTGGGAGAAGTTTGGTTTTTGGCTTTTGGCACATTGCACAAACCACACACATTTTTCACTTGTCAAAAGGGGAGTTTTTATGTTCTCTGTTCTTTTTTTAAAAAAAACTGCCAAATGTTCATGTCTAAATGGTGTTGCCAATGTTTTCATCAAGGGGGAGATTGTGAATCATGTGATGAAAAATTGGTTTGATCTTGTGCTGAAATTGGTTAAGATTAGGATTAATCTGTGTTGGACCAAACATCCGAACATTAAAAAAGAAACCTCGCTTTTGCGCCGAACCAAATAACTAAAAATCGCATTTTTCCCATGTATGACAGACCAAAGTTTTTGGTCTGCCATACAATGAGTTTTTGGCGAACTCGATTTTCTCATGTATGACCAGACCAAACTTTTGGTCTCACATACATGTGCTTTTGGTGACTTCGTTTTTCAATGTATGATGGACCAAAGATTTTGGTACATCATACACATGCTTTGGGCGATTTCATTTTACCCATGTATGATGAGACCAAACTCTTTGGTGCATCATACACATGTTTTCAGTGAACTCATTTTGCCCATGTATGATGAGACCAAACTCTTTGGTCTGTCATACACATGTTGATAGCGAACTCAATTTTCCCATGTATGACAGACCAAAGACTTTGGTCTGTCATACACATGCTTTTGGCGGTTTTGAGCAAAATTGAAATGGTTTGAATTTGAAATTATGAAATTTGTGATGATTTCATGATGCGTGTTTTGAAGTGGACTTTATGCAATGCTCATGTGAGTAGTTGCATGGATTGACCTTGAGTCAAGTCGTGGACTTGTGCTCGGATTTGTTTTGTGGTTTGTTCATGTGCAGGTATTGCTCGAAGACGAATGTGGTCGATGACGGGACTGGAACTAGGTTCATGGAGGAACTGAGGTTCGGGACTAGGTTCAGGAGGAATTGAGGTCTTGGTGGTCAAGGATGTCATGCGGTACGTTCGGACTAAGGGAATGGTGCACATGAAGAATGGTTAGTCACGTGAGAATGGTAGGAGGTCATTCGCGTGCAAAGTGTTAGTCATGTGAGTATGGCAGGTGGCCATACACGTGCAAAGTGTTAGTCACGTGAGTATGGTAGGGTTACCATACGCGTGCAAGAGTTGTACTCGGCCAGGTTGGGCCAAGTAGAGTTGTGTTGGATACGGATTCCTTCTAGGGAATAGGAATCGTATTCTGGGTTGGTCCTTTAAATAGGAGGGGTTGTCTCCTGTTGAAAGGGCACTAAGGAGAGCTGAGCGCATCAAGCCTTGAGCTTGGTTTTAGGGTTTGTACTCTTTTGATGAGAGTATTTTAGACAAGAAATAAAGATCAATTCTTCCAAGATTTTTGCGTACACAAGAACCACGTCGCTACAGTGTTTTCTGTTTTGGTTTTTGTTTGCATGCTTGTTCTAATTCTAGATTGGTTTTTGATCGTTGAGTTTCATCTTGATTTCATCCATCAAAAACCGTTCTAGGGTATTGTTTTTGAGTTCCTCAAGTCTAGTTGATTAAAATTTTGTCGGTTCTGTTAAAACTTTCAAGTTTTCGTTAGATCAATTCTCGTCAAGTTCTGGACCAGCAAGCTTACGAAGCACATAACTTTTGATACATAAGTCCGATCGAGCTGATTCTTTTTGGGTTTGATTCGTATTGAAATCTAGTTTCTTGTGTCCAAATTTCAGATCGTTTCGACGGTTGGATCTCCGGGAATTCTCATTTTAACAAGCATCTGTCAATCTGTTTTTGTTGATTACGAGGCAATCTTTTGAATCCTAGTTGGGGTGTTCTTCCAGTAGATCGAAAATTTTGTTTTAGCTTCCGCATAATCACTCACCCCCCCCTCTGATTGCTATATTCGTATACTTCGATCCTACAGCCTCGCAGGGCGAAAGACTTTATTCAAATAATATCAGTAGCGGAATATATAAAGATAACGCGTGGCGCCAACCAATATGCCACAGGAAACTGACTGGACTCGCTCCCTAGTTAGTCGGCTCCTCTTGGATCTCCTCCTCCAAAGCTGGTGTAGACTCTTCCTCAACTGATGTTGTATTGTGGCAAGGGTGAGTACTTGGTACTCAGCAAGTCATGCACAGAATGCAAACTAATATTCTACATGCATGGCTTAGTACAAGGAATAGCTCATGGTTCATTTGCAGTAAACAACATTCAACAAGTATCATAAATAGATTCGAAAGCAGTAAAGACAAGTATATAATATCAATAACTTTTCCAGCAGTTGAATAAACATCCTTCCCATTCCGAATCCATATTTCCATCAATGTCATTCATTAAACCAAACCCTTTTTCCAAGTCCAAGTTGTTTTCATGAAAGTCTAACCCTTGACTGTAATTCCCAAGCGATGTCTAATACCGCGGACACGGCTATTCGAATAGATTTTTTACTCTGCAGAGGTTATACACTTTACCCAAAAAGATACAGTCAAACACCACAAAGGCGAGTGTCCGTAACAAAGCCTTTCAGAAACCGCTAACCACACAAGTGAACCTCTCCGGTTTTTGCCATACACCATCCCTTCCCTTAGCAAAGGCGAAGTATGGGACCGACATACCGTTGGACGGGTACCATGCCTCAGCACTGGTACGCTCCCCTTTCAAGCTACACAAAGGGTGTAGTTGACACCCCGAGGTACCACAAGCAAGTTATTAGTAACTTAGTCAACTAGGTCCGTCCCATTACAGACATGTGGTTGCACGCTTGACTCAGTTCAAAGGCTTGCAAGGTTAAGTCCTTAGGGTGACCAGGGCAAGACTACCCAAAGAACCAAATCGTCCTTCCCAATGCCATACCTGGCCCACCCGATCATTTCTTGCCACATGCACCACGTGCCATAAACATCATCATTAACAACACATGACACTTCTCCAAAACAGGTTCCATATCTCATTAAGTCATCATTAAAACTTAATTATCCAAAATAATGTCGTGTATACGTGGCAGGTCTAAGCATTAAGCTACAACGGTCTAAATACCCATGTTGGCAATTTAATGATGTCCAACTAAGTAATCCACAACTAGGGTGACAAGGGGTCATGGCATACAATTGATTAACCAAGGTGTCATAAGGCAATTTGGCATTTATCTAATTTCCCAAAAGTAATTAAAGCATTTGTTACTTAAACTAGCATGCAATAATTTAAATCAAACTAATTTCAAAAATGGGCTCAACATGATCAAAGCATAACTTGCCTTCAAAGAGTACTTGTTCTTGGTCTTGAGCTGGCTCCTGGGTCAACACTTCTCCTTCGAAGCCTTCGGGCACTTCAACGTCTACTCGTAATACGTGCAAATAGCAATACATAAATAAATAGTAGACAAAAAGTATCCAAACATCCAAATAAAATTCATAAACAGAGAGAACATAATTTTATGAATTTTTAGGAATTGGAATCGCTCAAATCGGAGTTAAAATGCAAAAGTTATAATCGTTTAAAGATTAAATAATCAATTAAATAATTTTACAAATAAAAACTTTAGTTCAAAAATTAAATAAAATTCATATTTGAGTAGAGCTGAATTTTATAAAATTTTAGAAATTTGAATAATTCAAATCGGAGTTAAAATGCAAAAGTTATAAGCATTTGAAGTTTTGAAATTCAAATTAATCATTAAACCGAATTATTAAATCATTTTCTTTTTCGGAAAATATTTATTGCGTCAGCATTGACACGTGTCGATCTACGATTGGTCACCGACGCGTCCGGTCCATGGTCTCGGTCCGCGATGCGTGTGTGGCGACAGTGGGACCCACTGGGGTAGCGTCATTCGGCGTCGGCGGTAGGACTCGACCAATTTCTGGCGGCCAGGTGGGACCCGCGGTAGCGTCATTGTCGGCGTCATCGCCGCGGCTGGGGTGGCCGCTGACATGCGGGCCCGCCATGACGTCAGCGTGACGTCATGGTGCGGTTTGGCGTCGGCTGCCGACAGCGGGCGGCGTGTCGGCGTCTGCGCTTTGCATAAATTTGGCCGCGGCGGTCAAGCTTCCAGCCACGTGGCGCGATCTCGGCCGTTGATTTGAAAATCAACGGCCCAGATTGGATCTGGACTCACGCGTTTGGGGTGAACGCGTTTAATCTGGACTGTTGGATCTAGATCCAATGGTCGGGACTGGATCTGGGGTTTGGAACGGGATCTCACCGGCGGGGTGACGTGGTGAGATCTGGGACGTTGTATTCCGATCGGACGGCTGAGGGGGCTCGGGATCCGGCGATGGCGAGCGGCGGCGCTGGTTCACCGGACCCGAGGACGACGACCTGGGCGACGATGTTTCGGACGCGCTTCGGCGAGGTGAGTTCTCCCTTCGGGTGCGTCTCGTCGCGGGGAGTTCGAATCTGGGGTCGACGGCGGCGGGGCGAAGCAAAAATCACGGCGGAGAGCTTTTCCAACTACGGCGAGCTCGTGCGGCTCAACGGCGGCGGCTCAGACGAGGTGAGTTAGGGCTACGGGTGCGCAAGGGAACGGGCTTCACGATGGCGGCGGCGGCAAATTAAATAGTGGCCTCGGCTTCCGTGTATTGCGCGGAGACCGAGGTTCACCCGGTTGCGGCGGCGGAATCCGAAGG
This sequence comes from Rhipidocladum racemiflorum, assembly GCA_036346355.1. Classification (NCBI taxonomy): domain Eukaryota; kingdom Viridiplantae; phylum Streptophyta; class Magnoliopsida; order Poales; family Poaceae; genus Rhipidocladum; species Rhipidocladum racemiflorum. The sequence continues at coordinate 58,939,539 of CM070583.1, forward strand.
GGATTCGGATTGGGCGACGTGGCTCAACGTGAGCCGTTGGATCAAGATCCAACGGTCACGGCTAGGGTTCGGCTGTTGCACGGCTTGGGCGAACACGCATCGATCTCGTCCGTTGGATCTTGATCCAACGGTTGGAATCGATCAGGGTTGGATGCGGTGCGGTTCAACGCGGGCTAATGTGGGCCGTTGGATCTTGATCCAAGCCCACTGAGTTAGGAGACCGGTATGATCGGTGGCTCGGGTCGGACTCGAGTCTGACTCGAGTGCGGCTCGGTCGGATGAATAGTAAAACCAACTCGCATTTTCCTGCGATTTAATATTTAAAATAATTTCCAGTAATTCATTTAATTCATTAAAAATAGCAAAATACTCAGAAAATTCCAGAAAAATTCTAGAAAATATTGTAGAGCATTTGGGACTCAAATAAAATATTAGTTTCAAAAATTTATTTGAAACTTTTATTTCTTTAATTATTTCAAAAGAGAATAAATTCAAATTAATTCCAAATAAATGCAAATAAATTCCAAAAAATTCCAAAAGTTCATAATTGACTCAATTTAAATTCAAATACATGAAAAGCAAAAATTGGGGTGTTACAAACCTCCCCCCTTAATAGAATCTCGTCCCCAAGATTTAGGGCTAACTAAGGAATAGGTTCGGAAATTCTTTCTTCAAATCCTCTTCGCGTTCCCAAGTCACTTCGCTTTCTTCATGGTTACTCCACTGAACTCTGCAGAAACGCGTTGACTTGTTTCTTGTTTCTCAATCCATGGTGTCCAAAATCTTTATGGGATGCTCCTTGTAAGTCAGATCCTCCTGCAGTTCAATCGACTCCAAGGGCGTTTGCTCGTCTGGCACTCGGAGACACTTCTTCAGTTGGGATACATGAAACACATCATGTACTCCTACTAACGACTGCGACAACTCCAGCTGGTAAGCAACTTCGCCTCTGCGGCTCAAAATCTTAAATGGTCCAACATAACGTGGTGCGAGTTTTCCTTTGGCATGGAATCTCTTAACTCCCCTGAGGGGTGTAACTCTGAGGTATACAAAGTCTTCTGGTTCAAAACTCAGATCTCGGCGACGATTGTCAGCATAACTCTTTTTTCGTGATTGGGCTATCTTCAATCTTTCCCTAATCATGGCAATCTGCTCTTCCGCTTCTTGAAGAATATCAGGCCCAAAGACATGGCGTTCACCTGTCTCATTCCAGTTCAATGGCGTCCGACAGGGTCGACCATACAATGCCTCAAAAAGCGACATCTGTAGGCTTGCCTGATAACTGTTATTGTAGCTGAACTCAGCATACGGCAAACTCTTATCCCAAGAGGTAGCATAAGCCAATGCACACGCTCTTAACATATCCTCCAGAATCTGATTGACTCTTTCGGTCTGTCCATCCGTCTGTGGATGATATGTTGTACTGAAGTTCAAACGGGTCCCCATGGCTTCATGTAGCTTATTCCAGAACCATGTGGTAAATTGGGTACCCCTGTCCGATACAATCCTCTTTGGCACTCCGTGCAAACAAACGATCCTGACCATATACAACTCTGCTAACTTATCTCCCGAGTAGGTGGTCTTCACAGGGATGAAATGGGCGACCTTGGTCATGCGATACACTATAACCCAAATGGAGTCATAACATCCTTGAGTCTTAGGAAAACCGGTAATGAAATCCATTCCGATTTCGTCCCACTTCCACTCAGGTATTTTCAACGGCTGCAGCAATCCTGCTGGTCTCTGATGCATTGCCTTGACTCTCTGGCATACGTCGCACAATGCAACATGCTCGGCAACTTCACGCTTCATGCTCGGCCACCAGAATCTTTCCTTCAAGTCCTGGTACATCTTGGCACTTCCTGGGTGAATTGAATACTTGGAGTCATGGGCTTCCTCCAAAATCAGTTGCTTTAATTCTTTCTTGTTTGGCACACAAATCCGATCCTTCATCCATAGCGTGCCCTGCTCATCTAGCTTGAAATCCTTTCCGGGATGGTAATGGATTCCGACATTGTAATCCTTGATCAACTCTAACCATCTCCTTTGCCTCATATTCAGATCTGACTGGGTGAATATGTACTTAAGGCTCTTATGATCCTTGTACACTTCACATCTGTTCCCGATCAGGTAGTGACGCCATAACTTCAAGGCATGCACTACGGCATCTAAATCTAGGTCATGCGTCGGGTAATTCTCCTCATGCGGCCTCAACTGCCTTGATGCATAAGCAACAACCTTTCTATTCTGCATCAGCACACATCCAAGTCCTTGGCGCGATGCATCACAATAGATATCAAAGCTCTGATTGACGTCCGGCAGAACTAACACTGGTGCCGATGTCAATCTCTTCTTCAGTTCTTGGAATCCTTTCTCGCACTCTGGCGTCCATGTAAACTTCTTCTCCTTTTTCAACAATTGCGTAAGAGGTCTCGCAATTGTCGAAAAGCCTTCAATGAAGCGGCGGTAGTAACCTGCCATTCCAAGAAAACTCTGGATCTAGGTTACGGTCTTCGGCTGGTCCCAATGTAAGACAGCTTCTACCTTTCTCGGGTCAACGGCGACTCCTTCTGCGGTCATCACATGTCCAAGAAACTCCACCTTGTCCTTCTAGAAATCACACTTACTAAACTTGGGGAAGAGCTGTTGTTCTCTTAGCTTTTCCAAAACTAGCCTCAGATGTCCTGCGTGCTCTTCTCTTGACTTGGAGTAAACGAGAATGTCATCTATGAACACGACAACAAACTTATCCAAATACTCCACGAAAACTTTATTCATCATGTTCATGAAATAGGCTGGCGCATTCGTCAAACCAAAAGACATGACAGTAAACTCATAATGCCCATATCTTGACGAGAATGCGGTCTTTGGAATATCCTCTGATCGGATCTTCAGCTGGTGATATCCCGATCTCAGATCAATCTTGGAGAATACTTCGGCTCCTCTCAACTGATCAAACAGATCATCGATCCTGGGTAATGGGTACTTGTTCTTCACGGTGACTTCATTGAGTGCACGATAGTCTATGCACATCCTGAAACTCCCGTCCTTCTTCTTAACGAACAATACTTGTTCTCCCCATGGTGACGAACTAGGTCTGATGAATCCTTTTTCCATCAACTCTTCAAGTTGTTTCTTCATCTCCACTACCTCTTCGGTTGACATCCGATAAGGTCTCTTGGCTATCGGTGCTGTTCCGGGCACTAGCTCTATCACAAACTCTATGTCTCTATCTGGCGGCATACCAGGTAAATCCTCAGGAAAAATATCTGGATACTCATTCACCACTGAGACATCCTCTATGTTGATTGCCTTCACACTATTGACAATCAGTTGTCCATCACGAACGACGGTTGCTTGAAATTCCACTTTTCTTCCACTTGGGCTCTCAACTGAGATAATCCTTCGCCCACAATCCAACACGGCTTTGTGCTTAGATAACCAATCCATTCCCAAAATAACATCTAAGGTCTGGGTTCCCAAGATAATAAGGTTCGCTAGGAATTCTACCCCATCTACCATTATTCTCACCCCAGAACATCCCACTTGAGATCGGAGTTCTGACCCAGGGGTTTGAACTATAAGTATGCATTTAAGATCCACAATCTCCAAATCATTCTTAGAAACAAAATCCTGAGAAACAAACGAATGCGAAGCTCCAGAGTCAAACAAAACTGTTGCAGGTACTGAGTTAACAAGTAACTTACCCAGTACGACGTCCGTGGCATTTTGAAGTGCATCTGTCGTCACGTGATTGACTCGGCCTCTCACCATAGTCTGGGGTGCGGCTCCTGACTGTGCTGCTCCGCGGTTGGCTCCTGGTGCGGGCGTCCTGGCTGGTGTGGGTCCCAAGTTGAAGCGAACCGGGGTCACTCCGGCTATCTTCTTAGGACAAGTGTTGGAGAAATGTCCTGGCTCGTTGCATGTGTAGCAGCGTTTTACTGTTCCTTGTTGATTGCTCGATGCGGGGTTCCTGGCTTGAGCTGGGGTCTGATAATTCTAGTTGGCAGGCCTCGGTGCTGGTGATGGTGTCCTTGCTGCATTATGCGGCTGGAATCTAAAGAATTGATTTGGCGCAACCCTCAGTCGCTGTTGCGTTCCCTGGCGTGATCCCTGCTGTTGCATCCTGTGCTTCCTGTTCTCATCCAGCTCCTTACGCTTGTCCTCAAGAATAAGCGCCTTATTCACGAGCTCCTGAAAATCTGGAAAGGTGTGGGTGATAAGTCCCACCTGTAGTCCAGAGTTCATTCCCTTAAGGAAACGAGACTGTCTGGCCTTGTCCGTCGCTACGACTTCAGGCGCGTAGCGTGCAAGCTGTGTGAACTTATTCAGGTATTCGGCCACCGGCTGATTACCTTGCTTCAGTGATCTGAACTCTTCCTTCTTGAGGTCCATAATTCCCTCTGGCACATGATATTGACGAAAGGCAGCTATGAATTCCTTCCACGTGATGTCCTGTGGGTTCTCCTGCGTGGCACAGAAATTCTCCCACCATTCCGCGGCTGTACCTTCCAACTGGTGAGAAGCATAGAGCACCTTCTCATTTCCTCTACATTGGGTAATGTGTAATTTCCTCTCTATTGACCTTAGCCAATCATCCGCCTCTGGTGGATTGGCATTTCCTGAGAATGTGGGTGGATGGGTCCTCATAAACTCTGACAACTTTGCTCCCTGACGCTGTCCCAGATTGGCTTGATTGTTCTGATTGGCAGTGGCTTGAGCGGTAATCTGCTGCATCTGTTGCATCATCGTATGCATCAGCTGAGTCTGAGAAGCAAGAAAAGCTCCAAAGTTCTGCATGTCCACTTGTGGTGCTGCTTGGGGTGCAGGTGCTCCATCATTGGGGTTTCCTGCCGGGCGAGAACCACTTCCGTTGCCTCCAAGGTTTCCACGAGTGTTCACCATCTGTGAATTGCTCCAGGTTTTAGAGACGAGGGGGAACAAGAATAGACAAGTAATATGGAACTATGCGGGGCGAATGGTGTAATTCAAGGTCCAACTTTATTAGATAATCAATAATAACTTGGTATGGTTGCTTACAATGCCTAGGGGCCTTGCAACACATACTGCACACTCAGCAAGCAATGAAAATCCAAATCAAACTAACACTGGAGTCTAACGCCTAAAGGGTGACTCTTTATTCTATGACGTGACTCGACGAAGGAGTCTCACTACAAAACTTCCACGGCCTGGGTACGGGTGCTGCGGCATAGGCGCGAAACAATCACCATGCCCTTCAACTGTGGTGGTCGAAGAAGCAGTGTCCTTCTCAAGCTCTGGCTCTTCTGGGTCTGGCTCGTGTAGCTCGAGTACTGGCTCTGGTTCTGGTGCGTACAACGCTGTCTCTAACTCGCCAATTCTTTGTAGAAGGTGTGACACATACTCCTGAGTCTCCCGCCATTTGTTCTTTTCTGTCGTGATCTCCTTGCAGGCCTTCTGTAACTCCTTGCTCGTATCATCGAGTACATCTTCCTGGGCGATAAAAAGTCATGCCAACTGTGTAACCATGGCATTCTCATCCTGAATCATCTTCGGGTCAAGAAGGTTATTGTTGCGCGGATGATAACGGAACACCGTGCTCTCCAACTCTCTGGCATAAATGCGGGCAATGTGCCGCATTGCTCGTCGTGATACCTCCTGGATACCCATCTGCATTGTAGACCTCCTAGCAGTGCAGTGTATCGGACGATTGCCCTTCCCCTCTTCCTAGCAGGTATCGCAATCTACACGTCACAAGCCTTAATCAATCCCGCTTGTCTGATTATGTCCACTTGGTATTGCGGCTTCTCAAAACCTCCGAGAGTCTGCAGCATACGCCAAGGTTCTACGGCGTGACCAACCTCCAGATCGACGTAGTTGATTTCTCCCTCCATCTGTCACAAGAGTGCTCACGTAAGAACTCGAAATTTTTAAATCGTGACGAGGTAAGGAAAAATTCAGCAAGAGACAAGAAAAGAGAGAAGGGGATAAGTCGACATGTCATTTCTTATCTTGACAAACTTTTTAGCTTTAGAAAATAGGTTTTATCCTCTCTATGACCTTTCTAGCTAAGGGTAAGCCTACAGTCAGTATGGCTCTGATACCACCTCTGTCGGGACCCAAATTTGCAAATCCGGACCCTCTGTGTATTCAGCACTAGTCCAGGAATCACGCTAGTGCACACAGTCTCAACATTGGTAAATATCACAATCATACTCAACGAAATATAAAAGTACTTTATTGAAAGGAAATATAGCTGGTTGCTCGACCTTATGGTCAAGTTACAAAATACGCCTTGCAGGGCGAAAGACTTTATTTAAATAAAATCAGCAGCGGAATATATAAAGAAAACACGTGGCGCCAACCAATATGCCACAGGCAACTGACTGGACTCACTCCCTAGTTAGTCGGCTCCTCTTGGATCTCCTCCTCCAAAGCTGGTGTAGACTCTTCCTCAACTGATGTTGCATTGTGGCAAGGGTGAGTACTTGGTACTCAGCAAGTCATGCACAGAATGCAAACTAATATTCTACATGCAAGGCTTAGTACAAGGAATAGCTCATGGTTCATTTGCAGCAAACAACATTCAACAAGTATCATAAATAGATTCGAAAGCAGTAAAGACAAGTATATAATATCAATAACTTTTCCAGCAGTTGAATAAACATCCTTCCCATTCCTAATCCACATTTCCATCAATGTCATTCATTAACCCAAACCCTTTTTCCAAGTCCAAGTTGTTTTCATGAAAATCTAACCCTTGACTGTAATTCCCGAGCGATGTCCAATACCGCGGACACGGCTATTCGAATAGATTTTTCACTCTGCAGAGATTATGCACTTTACCCACAAGATACAGTCAAACACCACAAAGGCGAGTGTCTGTAACAAAGCAAGTATGGGAACCTCTCCGGTTTTTGCCATACACCATCCCTTCCCTTAGCAAAGGCGAAGTATGGGACCGACATACCGTTGGACGGGTACCATGCCTCAGCACTGGTACACTCCCCTTTCAAGCTACACAAAGGGTGTAGTTGACACCCCGACGTACCACAAGCATGTTATTAGTAACTTAGTCAACTAGGTCCGTCCCATTAAAGACATGTGGTTGCATGCTTGACTCAGTTCAAAGGCTTGCAAGGTTAAGTCCTTAGGGTGACCAGGGCAAGACTACCCAAAGAACCAAATCATCCTTCCCAATGCCATACCTGGCCCACCCGATCATTTCTTGCCACATGCCCCTGTCCAAATCTATTTATCAAACCCCAGTTGATTACCATGCACCACGTGCCATCAACATCATCATTAACAACACATGACACTTCTCCAAAACAGGTTCCATATCTCATTAAGTCATCATTAACACTTAATTATCCAAAATCATGTCGTGTACACGTGGTAGGTCTAAGCATTGAGCTACAACAGTCTAAATACCCATGTTGGCAATTTAATGATGTCCAACTAAGTAATCCACAACTAGGGTGACAAGGGGTCATGGCATACAATTGATTAACCAAGGTGTCATAAGGCAATTTGGCATTTATCTAATTTCCCAAAAGTAATTAAAGCATTTGTTACTTAAACTAGCATGCAATAATTTAAATCAAACTAATTTCAAAAATGGGTTCAACATGGTCAAAGCATAACTTGCCTTCAAAGAGTACTTGTTCTTGGTCTTGAGCTGGCTCCTGGGTGAACACTTCTCCTTCGAAACCTTCGGGCACTTCAACGTCTACTCGTAATACGTGCAAATAGCAATACATAAATAAACAGTAGACAAAAAGTATCCAAACATCCAAATAAAATCCATAAACAGAGAGAACATAATTTTATGAATTTTTAGGATTTGGAATCGCTCAAATCGGAGTTAAAATGCAAAAGTTATAATCGTTTAAAGATTAAATAATCAATTAAATAATTTTATAAATAAAAACTTTAGTTCAAAAATTAAATAAAATTCATATTTGAGTAGAGCTGAATTTTATAAAATTTTAGAAATTTGAATCATTCAAATCAGAGTTAAAATGCAAAAGTTATAAGCATTTGAAGTTTTGAAATTCAAATTAATCATTAAACCGAATTATTAAATCATTTTCTTTTTCGGAAAATATTTATTGCGTCAGCATTGACACGTGTCAGTCTCTGATTGGCCGGCTGGCGTCAGCCGGTCCATGGACGTGGTCCACGGTTTGGCTCGGTCCACCGTGGACTCGGTCCACCGTGGACTCGGTCCACGGTACGTGTGACTGACAGGTGGGACCCACTGGGGTGACATCATTGCTGACGTCAGCGGGGACTCAGCCCACTGCTGACAGGTGGGACCCACTGGTGACGTCATTGCTGACGTCACCGCACTGCTGGGGTGGCCGCTGACATGCGGGCCCGCCATGACGTCAGCGTGACGTCATGGTGCGGTTTGGCCGCGTCGCTGACACGCGGGCCCGGCGTGTCAGCGTCACACGCCTGCGTGGGCTGACTGCGGCGATCTCGGCCATTGATTTGAAAATCAACGGCCCTGATTAGATCTGGACTCACGCGTTTGGGGTGAACGCGTTTAATCTGGGCCGTTGGATCTAGATCCAACGGTCGGGATTGGATCTGGGGTTTGGAACGGGATCTCACCGGCGGGGTGACGTGGCGAGATCTGGGACGTTGGATTCCTATCGGATGGCTGAGGGGGCTCGGGATCCGGCGATGGCGAGCGGCGGCGCTGGTTCACCGGACGTGAGGACGACGACCTGGGCGACGGCATTTCGGGCGCGCTCCGGCGAGGTGAGTTCTCCCTTCGGGTGCGTCTCGTCGCGGGGAGTTCGAATCTGGGGTCGACGGCGGCGGGGCGAAGCAAAAACCGCGGCGGAGAGCTTTTCCAACTACGGCGAGGTCGTGCGGCTCAACGGCGGCGGCTCATACAAGGTGAGTTAGGGCTACGGGTGCGCAAGGGAACGGGCTTCACGATGGCGACGGCGGCGCATTAAATAGGGGCCTCGGCTTCCGTGTATTGCGCGGAGACCGAGGTTCACCCGGTTGTGGCGGCGGAATCCGAATGGGATTCGGATTGGGCGACGTGGCTCAACGTGAGCCGTTGGATCAAGATCCAACGGTCACGGCTAGGGTTCGGCTGTTGCACGGCTTGGGCGAACGCGCATCGATCTCGTCAGTTGGATCTTGATCCAACGGTTGGAATTGATCGGGGTTGGATGCGGTGCGGTTCAACGCGGGCTAATGTGGTCCGTTGGATCTTGATCCAACGGTCCACGGGTTAGGGTTCGGGCGCTGTCGGGCTGGCTCGGGTCGGACTCGAGTCTGACTCGGGTGCGGCTCAGTTGGAGGAATAGTAAAACCAACTCGCATTTTCCAGCGATTTAATGTTTAAAATAATTTCCAGTAATTCATTTAATTCATTAAAAATAGCAAAATACTCAGAAAAATTCCATGAAAATTCTAGAAAATATTGTAGAGCATTTGGGACTCAAATAAAATATTAGTTTCAAAAATTTATTTGAAACTTTTATTTCTTTAATTATTTCAAAAGAGAATAAATTCAAATTAATTCCAAATAAATCCAAATAAATTCCAGAAAATTCCAAAAGTTCATAATTGACTCAATTTAAATTCAAATACATGAAAAGCAAAAATTGGGGTGTTACATCCTCTCTGTTTGTTGCGCACTAGCCCTTCCCTTAGCGAAGGCGAAGTCTAAGCCAACCAACCGTTAGATGGGTATCTGGCCGCAGCCCCGATAAGCTCCCCCGTACAATTACACAAACGGTGTAATTGACACCCTGAGGCTCCACAAGCGAGTTATTAGCAACTTAATCAACTAGGTCCGTCCCATTCCGGACATGTGATTGCATGCTTGACTCAGTTCAAAGGCTTGCAAGGTTAAGTCCTTAGGGCGACCAGGGCAAGACTACCCGAAGAACCAAATCGACATTCCTGGTGCCACACCTGGCCCACCCGATCATTCTTGCCACATGCTTAGAGCCACATTGTTTACCATGCACCACGTGCCATCAACAACAACATTAATAACACATGACACTTCTCAAAAACACGTTCCATATCTCATTAAGTCAATGTTTACATGTAATTGTCCAAAATCATGTCGTGACAATGTGGCAGGGCTAAGCATAAGCTACATCGGTCTAATTACCCATGTTGGCAAATTAATAATGTCCAACTAAATAATCCACAACTAGGTTGACAAGGGGTCATGGCACATAGTTAAATAACCAAGGGGTCATACAGCAATTTGGCATTTATCTAATTTCCCAGAATAAAATAAAGCATTTTCTAAATTAAATTAGCATGCAATAATTTAAATCAAATTAATTTTAAAAATGGGATCAATATGGTCAAAGCATAACTTGCCTTCAAAAAGTACTTTTTCTTGGTCCTGAGCTGGCTCCAGTGTCAACACTTCACCTTCGAAGCCTTGGGTAGATCTCATTTTTATGAAAATTTAGAAATTTCAATCACTCAAATCGGAGTTAAAATGCAAAAGTTATACGCGGATAACCGTCGTCGAGACCTGAGCTTTGGACCAGAAGATTTTGTGTATCTTAGAGTTACGCCACTCAGGGGAGTCAAGAGATTCCATGCTAAAGGGAAACTTGCACCGCGGTATGTTGGGCCTTTCAAGATCTTAAGCCGCAAAGGTGAAGTTCCATACCAGTTGGAGCTGCCGCAGTCATTGGCAGGTGTGCATGATGTGTTTCATGTATCCCAACTAAAGAAGTGTCTCCGAGTACCTGATGAGCAAACACCTTTAGAATCGATCGAGCTGCAAGAAGATCTGACCTACCAGGAGCACCCAGTGAAGATTTTGGATACCATGGATCGAGAGACAAGGAATAAGTTAACCCGCTTCTGTAGAGTTCAGTGGAGCAACCACGCTGAGAGCGAAGCGACTTGGGAGCGCGAAGAAGATCTGAGAAAGGAGTTTCCAAACCTATTCCTTAGTCAGCCCTGAATCTCGGGGACGAGATTCCGTTAAGGGGGAGGTTTGTAACACCCCAAAATTTTGTTTTCATGAATATAATTGAATTTTAGAATTTTTGTGAATTTTTGGAATTTTTTGGAATTTATATGGATTTATTTGGAATTAATTTGAATTTATTCCATATTGAAATAATTAAAGAAATAAAAATTTGAAATAAAGTTTTGTTGGAAATATTTTATTTGAGTCCAAAATGCTCCAAAGTATTTTCTAGAATTTTTCTGAGTATTTTGCTATTTTTTTGGATTTATTTGAATTTACTACGAATTATTTGAATATTTAATCGCTGGAAAATCGAGTTGGTTTGCACTGTTCATCCGACCGAGCCCGAGTCAGACTCGAGTCCGAGTCCGACCCGGACCCGACCGCGCGACGCGTTCCGGTCGAACCGCGTCCAAACCCTAACCCCCGTGGACTGTCGGATCGGGATCCAACGGCCCACGATGGGCCACGTAGCCCACGTGCGTGAGATGCACTTAACCCTAACCCGGGATCAAGATCCAACGGTCAGGATCAATCCGCGCACAGCACGGCCGCGCCCGAGCTATCTCCGCCGTTGATCGCTCCACGTGGACGGCTCACGTGCGTCCACGTCACCTAGTTCGAGTCCCCGCTGGACTCCGCTGCAGGCCGCGTGTGGGCCTCGGTTTCTGGGAGATTCACGGAAGCCGAGGCCACTATTTAATGCGCCGCTATCACCACCGGGTTCCTCTCTCCCGTGCACGCCCGTGCCCCCAAACCTCCATGCCTGAGCCACCGCCGTTCAGCCGCACGAGCTCGCCGTAGTTGGGGAAGCCTTCCGCCACGGTTTTTGCCCGCACCCGCCGTCATCCGCCGTCTTCCGTCGCCGTTGACCCCAGATCAGGACTCCCCGCGTCGAGCCGCACCCGTGAGAATATCTCACTTCGCTGGAGCATGCCCGAAGCGCCGTCGGCTTGGTCATCGTCCTCGCGTCCAGTGAACCAACGCCGCCGCGTGCCATCGCCAAGCCCTCGAGCTTCCTCAGCCGCCCGATCAAGATCCGACCGCTGCAGTGAGTTCACGTGTTTCTCAAACTGTAAAACCTAGATTGGATCTGGACCGTTGGATCTATATCCAATGGCCCACGATCGCCACGTTAACTGTAACTCCGTTAACCTAGGGTAGATCTAGACCGTTAGATCAAGATCGAACGACCGAGGTTAGTCACGTTGTAGCGTTAGGGTTAGATCTGGACCGTCCGATCTAGATCGAACGGCCCGGATCGACCGTGTTGTTTCAACGCGTAAACCCTAGATCTAATCGCGGCCGTTGATTTTCAAACCAACGGGCACGATCGTGCCACGCGTGCCCTAGCCGCGCCCCCGCGCGCGCGTGGGAGCGTGTCTCTGACACGCGGGACCTGCGTGTCAGAGGACCCACGTGTCAGCTGCGCCCGTTCGGGCGTGAACCCGAACCGCTGACAGGGCGGGCCCGCATGTCAGTGGCACGGCAGCGGTGAACCGCGCCCGCGTGGACCGAGCCCATGCGCCGGTGCTGACGTGGCAGTGCCAGAGCGTGCCACATGGCATGATGACGTCATGCTGACGTCATCAAGGGGTTCGGCCGTTGCTGACGTCAGCAGGGCTGACGTGTACCAACCAGGAGCTGACACGTGTCACCCGTGACGCAAAAATTAATTTTCGAAAATGAAAATGATTTAATAATTCGGTTTATTGATTTTTAAATCTGTTTCAAACTTCAAAAATCCATAACTTTTGCATTTTAACTCCGATTTGAGTGATTCCTATTTCTAAAAATTCATAAAATTGAGATCTTCCTAATGATAAATTTTATTTAATTTTTGGACCCAAGTTTTTCTCTGTAAAATTATTTAATTGATTATTTAAAATTCAAAATGCTATAACTTTTGCGTTTTAACTCCAATTTCGACGAATCAAGTTCCTAAAAATTCATAAAATTATGTTCTCTCTGTTAATGGACTTTAATTGGGTGTTTGGACACTTTTTGTCTACTGTTTGTTTATTATTTGCTAATTGCACGCTTTACGAGTAGACGTTGAAGTGCCCGAAGGCTTCGAAGGAGAAGTGTTGACCCAGGAGCCAGCTCAGGACCAGGAACAAGTACTTTTTGAAGGCAAGTTATGCTTTGATCATGTTGATCCCATTTTTGAAATTAATTTGATTTAAACTATTGCATGCTATTTAATTTAGAACATGCTTTATTTAATTCTAGGAAATTAGATAAATGCCAAATTGCTGTATGACACCTTGATTATTTAAATATGTGCCATGACCCCTTGTCAACCTAGTTGTGGATAATTTAGTTGGATATTATTAATTTGCCAACATGGGTAATTAGACCGTTGTAGTCTATGCTTAGCCCTGCCACGTTGTCACGACATGATTTTGGACAATTTCATGTTAATATTGACTTAATGAGATATGGAACGTGTTTTTGAGAAGTGTCATGTGTTGTTGATGTTGTTGTTGATGGAACGTGGTGCATGGTAAACAACTGGGTTTGATAAATAGATTTTGACCGGGGCATGTGGCAAGAATGATCGGGTGGGCCAGGTGTGGCACCGGGAATGTCGATTTGGTTCTTCAGGTAGTCTTGCCCTGGTCACCCTAACGACTTAACCTTGCAAGCCTTTGAACTGAGTCAAGCATGCAACCACATGTCCGGAATGGGACGGACCTAGTTGATTAAGTTACTAAAGACTCGCTTGTGGAGCCTCAGGGTGTCAATTACACCGTTTGTGTAATTGTACGGGGGAGCGTATCGGGGCTGCGGCCAGATACCCATCTAACGGTTGGTTGGCTTAGACTTCGCCTTTGCTAAGGGAAGGGCTAGTGCGCAACAACCGGAGAGGACCACCTGTGTAGTCGGAGGCTTCCGAAAGGCTTTGTTACGTTCTCTCGCCTTGGGGGCGTTTGGCTGTATCGTGTGGGTAAAGTGCATAACCTCTGCATAGTGTAAAATCTATTCGAATAGCCGAGTCCGCGGTATTGGACACTGCTCAGGGATTACAGTCAAGGGTTAGATTTTTGTGAAAACAACTTGGACTTGGAAAAAGGGTTTGGTTTAAGGAATGATGTTGATGGAAATGCGGATTAGTAATGGGAAAGTTGATTATTTAACTCCTGTAAAAGTTATTGATATTATACTTGTGTTTACTGCTTTCGAATCTACTTATGTTACTTGTTACATGCTGTTTACTGCAAATATACCTATTAGCCTATCCTTTGTACCAAGCCATGCATATAGAATATTAATTTGCATTCTGTGCATGACTTGCTGAGTACCAAGTAGTCACCCTTGCCTCCAATACAACATCAGTCGAAGAAGAGTCTACACCAGCTTCGGAGGAAGAACTCCAGGAAGAGCCAACGAGCTATGGGCGAGCCCAGTCAGTTGCCTGTGGCATATTGGTTGGCGCCACGTGTTCTCTTTATATTCCGCTGCTACTGTTTCTTTAAATAAGTTTTCGCCCTGCGAGGCGTACTTTTGTAACTTGGCCATAAGGTCGAGCAACAGGTTACATCTCCCTTTCAATAAAGTACTTTACTATTTCGTTGAGTATGATTGTGATATTTACCGATGTTGAGACTGTGTGCGCTAGCGTGATCCTGGACTAGTGCTGAATACACAGATGGTCTGGATTTGCAATTTCGGGTCCCGACAAATGCCCTTTTCACCCGAAAGGAAAGCATGCGGCAGAAGATTGCTTCACTTTGAAGAGATTTGCACGAGAAAATTGGAGCCGGTCAGAACCCAAAGATAACAAGGAAGCTGGGAAGAAAGACAGCCCCACTGCTGAGGATGAGTTCCCAGAAATCAAACGAGAGCTCAACTTCATATTGCGGGGCACAAGCGCATACGAGCCCAAGCGAAAGCAAAAGCTTACCGCTCGGGACATCAATGTAATCACACTAGTGGTCCCCCAATACCTGAAGTGGTCTGAAGCTCCCATCACCTTTGATCACTCTGATCATCCTGACCACATACCTTTCCCAGGCAGATACCCCTTGGTGGTCGATCCAGTCATCCATAGCGTAAAACTCAAGAGGGTACTGATTGATGGAGGTAGTGGGCTCAATATTCTGTTTGCCAAAACCTTCGACGACATGAAGATCCCCCGAACCGAGCTCCTGCAAAGTTCATCGCCTTTTCACAGAGTAATCCCGGGAACTTCCTCTATGCCACTCGGGCAGATCGTCTTGCCCATCACGTTTGGCACAAAAGACAATTACAGGATAGAGTACATGAACTTCGAGGTAGCCGATTTCGAGACAGTGTACCACGCTATCTTGGGAAGGCCCGGCCTTGTGAAATTCATGGCAATTCCACATTACACTTACTCAATGTTCAAGATGCTAGGACCCAGAGGAGTCATCACGATCCACGGAGACATTCGGCAATCTTACCAGTGCGATAAGGAGAGCTACGAGCTGGCTGAGGTCCTAGGGCATTAGCCGACTTGCAAAAACTTCGATTAACAGTATCCACTTCACAGGGTGAGGACATGCCAGCCAAGAAACAGGCGAAGGCAGGTATCCAGCCTAGTGAAGAGGTCAGGAAATAGCTCTTGACCCGTCCGACCCGGCCAAAACGGCCCTGATTGGGACAGGGCTCGACCAAGAATAGGAAAGCGCGCTCATCACCTTTCTCCGGGCAAACTAGGACATCTTTTCTTGGAAGCCTTCAGACATGACTGGTGTTCCGAGGGAGGTGATCGAGCACGCGCTAAATGTAAATCAAAATGCGAAACCGATCAAGCAGCGTCTTCGACATTTCGCCCAAGATCGACCAGACGCAATCAAAGAGGAGATCACCAAACGCTTAGCCGCAGGCTTTATAAGAGAGGTGTATCATCCCAATTGGTTAGCAAATCCGGTCTTGGTTCACAAGAAGAATAAAAGCTGGCGTATGTGTGTTGACTACACCAACCAGAACAAAGCATGCCCTAAGGAACCTTTTGGGTTACCTCACATCGACCAAGTTGTGGACTCCACCGCCGGTTGCGAGCTCCTGAGCTTTCTGCATGCCTATTCAGGGTACCACCAGATCAACCTCAAGGATGAAGATTGCATCAAAACCTCGTTCATCACACCGTTCAGGGCTTTCTACTACGTCACGATGCCATTCGGGTTGAAGAACGCTGGCGCGACCTACCAGCGCGCGATACAGCGGTGTTTCCACAATCAACTCGGACGCAACGTGGAGGCTACGTGGACGATGTTGTGGTAAAGAATCGGTTGAAAAGAGATCTCATCTCCAAGTTAACCGAAATGTTCGGAAGCCTGAGGGCCTACCGGATGAAGCTCAACCCCGAGAAGTGCACTTCCGGAGTCCCTTCGGGAAAGCTTCTCAGGTTCATCGTGTCGCATCGTGGCATCGAAGCAAATCCGGAGAAAGGCAGCGCCATCCTAAGAATGAAGCCACCGACAAATCAAAAAGACATCCAAAAGCTTAGAGGATGCATGTTGGCACTCGGCAGATTCGTTTCTCGCTTAGGGATGCGGGGAACACCGTTCTTCAAACTCCTAAGAAAGCAAGATTGGTTCGAGTGGACCACCGAAGCACAGAAAGCCTTCGATGACCTCAAGAATTTCCTAACAAAAGCCCCGGTACTGGCATCCCCCTTGCCAGAGGAACCACTCATGCTCTACATAGCCGCAACAATCCATGTGGTTAGCGCAGCAATTATCGTTTAATGCAAGGAAGACGGGCACCAACAGAAGGTACAACGTCCGGTCTACTTCATCAGCGGAGTATTGGGAGAATCTAAAGTGCGATACCCACAAATACAGAAGCTCATCTACGCGGTGCTAATCGCCTCCCGAAAACTAAAGCATTACTTCCAGGAACACGCGATTTCAGTGGTAATCTCTTTCCTGATCGGAGATATACTCCACAACTGGGAAGCCACTGGGAGAATTGCCAAGTGGGCAGCTGAGCTGGGAGCCTTCGAAATCGCGTTCAAACCGCGCACCGCCATAAAGTTACAAGCACTAGCCGACTTCACCGCCGAATGGACGGAACTATAGAAACCATCAACCAACAAAGAGCTCGAGCACTAGACAATGCACTTTGATGGTTTTCTCATGCTCAGCGGCGCGGGGGCTAGCATCGTGCTCACATCCCCGAAAGGAGAAAAACTGAAATACATCTTGCAGATCCATTTCTCAGCATCAAACAATGTCGTCGAATACGAGGCACTCATCCACGGGCTCCGTATCGCTATATCACTCGGAATTCGACGGTTGGTGGTTCACGAAGACTCCCAGCTTGTGGTTAGCCAAGTACAAAAGGAGTGGTTTTGCGTGGACGACATGATGATCGCATACTGCCAAGAGGTGCGCAGGTTAGAAGACAAGTTCGACGGACTAGAGATATCCCACATGCTCAGACGAGATAACGAAGCCACCGACAAGCATGCCAAACTGGGCTCCAGTTGGGCAGACATACCAGCAGGCGTTTTCGTGGAAGAACTCCGCAAGCCCTTAGCCACCCTGCGTCAAAGAAACAAGGA
This sequence comes from Rhipidocladum racemiflorum, assembly GCA_036346355.1. Taxonomy (NCBI): domain Eukaryota; kingdom Viridiplantae; phylum Streptophyta; class Magnoliopsida; order Poales; family Poaceae; genus Rhipidocladum; species Rhipidocladum racemiflorum. Next base: position 58,957,034 of record CM070583.1, read on the forward strand.
GGCATCCCTCCCAGCCGATGCAGAGGTGTTGGTCGTCACCACCGACTGGACAAGACCATACTTAGACTACCTGGTAAAAGATGAACTCCCAGAAGATCGCACCGAGGCAGAGCGCATCGCACGCAGGAGCAAAAGCTACGCAGTCATCGAAGGAGAACTCTTCCGAAAAAGCACTTATGGAGTGCTCAGACATTGTATCTCAAAGCAAGAAGGAAGGGACCTCCTCAAGTAATTCCATGCAGAAATCCGCGGACACCACGCGGCCTCAAGAACCCTAGTCGAAAAGGCTTACCGCCAAGGATTCTTTTGGCCGACTGCAGTAATGGACGCAGAGGGCATCATTCGAACCTGCGAAGGTTGCCAATTCTTCGTCCAGCAAATTCATATGCCAGCTCAAGAGTTGCAGACAATACCAATCACTTGGCCATTCGCAGCTTGGGGGCTGGACATGGTAGGACCACTGAAAAAAGTGCAACGAGGATTTACACATCTATTCGTCGCTGTGGACAAGTTCACAAAGTGGATCGAAGCCAAGCCAGTCGCCACCATAACAGCAGCAAAGGCCAAGGACTTATTCCAAGACATTGTGGTTTGCTTCGGCACGCCGAACAGAATCATCACCGACAACAGCACTCAATTCAGAGGAGAAGAATTCCAGGATTGGTGCGAGGAACTAGGAATTAAAATCTGCTTTGTCTCCATGGCACACCCGCGGAGCAATGGCTAGGTCAAGCGAGCAAATGGAATGATACTCCAAGGATTGAAAGCAAGGATCTTCGATTGCCTTAATCCCTATGCCACCCGATGGGTGAAGGAATTGCCTTCAGTGCTCTGGGGGCTCAGAACCACCCCCAGTTGGGCAATCGGGCAGTCACCCTTTTTCCTGGTATATGGGTCTGAGGCAGTCCTACCCACCGAGTTTAAATTCGGGTCCCTAAGGATTCGGAACCACAGCGATGACAAATCAGAAGAAAGCAAACTAGGCGACCTCGATCGATTGGAAGAACAAGGGATGTAGCCGCAATCCGGTCGGCCAGATATCTCCAAGGTCTACATCGCTATCACAATCGCAATGTCAGGGGCCGCACTTTCTCCAAAGGAGATCTGGTTCTAAGAAAAAATCAGAAAGGCGAGCACAAGCTTCCCCAAGCTGGGAAGGCCCCTACATTGTCGACGAAGTAGTGCAGCCTGGAACTTATCGGCTTAAGTGAGAAGACGGAGCAACCATCAACAACACTTGGAACATAGAGCAGCCACGTCGCTTCTACGCATAAATCTTGTACTCTCATTACATCTTTTTTTTAAAAAAGAAATGAGTCGTAAAAATTTCCGGAGGACTCCTTTTTCTCAAGGTAACAGCAAAAACTTCCAAGCACACGTAAATCCTAACTCATGAGAACGCAAAACCGTATGCGACCAAACCCAAACCTCCCGCAAGATGTGCCTAGGGAGAAAAGCAACCAGCAAACTATCGGCACTCGGGGGCTGGGCATAGTCGAGCGGAACGCGTAAGTGACAAAGGGCGCGGCATTTGGACGAATTCGAAAATCACGCTGAATAGAAAAAAGAGAAGTGCACAGGACAATTCTAAGAAGGATATATCGTTTCTTTCCATTTCATTTCATTTTCCTTTCATTACATATTATATATGTACACAAAAAAAGGAAAAGTGGGAGGACCAGCAGCGCCGCCAGCTCAAGCTCTGCCGCGCCGCACCCGTTCGACTGCTTCAATAAGGGCGTCCTGCGCCCTGAAGAGGCGAGGAACGACATTGAGAAGCGCATCGACAGCGGAGGTGTCGCCCTCGACGGCCGCCCTCTCCATCAACGTATCAATCAACCTATAGGTCACCTCGTTGGGCAGCCCCAAGTACCAGGGGCCAGGGAGGTCAGCCATGGCAAGGCGTGAGTAAGAAGGAGGCAGGAGGTGTGCGCTCAACAGGCCTCTCCCAACCCTTCTTATACGAAGAGGCGCGGAAAACGAAGCTGTCAAGGCCCCAAGTTTTAAAAATCCTGGGAAGTCCGGAGTATCCGGATTTAATATCCAGAATGTCCGGATATAACCTGGAGTATCCGAATAAATCATCCGGAGTCTCCGAGTTGGATCCAACCGAGTGCCCCAACCCGGAGTGTCCGGACAAAATGTCCGGAGTGTCCGAGTTGAAGTGGCCGAACACCTCAACTCGGAGTGTCCGGACTTATTATCCGGAGTATCTGGACTGTGCGGGGGTTTTGTATAAGGTTCGGTTTCCCTTAGCTCCTCATTCATCTCACCCTCCACCTCTTGTCTCCACTCCTTGGTGCTCTCCTCCTCCACCACAAGCCCCTCTCCAGCGAGCTCCCACCGACCGGTGTCCTCCCCGGCGGCTCCTTCATCCCCGGGAACTCCTCCTCAAGCCGGCATCCTTCTTGCCCCACCCGACGTTGCCTTTCCCTCCGTCTTCCTTGGAGGTAGCTCACCTTCTTGGGGTTTGATTCGTGGGTTTCTTGGGTTCCAAGGCTATCCATGGTAGGGCTAGGACTTAGGTTTGGATTTGGGAGGTTAGGGATGAAATTGAGCTCTAGGGTTTTGGGGTGATGATTCTAGGGTTGGATTGGGGATTGATTTGGCAAATGCGGGTGCTAGTGAGGTAGATCGGGTAGTGGTAATGCCGTTCCAAGGGTTGGTTAGGGGTTTGTCGGGACCCCGAATTTGCAAATCCGGACCCTCTGTGTATTCAGCACTAGTCCAGGAACGCGCTAGTGCACACAGTCTTAACATCGGTAAATATCACAATCATACCAATCGATACCATAAAAGTACTTTATTAAAGTAATAAAACTGGTTACTCGACCTTATAGCCAAGTTACAAATATATGCCTCGTAGAAGTGAGAAACTTATTCAGAGAAAAATAATAGCAGCGGAAAATCAAATAAACCGTGGCGCCATCCAAGATACCACAGGCAATCGACTGGGCTCGCATCCCTAAGTAGACGGGTCCTCTTGGAGTTCCTCCTCCGTGGCGTAATCTCCTCTTCAACCGGTATTGTGTTGAGGCAAGGGTGAGTACTTGGTACAAGAAGTCATGCACGAATGCAAGCTAATATACTATATGCATGGCTTGGTACAAAGGAATAGCTTAAGGTATATTTAGAGTGAAACAGCATTTGACAAGTAATATAAGTAGATTCGAAAGCAGTAAAAACAAGTAAAGCATAAATAACTTTTCAAGAAGTTTAAGTAACATTTTCCCCATCCTAAACCATATTTCCATCATCTTCATTGTTAAACCAACCCAACTTTTCAAATCCAAGTTATTTAAAAATCTAACCCTTGACTGTAATTCCCGAGCATTGTCCAAGATCTAGTGGACTCCTGGCTATTCAAATAGATTCTACACTCTGCAGGTTATGCACTTTACCCACAAGATACAATCCACTCACCACGTCGGCCGTGAATCGCCATACAAGAGTATGCGAATGAGCGATCATAACAAAGCCTTTGGAAGCCTCAAACAACACAGGTGGTCCTCTCCTAAGTGCGTGCTACACCATCCCTTCCTTAGCCAAGGCGAAGTATGGGACCAACACACTGCTTAGATGGGTACCTGGCCACACCACGATCGGCTCCCCGGTACAATCACACAAGCGGTGTCGACACTGAGGCTCCACAAGTGAGTCTCTAGCGACTTAGTCAACTAGGGCCGTCCATTCCACTATGTGGTTGCAAAGTATGACCAGTTCAAAGGCTTGCAAGGTTAAGTCCTTAGAGTGACCAGGCAAGACTACGAAAACCAAATCAACACTCCCAATGCCACGCGGCCACCAGGATTACTCTTGCCACATGCCCTGCCGAAAACTGTTTATCTAACCCCTGTTGATTAGCATGAACCACGTGCGATCAACATCTCATGATACTTTTCCAAAACAGTTCAATATATCATTAAGTCCATATTAGCATTTGATTGTCCAAAATCATGTCATGAGCACGAGTGTGTCTAAGCAGCATACTACAACGATCTAAACCCATGTTGGCAATTTAATAATGTCCAACTAGTAAACCACAACTAGGGTGACAAGGGATCATGGCACATACTTAAGTAATCAAGGTGTCATATAGCAAATTGGTATTTATCTAACCCCAGGTTTTTAAACAAAGTATCTTTCTAATTGAACTAGCATGCAATAGTTTAAATCAAAATAGATTTCGAAAATGGGATCAATATGGTCAAAGCACAACTTGCCTTCAAAAGCACTTGCTCTTGGTCTTGAGTTGGATCCCTGAGTCAACACTTCTCCCTCGAATCCTTCCTGGCACTTCAACGTCTACTCGTAGCGTGCAAATAGCAAATACACAAATGAACACTATGCAAAAGATCCCAAAACTCCAAATAAAATCCATAAACAGAGAGAACATAATTTTCTCGATTTTAGAAACTGGAATCCGCTAAATTTGGAGTTAAAATAAAAGTTATGATTATTTAAAGTTTAAATAATCAATTAAATAATATTTCAGAGAAAAACTTTAGTCCAAAAATTAAATAAAATTCATATTTAGGTAGATCTCAATTTTATACAAATTTAGAAATTTGAACCACTCAATCTGAGTTGAAACTAAAAAGTTATAAGCGTTTGAAGTTTGAATCTAAATTAGAATCAATATTTCGAATTAATAAATAATTTTCTTTTTATGAAATTAATTATTGCGTCAGCATGGACACGTGGCAGCTCCCGATTGGCCTGGCGACGTCACCGGTCCATGGGCTCGGTCCCACACTCGGCTTGGGGTCCGCAGTGGACTCGGTCCACGCCCCACGTGAGATCGACATGTGGGCCCACTCGGGTGACGTCATATCACGGCGTCGTGAGGCTCAGCCAGTCGGCAGTGGGTCCCACCGATGACGTCATGGGTGGCGCCACGATGCGCCGTGACACGCGGGCCCGGCGTGTCGGTGACCACGACGCGCGCGTGGCGCGACGAAGTTAACTTCACAGAGGCGCTGCGGCAATCGTGGCCGTTGGTTTGAAATCCGGACTACCGGGATTGGTTTGGCCTCATGTGCTTGGGGCGCACGTGATCGATCGTGGGACGTTGGATCTAGATCCAACGGTTGGGATTAGATCTAGGATTTTCAACGGAAACTCACGAAGTAGCGTGGCTTACGATCCGGGCCTTTGGATCTTGATCGGACGGTTGGTGGAGCTTCGGTCGATGAAGCTTTCACGCCGAGCGGGGCTGCGGCGCTGAGGCAGCGACCACCCAAGCAGCGGTTGGGCGTGCTCACGTGAGATGGAGGGTGTCTTCGGTGCGCGCGCTTCCGGGGTTTCAATCGGGGTCGGGAATGACGCGGACGGCGGCAGGCGAGGCAAGGACCGTGGTGGCGCTTCGCAACTACGGCGAGCGATTCCGGCAACCCACGCTAGAGCTTTCGGCGGGTTAGGCAAGAAGTGCGCGGCGGTCTCGAAGTGCGATCCGGCATTAAATAGCCCCGGAGGCGTGCTGTATGAGCCTAATCGATCTGGCGGCGCTCGGCCGTGAGTCCGGCTCGATTACGGAAGACGGCGAATCAGTGGCGTCCACGTGTCGCGATCAACGCCGCCACGATCGCCTGGCGCGATGGTCCGGCCCGAACACGGCTTGGTCGGGCGGATCTCGGCCGTTGGATCTTTGATCCAACGGTTGGGATCGATTAGGAGTTAGAGTAGGTTCGATCCGAGTCAACTGGCTCAATTTTGAGGACTAAGTCGACTTTCGATCGGATGAGATACTTGACCGAGTTTGATTTTCCAGCTATTTAATATTTAAAATAATTCTATTAATTCATTTAATTCATTAAAAATAGCAAATGACTCAGAAAAATTCCAGAAAAATTCTGGAAAATATTTTGGATTATTTTGGACTCAAATAAAATATTTCCAACAAAAATTTATTTGCAAAATTAAATTCTTTAATTATTTCAAAATGGAATAAAGTCAAGTAACTTCCAAATAAATCCAAATTAATTCAAGAAGATTCCATAAATTCACCAAAGTTCCAAATGACACATGTTTTTAATAAAAGCAAAATTTTGGGTTGTTACAAAACTCCCCCCTTAATACAATCTCGTCCCCGAGATTCATGGCTCACTAAAGTAATTGGTTTGGAAATTCTTTCTTCAAATCCTCTTCTCGCTCCCAAGTACTTTCTTCTTCATGGTTGCTCCACTCTCTGAGAATCGGACCCAGTTGACTTGTTTCTAGTTTCGATCCATTGTGTCTAGAATCCTCACAGGGTGCTCCTTATAAGTCAAATCCTCTTGCAACTCAATTGACTCTAGCGGCCTGCCTCAGGAACTCAGGAGACACTTCTTCAGCCGGGACATGGAACACGTCATGCACTCCTCGCCAACGATCAGGGCAACTCCAAATGGTAGGCAACTTCACCTCTGCGACTCAAAATCTTAAATGGTCCAACATAGCGAGTGCGAGTTTCCTTTGGCATGGAACCTCTTAACTCCTCGAGAGGCGTAATCGAGGTATACAAAGTCTTCCTCGGTTCAAAACTCAAATCTCGGCGACGATTGTCAAGATAACTCTTACATCGAGATTGGGCTATCTTCAACCTTTCCTAATCATAGCGATCCTCCTCGGCCTCTTGAAGAATATCAAAGGCCCAAAGAACCGGGCGTGGCCGGTCTCATCTCCAATTCAATGGTGTCAGGCAGTCGACCATCTGATGCCTCAAAAGGTGACATCTGTAAACTAGCTCGATAACTATTATTTGTAACTAAACTCGGCATACTACAAACTTTTTATCCCAAGAGGTAGCATAAGCCAATGCACAAGCTCTCAACATATCCTCTAGAATCTGGTTGACTCTTTCTGGCCTGGCATCCATCCGTCTGTGGATGATAAGTATCTTGACCAAGTTTAAACGGGTTCCCATGGCTTCATGCAACTTATTCCGTAACCTTGAGGTAAATTGGGTACCTGCCTGATACAATCTCTCTTTGGCACTCCGTGCAAACAAACAATCCCGATCATGTACAACTCGCTTAATTTATCTCCGAGTAAGTGGTCTTACGGGGATAAATGAGCTACTTTAGTCAAGCGATCCACTATAACCCATATGGAGTCATAACCTCCTTGAGTCTTCGGCAAACCGTAATGAAATCCATTCCGATTTCCTCCCACTTCCACTCGGTATTTTCAGCGTGATTGTGGCAATCCTGCTGGTCTCGATGCATTGCCTTGACTCTCGGCATACGCCGCACAATGCAACATGCTCGGCAACTTCACGTTTCATACTTTCGGCCACCAGAATCTCTCCTTCAGATCCTCGATACATCTTGGCGCTTCCAGGGATGAATCAGTACTTAGAGTCATGGGCTTCTTCCAGAATCAGTTCTTTAACTCCTTTTGTTAGGCACACAAATGCGATCCTTCATCCATAACGCGTGCCTTGCTCGTCTAGCTTGAAATCCTTTGCCTTGCCTTCCTCCATTTTGGACTTAATCCTCACGGATCTTGTCATCATCATCTGGCCCTTCTCGGATCGGTCCTCTAAAGTAGGCTTTACTTCAAGGCGTGCCAAGAATCCGCTAGGCATACAACCTCAATCTTCATTTTAAATCTCACATAACTCATCCCGACTTGTGGCTAGCAACGTACTCACGGTATGGCTCTTCCGACTCAGAGCATCGGCTACTACGTTGGCCTTCAGGGATGATGTGAATTCCAACATTATAGTCCTTGATCAATTCTAGCCATCTCCTTTGCCTCATATTCAGATCCGATCGTGAATATGTACTTAAAACTCTTATGATCCAGTATATACTTCACATCTGCTTTCCAATCAGATAGTGACGCCATATCTTCAAAGCATGCACTACGGCTAACTCTAGGTCATGTGTCGGATAATTTTCCTCATGCAGCCTCAGTGCCTTGATGCATAAGCGGCGACCTTTCCATTACGCATCAAGACACATCCAAGTCCTTGGCGCGATCGTCACAATAAATATCGAAGCTTTGAGCAACATCCTAGAACTAATTTGCCGATGTCAATCGCTTCTTCGACTCTCAAATCCTTCCTCACATTCCGCGCCCATGCAAACTTCTTTTCCTTCTTCAGCAATTGCGTAAGAGGTTTCATGGTAATTGTCTAAAACCTTCCGATGAAGCAGCGGTAATATCCTGCCATTCCATGAAACTCAGAATGGGTCACAGTCTTAAATTGCTCCCAATGTAACAGCCTTCTACTTTGCTTGGATCTACGGCGACTCCTTGCAAGGTCATTACATGTCCAAGAAACTCCACCTTGTCCTTCCAAAAATCACACTTGAACTTGGCGAAAAAAGTTGCTGTTCCCTCGCCTTTTCAAAAACTCGCCTTAAGTGTTCGCATGTTCATCCTCTCCTTGGAGTAGATTAGGATATACGTCTATGAACACGACGACAAACTTGTCCAAATATTCCATGAACACCTTATTCATCATATTCATGAAATAATTTGGCAAGATTCGTGACCCAAAGGACATCTTTAATAAACTCGTAATGTCCATATCTTGACGAATGCAGCTTTCTGAATATCTTCTGATCGGATCTTTAATCGATGATATCCCGATCTCGGATCAATCTTGAGAAAACTCCGCTCCTCTTAACTGATCAAACAAATCATCAATCCCGGTAGCGATACCTATTCTTCACGGTGACTTCATTGAGTGCCACGGTAGGTCAATGCACATCCTCAAACTCCGTCCCTTCTTCTTGACAAACAAATGGTGCTCCCCATGGCGGTTTAACTTGATACGATAAATCCTTTCTCCATTAACTCTTCATTTGTTTCTTCATCTCTACCAACTCCTCGGTTGACATCCGATAGGGTCTCTTTGCTATCTGCTCCAGTCTTTGTACAAGCTCTATCACAAACTCTATGTCTGCCTCGGCATACCGAGGTAGATCTTCGGGAAAAACATCCAGGGTACTCATTCACTCTTGGGACATCCTCTATGCTGATTGCCTTGGTACTTGTTAACCATCAACTGTCCATCTCTAAGCTATGATGGCTTGAAATTCCACTTTCTTCCCACACGGGCTCTCAATCGAGATAGTCCTTCGTCCCACAATCCAATACAGCCTTGTGCTTGGATAACCAATCCATTCCCAATATAACATCTAGATGCGGGTCTCCAAAATTATAAGGTTTGCTAGGAACTCTATTCCATCTATTAGTATTCTCACCTCGAACATCCTACTTCCGCTCGGAGTTGGAACCAGGGTTTGAACTAAAGCATGCACTTAAGTCTTGCAATCCTTAAGTCATTTCTAGTAGCAAAGCCTTGCATAAACAAACTTAATGCTAAGACTCCAGTCAAACAAAACTCAAGTAGTCTTGAGTTAACAAGTAACTTACCCAAGATGACGTCCGTAGCATTTTTGCAATGCATCCGGTGACATGGTTATTCGGCCTCACCACGGGTGTGGCTCGGTCTTTGGCGTCCTAGGTAGGGTGGTTCCTAGATTGAAGCGATCGGGTCGCTTCTCGCTGTCTTTCTTCGGACAGCTGTTGGCAAAGTGTCTGTTTCGTTCTGCGCGGCAGCTTGTTCACTGCCGTTGCTGAGGTAGCGTTTCTAGCGAAGTGGGGTTTGCTGCAGTTCGATTGGCGGGTCTTGGTGCCGGGATGGTGTCCTTGTTGCATTCTCGTGGTTGGAATCTGAAGAATTGATTTGGTGCAACTCTCAAGCGATATGCTCTGACGTGATCCTTCTTTGTTGCATCTGCGCTTCCTGTTCTCATCCAGTTCCTTGCGCTTTGTCCTCAAGAATAAGTGCCTTATTCACCAACTCTTGGAAATCTGGAAAGGTGTGGGTGATCAACCCTACTTGCAATCCTGAGTTAAGTCCCTTCATAAAGCGAGACTGCCTCGATTTATCTGCCGCTACATCCTCGGGTGCGTGGCGTGCTAGCCGTGGTGAACTTGTTCAGTAGTCGGCCACTGGTTGATTACCTTGCTTCTCGAACTCCTCCTTCTTAAGGTCCATAATTCCTTCAGCACGTGATCTTGTCCGAATGCAGGTATGGAACTCTTCCCAAGTGATATCTTGGGGTTCTCTCGTGGCACAGTTCTCCCACCATTCGGCACAATTTGTTCCTTCCAAGCGATGAGAAGCGTAAAATGCACCTTCTCATTTCCTATGCATTGGGCTATGTGTAGCTTCCTCTCAATTGATCTTAACCAATCATCGGCCTCCCAATGGATTGGCATTTCCAGAGAAAGTGGGTGGGTGAGTCTCATGAACTCCGACTGACCTTGTATTCGGGCGTGGTCCTCGATTAACTTGATTGGCAAAGTGGCCTGAAGCGGTGGCGTGCTGCATTTGTTGCATCATAGCATGCATCAACTGGAGTCTGAGCAGCAAGAAATGCTCCAAAATTCTGCACACATCCGATGGCGGTCTTTGGTGCTCCATCATTGGGGTTTTACATTGGTGAGATCCACTCCCATTGCTTCCAGTTCCCACGGGTGTTCACCATCTCCGATTTGCTCTAGGTTTAGAGATGAGAGGGAAGCGAGAATAGACAAGTAATATGGAACTTATGCGGGCAAAAGGTGTAACTTAAGGTCCATCTTTATTACTAATAACTTGGTATGGTCACAATGCCTAAGGGCCTTGCAACACATACACGCACACTCAAGAAACAAAGCAAATCCAAATCGAACTAACTCGGAATCTAACGCCTAAAGAGGTGACTCTTTATTTTATGTGTGACTTCGCGAAGGAGTCTCACTATAGAACCTAAGCTCACTCATCGAAAACCTCCACGGCTGGAGTGCGGATCTTTGCGGCATAGGCGCGAAAGCGATCGCCATGTCCAGCGACTATGTCATCTGTGTGGTAGTCGAAGAAGCGATGTCCTCATCGAGATCTCGACTCTCCGGATCTGGCTCGTGTAGCTCAAATCGGCTCTGGGTCCGGTACAAAAGTCATTTCCAACTACGTCAAATCCTTCGTGGAAGGTGTGCCCACATACTCTTGAGCTTCCCGCCATCTGTTCTTCTCTCGGCCGTGATCTCCTTGCGGGCCTTCGCCAGCTCCTTACTTGTATTATCTAGTACATCTTCCTGGCGACGACGTAATCGTGCCAAGCAATCGCGTGGCATTCTCATCCTGAATCGTCTTGGTCAAGAAGGTTATCGCGCGGATGATAACGGAACACCGTGCTTTCCAACTCTGGCGTGATACTGGTAATGTGCCGCATTGCTGCCGTGAAACTTCTTGGATACCCATCCGCATTGTAGATCTTCTAGCGGTCACGGTGTATCGAGCGATTGCCTGGCCCCTCTTCCTGGCCAGTACCTCAATCCTCACGTCACAAGCCTTGATCAATCCACCAGCAGTCCGATCACTTCTACTTGGTATTGGGGCTTCTCAAAATCTCCGAGAGTTTGTAGCATGTGCCAAAGCTCATGGGCGTGACCAACTCCCAGATCAACGTAGTTGAACTCTTCCTCCATCTGTCACAAAGAGTGCTTTACGTAAGAGCCTCGGAATTTTCGAATTGTGACAAGGTAAGGGAAATTTTCAGCAAGAGACAAGAAAAGAGAGAGGGATAAGTCGTGGATGTCATTTCTTGTCTTCACAAATTTTTAGCTTTAGAAAATAGGTTTTATCCTCACTACGACCATTCTAGCTAGGGGTTGAGCCTACGGTCAAGTATGGCTCGATACCACCTACCTTCGGGACCCCGACTTGCAATCCGGACCCTCTGTGTATTCAGCACTAGTCCAGGAACGCAGCTAGTGCACACAGTCTTAACATCGGTAAATATCACAATCATACCAATCGATACCATAAAAGTACTTTATTAAAGTAATAAAATCGTTACTCGACCTATAGCCAAAGTTACAAATATATGCCTCGTAGGGAAGTAAACTTATTCAGAGAAAATAATAGCAAATGAAAATCAAATAAACTTCGTGGCGCCATCCAGATACCACAGGCAATCGACTCAGGCTCGCATCCCTAAGTAGACGGGTCCTCTTGGAGTTCCTCCTCCAAAGCTGGCGTAATCTCCTCTTCAACTGGTATTGTGTTGAGGCAGGGTGAGTACTTTGGTATCGACAAGTCATGCACAGAATGCAAGCTAATATACTATATGCATGGCTTGGTACAAAGGAATAGCTTAAGGTATATTTGCGGTAAACAGCATTTGACAAGTAATATAAGTAGATTCGAAAGCAGTAAAAACAAGTAAAGCATAAATAACTTTTCAAGAAGTTTAAGTAACATTTTTCCCCATCCTAAACCTTATTTCCATCATCTTCATTGTTAAACCAACCCAACTTTTCAAATCCAAGTTATTTCCAGAAAATCTAACCCTTGATATTGTAATTTTGAGCATTGTCGATCAAGACTGGACTCGGCTATTCAAATAGATTCTACACTACAGAGGTTATGCACTTTACCCACAAGATACAATCCACTCACCACGGTAGTGAATCGCCATACAAGAGTATGCGAATGAGCGATCATAACAAAGCCTTCTAAGCCTCAAACAACACAATGGTCCTCTCCGATGCGTGCTCTACACCATCCCTTCCTTAGCCAAGGCGAGTATGGGACCAACACACCGTTAGATGGGCACTGGCCCACAGCCCGCGATCGGCTCCCATACAATCACACAAACTAGGTGTCGACACCCTGAGGCTCCACAAGTGAGTCCTTAGCGACTTAGTCAACTAGGGCCGTCCCATTCGACCATGTGGTTGCAAGTATGACCCAGTTCAAAGGCTTGCAAGGTTAAGTCCTTAGAGTGACCAGGGCAAGACTACCCGAAAAACCAAATCAACACTCCCAATGCCACCGGCCCACTGGGACATTACTCTTGCCACATGCCCCGGTCGAAAGCGCTTATCAAACCCCGGTTGATTACCATGCACCACGTGCCGTCCAACATCACATGATACTTTTCCAAAACAGGTTCAATATATCATTAAGTCCATATTAGCATTTGATTGTCCAAAATCATGTCATGAGCACGAAAGTGGTCTAAGCAAAGATACTACAACGATCTAAACCCATGTTGGCAATTTAATAATGTCCAACTAGTAAACCACAACTAGGGTGACAAGGGATCATGGCACATACTTAAGTAATCAAGGTGTCATATAGCAAATTGGTATTTATCTAACCCCCAGGTTTAAACAAAGTATCTTTCTAATTGAACTAGCATGCAATAGTTTAAATCAAAATAGATTTCGAAATGGGATCAATATGGTCAAAGCACAACTTGCCTTCAAAAAGCACTTGCTCTTGGTCTTGAGTTGGATCATGAGTCAACACTTCTCCTCGAATCCTTCCTCAGGCACTTCAACGCCTACCGTAAAGCGTGCAAATAGCAAATACACAAATGAACACTATGCAAAAGATCCCAAAACTCCAAATAAAATCCATAAACAGAGAGAACATAATTTTCTGGATTTTTAGAAACTGAATCAAATTTGGAGTTAAAGCATAAAAGTTATGATTATTTAAAGTTTAAATAATCAATTAAATAATATTTCAGAGAAAAACTTTAGTCCAAAAATTAAATAAAATTCATATTTAGGTAGATCTCAATTTTATACAAATTTAGAAATTTGAACCACTCAAATCGGAGGGTTGAAACGCAAAAAGTTATAAGCGTTTGAAGTTTGAATCTAAATTTGAATCAATATTTCGAATTAATAAATCATTTTCTTTTCGGAAATTAATTATGTGCGTCCAAGATGGACACGTGGCAGCTCCTGATTGGCTCTGACGGCGTCGGTCCATGGGCTCGGTCCACACTTCGGCTTAGGTCCACGTGCGGACTCGGCCCACATTTCCACGTGGTCGACATGTGGGCTCACTCGGTGACGCCATTGTCGACGTCAGGGCTCAAAAACTGTCGAGCAGGTGGTCCCACCGATGACGCCATGGGTGACGCCAGTGCCTTCGGCTGACACGCGGCCCAGCGGTGCGCTGATCACGCGACGCACGCCGCGTAGCGCCGATTCGGGCTTCCTCGACGCTGGCACAATCGTGGCCGTTGGTTTGAATCCGACTACGGGATTGAGTTTGGCCTCATGTGCTTGGGGCGCACGTGGCGATCGATCGTGCTGGATCTAGATCCAACGGTTGAGATTAGATCTAGGATTTTCAGCGGGAAAACTCACCGTGGCGTGGGCACGTCCGGGCCTTTGGATCTTGATCGGACGGTTGAGTGGAGCTCGGGTCGGCGATGGCTTTCACGGCGGAGTGCTGCGGCCCGAGGCAGCGACCACTACTTGCGCGGTTGGGGCGTGCTCACGGCGAGATGAGAGGTGTCTTCGGTGCGCCTGGCCGGGGTTTGAATCGGGGTCAATAGGCGGCGAGGGCGCTGACGGCGGCGAGGCAAGGACTGCGTGGTGGCGCTCACGCAACTACGGCAGCGATCGGCTGAACCTACGGCTAGAGTCAGCGGGTTAGGCAAGAAGTGCGCGGGGTCACGGCGGTCCTCGGGGTGCGATCCGGGCATTAAATAGCCCCGGGAGGCGTGCTCAGGGCGGAGCCCTAATCGATCCGCCAATGGGCGCACTTTCGGCGAGTCCGGCTCCGATTACGGGAAGAGCGAAATCGTGGCCGTCCCACGATGTCGCGATCAGCGACCGCGACGCGGCGCTGACGTCGGTCGTCCGAACACGGCTCGGTCGGTCGAGGCGGATCTCGGCCGTTGGATCTTGATCCAGCGGTTGGGATCGATTAGGGTTAGATGGGTTCTGGTCCGAGTCAACGGCTCGGTCGGACTCGAGTCCGACTTCGATCGGATGAAGATTTGACCCGAGTTGGATTTTCCAGCGATTTAATATTTAAAATAATTCCCGATAATTCATTTAATTCATTAAAAATAGCAAATGACTTTGAAAAATTCCAGAAAAATTGGAAAATATTTTGGATTATTTTGGACTCAAATAAAATATTTCCAACAAAAATTTATTTGCAAAATTAAATTCTTTAATTATTTCAAAATGGAATAAATTCAAATAAATTCCAAATAAATCCGAATAAATTCCAGAAAATTCCAAAAATTCACCAAAGTGCCAAATCACACATGATTTTAAGAAAAGCAAAATTTTGGGATGTTACAGGGTTCAACGGGTTAGCGTCGTTTTCTCGCGGTTTTGGCTAGCTAGAAGCTCCTCCGGCTTGCTAGGTGTAGAAGAGGTGTAGATAGGGGCAACGCGAAGCCGTAGAGAGTGGTAGGGCTCCCATCCCCAAGTCGTGTTGGGCCAAATTGCCCTAGGTCCGGAGTGTCCGGACATTTAGTCTGGAGTGTCCAGAGTGTCCGGATTGTCCGGACTGTCCGGATGCAAAACCCGGAATGTCCGGGTTGGGCTGGTCTGTCCGGTGTTGTTTTCGTAGGGGGTTGCGTTGTAATTGGTTTCCTTGCATTTGTAATTTGTTTCATTGCATGGCATGCATCTTATTCAAGCATTGCACTCGTGTAGAGAGTGATCCCGCGGGACTTGACGCCGCGGCGACTGAGGGTACTACCGGAGAGCCCACTACCGTCGATCCGCAAGCAGAAGAACAAGGCAAGCTCCTAAGCATCTTGAACCCTATATGATTTATTTTTGAGAATGAATTGCTTAATTGTGGTTTAAGTGTTGCATTAGGAGTTGAATGTGGGATAGGAGTAGATCCTAATTGCTGCATTTACACTTGTTAATAATTGCTTAATATTTTCCTTGGAGCTAGTATGGGTAATATAAGGAGTCCACGCTTAGTTTGCTTAGAGGTCGGGTTCGGGCCAAGTGGTGGGTGGTCCCACTGCTTGAGGTTTTTCACTTTACAGTACATGGAACATGTTGGGTTATGGACGAGTTGTGAAAAAGGTATAAATTGGAGACCGGGCGGGAGAGAGGGACGTTTGGGTAAGGAGACCCAAATGTGGTAGTCCCGCCTGAGTCAGTTAAGGACCGATTCGGTGTGTAACATGGCTAAAGCACCTTTTTGGTTGATCGCATGCCCGATTATGGTACGGTAAGCCGCTCTTTCATCGCATGCCGTTCGATGGACCGTGACCTCATGCGGTTGGACGTGGTAGAGGGTGGGGCTTAGGCCGGCTCTCGAGCGCCAAGCTGGGTTTGGGGCCGCTCGAGGGGGTGCTAGGTTTCCGGGCCGCATGAAGATGCTCCAACGGATTGGTATGGATGGAAGGGGGTTGACATGAGGCTCCTTCGTGACACATGTCGTGTGATCAATGCTTCCCTGCAGGGTTAATTAAGCGATTCGAATTGCCGCGCTCTCGGATATGAGCACGCTTGGTCAGATGTTACTCTACGTAGTAATAACTTGAACAGAAGTTCGCCGTTGGGCTTGAGCTCGAAATGAATGTGGTTAATTGTTGCAATTTGTTAAATGTCAACTTCACATTAGAAGTAGGTGCAGTAACAACCACTTTAACGAACTGGTGAATTGAGTAGTTAAGTAACTAAACAACAAACGATAAGCAATTCAGCAACATTTTACCGTGAGCCTGTCCCTAGCTACATCTAAATGCATCTTCCTTTGGAGTCGGTCATATATGGACCACGGGTAAGACTTGCGAGTACATTCTGTACTCATGCTTCTGCTTTTGTGGTTTTGCAGGTGAGGATCCAGCGGGGTGTGAGTTCTGCCCCTACTGCCTGTCGGTGACCGGGCGGGGCAGCGAGTAGAGGCTGCCAACGCGTGTGCGCCCGGAAGTGTTAGGGCATGACACTTCCGGGGTGTTTTAATTTTGTTGTATAGGATAGGTGGCAACGCTTTGGTTGTACGATGATACTTTTATCTTTGCAATGGAATTGTCTAACTTTTCGCTTGGTCGTTCTTGTTGGTTGTTTTCGTTGGGCTTCCGTGTGCCGTGTTTGTTGTTGATTTCGCGTTTTTGCGTCTCTGGTAGTGAGTTTGGGGCTCGATGCCCCTTTGTGCGAATTGAGGTTTGATATGGCATTGGGAACCGGTATGTGTGGATCCTGGGCGAGTTTCGGATTGCTTACCGGGTGAATACCGGGATGGTTGTCGAATTGTTTGGATGTTCTTGGAGTTGTCTCGATTGGGTTTGGGTGTTAGCACTAAGATCACCTCCGGTGATTCGTTGGTAGGATCCAAATCCGATGGGAGCAACTGTTCATCCAACAACTCGAGGACGATCTGGGCGGCTCCTCTCAGAAGCGCACCAGATTAAAGGAAGGGGCGGGAGGCGTGCGCTCAACAGGCCTCTCCCAACCCTTCTTCTACGAAGAGGCGCGGAAAATGAAGCGCACCAGATTAAAGGAAGGGGCGGGAAGCCAGAACGGCTCAACAGCAGTCCCAAAGCAAGTTTGAACCGGCCACACAAATAGAATGACAAAAACAGCCCGATGATATCATAATCCCTTTTCACTTTTAATCACTTTATGTTTTCTTTTGCCTTACGACCTAGTTGCTTCCCAACTAGGCAGTAAGCCGGGGGCTACACTTAATAAGTGCACGATCACACGTGCATCAATCCCCTAATTAAACCACTCGTCCTAACGGTCGTAACACTTAATAAGTGCACGCTAAATGCTCCCACAAGTTGTCCCTTCTTCATTTCAGGGGCGATCGGAAAAGAGGTCGGGTAACGCTCCCAGTCGGAAGAAGCGCCAGGCCCTTGGTCCACGAAGCACTTGGGGACCCCACCGCTCGGACGATCTCCCGACTGGGTAAAAGCGCAAAGCACTCGGAAACCCCACCACTCGAACAATCTCTAGATCAGGCAAAAGCGCGAAGCACTCGAGAATCCCACCGCTCGGACGATCTCTCGATCGGGCAAAAGCGCCCGGGCAACGCTCCCAGTCGGGAGAAATGCCAGGCCTTCGGTCCACGAGGCACTCGGGAACCCCACCGCTCGGACGATCTCTCGATCGGGCAAAAGCGCCTGGGCAGCACACCCAGTCGGGAGAAATGCCAGGGCTTCGGTCCACGAGGCACTTGGGAACCCCACCGCTCGGACGATCTTTCAATCGGACGAAACAACAAGTAGCCAACACGCTAAGAGATGAGAGGGCAATTAAGAGTTTCGGCTCCGGACCGAGTCGGGCTGATCACCAGTGTCCTGCAGGATGTGACCCAGTACCGTGGACTCGGCTATTCGAATAGATTCTACACTCTGCAGAGGTTGTGCACTTTACCCACAAGATACAGTCAAACACCACAAAGGCGAGTTCCCGTAACAAAGCCTTTCGGAAGCCTCAAACAACACAGGTGGTTCTCTCCGGTTCGTGCTCTACACCATCCCTTCCCTTAGCCAAGGCGAAGTATGGGACCAACACACCGTTAGATGGGTATCTGGCCTCAGCCACGATACGCTCCCCGCACAATCACACAAGCGGTGTAATTGACACCACTGAGGCTCCACAAGTGAGTCCTTAGCGACTTAGTCAACTAGGGCTGTCCCATTCCACCATGTGGTTGCAAGTATGACTCGGATCAAAGGCTTGCAAGGTTAAGTCCTTAGAGTGACCAGGCAAGACTACCGAAGAACCAAATCAACATCCCCAAGCCACACCGGCCCACCTGATCATTCTTGCCACATGCCCCGGCCGAAAACTATTTATCAAAACCCCAGTTGATTACCAAGCACCACGTGCTATCAACATCACATGATACCTTTCCAAAACAGGTTCAATATATCATTAAGTCAATATTAACATTTGATTGTCCAAAATCATGTCATGAGCACGTAGCAGGTCTAAGCAATACACTACAACGGTCTAAAACCCATGTTGGCAATTTGATTATGTCCAACTAGTAAACCACAACTAGGGTGACAAGGGGTCATGGCACATATTTAAGTAATCAAGGTGTCATACAGCAAATTGGTATTTATCTAATCTCCCATATTTAAATAAAGTATTTTCTAACTGAACTAGCATGCAATAATTTGAACCAAAATAGATTTCAAAAATGGGATCAACATGGTCAAAGCATAACTTGCCTTCAAAGAGTACTTGTTCTTGGTCTTGAGTTGGATCCTGAGTCAATATTTCTCCTTCGAATCCTTCCGGTACTTCAACGTCTACTCGTAAAGCGTGCAAATAGCAATACACCAATAAACACTGGGCAAAAACATCCCAAAACTCCAAATAAAATCCATAAACAGAAAGAACATAATTTTCTGGATTTTTAGGAACTGGAATCGTTCAAATCGGAGTTAAAATGCAAAAGTTATGATTTATTAAAGTTTAAATAATCAATTAAATAATATTACAGAGAAAAACTTTAGTCCAAAAATTAAATAAAATTCATATTTAGGTAGATCTCAATTTTATACAAATTTAGAAATTTGAATCACTCAAATCGGAGTTGAAACGCAAAAGTTATAAGCGTTTGAAGTTTGAATCAAAATCTGAAATCATTATTTCGAATTAATAAATCATTTTCTTTTTCAAAAATTAATTATTGCGTCAGCTGGACACGTGGACCAATCGGTGACGACCAGCGTGGCCTCGGGTCCACGGACCCGCACACGGTCTCGGCTCGGTCCACCGTGGGCTCGGCCCACGGCTTCATTGCCGCCGAGCGGCGCCTCGACACGCGCGGGCCGCGTGTCGGCGTCCTACACGACGCACGCAGCGTGGGCATCGACCGCGACGGTCAGCCTTCCCGGACACGTGGCTCAATCTCGTCCGTTGATTTGAAAATCAACGGCCCAGATTAGATCTGGCTATCGCGCTTGGAAAACAACTCCACTAATCTGGATCGTTCGATCTTGATCGGACGATCAAGATCCAATCTATCGTTATGAACGTGGTTCAACCTAAGCCGTTGGATCTAGATCTAACGGTTGAGATTAGATCCGGAGATTAACACGTGATTCTTTACCGTGGATGACATGGACGAATCTGGACCGTGCGATGAAGATCCGACGGTGGAGAAGCTTCGCGTCCGCAATGTCCACGGCGAGCTCCGGCGCCGGCGTTGAAGCGAAGACCACACCGACGGCGTTGGCGCACGCTCCGGCGGAGTGGGTGGTCTCTTCGGGTGCGTCTCGAAGCGGGGATTCCGGATCTGGGCTCCTTCTCGGCGGGAGACGACGGACGGTGGCGGAAAACGGCGCAAACCGCGGCGGACACCTCCTCCAACTACGGCGAGCTCGCGCGGGCTGACGGCGGCGGCTTGAGCGGCGTGGGTAGGAGCTACGGGTGCGCAATGAAACGGCGATCCCGACACGGGTGGCGGCGCAATAAATAGGGCCCTCGGCGTCCGTGAAACGCGCGGAATCCGAGGTCCTCTCCGTTGCGGCGGCGGAGTCCGGCGGCGACACGGTTAGGGTGACGTGGCACGCGCACAGCCGTTGGATCGAGATCCAACGGTGCGCGAGTTTGGGTCCGGGTCGGACTCGGGCGAGCTGGCTGGCTCGGTCGGGCTCGGGCTCGGTGACGTGGCTCAATCGTGGCCGTTGGATCAAGATCCAACGGTCACGCGGTTAGGGCTCGGCCGAGTGGGTTCGGTCGAGTCACGTGACTCGGGTCGGACTCGAACTCGAGTCTGACTCGGGCTCGGTCGGATGAACAGTACAAACCCACTCGCATTTTCCAGCGATTTAATAATTAAAATAATTCCCAGTAATTCATTTAATTCATTAAAAATAGCAAAAGACTCAGAAAAATTCCAGAAAAATTCTGGAAAATACTTTGGATCATTTTGGACTCAAATAAAATATGTCCAACAAAACTTTATTTGAAAATTTAATTTCTTTAATTATTTCAATATGGAATAAATTCAAATAAATTCCAAATAAATCCAAATAAATTCCAGAAAATTCCAGAAATTCACAAAAGTGCAAAGCAACACTTAATTTCATGAAAAGCAAAAATTTGGGGTGTTACAATGAAATTCTCACCAATTTCATAATCTCAAGGTCAAACCAAAAACTCAATTCAATTCTTGCAAAACATCGAAACCGAGCAAAACACGTTCACAACGGACCAAAAATAAAACCCTAGAAAAAGTCCATTCATGACGGACCAAAAAAATCGGTCCGTTGTACAAGTGAAACTCTCGGTTTCAAGAAGAAAACATTTCGACGAAAACACGTTCACGATGGACTAAAAGAAATCAGTCCGTCGTACATGCAAAATCAATCCTCAAAAAGCCGTTCACGACTGACCAAAGAAATTGGTCCGACGTACATGCAAAACTTACTGGTTTCTTGGAGAATTGAGTCTGGCTCATGAGCTCAAAAGCACGTCCACAGCAGACCCAAAAACTTGGTCCGGCGCAAACACAAAATCGGTTCGGCACAAAAGGGAAACTCTCTGTTTTTGAGAATTTGGTCCGGCACAAGAAAAAGATACACTATTTCTTATCAACTTGTCAAACACATGCACAAACACATTTTGCAAATTGAATTCTAAGCCAATTTTTCAGCACATGATTTCACAATCTCCCCCTTGATGAAAACATTGGCAACACCACTTAGAATTGAACATTTGGCATTCACTTTACAAAAGATTTTGAAATCCAAAGGATCAAGGACCAAAAAGAGAACACAGAATTCCCCCTTTGACCAAAATGCAAAACAAAATCTCCCCCTGAGAAGGAAAATGTGTGTGAAAATGCAATGTGCTCAAAAATTCCAAAATTCTCCAAACTTCTCCCAAAATTCCAGAAACAACACCCCCTTTTTCTTCTCCCCCTTTTTCATTAATCTTTTCAACAATTCCCAATTTTCTCCCCCTTTGACAATGGATACATCAAGAGTACAAAAGAGAGAACATGTTCAAAAAAATTTTGAAACAATGATTTCACAAGGAGAAACAAGGGAGTGCCAAGATAGAAAAAGATGAGCTCATTCGATCATATAACCTTATATATCACATAATATGCAAAATACATGATCTTGATGTGATTTTAACAAGTTAGGGAAAGACATGCATCTCAACCTCAATTTAGTCAACTATAGCCAAGTACTAAGCAAGATCTTAGCAGAAAAAGCAAGGCTTTAAAAATTGAAGCAACTAACAACTTAGGGCGAGCAAGTAGTTTCAACTCCAATCTAGTAGACCAATTTAATATTTAAATAATAAATCGCATGTGGCATGCTTGAAGCATACTTCTTTTATTTTCTACGAGTGGCATGCTTGAAGCATACATCTTATCTTTGAGGGAATGGCATGCTTGAAGCATACATCTTATTTTTTAAGGAAAGCATGCCTGAAGCATACAACTTGAAGCTTTTTCTTTTAACAACCCTTTTTTTATTGATTCCCTTTTTCTTTTCTTTTTCTTTGATTGTAAACATGCAAAAATGATTAAAAGGTCTTATGAAAGAGTAAAGCTGAAAATACACTTGCTCCATAGCCCAAATTTGTCAAGAAAATTCAATAACAAGCCTAGAAGAGTAAGATATCACAGAGTATTTAGCTATAGATAATCGATCCGAGGAATTCCATAATGTCATTTTTAGTTCAAGTAAGACAATTAGATTATCATATATTAGCTCAATTACATAACATATAAAGAAATATGATAAAGTGAGCTTATCAAGTGAAAGAACTTGGCAAGGAAACTCCCCCTCAAAACAAACCCATTGGATGAACAATCCCAAGTTCTCCCCGAATAAAAGCAAAACGAGAAGAAGACAAAGGTTTTGTGAAAATGTTTGCCAATTGATGTTCAGTATCCACATGATGAAGCACAATGTTGCCTTTTTCAACATGATCTCTAAGAAAGTGAAATCTGATATCAATGTGTTCAAGAAAGAGAATTACTCAAGAAGTGGCATGAACCAGATGTACTTTTTCTATCAATTCTACATCCTCCAAATTCAGCATCAGAGAAAGCTCTTAAACTAATGCATGAGGAAGCAGAAAGTCAAATGCCAAAATCTTGAGTACCACGGAGATACCTTAAAATCCTCTTGATAGCTTGTCGATGTGAAGCACGCGGGGAAGCTTGAAAACGAGCACACAAGCACACACAAGCACGTGGGAAGAGTCTCTCATGTAAACCTCTGATTATCTCGTCCTCAACAGCATCATCATCATCTTTATGAACAAAGACACTCTCCCCCTGAACATATGCACCTGTACCTGCATCATTTGAACTAGTGCCTTTTGCGAAAACAGAGGTGGAAGAAGCATCTTCAAAAGATAACACTTTTAGCATGAGATGCACGAGTGAAGGAGAACCAAATCTTATCACTGAACATATGAAGTGAGCATCTGAAATTCACTAGCCACATGTTCTCCCTCCTCGCGTGAGAAGCCTACATAGAAGCAGAAAGTGTCGAGGTCTCAGATCGGGGGTTAGAAATAAGATGTTTAGGAATCGATCTTGAGACACACGACGCTGCTTGATAGGCACAACACGAGCATTCTTATGCACAAAGATAGATTTGTCTTTTCCCGTGTTCTTACCAACAAAAGGTGTTTGCATCACCCTAGGCACATAATGAGAAACAAAGCGTGCCTGTCTGAAATTAGACCTAGCCTTAGACCTTTCTCTCTTTTGTTGTTTAGCTAGTCTAAAGCAAAAGTCTACTAAATGTCCATCTCTACCACAATGAGTGCAAGTGTACTTAACATTATGTTTAGCTTTGGAAGTAGAAGCAACATTTGCATTCATCATAGTAGAAGATAAAAGGCCGTGATTTGAAGATAATTTTCATAGGCTCATTTGAAATCTCAAGTTTGTCATTGCAAGGAGCATAAACAACAGAGCGAGGTTTAGTTTCATATGAAGCATGAAGATCAAAACCTAAACCTTTCTTGTTTGAGCTAACCTTAGATTGATCCAAAATCATGTTTAATCTTTTCTTGCCATTAGTGAATCGTTCCAAAGAACTTTGCAAGTAATCAACTTTCTTGGCAAGAGTTAAACAATTATTGCAAAGATTATCAACCTTCTCTTTCTGTTTACGACAATTAGAGCATGAAAGAACCTCATGTGTAAGCAGATTATCAGTCAATTGAGAAACCCTAGCATTTGCATCTTTCAATTTTAATTCAAGAGTTGAGCATTTAGAACAGGAAGTTGAACTATGCAAATCATCAGTGGAACAGCTAGCATGTACAACATGTTTCTCATTTTTCTCATTTAGATGTAACAAAAGAGCATGTTCTTTCCTAAGCAAGGTGAGCTCATTGTAAATTAAGTCACATGATTTGCAAGTATCATCACTAGGAATCAAAGTCTTAAGTCTAGCAATTTCAGCATTCAATGATTCAATAATGAAATCATGTTTCTTAATTTTCTTATCACGTTTGTCAAGCAATTTTCCAAGACGAGCAACAGCAATAGCTAATTCATCATAAGAGGGATCTACCTCATTGAAGTCGTTGTCGTGGTCGTCCTCGGTGAAGCTATCCTTGCTGCTTGCCATGAGACATAATCCCATCAAATCATGCTTGCTTGGAGTTGCATCATCTTCGCTGCTCTCCGAGTCCACATCGCTCAAATTGACTTGTTCAAGAGCGGAAAGAACTCGGTGAACCACCTTGCGGTTGATGAAGCTCTTCTTCTTCCTATCATTTGACGAGAACCTTTTCTTCTCATTCCTTCTGTCGTTGTCCTTCTCCTCCTTTGATGTTTTTCCTGCAAGCTTAGGACAATTTGTGCGAATATGGTTGAGGTCACCACACTCATAGCATCTTGGAGGACCACCTCTCTTTCTCATTCTCACATTCTGCAAAGCTTTGTTAAAGCGAGAAGAGAGTAGTGCCAGATCTTCTTCGGGAAACTCTTCAAGTTGCTCATCTGTTAAAGAAGACATGGAAGACAAGGCAAAGCTAGAAGAAGAATTTGCATTTGACATGTTAGGGTTAGAGATCAAAGCAATTGATTTAATGTTACCCTTCCTGGCAAGAACATCCAACTCATGAGTTTTCAACTTAGAGTAAAGAACATCTAATGTGAGTGTGCTCATGGTAGTAGATTCTTGTATAGATGTTACTTTCATCTCCCACACTGACGTGTCCAAAACACTAAGCAATTGTCGAGCATTTTCAGCATCAGTGTAGCTAACTCCAACAGCACGTAGATTACTAAGAATCTTATTAAAGCGTGCAAAGAAGTCATCTACTGACTCACCCAGTTTCATCTCGAATCGCATGTACTCCTTCTTGTAGATGTCTTGGCGAACCTCTTTCACAGTGTTAGAACCCTCATGGTAATCACAAAGAGATTTCCATACCTCATATGCGGATCGAAGATGAACCACACGATCGAAGTCGCTGCGTCCCAAGCCTTGGATGATCAAGTTGCGCGCCTTGCTATTTGCTTCAACATGTGCACGATTGGCATCGTTGACGTTGTCGTTCTCGGGAACATCATATGGCTTGTAAACTTTCTCCCAAATTGCGAAGCCTTGTGCTTGGATGAATGCCTCCATCTTGGCCTTCCAAAACTGAAAATCAACACCATCGAACACACATGGTTTTGTCGAATAACGATCCATTGATCTAATCACCAGTTAAGATAGATTAGAAAAACCTTGCTCTGATACCACTTGTAGGATCGAAGTATACGAATATAGCAATCAGAGGGGGGGTGAATGATTGTGCGGAAGCTAAAACCAAATTCTTGATCTATTAAAAGTTCACCCCAAAACAGAACCAAATAATTGCCTCGTATTCGACAAAAACAGAATGATAGAGGTTCGGTAAAATGTGAATTCCCAGAGATCCAACCGTCGGAACGATCTGAAATTTGGACACAAGAAACTAGATTCCAATACGAATCTAACTCAAAAAGAATCAGATCGATCGGACGTACGGATCAAAAGTTATAAGCTTTGCAAGCTTGCTGTTCCAGAACTTGACGAAAATCAATCTAATCGAAACTTGTAGATTGATCAAGAATAACAAAAGATTTATCAACAAAACTTTGAGGAACACTAGATCAATACCCTAGAGAGGTTTTTGATGGCTCAAATCAAGATGAAACTCAAAAAACAAAAACCAATCTAGAATTAGAACAAGCATGCAAACAAGAACCAAAACAGAAAACACTGTAGCGACGTGGTTACTGTAGCACGCAAAAATCTTGGAAGAATTGATCTTTATTTCTTGTCTAAAATACTCTCATTAAAAGAGTACAAACCCTAAAACCAGGCTAAGACTCCCTTGCGCCTGTTCTGCTTGGTGCCTTTCAACAGGAGACCCCCCACCTATTTAAAGGAGCACCACAAAGAGTCCTGGATACAATTCCTAGTCCTAGAAGGAATCCCACTCCTAATCCTAGAAGGAAGATGTATCCAACACAAACTCTCTTGGCCTAACCTGACCAAGTACAACACTTGCACGCGTATGGCAACCCTACCATACTCACGTGACTAACACTTTGCACGCGTATGGCCACCTGCCATACGCACGTGACTAACACTTTGCACGCGAATGACCTCCTACCATTCTCACGTGACTAACCATTCTTCATGTGCACCATTCTCTTAGCTCGAACGTCCCGCATGACATCTTTGACCACCAAGACCTCAGTTCCTCCTGAACCTAGTCCCGAACCTCAGTTCCTCCACGAACCTAGTTCCGGTCCCGTCATCGACCACGTTCGCCTTCGAGCAATACCTGCACATGAACAAACCACAAAACAATTTCGAGCACAAGTCCATGACTTGACTCAAGGTCAATCCATGCAACTACTCACATGAGCATTGCATAAAGTCCACTTCAAAACAAGCATCATGAAATTCTCACCAATTTCATAATCTCAAGGTCAAACCAAAAACTCAATTCAATTCTTGCAAAACATCGAAACCGAGCAAAACACGTTCACAACAGACCAAAAATAAAAACCCTAGAAAAAGTCCATTCATGACGGACCAACAAAATCGGTCAGTTGTACAAGTGAAACTCTCGGTTTCAAGAAGAAAACATTCCGACGAAAACACGTTCACGATGGACTAAAAGAAATCAGTCCGTCGTACATGCAAAATCAATCCTCAAAAAGCCGTTCACGACTGACCAAAGAAATTGGTCCGACGTACATGCAAAACTTACTGGTTTCTTGGAGAATTGAGTCTGGCTCATGAGCTCAAAAGCACGTCCACAGCAGACCCAAAAACTTGGTCCGGCGCAAACACAAAATCGATTCGGCACAAAAGGGAAACTCTCTGTTTTTGAGAATTTGGTCCGGCACAAGAAAAAGATACACTATTTCTTGTCAACTTGTCAAACACATGCACAAACACATTTTGCAAATTGAATTCTAAGCCAATTTTTCAGCACATGATTTCACACTGATGTCACCGCACGGCTGGGGTGGCCGCTGACAGGTGGGCCCGCCATGACGTCAGCGTGATGTCATGGTGCTTGATTAGTGGCCGTGGCTGAGGGCGTGTCGGCGTCACGCATCGATGGGCTGACCGCGGCGGTCAAGCTTCCCGCTACGTGGCACAATCCGGGCCGTTGGTTTGAAATCCGACGGCTCGGATTAGATCTGGGTTTCACGCGTTTGGGTTAACGCGGTCAATCTGGACCGTTGGATCTCGATCAGACGATCGAGATCCAATCTAACGCATATAACACGGCTAACGTTAACCGTTGGATCTAGATCTAACGGCGGAGATTGGATCTGGGGTTTGGAATGAAATATCACCGACGGGCGACGTGGCGCGATCCTAGCCGTGCGATGGAGATCCGACGGCTGAGAAGCTTCGAGGTCCGGCGATGGTCGTGCGGCGGCGCGGCTGACCGGAGGCGAGGACGATGACCAAGCCAACGGCGTTTCGGGCGTGCTCCGGCGAGGTGAAGTATACCCACGGGTGCGCCTCGACGCGGGGAATCCAGATCTGGGGTCAACGGCGGTGGAGGACGGCGGACGGCGACGGAATCCGACGAAAACCGCGGCGGCTCCTTCTCCTTACTCCGGCGAGCTCTAGCGGTGCAACCATGGCGGCTCAGGCGAGGTGAGTTAGGGCTACGGGTGCGCAATGAAGTGGCGGTCCCGACACGGGTGGCGGCGCATTAAATAGGCCCTCGACGTCCGTGATACGCGTGGAAAACGAAGTCCCACGCACGGGCGGTGGCGGAGTCCGGCGGCGACACGGATTAGGTGACGTGGCTCAACGTGAGCTGTTGGATCTCGATCCAACAGTCACGCGGTTAGGGCCCGGCCGAGTGGGTTCGGCTCGGTCACGTGGCTCGGGTCGGACTCAGACTCGAGTCTGACTCGGGCTCGGTCGGTGGAACAGTACAAACCCGGTTTTGATTTTTCCAGCGATTTAATATTTAAATTAATTTCCAATAATTCATTTAATTCAAGAAAAATAGTAAAATACTCAGAAAAATTCTAGAAAAATTCTAGAAAATATTTTAGAGCATTTGGGACTCAAATAAAATATTAGTGTTAAAAATTTATTTGAAACTTTTATTTCTTTAATTATTTCAAATGGGAATAAATTCAAATTAATTCCAAATAAATCCAAATAAATTCCAAAAAATTCACAAAATTCACAAAAGTGCAATTTAATATCTAATTTTATGAAAAGCAAAAATTAGGATGTTACAAACCTCCCCCCTTAATAGAATCTCGTCCCCGAGATTTAAGGGTGACTAAGTGTAGGATCGAAAGACACGAATATAGCAATCAGAGGGGGGGTGAATGATTGTGCGGAAGCTAAAACCAAATTCTTGATCTATTAAAAGTTCACCCCAAAACAGAACCAAATAATTGCCTCGTTTTCGACAAAAACAGGATGACAGAGGTTCGGTAAAACGAGAATTCCCGGAGATCCAACCGTCGAAACGATCTGAAATTTGGACACAAAAAACTAGATTCCAGTACGAATCGAACCCAAAAAGAATTAGCTCGATCGTACTTACGGATCAAAAGTTATGAGCTTCGCAAGTTTGCTGATCCAGAACTTGACGAGAATCAATCTAATCAAAACTTCAAGATTAAACAAGAACGACAAAAGATTAATCAACTAGACTTAGAGAAACACTAGATCAATACCCTAGAGAGGTTTTTGATGGATCAAACCAAGATGAAACTTAACGATCAAAAACTAATCTAGAATTAGAACAAGCATGCAAACAAGAACCAAAACAGAAAACACCGTGAGTTTGCGAGGTTCTTGAGCACGCAAAAATCTTGGAAGAATTGATCTTTATTTCTTGTCTAAAATACTCTCATTAATAGAGTACAAACCCTAAAACCAGGCTAAGACTCCCTTGCGCCTGTTCTGCTTGGTTCCTTTCAACAGGAGACCCCCCACCTATTTAAAGGACCAACCCACAAGGAGTTCTGAATACGATTCCTATTCCCTAGAAGGAATCCGTATCCAACTCAATTCTACTTGGCCTATCCTGGCCGAGTACAACTCTTGCACGCGTATGGTAACCCTACCATACTCACGTGACTAACACTTTGCACGCGTATGGCCACCTGCCATACTCACGTGACTAACACTTTGCACGCGAATGACCTCCTGCCATTATTACGTGACTATCCATTCTTCATGTGCAACATTCCCTTTGACCGAACGTCACGCATGTCTTCGTTGACCACCAAGACCTCAGTTGCTCCTGAACCTAGTCCGAACCTCGGTTCCTCCATGAACCTAGTTAGGTTCCGTCATCGACCACATTCGTCTTCGAGCAATACCTGCACATGAACAAACCACAAAACAAATCCGAGCACAAGTCCACGACTTGACTCAATGTCAATCCATGCAACTACTCACATTGCATAAAGTCCATTTCAAAAGAAGCACCATGAAATCATTACAAATTTCATAATCTCAAATTTAAATCATTTCAATTCTGCTCAAAACCCTAATTCAGCAAAAACGCATTCACGACGGACAAGGAAATATGGTCCGGCGTACACATGAAAAACCACTTAAAAAAAAACATTCACAACGGACAAACAAAATCGGTCCGTTGTACAAGTGGAAGTTTCGGTTCCAAGAAGAAATCATTCCGGCGAAAACACGTTCACGACAGACACACAAAATCGGTCTGTCGTACATGCGAAATCAAACCTCAAAAAGCCATTCACGACTGACCAAAGAAGTTTGTCCGCCGTATATGCAAAACTTACTGGTTTCTTGGAAGATTGAGTTCGACTCATGAGCTAAAAAACACGTTCACGACAGACCCAAAAACTTTGTCCGTCGTAGATGCACAACTTACTGGTTTTTGAGGAAAATTGAGTTTGGCTCAATGAGTTCAAAAGCATGTCCACGACAGACCAACAAAGTTTGTCCGTCGTAGATGGAAAAACTTACTGTTTTCTTTAAGTTTGGTCCGGCGCCAAAGCGAAACTTACTGTTTCTTGTCAAATTGATAAAACACATGAACAAACACATTTTGCAAATTCAATTCTAAGCCAATTTTTCAACACATGATTTCACAATCTCCCCCTTGATGAAAACATTGGCAACACCACTTAGAATTGAACATTTGGCATTTACTTAACAAAAGATTTTGAAATCCAAAGGATCAAAGACCAAAGTAAGAAAACACATAATTCCCCCTTTGACCAAAAAGCAAAACAAAATCTCCCCCTGAGAAAGAAAATGTGTGTCAATGTGCAATGTGTCCAAGAATTCCAAAATTCTCCAAACTTCTCCCAAAAAAAAAATTTCCAGAAAAAAACTTTTTCCCTTTTTCCCTTTTTTTCTTTGAACTTCTCAAATATTCCCAAAATTTCTCCCCCTTTGACAATGGATTCATCAAGAGTACAAAAGAGAGAACATGTTCAAAATTTTTCCTGCAGCAATGATTTCACAATGAGAAACAAGGGAGTGCCAAGATAGGAAAAGATGAGCTCATTCGATCATATAACCTTATATATCACATAATATGTAAAATACATGATCTTGATGTGATTTTAACAAGTTAGGAAATGACATGCATCTCAACCTCAATTTAGTCAACTATAGCCAAGTACTAAGCAAAACCTTTAGTAGAAAAACAAAGGCTCAAAGTTGAAGCAAATAACAAATCAGGGCGAGCAAGTAGTTTCAACTCCAATCTAGTGGACCAATTTAATCTTTAAACAGTAAACTGCATGTGGCATGCTTGAAGCATACTTCTTTTATTTCCTTGTAGTGGCATGCTTGAAACATACATCTTGTCTTTTGAGGGAATGGCATGCTTGAAGCATACATCTTATCTTTTAGGGAAAGCATCCTGAAGCTCATAACTTGAGGCTTTTGCTTTTAACAACCCTTTTTTATTGATTCCCTTTTCTTTTCATTTTTCTTTGATTATAAACATGCAAAAGTGATTAAAAGGTCTTATGAAAGAGTAAAGTTGAAACCACACTTGCTTCATAGCCCAAATTTGTCAAGAGGATTCAATATCAAGCCTAGAAGAGTGAGATATTACAGAGTATTTAGCTATAGGCAATCAAACCAAGGAATTCCGCAATGTCATTTTTAGTTCAAGTGGAACAATTTAGATTATCATATATTAGCACAATTACATAATATATAAAGAAATATGATAAAGTGAGCTTATCAAGTGAAAGAACTTGGCAAAGAAACTCCCCCTCAAAACAATCCCATTGGATGAACAATTCCAAGTTCTCCCCGAATAAAGGCAAAACGAGAAGAAGACAAAGGTTTTGTAAAAATGTCTGCCAATTGATGTTCAGTATCCACATGATGAAGCACAATATTTTCTTTTTCAACATGATCTCTAAGAAAGTGAAATCCAGTATCAATATGCTCAAGAAAGGGGATTACTCAAGAGGTGGCACGAACCAAATCAATTCAACATCCTCCAAAGTCAACATCAGAATAAGCTCTTAAACTAATGCATAAGGAAGCAGTAAGCCAAATGCCAAAATCTTGAGTACCATGGAGATACCTGAAAGTTCACTTGAACGCTTGTCGATGTGAAGCACGTGAGAAGCTTGAAAACAAGCACACACAAGCACGTGGGAAGAGTCTCTCATGTAAACCTCTAATTATCTCATCCTCAACAGCATCATCATCATCTTTATGAACAAAGACACTCTCCCCCTGAACATATGCACTTGTACCTGCATCATTTGAACTAGTGCCTTTTGCGAAAACAGAAGTGGAAGAAGCATCTCCAAAGGCAACACTTTCAGCATGAGATGTACGAGTGAAGGAGAACCAAATCTTATCACTGAACATATGAAGTGAGTATCCGAAATTCACTAGCCACATGTTCTCCCTCCTCGCGTGAGAGGCCTACATAGAAGCAGAAAGTGTCGAGGCCTCGGTACTGGGGTTAGAAATAAGATGTTTAGGAATCCAGTACTGAGACACACGACGCACAACAGTAGGCACAACACGAGCATTCTTATGCACAAAGATAGATTTGTCTTTTCCCGTGTTCTTACCAACAAAAGGTGCTTGCATCACCCTAGGCACGTAGTGAGAAGCAAAGCGTGCCTTTCTGAAATTAGACCTAGCCTTAGCTCTTTCTTTCTTTTGTTGTTTGGCTAGTCTAAAGCAAAAATCTACTAAGTGTCCATCTCTACCACAATGAGTGCAAGTGTACTTGACATGATGTTTAGCTTTAACAATAAAAGCACATTTTGCATTCATCATAGTAGAAGATAAAAAACCAGCATATTGAAAGACATTTTTCTTAGGCTCATTGACAATTTCAAATTTTCCTTCGTCAAGTGCTTTAACAACAGTGGGAGCATGTGATTTATGATGAGCATAAGAATCAAAACCTAAACCTTTGTTATGAGTGCTGACTTTTGATTGATCCAAAATCATGTTTAGGTTCTTCTTTCCTTTAGTGAAACGTTCTAATGATTTTTCCAAGTAATCAACTTTTCGAGAAAGAGTTAAACAATTATTGCAAGGAACATTCACTTTTCCTTTTTGCTTACGACAAGTTGAGCATGAAAGAACCTCATGTGTAAGCAGATCATTAGTCATTTGAGAAACCCTAGCATTTGCATCTTTTAATTTTAATTCAAGAGTTGAGCATTTAGAACAAGAAGTTAAACCATGCAAATCATCAGTGGAACAGCTAGCATGTTTAACATGTTTCTCATTTTTCTCACTTTCAGCATTAATTTTCTCAATCAAGGAAGCATGTTCTTTCCTAAGCGAAGTAAGCTCATTCCAAATTAAGTCATATGATTTGCAAACATCATCATCAGGAATCAAAGTTTTAAGTCTAGCAATTTCAGCATTCAATGATTCAACAACAAAATCATGTTTCTTAATTTTCTTATCACGTTTATCAAGCAATTTACCAAGTCGAGCAACAGCAATAGCTAATTCATCATAGGAAGGATCTACCTCATTGAAGTCGCTGTCGTGATTGTCCTCGGTGAAGTTGTCGCTACTTTTGGCCATGAGACATAACCCCGTCAACTCATGCTTGCTTGGAGTTGCATCGTCCTCACTGCTCCCAGAATCCACATCGCTCAAATTGACTTGTTCAAGAGCGGAAAGAACTCGGTGGACAACTTTTCTGTTGATGAAGCTCTTCTTCTTTCTATTACTTGAAGAGAACTTCTTCTCTTTTCTTCTGTCGTTGTCCTTCTCCTCCCTTGATGCTTTACCTGCAAGTTTAGGACAGTTTGGATGAATATGGTCGAGATCACCACACTCATAGCATCTTGGAGGGCCACCACCACCTCTCTTTCTCATTCTCACATTTTGTAAAGCTTTGTTAAAGCGAGAAGAGAGTAGTGACAAGTCTTCTTCTGGGAATTGCTCAATCTGTTCATCGGTTAGTGAAGACAAGAAAGATAGAGCAAAGCTTGAAGCAGCACCATTATGAGATATGCTAGATTGAGATGTCAAAGCAATTGATTTATGATAATTCTTTCTAGCATGAATATCTAATTCATGAGTTTTCAACTTGGAATAAAGAACATCTAAGGTAAGTGTACTCATGACAGTAGATTCTCTAATGGATGTAACTTTCATCTCCCAAATAGACATGTCTAAAGCACCAAGCAATTGTCTAGCATTAGCAGCATCATCAAAGCTAACTCCAACAGCACGAAGATTACTAAGAATTTTATTGAAACGTGCAAAAAAGTCATCTAGCGACTGTAACACCCCAAATTTTTGCTTTTCATGAAATTAAGTGTTGCTTTGCACTTTTGTGAATTTCTGGAATTTTCTGGAATTTATTTGGATTTATTTGGAATTTATTTGAATTTATTCCATATTGAAATAATTAAAGAAATTAAATTTTCAAATAAAGTTTTGTTGGACATATTTTATTTGAGTCCCAAATGCCCTAAAATATTTTCCAGAATTTTTCTGGAATTTTTCTGAGTATTTAGCTATTTTTCTTGAATTAAATGAATTACTGGGAATTATTTTAAATATTAAATCGCTGGAAATTCAACTCGGGTCAAGTACTATTCCTCCGACCGAGTCAGAACCCGAGTCGGACTCGAGTCCGACCCGAGCCAGCCGACTCGACCGAACCACGTTGAACCTTAACCCACGTGGACCGTCGGATCGAGATCCAACGGTCATGATCGACCGACCCCGACCCGAGCCGTGTCCGGACCGGACCCGTTCGCGCCAAGCCATCGTGGCCGTTGATCGCGCCACGTGGACGGCCGCGATTTCGTCGTCTCCGCCGAATCCGAGCCGGAGTCCTCCGCCGCGTCGCCGCCGCAGTCCGTTAGGGTTTCGGTTTGAGCGCGACTCCCGGGGCTATTTTAAGCGTGGGACATCGCCCGAGGATGCCCTTCACCGTGCGCATCTTTCGGCCCTAGCCTCTGAGCCCTAGCCGCCGCCACGTAGCCGCTATTGCTCGCCGGAGTAGAGGAAGTCTTCCGCCGCGGTTTTTCGTTGATCCCCGCCGCCTCCGCCGTTCTCAAGCGACACCAAGCCCAGGAATCGAGATCGCCGTGTCGCGCGCCGGCGCTGGGAGTGCCGGCCTTCACGCCAGGAGTTGCGGAACGCCGCCGCGGAGGTCGTCTTCGTCTCTGGTTAAGCCAGCGCCGCCGCGTCGCCATCAACCTCGCGAACTCGGACAGCCGTCCGATCAAGATCTGACCGTCACGGTGAGATCACGTTTAGATCCTCGGATCTAATCCCAGCCGTTGGATCTAGATCCAACGGTCCAGATTGGCCACGTTCACCCCGTAACGCGGCGTCACCCGATCCAATCTGGGCCGTTGATTTTCGAATCAACGGCCGAGATTGTGCCACGCGTCCTGGAAGGCTGACCGTCGCGGTCAGCGCAACCAGCGCACACGCGCGCGTGTCGCTGACACGCCGGGCCCGCATGTCAGCGACGCAGCTTAACCGCACCATGACGTCAGCATGGGCCCACGCGTCAGCGGCCACCCAGCCGTGCCGTGACGTCAGCGATGACGCCACCAGTGGGTCCCACCTGTCAGTCCGTGCGGCTGAGCCCCGCTGACGTCAGCGATGACGCCACCCGAGGGGGCCACCTGTCAGCGACCGTGAGCCGTGGACCGGGTCCACGGTGGACCAAGCCAAACCATGGACCACGTCCATGAACCGGCTGACGTCAGCAGACCAATCCAGTGCCGACACGTGTCCAGGCTGACGCAATAATTAATTTTTGAAAAAGAAAATGATTTATTAATTCGAAATAATGATTTCAGATTTTGATTCAAACTTCAAACGCTTATAACTTTTGCGTTTCAACTCCGATTTGAGTGATTCAAATTTCTAAATTTGTATAAAATTGAGATCTACCTAAATATGAATTTTATTTAATTTTTGGACTAAAGTTTTTCTCTGTAATATTATTTAATTGATTATTTAAACTTTAATAAATCATAACTTTTGCATTTTAACTCCGATTTGAACGATTCTAGTTCCTAAAAATCCAGAAAATTATGTTCTTTCTGTTTATGGATTTTATTTGGAGTTTTGGGATGTTTTTGCCTAGTGTTTATTTGTGTATTGCTATTTGCACGCTTTACGAGTAGACGTTGAAGTGCCGGAAGGATTCGAAGGAGAAATATTGACTCAGGATCCAACTCAAGACCAAGAACAAGTACTCTTTGAAGGCAAGTTATGCTTTGACCATGTTGATCCCATTTTGAAATCTATTTTGGTTCAAATTATTGCATGCTAGTTCAATTAGAAAATACTTTATTTAAATATGGGAGATTAGATAAATACCAAATTACTGTATGACACCTTGATTAATTAAATATGTGCCATGACCCCTTGTCACCCTAGTTGTGGTTTACTAGTTGGACATAATCAAATTGCCAACATGGGTTTTAGACCGTTGTAGTGTATTGCTTAGACACATACTTGCTCATGACATGATTTTGGACAATCAAATGTTAATATTGACTTAATGATATATTGAACCTGTTTTGGAAAGGTATCATGTGATGTTGATAGCACGTGGTGCTTGGTAATCAACTGGGGTTTTGATAAATAGTTTTCACGGGCATGTGGCAAGAATGATCAGGTGGGCCAGTGTGGCACTGGGGATGTTGATTTGGTTCTTCGGGTAGTCTTGCCCTGGTCACTCTAAGGACTTAACCTTGCAAGCCTTTGATCTGAGTCATACTTGCAACCACATGGCTGGAATGGGACAGCCCTAGTTGACTAAGTCGCTAAGGACTCACTTGTGGAGCCTCAGGGTGTCAATTACACCGTTTGTGTGATTGTGCGGGAGCGATCGTGGCTGAGGCCGGATACCCATCTAACGGTGTGTTGGTCCCATACTTCGCCTTGGCTAAGGGAAGGGATGGTGTAGAGCACGAACCTGAGAGGACCACCTGTGTTGTTTGAGGCTTCCAAAGGCTTTGTTACTGGGAACTCGCCTTTGTGGTGTTTGATTGTATCTTGTGGGTAAAGTGCACAACCTCTGCAGAGTGTAGAATCTATTCGAATAGCCGAGTCCACTGTCTTGGACAATGCTCGGGGATTACGATCCAACGGTTAGACTTTACGAAAATAACTTGGATTTGAAAGGTTGGTTTGGAGTAATAACGAGGTTGATGAAAATGTGGACTAGGATGGGAAAGATGTTTACTAAACTTCTTGAACAGCTTATTTATGCTTTACTTGTTTCTACCGCTTTCGAATCTACTTATGATACTTGTCAAATCTGTTTCTTTGCAAATATACCTTGAGCTATTCCTTTGTACCAAGCCACGCATATAGTATATTAGCTTGCATTA
The DNA here is from genome assembly GCA_036346355.1 of Rhipidocladum racemiflorum. Lineage (NCBI taxonomy): Eukaryota > Viridiplantae > Streptophyta > Magnoliopsida > Poales > Poaceae > Rhipidocladum > Rhipidocladum racemiflorum. The sequence continues at coordinate 58,994,109 of CM070583.1, forward strand.
CATGCATGACTTGCTGAGTACCAAGTACTCACCCTTGCCACAATACAACACCGTTGAAGAGGAGACTACACCAGCTTTGGAGGAGGAGCTCCACGAGGACTCATCTACTTAGGAGCGAGCCCGGTCGGTTACTGTGGTATCTTGGATGGCGCCACGGTTATCTTATTTTCATTGCTATTATCTTTCTTTTAATAAGTTTACTCATGAGGCGCATTTGTAACTTGACCTTAAGGTCGGGTAACCAGTTTGATTATTTAATTAAAGTACTTTATTAGTACCGAGTGGTATGATTGTGATATTTACCGATGTAAGACTGTGTGCACTAGCGCGTTCCTGGACTAGTGCTGAATACACAGAGGGTCCGGATTTGCAAATTCGGGGTCCCGACAGCGACTCACCGGGTTTCATCTCAAATCGCATGTATTCTTTTTTGTAAAGATCTTGACGAACCTCTTTAATAGTGTTAGAACCCTCATGGTAATCACAAAGAGATTTCCATACCTCATATGCGGATCGAAGATGAATCACACGATCGAAGTCGCTACGTCCCAAGCCTTGGATGATCAAGTTGCGCGCCTTGCTGTTTGCTTCAACATGTGTGCGATTGGTATCGTTGACGTTGTCGTTTGCAGGGACTTCATATGGCTTGTAGACCTTCTCCCAAATTGTGAAGCCCTGTGCTTGGATGAACGCCTCCATCTTGGCCTTCCAAAACTGAAAATCAACACCATCGAACACACAAGGTTTTGTCGAATAACGATCCATTGATCTAATCACCGATTAAGATAGATTAGAAAAACCTTGCTCTGATACCACTTGTAGGATCGAAAGACACGAATATAGCAATCAGAGGGGGGGTGAATGATTGTGCGGAAGCTAAAACCAAATTCTTGATCTATTAAAAGTTCACCCCAAAACAGAACCAAATAATTGCCTCGTTTTCGACAAAAACAGGATGATAGAGGTTCGGTAAAACGAGAATTCCCGGAGATCCAACCGTCGAAACGATCTGAAATTTGGACACAAGAAACTAGATTCCAGTACGAATCGAACCCAAAAAGAATCAGCTCGATCGGACTTACGGATCAAAAGTTATGAGCTTCGCAAACTTGCTGATCCAGAACTTGACGAGAATCAATCTAATCAAAACTTCAAGATTAAACAAGAACGACAAAAGATTAATCAACTAGACTTAGAGAAACACTAGATCAATACCCTAGAGAGGTTTTTGATGGATCAAACCAAGATGAAACTTAACGATCAAAAACTAATCTAGAATTAGAACAAGCATGCAAACAAGAACCAAAACAGAAAACACTGTAGCGACGAGGTTACTGTAGCACGCAAAAATCTTGGAAGAATTGATCTTTATTTCTTGTCTAAAATACTCTCATTAAAAGAGTACAAACCCTAAAACCAGGCTAAGACTCCCTTGCGCCTGTTCTGCTTGGTTCCTTTCAACAGGAGACCCCCCACCTATTTAAAGGACCAACCCACAAGGAGTTCTGAATACGATTCCTATTCCCTAGAAGGAATCCGTATCCTACTCAATTCTACTTGGCCTATCCTGGCCGAGTACAACTCTTGCACGCGTATGGTAACCCTACCATACTCACGTGACTAACACTTTGCACGCGTATGGCCACCTGCCATACTCACGTGACTAACACTTTGCACGCGAATGACCTCCTGCCATTCTCACGTGACTAACCATTCTTCATGTGCACCATTCCCTTAGCCCGAACGTCCCGCATGACATCCTTGACCACCAAGACCTCAGTTCCTCCTGAACCTAGTCCCGAACCTCAGTTCCTCCATGAACCTAGTTCCGGTCCCGTCATCGACCACATTCGTCTTCGAGCAATACCTGCACATGAACAAACCACAAAACAAATCCGAGCACAAGTCCACGACTTGACTCAATGTCAATCCATGCAACTACTCACATTGCATAAAGTCCATTTCAAAAGAAGCACCATGAAATCATTACAAATTTCATAATCTCAAATTTAAATCATTTCAATTCTGCTCAAAACCCTAATTCAGCAAAAACGCATTCACGACGGATAAGGAAATATGGTCCGGCGTACACATGAAAAACCACTCAAAAAAAAACATTCACAACGGACAAACAAAATCGGTCCGTTGTACAAGTGGAAGTTTCGGTTCCAAGAAGAAATCATTCCGGCGAAAACACGTTCACGACAGACACACAAAATCGGCCTGTCGTACATGCGAAATCAAACCTCAAAAAGCCATTCACGACTGACCAAAGAAGTTTGTCCGCCGTATATGCAAAACTTACTGGTTTCTTGGAAGATTGAGTTCGACTCATGAGCTAAAAAACACGTTCACGACAGACCCAAAAACTTTGTCCGTCGTAGATGCACAACTTACTGGTTTTTGAGGAAAATTGAGTTTGGCTCAATGAGTTCAAAAGCATGTCCACGACAGACCAACAAAGTTTGTCCGTCGTAGATGGAAAAACTTACTGTTTTCTTTAAGTTTGGTCCGGCGCCAAAGCGAAACTTACTGTTTCTTGTCAAATTGATAAAACACATGAACAAACACATTTTGCAAATTCAATTCTAAGCCAATTTTTCAACACATGATTTCACACTAAGGAATAGGTTCGGAAATTCTTTCTTCAATTCCTCTTCACGCTCCCAAGTCGCTTCACTTTCGGCGTGGTTGCTCCACAGAACTCTGCAGAAACGCGTTGACTTATTTCTTGTCTCTCGATCCATGGTGTCCAGAATCTTCACAGGGTGCTCCTGATAAGTCAGATCCTCCTGTAGCTCTATTGATTCCAATGGTGTTTGCTTGTCTGGCACTCAGAGACACTTCTTCAGTTGGGATACATGTAACACATCATGTACTCCTGAATGGTAACTCCAGCTGGTAAGCAACTTCGCCTCTGCCGCTCAAAATCTTAAATGGTCCAACATAGCGCGGTGTGAGTTTTCCTTTGGCATGGAATCTCTTAACTCCTTTGAGAGGTGTGACTCTGAGATATACAAAGTCCTCCTGCTCAAAACTCAGGTCTCGGCGTCGGTTATCCGCGTAACTCTTCTGTCTTGACTGAGCTATCTTCAATCTTTCCCTAATCATGGCAATCTGCTCTTCAGCTTCTTGAAGAATGTCCGGACCAAAGACATGACGTTCACCGGTCTCATTCCATTTCAATGGTGTCCGGTAGGGTCGACCATACAGTGCCTCAAAAGGTGACATCTGTAGGCTTGCCTGATAACTGTTATTGTAGCTGAACTCGGCATATGGCAAACTCTTATCCCAAGAGGCAGCATAAGCCAATGCACAAGCTCTTAGCATATAATCTAAAATCTGATTAACTCTTTCGGTCTGTCCATCCGTTTGCGGATGATAGGCTGTACTGAAGTTCAAACGGGTCCCCATGGCTTCATGCAACTTATTCCAGAACCTTGAGGTAAATTGGGTACCTCTGTCCGATACAATCTTCTTTGGCACTCCGTGCAAACAGACTATCCTGATCATATACAACTCTGCTAACTTATCTCCCGAATAAGTGGTCTTCACCGGGATAAAATGAGCGACCTTAGTCAAACGATCTACTATAACCCATATGGAATCATATCCTCCTTGTGTCTTAGGCAAACCGGTGATGAAATCCATCCCGATTTCTTCCCACTTCCACTCAGGTATCTTCAACGGCTGTAGCAATCCTGCTGGTCTCTGATGCATTGCCTTGACTCTCTGGCATATGTCGCACAATGCAACATGCTCGGCAACTTCACACTTCATGCTTGGCCACCAGAATCTCTCCTTCAAGTCCTGATACATCTTGGCACTTCTGGGGTGAATGGAATACTTGTAGTCATGGGCTTCCTCCAGAATCAGCTGCTTCAGCTCCTTCTTGTTCGGCACACAAATACGATTCTTCATCCACAACGTGCCTTGCTCATCCAGCTTGAAGTCCTTTGCTTTGCCTTCCACCATTTTGGACTTGATTCGTTGAACCTTGTCATCATCCTTCTGTCCTTCTCGGATCTGGTCTTCTAGGGTAGGCTTAACTTCTAACGCGGCCAAGAATCCATTAGGTACCACCTCAATCTGCATCCTCTGAAATTCCTGGCATAGCTCATCCTGACTCATGGCTATCATCATACTCACAGTATGGCTTTTCTGACTCAAAGCATCGGCCACCACGTTGGCCTTTCCTGGATGGTAATGGATCCCAACATTGTAATCCTTGATCAACTCCAACCATCTCCTCTGCCTCATGATCAGATCCGAGTGAGTGAATATGTACTTAAGACTCTTATGGTCCGTATACACTTCACATCTATTCCCGATCAAATAGTGACGCCATAACTTCAAAGCATGCACTACGGCAGCTAACTCTAGGTCATGCGTCGGATAATTCTCCTCATGCGGTCTCAACTGCCTTGATGCATAAGCAACAACCTTTCTGTTCTGCATCAGCACACATCCAAGTCCTTGGCGCGATGCATCACAATAGATATCGAAGCTTTGATTGACGTCCGGCAGAACTAAAACCGGTGCTGATGTCAATCTCTTCTTCAGCTCCTGAAAACCTTTCTCGCACTCCGGCGTCCATGTAAACTTCTTCTCCTTTTTCAATAATTGCGTAAGAGGTCTCGCAATCGTTGAAAAGCCTTCGATGAAACGGCGGTAGTAACCTGCCATTCCAAGGAGACTCCGAATCTGGGTCACGGTCTTCGGCTGCTCCCAATGCAACACGGCTTCTACCTTGCTCGGATCAACGGCGACTCCTTCTGCGGTCATCACATGTCCAAGAAATTCCACCTTGTCTTTCCAAAAATCACACTTACTGAACTTGGCGAAGAGTTGCTGTTCTCTCAGCTTCTCCAAAACTAGCCTCAAATGTTCTGCGTACTTTTCTCTTGTCTTGGAGTAAACGAGAATGTCATCTATGAACACGACAACAAACTTTTCCAGGTACTCCATGAAAACCTTATTCATCATATTCATGAAATAAGCTGGCGCATTCGTCCGACCAAAAGACATAATTGTAAACTCGTAGTGTCCATATCTTGACGAGAATGCGGTCTTCGGAATATCCTCTGATCGGATCTTCAGCTGATGATATCCTGATCTCAGATCGATCTTGGAGAAAATTCCGGCTCCTCTCAGCTGATCAAACAGGTCATCATCCTGTGTAGTGGATACTTATTCTTCACGGTGACTTCATTGAGTGCACGATAGTCTATGCACATCCTGAAACTTTCGTCCTTCTTCTTGACGAACAGAACTGGCACTCCCCATGGCGACGAACTCGGTCTGATGAATTCTTTTTCCATCAACTCCTCAAGCTGTTTCTTCATCTCTACCAATTCCTCGGTGGACATCCGGTAAGGTCTTTTGGCTATGGGTGCCGTTCCAGGTACCAACTGTATCACAAACTCTATGTCTCTGTCTGGTGGCATACCAGGTAAATCCTCAGGAAATACATCAGGGTACTCATTCACTATTGAAACATCTTCTAGGCTGATTGCCATCACACTGTTTACCATCAACTGTCCATCACGAACGGCGGTCGCTTGGAATTCTACTTTTCTTCCACACGGGCTCTCAACTGAGATAATCCTTCTCCCACAATCCAACACGGCTTTGTGCTTAGATAACCAATACATTCCCAAAATAACATCTAAGGTCTGGGTTCCCAATATAATAAGGTTCGCTAGGAACTCTGACCCAGGGGTTTGAACTATAAGCATGCACTTAAGATCTACAATCTCCAGATCATTCTTGGAAACAAAATCTCGAGAAACAAATGAATGCGAAGCTCCAGAGTCAAACAAAACTGTTGTAGGTACTGAGTTAACAAGTAACTTACCCAATACGACGTCCGTAGCATTCTGAAGTGCATCTGCGGTGACATGGTTGACTCGGCCTCTCACTACGGTCTGAGTTGTGGCTCCTGGCTGTGCAGGTGTCCTGGTTGGCGTAGACCCTAGGTTAAAGCGAACTGGGGTCACTCCTGCTGTTTTCTTTGGGCAAACATTGGAGAAATGTCCTGGCTCATTGCATGTGTAGCAACGTTTCACTATTCCTTGTTGATTGCTCGATGCGGGTTTCCTGGCTTGAGGTGGGGTTGGATAATTCTGATTAGCAGGCCTCGGTGCTGGTGACGGTGTTCTTGCTGTATTCTGCGGTTGGATTCTGAAGAACTGATTCGGTGCAACCCTCAAACGCTGCTGTGTTCCCTGGCGTGATCCTTGTTGTTGCATCCTGCGCTTCCGATTCTCATCTAGCTCTTTGCGCTTATCTTCAAGAATGAGTGCCTTGTTCACCAATTCCTAGAAATCTGGGAAAGTGTGGGTGATCAGTCCCACCTGTAGTAGCGGCTGTAAGGTTTAGAGAAAAGAGTGAATAGACAAGGTTTAGAGAAAAGAGGGGAACATGAATAGACAAGTAGTAGAGAACTATGCGGGGCGAAAGGTGTAACTAAAAATCCAACTTTTATTAACCATTTAATAATAACTTGGTATGGTTCCTTACAATGCTTAAGGGCCTTGCAACACATACTGCACACTCACAATCAATGAAAATCCAAATTAGACTTAGCACACTGGAGTCTAACGCCTAAAGTTGACTCTTTATTCTATAACGCGACTCGACGAAGGAGTCTCAACCTCTATAAATCTACGATCACTCATCGAGAAATCCTCCTGTGCTTGGGTACGGGTGCTACGGCATCGGCGCGAAACAGTCGCCATGCCCTTCAACTGTGGTAGTCGAAGAAGTAGTGTCCTCCTCAAGCTTTGACTCTTCTGGGTCTGGCTCGTGCAACTCGAGAACTGGCTCTGGTCCTTGTCCGTACAACGCCATCTCCAACACATCGATCCTCAACAGAAGGTGAGACACATACTCCTGAGTCTCCCGCCATCTTGTCTTCTCAGCGGTAACTTCCTTGCGAGACTTCTGTAGCTCTTTGCTCGTATCGTCGAGCACATCCTCTTGGGCGATAATGAGTCGTGCCAGCTGCGTGATCATGGCATCCTCATCCTGAATCCGACTCTGGTCCAGAATGTTGTTGCTGCGCGGGTGGTAGCGGAATACTGTGCCCTTCAACTCGCTAGCGTTGATGCGGGCAATCTATCGCATTGCTCGTCGTGATGCCTCCTGGATCCCCATTTGCATGGTAGACCTCCTGGTGGTGCAGTAGATCGGACGTCTACCTTTGCCCTTCTTCCTGGCAGGTACCGTAATCTTCATGTCATAGGCCTTAATCAATCCCGCTTGTCTGATGACGTTCACTTGGTATTGTGGCTTCTCAAAATCTCCGAGAGACTGCAGCATACTCCAAAGTTCTGTGGCGTGGCCAACGTCAAGATCGACGTAGTTGATCTCTCCCTCCATCTGTCACAAGATGCTTACGTAAGAACTCAAAAATTTCAATTTGTGCTGGAAGAGAGATACAATTTCAGCAAAAGGGTAAGAACAGAGAGAAAAGGGATAAGGCAAGATTTCATTCATTATCTTGGCAACTTTTAACTTTTAGAAAAAAAGGTTTTATCCTCACTACGACCATTCTAACTAAAGGTGAGCCTACGGTCAGTATGGCTCTGATACCACCTCTGTCGGGACCCGAACTTGCAAATCCGGACCCTCTGTGTATTCAGCACTAGTCCAGGATCACGCTAGTGCACACAGTCTCAACATCGGTATATATCACAATCATACTCATCGAAATAGTAAAATACTTTATTGAAAAGAGATATAACCGGTTACCCGACCTTTATGGTCAAGTTACAAAAGTACGCCTCGCAGGGCTAAAGTCTTACTCAAATAAATCTGCAGCGGAATATAAAGAAAACGCGTGGCTCCAACCAATATGCCACAGGCAACTGACTGGGCCTCCCCCCTAGTTTGTCGTCTCCTCGCGGATCTCCTCCTCCAAAGCAGGTGTTGTCTCCTCTTCAACTGATGTTTGTGTTGCGGCAAGTGTGAGTACTTGGTACTCAGCAAGTCATGCACAGAATGAAAACTAATATACTACATGCATGGCTTAATACAAAGGAATGGCCTATGGTATATTTGCAGTAAACAGCATTTGACAAGTAATATAAAGTAGATTCAAAAGCAGTAAAAACAGTATAATATCAATAACTTTTCCAGGAGTTTAAACAAACACTTTTCCTTTCCTAATCCACATTTCCATCATCGTCATTATTAAACCAAACCAACTTTCCAAATCCAAGTTGTTTTCATGAAAGTCTAACCCTTGACTGTAATCCCCGAGCAATGTCCAATGCCCACGGACTCGGCTATTCGAATAGATTCTACACTCTGCAGAGGTTATGCACTTTACCCACAAGATATAGCCAAACACCACAAAGGCGAGTGTCCATAACAAAGTCTTTCGGAAACCGCTAACTACACAAGTGAGCCTCTCCGGTTATTGCACACTAGCCCTTCCCTTAGCAAAGGCGAAGTCTAGGACAATCAACCGTTAGATGGGTACCTGGCCTCAGCCCCGGTACGCTCCCCCATACAACTTACACAAACAGTGTAGTTGACACCCACAGGTCCCACAAGTAAGTTATTAGCAACTTAATCAACTAGGACCGTCCCATTACAGACATGTGGTTGCACGCTTGACTCAGATCAAAGGCTTGCAAGGTTAAGTCCTTAGAGTGACCAGGGCAAGACTACCCAAAGAACCAAAACATCCCCGGTGCCACAACTGGCCCACCAGATCACTCTTGCCACATGCCCCGTGTAACACCCCAATTTTTTCTTTGTATGAAATTAAATATTATTTTGCACTTTTGTGAATTTTTGGAATTTTCTGGAATTAATTTGGATTTATTTGGAATTAATTTGAATTTATTCCATATTGAAATAATTAAAGAAATTAAATTTTCAAATAAAATTTTGTTGGAAATATTTTATTTAAGTCCCAAATGCCCTAAAATATTTTCCAGAATTTTTTTGGAATTTTTCTGAGTATTTTGCTATTTTTCTTGAATTAAATGAATTACTGGAAATTATTTTAAATATTAAATCGCTGGAAATTCGAATCGGGTCAAGTACTGTTCATCCGACCGGACCCGAACCCGAGTCGGACTCGAGTCCGACCCGAGCCATGCGGTCGAGCCGAACCCGCTCGGCAAGACCCTAACCGCGTGACCGTCGGATCCGCATCCAACGGCCCACGAGGCTCCACGTCATCCACGCGGGCACGGATCGGACCCGTCCGAGCCGATCCGATCCGGGCCGCTGATCTGGACACGTGGACGGCTCACGTATCGTCTTCCCGGTCCGAATCCGAGCAGGAGAACTCCGCCGCGTAGCCGCCGTGTTCGTTAGGGTTCCAATTTGTGCGCGCATCCCGGGGCTATTTAATGCGTGGGACATCGCCCGAGGTTGCCCTTTTCCGTGCACACCCGAAACCCTAGCCCGACGAGCCCTAGCCGCCGCCGCTTGGCCGCAATCGCTCGCCGTAGTAGCTCTGTCCTCCGCCGCGGTTTTCGCTTTGTTCCGCCGCCGTCCGCCGCCGTTGTGCCCAGATCCGAAACCGGGAGGTCACGACGCGTCCGGGAGTTCAACTCACTTCGCCGGAGCGCGCCCGAAACGCCGAGTCCGTGGTCACCGTCCTCATCTCCGGCCAAAGCGCCGTAGCGCCAAGCGCCCGCGGCATATCGCCGCCGAAGCCGTGCACCGTTGGATCCAGATCGGACGGCAACGGTGAGTTCACATGTTCCCGAACCGTAAAACCTAGATCGGATCTGGACCGTTGGATCTAGATCCAACAGCCCATGATCACCGTGTAGATTATAACTGCGTTAACCTAGGGTAGATCTAGACCGTTGGATCTAGATCCAACGGCCCTGATCATGCCACGTAGCCGCCGCAGCGCCGTGCGTTGAGTCACTGACAGGCCGGGCCCACGTGCCAGCGGCCGAGCCTGGGCGTGACTACGCGTCACTGACATGCGGGGGCCGCATGTCAGTGTCTCGCCCGAGAGTCGCACCATGCACGTGACCCACTAACGGGTGGGACCCGCGTGTCAGCGACACGAGCCGTGGACCGGGTCCACGGTGGACCGAGCCGCACCGTGCGGCGAGTCCGTGAGCCGGATGACGTCAGCCGACCAATCAGAAGCCGACGCGTGTCACCATGACGCAATAAATAATTTCCGAAAAAGAAATTGATTAATAATTCGGTTTAATAATTGATTTGAATTTCAAAACTTCAAACGCTTATAACTTTTGCGTTTTAACTCTGATTTGAACGATTCCAATTTATAAAATTTTATAAAATTCAGCTCTACTCAAATATGAATTTTATTTAATTTTTGGACTAAAGTGTTTCTCTGTAATATTATTTAATTGATTATTTAAACTTTAAATAATTATAACTTTTTCATTTTAACTCCGATTTGAGCGATTCCAGCTCCTAAAAATTTATAAAATTATGTTCTCTCTATTTATGGACTTTATTTGGAGTTTTGGGATGCTTTTGCCTATTGTTTATTTATGTATTGCTATTTGCACGTATTACGAGTAGACGTTGAAGTGCCCGAAGGCTTCGAGGGAGAAGTGTTGACTCAGGAGCCAGCTCAAGACCAAGAACAAGTACTCTTTGAAGGTAAGTTATGCTTTGACCATGTTGATCCCATTTTTGAAATTAATTTAATTCAAATTATTGCATGCTAGTTCAATTAGAGCTTATTTTAATTTAAACCTGGGAAATTAGATAAATGCCAAATTGCATTATGACACCTTGATTATTTAATTATGTGCCATGACCCCTTGTCACCCTAGTTGTGGATTACTTAGTTGGACATTATTAATTTGCCAACATGGGTAGTTAGACCGATGTAGTATGCTTAGCCCTGCCACGTGACATGATTTTGGATAATCAAATGTTAATGATGACTTAATGAGATATGGAACCTGTTTTGGAGAAAGGTCATGTGTTATTGATGATGTTGATGACACGTGGTGCATGGTAATCAACTGGGGTTTGATAAATGGATATGGACCGGGGCATGTGGCAAGTAATGATCAGGTGGGCCAGGTATGGCATTGGGAAGGATGATTTGGTTCTTTGGGTAGTCTTGCCCTGGTCAACTTAAGGACTTAACCTTGCAAGCCTTTGAACTGGGTCAAGCGTGCAACCACATGTCTGTAATGGGACGGACCTAGTTGATTAAGTCGCTGATAACTTACTTGTGGGACCTCTGGGTGTCAACTACACCGTTTGTGTAAGTTGTACGGGGGAGCGTACCGGGGCTGAGGCCAGGTACTCATCTAACGGTTGATTGGCTTAGACTTCGCTTTTGCTAAGGGAAGGGCTAGTGCGCAATAACCGGAGAGGCTCACTTGTATAGTTAGAAGTTTCCGAAAGACTTTGTTACGGACACTCGCCTTTGTGGTGTTTGACTGTATCTTGTGGGTAAAGTGCATAACCTCTGCAGAGTGTAAAATCTATTCGAATAGCCGTGTCCGCGGTATTGGACATCGCTCGGGAATTACAGTCAAGGGTTAGACTTTCTTGAAAACAACTTGTACATGGAAAAAGGGTTTGGGTTAATGGATGACATAGATGGAAATGTGGATTAGGAATGGGAAGGATGTTTATTTAACTCCTGGAAAAGTTATTGATATATTATTTACATGTCTTTACTGCTTTCGAATCTATTTACGATACTTGTTAAATGTTGTTTACTGCAAATGAACCATGAGCTGTTCTTTGTACCAAGCCATGCATATAGTATATTAGTTTGCATTCTGTGCATGACTTGCTGAGTACCAAGTCAGGATGAGAATGCCATGGTTACACAGTTGGCACGACTTGTTGTAGCCCAGGAGAATGTACTCGATGATATGAGCAAGGAGCTACAGAAGGCCCGCAAGGAGATCACGGCAGTGAAGAACAGATGGCGGGAAACTCAGGAGTATGTGTCTCACCTTCTGCACAGGATTGGAGAGTTAGAGACGGCATTGTACGCACCAGAGCCGGAGCTAGTACTCGAGCTGCACGAGCCAGACCCGGAGGAGCCGGAGCTTGAGGAGGACACTACTTCTTCGACTACCACAGTTGACACAGTTGCAGGGCATGGCGATCGCTTCGTGCCTATGCCACAGCATCCGTACCCAGGCCGTGGAGGTTTTCTCGATGAGTGAGCGTAGGTTTTATAGTGAGACTCCTTCGTCGAGTCGCGTCATAGAATAAAGAGTCACCCTTTAGGCGTTAGACTCCAGTGTTAGTTTGATTTGGATTTTCATTGCTTGCTGAGTGTGCAGTATGTGTTGCAAGGCCCCTAGGCATTGTAAGCAACCATACCAAGTTATTATTGATTAAATAATAAAGTGGACTTTAAGCTACACCTTTTGCCCCGCATAGTTCCATATCACTTGTCTATTCTTGTTTCCCTCTCGTCCCTAAAACCTGGAGCAATCAACAGATGGTGAACACTCGTGGAAACCTTGGAGGCAATGGAAGTGGTTCTCGCCCAGCAGAAAACCCCAACGATGGAGCACCTGCACCCCAGGTAGCACCACAAGTGGATATGCAGAATTTTGGAGCTTTTCTTGCTGCTCAGACTCAGTTGATGCACACGATGATGCAGCAAATGCAACAGATTACTGCCCAAGCCACTGCCAATCAGAACAATCAAGCCAATCTGGGACAGCGTCAGGGAGCAAAGTTGTCAGAGTTTATGAGGACCCGTCCACCTACATTCTCGGGGAATGCCAATCCACTAGAGGCAGATGATTGGCTAAAGTCAATAGAGAGGAAGTTACACATTACCCAATGTAGAGGAAATGAGAAGGTACTCTAAGCTTCTCATCAGTTGGAAGGTACCGCCGCGGAATGGTGGGAGAATTTCTGTGCCACGCAGGAGAACCCACAGGACATCACGTGGGAGGAATTCACAGCTGCTTTTCGCCAGTATCATGTGCCGGAAGGAATTATGGACCTCAAGAAGGAAGAGTTCAGATCACTGAAGCAAGGTAATCAGCCAGTGGCCGAATACCTGAACAAGTTCACACAGCTTGCATGCTATGCACCTGAAGACGTAGCAACGGACAAGGCCAGACAATCTCGTTTCCTTAAGGGGATGAACTCTGGGCTACAGGTGGGACTGATCACCCACACCTTTCTAGATTTCCAGGAGCTCGTGAATAAGGCGCTCATTCTTGAGGACAAGTGCAAGGAGTTGGATGAGAACAGGAAGCGCAGGATGCAACAGCAGGGATCACGCCAGGGAACGCAACAGCGACTGAGGGTTGCGCCAAATCAATTCTTCAGATTTCAGCCACAGAATACAGTAAGGACACCATCACCAGCACCGAGGCCTGCTAACCAGAATTATCAGACCCCAACTCAAGCCAGGAACCCCGCACCAAGCAATCAACAAGGAACAGTGAAACGCTGCTACACTTGTAATGAACAAGGACATTTCTCCAACGTTTGCCCTAAGAAGACAGCAGGAGTTACCCCAGTTCATTTCAATCTGGGATCCACGCCAACCAGGACACCTGCACAGCCAGGAGCTTCAACTCAGACCGTAGTGAGAGGCCGAGTCAACCATGTCACAGCAGATGCACTCCAGAACGCTACGGACGTCGTACTGGGTAAGTGATGAGGACATCACTCCTATGCATACGACCGAGCCTCCTCCAGTTGTGATGCAAGGACCCATCACAAGAGCACGAGCACGGCAATTGAATCAACAGGTGAGCTCGTTCCTAAGTGCCCGTGCAGATACTTGTGAGGATGGTATGCTACCTAATGATATTATTGATTATATTGTACTTAGGAACTTTGGAGAGGACCATGAAGGCCTTGGAAACCAGCAAGGACCAAGAGGGAGGCAAGGAGGGTGTCCAAGTCAAGTTGGAGGTTCAATTCATCTCGGAGTCGACTACCTCGGCCACTAGGAGCAGCGTTCACTAAAATCGTCGCCCAGGCCACAAACGGGCTCCGATTTTGATGATCCACATATGCATGGAAAGCTAAGGAGATAAGCTTTATAATGGCACTGGTTTCAGGTCATTTGGACTTTGGAGTCGACGGGAATTTATGTTGCAAGCTGGCGGACAGAATCTGTCCCAGGGTGCTGCGTCACCAATTTGGGCCGTTGGCCCATGTATCGTGTTGGAGTCCATCACGGACACGTCTAGGGTTTCTAGGACGTCCCATAGCCTTTATATCCAGTAGCCGCGCTAGGGTTTGCTTTGGGTTTTGCTTAGATTAATTCTGTCTTTGAACAGTATTGCCGTTCATCGGTTTGTGAGACCCCAACTCGTGAGATTCATCCTCAATTTTCAAATTCAGTGCATCTTTCTTGTTCTTGCTTGTGTTCTCGATTCATTGGCAGGGATTAGCCTTCGTGGCGAGGTCAACCGGGCAGCGCACGGTTGATAACCAGAGGACGCGTGGTGCTGCGATTGTAGGGGTTTTTGATCGTGTCGATCAAGAAGCCGGATCGTGTGTGTCTCGCGCCACCTAATCGACTTATCCTCCACCTGACGGAAGTTCGGGCATCCATCTACACCCCATCAAGTGGTATCAGAGCCAGGTTTACCGTCAGGTTCGCCTTCTCCCCATAATTTGATTTAGTTTTGCGTTCATCCTATAGTCCACGAAAAAGCTAAAAAAAAATTGCAGTTCATAGTCTACCATACCTAGAACCACGCCTAGCCTTTGCACAATTTCGGTTTCAGAGTCCGTAGTACTGAGTTTGTGTCCAGAATCGAGTCGTGTTGCTGGTTTAGATCGTGGTCCTAATTTAGTCGTGCTTCACCTCCGCTGCATCCCATATCCTACACCGATCCAGTCACCAATCGCTATTGGAGTCCTTGTTGGAATCGGATTGTTTTGTGGTTTTCCTCTGTTTCGGAGTCCTAGTTGTGTTAGGGTTTCTCCTTCATAAACCCTAACCCCCCCACCTCCTGTTAGCCATATCACCACCCCTCATCACAGAACCTGCCACCACAGATCATCACGTTCATATCCACTCCATACGCCATTGAGTTTGGAGAGGTGCTTCCTAGAAAACCCTGATTCGGAGTCCTTCCGTAAAACGGCCATAACTTTTGCATACGGACTCGGAATTAGGCGATTTTTTTTTTCACGGACATCTACAGAAAATTTTACATCCGATTCTCCCCCACTTTGTCGGGTTCACCGAAATTATTTTTGCGAAATTCGCTCGGGAAGATTGAGTTCTCGGCCGCCGAAGTTTGAGCACGCTTTTCGGAAAACACCTCTTATTTCATATTGGTTTCATCTTACATCTGTTCAGGCTGAAAATTTGTGTACTATCTACCTTTGTGCTCCTGAGCCTAGGAAAAATATCAGAAAAATAAAAGAAAAATAAAAAAAAAATTGGTGAAAGAGGCATAGAGGAATAGAGCCTAAAAAAAAAAGGCAGGAGCAAAGGTAGGTGTTTCTACCGTGCCTAATAGAAGTAGAAGTGTTTGATGCGGTTGCAGTTATGATATCTGTTCATATACTCTGACGCCTTGTTGCTTGTCTCTACTTATTCCTTATTTTCTGCCGCAGCTAGACTAAGGCCACTTTTAGACCAGCAACTAGGGCAAGTACTTTGGACATTTATTCAGCATTACTATACATATCGCATTGTGTGCCACCCATCCATATAACCTTCCTACAGCTCCACATATAAATCCTTCGATCAAGACAAAGTTATTGACCCTTGCAATCGCTTCATCACACCCTCACGGTGTCACGAACCAGCCACCGGTTGCACCGTCCCTCACTGTGTTGGTAAGAACCGGGTAAGAACTTGGTACGATTCCTTGAGAGCGTGAGATCCCACCTAGTAGTTCATAGGGCTCATAACACTTGTGTTTGTGTTTCCTTCTGTCCTTTTCTGCGCTAACCATGGCAGGTGGCAAGAAGGGCAGGAACGAGGATGATGATGTTACCATCGAAGACTGTGTCCTTCATTCAGAGTTGTCGACCATGCTGGACGAGATAAAAATGATGTTCAAGGAGCATGCCATGACGCATTTAACAAGACCCTTGAGATCATCGATCGACGAGTTTCCACCCTCACCGAGAGGATGGATGTCGCCAAAAACGCCTCCAAATGACCATTGATGGAGGTGCAACCGCCAACGTGGCGCCAACCATGACAACAACGACCACGATGAGGATGGTGATTTTGAGGAAGATAAAGATGAGCAGCAAAGTGCCGCCA
The DNA here is from genome assembly GCA_036346355.1 of Rhipidocladum racemiflorum. Lineage (NCBI taxonomy): Eukaryota > Viridiplantae > Streptophyta > Magnoliopsida > Poales > Poaceae > Rhipidocladum > Rhipidocladum racemiflorum. The sequence goes on from CM070583.1 coordinate 59,010,316, forward strand.
GTGGGGCGTCTTTGCTCAACGGACGCCCGTCTGCATGACCGTCTTCGCCGCAAATCACGGTATGGGAGGTAATAACCAGAACCGCAATGATGATCCTTTCGCTAAGGTAAAATTCACCATCCCTTCCTTTTCGGAGCTTATGATGCTAATGCTTACTTAGATTGGGAGATGACGGTTGAGCGTAAATTTAACTCCCATCTAGTTCCCGAGATTCATAGGGTTAGACAAGCCACTAGTGAATTTAAAGATTTTGCTATAACTGTGGAATGAACTAGTAAATGCCCGCTTACAACCTGATTCTTGGGCGAGATTAAAAGATGCTATGCGTAATAGATTTGTTCCTCCTTCCTACCAACGTCATATGCGCAAGAGATTGCAACGATTAGATCAAGGTAGTATGACTGTACAGGAATATTACCAAGAGCTTCAAAAGGGTATGTTACGTTGTGGGGTAGTAGAGGAACCTGAGGATAAAATTGCTCGTTTTTACGGTGGGTTGCGTCCAGAAATTCAGGATATTGTTGATTATAAAGAATATACAACTGTCAATCGCTTGTTTCAACTCGCTATGTTAGCAGAGAAGGAATTGCAGGGACGCCATTCCAAGAGCAGGAGCAATGCCGGTAGCACCTTCACGCCCTGAACGACTACGGGACAAACAAAGACAGTGCCTTCTTCGACCTTTCGACCAGCGGCAACGCCACCTTTGCCGAACACATGACCGGCAGCGACGGCACCACCCACCTGCGCTACTGCATGCGAAGCAAGTCGACCCCGCCAAGCTCCTCCGTCGCTTCCACAGGCCGTACATCGACGGTAATTCACTGCCACAAGTGCCAAGGGATTGGCCACATCAAGAGAGAATGCCCCAGCCAGCGGGCATACATCGCCACCGATGACGGAGGTTACATCAGCGCCTCCGATGTTGAGGACGAGATCGACGACACCAGGGTGGACAACGACGAGGTTGATGACGAAGCCACCTTTGGTGCCGAGGATACCGCCGTCTGCACAGGTCCATCATTGTCCAAATGTCCTTAGCGCATAGATGGAGCAATCCGAGCAAGAATAGCCGCCACAACTTGTTCCAGATTTTCTTCGTCATCAACACCGACGAGCCGCTGCGTGATCATTGACTCGGCACTGCAACAACTTGGTGAGTACAGATTTGGTCAAGAAGCTTGGCTTGACCACACGCCCGCACTCCACATCCATACCACATTCGGTGGCTAAATGATTACGCTAAAGCTAAGGTAACACAAACAGTTCGGGTTCATTTTTCCATTGGTTCCTATTCTGATTTTGCTGATTGTGATGTGGTGCCGATGCAAGCTTGTTCTCTTTTATTGGTCGCCCATGGGAATATGACATCGATGCACTTCACCACGGTAGAAGTAATAAATACACTTTTATGCATAAGGGAAAGAAAATTACACTTCTACCTTTGACCCCGCTGAAATTGTTAAATCGATAGGGAGCGGATTGCTAATGACAAGAAACCCATTGATGAAAAATCTGAAATTCAGCATGTAGCCAACCAAATAAAATTGAGGAATCCCGTCTTGCTTGCTACAAAATCTGATCTTGCTGCAATTAGTGATGATGCTTTGTGCTATGTTGTGCTATGCAAAGATGCTTTGTTTTCATTGGATGATCTGCCAAGATTTTGCCTCCTGTGTCACTAACCTTTTGCAGGAGTATGCGGATGTTTTTCCTGCCAAGATACCTCCAGGACTCCCAACCCTACGAGGGATTGAGCACCAAATTGATTTGATACCTGGAGCGAGTTTGCCAAACCGAGCTGCTTATAGGACCAACCCCGAGGAGACTAAGGAGATTCAGCGCCAAGTCCAAGATCTTTTGGACCGCGGGTATATACGTGAGAGCCTTAGTCCTTGTGCTGTTCCTGTTATTTTGGTTCCTAAGAAAGATGGCAGTTGGCGCATGTGCGTAGATTGTAGAGCCATTAACAATATCACAATAAGGTACCGTCATCCTATTACTAGGCTAGACGACATGCTTGATGAGTTAAGTGGTTCTATAATTTTCTCTAAGATTGACTTGCGTAGTGGATACCACCAAATAAGAATGAAATTGGGAGATGAATGGAAAACAGCTTTTAACACCAAGTTTGGATTGTATGAGTGGTTAGTCATGCCTTTTGGTTTAACTAATGCACCGAGCACCTTCATGCGCTTAATGAACGAGGTTTTACGAGTTTTCATTGGGAAATTTGTGGTGGTTTATTTCGATGATATATTGATTTACAACAAGTCATTACATGAACATCTTGATCATCTACGTGCTGTTTTTGATGCTTTGCGTGCTGCACGTTTATTTGGTAACCTCGAGAAGTGCACTTTTTGCACCGAACGAGTATCGTTTCTTGGCTATGTTGTGACTCCACAGGGAATTGAGGTGGATGAAGCCAAGGTGCACGCGATTAAGAGTTGGCCAACACCCACGACGATTTCACAAGTGCGGAGCTTCCATGGACTTGCCGGATTTTACCGCCGCTTTGTGAAGGATTTCAGCGCCATTGCAGCTCCATTGAATGAATTGACGAAGAAGGGAGTTGTGTTCCATTGGGGGCAAGCACAGGAGAATGCCTTCAACCTTTTGAAAGATAAGCTTACTAATGCACCTTTACTCCAACTTCCTGATTTTAATAAGACCTTTGAGCTTGAATGTGATGCTAGTGGGATTGGAATTGGTGGTGTTTTGATGCAAGATAGAAAACTCATTTGCTTATTTTAGCGAAAAATTGAGTGGTCCTGTTTTGAATTATTCCACGTATGATAAAGAATTGTATGCCCTTGTGCGATCTTTAGAAACGTGGCAACATTATCTTTGGCCCAAAGAATTTGTTATTCATTCTGATCATGAGTCGCTAAAACATATTTGCAGTCAAGTGAAACTGAATCGTAGACATGCTAAATGGGTTGAATTTATTGAACCTTTTCCTTATGTTATCAAACACAAGAAAGGGAAGGATAATGTGATTGCTGATGTATTGTCTAGGAGATATACCATGTTGTCCCAACTTGATTGTCGTATATTTGGATTGGAATCAATTAAAGAACAATATGCTCATGATGATGACTTTAAAGATGTCTTGCTGCATTGCAAAGAGGGAAGAACATGGGACAAATATGTGATAAACGATGGATTTGTGTTTAGAGCTAACCGCCTATGTATTCCAGTTGGATCCGTTCGTTTTCTTTTGATACAGGAGGCCCATGGAGGAGGGTTGATGGGTCATTTTGGTGCCAAGAAGTCGGAGGCCGTGCTGTCTGCCCACTTCTTTTGGCCGAAGATGAGGCGAGACATTGAGAGGTTTGTATCCCGCTTGTAGGATCGAAGTATACGAATATAGCAATCAGAGGGGGGGTGAATGATTGTGCGGAAGCTAAAACCAAATTCTTGACCTATTAAAAGTTCACCCCAAAACAGAACCAAATAATTGCCTCGTTTTCGACAAAAACAGAATGACAGAGGTTTGGTAAAACAAGAATTCCCGGAGATCCAACCGTCGAAACGATCTGAAATTTGGACACAAGAAACTAGATTCCAATACGAATCGAACCCAAAAAGAATCAGCTCGATCGGACTTACGGATCAAAAGTTATGAGCTTCGCAAGCTTGCTGATCCAGAACTTGACGAGAATCAATCTAATCAAAACTTCAAGATTAAACAAGAACGACAAAAGATTGATCAACTAGACTTTGAGAAACACTAGATCAATACCCTAGAGAGGTTTTTGATGGATCAAATCAAGATAAAACTTGAAGAACAAAACCAATCTAGAACTAGAACAAGCATGCAAACAAGAACCAAAACAGAAAATATCAGAGCGACGTGGTTACTGGAGCACGCAAAAATCTTGGAAGAATTGATCTTTATTTCTTGTCTAAAATACTCTCATCAAAAGAGTACAAACCCTAAAACCAAGCTCAAAGCTTGATGCGCTCAGCTCTACTTGGTGCCTTTCAACAGTAGACCCCCACCTATTTAAAGCACTAACTCACAAAGAGTTCGAATACGATTCCTATTCCTTAGAAGGAATCAGTATCCAACTCAACTCTACTTGGCCCAACCAGGCCGAGTACAACTCTTGCACGCTGTATGGCAACCCTACCATACTCACGTGACTAACACTTTGCACGCCGTATGGCCACCGCCATACTCACGTGACTAACACTTTGCACGCGAATGACCTCCCCTCGCCATACTCACGTGACTAATCATTCTTCATGTGCACCATTCTCTTAGCCCGAACGTCCTGCATGACATCCTTGACCACCAAGACCTCAGTTCCTCCCGAACCTAGTCCCGAACCTCAGTTCCTCCATGAACCTAGTTCCGGTCCCGTCATCGACCACGTTCGCCCTCGAGCAATACCTGCACACGAACAAACCACAAAACTAATCCAAGCACAAGTCCACGACTTGACTCAATGTCAATCCATGCAACTACTCACATGAGTATTGCATAAAGTCCACTTCAAAAGAAGCATCATGAAATCATTACAAATTTCAAATTCACATTCAAAATTCAAATCCAAATCGCTTCAAAACCCTAATTGAGCGAAAATGCATTCACGACGGACAAACAAAGTTGGTCCGTTGTATAAGAAAAGTTTCTGTTCCAAGAAGCCAACCAAACGCGGAAAAACACGTTCACAACGGACAAACAAAGTTGGTCCGCTTGTACATGCAAAAATGGCTTCGGTCATGAGCTCAAAACAAGTTCACAACGGACCCCGTAAGCTTGTCCACGCAAGCGTGCCACGCCGGTTTCACAAAAGTAAAACCCTAGAAAAAGTCCATTCACGACGGACAAAAAGAATTAGTCCGTTGTACATGTGAAAATCTTGGTTCCAAGAAATTATCCAAACCGAAAAGCTTGTTCACAACGGACCAAGAAAACTGTCCGTTGTACATGTGAAAATGACTTCGGTCATGGGCTCAAAACATGTTCACAAATGCACTCCAAAAACACCGTCTGTCGCAGATGGGAAACTTAATGCTTCTTGAGAACTTTGTCCGCGCTAATGCGTAACTTATCAAGCTTTCTTGTCAAATTGTCAAAACACATGAACAAACACATTTTGCAAATTCAAATCTAAGTTAATTTTTCAGTTCAAAGCCAATTTTTCAGCACATGATTTCACAATCTCCCCCTTGATGAAAACATTGGCAACACCACTTAGAATTGAACATTTGGCATTCACTTTTCAAAAGATTTTGAAATCCAAAGGATCAAAGACCAAAGTAAGAAAACACAGAAATCCCCCTTTGACCAAAATGCAAAACAAAATCTCCCCCTGAGAATGAAAATGTGTGTGAATGTGCAATGCGCCCAAAAATTTCAAAAAAAAATCTCCAAACTTCTCCCAAAATTCTCAATTTTAACAACTCTCCCTTTTTCTTTAAACTTTTCAAAGAAAGATTTCCAAATTTCTCCCCCTTTGACAATGGATTCATCAAGAGTAAAAGAGAGAACAGGTTCAAAATTTTCTTGAAACAATGATTTCACAAAGAGAAACAAGGGAGTGACAAGATAGGAAAAGATGAGCTCATTCGATCATATAACCTTATATATCACATAATATGCAAAATACATGATCTTGATGTGATTTTAACAAGTTAGGGAATGACATGCATCTCAACCTCAATTTAGTCAACTATAGCCAAGTACTAAGCAAGATCTTAGCAGAAAAAGCAAGACTTTAAAAATTGAAGCAACTAACAACTTAGGGCGAGCAAGTAGTTTCAACTCCAATCTAGTAGACCAATTTAATCTTTAAACAATAAGTTGCATGTGGCATGCTTGAAGCATACTTCTTTTATTTTCTAGGAGTGGCATGCTTGAAGCATACATCTTATCTTTGAGGGAATGGCATGCTTGAAGCATACATCTTATCTTTTTAGGGAAAGCAAGCCTGAAGCACATAACTTGAAGCTTTTGCTTTTAACAGCCCCCTTTTTTATATTGATTCCCTTTTCTTTTTCCTTTTTCTTTGATTATAAACATGCAAAAGTGATTAAGGGTCTTATGAAAGAGTAAAGTTGAAAACACACTTGCTTCATAGCCCAAATTTGTCAAGAAAATTCAATATCAAGCCTAGAAGAGTGAGATATCACAGAGTATTTAGCTATAGGCAATCACCCAGTGGAATTGCAATGTCATTTTTAGTTCAAGTGAGGCAATTAGATTATCATATATTAGCTCAATTACATAACATATAAAGAAATATGATAAAGTGAGCTCATCAAGTGAAAGAACTTGGCAAGGAAACTCCCCCTCAAAACAAACCCATTGTATGAACAATCACAAGTTCTCCACGAATGAAAGCAAACGAGAAGAAGACAAAGGTTTTGTAAAAATGTCCGCCAATTGATGTTCAAGATCCACATGGTGAAGCACAATTTTTCTTTTTCAACATGATCTTTAAGAAAGTGAAATCCAATATCAATATGCTCAAGAAAAGGGATTACTCAAGAGGTGGCACGAACCAAATCAAATCAACATCCTCCAAAGTCAACATCGTAAAAGCTCTTAAACTAATCCATGAGGAAGCAGTAAAGCCAAATGCCAAAATCTTGAGTTCTATGAAGATACCTGAAAATCCTTTTGATAGCTTGTCGATGTGACGACGTGGGAAGCTTGAAAACAAGCACACACAAGCACGTGGGAAGAGTCTCTCATGTAAATCTCTAATTATCTCGTCCTCAACAAAGATTATCATCATCTTTATGAACAAAGACACTCTCCCTAAACATATGCACTTGTACTGCATCATTTGAACTAGTGCCTTTGCGAAACAGTATGGAAGAAGCATCTCCAAAGGCAACACTTTCAAAGATGAGATGCACGAGTGAAGGAGAACCAAATCTTATCACCGAACATATGAAGTGAGCATCCAAATTCACTAGCCACATGTTCTCCCTCCTCGTGAGAAGCCTACATAGAAGCGAGAAAGTGTCGAGGTCTCCGTGATCAAGGGGTTAGAAATAAGATGTTTAGGAATCCAAGATCTTGAGACACACGACGGACAACAGTAGGCACAACACAAGCGATCTTATGCACAAAATCAAATTTGCCTGTTCGTGTTTCTAGCAACAAAAGGTGCTTGCATCACCCTAGGCACGTAGTGAGAAGCAAAGCGTGCCTTTCTGAAATTAGACCTAGCCTTAGCTCTTTCTTTCTTTTGTTGTTTGGTTAGTCTAAAGCAAAAATCTACTAAATGTCCATCTCTACCACAATGAGTGCAAGTGTATTTAACAGGATGTTTGGCTTTAGAAGTAGAAGCAACATTTGCATTCATCATAGTAGAAGATAACACTCCAGCAGACTTAAAGACAGTTTTCTTAGGCTCATTGACAATTTCAAATTTTCCTCCGTCAAGTGTTTTAACAACAGTGGGAGCATGTGATTTATGATGAGCATAAGAATCAAAACCTAAACCTTTGTTATGAGTGCTGACTTTTGATTGATCCAAAATCATGTTTAGGTTCTTCTTTCCTTTAGTGAAACGTTCTAATGATTTGTCCAAGTAATCAACTTTTCGAGAAAGAGTTAAACAATTATTGCAAGGAACATTCACTTTTCCTTTTTGCTTACGACAAGTTGAGCATGAAAGAACCTCATGTGTAAGCAAATCTTCTGTCATTTGAGAAACCCTAGCATTTGCATCATGCAACTTCAATTCTAGTATGGAGCATATAGAACATGGAGTTGTATCATGTAAATCAATGGTAGAACAACTAGCATGTTTAACAAGTTTCTCATTTTTCTCATTTTCAGCATTGATTTGCTCTAACAAGGTAACATGTTCTTTCCTAAGCAAAGTAAGCTCATTGTAAATTAAGTCACATGATTTGCAAGCATCATCATCAGGAATCAAGGTTTTAAGTCTAGCAATTTCAGCATTCAATGACTCAACAACAAAATCATGTTTCTTAATTTTCTTGTCACGTTTATCAAGCAATTTACCAAGTCGAGCAACAAAGAATAGCTAATTCATCGTAAGAAGGATCTACCTCATTGAAGTCGCCGTGGTCGCCCTCGATAAAGTATTCTTGCTTTTAGCCATGAGACACAACCCCGCCAACTCATGCTTGCTTGGAGTTGCATCGCCCTCACCGCTCCTCGAATCCACATCGCTCAAATTGACTTGTTCAAGAGCGGAAAGAACTCGGTGGACAACTTTGTCGTTGATGAAGCTTTTCTTCTTTCTATTATTTGAAGAGAACTTCTTCTCTTTTCTTCTCGTCGTTGTCCTTCTCCTCCTTGATGCTTTACCTCGCAAGTTTAGGACAGTTTGGACGAATATGGTCGAGATCACCACACTCATAGCATCTTGGAGGGCCACCACCACCTCTCTTTCTCATTCTCACATTTTGTAAAGCTTTGTTAAAGCGAGAAGAGTAGTGACAAGTCTTCTTACGGGAATTGCTCAATCTGTTCATCGGTTAGTGAAGACAAGAAAGATAGAGCAAAACTTGAAGCGGCACCATTATGAGATATGCTAGATTGAGATGTCAAAGCAATTGATTTATGATCATTCTTTCTAGCAAGAACATCTAATTCATGAGTTTTCAACTTGGAATAAAGAACATCTAAGGTAAGTGTACTCATGACAAGAGATTCTCTAATGGATGTAACTTTCATCTCCCAAATTGACATGTCTAATGCACCAAGCAATTGTCTAGCATTAGCAGCATCATCAAAGCTAACTCCAACAAAGACGAAGATTACTAAGAATTTTATTGAAACGTGCAAAGAAGTCATCTAGCGACTCACCGGTTTCATCTCAAATCGCATGTATTCTTTTTGTAAAGATCTTGACGAACCTCTTTAATAGTGTTAGAACCCTCATGGTAATCACAAAGAGATTTCCATACCTCATATGCGGATCGAAGATGAATCACACGATCGGGTCAAGTCGGCCCCAAGCCTTGGATGATCAAGTTGCGCGCCTTGCTATTTGCTTCAACATGTGTGCGATTGGTGTCGTTGACGTTGTCGCTTGCAGGACTTCATATGGCTTGTAGACCTTCTCCCAAATTGTGAAGCCCTGTGCTTGGATGAACGCCTCCATCTTGGCCTTCCAAAACTGAAAATCAACACCATCGAACACACATGGTTTTGTCGAATAACGATCCATTGATCTAATCACGGTTAAGATAGATTAGAGAAACCTTGCTCGATACCACTTGTAGGATCGAAGCATACGAATATAGCAATCAGAGGGGGGGGTGAATGATTGTGCGGAAGCTAAAACCAAATTCTTGACCTATTAAAAGTTCACCCCAAAACAGAACCAAATAATTGCCTCGTTTTCGACAAAAACAGAATGACAGAGGTTTGGTAAAACAAGAATTCCCGGAGATCCAACCGTCGAAACGATCTGAAATTTGGACACAAGAAACTAGATTCCAATACGAATCGAACCCAAAAAGAATCAGCTCGATCGGACTTACGGATCAAAAGTTATGAGCTTCGCAAGCTTGCTGATCCAGAACTTGACGAGAATCAATCTAATCAAAACTTCAAGATTAAACAAGAACGACAAAAGATTGATCAACTAGACTTTGAGAAACACTAGATCAATACCCTAGAGAGGTTTTTGATGGATCAAATCAAGATAAAACTTGAAGAACAAAAACCAATCTAGAACTAGAACAAGCATGCAAACAAGAACCAAAACAGAAAATATCAGAGCGACGTGGTTATCAGAGCACGCAAAAATCTTGGAAGAATTGATCTTTATTTCTTGTCTAAAATACTCTCATCAAAAGAGTACAAACCCTAAAACCAAGCTCAAAGCTTGATGCGCTCAGCTCTACTTGGTGCCTTTCAACAGAGACCCCCACCTATTTAAAGCACCAACCCACAAAGAGTTCTCGAATACGATTCCTATTCCTTAGAAGGAACTGTGATCCAACTCAACTCTACTTGGCCCAACCAGGCCGAGTACAACTCTTGCACGCCGTATGGCAACCCTACCATACTCACGTGACTAACACTTTGCACGCTGCATGGCCACCTGCAATAATCACGTGACTAACACTTTGCACGCGAATGACCTCCTGCCATTCTCACGTGACTAAACATTCTTCATGTGCACCATTCTCTTAGCCCGAACGTCCCGCATGACATCCTTGACCACCAAGACCTCGGTTCCTCCTGAACCTAGTCCCGAACCTCAGTTCCTCCATGAACCTAGTTCCGGTCCCGTCATCGACCACATTCGTCTTCGAGCAATACCTGCACATGAACAAACCACAAAACAAATCCAAGCACAAGTCCACGACTTGACTCAATGTCAATCCATGCAACTACTCACATGAGTATTGCATAAAGTCCACTTCAAAAGAAGCATCATGAAATCATTACAAATTTCAAATTCACATTCAAAATTCAAATCCAAATCGCTCAAAACCCTAATTGAGCGAAAATGCATTCACGACGGACAAACAAAGTTGGTCCGTTGTATAAGGAAAAGTTTCTGTTCCAAGAAGCCAACCAAACGCTGAAAACACGCTCACAACGGACAAACAAAGTTGGTCCGCTGTACATGCAAAATGGCTTCGGTCATGAGCTCAAAACAAGTTCACAACGGACCCGAAGCTTGTCCGCCGCAACGAACGCCACGCCGGTTTCACAAAAGTAAAACCCTAGAAAAGTCCATTCACGACGGACAAAAAGAATTAGTCCGTTGTACATGTGAAAATCTTGGTTCCAAGAAATTATCCAAACCGAAAAAGCTTGTTCACAACGGACCAAGAAAACTGTCCGTTGTACATGTGAAAATGACTTCGGTCATGGGCTCAAAACATGTTCACAACAGACCCAAAAACACCAGTCTGTCGCAGATGGGAAACTTACTGCTTCTTGAGAACTTTGTCCTGGCGCTAACGCGTAATCTCATCAAGCTTTCTTGTCAAATTGTCAAAACACATGAACAAACACATTTTGCAAATTCAAATCTAAGTTAATTTTTCAGTTCAAAGCCAATTTTTCAGCACATGATTTCACACCGCTGCACTACATGTCAAAAGGCTAAGTCACGATTGAATCCACATGGTTTATATATGCCTCTTCCTGTTCCAAGCACTCCATGGGAGGATATATCTATGGACTTTGTTTTAGGACTGCCTAGGACCAAGAGGGGGAGGGATAGTATTTTTGTGGTGGTTGATAGATTTTCTAAGATGGCTCACTTTATTCCTTGTCATAAGAGCGACGATGCTGTTAATATTGCTAACCTTTTCTTTCAAGAAATCGTTCGCTTGCATGGTGTGCCTTCTACTATTGTTTCAGATCGTGACGCCAAGTTTTTGAGCCACTTTTGGAGAACTCTATGGAATACATTGGGGACCAAGCTGCTGTTTTCAACAACATGTCATCCCCAAACCGACGGCCAAACCAAGGTAGTAAATCGTACATTATCCACTATGTTGAGGGTTGTTTTGAAGAACAATTTGAAGATGTGGGAAGAATGTTTGCCGCATGTTGAATTCGCTTATAATAGGGCGGTACATTCCACCACCAAGGTAAGTCCTTTTCAGGTAGTGTATGGCTTCAATCCCCATGCTCCTATTGATCTATTACCTTTACCTACTAGTGAACGAGTTAATCTTGATGCTAAGGAACGTGCTGAATTTATTCTGAAATTGCATGAAAAGACTAAAGAAAATATTGAAATGATGAATGAAAGGTATAGGATCATGGGAAGTAAAGGTAGAAAGGAAGTAAAACTTGAACCGGGTGATTTAGTATGGTTACACTTGCGAAAGGATCGTTTTCCAGAATTGAGAAAGTCTAAATTAATGCCTAGAGCTGATGGTCCTTTCAAGATACTTGAGAAAATAAATGATAATGCATATAAACTTGAGTTGCAGCCCGAATTTGGGATTAGTTCCACATTTAACATTGCAGATTTGAAACCGTTCATGGGAGAAGAAGATGAGCTTGAGTCGAGGACGACTCCACTTCAAGAGGGGGAGGATGATGAGGACATCACTCCTATGCATACGACCGAGCCTCCTCCAGTTGTGATGCAAGGACCCATCACAAGAGCACGAGCACGGCAATTGAATCAACAGGTGAGCTCGTTCCTAAGTGCCCGTGCAGATACTTGTGAGGATGGTATGCTACCTAATGATATTATTGATTATATTGTACTTAGGAACTTTGGAGAGGACCATGAAGGCCTTGGAAACCCGCAAGGACCAAGAGGGAGGCAAGGAGGGTGTCCAAGTCAAGTTGGAGGTTCAATTCATCTCGGAGTCGACTACCTCGGCCACCAGGAGCAGCGTTCACTAAAATCGTCGCCCAGGCCACAAACGGGCTCCGATTTTGATGATCCACATATGCATGGAAAGCTAAGGAGATAAGCTTTACAATGGCAACGGTTTCAGGTCATTTGGACTTCGGAGTCGACGGGAATTTACGTTGCAAGCTGGCGGACAGAATCTGTCCCAGGGTGCTGCGTCACCAATTTGGGCCGTTGGCCCATGTATCGTGTTGGAGTCCATCACGGACACGTCTAGGGTTTCTAGGACGTCCCATAGCCTTTATATCCAGTAGTCGCCGCTAGGGTTTGCTTTGGGTTTTGCTTAGATTAATTTTGTCTTTGAACAGTATTGCCGTTCATCGGTTTGTGAGACCCCAACTCGTGAGATTCATCCTCAATTTTCAAATTCAGTGCATCTTTCTTATTCTTGCTTGTGTTCTTGATTCATTGGCAGGGATTAGCCTTCGTGGCGAGGTCAACCGGGCAGCGCACGGTTGATAACCAGAGGACGCGTGGTGCTGCGATTGCAGGGGTTTTTGATCGTGTCGATCAAGAAGCCGGATCGTGTGTGTCTCGCGCCGCCTAATCGACTTATCCTCCACCTGACGGATGTTCGGGCATCCATCTACACCCCATCAGTAAGTTACTTGTCAACTCAGTACCTGCAACAGTTTTGTTTGACTCTGGAGCTTCGCATTCGTTTGTTTCTCAAGACTTTACTGCTAGAAATGATTTGGAAATTGCAAGTCTTAGATGCATGCTTTTAGTTCAAACCCCTGGTTCCGAACTCCGAACGAAAGTATGATGTTCTGGGGTAAGAATTTTAATAGATGGAATAGAGTTCCTAGCGAACCTTGTTATGTTGGAAACCCATACCTTAGATGTTATTTTGGGAATGGATTGGTTATCCAAGCACAAAGCCGTGCTGGATTGTGGACGAAGAGTCATATCAGTTGAGAGCCCATGTGGGAGAAAAGTGGAATTTAAAGCAACCGCAGTTCGAGATGGACAACTGATGGTCAACAGTGTGAAGGCAATCAGCATAGAGGATGTCTCAGTGGTGAATGAGTATCCGGATGTTTTTCCTGAGGATTTACCTGGTATGCCGCCAGACAGAGATATAGAGTTTGTGATAGAGCTAGTACCCGGAACGGCACCGATAGCCAAGAGACCTTATCGGATGTCAACCGAAGAGCTAGTAGAGATGAAGAAACAGCTTGAAGAGTTGATGGAGAAAGGATTCATCAGACCGAGTTCGTCACCATGGGGAGCACCAGTATTGTTCATTAAGAAGAAGGACGGAAGTTTCAAGATGTGCATAGACTATCGTGCACTCAATGAGGTCACCGGGAAGAACAAGTACCCATTACCCAAGATCGATGATCTGTTTGATCAGTTGAGAGGAGCTGGAGTATTCTCCAAGATTGATCTGAGATCCGGATATCACTAGTTGAAGATTCGATCAGAGGATATTCCAAAGACCGCATTCTCATCAAGATATGGACATTATGAGTTTACTGTCATGTCTTTTGGTCTGACGAATGCGCCAGCCTATTTCATGAACATGATGAATAAAGTTTTCATGGAATACATGGACAAGTTTGTCGTCGTGTTCATAGATGACATTCTCGTTTACTCCAAAACAAAAGAAGAACACGCAGAACATCTGAGGCTAGTTTTAGAGAAGCTGAGGGAACAACAACTCTTTGCCAAGTTCAGTAGGTGTGATTTTTGGAAGGATAAGGTGGAGTTTCTTGGACATGTGATGACCGCAGAAGGAGTCGCCGTTGACCCAAGCAAGGTAGAAGCTGTGTTGCATTGGGAGCAACCGAAGACCGTAACCCAGATCCGGAGTTTTCTTGGAATGGCAGGTTACTACCGCCGCTTCTTTGAAGGCTTTTCGACAATTGCGAGACCTCTTACGCAATTGTTGAAAAAGGAGAAGAGGTTTACATGGACGCCAGAGTGCGAGAAAGGATTTCAAGAACTGAAGAAGAGATTGACATCAGCACCAGTGTTGGTTCTGCCGGACGTCAATCAAAGTTTCGATATCTATTGTGATGCATCGCGCCAGGGACTTGGATGTGTGCTGATGCAGAACAGAAAGGTGGTTGCTTATGCATCAAGGCAGTTGAGGCCGCATGAGGAGAATTACCCGACACATGACCTAGAGTTAGCTGCCATAGTGCATGCCTTGAAGTTATGGCATCACTATTTGATCGGGAACAGATGTGATGTGTACACGGATCATAAGAGCCTTAAGTACATATTCACCCAGTCGGATCTGAATATGAGGCAAAGGAGATGGTTAGAGTTGATCAAGGATTACAATGTCGGAATCCATTACCATCCCGGGAAGGCTAATGTGGTGGCCGATGCTTTGAGTCGGAAAAGCCATACTGTGAATATGCTGATAGCCACGGATCAGGATGAGCTATGCCAAGATTTTCAGAGAATGAAGATTGAGATGGTACCTAAGGGATTCTTGGCCGCATTGGAAGTGAAGCCTACCCTAGAGGATCAGATTCGAGAAGGACAGAAAGATGATGACAAGATCCGCAGGATTAAGTCCAAAATGGAGGAAGGCAAGGCAAAGGACTTCAAGCTAGATGAGCAGGGCACGTTATGGATGAAAGATCGGATTTGTGTGCCAAACAAGAAGGAATTAAAGTAACTGATTTTGGAGGAAGCCCATGACTCCAAGTACTCAATTCACCCAGGAAGTGCCAAGATGTATCAGGATTTGAAGGAAAGATTTTGGTGGCCAAGCATGAAGCGTGAAGTTGCCGAGCATGTTGCGTTGTGCGACGTATGCCAGAGAGTTAAGGCAATGCATCGGAGACCAGCAGGATTGCTGCAGCCGTTGAAAATACCTGAGTGGAAGTGGGAGGAAATCGGAATGGATTTCATTACCGGTTTGCCTAAGACTCAAGGAGGGTATGACTCCATATAGGTTATAGTGGATCGCTTGACTAAGGTCGCCCATTTTATCCCCGTGAAGACCACTTACTCGGGAGATAAGTTAGCAGAGTTGTACATGATCAGGATCGTCTATCTGCACGGAGTTCCAAAGAGGATTGTATCGGACAGAGGTACCCAATTTACCTAAAGGTTCTGGAATAAGTTGCATGAAGCCATGGGAACCCGTTTGAACTTCAGTACAGCATATCATCCACAGACGGATGGACAGACCGAAAGAGTCAATCAGATTCTGGAAGATATGTTAAGAGCGTGTGCATTGGCTCATGCTACCTCTTGGGATAAGAGTTTGCCGTATGCCGAGTTCAGTTACAATAATAGTTACAAGGCTAGTTTACAGATGTCACCTTTTGAGGCACTGTATGGTCGACCCTGCCGGATGCCCTTAAACTGGAGTGAGACCGGCGAGCGCCGTATCTTTGGACCTGATATTCTTCAAGAAGCTGAAGAGCAGATTGCCATGATCAGGGAGAGATTGAAGATAGCCCAATCACGTCAGAAGAGTTATTCCGACAATCGTCGCCGGGATCTGAGTTTTGAACCAGAAGACTTTGTATACCTCAGAGTTACACCTTTCAGGGGAGTTAAGAGATTCCACGCTAAAGGAAAACTTGCACCACGTTATGTGGGACCATATAAGATTTTGAGCCGCAGAGGGGAAGTTCCTTACCAGCTGGAGTTCCCGCAGTCATTAGCGGGAGTACATGATGTATTCCATTTATCCCAATTAAAGAAATTTCTCCGAGTGCCAGACGAGCAAACACCTTTGGAGTCGATTGAGCTACAAGAGGATCTAACTTACAAGGAGCATACAGTGAAGATTTTGGACACTATGGATCGAGAGACTAGGAATAAGTCAACCCGCTTCTGTAGAGTTCAGTGGAGCAACCATGAAGAAAGCGAAGCGACTTGGGAGCGTGAAGATTATTTGAAGAAAGAGTTTCCGAACCTATTCCGTAGTCAACCTTAAATCTCGGGGACGAGATTCTGTTAAGGGGGGAGGTTTGTAACACCCCAATTTTTGGTTTGTATGAAATTAAATATTATTTTGCACTTTTGTGAATTTTTGGAATTTTTTGGAATTTATTTGGATTTATTTGGAATTAATTTGAATTTATTCCATATTGAAATAATTAAAGAAATTAAATTTTCAAATAAAGTTTTGTTGGAAATATTTTATTTAAGTCCCAAATGCCCTAAAATATTTTCTAGAATTTTTTTGGAATTTTTCTGAGTATTTTGTTATTTTTCTTGAATTAAATGAATTACTGGAAATTATTTTAAATATTAAATCGCTGGAAATTCAAATCGGGTCAAGTACTGTTCATCCGACCGGACCCGAACCCGAGTCGGACTCGAGTCCGACCCGAGCCATGCGGTCGAGCCGAACTCGCTCGGCAAGACCCTAACCGCGTGACCGTCGGATCCGCATCCAACGGCCCACGAGGCTCCACGTCATCCACGCGGCGACGGATCGGACCCGTCCGAGCCGATCCGATCCGGGCCGCTGATCTGGACACGTGGACGGCTCTCATGTCGTCTTCCCCGTCCGAATCCGAGCCGGAGAACTCCGCCGCGTAGCCGCCGTGTTCATTAGGGTTCCGATTTGTGCGCGCATCCCGGGGCTATTTAATGCGTCGGACATCGCCCGAGGTTGCCCTTTTCCGTGCGCACCCGAAACCCTAGCCCGACGAGCCCTAGCCGCCGCCGCTTGGCCGCAATCGCTCGCCGTAGTAGCTTTCTCCTCCGCCGCGGTTTTCGCTTTGTTCCGTCGCCGTTGTGCCCAGATCCGGAACCGGGAGGTCACGACGCGTCCGGGAGTCCAACTCACTTCGCCGGAGCGCGCCCGAAACGCCGAGTCCGTGGTCACCGTCCTCTTCTCCGGCCAAGCCAGCGCCGCCGCGCGCCATCGCCGCCCCGAGCTTCGTGCACCGTTGGATCTAGATCGGACAGCAACGGTGAGTTCACATGTTCCCGAACCGTAAAACCTAGATCGGATCTGGACCATTGGATCTAGATCCAATGGCCCATGATCACCGTGTAGATTATAACTGCGTTAACCTAGGGTAGATCTAGACCGTTGGATCTAGATCCAACGGCCCTGATCATGCCACGTAGCCGCCGCAGCGCCGTGCGTTGAGTAACTGACAGGCCGAGCCCACGTGCCAGCGGCCGAGCCTGGGCGTGACTGCGCGTCACTGACATGCGGGCCCGCATGTCAGTGTCTCGCCCGAGAGTCGCACCGTGCACGTGACCCACTGACGGGTGGGACCCGCGTGTCAGCGACACGAGCCGTGGACCGGGTCCACGGTGGACCAAGCCGCACCGTGCGCCGAGTCCATGAGCCGGATGACGTCAGCCGACCAATCAAAGCCGACGCGTGTCACCATGACGCAATAAATAATTTCCGAAAAAGAAATTGATTAATAATTCGGTTTAATAATTGATTTTAATTTCAAAATTTCAAACGCTTATAACTTTTGCGTTTTAACTCCGATTTGAACGATTCCAATTTATAAAATTTCATAAAATTCAGCTCTACTCAAATATGAATTTTATTTCATTTTTTGACTAAAGTGTTTCTCTGTAATATTATTTAATTGATTATTTAAACTTTAAATAATTATAACTTTTGCATTTTAACTCCGATTTGAGCGATTCCAGTTCCTAAAAATTTATAAAATTATGTTCTCTCTGTTTATGGACTTTATTTTGAGTTTTGGGATGCTTTTGCCTATTGTTTATTTATGTATTGCTATTTGCACGTATTACGAGTAGACGTTGAAGTGCCCGAAGGCTTCGAGGGAGAAGTGTTGACTCAGGAGCCAGCTCAAGACCAAGAACAAGTACTCTTTGAAGGCAAGTTATGCGTTGACCATGTTGATCCCATTTTTGAAATTAATTTAATTCAAATTATTGCATGCTAGTTCAATTAGAGCTTATTTTAATTTAAATCTGGGAAATTAGATAAATGCCAAATTGCATTATGACACCTTGATTATTTAATTATGTGCCATGACCCCTTGTCACCCTAGTTGTGGATTACTTAGTTGGACATTGTTAATTTGCCAACATGGGTAGTTAGACCGATGTAGTATGCTTAGCCCTGCCACGTGACATGATTTTGGATAATCAAATGTTAATGATGACTTAATGAGATATGGAACCTGTTTTGGAGAAAGGTCATGTGTTATTGATGATGTTGATGACACGTGGTGCATGGTAATCAACTGAGGTTTGATAAATGGATTTGGACCGGGGCATGTGGCAAGTAATGATCAGGTGGGCCAGGTATGGCATTGGGAAGGATGATTTGGTTCTTTGGGTAGTCTTGCCCTGGTCAATTTAAGGACTTAACCGTGCAAGCCTTTGAACTGGGTCAAGCGTGCAACCACATGTCTGTAATGGGACAGACCTAGTTGATTAAGTCGCTGATAACTTACTTGTGGGACCTCTGGGTGTCAACTACACCGTTTGTGTAAGTTGTACGGGGGAGTGTACCGGGGCTGAGGCCAGGTACCCATCTAACGGTTGATTGGCTTAGACTTCGACTTTGCTAAGGGAAGGGCTAGTGCGCAATAACCGGAGAGGCTCACTTGTGTAGTTAGAAGTTTCCGAAAGACTTTGTTACGGACACTCGCCTTTGTGATGTTTGACTGTATCTTGTGGGTAAAGTGCATAACCTCTGCAGAGTGTAAAATCTATTCGAATAGCCATGTCCGCGGTATTGGACATCGCTCGGGAATTACAGTCAAGGGTTAGACTTTCTTGAAAACAACTTGTACTTGGAAAAAGGGTTTGGGTTAATGGATGACATAGATGGAAATGTGGATTAGGAATGGGAAGGATGTTTATTTAACTCCTGGAAAAGTTATTGATATATTATTTACATCCTTCCCATTCCTAATCCACATTTCCATCTATGTCATCCATTAACCCAAACCCTTTTTCCATGTACAAGTTGTTTTCAAGAAAGTCTAACCCTTGACTGTAATTCCCGAGCGATGTCCAATACCGCGGACACGGCTATTCGAATAGATTTTACACTCTGCAGAGGTTATACACTTTACCCACAAGATACAGCCAAACACCACAAAGGCGAGTGTCCGTAACAAAGCGTTTCCAATGCCTATCTAAACCCAGTACTACTCACTAAGGTTTCAACACTGGTGGGATGAGTTACCACGTCCAGGGCCCCCCTCTTGCACCATGTGAGCCACCCGTGCGAGGACTGGTTACCACTACTCGGGCCTCACACCACCACAATAGTACTAAAGGTTAGAATCAACAAATTAATTAGCCAGGTCTGCCACATCCCAGACTTGTGGTTGTAAGAATGACTCAGTTCAAAGGCTTTCAAGGTTCAGTCCTTAATTGACTAGAGCAAGACTACCCAAAAACCAAAACGACTTTCCCGGTACCAATCATGGCCAACAGATCAATCTTGCCACTTGCCCCAATCTAAAGTATTTTATCACCCATTTCTTTACCATGCACCACGTGCCATCATCAAAGTCAACAACACATAACACATTCTCAAAAACTTGTTCTATATCTCACTAAGTCAATATTAACTTTAATATCCAAAATCATGGCAAATGTATGTGGCATGGCTAAGCACACTACCTACGAGCTAATTAACCCATGTTGGTAAATTATTAATGTCCAACTACTAATCCACAATCTAGCGTGACAAAGGATTCATGGCATACCATTTTTATCGACAAGGTGGCATAATCAAGTAGGTCAGATAACTATTCACGGAATTATTCAAAAGCATTTTAAATAAACTAGCATACAATAATTTAAATAAACATAATTTCAAAAGTGGGATCAATATGATCAAACTATAACTTGCCTTCAAAAAGTACTTAGTCAAGGTCTTGAGCTAGCTCCTGGGTCAAAACTTCACCTTCGAAGCCTTCGGGTACTTCAACGTCTACTCGTAACGGATAAATAAACACCAATTAAGTAAAAAAAATAGAGAAAAACTCATTTCTAAAAGTTAAATAAAATTCACCATTAAATAGAGGTAAATTTTATAAAAATTTAGAAACTGGAATCGCCTCCATCGGAGTTAAAACGTAAAAGTTATAGCCGTTTAAAGTTCGAAAATTCAATTAAATAAATAAAAATAGAGGAAAACTCATGTCCAAAAATTAAATAAAATTCATAAACAGAAAGAGCACAATTTTACAAATATTTAGAAATTTCAATCGTCCAAATCGGAGTTAAAATGCAAAAGTTATAAGCGTTTGAAGTTTGAAAATTCAAATAAAAGAATAAACCGAATTAATTCATTTATTTTTCTATTGAAAAATTTGATTGTGATGTCAGCATTGCGTCAACGTGTATTTCGAATTTCCATCGAATTAATTTCCTAAAGAAAAATCGAATTATGATGTCATGTTTGCGTCATCCGGTCCATGGACTCGATCCACGCCTCGGGCTCGGGCTCGGTCCACCGTAGACTCAGTCCACGGGTACACGTGTCACTAACACGTGGGACCCCCTCGAATGACATCATCACTGACGTCATCACACTCGGCCGAATGGTATTGAAACACGGGCGCCACCGTGACGTCATAGTGACGTCACGGATGACGTCACAGTGCGGTTGGGCCAAACGCTAACACGCGGGCCCCACGCTGACGTCACGCGTGACGTCAGCGGTGACCGGGATAACCCACGTGAACCGCGTCGGTTTGTTTACCGGCCACGTGGCACGATCTGGGTCGTTGGTTTGAAATCCAACGGTCTAGATTAGATATAATCCTGCATGTTGCGGGTTAATGCAGTTGATCTGGACCGTACGATTTAGATCGGACGGTCCAGATCCGTTCGGGTTTTCGCCGCATCATGGGGTGACATGGCATGTCCCGACGCTCGACGCGTGGCACAATCTACACCGTTCGATCTCGATCGAACGGCTGAGGTCGCATCTAATGCCACAACGTGAATCGAATCTAATCGTACGATCTAGATCTAACAGCCTAGATCTAATTTAAGCACAGTGCGGTTTACGGGCTACGTGGCTTAGTCTAAAGCGTTGGATCTAGATCCAACAGTTAAGATTAGATCTAAAACCGTAACGTGGAAATTACTCACGGGTGACGTGGACGAATCTGGGCCGTGCGATGAAGATCCAATGACGAAGGGAGCTCGCGGTTCTGGTGAAGGCGCGGCGGAGCAGAGGATGTCGAAGCTGGGGACGATGAAGAGCCCAACAGCGTTTGGGACGTGTTCCGGCGAAGTGGATGGTCCTATCCGACGCGCCTCATCACGAGGAACCCGGATCTGGGCACCAACACGGCGGAGACGGCTCGACGGCGGCGGAAAATGGCAAGAACCTCGGCGGAGCCCTAGCGCAACTTCGGCGAGCGATTGCGGCGTGGCTACACCGGCTGGAGCTCCAAGACCTTGGGTAAAATGTGCGCACGGAAACAGGGATCATGACACGGGTGGCGGCGCGCCCTCGACGTCCGTGAAATCCGTAGAAATCGAGGTCGACTCGGGCGCGGCGGCGGAATCCGGCGGCGATACGGAGAGGCGACGTGGCACGATCCTAGCTGTCAATGCGGCTCGATCCGACGTTCTGCAACACGCGCGCATGCAGCCACAAACACGGCCATCGGATCTTGATCCAATGGTTCATCGCGCGTGCACACGTGGCCCAATCGTGGCCGTTGGATATCGATCCGATGGATCGCGCGTATAGGGTTTGTGTCGGCGTATTTTACGCTAGGGTCCCCACTCCCCCGCAGTAAAAGAGACCACCGGGCAGGAAGGGTGCGTCCGGCCGAACCGCCGCAAGCGAGCGGCAGCTCCCCGGCATGGTCGCCCCGGTGGACAGGTGGCGATCAGCCCACACCACTGGGCGCCCAAGAAGGTGGTCGCCCAGTGGACAGGTGGCGATCAGGTCATACCACTGGGCGCCCAAGAAGGTGGTCGCCCGGTGGACAGGTGGCGACCAGGCCCCACCACCGGGCGCCCAGGAAGGTGGTCGCCCAGTGGACAGGTGGCGACCAGGCCACACCGCTGGGCGACCAGGAAGGTGGTCGCCCAAGGGGCGCGTGGCAGGCAGACCCCCTGGCGTGCATTAATGGTGTGTGACACCACGATAGCACCTTACCCCCTGGCAGAACGGGTAGCGTTGGCGGACGTAAGGCCCGAGGCTGGGATGTGACGGCTGCGACGGGTGATGATGAGATGTAAGAACAGCGACAGGCATATTAAATGCGCCCGTGGCAGTGTAATGAGTATGGCTTGCAGTGTAAGCCTCCCATGCGCCCCCGTGAGCCCAAGTATAAAAGGGGGCCAGGGTGCATGGGAGAAGGGGTTGGCTCCTGGGAGGTTTTCATACTCTCAACCAAGAACTCAAGCAATACCACATAAAGCAGGATTAGGGCTGTTACTCTTCGGAGGGCCCGAACCTGGGAAAACTCCAGCGTCTCCATTATTCTGAGCTCCGCCGTCGTCCCGTCTATCTTCCTCCCCTCGACAATCACACCTAAAGCCCCCCCGTTAGAACCTTATAAGCACTCGATCCGGAGGTGCCTGTTGGCTAGAACGCTGACAGTGGCGCGCCAGGTAGGGGCTATTGGTGGTTGGATTGCCCTCTTTTTTTCGGTTTCCAGCTCGGAGCTCAGGGAAGCGGGTGGCGCGCCAGTCGCATGGCGGAGTCACGCTCAAAGCGCAGCAGCTTGCCCGAGGACCTGCTGGCGAACAGGGGGCTCCCCCTCCGGTTCTCAGGAGAGCATAGACTCGCACTCTTCGACCCCGTCCGAGGGTCGATGGGCTGGCGAGCGACGCTCCTCCAGATTCTACCCCTGATCGGTTGTAAGTCCCAGGTTCCGTTCCCCGACCGGCCGGAGTGTGCCTCCCTCTCCGTCGCGGGTCGGGGAAGGCCTTCTGTTGAAGTTGAATACTCTTTTCCCTTATCCGAAAAAGTTGTTCTCGCCGCCCTCTTTTCGGTCTTTTCACCTTCTGTCGGGTAGTGCCAGGGCACTTGCCTCTAGTACCCTGTAATCCTGCAAAGCCCCAATAGCAAAGGAGGAATCACTAAGTGAGAGCGGCGCACGGGAGTAGGTGATTGGATGGCTGGTTCGGCACGATCCCCAGCACGGTCATGACACTCCGGGTGTCCCCGTGGGGATCGGCGACTCGAGCACCACTGCCAAGAACCTAAGGTCCGGCCTGGAATCACTAAGTGTTCGTTCCCTAGAGGCTACCTGGGAGTCAAAATTTTGCTAGGACAAGAGGTTCGAGGAAAGTGATCCCCTGGCACAAGACCTTAAGTCTTAAAGCGGCCGCGTGATTGGCTCGCGCGGAACCGGAAAGATTAGGATAAAAAGCGATTTTTAAGTAACTTAGCAGGAGCTTGTGCCCCAGCTTCATATAAAAAGTCTTACATCTAAAGTCATTACAGGCAAGAGCTAGAGAAAATAAAGCTAAGCTTCGGGTGGCTCATCCTCGGCCTCTGCTGCGGCCTCAGCAGCTGCCACATCCTCTTCGACCGGGTCGACATCCAGCGCCATCGCCACGTCCTCCGCGGCCGTCTCCAGCTGAGGATTCCCCATCTCCAGCTGCGCGGCAACACGCCCGGGCGCCAGGACTTCGCTCCTCCGCTCAAGGCCAGCCGCTTTCGATCCACGGGCGGTGGCCATGGGATCAAAGTTGGCGTCGCGACTGGCACAGCAGGCCAGCACGTACGTCGCCTTGGCCGCCGCCACCGCGCGCCCCTCCTGGACGGACCGGGCGGCGGGCAGGAGCGTGAGGAAGTCCGCGGTCCGGCAGAGGCAGAACGCATAGTGCCGCGCCCTCTCCTCCCGCGGACCCAGCTGCTCCAGCCCCAACGGAGCAAGGCTGGCCACCATCCGGTCGAGGGCGTGACGCAAAGATTCCACGTGTCCGCCTCCGATCGACCTGCTCGACCTCTCCGTCTCCAGCTCCGCGGCAAGCTCTTCGGCGCGGTGGGCGCTTTGCTCGCTGCTCCGTTCTCGCGCGGTATGCCTCTCCAGCCCCGCTCCCCGTTCGCGCAGATCATCCACCTCCTTGCGGAGGCGGTTGATTTCAGTTCCCGCCTCCGTGAGCCGCTCCCGGCTCGTCGTCAGACGCGTGCTCGTGCTGGAGTAGAGCTCGCTAAGAGCTGCCAGCAGAGCGTCTGCGTCCGCCGAAGGAACGGAGGCAGAAGGAGGATCTGGGGTGGGCGCGGGGCCAAGCGGGCCTGGGGCCGAAACGGCGGCCACAGCGGATCGCTGGGAGTCGCCCTCCCCACTTGCTCGCCTGGGATCGGCGATCCCGATCGCGCCCTGCGGCCGCGACGTCGGGATCGACTCCGGCCGCGGCGGCGGGGATGTCCGAAGCAGAAACCCTGAAGAGGGAGCGGTAAGTGATGGTGAGCAGTTATTCGAAAAAACTTATTCGCATATGCGTTTTTGAAGGAATACCTGGGCGACGGCCTCGGGAATCGGGGCACGCTCGGAGTAAGGACCAGTCCCCCGCGTGGCGCTGCCGGTGCCGGTCCTAGCGGTCTAGGGACCGGTGCTGGCGGCGGGGGAGGAATCACCGCTGCCGGCGGCGGCGGCGGAGGAAGAACCGCCGGCGGTGGCGGAGGAAGAACCGCCGGCGGTGGCGGAGGAAGAACTGCTGCGCCGGCGCGGCGAGGAATAACCATCGCCGGGCGGCGGCGGGCGTGAGGAAGAACCACCGGCGCTGGCGGCGGAGGAAGAACCGCCGGCGCTGGCGGCGGCGGTGGCCGTGACCCTGTTAGCAAGGTCGGGGGCGGCAGTTGTTGTCCCGCCATTGAGGAGCCGGCTGCTGCAGCGGATGAAGTCCCCGCGGCTGTCGTTGAAGACCCCGCCCCGGCCGGACCCAGGAGGCGGGGCCTTTGAGAGGGGCCCCTGTTGGCGTCGCCATCGTCCGGACGACTGCGCCTCCCCTGACCGCCGGCGGGGGGAGGGTCCCGGATTGTCAAAGGCACCTGGCGCGTCGTGATGGACGTGCCCATGGCGTCCATCGACGGCAGGGCACGGATTATCGCCGCGCGCTCCCCCGGCGATAGCCGGCAGAGCGGGACTGCGCCCGCCGGGAACGGCGGAACGGGACCGGCGAAGCCCAGTTGTATCATCCACCTGTCGATCACGTCAGGTGCCAGGTTCCCGGCGGCTGTCGACAAAAGAGAAGAAGGGGAAAACCCCAGGAAGCAGAAGCACTGTCAGCACCGGGTTCAACGAATAAAGAAGGAAAGCAGTGAGCGATCTAAGACGAGACAGGTTACCTCCAACGATACTCCGGGTCCCGTCGCCTACGCCCATGTACTGCCAGGCCGGGCAGACGCGACGGCGCAGAGGGCATAACCTCCGGGAGACGAAGTCCCGGATGACCATGGGCCCTGTCAGACCCGCCGTTCGCAGCTGGTCAACATGGGCTAGCATCGCCCGGAGCTCAGGCGTCTCACTCACGTGGGCCCCCCAGTTGGGGTTGCTGACCGCCGGGCCAATCGGAAGCTCCAGCACCTCGATGGCGCTGTCATCCTCGACATACACCCAATCCTCGCGCCAATTCCTCCAATTGGACCGACAATCCAGCGGGATATAGCGCGACATGGACCCATCGCGAAGCCGCAGGTGGCAGCTCCCGGTGACAGGCGAATTGCCACCCGCGGCGCGAAGGGTATAGAAAAAGCGAAAGAGAAGGAGATTGGGTAGTACCCCTACAAACATCTCGCAGAAGTAGGCAAAGGCGGAAAGGAGGATGACAGAGTTGGGGGGAAGATGGATGTGATGAATGGCGTAGAAGTTAAGAACGGAGAGGTAGAAGTCCGAAACCGGCGGCAGCAGGCCGGCCAGAAGCTGCCACCCGAAGAAGACCACTTCTCCGGGCCGGCAATGGGGCTCGACAGTCCCGGGGCGAACACGGAGGGCGCCCGCGGTTGTGTTCCGGGAGAGCCTGGTGGCAACCTCCTCCTCGACGGATGACGATGGGAGAACGGGAGCCATCAGGCGCGGGAAGGTATCAGAGCGCGTCGGCAAAGAAGAAGAAGAAACAGGCTCTGAAGCGGAAAGGAAAGTAGAAAGAGGCTGAACCGCTCCCCCTCGGTCGACCTCTTATAAGGCTGCGAGGGAGCCTTCGGCGGGAAAACCGAAGGGGCGCGGCGGTTCGAAAAGCGGAAGTTCAAATGCCCCATTAAAAAGGCGCACCCCAAGGATCGTGCGACGGTTTCCAGGCGGGAATAACTGCGCAAACCGCCTTGAGAAACGGAAGAAGCCAGAAGGTCCCATGAAGACTACGGGGCGTGCGGGTTTATTAAATGGCCCCACCCAGGAGACTAAGCGGTTTCTCAAAGGGCATCTAAGAGAAGGAAAAGAAGAAGATGGTAGGCCCAAAAGGCGCTCCTGGATGGGCCCGGGGGCTACTGTCGGCGTATTTTACGCCAGGGTCCCCACTCCCCCGCAGTAAAAGAGACCACCGGGCGGGCAGGGTGCGTCCGGCCGAACCGCCGCAGGCGAGCGGCAGCTCCCCGGCGTGGTCGCCCCGGTGGACAGGTGGCGATCAGCCCACACCACTGGGCGCCCAAGAAGGTGGTCGCCCAGTGGACAGGTGGCGATCAGGTCACACCACTGGGCGCCCAAGAAGGTGGTCGCCCGGTGGACAGGTGGCGACCAGGCCACACCACCGGGCGCCCAGGAAGGTGGTCGCCCAGTGGACAGGTGGCGACCAGGCCACACCGCTGGGCGACCAGGAAGGTGGTCGCCCAAGGGGCGCGTGGCAGACCACGCCCTCAGGTGACCAGCAAGGTGGGCGCCCACCGGACAGGTGGCATGCAGGCCACTCCGCTGGCGTCCACCCCCGAGGCTGCAGCGCCTAAGTCAAGGGCATTTAATGCGAATCGTGCGCATTAAATACAAAGCGTGAAGAAGGCAGCATGGCGACGCGTCTTCCCCAGGCGTGCATTAATGGTGTGTGACACCACGATAGCACCTTACCCCCTGGCAGAATGGGTAGCGTTGGCGGACGTAAGGCCCGAGGCAGGGATGTGACGGCTGCGACGGGTGATGATGAGATGTAAGAACAGCGACAGGCATATTAAATGCGCCCGTGGCAGTGTAATGAGTATGGCTTGCAGTGTAAGCCTCCCATGCGCCCCCGTGAGCCCAAGTATAAAAGGGGGCCAGGGTGCATGGGAGAAGGGGTTGGCTCCTGGGAGGTTTTCATACTCTCAACCAAGAACTCAAGCAATACCACATAAATCAGGACTAGGACTGTTACTCTTCGGAGGGCCCGAACCTGGGAAAACTCCAGCGTCTCCATTCTTCTGAGCTCCGCCGTCGTCCCGTCTATCTTCCTCCCCTCGACGATCACACCTATAGCCCCCCCGTTAGAACCTTATAAGCACCCGATCCGGAGGTGCCTGTTGGCTAGAACGCTGACAGTTTGGCTCGGTCGGACCGGCTCAAGTCGGACACGAGTCAGACTCGAGTCTGACTCGGGTCGGATGAACAGTAGAACCCCGATAGGGTTTTCCAGCGATTTAATAATTAAAATAATCTCTAGAAATTCAAATAAATCGAGAAAAATAGCAAAATACTCAAAAAAATTCCAGGAAAATTCTGGAATATACTTTGAGGCATTTTGGAGTTAAATAAAATATTTGTAATGAAGTCTTATTTAAAACTTTTAATTATTTAATTATCTCAAAAGGAAATAAATCCAAATTGTATCCAAATAAATCCCAGAAAATTCCAAAAATTCCCAAAAGTGCAAAATATCATTTAATTTCATGAAATGCAAAAATTGGGGTGTTACATGCTGCTCCGGTCCAGGACCTCGAGAGAGGACCTTTGAGACCGTCTGTCATAGCCCCTAAAGAAGGTAGGAACGACAGTGCACCGCCGGCCGGTGCCCTTGGAGGAGGACATCCGCGTCCGTCCGTTGTGACCCCTGAACAAGGAAGGCACAATGGTGATGCAGCGGTGAGGCTTTCGAGAGAGAGCTATCACAACCGCCCGCTGTCGCAGCCCCTGAACAAGGTAGGAGCGGCGGTGTTTATCTGGTCGGGGCCTTTGAAGGAAGGCTGACGTGACTGTCCGACACTGCCCCTATCCTTGGGGGCCGCGGCAAAGGTGTTCATCCGGTCGAGGGCTGCAAATGGTGCCCACCTCGATCGTCCATTGTCGCCCCCGAGTTTGATGGGGACAATGGTGGTGGTGACTTAGCCCCCGATGTCGCAGTGCGGCGATCAGCCCCCGACATTGGTGAGTGGCGTTTTGCTTCCGAAGGTGGTGAGCGGCTTGGGGCCCGCCTTTCCGGAAAAGAGAGCACCGGCCCTTGCTACGGTGGTGCTAGGGGAAAAGCTCGCCCAAGCGGAGTACCCGCACGACCACCGCGTGGTCGCCACACTTGGCCGGGAAGAAGATTGGATGTGCCCCATCCTTGCCTTCCTGCAAGACCAGGTGATCCCCGACGATGATGCCACAACTGAGAAAATTGCACGAAGGGACAAGTGCTATACTCTGGTAGGTGGGGATCTATATCGCCATAGTAGAAACAAGCTTTTACTGAAGTGCATCACTCGGGAAGAGGGGAGTTCCCTACTCTCTGATATCCATGGAGGCATGTGCGGGAGCCACCTATCCGGCCGGACGCTCGTCGGCAAAGCGTTCTGCCAAGGATTCTGCTGGCCTACTACCCTCTAGGATGCCAGCGAGCTGGTAAGACGGTGTGATGCATATCAATACCATGCCAAGCGCACAAACCGCCCCACCCAGGCCCTCCAAACAATACCCCTCTCATGGCCGCTCGCGGTCTGAGGGCTGGTGTAACACCCCAATTTTTGCTTTTCATGAAATTAGACACTAATTTGCCCTTTTATGAATTATTGGAATTTTTTGGAGTTTATTTGGATTTATTTGGAATTAATGTGAATTTATTCTCATTTGAAATAACTAAAGAAATAAAAGTTTCAAATAAATTTTTGAAACTAATATTTTATTTGAGTCCCAAATGCTCTAAAATATTTTCTAGAATTTTCCTAGAATTTTTCTGAGTATTTTGCTATTTTTCTTGAATTAAATGAATTTCTGGAAATTTATTTAAATTATTAAATCGCTGGAAAATCGAGTTGGTTTCACTGTTCATCCGACCCGAGTCCGACTCGAGTCAGACTCGAGTCCGACTCGAGCCACGTGGTCCGGCCGAACCCCCAACGATCTAGACCGTTGGATTAGAATCCAACGGTCGGGATTGGGCCGCACCGATACGACCGGATCCGGTCCAGACCCGTTCGCGCCGTGCAATCTCGGCCGTCGATCGTGCCACGTGGACGGCTCGCGTGCGTCCACGTCACCTCGCCGTGTCCGGGACGGACTCCGCCGCCCGTACCGGCCTTGCCTTGAATTCCGCGTTGATCTCGACGTTCGGGCCGGTATTTAATGCCCAGACTCGCGCCCGACGTTCGCCCTCACCTCGCGCGTTGTTTGCCCCATGTCCCCTAGCCCTAGCCGCCGCCGTCTTCCCGCTATTGCTCGTCGTAGTACTCTAGGGTTTGTTTCGGGTTTTGGCTTCGTTTCGCCGCCGTCAAGCCGTCTCCGCCACGCTTGAGCTCGGATCCGAGACCCCTAGGCCAAGGCGCACCCGTGGGTATATCTCACTCCGCCGGAGAGGCCCCGAAGCGCCGTTGGGCTCGTCGTCGTCTTCGTCTCCGGTGGCCTCCGCTCCGCCGCATCGCCATCGCCGTCCGCGAGCATGGTGGACCGTCGGATCTCCATCGTACGATCAGGATCTCGCCACGTCATCCCGCCGGTGAGATTCCATTCGCAACCCCAGATCCAATCTCGACCGTTGGATCTAGATCCAACGGTCCAGATTAAACGCGTTCACCCCAAACGCGTGAGACCAGATCCAATCTGGGCCGTTGATTTTCAAATCAACGGCCGAGATCGAGCCACGTGTGAGGAAGTTGGACCGGCGCGGTCAGCGCCGTACGTGCGTGTGACGCTGACACGCCGGGCCCGCGTGTCAGCGACACGGCCAAACCGCACCATGACGTCACGCTGACGTCATGGCGGGCCCACTCGCCGCCGATCGTCCCAGCCGAGCGATGACGCCAAAGAATGACGTCACCGCTGGGTCCCACCGCCGCATGATGGGTTGAGTCCTCGTGAGACGCCAAAGAATGACGTCACCCGAGGGTCCCACCTGTCAGTGGCCGTGAGCCGTGGACCGAGCCAAACCGTGGACCACGTCCATGGACCGGCTGACGTCAGCCGACCAATCAGAGGCTGACACGTGTCAATGCTGATGCAATAAATATTTTCTGAAAAAGAAAATGATTTAATAATTCGGTTTATTATTTGAATTGAATTTTAAAACTTCAAACGCTTATAACTTTTGCATTTTAACTCCGATTTGAACGATTCCAGTTTCCAAATTTTTATAAAATTGAGCTCTACTCAAATATGAATTTTATTTAATTTTGGACCAAAGTTTTAATGGTGATATTAATTAAATTGATTAATTAAACTTTAAAACATTATAACTTTTGCGTTTTAACTCCGAATTTGATGATTCAAATTCCTAAAAATTCATAAAAATATGTTCTCTCTGTTTATGGACTTCATTGGATGTTTGGACACTTTGTGTTTGTTGTTTATTCATTTATTGCCATTTGCACGCGTTACGAGTAGACGTCGAAGTGCCCGAAGGATTCAAGGGAGAAGTGTTGACCCAGGAGCCAGCTCAAGATCAAGAACAAGTGCTTTTTGAAGGCAAGTTATGCTTTGACCATGTTGATCCCATTTTATAAATTATGTTGTTTCAAAGTATTGCATGCTATGTTGATTAGAATCTATTTCGATTAAACCTGGGATTTGTTAAACACCTAGTTGCTGTATGACACCTTGACATAAATATTTGTATGCCATGAAGCCCTTGTCACCCTAGTTGTGGAATATTTAGTTGGACATTATTAACCTGCCAACATGGTTATTTAGACCGATGTAGATAATGCTTAGACCTACCACGTGGACATGACATGATTTTGACATTTAAATATTAATGTTGACTTAACGAGATATGGAGCCTGTTTTGGAAGAAGTGTCATGTGTTATTGATGATGATGTTGATGGCACGTGGTGCATGGTAATCAACTGGGGCTTTGATAAATAGTTTTCGACCGGGGCTTGTGGCAAGAAATGATCAGGTGGGCCAGTTGTGGCACCGGGGTTGTTGATTTGATTCTTCGGGTAGTCTTGCCCTGGTCACACTAAGGACTTAACCTTGCAAGCCTTTGATCTGAGTCAAACGTGCAACCACATGTCTGTAATGGGACGGACCTAGTTGATTAAGTCACTAATAACTTACTTGTGGAACCTCGGGGTGTCAACTATACCTTTTGTGTAGCTTGAAAGGGGAGCGTACCGATGCTGTGGCATGGTACCCGTCCAACGGTATGTCGGTCCCATACTTCGCCTTGGTTAAGGGAAGGTATGGTGTAGGGCAAAAGCCGGAGAGGTCCACTTGTTTAGTTAGAAGTCTCCGAAAGACTTTGTTATGGACACTCGCCTTTGTGGTGTTTGGCTGTATCTTGTGGGTAAAGTGCATAACCTCTGTAGAGTGTAGAATCTATTCGAATAGCCGAGTCCGTGGCATTGGACATTGCTCGTGGATTACAGTCAAGGGTTAGACTTTCATAAAAACAACTTGGATTTAGAAAGTTGGTTTGGCTTAAGAAATGACGATGATGGAAATGTGGGTTAGAAAAGGAAAAGTGTTTGTTTTGAACTCCCGGAAAAGCTATTGATATTATACTTGTCTTTACTACTTTTGAATCTACTTTATATTACTTGTCAAATGATGTTTACTGCAAATATACCATGAGCCATACCCTTGTACTAAGGCATGCATGTAGTATATTAGTTTGCATTCTGTGCATGACTTGCTGAGTACCAAGTACTCACCCTTGCCGCAATACAAACATCAGTTGAAGAGGAGACAACACCTGCCCTGGAGGAGGAGATCCGCGAGGAGACGACAAACTAGGGGGAAGGCCCAGTCAGTTGCCTGCGGCATATTGGTTGGAGCCACGCGTTTTCTTTATATTCCGCTGCAGATTTATTGAGTAAGACTTTAGCCCTGCGAGGCGTACTTTTGTAACTTGACCATAAAGGTCGAGTAACCGGTTATATCTCTTTTCAATAAAGTACTTTACTATTTCGATGAGTATGATTATGATATATACCGATGTTGAGACTGTGTGCACTAGCGTGATCCTGGACTAGTGCTGAATACACAGAGGGTCTGGATTTGCAAATTCGGGTCCGGACAGTTGGACATCCTGGGTCCGTTCCCGCGGGACACAGGGGGCTTCACCCACCTATTCGTCGCCATCGACATGTTCACCAAGTAGGTCGAAGCCGAAGCAGTGTGCGCCATCACGTCCCCTACTGCTGTCAAGTTCATGCGCGGGATATTCATCCGCTTCGGAGAAGCCAACCGAATCATCACCGATAACGTCTCTAAGTTCACCAGCGCGATCTTCTTGAGCTTCTACGAAGAAATAGGCACCAAAGCGTGCTTTGCTTCAGTGGCACTTCCCAGGAGCAATGGTCAAGTGGAGCGTGCCAATGCGCTGGTGCTGAGGGGCCTCAAGACAAGGGCATTCGATAGACTCCAGAAGCGAGGGGCATCATGGACGGAAGAACTCCCAGCTGTGTTGTGGTCACTCTGAACCACACCCAACCATGCGATCAACGAGACGCCGTTCTTTATGGTCTACAGTGCCGAAGCTGTCCTCCCCTCCGAGCTGACGTTCGGATCCCAGCGCGTGGCAGCCTTCACTGAGGAAGGCCAGGAGGACCTTCGCCGAGAAGATATCAACTTGTTGGAGGAGGCGAGAGACCGAGCCACTGTGCGCACCGCTCAGTACCAGCAAAGTCTCCGGCGCTACCACGCCACCCGAATCTGTGAGAGGACACTAGCAGTGGGCGACTTGGTGCTGCGAAGAGTTCAAACGCACGCCGGTCGCAATAAGCTGTCTCCCAGCTGGGAGGGACCTTTCAAAGTGGTCTCAATGTCCCGACCAGGTGCGGTTCGACTGGTGACAAAAGACGGCCAAGAACTGGTGAACTCCTAGAACATCGAGTTACTGCGGAAGTTCTCCCCCTGAGAAGGTGTAAATACTAGGCGGTCAAGGGCGAGCTCCTTTTCAATGACTGCCATTCGACAGGGAAGTTCTTGGTTTCAAAAGTATCTTTACTTTGATTCCTTGTTTCCTTTCCTGCGCATACCCAAAAGGGTAATGTTTGCCGTGGTCGTCATTGGTTCTGAGCAATTCGGCAGGCAAGTTCTACTTTGGCGCTAACCCTGGGGCTGGTCACCCATCAGCGGATTCGGGCGAGCACAAGCAAACACAGTCGAGACTACGACGTCCCCAGCGTCCTCCTCCCCGTCCTCCTCCTCATCCCCGGTGACTAGGGCGAGGCCAGACGGGGGCTGGACCTGCATCAGCCCGGCGACGAACTCCGCAGCCTCTCGCATGCACCTGCGCACCTCCGCTTCGTTTCCTTTGATGCTGGCCACCGTGGCCATGGCATCAAAGGAGGCATCGCGGCTAGCGCAGCAGGCCAGCACGTAGGTGGCTGCCTCAACTGCGGCTGTCCGCCCTTCAACGGTGGAGCGTTCGGCGATGGCAGCGGGCAGGTCCTCAAGGGCCTTCGCCGCTCGATTCACCCCAACGACGTACTGCTGGGCGGTGGGCTCCTACGGAGACTGGAGCTCCACCCCGAGAGGTGCCAGGCTCTCCGCCATGCTCCTGTACGTCTTGCGGAGCATGACGACAATGTTATGGAGCACCCGCTGGTACTCTGTAGCCACCTTCGTTTGCGCTGCCTCGGCTATCCGGGCCCGAGCGAGCAGTGCTATGTTCTCTCTGGTCAACGCCACCTCGGCCCTCTCCTTCTACCCGCGCGCGGATGCCGTGTGGGCCTAGGGCTCCACCTTTTGCGCGGATGCCGAGGGTATTTAAAGCCCGGGACATGCCCCGAGGTTCGCCTCGACCCCGCGCAGCCGTTTCCCTAGCCGCCGCCCGTAGCTCACCGACGCGCTCGCAATTGGTCGCCGTAGTTACTCTCTCCTCCGCCACTGTTTTTGCCTCGCTCCGCCGTCGTCCGCCGTCCTCCGCCGCCGTTGAGCCCAGATCTGGAACCTCCAGGTCGAGCCGCGTCTGTGAGGATATCTCACTTCGCCGGAGAAGCCCACAAATGCCGGTGCATTGGTCATCTTCCTCCTCTCCGGCCAAGCCAGCGCCGCCGCACCGCCATCACCGCTTCGAACTCGGACAGCCGTCGGATCTTCATCCAACGACCGAGG
Source organism: Rhipidocladum racemiflorum (assembly GCA_036346355.1). Lineage (NCBI taxonomy): Eukaryota > Viridiplantae > Streptophyta > Magnoliopsida > Poales > Poaceae > Rhipidocladum > Rhipidocladum racemiflorum. The sequence continues at coordinate 59,044,971 of CM070583.1, forward strand.
TAAGCCCACGTTTCCCTCAAACCCTAGATAACTAGATTAGATCTGGAGCGTTCGATCAAGATCCAACGGCCCACAACCGCCGCGTTGACTGTAAACTGCGTTAACCTAGGGTAGATTCCAACCGTTGGATCTAGATCCAACGGCTTAGGCCCGTACACGTGTCGCGCGTCGGGACAGGCCACGTCGTCCTGTGGAGCGGTGAAAACCCTAACGGATCTAGACCGTCCGATCTAGATCGAATGGCCCAGATCAGCCGTGCAGTTTCCACGTTAGAAAACCTAGATCTAATCGCGGCCGTCGATTTTCAAACCAACGGCCGTGATCGTGCCACGTGTGCACTAGCCGCGCCCATGCGCGTGGGGAGCATGTCTCTGACACGCGGGAGCCGCGTGTCAGAGGGCCCACGTGTCAGTCGCGCCTACGCGTGCGTGAACCCGAGTCGCTGACAGGGCGGGCCCGCCTGTCAGCGATGCCCAACGCGTGCGTGGACCGGGTCCATGCGCCGGTGCCGACGTGGCAGCGCCAGAGCGTGCCACGTGGCATGATGACGTCATGCTGACGTCATCGTGGGGTTCGGCCGGTGCTGACGTCAGCCAGGCTGACGTGGACCAATCAGGTGCTGACACGTGTCACTGCTGACGCAATAATTAATTTCCAGAAAAAGAAAATGATTTAATAATTCGGTTTAATGATTTTTAAATTTGATTCAAACTTCAAAATTCCATAACTTTTGCATTTTAACTCCAAATTGAGTGATTCAAATTTCTAAAAATTCATAAAATTGAGATCTACCTAATGGTGAATTTTATTTAATTTTTGGACCAAAGTTTTTCTCTATAAAATTATTTAATTGATTATTTAAACTTCAAAATGCTATAACTTTTGCGTTTTAACTCCGATTTCGACGATTCGAGTTCCTAAAAATTCATAAAATTATGTTCTCTCTGTTTATGGACTTTATTTGGATGTTTGGACACTTTTTGTCTACTTTTTATTTATTATTTGCTATTTGCACGCTTTACGAGTAGACGTTGAAGTGCCTGAAGGCTTCGAAGGAGAAGTGTTGACCCAGGAGCCAGCTCAAAAGCCTGAACAAGTACTTTTTGAAGGCAAGTTATGCTTTGATCATGTTGATCCCATTTTTGAAATTAATTTGATTTACATTATTGCATGCTATTTAAATTTAGAAATGCTTTAATTAAATTCTGGGAAATTAGATAAATGCCAAATTGTTGTATGACACCTTGATTAATTAAATATGTGCCATGACCCTTGTCACCCTAGTGGTGGGATATTTAGTTGGACATTATTTTATTTGCCAACATGGGTAATTAGACCGAAGTAGTTTATGCTTAGCCCTGCCACGTTGTCACGACATGATTTTTGGACAACCACATGTTAATATTGACTTAATGAGATATGGAACGTGTTTTTGAGAAGTGTCATGTGTTGTTAATGTTGTTGTTGATAGCACGTGGTGCATGGTAAACAACTGGGTTTGATAAATAGATTTTGACCGGGGCATGTGGCAAGAATGATCAGGTGGGCCAGGTGTGGCACCGGGAATGTCGATTTGGTTCTTTGGGTAGTCTTGCCCTTGTCACCCTAAGGGCTTAACCTTGCAAGCCTTTGAACTGAGTCAAGCGTGCAACCACATGTCCGGAATGGGATGGACCTAGTTGATTAAGTTGCTGATAACTTCCTTGTGATACCTCGGGGTGTCAACTACACCGTCCAACGGTGTGTCGGTCCCATACTTCACCTCTGCTAAGGGAAGGGATGGTGTAGGGCACAACCGGAGAGGTTCACTTGCGGAGCTAGAGGCTTCCGAAAGGCTTTGTTACAGACTCTCGCCTTGGTGGCGTTTGGCTGTATCTTGTGGCTAAAGTGCATAATCTCTGCAGAGTGTAAAATCTATTCGAATAGCCGAGTCCGCTGTATTGGACACTGCTCGGGGATTACAGTCAGGGGTTAGACTTTCATGAAAACAACTTGGACTTGGAAAAAGGGTTTGGTCTAAAGAATGATGTTGATGGAAATGTGGATTAGAAATGGGAAATAAGATTATTTAACTCCTGGAAAAGTTTTTGATATCATAACTTGTCTTTACTGCTTGTGAATCTACTTATGTTATTTGTTACATGCTGTTTACCACAAATATACCTGTTAGCCTATCCTTTGTACCAAGCCATGCATATAGAATATTAGTTTGCATTCTGTGCATGACTTGCTAAGTACCAAGTACTCACCCTTGCGTCCAATACAACATCAGTCGAAGAGGAGACTACACCAGCTACGGAAGAAGAACTTCAGGAGGAGCCGTCGAGCTAGGGGTGAGCCCAGTCAGTTGCCTGTGGCATATTGGTTGGCGCCACGCGTTTTCGTTACTTTCCGCTGCTACTATTCCATTTAATAAGTTTCCACCCTGCGAGGCGTACTTTTGTAACTTGACCATAAGGTCGAGCAACCGGTTATATTTCCTTTTTAATAAAGTACTTTACTATTTTGTGAGTATGATTGTGATATTTACCGATGTTGAGACTGTGTGCACTAGCGTGATCCTGGACTAGTGCTGAATACACAGAGGGTCCGGATTTGCAAATTCGGGTCCCGACAGATACCACTCCATTTGCGTGGTAGTGGCGGCGAGGAGGGTGTCGATGCCCGCGTGTACTCGGTTGAGGTCGGCGAGCACTCGGTCCAGGTCAGGTCCTGAGGCAGGAGGGACAACGGCCATTGGGGCGGCAGGGGCTTGGCCGCTGGTGCCCGTCCCTTGTACCGTGTTGGCGGTAGCACTAGGCCTTGAAGACGAAGCCCCTCCGGTCCCAGCTGGTGCCGGGGGCACCCCTTGGACTAGAGTCGCCTGTAGAGCCACCTTTGGAGACGACTGGAAGGTGAACCCCAATGCTGGAACCGCGACTCCGCGTGGGCGTGCAGGAGCCACACCACTCTGCGCTGCAGGAGTCGGGGCTGGCAAAGACGATGCTGCAAGAGGCGGCATCAACGGTTCCTGCGCAGAAGTGCTCGGCGCTGGAGGAACCGGCGCCGTCTCTGGGGCAATGGGCGTTGGCGCCCCGGAGGAAGAACCTACTCCTCCCACCGTCGCGGGAGGAGTAGCAGGGGTGGCAGCATTGGAAACCTCCCCCATGGTGCGAGATCTCTTGGGATCTGCACTCGGGGGGTCCTCAGTGATTGGGCGCTTCCCAGCGCGACGATCCTCAGCCACCGCGAGATCCCTAATCACCAAGGGACCCCTGGGTGGTACCACTACGGGACCAGTGGGGTCCATTGGTGGCAACATCCTGGTGATCCGGTGTCACTCCGCGGGCTCCATATCGGCCACAGGCCGGACCCCATCCGAGAACACCAAGTCACCTGCTGGGACCGGGAGCAGCCAGCTCAGCCACTTCATGGTGAAGGAGCTGGACAAGTTCCCAGCGCCTGACAAAAAGAAAAAAGAGAAGTTAGAAGACGGTGGCTATAAAAGGAACCATGCATGCAATAGAGACAAAGATTTACTGCCCGGGTACGTCCTGGTCTGGTTGTTGTCGTCCGTGTACTGCCACGCCGGGCGAACACGGAGACGCAAGGGGCTGATTCTTCGGGACACGTAGTCCCGAACCACCAGCACCCCTATCAGGCCGGCGTTCCGCAAGTATTGGATGCGGTCCGCCATGGCCCGGAGCTCTTCCGTCTCTTCGACAGATGAGCTCCAGTTCTCGTTCCCCTCTGCCGCTGTGGAGGGAACGGTGAGAAGATCCACCCCGCTATCATCTGCGACGTACAGCCAGTCCTACCTCCATGCCTTCCAGTTGGACTTCTGCTGGAAGGCAATGTAATGGGGGACCATCCCATCGTGGAGGCGGAAGTGGCAACTTCCAGTAATCTCCCCCTCGCAGACGGTGAGGAGGGTGTATGTCGGGACCCGAATTTGCATATCCGGACCCTCTGTGTATTCAGCACTAGTCCAGGATCATGCTAGTGCACACAGTCTCAACATCGGTATATATCACAATCATACTCAATGTGACATCATGTGCTGAAAAATTGCTTAATGATGCATTTTGCATTGCAAAGTGTTTGTGTTCATGGCATATGTGGTGCTTGTGCATTCATTCAATTGGTATGGCTAAGTTTCTCTCTGAAGGAAATAGCACGCTTACTGAAGGGAAATAGCACGCCTGCTGAAGGGAAATAGCACGCCTGCTAGCACGTTTGCAAAAGGCAAATAGCACGCATACAAAAGGCAAATAGCACGCATACGAAAGGAAAATAGCACGCTTATGCAAGGGAAATAGCACGCCGGACCAAGCTAGAGTTCACTTTTCATCTACACTGGACCGTTTTTATGTTTGCACCGGACCAAACTTTTTGGTCCGCCGTGAACATGCTTTTGCGGTCATTTGCGCCAGACCAAATTTCCTTGTACGCCAGACCAATTTCTTTGGTCCGTTGTAAATGGCATTTTGAGGTTTGATTTCGCATGTATGCTGGACCAAACTTTTTGGTCCGCTGTGAACGTGTTTTCAAACGTTTTTGAGCTGGACCAAGTTCTTGAAAAATAGTAAGTTTTACATGTACGCCAGACCGTTTTCTTTGGTCCGTCGTGAACGTGAAAAGAGGCTTTTTGCGCTGGACTGATTTCTTTCAAAAATAGTAAGTTTTACATGTACGCCGGACCGTTTTCTTTGGACCGTCGTGAATGGGTTTTCGAGTGACTTTTTCATGTGTACGCCGGACAATATTCTTGGTCCGTCGTGAATGAGTTTTTCTCGGTTTGATATTTGGTTGAAACGGATTGATTTTCGTTCGATTTGGTGGATACGAAATTAGAATGGATTTCATAATGCTGTGTTGGCTTTATGCAATGCTCGTGTGAGTATTTGCATGGACTAATGTTGAGTCAAGTCGCGGACTTGTGCTCGGAGCGTTTTTGTGGTTTGTTCATGTGCAGCTGTTGCTCGAGGGCGAACGTGGTCGATGACGGGACCAAAACTAGGTTCATGGAGGAGCTGAGGTTCGGGACTAGGTTCTGGAGGAACCAAGGTCTTGGTGGTCAAGGATATCATGCGGGACGTTCGAGCTAAGAGAATGGTGCACATGGAGAATGGTTAGTCACGTGAGTATGGAAGGTGGCCATATGCGTGCAAAGTGTTAGTCACATGAGTATGGTAGGGTTGCCATACACGTGCAAGAGTTGTACTCGGCCAGGTTGGGCCAAGTGGAGTTGTCTTGAATACATACTCTTTCAAGGATTAGGAGTGGGACTCCTTCTAGGATTAGGAATTGTATTCAGGACTCCTTGTGGCTCGTTTCTTTAAATAGGAGGGGCTGTCTCCTGTTGAAGGGCATCAATTAGAGCTGGGGCATTGAGAGCATTGAGCTTAGTTTTAGGGTTTGTACTCTTTTGATAAGAGTACATTATACAAAAGAAATAAAGATCAATTCTTCCAGATCCTTGCGTGCTACAGTAACCATGTTGCTACAGTATTTTCTCTTTTTGGTTCCTGTGTGCATGCTTGTTCTAATTCTAGATTGGTTTTTGATCTTTTAGTTTCATCTTGATTTGATCCATCCAAAACCCTTCTAGGGTATTGATATAGAGTTCCTCAAAGTTTAGTTGATTAATCTTTTGAAGATCTTGTTCAATCTTGAAGTTTTGGTTAGATTATTTCTCGTCATCTTTTGTTATAGCAAGCTTGTGAGGTTCATAACTTTTGATCTGTAAGTACGATCGAGCTGATTCTTTTTGGGTTTGATTCGTATTGGAATCAAGTTTTTTGTGTCCAAATTTTAGATCTATCCGACGGTTGGATCTCTAGAAATTTGCGTTTTACCGAACATCTATCATTCTGTTTTTGTCGAATACGAGGCAATTATTTGATTCCGTTTTGGGGTGAACTTTTAGTAGATCAAGAATTTGGTTTTAGCTTTCGAACAATCATTCACCCCCCCTCTGATTTCTATATTCGTATACTTCGATCCTACAAGTGGTTTTAGAGCAAGGTTTTTCTAATCTATCTTAACCGGTGATTAGATTAATGAATCGTTATTCGACAAAACCGTGTGTGTTCGATGGTGTTGATTTTCTGTTTTGGAAGACCAAGATGGAGGCGTTCATCCAAGCACAGGGCTTCACAATTTGGGAGAAGGTCTACAAGCCATACGAAGTCTCTGCAAACGACAACGTCAACGACGCCAATCGCGCACATGTTGAAGCTAACAGCAAGGTGCGCAACTTGATCATCCAAGGTTTGGGACGTAGCGACTTTGACCGTGTGATCCATCTCAAATCCGCATATGAGGTATGGAAATCTCTTTGTGATTACCATGAGGGTTCTAACACTATCAAAGAGGTTTGTCAAGATCTTTACAAAAAGGAATACATGCGATTTGAGATGAAGCCTGGTGAGTCACTAGATGATTTCTTTGCACGCTTTAATAAAATTCTTAGCAATTTGCGTGCTGTTGGAGTTAGCTTTGATGATGTTGCTAATGCTAAACAATTGCTTGGTGCATTAGACATGTCTATTTGGGAGATGAAAGTTACATCCATTAGAGAATCTACTATCATGAGTACACTTACATTAGATGTTCTGTATTCTAAGTTGAAAACTCATGAGTTGGATGTTCTTGCCAGGAAGGGTAATATTAAATCAATTGCTTTGATCTCTAACCCTAACATGTCAAATGCAAATTCTTCTTCTAGCTTTGCCTTATCCTCCTTATCTTCTTTAACAGATGAGCAAATTGAAGAATTTCCTGAAGAAGACTTGGCACTACTCTCTTCTCGCTTTAACAAAGCTTTGCAGAATGTGAGAATGAGAAAGAGAGGTGGTCCTCCAAGGTGCTATGAGTGTGGTGATCTCAACCACATGAGATCAAATTGTCCAAAACTTGCAGGTAAAGCATTAAGGGAGGAGAAGGACAACGACAGAAGAAATGAGAAGAAAAGGTTCTCTTCAAATGACAGGAACAAGAAGAGCTTCATCAACCGCAAAGTGGTTCACCGAGTACTTTCCGCTCTTGAACAAGTCATTTTGAGCGATGTGGACTCGGAGAGCAGCGAGGACGATGCAACTCCAAGCAAACATGACTTGACGGGGTTGTGTCTCATGGCCAAAAGTAGTGACAACTTCACCGAGGACGATCTTGACAGCGATTTCAATGAGGTAGATCCTTACTATGACGAATTAGCTATTGCCGTTGCTCGTCTTGGAAAATTGCTTGACAAACATGATAAGAAAATTAAGAAGCATGATTTCATTGTAGAATCATTAAATGCTAAAATTGCTAGACTTAAGACTTTGATTCATAATGATGATGCTTGCAAATCACGTGACTTAATTTACAATGAGCTCACCTTGCTAAGGAAAGAGCATGCTCTTTTGTTACATCAAAATGAAAAAGATGAGAAACATGTCAAACATGCTAGATGTTCTACTATTGATTTGCATGATACAACTCCATGTTCTAAATGCTCCATACTGGAATTGAAGTTGCATGATGTAGATGCTAAGATTTCTCAATTGTTTAATGATTTGCTTACACATGAGATTCTCTCATGCTCAACTTGTCGCAAGCAAAAAGGAAAAGTAGATGTTCCCTGTAATAATTATTTAACTCTTGCTAAGAAAGTTGATTACTTGCAAAATTCTTTCGAACGGTTCACTAATGGCAAGAAAAATTTGAACATGATTTTGGATAAATCAAAGGTTAGCTCAAATAAGAAGGGTTTAGGTTTTGATCTTCATGCTTCATTCGAAACTAAACCTCGCACTGTTGTTCATGCTCCCTGCAATGACAAAATTGAGATTCTTAATGAGCCTGAAAAGATTGCTTTTAAATATGCTGGTTTTCTTTCTTCTACTATGATGAATGCAAAATTTGCTTCTACTATTAAAGCAAAACCTCATATTAAGTACACTTGCACACATTGTGGTAGAGATGGACATCTAATAGATTTTTGTTTTAGACTAGCCAAACAACAAAAGAAAGAAAGGACAAAGGCTAGATCTAATCTCAGAAAGGCACATCAGGCTTCTCAGTATGTGCCTAGGGTGAAACAAGCACCTTTTGTTGCTAAAAACATGGGAAAAGGTAAACCTGATTTTGTGCAAAAGAATACTTGTGTTGTGCCTACGGTTGTGCGTCGTGTATCTCAGTACTGGATTCCCAAAAGTCTCATTTCTAACCCAAGTACTGAGACCTCGACATGCTTTGCTATGTAGGCTTCTCACGCGAGGAAGGAGAACATATGGCTAGTTGATTCCGGATGCTCATGCCACATGTACGGTGATAAGAATTGGTTCTCCTCCCTCACTCGTGCATCTCATTCTGAAAGTGTTACTTTTAGAGATGCTTCTTCCTCTTCTGTTGTGGCAAAAGGTACAGTAAAGGTAAATGACAAGTTTATGTTGAAGGATGTGGCCTTGGTTGAAAACTTGAAATATAGCTTGCTCTCTGTTTCACAAATGATTGATGAAGATCTTGAGATAAGGTTTAAGAAAAATGAATTCAAAGTGTTAGATGCTTCAGGTCATCTTGTGTTCAAGATTTCTCGTTTTGGAAGAATATTTAAAGCTGATTTTGATGCATCACCTTCTTCTAAGCATAGGTGTCTAGTTGCCAATGTTTCTAAATATTTATACTTTTGGCACCGTAGACTTGGTCATGTTTGTTTTGATCATATTACTCGTGTAAGTGGTTTAGATCTCATACGTGGCTTGCCTAAGCTTAAGGGTGATAGCGATCTAGTATGCTCTTCTTGTAGACATGGTAAGATGATTGCAAGTTCACATCCACCCCTCACCATGGTGATGACAAACGCTCCAGGACAGCTACTACATCTTGACACGGTTGGACCATCTCGAGTTCAATCTTTTGGAGGCAAATGGTATGTGCTTGTTATTGTTGATGATTACTCTAGATACTCTTGGGTATACTTTATGGCATCTAAGGATGAGGCTTTTAGTCATTTCAGAAGTCTTGTTCTTAGGCTTTATGTTGATCATCCAGGAGTTCTTAGAGCGATTAGAAGTGATAATGGAACTGAGTTTAAAAATTCTTCTTTTGATCACTTTTGTGCTGAAAAAGGAATAGATCATCAATTTTCATCACCTAGAGTGCCTCAACAGAATGGTGTAGTTGAAAGAAAAAACAGAACATTGGTTGAGATGGCTAGAACCATGCTAGATGAACATCACACTCTGTCGGGACCCAAATTTGCAAATCCGAACCCTCTGTGTATTCCGCACTAGTCCAGGATCACGCTAGTGCACACAGTCTCAACATAGATGAATATCATAATCATACACAACGGAACAATAAAAATAACTCAATTATAAAATATAAACTAGTGTACGACCTTAAGGTCAACCTTACACTTGAGAGGCCTTGACGGCTTCAACTCCAAATAAGCAGCAGCGGAACGAAAAACACCGGTGAATCCCATCAATACGCCACAGGCAACTGATAGGGTTCGATTCCTAGATAATTTCTTCTTCGACGAGGTAATCTTCTTCTCAACTGGTGATTTGATTGTTGCAAGGGTGAGTACATAAAGTACTCAGCAAGTCATGCACAGAATGCAAGTCTAATAACTATATGCATGGCTTATTCCAAATGACAGGCTGAATGGTTATTTTGCAGAAAAGCAATATTAACAAATAAACATAATAGATTGTAAGGCAGTAAAACAGGTAATAACAGTAATAGATTTCACAGTTATTTCACAAGTAAAACATTCCACATCCTTAACAAATTACCACTTTCCACAGGCAAGAACGCCTCCAAGCCCAAGTTCCATTTTAAGAAAAGCTAACCCTTGACTGTAATCCCCGAGCATTGTCCAATACAGCGGACACAGCTATTCGAATAGATTTTATACTCTGCAGAGGTTATACAATTTACCCACAAGATACAATCAACTCACCACGTCAGCCGTGAATCGCCATACCAGAGTATGCGAATGAGCGATCATAACAAAGTCTCTCAGAAGCCTCTAACTATACAAGTGAACCTCTCCGGTTGTTGCACGCTAACCCTTCCCTTAGCAAAGGCGAAGTCTAGGCCAACCAGCTGTTAGATGAGTACCTAGCCGCAGCCCTGGTACGCTCCCCCATTCAACTACACCGAGGTATAGTTGACACCCCGAGGTACCACATGCAAGTTATTAGCAACCTACTCAGCTAGGTCCGTTCCATTACAGACATGTGGTTGTATGTTTAACTCAGTTTAAAGGCTTGCAAGGTTAAGTCCTTAGGGTGACCAGGGCAAGACTTACATCAATACTCTCAAAGAAATCCACCTCACCAACTCTCATACATATATCATGTTTCATACAATCCCCACTGCCAAACTGGCCCACCATAATTCTTGCCACTTGCCCCAGTCTAAATCATTTTATCACACCAGTTGATTATTGCACAACACAATGCCAACAACAACTCAACATCCTTGAAGAAGCACGGAGGCATCCGCATATCAACATCATCGTGTCGACAACACGTCACACCATTTCAAAACACATTGCATATTCCTTTAATCAATATTGACATTTGTAATTCCAAAAATGATGTCACTGACTCGTTGCAAGGCTAAGCAAACTAATACGTTCTATCTAACCCATGTTGGCAATTCATTAGCTACCAACCAATAATAAAAAAACCTAGGGTGACAAATGAATCATGGCATACAATTATTATCGACAAGGTGGCTTTAACAAGTAGGTCGATTATCTAATCCCAAATTAATTGAAATCAGTTTAATTTAAACTAGCATGCAATAATTTGAAACAACATAAGTTTCGAAAATGGGATCAACATGGTCAAAGCACAACTTGCCTGGCCATTGCAATTTATTGTTCTTTAGTGTTTATCTTCGATCCTTGATTCCTCGATCCTCAATCTTCACTTCTTTGATCTTCCACTCCGTAGAACGACTTCCGGACGATGTGTCTAACGATTAAAGAAGAAGCAAATACAAACCAATTCAAAAGACAAATCAAGTAAAACTCCAAATTAAGAACAAATAGCATTGGGCACAATGGCTTAGATGAACTTAGGGAACTTAAACGGATTAGATCGAAGGTCAGACAAAAAGGGAATGGACTTTCGGCAAAAACACCGAAAAGGGAAAGACTAATAACTGGGGAAGAAAGAATAATATTCCGAAGAATATTTCTTCTGAAGTTATTATCTTGATTGGACGAACAATGACATATGGGCTCTCGGTCTATAGACCGGGTCCATAAGGATACGTTAGTTCACAGTGAACTAAGCTGATGCTCGATGTTGACTTTTGTTGACTGAACGAAACACAGTCAGACAAAAGAGAGACGGATAGATTAGATTTGAGCACAAGGATATGACAGATGGCCAATGATCTATCGACCAAGTCCACGAATGAATTCTAGGTTAACGGCGGATTAAAGGCTTAGGGATAAGACAAGGACAAGTGTCTTACCACGATTGAAACAATGGGAAAGATTGCAAAGATAACAACGCGGCTCACGATGAACTTAGTCCATCGAACCGGTCTTAGGTTATAGACTTGGTTCGGCTTTGAAGATGATATGACGACAAGGCTAGGCTCACAACATGATGAGAGAATAGATGAGGACATCGCATTACGGCTTTCACTTGTATGCGCACATGCGATGACAGTGAAACAAGAGCAAAGCGTTAACGATGGAGCGTTAACGGCGGAACGTTCACGATGGAGCGTTAACAGCGAAACGTTGACGGTGGAACGTTAACGGCAAAACGTTGACGGTGGAACGTTAACGACGAAACGTTAACGGTGGGACGTTAACGGTAGAGCGTTAACGGTGAAACGTTAGCGGCAAAGGTGAAGTGATGGAAAGATGCGTAAGGAATAAGATATTGAATGTCGGTGCAACGACATGGCCGCGATGAAACGCTACCAACGGTCGCTAACCGAGATGCGAACCGATAACAACGGGTTAGGCCGAAAGACGACGGTTTAAAGCCGGCACTGGGCTTTTTGGCAAACGGAGACCACATGGACCCTAAAGATGGACCAAAACAGTACATGATGATCCTACGGACGTGACAACACGGCCAGAGCGAACCAAAATAGCCGACGTCAAAAGACGTCGCACGGCGGCGATTAAAACGGCAGCCTAAATATATAAAAAAATTCTGGAGGATGGGATGGCAAAGGGGGATTGTCCATCACGTAGAACGTGACGAGATGAACTCAACGGTATAGGCAGATTTTGCGGCGCCCCTACGGATTGATCACAAACTGCCGCCGAACGGCTTTCGGGGCCAAACTTCAGACGGCCATAACTTCTAGAATAAGGATCAGAACTTAACAAAATTTGACCGAGAGCTAGATATGACCTAAAGGCACAGAGTGACACAGGTGGCTTGAAGAATTACCTTCTGGATCAGCGGGGAACGCGCGAGGAAGTTTGCCGCTGTCTACAATGCAGTCTGATCGGAGGAATTATTTTTCTGCACAAAATCTAGAGGTAAAAACCATGGGGCAAGATATGCATCACGTATAGGATATCACCAGGAGTCTACACAAAAAATTTCACGGTCAAACTCCGAAAATTGAGAGAGATATGGCCTCGGCAAGATTCGAGATTGAAACGGCCAAAACTTTTGATCACGTGGGCCAAATTTGCTGAAATTTGGAGACAAATGGTACCTTGGAGCACACGCTTGCAAAAACGGATTTCGAAAAGAGTCGATGAGCTACCTGGGACACGGCTCCAAAGTTCGGCCATCGTCGGGCGACGTTCGGAGGATGAGGGGTGGATTTCTCGGGTTTGGAGGGGAACCAAGGGGTGGCACCTGTGTGGGAGAGGCCATGGGATGTCTACAAGGAATTTGGGTGGCGGCTAGGTCAAGATAAATCAAGAAAACGCGAAAAACGGGTCTCACAGGCATGTTATCGAGCACTTGGTGTGAACCACGCGAACTCTGGTGACGTGGCTAATTTTCAGCCGTCGGGTCGTGAACAGACCCGGCTCAGCTTGGCGTGGCGAGCAGGCGGTGCGGGGCGTCGGCTGGCGCGTGGAGGGTGGGCGCGGCGGCAGTGTGATCGGCCCAAGCGATCGAGCGGAGCGGAGCGGCGGCCCAGCGCCAGCGCCCGCGGATATGGGCCAGCGCGGTGGAGAGAGAAGATTTGGGCCCAAAAACAAAAATCCGATTTTCCAGCATTTTGCAATAAAATAAATCCAAAAAATTAAAACTAATTAATTAGGGCACCAAAAATACCAGAAAAATTCTAGAAAAATTCCAGAAAACATTTTGAGACATTTTGAACTCAAATAAAATATTTGCAACAAAAATTTATATAAACTTTTCAAATATTTAATTAGTTCTCATGAAAGGGCTTAATATAAATAGATTTCAAACAAATCCGATAAATAGCAAACGAGCTCCGAAAAATCTCAAAAATTACAGAAAAATTTCTTAGAGCATAAAGAACCCAAATAAAATTAAATTTCTTTTATTTGAAATATAAAATAATCAAATTAAATTGTTTTTAGTTTTTAGAAAATTCAAATCGAGCCATATAAATGGGAGAAAATCAGCGGAAATTTTTGGGAAGCTAAACTAAACCAAAAATTTTTGAAAACCCAAATTTTGGGATGTTACACACTCCTTGAAACTTTTGGGATGAAGCGATTTCAACTGCATGTTATGTTTCAAACCGTGCGTTTTTGAGATCAAAATTGGGTAAGACTCCAAATGAGCTTCGGTTTGGGCATAGGCCTACTGTTTCTCACTTTAGTGTTTTTGGATGCAAATGCTTTGTCTTGAAATTTGGAAATCTTGATAAATTTGAAGCTAGATAAATGGATGGCATTATTCTTGGATATCCTGCTCATACTCGTGGCTATCGTGTGCTTATTTTGGAGACTAACAAAATTATGGAAACTTGTGAAGTTACTTTTGATGAGGTCAGTCCAGGCACTAGTCCAAGTGATGCAGGTATAGGCGCATACGTTCAGGGGGAGAAAATCTTTGAAGACAATGATGATGTTGATGTTGGAGACGAGGTCTTGACTCTTCCTAATGCACAACAAGCTGTAGCACCCTTGGCACCTACTACTACATTACCTACAGCTAACCATCCTCAAGCTACAACATCATTTGTACATGCTGAAAATGAACAAGGAGAAAGAGAAGTCTCAAAAGCTAAAGCTCCTTTGCACATTCAGAAAATGCATCCATTTGAACAAATGATTGGAGACCTAAATGAGAGAATCACCTGATCCAGGTTTATTCATTCTGACACCCATGCTCATTCTGCTTTAGTTGCTTCTTTTGAACCCAAAGATATATCTCATGCATTATCTGACGAATCTTGGATCAATGCCATGCATGAAGAACTAGAGAATTTTGAACGAAATAAAGTTTGGAAACTAGTCACACCACCTTTTGATTTTAATATTATTGGAACTAAATGGGTTTTCAAAAATAAACAAAGTGAGGATGGTGTTGTTTTTAGAAACAAGGTTAGATTGGTTGATCAAGGTTTTACTCAAGTTGAGGGCTTAGATTTTGATGAAACCTTTGCTCCTGTTGCTAGAATTGAAGCCATTAGAATCCTTTTAGCATTTGCTGCATCCAAAGGTTAGGTTTCAAATTGTATCAAATGGATGTGAAAAGTGCTTTTCTTAATGGCTACATAAATGAGGAGGTTTATGTCAAGCAACCACCTGGTTTTGAAAATCCGAAGTTTCCAAATCATGTGTTCAAACTATCAAAAGCTTTGTATGGTTTGAAACAAGCCCCTAGAGCATGGTATGATAGGCTAAAAACATTTTTACTTGAAAAGGGGTTTTCAATGGGAAAGGTTGACAAAATTCACTTTTTACTCAAGCAAGGCAATGATCAACTATTCGTTCAGATTTATGTTGATGATATTATCTTTGGTGGTTCCTCTCATGTTTTAGTGTCTAAGTTTTCAAAAACCATGAGGGACGAATTTGAAATGAGTATGATGGGTGAGTTGACATACTTTTTGGGACTGCAAATGAAGCAAACAAAGGATGGTACTTTTGTGCATCAAAGCAAATACACAAAAGACTTGCTACATCGCTTTGGGATGGAAAACAGCAAGCCGATCATGACACCCACGGAGAGCACTTGCACACTTGACCCTGATGAAGATGGTGAGCCGGCTGATCAAAAGGAATATAGAAGCATGATAGGTTCACTCTTGTACCTCACTGCATCAAGGCCGGATATACAATTTGTTGTGTGCTTGTGTGCTCATTTTCAAGCTTCCCCACGTGCTTTACATTGACAAGCTGTCAAGCGTATTTTCAGGTATCTCCATTGTACTCAAGACTTTGGCATTTGGCTTTCTACTTCCTTATGAATTAGATTAAGAGCTTTTTCTGATGCTGATTTTGGAGGATGTAGAATTGATAGAAAAAGCACATATGTTACATGCCATTTCTTGGGTAACTCTCTCATTGCTTGGTCATCTAGAAAGCAATCCTCTATTGCACAATCAACTGCTGAATCTGAATATGTGCTGCTGCTAGTTGTTGCTCTCAAATTCTTTGGATTGTAGCTACACTTAAAGATTATGGGGTTAATTTGGATAGGGTTCCTCTTTTGTGTGATAACACTGGTGCAATTTGCATTGCTAAGAACCCTGTGCAACATTCTAGAACAAAACACATTGACATCAGATTTCACTTTCTTAGAGATCATTTGGAAAAAGGCAACATTGTGCTTCACCATGTGGACACTGAACATCAATTGGCAAACATTTTCACAAAACCTTTGTCTTCTTCTCATTTTGCTTTTATTCGGGGAGAACTTGGGATTGTTCATCCAATGGGTTTGTTTTGAGGGGGAGTTTCCTTGCCAAGTTCTTTCACTTGATGAGCTTACTTTATCATATTTCTTTATATATTATGTAATTGAGCTGATATATGATAATCTAAATTGTTCCACTTGAACTAAAAATGACATTGCAGAATTCCCTGGTCTGATTGCCTATAGCTAAATACTCTGTGATATCTCACTCTTCTAGGCTTGATATTGAATCTTCTTGACAAATTTGGGCTATGAAGCAAGTGTGTTTTCAACTTTACTCTTTCATAAGACCTTTTAATCACTTTTGCATGTTTACAATCAAGAAAAATGAAAAGAAAAGGGAATCAATAAAAAAGGGTTGTTAAAATCAAAAGCCTCAAGTTATGTGCTTCAGGTATGCTTTCCCTAAAAAGATAAGATGTATGCTTCAAGCATGCCATTCCCTCAAAGACAAGATGTATGCTTCAAGCATGCCACTCCAAGGAAATTAAAGAAGTATGCTTCAAGCATGCCACATGCAGTTTACTGTTTAAAAGATTAAATTGGTTTACTAGATTGGAGTTGAAACTACTTGCTCGCCCTGATTTGTTAGTTGCTTCAATTTTGAGCCTTTGTTCTTCTACTAAAGTCTTGCTTAGTACTTGGCTATAGTTGACTGAATTGAGGTTGAGATGCATGTCATTCCCTAACTTGTTAAAATCACATTAAGATCATGTATTTTGCATATTATGTGACATATAAGGTTATATGATCGAATGAGCTCATCTTTTCTTATCTTGGCACTCCCTTGTTTCTCCTTGTAAAATCTTTGTTACAGGAAAAATTTTGAACATGTTCTCTCTTTTGTATTCTTGATGAATCCATTGTTAAAGGGGGAGAAATTTGGGAATCTTTTGAAGTTCAAAGAAAAAGGGGGAGAAGTTTTAGGGGGAGAAGTTAATGGAAATTTGAGAATTTTGGGAGAAGTTTGGAGAATTTTGGAATTTTTGGGCACATTGCACATTCACACACATTTTCCTTTTTAGGGGGAGATTTTTCATATTTTCACCCAGGAGAGTTTGTTACTTTGAATTTTGATCAAAAAGGGAGTTTTGGGTTTTTCACTTTTGTCTGTTCAAAAACCTTTTTGAGATGTGAATGCCAAATGTTCAATTCTAAGTGGTGTTGCCAATGTTTTCATCAAGGGGGAGATTGTGAAATCATGTGCTGAAAAATTGCTTAATGATGCATTTGGCATTGCAAAGTGTTTGTGTTTATGGCATATGTGGTGCTTGTGCATTTATTCAATTAGTATGGCTAAGTTTCTCTTTGAAGGAAATAGCACGCTTACTGAAGGGAAATAGCACGCCTGCTGAAGGGAAATAACACGCCTGCTAGCACGTTTGCAAAAGGCAAATAGCACGCATACAAAAGGCAAATAGCACGCATACGAAAGGAACATAGCACGCTTATGCAAGGGAAATAGCACACCGGACCAAGCTAGAGTTCACTTTTCATCTGCACCGGACCTTTTTTATGTTTGCGCTGGACCAAACTTTTTGGTCCGCCGTGAACATGCCTTTGGGGTCATTTGCGCCAGACCAAATTTCCATGTACGCCGGACCAACTTCTTTGGTCCGTCGTAAATGGCATTTTGAGGTTTGTTTTCGCATGTACACCGGACCAAACTTTTTGGTCCGCCGTGAACGTGTTTTCAAACGTTTTTGAGACGGACTGTTTTCTTTGGTCCGTCGTGAACGTGAAAAGAGGCTTTTTGCACTGGATTGATTTCTTTCAAAAACAGTAAGTTTTACATGTACGCCGGACCATTTCTTTGGTCCGTCGTGAATGGGTTTTCGAGTGACTTTTTCATGTGTACGCGGACAATATTCTTGGTCCGTCGTGAATGAGTTTTGCTCAGTTTGATATTTGGTTGAAACGGAATGATTTTGGTTCGATTTGGTGGATATGAAATTTGAATGAATTTCATAATGCTGTGTTGGCTTTATGCAATGCTCGTATGAGTATTTGCATGGACTAATGTTGAGTCAAGTCACGGACTTGTGCTCGGATCGTTTTTGTGATTTGTTCATGTGCAGGTGTTGCTCGAGTGCGAACGTGGTCGATGACGGGACCGAAACTAGGTTCATGGAGGAGCTGAGGTTCGGGACTAGGTTCTGGAGGAACCGAAGTCTTGGTGGTCAAGGATGTCATGTGGGACGTTCGAGCTAAGAGAATGGTGCACATGGAGAATGGTTAGTCACGTGAGTATGGCAGGTGGCCATACGCGTGCAAAGTGTTAGTCACGTGAGTATGGTAGGGTTGCCATACGCGTGCAAGAGTTGTACTCAGCTAGGTTGGGCAAAGTAGAGTTGTCTTGAATACATACTCTTTCTAGGATTAGGAGTGGGACTCCTTCTAGGATTAGGAATTGTATTCAGGACTCCTTGTGGTTTGTTCCTTTAAATAGGAGGGGTTGACTCCTGTTGAAGGGCATCAATTAGAGCTGGGGCATTGAGAGCATTGAGCTTAGTTTTAGGGTTTGTACTCTTTTGATGAGAGTACTTTAGACAAAAGAAATAAAGATCAATTCTTCCAAATCCTTGCGTGCTACAGTAACCACGTTGCTACAGTATTTTCTCTTTTTGGTTCCTGTGTGCATGCTTGTTCTAATTCTAGATTGGTTTTTGATCTTTGAGTTTCATCTTGATTTGATCCATCCAAAACCCTTCTAGGGTATTGATATAGAGTTCCTCAAAGTTTAGTTGATTAATCTTTTGAAGATCTTTCTCAATCTTGAAGTTTTGGTTAGATTAATTCTCATCATCTTTTGTTACAGCAAGCTTGCGAGGTTCAGAACTTTTGATCCGTAAGTCCAATCGAGCTGATTATTTCTGGGTTTGATTCGTATTGGAATCTAGTCTCTTGTGTCCAAATTTCAGATCGATCCGACGATTGGATCTCCGGGAATTCGCATTTTACCGAACCTCTGTCATTCTGTTTTTGTCGAATACGAGGCAATTATTTGGTTCCATTTTTGGGTGAACTTTTAGTAGATCAAGAAATTTGTTTTAGCTTCTGCACAATCATTCACCCCCCCTCTGATTGCTATATTCGTATACTTCAATCCTACACTCAACGAAATATTATAGTACATTATTGAAAGGAAATATAACGGATTGCTCAACCTTATGGTCGAGTTACAAAAGTACGCCTCGCAGGGCTAAAGTCTTACTCGAATAGAATTGAAGCGCAAAATAAAGAAAAACGCGTGGCGCCAACCAATATGCCACAGGCAACTGACTGGGCTCTCCTCCTGGAATTCCTCCTCCATTGCTGGCGTTGATTCTTCTTCAACTGATGTTGTATGATGGCAAGGGTGAGTACTTGGTACTCAGCAAGTCATGCACAGAATGCAAACTAATATTATAAATGCATGGCTTAGTACAAGGAATGTGTCAAAGGTTCGTTTGCAGTCAAACACCACAAAGGCGAGTGTCCGTAACAAAGTCTTTCGGAAACCTCTAACTGTACAAGTGGACCTCTCTGGTTGTTGGGCACTAACGCTTCCCTTAGCGAAGGCGAAGTCTAGGCCAATCAACCGTTAGATGGGTACCTGGCCACAGCCCCGGTACGCTCCCCCGTACAACGACACAAAAAGGTGTAGTTGACACCCCGAGGTTCCACAAGCAAGTTATTAGCAACTTAATCAACTAGGTTCGTCCCATTATAGACATGTTGTTGCACGTTTGACTCAGTTCAAAGGCTTGCAAGGTTAAGTCCTTAGAGTGACCAAGGCAAGACTACCCGAAGAACCAAACGACTTTCTCGGTGCCACACATGGCCCACCAGATCATTCTTGCCACTTGTCCCGGTCTAAACCATTTATCAAACCCCCAATTGATTACCATGCACCACGTGCCATCAACATTATCATCAATAACACGTGTCACTTTCTAAAACATGTTCCATATCTCATTAAGTCAACATTAACATTTGATATTCTGAAATCATGTCAATATCACGTAGCAGGGCAAAGCATTATACTACAATGGTCTAATAAACCAGGTTGGCAAATTAATAATGTCCAACTAAATAATCCACAACTAGGGTGACAAGGGGTTCATGGCATACAATTATATACAACAAGGTGTCATACAGCAACTAGGCATTTAACTAATCCCAAAATTAATCAAAATAAATTCTAATTAAATTAGCATCCAATACTTTGAAACAACATAAGTTCAAAAGAATGGGATCAACATGTTCAAAGCACAACTTGCCTTCAAAAAGTACTTGTTCTTGATGCTGAGCTGGCTCCTGGGTCAACACTTCACCTTCGAAGACTTCAGGTACTTCAACGTCTACTCATAATGCGTGCAAATAGCAATAAATAAATAAAACAGTACACAAAAAGAGTTCAAAAATTCAAACAAAATTAATAAACAGAAATGGCATAATTTTACAAATTTTTAGAAATTTGAATCGCCCAAATCGGAGTTGAAATGCAAAAGTTATAATTGTTTAAAGTTTAAAGAATCTGTTAAATAAATATAAACTGAGAAAAATTCATGTCCAAAAAATAATTAAAATTCATATTCAAGTAGATCTCAATTTTATAAAAATTGAGAAACTGGAATCGTTCAAATCGGAGTTAAAATGCAAAAGTTATAAGCGTTTGAACTTTTGCTTTTTAACTCCGATTTGAAGGATTCCAGTTTTTAATTTTTATAAAATTGAGATCTACTTGAATATGAATTTTAATTAATTTTTGGACATGAATTTCTCTTTGTTTATAATTATTTAATAGTTTCTTTAAACTTTAAACAATTATGACTTTTGCATTGCAACTCCGATTTGAGCGATTCAAATTTCTAAAAATTTGTAAAATTATGCTCTTTCTGTTTATGAATTTTATTTAAATTTTTGAAAACTTTTTGTGTACTATTTTATTTATTTATTGCTATTTGCACGCGTTACGAGTAGACGTTGAAATACCCGAAGGCTTCGAAGGTGAAGTGTTGACCCAGGAGCCAGCTCAAGATCAAGAGCAAGTACTTTTTGAAGGCAAGTTGTGCTTTGACCATGTTGATCCCATTCTGTCGAAATTATGTTGTTTCAAAGTATTGCATGCTAATTTAATTAGAATTTATTTTGATTAATTCTGGGATTAGTTCAAACACCTAATTGCTTTATGACACCTTGTTGTTTATATTTGTATGCCATGAACCCCTTGTCACCCTAGTTGTGGATTAAATAGCTGGACTTTATTAATTTGCCAACCTGGGTTATTAGACCGTTGTAGTATAATGCTTAGCCCTGCTATGTGATATGGACATGATTTCAGAATATCAAATGTTAACGTTGACTTAATGAGATATGGAACATGTTTTGGAAAAGTGACATGTGTTGTTGATAATGTTGATGGCACGTGGTGCATGGCAAACAACTGGGGGTTTGATAAATGGTTTAGACCGGGGCAAGTGGCATGAATGATCTGGTGGGCCGTTGTGGCACCGGGGAAGTCGTTTTGGTTCTTCGGGTAGTCTTGCCCTGGTCACTCTAAGGACTTAATCTTGCAAGCCTTTGAACTAAGTCAAATGTGCAACCACATGTTTGTAATGGGACGGACCTAGTTGATTAAGTTGCTAATAACTTGCTTGTGGAACCTCGGGGTGTCAACTACACCTTTTTGTGTCGTTGTACGGGGGAGCGTACCGGGGCTGCGGCCAGGTACCCATTGTAACACCCCAAATTTCTGCTTTTCATGAAATTAAATATTATTTTGCACTTTGGTGAATTTTTGGAATTTTCTGGAATTTATTTGGATTTATTTGGAATTTATTTGAATTAATTCCATTTTGAAATAATTAAAGAATTTAACTTTGCAAATAAAATTTTGTTGGAAATATTTTATTTGAGTCCAAAATGTTCCAAAATGTTTTCCAGAATTTTTCTGGAATTTTTCTTAGTATTTTACTATTTTTAATGAATTAAATGAATTTTTGGGAATTAATTTGAATATTTAATCGCTGGAAAATGCGAGTGGGTTTGTACTGTTCATCCGACCGAGCCCGAGTCAGACTCGAGTCCGAGTCCGACCCGGACCTGACCGAGTCGCGGCTGAGCCCAACCGCGTCGGACGCACCCTAACCCTGTGAACCGTTGGATCAAGATCCAACGGCCCACAAGGTGCCACGTAGCCACGTGCGACCGCACCACTAACCAAAAGAACTCGCTCGATCTCAGCCGTTGGATCGAGATCCAACGGCCGAGATTCACTCGGACCCGACCGAGCCGTGTCCGACCCGAACCCGTTCGCCCGCATGATCGTGGCCATTGATCGCGCCACGTGGACGGCGGCGATTCATCGTCTCCATCCGAGTTGCGGTCGGACTCCGCCGCCGCGTAGATCTAGGGTTCCGCCTTGGGCACGAACGCCGAGGCTATTTAAAGCCCGAGTCACGCCCCGAGGTCGGCCCTGACTTTGCGCACCCATAGCCCCTACTCACCAAGGCAGAGCCGCCATCGTTTAGCCGCGATAGCTCGCCGTAGTTGCGCGCCGCTCCGCCACGGTTTTTGCTTCATCCCGCCATCAACTGCCGTCCCCAGCCACCGTTGAGCCCAGATCTAGAACCCCCAGACCGAGACGCACCCGTGAAGCCAACTCACCTCGCTGGAGCCCCTCAAAAACGCTGCGCGGGGAGTCGTCGTCTTCATCCCCGGTACCCTAGCCTCGCCGCGCCATCGCCGGACCTCGCGAGCTCTATCAACCGTTCGATCTTCATCCGACGCACGAGGTGAGGCCACGTAGGCTATTCATCGCTTTCAACTCGGATTCGTTGGCGACCATTAGATCTTGATCCTAGGTGAGATTGAGCCACGTAGGAGAGTAGGCCGATTAGATGCGTTTGGAGCCATCCGATCCAAATCGAACGGCTCGGATCGAGCCACGTGTGCCATCGCGCCCGTCGGCAGTGTGTGGCGCGTGTCTCGACACGCGGGGCCCGCATGTCGGCCCGGCCAAACCACACACCATGACGCCACGCCGACGTCATGGCGGGCCACTGCGTCGGCGACCACCCGGCCGGGTAGTGACGTCGGCAATGACGTCACCGATGGCCCCCACTGCCGCCAGTGGTCGAGCCCGTGACGTCGTGATGGCGTCATCCAAGGGGCCCCGCTGTCGGCGACACATGGAGCGTGGGCCGAGTCCACGCGTGGGCCGAGCCGAACCGTGAAATTTGAGTCCATGGACCTACCGACGCCACCACCAATCGAGAAGCTGACACGTGTCTCACGACGCAATAAATAATTTCCGAAAAAAGAAAATGATTTATTAATTCGAAATAATGATTTCAGATTTTGATTCAAACTTCAAACGCTTATAACTTTTGCGTTTCAACTCCAATTTGAGTGATTCAAATTTCTAAATTTGTATAAAATTGAGATCTACCTAGTTATGAATTTTATTTAATTTTTGGACTAAAGTTTTTCTCTGTAATATTATTTAATTGATTATTTAAACTTTAAATAATCATAACTTTTGCATTTAAACTCCAAATTTGACGATTCCAGTTTCTAAAAATTTATAAAATTATGTTCTCTCTGTTTATGGACTTTATTTGGTTGTTTGGACACTTTTTGCCTTTTGTTTATTCGTGTATTGCTATTTGCACGCTTTACGAGTAGACGTTGAAGTGCCGGAAGGATTCGAAGGAGAACTATTGACTCAGGATCCAACTCAAGACCAAGAACAAGTACTTTTTGAAGGGAAGTTGTGCTTTGACCATGTTGATCCTATTTTGAAATCTATTTTGATTTAAATTATTGCATGCTAGTCTAAATTAGAAAATACTTTACTATGGGGAATTAGATAAATACCAATTTGCTGTATGACACCTTGATTACTTAAATATGTGCCATGACCCCTTGTCACCCTAGTTGTGGATTACTAGTTGGACATTACTAAGATTGCCAACATGGGTTTAGACCGTTGTAGTATATTGCTTAGACCTGCTACGTGCTCATGACATGATTTTGGACAAACAAATGTTAATATTGACTTAATGATATATTGAACCTGTTTTGGAAAAGTATCATGTGATGTTGATGGCACGTGGTGCATGGTAATCAACTGGGGTTTGATAAATAGCTTTTGACCGGGGCATGTGGCAAGAATGATCAGGTGGGCCAGTTGTGGCACTGGGAATGTTGTTTTGGTTCTTCGGGTAGTCTTGCCCTGGTCACCCTAAGGACTTAACCTTGCAAGCCTTTGAACTGAGTCAATCTTGCAACCACATGTCTGTAATGGGACGGACCTAGTTGATTAAGTTGCTAATAACGTACCTGTGGGACCTCAGGAGGTCAACTACACCCTTTTGTGTAAGTTGTACGGGGGAGCGTACCGGGGCTGAGGCCAGGTACCCATCTAACGGTTGATTGGCCTAAACTTCGCCTTAGCTAAGGGAAGGGTTAGAGTGCAATAACCGGGGAGGCTCACTTGTATTGTTAGAAGTTTCCGAAATACTTTGTTACGGGAACTCGCCTTTGTGGTGTTTGACTGTATCTTGTGGGTAAAGTGCATAACCTCTGCAGAGTATATAATCTATTCGAATAGCCGTGTCCGCGGTATTGGACATCGCTCGGGAATTACAGTCAAGGGTTAGACTTTCTCAAAAATAACTTGGACTTGAAAGGTTGGGTTTGGTTAAACAATGATGTTGATGGAAATGTGGATTAGGATGGGAAAGATGTTTACTAAACTCCTTGAAAAGTTATTTATGCTTTACTTGTTTCTACTGCTTTCGAATCTACTTATGATACTTGTTAAATGCTGTTTTATTGCAAATATACCCTGAGCTATTCCTTTGTATTAAGCCATGCATGTAGTATATTAGCTGCATTCTGTGCATGACTTGCTGAGTACCAAGTACTCACCCTTGCCACAATACAACACCAGTTGAAGAGGAGACTACACCAGCTTTGGAGGAGGAGCTCCAAGAGGAACCATCGACTTAGGGAGCGAGCCCAGTCAGTTGCCTGTGGTATACTGGATGGCGCCACGAAGTTATCTTATTTTTCCGCTGCTATTATTTCTCTCTTAATAAGTTTCGCCCTGCGAGGCGTATATTTGTAACTTGACCATAAGGTCGAGCAACCAGTTTGACTATTTGATTAAAGTACTTTATTAGTATCAAGTGATATGATTGTGATATTTACCGATGTTAAGACTGTGTGCACTAGCGCATTCCTGGACTAGTGCTGAATACACAGAGGGTCCGGATTTGCAGATTCGGGTCCCGACAGAGGTGGTATCAGAGCCATACTGACCGTAGGCTCAACCCTAGCTAGAATGGTCGTAGAGAGGTTAAAACCTATTTTCTAAAGGCTAAAAGTTCGTCAAGATAAGAAATGACATCTCGACTTATCCCTTTCTCTCTTTTCTTGTCTCTTGCTGAATTTTTCCTTACCTTGTCACGATTTAAAATTTTCGAGTTCTTACGTGAGCACTCTTGTGACAGATGGAGGGAGAATTCAACTACGTCGATCTGGAGGTTGGTCACGCCGCAGAACTTTGGCGTATGCTACAGACTCTCGGAGATTTTGAGAAGCCGCAATACCAAGTGGAAGTGATCAGACAAGCAGGATTGATCAAGGCTTGTGACGTGAAGATTGTGGTGCCTGCTAGGAAGAAGGGCCCAGGCAATCGCCCGATACACTGCACTGCCAGGAGGTCTACAATGCAGATGGGTATCCAAGAGGCGTCACGACGAGCAATGCGGCACATTACCCGTATCTACGCCAGAGAGTTGGAGAGCACGGTGTTCCGATATCATCCGCGCAGCAATAACCTTCTTGACCCGAAGGCGATTCAGGATGAGAATGCCATGGTTACACAGTTGGCACGACTTGTTGTCGCCCAGGAGGATGTACTCGATGATACAAGCAAGGAGCTACAGAAGGCCCGCAAGGAGATCACAACAGAGAAGAACAGATGGCGGGAAGCTCAAGAGTATGTGTCACACCTTCTGCAAAGGATTGGAGAGTTAGAGACGGCATTGTACGCACTGCAGCCGAGCCAATGCTCGAGCCGCACGAGCGGACCGGAGGAGCCGGAGCTTGAGGAGGACAACGCTTCTTCGACTACCACAGATGACACGAT
Organism: Rhipidocladum racemiflorum; assembly: GCA_036346355.1. NCBI lineage: Eukaryota > Viridiplantae > Streptophyta > Magnoliopsida > Poales > Poaceae > Rhipidocladum > Rhipidocladum racemiflorum. Next base: position 59,070,933 of record CM070583.1, read on the forward strand.
TCTTTGGACATGGCAATCGTTCGGCGCCTATGCCGCAAAGATCCGTACCAGGCCGTTGTCGGGACCGACCGCAAATCCGGACCCTCTGTGTATTCAGCACTAGTCCAGGATCACGCTAGTGCACACAGTCTCAACATAGATGAATATCACAATCATACACAGCGGAATAGTAAAAATAGCTCAAATATAGAATATAAACTATTGAACGACCTTAAGGTCAACCTTACATTTGTGAAACCTTGACGGCTTCAACTCCAAATAAGCAGCAGCGGAACGAAGAACATCGGTGAATCCCATCAATACGCCACAGGCAACTGACAGGGTTCGACTCCTAGATAAACGCCTTCTCACGGAACTTCTTCTTCTTCGACGATGTAGACTTTTGTTCACTGGTGATTGTTTGTTTGCAAGGGGTGAGTACATAAAGCACTCAGCAAGTCATGCACAGAATGCAAGTCTAATAGCTATATGCATGGCTTATTCCAAATGACAGGCTGAAGGGGTTATTTTGCAACAAACAGCATTCACAAATATTCATAATAGATTGTAAAGCGGTAAAACAGATAACAATAGTAATAATTTCACAGTTGTTTCACAAATAAACCATACCACATCCTTAACCAATTATCACTTTTCCACAGGCAAACTGCCTCCAAACCCAAGTTCATTTTCATGAAAAGCTAACCCTTGACTGTAATCCCCGAGCATTGTCCAGTACCGTGGACTCGGCTATTCGAATAGGTTTTACACTCTGCAGAGGTTATACACTTTACCCACAAGATACAATCCACTCACCACGTCAGCCGTGAATCGCCATACAAGAGTATGCGAATGAGCGATCATAACAAAGCCTTTCGGAAGCCTCAAACAACACAGGTGGTCCTCTCCGGTTCGTGCTCTACACCATCCCTTCCCTTAACCAAGGCGAAGTATGGGACCAACACACCGTTAGATGGGTATCGGCCCACGACCACGACACGCTCCCCCGTACAATCACACAAACGGTGTAATTGACACCCTGAGGCTCCACAAGTGAGTCCTTAGCGACTTAGTCAACTAAGTCCGTCCCATTACAGACATGTGGTTGTACGATTGACTCAGTTCAAAGGCTTGCAAGGTTAAGTCCTTAGGGTGACCAGGGCAAGACTACCCGAAGAACCAAATCAACATCCCCAAAGGCCACACCGCCCACCCGATCATTCTTGCCACATGCCCCGGTCGAAAACTATTTATCAAACCCCAGTTGATTACCATGCACCACGTGCTATCAACATCACATGATACCTTTCCAAAACAGGTTCAATATATCATTAGGTCAATATTAACATTTGATTGTCCAAAATCATGTCATGAGCACGTAGCAGGTCTAAGCCATATACTACAACGGTCTAAAACCCATGTTGGCAATTTAATAATGTCCAACTAGTAATCCACAACTAGGGTGACAAGGGTCATGGCACATACTTAAATAATCAAGGTGTCATACAGCAAATTGGTACTTATCTAACCCCCATGTTTAAACCAAGTATTTTTCTAATTGAACTAGCATGCAATAATTTGAACCAAAATAGATTTCAAAATGGGATCAACATGGTCAAAGCATAACTTGCCTGGCCCTTGCAAACTTTACTGTCTTTTACTCTTTATCCTTGATCCTTGGTCCTCGATCTTCAACTTCCACCTTCTCGATCCTCAGCTCGCTCGAACGACTTTCGGACAACACGTCTAACGATAAAGAAACACAAATACAACAAAACTCAAAAGACGATTCAAATAAACTCCAAATTAAGAACGAACAGCATTGGGCACAACAGCTGGGATAAAATTAGGAACTTGAAAGGATTGGATCAAAGATTGGACAAGAGAGGACGGGCTTTCGGCAAAACACCGAAAAGGGAAAGATTAATATCACGGGAAAGAAAGAATAATATTCCGAATAATATTTCTTCCGAAGTTATTATCTTGATTGGACAGATAGCGACATATGGGCTCTCGATCTATAGATCGGGTCCATAAGGATATGTTAGTTCGCAATGAACTAAACTGAAGCTCAAGGTTGACTTTTGTTGACCGAACGAAACACGGTCAAACAAAAGAGAGACGGATAGATCGGGCACAGGAGTATGACAGATGGCCATTGGTCTATTGACCAAGTCCACGAACGAAGTCTAGGTTAAAGGTGGATTAGGTTTTCAGGGATAGGACAAGACAAGTGTCTTACCACGATTGAAACAACGGGAAAGATTGCAAAGATAACAACGCGGTTCACGATAAACTTAGTTCATCAAACCGGTCTTAGGTTAGGGTTTTGATTCGGCTTGAAGATGATATGACGATGAGACTAGGCTCACGTCATGATGATAGAACAGATGAAGGCATCGCACTAAGGTTTGTGCATGAATGCACGCATGCGATGACAACGAAGCGATGAAAGCCAATCGTTAACGATGAAGTGTTAACGGCGGAGCGTTAACGGGAAGACATTAACGGTGGAAGGCTAACGACGGAATGTTAACGGTGGAGCGTTAACGACGGAGTGTGAACGGTGGAACGTTAACGGCAAAACGTTAACGGAGGAACGTTAACGACGAAACGTTAACGACGGAGCGTTAACGACGGAGCGTGAACGGTGGAACGTTAACGGCAAAACGTTAACGGAGGAACGTTAACGACGAAACGTTAACGACGGAGCGTGAACGGTGGAACGTTAACGGCAAAACGTTAACGGAGGAATGTTAACGACGAAACGTTAACGACGGAGCGTTAACGACGGAGCGTTAACGACAAAACGTTAACGGGGAAACGTTAACTGCGAACGTTAACGGTGGAACGTTAACGGCGAACGTTAACGGTGGAGGTCAACAATGATAGGATACTCATGAAACAAGGTAGCGACCGTCGGTACAACGACATGGCCGCGGTAGAACGCTACCAAGGATGGTTAACCGGTGCGCGAACCGGCGGCACGGCTAGGTTGAAAGACGACGGGTTTAGGCCGGAATCGGCTCCGACGGCAAACGGAGACCAAAAGAACCTTAAGGATGGACCAAAACAGTACAAGATGATCCTCCGGACGCGACAACACGGCCGGAGCGAACCAAAATAGCCGGCGTCAAAAGGTGACGCGCGGCGACGGCAAACGGTGGCCTAAATATATAAAAAAAATTCCGGAGGATGGGATGGCAAAGGGAGAATGTCTACTGCGTAGAACGCGGCGAGACGAACTCAACGGTATAGGCGGATTTTGCGGCGCCCTTCCGGATTAATCACAAACTGGCGATTAACGGGTTTCGGATCAAAACTTTGGACGGCTATAACTTCTAGAATAATGATCGGAACTTAACGAAATTTGACCGAGAGCTAGTTGGGACCAAGAGGCACACCGTGACGCAGGTGGCTCGAAGAAATACCTTCTGGAACAGCGGGGAACGCGCGAGGAAGTTTGCCGCTGTCTGGAACGCAGTCCGAACGGAGAATTTATTTTGCTGCGCCAAATCCATAGAGCAAAACCTTGGGGCAAGATGTGCATCCTGTAGAGGACATCCCCAGGAGTCTACACAAAAAATTTCACCGTCAAACTCGAAAAATTGAGGGAGTTATGGCCTCGGCAAGATTCGAGATTGAAACGGCCGTAACTTTTGATCCCGTGGGCCAAATTGGCTGAATTTTGGACAGCAAGCAGATGGTACCTTGTGGCACACCACGGAGAAGACGGATCTCGAAAAGAGTCGACGAGTTGCCCGGGACGCGGCTCCAAAGTTCGGCCGACGTTGGGCGACGTCCGGAGCTTCTCGCGGCGGCTCGGTCTATTTGGATGATTGATCTGTGGCTAGGGGCGCGTGGGAGGGTCTAGGAGCACTTATATATGTTTGGGTAAGAGTCTTGGTCAAGAAAAATCAAGTTTTGGAGGTGTTTGGATCGGTTTGGCATTTAAACGAGCACAAACCGTGCAAGACTCGGACACGGGGTGACGTGGCGCGCTGTGGGCGTTCGGATCGCGATCGGGCGGCTCTGGCGCGCGGGGCGACGTGGCCCATCGGGGGCGAGGTGCGGGCATTGGCGCAGTTGGGCCGGTGGCTGGCGCGCGTGTGGCAGGGCGGCTGGGCCGGGCGAGCAGAAGCGGCCGAGGCCTTCTAGCGCGGGCGCGCGTGCCACGCGCAGGTGGAGGCGGGCCGTCGGGCAAGTGGGCCGGCCTGGCGCGGTGCGGGCGGAAGGTGGTTGGCTGGCGAGCGGGCTGGCGCAGAAGCAGGCCGGTTGGCGGGGTGGGCCGCGGGCAGGAGAGAGAAGGTAGGTTTGAGCCCAAAACCAGAAATTCCAGCATATTTCGAATAAAAACAATTCCACAAATTCCAATAAATCAATAGAGGCAATAAAAATTCCAGAAAAATTCTAGAAAAATTCTAGAAAATATTTTGAGATATTGTAAACTCAAATAAAATATTTTCAGCAAAAATTTATATAAACTTTTCCAAATAATTAATTAAATTCAATAAAAGGTCCTAATACAATTCGATTCCGAATAAATCCAATAAATAGCAAACGAGCTCCAAAAAATCTCAAAAATTACAGGAAAACTTCTTGAAGCACAAGGAACCCAAATAAAATTAAATTAATTTTATTTTAAATATAAAATAATTAAATTAAATTGTTTTAGCTTTTAGAAAATTCAAATCGAGCTTCATAAATGGGTAAAAATCAACGGGAATTTTTGGGAAGCTAAACTAAACCAAAATTTTTGAAAACCCAAATTTTGGGATGTTACAAATCTACCCCCCTTAACAGAATCTCGTCCCCGAGATTCAGGGCTGACTATAGAATTAGGTTCAGGGGAACTCAACTCTTGAGCTTATTCAACTTCCAAACAACTGTACACTGGACAGGGGTCGCTTCTGAACAAGCGCTTGGTAACATCCAAAATTTTGCAGGCGGCTCCTTGCAGATGAGATCCTCTTACAAGTCCACTGACTCCAACTGTGTCTGCTTTTCGGGCACAAGGCACTTCTTCCGCGGAAAATCTTGATACTAACTTTGTCGGGAAATCTTGAACATCTCATGCACTCATACTGACCTTTCTAGCAACTCCGTTGATAGGCTACTTGCTTCTGTTCCTGAACACTTGATTTTCTGCTTCTTCTAGAAATTGGACAAGCTGTATCTGACAACAAAGCTTATATGCAATTACGCGGTCTTCAACAGGACTTGGATAGCATTCCGGTTGGTCTGGCACTATCTTTGTCGGCTTGATTCTTCAGCATTGACTGAAACTCTGTATCCACTGAATACTCCTTCACAATTCACTTTCTGGCGCAAGTGTCTAAGTAGGCGAGGGACTAGGATTGAAGTGGGCAGGTAAAAATACCTTTTCTCCTAGGGCAACTACTGTCAAAGTGTCCCGGCTCATTGCATATGAAGCAACGCTTGACTGATATCCGTTGGCTTTCTCCTGACGTGGTACTAATCTTGGTAGGGTAGAGCTGAGATCGATGCGGTCCGCGGTGATCACTTTCTTCTGAGGGCAGCGGTTAGCAAAATGTTCTGGTTGACGACAGGCACAACAATTTATAGACAGCAAGCTTCTTCCTTGAAAACGTTTCACTAGGTTGATGTTATGGAAACTCTGTCCATCGGGGCGAAGCATAGGTGAAAGTGCCTCAAACAAAATCTGAGCAGTATGGCAACTGGGCTGTTGAGGGGTACTCCTCATTCGCTGTTGCAGTGGTCCTTCTTGACAAACTTTCTGACGCTTGCGGTGGTCTTCCAATTCCTTGCATTCATCTTCTGGATCAGGGGTCTTGTTAACCAATTCCTCTTGCTTCCACTGGCTCCTTAAGCAAGTTGCTTCCATAGCCTTACCATTCACTTTCTGTGTTAAAATCTTTACTGATGTAATTTCTGGGATGATCATGGCTTTCGAAATTGCTTGATCTTTCTGTGGCATTCCTTAACAAATGACCTGACTCGCCACAGTGGTAACATGAACGTTTGGGTCATCGTGCTGGGTTGATGGGGCATTCTCTAGGCCAATGACCTCATTTATCACACAAGAAACAATTCCATGGTGACCAAGTATTACTGATTTCCTGAGGTAGATGGATAGGGTTGACATGTTTCTTCTTCATTTCTTCACGTGGCACAGCTGGTGCGGATGACAATCCTTCTCTTTTTGCTAACTCTTAAGCAATGACAGCTCGAAAATTCTCTCGCTGATGCCGAGTCACAGCGGTCACTACTGAATCCAGGGAACATTGAGATGGGCAATGATCCTGACCTTCACAAAGATAGCATATGATGTTGCACGTAGGACATTCTCCAGGTAAATGGCTTCCTTCACAGCTGGAACAATTGATTGCATGTTCATCAGCAGTGTATCCTATTTCTCCACATCGGATGCATGCACGATCTTCTGACTTGCTTGGTTGACAACGCTTCAAAGAACAACACCCAGGTATGGTATCGGGTGCAGGGGTTGTGCACATCTCTAAACTTGTCCTAGTCACACTATCTTCTGATGACGCAACAACTGACGAAGGGCAGTGGCAAATTCCAATCAAGTGATAATATGTCCATCTTCCGAGGTGGCGTAGAAACCTTTCCTCCAGACTAATGCATTCCTTTTAACTAGCAAGTAGCATAGGGGACCTTCTCTTCATCTTCACATTACACCAAAGCTAGCTTCTCTTCTATGACACGAAGCAATATTTCTGCGTCTTTGAGAGTGGCTAATCCATCAAACGTGGGTGGTTACAAGCTGATCCAAGTGTCGAATGGTCACAGTTGGTGCAGGGGACAACTGTTGGTCACAGTCTGCTTTAACACTGACACAGGTAGTAGCAACTGAACTGACTTGATCTGCTTCAAAGTCACTGCTGTAGTTGGTCCTTTCCATTTGTTGATCGCTCCAAGGTTTAGATAAGAGGGAAAAAGCATAGATGAGGTTCAAGAATCCTATTGCGGGGAGAACAGGTTTAACCCAAGAACTTATACAAACATTATTAAGAACTTGGTATGGTTGCTTATCCAAGCCTAAAAGCTTTGCAACACATGCTGCACACTCAGCAATCAAGAAAGATCCAAATTCCTAAGCACACAATAATCTAGCGTCTAAAAGGGTAGCACTCTTATCTTAAGGGACGCGACTCTCACACATGAGTCTCAACTTACTACTAAACCCTGGTTCTTCAAGCTTCTGGAACACTTCATCGATCCACTTCTCTTCGAGCGCGACGATTCCTTGCTTCACGATCTTCAGGGTTGACGGCGACATACAGTACTTTCTCCTTAAGGGTGAAACATCGTTAACTATTCGGAACAACTCAGGTAAGATTTCCATTTAAATCGAAGGGAAGGATAGAACTTTCAGCAAAGGGGAAAGAATGGAAGAATAAGATAAGTCAAGAATGTATTATTCTTTCAAGTTAAATTTTCTCTTTAGGAAATAATTTTGAAGCTCCTAAAGATGGCCAATCTATCTAGGGTCAAGACCTACAGTCAGTATGGCTCTGATACCACCTCTGTCGGGACCCGAATCTGCAAATCCGGACCCTCTGTGTATTCAGCACTAGTCCAGGATCACGCTAGTGCACACAGTCTCAACATAGATGAATATCACAATCATACACAGCGGAATAGTAAAAATAGCTCAAATATAGAATATAAACTATTGAACGACCTTAAGGTCAACCTTACATTTGTGAAACCTTGACGGCTTCAACTCCAAATAAGCAGCAGCGGAACGAAGAACATCGATGAATCCCATCAATACGCCACAGGCAAGCGGCGAGTTCGACTCCTAGATAAACGCCTTCTCACGGAACTTCTTCTTCTTCGACGATGTAGACTTTTGTTCACTTTGGTGATTGTTTGTTTGCAAGGGGTGAGTACATAAAGCACTCGACAAGTCATGCACGTAAATGCAAGTCTAATAGCTATATGCATGGCTTATTCCAAATGACAGGCTGAAGGGGTTATTTTGCAACAAACAGCATTCACAAATATTCATAATAGATTGTAAAGCGGTAAAACAGATAACAATAGTAATAATTTCACAGTTGTTTCACAAATAAACCATACCACATCCTTAACCAATTATCACTTTTCCACAGGCAAACTGCCTCCAAACCCAAGTTCATTTTCATGAAAAGCTAACCCTTGACTGTAATCCCCGAGCATTGTCCAGTACCGTGGACTCGGCTATTCGAATAGGTTTTACACTCTGCAGAGGTTATACACTTTACCCACAAGATACAATCCACTCACCACGTCAACCGTGAATCGCCATACAAGAGTATGCGAATGAGCGATCATAACAAAGCCTTTCGGAAGCCTCAAACAACACAGGTGGTCCTCTCCGGTTCGTGCTCTACACCATCCCTTCCCTTAACCAAGGCGAAGTATGGGACCAACACACCGTTAGATGGGTATCTGGCCACAGCCACGATACGCTCCCCCGTACAATCACACAAACGGTGTAATTGACACCCTGAGGCTCCACAAGTGAGTCCTTAGCGACTTAGTCAACTAAGTCCGTCCCATTACAGACATGTGGTTGTACGATTGACTCAGTTCAAAGGCTTGCAAGGTTAAGTCCTTAGGGTGACCAGGGCAAGACTACCCGAAGAACCAAATCAACATCCCCAAAGGCCACACCGCCCACCTGATCATTCTTGCCACATGCCCCGGTCGAAAACTATTTATCAAACCCCAGTTGATTACCATGCACCACGTGCTATCAACATCACATGATACCTTTCCAAAACAGGTTCAATATATCATTAGGTCAATATTAACATTTGATTGTCCAAAATCATGTCATGAGCACGTAGCAGGTCTAAGCCATATACTACAACGGTCTAAAACCCATGTTGGCAATTTAATAATGTCCAACTAGTAATCCACAACTAGGGTGACAAGGGTCATGGCACATACTTAAATAATCAAGGTGTCATACAGCAAATTGGTACTTATCTAACCCCCATGTTTAAACCAAGTATTTTTCTAATTGAACTAGCATGCAATAATTTGAACCAAAATAGATTTCAAAATGGGATCAACATGGTCAAAGCATAACTTGCCTGGCCCTTGCAAACTTTACTGTCTTTTACTCTTTATCCTTGATCCTTGGTCCTCGATCTTCAACTTCCACCTTCTCGATCCTCAGCTCGCTCGAACGACTTTCGGACAACACGTCTAACGATAAAGAAACACAAATACAACAAAACTCAAAAGACGATTCAAATAAACTCCAAATTAAGAACGAACAGCATTGGGCACAACAGCTGGGATAAAATTAGGAACTTGAAAGGATTGGATCAAAGATTGGACAAGAGAGGACGGGCTTTCGGCAAAACACCGAAAAGGGAAAGATTAATATCTGGGAAAGAAAGAATAATATTCCGAATAATATTTCTTCCGAAGTTATTATCTTGATTGGACAGATAGCGACATATGGGCTCTCGATCTATAGATCGGGTCCATAAGGATATGTTAGTTCGCAATGAACTAAACTGAAGCTCAAGGTTGACTTTTGTTGACCGAACGAAACACGGTCAAACAAAAGAGAGACGGATAGATCGGGCACAGGAGTATGACAGATGGCCATTGGTCTATTGACCAAGTCCACGAACGAAGTCTAGGTTAAAGGTGGATTAGGTTTTCAGGGATAGGACAAGACAAGTGTCTTACCACGATTGAAACAACGGGAAAGATTGCAAAGATAACAACGCGGTTCACGATAAACTTAGTTCATCAAACCGGTCTTAGGTTAGGGTTTTGATTCGGCTTGAAGATGATATGACGATGAGACTAGGCTCACGTCATGATGATAGAACAGATGAAGGCATCGCACTAAGGTTTGTGCATGAATGCACGCATGCGATGACAACGAAGCGATGAAAGCCAATCGTTAACGATGAAGTGTTAACGGCGGAGCGTTAACGGGAAGACATTAACGGTGGAAGGCTAACGACGGAATGTTAACGGTGGAGCGTTAACGACGGAGTGTGAACGGTGGAACGTTAACGGCAAAACGTTAACGACGAAACGTTAACGACGGAGCGTGAACGGTGGAACGTTAACGGCAAAACGTTAACGGAGGAACGTTAACGATGAAACGTTAACGACGGAGCGTGAATGGTGGAACGTTAACGGCAAAACGTTAACGGAGGAATGTTAACGACGAAACGTTAACGACGGAGCGTTAACGACAAAACGTTAACGGGGAAACGTTAACGGCGAACGTTAACGGTGGAACGTTAACGGCGAACGTTAACGGTGGAGGTCAACAATGATAGGATACTCATGAAACAAGGTAGCGACCGTCGGTACAACGACATGGCCGCGGTAGAACGCTACCAAGGATGGTTAACCGGTGCGCGAACCGGCGGCACGGCTAGGTTGAAAGACGACGGGTTTAGGCCGGAATCGGCTCCGACGGCAAACGGAGACCAAAAGAACCTTAAGGATGGACCAAAACAGTACAAGATGATCCTCGGACGCGACAACACGGCCGAGCGAACTAAAATAGCCGGCGTCAAAAGGTGACGCGCGGCGGCAAACGGTGGCCTAAATATATAAAAAAAATTCCGGAGGATGGGATGGCAAAGGGAGAATGTCTACTGCGTAGAACGCGGCGAGACGAACTCAACGGTATAGGCGGATTTTGCGGCGCCCTTCCGGATTAATCACAAACTGGCGATTAACGGGTTTCGGATCAAAACTTTGGACGGCTATAACTTCTAGAATAATGATCGGAACTTAACGAAATTTGACCGAGAGCTAGTTGGGACCAAGAGGCACACCGTGACACAGGTGGCTCGAAGAAATACCTTCTGGAACAGCGGGGAACGCGCGAGGAAGTTTGCCGCTATGCAGGCAGTCCGAACGGAGAATTTATTTTGCTGCGCCAAATCCAGAGAGCAAAACCTTGGGGCAAGATGTGCATCCTGTAGAGGACATCCCCAGGAGTCTACACAAAAAATTTCACCGTCAAACTCGAAAAATTGAGGGAGTTATGGCCTCGGCAAGATTCGAGATTGAAATGGCCGTAACTTTTGATCCCGTGGGCCAAATTGGCTGAATTTTGGACAGCAAGCAGATGGTACCTTGTGGCACACTACGGAGAAGACGGATCTCGAAAAGAGTCGACGAGTTGCCCGGGACGCGGCTCCAAAGTTCGGCCGACGTTGGGCGACGTCCGGAGCTTCTCGCGGCGGCTCGGTCTATTTGGATGATTGATCTGTGGCTAGGGGCGCGTGGGAGGGTCTAGGAGCACTTATATATGTTTGGGTAAGAGTCTTGGTCAAGAAAAATCAAGTTTTGGAGGTGTTTGGATCGGTTTGGCATTTAAACGAGCACAAACCGTGCAAGACTCGGACACGGGTGACGTGGCGCTTGTGGGCGTTCGGATCGCGATCGAGGCGGCTCTGGCGCTGGGCGGCGTGGCCCACCTGGGGCGAGGTGCGGGCATTGGCGATTGGGCAGTGGCTGGCGTGGGCTGGCCGGGCGGCGAGCGGCAGCAGCCGAGGCCTTCTAGCGTGCGCCTTGGCCATGCCAGCAGTGGAAGCGGGCCGTCGGGCAAGTGGGCGGCTGACTGGCAGTCTTGGCGGAAGGTGGTTGGTCAGCGGGCTGGCGCAGAAGCAGGCCGGTTGGCGGGGTGGGCCGCGGGCAGGAGAGAGAAGGTAGGTTTGAGCCCAAAACCAGAAATTCCAGCATATTTCGAATAAAAACAATTCCACAAATTCCAATAAATCAATAGAGGCAATAAAAATTCCAGAAAAATTCTAGAAAAATTCTAGAAAATATTTTGAGATATTGTAAACTCAAATAAAATATTTTCAGCAAAAATTTATATAAACTTTTCCAAATAATTAATTAAATTCAATAAAAGGTCCTAATACAATTCGATTCCGAATAAATCCAATAAATAGCAAACGAGCTCCGAAAAATCTCAAAAATTACAGGAAAACTTCTTGAAGCACAAGGAACCCAAATAAAATTAAATTAATTTTATTTTAAATATAAAATAATTAAATTAAATTGTTTTAGCTTTTAGAAAATTCAAATCGAGCTTCATAAATGGGTAAAAATCAACGGGAATTTTTGGGAAGCTAAACTAAACCAAAATTTTTGAAAACCCAAATTTTGGGATGTTACAGCCGTGGAGGTTTCCTCGATGAGTGAGCGTAGGTTTTATAGTGAGACTCCTTCGCCGAGTCACGTCATAGAATAAAGAGTCACCCTTTAGGCGTTAGACTCCAGTGTTAGTTCGATTTGGATTTTCATTGTTTGCTGAGTGTGCAGTATGTGTTGCAAGGGCCCCTAGGCATTGTAAGCAACCATACCAAGTTACTATTGATTAAAATAATAAAGTTGGACTTTAAGTTACACATTTCGCCCCGCATAAGTTCCATATTACTTATCTATTCCTGTTTCCCTCTCATCTCTGAAACCTTGGAGCAATCGACAGATGGTGAACACTCGTGGAAACCTTGGGGGCAATGGAAGTGGTTCTCGCCCAGATGTAAACCCTAATGATGGAGCACCAGCACCGCTAGTTGATATGCAGAATTTTGGAGCATTCCTTGCTGCTCAGACTCAATTGATGCATGCTATGATGCAACAGATGCAACACGTCACTGCTCAGGCCACAGCTAACCAAGTCAATCAGGGACAACGCCAGAATACAAGACTGTCAGAGTTCGTGAGGACCCATCCACCCACTTTCTCTGGGAATGCCAATCCGTTGGAAGCCGATGATTGGTTAAGGTCAATTGAGAGGAAGCTACACATCGCTCAATGCATAGGAAATGAGAAGGTACTCTACGCTTCTCATCAATTTGGAAGGAACGGCCAGAATGGTGGGAGAACTTATGTGCCACGCAAGAGAACCCTCAAGATATCACTTGGGAGGAGTTCACAGCTGCGTTTCGTCAGTATCACGTGCCTGAAGGAATCATGGATCTCAAGAAGGAGGAGTTCAGAGCACTCAAGCAAGGTAATCAGCCGGTGGCCGAATACCTGAACAAGTTCACACAGCTTGCACGCTACGCACCTGAAGATGTAGCGACAGATAAAGCCAGACAGTCTCTCTTTATGAAAGGACTTAACTCAGGACTGCAGGTGGGACTGATCACCCATACCTTTCCAGATTTCCAAGAATTGGTGAATAAGGCGCTTATTCTTGAGGACAAGCGCAAGGAACTGGATGAGAACAGGAAGCGCAGGATGCAGCAACAGGGATCGCGTCAGGGAGCGCAGCAACGTTTGAGGGTTGCGCCAAATCAGTTTTTCAGATTCCAGCCACAGAATGCAACAAGGACACCATCACCAGCACCAAGACCCGTCAATCAGAACTATCGGACGGCCCGGCCGAAACGCCGCTCTAGGCGATCAACAAGGGATAGTGAGACGCTGCTACAAGCGCAACGAGCCAGGACACTTTGCCAACGATTGCCCAAAGAAAACAGCAGAGTGACTGATTCGCTTCAATCTGGGATCCACACCGGCTAGGACGCCAAAGACAGAGCCACACCCAGGCGTGGTGAGAGGCCGAGTCAACCATGTCACCGCAGATGCACCTGCAGAATGCTACGGACGTCGTCTTGGGTAAGTTACTTGTTAACTCGATTACTGCGGCGATTTTGTTTGATTACGGAGCTTCGCATTCGTTTGCTTCACAAGGCTTTGCCGCTAAAAATGATTTGGAGATTGCAAGGCTTAAATGCATGCTTGTAGTTCAAACCCACAGTTACGAACTCCGAACGAAAGTAGGATGTTCTAGGGTGAGAATACTAATAGATGGGATAGAGTTCCTAGCGAACCTTATTATTTTGGAAACCCAGACCTTAGATGTTATTTTGGGAATGGATTGGTTATCCAAGCACAAGGCCGTATTGGATTGTGGACGAAGGACTATCTCAGTTGAGAGCCCGTGTGGAAAGAAAGTGGAATTTCAAGCTACCACCGTTAGAGATGGACAGTTGAGGGTTAGCAGCACCAAGGCAATCAGCTTAGAGAATGTCTCAGTAGTGAATGAGTACCCAGATGTTTTTCCTGAAGATCTACCTGGTATGCCGCCGGACAGGGACATAGAGTTTGTGATAGAGCTTGTACCTGGTACAGCGCCAATAGCAAAGAGACCTTATCGGATGCCCACCGAGGAATTGGTAGAGATGAAAAAGCAACTTGAAGAGTTAATGGAGAAAGGATTTATCAGACCGAGTTCGTCGCCGTGGGGAGCACCAGTTTTGTTTGTCAAGAAGAAGGACGGGAGTTTCAGGATGTGCATTGACTACCGTGCACTCAATGAAGTCACCGTGAAGAATAAGTACCCGCTACCCAGGATCGATGATTTGTTTGATCAGCTGAGAGGAGCCGGAGTTTTCTCCAAGATTGACCTAAGATCGGGATACCATCAGTTGAAGATCCGATCAGAGGATATTCCGAAGACCGCATTCTCGTCAAGATATGGACATTACGAGTTTACAGTTATGTCCTTTGGTCTGACGAATGCGCCAGCATATTTCATGAATATGATGAATAAGGTGTTCATGGAATATTTGGACAAGTTTGTTGTTGTATTCATAGATGATATCCTAATCTACTCCAAGACAGAGGATGAACATGCCGAACACTTGAGGCGAGTTTTGGAAAAGCTGAGGGAACAGCAACTCTTTGCCAAGTTCAGTAAGTGTGATTTTTGGAAGGACAAGGTGGAATTCCTCGGACATGTAATGACCGCAGAAGAAGTCGTCGTAGATCCAAGTAAGGTAGAAGCTGTGTTACATTGGGAGCAGCCGAAGACTGTGACCCAGATCCGGAGTTTTCTTGGAATGGCAGGTTACTACCGCCGTTTCATTGAAGGCTTTTCGACAATTGCGAAACCTCTCACGCAATTGCTGAAAAAGGAGAAGAAGTTTGCATGGACGCCAGAGTGCGAGAAAGGTTTTCAAGAATTGAAGAAACGATTGACATCAGCGCTAGTGTTAGTTCTACCGGATGTTAATCAAAGCTTTGATATTTATTGTGACGCATCGCGCCAAGGACTTGGATGTGTGCTGATGCAGAATGGAAAGGTCGTCGCTTATGCATCAAGGCAGTTGAGGCCGCATGAAGAAAATTATCCGACGCATGACCTAGAGTTAGCTGCCGTAGTGCATGCCTTGAAGATATGGCGTCACTATCTGATCGGGAACAGATGTGAAGTGTACATGGATCATAAGAGCCTTAAGTACATATTCACCCAGTCGGATCTGAATATGAGGCAAAGGAGATGGTTAGAGTTGATCAAGGACTACAATGTTGGAATCCATTACCATCCCGGGAAGGCCAACGTAGTTGCCGATGCCTTGAGTCGGAAAAGCCATACCGTGAGTATGTTGCTAGCCACAAGTCAGGATGAGCTATGTGAGGATTTCCAGAGAATGCAGATTGAAGTTGTACCTAGAGGATTCTTGGCCGCATTGGAAGTGAAGCCTACCCTAGAGGATCAAATCCGAGAAGGACAGAAGGATGATGACAAGATCCGCAGGATTAAGTCCATCAAGGAGGAAGGCAAGGCAGAAGACTTCAAGTTGGATGAGCAAGGCACGTTATGGATGAAGGATCGGATTTGTGTGCCCAACAAGAAGGAATTAAAGCAACTGATTTTGGAGGAAGCCCATGACTCCAAGTATTCAATTCACCCAGGAAGTGCCAAGATGTATCAGGATTTGAAGGAAAGATTCTGGTGGCCGAGCATGAAGCGTGAAGTTGCCGAGCATGTTGCATTGTGCGACGTATGCCAGAGAGTCAAGGCAATGCATCAGAGACCAGCAGGATTGTTGCAACCGCTGAAAATACCTGTGTGGAAGTGGGAGGAAATCGGAATGGATTTCATTACCGGTTTGCCTAAGACTCAAGGGGGTTATGACTCCATATGGGTTATAGTGGATCGCTTGACCAAGGTCGCCCATTTTATTCCCGTGAAGACCACTTACTCGGGAGATAAGTTAGCAGAGTTATATATGACCAGGATTATCTGTGTTGCACGGAGTGCCAAAGAGGATTGTATCGGACAGAGGTACCCAATTTACCTCAAGATTCTGGAATAAACTGCATGAAGCTATGGGAACCCGTTTGTACTTCAGTACAGCCTATCATCCACAGACGGATGGACAGACCGAAAGAGTCAATCAGATTCTGGAGGATATGCTAAGAGCGTGTGCATTGGCTTATGCTACCTCTTGGGATAAGAGCTTGCCGTATGCCGAGTTCAGTTACAATAATAGTTACCAGGCTGGTTTACAGATGTCACCTTTTGAGGCACTGTATGGTCGACCCTGTCGGACGCCATTGAACTGGAATGAGACCGGCGAGCGCCGTGTCTTCGGGCCTGATATTCTTCAAGAAGCTGAAGAGCAGATTGCCATGATTAAGGAAAGGTTGAAGATAGCCCAATCACGACAGAAGAGTTATGCTGACAATCGTCGCCGGGATTTGAGTTTTGAACCAGGAGATTTTGTATACCTCAGGGTTACGCCCCTCAGGGGAGTTAAGAGGTTCCATGCCAAAGGGAAACTTGCACCCCGTTATGTTGGACCATTTAAGATTTTGAGCCGTAGAGGCGAAGTTGCTTACCAGCTGGAGTTACCGCAGTCGTTAGCTGTAACAGCCTAAAAATTTCTTTTAATATATTTGGTGTGTTTCTGGGATTATTTGTATTTTTTTTTCGGAGTCTACTTGGAAGCCTCGCGAGTAAATCGGATTCACGTTGATTGAATTAATCGTATTAAATAAAGATCAGGCCTTTTCGAATAAGCGTAAAATCTAAAATTTTGTTAATAATTAAGATAGTTGGTAGTCGAGAGTGTTCGCTTCAAATAATTTCGAAAAACATGCTATATAACGTAAGTCGTTGATTTTATAAAAATCGGTACAGGTGTCTGAGTCACTAAAAGAATTTTTGCGGAAAATCTATACGTCGAAAAATCGCGAAACCAACTTTGTTAGGTCCCAAATAGTTCCTAGTATTTTACAGGAATTTTTCAGATTTCCAGACCCTCTCTGCTATTTTTTTTCCCTTCCTAAACATGTTTTGGAGAACGTATATACGTATACGTATGCATGTCTACAGGAAAGTATGGTTGAATGCGTGTAGTAATTTGATTGTGGACATTTCCAATTCCGTAGCCATAAATTCCTAGCCGTTTCTCCCTTCCAACATGCACGCATGAGACGCCTGGCATTTCCATTCTGTTTCTCTCCAGCCGTGCATGCACGTAATGGGGACGTTTCCCATTCCCTGCAATTGTGGGGGTTTCGTGGGTTACTAGTCCTGCTTAATGCTGCCGTTACAAATCTTTAGTGGTGATTTGTACTGCTAATCAACCTCCATTTTCCTTATACATTGTTGCTTCCTCTCCTCAACACTTTGGCTGTCTTACCTTTCACCTCCACACGCTGCCATCTCTCCTGGTTTGCGTGCCACTTGGGCGAGCGTTGCTTGGTCGCCGTGGACGCCGACGCCGTGTACGTGGTCGCCGTCGCTGCCGTGTACGACTACGCCTCCGTGGTTGCCAACGTCGCCGCCGTAGCCGCCGTGGTCGCCGACGCCCCACGGACGTGGACGTTGCCGTAGTCGTCACCGTCGTCTACCTCGCGAGCGCACCTTCCGGCCACGCCGCCTTCTTCCTACACCCAACGATTTGCGCCGCTGCTTCGCGTCGTCCGGTAGTTCTCTTTATTTTCTTTTATGCGCGCTCTATCCATATTAATCAATTAATCTTGTCTGCACATATTGATGCATGTATACATGTGTTAGGCTTATATGGTTTTTCTATATGCGTGTACTGTGGACGGTAGATGCATATATATTTTCATGTATATATATATATAGTTTAGTCGGCTGAACGTAGATTTTTGGCCGAATAAATGTATATACGGTTTGGACGGATGCACGTATACTTTAGCGTATATACATGTTGGCTAGAACGGAGTGTATATATTTTGTTAACCATGTAGTGGTATGCTTGCTGAAGTATTCTCAAAACCGAACCGCAGTACCATGCATGGAGTCGCTCTAGCCGAACCAGTACTCGTGAGAAATTGCCTCACACAAGACAAGATTACCATGCATAGATGGTAAAACTAAATAACTAGTTGTACATGTTTTTCCCAAAATTTGCGGATTTTGTTATTTTCACTGCTAATTCGTCCTAAGTCCGACTCGCTTGCGACAAATTTTGTAAATTAGTAAATATTAATACCTTTCTACAAGAAATTTTGTGAAATTTTATAATTAAATTTATACTGTTAAATTATTTGCGGAAAGTCCAAACTTGCGAATTTTGTAACCACTAAACTATACGTGTCAAAATGTCAAAATAAATTTTATAAATCTTAGAATATGCTAAACTAATTTTCTGGAAGTTTTCACGAAATTACGCATTAATTTGATTTGCGGCATTTTTCCGATTGTGTGTTTACCTGGTTGTTTGCTACGCGTAGACGTTGATCTGAGCGGGAGTGTGGAAGTCGAAGACCAAGCTCAAGGCTTAGATCAAGAGTATCGACTATTTGAAGGCAAGTCGTGCTTTGACCATTTTGATCCTAGCATTTTAAATATATATTTCGATTTAAAGTATGCATGTTATGTTGAGTAAAATAAATAATTTAATTTGGGTAATTAGTTAATCAACCTAATTGTTAACTCACCCTTGTTAATATTATTTGTATGTCATATGTTTCCTTGTTACCTTAAGTTGGGATTAAAATGTTGGATAATATGATTGTGCCAACACGAGAGGCTAGACCGTGACTAGATGCTTAGTTGTGCTTACGTGAACCTTGTTTCAAAATAAGCAAAATAATATTGACTAATGACAAGTGAGATGATTTTGGAATGTTAAGTGTGAACTTGTCACGGGAAGATGTGAAGTGTAGGTACCTTTGTGGTTCTACATGGTAACTGAAGTTACTGTTGGCATGTGTTGCACAATAGTTGAACAAGGGTGGGGAAAAGATTTAGTCTGGGGCAAGTGGTATGGGGCTTTATGCCAGGTGGGCCTTTATGGCACAGATATTTGAGAAACAGCCTTTGCGGCATTGGGATGAGCGATGTGAGATGTTTTGGGTCGATTGTGAGATGGATGCCTTGCCCTGGACAGTTAAGGACTTAACCTTGCAAGCCTTTGAACTGGGCCTTTTGTACAACCACATGGCTGGTGTGGGACAGTCTTAGTCTAGTAGGATTCTGAAGTCTTACCTTTGATACCTAAGGGTGACAGTTACACTGGGGTAACTGTACGGGGGAGCGTACCGGAGCTACGGCTTGGTACCCTATCCAACGGTGTTGTCGGTCCCATACTTCGCCTTGTTAAGGGAAGGGATGGTGTATGGCACAAACCGGAGAGGGTCATTGGTGTAGACAGAAGTTTCTGAAACGCTTCGTTACGGTTAATCGCCTTTGTGGTGTGAGACGGTATCATGTGGGTAAAGTGTACAACCTCTGCAGAGTGTGTCAAAACTATTCGAATAGCCAAGTCCACAGATCGACAAAGCTCGGGATTACAGTCAAGGGATAGATCTTCTAAAAATAAAATGTGGAATTGGGTGGCTTCGTGCCGATGAAGAATTTGACTAGGGCTTAGTGCCAAACCACTGATGAAAGACTTTTAAATTCATATTATAATATGGTTTTATCAATTTGAATCTAGTATGAGTATTTGAAAGTAAAATGCTGTTTTATGCAAAAGAACCAAATGAGCCTATCCTTTGGAATAAACTCGCATATAGTTATTAGACATGCATACATTGCATGACTTGTTGAGTATGTTGTATACTCACCCTTGCAAACCAAAAACAAATCGGAAGAAGAGTCAATGCTGCGTGGGAAGAGGAGTACAACGACGCCAGGACAATTAAGGGACCATCCGCACTCAAGTTGCCTTTGGGAAGATGGAGCCACAAGACTATCTTTTATATCCGCTGTTTTGCTTCTGAACTGTTATTTATGTTTTATTTAAGTAAGCCCTGCGTGGCTGAATAATGTAAGGTGACCTTAAGATCTTGCAGTGCTTTATTTTAATTATCCAAGTACTTATTTATATTTCATTTGTGTATGGATGTGATATTAAAACCTGTTTACCTGTGTGTACTAGCGTGATCCTGGACTAGTACGGAATGCACAGAGGGTCCGGATTGCGATTCGGTCCCGACAGTGGTTGGTATCGAGCCATGCTTGACTCAGAGGATACCCTCAATTAGAATGGCCGTTAGCAGGACAAAACTATTTTCTAAAAGGCTAAAACTGGTCAAGAAAATAATGGGAGTCTTGACTTATCCTTTCTCTCTGATTCTTGCCTCATGCTGAACTTTCTCATGTTCATCTTACTTTTAAAAATGTTGTGTTCTTACGAGTTGTTTTGGCAGATGAGGAGGCACAACACCACCGCGGAGCAGCTGGGAGGATACGCCGCCGAGATGTGGCGCATGATGCAGGTGCTCGGAGGCTACGATCGTCCCATCTACACAGGGACCACCGTGGTAGAGGCAGGACAGGTTCGCGAGTGGAAGACCAGGCTGATGGTTTATGCTAGGAATGGGGCAAGAGCCAGCCGCCCCATGTACTTTCATGTCAGGAGGGTCACATTTGAGGCAGGGATCCAGGAGGCGTCACGGTTGGCCATGAGGAAGATTGCCCGCATGTATTCCAGGGAGCTGCGGGGAACAGTTTTTCGTCACCATCCGCGTAGGTACACTCGCACTGACCGACAGCCGATCGAGGACAGCGACGTCACGGTCACCCATCTGGCCAGGTTCGTGGTTGCACAGGAGGAGGCCATGGACGACACGGTGGAGGAGTTGCAAAGGAGTCGGGAAGAGGTTGCGGCTGTGAGGACCCAGTTGCGAGAGGCCCGAGAGCTTGCTGCTCAAGCCCTCACCAGAGTTCATGAGCTGGAGGAGGCATTGTACGGACAGGGGCCAGAGCCGGAGCTGGAGTTGCACGAGCCAGACCCGGAGGAGCCGGAGGAGGTGCAGGAGGTGCCAGCCTTGGAGAACGCACCACCGAGATCGCACTGGCGCCAGAGCCGAATCGCCACCAGGAGCCGGCCGAGTCCGGGATCGAGGAGTCCGTCGGGTCAGCTGCACCGATGGAGGTAGGGCACGGTGATCGTTTTACACCGATGCCTCAGCACCCAGCGCCAGGCCATGGAGGTTGGCTCGACGAGTGACCGAGTAGTACTGTTGTGAGACTCGGTTGTTGAGTCGCGTCTTTATTCTCTAGTTCGGCCGTATGTGTGAGTTGATGTGAACTGTGTGATGTCTTGTGTTATGTTTGTGTGTGGCAGGTATGCGTTGCATTTGCCCTTAGGCCCTTGTAAGCAACCATACCTTATTTAAATAAAAAGTGGTTGGTCTTGTGTACATGCCTTCCCCGCATAAGATTCTATTTTCTTGTCTATTCTTCTTTTTTCTAACTGTTAAAGGAATTAAGCAGATGGTGAACACGCGAGGAAACACTGGAGCTGGAGGCAGTGGATCCAACCAGAGGGGGAACCAGTCCGGAACACCTAACCCCCAGGGTGCATCACCGGTCGATATGCAGAACTTGGGGGCCTTCCTGGCTGCCCAAACCCAGCTGATGCATACAATGATGCAGACTATGCAGCAGATAGCCAACCAGGCTGCCGCCAACAACGCCAACCCAGCTGTCAACCAGGGGCCTCAAAGATCGCATCAGGCTATCTCGAGTTCATGAGAACCCGCCCACCAACTTTCTCGTGCAATGCTAACCCATCGAGGCTGACGATTGGCTTAGGTCAATCGAGAGGAAATTGCACATTACTCAGTGCAATGGGAATGAGAGGGTACTCTATGCCTCTCATCAACTGGAGGGCACAGCAGCTGAGTGGTGGGAGAATTACTGTGCAACACAGGAGAATCCCCAGAACATAACTTGGGAAGAATTTACTACTTCATTCCGCCAGTACCATGTGCCGGAGGGCATCATGGATCTGAAGAAAGAGGAGTTTAGATCTCTGAAGCAAGGAGGCCAGTCTGTGGCCGACTATCTGAACAAATTTACTCAGCTGGCACGTTATGCTCCGGAAGACGTGACCACTGACAAAGCAAGACAATCCCGTTTCCTGAAGGGATTGAACACCGGATCGCAGTGGGACCGATAACCCACACATTTCCGAACTTCCAGGAGCTGGTCAACAAGGCACCGATCTTTGGAAGATAAAGCGCCATGAGTTGGATGACTTTCGCAAGCGCAGAATGGCACAGCAGAGTGGTCGCCAAAGACAAAGAGAGAGCTAGGGTGGTACCGCAGAGCAGCGAGGTTTCGCCGCCAGAGCAACAACCGTCCACGATACGGCACCGGCCTACAGCGCAGACTCTCCAGACCCCCGCACCAGCAGTAAACCAAGCAGGAAGCAGTTCACAGATGGCTGGGAGACGCTGCTACAGTTGCCAGGAGCTGGGGCATTTTGCTAACAACTGTCCTAACAAGGGTGGAGTGACACCAGTGCGCCTCAACCTTGGCAACACCCCCACCAAGACACCAACACCGAACCAGAACCGTGGAAATGCACCAGCTGGAAATCAGACTCAATCCATTGCAAGGGGCAGGGTCAATCATGTCACTGCAGAAGGAGTGCAAGAAGCTGCAGATGTTGTGCTAGGTACGTTTCTGGTTAACTCCGTACCTGCTACAGTATTATTTGACTCTGGAGCATCGCATTCATTCATTTCTCGAGAATTTGTTATTCAGAAGGATTTGCCTGTCGTGAATCTTAAGTGTACACTCTTGGTTCAATCCCCTGGATCAGAACTCCGATCCAAGGTAGGATGTTCTGGAGTGAAACTAATAATAAATGGAGTAGAGTTCCTAGCGAACTTGGTTATATTGGATAACCAGACCCTAGATGTGATATTGGGGATGGATTGGCTAACCAAACACAAAGTGGTACTAGACTGTGGTCGAAGGATAGTTTCAGTTGAAAGTCCAGACGGCAGAAAGGTGGAGTTCCAAGCAACTGCTACCCGAGAAGGACAACTGATGGTTAACAATTTGAAGGCAACTAACCTAGAAGATGTGCCACAGGCGCGACTACCCGGATGTATTTCCAGAAGATTTACCTGGAATGCCACCGGATAGGGATATTGAGTTCGTGATTGAACTAGTACCTGGAACCGCACCGATAGCTAAGAGACCCTATCGGATGTCCACTGATGGTGATGGAGATGAAGAAGCGGATCGAGGAGCTACCGGAAAAAGGTTTCATAAGACCAGTTCTTCGCCATGGGGAGCACCAGTACTGTTTGTCAAGAAGAAGGATGGAAGTTTTCGGATGTGTATCGATTATCGTGCCCTCAATGATGTGACGATAAAGAACAAGTATCCGCTACCCAGGATAGATGATTTATTTGATCAGCTAAGAGGAGCAGGAGTGTTCTCCAAGATCGATCTTCGATCAGGTTACCATCAACTGAAGATCAGATCCGAAGATGTACCGAAGACTGCATTCTCATCCAGATATGGACACTATGAATTCACAGTGATGTCTTTTGGTTTGACAAATGCACCCGCATACTTCATGAATTTGATGAACAAGGTTTTTATGGAGTATCTTGATAAGTTTGTAGTGGTGTTCATAGATGATATACTAGTATATTCCAAAACCAGAGAAGAACATGCTGAACATCTCAGACTCGTATTGGAGAAGTTAAGAGAACAACAGTTATTTGCAAAATTTAGCAAATGTGACTTCTGGAAAAGTAAAGTGGAGTTTCTTGGACATATCATGACTGCTGAAGGAGTTGCTGTAGATCCAAATAAGGTTGAAGCAGTGTTACACTGGGAACAGCCGAAGACGGTAACTCAAGTTCGGAGTTTTCTCGGAATGGCGGGGTATTACCATCGATTCATAGAAGGTTTCTCTACAATTGCTAAACCCCTCACGCAATTGTTGAAGAAATAAAATAAGTTTACATGGACACCTGAATGTGAGAAGAGTTTCCAAGAGCTGAAGAAGAGATTGACAACGGCACCAGTATTGGTTCTACCCGATGTACATCAGAGTTTTGATATTTACTGTGATGCGTCACGACAAGGACTAGGATGTGTACTGATGCAGAATAGAAAAGTAATAGCTTATGCATCAAGACAGTTAAGGCCTCATGAGGAAAATTATCCGACGCATGACTTGGAGTTAGCATCTGTCGTGCATGCTCTAAAGTTGTGGCGCCATTACCTCATTGGAAACAGGTGTGAGATATACACCGACCATAAGAGTCTTAAGTATATATTCACCCAGTCAGACTTGAATATGAGACAAAGGAGGTGGTTGGAATTAATCAAGGATTATAATGTAGAAATACATTATCATCCAGGCAAGGCCAATGTGGTGGCCGATGCCTTGAGCCGAAAGAGCTATAGCGCAAATATGTTACTAGAAATCAGTCAAGCAGAGTTGTGCAAGGATTTTCGTAAATCGAGATCGAAGTTGTTCCAAAAGGATTCTTAGTCGCTCTCGAAATAAAGCCTACTTTAGAGGATCAGATCAAGGTAGGTCAAAAGGATGACGAGAAGATCAGGCAGATCAAATCCAAGGTGGAGGAAGGCCTAGCCAAAGACTTGATTGGATGATCAAGGTATACTGTGGATGAAGGAACGATTTGTGTACACGACAAGAAAGAGTCAAGCAGTTAATCTTGGAAGAAGCTCATGATTCCAAGTACTCAATTCACCCGGAAGTACAAAGATGTACCAGGATTTGAAGGAAAGGTTTTGGTGGCTGAGTATGAAGAGAGAAGTCGCGAGAATATGTTGCATTATGTGATGTATGTCACGAGTCAAAGCTATGCATCGAGAGGCAGGCTGTTGCAACCCTCAAGATTCGGAATGGAAGTGGGAGGAGATCGGCATGGATTTCATTCTTGGTTTGCCTAGAACACAAGCCGGTTATGATTCAATATGGGTTATAGTGGACCGACTAACCAAAGTTGCACACTTCATACCGGTAAAGACAACTTATTCAGAGACCGATTGGCGAATCGTATATGTCCGTAATTGTTTGTTTACACGGTGTGCCGAAGAAGATAGTGTCGATGCAGGTACCCAATTCACCTCGAGGTTCGGGGTAAGCTACATGAAGCTTTGGGGACACGATTGAACTTCAAGATCGCATATCACCCGCAAACAGATGGTCGACCGAAGGGTCAATCAGATACTTGAAGATATGCTCAGAGCCTGTGCATTGGCATATGCGACATCATGGGATAAATGTTTGCCCTATGCGGAATTCAGTTATAATAACAGCTATCAAGCTAGTCTGCAGATGTCACCTTTTGAAGCTTTATACGAAAGGCCTTGCCGAACACCATTACATTGGAATGAAATTGGTGAACATCAAGTGGTTGGACCGGACATTCTGCAAGAAGCCGAAGAAAAGATAGCAATAATCAGGGAAAGACTGAAGATTGCTCAGTCTAGATGTAAGAGCTATGCGGACAATGTAGGCGAAGGGATTTAAGCTTTAAACTGAAGACTATGTATATCTCGAGGTAACACCACTTAAGGGAGTCCGAAGGTTTCACGCAAAGGGAAACTTGCACCGAGATATGTGGGACCCTTCAAAATCCTAAGTGAAGAGGCGAAGTAGCCTATCAGTTGGAGTTGCCACGCCTTTGGTCGAGTGCATGACGTCTTTCACGTCTCCCAGCTGAAGAAGTGTTTGCGAGTACCCGAGGAACAAGCACCGTTGGAAGACATTGATCTACAAGAAGACCTGACCTACAAGGAACATCCGGTGAAGGTTCTCGACACCAAGGATCGCGAGACGAGGAACAAGTCAACGCGGTTTTGCAGAGTGCGATGGAGTAACCACTCCAAAGCGAAGCGACACGGGAGCGAGGAGGACTTGAAGAAGGAGTTCCTAACCTTTTCTCTAGCTAGCTCGAATCTCCGGGACGAGATTCTGTTAAGGGGGGGAGGTTTGTAACAGCCTAAAAATTTCTTTTAATATATTTGGTGTGTTTCTGGGATTATTTGTATTTTTTTTTCGGAGTCTACTTGGAAGCCTCGCGAGTAAATCGGATTCACGTTGATTGAATTAATCGTATTAAATAAAGATCAGGCCTTTTCGAATAAGAGTAAAATCTAAAATTTTGTTAATAATTAAGATAGTTGGTAGTCGAGAGTGTTCGCTTCAAATAATTTCGAAAAACATGCTATATAACGTAAGTCGTTGATTTTATAAAAATCGGTACAGGTGTCTGAGTCACTAAAAGAATTTTTGCGGAAAATCTATACGTCGAAAAATCGCGAAACCAACTTTGTTAGGTCCCAAATAGTTCCTA
Source organism: Rhipidocladum racemiflorum (assembly GCA_036346355.1). Lineage (NCBI taxonomy): Eukaryota > Viridiplantae > Streptophyta > Magnoliopsida > Poales > Poaceae > Rhipidocladum > Rhipidocladum racemiflorum. Next base: position 59,097,276 of record CM070583.1, read on the forward strand.
GTATTTTACAGGAATTTTTCAGATTTCCAGACCCTCTCTGCTATTTTTTTCCCTTCCTAAACATGTTTTGGAGAACGTATATACGTATACGTATGCATGTCTACAGGAAAGTATGGTTGAATGCGTGTAGTAATTTGATTGTGGACATTTCCAATTCCGTAGCCATAAATTCCTAGCCGTTTCTCCCTTCCTACATGCACGCATGAGACGCCTGGCATTTCCATTCTGCTTTCTCTCGGTAGTGCATGCACGTAATGGGGACGTTTCCCATTCCCTGCAATTGTGGGGGTTTCGTGGGTTACTAGTCCTGCTTAATGCTGCCGTTACAAATCTTTAGTGGTGATTTGTACTGCTAATCAACCTCCATTTTCCTTATACATTGTTGCTTCCTCTCCTCAACACTTTGGCTGTCTTACCTTTCACCTCCACACGCTGCCATCTCTCCTGGCTTGCGTGCCGCTTGGGCGAGCGTTGCTTGGTCGCCGTGGACGCCGACGCCGTGTACGTGGTCGCCGTCGCTGCCGTGTACGACTACGCCTCCGTGGTCGCCAACGTCGCCGCCGTAGCCGCCGTGGTCGCCGATGCCCCACGGACGTGGACGTTGCCGTAGTCGTCACCGTCGTCTACCTCGCGAGCGCACCTTCCGGCCACGCCGCCTTCTTCCTACACCCAACGATTTGCGCCGCTGCTTCGCGTCGTCCGGTAGTTCTCTTTATTTTCTTTTATGCGCGCTCTATCCATATTAATCAATTAATCTTGTCTGCACGTATTGATGCATGTATACATGTGTTAGGCTTATATGGTTTTTCTATATGCGTGTACTGTGGACGGTAGATGCATATATATTTTCATGTATATATATATATAGTTTAGTCGGCTGAACGTAGATTTTTGGCCGAATAAATGTATATACGGTTTGGACGGATGCACGTATACTTTAGCGTATATACATGTTGGCTAGAACGGAGTGTATATATTTTGTTAACCATGTAGTGGTATGCTTGCTGAAGTATTCTCAAAACCGAACCGCAGTACCATGCATGGAGTCGCTCTAGCCGAACCAGTACTCCGTGAGAAATTGCCTCGCGCCGCACAGTACCATGCATAGATGGTAAAACTAAATAACTAGTTGTACATGTTTTTCCCAAAATTTGCGGATTTTGTTATTTTCACTGCTAATTCGTCCTAAGTCCGACTCGCTTGCGACAAATTTTGTAAATTAGTAAATATTAATACCTTTCTACAGTAAATTTTGTGAAATTTTATAATTAAATTTATACTATTAAATTATTTGCGGAAAGTCCAAACTTGCGAATTTTGTAACCACTAAACTATACGTGTCAAAATGTCAAAATAAATTTTATAAATCTTAGAATATGCTAAACTAATTTTCTGGAAGTTTTCACGAAATTACGCATTAATTTGATTTGCGGCATTTTTCCGATTGTGTGTTTACCTGGTTGTTTGCTACGCGTAGACGTTGATGGCGGGAGTGTGGAAGTCGAAGACCAAGCTCAAGGCTTAGATCAAGAGTATCAGCTATTTGAAGGCAAGTCGTGCTTTGACCATTTTGATCCTAGCATTTTAAATATATATTTCGATTTAAAGTATGCATGTTATGTTGAGTAAAATAAATAATTTAATTTGGGTAATTAGTTAATCAACCTAATTGTTAACTCACCCTTGTTAATATTATTTGTATGTCATATGTTTCCTTGTTACCTTAAGTTGGGATTAAAATGTTGGATAATATGATTGTGCCAACACGGGAGGCTAGACCGTGACTAGATGCTTAGTTGTGCTTACGTGAACCTTGTTTCAAAATAAGCAAAATAATATTGACTAATGACAAGTGAGATGATTTTGGAATGTTAAGTGTGAACTTGTCACGGGAAGATGTGAAGTGTAGGTACCTTTGTGGTTCTACATGGTAACCAAATTCTTGTTGGCATGTGTTGCACAATAGTTGAACAAGGGTGGGGAAAAGATTTAGTCTGGGGCAAGTGGTATGGGGCTTTATGCCGAGGTGGGCCTTTATGGCACAGATATTGAGAAACTTGACCTTTGCGGCATTGGGATGAGCGATGTGAGATGTTTTGGGTCGATTGTGAGATGGATGCCTTGCCCTGGACAGTTAAGGACTTAACCTTGCAAGCCTTTGAACTGGGCCTTTTGTACAACCACATGGCTGGTGTGGGACAGTCTTAGTCTAGTAGGATTCTGAAGTCTTACCTTTGATACCTAAGGGTGACAGTTACACTGGGGTAACTGTACGGGGGAGCGTACCGGAGCTACGGCTTGGTACCCTATCCAACGGTGTTGTCGGTCCCATACTTCGCCTTGTTAAGGGAAGGGATGGTGTATGGCACAAACCGGAGAGGGTCATTGGTGTAGACAGAAGTTTCTGAAAAGCTTCGTTACGGTTAATCGCCTTTGTGGTGTGAGACTGTATCATGTGGGTAAAGTGTACAACCTCTGCAGAGTGTGTCAAAACTATTCGAATAGCCGAGTCCACGGTACTGGACAAAGCTCGGGGATTACAGTCAAGGGATAGATCTTCTAAAAATAAAATGTGGAATTGGGTGGCTTCGTGCCGATGAAGAATTTGACTAGGGCTTAGTGCCAAACCACTGATGAAAGACTTTTAAATTCATATTATAATATGGTTTTATCAATTTGAATCTAGTATGAGTATTTGAAAGTAAAATGCTGTTTTATGCAAAAGAACCAAATGAGCCTATCCTTTGGAATAAACCTGCATATAGTTATTAGACATGCACTTCTGTGCATGACTTGTTGAGTATGTTGTATACTCACCCTTGCAAACCAAAAACAAATCAGAAGAAGAGTCAATGCCTGCGTGGGAAGAGGAGTACAACGACGGCCAGGACAATTAAGGGACCATCCGCACTCAAGTTGCCTTTGGGAAGATGGAGCCACAAGACTATCTTTTATATCCGATGTTTTGCTTCTGAACTGTTATTTATGTTTTATTTAAGTAAGCCCTGCGTGGCTGAATAATGTAAGGTGACCTTAAGATCTTGCAACAGTTTATTTTAATTATCCAAGTACTTATTTATATTTCCGCTGTGTATGGATGTGATATTAAAACCTGTTTACCTGTGTGTACTAGCGTGATCCTGGACTAGTACGGAATGCACAGAGGGTCCGGATTGCAGATTCGGGTCCCGACAGGGTTGGTATCAGAGCCATGCTTGACTGTAGGATACCCTCAATTAGAATGGCCGTTAGCAGGACAAAACTATTTTCTAAAAGGCTAAAACTGGTCAAGAAAATAATGGGAGTCTTGACTTATCCTTTCTCTCTGATTCTTGCCTCATGCTGAACTTTCTCATGTTCATCTTACTTTTAAAAATGTTGTGTTCTTACGAGTTGTTTTGGCAGATGAGGAGGCACAACACCACCGCGGAGCAGCTGGGAGGATACGCCGCCGAGATGTGGCGCATGATGCAGGTGCTCGGAGGCTACGATCGTCCCATCTACACAGGGACCACCGTGGTAGAGGCAGGACAGGTTCGCGAGTGGAAGACCAGGCTGATGGTTTATGCTAGGAATGGGGCAAGAGCCAGCCGCCCCATGTACTTTCATGTCAGGAGGGTCACATTTGAGGCAGGGATCCAGGAGGCGTCACGGTTGGCCATGAGGAAGATTGCCCGCATGTATTCCAGGGAGCTGCGGGGAACAGTTTTTCGTCACCATCCGCGTAGGTACACTCAAGATCGACCGACACCGATCGAGGATAGCCGACGCCACTGGCCACCCATCTGGCCAGGTTCGTGGTTGCACAGAGGAGGCCATGGGCGACACGGTGGAGGAGTTGCAAAGGAGTCGGGAAGAGGTTGCGGCTGTGAGGACCCGGGCCATGAGAGGCCCGAGAGCTTGCTGCTCAAGCCCTCACCAGAGTTCATGAGCTGGAGGAGGCATTGTACGGACAGGGGCCAGAGCCGGAGCTGGAGTTGCACGAGCCAGACCCGGAGGAGCCGGAGGAGGTGCAGGAGGTGCCAGCCTTGGAGAACGCACCAGCTCAGATCGTACCAGCGCCAGAGCCAGAACTGCCAGCCCAGGAGCCGGCCGAGTCCGGGATCGAGGAGTCCGTCGGGTCAGCTGCACCGATGGAGGTAGGGCACGGTGATCGTTTTACACCGATGCCTCAGCACCCAGCGCCAGGCCATGGAGGTTGGCTCGACGAGTGACCGAGTAGTACTGTTGTGAGACTCGGTTGTTGAGTCGCGTCTTTATTCTCTAGTTCGGCCGTATGTGTGAGTTGATGTGAACTGTGTGATGTCTTGTGTTATGTTTGTGTGTGGCAGGTATGCGTTGCATTTGCCCTTAGGCCCTTGTAAGCAACCATACCTTATTTAAATAAAAAGTGGTTGGTCTTGTGTACATGCCTTCCCCGCATAAGATTCTATTTTCTTGTCTATTCTTCTTTTTTCTAACTGTTAAAGGAATTAAGCAGATGGTGAACACGCGAGGAAACACTGGAGCTGGAGGCAGTGGATCCAACCAGAGGGGGAACCAGTCCGGAACACCTAACCCCCAGGGTGCATCACCGGTCGATATGCAGAACTTGGGGGCCTTCCTGGCTGCCCAAACCCAGCTGATGCATACAATGATGCAGACTATGCAGCAGATAGCCAACCAGGCTGCCGCCAACAACGCCAACCCAGCTGTCAACCAGGGGCCTCAGCATCAGACCAGGCTATCTGAGTTCATGAGAACCCGTCCACCAACTTTCTCAGGCAATGCTAACCCACTGGAGGCTGACGATTGGCTTAGGTCAATCGAGAGGAAATTGCACATTACTCAGTGCAATGGGAATGAGAGGGTACTCTATGCCTCTCATCAACTGGAGGGCACAGCAGCTGAGTGGTGGGAGAATTACTGTGCAACACAGGAGAATCCCCAGAACATAACTTGGGAAGAATTTACTACTTCATTCCGCCAGTACCATGTGCCGGAGGGCATCATGGATCTGAAGAAAGAGGAGTTCAGATCTCTGAAGCAAGGAGGCCAGTCTGTGGCCGACTATCTGAACAAATTTACTCAGCTGGCACGTTATGCTCCGGAAGACGTGACCACTGACAAAGCAAGACAATCCCGTTTCCTGAAGGGATTGAACACCGGACTGCAGGTGGGACTGATAACCCACACATTTCCGGACTTCCAGGAGCTGGTCAACAAGGCACTGATACTGGAGAATAAGCGCCATGAGTTGGATGACTTTCGCAAGCGCAGAATGGCACAGCAGAGTGGTCGCCAAAGACAAGAGAGAGCTAGGGTGGTACCGCAGCAGCCGAGGTTTACGCCAGGAGCAACAACCGCCCACCAAGACAAAGACTCCCGGCCTACAGCAGACTCTCCAGACTTCGCACCAGCAGAAACCAAGCAGGAAGCGATTCACAAATGGTCGGGAGACGCCTCTGATTGCCGTGAGCTGGGGCATTTTGCTAACAATTGTCCTAACAAGGGTGGAGTGACACCAAGGCGCCTCAACCTTGGCAACACCCCACCAAGACACCAACACCGAACCGTAACCGTGGAAATGCACCAGCTGGAAATCAGACTCAATCCATTGCAAGGGGCAGGGTCAATCATGTCACTGCAGAAGGAGTGCAAGAAGCTGCAGATGTTGTGCTAGGTACGTTTCTGGTTAACTCCGTACCTGCTACAGTATTATTTGACTCTGGAGCATCGCATTCATTCGTTTCTCGAGAATTTGTTATTCAGAATGATTTGCCTGTCGTGAATCTTAAGTGTACACTCTTGGTTCAATCCCCTGGATCAGAACTCCGATCCAAGGTAGGATGTTCTGGAGTGAAACTAATAATAAATGGAGTAGAGTTCCTAGCGAACTTGGTTATATTGGATAACCAGACCCTAGATGTGATATTGGGGATGGATTGGCTAACCAAACACAAAGTGGTACTAGACTGTGGTCGAAGGATAGTTTCAGTTGAAAGTCCAGACGGCAGAAAGGTGGAGTTCCAAGCAACTGCTACCCGAGAAGGACAACTGATGGTTAACAATTTGAAGGCAACTAACCTAGAAGATGTGCCAGTGGTGCGCGACTACCCGGATGTATTTCCAGAAGATTTACCTGGAATGCCACCGGATAGGGATATTGAGTTCGTGATTGAACTAGTACCTGGAACCGCACCGATAGCTAAGAGACCCTATCGGATGTCCACTGATGAGCTGATGGAGATGAAGAAGCAGATCGAGGAGCTACTGGAAAAAGGTTTCATAAGACCCAGTTCTTCGCCATGGGGAGCACCAGTACTGTTTGTCAAGAAGAAGGATGGAAGTTTTCGGATGTGTATCGATTATCGTGCCCTCAATGATGTGACGATAAAGAACAAGTATCCGCTACCCAGGATAGATGATTTATTTGATCAGCTAAGAGGAGCAGGAGTGTTCTCCAAGATCGATCTTCGATCAGGTTACCATCAACTGAAGATCAGATCCGAAGATGTACCGAAGACTGCATTCTCATCCAGATATGGACACTATGAATTCACAGTGATGTCTTTTGGTTTGACAAATGCACCCGCATACTTCATGAATTTGATGAACAAGGTTTTTATGGAGTATCTTGATAAGTTTGTAGTGGTGTTCATAGATGATATACTAGTATATTCCAAAACCAGAGAAGAACATGCTGAACATCTCAGACTCGTATTGGAGAAGTTAAGAGAACAACAGTTATTTGCAAAATTTAGCAAATGTGACTTCTGGAAAAGTAAAGTGGAGTTTCTTGGACATATCATGACTGCTGAAGGAGTTCTTTGTAGATCCAAATAAGGTTGAAGCAGTGTTACACTGGGAACAGCCGAAGACGGTAACTCAAGTTCGGAGTTTTCTCGGAATGGCGGGGTATTACCATCGATTCATAGAAGGTTTCTCTACAATTGCTAAACCCCTCACGCAATTGTTGAAGAAATAAAATAAGTTTACATGGACACCTGAATGTGAGAAGAGTTTCCAAGAGCTGAAGAAGAGATTGACAACGGCACCAGTATTGGTTCTACCCGATGTACATCAGAGTTTTGATATTTCTTGTGATGCGTCACGACAAGGACTAGGATGTGTCTTGATGCGAGAATAGAAAAGTAATAGCTTATGCATCAAGACAGTTAAGGCCTCATGAGGAAAATTATCCGACGCATGACTTGGAGTTAGCATCTGCGTGCATGCTCTAAAGTTGTGGCGCCATTACCTCATTGGAAGCAGTGTGAGATATACACCGACCATAAGAGTCTTAAGTATATATTCACCCAGTCAGACTTGAATATGAGACAAAGGAGGTGGTTGGAATTAATCAAGGATTATAATGTAGAAATACATTATCATCCAGGCAAGGCCAATGTGGTGGCCGATGCCTTGAGCCGAAAGAGCTATAGCGCAAATATGTTACTAGAAATCAGTCAAGCAGAGTTGTGCAAGGATTTTAGAACCGAGGCGGAAGTTGTTCCAAAAGGATTCTTAGCTGCTCTCGAAATAAAGCCTACTTTAGAGGATCAGATCAAGGTAGGTCAAAAGGATGACGAGAAGATCGGGCAGATCAAATCCAAGGTGGAGGAAGGCCTAGCCAAAGACTTCAGATTGGATGATCAAGGTATACTGTGGATGAAGGAACGTATTTGTGTACCTGACAAGAAAGAGCTGAAGCAGTTAATACTGGAAGAAGCTCATGATTCCAAGTACTCAATTCACCCGGGAAGTACAAAGATGTACCAGGATTTGAAGGAAAGGTTTTGGTGGCTGAGTATGAAGAGAGAAGTCGCAGAATATGTTGCATTATGTGATGTATGTCAGCGAGTCAAAGCTATGCATCAGAGGCCAGCAGGGCTGTTGCAACCCCTGAAGATTCCGGAATGGAAGTGGGAGGAGATCGGCATGGATTTCATTACTGGTTTGCCTAGAACACAAGCCGGTTATGATTCAATATGGGTTATAGTGGACCGACTAACCAAAGTTGCACACTTCATACCGGTAAAGACAACTTATTCAGGAGACCGATTGGCAGAACTGTATATGTCCAGAATTGTTTGTTTACACGGTGTGCCGAAGAAGATAGTGTCAGACAGAGGTACCCAATTCACCTCGAGGTTCTGGGGTAAGCTACATGAAGCTTTGGGGACACGATTGAACTTCAAGATCTGCATATCACCCAAGAAACAGATGGTCGATCGAAAGGGTCAATCAGATACTTGAAGATATGCTCAGAGCCTGTGCATTGGCATATGCGACATCATGGGATAAATGTTTGCCCTATGCGGAATTCAGTTATAATAACAGCTATCAAGCTAGTCTGCAGATGTCACCTTTTGAAGCTTTATACGAAAGGCCTTGCCGAACACCATTACATTGGAATGAAATTGGTGAACATCAAGTGGTTGGACCGGACATTCTGCAAGAAGCCGAAGAAAAGATAGCAATAATCGTGAAAGATCAAGATTGCTCGGTCTAGACAGAAGAGCTATGCGGACAAATGGCGAAGGGATTTAAGCTTTAAACCTGAAGACTATGTATATCTCAGGGTAACACCACTTAAGGGAGTCCGAAGGTTTCACGCAAAAGGGAAACTTGCACCGAGATATGTGGGACCCTTCAAAATCCTAAGCCGAAGAGGCGAAGTAGCCTATCAGTTGGAGTTGCCACAGTCTTTGGCTGGAGTGCATGACGTCTTTCACGTCTCCCAGCTGAAGAAGTGTTTGCGAGTACCCGAGGAACAAGCACCGTTGGAAGACATTGATCTACAAGAAGACCTGACCTACAAGGAACATCCGGTGAAGGTTCTCGACACCAAGGATCGCGAGACGAGGAACAAGTCAACGCGGTTTTGCAGAGTGCAGTGGAGTAACCACTCCGAAAGCGAAGCGACCTGGGAGCGCGAGGAGGACTTGAAGAAGGAGTTCCCTAACCTTTTCTCTAGCTAGCTCGAATCTCCGGGACGAGATTCTGTTAAGGGGGGGAGGTTTGTAACAGCCTAAAAATTTCTTTTAATATATTTGGTGTGTTTCTGGGATTATTTGTATTTTTTTTTCGGAGTCTACTTGGAAGCCTCGCGAGTAAATCGGATTCACGTTGATTGAATTAATCGTATTAAATAAAGATCAGGCCTTTTCGAATAAGAGTAAAATCTAAAATTTTGTTAATAATTAAGATAGTTGGTAGTCGAGAGTGTTCGCTTCAAATAATTTCGAAAAACATGCTATATAACGTAAGTCGTTGATTTTATAAAAATCGGTACAGGTGTCTGAGTCACTAAAAGAATTTTTGCGGAAAATCTATACGTCGAAAAATCGCGAAACCAACTTTGTTAGGTCCCAAATAGTTCCTAGTATTTTACAGGAATTTTTCAGATTTCCAGACCCTCTCTGCTATTTTTTTCCCTTCCTAAACATGTTTTGGAGAACGTATATACGTATACGTATGCATGTCTACAGGAAAGTATGGTTGAATGCGTGTAGTAATTTGATTGTGGACATTTCCAATTCCGTAGCCATAAATTCCTAGCCGTTTCTCCCTTCCTACATGCACGCATGAGACGCCTGGCATTTCCATTCTGTTTCTCTCCAGCCGTGCATGCACGTAATGGGGACGTTTCCCATTCCCTGCAATTGTGGGGGTTTCGTGGGTTACTAGTCCTGCTTAATGCTGCCGTTACAAATCTTTAGTGGTGATTTGTACTGCTAATCAACCTCCATTTTCCTTATACATTGTTGCTTCCTCTCCTCAACACTTTGGCTGTCTTACCTTTCACCTCCACACGCTGCCATCTCTCCTGGCTTGCGTGCCGCTTGGGCGAGCGTTGCTTGGTCGCCGTGGACGCCGACGCCGTGTACGTGGTCGCCGTCGCTGCCGTGTACGACTACGCCTCCGTGGTCGCCAACGTCGCCGCCGTAGCCGCCGTGGTCGCCGACGCCCCACGGACGTGGACGTTGCCGTAGTCGTCACCGTCGTCTACCTCGCGAGCGCACCTTCCGGCCACGCCGCCTTCTTCCTACACCCAACGATTTGCGCCGCTGCTTCGCGTCGTCCGGTAGTTCTCTTTATTTTCTTTTATGCGCGCTCTATCCATATTAATCAATTAATCTTGTCTGCACGTATTGATGCATGTATACATGTGTTAGGCTTATATGGTTTTTCTATATGCGTGTACTGTGGACGGTAGATGCATATATATTTTCATGTATATATATATAGTTTAGTCGGCTGAACGTAGATTTTTGGCCGAATAAATGTATATACGGTTTGGACGGATGCACGTATACTTTAGCGTATATACATGTTGGCTAGAACGGAGTGTATATATTTTGTTAACCATGTAGTGGTATGCTTGCTGAAGTATTCTCAAAACCGAACCGCAGTACCATGCATGGAGTCGCTCTAGCCGAACCAGTACTCCGTGAGAAATTGCCTCGCGCCGCACAGTACCATGCATAGATGGTAAAACTAAATAACTAGTTGTACATGTTTTTCCCAAAATTTGCGGATTTTGTTATTTTCACTGCTAATTCGTCCTAAGTCCGACTCGCTTGCGACAAATTTTGTAAATTAGTAAATATTAATACCTTTCTACAGTAAATTTTGTGAAATTTTATAATTAAATTTATACTGTTAAATTATTTGCGGAAAGTCCAAACTTGCGAATTTTGTAACCACTAAACTATACGTGTCAAAATGTCAAAATAAATTTTATAAATCTTAGAATATGCTAAACTAATTTTCTGGAAGTTTTCACGAAATTACGCATTAATTTGATTTGCGGCATTTTTCCGATTGTGTGTTTACCTGGTTGTTTGCTACGCGTAGACGTTGATCTGAGCGGGAGTGTGGAAGTCGAAGACCAAGCTCAAGGCTTAGATCAAGAGTATCAGCTATTTGAAGGCAAGTCGTGCTTTGACCATTTTGATCCTAGCATTTTAAATATATATTTCGATTTAAAGTATGCATGTTATGTTGAGTAAAATAAATAATTTAATTTGGGTAATTAGTTAATCAACCTAATTGTTAACTCACCCTTGTTAATATTATTTGTATGTCATATGTTTCCTTGTTACCTTAAGTTGGGATTAAAATGTTGGATAATATGATTGTGCCAACACGGGAGGCTAGACCGTGACTAGATGCTTAGTTGTGCTTACGTGAACCTTGTTTCAAAATAAGCAAAATAATATTGACTAATGACAAGTGAGATGATTTTGGAATGTTAAGTGTGAACTTGTCACGGGAAGATGTGAAGTGTAGGTACCTTTGTGGTTCTACATGGTAACTGAAGTTACTGTTGGCATGTGTTGCACAATAGTTGAACAAGGGTGGGGAAAAGATTTAGTCTGGGGCAAGTGGTATGGGGCTTTATGCCGAGGTGGGCCTTTATGGCACAGATATTGAGAAACTTGACCTTTGCGGCATTGGGATGAGCGATGTGAGATGTTTTGGGTCGGATTGTGAGATGGATGCCTTGCCTGGGCGATTAAGGACTTAACCTTGCAAGCCTTTGAACTGGGCCTTTTGTACAACCACATGGCTGGTGTGGGACAGTCTTAGTCTAGTAGGATTCTGAAGTCTTACCTTTGATACCTAAGGGTGACAGCTACACTGGGGTAACTGTACGGGGGAGCGTACCGGAGCTACGGCTTGGTACCCTATCCAACGGTGTTGTCGGTCCCATACTTCGCCTTGTTAAGGGAAGGGATGGTGTATGGCACAAACCGGAGAGGGTCATTGGTGTAGACAGAAGTTTCTGAAAAGCTTCGTTACGGTTAATCGCCTTTGTGGTGTGAGACTGTATCATGTGGGTAAAGTGTACAACCTCTGCAGAGTGTGTCAAAACTATTCGAATAGCCGAGTCCACTGATGGACAAAGCTCGGGATTACAGTCAAGGGATAGATCTTCTAAAAATAAAATGTGGAATTGGGTGGCTTCGTGCCGATGAAGAATTTGACTAGGGCTTAGTGCCAAACCACTGATGAAAGACTTTTAAATTCATATTATAATATGGTTTTATCAATTTGAATCTAGTATGAGTATTTGAAAGTAAAATGCTGTTTTATGCAAAAGAACCAAATGAGCCTATCCTTTGGAATAAACCTGCATATAGTTATTAGACATGCACTACATGCATGACTTGTTGAGTATGTTGTATACTCACCCTTGCAAACCAAAAACAAATCAGAAGAAGAGTCAATGCCTGCGTGGGAAGAGGAGTACAACGACGGCCAGGACAATTAAGGGACCATCCGCACTCAAGTTGCCTTTGGGAAGATGGAGCCACAAGACTATCTTTTATATCCGCTGTTTTGCTTCTGAACTGTTATTTATGTTTTATTTAAGTAAGCCCTGCGTGGCTGAATAATGTAAGGTGACCTTAAGATCTTACAACAGTTTATTTTAATTATCCAAGTACTTATTTATATTTCCGCTGTGTATGGATGTGATATTAAAACCTGTTTACCTGTGTGTACTAGCGTGATCCTGGACTAGTACGGAATGCACAGAGGGTCCGGATTGCAAATTCGGGTCCCGACATTAGCAGGAGTGCATGACGTGTTCCACGTGTCCCAGTTGAAGAAGTGTCTTCGAGTGCCAGATGAGCAAACGCCCTTGGAGTCGATTGAACTGCAAGATGATCTGACCTACAAGGAACATCCCGTGAAGGTTTTGGACACCATGGACCGGGAGACTAGAAACAAGTCAACCCGCTTCTGTAGAGTTCAGTGGAGCAACCATGCGGAGAGTGAAGCAACTTGGGAGCGCGAAGAGGATTTGAAGAAAGAATTTCCGAACCTATTTCTTAGTTAGCCTTAAATCTCGGGGACGAGATTCTATTAAGGGGGGGAGGTTTGTAACACCCCAAATTTTTGCTTTTCATGAAATTAAATATTATTTTGCACTTTGGTGAATTTTTGGAATTTCCTGGAATTTATTTGGATTTATTTGGAATTTATTTGAATTAATTCCATTTTGAAATAATTAAAGAATTTAACTTTGCAAATAAAATTTTGTTGGAAATATTTTATTTGAGTCCAAAATGTTCCAAAATGTTTTCCAGAATTTTTCTGGAATTTTTCTGAGTATTTTACTATTTTTAATGAATTAAATGAATTTTTGGGAATTAATTTGAATATTTAATCGCTGGAAAATGCGAGTGGGTTTGTACTGTTCATCCGACCAAGCCCGAGTCAGACTCGAGTCCGAGTCCGACCCGGACCCGACCGAGTCGCGGCTAAGCCCAACCGCGTCGGACGCACCCTAACCCTGTGAACCGTTGGATCAAGATCCAACGGCCCACAAGGTGCCACGTAGCCACGTGCGACCGCACCACTAACCAAAAGAACTCGCTCGATCTCAGCCGTTGGATCGAGATCCAACGGCCGAGATTCACTCGGACCCGACCGAGCCGTGTCCGACCCGAACCCGTTCGCCCGCATGATCGTGGCCGTTGATCGTGCCACGTGGACGGCGGCGATTCATCGTCTCCATCCGAGTTGCGGCCGGACTCCGCCGCCGCGTAGATCTATGGTTCCGCCTCGGGCACGAACGCCGAGGCTATTTAAAGCCTGAGTCACGCCCCGAGGTCGGCCCTGACTTTGCGCACCCATAGCCCCTACTCACCAAGGCAGAGCCGCCGTCGTTTAGCCGCGATAGCTCGCCGTAGTTGCGCGCCGCTCCGCCACGGTTTTTGCTTCATCCCGCCATCAACCGCCGTCCCCAGCCACCGTTGAGCCCAGATCTAGAACCCCCAGACCGAGACGCACCCGTGGAGCCAATTCACCTCGCCGGAGCCCCTCGGAAACACCGCGCGGGGAGTCGTCGTATTCATCCCCGGTACCCTAGCCTCGCCGCGCCATCGCCGGACCTCGCGAGCTCTATCAACCGTTCGATCTTCATCCGACGCACGAGGTGAGGCCACGTAGCCCGTTACTGTTTCAACTCCGGATTCGTTGGCAGCCGTTAGATCTTGATTCTAGGGCTGAGATTAAGCCACGTAGGAGCTGTAGGCCAGATTAGATGCGTTTGGAGCCGTCCGATCCAAATCGAACGGCTCGGATCGAGCCACGTGTGCCACCGCGCCGTGCCGGTGTGTGAGCGCGTGTCTCTGACACGCGGGGCCCGCATGTCAGCGGCCCAGCCAAACCACACCATGACGTCACGCTGACGTCATGGCGGGCCCGCACGTCAGCGACCACCCCAGCCGGGTAGTGACGTCAGCAATGACGTCACCAGTGGGCCCCACCTGTCAGCACCGTGGGCTGAGCCCCACTGACGTCAGCAGTGACGTCATCCAAGGGGTCCCACCTGTCAGCGACACATGGAGCGTGGACCGAGCCGAACCGTGGGCTGAGTCCATGGACCGGCTGACGTCAGCCAGCCAATCTGAGGCTGACACGTGTCTTCGCTGACGCAATAATTAATTACCGAAAAAAGAAAATGATTTATTAATTCGAAATAATGATTTCAGATTTTGATTCAAACTTCAAACGGTTATAACTTTTGCGTTTCAACTCCGATTTGTGTGATTCAAATTTCTAAATTTGTATAAAATTGAGATCTACCTAGTTATGAATTTTATTTAATTTTTGGACTAAAGTTTTTCTCTGTAATATTATTTAATTGATTATTTAAACTTTAAATAATCATAACTTTTGCATTTAAACTCCAAATTTGACGATTCCAGTTTCTAAAAATTTATAAAATTATGTTCTCTCTGTTTATGGACTTTATTTGGTTGTTTGGACACTTTTTGCCTATTGTTTATTCGTGTATTGCTATTTGCACGCTTTACGAGTAGACGTTGAAGTGCCGGAAGGATTCGAAGGAGAAGTATTGACTCAGGATCCAACTCAAGACCAAGAACAAGTACTTTTTGAAGGCAAGTTGTGCTTTGACCATGTTGATCCTATTTTGAAATCTATTTTGATTTAAATTATTGCATGCTAGTCTAAATTAGAAAATACTTTACTATGGGGAATTAGATAAATACCAATTTGCTGTATGACACCTTGATTACTTAAATATGTGCCATGACCCCTTGTCACCCTAGTTGTGGATTACTAGTTGGACATTACTAAGATTGCCAACATGGGTTTAGACCGTTGTAGTATACTGCTTAGATCTGCTACGTGCTCATGACATGATTTTGGACAAACAAATGTTAATATTGACTTAATGATATATTGAACCTGTTTTGGAAAAGTATCATGTGATGTTGATGGCACGTGGTGCATGGTAATCAACTGGGGTTTGATAAATAGCTTTTGACCGGGGCATGTGGCAAGAATGATCAGGTGGGCCAGTTGTGGCACTGGGAATGTTGTTTTGGTTCTTCGGGTAGTCTTGCCCTGGTCACCCTAAGGACTTAACCTTGCAAGCCTTTGAACTGAGTCAATCTTGCAACCACATGTCTGTAATGGGACGGACCTAGTTGATTAAGTTGCTAATAACGTACCTGTGGGACCTCAGGAGGTCAACTACACCCTTTTGTGTAAGTTGTACGGGGAGCGCATCGGCCGAGGCCAGTACCCATCTAACGGTTGATTGGCCTAAACTTCGCCTTAGCTAAGGGAAGGGTTAGAGTGCAATAACCGGGGAGGCTCACTTGTATTGTTAGAAGTTTCCGAAATACTTTGTTACGGGAACTCGCCTTTGTGGTGTTTGACTGTATCTTGTGGGTAAAGTGCATAACCTCTGCAGAGTATATAATCTATTCGAATAGCCGTGTCCGCGGTATTGGACATCGCTCGGGAATTACAGTCAAGGGTTAGACTTTCTCAAAAATAACTTGGACATGAAAGGTTGGGTTTGGTTAAACAATGATGTTGATGGAAATGTGGATTAGGATGGGAAAGATGTTTACTAAAGTCCTTGAAAAGTTATTTATGCTTTACTTGTTTCTACTGCTTTCGAATCTACTTATGATACTTGTTAAATGTTGTTTTATTGCAAATATACCCTGAGCTATTCCTTTGTATTAAGCCATGCATGTAGTATATTAGCTGCATTCTATGCATGACTTGCTGAGTACCAAGTACTCACCCTTGCCACAATACAACACCAGTTGAAGAGGAGACTACACCAGCTTTGGAGGAGGAGCTCCAAGAGGAACCGTCGACTTAGGGAGCGAGCCCGATCGGTTGCTGTGGTATCTTGGATGGCGCCACGGGTTATCTTATTTTTCCGCTGCTATTATTTCTCTCCTAATAAGTTTCGCCCTGCGAGGCGTATATTTGTAACTTGACCATAAGGTCGAGCAACCAGTTTGACTATTTGATTAAAGTACTTTATTAGTATCAAGTGGTATGATTGTGATATTTACCGATGTTAAGACTGTGTGCACTAGCGCGTTCCTGGACTAGTGCTGAATACACAGAGGGTCCGGATTTGCAGATTCGGGTCCCGACACCCATCTAATGGTTAATTGGCCTAGACTTCACCTTCGCTAAGGGAAGGGTTAGTGCACAATAACCAGAGAGGTCCACTTGTACAGTTAGAGGTTTCCGAAAGACTTTGTTACGGACACTCGCCTTTGTGGTGTTTGGCTGTATCCTGTGGGTAAAGTGCATAACCTCTGCAGAGTGTAAAATCTATTCGAATAGCCGTGTCCGTGGCATTGGACATTGCTCGGGGATTACAGTCAAGAGTTAGACTTTCATGAAAACCACTTGGATTTGAAAATTTTTGTTGGGTTTAATGATGACGTTGATGGAATGTGGATGTGACACCACGGAATGCCGAGACACCGTAAACAAATGTGAATTAGAGAATGTGACCTTATAAAGTATGAAATCGGAGATTAAAACTTTACGTTATGCGGTTTAATCGCGTTTCCGGGCCGATTTCGGAAGTTTGGGCCTTCCCGGGGGAGTTTGGGCCTTAGGGGGGTGAGTCGTGGGCCTTGGTGGGAGCAAGTTAGGGCCCATGAGGGAGGAGAGGCAGGATTTTGGGGGCTAGGGGCGTCCCTCCCTGCCCTAGCCGCCCCTCCCCCATTCCCCATTTTCTCTTGGGCGCCTCCTCCTCTCCCTCTTGGGCGCCTCCTCCCCTCCCCCCTGGGGTGCGCCCCCAATTCCTCCTCTCCACCTCCTTTGCTGCAAAGAGGAGATCCCCCACCACACAACCTCGCTGTCCTCTCCAACGGGAAGCTCCGTGACGAGGAGATCCGGCGATTCCAGCGCGAGGAGGACGTTCGGGAGGCTCGGGAGGATAGATCTCGGCGTTCGTCGTTCGTCGGGAGGAGGTAAGGCATGGGTGATCCTTGGGTTTGGGTCTAGGTACTGTTTTAGGGATGAATTTCATGTTTTTAGATCAAGGGAGGTGCTGCCATGGGTTAGATCTAATGAAAACTAGAGTTGTATTCGCGTTCTGGTTCGGGCAGATTGGGGACCCGAACTAGGGTAGGAGTTTTGGCCAATTTAGAGATTGAATCTGATCGTACGTACTTTTAGGAAGTTGTAGATAATTTCATTATCTTTCCGTGCATATAAAGCACGTTAAAATCCGCCCAGCCGTTTGGGAGATATGGCCGTTTTACCGAGCGCTGTCAAATCTGTGACGAGATTGAGACAGTTCGTGTTCAACGTTAGATTAAACAACTTTATAGTCCGAATCAGTCTTTACCTATAACTAGAAAAAGTTGGGAAATTTCCTAAGCTACGTGAGGATGTACTCGTTTATGCAATTTGGAGTTCTAGAACTCAAGTTATGTTTTTTCGAAGCCGCTGTCCAGAACGGGGCAGAATCTGTGATTTCGGGGTTTTGGAGTTTATAGCGTATTAGGTATAGTGGGTACTGTTTTGAGGAGTCGAATTAAGTGTGTGGCACGTGTTTGCAGGTGGTGTGCCTCCGGGAGTGCCCTCAACCTCTCGTCACTCCGTTGCGCGGTTGAAGGCAAGTGTGTTGTGTGGATTGAACATTATATGTGTTGCTAGAATTGCTTGATAGTGTTTGGGATAGATAACATGTTGTCTTGCCATGAACTACATGTTATAATTGTTATGATGTCCTTATGCCATGTTTTAAATATTGTCGATGATATGATGTCTTCATGCCATGATTAAAATGCTTGATGAGGATAAGTGATTTACATGCTATGTTGTGAATGGGCACCGTCGATGGTCGAATACGGCCCTACATGTTGAGATGCCATGTGTTGCTATGCAATACTTCTATTTGTGTATACATGGCTGTCCATTTTGCATGCATGGCATATTTTCATGGCTGGCCGGTGAGATAAGTCATAACTATTCGGTAGGGTCGGTGAGAACTGTTCTGACTAGTCCGGGGCTAAACTTTTGAGTAAGACCTACATCGTGATTCCATCCACCGCGGTGAATGGAAGCGAGTGATAGGCACCCTCCATCTTCGGGATGGAAGGGGGAAAGGGTGCATGCCGACGGTGTGCACTCAACCATACCGGTATGAGTATTCCAGAAGACATGTGCATTGCATTGCACGAATGAAACTATGAATGAGAATGTTGTTGAATTGTTCATGAGTTCATGAGACGAACACCATATTGATCAAGAGATGATTATGATGTTTTTACCATGTCGGTAATGCGTGAGAATGGTAATGATGTGATATGTAATGCTTATGAAGATTGAAGTTGATGGTTTGTTGTCTTGCACTCTGTTTCCATTGTATTACACTTCGCTGAGTTATGAACTCACGCTTGTATTTTTGTTGTTTGTTTTCTTTAGGTACCATGAAATCGGCGCGCGGGAAAGGGTTTTAGCTACACTACTCCACGTAATATCATAATCTAGCAATTTCACCTGTTGTGGAGACATGACAATAAGCATTACAATAATCTTTAGTGTATGGTCTGTATGTTTGGTTGTCTCCCTCATGTGTATCATGTGGGGCTATGGAGGGAGTTGTTTTAACTTCCTAGATTTAAATTGATGCTTATTATTTTGCTATCGATGCTTATTGATGTTTTAGTTGATGATTAGTTATCCTTATCGCTGCGTATGGATATCTCGTTTGTCTTACATTTTGATATGATGCTATGTTGTTAAGTTTCATGAAAAAAAACAAAGGAGATGCTGTCAAAATTTTCAATTAATCTAAATGATAACTTGCTGGAATTTACTTTAATTTATGGTATTAAATGTGTTATGGTCTATGTTTGGTGACATTCTGGGCTTAGTAGAAGCTGGGGTGTTACTGATTGGTATCGAGAGCTGGTGTAGGTCCCTGGAATGTGTATTTAGTGTCATACTATAGGTTCAACTAAAATATGAAGTGGGATAACCTAGAAACATGGCTTAGGTTTTACTTAAAACTTTGCCATAGGATAGCAACATTAAAACTTGTGTAAGTGGAATAATTAATTTAAAACTTGACACACTCTGTTGCACAGTAGGAATGGGTATGGGTATCGTTGCTTTACGCTTAAATGTTGTATTTAAGCTTTGATGTTGAATGTTACATTTGGTAATATATGTTGCTATGTTTACGAAAGAATTGATTGTGTTGATACATTTGAGATTCGGTGGGTAGTGGTGTCGAAAGGGTTTCGGTCACCTTCTGTTGTTTGTAGTATTGTTGGGTTTGACGGTGTGGCCGGTTAGTGCCATCACCGATGGACTTTAAACCTCCTGTTGGGAGGGTGCTTATCCTTTCTATCGTAGATTGGGTAGTTGGTTGGAGTCGAGTAGTAGAGTTGTGGATTGACCCTCCGAGTTTCCTTTGCCGTTTTGATGAACGGTTTTTGGTTGGTTGAAATAAACGAAAAAGGGTTCGGGTTTGGATACTCACCGATAGTTATTTTGGTGGTTTTGGTTTTGTTTTCTTTGGTTGAAGACAAAAGAAGAATTTAGGGTTGCGCCTGTCTTGATCGCCTTGCCAGCTTTGACGCTCGATTTGTTGTTTGCCTTATAGCGAAATTTATAGATTGATTCTTGGGTTACCCTTCTCCAATTTGAAAAGAAGTTATTGAAGTTTCGATGAAAAATCTAAGTCGCATGGATTTAGGTGTCAAGGTTTTGTCGGAAAGGATGTGGTTGATCGGTTGTTTTACGGAGAAAGTTTTCAATTTATTCTTGTGTTTGTCTTTCTCCGAGGTTTAAAAGAGTTATTGCGGTGTTGTGCGGACCTTGTTGTCGGGGTCTAAGTGGTGTTTGATCGCAATGATGACTTGCTTGGGAATTCATATTTGAAAACCGTTTGTTTCGTGAAAGTTTGAAGTTTGGGGTTATGGCTTTATCTGAAAAAAAGATTTGGTTAATCACCGGGTTTTCCTCTTGCAACCATCTTCCTTCGTGGAAGTTGTTGATCTCGAGTTGTGGAGTAGTTGCGTGTCGGCATTTGGGAATTTAAGAGTTGACTTCTCTTGTGATTTATGGTTGAGCTTTCCTAAGGAAAGGTGTTTTGGGTGTTGTTCTTTCTGGAGCAATTTTGGTTTCCTTAAGAGTTGGGTGCGTGATTCACGCAGATGTTTAAGAAGTTAAGTGTATGACGAAGTTAGAGTTTTCGGATGATATGAGCTAGTGGTTCGGTTAAAGCGAATTTGTTGTTTGTTTAAAGATAAACTAAAATATTGTGTTGATAATAGATGATTAAACAAGACGTCAGGTGATCCAAAGTGAAAGTTGATTAGTGGTGTGTGCAAAGTGATGCGGGTTATGGAATCTAATGGATGTTTGAGATTAGTTAGCATAGAATGTCTCGGTTGATGAACTTGTTATAGCAAGAAGATGGTGTGAAATTCTGCCTATTGTAGTTGGTGGGTCAGTTAATATTGTGGGTCGACAATATGACTTAAAATACGTGTAATCAATTAATGAGGATATATGGAATGATTGTAGGAAAGGTTGAATTATTCTTGATAGATGTCCATGTCAGGATCGTATTTATGAGGGATGTCTAGTGGAGATCGTGGTCGCGTGGTTAGTATTAATTATTGGTGGAATGAACTGGTGATATGGAATATGTGACTTAGGGTTTATACCTGTGGTAATTGTTGATTACGCTGGAATAATTGTAAAGAGATGTGTACTACGCTTGGGATAATAAGTTGCATGAATAATGGTTCGTCATGGTTAGTAGACCAAAAGAAGTTGTTGATATGCGACTTATGTTGGATTAACTGATAAGTTAATTGTGCTGGAGTTGTGAGAACGTGGTTCTCCTTGTTGATTGTCATACGGTAGATATGGTCTATGGTTCGTTGGTAATATAATCAATTGTGGTTATATGAACAGGGAAAAATGATTTTATTAAGAACATATGTTGTAGCTTGTGTGCAACAAATGTTGGATTTCGGGTTTTGGGTGATTTTGACATCCGTATTGGCTAAGAGTATTGGAATGCGAGTAATGGTGGGATTTGAGTCAAACTTTCTTTTGAAGGTTTATGGATTCAAATGAATGTATAAATTTTCTGGGAATGCCTCGCTCTTTGTTTAGGCGTCTTGATTAGTGTGCAATAAAATCTCCCTGATTAAGTGGCATTTTGTCAAGTTATAAACTTGACTCCGATGATTGGAAATATGGATGAGAGAGTAGTATTTGAAGTAACTGGCTTATGGGTTCCAAATGTGGTGTGGTATTGAACCATGCCAATCTTTGGTTTTGGGCTAATCTGTTTAGTCTATGCTATGAGTATGGTTTAACACCCAAAGCGTTGGGGTGGACGCTCTCTTTAGCGTTCAACTGGTTTATCTTTGGTAACCCCGGAGTTAAGCGCTTAAATTGTAATTCTTTCGTGACTAGAGTTAGATTTATTTGGGAAACGTGTGTGGTGTTTGCTGCGTTTCAAAAGGTGAATCTTACGATTGTTTCATAAGTGATTTTGTTGGTAAGGTGTTCCTTGGGAATGTGTTTCCTTTCTCTTTAAGAGAATTGGTAGCGGTTATGAGGCGTAGATGTTTGATTTGATAGTTGATGCTATCTTACGGTATTGGCTTTGGTTAAAATGCGATGTTTTGCACGCATTATGCAAAGTGGTTGTTGGGTTGTGATGCGATATGGTATTTTCGGTTAACGCCGTCGTAGTTTATGCGAATTTGAGCAACCATCAATGTTGTTGGGTGTCAATCATGTGACAAAGAGAATGAAGTCTCTTTGTGAATGGTTAATGGGTATCGTGGTTTCATGACTAATAAATGGTGAAAAAGATTCATGACATCGTTTTTATAAGCATAAAAGAGTTGTTGAGCCAGGACGGTGAGGAAGTCATATAGAGATATATGACTAATCCGGAGTGCTCTTGAAGAATTCGCATTCGTGTTATGAATCGAGATTTCCATTGCTCTCTAGCATGAAAAGGAATGAATGGATAAATGCTGGTTTTTTTGGTTGTTATGCAAGGGATTTGAGTTTCCCTTTCTCTTCGAGAGTTTTTGTGGCAGTTCTCTTCCAAGATGTTGATTTTGGTTAAAATGAAAAGTTTGGCTGTGGTGAAAGCGAGTTGAGTTGTCTTTAGTTGTTGAGAACTTATGTCAAGAGAATTGTGTGGAGTCTCTATTTGTTTGAGAGCTCCCCGATGCGAATTGTATCGCGTTGATTGGAGATTTGAGTTTTCCTTTGCGGCTTGACTTAGGAAAAGCAAAAGGGTGGTCTTTCAATGTTATCGGGTTCTTCCCAAAGTGTTATGTGGCGCTTTGAGGTTCGAGTTGTTGTATGTGGTCTACTTGGATTCAAAAGAATCGTACTTCTTTTGCACTATTGATAGGAGTGAGAATAAGAAGGGTCTCGAGTTATTGTTGAGTATAATCTAAGAGCTAAACTCGTGGGTTTCGTTGTTTGTGTGAATTGTTTGTGAGGGCGACATCCTCTTGGGAAAAGTGCTAATTGAGTTTTGGTAGTGAGTTACGGTCCTAGCTTGGGCTAAGTCTTTGGACATTAGTGGTATGAGGGTGGATGATGATGGAGGTTGATGATGTCGTGGTTTGTATTTGGTTGAAGGTATCGTTGGGTGGAAGCAAATGTTATAGAAATTGTGATGTAAAATGCTTTGTCGTGGACATTGTCTTAGCTAGATGTCCCTGGGTGTGCGTTATGCCTGGGAGAGTATAGAATGAAAAGTGTAACGTGGTTGGCAGTCGAAAAGAAAGTATGGTCGATATAGGCTATGAGCGAAGATGACATTAGTAAATTTTGATTCCTTGTGAAAAGGGGTCAAATAATTGGAAGAGATTGGGTGTGTTGAGTTCGCAAAGAAGATGAGACCCTAGTGGACATTGTTTTAGAGTTGACGTGTAAGATTCGAGGTCGAATCCTGTTAAGGGGGAGAGAATGTGACACCACGGAATGCCGAGACACCGTAAACAAATGTGAATTAGAGAATGTGACCTTATAAAGTATGAAATCGGAGATTAAAACTTTACGTTATGCGGTTTAATCGCGTTTCCGGGCCGATTTCGGAAGTTTGGGCCTTCCCGGGGGAGTTTGGGCCTTAGGGGGGTGAGTCGTGGGCCTTGGTGGGAGCAAGTTAGGGCCCATGAGGGAGGAGAGGCAGGATTTTGGGGGCTAGGGGCGTCCCTCCCTGCCCTAGCCGCCCCTCCCCCATTCCCCATTTTCTCTTGGGCGCCTCCTCCCCTCCCCCCTTGGGTGCGCCCCCAATTCCTCCTCTCCACCTCCTTTGCTGCAAAGAGGAGATCCCCCACCACACAACCTCGCTGTCCTCTCCAACGGGAAGCTCCGTGACGAGGAGATCCGGCGATTCCAGCGAGGAGGACGTTCGGGAGGCTCGGGAGGATAGATCTCGGCGTTCGTTGTTCGTCGGGAGGAGGTAAGGCATGGGTGATCCTTGGGTTTGGGTCTAGGTACTGTTTTAGGGATGAATTTCATGTTTTTAGATCAAGGGAGGTGCTGCCATGGGTTAGATCTAATGAAAACTAGAGTTGTATTCGCGTTCTGGTTCGGGCAGATTGGGGACCCGAACTAGGGTAGGAGTTTTGGCCAATTTAGAGATTGAATCTGATCGTACGGACTTTTAGGAAGTTGTAGATAATTTCATTATCTTTCCGTGCATATAAAGCACGTTAAAATCCGCCCAGCCGTTTGGGAGATATGGCCGTTTTACCGAGCGCTGTCAAATCTGTGACGAGATTGAGACAGTTCGTGTTCAACGTTAGATTAAACAACTTTATAGTCCGAATCAGTCTTTACCTATAACTAGAAAAAGTTGGGAAATTTCCTAAGCTATGTGAGGATGTACTCGTTTATGCAATTTGGAGTTCTAGAACTCAAGTTATGTTTTTTCGAAGCCGCTGTCCAGAACGGGGCAGAATCTGTGATTTCGGGGTTTTGGAGTTTATAGCGTATTAGGTATAGTGGGTACTGTTTTGAGGAGTCGAATTAAGTGTGTGGCACGTGTTTGCAGGTGGTGTGCCTCCGGGAGTGCCCTCAACCTCTCGTCACTCCGTTGCCCGCGGTTGAAGGCAAGTGTGTTGTGTGGATTGAACATTATATGTGTTGCTAGAATTGCTTGATAGTGTTTGGGATAGATAACATGTTGTCTTGCCATGAACTACATGTTATAATTGTTATGATGTCCTTATGCCATGTTTTAAATATTGTCGATGATATGATGTCTTCATGCCATGATTAAAATGCTTGATGAGGATAAGTGATTTACATGCTATGTTGTGAATGGGCACCGTCGATGGTCGAATACGGCCCTACATGTTGAGATGCCATGTGTTGCTATGCAATACTTCTATTTGTGTATACATGGCTGCCCATTTTGCATGCATGGCATATTTTCATGGCTGGCCGGTGAGATAAGTCATAACTATTCCGGTAGGGTCGGTGAGAACTGTTATGACTAGTCCGGGGCTAAACTTTTGAGTAAGACCTACATCGTGATTCCATCCACCGCGGTGAATGGAAGCGAGTGATAGGCACCCTCCATCTTCGGGATGGAAGGGGAAAAGGGTGCATGCCGACGGGTGTGCACTCAACCATACCGGTATGAGTATTCCAGAAGACATGTGCATTGCATTGCATGAATGAAACTATGAATGAGAATGTTGTTGAATTGTTCATGAGTTCATGAGACGAACACCATATTGATCAAGAGATGATTATGATGTTTTTACCATGTCGTGGTGCGTGAGAATGGTAATGATGTGATATGTAATGCTTATGAAGATTGAAGTTGATGGTTTGTTGTCTTGCACTCTGTTTCCATTGTATTACACTTCGCTGAGTTATGAACTCACGCTTGTATTTTCGTTGTTTGTTTTCTTTAGGTACCATGAAATCGGGCGGAAAGGGTTTTAGCTACACTACTCCACGTAGTATCATAATCTAGCAATTTCACCTGTTGTGGAGACATGACAATAAGCATTACAATAATCTTTAGTGTATGGTCTGTATGTTTGGTTGTCTCCCTCATGTGTATCATGTGGGGCTATGAAGGGAGTTGTTTTAACTTCCTAGATTTAAATTGATGCTTATTATTTTGCTATCGATGCTTATTGATGTTTTAGTTGATGATTAGTTATCCTTATCGCTGCGTATGGATATCTCGTTTGTCTTACATTTTGATATGATGCTATGTTGTTAAGTTTCATGAAAAAAACAAAGGAGATGCTGTCAAAATTTTCAATTAATCTAAATGATAACTTGCTGGAATTTACTTTAATTTATGGTATTAAATGTGTTATGGTCTATGTTTGGTGACATTCTGGGCTTAGTAGAAGCCGGGTGTTACTGATTGGTATCGAGCGGCCGTAGGTCCCTGGAATGTGTATTTAGTGTCATACTATAGGTTCAACTAAAATATGAAGTGGGATAACCTAGAAACATGGCTTAGGTTTTACTTAAAACTTTGCCATAGGATAGCAACATTAAAACTTGTGTAAGTGGAATAATTAATTTAAAACTTGACACACTCTGTTGCCTGATAGGAATGGGTATGGGTATCGTTGCTTTACGCTTAAATGTTGTATTTAAGCTTTGATGTTGAATGTTACATTTGGTAATATATGTTGCTATGTTTACGAAAGAATTGATTGTGTTGATACATTTGAGATTCGGTGGGTAGTGGTGCCGAAAGGGTTTCGGTCACCTTCTGTTGTTTGTAGTATTGTTGGGTTTGACGGTGTGGCCGGTTAGTGCCATCACCGATGGACTTTAAACCTCCTGTTGGGAGGGTGCTTATCCTTTCTATCGTTGATTGGGTAGTTGGTTGGAGTCGAGTAGTAGAGTTGTGGATTGACCCTCCGAGTTTCCTTTGCCGTTTTGATGAACGGTTTTTGGTTGGTTGAAATAAACGAAAAAGGGTTCGGGTTTGGATACTCACCGATAGTTATTTTGGTGGTTTTGGTTTTGTTTTCTTTGGTTGAAGACAAAAGAAGAATTTAGGGTTGCGCCTGTCTTGATCGCCTTGCCAGCTTTGACGCTCGATTTGTTGTTTGCCTTATAGCGAAATTTATAGATTGATTCTTGGGTTACCCTTCTCCAATTTGAAAAGAAGTTATTGAAGTTTCGATGAAAAATCTAAGTCGCATGGATTTAGGTGTCAAGGTTTTGTCGGAAAGGATGTGGTTGATCGGTTGTTTTACGGAGAAAGTTTTCAATTTATTCTTGTGTTTGTCTTTCTCCGAGGTTTAAAAGAGTTATTGCGGTGTTGTGCCAGACCTTGTTGTCGGGGTCTAAGTGGTGTTTGATCGCAATGATGACTTGCTTGGGAATTCATATTTGAAAAACCGTTTGTTTCGTGAAAGTTTGAAGTTTGGGGTTATGGCTTTATCTGAAAAAAAAAAAGATTTGGTTAATCACCGGGTTTTTCCTCTTGCAACCATCTTCCTTCGCGGAAGTTGTTGATCTCGAGAGTTGTGGAGTAGTTGCGTGTCGGCATTTGGGAATTTAAGAGTTGACTTCTCTTGTGATTTATGGTTGAGCTTTCCGGAAGGAAAGGTGTTTTGGGTGTTGTTCTTTTCTGGAGCAATTTTGGTTTCCTTAAGAGTTGGGTGCGTGATTCACGCAGATGTTTAAGAAGTTAAGTGTATGACGAGAAGTTAGAGTTTTCGGATGATATGAGCTAGTGGTTCGGTTAAAGCGAATTTGTTGTTTGTTTAAAGATAAACTAAAATATTGTGTTGATAATAGATGATTAAACAAGACGTCAGGTGATCCAAAGTGAAAGTTGATTAGTGGTGTGTGCAAAGTGATGCGGGTTATGGAATCTAATGGATGTTTGAGATTAGTTAGCATAGAATGTCTCGGTTGATGAACTTGTTATAGCAAGAAGATGGTGTGAAATTCGCCTATTGTAGTTGGTGGGTCGATTAATATTGTGGGTCGACAATATGACTTAAAATACGTGTAATCAATTAATGAGGATATATGGAATGATTGTAGGAAAGGTTGAATTATTCTTGACAGATGTCCATGCAGGGATCCGTATTTATGAGGGATGTCTAGTGGAGATCGTGTCGGCGTGGTTAGTATTAATTATTGGTGGAATGAATCGGTGATATGGAATATGTGACTTAGGGTTTATACCTGTGGTAATTGTTGATTACGCTGGAATAATTGTAAAGAGATGTGTACTACGCTTGGGATAATAAGTTGCATGAATAATGGTTCGTCATGGTTAGTAGACCAAAAGAAGTTGTTGATATGCGACTTATGTTGGATTAACTGATAAGTTAATTGTGCTGGAGTTGTGAGAACGTGGTTCTCCTTGTTGATTGTCATACGGTAGATATGGTCTATGGTTCGTTGGTAATATAATCAATTGTGGTTATATGAACAGGGAAAAATGATTTTATTAAGAACATATGTTGTAGCTTGTGTGCAACAGTGTTGGATTTCTCGGGTTTTGGGTGATTTTGACATCCGTATTGGCTAAGAGTATTGGAATGCGAGTAATGGTGGGATTTGAGTCAAACTTTCTTTTGAAGGTTTATGGATTCAAATGAATGTATAAATTTTCTCGGGAATGCCTCGCCTCTTTGTTTAGGCGTCTTGATTAGTGTGCAATAAAATCTCCCGATTAAGTGGCATTTTGTCAAGTTATAAACTTGACTCCGATGATTGGAAATATGGATGAAAGAGTAGTATTTGAAGTAACCGGCTTATGGGTTCCAAATGTGGTGTGGTATTGAACCATGCCAATCTTTGGTTTTGGGCTAATCTGTTTAGTCTATGCTATGAGTATGGTTTAACACCCAAAGCGTTGGGGTGGGACGCTCTCTTTAGCGTTCAACTGGTTTATCTTTGGTAACCCTGGAGTTAAGCGCTTAAATTGTAATTCTTTCGTGACTAGAGTTAGATTTATTTGGGAAACGTGTGTGGTGTTTGCGAGCGTTTCAAAAAGGTGAATCTTACGATTGTTTCATAAGTGATTTTGTTGGTAAGGTGTTCCCTGCTGGGAATGTGTTTCCTTTCTCTTACTACCCAAGCTGCTGCCAATCAGAATAATCAAGTCAATCAGGGACAACGTCAGAATTCAAGACTGTCAGAGTTCATGAGGACTCATGCGTCCACTTTCTCTGGAAATGCCAATCCATTGGAGGCCGATGACTGGTTAAGGTCAATTGAGAGGAAGCTATACATAACCCAGTGTGTGGGAAATGAGAGGGTGCTCTACGCCTCTCATCAGCTAGAAGGAACTGCAGCGGAATGGTGGGAGAACTTCTGCGCTACGTGGGAGAACCCACAAGATATTACGTGGGAAGAATTCACAGCTGCCTTTCATCAGTATCACATGTCGAAAGGAATTATGGACCTCAAGAAGGAAGAGTTAAGAGCACTGAAGCAAGGTAACCAGCTGGTGGCCGAATATCTAAACAGGTTCACACAGCTTGCACGCTACGCGCCTGAAGACGTAGCGACGGACAAGGTCAGGCAGTCCTGTTTCTTGAAGGGAATGAACTCTGGACTGCAGGTGGGACTGATTACCCACACCTTTCCAGATTTCTAAGAGTTGGTGAACAAGGCGCTTATTCTTGAGGACAAGCGCAAAGAACTGGATGAGAACAGGAAGCGCAGAATGCAACAGTAGGGATCACGCCAGGGAGCACAGCAACGTCTGAGGGTTGCGCCAAACCAGTTTTTCAGGTTCCAGCCACAGAATGCAAAAGGACACCGCCGCTAGCACCGAGACCTGTCAATCAGAACTATCAGACACCAGCTCCAGCTAGAAATGCCGTATCGGGCAGTCAACAGGGAGCACTGAGACGATGCTACACATGCAACGAGCCAGGGCACTTCTCCAACAATTGCCCCAAGAAGACAGCAAGAGTGATCTCAGTCCGCTTCAATCAGGGATCCACACCAGCCAGGACACCTGCACCAGGAGCCAACCGCAGGACAGCACAACCAGGACACGCGCCCCAAACTGTGGTGAGAGGTCAAGTCAACCATGTCACCGCAGATGCACTTCAGAATGCCACGGACGTCGTACTGGGTAAGTTACTTGTTAACTCAGTACCTGCAACAGTTTTGTTTGATTATGGAGCTTCGCATTCATTTATTTCTCAAGGCTTTGCTGCTAAAAAAGATTTGGAGATTGCAAGACTTAAATGCATGCTTCTAATTCAAACCTCTGGTTCCGAACTCCGAACTAAAGTAGGATGTTCTGGGATAAGAATATTAATAGATGGGGTAGAGTTCCTAGCGAACCTTATTATGTTGGAAACCCAGACCCTAGATGTTATCTTAGGGATGGATTGGTTATCCCAGCAAAAGGCCGTGTTGGACTGTGGACGAAGAGTCATATCAGTTGAGAGCCCATGTGGAAGGAAAGTGGAATTTCAAGCAAATGCCGTTTGTGATGGGCAGTTAATGGACAACAGTGCAAAGGCAATCAGCATAGAGGATGTCTCAGTGGTGAATGAATACCCTGATGTTTTTACTGAAGATTTACCTAGCATGCCGCTAGACAGAGATATAGAGTTTGTGATAGAGTTGGTACTTGGAACAGCATCGATAGCCAAGAGACTTTATCGGATGTCAACCGAAGAACTGGTAGAGATGAAGAAACGTCTTGAAGAGTTGATGGAGAAAGGATTCATCAGACTAAGTTTGTCGCCATGGGGAGCCCCAGTTCTGTTCGTCAAGAAAAAGGATGAAAGTTTCAGGATGTGCATTGACTAACGTGCACTCAATGAAGTCATCATGAAGAACAAGTACCCATTACCTAGGATCGATGATCTGTTCGATCAGTTGAGAGGAGCCGGAGTTTTCTCCAAGATTGATCTAAGATCGGGATACCACCAGCTGAAGATTCGATCAGAGGATATTCCGAAGACCGCATTCTCGTCAAGATATGAACATTATGAGTTTACTGTTATGTCGTTCGGTCTGACGAATGCACCAGCTTACTTCATGAATATGATGAACACAGTTTTTATGGAGTACTTGGATAAGTTTGTCGTCGTGTTCATAGATGACATTCTCATTTACTCCAAGTCAAGAAAAGAGCACACAGAACATCTGAGGCTAGTTTTGGAGAAGCTAAGGGAACAACAACTTTTCGCCAAGTTCAGTAAGTGTGATTTCTGGAAGGATAAGGTGGAATTCCTTGGACATGTAATGACCGCAGAAGGAGTTGCCATTGATCCAAGCAAGGTGGAAGCTGTGTTACATTGGGAGCAACCGAAGACGGTGACCCAGATTCAGAGTTTCCTTGGGATGGCAGGATATTACCACCGCTTCATTAAAGGCTTTTCGACGATTGCTAGACCTCTTACGCAATTGTTGAAAAAGGAGAAGAAGTTTACATGGACGCCGGAGTGCGAAAAAGGTTTTCAAGAGTTGAAGAAGCGATTGACATCAGCACCGGTGTTAGTCCTACCGGACGGACGTCAATCAAAACTTCGATATTTATTGTGATGCATCGCGCCAGGGACTTGGATGTGTGCTGATGCAGAACAGAAAGGTCATTGCATATGCATCAAGGCAGCTGAGACCGCATGAAGAGAATTATCCGACACATGACCTAGAGTTAGCTGCCGTAGTGCATTCTTTGAAGTTATGGCACCATTATTTGATTGGAAACAGATGTGAAGTGTATACGGACCATAAGAGCCTTAAATACATTTTCACCCAATCGGATCTGAATATGAGGCAAAGGAGATGGTTGGAACTGATCAAGGACTACAATGTTGGAATTCATTACCATCCTGGAAAGGCTAACGTGGTGGCTGCCGCCTTGAGGTGGAAGAGCCATACCGTGAATATGTTGATAGCCACAAGTCAGGATGAGCTATGCAGGGATTTTCAGAGGATGCAGATTGAAGTGGTGCCGGAAGGATTTTTTGCCACATTGGAAGTAAAGCCTACTCTGGAGGATCAGATCAGAGAAGAATAGAAGGATGATGACAAGATCCGCAGGATTAAGTCCAAGATGGATGAAGGCAAGGCGGAAGACTTCAAGCTGGATGAGCAAGGCACGCTGTGGATGAAGGATCGAATCTGTGTGCCGAATAAAAAGGAACTAAAGTAGTTGATTCTGGAAGAGGCCCTTGACTCCAAGTATTCAATTCATTCGGGAAGTGCCAAGATGTATCAAGACTTGAAGGAAAGATTCTGGTGGCCGAGCATGAAACGAGAAGTCGCCGAGCATATTGCACTGTGCGACATATGTCAGAAAGTCAAGGCAATGCATCAGACGCCAGTAGGATTGCAACAACCGTTGAAGATACCTGAGTGGAAATGGGAGGAAATCGGAATGGACTTCATTACCGGTTTGCCTAAGACTCATGGAGGATGTGATTCCATATGGGTTATAGTGGATCGCTTGACTAAGGTAGCTCATTTTATTCCTGTAAAGACCACTTACTCGGGAGATAAGCTAGCAGAGTTGTATATGACCAGGATCGTCTGTTTGCACGGAGTGCCGAAGAAGATAGTGTCGGACAGAGGTACCCAATTTACCTCAAGGTTCTGGAATAAGCTGCACTAAGCCATGGGGACCCATTTGAAATTCAGTACAGCATATCACCCGCAGACGGATGAACAAACTGAAAGAGTTTACCAGATACTGGAGGATATGTTAAGAGCGTGTGCATTGGCGTATGCTACCTCTTGGGATAAGAGCCTACCGTATGCCGAGTTCAACTACAATAACAGTTATCAAGCAAGTTTACATATGTCACCTTTTGAGGCACTATATGGTCGACCCTGTCGGACGCCATTGAACTGGAATGAGACAGGTGAACGCCGCGTCTTCGGACCGGACGTTCTTCAAGAAGCTGAAGAACAGATTGCCTTGATTAGAGAAAGATTGAAAATAGCCCAATCGAGACAAAAGAGCTACGCCGATAACCGTCACCGAGACTTGAGTTTTGAACCGGAAGACTTTGTATATCTCATAGTTACACCTCTCAAGGGAGTTAAGAGGTTCCATGCCAAGGGAAAACGCGCGCCGCGATTTGTTGGACCATTCAAGGTTTTGAGCCGCAGAGGCGAAGTTGCTTACCAATTGGAGTTGCCAGAATCATTAGCAGGAGTGCATGACATGTTCCATGTGTCCTAGCTGAAGAAGTGTCTTCGAGTACCGGACGAGCAAGCACCCTTGGAATCGATTGAGCTGCAAGAAGATCTGGCTTACAAGGAGCACCCCGTGAAGATTTTGGACACCATGGATCGAGAGACAAGAAATAAGTCAACCCGCTTCTGTAGAGTCTAGTGGAGCAACCATGCAGAAAGTGAAGCAACTTGGGAGCGCGAAGAGGATTTGCAGAAGGAGTTTCCGAACCTATTCCTTAGTTAGCCCTAAATCTCGGGGACGAGATTCTGTTAAGGGGGGATGTTTGTAACACCCCAAATTTTAGCTTTTCTTGAATTTAGATGTTATTTTGCACTTTGGTGAATTTTTGGAATTTTTTGGAATTTATTTGGATTTAATTTGAATTTATTCTCTTTTGGAATAATTAAATAATTAAAAGTTTCAAATAAAGTTTTGTTGGAAATATTTTATTTGAATCCCAAATGCCCTAAAATATTTTCCAGATTTTTTCTGGAATTTTTCTAATCATTTTGCTATTTTTCTTGAATTAAATAAATTTCTAGAAATTAATTGGAATATTTAATCGCTGGAAAATCGAGTTGGTTTTACTATTCCTCAGACTCGAGCCCGAGTTAGACTCGAGCCCGAGTCAGACTCGAGTTCGACCCTAGCCAACCACGCCACGCGGTCCGACCCAACTGCGTCGCGCCCGAACCCTAGCCCGCGACCGTTATATCTTGATCCAACGGCTGCTGTTGCGCCACATCACCCAATCCGAATCCAACTCGGATTCTGCCGCCACAGCCGGGTGGACCTCGGTCTCTGCGGTTTTCACGGAAGCCGAGGCCCCTATTTAATGCGCCGCCGCCACCATCGTGTTCCTCTCTTCCGTGCGCACCCGTAGCCCAAGACCTTCATGCCTGAACCACTGTGGTTGCACCGCTAGAGCTTGCCGTAGTTGGATTAGGGTTCCGCCGCGGGTTTCCGCCATTTGCCGCCGGCTCCGTCGTCCTCCACCGTGAACGAGTTCAGATCCGGAATCCCCGCATCAAGCCGCGTCGGAGAGCACCATCCACCTCGCCGGAGCACGCCCCAAACGCCGTTCGGGAGGTCATTGTCCCCAGCGCCGGCAGCCGCGAACCACCGCGAAGCCATCGCCGTCCCCGAGCTCGCTCCACCGTCCGATCAAGATCTGAGGGCCTAGATTCGTCCACGTCGCCCGAAGGTAATTTCTCATGTTTCGGTTTTGGATCTATCCTCAACCGTTAGATCTAGATCCAATGATCTATGTTCGTCCACGTCACCGTAACAGAATTAACGTTGTGGTGTTTAGATCCAATCTCAGCCGTTAGATTTAGATCCAACGCACGAGATTAAGCCCCGTAGACGCACCCGCACCGTGCACGGATAGATCCCAGCCGTTCGATCGAAATCGAACGGCGTAGACTGAGCCACATGTCGGCCACCGGATCATGCCACGCCACCCACAGTGAGGCGAGATCCCGATCGGATCTCGACCGTCCGATCTTAATCGAACGGTCCAGATCAGCCGCGTTGTCCACAACGTGAGCGGCCCAGATCCAATCTGGACCGTTGATTTTCAAATTAATGGCCCAGATTGTGCCACATGCGCGGGAGACGAACCGACGCGGTCAGCACGGTCGCGCCCAGTCGCCGCTGACGTCAGCGCGTGACATCAGCGTGGGGCCCGCACGTTTGCGGCTGGCCCAACGTCTCCATGACGTCACCCGTGACGTCACGCTGACGTTATGGTGGGTCCCGCATGTCAGTCGTCCTCGGCCGAGCCATGCTGACATCAGCAGTGGGTCCCGCGTGTCAGAGACATGTGCGCCCATGAACCGAGTCATCTGTGGACCCAAGCCAAGCCGTGGACCGACTCCATGCGCCGGCTGACGTCATGCCAACGCAATAATTCGATTTTTCAATAGAAAAAGAATTCGGTGGAAAATCAAATCTCGTGCTGACGTCATGCTGACGTCATTAATTAGTTTTTCAATAGAAAAATAAATGAATTAATTAGGTTTATTGATTTATTTGAATTTTCAAACTTCAAACAATTATAACTTTTGCATTTTAACTCCGATTTGAACGATTCCAGTTTCTAAATTTTTATAAAATCGAGATATACTTGAATACGAATTTTAATTAATTTTTGGATATGAATTTCTCTCTATTTTTAATTATTTAATAGTTTCTTTAAACTTTAAACAATTATAACTTTTGCATTTCAACTCCGATTTGAGCGATTCAAATTTCTAAAAATTTGTTAAATTGTGCTCTCTCTGTTTATGAATTTTATTTGAATTTTTGAACAATTTTTGTGTACTATTTTATTTATTTTTGAACAATTTCGACGTTGAAGTGTTGACCCAGGAGCCAGCTCAAAATCAGGAGCAAGTACTTTTTGAAGACAAGTTGTGCTTTGACCATGTTAATCCCATTCTGTCGAAATTATGTTGTTTCAAAGTATTGCATGCTAATTTAATTAGAATTTATTTTGATTAATTCTAGGATTAGTTAAAACAACTAATTGCTTTACGACACCTTGTTGTTTATATTTGTATGCCATGAACCCCTTGTCACCCTAGTTGTGGATTAAATAGCTGGACTTTATTAATTTGCCAACCTGGGTTATTAGACCGTTGTAGTATAATGCTTAGCCCTGCTACGTGATATGGACATGATTTCAGAATATCAAATGTTAACGTTGACTTAATGAGATATGGAACATGTTTTGGAAAAGTGACATGTGTTGTTGATAATGTTGATGGCACGTGGTGCATGCATTGTAAACAGTTGAGGGTTTGATAAATGGTTTAGACCGGGGCAAGTGGCATGAATGATCTGGTGGGCTGTTGTGGCACCGGGGATGTCGTTTTGGTTCTTCGGGTAGTCTTGCCCTGGTCACTCTAAGGACTTAATCTTGCAAGCCTTTGAACTAAGTCAAACGTGCAACCACATGTCTGTAATGGGACGGACCTAGTTGATTATGTTGCTAATAACTTGCTTGTGGAACCTCGGGGTGTCAACTACACCTTTTTGTGTCGTTGTACGGGGGAGTGTTCCGGGGCAGCGGCCAGGTACCCATCTAACGGTTAATTGGCCTAGACTTCGCCTTCGCTAAGGGAACGGTTAGTGCGCAATAATCGGAGAGGTCCACTTGTACAGTTAGAGGTTTCCGAAAGATTTTGTTACGGACACTCGCCTTTGTGGTGTTTGGTTGTATCCTGTGGGTAAAGTGCATAACCTCTGCAGAGTGTAAAATCTATTCGAATAGCGGTGTCCGCGGCATTGGACATTGCTCGGGGATTACAGTCAAGAGTTAGACTTTCATGAAAACCACTTGGATTTGAAAATTTTTGTTGGGTTTAATGATGATGTTGATGGAAATGTGGATTAGGAAAGGGAAGAGTGTTTATTTAACTCCTAGAAATGTTATTGATACTACATTGCTTCTACTGTTTTCGAATCTACTTATGTTACTTGTTAACTGCTGTTTACCGCAAATAAACCTTGAAACATTCCTTGTACTAAGCCATGCATGTAGACTATTAGTTTGCATTCTGTGCATGACTTGTTGAGTACCAAGTACTCACCTTTGCCACAATACAACATCAGTTGAAGAAGAATCCACACCAGCACTTGAGGAGGAGTTCTAGGAGGAGCCGACAAGCTAGGGGGGAAGCCTAGTCAGTTGCCTGTGGCATATTGGTTGGCGCCACGTGTTTTCTTTATTTTCCGCTGCAGATTTTATTTGAATGAGTCTTTAGCCCTGCGAGGCGTACTTTTGTAACTCAACCATAAGGTTGAGCAACCCGTTATATTTCCTTTCAATAAAGTACTCTGTTATTTCATTGAGTATGATTATGATATTTACCTAGGTTGAGACTGTGTGCACTAGCGTGATCCTGGACTAGTGCTGAATACACAGAGGGTCTGGATTTCCAAATTCGGGTCCCGACAGTTCCGTACCCTGGAAATTAAGTGGTGGTCCCCTCCTACAACGGCAAGGCATTTAATGAGGCAAGTTAAAGACTGGCACGCTCCAGGACGGGCCTGGGGGCTACTGTCGGCATATTTTACACAGGGGTACCCTCTTCGCTGCGGAAAAAGTTCCAAGGGCCCATTTGGCGAGCACCTCGGTGTCCAGGCCCTCCTCGCGGGGTGAGGAGGCCCACGTGGCGACGTGGCGAGCACCTCGGTGGCCAAGCCCTCCTTATGGGGCGAGGAGGCCCACGTGGCGCCCGGAGAGCGGAAGGGCAGCCACGTCCCGTGAAGTCCCTCCTGGGCGGGAAGACTTACGTGGCAGCACAGAGCGAAGGAGCCGAGGGAGGCTTCGCCTCGAAGTCTCCTTCCCCTGGCGCACTGTGTCAGGGCATTTAATGCAAGGGATACGCTGCCGATTCGACAATAGCCCACTCCTCTGACACTTCACGCCTAACCCATTGTGGGAAGTGCGCAACCCTGACAGCCCATGGACAGTGGCACGGTGGCACAAAGAAGGAGGCTTGTTGGACAAGATGGCTTTAATGAGGCGTAATCAATGAGCCGCACGTCGGCATAATGTCACCCCCCACTTGCCCGAGCCGGCTGTGAGTATATAAGGGTGACTCGGTGCATGGGGAGGGGGTCCGAATCCGGATCCCGATTCCGAATTGGGTTCTCCAAGGTTCACACCTAAGAGTTCTCCTCCTTTTGGACATAGGACTTGGGCTCCCAGGAACTAAGTCCCGGGAAGAAGGAGTTCTTCCCCCCTGCTGGTTAGAGCTTAGCATTCGATGAGTTGTAACTAGAAAAATAATCTTGACAAATAGTAACAAAGATCCAAGGCAGGACGTAGGGCTATTACCCACATTGGGGGCCCGAACCTGGGTAAAATCTGTGTGTTTGCTGTTCTTCTTCCCGGGGCTGTAGAGGCAAAGCGATCAGGGCTAACCACCCCTATCGAACCAAAACCTCCCTCTCGGGAGGATCCTGTCGCTAAAAAACGCCGACACCAGTTTGCTCATGTAATAGTAATCGATCCAATCCTTGCTCTTCGGTTCAACGTAATGCGAACTGGTTTTCTGTCAAATTAGTGATGATCTAGTTAAATCACCGCTATTGTTATATGCTGAAAATTTGTTCCTATTAGTTTGTGTCGATCCGAGCCCGTTCGTTCAGTATTTCTTTTTATCTCAAGTTCGCGCTATGATTTTTTGGCACGAACCCAAGGTTCGTTCTATTTAACCCTACATACCCCTAAAAATTTTAGTAATGTTACAAGATCACCTCTTCGATAGGTTAAATTTATTGATTGAATTGGTTTTGATTTCAGTGATTTGGATTTTTAAAATCTTATAATTATTTGTATCGTACTTTTAGCAAATTTTATAGATCCACCAACGTAACCTTACGTCAATCCCATTTCCTGACGTCTATCTCAAACCATGTATGAATTTGAGTTTGCCTAGTGCAAATCCCTAAAAGTTCTTGACCGATTTCGTCCATAGGCGGCCGACCCAAGTTACCGCATGAATCTAAAGTTCGTTAGGCATGAACCATAGAAAACTAGTCCACTCTCTAGTGAGCAGGGTTAACCAAACCATTTTTGAATTGAAAATCGAACAGTGCCAGGTATCGGTTTTCGCAAAAATTAGTCGAAATTCGAGTAAAACTGAATGGTATGCAAAAGTCAAATCCAGTGGTCAAACAGAGCCAAGAAAATCGAAAAACCGATCGGTAAGTTCAAAAATCGGTCGGTTTATGTTGAAAACCGGTCAATTTGCATGGAAAATCGACAACAGTAAGAAAACTTGGAGAAAATTTGTGGAAAATTTTAAAAAATGATAAAGGGCCACAAAAACTAGAAAAAATGTTAGAAATGTATTTAAAATTTGAAAAATTATGATAAAATTCTAGTGTGATTTTTCGTACATTTTAAGACTATGTCAAGTTGTAAATTACATATGAAAAAATATGAAAAATTTTGACATGACCTTTGCTATATTTTAGACAATTTCAAGTTGCAAACTAGACATTTAGCAATAATATATCAACAAATAACATTTCATTATAATACCGTTCATAACTCAATCCAACAAATTTACATTTCAATGTTTTCAAAACATTAGATTAATATATTTGCAAGCTTGTCCATACATTCATATTTGGTCACATTGGGCTTCCATATTGGACTTACATGAACGCTATGTTAGTAAAAAATCGAGTTGCAATGAAATAAAACATACAAATAAGATATTACCTCTGGGGCTATGGGTGGTATTGTTAGCTGTACATGTGGTTGGCCATATTGTACTCCTCAGTGGACATCGTGACCAATCCTCGTGTAGCTAACAACTTCGCCTTGTATGCGTGTCAGCTTTGCCCCGTCCATGGGCTAATCGTTTCTCACTATTGGTACAACATGGCATAAAATTCAGGGTCTTACCACTCGTACATGTATTGGGTGGGAAGTTGCGTACGAGAATCCAGGATGGTGTAGTCGTATTGACAATATGAGCCATAACTCTCTTGCATCCCGGCGATGCTATATGAGCTACCGCTATCTTGAGGTGCATCATGGCTTGCTCAATGGTCCCTCACCTCTGCAGTAGTCTTCCTAGGTGATTGTGGAGCCCTACAGCTTTTATTCTGTGTGGCATGAGTGTACTGGGACTCCCCTATAAATTATATGGGAAGTTGTGCTTCTAAGTGGGAAGTGGGACGGATTGAGGGATCAGTAGGGGACTAACCGTCATCACTACCCGTCTTGGAGCTACTGTCATTGGTTCTTGGTATAGTGGGCTCTAATGATCCGTGGGAGTGCTATCAGTTGAGTCATCACTCCCTACATACTATACCTGCGTATGGGAAGCTTTACCTTTCCTTTCGAGGGAGCTTTCCTTTTTTCTTGCTCCCTCGTCAAACTGCTTGATGCTTCCTTTTTCCCATGTGAGTGTCACCCACTATCATTTTTGCATATTCGGGGATGCTTGCAACCCCAGTTATCGATTGCAATGCACCAGTGTCTACCGGGTCTATCACGAGGTGTAATGGGAGGGGGTGTCACTCTATGTGTCCTCTTCATCAAGTAAAGTGTCGACATTGGACCTCCCTCTCTCCTTCCACTATCGGATTGGATTTTTTGTGTCATATAGTGTAAGTTCCATAATGCGCTGGAGTGGATTGTCTTCAGCTACGGACTTGTCGCTTTCTTGTTCTTGGATTTTGAGCCACAATTTGTAATTCACATAGACCAGCTTATGGAGCTTCTTGTATGATAGACGATTATGAACTTTAGTGTGGATGAAAACGAATGTGCTTCAATTGTGCTCGCATCTGCTGGAAGAAACGCAATGCGAAACGATACACTGAACCAACTTTTGGAGTGTGGGTGTGTCCGAACCAAACACGCCCCACTAGTATGTTGCAAGTTCACAAAGACAACAACATTTACTATGTGGAAATATGAGAGTGGCACTATATTTAATATAACATGAGGACAATACCAGAGGAAGTTTTAGGATCATGTGCCATCCTCTCAGCTAGCGCACTCGAGAATGATCAAACATTTCTTCGAAAATGATCAGCCTCATGAAGACCTCGCATCGCCATATCAGTATCATCAACAAGTGCTTCAAATGCATCCCGCAGATTTGGTAAAAATGTGTTGGTCGTGCCATACATGTAATGTGTTCGGGAATTCAAGGCGACAACTGCATGAAATTCAAGGAAACGTGTTAGTACAAGTATTTATGAGTACAAGCTATTGAAGCGAAAAGAGAAGAATATAGTACCGGTGTTCATATAAGTATCACGTGTTAGGGCGGCCATTTTAGGGTCCACAACATTCATGTATTGATCAAAAGTAGCTAGAGCGTCATGAAACAAGCTATCATATTTTTTGTCACATTATTTTATACCATAGTATCACATAGCTAAATATGAGAACCCTGGGTTAATCGCAAATCGTAAAAAGGCGTACAACGGTTCCACAGATTTCACAATCAAATTAAGGTTGTCCCACCAATCTAACCTCAAGAGGCACCCATATATGTACCTCCCCTGTACAGTATTAACAAAGCACGATGATAGAAATTTCTCTGAGGCTATCCATTGTAAGAACTTGTCCTTGTGATGAAGGAAACTATCCAAAAATATGTAGTTTGTTCCAAAGCGAGTAGAATTCCACTTGACCAACTCTCCACCAATGTGCTTCTTCATCATGGCGTGAAGCTTGAAATGATTGCAAATCCATCAAGAGATTTTTCTAGCACTCTCAATGGCATAGACATGGTCAGAGAACTCTCTAATCTGCTTTAGCATCAGATTAATTGTGTGGGCCACATAAGGCTACCACACGATGTTGCGGTGCTCCCGTGCAATGAGCATGCATGCCTTCTTGTAGTTGGCACTATTGTCCGTGACAATTTACGTAACATTATGCACACCCACCTCATTGACCATTGAGGCAATTTTCTGCATCAACAAACACAATAAAAACCTCCATTACGTCATGCGTACTTGATTTCAGAATAAGAGCAATAAGTGTAGGTACCTTGCGAAGGTACGGTGAATCCTGACTTTTACACGTCACATCCACAGATTTGTGGAAGAACATGATGACATTGCAGTATAGTATAAAGTTGATAATGGTGATACGTGTCAGCCCAGTCCAAGAATCATAGATGATGGTTACGCCATAAGTAGGCCATTCCAACTTGAACTTCATCTTTTTCCTGTATATCCACTTCATTAGCGTCTAAACATTTGCCGTCTATGTCTCTCCCACTGGGAGGTGGGACACTCTCGCCTGTAAATGAAATATAGGATAACCATGATAATTATTATTGGACGTGTAACTCAATGAAAATTTGAAAGATCACCTACCCCATTTTTGAGTTTCCCTCACGGCGCTAACAAAGTATGGATTATTTGCTTTCCTCCTCGCAATCACGGCCGTGTGGAAAATTTTGGCCCATGCCGAGCCAATCGCTTGCTTCGCATTTCTCCCCTTTTGTGTTCAGCTCCCAGTGTCAATCCTTGGTTACACAGGGCCACGGGCTGAACCAAGGTGGTAATCCCTCACGGCTGGTCTGTCCTGCTACTATGAACTCTGTAACATCCTTGGCAATAAACAATCACCCCATTCTCTAACCCCTCTAGAGGTGCCACTGCCAGCACCGTGCTCATACCTACCACTTGTCTAGCTGATAAATTTTGCCTCCGCCTTGGAGGCAGCCATGGCATGCTGTAGTTGTTCCTCCTCATCAGCATCACCCGTGTACCATGTACGCTTCATATGCATTTCTTCTCGACGAGGAATGCACAACTGCTTCTTCCTTTCTGAGCCTCTGCTCCCTCTATCCCTTCTTATCCTTCATCTTGTCTAGGTCACGCTGAAAATACTCGTGAACCTCTTTAGGGACTTGATTGCAATGGATGACATTTGTACAACGTCCTACCAAGTGGTGCTTTAGTCGGACTGCACCACTTCCTTTCTTCTCTTTGTAACAATATTTGCATCGAAATCTAGCACCCACCCTTACGCCGTGCTCCCACACAATATTGCCATAGTCTGTCATCTGCTAGTACAAAACAATAACAAGTTGGGATTTTGATCCTTGGTGAAACATGCCTTGCTAATATACAACCATAATACGAAATGAAGTATACTCATAAGTTGATTAATTAACTTACATAAATAGGTTGACAAGTTTCCTGATTCAGATTCACAATAGAATGTGTAAGACAATCATATCAGTTATCAGTTCATAACAATCTCAACTTTCTAGCCTAGTATTTGGTTAGAGAAAAATGTTACTGTAAACTAAGCCAAATTTAACATAGCTATATTAAAATACATCAAAAATGAGTTGATTTTCCTTGCTCAAACAAGTGATAAAGAAAGGCTTACTAGTTACCACAAAAGCAATGTGAAGCATTTCAATCCTTTATTCTGTAGTAACAAGAATTAGCAAATATCATTTCATTCTGGAGTAACAAGAATTAGCTAATAAATATAATAGCAAGATGGAAGTGGCACAATTAAGTTCCCTCATGATCTTTGACAGACAACATAACTCAAATTCATGCATGATAAAGCACCATTGCACAAGATGAAATGAAGTAGTTGGCACCATAAAACACAGATCTTCTAAATACCTCGGCTTGCACAGAAAACTGCTCGGCTTAATTCGAATTTCTCTCAGTTTGAGTTGAAAATTGACCGAATAGACTTGTAAATTGACCGACCAAAGAACACCGCACGCACCTTCGATTTTCGTAGAGTACCGCTCAATTTTCCTTGCTTCGTGCTTGATTCTCGAAGTTCACCGTTGATTTTACTTTCGGTGACAATCGTATCTAGAGCTCATGAGAGCTGCTCTGGTGGCTACAAAAGGGGACGCAATAATGTTATCCGAACAGCAAAGATCAGGGTTATAATAGAAGCATTGCGCCTGTCATTGTTTTCTCTCTCTTTTTTTTGCATTTTCATTTTCCTACATTCAGTTGTGGTGAAAAACCTGTTAAAAATTTTAATTTTTGAACTAATTTTCACCCCCGAGGTTAAAACCCTATCAATACTGATTTTAGGGAGTTTTTGGATAAATTATTCCAAATTTTTCAAAATTTGTAAATTTAAATTTGAATCTGACCTGTTTGTTGTTCGATTTGTAATCTCAAATCGGCTCAATATCACCGGTTTTTGTGGTTTTTGTTCAAAAATCGAATGGTTTCGTTAACCATGCCAGTGAGCCTTCCGACACAACAACCACATATCATCCTACTAAAAGTCATCTTACTACTAAATAAAATATCTTCACCAATTTTGGGCTTTTTCTTGATACCTGTCTTAAAGTCCATGTCAAGTGAAACCCCCAAAAAGGAAATATAATAGCATGGAGGTTGAAAAGAGGGAATCCAGTGACATATCGTTAGGCCTTGGAGAACTGTCATGCTGATAATGTGTTGAATAATAAATTGATCACCGTAGATCAATTCCAATACTAATCAAGAATATTGAGAATACCCATAGAACAATCACCAGAATAGATGAACATAATATATAGTGGATTTCAACTCTTTTCTATTTATTGACTATAGATTGATTCTCTTGTACAGTGGGGTGCTATATTTATACAAAAAATATCTCAAAAGTAATTTTGGAATTAGTACACCAAAACCAAGAGTGTCGTTATATCAAAATCAAGAGTCAAGTTGTATAGTAGAAAACCTCCACACTTTATAAGCCAGGGATACGAGGTAGAGTCATGCACGATACCGCATCGTGAGAAATTTGGTCTGTGGTTCTTTTTGCAAAAAAAAATGGTACAAGGATCTAAAAA
Organism: Rhipidocladum racemiflorum; assembly: GCA_036346355.1. Lineage (NCBI taxonomy): Eukaryota > Viridiplantae > Streptophyta > Magnoliopsida > Poales > Poaceae > Rhipidocladum > Rhipidocladum racemiflorum. The sequence continues at coordinate 59,141,070 of CM070583.1, forward strand.
AAATTTCAATTTTAACAAAATTTTCTGTGTAGGAGTCATCGGCGAATTTTTACAACCATGGGTCCTTTTTGCAAAAAGTGGGGTTTTTTTTTTAAAAAATGGGTTGGCCAGGAGCCGTTGACGAATTGCGTAACGACGATAATTTTTGCAAAAAACATGCAGAGGATCCATTTACTAATTTGCCAAACTACGTGGTCCTTTTTGCAAAAAAAAATGGTGATAGGATCTATCCACGATTTCTAAATTCGGAGGGTTTTGTTTTGGCAAAAAATGGTGACATGGCCGGTTTCTTTATGCTCGAATTTATTCTGGTATAAGAGTAAGAATATATCATGGTATAAGAGTAAAATATATATGTTATCACTAAATGAAACCTTTAGGGTATGTTTGGTTAATTTGATGATGTTGAATAGGATGGGATGGTCATGTATTATTTGGTTTCATTATTTTGGATGAATGTAATGGTTTAACATCTAGATGAAATATTCCTCAAATTTGTATTACTTGATTCAAGGTGGGATGGTTCCATTCAAGCAACCATATATATGAATTTTTTTTCTCGAACTATCTTATGTACCACTTAGTATACTACTACAGATCCGGCCTTCCATACCGGCCCAATAGTACCGGTTATGCATGAACCGGGACTAACATTTACATCAGTCCCGGTTCAACGGTCTACAGGTCCGGGGGGATCATCAAGACGGTTGTAACTACCAACGGTCTTGATTCTCTCACATCAAGACGGTTGGTTACACCAACCCGTACTAAGCAAAGACAGAGCCGTGGATGGTTCTTAGCAACGGTTGATGTAACCAACCGTCTTGATGTTCGTGTTATCGATGACGGTTGGTTAAACCAACCAAGTACTAAGCAGCCTCCTCGGCCTCGTGTCGCTTAGTACGGGTTGGTGTAACCAACCGGTACTGATGTGGAGCATCAGCACCGGTTGTTGTGTTTGACCGGTACTAATGCGCTTCGTCTCCCGCGCCCGATCAATCCCCCGCACGCCTTTACGATGAAACTCTTAATTCGTGTTCATCCGAATTCTTGTTTTTCGATCCAGCCTCCTATAAAACCGTCAGATCGACTGAGGAGGTAGACGTACTGATGATCAGTAGTTAGCCCATTTTTTAACTATGGCAGCTTCTCCTTCTTCTCCCTCTGGCGCGCCATCATCACCACCTCGGGAGAAGGACGAGGAGGAGCGGGAGGAGGAGGAGGAGGAGGAGGAGGACAATGAGGAGGAGGAGCGGGAGGAGGAGGAGGAGGAGGAGGTGGAGGAGGACAATGAGGAGGAGGAGGAGGAGGAGGAGGACAATGAGGAGGAGGAGCGGGAGGAGGAGGAGGAGGAGGGTTGGGTCCGCTCGAGGAGCGCGACGTCGTCGGACGAGGATGACGATGATGAAGACGTCATCCACGACGACGACGACGACGACCACCCCCCGCCTGACGACGACTCCGGCGACGACAGCCCCGGCGGATTTACTTAATGGTGGTATGGGTGATCGCGCCACCCACCACCCGTGCGCCGCTATGCATATTATATATATTGTAATTAATTAATATAATATGTAATGTTTTATATTATGAATTATTAATATGATATGTAATGTTTTATGTAATGAATTATTAATATAATATATAATGTTTTACCTCCCCCTTCTTGAAGCTCCGCCGCCTCTACCGTTAAATTGAAATATTAAAAAAAATTATAAAACATAAAAAAAACGTTGAAAAAAATTACGGCACAATGAGCAAATCGTTCAAAACAATGGCTTCGAGAAACATTCGATTGGACAGTGAAAATCAGGAGAAAATCGGAAGAAAAATTATGAAAGTATGATTTGAGATGAATGTACACATATAATTTTCACGTATCCAATTTAAATATTTTAAAATATATCGATAGTTAAAGTTTTGAATTTTGCCATCACTATGTCCAAAAGTCGGCATTTTTGAAGACCGGAGGGAGTAGTAACTTTAGATTGAATTTTTGAATTTAAAAAAAGTGTAATAGAAAACAACTTAGATACCTCACTTAACATTGAAAGACAAGAGATGATGCTCTCTCCAGCTCGCAAAAACTTGTCGGTTTGAGATACGTGTGGTCAAAATTTTGAAACTTTAGCTATGAATATCTTTATAAATATTTATATTATATGCATGAAAATCATATGTGTACATTTATCTCGGGAGTGGTCGATCGAGTTAAAGGTACCAACCCGTCTTGATAGTCACATCGATCTGGTTTGTATTCGAACCGGTACTATCTAGTAGCAACGGCTACAGTTGCAGATGGATATTAGTACCGGTGCAAGGCACAAACCCGATCGATGTGACTATCTCGATCCGGCTTGTCTTTGTCAACTGGTACTCTGTGGCAATTTAAACTTCTTCCTCCTCCCGCTCTCTGCCAGACCAACATCATTTGATCAGCCGGCGAGAAGAACAGGAGTTCGGGCAAGAGCTCCAAGGAAGGGAAGGTGCTGCCCAAATTTTAAATTTTTGGTCATTTCACTCGCAACCAAGGTAACTAAGGTTAGTAACATCATTCCTCACTACATTTGGTGTTAAATGGTGCCTCTTCTTTGCTTGAATTATAACGAAAATTTGATCTTTTCTATTAATCGATGAAAGATTACAAATGTGAAGTTCTAGCTCGATCGTTTCAAGTAGGATACAAAAATTTACTCGCAACCGAGGTCACTAAGCTTAAATTTGCTTGGATTATAATATAGCTCGCATTTAAGGTGTGGATCAAGCTCAAATTTACGTTTTAGTTCCATCGTTCGATGTAGGATGGTGCATATATAGTTGGGGAAATTAAGAATGCTGCATGAAAATCATAGCGTTTAGGATCTTCAAATTGCAATAGTTATGTGGAAAAAAGAAGAATTTTAAATTCATTTGCGAATTAAAACAATATAAAAATATAAATGGCTTTACAGAAAATAAAAAATGAGTTCAAGATTCCAGAAAAGTTTTAAAAAATTTTGTGAAAAAGTTTTCAAAAAAAGTTTTGAAAATTTGAGCAAAGCTGTCATGAAATTATGCTTGTATTAATATTTAGGTTTTGGTTCCATCGATTGATGAAGAATTTTGAATCTAGATTTTCATTGACTAATTATTTTAGTAGGTTGAAAAAACTTGTCGAGTATGAATACCGGAGCAAATAATCATTTTATGGAAAAATATGTAATGAAATATAGTGCCTTTAATGTATATTATGAAATAAAATCATTTTAAAAATATAGTTGTCTTGATTTGGATTTTGGGAAATGTTGAACAATTCATTATCGAAAAATGAGCTAAAAGTTACCTTGATGTAATATAATGTAGATGGACCGGCGATGGATGCACATGGACTGACGCTCCCCGGAGTTCTTGCAGGGTTTGCAAGATTTTCTTCGTGCGGCCGATGCATACACGACGTCAGGCTACATATGTTGTCCATGCATAGACTGCAAGAATGAGAAGGAGTGGGCAAACTCCAGCCACCTTCACTTCCATTTGCTCACAAGAGGTTTCATGACAAACTATACCTGTTGGACCAAGCATGGTGAAGAAGAGATTATACAAGAAGACGGTGAACAAGAAGAGGCGAACAATATCTTAGACGCTGGCCAACCTGGCTCTTGCGAAGATACATTTGGGGAGTTTGGCAATGATGACCTAGACCAGATGCTGCTTGATGGAGAGGGAGAATACATCGATGAAAGACATTACGAAAAGTTTCAACGCCTATGGGAGGACCACAAAACACTGTTGTACCCAAACTGCCAACAGGGCCATAAAAAGTTGCGTACTACACTAGAACTGATGCAATGGAAGGTGACCAATGGATTATCTGATAAGGGATTCGACGAGTTGTTATGCCTCATCAAGAAGATACTTCCAGAGGGGAACACACTGCTCGAAACTACGTACAATGCCAAACAAGTTGTCTGCCCTTTGGGGTTGGAGGTATAGAAGATACATGCATGTCATAACGATTGTATCCTTTATCGCAATGAGTACGATGATTTGGATGCTTGTCCGGTGTGCAAAACTTCGCGGTATAAGACCAGGCGTGATGACCCAGGTGAGGTAGAGGGGCAGCGTAAGAAGAAGAGGCCCCCTGCTAAGGTGGTGTGGTATTTCCCTATAATACCACGGTTGAAGCGTTTATTTGCGAACAAAGCGCATGCCCTGATGATGCGCTGGCACAAAGAAGATCGTAAGGAGGACGGAAGGCTAAGACACCCTGCTGATGGCTCCCAGTGGAGGAAAGTAAATAAAACATACCCGGACTTTGCTGAGGATGCAAGGAACATAAGGTTTGGGTTGAGTACAGATGGGATGAACCCGTATGGCGAGATGAGCAAAGATCCAAAGACTTGGCCCGTGACTATGTGTATCTACAACCTTCCTCCTTGGCTGTGTATGAAGCGGAAGTACATTATGATGCCGTTGCTTATCCAAGGCCCGAAGCAACCTGGAAACGACATCGATGTGTACCTCAAACCGTTGGTTGAAGATCTGCTAACATTGTGGAACGATGGTGTACGTGTATGGGATGAGTACAAAAGAGAGCACTTCATTTTACGTGCATTGCTATTTGTAACCATCAACGACTGGCCTGCACTTGGTAACCTGTCGGGCCTATCCATCAAAGGATATAAAGCCTGCATCCACTGCTTAGAGGAAACGGACAGCAAGTACCTAAAAACTCTCGAAAGGTTGTGTACATGGGCCACCGTAGATTCCTCCATACGAAGGACCCGTTAAGGAGGAAGGGTGAAAATTTTGATGGGACGGAAGAGAAACGTAAGAAGCCCCCGCATCGTAGTGGGGCTCTTGTATTTTCTTTGGTAAACGATCTGAAAGTAGTATTTGGAAAAGGTCCAGGTAGCAAACTTGTCCCGACAAAACAAGGTCACACAAAGCCCATTTGGAAGAAGAAGTTAATATTTTGGGACTTACCTTACTGGAAAGACTTAGAGGTTCGCCACTCACTGGACTTCATGCATATCACAAAGAATGTCTGCGTGAACCTTCTAGGCTTCCTAGATATGTATGGCAAATCAAAAGATACACTTCAAGCACGAAAGGACCTACAGCTGCTAGGAATCAGGAACGACCTACATCCAGAAATGAGAGCGGAAGGACAGCATTACCTCCACCTCGCGAGCTACACTCTGAGCAAGGAAGAGAAAAAAAATATGATTAAGTTCTTGAACAGTGTGAAGGTCCCTTCTGGATACTCCTCGAACATAAGGAGACTCATAAACACAAAAGAGAATAAAATTGTACACATAAAATCCCATGATTGTCACGTGTTGATGACACAGTTGCTCCCAGTGGCGGTGCGAGGTATTCTGTGGGGAGTGCGAGGGACAATCATAAAGTTGTGCTCGTTCTTGAACGCGGTGTCGCAGAAGGTCATCGAGCCGGATAAGTTATGTAATCTGCATGACGACATGGTCAATATTCTGGTTAGCCTTGAGATGATCTTCCCTCCATCATTCTTTGATATTATGGTCCATCTCATGGTCCACATTGTTAAAGAGATACAAATTCTCGGACCCGTGTTCCTCCACAATATGTTCCCTTTCGAGAGGTACATGGGCATCCTAAAGAAGTATGTTCATAACTGGTCTCGTCCAGAAGGCTGCATTGTGCAGGGTGTCAGCACAGAGGAGGTGATCGAGTTTTGTGTTAATTACATTGATGATCTGAATCCGATTGGCGTTCCTGTATCACGCCATGAGGAGGCTCTGAGGAAAAGGGACTTTAGGGAGAAAAGAATCCTATAGCGACAATCTACTTTCATTTAAACAAGCACATTTCACAGTATTGAAACAAGCAACTGTAGTGGCTCCATATATGTATGATTACGAGATGAGTCTACGCGCCCAATACCCAGAGAAGTCAGATAAGTGGATCGCAGTCGAGCAAATGGATCATTTCGGTGGTTGGTTACAAAAGCAACTATTGGGCAACCAGACAGATGATGAACAGTTGAAACTCTTGGCTCGGGGGCCATCCACAACAGTCATATCATTCCAAGGGTATGAGATAAATGGGTACACATTTTACACAACAGCCCAGGATAGCAAGAGCACCAACCAAAACAGCGGCGTCCGTATAGATGCCTTGGACAAAAATGGAAAGATGGATACCTATTATGGTTTCATACAGGAGATTTGGGAGCTCGAGTACGGACCTTTAAAAGTCCCTCTGTTTCGGTGCCAATGGCTCAAACTGGCAGCCGTGGAGATCGATGAGTACGGTATGACAACTGTGGACCTCAAGCATTTGGACAAAGAAGTTGAACACAGAGTATATCAAGGAGAATCGAACGCCCGACTTCAACAAGTTCCCGAAGTTGCAAGATCACTGGGAAGCGTTCGTGAACTACAAGACTTCGGAGGAAGGTCAAAGTTTGAGTGAGAAGAACAAGCTGAATGCACAGAAGAAGAATTACCACCACCGACTCGGCCCTGGTGGTTACCGCCAAGAAATACCCAAATGGGAGAAGAGGGAGCATGACCTGCTAGCGAAGGGTGTCACACTCGCAACAATGGAATGGCCTGACAGAGCAAAGCATTGGTTCTATGCTCACAGCGGTGGCCTTGATGATAACGGCAATGCGGTGTTTGGGGAGGTCTTTGAGAGATGTGGCGGAAGGCTTGTGCAGTCCATCGAGGAGACTTCCCAAGGTAGCTTCGTGCCAAACAGGGAGAATGACGAGCTAACAAGGGCTCTACAAAACCCGGAGCACCCTGGACGTACACGAGGCGTTGGCGTTGTCCATTGGAAGGTTGGTTTCGCTCAGGACGCCGAGACCTATAGGAGTCGGATGAGAAGCAAGGCTCGACATGCACAACAACTTAGTGCGCTTGAAGAACGCATGACTCAAATAGAGGAACAGTTAGCCCAGAGCCAACAGCGGGAGATGTGCTAGGAACCTCCCAGCAATCCTAACATCATCAGCCACCGGCAATGAGCAAGCGCTTCCGGTGGGCTGCCCGTAGCGGACTTGGACAGGTATCCTGTAGATGACATTAGGCAGCAGACACCTTGTGAGCTGCATGTCGGGGCGCGAAACCTCTCCTTGAAGGCGGCGCATGGCATGGTTCACCCAGTGGAGCCGGGGCAACTCATCCATGGCCAACAGATACCGTCAAACTACTCCAAGGTCTCGGTGGAGGAGGTTTGCCCAGGGTACGAGGACCTTGAGCTCGAAATTCCCGAAGGTGACGGGAGTACGAAGCTAGGAGAGGCGGTACACACTTTCATCCTATGGCGCAAACGGCACATAATTTTTCGAGATAACATGGATGTGTCCTCTCTGCGAAGAAGCCCGACTCCTACACCACTTCCCGCACACCCAAGCCCAAGAAGAAGCCCGACTCCTACACCACCTGCCGTGCACATAAGCCCTAGGAGAAGCCCATCTCCTCCCAAGAAGGCGCCGACTCCTACACCACTGAGAGGAGCCGCCCAGATCGTCCTCGAGTTGTTGGATGAACGGTTGCTCCCATCGGATTTGGATCCTAGCAACAAATCACCGGAGGTGATTTCGGTGCTAATTCCCAAGCCCAATCGAGACAACTCCAAGAGCATCCAAACAATTCGACAACCATCCTTAGTATTCCCTGTGATGCGATCCGAACTCGCCCAGGATCCCCACATACCGGTTCCCATTGCCATATCAATCATCAATTCGCACAAAGGGGCATCGAACCCCAAACCTCACTACCAGAGGCGCAAAAACGCGGAAGCAAACCAACACAAAACACGGCACACGGAAGCCCAACGAAAACAACCAACAACAACGACCAAACGAAAAGGTAGACAAATCCATTGCAGAAATAAAAGTGTGATTACACAACAAAAGTATTATCAACTATCCGATACAACAAAAGTAAAACACCCCGGAAGTGTCATGCCCTGAACACTCCCGGGCGCACTAGTGTCGATAGCCTCTACTCGGTGCCCCGCCCGGTCACCGATAGGCAGTAGGGGCAAAACTCACATCCCGCTGGATCCTCACCTGCAAAACAACAAAGCAGAAGCCTGAGTACAAAAGGTACTCGCAAGTCTTACCCGTGGTCCATATATGACCGACTCCAAAGGATTATGCATTGGGGTGTAGCAAGGAATAAGCTGAAGGTAGAACAGTTGCAAAATGCTTGACATTTGTTGTTTAGTTACTTAAACTACTCAACTCTCAATTTGTGTGCGGTTGTTAATGCACCTACCACTAGGTGAAGTTAACAATAAATAAACCACATCAATTAACCACATTCATTTCGAGCTCGAGCCCAACGGCGAACTTCAATTCAAGTTATTTACTACGTGTAACAGCAGTGACCAAGCTTGCTCATATCCGAGAGCGCGGCAATTCGAATCGCTTAATTAACCCTGCAGGGAAGCATTGATCACACGACATGTGCCACGAAGGAAACTCATGTCAACCCCCTCCCATCCATACTTACTCGCCGAAGTACCCTCATGGGTCCGAAAACCTAGCACCCTCTCGGGTAGCCCAAGCCCGGCTTGGCCACTCGAGAGCCGGCCTAGGCCTCGCCCTCATCATCACGTCCAACCGCATGAGGTCGTAGTCCTTTGAGTAAGAATGCGATAAAATAGGGCTTACCCTACCATAATCAGGCATGTGACCAACCAGTTGGTGCCCAGCCATGGTGCCACATCGGATCGGTCCTTAGCTGACTCAGGCGGGACTACCACATTTGGGTCTCCTTACCCAAATGCCCCAATTCTCCCGCCCGGTCTCCAATTATACCTTTTTCCACAACATAACCATAAACAAACAGTTCCAGAGACTTGAATGTGTAAACCACAAGCAGTGGAACCAACCACTACTTGGCCCGAACCCGACTCCTAAGCATACTAAGCACGACACAATTAATACCCATAGTCTAGCTCCAAGGGAGGTGTCTTCAAGTAACAATGAAAAGGGGTACATGCAGCAAATAGGTTCTAGCCTATCCCACACTTCAACTCCTAATGCAACATTTAACATCCAATAAGCAGTAAATTCACAAAAATAGATTTCACATAAGGTTCAAGATGCATAGGTTCTTGCCTTGTTCTTCTGCTTGCGGACCGACAGCAACTTGCCCCTTGGCAACTCCCTCAACCACGGCGGTATCACCCTCCGCGGTTTCGTTTTCTACACGAATCATATGCAACAATAAGATGCATGCAATGCAATGAAAACAACTAGGATGAAAACCCCCGACGAAACGACGCAACCGAACCAACGAACGTAACCGGACAGACCAGGTGAACCCGGACAGCCCGGGTATTTGGTCCGGACAGTCCAGATAACCCGGATACTCCGGACTGGGTGTCCGGACACTCCGGATTGCCCAGGACCAGGAAGACGGCGAGAAAATGGAGGTTTTCCCCAAGTATCACGGCACCTCGAGGACCCGATCTACGACTTATTTACAACTTGCAAGCCGGGAGAAGTCCCGTGCTAGCTCAACCCACCAAGAAATGATGACATTTATCTAACCCAACCAAAACTAACTCCAAGCCAAACAATGGCTTTTGCTACGACCCGATCTCTAACCTAAGCACCCTACATTCCCAAATCCAACCCAAGAATCACCACACCTCAAAACCCTAAAGCTCAAGAATCAACTCCAAACCCCCAAATCCAAACCTAAACCCTAAACCCACCATGGATGGCCTTAGAACCCAAGAAACTCGCGAATCAACCCCCAAGAAGAGGACCTACCTCCAAGGAAGACGGCAAGGAGCAAGGCCAGGGTAGAGGAAGGAGGACGCCGGCTTAAGGACGAGCTAGAGGACGCCGGGGAAGAGCCACGGTGGGTCACCGGCCGATGGGAGCTCGCCGGAGTGGAGCTAAGGTGGAGGAGGAAGGCACACACGGGTGGGGAACCAAAATAGGGAAAAGGAAATGAGGTGGGGAAGCCAAGAAACGGTACTTTTATTTCAACCCACGCACAATCCGGACTCTCCGGATGCTCAACCCGGAGACTCCGGGTTGGGGTCTTCGGTAGAATCAACCCGGACACTCCGGGTTGGGGTGTTCGGTCAGCCCAATCTGGATACTCCGGACATTTCGTCTGGACATTCCGGGTCGTGTCCGGACATTCCGGATACTGATCCGGATACTCTGGATGTCCCAGAACTTTTGGAACTTGGGGCCTTGACAAATCCTCCCCCCTCAAGGGAATCTCGCCCCGAGATTCAGAACAAACGCACACACGGGTTAGGACCCTAACGGACATGCTCTAAACCTTGGGAATTGTACGCCCGCACTTACATGGTATCGAAGAATTCAGGGTACTCGGTCTTTAGACGATCTTCGGGCTCCCAAGTAGCCTCATCCTCAGTATGATTACTCCACTGAATTTTATAGAACTTGAGGGTTCTCCGTCGAGTCTTGCGTTCCGCTTCTTCCAAAACCCGAATTGGATGCTCTGGATAGGATAGATCCGGTTGAGGCGCAACTCCAAGGTCATCCACTTCTAGTGACTCAAAAGGAGTACGGAGACACTTCTTTAATTGTGAGACATGGAAGACATTGTGAACCATCTCGAGTGAGGGAGGTAGCTCCAGCTGATATGCAACCTGACCCCACTTCTCAAGGACTCGGAATGGCCCTATGTAACGAGGCGCCAGTTTCCCTTTGATTCCAAACCGACGAGTGCCTCGAAGAGGAGATACCTTCAGATAGACAAAGTCGCTAATATCGAAGGAGAGGGGTCTCCTACGGCGATCGGCATAGCTCTTCTATTGCGACTGTGCTATCCTCAGGTTCTCCCGAATAACCCTCACTTTTTCTTCGGCTTCCAAGACCAGTTCAGGCCCAAGAATTGAACGCTCTCCACTCTCAGACCAGTTGAGAGGTGCTCTGCAGCTACGACCATAAAGTGCCTCAAAAGGGGACATTTGAATGCTGGTCTGGTAGATATTGTTGTATGCAAACTCGGCATACGGGAGGCATTCTTCCCACTTCTTCTCATAAGACAGCACACACGCCCTCAGCATATCTTCGAGGATCTGATTGACCCTCTCAGTCTGGCCGTCAGTTTGGGGTAATCTGTTTGTAAAGCGATTCGTGCCCAGTGCCTCATGCAGACTCTTCCAGAACTGGGAGATAAACTGTGAGCCCCGATCTGAAACTATCCGCTTTGGCACTCCATGAAGACACACAATTCGAGATATGTACAGCTCCGCATATCTCGTGGCTCGATAGGTGGTGCGAACGGCTAGGAAATGTGCAGACTTTGTTAACCGGTCGACAATCACCCATATCGAGTCATGACTCGAAGAAGTCAGTGGCAGGCCGGTAATGAAGTCCATGCTGATGTCTTCCCACTTCCAACTCGGAATGGGTAGCGGCTGAAGAGTACCAGCTGGCTTAAAGTGTTCAGCCTTCACCCGCTTGCAGACATCGCACTCGGCCACATAACGAGCAATCTCGCGCTTCATGCGAGTCCACCAGAATTGCCGCTTCAGGTCTTGGTACATTTTGTTGCTGCCCGGATGGATTGTGAGCAACGAGTTATGGGCTTCATCTAGGATTGCCCGCTTCAACTCTTGGGTATCCGGGACAACTATGCGCTGGCCGAACCACAGGGTTCCTTGCTCATCCAGGCGAAACCTAGGGGCCTGACCAGAACTCAAGTTGTTGCGAATGTTGGTGGCACCCGCATCTCCGACTTGTGCTTCCCGAATCTGATCAAGCAATGTGGACTTCAACTCCACATTAGTCAGGAAACCTTCTTCCACCATTTCCAAGTTGAGCTTCTGGAACTCAGCACAAAGGGTGTCACTCCGTGGGGGAAGAGTGAGGCAATGGCACTGTACCTTGCGGCTCAATGCGTCAGCCACCACATTGGCCTTTCCCGGGTGATAGTGCACCTCCAGATTGTAATCTTTGATCAGCTCAAGCCATCTCCGCTGCCTCATATTCAATTCTGCCTGAGTGAACATGTACTTGAGGCTTTTGTGATCAATATAGATATTGCACTTGTTTCCCAGAAGATAGTGGCGCCAAATCTTTAAGGCATGGACCACTGCAGCTAGCTCCAGATCGTGGGTGGGGTAGTGCTCTTCATGACGTTTCAGCTGCCGAGACGCGTAAGCGACAACTCGGCTATCCTGCATAAGCACGCAGCCAAGTCCGATGCCAGACGCATCGCAATACACATCAAACGGCTTGTGAAGGTCAGGCTGGGTAAGGACTGGAGCGGTAGTGAGGCGCTGCTTCAGAGTCTGAAATGCCCGCTCACAGCCCACTGACCACCTGAACTCCGTGCCCTTCTTTAATAACTCTGTCATGGGCTTAGCTACCTTGGAGAAGTCCCGAATGAAACGACGGTAATAGCCAGCCAGCCCAAGGAAACTGCGAATCTCTGTGACAGACTTGGGCTGTTCCCAACTAAGTACATCCTGCACCTTGCTTGGGTCAACGGCGACGCCTTGCTCGGAAAGAACGTGTCCCAAGAACGACACCTCCTTCAGCCAGAACTCACACTTGCTGAACTTCGCATACAAGCGGTGTTCCCGGAGTCTTCCGAGAACGACACGAAGGTGCTTGGCATGATCTTCCTCGTTGGCTGAATAGACGAGGATGTCATCGATGAAGATGACGACAAAAGAATCCAGCTCTTCCATGAAGATGGAGTTCATGAGGTACATGAAGTACGCCGGCGCGTTCGTCAAGCCGAACGACATAACGATGTACTCATACAACCCATACCAGGTGGAGAAAGCAGTCTTCGGGATATCCTCAGCCCGGATTTTAATCTGATGGTACCCGAGCCTTAGATCAATCTTGGAGAATACCCGTGCACCAGTAAGCTGATCGAACAGGAGATCAATCCGAGGCAGAGGGTACTTGTTCTTGACAAAGGACAAAGATTCAAGGGGCGGTAATCCACGCAGAGGCGCAGAGAACCGTCCTTCTTGGTCACGAAGAGAGTCGAGCAACCCCAAGGTGAGGAGCTCGGGCGAATGAAACCCTTGTCCATCAACTCCTTCAATTGAGTCTTCAGTTCAGCCAATTCGTTGGGCAGCATTCGATATGGCCGCTTGGAGACTGGAGCGGTCCCAGGCTGCAGCTCCACTACAAACTCAATGTCCCGATCAGGTGGCATCCCTGGCAGTTCCGCTGGGAACACATCGGGGTACTCTGACACCACAGGGACAGTATCTAGTGTCTCGACTTCGGCGCTATTCAAGGAGCAAAGCGTGGCCTTGTCCTCATCGAAGAGTAAGGTCAACCGGCTGCCCTTCAGTCCCCTGAGTGAGACTGAGCGGCGAGAACAATCGATGATGGCCTGCCGCGGCATGAGCTAGTTCATACCCAAAATGACATCTAGTCCACGCAATTCAAGGAGCAGCAGGTTGGCAAGGAAAGGAATACCCTGAATCAGCACTAACGCCTTCAGAACAGCTTGGTTGGTTACCATCTCTGAACCGACTGCCTTAATGAGAAAAGAGGTACCGCTGCTACTCACACTCATCTGGTGTTGCAAGGCAAAGTCTTTGCTAATGAAAGAGTGCGATGCCCTCGAGTCAAACAGATCCCTAGCAGCATACCTGCCAGAACCGTGCCACCCTCTGGGATCGCCTCGGTGTCGACTGTCGGGACCCGAATCTGCAAATTCGGACCCTCTGTGTATTCTGTACTAGTCCAGGATCACGCTAGTACACACAGTTAAACAGGGATGAAGTACCACAATCATACACCGTGGAATTAATAATAAAGTACTTCAAACATTAAACAAACTGGTTACAAGACCTTAAGGTCAACTTACAAATAGTCTGCCGCGCAGGGCGTACAATAACAAAAGTAAATAATCAGCAGCGGAACGAAGAACGTCGGTGACCCCCATCAATATGCCACAGGCAACTGACAAGGTTCAACTCCTAGATGATCGCCTCCTCGTGGAACTTCACCTTCTTTGAAGTTGTAGTCTTCTCCTCAACTGATGATTGTGTTGAAAGCAAGGGTGAGTATACAACATACTCAGCAAGTCATGCACAGAGGTGCAATTCTATTACTATATGCATGGCTTCTTCCAAAGGAATGGCTTAAGTGGTTATTTTGCATCAAGCAGTATTTTGCTTTGATTAAATACTCTTAATAGATTCAAAAGCAGTAAAACCATATTATATAATAAGTTATCAATCTCTTTTTAAACAATTCGGCTCAAAGCCCTAGTTTACTTTAGCAATTGTCTCTGGCACTCGGCCACCCATTCCCACATTTTATTTTAGAAAAATCTAACCCTTGACTGTAATCCCCGAGCTTTGTCCAGTACCGTGGACTCGGCTATTCGAATAGATTGATACACTCTGCAGAGGTTGTACACTTTCCCCACATGATACAGTCTCACACCACAAAGGCGATCAACCGTAACGAAGCTTTTCGGAAACTTCCATCTACACCGATGACCCTCGCCGGTTTTGCCTTCACTACTACTTTCCCCACGAAGGACAAAGTGTAGGACCGACAAACACCGTTGGATAGGGTACCAAGCCGTAGCACAGGTACGCTCCCCCACACAGTTACCCCGATGTAACTGTCACCCTGAGGTATCAAAGGTAAGACTTCATAATCCTACTAAACTAAGACTATCCCACCTCAGCCATGTGGTTGTACGGAATACTCAGTTCAAAGGCTTGCAAGGTTAAGTTCTTAACTGTCCAGGGCAAGACATTCATCACTCATCCCTGACCCAAACAACTCACAACACTCATCCCACGGACACGAAGGCCGTTTATTAATTATCAGTACCACGAAGGCCCACCTGGCATAAAGCCTCTTACCACTTGCCCCGGGCTAAATCAATCCCACCCTTGTTCATCTACTGTGCAACGCATGGTAACAGTATTTTCAGTTACCGTGTATAACCACGAAGATACCTACACTTCACGTCAATCCGTGACAAACTCACACTTAGCATTCCAAAATCAGTTCATTTGTCATTAGTCAAGATTATTTTGCTGTTTTGGAAATATCATCAGCGCAAGCATTTCTAAGCAACTAGTCACGGTCTAGCCTCCCGTGTTGGCACATACATAGCATCCAACATATTAAATTTCCCAAACTTAGGGTGACAAAGGTGATACATGGCATACAATTCATAATACAAGGTTGGAATTAACAATTATGGCATTTAACTAGTTTTCCCAAAATTAAATTAATTATTTAGTCTCATAATCATGCATACTTTGAATCAAAATACTATTTAAAATGCTAGGGGCAAAATGGTCAAAGCATGACTTGCCTTCAAACAGTTGATGTTCTTGGTCCAACACTTGAGATTGGTCTTCTTCAACACCCTCGCACAGCTCAACGTCTACGTGTAGCAGAAAAACATCCAAAAACAACGAATAAACACACATTCAAGAAATACCGCAAATCAAACTAATGCGTAATTTCGCGAAAACTTCCAGATAATTACGTTGGCATTTCCTAAGATTTATAGAATTTATTTCAATGTTTTTGGACGTGTAGTTTAAGAGATATAAAATTCACAAGTTTAGACATTCCACGAATAATTTAATAGTATATATTTGATTATAAAATTTCATAAAAATTACTGTAGAAAGGTAATAATTTATACTAATTAACAAAATTTGTCGCATACCATTCGGACTTAGAACGAATTTGTAGCGAAAAAGAAAAAATTCGTAAATCCTGGAAAAGAGACGTACAAATGACACTCTGATCTTCAATGCATGGCACTATTTCCACAATGTATACCTATATTCTTGTGCTCGGCTAGGCAACCAAAACTTGGCTACGGTTGGTAGAAACATATGCATGCATACTATTCGTTCGAGTATAAATATATACGCTCACCCAAAATATATATGGAAACAAATATGCGTATTAACATATATCTATATACATACAACCTACTGTAAAAAGGCACGGTATATTCTACATATACATGCTAACACACACACACACACACATATATATATATATATATATATATATATATGGGTGTACGTACATGCAGTTGGGTCTAATATTTATTTACACGCATAGAGAAGATTATACATATGCACAAAAACAGATGACGGGATCAACCGATCGAGATAGACAGAGCGCACACGAAGGAAAAAAAATACCGATCGGCGGCGACGGCAGCGGTGACGACGATGGTGGCGAGACGGCAACGGCGATGTGATGGCGGCGACGACGATGCGATGCATGGCGGTGGCAGGCAAGCACCCGGAGGCGGCGGCGCGCGTACACAGCGGCAGCGGCGACCACGATGGCGGCGACGTAGACGGTAGCGGCGACAGTAGCACGGATCGTTGGCGCGGAAGACCAGGCCGTAGAGTGCGCCGGCAGCGACGGCGGCGGCGGCGGCGACGACGGCGACGTCGATTCAAAAGATCGGTAGAGAAATAGGAATGGCTAGAAGATTGGAACGTTGCTAGAGAAATGGAAGAACTGTTGCCCGCTCAAAAAAATCATATGCTGCTAAAGAAATGTAAAGTTCATGCGGGTGTGACTATTTATAGGATCGGCTGGAGGATTGAATCGTTCATGCCTTGGTTGTCGTTTAATTAGGAATGAATGGAGAACGGCTAGGAAGTTGAAACGGCTTGGAAACGTACAGAAAAATGCGCGTGCAGGAGAAACGATCAGGCGTCCTGTGCGTGAGGATATGGCGGGCAAAACTGGAAACGGCTGGTAGGAGAGAGAGCTCGTAAGTCGTGGCTTACAACGTTTCAATGCCTTGAGATAATGATCAGTTACCATATGTATTTAATATTTATACTCACCATGGAAGGAAACGTCACGTAGTAAGGTTCGGCCAAACACATCGTGAGTAGTGAATAGTGATCGCACCAAACATGGTTAGGAAAAAAAAATAGTAGAATAGTTTCAAAAATCTTGGAAAAATTCTTTAAAATAACTAGGGATTATTTGGAACTTAACAAAGTTGGTTTCGCGATTTTTCGACGTATAGATTTCTCGCAAAAAAAAAAAAATCTTTCAGTGAAATCAGACACTTGTACAGACTTTTGTAAAATCAACGAATTAAGTTATATAACATATTTTTCGAAAATATTTGAAGCAAACACTCTCGTCTACCAATTATCTTAATTATCAATAAAATTTTAAATTTTACGCTTATTCGAAAAGGCCTGATCTTTATTTAATACGATTAATTCAATAAACGTGAATCCGATTTACTTGCGAGGCTTCCAAGTAAATCTTAAAGAATACAAATAATCCCATAAACACACCAAATATATTAAAAGAAATTTTTAGGATGTTACATCGACATAGCGGACGTGACCCGAGTGCTGCACTGGAGGTGGAGGTAGTGCTGGGGTGCCCGAAGGTCGAGGAGCAGCTGCAATACCGCCCCTTCTTGGGAAGGGACAATCTCTGATGAAGTGTCCAGCCCGCCCGCAATTGTAGCACGGGCCCGGTCCAGAGCCTGTAACCACTCGCACTCCCGACTGTGGCTGGGGAGGACGAGGGGCAGCAACAGGAGGACGAGCCACTCCAGCCGGCAGGGGAGGCGCAGGGACAGGGGCCCTCGGTGGTGGAAAGGCAACTCGGGCCCGCTGTGAACTGCCACCCGCTGGATATTGCACTGCCCTCTTCCGCTTCTTCTCATCTTGATGACTCTTCATCTTGTGCTCCACCGTGATCGCCCGACTCACCAAGGCATTGAAGTCGGGGAAATCACACACAGAGAGTCGGTCATGCATCTTCGCCGTCAATCCACTCATGAAGCGGCTCTGCTTCTTCTCATCAGTATCAACCTCCTCCGGCGCATACTGAGCCAAGTAGTTGAACTCTCATGAGTAGTCTACCACAGTCTTGCTCAACTGCTTGAGGGCCAGAAATTGCTGCTTCTTGATATCCATGAGTCCTTTCGGGATGTGGTATGCCCGGAAGGCCTCACGGAACTCTGCCCAAGTCACCTGATGACCGGCGGGCTGCATCACCAGGAAATTGGCCCACCATGCTCCAGCAGGGCCTTGAAGCTGCTGCGCTGCATAGGGAGCCTTCTGAAGATCCCCACACTGGATAAGAGCGAACTTCTGCTCCATCGTGCGCAGCCAGTCGTCTGCCTCCAAGGGATCACTGGCCTGGGAGAACACTGGCGGCTGAGTGTGGAGGAAGTCCAAATAGCCATTTGGGCGGGCTCGCCCTTCACCACGGCCACCCGGAGCAGCCTGATTCTGGACCAGCATCTCCAGAATCCGGTTGGTGGTCTCCTGGTTCCTTTCTGACCGCAGCATGATATCCAGCACATTGGGAGGAGGAGGCGGATCACCACGGCCAGGCTGTGACCGTCCAGCAACGTCATCATCACCTCCCAAACCACCGCGGGTCCTCATTCTGTGATCAACGAAATCCAGATGACAAGAGTTAGACACCACGGGAAGGATAAGCCTTAGATTTGCTAAACCCGTGAACCACTCCCAAGTCAGACTGTAGCACTCCACGCTGGAGTTCAACGAGTCCAACACGCTAAAACAACACAATTCATGATGCGAGATGACATGTACATGCATGAGATGAAATGGGGTGAAATGCACGATTCCAACGTAATTCTCTCAATCACCACTATAACCTAGGGCGGGGATAAGTACTACCCTCTACCTAATGCATCATGACAGTCCTAAACAATTTCCTAACCTGGTCATCAAGTTGGGGTCCGTCTTTGTGCGCCTTGCTCTGATACCAGCCCTGAGAGGAGCCGCCCAGATCGTCCTCGAGTTGTTGGATGAACGGTTGCTCCCATCGGATTTGGATCCTAGCAACAAATCACCGGAGGTGATTTCGGTGCTAATACCCAAGCCCAATTGAGACAACTCCAAGAGCATCCAAACAATTCGACAACCATCCCGGTATTCCCCCGGTATGCGATCCGAACTCGCCCAGGATCCCCACATACCGGTTCCCATTGCCATATCAATCATCAATTCGCAAAAAAGGGCATCGAGCACCAAACCTCACTACCAGAGGCGCAAAAACGCGGAAGCAAACCAACACAAAACACGGCACACGGAAGCCCAACGAAAACAACCAACAACAACGACCAAACGAAAAGGTAGACAAATCCATTGCAGAAATAAAAGTGTGATTACACAACAAAAGTATTATCAACTATCCTATACAACAAAAGTAAAACCCCGGAAGTGTCATGCCCTGAACACTCCCGGGCGCACGAGTGTCGACAGCCTCTACTCGGTGCCCCGCCCGGTCACCGATAGGCAGTAGGGGCAAAACTCACATCCCGCTGGATCCTCACCTGCAAAACCACAAAGCAGAAGCCTGAGTACAAAAGGTACTCGCAAGTCTTACCCGTGGTCCATATATGACCGACTCCAAAGGATTATGCATTGGGGTGTAGCAAGGAATAAGCTGAAGGTAGAATAGTTGCAAAATGCTTGACATTTGTTGTTTAGTTACTTAAACTACTCAACTCTCAATTTGTGTGCGGTTGTTAATGCACCTACCACTAGGTGAAGTTAACAATAAATAAACCACATCAATTAACCACATTCATTTCGAGCTCGAGCCCAACGGCGAACTTCAATTCAAGTTATTTACTACGTGTAACAGCAGTGACCAAGCTTGCTCATATCCGAGAACGCGGCAATTCGAATCGCTTAATTAACCCTGCAGGGAAGCATTGATCACACGACATGTGCCACGAAGGAAACTCATGTCAACCCCCTCCCATCCATACTTACTCGCCGAAGTACCCTCATGGGTCCGAAAACCTAGCGCCCTCTCGGGTAGCCCAAGCTCGGCTTGGCCACTCGAGAGCCGGCCTAGGCCTCGCCCTCATCATCACGTCCAACCGCATGAGGTCGTAGTCCTTCGAGTAAGCATGCGATAAAACAGGGCTTACCCTACCATAATCAGGCATGTGACCAACTTGGTTGGTGCCCGACCATGGTGCCACATCGGATCGGTCCTTAGGCGACTCAAAGGGACTACCACATTTGGGTCTCCTTACCCAAATGCCCCAATTCTCCCGCCCGGTCTCCAATTATACCTTTTTCCACAACATAACCATAACACAAACAGTTCCAGAGACTTGAATGTGTAAACCACAAGCAGTGGAACCAACCACTACTTGGCCCGAACCCGACTCCTAAGAATACTAAGCACGACACAATTAATACCCATAGTCTAGCTCCAAGGGAGGTGTCTTCAAGTAACAATGAAAAGGGGTACATGCAGCAAATAGGTTCTAGCCTATCTCACACTTCAACTCCTAATGCAACACTTAACATCCAATAAGCAGTAAATTCACAAAAATAGATTTCACATAAGGTTCAAGATGCATAGGTGCTTGCCTTGTTCTTCTGCTTGCGGACTGACAGCAACTTGCCCCTTGGCAACTCCCTCAACCACGGCGGTATCACCCTCCGCGGTTTCGTTTTCTACACGAATCATATGCAACAATAAGATGCATGCAATGCAATGAAAACAACTAGGATGAAAACCCCCGACGAAACGACGCAACCGAACCAACGAACGTAACCGGACAGACCAGGTGAACCCGGACAGTCCGGCTATTTGGTCCGGGTATTTGGTCCGGACAGTCCGGATAACCCGGATACTCCGGACTGGGTGTCCGGACACTCCGGATTGCCCAGGACCAGGAAGACGGCGAGCAAATGGAGGTTTTCCCCAAGTATCACGGCACCTCGAGGACCCGATCTACGACTTATTTACAACTTGCAAGCCGGGAGAAGTCCCGAGCTAGCTCAACCCACCAAGAAACGACGACATTTATCTAACCCAACCAAAACTAACTCCAAGCCAAACAATGGCTTTTGCTACGACCCGATCTCTAACCTAAGCACCCTACATTCCCAAATCCAACCCCAAGAATCACCACACCTCAAAACCCTAAAGCTCAAGAATCAACTCCAAACCCCCAAATCCAAACCTAAACCCTAAACCCACCATGGATGGCCTTAGAACCCAAGAAACTCGTGAATCAACCCCCAAGAAGAGGACCTACCTCCAAGGAAGACGGCAAGGAGCAAGGCCGGGGTAGAGGAAGGAGGACGCCGGCTTAAGGACGAGCTAGAGGACGCCGGGGAAGAGCCACAGTGGGTCACCGGCTGGTGGGAGCTCGCCGGAGTGGAGCTAGGGTGGAGGAGGAAGGCACACACGGGTGGGGAACCAAAATGGGGAAAAGGAAATGAGGTGGGGAAGCCAAGAAACGGGACTTTTATTTCAACCCACGCACAATCCGGACTCTCCGGATGCTCAACCCGGAGACTCCGGGTTGGGGTCTTCGGTAGAATCAACCCGGACACTCCGGACATCTAGTCCGGACACTCCGGGTTGGGGTGTTCGGTCAGCCCAATCTGGATACTCCGGACATTTCGTCCGGACATTCCGGGTCGTGTCCGGACATTACGGATGCTGATCCGGATACTCCGGATGTCCCAGAACTTTTGGAACTTGGGGCTGTCATGGTCCCATTTATTCATTTATTTATTTTTCTCCTAAGTGTGTGGGCATGGGGGCATTCAGGTAATTTCCACCTAGATATTTCCCCCCCACTCCTTTTCTCTCTCTCTCCCCGTCCCCACCCGCCCTCACTCCTCACCCGGTTTTCCCACCCGACGCTAATCGCGCCTCCTCACTCCCACCAGCCCGAGCCCCCTTCGTTTCCCTCCAACCGGCGACGCTACGCCGCGCCTCCTCGCGCTTCCACTCTGGCCGGGCGCTTAGGCTGGCCCCTCGCGCTTCAGCCTGACGCCGGCCTCCTGCTAGGGTAACGCCACCGCCTCTTGGCTCGCCGGCCGCCGCTTTCCACTGCCCACGGCGCTATCCTCCGCTACGGGCCACCACCTCCCTCCAAGACATCTCCTCTCCCTCCTCTCTCTCTCCCTCTCCTCTCCAAGTCATGGTTAGGGTTTGAGTTTAGTGCATGCTAGGTGTTTGATAAAATGTCCATGGGGGGAGATTTGTGGTTTGGGAGTGCTTATGCAAATTGCTATGGTGTAGTAGTTGAAGTGCGCCACTGGTGTTCGATTGAATGCCAACAAGGTTTTATTTAGTGATTGAGGTCAATTGGTAAATGAGTGTGCTTTAGCGGATGTTGGATCGATGCTAAGCCACAATGTGAAGTGCTAGGATCCTTATTTAGGTCATGTGGTGCATGGCGGTAATCTAGGTTTGGAGTATTGTGGTGCTCGATTAGATGTGATTGATTATGCGTGAAAGATCGTGAATGGGTTGAGCTAACCGATAATGGATAGTTCTATGCAAGGGTTCAATGAGTGAGTATTGTCGTTAGTCGCTTTTCCGCTTGTAAGGATTAGATGTTAAAATAGTGTTGGGCATTAACGCTTGTTGTTCGCTTGTAGTAGACTTTCGCTTTGTTTTTCCTTTGCTGTCGAATGTGTGCATGTTGTTTTTCAATTCCTCATTGCATGTCATCGCATAGCATGCATCTCATTTTCGCATACCTTGTACTCGTAGAGAACGATCCCGCTGGCAGGAGATGGGTCGCGATCGAGGGCTTATCACGGTGAGCAAAGTGTTATCGAGACTCCAAAGAGGCATCTGTGCAAGCACCCAAGCATCTTGAACCTTTATACGATTCTATTTTTGAGAATAAATTGCTGTTGTGAGTTACGCTTTGCATTAGGAGTTAATTGTGGATAGGACTAGACCCCAATTGTTGCATTTACACTTGTTGATAATTGTTCAATATTTCCTGGAGCTAATTTGGGTAATATAATGAGTCCACGCTAGAAATGCTTAGATGTCGGTTCGGGCCAAGTGACTGAGGGTTCTGTCACACTTGTGGTTGTTATTATTACACACATGTTACATTATGTTGGACTTGGAATTGGGAAAGGTTTTGGAAAGAAATGAATTGTGGACCGGCGTGAGTTGGTTCATTTGGGTATGGAGACTCAAATGTGTAGCCCCGCCTCAGGTGTCGCTTAAGGACCGATCCGTAGTGGAATAAGATTGAGCACACCGTTGGTCGATGCCCGATTATGGTACGGTAAGCCACTCTTTCTCTCATACGGAATCGATGGACCGTGAATCTCCTCGTGGGTTGGACGTGGTTGAGGGCGCAGGTTAGGTCGACTCTCGAGCGCCAAGCCGGGCTTGGGGCTGCTCGAGGGGTGCTAGGTTTTCGGCCACAGGAGGACGTCAAATGATTGGGTATGATTGGGAGGGGGTTGACACTAGGCCCTTGTGGTAAGTGTCAGGCGATCAATGCTTCCCTCGCAGCAGGTTAAATAAGCGATTCGAATTGCCGCTGGCCTCTGATATGAGCAAGCTTGATCCGAACTTCTTCTCGTAGAGTAAGTAACTTGAACTTGTGGTTCGGGGCTTGAGCTTAAAAATGGTTATGTATTGCTCTACATTAATTGTGTTAATTGCAATCTCACCCTAGAAGTAAGTGCGGTCTATAAATCGCTTTAAACTTGTAATTGGTCTGATTGTCGATTTATACTACAAATGTTAATGCTTTTCGCACTTTTACCTTTAAGCTTTCTCCTTGCTACAACTAAATGCATAATCCTTTGGAGTCGGTCATATATGGACCTTACCTGATAAGTCTTGGCAGTACCTTTCGCACTCATGCTTCGCTTTGTGGTTTTCAGTGAGGATCCGGTTGGCGAAAGTGTGAGTTCTGCCCTGCATCGCTTCTCGTGATCAAGGGCACCGAGTAGGGCTTGCCGACGCCAGCACGCCTGGAGTGTTCAGGGCAGAACACTTCCTGAGTTGTCTTACTTTTGCCGCTTGCATCCCTTTGTTGTATAGATAGATGCGTTGTTGGTCTTTTGGATTTGGCAATGACGCTATGTATGCTCGGTTCCGCGACGCTTTCTTTAATCGCCGATATGCCTGTGGATGTCGCTTTTACTTTCAATATATATATTTTGAACTGCGGTTTTATTGTCTCACGAGTGGATGGTCCGAGAATCTAGAAAGGTCATGCCAAAATTTTCCGCTTTTCGAGTCTTGGTCCTTTTCCCGCTCTTGCCTAGTTTAGAGTTTTGGAGTTGTTTCAATCTTGGTTTGGTGGTTGTCGGGTCTGCCTTGTGCCGTGTGTTTCCGCCATATGCGGTGGTTTGGAAGGTTTCGGGTTCGCGGTTCCTCTTTATGCAAATTGAATTGATATCGTATTGGTTTCCTATGCGATCCCGGGCGCTGCTGGTCGCACACCGGGGAATATCGGTTGTTGTCGAGTCGCTTGATGTTCGTAGGGTTGTCTCTGGCTTGGTATTAGCATCGATCACCTCCCGCGGATTGGTTGCTAGGATCCAACCGATGGGAACAACTGCTCATCCAACAACTCGAGGACGATCTCAAGTGCCCTCGACAAGTTGGTATCAGAGCAAGGTGCATAAAGACTAACTTAAACTTGACGCACCACTTTAGGTGATTGTTTAGGACTTGCATGATGCATCGTGTAGAACTTAGTACCGCTTACCCGCCCTAGGTATATATTTAGGGAGTTAAGTTAAAGGGTGAGGGGAGAAACGATTACGTTGGAATCGTGGCATCCATATTATGCATATGAGGTTCATATCATGTCATGCATGCATATGTTTACTATGTCATTGTGCATCATACTTTATGCTTTTGTGTGGGATGGGCTTTGTAGGGCTCCAGCCACAAGGTGCTGCAGTACTCGACTAGATCAAGACTGGGTTAGTGTGTTATTTGATTCGGGGCCTCCCATTCCTTTATTCAAGACGGGGTTTCATGGAGCAGGCCGATGAGGGTCATGAGCAAAGGTCACCTCTTTTCTCGATTGAGGCACCGGGTCGTAAGATCACTAAGCAGGGCGTGATGGTTCAAGGCGAGTTCTGATTCAGGGATTCCATTCA
Organism: Rhipidocladum racemiflorum; assembly: GCA_036346355.1. Classification (NCBI taxonomy): domain Eukaryota; kingdom Viridiplantae; phylum Streptophyta; class Magnoliopsida; order Poales; family Poaceae; genus Rhipidocladum; species Rhipidocladum racemiflorum. The sequence goes on from CM070583.1 coordinate 59,165,955, forward strand.
CGGTCACTTGTTGCTTCTAGGACCTTCGGGGATAGATGCCATCCTGGGGATGAGTTGGTCGGACACGCATGAAGCAGTCGTTTTGGATTACCGTAAATCGCACCCTCGCCACTCCGAACCGAAGGGCGCCGACTCACTCGATTCTTAATGAGAACAAGGCCACATTGTGTTCACTAAATGGGACAGAAGTTGAAGAGCTGGACTCGATTCCCGTGGTAACCGAAGCCTCGATGTGTTCCCAGCCGAACTACCGGATGCCACCGATCGGATATCGCAGTTTGTCGCCGAAGCCACCAGGACCGCCTCCGGCTTCAAGCGCCATACCAATGCCACCTAATGAGCTAGCCGAGCCAAGACTCAATAGGAAGGGGCTGATGGACAAAGGGTTCATTCGTCCGAGCTCTCACCTTGGGGTTGCTCGGCTCGCTTGTGACCAAGAAGGATGGCTCTGCGCCTCGCTGATTACCGCCCCTTGAATGCGCCACCACAAGAACAAGTACCCATTGCCCCTGGGATCGACTCTCCTCGCTTGATCACCGATCGGTGCACGAGTATTTTCCAAGATTGATTTGAGGCTCTACCATCGATTAAGATTCGAGCCGAGGACATCCCGAAGATCGCTTTCCACTAGATACGGGCTCTACGAGCATACCGCGGATGTCGCTCGCCTCACGAACGCGCACGGGCGCACTTTATGTACTGGCGAAACTCATATTCATGGAAGAGCTGGATTCGTTTGGTCGCCATCTTCATTGACGACATTTTGATATATTCACCAAAGGAAGAAGAGCACGCCTGCATACACCTTCGCATTGTTCTCGGGCGACTTCAGGGAGCATCGCCTGATGCGGTTCGCAGTGCGAAGTTCGCCGAGGAAGTGTCATTCTTGGGACACGCCCTTCTCGAGCGAGGCGTGGCGCTTGACCCGAGCAAGGTGCAGGTGATGTACTCAAGTGGGAGCAGCTCAAGACGGCCGCTGCATATCCAGCTTTGGCTGGCCGGGTATTATCGCCGCTTCATCCAAGACTTTTCAAAGATTGGCGGCCGATCGAGCCGCTTCAAGAAGGGAGTTGAATTCGATGGTCGATCGTGAGAGCGCCTTTCGCACTCTGGAAGCAACGCCTGACTACGGCTCTGCCCTCACTCACCGGATATCCACAAATTTTTGAGGTGTATTGGCGAATGCGCCGCATTGGGCCCTACTGTGCTCATGCAAGAAGGCCGGGTCGCTGCTCACGATCTCGGACAGCTTGAAGCATCATGAGGAGCACTACCCCACCCATGATTTGGAGCTTGCGCGAGCGGGTGCATGCCTTGAAGATCCGCGCCACTATCTCCTCGGGAACAAGTGCAATATCTACACCGATCATAAAAGTCTCAAGTACATCTTCACCAGGCAGATCCGAACATGAGGCAGCCGGAGATGGCTTGAGCTGATCAAAGACTGATACCGAGGTACACTACCACCCGGGAAGGCGAATGGTAGCCGACGCTGTTGAGTCGCAAAGCTCAATGCAACCGCTGATCACCCCCGAGTGTTCTCTTCTTGTGCCGAATTCCAAAGACTCGGCTTGGAGATGGGCGAGCAGTGGATTCATAGCCAATATTGAGTTGAAGTCTACATTGCTCGATCAGATTCGAGAGGCACAATAAGGATGAAGAAGTTGCCCAAACCGGATAAATTGAAATTGGGGCAAGCCGCTGAGTTTCGGGCTTAGATGATCGTGGAACTGCGGTGGTTCGGCTGATCGATAGTTGTCCCCGATGACCAGGAGTTGAAGCTAAGGATTCTTGATGAGGCACATAACTCCTTGCTTACCATTCACCCGGCAGCAACAAGATGTATCAGACCTGAGACGACGCTTTGGTGGGCTCGCATGAGCGCCAGCCGAAGTCGCCGCTATTTGTCGAGTGCGACGCTCAGTAAGCGAGTGAAGGCCGTTTAACACCTCAAGCCACCGGTACTTCTTCAAATTTCTTCCTATTCCAGTTTGGAAGTGGAGGATGTTACCATGGATTTCATTACCGCCTGGCCGACCACTTCCTCGTGCCATGACTAATTTGGGTGATCGCCGACCGATCGACGGTCCGCGACACTTTCTCGGCCGTCCGACCACTTATTCACTCAAGAGATATGCAGAGCTATATATCTCTTGATCCCGTGGTTCCATGGAGTGCCGAAACGGATAGTGTCAGACCGAGGCTCGGCTTGTCTCCTGCTCGAGAAGCCTACATGAAGCTTTGGGCACAAAGTTGCTCCACGCTCGCATACCACCTCGTAATCGACTGGCCAGATCGAGAGGGTCAATCTGCATCCTCGAGGACATGTTGAGGGCTTGTATCTTGTCCTACGAAGAAGTGGGAAGAGGTCTCCGTGACGCCGAGTTCACAGACAACAACAGCCACCAAACCAAGATCCGGGGATGTCTCCGCTCGAGCACTTTATGGTCGAAAGGTTGTCGAGCGCCACGGAATTGGTCGTAAAGTGGAGAGCGCCCTGATTGGGCCTCGAATTGGTTATGGAGGCTGAAGACAAGGTCAGACTATCCAAGAGAATCCGAGAGTAGCGAGATCGCTGACATGTGGTGCTTATGCCGATCGTCCGAGGAGACCTCTCTCCTTCAACGCTTCTGGGTGACTTTGTCTATCTAAAAGGTGTCTCCTCCGTGGCACCCGGCCGCTTTGGAGTTAAGGGGAAATTGGCACCTCGCTACATAGGACCGCCCTGATCCTGGGAGACGTGGTCAAGTGGCATATCGCCAGAGCTTCCTCCTTCGCCGAATGGTCCACGACGTGTTTCACGCCTCCCACCAAGAAGTGTCTCCGCATCTGCTCGAAGCCTCGAGGTGGAAGACCCTCGAGTCGTGGCTCGAGCCGGATTCCGCCTTACGCTGGAGCATCCTATCCGGGTTCTAGAAGAATCGAGCGCAAACACACGACGAAGAACTCCTCAAATTCTATAAGGTGCAATGGAGTAATCACACTGAGGACTGCAACTTGGGAGCTCAGCTGATCGCCTCAAGAACGAGTATCCCGAATTCCTTCCAAAACATGTGAGTATTACTCACGATCCTTCGCCTTTTTCCTTGTAGTTGTCTTCCTAGTTGTACGATCATTTCTGAATCTCTACAGATTCCCTAAGGGGGAGGATTTGTCATGGTCCCATTTATTCATTTATTTATTTTTCTCCTAAGTGTGTGGGCATGGGGGCATTCAGTAATTTCCACCTAGATATTTCCCCCCCACTCCTTTTCTCTCTCTCTCCCCCTGGCCCCCACCCGCCCTCACTCCTCACCCGGTTTTCCCCCCCCACCCGACGCCACCCTGCGCCCTCCCTCACTCCCACCAGCCCGAGCCCCCCCTCGGTTTCCCCTCCAACCGGCGACGCCGCCGCCGCCTCTCCTCGCTTCCACCTGCCGGGCGCTTAGCCGCCGCCCCTCGCGCTTCTCACTCGACGGCCGCCTCACTAACGCCACCGCCTTGGCTCGCCTGGCCGCGCCCACTGCTCACGGCGCTACCTCCTCCGGTCGCCACCACCCTCCAAGACATCTCCTCTCCTCCCTCTCTCTCTCCCTCTCCTCTCCAAGTCATGGTTAGGTTTGAGTTTAGTGCATGCTAGGTGTTTGATAAAATGTCCATGGGGGAGATTTGTGGTTTGGGAGTGCTTATGCAAATTGCTATGGTGTAGTAGTTGAAGTGCGCCTTACTGGGTGTCTGATTGAATGCCAACAAGGTTTTATTTAGTGATTGAGGTCAATTGGTAAATGAGTGTGCTTAGCGGATGTTGGATCGATGCTAAGCCACAATGTGAAGTGCTAGGATCCTTATTTAGGTCATGTGGTGCATGGCGGTAATCTAGGTTTGGAGTATTGTGGGTGCTCGACAGATGTGATTGATTATGCGTGAAAGATCGTGAATGGGTTGAGCTTAACCGAGCAATGGATAGTTCTATGCAAAGGGTTCAATGAGTGAGTATTGTCGTTAGTCGCTTTTTCCGCTTGTAAGGATTAGATGTTAAAATAGTGTTGGGCATTAACGCTTGTTGTTCGCTTGTAGTAGACTTTCGCTTTGTTTTTCCTTTTGGTTGTCGTAATGTGTGCATGTTGTTTTTCAATTCTCATTGTATGTCATCGGCATAGCATGCATCTCATTTTCATGATACCTTGTACTCGTAGAGAATCCATCCCGCTGGTAGGCGGGTCATGATCGAGGGCGATCACGGTGAGCGTGTTGTTATCGAGACTCCACAGGCGATCGTGCAAGCACCTAAGCATCTTGAACCTTTATAATGATTCTATTTTTTGAGAATAAATTGCTAAGTTGTGAGTTACGCTTTGCATTAGGAGTTAATTGTGGATAGGACTAGACCCCAATTGTTGCATTTACACTTGTTGATAATTGTTCAATATTTCCTTGGAGCTAATTTGGGTAATATAATGAGTCCACGCTAGAAATGCTTAGATGTCGTGGTTCGCCAAGTGATCGAGGGTTCATTACTTGTGGTTGTTATTATTACACACATGTTACATTATGTTGACTTGGAATTGGGAAAGGTTTTGGAAAGAAATGAATTGTGGACCAAGCGGGAGTTGGTTCATTTGGGTATGGAGACTCAAAATGTGTAGCCCCGCCTGCGGTCGGCTTAAGGACCGATCCGTAAGTGGAATAAGATTGAGCACACTCGTTGGTCGTGATGCCCGACATGGTACGGTAAGCCACTCTTCTCTCATAATGGAATCGATGGACCGTGAATCTCCCGTGGTTGGACGTGGTTGAGGGCGCAGGCTTAGTCGACTCGAGCGCCAAGCCGGGCTTTGGGGCTGCTCGAGGGGGTGCTAGGTTTTCGGCCACGTGAGGACGCTCAAATGATTGGGTATGATTGGGAGGGGGCTGACACTAGGCCTTGTGGTAAGTGTCGCGGCGATCAATGCTTCCTCAGAGGTTAAATAAGCGATTCGAATTGCCGCGCCTCTGATATGAGCAATGCTTGATCCGAACTTCTTCTGTAGTAAGTAACTTGAACTTGTGGTTCGCTGGGCTTGAGCTTAAAAATGGTTATGTATTGCTCTACATTAATTGTGTTAATTGCAATCTCACCCTAGAAGTAAGTGCGGCTCATAACCGCTTAAACTTGTAATTGGTCTGATTGTCGATTTATACTACAAATGTTAATGCTTTTTCGCACTTTTACCTTTAAGCTTTCTCCTTGCTACAACTAAATGCATAATCCTTGGAGTCGGTCATATATGGACTCCACGGATAAGTCTTATGCAGTACCTTCGTGACTCATGCTTCTCGCTTTGTGGTTTTCGTGTGAGGATCCGTTGGCGAGTGTGAGTTCTGCTCGCACGCTTCGCGGATCAAGGGCACCGAGTAGGGGCTTGCCGACGCTGTTACGCTCGGAGTGTTCAGCGTAACACTTCCTGAGTTGTCTTACTTTTGCCGCTTGCATCCTTTGTTGTATAGATAGATGCGGTTGTTGGTCTTTTGACGGCAATAGACGCTAAGTGTATGTCGGGTTCCGCTACGCTTTCTTTAATCGCCGACATCAGCTGCGGGATGTCGCTTTTACTTTCAATATATTTTGAATCGTGTTTTATTGTCTGGCACGAGTGGATGGTCGAGAATCTAGAAAGGTCATGCCAAAATTTTCCGCTTTTCTGAGTCTTGGTCCTTTTCCCGTTTCTTGCCTAGTTTAGAGTTTTGGAGTTGTTTCACCTTGGTTTGGTGGTTGTCGGGTTCGCCTTGTGCCGTGTGTTTCCGCTATGCGTGGTTTGAAGGTTTCGGTTCGCGTTGCTCTTTATGCAAATTGAATTGATATCGTATTGGTCCTGATGCGGGGATCCCGGGCGCTGTTTCGGTCGACACCGGGGAATACCGGTTGTTGTCGAGTCGCTTTGATGTTCGTAGGGTTGTTCCGCTGGCTTGGGTATTAGCATCAGAATCACCTCCGGTGATTGGTTGCTAGGATCCAAATCCGATGGGAACAACTGTTCATCCAACAACTCGAGGACGATCTGGGCGGCTCCTGACAGGGGCCTTGACAACCACCTCCCACGCACATATGCCCTACGAGAAGCCCGTCTCCTCCCAAGAATGCGCCGACTTCTACACCACCTCCCGTGCACTTAAGCCCCACAAGAAGACCGTCTCCTCCCAAGAAGGCGCCGACCAAAGGAAACAAGCCCGGCTCGGCCAGACTCCCAAGAAGACGTCCTCCACCCAATCCAAGAAGTTGCGTCCACTTTCGGGTGGCGACGATATGACCAAACGAGGAGACCAATAAGATCGTACAAGGTGAGGTAACTGAATTTTTTAGACCCAAGTCACCAAAGAAGAAGGTTCAACCTGGCACGAAAGAATTTCACAAAGGCTTGAGGACTATTACAAATTTGAAGGATCAAAAAGAAATGCCTCGCCAATCAAACTACGAGCGCATATTGCAAAAGGAATGCCACAAGAAGATGACAGCTGAGGAGAAGGAGAAGGAGAAGGCTAAGGCGATGCTACAATTCTTTGATGAAACTGGCCTTGACCCAAATCAAATATTAGGCACAGTAGAGATTGAGTATGCCCAAGTAAGATGGTCATTTACATTGGGTGGATCATTAGTCAGGCGTGAGGAGCTGCTCCAGCTAACGACAAAGATGCGGCAATTCCATGAATGGTACTTGGACGCGACCATGCATGGTCTACAGTTGTTTGCTGTCAAGTACAAGGATCAAGATTTTTTTCATGGTGACGGTGAATTTTTTATCGAATGGCACGTCATGTATGATCTATACTGCAGACCAGGCGCCCTCGGTCGTCCTTGGTGGGTTCTTTGGACTCTGTAAGTGTCTTATTTACAAAAACCATCGTGGCGTGCCCTTGTAGAGTACGGACCTTGCAAGCCTAACTAATTTCTTCTTGTGTAGCATGGAGATACAAAGATGCCGAAGGGATCAAATTTTTGACATAGGATTCATGGACCCGATGAGTTATCAACGAGACAACCGTTAGATACAGCCCAAGCGAAACACAGACTAACGTATACAATGCGCTAATGGGACATCAATATAAGTCAAGGATATATCTACCCTACGCACATGAGTATGTGTTTTCGTACCGCCTTGTTCTACTCCTTTTTCATAACACTATGTTAGAATTAATTAGTTATCTATGTTGACATATGTACAGTTTTCACTGGATTCTTATTATGATCGAGCTAGATCATAGTCGGATCACAATTATAGACTCGAGAAGGAAACCAGTTCAAACGTATCAAACCTTTATCGATTTGCTCGACCGGTATTAATTCTTGTTCCTTTCATTATTGTATTACTTCTATTTCCTTCCATTTGAAACAAATTCTAATCATGTACAATTGGTAATCACATGTGTAGTGCATTCGCCTGATTCGTGCTAAAAATAGGGGCGCATTCAAGGAGAAATTTGAAATTACAACGACATCTCAAGCACGTATATCATAATGTTAGCTTTTGGTTATTTAAGTTAATTTCCTTGCATTCATTTCACGCTTTCAACTTTTTCAACCGCAGATCTTGAGTCGATCGGCGGGCAACAATTTATGCGGATTTACTATGTATGTGAGTTTTTGCACACCCAAATCGGAGCCGTGACCGCATGCTAAAGCGACAAGGGGTGAGTAAATATAATTACTACCTTTAACGATGTATATTACTCCTTACATCTTGTACAAATTCAAGGATTGATTTGTTAATGACTTAACGGCAGTGCCTCAATATTTGGCGGAACAAGGTTGGAACTCTCATGGCAGTGAGAGCAATTCAAGAATAACTCGTTGGCTTCATTTACGATGAGGATGTAAATCCAAAAGGCGAGTTCCACAAACCAAATTTTAACAGGTGGGGCCCTTCGATAAGGACCGGTGAACTGTCATTCTCGACATCTACGGCTAGCAAGAGCGATGCACGTAAAAAATCCCAATGAACAGAAGGAAAAGAAATACTGGAGTTGTAATTAAAGTTGTGTACATATTGTAATACATTATATGTAATTAAATTTGTTAATGAATGTACAGTGATTTCATTATCAGGCAAATGTGCATGATTGATTATATGTGTTTTAATTCGTTGTGATTTAACACACACACACACATATTATATATAATAGCCAGTATTGGACACACACATATATATTTACATATATATTATATACAACCCATCAGTACCGGTTAGATAAAACAACCGGTACTGATGAGGGCCTCATCCGAACCGGTTGGAGACACCAACTGGTACTGATAAGGTCCACAGGGTCTCACGATGCGCTGCCACGTGTGACTACCAACCGTCTTCGATACTCTATCAAGACGGGTGAAAACCGGGACTGATGCCCTTGAGCATCAGTCTCGGATAGCCTGTACCGGTTCAAAAACCGGTACTAAAGGCCCTTTCCGTAGTAGTGATATAGGCCTGTACCGGTTCAAAAACCGGTACTAAAGGCTCTTTTAAACCGGTACTAAGGCAACCAAACACACCGTAAAGTATCCACGGGTGAACTAGAAACCTACCTAGTAATCACGGAATTATTTGAAGTAAAGCGTTGTTTAAGTAGCTGCCCATCTTTTTCTCCTATAAACATATATTTTTTTGTTCGTCTTACAGCTTTGCAGGTATGACGCTTTAACTTTCCAGGTGTTTATGCTTGACCCATACAAGATCAGGATTTGACTTACAGTTATGTGAAAAATCATGCAAAAATTAATTTTCGAAAATCAAAAAAGTCAAGTTAAAAATCGGTCAAAAATCTTCAAAAATCACAATTTTTGAAAAAATATTACAGATCGACCATTTTCGCGGAAAATCGACGAATAAATTGAACTATTTTCGCGGACAATTTTTTGAGCGATTTTTGTCGATCTTCTTCGCAAAATCGAGTGATTTTCACTGATTTTTGACTGGTTTATATATTTTTTTAATTTAAAAATTTTATTTTTTTTAATTTTGTTGGTTTACCGAACCGTTTTAGAAGCTGAACCGTATGGATACCAGCAGAAATCGCGACGTCGATTATTTGAGCCCGGTACAAGATCTGATTCTGTTGTGGCGCTAGCAAATCCCATAGCATCCTCTGTTGAATATGATTCTCAGCCCGATGGAGCTAACCGCGCGCACCCCGCGCCGCCAAAGCGGCCAAACCCGCGCCTGCCAGCCACTCAATCCTCGCCACCCCACTGCCGCCACGCCCCCAACCCCACGAACCCTCCGTGGTAGTGCTCCGCAAGCCACGAGCCCACCCCACAACCTTAACCATGGTATTTCTCGAAGTCATTGCATGGACAGAGCTGTACAATTTTTAATCTAATCCTCTTATAGTATTTACAAATTTAGCCTCTCCTGTACCATGAAAGGCACAACGAACGACATGTACTACATACCAAGCTCGAGAAGCAAGAGAGGTGGCGAGCACCGCGATAGCACGACGGAGCGTGGGAGGACAAGCTATCGTGCAGGAGGACCACGAGAATATGCCTTCCGCATTATTCGAGCGTGGTAGCATGGCGAGCCGGCGAGCAAAGGCGGGCAGGTAGCAGCGAGCAAGCCGAGGGGCAAAGTAGAGCGGCGAAGCGTGCAGCTGAGCGCGAGCCGGCAGAGGGCGCTTGGGTAGCGCACCGGCTCGGAGGGATCCTGTTGCATATAGGCAGTGCAAAAAAAGCCTTGCCGCGGTGGATCATGCTATGATTCTACGGTCGGTTGAGCTTCAAGGAGTCGGTGGCCTTTCGGGCTCTCCGAACGCAAAAGCGACATGTATTATCACATTTTTCACGATGAGAGATGTAGTTAAATTTATAAATACATGTGTGAGGATGTTAAATTAAAAAAAAAGAATGTAAAGCGGTATAAACAGGATTTTTTAAAAAAAATAAACAATTTTTAATCGATAAATTCAAAAATATACCCGAAATAAAAAAATTACAAAAGTAGCATCCAATCGCGCCACGTGGCCGTGAAATGGGCCAGTCGCGCCACGTGGCAGCGACAGAGCCCAGTCACGTCATGTGGCAGCAACTGACCCATGACATGGCATTTTCATTTAATTAATTAATTTTAATTCGTTATATAGTCAAATAATTCATATCGGATGCTAGGAACCTCTAAAAATTATGAAAAAAATTTCTAAATTTTTATTACGCTATAATCATTCATAATATATTTAAAAAAGTAGCATTTTCATGCAAATTTAAAATATTCAAATCAGGTTTATTAAAATATCATTTTAGGTATTATGAAGAAACTATATAAACCATGGCTCCAAAATTACGAAAAAAATTTCTAAATTTTTATTATGCTATAAGCATTCATAATATATTAAAAAAGTAGCATGTTTCATTCAAATTTAGAATGTTAAAATCAAATTTACTAAAAGACCCTTTTAGGTATTATGCAGAAACTATCTACACTATGGGTCCAAAAATCATGGAAAAAATTTCTAAATTTATATTAAGCCGTAAAGATTCATAATATCTCACAAAAAATAGTATGTTGCATGCAAATTTAAATAGTTAAAATCAAGTTTAGTTAAATAATTTTCCAAAAATCATGAAATAACTATAAGAAATAATTTTAAAAAAAATCATGAAATTCCTAGGGTGTAGGATGACATATTTTTTGCACAAATATGTAGGAATCAATTGAGTAGAATAAACTAAATAATTGTAAGAAATTTCTCGTGCATGAAATTGTTAAGCCTTTTCGGCAGCCTGTAAAATATCACGTTTAAATGTAATATTTTGCAACAGTACTACAGAATTGCTCTTTGATATTTGGAGTACCATATTCTGGAAAAATATTTTATTTACACCTTTCTTTGCTACAAAAACAGACTGTCGCAATAACCCTAAGTATTATTGTCAACGATAACTTTTAACCCTTTTCGACAGCCCGTAAAATATCACGTTTAAATGTAATTTTTTGCAACAATACTGCAGATTTGCTCTTTGATATATGGAGTACCATATTCTGGAAAAATAATTTATTTACATCTTTCTTTGCTACAAAAATAGACTGTCGCAATAACCCTAAGTATTATTGTCAACGATAACTTTTAACCCTTTTCGGCAGCCCGTAAAATATCACGTTTAAATGTAATTTTTTGCAACAGTAGTGCAAATTTGTTCTTTGATATATGGAGTACAATATTCTGGAAAAATATTTTATTTACACCTTTCTTTGCTACACAAATAGACTGTCGCAATAACCCTAAGTATTATTGTCAACGATAACTTTTAACCCTTTTCGGCAACCCGTAAAATATCAAGTTTAAATGTAATTTTTTGCAACAGTACTGTAGATTTGCTCTTTGATATATGGAGTATCATATTCTGGAAAAATATTTTATTTACACCTTTCTTTGCTACACAAATAGACTGTCGCAATAACCCTAAGTATTATTGTCAACGATAACTTTTAACCCCTTTCGGCAGCCCGTAAAATATCACGTTTAAATGTAATTTTATGCAACAGTACTACAAATTTGCTCTTTGATATATGGAGTACCATATTCTGGAAAAATATTTTATTTACACCTTTCTTTGCATACTAATTATACTATCGCAATAACCCGAGTCGACAACAACTCATTATATGAATAGTTTAGCCCAGGAAAACTTTAGCCAAAGTGTTTAAATCATTACAAGCATTGTGAAAAGCATGTATGTCGAGACCCGAATCTGCAAATCCGGACCCTCTGTGTATTCAGCACTAGTCCAGGAACGCGCTAGTGCACACAGTCTTAACATCGGTAAATATCACAATCATACCACTCGATACTAATAAAGTACTTTAATTAAATAGTCAAACTGGTTGCTCGACCTTATGGTCAAGTTACAAATATACGCCTCGCAGGGCGAAACTTATTAAGAGAGAAATAATAGCAGCGGAAAAATAAAATAACTTCGTGGCGCCATCCAGTATACCACAGGCAACTGACTGGGCTCACTCCCTAAGTCGACGGTTCCTCTTGGAGCTCCTCCTCCAAAGCTGGTGTAGTCTCCTCTTCAACTGGTGTTGTATTGTGGCAAGGGTGAGTACTTGGTACTCAGCAAGTCATGCACAGAATGCAGCTAATATACTACATGCATGGCTTAATACAAAGGAATACCTCAGGGTATATTTGCAATAAAACAGCATTTAACAAGTATCATAAGTAGATTCGAAAGCAGTAGAAACAAGTAAAGCATAAATAACTTTTCAAGGAGTTTAGTAAACATCTTTCCCATCCTAATCCACATTTCCATCAACATCATTGTTTAACCAAACCCAACCTTTCAAGTCCAAAGGGATATTGGTAGGGGGAAATTCATGTACCCGTCTGCGGCACCAAAGGGACCCCATCGTAGGGGCATCCACCTCGGTATCACCATAGAACTCTGGCACGTATTCTCTGTGACGCCCCCCGCATAGTTCAACCTGGTTGAACATGACGGTTACCATCGCAGAACAGAGTGCGCCAGAATCAGCCACGGATACATGCACGAGTAGAAACTTCCGCCATATAGTACACGGCGGTTTATTCTTAAAGTACTTATAGTACTACCTTAGGTCTGGCTACGGTGATTTCTACACCGCCCGCTGTAACACCCCGGCATTTAATATGCCTGAATGCTACCAAACAAAAGCTAAACAACATCTAAATACCACAATTAAACATAAATTCCAGCGAAGGCGCACATACTAAAAACCGAGATTTCGGCAGCATCTCCTTTGTTTTAACATGATTTGAATGAGCAACCCAGTAAAGCAATATAAAACAATATGGGAGACAGCTAAAACAGCAATAATTAAAGACTTAACAACAATATAAGTCTAGTTTCAAGCATGTAATGTCTCCAAGAGTCAAACGAACAATAAGACTCTCAAATAGCAAAGCTAAACCTTAAAGCAATAATCATCACACGCAGTTTATTATCAAAGACTAAATGAATGACTTGTGGAATCAAATGAGTGAAGCTACGTGCGGAAGTGTGACTATTTCCCTTCCCCGCATGCCGGTCTCATGGTACCTAAAACAACAAGAAAACACAAGCGTGAGTTCAAAACTCAGCAAGCATATTGTAATGGTACAACAAGAACAATTACATGGCAATAATATCTCACATCATGTAAACCATTTCACTCATGATCACATATCATTATCATCATCATATTGTATGCAATGCGATGCTATGCTCATGTCTCCTTGGAAACTCATACCGGTATGGTTGAGTACACACCTGTCGGTGTGCACCCTCTCCCCCCTTCCATCCCGAAGATGGAGGGTGCCTACTCCTCGCTTCCAAACACCGCGTGGATGGAATCACGATGTAGGACTTACTCAATGGCTCTCCGGATTAGTCATAACTTTCTCACCGACCTTTCCCGGACTAGTTATGACTTTCTCACCGCCCGGGCCATGTAACATGCCATGTATGCAATTATGCCAACATCATAGTTAACTTGTACATTAACACATGGCATCATAACATAATAAACATACTCATCATATAATTAGCAATCATTTAAGCATGGAAAGTGATCAATTCATGTAATCAATTTCATCTAGTCTCAACTAGCAACCTACAAACCGTTATCCATTACAATACACTTGCCTCAACCACGGGCAACGGATTGGCGAGAAGTAGAAGGCACTCCCTGGGTCACACCACCTGCACATAGGTACCACACACTCACAATCATGTTCAAAAAATAGTACGCAAACCCTCATCTACCCCGACTTCGCCAACTACTCGCAAAACTCAAAAACAGAGATTCTGTCCCGTCGGGACAGCAGCCTTCCAAAAGGCGTAACTTGGTTTCTGGGATTCCGAATCAATTAAACGAGTACATCCTCACGTAGCTTAGGAAATTTCCTAACTTTTTCTAAGTATATGGAAAAGCTGATTCGGAATCTAAAGTTGTTTAATCTACAAAATACCGTGATCTGTTCCAATCACGTCACAGATTTTAACACGCTCGGTAAAACAGCCATAACTTTCAAACGGCAGATCAGAATTTAACGTTCTTTATACCCACAGAAAGGTATTGAAATTACCTACAACTTCTTCAACAGGCGGACGTCCAAATTCGGAATTTAAAGTGGCGAAAAACCGAACCCTAGGTCGACTGCTCATGCTGTCCAAAACAGAGAACGTGGCAACTTCTAGATCTAATCCAATCTACTCAATTCCAGCACCACCAATTGATCTAAAAACATGATAATGATCCTTAGAACAGTACCTAGATCAACCCCAAGGTTTCCCATGGCCATACCTTCGCCCGACGCACGAGAACCCAATAGATCTCCTCCCAGATCGCTCCTCGCTCCAACGGATGGATCTTCAAGGTGCAGGGGTGGGGAGGCTACCCTAGGGTAGAAAGGGGTGGAGGAGAGGTGGTGGAGAGGTGTGGAGCAGAGGGAAAGGGGAGGGGAGGCGCACGGCCAAGTGGGGGGAAGGAGAGAGAGAGGGGGCGGCTAGGGCTCAAGGGGGAGGGGTGGGGCGCACAAGGGGGGTGTGGGGGCGCATAAGGGGCAGGGGGAGCCCCCTTTTCACCAGCCCAAATGGAATCCTAGTCCTAAATGGACTCATACTCCATCCCACCAAAGCCCACAACCCCTTCTTTTAGGCCCAAACTCCCCCGGAAAGGCCCAAACTCCTGGAAACGGCTCGGAAACGCAATTAAACCTCATATCATATGGTTTTAACCTCCAATACAATATTTCATAATGTTTTTGACCTCATCATTCACATTTTATAAGGTTTCGACACTCCGTGGTGTCACACCCGCCTATTTAGTACAAAGTACACTAGGACCTCCCTCCTGAGGGTTTTATTCCGCCGGGTCTTGGTCATCTGTTCCCTCATATTCATTACCCTCCACAGCAGCATCAGCATCATCAAAGTAGATAAATTCATCAGGGTTATCCACCTCTACTTCATCCGGGTTTGCAGATACAGCAGGCTCTGAAATTCAATGACAATTGCAAGACTGAGTACTCCAGTACTCAGCAAGCCATGGAAACATTTATGCATGAATTTCCTTTTGAGCTTACCTGCAAGTCTCCGGCCACCAAGCCGGATTTCCAAAATAGTTCTTCCATCAAAGTAATTTACCCAATTACCCCTTTTGTTGGAAATGTCAAGTTTTAATTCATAAATACTACTGACAGCAGAGCATCGTGGGACTTATAACCTGTATTAGAGGAAAACCCACACGACGCACTTCCAAACCCGGAAGCTAGGAGTGATATCACACTTTAACTCTGATCAGAGGGGTACTGCTTTGCCCATAGCATCCCTTGGCCCTTAATGTCTGATGATGCGCTGCCTTAGGCGCACGACCAGGCCAAGGAAAACAGAACTTTTGGCCAACTGTACTCTGACCTCTGCCTAATGCCACCTCGCCTTACCAAAGGCTCACGGGTCGAGACTCCTCCCCCAACGTCTCGCCCTAGGATGACTGCCCACTCCTAGCAGCAGTCATCTTCTCACCCATGGCAGAGTCAGCTACTTGTTGGTTAATTGGTTCAGCCTGCTTCCTTACAGGTCTATAGTCAGCACAGTCTGCGTCGCTTTTGATGTAAGTGTCAGTTTGTTATGCCTTAGGTGATATCTTATGTAGAGAAGTCCCGCCGTTCATAACAACCCTATCTGGGTTGTTCATACCCTGAACTCCTCTACCCACCAAATTATTTTTATAACCCTACCTGGGTTATAGTCTTTTATGCGGGCCTCCCTGGGTCCCATCTCATCAGATCACCCACTGGATCCAACTGATCCAAAAAGGCATGCTGAGGATATTGAGAAAATAGCACTTTGATTCTCATGCATTTATTTTCAAAACAACCCCTAACCCATAAAGCTAGTTCACAATACATGGTCGAAGGGTGACTTGCCTGCGGTAGCTTCCACCAACGGATCTGAAGTAGGGGCAGACCCTAATTGCTCCGAATTGATTCCGGAATGATTTCCTAGAGACAAGGTGCAGGTTTTTCATATGCTTTTAATGGTAAGAAAGTTTATAATTTTATTGAAGTGTTGGAAATCATGATTTTACTGTTGGTGGTTAGTCCCACTATTAAAGTTGTTAAGTATTTGATTTACAAATTGAAATTTGATTTTAGAAAAGAGAAAAGAAAAGAGAAAAACAAGAGAAAAGAATTAATCAGATTTAGTATCAGTTTCAAAGTTGTTGTTAGTATTATTATTGTTATTATTATTAGTATTATTATTTTTATTTGATTGTAGTTTTTCTTTCTAATTTATTTCTATTATTTTCATGGATAACCTATGTCTTGCCAAAGTATGATTCACTCTACTTATCCATTTTATATGATTATGGTTATATAATTTCCTTTTTGTTTAATTCAAATGGCAGCCCAGGCCATTTCTGGCCCAGCCCAAATTCGGCCCATGCCACCCACCACCCAGCTGGCCCGGTAGCCACCCCTCCCCATGACCTAACCCTAACCCTACCTAACCCCTCAGCCTCTCCCTCACGCGCCGACTCCCCCTCTCTGTCCCTCACGCGCCGACTCCCTCTTCCCCTCCTCCTCTCTCCCTCTCTCTCGCACCGCCCCCCCCTCCGTTCTCCTTGCGCCGCCTCCCCTCTGCTCTCCTGGCGCCGACCCCCCTCCTCTCTCTCTCTCTCTCTTTCTCCTCGGCATCCCTCTCCTCCCAAGCCGAGCCGCCATCTCTTCTCCTGGCGCTTTCTCCTCCGGCCTCCCCTCTCCGGTCACTCCTCCTCCTCCTAGCCGGCGCCGCTGCCCTGGACCGGCAGATCGGGAGGCAATCGGCGCCTCCTGATCTCCGCCTCTTCCTCTACGCTGCGTCGTGCCACGCCCGGGGCACGGCGGCCTCGCCGGCGCCGATGTCTCCTCTTCTGCCCGAGTTAAGTATTCCCCCCTCCCCTTCTTGCATCTCTCTCACTCCCTCTCTCTTCTTCTCTACTCATCTCCTCCCTTGGGTTTTTTCTAGGGTTTGCTGATTCTGGGTCCGGCATCGGGGAGCCCAGCTGCGCTGCTCTTCCTCGGCCTCGGCCACCCCCCTTCCCCTTCCTTTATAAGCTATTAACCCATCTCTCCCCTCTCCCTCATACTCTGATTAATGGCTGAATGAATGATATGCACTCCAATTTGTTTACGAAATTTCGATTTAGCATTATCTTGATGTCAGTACTTGTGTTGATGATGGTATAAAGTATGGATTTAGACCTTATACTTACACGATGCTTCAGGGAGAGACGCAATGGTTGTGCTTGAACATTCTGTAGTACTAGGTTCAGGTGTTTCATGGTGTTAAAAGGCTATTCGGTTATTTCATGATGTTAGTGTATGGTTTCTGAACCAATTTGCTATGTGTTAGTCACTGATTTGTTAGTGTGCGCTTGTGGTGCTACATGATGTGTTGATTACTAAAGTACTTCAAGTATTCTGCTACTGCTTTGGTTTGTGTTCACCGAATGGACGTGTGAGTGATATAATTGTCTTGGCTAAGTGTTGTGCATTCTTGAACTGCTCCAATGGTTGAAGGGCATCCAATTGGGTACCTAGTCTTCATGCTTCTTCCATGTCTAGCATTATGGTGCTATGTCTGTATTTATTTAGTGGCTAGTCTTGTTTGTGTTCTGGAATGTGTGTGTTTAGAGGATAATCTAAGGTGGCATGTGGCTTTGCTATTTATCTGAACACAAGACCTCAAGTTAAGGGCTATGTCAGCGTTCCCCTAATTATTAAGACAAGTATTTGCGTGCATCTTTGAATTTGAGGTGTAGTATAGTGCTGTTGCGTAAGATAAGCACATGAATAACAGGTTTGGTGTTTTTGCCTGAATGAGAGAGATGAGATTAAAGAAATTGGTTCATTTAGTATGATTTTCATTAATTGTGTAGACTTCTAGATGTTTTATGATTCTGGCCACAAGGGAAGAAAAACTCTGAACCCTAGTATTAATCATCATGGAGATTACTTTGCAGAGTCTCTTATTCGGCATTATTTCTATTCTAATTTGGTATCAAGGCAACTCCAAAGAAACATATTCTTAGTAATTAATTTAATGCATGCACAGATGCTCAAGTTATTCAATAAGGTTCCTCTCTTCCTTGTGTAAAGATAATCAGGATCTAGTATGGCATGAACAGTTAACATTCACCACCTATTCTGCTTGTGGCTATTTAAGTACTGTCAAGTATGTGTTTCTCAAGAATGGTTTTGTGGTTACCTGCATTCACCAGGTTTATTTGTTAAAGAATGATATCCTTTGATTTCATTAATGAACATAGCTTGAAGTGTAGGCATTAAGGATTTTGTAGACATTAGAGTATTAAGTCCATATTTCTTTATTGCAGCAATGTTGCTATGATTGGCATGCCTCTAATCATTTTACTACTTAGTTAATGAATAAAGAACTTAGAAATACTTACCACTAATCTTTGCATGCAAATAAAATATAAGCCAGGATATGCAACCATGCTTTTAACCCAGTCTTTTAGCAATACACCTATTAGATTGTTTGTTTACTGTATGATGAGTGTATGCATTTACTTCACTTGAATACTGCCTTTAATGCTAAGAAATGGAAAAGTAGGGGAAAGAAAGCAACTAATGCTTAGCACCTGCCACTGCAGAGAAAGTGAGGGGATGGCAGAGAGGAAGAGAAGGACTGAGGCTTGTCTTCTTCCTCCTGCAGCTGCCAGCAATCTCTCCTCCAGTGCAGTGAAGGACAAGGAGAGTCTACTGCCAGCTCTGTGGGCTTCTAGGTAAGGTAGTAAAGGCTTGGTTGCACTTTTTTCTACTTGTATTTATACTGTCAGACTTACTGCTTGTGGCTGTGAAACCAGGTAGGAAAGGACAAAACTGTGGGCTAAGGGCTAGGTGGAGAGCATGCAATGCCCAGCCGTCTCCACCTGGCCGAACAAGGAAGAAAAGGGAGCTGGCAGACACCCACAGTCGGTTTGGTCTGGCGGTTGCAAACGTCGGTGCAGCTAAAAATTTTTTTCTTTGACTTTGGTCTAATGGGTACAGTGAAAGATGCTTTTGGGGATTTGTTTGGAATGTAGCACTAAAGAGGTAAATGATTGTACAGATGTTGCTTAAAGCTTCTAAGAGAGCTTCTGTAATAGGATTTGCGAATAGGCCTGGTAGTTGGGGTGTAACTTATGTGTAAATGAAAATCCTTAATACAGAGGTTGAGATGACTATTGTTTTGAGCCAATTGGAATGAATGATGATGTTTCACTTACTGCAATGATAACAATTGTGTGCTTGTATTAATCCCTCGAGTATTTGAGCAATTAGAAAGTGATGCGGTGCCAAGTGATTTTATATATATAGCTTTATGTGTCTTTTGTTTGAATTGCTTGAGTGACGATTGAAGTGTTGCTGCTCGACTGGTTATTATGCTGAAACCCTGACATCAGCATCACTATCTAATTGCTTAGAAAGGGTCAGGATTTCACATTCTCACCCTCCAATCCATGGTCGTCCAACATGGAAGCGCTCGAACGACCACAGCATGAGCAGGAGTGGGCACCCGGAGAGTATCGAACCATCGCGCTGTCGGAGGCACGCGTCACACAGCCCCCGGTAGGTGGCACAAAATCGCAGACCCCGGATGTCTTGGGGACCTCGCCAGTCGGCGTCGGCCAAGAATGGCGGCGATCAGAACGAGCCTGGTGTCGACGCTATCTCCATAGGTGGTGGTGAACATCACCCATCCGAACAGCCACAGAAGGTAAGCATCGAGGTGCCTGCTGACCTGGTATGCGTTAGCATCCCCATCCAGCCTACTAACCTGCAGGAAGAAAAGTTAGTTGGTTAGAGGAGTAAATTAATTCGTACCAATTATGAACCACGACAACACGTACCTCGAACTAGCGTAACCACGACAGGGTAGGACCGTGCTTCTGTCGTGGGTGTAGCGGGGCGTACTGCGCCTTGCCTGCGAGAACAGAGGGAGCACTGCCGTAAACCGTCCAAATAGGTCATCGCGCTAGTCGTCATCCACCTCCTGTGGGACAACAGCCTCGCCAGCGATCGGGAGGCCGGTGAGGAACAAAACATACTACAGAGTCGGTGTCATCTCTCCGCAGGGCAAGTGGAACGTATGCATCTTCGGGCGCCCGTGGTCCACGAGGGAAGTAAGGAGGGATCGATCGAACGAAAAGCATCGGGATCTCTCGACAAAGATGGCCGCACCATCCGGAGCATCGACGAGGTCCTCCTATGTTGCCTCGACCATCCACGCTAGGGGGGCCTCCAACCTGCAACAAACCATTAGAAGTAAGGCCACAACATGTCACGACCAACTAAGTGGTACGACAAAATTTGTATTCTTACATACCTGGGAAACCAGCATCTGTCGAGGCCCCAGGCGCACGCTGGAGTCCGTGTGGACAAGACACCTGGATCAACGGTAGTAACGTGTAACCGTCCACGGTGATGTGCGTCCAAGTGGCAATCTAGAAGGTCGTACGGCCAATCGCCAACATCGCCCACAGCAGCCATTCCTGCACAGAACAAAAAATCTAATAATTCCAATTGGTCAAGTAGTAAGGAAATTCCAATCATACAATCAGAGATACCTTACATACGAGGTAAACTACGAAATCATGTGCTGAAAAAATGGTTTAGAACTGAAAAATTAACTTAGAATTGAATTTGCAAAATGTGCTTGTGCATGTGTTTGACAATTTGACAAGAAACAATAAGTTTCGCTTTTGCACCGGACCAAGCTCTCAAGAAACAGTAAGTTCCCCATCTGCGACGGACCAAGTTTTTGGGTCTATCGTGGACGTGTTTTTGAACTCTTGAGCCAAACTCAATTTTCCTCAAACCAGTAAGTTTTGCATGTACGACGGACTAAGTGTTTGGGTCTGTCGTGGACGTGTTTTTGAACTCTTGAGCCAAACTCAATTTTCCTCAAACCAGTAAGTTGTGCATGTACGACGGACTAAGTGTTTGGGTCTGTCGTGGACGTGTTTTTGAACTCTTTGAGCCAAACTCAATTTTCCTCAAACCAGTAAGCTGCGCATGTACAACGGACCAAGTATTGGGTCTGTTGTGAACGTGCTTTTGAGCTCATGAGCCAAACTCAATTTTCCTCAAAACCAGTAAGGTGTGCATGTACGACGGACAAAGTTTGGGTCTGTCGTGGACATGCTTTTGAACTCATGAGCCAAACCCAATTTTCCAAGAAATCAGTTTCGCATGTACAACGGACGGATTTTGTTTGTCCGTTGTGAATGTGTTTTCGCAGGAATGATTTCTTCTTGGAACAGAGACTTTCACGTGTACAACGGACAGATTTTGTTGTCCGTCGTGAATGGACTCTTTCTAGGGTTTTTAGTTTTGGTCCGTTGTGAACGTGTTTTGCTCGGTTTGGATGTTTTGCAAACTTGGAATTGAGTTTTTGGATTTGACCTTAAGATTATGAAATTGGTGAGAATTTCATGATGCTTGTTTTGAAGTAGACTTTATGCAATGCTCATGTGAGTAGTTGCATGGATTTACATTGAGTCAAGTCGTGGACTTGTGCTCGAATTCGTTTTGTGGTTTGTTCATGTGCAGGTATTGCTCGAAGACGAACGTGGTCGATGACGGGACCGGAACTAGGTTCATGGAGGAACTGAGGTTCGGGACTAGGTTCAGGAAGGAACTGAGGTCTTGATGGTCAAGGATGTCATGCGGGACGTTCGGGCTAAGAGAATGGTGCACATGAAGAATGGTTAGTCACGTGAGAATGGCAAGAGGTCATTCGCGTGCAAAGTGTTAGTCACGTGAGTATGGCAGGTGGCCATACGCGTGCAAAGTGTTAGTCACGTGAGTATGGTAGGGTTGCCATACGCGTGCAAGAGTTGTATTCGGCCAGGTTGGGCCAAGAGGAGTTGTGTTGAATACATACTCCTTCTTGATTAGGAATTGTATTCAGAACTCCTTGTGTTTTGCTCCTTAAATAGGAGGGGTGTCTCCTGTTGAAGGGCAACGTTTTTGAGTTGAGCGCAGAGAGCCTCAAGCTCAGTTTTAGGGTTTGTACTCTTTTGATGAGAGTACTTTAGACAAAAGAAATAAAGATCAATTCTTCCAAGATTCTTGCGTGCTCTGATAACCACGTTGCTACAGTGTTTTCTGTCTTGGTTCTTGTTTGCATGCTTGCTCTAAATCTAGATTGGTTTTTGATCCTTGAGTTTCATCTTGATTTGATCCATCAAAACCTGTCTAGGGTATTGATTTAGAGTTCCTCAAAGTCTAGTTGATTAATCTTTTGAAGATCTTGTTTAATCTTGGAGTTTTGATTAGATTAGTTTTCGTCAAGTTCTGGAACAGCAAGATTGCAAAGCTCATATCTTTTGATCCATAAGTCCGATCGAGCTGATTCTTTTTGGGTTTGATTCGTATTGGAATCTAGTTTCTTGTGTCCAAAATTCAGATTGTTACGACGGTTGGATCTCCAGGAATTCGCGTTTTACCGAACCTCTATCATTCTGTTTTTGTCGAATACGAGGCAATTATTTGGTTCTATTTTGGGTTGAACTTTTAGTAGATCAAGAATTTGGTTTTAGCTTCCGCACAATCATTCACCCCCCCTTTGATTGCTATATTCGTATACTTCGATCCTACAAGTGGTATCAGAGCAAGGTTTTTCTAATCTATCTTAATCGGTGATTAGATCAATGGATCATTATTCGACAAAACCTTGTGTGTTCAATGGTGTTGATTTTCAGTTTTGGAAGGCCAAGATGGAGGCGTTCATCCAAGCTCAGGGATTCGCAATTTGGAAGAAGGTCTACAAACCATATGAAGTCCCTACAAACGACAACGTCAACGACACCAATCGCGCACATGTTGAAGCAAATAGTAAGGCGCGCAACTTGATCATCCAAGGCTTGGGACGTAGCGACTTCGATCGTGTGATTCATCTTCGATCCAAGATATGAGGTATGGAAATCTCTTTGTGATTACCATGAGGGTTCTAACACTATTAAAGAGGTTCGTCAAGATCTTTACAAAAAGGAATACATGCGATTTGAGATGAAACCCGGTGAGTCGCTAGATGACTTCTTTGCACGTTTCAATAAAATTCTTAGTAATCTTCGTCTTTGTTGGAGTTAGCTTTGATGATCTTTGCTAATGCTAGACAATTGCTTGGTGCATTAGACATGTCTATTTGGGAGATGAAAGTTACATCCATTAGAGAATCTACTGTCATGAGTACACTTACTTTAGATGTTCTTTATTCTAAGTTGAAAACTCATGAATTAGATGTTTTTGCTAGAAAGAATGATCATAAATCAATTGCTTTGACATCTCAATCTATCATATCTCATAATGGTGCTGCTTCAAGTTTTGCTCTATCTTTCTTGTCTTCACTAACCGATGAACAGATTGAGCAATTCCCAGAAGAAGACTTGTCACTACTCTCTTCTCGTTTTAACAAAGCTTTGCAAAATGTGATAAAGAGAAAGAGAGGTGGTGGTGATCCTCCAAGATGCTATGAGTGTGGTGATCTCGACCATATTCGTCCAAACTGTCCAAAACTTGCAAGAAAAGCATCAAGGGAGGAGAAGGACAACGACAGAAGAAAAGAGAAGAAGAAGTTCTCTCCAAGTGATAGAAAGAAGAAGAACTTCATCAACCGCAAAATTGTCCATCGAGTTCTTTCCGCTCTTGAACAAGTCAATTTGAGCGATGTGGATTCGGAGAGCAGCGAGGATGATGCAACTCCAAGCAAGAATGAGTTGACGGGGTTGTGTCTCATGGCCAAAAGCAGCGACAGCTTCACCGAGGGCGATCATGACAGCGACTTCAATGAGGTAGATCCTTCTTACGATGAATTAGCTATTGCTGTTGCTCGTCTTGGTAAATTACTTGATAAATGTGACAAGAAAATTAAGAAACATGATTTTGTTGTGGAGTCATTGAATGCTAAAATTTCTATACTTAAAACCTTGATTCCTGATGATGATGCTTGCAAATCATGTGACTTAATTTACAATGAGCTTACGTTACTTAGGAAAGAACATGTTACCTTGTTAGAGCAAATCAATGCTGAAAATGAGAAAAATGAGAAACTTGTTAAAAATGCTAGTTGTTCTACCATTGATTTGCATGATACAACTCCATGTTCTAAATGCTCCATACTAGAATTGAAGTTGCAAGATGCAAATGTTAGGGTTTCTCAAATAACAGAAGATTTGCTTACACATGAAGTTCTTTCATGCTCAACTTGTTGCAAGCAAAAAGGAAAAGTGAACGTTTCCTGTAATAATTGTTTAACTCTTTCTCGAAAAATTGATTACTTGGAAAAGTCATTAGAACGTTTCACTAAAGGAAAGAAAAACCTAAACATGATCTTGGATCAATCAAAAGTCAACACTCATAACAAAGGTTTAAGTTTTGATTCTTATGCTCATCATAAATCACATGCTCCCACTGTTGTCAAAACACTTGAAAGTAGAAAATTTGAAATTATCAATGAGCCTAAGAAAACTGTCTTTAAATCTGCTGGTCTTTTATCTTCTACTATGATGAATGCAAAATGTGCTTCTACTGTTAAAGCAAAACATCATGTTAAGTACACTTGCACTCATTGTGGTAGAGATGGACATTTAGTAGACTTTTGCTTTAGACTAGCTAAACAACAAAAGAGAGAAAGGTTTAATGCTAGGTCTAATTTCAGAAAGGCACACTCTACTTCTCATTATGTGCCTAGGGTGAAACAAACACTTTTTGTTTCTGAAAACACGGAAAAAGGCAAATCTGTTTTTGTACATAAGAATACTCGTGTTGTGCCTACTGTTGTGCGTCGTGTGTCTCAAGATCTTGGATTCCTAAACATCTTATTTCTAACCCCAGTACCGAGGCCTCGACAATTTCTGCTTCTATGTAGGCTTCTCACGAGAGGAAGGAGAACATGTGGCTAGTGAATTTCGGATGCTCACTTCATATGTTCAGTGATAAGTTTTGGTTCTTCTTCACTCGTGCATTTCATGCTAAAAGGGGAGAGTGTCTTTGTTCATAAAAGATGATGATGATGCTGTTGAGGATGAGATAATTGGAGGTTTACATGAGAGACTTGTCGGGACCCCGAATTTGCAAATCCGGACCCTCTGTGTATTCAGCACTAGTCCAGGAACGCGCTAGTGCACACAGTCTTAACATCGGTAAATATCACAATCATACCACTCGATACTAATATAGTACTTTAATTAAATAATCAAACTGGTTACCCGACCTTAAGGTCAAGTTACAAATGTATGCCTCGCAGGGCAGAACTTATTAAAAGAGAAATAATAGCAGCGGAAAATAAGATAACTTCGTGGCGCCATCCAGTATACCACAGGCAACTGACTGGGCTCGCTCCCTAAGTAGATGAGTCCTCGTGGAGCTCCTCCTCCAAAGCTGGTGTAGTCTCCTCTTCAACTGGTGTTGTATTGTGGCAAGGGTGAGTACTTGGTACTCAGCAAGTCAAGCACAGAATGCAAGCTAATATACTATATGCATGGCTTGGTACAAAGGAATAGCTCAAGGTATATTTGCAGTAAACAGCTTTTGACAAGTATCATAAGTAGATTCGAAAGCAGTAGAAACAAGTAAAGCATAAATAACTGTTCAAAGAGTTTAGTAAACATCTCTCCCATCCTAGTCCACATTTTCATCAACCTAGTTATTACTCCAAACCAACCTTTCAAATCCAAGTTATTTTCAGAAAGTCTAACCCTTGACTGTAATCCCCGAGCATTGTCCAGTACCGTGGACTCGGCTATCCGAATAGATTCTACACTCTGCAGAGGTTATGCACTTTTCCCACAAGATACAGTCAAACACCACAAAGGCGAGTTCCCGTAACAAAGTCTTTCGGAAACCTCAAACAACACAGGTGGTCCTCTCCGGTTCGTGCTCTACACCATCCCTTCCCTTAGCTAAGGCGAAGTATGGGACCAACACACCGTTAGATGGGTATCTGGCCTCTGCCACGATACGCTCCCCCGTACAATCACACAAACGGTGTAATTGACACCCTGAGGCTCCACAAGTGAGTCCTTAGTAACTTAGTCAACTAGGACCGTCCCATTCTGGCCATGTGGTTGCAAGTATGACTCAGATCAAAGGCTTGCAAGGTTAAGTCCTTAGAGTGACCAGGGCAAGACTACCCGAAGAACCAAATCAACATCCCCAATGCCAAACTGGCCCACCTGATTATTCTTGCCACATGCCCTAGTCGAAAACTGTTTATCAAATCCCCAGTTGATTACCATGCACCACGTGCCATCAACGTCACATGATACCTTTCCAAAACAAGTTCAATATATCATTAAGTCAATATTATCATTTGATTATCCAGAATCATGTCATGAGCACGTAGCAGGTCTAAGCAGTGTACTACAACGGTCTAAAACCCATGTTGGCAGTTTAATTATGTCCAACCAATAAACCACAACTAGGGTGACAAGGGGTCATGGCACATATCTAATTAATCAACGTGTCATACATCGAATTGGTATTTATCTAAACTCCCATATTTAAATAAAGTATTTCCTAATTGAACTAGCATGCAATAATTTGAACCAAAATAGATTTCAAAATGGGTTCAACATGGTCAAAGCATAACTTGCCTTCAAAGAGTACTTGTTCTTGGTCTTGAGTTGGATCCTGAGTCAATACTTCTCCTTCGAATCCCTCCGGCACTTCAACGTCTACTCGTAAAGCGTGCAAATAGCAATACACAAATAAACACTAGGCAAAAACATCCCAAAACTCCAAATAAAATCCATAAACAGAAAGAACATAATTTTCTGGATTTTTAGGAACTGGAATCGTTCAAATCGGAGTTAAGATGCAAAAGTTATGATTTATTAAGGTTTAAATATTCAATTAAATAATATTACAGAGAAAAACTTTTAGTCCAAAAATTAATTAAAATTCATATTTGAGTAGATCTGAATTTATTACAAATTTAGAAATTTGAATCACTCAAATCGGAGTTGAAACGCAAAAGTTATAAGCGTTTGAAATTTGAAACAAAATCTGAAATCATTATTCGAATTAATAAATCATTTTCTTTTGGAAATTAATTATTGCGTCGGCCTAGACACGTGTCGACCTCGATTGGGCGGTGGCGTCGGCGATCCATGGACTTGGTCCATGCTTGGCTCGAGTCTACAGTGGACTCGGTCCACAACTCCACGTGTCAGCGGCGGTGGGTCCCTCGGGTGGCGTCACTTGCCGACGTCGGCGGGCTCGACCCTCGGCCAGCGGTGGGACCCGGCGTGGCGTCATTGCTGACGTCAGCGCTCGGCTGGGGCAGCCGCTGACATGCGGGCCCGCCATGACGTCAGCGTGACGTCCTGGTGTGGTTCGCCGAACCCAGCGACACGCAGCGGCGTGTCGGCGCCACGCAGCGTCTGGCCCGACCGCGTCGGTCCAACTTCCCGGACGCGTGGCTCGATCTCGACCGTTGCTTTGAAATTCAACGGCCGCGATTAGATCCAGGGTTAACACATTGAATCTACTCGATGATCGTGGGCCGTTCGATCTAGATCGGACGGTCGAGATCTAATCCTATAATAATCACTACTACGACGCGTGGCAATTGTGAACCGTTGGATCTTGATCCAACGGCCCAGATCTAATCGGGTTTGGAACACGTGAACTCACCTCAACCGCACGATCAAGATCGGACGGCGCACAGAGTTCGCGAGGGCGATGGCGACGGCGGAGGCTGCGAGCCACCGGAGACGGAGACGGCAGCGAGAGACGGCGCTCGGTCGTTCGGCGAAGTGGTTGGCCTCCTCAGTGCGTCTCGGCGGGGACTCGGATCTGGGCTCCTTCGGCGGAAGACGACGGACGGCGGCGAGGCGGGCAAAAACCGCGGCGGAGTGGCGCTCAACCGGCGAGCTTCGCACGGGCTAACGGCGACGGCCAGGCGAGATGGCTCGAGAGCAGTGCACGCAAGGATGAGGGCAACCTCGGGCGTGACCAGGGCTTTAAATAGCCTCGGCGTTCGTGCGAGGCGGAAACCTAATTCTACACGGGCGGCGCGGCGGAGGAGTCCGGCCGGACTCGGCGAAAGACGACGACGCACGCGGCCGTCCACGTGGCACGATCAACGGCCACGATCGCGTGGACGCGATCGGATCCGGGCTGGATTCGACTCGAACCGGTACGGGCGGATCTCAGCCGTTGGATCTTGATCCAACGGTTGGGATCGATTAGGGTTTGAGCTGGTTTGATCGAGTCACGTGGCTCGGGTCGGACTCGAGTCCGACTCGGGTTCCGACTCGGTCGGATGAACAGTACTTGACCCGAGTTGAATTTCCAGCGATTTAATATTTAAAATAAATTTCCAGTAATTCATTTAATTCATTAAAAATAGCAAAAGACTCAGAAAAATTCCAGAAAAATTCTGGAAAAATATTTTAGGGTATTTGGGACTCAAATAAAATATTTCCAACAAAATTTTATTTGCAATATTAAATTCTTTAATTAATTCAAAATGGAATAAATTCAAACAAATTCCAAATAAATCCAAATAAATTCCAGAAAATTCCAAAAATTCACCAAAGTGCCAAATCACACATGAATTCAATAAAAGCAAAATTTTGGGGTGTTACAAACCTCCCCCCCTTAATAGAATCTCGTCCCCGAGATTCAGGGCTTACTAAAGGAATAGGTTTGGAAACTCTTTCTTCAAATCCTCTTCGCGCTCCCAAGTCGCTTCGCTCTCTGCATGGTTGCTCCTTTGAACTCTCTGAAACGGGTTGACTTGTTTCTAGTTTCTCGATCCATTGTGTCTAGAATCCTCACGGGATGCTCCTTATACGTCAAATCCTCTTGCAACTCAATTGACTCTAGCGGTGTCTGCTTTCTCGGGAACTCGGAGACACTTCTTCAAGCTAGGGCACATGGAATACATCATGCACTCCACCTTAGCTTGTGGCAACTCCAGCTGGTAAGCAACTTCGCCTTTGCGGCTCAAAATCCTAAATGGTCCAACATATCGGGGTGCGAGTTTCCCTTTGGCATGGAACCTCTTAACTCCCCTGAGAGGCGTAACTCTGAGGTATACATAGTCCTCTGGTTCAAAACTCAAGTCCCGGCGACGGTTGTCGGCGTAACTCTTCTGTCGTGATTGGGCTATCTTCAACCTTTCCCTAATCGTGGCAATCTGCTCTTGACTTCTTGAAGTATATCAGGCCGAAGACACGGCTCGCCGGTCTCATTCGGTTTAATGGCGTTCGACAGGGCCGACCATACTGTGCCTCAAAGGTGACATCGTAAACTAGCTTGGTAGCTATTATTGTAACTGAACTCGGCATACGGCAAACTCTTATCCCAAGAGGTAGCATAAGCCAATGCACACGCTCTTAGCATATCCTCCAAAATCTGATTAACTCTTTCGGTCTGTCCATCCGTCTGTGGATGATAGGCTGTACTGAAGTTCAAACGGGTTCCCATGGCTTCATGCAACTTATTCCAGAACCTTGAGGTAAACTGGGTACCTACATCCGATACAATCCTTTTTGGTATTCCATGCAAACAGACGATCCTGATCATATACAATTCTGCTAACTTATCCCCCGAGTAAGTGGTCTTTACGGGGATAAAATGAGCTACTTTGGTCAAACGATCTACTATAACCCATATGGAGTCATAACCTCCCTGAGTCTTAGGCAAACCGGTAATGAAATCCATTCTGATTTCCTCCCACTTCCACTAAGGTATCTTCAACTATTTGTAACAATCCTGCTTGGTCTGATGCATTGCCTTGACTCTCTGGCATACGTCACACAATGCAACATGCTCGGCAACTTCTCGCTTCATGCTTGGCCACCAGAATCTCTCCTTCAAATCCTGATACATTTTGGCGCTTCCAGGATGAATTGAATACTTGGAGTCATGGGCTTCCTCCAGAATCAGTTGCTTTAATTCCTTCTTGTCCGGCACGCAAATCCGCTCCTTCATCCATAACGTGCTCTGCCCATCTAGCTTGAAATTCTTTGCCTTGCCTTCCTCCATTTTGGACTTAATCCTACGGATCTTGTTATCATCCTTCTGTCCTTCTCGGATCTGATCTTCTAGGGTAGGCTTTACTTCTAATGCGGCCAAGAATCCATTGGGTACCACCTCAATCTTCATTCTCTGAAATTCCTGGCATAACTCATCCTGATTCGTGGCTATCAACATATTCATGGTATGGCTTTTCCGACTCAAGGCATCGGCAACTACGTTGGCCTTTCCGGGATGATAATGGATTCCAACATTGTAGTCCTTGATCAATTCCAACCATCTCCTTTGCCTCATATTCAGATCCGACTGGGTGAATATGTACTTAAGGCTCTTATGATCCGTGTACACTTCACATCTGTTCCCGATCAGATAGTGACGCCATATCTTCAAGGCATGCACTACGGCAGCTAACTCTAGGTCATGTGTCGGGTAATTCTCCTCATGCGGCCTCAACTGCCTTGATGCATAAGCAACAACCTTTCCGTTCTGCATCAACACACATCCAAGTCCTTGGCGTGATGCGTCACAATAGATATCAAAGCTTTGGTTGACGTCCGGTAGAACTAACACCGGTGCTGATGTCAATCGCTTCTTCAGCTCCTGAAAACCTTTCTCACATTCTGGCGTCCATACAAACTTCTTCTCCTTTTTCAGCAATTGCGTAAGAGGTCTCGCAATTGTCGAAAAGCCTTCAATGAAACGGCGATAGTATCCTGCCATTCCAAGGAAACTTCTAATCTGGGTCACGGTCTTTGGCTGATCCCAATGTAACACAGCTTCTACCTTGCTCGGATCAACGGCGACTCCTTCCGCGGTCATTACATGTCCAAGAAACTCCACCTTATCCTTCCAAAAATCACACTTGCTGAACTTGGCGAAGAGTTGCTGTTCCCTCAGCTTTTCCAACACTCGCCTCAAGTGTTCGGCATGTTCCTCCTCTGTCTTGGAGTAGATTAAGATATCATCTATGAACACGACCACAAACTTGTCCAAATATTCCATGAACACCTTATTCATCATATTCATGAAATATGCTGGTGCATTCGTCAGACCAAAGGACATAACTGTAAACTCGTAATGTCCATATCTTGACGAAAATGCGGTTTTCGGAATATCTTCGGATCGGATCTTCAACTGATGGTATCCCGATCTTAGGTCAATCTTGGAGAAAACTCCGGCTCCTCTCAGCTGATCAAACAAATCGTCAATCAATGGTAGAGGATAATTATTCTTTACTGTGACTTCATTGAGCTAACGGTAGTCTATGCACATCCTGAAACACACGTCCTTCTTCTTGACTAACAAAGCGGTGCTCCCCAGGGCGACGAACTCTGTCTGATAAATCCTTTCTCCATTAACTCCTCCATATGTTTCTTCATTTCCACCATCTACTCGGTGGACATCCGATAGGGTCTCTTTGCTATCGGTCTTTGTGCAGTACAAGCTCTATTACAAACTCTATGTCACTGTCAGCGGCATACCAGGTAGATCCTCCGGAAAAACCTCTGGGGACTCATTCACTACTGAAACCTCCTCTATCTTGATTGTCTTGGTCTTTGTTAACCATCAATTGTCCATTCCTAACGGCGGTAGCTTGAAATTCTACTTTCCTCCCACTTGAACTCTCAAGCGAGATAGTCCTTCGTCCACAATCCAATACGGCCTTGTGCACGGATAGCCAATCCATTCCCAAAATAACATCTAAGGTGCAGGTCTCCAAAATGATAAGGTTCGCTAGGAACTCTGTTTCATCTATTAGTATCCTCACCCCGGAACATCCTACTTTCGTTCGGAGTTCGGAACCAGGGTTTGAACTACAGCGTGCATTTAAGCCTTGAAATCCCCAAATCATTTTTAGCAAAGACAAAGCCTTGCGAAACAAGCGAATCTGAAGCTCGAGAATCAAACAAAGCATCGCAGTCTTGAGTTAACAAGTAACTTACCCAGTACGACGTCCGTAGCATTCTGAAGTGCATCCGCGGTGACATGGTTGACTCGGCCTCTCACCACAGTCTGGGGTGTGTGTCGGGACCCCGAATTTGCAAATCCGGACCCTCTGTGTATTCAGCACTAGTCCAGGAACGCGCTAGTGCACACAGTCTTAACATCGGTATATATCACAATCATACCAATCGATACTATCAAAGTACTTTATTTAAATAATCAAAGGGTTACTTGACCTTATGGCCAAGATACAAATATATGCCTTGCAAGGCGAAACTTATTAAAAGAGAAATAACGAAATGAAAATCAAATAAACTTCGTGGCGCCATCCAAAGATACCACAGTGCAACTGACCGTAGGCTCGCTTCCCTAAGTAGACGGGTCCTCTTGGAGTTCCTCCTCCAAAGTGGCGTAATCTCCTCTTCAAGCGGTATTGTGTTGAGGCAAGGGTGAGTACTTGGTACTCGGCAAGTCATGCAGTAATGCAAGCTAATATACTATATGCATGGCTTGGTACAAAGGAATAGCTCAAGGTATATTTGCGATGCTTGACATTTGACAAGTAATATAAGTAGATTCGAAAGCGGTAAAAGCGAGTAAAGCATAAATAACTTTTCAAGAAGTTTAAATAACGTTTTCCCCATCCTAAACCATATTTCCATCATCTTCCTTGTTAAACCAACCCAACTTTTCAAATCCAAGTTATTTTCAGAAAATCTAACCCTTATTGTAATTCAGAGCATTGTCGATCACAGTGGACTCGGCTATTCAAATAGATTCTACACTCTGCGAGAGGTTATGCACTTTACCCACAAGATACAATCCACTCACCACGTCAGTAGTGAATCGCCATACAAGAGTATGCGAATGAGCGATCATAACAAAGCCTTTCGGAAGCCTCAAACAACACAGGTGGTCCTCTCAGGTGCGTGCTCTACACCATCCCTTCCCTTAGCCAAGGCGAAGTATGGGACCAACACACCGTTAGATGGGTACTGGCCACGCCACGATACGCTCCCCGTGCAATCACACAAACGGTGTAGCGACACCCTGAGGCTCCACAAGTGAGTCCTTAGCGACTTAGTCAACTAGGGCCGTCCCATTCGACCATGTGGTTGCAAGTATGACCAGTTCAAAGGCTTGCAAGGTTAAGTCCTTAGAGTGACCAGGCAAGACTACGAAAAACCAAATCAACACTCCCAATGCCACACTTTGGCCCACCTGATTACTCTTACCACATGCCCTGGCCGAAAATCGTTTATCAAACCCGGTTGATTACCATGCACCACGTGTCAACATCACATGATACTTTTCCAAAACAGGTTCAATATATCATTAAGTCCATATTAGCATTTGATTGTCCAAAATCATGTCATGAGCACGTAGCAGGTCTAAGCAGCATACTACAACGGTCTAAACCCATGTTGGCAATTTAATAATGTCCAACTAGTAAACCACAACTAGGGTGATAAAAGGGTCATGGCACATACTTAAGTAATCAAGGTGTCATATAGCAAATTGGTATTTATCTAACCCCCATGTTTAAACAAAGTATCTTTCTAATTGAACTAGCATGCAATAGTTTAAATCAAAATAGATTTCGAAATAGGATCAATATGGTCAAAGCACAACTTGCCTTCAAAAGCACTTGCTCTTGGTCTTGAGTTGGATCTGAGTCAATACTTCTCCTTGAATCCCTCAGGCACTTCAACGTCTACTCGTAAAGCGTGCAAATAGCAAATACACAAATAAACACTATGCAAAAGATCCCAAAACTCCAAATAAAATCCATAAACAGAGAGAACATAATTTTCTGGATTTTTAGAAGCTGGAATAAATCAAATTTGGAGTTAAAGCATAAAAGTTATGATTATTTAAAGTTTAAATAATCAATTAAATAATTTTACAGAGAAAAACTTTAGTCCAAAAATTAAATAAAATTCATATTTAGGTAGAGCTCATTTTTCTACAAATTTAGAAATTTGAATCGCTTCAAATCGGAGTTGAAGCATAAAAGTTATAAGCGTTTGAAGTTTGAATCTAAATTTGAAATCATTATTCGAATTAATAAATCATTTTCTTTTTCGGAAATTAATTATTGCGTCGGCATGGACACGTGGCGCCACGATTGGCTGGTGGCGTCGGTAGGTCCATGGGCTTGGTCCACGCTCGGCTTAGGTCACCGTGGACTCGGTCCCACGGCTCACGTGGCCCGACATGTGGGCTCACTTTCCGGGTGACGTCATCGGCGACGTCGAGCTCACCACTGGCGGCAGGTGGGACCCACTGCGGACGTCATGGGTGACGTCGGCGCAACTAGGTTAGCCATCGACATGCGGCCCACTCGACACGCGGGCCGGCGTGTCGGGTCTGCCTGCCAGCGCGTGGGCCCAGCCCGGCAGCGTCGGTCAACTTCCCGACACGTGGCGCCAATCTCGTCCGTTGGTTTGAAAATCAACGGCGCGGATTGAGATCCAGGAGTTTAACACGTTGAAACTACTCGATGCTCGTGGGCGTTCGATCTAGATCGGACGGTCGGATCTAATCCTATAATCGTCTTGCTACGGCGCGTGGCGATTGTGAACCGTTGGATCTTGATCCAGCGGTCCCGGATCTAATCAGGTTTCTAGGGTTTGGGAAACACGTGAACTCACCGCTGCCGTCCGATCCGATCCAACGGCACGGAGCTTCGGATTCGCGATGGCACGCGGCGGCGCTGGCTTGACCGAGACGGCAGCGACCTTGCCGTCGGCAAGCTTCGGGCGCGCTCCGGCCAGTGAGGGGTACTCGAACAGCGTCTCGTCTTGGGGAATCCGGATCCGGGCTTGATGACGGCGAGACGACTGACGACGGCGAAAGCAGCGCAAACCGCAGCGGAGGAAAGAGACAACTCCGGCGAGCGATTGCGGCTCAGCGGCGGCTTCGGCGAGATGGCTCGGGAAGCAGTGCGCAAGGATGAGGGCAACCTCGGGGGCGTCTCACGCTTTAAATAGCCTCGGCGTTAAGTGCTCCTGAGCGGAAACCTAGTTTGCTACTGGCCCGGCGCGGCGGCGAGTCGGCTTCGGACTCGGCGAAGACGACGCAATCGTGGCCGTCCCACGTGTCACAACCAACGACCCGCGATCGCGGCGCGGCAGGTCGTCCGGTTTCTGGCTTCGGTCGGGGTCGGGCGGATCTCAGCCGTTGGATCTTGATCCAACGGTTAGGATCGATTAGGGTTAGGAGTGGGTTCGGTCGAGTCAACTGGACCGGGTCGGACTCGAGTCCGACTCGGTCGGATGAAACGATACTTGACCGAGTTGGATTTTCGGTAATTAATATTTAAAATAATTCCTAGTAATTCATTTAATTCATTAAAAATAGCAAATGACTCAGAAAAATTCCAGAAAAATTCTGGAAAATATTTTAGATCATTTTGGACTCAAATAAAATATTTCCAACAAAATTTTATTTGCAAAATTAAATTCTTTAATTATTTCAAAATGGAATAAATTCAAATAAATTCCAAATAAATCCAAATAAATTCCAGAAAATTCCAAAAATTCACCAAAGTGCCAAATCACACATGAATTTAAGAAAAGCAAAATTTTGGGATGTTACAGTGTGACTCCTGGTGCTGGCGTCCTAGCTGGTGTGGACCCTAGATTGAAGCGGACTGGGGTCACTCCCGCTGTCTTCTTTGGGCAACTGTTGGCGAAGTGTCCTGGCTCGTTGCAGTTGTAGCAGCGTCTCACTGTTCCTTCTTGTTGCTGGAGGCGGCGTTTAGTGGAGGCGGGGTTTGATAGTTCTGATTCACGGGTCTTGGTGCTGGTGACGGTGTCCTTGTAGCGTTCTGTGGCTGAAATCTGAAAACTTGATTTGGTGCAACTCTCAGGCGTTGCTGAGCTCCCTGGCGTGATCCCTGTTGTTGCATCCTGCGCTTCCTGTTCTCATCCAGTTCCTTGCGCTTGTCCTCAAGAATAAGCGCCTTATTCACCAATTCCTGGAAGTCCGGAAAGGTGTGGGTGATCAATCCCACCTGTAGTCCTGAGTTAAGTCCCTTCATGAAAGCAGGCTGCGGCTTTATCTGTCGCTACATCCTCAGGTGCGTAGCGTGCAAGCTGCATGAACTTATTCAGGTAGTCGGCCACTGGCTGATTACCTTGCTTCAGTGCTCTGAACTCCTCCTTCTTGAGATCCATGATTCCTTCAGGCACATGATACTGACGGAATGCAGCTGTGAATTCTTCCCAAGTGATATCTTGGGGGTTCTCTTGCGTGGCACAGAAGTTCTCCCACCATTCGGCGGCTGTTCCTTCCAACTGATGGGAAGCGTAGAGTACCTTCTCATTCCCCATGCATTGAGCGATGTGTAGCTTCCTCTCAATTGATCTTAACCAATCATCAGCCTCCAATGGATTGGCATTCCCAGAGAAAGTGGGTGGATGAGTCCTCATGAATTCTGACAGTCTTGTATTCTGGCGTTGTCCCTGATTAACTTGATTAGCAGTGGCCTAGGCAGTGACGTGTTGTATCTGTTGCATCATAGCATGCATCAACTGAGTCTGAGCAGCGAGGAAAGCTCCGAAATTCTGCATGTCCACTGGCGGTGCTGGGGCTCCAACATTGGGGTTTTCTGTTGGGCGGGAACCACTTCCATTGCTTCCAAGGTTTCCGCGGGTGTTTACCATCTGTCGATTTGCTCTAGGCTTTTAGAGATGAGAGGGAAACAAGAATAGACAAGTAGTATGGAACTTATGCGGGGCGAAAGGTGTAACTTTAAGGTCCAACTTTATTATTTTAATCAATAGTAACTTGGTATGGTTGCTTACAATGCCTAGGGGCCTTGCAACACATACTGCACACTCAGCAAGCAATGAAATTCCAAATCGATCTAACACTGGAGTCTAACGCCTAAAGGGTGACTCTTTATTCTATGACGCGACTCGGCGAAGGAGTCTCACTATAGAACCTTCGCTCACTCATCGAGAAAACCTCCACGGCCTGGGTACGGATGCTGCGGCATAGGTGCGAAACGATTGCCATGTCCAGCAACTGTGTCATCTGTGGTAGTCGAAGATGCAGTGTCCTCCTCAAGCTCTGGCTCCTCCGGGTCTGGCTCGTGCAGCTCAAGCATTGGCTCTGCAGTTACGGTCCATACAAAGCCATCTCCAACTCGTCAATCCTTCGCAAAAGGTGTGACACATACTCTTGAGCTTCCCGCCATCTGTTCTTCTCTGTCGTGATCTCCTTGCGGGCCTTCTGTAGCTCCTTGCTTGTATCATCGAGTACATCCTCCTGGGCGACAACAAGTCGTGCCAACTGTGTGACCATGGCATTCTCATCCTGAATCGCCTTCGGGTCAAGAAGGTTATCGCTGCGCGGATGATAACGGAACACCGTGCTCTCCAATTCTCCGGCGTAGATGCGGGTAATGTGCCGCATTGCTCGTCGTGACACTTCTTGGATACCCATCTGCATTGTAGACCTTACGGCGGTCACGGTGGATCGAGGCGATTGCACAGGCCCTTCTTCCTAGCAGGTACCTCAATCTTCACGTCACAAGCTTTGATCAATCCTGCTTGTCTGATCACTTCCACTCGGTATTGGGGCTTCTCAAAATCTCCGAGAGTCTGTAGCATACGCCAAAGTTCCGCGGCGTGACCAACCTCCAGATCAACGTAGTTGAACTCTCCCTCCATCTGTCACAAGATGCTCACGTAAGAACTCGAAATTTTTGAATCGTGACCAGGTAAGGAACAAATTCAGCAAGAGACAAGAAAAGAGAGAAGGGGGTAAGTCGAGATATCATTTCTTATCTTGACGAACTTTTAACT
Source organism: Rhipidocladum racemiflorum (assembly GCA_036346355.1). Taxonomy (NCBI): domain Eukaryota; kingdom Viridiplantae; phylum Streptophyta; class Magnoliopsida; order Poales; family Poaceae; genus Rhipidocladum; species Rhipidocladum racemiflorum. The sequence continues at coordinate 59,203,718 of CM070583.1, forward strand.
TTTAGAAAATAGGTTTTAACCTCTCTACGACCATTCTAGCTAGGGTTGAGCCTACGGTCAGTATGGCTCTGATACCACCTCTGTCGGGACCCCGAATTTGCAAATCCGGACCCTCTGTGTATTCAGCACTAGTCCAGGAACGCGCTAGTGCACACAGTCTTAACATCGGTAAATATCACAATCATACCACTCGATACTAATATAGTACTTTAATTAAATAATCAAACTGGTTACCCGACCTTAAGGTCAAGTTACAAATGTATGCCTCGCAGGGCAGAACTTATTAAAAGAGAAATAATAGCAGCGGAAAATAAGATAACTTCGTGGCGCCATCCAGTATACCACAGGCAACTGACTGGGCTCGCTCCCTAAGTAGATGAGTCCTCGTGGAGCTCCTCCTCCAAAGCTGGTGTAGTCTCCTCTTCAACTGGTGTTGTATTGTGGCAAGGGTGAGTACTTGGTACTCAGCAAGTCATGCACAGAATGCAAGCTAATATACTATATGCATGGCTTGGTACAAAGGAATAGCTCAAGGTATATTTGCAGTAAACAGCTTTTGACAAGTATCATAAGTAGATTCGAAAGCAGTAGAAACAAGTAAAGCATAAATAACTGTTCAAAGAGTTTAGTAAACATCTCTCCCATCCTAGTCCACATTTTCATCAACCTAGTTATTACTCCAAACCAACCTTTCAAATCCAAGTTATTTTCAGAAAGTCTAACCCTTGACTGTAATCCCCGAGCATTGTCCAGTACCGTGGACTCGGCTATCCGAATAGATTCTACACTCTGCAGAGGTTATGCACTTTTCCCACAAGATACAGTCAAACACCACAAAGGCGAGTTCCCGTAACAAAGTCTTTCGGAAACCTCAAACAACACAGGTGGTCCTCTCCGGTTCGTGCTCTACACCATCCCTTCCCTTAGCTAAGGCGAAGTATGGGACCAACACACCGTTAGATGGGTATCTGGCCTCTGCCACGATACGCTCCCCCGTACAATCACACAAACGGTGTAATTGACACCCTGAGGCTCCACAAGTGAGTCCTTAGTAACTTAGTCAACTAGGACCGTCCCATTCCGGCCATGTGGTTGCAAGTATGACTCAGATCAAAGGCTTGCAAGGTTAAGTCCTTAGAGTGACCAGGGCAAGACTACCCGAAGAACCAAATCAACATCCCCAATGCCAAACTGGCCCACCTGATTATTCTTGCCACATGCCCTAGTCGAAAACTGTTTATCAAATCCCCAGTTGATTACCATGCACCACGTGCCATCAACGTCACATGATACCTTTCCAAAACAAGTTCAATATATCATTAAGTCAATATTATCATTTGATTATCCAGAATCATGTCATGAGCACGTAGCAGGTCTAAGCAGTGTACTACAACGGTCTAAAACCCATGTTGGCAGTTTAATTATGTCCAACCAATAAACCACAACTAGGGTGACAAGGGGTCATGGCACATATCTAATTAATCAAGGTGTCATACATCGAATTGGTATTTATCTAAACTCCCATATTTAAATAAAGTATTTCCTAATTGAACTAGCATGCAATAATTTGAACCAAAATAGATTTCAAAATGGGTTCAACATGGTCAAAGCATAACTTGCCTTCAAAGAGTACTTGTTCTTGGTCTTGAGTTGGATCCTGAGTCAATACTTCTCCTTCGAATCCCTCCGGCACTTCAACGTCTACTCGTAAAGCGTGCAAATAGCAATACACAAATAAACACTAGGCAAAAACATCCCAAAACTCCAAATAAAATCCATAAACAGAAAGAACATAATTTTCTGGATTTTTAGGAACTGGAATCGTTCAAATCGGAGTTAAGATGCAAAAGTTATGATTTATTAAGGTTTAAATATTCAATTAAATAATATTACAGAGAAAAACTTTTAGTCCAAAAATTAATTAAAATTCATATTTGAGTAGATCTGAATTTATTACAAATTTAGAAATTTGAATCACTCAAATCGGAGTTGAAACGCAAAAGTTATAAGCGTTTGAAATTTGAAACAAAATCTGAAATCATTATTCGAATTAATAAATCATTTTCTTTTTCGGAAATTAATTATTGCGTCAGCCTAGACACGTGTCAGCCTCTGATTGGGCGGCTGACGTCAGCCGGTCCATGGACTTGGTCCATGCTTGGCTCGGGTCTACCGTGGACTCGGTCCACAACTCCACGTGTCACTGACAGGTGGGTCCCCCTCGGGTGACGTCACTTGCGGCGTCGTGAGGCTCACCCTCGGCCGGCGGTGGGACCCGCTGTGGCGTCATTCTTGGCGTCGGCGCCGGTGGGGCAGCGGCCCGACATGCGGGCCCGCCATGGCGTCGGCGTGGCGTCCTGGTGTGGTTGGTAGAGCCAGCGACACGCAGCGGGCCCGTGTCGGCGTCACGCAGCGTCTGGCCCGACGCGTCGGTCCAACTTCCCGGACGCGTGGCTCGATCTCGACCGTTGCTTTGAAATTCAACGGCCGCGATTAGATCCAGGGTTAACACATTGAATCTACTCGATGATCGTGGGCCGTTCGATCTAGATCGGACGGTCCAGATCTAATCCTATAATAATCACTACTACGGCACGTGGCGATTGTGAACCGTTGGATCTTGATCCAACGGTCCAGATCTAATCGGGTTTGGAACACGTGAACTCACCTCAACCGCACGATCAAGATCGGACGGCGCACAGAGTTCGCGAGGGCGATGGCGACGCGGCGGAGCTGCAGCCACCGGAGACGGAGACGACGACGAGCCCGACGGCGCTCCGGGGTCGTTCCGGCGAAGTGGTTGGCCTCCTCGGGTGCGTCTCGAAGCGGGGACTCCGGATCTGGGCTCCTTCTCGGCGGAAGACGACGGACGGCGGCGAGACGGGGCAAAAACCGCAGCGGAGTGGCGCTCAACTTCGGCGAGCTCGCACGGGCTAACGGCGACGGCTCAGGCGAGATGGCTCGGGGGAACGGGTACGCAAGGATGAGGGCAACCTCGGGGCGTGACCAGGGCTTTAAATAGCCTCGGCGTTCGTGCCCGAGACGGAAACCTAATTCTACACGGCGGCGGGCGCGGCGGAGGAGTCCGGCTCGGACTCGACGAAGACGACGACGCACAGCCGTCCACGTGGCACGATCAACGGCCACGATCGCGTGGACGCGATCGGATCCGGGCCGGATTCGACTCGAACCGGTACGGGCGGATCTCAGCCGTTGGATCTTGATCCAACGGTTGGGATCGATTAGGGTTTGAGCTGGTTTGATCGAGTCACGTGGCTCGGGTCGGACTCGAGTCCGACTCGGGTTCCGACTTCGATCGGATGAAACGATACTTGACCCGAGTTGAATTTCCAGCGATTTAATATTTAAAATAAATTTCCAGTAATTCATTTAATTCATTAAAAATAGCAAAAGACTCAGAAAAATTCCAGAAAAATTCTGGAAAAATATTTTAGGGTATTTGGGACTCAAATAAAATATTTCCAACAAAATTTTATTTGCAATATTAAATTCTTTAATTAATTCAAAATGGAATAAATTCAAACAAATTCCAAATAAATCCAAATAAATTCCAGAAAATTCCAAAAATTCACCAAAGTGCCAAATCACACATGAATTCAATAAAAGCAAAATTTTGGGGTGTTACAAGACTCTTCCCACGTGCTTGTGTGTGCTTGTTTTCAAGCTTCCCACGTGCTTCACATCGACAAGCGTTCAAGTGAACTTTCAGGTATCTCCATGGTACTCAAGATTTTGGCATTTGGCTTTCTGCTTCCTTATGCATTAGTTTAAGAGCTTATTCTGATGTTGACTTTGGAGGATGTTGAATTGATTTGGTTCGTGCCACCTCTTGAGTAATCCCCTTTCTTGAGCATATTGATACTGGATTTCACTTTCTTAGAGATCATGTTGAAAAAGAAAATATTGTGCTTCATTATGTGGATACTGAACATCAATTGGCAGACATTTTTACAAAACCTTTGTCTTCTTCTCGTTTTGCTTTTATTCGGGGAGAACTTGGGATTGTTCATCCAATGGGTTTGTTTTGAGGGGGAGTTTCCTTGCCAAACTTTTACTTGATGAGCTTACTTTATCATATTTCTTTATATATTATGTAATTGAGCTAATATATGATAATCTAAATTGTCTCACTTGAACTAAAAATGACATTGCGGAATTCCTTGGTTTGATTGCCTATAGTTAAATACTCTGTGATATCTCACTCTTCTAGGCTTGATATTGAATCTTCTTGACAAATTTGGGCTATGAAGCAAGTGTGTTTTCAGCTTTACTCTTTCATAAGACCTTTTAATCATTTTTGCATATTTACAATCAAAGAAAAAGAAAAGAAAAAGGGAATCAATAAAAAAAGGGTTGTTAAAAGCAAAAGCTTCAAGTTGTATGCTTCAGGCATGCTTTCCCTAAAAAAAAGATAAGATGTATGCTTCAAGCATGCCACTCCTAGAAAATAAAAGAAGTATGCTTCAAGCATGCCACATGCAATTTATTGTTTAAAGATTAAATCGGTCTACTAGTTTGGAGTTGAAACTACTTGCTCGCCCTAAGTTGTTAGTTGCTTCAATTTTTAAAGCCTTGCTTTTTCTGCTTAGATCTTGCTTAGTACTTGGCTATAGTTGACTAAATTGAGGTTGAGATGCATGTCATTCCCTAACTTGTTAAAATCACATCAAGATCATGTATTTTGCATATTATGTGATATATAAGGTCATATGATCGAATGAGCTCATCTTTTCCTATCTTGGCACTCCCTTGTTTCTCCTTGTGAAATCATTGTTTCAGAAAATTTTTGAACATGTTCTCTCTCTTGTACTCTTGATGAATCCATTGTCAAAGGGGGAGAAATTTGGGAATCATTGAAAAGTTTAAGGAAAAAGGGGGAATTGTTTTTGGGATTTTGAGAAGTTTGGGAGAAGTTTGGAGAATTTTGGAATTTTCGGGCACATTGCACATTCACACACATTTTCCTTCTCAGGGGGAGATTTTGTTTTGCTTTTTGGTCAAAGGGGGAATTCTGTGTTTTCTTACTTTGGTCTTTGATCCTTTGGATTTCAAAATCTTTTGTAAAGTGAATGCCAAATGTTCAATTCTAAGTGGTGTTGCCAATGTTTTCATCAAGGGGGAGATTGTGAAATCATGTGCTGAAAAAATGGTTTTGAACTGAAAAATTAACTTAGAATTGGATTTGCAAAATGTGCTTGTGCATGTGTTTGACAATTTGACAAGAAACAATAAGTTTCGCTTTTGCACCGGACCAAGCTCTCAAGAAACAGTAAGTTCCCCATCTGCGACGGACCAAGTTTTGGAGTGCATAGTGGGCGTGTTTTTGAACTCTTGAGCCAAACTCAATTTTCCTCAAACCAGTAAGTTGTGCATGTACGACGGACTAAGTGTTTGGGTCTGTCGTGGACGTGTTTTTGAACTCTTGAGCCAAACTCAATTTTCCTCAAACCAGTAAGTTGTGCATGTACGACGGACTAAGTGTTTGGGTCTGTCGTGGACGTGTTTTTGAACTCTTTGAGCCAAACTCAATTTTCCTCAAACCAATAAGCTGCACATGTACAACGGACCAAGTATTGGGTCTGTTGTGAACGTGCTTTTGAGCTCATGAGCCAAACTCAATTTTCCTCAAAACCAGTAAGGTGTGCATGTACGACGGACAAAGTTTGGGTCTGTCGTGGACATGCTTTTGAACTCATGAGCCAAACCCAATTTTCCAAGAAATCAGTTTCGCATGTACAACGGACCGATTTTGTTTGTCCGTTGTGGATGTGTTTTCGCAGGAATGATTTCTTCTTGGAACAGAGACTTTCACGTGTACAACGGACAGATTTTGTTGTCCGTCGTGAATGGACTCTTTCTAGGGTTTTTAGTTTTGGTCCGTTGTGAACGTGTTTTGCTCGGTTTGGATGTTTTGCAAACTTGGAATTGAGTTTTTGGATTTGACCTTGAGATTATGAAATTGGTGAGAATTTCATGATGCTTGTTTTGAAGTAGACTTTATGCAATGCTCATGTGAGTAGTTGCATGGATTTACATTGAGTCAAGTCGTGGACTTGTGCTCGGATTCGTTTTGTGGTTTGTTCATGTGCAGGTATTGCTCGAAGACGAACGTGGTCGATGACGGGACCGGAACTAGGTTCATGGAGGAACTGAGGTTCGGGACTAGGTTCAGGGAGGAACTGAGGTCTTGATGGTCAAGGATGTCATGCGGGACGTTCGGCCTAAGAGAATGGTGCACATGAAGAATGGTTAGTCACGTGAGAATGGCAGGAGGTCATTCGCGTGCAAAGTGTTAGTCACGTGAGTATGGCAGGTGGCCATACGCGTGCAAAGTGTTAGTCACATGAGTATGGTAGGGTTGCCATACGCGTGCAAGAGTTGTATTCGGCCAGGTTGGGCCAAGAGGAGTTGTGTTGAATACATACTCCTTCTTGATTAGGAATTGTATTCAGAACTCCTTGTGTTTTGCTCCTTAAATAGGAGGGGTGTCTCCTGTTGAAGGGCAACGTTTTTGAGTTGAGCGCAGAGAGCCTCAAGCTCAGTTTTAGGGTTTGTACTCTTTTGATGAGAGTACTTTAGACAAAAGAAATAAAGATCAATTCTTCCAAGATTCTTGCGTGCTACAGTAACCACGTTGCTACAGTGTTTTCTGTCTTGGTTCTTGTTTGCATGCTTGCTCTAAATCTAGATTGGTTTTTGATCCTTGAGTTTCATCTTGATTTGATCCATCAAAACCTGTCTAGGGTATTGATTTAGAGTTCCTCAAAGTCTAGTTGATTAATCTTTTGAAGATCTTGTTTAATCTTGGAGTTTTGATTAGATTAGTTTTCGTCAAGTTCTGGAACAGCAAGATTGCAAAGCTCATATCTTTTTATCCATAAGTCCGATCGAGCTGATTCTTTTTGGGTTTGATTCGTATTGGAATCTAGTTTCTTGTGTCCAAAATTCAGATTGTTACGACAGTTGGATCTCCAGGAATTCGCGTTTTACCGAACCTCTATAATTCTGTTTTTGTCGAATACGAGGCAATTATTTGGTTCTATTTTGGGTTGAACTTTTAGTAGATCAAGAATTTGGTTTTAGCTTCTGCACAATCATTCACCCCCCCTTTGATTGCTATATTCGTATACTTCGATCCTACATAAACATATAGTACAAAAAGGTAGTAAGGAAATTCCAGCAATTACAGGATGTAGCTAACAATTCGCATAATACTACAAACCGTAGTAAGGCAACATACACGCGTACGGAAGTCGTACAATTATTACATTCCATACAAAGAGAACGCACTCCACAACATGGCAACATGCCTTACAGTCATGAAAGTCTAGCCCCTCCACTAGAAGCTTCCTTCCGAGGACATTTGTTCTTCTTGTGGCCGTACTCTCCACAGAGGGCACACCTCCGGACAGGGCCTCCCACCTCGGACTCGTCCATATCATTGCGGATGCAGCGCGTTTATCGACGACCTTTCCCGCCCTTCACTCTGCTGATGTCAGGTACCCATGTACGTGTGGCATGATCAATTTTAGTGAAGTTTCCGGCGACACGAAACCCATGCAGTTCATCGGACCACGTTTGAACGACAGTCTCCGCCATGTAGTACGGAGAAACGAATTGTACGCTGCTCATTTAAATCTGGCCACAGGCCGCCAAGACATGCGAACATGGTTTATGAAGAAGGTACGGCTTTAGGCAAGTGCAGGTGCAAGTGTGGTCCGTACCGCCCCCCAAGCTCACTTCATGGGTGATTCTTCCACTAGCCATTCCGAGCCCCTTGTTATTCCTCAGTGTGACCTCAAATCGTAACTCCGTGGTACCCATGACGAAGACCGAGTGTAGGAGGGCCTTCTCAACCTTGTTCGCCATCCAAGCTGTTATGACGCTGCAGTAAGGACTCTGAATGGTACTTGCATGCAACACTACCGCGGCGTGCCGTTCCCAGAAATACCTCACCGTACCATGCAGTACACCTTCGACGATAGCAACGAGGGGCAGTACACCTCGGCCAGGTTGGTTGTCATCAGCCCGTACCTTGCCCCATTTGTGTCGTACAACAGTGCCCACTTCTCCAGTGGATCTGACTCGATCCAGTGTGAGAAACACTTGATGTTTCTCGCAGGCCTCCTTCTGATGTTTGGTGGGTCACTGCCCGGTGAGGGTTGTAAATGCTGTGGTGCCTCCCAACTAATCCCCCCAGCTTGCCTCTCTCCGTCACATATTTGCTTGGTAGTGAGCTCATCAAGCTTCTCCCAGATAGCAACAAACGTCATGTGCTGATTTTGCTTGCACAACCTCTTGAACAATTCATGAGCCTCTTACTCTTGAAATATTTGAATAGGTTTGCCCCCATGTGTCGCATGCACGACCGGTTCTGCAAATCCGGCCATGGAATAGGCTCTTCCACATCTTCCTGCATCTTTTTTATTGCTTTCATCGTCTCAGCATTGCGGTCATGTATTATGCACACATTGGGCCTGTCCTTCACAACACCGATCTTCAGTCTCCTGAAGAACCACAACCAACTCTCGTAATTTTCACCCTCCACAAAAGCGAAGGCTATCGGAAGTATTTGGTTGTTTCTGTCCACACCGATGGCCGTCAAGATTTGACCCTTATACTTGACGGTGAGGAAAGTCCCGTCCACGCACATGACCAGACAGCAATGCCTAAAAGCCTCCACACATGGCCCAAGTGACCAGGAAGCCGGGGGGTTCTGATATTCCCTTTCATATACAGCAGTATATGTCCTGGGGTTTCTCTCCTTCAGGACCTCCAGTAGTTAGGGAAGGTTGTCATAAGATGCCTCGAAGGTCCCTAAGCGCTTTTCCAATGCCTTCTGCTTCGCCCTCCAGGCTTTAGCATAGCTGATTTGGTATTTATACCTGTTCTTCATGGCAAGAACTATGTGTTGTGCCTCAATGTCAACCTTCTCGACAATCTCTCCGTACATCACATTCGCGATGAAAGAGGATGTGAGGTTACGATGTCTCGATGTTACATTGCTGAGAACACAACTGTGCTGCACCACCTTCGTGACAACCCATTTCATCTCGTACTTGGGCTTGTGGGCATGAACCCGCCAACCACATTCGGCATTTTCACACTTCACCGTGTAACAGTCTTTACTGGATTTGACCACTCTCGCCGATCGCTGCAAGCTCATCGCCCATACCCTTATAGCATCCTGCAAAGCGGACTTCTCCATGTACATTGCGTGCACGCGTACCTCATTTGGTCGATACTCACATGTGGAGTCATGGGCATCGTTCACTGCTAGGGCTCCGGCTTCGGCTCTATTCCAAGCATCGAGCACCTCTGCGGACGTATTTCCATCATCGTCGGACAAAGATTCATCATGGTCCTCCATGGCCAGTGCCTCTTCTTCCTCCGCCGCTCGCTTATCATCCTGCTCCATCACATCAACTAACCCCTCCAACTCCTCCCCTTCATCTGCTTGTCTCGTCGGTGCAGCACATGATCGAACATTCTCATGAACTTCCGCCACAGTTTGTGCCTGCACCTTGATATGGTTTCATCACTACGAAGGTTTGTTTTGATCGTCGCCTGCACAAATAGGATGAAACCCCAACCACGCCGCCTTGATGCATTGATGTAGTTCATCCAAGACTGAGACCGCTCCAACGGTCTAAGTACCCATACTGAGTCATGTGTACCTCTCGGCCACCAGCATTTAACGCTGACATCAAACTTCGCGGGATTCAATGAAAGACCGTCACAAAGCCACCCACGCAGATTTTCAAAATTCATGTCCTCCGGATTCTGATGGTATAAAACACGGTGCTGAAAACCATTCAAATCAACCCCATATGGGCCCTCCCGAACTTCTCCTTCACCGTAATGCACTCTGAATGCATCCATAGCATACATACCTTTTGGAATACGCAAAAAATATTATATAACGTAAGCAAGGAATTATATAATGCACTCAGTTTCTAAATTTTTTGAGCTACCCTAGTATTTTTTGACTAGTTATATTTTTCGTAACTACATACCAATTGTATTGACGAAAAATTAATTATACAAACGCCTTGCAGGGGGGTGTACGGGCCGGCAAGCCTACTGCAATCTAGTATAACATACCAATATTGTATAACATGCGCAGGGAATTATATAAATACACAAAACAAAAAATTTTGAGCTAACTACATACCAATTATATTGACGCAAAAATAATTATAGAAATTACTAACCGATGAATGAGGAACAAACGATATATGTTTTTCGTACTACCCTAATATTTTCGGAGACTATCTATGTTTTTTCTAACTACAAATCAATTGTACTAATAAAAAATCATTATATGAATACATTAAACAAAATTAATCGATTATTACATTTTTAGTACTAACCTAATATTTTTTTGACGCTAACTACATTTTTACTAACTACGTATCAATTATGCCGAGGAAAAATGATTTATAGAAATTACTAACCGATGAACGAGGAACGAACGATATATGTTTTTCGTACTCCCTAATATTTTCGGAGACTATCTATGTTTTTTTCTAACTACAAATCAATTAAACTAATAAAATCATTATATGAATACATTAAACAAAATTAATCGATTATTACATTTTTGGTACTAACCTAATATTTTTTCGACACAACTATATTTTTACCAACTACGTATCAATTATGCCGAAGAAAAATGATGTATATACGAACGACGAACGAACAATGAACGAACGACGAACGAACGCACTATTTTCTTCTTTTCTTCTTCCTTTTTTTCTTTGTTCCTTCTTTTCTTCACTTCTTTTCCTTCTTCTTTTCTTCTCTTCTTCTTTGCTCTTTTTCTTTCTTTCATCTTTTCTTCCTCTTCTTCCTTTCTTTCTTCTTGTCTTCCTCTTTTCCTTCTCTTCTCTTTCTTTCTCTTCTTCCCTTCTCTTCTTCTTTTTTTCCTCCTTCCGTTTCTTGGCCGGCCGAAGCCCCCCCCAAGCCCCCCTTTTTTCCCGTCGATGCAGCCCAATCAGTTGGGCGCTGCCACGTGGCAGCTCGCGATTCTGTCGCGCCATCGTGGCGCGATTGGCGTGTTGGTCGCTGCCACATGGCGCGACTAACCCCAGTCGCTGCCACGTGGTGCGACACTCGCTCAGTTTTGCAATTTTTTTTAAAACGTGTATATTTCTGAATTTTCGGATTTAAAAATGTTTATTTAAAAAAATTCCCCCCGAAGCCCCCCTTTCCCGCAGATGCAGCCCGGCCAGTTGGGCACTGCCACGTGGCAGCTCGCGATTCTGTCGTGCCACCGTGGCGCAACTAGCGTGTTGGTCGCTGCCACGTGGCGCGACTGGCGTGTTGGTCGCTGCCACGTGGCGCGACTGACCCCAATCGCTGCCACGTGGCGCGACACTCGCTCAGTTTTGCAAATTTTTTTTAAAACATGTATATTTCTGAATTTTCGAATTTAAAAAATGTTTATTTTTTAAAAAAATTGTATACATGATGGACTCCCATTTCTTCAATTCCAAACCCCATCGCCTCGCCTCACCAATGAAATGAGATCTTCTAACGTCGCGCCTCTGACTTTGAGTCACCAACGCATGGGCCCACGCGTCAGTGACCCAACGTAAGAGGATCCAGTTCCCTCACCAACCCCCCTCCTCCGCCTCCGCCCAGCTCTAGAGGTGGGCACTTGGGCCGGGCTCTTTTGGGTCGGCCCGAAGCACGATGGTATGGCCCGGTGCAAAGCACGAGCAGATGCGGTTCCGTCTTGGCGGCGGCCGCAGACGCAGCAGTAGCTCGGGCCGTCTTTGGGCGAGCCGAACAGCACGACGGCGCACGGCACGGTTGTTTGGGCCGGGCTGTCTTGCGACAAAGACGAATGAGCACAAAATCACGAATTAAGGCCTAAAAGTTGGCAGATATTGTTGATTCAGGGCATCTTCAAGCATTGCATTTATGTTTGACATTTTATTGATGTGATTAGTCTCTTATGTAATTAAAATAGGTAGTTTAGTAGTAGTGATGTGTTTTATTTCTTTGTTCGTCACAATAGTGAAAATGGGTCGGGCCTGGCCAAGACCAAGACGGGCTGAGCACGAAGTGCAAATAAATTTGGCCTGGGCTCGCCAAAGCGATCGGTAGACGACCGACATTGTGGGTACGATGGGCCGTCATGGCACGGCACGGTTCCGGCCCGAAGCATGATGGGCCCGGACCGGGCCGGCACGGCACGGCACAGCACGACGCCCACCTCTACCCAGCTCCTCCCATGTATAAAGCTGCCGTCTCCGCCCGCCGCCACCTCAGATCCCTCTCCTCGTCTTCTTCTACCTTTGCCTCGTGCTCGTCGCCCCGCGTCGCAGCTCCACGTCTCCAAGTACCAGATTGGGATCCTCTGCCTTTGCTACTCAAAATGCACGATGCATTTTGACCTGCATTTTGAGTAGCAAAGGCTAAAATTTTTTGAAAAAAATCAATTTGCCACAGTATTTTCGAAAAATCTAGTTTAAAAATATGACTTTCAATCAAAATATCCAAAATTTCAATGAAATTTACCAAAATCTTGAATACCATAGCAATTTGATTTTTTTCCCTATTTTTTTAGCTTTTATAACTCAAAATATAGTTCAAAATGCACCGTGCATTTTAAACTACAAAGACAGAGATCCAATTCTCCAAGTACCTCTCGCTTTCGCGGCCATGCAGCTCGTGTGCCGGCCGCGGAGTGGTGCGCGCTGCCGGGTGGTCCGGAAGGCGCTCCTCGCCAGCGACCAGCGTTCGGGCCCAGATCTGAGCGGCAGCGTCGGCCGTTGAGCGGTTCCAGCGTAGGATGGCCACCGCAGGTGCGTTACTGCGTGCGTCTGGGGCTCAGGCGGTGCGGGTTGCCGTCTGGTTGGGGGTGGTTGTCATGGGAGATTTGAATGACGCCTCGTTTGCCTCGCGATCGCCGCTGTCGCCTAGTGCTCTCTCTCTCTCTGTGTGTGTGTGTGTGTGTGCCTCCGTGTGTGTGTGTTTGAAATTCGAAGAGATTCCGAATTGTTTGGAGAGATTCGAATTGTAATTGTGGTGGCTTGTGGAGGCGCCATCTACTAGTTGAAGTTTCGAATTCTAAGAGCATCTCCAAGAGAGAGCCCTAAAAATGAGCCTTAAACTTTAATTTAGGACCCCAACTAATTAGATTTAGGGCTCCAACGAAATATTCACTCCAGCAATTAGGCCCTAAAACCCAACAAAGATAGGGCTCAATCACAGAGTTACTAAATATAGCAACTCTCCTAGGGGCCCTAAAACAATTTGCTAAATTTTAACAATTTAGGGCTTTTGCTGAAGTTAATCTTTTCCCCAAAAGCCCTATAATTCAAGTTAGGACCATATTTAGGGCCCCTCTTGGAGATGCTCTAAGATGGTGATGCGGTGTTCGTTTCGTGTCGATTTGGTCCCTCTGATGAGTAGATTGGTTTAGCCATTTACATGGGGTTTTGAGGGGATGTGTTGGCACGATGTTTCCGGCGGGCTATCGGGAATCGATCCATCAGCAGCTCCCCGTGCTGGTGAGCTGCTTTGTTTGTTCCGCATGCATTCGCATCGGCCAGCTATAGGTAGCCAAATGGGCGGCCCGGCACGGCACGAGCACGACTAGGCACGGCCCGTTTAGGCACGGCACGGCAACGAGCGATTAATCGTGTCGTGCGTGCGTACGAGTGTCGGGACCCCGAATTTGCAAATCCGGACCCTCTGTTTATTCCTCACTAGTCCAGGAACGCGCTAGTGCACACAGTCTTAACATCGGTATATATCACAATCATACCAAACGATACTATCAAAGTACTTTATTTAAATAATCAAAGGGTTACTCGACCTTATGGCCAAGTTACAAATATATGCCTTGCAAGGCAAAATGTATTAAAAGAGAAATAACGGCGGAAAATCAAATAAACTGTGGCGCCATCCAAAGATACCACAGGCAGATCGGGCTCGCATCCCCTAAGTAGACGGGTCCTCTTGGAACTCCTCCTCCGAAGGCGTAGTCTCCTCTTCAAGCGGTATTGTGTTGAGGCAAGGGTGAGCACTTGGTACTCGACAAGTCATGCAGAATGCAAGCTAATATACTATATGCATGGCTTGGTACAAAGGAATAGCTCAGGGTATATTTGCAAATGTGACTTTTGACAAGTAATAAAAGTAGATTCGAAAGCAGTAGATATAAGTAAAACATAAATAACTTTTCAAGAAGTTTCACAAACATATTTCCCATCCTAAACCACATTACAATCATCTTCATTGTTAAACCAACACAACTTTTCAAATACAAGTTATTTTGAAAAAATCTAACCCTTATTTGTAATTCGAGCATTGTCGATCACAGTTGACTCGGCTATTCAAATAGATTCTACTCTGCAGAGGTTATGCACTTTAGCCTCAATATACAGTCAAACAACACTAAGGCGTGTTACCGTAACAAAGCCTTTCGGAAGCCTCAAACAACACAGGTGGTCCTCTCCGGTTCGTGCTCTACACCATCCCTTCCCTTAGCTAAGGCGAAGTATGGGACCAACACAGTTAGATGGGTACTGGCCACCCACGATCGCTCCCCGTACAATCACACAAACGGTGTAATCGACACCACTGAGGCTCCACAAGTGAGTCCTTAGCAACTTAGTCAACTAGGGCCGTCCCATTCGACCATGTGGTTGCAAGTATGACCAGTTCAAAGGCTTGCAAGGTTAAGTCCTTAGAGTGACCAGGGCAAGACTACCCGAAAAACCAAATCAACACTCCCAATGCCACAAGCGGCCCACTGATTACTCTTGCCACATGCCGATCAGCGTTTTATCAAACCCCAGTTGATTACCATGCACCACGTGCCATCAACATCACATGATACTTTTCCAAAACAGGTTCAATATATCATTAAGTCAATATTAACATTTGATTGTCCAAAATCATGTCATGAGCGATGAGTCTAAGCGATTGTACTACAACGGTCTAAACCCATGTTGGCAATTTAATAATGTCCAACTAGTAAACCACAACTAGGGTGACAAAGGGTCATGGCACATACTTAAGTAATCAAGGTGTCATATGGCAAATTGGTATTTATCTAACCCCCATGTTTAAACAAAGTATCTTTCTAATTGAACTAGCATGCAATAGTTTAAATCAAAATAGATTTCGAAATAGGATCAATATGGTCAAAGCACAACTTGCCTTCAAAAAGTACTTGTTCTTGGTCTTGAGTTGGATCCTGAGTCAACACTTCTCCCTCGAATCCTTCCGGCACTTCAACGTCTACTCGTAAAGCGTGCAAATAGCAAATACCCAATAAACAATAGGCAAAAACATCCCAAAACTCCAAATAAAATCCATAAACAGAGAGAACGTAATTTTACGGATTTTAGAAACTGGAATCGTCAAATTTGGAGTTAAAACGCAAAAGTTATGATTATTTAAAGTTTAAATAATCAATTAAATAATATTACAGAGAAAAACTTTAGTCCAAAAATTAAATAAAATTCATATTTAGGTAGATCTCAATTTTATACAAATTTAGAAATTTGAATCACTCAAATCGGAGTTGAAGCATAAAAGTTATAAGCGTTTGAAGTTTGAATCTAAATTTGAAATCATTATTCGAATTAATAAATCATTTTCTTTTTCGGAAATTAATTATTGCGTCGGCATGGACACGTGGCAGCCTCGATTGGCGGTGGCGTCGGTGTCCATGGACCTGGTCCACGCTTCGGCTCGGGTCCACCGTGGACTCGGTCCCACGACTCCACGTGAGGCCCGACATGTGGGCCTTTCGGGTGACGTCATCGCCGACGTCGGCGGGGCTCGGCCCCAGTCGGCTGACAGTGGGTCCCATCGATGGCGTCATGGGTGGCGTCGGCGCTCGGCTGAATGCGGCCCGTGACATGCGGGCCCGCCATGACGTCAGCATGACATCAAGGTGCGGTTCGGTCACGTCGCTGACACGCGGGCCCGGCGTGTCAGCGTTACACGACGCGGCGGCGGTCGAGCTTCCGACGTGGCGCAATCTTGGCCGTTGATTTGAAAATCGACGGCCCAGATTAGATCTGGCTTTCATGCGTTTGGGTTAACGCGTTTGATCTGGACCGTTGGATCTAGATCCGACGGTCGAGATTAGCTCTGGAGTTTTGGACGGGATCTCACCGTGCGGTGACGTGGCACAATCTGGGACGTTGGATCTTGATCGAACGGCGGAGAAGCTTTCGGCGGCAGCGATGGCGTCGGCGTGGAGGCGGCGAGGCCGGGGCGGCGACACGGCCAACGGCGTTTGCGGCCTCCTCCGTGAAGTGAGATGTCCTTGGTGCGTCGTCGCGGTGAGTCGGATCTGAGTCAACGGCGGCGGGCGGTCGGCGGCGAGCAAGCAAAGACCGTGGCGGGCGGCGCCTTACGGCGAGCTCGCACGGCTAAACGGCGGCGGCTTTGCCTCGGTGAAGTAGAGAAGGGAGGGCGCGGGATCACGGCGGTCCTCGGGGTATGCCCCGGGCTTTAAATAGCCTCGGCGTTCGCGCGGAACACGGAAACCTAGTTTCCCACGGCGGCGGGCGCGGCGGCGGAGTCCGGCTCGGACTCGGCGAAGACGACGAAATCCCAGCCGTCCACGTGGCACGATCGACGGCCACGATCGCACGGGCGCGATCGGATCCGGGCCGGATACGGCTCGAGCCGTCTGGTGATCTCGGCCGTTGGATCTTGATCCAACGGTTGGGATTGATTAGGGTTAAGTGGTTCGGTCGAGTCACGTGGCTCGGTCGGACTCGAACTCGAGTCGACTCGGGCTCGATCGGATGAGCGATGACCGGTCGGTCCTTTTCGAATTAATATTTAAAATAATTCCCGATAATTCATTTAATTCATTAAAAATAGCAAAAGACTAGAAAAATTCGAAAAATTCGGAAAATATTTTGGATCATTTTGGACTCAAATAAAATATTTCAACAAAATTTTATTTGCAAAATTAAATTCTTTAATTATTTCAAAATAGAATAAATTCAAATAAATTCCAAATAAATCCAAATAAACTCCAGAAAATTCCAAAAATTCACCAAAGTGCCAAATCACACATGAATTTAAGAAAAGCAAAATTTTGGGGTGTTACAAACCTCCCCTTAATAGAATCTCGTCCACGAGATTCGGGGCTTACTAAAGGAATAGGTTTGGAAATTCTTTCTTCAAATCCTCTTCGCTCCCTAGTCGCAGCTTTCTTCATGATTGCTCCTTTGAACTCTCTGAAACGGGTTGACTTATTTACGGTTTCTCGATCCATTGTGTCTAGAATCCTCACGGGATGCTCCTTATAAGTCAAATCCTCTTGCAACTCAATTAACTCTAGCGGTGTCTGCATTTCTCGGGAACTCGGAGGCACTTCTTTAATCAGGGACACATGGAATACATCATGTACTCACGCTACTTATTTGTGGCAACTCTAGGTGATAAGCAACCCGCCTCTGCGGCTCAAAATCTTAAATGGTCCAACATAGCAGAGTGCGAGTTTCCCTTTGGCATGGAACCTCTTAACTCCCACGAGGCGTAACTCTGAGATAAACAAAGTCTTCTGGTTCAAAACTCAAGTCTCGGCGACGATTGTCAGCATAACTCTTCTGTCGAGATTGGGCTATCTTCAGTCTTTCCCTAATCATGGCAATCTGCTCTTCAGCCTCTTGAAGAATATCGGGCCCAAAGACACGGCGC
Organism: Rhipidocladum racemiflorum; assembly: GCA_036346355.1. NCBI lineage: Eukaryota > Viridiplantae > Streptophyta > Magnoliopsida > Poales > Poaceae > Rhipidocladum > Rhipidocladum racemiflorum. The sequence goes on from CM070583.1 coordinate 59,221,430, forward strand.
TCGCCGGTCTCATTCCAATTCAATGGCGCGACAGGGTCGACCATACAAAGTGCCTCAAAGGTGACATCGTAAACTAGCCTCGATAACTATTGTTGTAACTAAACTCGGCATACGGCAAACTCTTATCCCAAGAGGTAGCATAAGCCAATGCACAAGCTCTCAACATATCTTCGAATGCGGTTGACTCTTTCATCTGTCCATCCGTCTGCGTGGATGATAAGGCATCTTGAAGTTTAAGCGGGTTCCCATGGCTTCATGCAACTTATTCCAGAACCTTGAGGTAAATTGGGTACCTGTCAGATACAATCCTCTTTGGCACTCCGTGCAAACAAACAATCCTGATCATGTACAACTCTGCTAATTTATCTCCCGAGTAAGTGGTCTTCACGGGGATAAAATGGGCTACTTTAGTCAAGCGATCCACTATAACCCATATGGAGTCATAACCTCCTTGAGTCTTCGGCAACCCGGTAATGAAATCCATTCCGATTTCCTCCCACTTCCACTCAGGTATTTTCAGCGGCTGTAGCAATCCTGCTGGTTTCTGATGCATTGCCTTGACTCTCTGGCATATGTCGCACAATGCAACATGCTCGGCAACTTCTCGTTTCATACTCGGCCACCAGAATCTCTCCTTCAGATCCTGATACATCTTGGCGCTTCCAGGATGAATCGAGTACTTGGAGTCATGGGCTTCTTCCAAAATCAGTTGCTTTAACTCCTTTTTGTTAGGCACACAAATACGATCCTTCATCCACAACGTGCCTTGCTCATCCAACTTGAAGTCCTCTGCCTTGCCTTCCTCCTTGACGGACTTAATCCTGCGGATCTTGTCATCATCCTTCTGTCCTTCTCGGATCTGATTCTCTAGGGTAGGCTTTACTTCCAATGCGGCCAAGAATCCGCTAGGTACTACCTCAACCTTCATTTTCTGAAACTCCTCACATAACTCATCCTGACTTGTGGCTAGCAACGTTCTCACGGTATGGCTTTTCCGACTCAGAGCATCGGCTACTACGTTGGCCTTCCCGGGATGGTAATGGATTCCAACATTGTAGTCCTTGATCAACTCTAACCATCTCCTCTGCCTCATATTCAGATCCATTGGTGAATATGTACTTAAGGCTCTTATGATCCGTATATACTTCACATCTGTTTCCAATCGAGATAGTGGCGCCATATCTTCAAGGCATGCACTACGGCGGCTAACTCTAGGTCATGTGTCGGATAATTTTCCTCATGCGGCCTCAAGCGCCTTGATGCATAAGCGGCGACCTTTCCATTACGCATCGGCACACATCCAAGTCCTTGGCGCGATCGTCACAATAAATATCGAAGCTTTGAGCAACATCCGGTAGAACTAACACGGTCTTGATGTCAATCGCTTCTTGACTCTGAAATCCTTTCTCACATTAAGGCGTCCATGCAAACTTCTTTTCCTTCTTGACAATTGCGTAAGAGGTTTCGCAATTGTCGAGAAGCCTTCAATGAAAGCGGTAGTATCCTGCCATTCCAAGGAAACTCCGAACTGGTCACGATCTTGGTGCTCCCAATGTAACACAGCTCCTACCTTGCTTGGATCTACGGCGACTCCTTCTGCGGTCATTACATGTCCAAGAAACTCCACCTTGTCCTTCCAAAAATCACACTTGCTAAACTTGGTGAAGAGCTGCTGTTCTCTCAGCTTTTCCAAAACTTGCCTTAAGTGCTCGGCATGTTCATCCTCTGTCTTGGAGTAGACTAAGATATCATCTATGAACACAACAACAAACTTGTCCAAATACTCCATGAAAACCTTGTTCATCATATTCATGAAATATGCTGGCGCATTAAATCGATCCAAAGGACATAGCGTAAACTCGTAATGTCCATATCTTGGCGAGAATGCGATCTTGAATATCTTACGATCGGATCTTCAATCGATGGTATCCCGATCTCGAGATCAATCTTGGAGAAAACTCGGCTCCTCTTAATCGATCAAACAAATCATCAATCCTGGGTAGCGGATACTTATTCTTCACGGTGACTTCATTGAGTGCACGGTAGTCAATGCACATCCTGAAACTCCCGTCCTTCTTCTTGACAAACAAAGCGGTGCTCCCCACGGTGGCGAACTCGGTGCTGATAAATCCTTTCTCCATTAACTCTTCTAGCTGTTTCTTCATCTCTACCAACTCCTCGGTAGACATCCGATAGGGTCTCTTTGCTATCGGTCTTGTGCAGTACAAGCTCTATCACAAACTCTATGTCCTGTCGCGGCATACGGTAGACCCTCGGGAAAACATCGGGTACTCATTCACTCTTTGGGACATCCTCTATGCTGATTGCCTTGGTACTGTTAACCATCAACTGTCCATCTCTAACCGCATGGTGGCTTGAAATTCCACTTTCTTCCCACACGGGCTCTCAAGCGAGATAGTCCTTCGTCCACAATCCAATACTGACCTTGTGCTTGGATAACCAATCCATTCCCAATATAACATCTAAGGTGCAGGTCTCCAAAATTATAAGGTTTGCTAGGAACTCTATTCCATCTATTAGTATTCTCACCGGAACATCCTACTTCCGTTCGGAGTAGAACCAGGGGTTTGAACTAAAAGCATGCACTTAAGTCTTGCAATCCTTAAATCATTTCTGGTAGCAAAGCCTTGCGAAACAAACGAATCTGAAGCTCGAGTCAAACAAAATTGCAGTCTTGAGTTAACAAGTAACTTACCCGATCACGACGTCAGTAGCATTTTGCGGTGCATCTGCGGTGACATGGTTGACTCGGCCTCTCACCACGATGCAGGGTGTGGCTCTGTCGGCGTCCTAGCTGGGTGGTTCCTAGGTTGAAGCGAAGCGGGGTCGCTCTGCTGTCTTCTTTGGACAAGCTGTTGGCAAAGTGTCTGGCTCGTTGCGATTGTAGCGACGTCTCACTTGTTCCTTCTTGTTGCACTCGAGTAGTGTTTCTAAGCGGGGGAAGTGCAGTAGTTACGATTGGCGGTCTTGGTCTTTGGGATGGTGTCCTTGTTGCATTACGTGGTTGGAATCGAAGAATTGATTTGGTGCAACTCTCAAGCGTTGTTGCGTTCCTGGCGTGATCCTTCTTTGCATCCTCGCGCTTCTGTTCTCATCCAGTTCCTTGCGCTTGTCCTCAAGAATAAGCGCCTTATTCACCAACTCTTGGAAATGCGGAAAGGTGTGGGTGATCAACCCTACTTGCAATCTGAGTTAAGTCCCTTCATAAAAGCAGACTATGCGGATTTATCTGTCGCTACATCCTCGGTGCGTAGCGTGCTAGGCTGTGTGAACTTGTTCGGGTAGTCGCCACTGGCTGATTACCTTGCTTGAGTGCTCACGAACTCCTCCTTCTTAAGGTCCATGATTCCTTCGAGCACGTGATCTTTGTCGGAATACTAGTGAACTCTTCCCAAGTGATATCTTGAGGGTTCTCTGCGTGGCATGAAGTTCTCCCACCATTCAAGTTCCTTTCCAAGCTGATGAGAAGCGTAAAGTACCTTCTCATTCCCTATGCATTGAGCTATGTGTAGCTTCCTCTCAATTGATCTTAACCAATCATCGGCCTCCAATGGGTTGGCATTCCCGGAAGAAAGTGGGTGGGTGAGTTCTCATGAACTCGACGGCCTTGTATTCTGGCGCGTGGCCCCTGATTAACTTGATTAGCAAGTGGCCGAGCAAAGGACGTGCTGCATTTGTTGCATCATAGCATGCATCAATCGAGTGCAGGCAGCAAGAAATGCTCCAAAATTCTGCACATCGATGGCGGTCTTTGGTGCTCCATCATTGGGGTTTCTGTGGCGAGATCCACTCCCATTGCTTCCAAAGTTTCCACGGTGTTCACCATCTGTCGATTTGCTCTAGGTTTAGAGATGAGAGGGAAACAAGAATAGACAAGTAATATGGAACTTATGCGAGGCGAAAGGGTAACTTTAAGGTCCATCTTTATTATTAGTAACTTGGTATGGCTGCTTACAATGCCTAAGGGCCTTGCAACACATCTGCACACTCGACAAACAAAGCAAATCCAAATCGAACTAACTCGGAGTCTAACGCCTAAAGGGTGACTCTTCCTTCTATGACGCGACTCGGCGAAGGAGTCTCACTATAGAACCTATGCTCACTCATCGAAAACCTCCACGGCCTGGTGCGGGTCTTTGTGGCATAGGCGTGAAACAATTGCCATGTCCGGCAAGCTGTGTCATCCGTGGTAGTCGAAGAAGCGGTGTCCTCATCGAGATCGACTCCTCTGGATGGCTCGTGTAGCTCAAATCTTGGCTCTGGAGTGCAGTCCGTACAAAGTCATCTCCAACTCGTCAATCCTTCGCGAGAAGATGTGCCACATACTCTTGAGCTTCCCGCCATCTGTTCTTCTCTGTCGTGATCTCCTTGCGGGCCTTACGTAGCTCCTTGCTTGTATTATCTAGTACATCCTCCTGGCGGCGACAAATCGTGCCAAGCGTAACCGTGGCATCCTCATCCTGAATCTCCTTCGGGTCAAGAAGGTTATCGCTCGCTTGCGGATGATAACGGAACACCGTGCTTTCCAACTCTCTGGCGTGGATACGGGTAATGTGCGCATTGCGGCGTCGTGATACTTCTTGGATACCCATCTCGCATTGTAGATCTCTGGCGGTCTGATGTATCGAGCGATTGCCTGGGCCCTTTTTCCTAGCAGGTACCTCAATCCTCACGTCCACAAGCCTTGATCAATCCCGGTCCTGATCACTTCCACTTGGTATTGGGGCTTCTCAAAATCTCCGAGTCCAGTAGCATATGCCAAAGTTCCGCGGCGTGACCAACTCCTAGATCAACGTAGTTGAACTCTTCCTCCATCTGTCACAAGAGTGCTTTACGTAAGAACTCGGAATTTTTAAATTGTGACAAGGTAAGGGAAAATTTCAGCAAGAGACAAGAAAAGAGAGAAGGGGATAAGTCGAGATGTCATTTCTTGTCTTCACAAATTTTAGCTTTAGAAAATAGGTTTTATCCTCACTACGACCATTCTAGCTTAGGGTTGAGCCTACAGTCAAGTATGGCTCTGATACCACCTCTGTCGGGACCCCGAATTTGCAAATCCGGACCCTCTGTGTATTCAGCACTAGTCCAGGAACGCGCTAGTGCACACAGTCTTAACATCGGTATATATCACAATCATACCAAACGATACTATCAAAGTACTTTATTTAAATAATCAAAGGGTTACTCGACCTTATGGCCAAGTTACAAATATATGCCTTGCAAGGCAAAATGTATTAAAAGAGAAATAACAGGAAAATCAAATAAACTTAGTGGCGCCATCCAAGTATACCACAGGCAATCGTGGGCTCGCATCCCTAAGTAGACGGGTCCTCTTGGAACTCCTCCTCCTGGCGTAGTCTCCTCTTCAACCGGTATTGTGTTGAGGCAAGGGTGAGCACTTGGTACTCGACAAGTCATGCCTGAATGCAAGCTAATATACTATATGCATGGCTTGGTACAAAGGAATAGCTCGAGGTATATTTGCAAAGAAATGACTTTTGACAAGTAATAAAAGTAGATTCGAAAGCAGTAGATATAAGTAAAACATAAATAACTTTTCAAGAAGTTTAACAAACATTTTTCCCATCCTAAACCACATTTCCATCATCTTCATTGTTAAACCAACCCAACTTTTCAAATCCAAGTTATTTTTCAGAAAATCTAACCCTTATTTGTAATTCAGAGCATTGTCGATGCAGTGGACTCGGCTATTCAAATAGATTCTACTCTGCAGAGGTTATGCACTTTACCCACAAGATACTGATCAAACACCACAAAGGCGAGTTCAGTAACAAAGCCTTTGAAGCCTCAAACAACACAGGTGGTCCTCTCAGGTTCGTGCTCTACACCATCCCTTCCCTTAGCTAAGGCGAAGTATGGGACCAACACACCGTTAGATGGGTACCGGCCACGACCACGATACGCTCCCCGCACAATCACACAAACGGTGTAATCGACACCCTGAGGCTCCACAAGTGAGTCCTTAGCAACTTTGTCAACTAGGGCCGTCCCATTCGACCATGTGGTTGCAAGTATGACCAGTTCAAAGGCTTGCAAGGTTAAGTCCTTAGAGTGACCAGGGCAAGACTACCCGAAAAACCAAATCAACACTCCCAATGCCACAACCGGCCCACTGATTACTCTTGCCACATGCCCTGGCCGAAAATCAGCTTATCAAACCCGGTTGATTACCATGCACCACGTGCCATCAACATCACATGATACTTTTCCAAAACAGGTTCAATATATCATTAAGTCAATATTAACATTTGATTGTCCAAAATCATGTCATGAGCACGAGCGTGTCTAAGCGGTGTACTACAACTGTCTAAACCCATGTTGGCAATTTAATAATGTCCAACTAGTAAACCACAACTAGGGTGACAAAGTGTCATGGCACATACTTAAGTAATCAAGGTGTCATATGGCAAATTGGTATTTATCTAACCCCATGTTTAAACAAAGTATCTTTCTAATTGAACTAGCATGCAATAGTTTAAATCAAAATAGATTTGAAATAGGATCAATATGGTCAAAGCACAACTTGCCTTCAAAAAGTACTTGTTCTTGGTCTTGAGTTGGATCACGAGTCAACACTTCTCCCTCGAATCCTTAGGCACTTCAACGTCTACTCGTAAAGCGTGCAAATAGCAAATACCCAATAAACAATAGGCAAAAACATCCCAAAACTCCAAATAAAATCAATAAACAGATAGAACGTAATTTTCTGGATTTTTAGAAACTGGAATCGTCAAATTTGGAGTTAAATGCAAAAGTTATGATTATTTAAAGTTTAAATAATCAATTAAATAATATTACAGAAAAACTTTAGTCCAAAAATTAAATAAAATTCATATTTAGGTAGATCTCAATTTTATACAAATTTAGAAATTTGAATCACTCAAATCGGAGTTGAAGCATAAAAGTTATAAGCGTTTGAAGTTTGAATCTAAATTTGAAATCATTATTCGAATTAATAAATCATTTTCTTTTTTCGGAAATTAATTATTGCGTCGGCATGGACACGTGGCAGCCTCGATTGGCCGGTGGCGTCGGTGGTCCATGGACCTGGTCCACGCTTCGGCTCGGGTCCACCGTGGACTCGGTCCACGACTCCACGTGAGGCCCGACATGTGGGCCCACTCGGTGACGTCATCGGCGTCGGCGGGCTCAGTCGGCGACAGTGGGTCCCATCGATGACGTCATGGGTGGCGTCGGCCTCGGCTGAGAATGCGGCCCGACATGCCCGCCATGGCGTCGACATGACATCAAGGTGCGGTTCGGTCCGCGTCGGCCGACAGCGGGCGGCGTGTCGGCGTTACACGCAGTGCGTTGGCCATGTGATCGAGCTTCCCGACACGTGGCGCAATCTTGGCCGTTGATTTGAAAATCGGCGGCCCGGATTAGATCCTGGCTTTCATGCGTTTGGGTTAACGCGTTTGATCGACCGTTGGATCTAGATCCAGCGGTCGAGATTAGCTCGGAGTTTTGGGCGGGATCTCACCGTGCGGTGGCGTAACTGTCTGGGGCGTTGGATCTTGATCGAACGGCGAGAAGCTTTCGGCGGCAGCGATGGCGCTGGCGCGAGCTGGCCGGGCTGGGGACGGCGACACGCTAACGGCGTTGCGGCCTCCTCCGTGAAGTGAGATGTCCCGCCAGTGCGTCTCGTCGCGGTGAGTCCGGACCGAGGTCAACGGGGGGCGGCGTGGCGAGCGAAGCAAAGAAGTGGCGGAGCGGCGCAGCTTCTGGCGAGCTCGCGGCTAAACGGGCGGCTTTGCCTCGGTGAAGTAGAGAAGGGAGGGCGCGGGATCACGGCGGTCTCGGGGTATGCCGGGCTTTAAATAACCTCGGCGTTCGCGGAACACGGAAACCTAGTTTCCACGTGGGCGGCGGAGTCCGGCTTTCGGACTCGGCGAAGACGAAATCGAATCCACGTGGCACGATCGGCAGCCCACGATCGCGACGGGCGCGATCGGATCCGGCGGATACGGCTCGAATCCGTCAGACGGTGATCTCGGCCGTTGGATCTTGATCCAGCGGTTGGGATTGATTAGGGTTAGAGTGGGTTCGGTCGAGTCACGTGGCTCTGGACTCGAACTCGAGTCGACTTTCGGGCTCGATCGGATGAGCGATGAATCGATCGGTCCTTTTCATGAATTAATATTTAAAATAATTCCGATAATTCATTTAATTCATTAAAAATAGCAAAAGACTGAGAAAAATTCGGAAAAATTCTGGAAAATATTTTGGATCATTTTGGACTCAAATAAAATATTTCCAACAAAATTTTATTTGCAAAATTAAATTCTTTAATTATTTCAAAATAGAATAAATTCAAATAAATTCCAAATAAATCCAAATAAACTCCAGAAAATTCCAAAAATTCACCAAAGTGCCAAATCACACATGAATTTAAGAAAAGCAAAATTTTGGGGTGTTACAACGGGCCTAAGATCAGGCCCAGGCACGACACGAAGAGGGAAAAATAGTGCCGTGCCGGCCCATCAGCACTATACAATAAGAACCCCTCTTTAGACCAGCAGTAGCAATATGAGCATATCAACAATCACCAGATTCAGATTTTGAAAACTTGAGCTCTTTATACAATATTTGGCTGCCTCATTAAAAACCTTTCTAGGTAAAAACTCATACCTCATGAGAAAACCCTAGAAAGGAAAAAAGAGTACAGCCCAGCTCAGTTTGAAGTTTAAGAGAGTACAATACTACAATCCATATAGTCCATTACATAACAGAAACAGAAACTTCATCAAGAAACAGAAATAGAAATAGTATCATCAGTTGGTGTTGGTCCAGCACCGCCAGCAGCAGAAACTTCATCAAGAAACAAGTTTGTGTATGAATCTTGAAGATCTTTGTCCTCCACATTGTGTTGAGCTCTAGCTTCAGCTAGCTCCCAATCCTTGATGCAGGACAGCATCTCCACCATTTCAGGGTTCAAACGCCGCCGCCGCTCCTCGATCACCCTGCCAGTTAGACTAAAAGTAGATTCTGAAGATATAGTGGACACAGGCACTGTCATCACATCTTTAGCTAATATAGACAAAATGGGATAAGTAAGTTTGTGCTCATGCCACCAATTCAGAATGTCGAAGTCATCGTCGTAGTGGGCAACGTTGTCACTGTCCAGGTAAGTTGACAACTCAGAAATAGATGCTGGAACAGCAAAGGCAGAAGTTGAAACAGATGATGATCTCCCACCACCACCAGAAGGTACACGAACACGAGAAGCAGAAGGTACAGAATCACCTAAATTTGCAACAGAGCCAGAAGATGCAGAATCAGCTGCCCCAAAGATTTTGCCCCAATCAGTTTTCTTCTTACCAATACCAGTGGTTGGTTGTGAAGGTCTCTGCAATCTCACTGCACCAAACTTGGTTTCATATTTGGAAAAGGTTCTATTTAATTCAGCCCTTAACTCAATTAAATAACTAGAGTAATCTGCACTGGTGAGATTAGATAACAATATAAGAACATTGTTGAAACCTCTCATCTTAGCTCTAGGATCCAAAATAAATGCAAAAGCATATAGCATTGGGATAGTCCTCGATTTTGAAATTTTGTTTTCATAGGAACAACTACATCTCTTAGCAGAGGATCATTCTCATATGAGTTAAGGTGTCCAGCAATGTCAAGAATATGATGCAACATCAATGGAGATGTGGGATAATAAATACCAGACAGAGCAACAGTTGAATCATAGAACAGCTCTAGGAATTGTAGAACTTGTTCACCAACATACCAGTGTGCATCAGTAAGTAGGGTGTGCCCCCCTGCTGTTGGGGATAGTGAGTATGTATGAAGACTGAAAAAGTGCTTTTGTATGGCATGAGGTGCTTGAGCATGAGATAAGTGGAGTTCCATCTCACATCCATGTCCAAACCAAACTTACGAGGCCGTACCCCCATAGCAACACAATAGCTTTTGTATGCAGCAATACGTTGGTTTGAAGAATTCAAAAAAGAAATTGCTGTTCTGAAAGCCTCAACATAAGGCTTCAGCCGCTTCAAACCAGACTTAACAATTAGATTGATTATATGGCATGCACAACGTTGATGCAAGAAGACAGATCCAACATAACCACTAAACAAAGGCTTGAGCTTATCCATGGCACTAGTGTTTGCAGAAGCATTGTCCAATGTAACAGAAAATACCTTATCAGACAAGCCAAACTCACTGATCACAAAGGAAACACGGTCAGCTATATTGTCACCTGAATGTGACACATCAATCAACCGAAGCCCTATAACCCTTTTTTCTAGCTCCCAATCAGTATTAACATAATGAGCAACCACACTAAGGTAATCCTCCTTAGCATTACCAGACCAAATATCAGAAGTAAGTGCAACAGATGAAACAGAATTTTGCAAAGTTTCCATAAGCTTACTACGACGTTCATTGAAATATTTCTCCATATCTCTAGTAGTGGTTTGCCTGGAGACACTGGAAAACCTAGGATTATGGGCACGCCTAATGTATTCCTCAAAAGCAGTAGACTCACCAAAGGAAAGCGGCAAATCTTCTCTAGCAATCAAACGACAAAGTTCAGTACGAGCTACCTCAGGACTGTAATCCCATTGACGAACAGTGCCGTCAGCATTGAACTGAATCAAGGACTGAATCCTGGTCGAATGACCGGCTTCGATTTGCATCTATCGCGGTGTCGTGACAAATGTCGATACCACCAAAGAAAGAGCAGACAACGTAGATTTGCAGATGAGGCACTTAGCAGCATACCTCACCTTCTTTCCATTATCGTTTCTAAACAACTTTTCAAAGTCGTTCCACACATCAGAGGTGGAGGTTCTGGGCCTCTTAGTCTTACCATGGCCACGACACGTGGCTCCAGTGCTTGCACCGTCACCTGCGATGCACTTGCGGCAAAGAGAGGATCAACATCGGCGTCGCCGCCAGCAGCTTCTGCTGCGCTGCTACCGAATAAGTCATCTTGGCCCAAGTCTTCTCCGGTGTCCCCTTGCAGCCTGAGATCGTGGTCGATGGAGGTAGGATCGAGCTCCTCTGCCATCGTTGGCCTCACGCGGTGGTAAGACCAAAGACTGGAGAGGACAGATGAGATGGAGAGAGTCAGAGAAAGAGCGAGGAGGGACTGGGGACACCGGAGAGCGAGCGGTGGAGGCGCGCAGGCGGCGCGGTGGAGCGGCGGGCGGGGGGAGCAGCTAGGGTTCACGGGGAATGGGGGCGGAGCGGCTAGGGTTCACCGTTCACGGAACGGAACACGGGGAGTCGGGGAATGGGAAGGGGCAAATGGGGCGGAGCGGCTTATATGGCTTTCGCGGTTTCGCCTAATCGCCTCCGCATGGGCTGGGCCGCTGGGCTGGGCCGGCTTGGGATTCATAACAACTGTGCTGTTCCCATGCCCGTGCCCGTGCCGTGCCCATTTTCCGTGCCGTGGCCGTGCCGGCCCACGGGCCAAGGGTCCAGCCCAAGCACGGCACGGGTGGTAGTGTCGTGCCGACCCGGGCACTATAAATGTCGTGCCGTGTCGTGCCTAGTGACGGGCCCATCTTCCGTGCCTAGGGCCGGCCCGTTTAACACGGCCCATCTGGCCAACTATACGGCCAGCAGATTCGAATGGATTCAAAGCGAGCTCGTGCTGGAACGCAACGGTCTCTCTCTCTCTTCTCTTCTGGAGGAAGACACGTCTTGGATTTGGTGGGGCCCTCGTGAGCGAGCGGGGTTTAGGGATCCGTGGGAATTAGGGATGGAACTGGTACGGATATTTTCCGACCGACCGACCGACCGAATTGATTTGAATGATGATTTGGATAGTTTCACAGATATCCAGTTGATTTCTCGGATAAGGATATGGATACAGATAATTTACATGGATACGGATACGGATATGGAACACTGATTATCCGATGGATACGGAATATCCGAGTTTTTGTTCGGATAATATCCGAATATGACATACGGATATTATCCGAATAACACGTTTCAGAATAACACATTAACAATTTAACATGTTTCACTGTTTTGAGATCAAAGTGCATTGGATGACAAGATATAATGTGTTCATGTGTGCTAGATGCTAATTTGGAGATATTTGGGTAAAGGTGGTACAGAAATTGGCAAGTGGCGTTTCAGGAGGGCTACTTAGGATTCAGTAGCATATGCCAGCTGCAAATCATTTGGTTCAATTATTGCAATGGGATACATTGTTACTCACAGAGTCACATGTATGACAAGCTAGGGATAAAAAAGGCAAAAAAAAAGACATACAAATATATTTCTTTTGGAATTTTGAATTTAAATTTAGACCGATTTTGAAAAAAAAACTGAAATTGGATTTTAAAATATCCGACTAATATTATTCGTATCCATGTTGATTTCGATCCGTATTCGATCTGTATTCGTAACCGATATTATCCTGTATAATTCGTATTCGATTCTGTATTCGACACTATTCGTATTCGATTCTGTATTCGATAAAAAATACGGATACGGATATGAATAGGACGATATTCGACCGTATCTGATCCAATCACATCCCTAGTGGGAATAGATAGATTCTAGCTAGTGTTAGGCACCATTTATTTTTTCTAGAGTTCAAGATGGATGTTTGCTATTACCTTTCTTTTGGTTGTTTGTTTTGATTTGCTTTGAAGTATGCTCAATGGCCTCGTCGTCAGCTTAAATCGCCATGCCGCAAGCCCGACATAGAGCTCAAGCTCCAGATTTGATGGTTTGTGGTGACTGATTAGGAGTTTGGGAATAATCGTACCAGTGCTGACGATTGGTTTGTCCTGCTATTTTTTTTTTATTGTTCTCGAAGATGCTGATTATATGAGGAGTTTTGTGTTTTGTTAAGCTGCCCATTTGAATGGATACCTTTTGGAAGATCTTAGTCGAATTCTTATACCCCGTTTGTTTGGGCTTAGTCTTTTTGCCTTATAGCTGAAAGCCTTTTTTTTAAGCAGCTTATAAGAGCATCTCCAGCAAGGGCCCCTAAAACAGGGCCCCTATTTTGGATTTAGGGACTCCCCCTATTTTTTGGGGCCCTGTTTTCAGAGCACAAGTCCAGCAACAGCCCCTAAATCTCAGCCCCTATTTTACTTTTTCTCCTATTTTGACATATCCGCTATGTATAATTTTCATTTGACACCACTAAAATTCAATCAAAAATATTTGTAATACATAAAACATAAGCATATTAACATTTACAATTTAAAAACATGATATTTCAAATTTAAATTTAAAATTTTCAAAACATGATAAAATTTTCGAAGCCTCTCATGTATTTCCCTATCTTCAATAATAGAGGTTGTACTCGTGTCCCTGGGAATTGGGGCTTAAGAGGTAAATTTAGAGGCATCCTAATTTTAGGGGTTTGAGTTGGGGTCCCCTGGGAATTGGAGCTGAGGAGGCAAATTTAGGTCCCCCCTAATTTTAGGGGCTTGAGTTGGGGCCCTGCTGGATCTGTTTTTTTTTTTTACTACACCCTCTATTTTAAAGTTTAGGGGCTGGTTTAGGGGCTCTGCTGAAGATGCTCTAAGCAGTCTGCTTTTAAGCGAGTCAGGTTGTTCGGCAATACCTTGAGGGTTGTGAGGGCTGAGGGCCTTTATTGTTAATACGAATGTTTTTGATTTTTTTGCATAAAATTGAAAATGGCAATGTATATGTACATGCAAATATTGAATTTCAAAATTTTCGCATTAGCCGATTAATGAACATGAATTAGAAAAGCAAATATATTGCAAAACATCATGTGATCCGTCATCCACATCTATTTCATTGTTACCATATGAAAAAAACATTCACAATTATAGCTTGTCAGTGGGTTCTCAATGAATTCTACGTGATCTCAGAATACAAATACATAAATTGATACATACATCTACATTTGCTGCCAACTTGATGAATCTCGTGATGGTATCCATTACATAACAAGGCTACTAGTACATATCCAAGAAATCAAATTGTGCTACTAGAACTCATCCAACTTCACTCTGCTTGCTTAAACCGATCCTGCTTGTACACCAATTAGACATTGATCAGTTTCTATAAGAAGCAAAAGATTCCAGGCCGAAACTGATCTTCCAAAAACTGTAAACAGAAAGTTCATAACAAATTGAAGGCAAGGAAATTTCAGAAAGAAACTGAAATAAATATCTGAGTAGGTTGATGTGTTACTGATGCATTTCTTATGCTAATCTTAACAGCTAATTTTAGATAGGCAAGCACGCCTTCCACACTATTTTTTGTTCAAAATCCAAAATCTGAAATACTTCCAATCACACATGCCACTACATGTAATGATAGATGGGATCCCATTTGCAAAACAGAACAAAATCTTAACTTTTTCTCAGTATTTCTAAACAAGTATTGGTGCCACTAATACTCACCCAAGAAATCAAATTGTGCTACTACTAGTCTACTACTCTGTCACACTTGTGGAGGGTCCCACATGTAAGAGAGATGAGAGAATCCTTTATATAGAGAGAGCTGCAGGTTGTAAGGGGGACATGAAAAGAAATATAGACAAACTTTACCTTGTGCTTCTTTCTTCCTCTCCACGCTCTCTGTTCTTCCTCTTCTCCTAGCGTCTGCTTTCCGGTTCTTCCTCCATCGTTGTTTGAGTTCTCACGCCTTGGAGCTAATCCGGGCCATGGGATATGACAACTTGGTATCAGAGCTGCGAATCGGTTGGGGAACGCCAGCAAATCGAATCATGTTCCCTGTAAAATCCCGATCGGAGAACCCGTCGCCGCCGCCGACGGAGTACTCCACGTCCTTCCCGCGCGTCGCCTCGGCGCCGTCATCCCACTCATCTTCGCCCAACGTTTCCCCCTCCGCATGCGCGTGCCCTCGGATGCCTCCTCCTATGCCGCGTTCCTCGACGACTACGCCCGCGTGCCCGACCCCCGCGCCGCCCAGAAGCTGCTCGATGAAAAGCCCCACCGTGGGGTGGCTCCCAACTTCCTCCGCTTCGCCCATCTCACCGGCCCCAGCATCTCCGCCGACGCGCGCGGCAGCTTCCCCAACCCTTACATCTCCGCCTCCCAGCTGCAGAGCATCGGTGAAACGACGGAGGAGAAGTTCTCCTTGATCAAGGAACGTCTGGACCTCCTGTTCGCCCGAGTCGATTCATTCGACGCCAATCAGCAGCAAATGAAGGCTCGAATGGAGATTACCGCCAAGGCAATGGAGCAGTGGGCGAAGGACCATCAACTATTGGCCAAGCAGATGGAGACCACGGCACAAGCAGTGGCACTTCTGACTGCCAATCTAGTTCTGGAGGGGTGTGACAACAAGGATTTGGATGACAGTGATCTTCACAACCAATTTGTTTCTTGTTCAAGTCCAGAGGAGGTCAGTCAAAATTCTTATAAAACCGTTGTTGAAGGAATGGAGCTCGTGGGATGCAATCATCTGATTGTCAATTCTATGAATGGAGTAAATCATACTTCTGATGAAGCCATGCCTGTGAACTCACATGATGTGCATTCAGGTGCTATTAGTGTTGATGGAATAGGGAGTGAGGTTTTGCCAAACAATAGCAACCAATCTGAAGATGTGATGTGGTCTTCCAGCAGCAGTATTGAGATGACGTCTGAGGTGTTCGATGAAATGCCTCTCAAGGGTGTGGCATGGGATGAGGAGACACCACCTGACCTTGGTCGTCATGATGGCCTATTGCAGCAACTAGCTCAAGGTGAGGAGTTTTGGGATGACCAGAAGGAGATAACCACATGCAACTTGGAAGATGCTTCTGAAGATTCTGGCTCTATGGATTTGCAGGAGCCAAGAGTTGAGGTTGATGTTCCTGTTGATTTAGTAGCCCCTGCAAGGCTTGGGAGATGTGACAATAATTTCAATGTGGTTTACAAAGAAGAAATCCTCGGTGAAGAGACTGAATCCAAGGATCAAAGCAGACTTATTATAAGTAATTCAATAGAGCAGTCAAGTACTAATAATAGCAGGCAACAGATTTTGAAAGAACCATCGGAGAACAAAGAACAATCTGGACAGACAAATATTCTTGCAAATGTGTGCAATCTTCTTGGTGCTTTGATGATGGAAGACTCGTCTGTTTATTTGGTGTTTAGTAAAATACCGCCATGGAGCCGAAGCGCTTTTAGCCCGGGAAATTCTCAAATAACTGATTCTTTTGGGGTGCTCCAGGAAATGCCAACATGGATGTGTAGAGGATTTAGTCCTGGAAATGAAGAGAATCAGATGGATATGTATAGTGCAAAGATAACTTCGGGTGCAAAAATTGGTATCACATGGTTCCATCCCGGCCAGCGAGGGAAACAGGTGAACTTGGTGAAATGTCTATCAAAACTGTATTCTTTGCGTCAAGAAGGAAGATTATTGCATTATCAGCCTTTTGTTTTTGCTTACATTCTGCGAGCACTTGCTTTGGGTGATCCATCTGTCAACATTCTTGCTGCTGAAGGGATACAGAAAATTTTTGAAGACAAATTGGTTGGTGTAGACCATGTTAAATATCTTGCTGTTCTGAAGGTGGATGGCCCTACAGATCTTTTGAAGCCAATTAATGTGGGACAGTCCTCAGCTCTAAGAGTTGATCAATAATGCTTAGCTATTGGAAATTTTTTTGGTTTTGATCACACTTTCACTGCTGGTGTTATCAGTGATTTAAATCGAGATGTTTTCAGTCAAGACGGAGTGGCAATTGGTGGTGGAATTCAAACAGATGCAGCTATTAACCCTGGGGACAGTGGTGGACCCTTGCTAGATTCGAAGAGGCACATGATTGGTATTAATACAGCAATTTTCACTCAGACAGGAACATCCGCAGGTGTTGGTTTCGCCATCCTATCATCAACTGTAATTAAAATAGCTCCTCAATTACTTCAGTTTGGAAAAGTTCGCTGTGCTAGCTTGCTTGTGGAATTTGATCCAGACCCAATTGCATATCAGCTTAACATTCGCAATGGAGCTCCAATACTGCAGGTTTCTGGGGGCAGTGCAGCAGCAACAGTAGGAGACAACAAGGCATATTGCAGGATCTTGTTGGGGTCGCTTAGTTTGCTTCAGTTCATCATGTATTCATTTGATATTGGACAAGCAGTTGGTCTCCTCATTTCTTTTGCAATGCAAATTTACTATCAGCAGACGCTACAGACTCAACTAGTGTCTCTTCCTTTTGATGTGATCCTCTATACTTGTTGGAAAAAAAAAAAGGAAGTCAAGTCATTGTTCAGTTATGATGTTGTTTCTCGGGCAAAGCAGATTCTTGCCTCGACTCCTGGAAGAGCAACCCGAGCATACAGACACAGTCAGGGTATCAAAGGACTGCGTGATGCAATTGCTGTTGGGATCACTTCACGCGACGGCTTCCGTGCGAATGCAGATGACATTTTCCTTTCAGAAGGAGCAAGTCCTGGGGTGCACATGATGACGCAATTACAGATAAGGAATGAGAAAGATGGCATTCCTTATCCGATTCCTCAGTACCCCTTGTACTCAGCTTTCATGGCTCTGATGTTAGGAAGCAGCTTGAA
Organism: Rhipidocladum racemiflorum; assembly: GCA_036346355.1. Lineage (NCBI taxonomy): Eukaryota > Viridiplantae > Streptophyta > Magnoliopsida > Poales > Poaceae > Rhipidocladum > Rhipidocladum racemiflorum. The sequence continues at coordinate 59,238,964 of CM070583.1, forward strand.
GATGCTCGGTCAAAAGACATTGATGTTAGTCTTGAGGTCATTCGGTTGCTTGGGGGCAAGCAAATTCTCGTGGAGGCGGTAATGTCACACTTGTGGAGGGTCCCACATGTAAGAGAGATGAGAGAATCCTTTATATAGAGAGAGCTGCAGGTTGTAAGGGGGACATGAAAAGAAATATAGACAAACTTTACCTTGTGCTTCTTTCTTCCTCTCCACGCTCTCTGTTCTTCCTCTTCTCCTAGCGTCTGCTTTCCGGTTCTTCCTCCATCGTTGTTTGAGTTCTCACGCCTTGGAGCTAATCCAGGCCATGGGATATGACATACTCATATAAGGAAAGAGGACAGGTGTGCTACCTTTAGATCGGCAACCGCAACGAGCCTGACAGACATCTCATGGGAGCAGCACCACCTCCACCGCTTGAGATCCATTGCAACCAGATCTGGAGAAGACGACGGAGGTGTCAGCGGAGGTGGTGCCGGCTGCGAGGAGGAGCTTCAGGCAGCAGCTGGGCAGCGAGGAGGCTGGGGGCACGCTGGGGCGGCAAGGTCGTCGAGGAGGCGCGTGGTGGGTCGCCCTCTTTTCTCTCATGGGAGGAACATACGAGGAGAAGGGGATGCTGGCCAGCTTCATTGTTGTCGGAGGGGTTCGAAGCCACCGGCGAGGTGGGAAAAGTGGTTGGAGGCGCGATGGAGAAGAAAGGTGGTGCTCAGAGATGTGGTCGCTGGCACCTAACACCGGCGAGAAGGGGCAGCGCAAACCCTAGTTGCTAGAGAGGAGATAGCAGGCGAATTGGTTGGGGAGGGGAGAAGAAACGAGAGAAAAAGTGCAGATTTTTCTTTTATATACAAATGGCATTGGTGGGTGCTTATGACAAAGTTCAGTGGAAAATGACTATTTCCAACCTGCAAAAGCCAAAAAAAAAGCACCCCTAGGTTGGCTTATGGCTTATAGTTATAGGAGGTTTTAGGCTTTTCCAAAAGCCCGGCTGAAAAGTCATCCGAGTGTTTTGGCTTTGGCTTTTTTTGCTTTTAAGCCGATGGAAAAGCCCAAACAAACAGGACCTTAGATGTCTTGAGTGGAACAGTTGGTACAGAAGGTTTGATGTGAGTTCTGGTGTAGTAGTCGGAGTATGTTGAGCTGTCAAGGATTCTTATGTATCGGACGATTATGCAATTATGCTTGCTACAAAAATCTCCATCTTCTACATGCTCACATGAAACTAATTATAATATCTTGATTTTTGTCTCTAGTCTTCTTGTTATATGTTAAGTACCCAAAATGTGACTAATATTCAAGAAGCCACCAACTTGATGGTTTACCCACTTACTTTGAAGCCGTTTCTGTTTAAATATTAATTCCCCCTAACTTTTGAGTGCCTCACGCCATTGAAACTGAGAATGCAGCTATAGTGATTGATGGCAGAGTCAGTTTATGAAAGAAGAGAATTTACTAATATGTTGTTTATGAATTAGCCTTTCTCGTGCTAATTATTACTACTGTTGCTTGTGTGACGGCCCGTCTTTTCAAGGAGCTGCTGAACCTGCGCTATGGGCCGCCGCTGCGCTCTGCTCCGCTGGCCGAATTGGCTGAGTGCCAGCGTACGGGTACGGTCGCCGAATATCAAGATCGGTTCCAGGCGCTCCTTCCTCGTGCCGGTCCGCTCGAGTCGCGGAGTCCAACTCTTCACCGGTGGTCTCCGGCCGCGCTTTCGACATCGGCGTCGCATCGAACCCGCGATCCACGGCGCGCCATGAGTCGGCCTGGCGATTTGAGCTGCGCGGCGATCGCCTCCCAGCGCCTCGGGCCCGCCACGGCCTCTGTTACTGCGCCGCCGCCCGCAGCCTGCTGGCGCCACCGGTCCCAGAGCGGCCGCACTCGCAATGATCTCCGTCGAGGGCCGCCAGATCAGCGCCACCCAGCGAGCAAGAGGAGCGGCGCCGAAAAGGCCTTTGCTATAAGCTGCGATGAGAAGTTCTCCGGGACACAACCGCGTCTGCCGGTAATTTGTTCCTCTGGAGGGTATCGAGGAGGACGATGCCGACGGCCCACCGAGGAGTTCGAGGAGACCGCGGACGGACGCCCTGTCTTCTCCCTCTGAGCCCTCGCCGGGTCTCCTTCGCCGACACCATGCAGGTCGCCGTCGCGCTCGGCCCGTGGCGCTCGTCGCCCTCCTCGACTCCGGCAGCACGCACAACTTCATCTCCGGCGGTGCCGGCGTTAAACCTTCCTCTTGACAACGTCCCACGCCTCACGGCTATGGTCGCCAACGCAGCGCGTCTCGTCTTGTCCGGGGTCATCATGGCGCGCCCCTGACCATCGACGGCGCCGCATTCCCTGCCGACCTCTTCGTCATGCCATTGGCGGGCTATGACGTGGTCCTCGGCACCCGGTGGTTCGGCGCCTTGGGCCCCATTGTTTGGGACCTCGCCCGGCGTCGGATGACGTTCAAGCACCAGGGGCGCACCATCTGCTGGTCGGGTGTGGCGTCCTCCAGCGTGCCGACCCTCGGCGCCACGGCGGCCGGAGAGCCCCTCCTCGACGAGCTCCTGGATTCCTTCGGGGACATCTTCGCCGCGCCCACCGAGCTGCCCCCTCAGCGCGCGCACGACCACCGCATCACCCTCAAGACGGGCGCGCAGCCGGTGGCCGTTCGCCCGTACCGATACCCGGCGGCCCACAAGGATGAACTTGAGAGGCAGTGCGCCGCCATGATCGAGCAGGGCATCGTTCGCCGCAGCGACTCTCCGTTTTCGTCACCGGTCCTTCTCGTCAAGAAACCCGACGGGTCGTGGCGCTTCTGCGTGGACTATCGCGCCCTGAACGCACTAACTGTCAAGGACGCGTTCCCCATCCCGGTGGTCGACGAGCTTCTCGACGAACTCCACGGCCTTGTGATTCTTCTCAAGGCTGGACTGCGGTCCGGTACCACCAGTGCGGATGCGGGGAGGATGTCCACAAGACCGCGTTCGCACCCACGGCGATTTATATGAGTTCCTGGTGATGGCGTTCGGGCTTTGCAATGCGCTCCGGCAACGCGTTGAGCCCTCATGAATGATGTACTTCGCCCCTTCCTTCGTCGTTTCGTCCTCGTATTTTTTGACGACATTTTGATATATAGCAAGACTTGGGCGGATCACCTTCGCCATCTCCGCGCCGTCCTCTCCGAGCTTCGGCGACACCGGCTCTTCGTCAAGCGCGCCAAGTGCGCCTTCGGCGCCCCCTCCGTCGCCTACCTCGGCCACGTCATATACGGCGGAGTCTCCATGGATCCCGCCAAGGTGCAGGCCATCCTCGACTGGCCGGCACCACGTTCTGCTCGGGCGGTGCGTGGCTTCCTCGGCTTAGCGGGCTACTACCGCAAGTTCGTCCACAACTACGGCACGGTCGCCGCGCCACTAACCGCCCTCCTCAAGAAGGACGGCTTCACTTGGGGCAGCGCGGCGCGCGGCATTCGCGGCGCTCAAGGCGCGATCACCACGGCCCCGTCCTCGCCATGCCGGGACTTCTCCAAGCTCTTCATCGTCGAATGTGGCGGCCGTGCGCACGGGTTCGGCGCCGTTCTCGTCCAGGACGGACACCCGGTGGCCTTCTTCAGCCGCTCCATCGCTCCCCGACACCGCTCCCTCGCCGCTTACGAGCGGGAACTCATCGGCCTCGTCTAGGCGGTTCGGCATTGGAGGCCGTATTTATGGGGGCGGCGCTTCGTCGTTAGGACGGACCACTCTGACCTCAAGTACCTCCTCGACCCGGCGCTGGCCACGATACCCCAACACCATTGGGTCGGCAAGCTCTTGGGGTTCGATTTTTCTGTTGAGTACAGGTCGGGCGCAACGAACACCGTGGCCGACGCCCTCTCCTGCCGCGACACCGACGAGGGCGAGTTGCTGGCAATCTCGGCACCCCGCTTCGACTTCATCGCGCGCCTCCGTCACGCCCAGGCCACTGATCCGGCTCTGGTCGCCATTCATGACGAGATCCACGCCGACACGCGCGTGGCGCCATGGGCAGTGGTGGACGACATGGTCGCCTACGAAGGGCGCCTGTACATCCCGCCCGCATCACCACTCCTGCAGGAGATCCTGGCCGCAGTCCACGACGACGGCCACGAGGGCATCCACCGCACGCTGCACCGCCTCCGCCGTGACTTCCATTTCCCCAACATGCGTCGTTTGGTGCAGGACTTCGTGCGGGCGTGCGCGACATGTCAGCGGTACAAGTCCGAACACCTGCACCCGGCCGGCTTGCTGCAACCGTTGCCAATTCCCTCCATCGTCTGGGCAGACATCGGTCTGGACTTCGTCGAGGCGTTGCCCCGGGTGCACGGAAAGACGGTCATCCTCTCCGTCGTGGACCGCTTCAGCAAGTACTGCCACTTCATCCCCTTGGCGCACCCGTACACCGCCGAGTCCGTGGCGCAGGCCTTCTTCGCCGACATCGTGCGTCTCCACGGCATTCCGCAGTCCATCGTGTCCGATCGCGACCCGGTGTTCACTTCGGCATTCAGCGCGAGCTCATGCGCCTCATGGGCACGGCGCACATGTCTTGGCCTTCCACCCCAGACGGACGGCCAGACGGAAGCTGCTAACCGCGTCATCATCATGTACTGTTTGCTTCACGAGCGTCGCCCCAAGCAGGTGGCTTCGGCTTGCCATGGGCTGAAATACGTCTACAACACGACCTACCGATCGTCGCTACACGACGCCGTTCGGGTGGTTCACGGCGCGACCGCCCTCCATCCGATCCTCTGAGCGGTGAGACTCGTGTTGCGGTATTGCCAGGAGATGGAAGATCGCGAGGCCTTCCTCGCCGACGTCCGCTATCGCCTGGAACAGGCGCAGGCGGTGCAGAAGCGCCACTACGACCGGCTCCATCGACCAGTGTCTTACCAGGTCGGCGACTGGGCGTTTCTGCGCCTCCGTCAGCGCGCGGCCAACTCCCTTCCACGCTCGACCACAGGGAAGCTCAAGCCCCGCTTCGTCGGCCCCTACCGCGTCACCGAACTGATCAACGACGTCATTTGTCGCTGGAAGCGCGGCCGGCGCGCGTCTTCATGATGTGTTCCATGTGGGAGTGCTCAAGAAATTCGTCGGGACCCCGCCGGCCACGCCTCCTGATTTGCCCACAGTCCACCATGGCGCGGTGGTTCCCGAGCCACTCCGGGTAGAGCGAGCTCGCCTGGCGCGAGGAGTTCACCAGGTGCTCGTGCATTGGCGCGGCGAGCAGGCCGCATCAGCAACATGGGAAGACCTCGGCGACTTCCGCGCACGGTTCCCGGACTTTCAGCTCGAGGACGAGCTGGATCTCGAGGGGGGAGAGATGTCATGTACGGACGCACGTACAGGCGCCGCCGTGACATGCGCCGTGCCACAGAACGCGCTGCGCGCGCGCAGGAGGAGGCCACCGCGAGTGGCTAAGTTTGGAAAAGATAGATTAGTTTCTATCTTTATTCCTTAAGTCTAGGAGAGATTGGTAGTTTCTATTTCTATTCCTTAAGTCTAGGAGAGATTGGTTAAGGCCCTTGGCTATATATTCCTGCATCGACAATTGAGAGGATTAAGCAAGATCATTATCTCTAATCTCCCATCTCTCTCTCAAACAAGCCGACGGCAGAGGGGCTAAACCTCGCCGGCGAAGACGGACCGTGGCTACAATCTCCGAAGCTAAGGGCCAGCTACCCTAGGTCCCGACGCCCTTGACAATTACCTTGTAAGTTCTCGTCAGCCGTTGTAGGTGCTACTTCAACTATTATCTCTTCACTTACACATGGGGTGGTACTGATCGTTTCTTTCTTCGTATGCACTTCTTCATTATTCTCTCGATGGTCCGCACTTTTCTGCAAAATGTTAGTTACAAAAGAAGGTGCAACAATCGGCACCTCAAATGAAGGTAATGATTCTTTCAAGGATTCAGCAAGCATTCTTTCAACTCTACAAGCACATACAACCAATTCTAAAAGAGAACAATATGTTTCATCAACAAGAGCATGCTGAATTTCTTGATTAAGTCCACGTATGAACCTAAGCTCTGTTGCTTCTTCACTTTCAACTAAACCACAACGCAACAAATGATTTTGCAATTGTTCATAATATTCCTTAACATATTTATTTCCTTGTTTCAAGCATTGGAGTCTAGTATGCAAAAATTCAGCATGATATTCAGGAACAAAATCAATTCTCATAAGTCTTTTCATGGCCTTCCAATTTTCAGGTTCTCTCTCTTTTCTACAAATATGCTTCCACCATGTTAATGCATATCCATTTAGCACACTAGCGGCAATCCTAATCTTTTCATTTTAAGACAAATTATACTTGCCAAATTCTTTATCTACTGCTATCTCCCAATTAATATAGGCATCAGGATCATAGTGACCATCAAAAGGTGGAATTGTGAATTTAGTCTTACCATGCGTGGCTTCTTGTGCACGTACCTCATGTCGAAGCGGAGCCATACCAGTGTCGTTTCTTTGAAGTCGACGTTGTAGACGTGCATCGGTAGTCGCCACGTGAGAAGTATTTGGAGCACCCAAATCATCAAGTCTTGTGAGAATTTGAGCAAGCGAAGCATTGACAGCTGTTAGAGACAAATTAGTCTCTATTTGTGAGGCTTTGAGCTGACCAAGACGCTCATTGGTCATTCGCACATCTTCTTCCATGTTCTTTGTACGCGTCTTCACTTGGCGATCGAAGTGTTGAATAATGTGTCGTGTACGGGGTGACAATGGAATGATGTTATCTTCTACGCCTGACATGGTTAGATGAAAGCAAAAGAACAAAACAAGCAAGAATAAGAGTTAAAGTGCCCTATGAACTACTGGGATGTGGCTAACAAAGCGCTCAACTCTCTAGTTGTATATCAAGTTCTTATCAATTCTTACCAAGCGAAGCAGTAGTTTTCGGCCACCGGCAAAGCAAGCTTCAAAAGTATTAAATGTACCGGTGCATGTTGCAAGTGTCGTAAACAGTTGTAGTTTATGTGTAGCTATGGGTGGCTTATATGGTAGCAAAGGAAAAACGCTAGAGCCAAAATAGATACACAAATTGAAAAAGAATTCAACCTTAATTGAAATGCTGGTCCAAGGCCTACAAATGACTAGAGACGCGAACCGAAATCACTAATGTAGTCACGAGGAGCCAAAGACGCAGCACAAAATGATGCAATGAACAAAGTAACGTATTTTTGGTCTAGTTCTCCCTTTTTTTCACAACTAGTTCTTTGCTGCACTTTTTTTTTAAGTGGTGCGGCTTTTGCTTTTTATGCACCTTTTTGCCTTTTTTTATATTTTTATTTTTAAAATCAGCAAGACAAGCTAGCAAACTGTAGTTCTATGGGAGTTGGCCAATTTACACAAAGGAGATTGAATACAACATGCTTGGGTATGATTTTGACGCGGTTTGAATAGCGGCAAAACACCGGCAAACTACGCACATCTATGCGTAAAGAACAGCGGCAATGATGCACAACAACAAAAAACGTGACTTAATATGATTCGAATCCGAAACTCTAGCAAGTATAGGCGCTATGACCAGCAAATAATCAAAGCCGTAATGCAAATTCAATCTATAATCTAAAATAGCAAAAGCGTAGGCTCAAAATTTGGCTAGGAATTGGAATTATAATGTGGCTATATGCTGGACGATAGGAAGTAAAAACCAATCTATTAATTGAGCGAGGTGTAGAATTTCTCACCGAGTAACCCGACGCTCTGATACCAAATGATAGGAACGGTGGCCCGATCTTTCGGTGAGAATATGATAACCACGATTTGGGTTGGAGTTCGACGTTGGCGGTCCGACTACAACTGTCAACGACGTTGCGCCTTAGCGACCGGTACACCAATCTCCGAAGTGTTGATCTTGCCGGGGCGCGACCAACGTTCCTGCACGCAATCGAGAACGAGCAAGAACAAGATAACAAGCAATCCGAAATTGCTAATATGAAATTTTAATTTCCAAACTGAAATTTGGAGTCTTGCAAACACGTGCGCGGGCGGTCTAATCGACACGCGCTTACACGTACAGTAGCAAAGGCTAAACTGATTTACAAAGCAAAACTCAAGTCTCTTAGGTGGCCTATTGCCTTTCTTATATAGTGGTGGGATGTAGCCAAAAACTAAACACTAAGCAAGGTGGTACTAAACTTCTAGTCATGCAACTTGGGCCTTCGTGGGCCGTTGGAGGGAGCAAGTGGGAGCAAGTGGTGCAAGTGGTGCCACACTTTATGGGTTGGCCTGATAAGGAGTGGTGCCATGATGGGCCTTAGTGCCTCCTTGGCCCATCATGGTTGGGCCTCCTTGTTTCAACATATTCTGGCCCAACATGGTTGGGCCTCCTTGGCCCATCATGGTTGGTACCTCCTTCATGGGCCAACTTGGGCTACCATTTTCTCCTCCTTCATGGGCCAACTTGGGCCAACATGGGCTACCATTTTCTCCTCCTTCATGGGACAACTTGGGCCAACTTGGGCCACCATTTTCTCCTCCTTCATGGGCCAACTTGGGCCAACATGGGCTACCATTTTCTCATAATTTGTGAGCACCATGTTGACCATTTGCTGGCGTGCACGAGCTCGCATAACAGGTCCTTTTATCATCTCCTCTTGACATGTAGGTGACGTCATGGCTGCATCAAAGAGAGTGATGTCCGCATCAAATAGTATTCCATCCATTAAAATATTTGTATGCAACCCGAGGAACGCATTCACCTGGTAATTGAATTGACGTGCACAAGCTCGAGTAATTGGTCCTTGTAGTATATCATTGGTTTCAATGTGATGGGTAGGCATGGCCGTATCCATGGTCGTGATGTCCACATCATCCTCCCTTTCTTGTATTTGAGTCGTCCTCGACTCAAGCTCATCATCTTCTTCCAAATATGGCTTTAAATCTGGCCAAGGTGGAGGTCGATAAAGCCATGCAGACGAAATAGAGGATGCCATAATGTGTTGCCAACTTAATGGTCCTGGCCATGGTGGGGGTCGATGAAGCCACGCAGTTGATATAATGGCAGCAACACTTGGTGATGGCCATATGTATGCATTGTTAGTTTTGTCCATCATAAGCATGGTCTCGTCAGCTTTCAATCTCTAGGTTAATGCTCTAAACAGGAGACAACCCCTCCTATTTAAAGGAGCAACCACAAGGAGTCCTGAATACAATTCCTAATCCTAGAAGGAGTCCTACTCCTAATCTTAGAAGGGGTATGTATTCAACATAACTCCACTTGGCCCAACCTGGCCAAGTACAACTCTTGCACGCGTATGGCAACCCTACCATACTCATGTGACTAACACTTTGCACGCGAATGACCTCCTGTCATTCTCACGTGACTAACACTTTGCATGCGAATGACCTCCTGCCATTCTCACGTGACTAACCATTCTTCATGTGCACCATTCTCTTAGCCCGAACGTCCCGCATGACATCCTTGACCACCAAGACCTCAGTTCCTCCTGAACCTAGTCCCGAACCTCAGTTCCTCCATGAACCTAGTTCCGGTCCCGTCATTGACCACGTTCACCCTCGAGCAATACCTGCACTTGAACAAACCACAAAACGAATCCGATCACAAGTCCACGACTTGACTCAATGTCAATCCATGCAACTACTCACATGAGCATTGCATAAAGTCCACTTCAAAACAAGCATCATGAAATTCTCACAAATTTCATAATCTCAAAATCAAATTCAAAATTCAATCTCAAAATCACTCAAAAACCCATTCACGATGGAACAAAAAATTTGGTCCGGCGTACATGTAAAACTTACTGTTTTTCAATAACTTGGTCTGGCACAACAACCTTCAAAAGCACATTTACGACAGACCAAAAAGTTGGTCTGTCGTACATGGGAAAACGAGGTTGCCAAAAAAAAATGTTTACAAAGGACCAAAAAAGTTGGTCTGTTGTACATGAGAAACTTACTGTTTTCTTTAAGTTTGGTCCGGCGCCAAAGCGAAACTTACTGTTTCTTGTCAAATTGTCAAAACACATGAACAAGCACATTTTTGCAAATTCAATTCTAAGCCAATTTTTCAGCATATGATTTCACAACGGTCGGTTTCGTCGGCAATAAGATTTGTGATTCGAGGGGGATGCGTGCGTGACCAGAGCTCGATGGTAACACAGGACCAAAAAAGTTGGTTTGTTGTACATGGGAGAATGAGGTTGTCAAAAAGCATGTTTACAAAGGACCAAAAAAGTTGGTCTGTTGTACATGAGAAACTTACTGTTTTCTTTAAGTTTGGTCCGGCGCCAAAGCGAAACTTACTGTTTCTTGTCAAATTGTCAAAACACATGAACAAGCACATTTTTGCAAATTCAATTCTAAGCCAATTTTTCAGCATATGATTTCACAATCTCCCCCTTGATGAAAACATTGGCAACACCACTTAGAATTGAATCATTTGGCATTTACTTCACAGAAGATTTGAAATACAAAGGATCAATGACCAAAAAGAGAAGAAGAAAAAAACACAGAATTCCCCCTTTGACCAAAATGCAAAACAAAATCTCCTTTTTCTTCTCCCCTTTTTCCCTTAAACTTTTCAACGATTCCCAAATTTCTCCCCCTTTGACAATGGATTCATCAAGAGTATAAAAGAGAGAACATGTTCAAAAATTTTCTGAAACAATGATTTCACAAGGAGAAACAAGGAAGTGCCAAGATAGCAAAAGATGAGCTCATTCGATCATATAACCTTATATATCACATAATATGCAAAATACATGATCTTAATGTGATGTTAACAAGTTAGGGAATGACATGCATCTCAACCTCAATTCAGTCAACTATAGCCAAGTACTAAGCAAGACCTTTAGTAGAAAAACAAAGACTCAAAATTGAAGCAACTAACAAATCAGGGCGAGCAAGTAATTTCAACTCCAATCTAGTAGACCATTTTAATCTTTGAACAATAAACTGCATGTGGCATGCTTGAAGGATACTTCTTTTATTTTCTAGGAGTGGCATGCTTGAAGCATACATCTTATTTTGAGGGAATGGCATGCTTGAAGCATACATCTTATCTTTTTAGGGAAAGCAAGCCTGAAGCACATAACTTGAAGCTTTTGCTTTTAACAACCCCTTTTTTATATTGATTCCCTTTTCTTTTCCTTTTTCTTTGATTGTAAACATGCAAAAGTGATTAAAATGTCTTATGAAAAAGTAAAGTTGAAAACATACTTGCTTCATAGCCCAAATTTGTCAAGAAGATTAAATATCAAGCCTAGAAGAGTAAGATATCACAGAGTATTTAGCTATAGGCAGTCAGACCAAAGAATTCCGCAATGTCATTTTTTAGTTCAAGTGAGACAATTTAGATTATCATATATTAGCTCAATTACATAATATATAAAGAAATATGATAAAGTAAGCTCATCAAGTAAAAACTTGGCAAGGAAACTCCCCCTCAAAACAAACCTATTGGATGAACAATCCCAAGTTCTCCCCGAATAAAAGCAAAACGAGAAGAAGACAAAGGTTTTGTAAAAATGTCTGCCAATTGATGTTCAGTATCCACATGATGAAGCACAATGTTGCCTTTTTCAACATGATCTCTAAGAAAGTGAAATCTGATATCAATGTGTTTTGTTCTAGAATGTTGCACAGGGTTCTTAGCAATGCAAATTGCACTAGTGTTATCACATAGAAGAGGAACATTATCCAAATTAACCCCATAATCTTTAAGTGTAGCTACTATCCAAAGAATTTGAGAGCAACCACTAGCAGCAGCTACATATTCAGATTCGATTGATTGAGCAACAGAAGATTGTTTTCTAGAAGACCAAGCAATGAGAGAATTGCCCAAGAAGTGACATGTACCAGAAGTACTTTTTCTATCAATTCTACATCCTCCAAAATCAGCATCAGAAAAAGCTCTTAAACTAATGCATGAAGAAGCAGAAAGCCAAATGCCAAAATCTTGAGTTCCATGAAGATACCTGAAAATTCTTTTGACAGCTTGTCGATGTGAAGCACGTGGGGAAGCTTGAAAACGAGCACACAAGCACACAGCAAATTGTATATCCGGTCTTGATGCAGTGAGATACAAAAGTGAACCTATCATGCTTCTATATTCCTTTTGATCAACCGGCTCACCATCTTCATCAGGGTCAAGTGCGCAAGTGCTCTCCATGGGTGTCATGATCGGCTTGCTGTTTTCCATCCCAAAGCGATGTAGCAAGTCTTTCGTGTATTTGCTTTGATGCACAAAAGTACCATCCTTCGTTTGCTTGATTTGTAATCCCAAAAAGTATGTCAACTCACCCATCATACTCATCTCAAATTCCTTTCTCATGATTTCTGAGAACTCAGACACTAAAACATGAGAGGAACAACCAAAGATAATATCATCAACATAAATCTGAACGAACAGTTGATCATTGCCTTGCTTGAGTAAAAAGAGAGTTTTGTCAACCTTTCCCATTGTAAACCCCTTTTCAAGTAAGAAGGTTTTTAGCCTATCATACCAAGCTCTAGGGGCTTGTTTCAAACCATACAAAGCTTTTGACAATTTGAACACATGGTCTGGAAACTTGGGATTTTCAAAACCAGGTGGTTGCTTTACATACACCTCCTCATTAATAAAGCCATTTAGAAAAGCACTTTTTACATCCATTTGATACAATTTAAAACCTTTGGATGCAGCAAAAGCTAAAAGGATTCTAATGGCCTCAATTCTAGCAACAGGAGCAAAGGTTTCATCAAAATCTAAGCCTTCAATTTGAGTGTAACCTTGAGCAACCAATCTAGCCTTGTTTCTAACAACAACACCATCCTCACTTTGTTTATTTTTGAAAACCCATCTAGTTCCAATGACATTAAAATCAGGAGGTGGTGAAACTAGCTTCCAAACTTTATTTCGCTCAAAATTCTCTAATTCACCATGCATGGCATTGATCCAAGATTCGTCAGTTAATGCATGAGATATATCTTTAGGTTCAAAAGAAGCAATTAAAGCAGAATGAGCATGAGTGTCAGAATGAATAAACCTGGACCGGGTGATTCTCTCATTTAAATCTCCAATCATGTGTTCAGGTGGATGTCTCCTCTGAATGTGCAAGGGAGCTGTAGCTTCAGAAACTTCTTCTACTCCTTCATTTTCAGCATGTACAGAAGATGTTGTAACTTGAGGATGTTCAGTTGTAGGTAGAATAGAAGTAGGCGCAGAAGGTGCTACAACTGGGTGTGCATTAGGAAGAGTCAACACCTCATCCTCAATCTCATCATCAATGTCTTCAAAGATTTTCTCCCCCTGAACATATGCGCATGTACCTGCATCACTTAGACTAGCACCTGGACTAGCCTCATCAAAAGTAACTTCACAGGTTTCTACAATTTTGTTAGTCTTCAAAACAAGTACACGATAGCCACGAGTATGAGCAGGGTATCCAAGAAAAAAGCCATCAATTGATCTAGCTTCAAACTTATCAAGATTTCCAGATTTCAAGACAAAGCATTTGCAACCAAAAACCCTAAAGTGAGAAACAGTAGGCCTATGTCCAAACCGAAGCTCATAAGGAGTCTTGCCTAGCTTTGATCTCAAGAACACTCTATTAGAAACATAGCAAGCAGTTGAAATCGCTTCAGCCCAAAATTTTCTAGGAGTGTGATGTTCATCTAACAAAGTTCTAGCCATCTCAACCAACGTTCTGTTTTTTCTTTCAACTACACCATTCTGTTGAGGTACTCTAGGTGATGGAAATTGATGATCAATTCCTTTTTCAGCACAAAAGAGATCAAAAGAAGCATTTTTGAATTCAGTTCCATTATCACTTCTAATAGCTTTGAGGGCTCCTGGATGGTCAACAGAAAGCCTAAGAATAAGACTTCTAAAATGACTAAAGGCCTCATCCTTAGATGCCATAAAGTACACCCAAGAGTATCTAGAAAAATCATCAACAATCACAAGGACATACCATTTACCTTTAAAGGATTGAACTCGAGATGGTCCAACCGTGTCAAGATGTAGTAGCTGTCCTGGAGCATCAGTCATCACCATGGTAAGAGGTGGATGTGAACCTGCAATCATCTTACCATGTCTACAAGAAGAGCAAACTAGATTGCTATCACCCTTAAGCTTAGGCAAGCCACGTATGAGATCTAAACCACTTACACGAGTAAGATGATCAAAACCAACATGACCAAGTCTACGATGCCAAAAGAATAAATCTTTAGAAACATTGGCAACTAGACACCTATGCTTCGAAGAAGGTGAAGCATCAAAATCAGCTTTAAATACTCTTCCAAAGCGTGAGATCTTGAAAACAAGGTCACCTGAAGCATCTAACACTTTGCATTCATTTTTCTTAAAGCTTATTTCAAGATCTTCATCAAGCATTTGTGAGACAGAAAGCAAGTTATATTTCAAATTTTCAACAAGAGCCACATCTTTGAACATAAACTTGTCACTCACCTTTACTGTACCTTTTGCCACAACGGAAGAGGAAGAAACATCTCCAAAAGTAACACTTTCAGCACGAGATGCATGAGTGAGGGAGGAGAATCAATTCTTATCACCGGACATGTGGCGTGAGCATCCGGAATCCACTAGCCATATGTTCTCCTTCCTCGCGCGAGAAGCCTACATAGCAACAAAACATGTCGAGGTCTCAGTACTGGGGTTAGGAATGAGATTTTTGGGAATCCAGCACTGAGACACACGACGCACAATAGTAGGCACAACACGAGAACTTTTATGCACACAAACAGATTTGTCATTTCCCGTGTTTCTAGCAACAAAAGGTGTTTGCATCACCCTAGGCACATAGTGAGAAGCAAAGTGTGCCTTTCTGAAATTATACTTAGCCTTAGTCCTTTCTTTCTTTTGCTGATTGGCTAGCCTAAAGCAAAAATCTACTAGATGTCCATCTCTACCACAATGAGTGCAAATGTACTTAGCATGAAGTTTGGCTTTAACAGTAGAAGCACATTTTGCATTCATCATAGTAGAAGAAAGAAAACCGTGATTTAAAAGCAATCTTTTTAGGCTCATTAAGAATCTCAATTTTGTCATTGCAAGGAGCATTAACAACAGTGCGAGGTTTAGTTTCAAATGAAGCATGAAGATCAAAACCTAAACCTCTCTTGTTTGAGCTAACCTTAGATTGATCCAAAATCATGTTCAATTTTTTCTTGCCATTAGTGAATCGTTCCAAAGAGTTTTGCAAGTAATCAACTTTCTTAGCAAGAGTTAAACAATTATTGCAGGGAACATCTACTTTTCCTTTTTGCTTGCGACAAGTTGAGCATGAAAGAATTTCATATGAAAGCATTTCATATGAAAGCAAATTATCAGTTAATTGAGAAACCCTAGCATTTGCATCTTTCAATTTTAATTCAAGAGTTGAGCATTTAGAACAAGAAGTTGAACTATGCAAATCATCAGTGGAACATCTAGTATGTACAACATGTTTCTCATTTTTCTCATTTAGATGCAACAAAAGAGCATGTTCTTTCCTAAGCAAGGTGAGCTCATTGTAAATTAAGTCACATGATTTGCAAGTATCATCACTAGGAATCAAAGTCTTAAGTCTAGCAATTTCAGCATTCAATGATTCAACAATGAAATCATGTTTCTTAATTTTCTTATCACGTTTGTCAAGCAATTTTCCAAGACGAGCAACAGCAATAGCTAATTCATCATAAGAAGGATCTACCTCATTGAAGTTGCTGTCGTGGTCGTCCTCGGTGAAGCTATCCTTGCTGCTTGCCATGAGACTGTAACACCCTACAAATCTAAACTGTCGTACAAGAAAATTTCGACAGCATCTCTCCTAAAATTAGGACAAAACGAAAGCGACAACAAGATTCATAATAACCATTATAAACAGGAATAACATAAAAGCATTAATACTAGAGATAACAAGTCTAAATCAACCAGAAAACAAACATAAACGTAAAACAGCTCCAAAGAGGACATCAACAGGTCTATGATTAATAAAATTTCAGCAAGCTAATGAATTATTAAATGCACTAGTCCATGTGATTCGTGATGACCCCGGAGGGTTGATTGTGCTACTAAGCCCACCCTTCAAGCTTACGACTCGCGAGAACTACGTGAAAACAACAAAATAACAAGGGGTGAGATTGGTTAATCTCAGCAAGCGGAACAACTTCTAACGAATAACACAGCCACATTAAAACTAGCATACCAAATTCCTCATGTCCAATACCACATTATAGAGTCCACACAACCTCAGTAAAATGCATATGATTGTGCACATGCTTATGCCATGATCCTCCTCACCGTGCCCTTTCTCAGGAACACACGGTGTTGTACTGCATTTGCCAAGACGCCAAGGCGTCGACAAACTTCCAATGCATGATTATGCAGTTAATGCTTCATGCATAAATACATTCATAACTTCCCACTCTGAATTCACATGCTTGCATACCATCAAATAACATGGATAGAATGCGAACATCATTGAGATAGAATATCTCCACAATTCATCTTGCAAACAACATCTTTCTTCATTCTTACTCATGATTCAAAAGCCAAACAACCACATCACAATGCAGGATAGGATATTGTAATCTCATAAAAAAGTAGTTAAACCATGTGGGTGTGCTGCAATTAAGGTTTATATTGAAGACGAAACAAATAGCGAGTTATAGTTTAGCAAGACCGCTACTTCCACTTGCCTTTACCAACATGGATGACGAACCTAGTTGCGTCCAGAAGGGGCACCACCTGTACAAGTATTATTTCAGTACATAGCGACATCACAAATGATCACACAACTCGAACACACGCTTCCTAATCCCCGTTCCCTTCTTAAGCGCCAAAAACCCCAATCTGTCCGGGTCAAACAGCAGCACCCTCTCTTCACAATTTCGTATCTTTTTTTATACAGATTATAAAAATACAAAAAAATTACAGTAGATAGATATTGACGAGATCTACAACTTTCATGCAGATCACAAATTTCAATTCCACATTTAAATATGCCTAAACAAACGTCCAACACAGTGGACAAAATCTATTTCCAGATTCTGTCCGTCATCTTGAAACAGCGATAACTCTCAGACCGACGCCCGAAAAATTCTGAAAAAATTACATAAGTTAGATCTCGACGTTATCTACAACTTTCTAGTTATAGGTTTTTGCAGGAAAAATCGTCTATGCCACGTAAAACGCGAAACAATCCTCGCTGCACAATCTCCCCTTCCAAAAACAGCACCACGTGAACATCTACCCTTCTCCCCCATCAAGATCCATCTAAATCACTCACCACCAGATCTAATACACTCCTAATCCCTAGGTAGAACAGGGGTAAAAGATTGGGAATTTTACCTTGAGTTCTCCCTTGAGAACCCACGAAAAACACGCGACGATTCCCGAAACGGAAATCTGCTCGTCCTCCACGCCTCCACGGATCCTCTTCTCGCTTGCTCCTTCGCGTTTCGCGGTGGATCTTGAGCCACCACGCAAGGGGAGGAAGAGGAGGGGTGGTGTGGCTGCTAGGGGAGGAAGGGGGGCACCCTAGGGCTTTTGGGGGGGTGACACCCCTTTTATATGGTGGGCCGGCCCACTAGGGGAAAAGAGAGAGAGGTGGGGAGGGGATTCGCAGCCCAGGCCCAGGTTTTCCTCGGCCCACTGTTTCTAGCCCGACAACTCCAAATTTAATATTAATACGCCGGATAAACTTCAATTATTTCATCCCCCGACAAATCCTTCATTCCTCTCCCGAAACAAAACCAGGAAAAGGAACCCTAGAATCGCCTCGACGCTCTAAGGCATCACATTCTCCTCCTTAAAAGGATTCGTCCCCGAATCTACTCCTCTTTGCTACGGAACCTAAAAAAAAGGAAGGCAAAATGGTAATCAACACTTTACCTTCAGCATCCTCAAAGAGTGTAGGATACTTCTTCCGCATCTGGTCCTCAAGTTTCCAAGTTGCATCCCGCTCAGACTAATTGGTCCACAAATCTTTCATTGGACACTAACACGAACTATCCCCTATTAAATAAAGGGCACCTATTAGGTGAATCTGGTATCGATCTGGAATCTCTACTCCCACTTCTCTCTTCAACCCGATCGCGAAACTCCGCATTCCAATCTCAACTCCTCTACCACAGTTCGTCGCATTCTGGACGACGCGAACCATGTGAGACACAACGCTCTAGGTAAGTCTCTAAATCAACCCAAACACAAACTCCTATCTCCTACAAGTGATTGATCTTTTACAAAAAGAACCAATATCCACCCTTACCAACGACAGAGATAGCCTACTTTACAACCAGGGTCCGTAAATCCATGAAACAATAACAACCGAACACAATCACTATGGTTGACACAAACTCGCTCGAACCCAAATGACAAAAGTTCCAAAAAATTAATGTAATTACCTGCAACTTCCAAGTTGTCCACTACTAAATTAAGCAACCCCACCGAGGAACACATCAATGAAAACAATTCTCCAAAAAAGGTTTGAATTGAGTCATACACAACCTTCCTTTACTCTTCACTTTTAAACTACTTACGATCAATGACTCCACACTAGTTTTCCCTTGTAAGAAGGTTTCGCCTTCACATTCTTCCACCCAAGGACCAGGGCAAGGAGTACAATCCTTGAATATACTCAACCATAACATAAACATTCATTTTCTTACCCCCAAGCTTGAACGTAAAAGAAATCTTAATTCTCACTAACACAACGAACGACAATCACCACCTTTAAACCAAAGGGCTGAAATTCACATACACGGGAACTCAACTTGGAAGAGGAACTCCATAGAACCAAAACCACCAAAAAAAAAAATTTCTTCGGGGAGAAGCTCTATTCAAAAGAGAAACACCGCGAAAGTCTTCTGCAAATGCATTTCACTTTTACCAAAACAAATCATCTCACTTTTATCCAAGGCCAAGCCATTCAGAAAAAAAAGAAACCGATCAAGGAATTAAATGCTTCCACACAACCACCATCTCTTTTTCCTTAAAAAGGAACCAAACTCACTTCCCAACAGAAAAATTGTTTCAACCACGAATATCATTCATGTCACAACCAGAAGAATCGTCTCTTAAACAATAACGTCACAAACACCTCACACCACAACACAACTCTAGCCCAAAATAGAAATACAAATATTTCCAGATCATGAAGTTCCAAATCTTACATTGGATTAGCTACTTCTTTTGATCAACAATGCAACCGATAACTCGACCTTGAAAACTACGGACACAGTCAAAGCATACATCCTTGAGCATAAATGTCGCATTCATAACTTAAGCTAGTTTTCTTATCAAAGATGAATGAATGACGATATTTAATAGAATAACATTCCAAAATCTCCACAAATTACTTCAAGGTTAATCATTCTTTTATCCTTGTTTTAAGCCTCAAATTAACCCACATTTGGCGTAATCATTCAAAGTTTAGGGAAACTCAAACACAAAGACAAAGAATACTTTGACCGAAAGTATTCAACCCAAATATCAAACAAACAAACCAATCCATATGAATTTTTAAACATAAGTTCAGCATAACTCCCGCCATCTATAGCATTCCACTACCCTTACCATTTAGATATCAATATTCCCTATTTACTCATTGAGAAGGCCCATCAGGATTTAACAACAACTACACAACAAATTCTTACTCTTATTACCTTTTCCACAATTATAAATAAAGTTCACAGTGCTTATCAAAAACACATCCAACCAACACTACCTCATCAAGATCCCCACGGAGCAGCCTAACCTATATCATCATATTCTAAATTTGAAAGTCAGTGCTTCAACAAGTCTTTCAAAGATGATGAACCTATAAATTCCATACCACATAATGGCGTCAACATCTCGACAATGGAAATTTATTCACCTAAAAGATGACTCAACAAGTAAATATTATCTCAACAAGGCACCAATCGTAAATAGAAGTTTAAAACATACATTTATTAAGGACAAAATCACGTGTCATGCTAACTATCCCTGGTTCACTCCATCACAACATGTTACAATTTCCACCATTTTAACCAAGGTTTTCAACAATTAATCTAATCAGTTACCACCACTACTAAGTCATCAATATCAATAATTGGCCTAATTGTAAAACAACAACATTGCTTTTAGTTACCCTATCCATAGGCTATGACAAACTGTCACTACACAACATACTCCAACTATGTAAAATAGATTGAATAATTTAAGCCATCCAAAGCTCTTATAACAACAACGCTAAATTAAATTTAAATTTTTTTTTTAGCTACCCTATACACGGGTTATAGCAAAATTGCCACTCCAAGACATACTCCAGCCTTTTTTTTAAAAGTGAACTGAATAGGTGAAATCATCACAAAGCTCTTACGGCAATGGCAAAAACTTATGTCTTCCCAATTGATATCGATACTAGCATTATTGGAACGCAACTGCATACTTCCGAATCTACTAATAGTTTGCAATGTCATAAATATCAACTCTAATCAATTTCCAAGTTAAAGTCACTAGCCAACACGATTAAATTAGAACATCTTTAAACAACCAGCATGGTTTCTTTAACAATATCGATAGTCCACCATTACAATTAAATTGTTCTACCGACCTTATATTAAAATGTCTCTAAATAACCCACTAATTTTCTATTACCTTCACAGTAGTTTACATCATCGTAATGTTCTAACTACGCATCAAGATTTAAAGCTTTAAACATTGTCCATGGTCAAGGGCACATTAAAATAATGCAATAAATCCTAAGCATGCACATTAACACATTCAATCATTATCGCTATAGAGCAATCTACAATACTAGAAGTTTATTTAATCTCAAGCTAAAGATAACAATTACATTTTAATTGATTCAACTCACAAATTAACTTAGAAGTACATCATTCGATAAACCACATTGTTACATACTACGTAACACAGACATAAAATTTCTAAACACCATCATGGGTCACCTACCGTTGACAAACAGGAGGCAATCCCAAACATTAAAAAAAACACAGTTCTAGATCAAGAACAAACACCGATAAAAATTTCTTCTTTTCAGGCAAGGGAGAAAAGCAAAATCCAAACATAAATGCAAGAGAGCTCGACCCTCAAATGTCCAATCATAGTAGCCAAAACTCTTCAAGAAATCCAAAACCTACACTTTCCACAAAGGAAGACGGATGCAAAAGGGAAGACCAAATGTCCAACTAAAATTTTCCGATAAAGATTCAAACTTAGCTCCATCCAGCTTGATCTGCAACAGGAGAAACTCCAACCCCTTCTTTTTTAAAAAAAAAAATCGGGAAACAACAACCACGTAAATTTCCTCCCAACGACGAGTCCATCACAATATATCAGTGCCAAAGCAAAATTGTGACCAAAAGACGCGCATAACGTAGAACTCTTCTTACGTGTCTTCACTCAAAGGAGACAAAACCACAAACCGCCAAAAGGACAAATCAGCGAGTGCTCAAAACTAAGCATTTTCCTCGGTTTGAACCAACCACATACCCAGAAAACCAACCAAAACCGACCGTCAAAGACGGTAAAGAACATCCGAAGGAATCCATCACCAACCTCTTCTATTTGACTCCAGTCACTACCCGATCTACGACAGACACGGATAAGTACTCTTTCCCTACAAGGGTTTAATAGTTCTTCGGTGGTGACTCTATCCGGCCACACCATCAAACCACAGCCTCACTACAAACAAAAGGTGACCGAAACCCTTCGGCACCACAACCACACTTTATCACAAATGAAGCAACTCAATCAAATCTATCATAAATATAGCATTATACATCATCAAAAGTAGCATTCAACAACAAAGCTTAAATTCAACCTTTAAGCATAAGGCAACGATACCCATACCCTTTCCTACTGTGCATCCATGTGTGTCAAATTTTTAATTAGTGATTCCACTTACACAAGTTTTAATGTTGCTATCCTATGACAAAATTTTAGTTAAAACCTAGGCCATGTTTCTAAGTTATTCCACATCACATTTTAGTTGTATCCTATAGTATGACACTAAAAATAGACATTCCAAGGACCTCTGACCGCTCGATACCAACTGTAACACCCTACAAATCTAAACTGTCGTACAAGAAAATTTCGACAGCATCTCTCCTAAAATTAGGACAAAACGAAAGCGACAACAAGATTCATAATAACCATTATAAATAGGAATAACATAAAAGCATTAATACTAGAGATAACAAGTCTAAATCAACCAGAAAACAAACATAAACGTAAAACAGCTCCAAAGAGGACATCAACAGGTCTATGATTAATAAAATTTCAGCAAGCTAATGAATTATTAAATGCACTAGTCCATGTGATTCGTGATGACCCCGGAGGGTTGATTGTGCTACTAAGCCCACCCTTCAAGCTTACGACTCGCGAGAACTACGTGAAAACAACAAAATAACAAGGGGTGAGATTGGGTAATCTCAGCAAGCGGAACAACTTCTAACGAATAACACAGCCACATTAAAACTAGCATACCAAATTCCTCATGTCCAATACCACATTATAGAGTCCACACAACCTCAGTAAAATGCATATGATTGTGCACATGCTTATGCCATGATCCTCCTCACCGTGCCCTTTCTCAGGAACACACGGTGTTGTCTGCATCTGATCGCAAGACGCAAGGCGTCGACAAACTTCCAATGCATGATTATGCAGTTAATGCTTCATGCATAAATACATTCATAACTTCCCACTCTGAATTCACATGCTTGCATACCATCAAATAACATGGATAGAATGCGAACATCATTGAGATAGAATATCTCCACAATTCATCTTGCAAACAACATCTTTCTTCATTCTTACTCATGATTCAAAAGCCAAACAACCACATCACAATGCAGGATAGGATATTGTAATCTCATAAAAAAGTAGTTAAACCATGTGGGTGTGCTGCAATTAAGGTTTATATTGAAGACGAAACAAATAGCGAGTTATAGTTTAGCAAGACCGCTTACTTCCACTTGCCTTTACCAACATGGATGATTTAACCTAGTTGCGTCCAGAAGGGGCACCACCTGTACAAGTATTATTTTAGTACATAGCGACATCACAAATGATCACACAACTCGAACACACGCTTCCTAATCCCCGTTCCCTTCTTAAGCGCCAAAAACCCCAATCTGTCCGGGTCAAACAGCAGCACCCTCTCTTCACAATTTCGTATCTTTTTTTATACAGATTATAAAAATACAAAAAAATTACAGTAGATAGATATTGACGAGATCTACAACTTTCATGCAGATCACAAATTTCAATTCCACATTTAAATATGCCTAAACAAACGTCCAACACAGTGGACAAAATCTATTTCCAGATTCTGTCCGTCATCTTGAAACAGCGATAACTCTCAGACCGACGCCCGAAAAATTCTGAAAAAATTACATAAGTTAGATCTCGACGTTATCTACAACTTTCTAGTTATAGGTTTTTGCAGGAAAAATCGTCTATGCCACGTAAAACGCGAAACAATCCTCGCTGCACAATCTCCCTTCCAAAAACAGCACCACGTGAACATCTACCCTTCTCCCCCATCAAGATCCATCTAAATCACTCACCACCAGATCTAATACACTCCTAATCCCTAGGTAGAACAGGGGTAAAAGATTGGGAATTTTACCTTGAGTTCTCCCTTGAGAACCCACGAAAAACACGCGACGATTCCCGAAACGGAAATCTGCTCGTCCTCCACGCCTCCACGGATCCTCTTCTCGCTTGCTCCTTCGCGTTTCGCGGTGGATCTTGAGCCACCACGCAAGGGGAGGAAGAGGAGGGGTGGTGTGGCTGCTAGGGGAGGAAGGGGGGCACCCTAGGGCTTTTGGGGGGGTGACACCCCTTTTATATGGTGGGCCGGCCCACTAGGGGAAAAGAGAGAGAGGTGGGGAGGGGATTCGCAGCCCAGGCCCAGGTTTTCCTCGGCCCACTGTTTCTAGCCCGACAACTCCAAATTTAATATTAATACGCCGGATAAACTTCAATTATTTCATCCCCCGACAAATCCTTCATTCCTCTCCCGAAACAAAACCAGGAAAAGGAACCCTAGAATCGCTTTGACGCTCTAAGGCATCACAGAGACACAGTCCCACCAAATCATGTTTGCTTGGAGTTGCATCGTCCTCGCTGCTCTCCGAATCCACATCGCTCAAATTGACTTGTTCAAGAGCAGAAAGAACTCGGTGGACCACTTTGCGGTTGATGAAGCTTTTCTTCTTTCTATCACTTGAAGGGAACTTCTTCTTCTCTTTTCTTCTGTCATTGTCCTTTTCCTCCCATGATGCTTTACCTGCAAGCTTTGGACAATTTGATCTCATGTGGTTGAGATCACCACACTCATAGCACCTTGGAGGACCACCTCTCTTTCTCATTCTCACATTCTGCAAAGCTTTGTTAAAGCGAGAAGAGAGTAGTGCCAAGTCTTCTTCAGGAAATTCTTCAATTTGTTCATCTGTTAAAGAAGACAAGGAGGACAAGGCAAAGCTAGAAGAAGAATTTGCATTTTACATGTTAGGGTTAGAGATCAAAGCAATTGATTTAATGTTACCCTTCCTGGCAAGAACATCCAACTCATGAGTTTTCAACTTAGAATAAAGAACATCTAAAGTAAGTGTACTCATGGTAGTAGATTCTTGTATAGATGTTACTTTCATCTCCCACACCGACATGTCCAAAGCACTAAGCAATTGTCTAGCATTAGCAGCAGCATCATCAAAGCTAACTCCAACAGCACGCAAATTGCTAAGGATCTTATTAAAACGTGCAAAGAAGTCATCTACCGACTCACCCGGTTTCATCTCGAATCGCATGTACTCCTTTTTGTAGATGTCTTGGCGAACCTCTTTCACAGTATTAGAACCTTCATGGTAATCACAAAGAGATTTCCACACCTTATATGCGGATCGAAGATGAACCACATGATCAAAGTCGCTGCGTCCCAAGCCTTGGATGATCAAGTTGCGCGCCTTGCTGTTTGCTTCAACATGTGTGCGATTGGTGTCATTGACGTTGTCGTTTGCAGGGACTTGGTATGGCTTGTACACCTTCTCCCAAATTATGAAGCCTTGTGCTTGGATGAATGCCTCCATCTTGGCCTTCCAAAACTGAAAATCAACACCATCGAACACACACGGTTTTGTCGAATAGCGATCCATTAATCTAATCACCGGTTAAGACAGATTAGAAAAACCTTGCTCTGAAACCACTTGTAGGATCGAAGTATACGAATATAGCAATCAGAGGGGGGGTGAATGATTGTGCGGAAGCTAAAACCAATTTCTTGATCTACTAAAAGTTCACCCCAAAACAGAACCAAATAATTGCCTCGTATTCGACAAAAACAGAATGACAGAGGTTCGGTAAAACGCGAATTCCTAGAGATCCAACCGTCGTAACGATCGGAATTTTGGACACAAGAAACTAGATCCCAATACAAATCAAACCCAAAAAGAATCAGCTCGATCGGACTTACGGATCAAAAGTTATGAGTTTCGCAAGATTGTTGTTCCAGAACTTGATGAAAATCAATCTAACCAAAACTTCAAGATTAAACAAGATCTTCAAAATATTAATCAACTAGACTTTGAGGAACTCTCAAACAATACCCTAGAAAGGTTTTTGATGGATCAAATCAAGATGAAACTCAAGGATCAAAAACCAATCTAGATTTAGAATAAGCATGCAAACAAGAACCAAAGCAAAAATACTGTAGCAACGTGGTTACTGTAGCAAGCAAGAATCTTGGAAGAAATGATCTTTATTTCTTTTGTCTAAAGTACTCTCATCAAAAGAGTACAAACCCTAAAGCAAAGCTCTAAGCTTTCAATCTCTAGGTTAATGCTCTAAACAGGAGACAACCCCTCCTATTTAAAGGAGCAACCACAAGGAGTCCTGAATACAATTCCTAATCCTAGAAGGAGTCCCACTCCTAATCTTAGAAGGGGTATGTATTCAACATAACTCCACTTGGCCCAACCTGGCCAAGTACAACTCTTGCACGCGTATGGCAACCCTACCATACTCACGTGACTAACACTTTGCACGCGAATGACCTCCTGTCATTCTCATGTGACTAACACTTTGCACGCGAATGACCTCCTGCCATTCTCACGTGACTAACCATTCTTCATGTGCACCATTCTCTTAGCCCGAACGTCCCGCATGACATCCTTGACCACCAAGATCTCAGTTCCTCCTGAACCTAGTCCCGAACGTCAGTTCCTCCATGAACCTAGTTCCGGTCCCGTCATTGACCACGTTCACCCTCGAGCAATACCTGCACATGAATAAACCACAAAATGAATCCGAGCACAAGTCCACGACTTGACTCAATGTCAATCCATGCAACTACTCACATGAGCATTGCATAAAGTCCACTTCAAAACAAGCATCATGAAATTCTCACAAATTTCATAATCTCAAAATCACTCAAAAACCCATTCACGACGGACCAAAAAATTTGGTCCGGCGTACATGTAAAACTTACTGTTTTTCAATAACTTGGTCTGGCACAACAACCTTCAAAAGCACATTTACGACAGACCAAAAAGTTGGTCTGTCGTACATGGGAAAACGAGGTTGCTAAAAAAAATGTTTACAAAGGACCAAAAAAGTTGGTCTGTTGTACATGGGAGAATGAGGTTGTCAAAAGCATGTTTACAAAGAACCAAAAAAGTTGGTCTGTTGTACATGGGAGAATGAGGTTGTCAAAAAGCATGTTTACAAAGGACCAAAAAAGTTGGTCTGTTGTACATGGGAAACTTACTGTTTTCTTTAAGTTTGGTCCGGCGCCAAAGCGAAACTTACTGTTTCTTGTCAAATTGTCAAAACACATGAACAAGCACATTTTTGCAAATTCAATTCTAAACCAATTTTTCAGCATATGATTTCACAGGGAACAAAGTAGTACCGGGATGGTGGTGGAGAAATTTCAAGTGTCTTAACCTAGGCATGGATAAGATGTGAAAGCAGTAACTGTAGATTGTATAAGTCATAGGAGATGCTTCGGCATTTCAGTATTGCTATCTTGTTGTTTGCTTGATTTTGTGCTCTGTGTTTCAACTTTGCTGTAAGTAAATTGGAGGAAACAGAGATCGTGTAGTTTTGTATCGTCTGTTGTTCTTCTAAAAAACAATCATTGTGTTTTTCTTCTTTCAAAGTACTCTGTAACATTGTTATCGGTTTATAATACCATAGATCAGGAGGGATCTTACCCCTTCTGTCTTTAAAAAAGAGAGGATCTTATGTGGTTGAAGGAGACAATGGAGAGAGACGTGGAGATCCATAGTAACTATAATCTTTTGCTGGTTGAACTTCAATACCAGGCTAGTGTACTTGAAGTTTAAACCACCCAAAGGAAATTTGAGAAAAGGTTGTCTGCGTAAACTCGTTTCTCTCCCAAGTAAATCGGACTGAATACTTTGACAGTGCAATCATCCCCAATCCTACAATTTGGGGCCATGCTCAGCCGCCTTATGTCTAGTATGGTGGAATCACAGTAGCATAAGGGCATGTACAACGCCATTAATTTCCCCGTCTTTTAGAGCTGAGCTGGCAGAGATTTGTTGACGTGGCGGATGGTTTGAGCGAAAAACAGAAGAGACGTCTCTTCACGAAGCAACGCCTTCGGGCTCTGCTTCCAACGCCAGAGAGACCGTTGCATCTGCGTTGTACTTGCGCTGCCTCCTTCTCCCGTCTCCAACCCTAAATCGATCCAATCCGATCCAATCCGATGCGGGTGGCGGCGGTCGGAACGCCGGCCCCCACTCCTTCTTCACCTCCTCCGCCTGCGCCGGCCTCGCAGGCGGCGTCTCAGAGGAGCCCGGCGCTGAACTTGACGAAGCCAACCAAGACGCCCCCGGCGGCATCGTTGACGTCGACGTCCTTCTTCTCGACGGTGACGGCGAGGGGCGACGGCAGCGTGTTGAAGGGTCGGAATCAGCTGGTGTCCTCCGGCAAGCTCCCGCTCGCAACCGGCGCAAGCAGCAGAATTTCCCGCAGCAGCCCTGCGCCGGCGGCGCGCACTCCAATGCCGCCGCGGCCCGATGACACTGCTCGAAGAAGCGGAAGCAGCGGGCAAAGCGCACGGTGTGGGTGGCGGACATCCCGACGGACGAGTACTCGTGGCGCAAGTACGGGCAGAAGCCCATCAAGGGGTCCCACTACCCGCGCGGCTACTACAAGTGCAGCACCGTCAAGGGTTGCCCAGCGCGAAAGCACGTCGAGCGCGCAACCGACGACCCTGCCATGCTCGTTGTCACCTACGAGGGCGACCACCGCCACGCGCCCGCCGCCGGCGACGCCCACGAGGCGTGAACAATCGTTAGCGGCAGCACCCTAGCATATGCTTCTTTGATTTGTTCTTTCGATTAGTATGAGTAGCTGCTAGCCAGGTGGTAGCTTATGTAAATAATCAAACAAGAATTATGGTTAATCGCAAAATTTCCTTACTACAAAATCTTGTCTCCTGAGCAGCAATTTACTCAATAATCGGCTAAGTAATGATCTATTTCTTTATTTGACCAACATTTATATGTATCGGCAATAGCATGTGCGTATACAAAAGCAACATAGATGTGTGCACACTTGATCAAGCAGCATATAGTAGAACTTAAAGCATCTCATTATTGGGAGACAGTGGTTAGAGACAAACCCACTGTATGAGGAATATTTAATGCTGTCTTTTTGTTTGGATATTTGTGCTAAGAGACACCCTTGAGCTCTCCTTTGTACATGCCCTAATAGGCACCAATGGCATGCAGCATTCTTTCAATGCAAAGGCCTTACTGGAACGTTCACATTAATTACAAGATGGCCTTGTTAACTGGACAAGTATTTAAGTATGAGTATAAAGTACCGCAGATCTGGAAACAGAGGCTACCTACACAAAAATGAATTTTTGTTGGGGGAAACTTTGGGTAGCGGTTAGTTTATTGGATGCTATTAGAGAAATGATTATGTCAAGTGTCATTTAGGTCAACATAGCAAAAAGGAATAATTACCTCAATTTACCAAACCTTTTAGGAGAATATAGGAATAGTGGAATAAAGAAATGGGGAAGTAGGAGAGGAGAAATAAGAGTCTTGATTTGTGTGGGATGAGAAGAGGCTGGGGTTCATACCGATAGGGGGAATGTACCAAGATTTTCAATTTTATCATTGTGTGCCTTCAACGCAAAATTCAAAGTACTGCTTTTACCTTTATGTTAAAGGAAGGTACTCTTCAGTTTTCTCACGGTACTACTGCTAACGAATATCTCCATTTATTGGTCGAGA
This sequence comes from Rhipidocladum racemiflorum, assembly GCA_036346355.1. Classification (NCBI taxonomy): domain Eukaryota; kingdom Viridiplantae; phylum Streptophyta; class Magnoliopsida; order Poales; family Poaceae; genus Rhipidocladum; species Rhipidocladum racemiflorum. The sequence goes on from CM070583.1 coordinate 59,268,194, forward strand.
TTCTTTGTGACTGCTCAAAATCTGTTGCTTCTATATCCGTTGCTGAGTACCCAGGGGCTCTACAACATCATTGGATGTTTTCCTGAAACCTTGTCATTATATCATGTTTTTTTTTCTAACTTCTAACTGTTCAAATTATATTCTTGGAAGATAATATATTGTGAATGTCGTCTAACTCTACGCACTGCTGCGTAATATCAGGTGGACTCCATATGGAAACACCAAATGCATAATCTGCAAGCAACAAGTGCACCAGGATGCCAAATACTGCCACACCTGTGCTTATTCGAAAGGTAAGGAACTCACTCCTTTTGGGAATAGCTTCTGCCTATCTTAAGAATTTTGTTGTTTGCATTGCAAATCAAGATTGTTTTTGCATGAGCTGACTTTTTGAAGTTTCCTAAGTTCTGATAATAGTATTGGCTTGTTTCAGGTGTGTGCGCAATGTGCGGGAAAGAAGTGTTGGATACAAAGCTGTACAAGCAAAGCAATGTGTGATGCAGTACTTTGTGCTATCGCGGATAATCTGTGTAATGAAATGTCTATGTTAACTTGTCAAATCTTGTACTTGCAATCTAAAATAGTTGTGTTAAAAAAACCATGTACCTGGCTAACAGTTAGAAACATGAAACTTCACCAAACTTTCAAGTCCCAACATTTCTATGCTACAGCAATGCGTATTGGCTGTTCTTGCTGCTAATGTTTGATGCACAAGGCTGCTGCTGACTGCTCTAGTGCAATGGGGTGCAGCGAGTTCTGGAGTTTTGGTCGCATGCATGGAATTTGTTTGTTTTTTGAAAGAGAATTTGTATGTGCTTCATGGCAGCAGGATCTGCAAACGATCCCAGTTATGTAGTCCATTACAGAATGCGTACAGCCTTAACAGGTAAATTACGATAACATTGCCTAGCCCGGACATCTGAAATGAGACTGCGGTTGCACGTCATTTTTTTAGCTCATCGAAATAAAAGATGTTTGAATCTGAGATGAATAACATTTAAAGTATGTGTGTGTGAGTGAGAGAGACGTCAGACGTGTTACGGTTACGATTCTTCATTTCTAATGGTACAGTTTGCCTGGACAATGCTGCTTGTTTAATACTTACATTACAGAACTGTTCACTGTTTTGGGCTCTCCCTCTTTTTATCCCTTTTTTTTCTTTTTCCTTTCTTTTTTTTTGCAAAAACAGCTCTCTCTCTCTTTCTTTTTAACAAAATTAGCTCTCTTCTCCACCACGGAAGGATTAGGAATAACACTTAGCACCTTCCACGCTAGGAGACTACGGGAGGTCAAGGTGCCATGCTCTAGTAGCGCTGAAGGCGGGGCGGTCGAGAGTGTATAGGGATGTTTTTATCTCAAAAAACATCCAAATTTTTTACCGTACGATCAAAACACACATCCGTCCGATCAAAACATAGCAACCCACCTCGAATTCAGGGAGTGTGCATCAATCTCAAAGCAATCCAATGACCAAGAATTTGGATGATGTTTGCTAGAGAAACATCCGGATAAAAGTTATCAAAACCCAAAAAAAAGAGGCCATACAGTGAAAAACACATCAAGGTGAACTCTACTACAGCCTGTCAAATGTACTATCACAACGAGACAGTAGCATCAACTACGGCTAGGTCAGCCTACAAGGCTACACATAGCTATGCAGTACACTAGGTTACTGCACGCTACAGAAGCGAAATGGACTAAATCGCGAGCTTGGACTTATTTCTTGGCGTAAATCGAATAGCAAATCAACACACATGACAAGTATGGTTTTTATGGTTGTTATCTCACGAGTTAACTACAAATTGGAGAAATGAGGATTAACTATGTACAAGTCATCAACTACTAAATGGAACAATATGTAAGGCAGACATATCATCCTAAGTATTTTCATCCTAACTAGTGCTTTACTGATTTTAGAGTATTTAGAAATGATTTGCATCAAATCTAAAGGTTCATATTTCTATTTTAAGCATGCATGAATATTGATACCTAGAATCAACTTTCAATTAATAAAATGATCTAAAGCAAGTACAAAACTAAATATTTTGACATATTTGGGTTGTTTTCATTATATGAATTCTAACAAAATTGATTTCATGAAATTTGGAATCCATTCACTCAAATTCTATTCAAAGCATATTTTAACCCTATTCTTTAAATTCAAATTTAAATTTAAAACATACATCAAACATTCAATATTTCTGCATAAACAGAAACTACAGATCAAAATATGAATTTAAAAATTTATTTTGTTGAATTTGGACATTCCTAGCAAAAAATATGGGAGATTGAATTAAATAGAGTAAAAAGGAGCAAAAAATTAGTTTGATCTGGATTCGAACTGTACTATCACAACGAGACAGTAGCATCAACTACGGCTAGGTCAGCCTACAAGGCTACACATAGCTATGCAGTACACTAGGTTACTGCACGCTACAGAAGCGAAATGGACTAAATCGCGAGCTTGGACTTATTTCTTGGCGTAAATCGAATAGCAAATCAACACACATGACAAGTATGGTTTTTATGGTTGTTATCTCATGAGTTAACTACAAATTGGAGAAATGAGGATTAACTATGTACAAGTCATCAACTACTAAATGGAACAATATGTAAGGCAGACATATCATCCTAAGTATTTTCATCCTAACTAGTGCTTTACTGATTTTAGAGTATTTAGAAATGATTTGCATCAAATCTAAAGGTTCATATTTCTATTTTAAGCATGCATGAATATTGATACCTAGAATCAACTTTCAATTAATAAAATGATCTAAAGCAAGTACAAACCTAAATATTTTGACATATTTGGGTTGTTTTCATTATATGAATTCTAACAAAATTGATTTCATGAAATTTGGAATCCATTCACTCAAATTCTATTCAAAGCATATTTTAACCCTATTCTTTAAATTCAAATTTAAATTTAAAACATACATCAAACATTCAATATTTCTGCATAAACAGAAACTACAGATCAAAATATGAATTTAAAAATTTATTTTGTTGAATTTGGACATTCCTAGCAAAAAATATGGGAGATTGAATTAAATAGAGTAAAAAGGAGCAAAAAATTAGTTTGATCTGGATTCGAACTGTAGACCTTACTGAATCTGCCATATTGCATATACCACCAGGCTGTTTAGTTTTTTGTTTCAGTGGCTAGCTAGTTTACTTGAGGTATCAGCCAGAGAGGAAAAGAAGGAAAAAATGCAACAATTATCGCTGGAGTGCGATTAGATCCTGCGAACTGAGGACTACGACAGAGGGCTCCTTCCACTGAGCTAGGCTGTTCCTTGCGATCAGGAGGCCTGCCACATTGCTTGAAGCCTTCCCACTCCTGTTTCTTTGCGACGCAGCAGCAAGCTCGACCGAAGGTTGAAGAAGACAAGGTCTCATGCAGTGTTCATGATCGGCTGCAGCAGAAGAAGAGGAGGATCTCAGGTGACTGCAGAGAAGCTCAAAGCAAGCATGGTTTGATCAAGAGCTCACCCGAAAGAAGAAATGGCAATGGATCAACGTGTTGTTGATTTTCTCTTTCTGAACTCGTGGTGAAGTAACAAGGAACGAAGCAAGCTTCCAGCGAGCTTGGCAAGGAACCAGAGGGAGCAAGGACTTGAATGGAAAGGATGAAGTGGTGGCAGTGAAGACTAACGAGGCCTCGGTGGTCTTTATATTCGGCTCATCGGCTGTGACGGAGATCGCCGGTTTGGACTCAATGGTGAGGTAACTTAATTGGGAGGTGGAGCATGGGAAAAGGCCGACAGGGCTTGATCGGCAATGACAGGGCATGGCTGGGCCGCCGGTATGGATGATCTTGTGGCTTTGGAACTTGCGAGGCAGCTCTGACCAGCAGTAAAGCCGGCGAGGAAGGGCGGTGGCGTTGGTCGGTTGTGCAGGATCGAGAGAACATGAAAGGAAACAAAGGGAAGAGAAGAGAGAGAGAGAGGCTGGCAGGTGGGGCCGGGGTCCACTAGCAGAGAGAGAGGGACTGAGGTGTGGCCACAAGGTTGAGGACTGACGGGTGGGTCAGCCGGACCCGCTGGCAGTGGGTGAAGGCAATTTAAAAAGTCATCACTCCCTCAGCCTTTCGCAGACAGCGGCAAAAGGAGGGTTAAATGACCCATCAAATCGAGTCCAGATTTTTCGAAACTTTTATCCTATAATCCTGACAGAGTTACCTCTGTGCTGTAAAAAGTTGAAGTCAAAATATTAAGCAATATATTTTATAAAAATCTGATAACAGTATAAGCTCTATTTTCCTATCTTCGGTTTTTGATTTATCAGAAGGCTCAAAAGGTCTTATACATTTTTGACAGAGGTCCTCAAGACAATACTAAGCTCCAGTAAACTTTTTTTGAAGTCAAAAATATAAGTATTTTTCCTACAGGAATTCTTTTGGTATGATTTTCAGATTTCCATAAACCTTTTCTTTTAATTTCTAAAGGCAGTAAAACTAAATATTATTTTCCGAAATTTTTGCCAAAGGTAGATGTTGTTAAGGACAGTAATTACAAAAATTTTCAGCTTTGTATAAATTATAAAACTTTTTATTTAATTTGACATTGCTGTCATTTCTTAGATTATTGTGAAATCATGTGCTGAAAAATTGGTTTAGATTTGAACTGTGACGCCTCGACCATGCCCGACCAGGTCAAACATGGCGGAGACCGTCGCAGAACAGAGTTACGCCAGAATCAGCTAAAGAAAACAGCGGCATGCGCCAAAATAACCTTTCACCATTTAGTAGACGGTACCTTATTCATATAGCACATATAGTGCTCCCTTAGGTCTGATTACAGTGTAGACCACACCGCCCGCTTATCCAGATATAAAACTCTAGTGCCTCCCTTCTGATAGTATTTGACTCCAAAGTCCTGGTCTCAAATTTTCCCGTATTTGTAGCCCATCATCAGTAGCATCAACATCATTCACTTAATAATGAACTTCAATCTCTACTCCATTATAATTAGCATGGATGACCTGTCTGAAAAACAACAACAAAGCAAGGCTGAGTACTCCAGTACTCAGCAAGTCGCGGAAAGTTGATGCATGAATTTATATACTCAAATATACTTTTTTTTTGCCACTAAGCCATGTACTTATACACCTTCGGCCACCAAGCCGGAACTCCAAGGTAACTCTTTATCTAAAATATCCATCCTTTGCCCATTTGTTGAAAAGTATCAAGTTTTAGTTTAGAAATCTACTGACGGCAGAGCAACGTGGGATAAACTTGTGTTAGAGGAAACCCACACAACGCACTTCCAAACCCGGAAGCTAGGAGTGATATCACATTCTTAACTCTGATCAGAGGTGTACTGCTTTGCCCATAGCATTACTTGGCTTATAACGTCCGGCCAAAGTATGCATTGCCTTTGGCGCACGGCTAAGCCAAGGAAACAGAACCTTTGGCCAACCGTACTCTGATCTCTGCCTAGTTCCACCTTGCCTCACCCAAGGCTCGCGGGTCGAGACTCCTCCCTTGACGTCTCGCCCTAGGGTGATTGCTCATCCCCTAGCAGCAATCACCTTCTTACCCGTGACAGAGTCAGTTACTTGTCGGTTACTTGGTTCAGCCCGTCCCATTCCAGGACTATGGTCAGCACGGTTTGCGCCGCTTTTGAAGTAAACGTCAGTTTGGTTATGTCCTTAAGTGATATCCTATGTAGAGGAGTCCTGACTCACATCAACCATACCTGGGTTGTTCTTCCCTGAACTCCTCTACCCACCAAATATCTCCACAACCCTCCTTGGGTTATGGTTTTACCACTGGACCTCTCTGGTCCAATCTCATCAAAATTACTCAATGGATCAACCTGATCCACTTGATATATTTTAATTTATTTAGAAATCAACTTTTTGGTTCACATGCAAAGATTTCAAACAATCCACAACCCACAAAAACAGTTCATAAGACATGATTGAAGGGCGACTTGCCTGAGTGAGCTCCGTCCAGCTTGCCAGTGTTGAGAAACGTCCCTACGTGTCCTAGACAGCTCTTGGGATGACTATTTGCAATAATTCAATTTAAATTTTAACTCATTTCCTATTTATGCCCTAAGCACGATGCAATATTCTAAATATGTGTGTTACATATGATGCAAAATATTGAACATGCATGATACGTATGTTTCTTATTTGAGAGGATTTTAAATGCAATTATTTTGCACAATTTTAGTTGCTCATGTTAAATTGTTACATAAAGTTATTTAGGGGTATAAATGAAATAAGTAATTAACTCAATTAAGTCTTAATTATCAAGAAAAAGAAAAAGGATTTTATCTTGACTTGCCTACAGTAAGAGTTGGCTTTTAATGTCTCAGATAATATTTTCTGGTGAAGATTTTGTATATTCAATACTTGGATGTTTTTCGTACTATTGTTGTAATAGAAATTTAAGGATGTAGTTATGTGTAGTGTATATTGTTTAGCTTAAGGGTTCATGTGTAATTTATTTGTCTAGTGCTAGCATTAAACATTTATTTTAATATTAATTTAGAGAAAAGAAAAGAGAAAAACAAGATAATAAAATTTAGATTTGTTCTCTACTGCTCTCTCGGCAAATTTTCATTTATTTTTATTTTGGCCCAAGTTGAGAGAAGAATAAGTGCATTTAATTATTATTGTTATTATGTTTTTTATATAGTTTTATTTATTTATTTATTTCAATTCGTATTATTGTTACTATTATATTTGTTTATATATACGAATATATTTTTCTGACCAAATTATTTTGGTAGTTAATGTTTTATTAATATTTTCATTAACGATTTAAAAATATACATATTGTTCTATTATACCTCTATTTCTTTATTTAGTCACTTGGCAACCCAGGCCATTTCTGGCCCGGCCCACCCCTGGCCCACCTGGCCCGACGGCTCCCACCCCCCATGACCTAACCCTAACCCTTATCCTCCCAGCACTCAGCCGACACACCCCCATCCTCTCCTCTCGCTCTCTCTCTCGCTCTCTCTCATGCCGCCGCCTCTTCTCCTCCTCTCGCTGCCGCCCTCTCTCTCTCTCTCTCTCTCTCTCTTGCCGGCGTCTCCCTCTTGCGCCGACCGCATCGCCTCCCCCTCTGCGCCCTAGCGCCGGCGCCCTCTCCAGCTCCCCTCTCTCTCGCTCACCTCCGGCTTCTCCTCCTCCTCTCTCTCGCGCTCGTCCTCATCCTCCCCGAGCCGCACGCCACTGCCGACTCCCCCCATTTCTCCCTCTCTCCCTTCGCCGGCGCCGTTCTCCCCGGTCTGGGCGCCGCATCCTTCGGCCTTCCCTCCGAGCGGCGCTGCCTTGGCTCCTCGCCGTCGCCGGGATCCAGCTGATCCAGCCGTCCTCGAGCAGGGTAAGCCCCCCTTCCTTTTCCCCTCTTTCCTCAACTCCCTCTCTACTCTCTGCTCATCCCTCCCCCTTTCTTTACTCAGGTCGACCGGCGCTGCCCCGGCCGCCTCGACCTCCACGGTGGCGTCGGCGCCTCGGCAAGGTGCCAAGCGCCAACAAGCAGCCGACCGCACCACCCCACATAAGAGCTAAGTACACGAGACTCAACCCCCCCTTCCTCTTTCCTCTTTGATTTGCATGCATGGACTCTATGCAACTCGATTCGATGCGTAACTGTTGTTACTTGTGGTTGGATTGCTTTGTTCTGGATCGGTATGCTCCTTAAATTTGCTTCTAGAGTCGTTAGTGTATTGCTTATTGCACCTGTTGATTGATCTAATTTGTGAATCGAGGCGATTGGGTGGTTGGTTGTGTAAGTGAATTTGCTCTCCATCAAAAGTGTGTGAAACTGAAATGTTATTGAAGTCCTGTATGGCCCAATTTAGTTTGATGCATGATTTGAAATGCTGTTAAAGTTCTGTTTCAGTTGTGAAGTGCGACCACTGTGATATTGCTTTGGCATGGATCTGTTTATATTATTAAATTGAAATGTGGGGGTTTCTATTGATCAATTTTGGTTAATCTCTAGTGTAGGATAAGTATTCACTAGGACATATAGTTGTATACTTTATGCTGGGATTTATGTTCAAAGTGATCGTGAACAATGATTATACAGTATTTGGTTTTATATGTTTATATCTTAGGTTCTTTAGTGGTCATGTGTGCATGAGTTAGAAGTCTGAGCCCTGAACATTGCATGTATGTCGAGCTATTTGAGATGATCAAATGCTAAAAAGGGAATTTGTTAGTGTTAGTATTTTCGAGTTTGTGGATGATGTGATACCGAAGTATTTGCCCTTGTGTTTGGTTGTCGCAAATGGAGTCTAGAGGGTGTATTGTGCAGTTAATTGCTATGGAATGTATGTATATGTTTGTATTGTGCATCTTACTGTGATTAGATGGTATGAGGTCTCGAGAGTTAATTTGTGGGTATTGAAATTAGATACGTATATATATACTAGTATCTTTGGATCTTATGTATAGTGAGTAGTGCATGCGCTTGAGATTTGTATATTCATGAGTAAGGTATAAAAGGGTATGTATGGCGGTTACTGGAATCTTTCAGTTTAATTAGTGAGATGACTAATTGCCGAAAAAGGATGGTAGTATTTATGTTCCTGACATAAAGACCAATGTTTGTGATTGAGTTTTATCCATCCTTGATCAAAACCCCAAATGAGCTAAGGCTGCTATGTCACTGGTCTTAGTCTGGTGGATTTCGGTTTAGCAGTATAAATTCTCAATTAACTATATTACTGTTTAGCATGGCATGATTGTGAAGTGTGACTATTGTGAGTTTAATTGGGTGGAACAGCATGTGCATTTATAACTCATTTGTTGTTGATTCCTAGATAGATATTTACCAAGACATGGCTATAGGAGCTCGGTGGCCTCCCCAAGCCCTCTTCACCCTCAACTCCGGCTACGGCGAGCTACTTCAACTTCCTGCTCCTACCCTACTTGACAGATAAGTGCTGCACTCTTCCCTTCCTTTCTACTTAGTGTCATTCCTACACTTTGTGCATTGTTCTAGGTTTTTAGTTCACAGGGATGCTAGTTTCGTGCATCAATTCTGCTGAACTACTGAGTAGTATCATGTGTACTTGGAACCGTATTGATCACTACTAGACATCTCTACTTTGCGCTCATGATTTAGGTGTTTAGCTTTTTAACATGGGAATCATTGGGTGTGCACATATGTTTTTGTTTAAGGATATAGAGCGGTGTATGTTACTGAGGCTTGATAGAGAATGCAATTTCTCTTCTTTTTGCGTGGATTAATTTGGATGAGTAGGTTAAGAATTACTTATTACTATAGGTACTAGAAAAATTATTATGTGTGAGCTCATGATGACGCCGTGGTCACTTATCAAATGCATAAGATCCCTGATTGTGAAATGTGGTAGTGTTGCATAACACAATATACTGTGAGTCGAATGCACAATATATATTCATTTATATTACCCATTATCTAGGTATGATATGGGTCTAAGAGTGATATAATCATGTTTAGGTAGTGAGTGGTCTGATGTGGCTTATGTTTTCATACTGAAGATGGAGTTTGTGTGTATAACCTTAGTGTGGAGATCATATTATGATTGAAATTTTTATACTTAACTATTGTATAATGTTTTAGCCATTGCATTGTCCAGTTGAAGTCGACAGTTCTGTATATGTGTATTTTGATGCATAATAATTATGTGTCGTTACCATCCATTAAGTACATACATGCTCATGCTGAGAAAGATGATTCAAATCTAATTATTGGCACCTCATTGTTGCAGCGAAGATGAGAGCGGGAGTTGCAGGTGCAGAAAAAGGGTGACAGAGCTGTCACTGGCCTCTTTTCCCTTCTGACTGCTTCTGCCTTTCAACCAAAAATAGCAAAAAGGATGGGGTAGTTTGGGTGGGGAAAGGGTGAAAAAGGTGAGTTCTCCTTTTATACTGCAGTAGAAACCGACATGGGTGAAACCAGGGTTGATTTTGGCTAAGTCTGTGGGCTGAGAGTGCAGGTGGAGTGCATGCAGTTCTCTGCCTCTCCCACTTGGCCATGCAGGATGGTAGAGAGGAGAGTGTTGTGGCAGCTGGCATATGGGTACGGTTGATGGATGTGCAGAACTGAGGAGGGCATAACTGGGGAAGGTGTATGTCTGAAGTCGGTTTGGATGTGATGAGTTAAAAGTGTAATTCTATCTTAAGCTTTAGGGATTTAAATGTGGTTAGTGACGCATGAAATGTGGATCATTGTTTGTAGAATATGTTTTGAGAGCATAAGTCCTCAGGTGCACTTCGACATTTGATAATTGTATTAAAGTCTTGTCTTTATTTGTTATATGAGATCGGAATGGTGGTGTAATATGTGATTGTTGATATATTATGGATTGTCTTCACCTTTGGTGCATTATTAATAGAATCGTTTGAAACTGATATCCTTAAATGGTAAGATTAATTTGAATATTCAATTGTGTTGATGGGCGGTTGCATTATGGTGGAGGCTCTTCATAATGATATACATTGCTGATAATCAAGTATGCATGTATATGTGTATGTATGTATGTATGTGTGTGTGTGTATATATATATATATACACATATGTGCATGTGTATGGCTGACCCGAGTCTACATGCATATCTGTGCATGTGTATGGCTGACCTGTGTGTATGTTTACATGTGTGACATGCTTGAACGTACGTTTATGTATATATGTATGTGTATGTATGTGGGTATATGTTCTCTTGAAGGAATTATATGTTGAGTAGTAATGTTAGGTTTCGAATTATGTCTTAGTATGTTCTTGATAATATATTAGAGAGGCAAGTATATTTTCTTATTTGGGTTTATAGAGGAGTTGAAATAGACGTGGCCTAAATTATTTTGGGACTTGTTTCTTAACTTAACATTATATTAATTTAATAATGAGACTGATGCAGCATTTTACTTATTTATGTTAGCTATTATTGTTCATTGATTAACTGTCTGTGTGCTTTAACATCGAAGGGGTAATTTTATTATTTTATTTATTTATTTATTTATTTTATTTTGAATGGAGAGGTTAAGTTGGATGTTTAAATGAGTGGTATGGTACTGTATTGTGTGTGCGCATATAATGTAGTTTGTGAATATTTTGGATTGAACTACAATACTTGAATGCACGTTTGGAATTATTCAGGGACTGTGAAGTAAATATGCATAAGACCTAGGTTGTGAAATTAATTGTTTTTTTTTATCCGACAGCTAGTATAAACATTTTGGGAATGGGTATATTTACAGTTTGCTAATTATTTGCATGTGAATAAAGGCTTACTGATTATTGAGGTCTAGATGCTTTTACATTCATCATATATGTGTGGGTGTATACTTCTTAATCACTAGATTAATGACAAGACACATGCATGAAGCTGGGTTAGTGTTTAAGCATTTTTTTTTAACTGGCTTGATAACATATTTATGTTGATTTAATTATACTCCTAATTATTTATTTCACGAAAACATAGAAATAGATAGTGTTTTATTTAGTTAGGATGGTGAGTAGAGTAGAAATCAATACTACAGTTATATCTTTGGGACTCATGAGGTCGAGAATAGCAAATTTTGAGTTGGCCCTTCTGATCCTCTAACAGAAGATAGACAGACGACACTGACATCTCAATTTATTAAAGGTAAAAACATGTGGGTTTTTACATGAACTTCGCTAGCTTAGAATTGAACTTGCTAGAATTGCTTTCGCAAGGTGTGCTTGTGCATGTGTGTCTCATTTGATCTTTTAGTATGCTTGTGATATGCTTCGATTAAGTTTTAGGGTTACAAAGATTTTTGCATTTGCGCCAGACCAAACTTCAAGAAACAGAGATTTTTCCTTTTACGTCGGACCAAATTTTTGGTCTGCCGTGAACGTACTTTTGCACCGGACTATGTTTTGAGAAAAACAGAAACTTTTCCATCTACGTCGAACCATTTTTCGCCTCTGTGCCGGACCAAATTTTTAATCCGGCGTGAACGTGATTTTTAGTGCATTTGCGCCGGTCCAATTTTTCAAATTCCAGAAAGTTCCCCATGTACGCGTCCGCCGTGAACGTAAAATTGAGGCTCTTGCGCCGGACCAAGTTTTTTCATGTAACCGAGTGTGGCGCGTGTACGCCGGACCAATTGGTCCATCATGAGTGACGCCGGACCAATACTTTGAACGGCATTTTCTAGGGTTTAGTCCCTGTGTGCGCCGGACCAAATGTTTGGACCACCGTGAACGTGATGTGCACGAGTTAACTTTTTGTGTTTTGAAAATTGTTTTTGGATCTGTGATTATGAAATTCATGTAGACTTCATAATGCATGGTTGATTTGTATGCAATGCTCGTGTGAGTAGTTGCATGGACTGGCGGACTTGTGCTCGGAATCGTTTTGTGGTTTGTTCATGTGCAGGTGTTACTCGAGGGCGAACGTGGTTGATGATAGGACTGGAACTAGGTCCATGGAGGAACTGAGGTTCGAGACTAGGTTCAGGGAGGAATCGAGGCCTTGGTGGTCAAGGATGTCATGTGGGACGTTCAGGCTAGAGGACGGTGCACATGAAGAATGGTTAGTCATGTGAGTATGGCATGGTGGCCGTACGCGTGCAAGAGTTGTTAGTCACGTGAGTATGACAGGGTGGCCATACGCGTGCAAGAGTTGTACTCGGCCAGGCTAGGCCAAGTAAAGTTGTGTTAAATACAGACTCCTAGGATTAGGAGTGGGACGCCTTCTAGGATTAGGAGTAGGACTTGTATTCAGGACTCTTGTGTTTGCTCTGTATAAAGAGGGGGAGGAGTCTCCTGTTTATGCATCGGTTTTAGAATCAAGTCTTTAGGGACAACCAAAGTTTTAGGGTTTGTACTCTTGTGGTTGGAGTACTGTAGCCAAATCAAAAAGAAAAAATAAAGATCGAATTCTTCAAATTCTTATATAAGCTACAGGTTTGGTCAGGTTAATTCTTGTCATATTCTGTCACAGCAAGCTTGCGAGGTTCATAACTTTCGATCCATAAGTCCAATCGAGTTGATTTTTTTTCTTTTAGCTTTGTATTGGAATCTAGTTTCTTGTGCTCAAATTTCAGCTCAATCCGACGGTTGGATCTCCGAGAATTCGCGTTTTACCGAACACATCTACTCTGTTTTTGCTGATTACGAGACTCTATTTTTAGTCCGAATTTGGGGTAATTTTTAATAGATCAAATATTTAGTTTTAGCTTACGCACAATCATTCACCCCCCTCGGATTGCTATATTCATATATATATATATATCGATCCTACAATTATTAAAGTAATTACCTCATGTAAAATGATGAAAATTAATTTTTACTTTAGTAAAAGCTTTTTGTGGGATGTCCGAGACTGGGGTCCTGCAAAGAAGCCCATAGTAGACTCGTCTGAACAGTGCGCCGAGGCTCAGCTCGTGGCCTTTTCGTCCCCGCAACGCTTATCCGAGTGACTAAATCTTGTCATTCTAGCCGACAGGTTTAGCCCTCGAGCGCCGGGATTCGGCTCCTGGCCTTCTCATCCCAGACACTCTTTTCTGAGTAGCTGAGGCTCGCCGTTCTAGACAAATGGTTCAGCCCCCGAGCGCCTGGATTTGGCTCATGGCCTTCTCATCCCAGACACGCATTTCCGAGTAACTGGACCCCGCCGTTCTAGTCGACCGCTCCATTACCAAGCATTCCGGGCGCGCAGGGTGAGTCTCGTCGTTCTAACCGACTAGTTCAGCCCCCGAGTGTCAGGATTTGGCTCATGGCCTTGTCATCCCAGACACGCTTTTCTGAGTAGCTAGACCCCGCCGTTCTAGCCGACAGGTTCAGCCCTCGAGCGCTGGGATTTGGCTCATGGCCTTCTCATCCCAGACACGCTTTTCCGAGTAGCTGGACCCCGCCGTTCTAGCCGACTGCTCCTTCATTACGAAGCATTCCGGGCGCGCAGGGTGTCGCGCTTTGTTCCACGCTCCCTTGCTTCCGTGATCTCTGGGATAGTCAGGTACGAACAGTGCACCTGCTACCTACTAGGTGTCGTGTAGCCCCCGGCTTGCCGCTTAGTTGATCCAAGTAAGCGGGAAGGCAAATTTGCCATGTGTCTTGCAAAATATCTTTCCACCTTGGTCAACATGTTGATCTTCTTCGGTATTTGCGAAGCCGCTTCGTGTTTTGTGCCACATCAATACCGCGACGCCTCGCTTGTATCGCTAGGACGCCTCGATTTTTGGAGCTGGGGTTGGCTTATAAATAGGACATTACCGCTCGTAGAGCGATCATCCTTTCCTTAAGCCTTCTCCCCGATCTTCTTCAAGAGAGTCTTCGATGTCGTCTTTTCGGCATCACCGCTTCCACGACATGTACACTGATCCAGAGGATCCGGAGCTGTGGGAGGACTACGAATTCGCTCTCATGCAGTCGGCGAAGGAGAAGGCGGCGGTGAAGGATGTTGTCGCCGTTGCTGCCCTCATCGAGGCTATGCCAGCGCTGGGAGAGGTGGCAGACGTTCTCAAGGAGATACTTAGGCGCGAGCGCCGCGATGCCGCTGCCGTCGAGGCCCTTGTTCGGCTTGTTCCACCGCTTTGGGTGGTTGCCGACCGGATCCTCGAGGCCTTAGGCCGCGCGCGCCGCGCCTAGCTTCCTCAGCACCGGGCTCCTCAGTTTTTTTTTGCGAGAAAAAAGGAAAAAAAGTCAGTAATGTAAATTACTAATATGGAATAAAATGTAAGTTATCCGGTAACCGTGTGCTGTTTAGACTTTCCTGGGTTTTAATGTCTTCGCCTTCGTCGTTAGCCCTAGCCAATCGCTCCAACCCCCCCCCCCCCCGCGCACGCGTGGTGCTAGAGGGCCGAATTTTTGTTAACTAGGGACTACCGACTAGGACTTTCATGCCCAGAAAGGTCCTGGAACCGTGAACCGTTGTGCCCGAGTGGTTAATACCCTTTTCTAGCTTTGTCTTTCCTACTTTGTGCGCTGATACAATCGTTCGGATTTTGCCGCTTGTCGCGACTTCACCGTGAATATGCATTTTCGCATAGTTTGTACCGGCACGGTTCGGATTAGACGCTACGTTATTCAGGTGGCAACCACTCGGGATTGATTTGGTTACACGATAGTTAAGACAGATCAAAGAACAAAGCTATTTACAGCTTTATTTAATATATGGGAGCTGGATACATAACTTAAGCATAGAAGCGGCGTAGCTGTTCGGCGTTCCAAGTGTTCAGCAAAACCGCGTCGTCTTCGCGCTTGAGTCGGTAAGCTCCCGGACGAACTACCTCCTCCATAATGTAAGGACCTTCCCAGATCGGGGAGAGCTTATGCTCGCTTTTTTGGCTCCTTCTGAGGACCAAATCTCCCTTGGAGAAGGTATGACTTCGAACATTGCGAGAATGGTAGCGCCGGAGGCCCTGGAGATACTTGGCCGACTGGATCGCTGCAACATTTCTGGCTTCTTCGAGTTGATCAAGCTCTTCCAATCGGCTTTCCTCCGACTTGGCCTCTTTATAGTTCCGGATCCTCGGGGATCCGAATTCCAGTTCTGTTAGCAAGACCACCTCTGATCCGTACACCAAGAAAAAGGGGGACTGTCCGGTTGCTCTACTAGGAGTAGTTCTGAGCCCCCAGAGTACTAACGGTAGCTCTTTTACCCATCGCGCGGCGTACGGTTTGAGGCGATCGAAGATCCTGGCTTTCAGACCTTGAAGGACCATGCCATTGGCCCGCTCGACTTGCCCATTACTTCGAGGATGACCCACTGAAGCAAAGCAAATCTTGATTCCCATATCGTCGCACCACTCTTGGAATTCTTCACCTCTGAACTGAGTACCATTATCCGTGATGATCTTGTTTGGTACACCGAATCTGACCACAATGCCCTGGAAGAACTCCTTGGCTTTGACCGCTGTGATCGCGACGACTGGTTTGGCCTCAATCCATTTGGTGAATTTGTTTATGGCGATGAAGAGGTAGGCAAAACCCCCTTGGGCCTTTTTTAGGGGCCCGACTAAATCGAACCCTCATACTGCGAGGGGCCAAGAAATGGGGATGGTTTGTAGCTCCTGCGCCGGCAAATGCGTTTGCCGAGCATAGAACTGGCAGCCTTCACACGTGCGGACGATCTCTTTCGCATCCGTTACCGCTGTAGGCCAGAAGAAACCTTCGCGGTAGGCCTTCCCGACCAAAGCACTCGACGCGGCATGATGCCCACATACTCCCGAGTGGATTTCCTTGAGTAGGTCCCTTCCCTCTTGCTCTGAAACGCACCGCCTAAGGACACCGGAGGCGCTCTTTCGAAATAGCTCTTCTCCGATCACCACGTAGGACTTAGCCTGTCGCGCGATGCGCTCGGCTAGGGTGCCAACTTCGAGGAGCTTGTCCTTCAACAGATAATCCAAATACGGGGTCGCCCAGTCGGGATTAATGACTAGGACTTCCGCCTCGAGGCCCTTACTCAGCTCTTGTTGCTTGGTCACCGTTGGCTCATGAAGCTCCTGAACGAACACGCCGCTCGGGACCTCCGCCCTAGTGGCTCCCATCTTCGCCAACTCATCCGCCACTTCATTATTGCGGTGCAGGACGTGGACCCGCTCCAATCCATCGAACTTGTTCTCCAATTCCCGGACCCGCTGACAATACGCCGTCATGGTCTGATCGACACATGACCAGTCTTTCTACACTTGGCTCACCACTAATTGCGAGTCCCCGCGAACCGTCAATCGTCGGATTCCGAGCGATATGGCGATGCGAAGCCCGTGGATGAGTGCTTCGTACTCCGCAGCGTTGTTCGAGGCCAGGAAATGAATCCGGAGGACGTACTTGAGCTGATCCCCCTTCGGCGAAATGAGTAGAATTCCAGCCCCAACGCCGTTGAGCATGAGAGATCCGTCGAAATACATCGTCCAATACTCCAGCTCTTGTTCGACGAGGGGGGCTTGGAACTCGGTCCACTCGGCTATGAAGTCGACTAGGACCGGTGACTTTATGAAATCATGCGCTGAAAAATTGGCTTAGAATTGAATTTGCAAATGTACTAGTGCTTGTGCATGCGCCGGATAAAATTCCAAAAACAGTGAGTTTTGCATTTGTGTCGGACCTTTTCTCGAGGCTACACCGGATCAAATTTTTGGTCCTCCGTGAATGGGCTTTTGACGACTATTTTCGCATCTACGCCGGACCAACGTTTTTATCCGTCGTGAACGGCATTTTGAAGCTTGATTTTTCATGTGTACACCGGACTGATTTGTGTAGTCCGTCGTGAACATGTTTTGAGCCGGACTAAAACTACCAAAATAGTAAGATTTTCATGTACGCTGGACCAAATTCTTTTTGGTCCGTCGTGAATGTGTATTGAGCAAATTGCATTGTATCAAGTTTCATTTAGAAACAGTAAGTTTTACATCTACGCCGGACCAAATTTTTGGTCCGTTGTGAACGTGCTTTTGATGCTTGTTTTCGCATGTACGACGGACGGGTTTTGTTTAGTTCGTCATGAACGTATTTTTTTTCACTGGACAAAGTTCTTCATGAACCGAGACTTTCGCATGTACGCCGAACCAAATTTTTGGTCCGGTGCGAACTGATTCTTCTAGGGTTAAGTTTGCGTGAATGGATTTTTGCTCGATTAGGGTTTTGAGCAATTTTGGAATCGAATTTTGGTTTGAATTTGAGATTATGAAATTTGTGAGAATTTCATGATGCTTGTTTTGAAGTGGACTTTATACAATGCTCGTGTGAGTATTTACATGGACTAATGTTGAGTCAAGTCGCGGACTTGTGCTCGGAATAGTTTTGTGGTTTGTTCATGTGCAGGTGTTGCTCGAGGGCGAACGTGGTCGATGACGGACCGGAACTAGGTTAATGGAGGAACTGAGGTTTGAGACTAGGTTCTGGAGGAACCGAGGTCTTGGTGGTCAAGGATGTCATGCGGGACGTTTGGGCTAGAGAATGGTGCACATGAAGAATGGTTAGTCACGTGAGAATGGCAGGTAGCCATGTACGTGCAAAGTGTTAGTCACGTGAGTATGGCTAGGTTGCCATACGCGTCCAAGAGTTGTGCTCGGCCAGGTTGGGCCATGTGGAGTTGTGTTGAATACATACTCTTTCTAGGACTAGGAGTGGACTCCTTCTAGGATTAGGAGTGGGAGTTGTATTCAAGACACTTGGTGCTTGCTCTGTATAAATAAGGGGAGACGCCTCCTGTTTATGCATCAAGTTTTGGGAGAGTTTTAGGATTGTACTCTTTTGTTTGGAGTGCTATAACCAGATCAAAAGGAGAAATAAAGATCAAGTTCTTCAAATCTCTCGGCGAGCTTCAATTCTAATAAGATCTATTCTCGTCATACTCTGTCACAGTAGGATTGCGAAGCTCATAACTTTTGATCCGTAAGTCTGATCGAGCTGATTCGTTTTGGGTTCAATGCGTAGTGGAATCTAATTTCTTGTGTCCAAATTTCAGATCGATCTAATGGTTGGATCTCCGGGAATTTGCATTTTACCGAACCTTTATCATTCTGTTTTTGTCGAATACAAGGCAATTATTTGGTTCCATTTTGGAGTGAACTGTTAGTAGATCAAGAATTTGGTTTTAGCTTCCGCACAATCATTCACCCCCCTCTGATTGCTATATTCGTATACTTCGATCTTATACACTTGATGGCGGTGCGCGGCTTGAATGATATATCGAAAGCTCCAAGCTCGGCCGCCCATTTTGAGATTCTCCCAGTAGCTTCCCGATTATGGAGAAT
This sequence comes from Rhipidocladum racemiflorum, assembly GCA_036346355.1. NCBI lineage: Eukaryota > Viridiplantae > Streptophyta > Magnoliopsida > Poales > Poaceae > Rhipidocladum > Rhipidocladum racemiflorum. Next base: position 59,286,872 of record CM070583.1, read on the forward strand.
ATCTCCTACCGGGAAGGAGGTTACTACTGAAATCTGGTGTCCTTGAAAGTAATGCTTTAATTTCCGCGATGCAACCAACACGGCATACAACAACTTCTGGACTTGAGGATACCGTACCTTGGGTTTGCCCAATACTTCGCAAATGAAGTAGACCGGACGCTGCACTCCGTAACGGTGTCCTGGCTCCTCCTGCTCCACAACTATCGTCGCGCTGACTACATGGGTCGTCGCTGCTATGTAAAGTAGGAGAGGCTCCCCTGGCATTGGCGAGACCAGGATCGGAGGGATGAAAAGGAATGCCTTGAGCTCTTCGAAAGCTTGTTGTGCCTCGACCGTCCACTCAAAACGATCCTGTTTCTTGAGGAGCTTAAAGAAGGGCATCCCCCGAGTCCCCAGTCGGGAAATGAACCTGCGAGTGCCACCATGCAACCAGTGAGCTTCTGGTCGTCCTTCTGACTAGAAGGAGGTGTCATTCTCATGATGGCCTCGATCTTCTCCGGGTTTGCCTCGATCCCACGGTGAGAGACAATGAACCCGAGTAGTTTTCCAGAGGAAACTCCGAAAACACATTTCTCCGGGTTGAGCTTCATCCGGAACGCCCTTAGGATTTCGAACGTCTCGGCCAGATCGGAGGTAAGGTTCTCCCTCGCTCGCGTCTTAACCACTACATCGTCCACATATGCCTCCACGTTACGCCCAAGCTAATTGTGAAAACACCGTTGTATCGTGCGCTGATAAGTCGCACCAGTGTTTTTCAGCCCAAACGGCATCGTGAAGTAGTAATACGCTCCGAATGGAGTGATGAACGAGGTCTTCTCACAGTCTTCCTCTCGAAGCCAGATTTGGTGGTAGCCTGAGTACGCGTCTAGGAAGCTAAGGAGTTTGCACCCAGTAGTGGAATCTACCACTTGGTCGATGCGAGGTAACCCGAAGGGATCCTTTGGGCACGCCTTGTTGAGGTCAGTATAATCAACACACATGCGCCAACTTTTATTCTTTTTGCGGACAAGTACAGGGTTTGCCAACCAGTTGGGATGATACACCTCTCTGATGAGCCCACGGCTAACAACTTTGTGATCTCCTCCCTGATGGCGTCTCGGCGGTCCTGAGCGAACCGCCTCAACCTCTGCTTGATGGGCTTGGCCGCTTCATCCACGTTCAGCGCATGCTCGATCACCTCCCTGGGAACTCTAGGCATATCGGACAGCTTCCAAGCAAAAACGTCCTTGTTTGCCCAGAGAAAGGTGACGAGCGCGTCTTCCTATTTTTTCCCAAGCCCTGTCCCGATCAAGGCCGTTTGAGCCGAGCCGGACAGGTCGAGGGTAATCTTCTTGATGCCTTCTTCGGGACTGATTCAGGGCTTCGGCGCCTTCCGAGTCGGGACATCTCCTTCCTCCCAATTGGATTCTGCCATTAGCCGGATCTTTTCCCAGCTGGCCTGTGCCTCCAGCATCTCGGCTATTTCCAGCTCTCTCTGTTGCAGGAGAAATACTGCTTGATATCACCACGTAGCGTGATAATACCACTCGGCCCCGGCATCTTCAATGCCAGGTACGCGTAATGGGGCACCGCCAAGAATTTGGCTAGCGCCGGCCTTCCTAAGATGGCGTGATACGCCGTCTCGAAATCAACCACCTCGAAGTTGAGGTTCTCGGTACGGTGGTTTTCTCTTGTGCCGAAAGTGACTGACAGAGTGATCTGCCCGAGTGGTGTCACCGATGTCCCGGGAATCACCCCATGGAACGACGACGACCCACATTTCAACTCCGACCGAGAGATCCCCATATCGTCGAGAGTTTTGATAAAAAGGACGTTGAGCCCGCTTCCCCCATCGATCAGCACCTTCTTGAGCTTGATGCCGCGAACGACTGGTCCCAAGACAAGAGGATATCTGCCGGGAAATGGGACCCGGTCCGGGTGATCCGAGCGATCGAAAGTGACCGTAACCTCAAACCACCGTAGATATTGGGGGGTCTCCAGCACGATCGCGTTGATGTACCGAGCGGTAAGTTTCTGCTTTTGCTTGGACTCGTACGCGTCCGAGCCCCCGAAGATATAATTGAGCTCCAGCTCAGCCTCTTGATAGTCTTCCTCCGCTTCGGGAGGAGGTTGCTTTCCGACCGCTTCACTCTGACCCTGCCCGGCTTGCCTCTTACTTTCCCGGGCGAACCTTTTCAAAGTGAAGCAATCTTTAGCGTCATGCATTCCCTCTGGATGGAAGGGACAAAGCGAGTTCATCACTTTGTCATATCCATCCGTTTCGGGCGCTCGGGGCTGGCCACGCTCTACTGTTGCCACTAGCTCTTCGCCTTTGTGCTTCTTCTCCTTTCGCTTGGAGGATTCGGCATGATCCTTTCTCGTTGTGGCGTTCGGCCAAGGCCTCGGAGGCCGACACGTAGCGATCCGGTAAGGCAAACAACTCCTTAACCGAAGTTGAAGGCTTCCGGGATATCTTCTTGATGAGATCAGGATCACTGACTCCCTTCTGGAAGGCGGCGATCACGACCGCATCTGTGACATCCCGAACTGTGCTCTTCCTGTGCATGAAACGTTTGACGAACTCCCGCAGGGACTCATTCTTCTTCTGGTGTAGTTGGTACAAGTCGCAGGGGGTGCCAGGGCGCTCATACGTGCCTTGGAAATTTGAGATGAACTGCTCACACAGATCTCCCCAGGAATCTATGGAACTCGCTGGGAGTCCGGTGAGCCACGCCTGGGCCCAGGCGAAAGCGTGACCTACAGGTAATTAGCCATTACGTTCTGATCTCCCCCGGCCGCCCTGACTGCTAACGCGTATACCTGCAGCCAGGCCTCTGGGTCCCTTTCGCCATCGAATTTGGTGATGCCCTTGGGATTAAACCCATCGGGCCAAACCACTCGGCGAAGGTGAGGGGTGAACACACGAACCCCCTCAATGACCCCATCACGCTGCCCGGGTGATGAGCGACGTGGGGGGATCGGGCTTGACGAGCGCCCTGATCCCCTGGAAGGACGCCGAAGCGCTCGTACTCGTCGGCGTGTCGGCGTTGCTCATCTCTTTCCCGGTTGCGCCGTCTGGTGTCGAGGTCAGAACGGAGGTCGCGGTTGAGATTGCGGTGCAGTTCGTCCCCACAGAGAGGAACGTGGTGTCCCCGGTGGGGAGCTTCACGGCCCGGCCGACTGCTGGCCGTCTGAGTACTGGCCGGGGCGCGTGAGTGCGCCCTTGCCGGCTGGTCACTCTGAGCTTGCTGGATCGCTGCCGCCGTCACCATGGCTTTTACTTGGGCCACGATCGGGGCAACTGGACTACCGGCCTCCAGCATTGGGCTCAAGGTGTCAAGGAGCGTTTTGGAGGCGACGATGTTCTGCTGTGGGGTATGGAAGATGGCCTGGTCTCCCATTTTGACTTGCAGAATATCTTCATTAACATCACGACCGCGACCTCGAAGGGCTCGCGCGCGCGTGTCAAGCTCCTCCTTACGGCCACCGTCCTGCTCGGCGGCCGCCAAGTCGTCGAGGCGTTGCTGCGATTCTGTGCGCGAGCCTCCGATCACGCAGACTCTACGGAAGTTCCAGCAACTTTCCAGGCTTCCTTCTGACTCGGCCCGCGAGCTGGAAGAGCCCGACGGAGATAACTCTAGGCGATCGGAGGTCCTGAGTGGTTTGGTAGCAAGGACCCCTACAACCCATGACTCGGCACCTGTTGAGTCGACTCCCTGGCAGGACCGGGGTTTCAGGCCCCCGCTTGGTGCTTGCGAGCACGGAACTGCGAGACTCCCCGATCAGGGCAGTGGTCGCGACGATAACTCCCCGGAGGTCTCTCTGTGCAGCGGCGCGCCCGCCTCCAAGAGAGAAAGGCTTCCCAGGTCGTCGGCGACGAAGACCAGGCTTCCAAAATGGAAAGCCTGATCCGGGAGAAAAACTGTAGAAACTCCACTCGTTGCAGCCATCAAACTCGACGGAGATCTTCACACGCCTGGCCCCCACCTGGCGTGCCAACTGTCGACGGTCGGTTTCGTCAGCAATAAGATTTGTGATTCGAGGGGGATGCGTGCGTGACCAGAGCTCGATGGTAACACAGGAGACGAGGTTTTTTTATACAGGTTCGGGCTCTCGGGATCGACATAATACCCTAGTCCTGTGTTCTTGTGTATATGAGTTTTCTCCTTTTTCTCCCCCCTTCTTCCCCTTCCTACAGTGTTGTCGGCTAGAACGACGAGACTCACGCTGCGTGCCCGGAATGCTTGGTAATGAAGGAGCGGTCGGCTAGAACGGCGGGGTCCAGCTACTCCGAAAAGCGTGTCTGGGATGAGAAGGCCATGAGCCAAATCGCAGCGCTCGGGGGCTGAACCAGTTGTCTAGAACGGCGAGCCTCAGCCACTCGAAAAAGCGTGTCTTGGATGAGAAGGCCAGGAGCCGAATCCCGGCGCTCGAGGGCTGAACCTGTCGGCTAGAATGGCAAGATTTAGTCACTCGGATAAGCGTTGCGGGGACGAAAAGGCCACGAGCCGAGCCTCAGCGCCCGAGGGCTGGACTAGCTGGGCAGAGCGCTAGAATAATCATTCGACCAAGCAAAGAGTAAAGGGGACAAATCATACTGGAATATTAAACAACGTCTCAGACAAAAGTTGGTGTTCGATATGAGAATTTACAACAAAGTCAGAATTCAAAGTTTTCCAGCAAAGCCTGCGATGTGCTGGAGACCTCGTCAAGAAGTGCGTTGGCCTTGTTTTCATCACAGGCAAAACCCTCCTTAATAGTTTCAAGGTCAATCCGCGGATAATGAGACTTGACCACTACTAGTGCTTGATTTGCACTCATGGTCGCCGACTCTTTCGCGTATGACCTGACCATGTCATCTCCCTCCAGAAGAAGTGGAATGGCGTCGTCCCCCTAATCGGGTTCAGCTCCCTCAGCGCGCAGAAGGTGCAGGACTGGCTCGCAGGTGTCACGGAGCTCAGCATGTCTTCGTTCGGCAGTTTTCGCTTGCATGTCCAAGACGTCGAACTGCGCTACCGTCTTCTTTTTATATTCTGCGCAAAAGCCAGGCTGTCACCAGAGGGCGCATCCGGCTCAAATAAGGCGAAGTGGGATTTGGTAGCTTACCCTCTAGTTCCTTCTGAGTCCTCTCCAGGCTAGTCCGAGTATGAAGATCGGAGTTTCTTGAAGCTTTCAACTGCGCCCTGAGCTCGGTAATTGTCGAGTCGCACGCTGAAATGCGGGAAGTCAGTCACGCCCCCAACCACTCAAAAAGAAAGCATCCGCGCTGAGCCTGAAGAAACTCATACCTTGAAGTGATCCCTGAAGTTCCACCTTTTCTTCGCGAAGGGCCAGCCATTGAGCTTCAAGCGCGTGAACTTCCTTCCACCTTTGCTGACTGAGCTCGTTTATCTCATCCTCATATCTTTGGTGAGCCTTAAGCTTGGGCAGCACTTTCTGGAGGAACTTGGATCTCTTCTCGGAGCGGGTTCTTATATCCTAGACACCACAGCAGAGTGCCGGGAAGAGTTTAGTGCTTCACAGATACACTGAAAAAGAAGAGGAGATCGGAGGGCTTACCCGGACCATCTGGCTGCACTTCACTATAAGCTCGTAAAGCTCCATTCGGGCTGCCGCTTCCGCCTCCTCGTCCTCCACCATTCCATCCCAAGTAGAATCCCCCACCACCACATGGTCCGAGTCGGGGGCTTTGGGAGAGGGCCAAGCGGCGGAGGTTCTCGATGAATTTCCTCCACTTGAGGGGATGAAGGACCGGCAGGTTCCTCGTGTCCGGGGCCGATGGGTGGCTCAGCGGTCGAACCTGCCGGTGAAGGAGACGACGTCCGAGGAGGCGTCTCCTGCAACGGCACCTCATCCCCCCTGTCGGTGAGGCGACGGGTGAAGCAATCTTTTCTGGAGAAGCCGGTTTTGGAGGTTCCCTCTTGGAAGATGTTTCCACTGGAACGTCCGTGGAGGGAGCCCTGATTCACCAAAGAAGAGACATGTCGAGACAGATAGGAAGAAGCAAAAGCAAGAGTCAATAGGTAGAATACCTTTTGGACATCTTGAATTTCATCCTAGGCTTTCTGCGAGCTCCAGCACCACTCGGAGGGGAGCCCACATTGACTCCAACCTTCGGGGTTCATGCCGGCTTGGAAGATTGAGACCCCGAACCCTTCTCCCCGGGATTAACAACAGTCGATGGCCTCATGGGTCTAGGAGCAGATTCGGTTCGGGGTGGCATGACAGGCGTATGGGGAGCTTCAGTTGTCGGCTCCCGAATGATTGGGCCACCGGCCGGGAAGGAAGCAGAAGCCTCCTCTGTTGATAATTTCTTCTTCTTGGGAGCTCCCTGCTCCTCAGCCAAGGAATCTGCCGGCCGTTTGGACTGAATGTTCTTCAGTCGAGAGAGGCCGACAATTGGAGCATCCGAAAAGAAGGCTTCACGCTCTTGAGAGACGAACGACCCCGTATTGTCAGAGTCGCAAATCAGGCAGAAACTATGAAGCGAGTTCTCAAAAGTAGGAAACACTCACACTGGGGGGGCTGAAAATGTGCCTGGGCAACCTCTGTTGGAAATCTCAGTGCCCGGGGCAAAGAAGTCAATCAACCGTGTAGACAAGACTTCTCTCGAAAGGGACTCGTTTGTTTCCCGGGTGGGATCTTGAACCCCGCTGTACTGGAATCCCAAATGGATTCGCTCCTTCAGAGGCTGCACCCGACGCTTGGCAAAACTGATGGCGATACCAACGCCGGTCAAGCCCTTGCTCTTTAATTCAGCGATTAACGCCAAAAGCTCGATGACTTGGTCCAATTCGTGATCCTCTGGGGGATCACTCCAGCACCGAGAGACTGTAGGAGCACGGCCAGTGAAGGGAGCAAGGAAAGGATAGACATTGGCGCAATAGAACAATTCCCGCTTCCAATCTTTGAAGGAGGTTTTTGTAGGATCGATATATACTAGTATAGCAATCAGAGAGGGGTGAATGATTGCGCGGAAGCTAAAATCAAATTTTTGATCTACTAACAATTCACCCCAAATCGGAATCAAATAATCACTTCAATTTCACGCAAAAACAGATTGACAGTTGTTCACTAAAATGAAAATTGCTGAAGGTACAGCCGTCGGATTGATGTGAAATTGTTACTGTAGAAACTAGATTCAATTTAGAAACTAACCCAACAAGAATTAGCTCAATCGGATCTATAGATAAAAAGTTATAAGCTTCGCAAGTTGACTATGTCAATAATACCGAAAATAGATTAAACCCTAATTTCGTGATTAAACAAAATCTACAAGGAATTAATCAACCAAACTTTTTAGATCACTAACTTGATACCCTAGGAAGGTTTGGAATAGATCAAATCAAAACTATCAAGATGAAATAATAAACCAATCTAGAATCAGAATAAACGTGCAATAGCAAATTACCTTTTTCTTTTTCCAGAAAACCAATACTGCTACGTTACCTTGTTGCTGCTACAGTAACAAGCAAATACTGTAGCGCATCCTGTAGCAGCCTGTTGTGGCGCTGGTTCCTTTGTTCTGTGTCTTCGTGAGATGCAATGCTTTTGTCTTTCCTTGCTCAAAAACTAGTAGCTGGACTCACTTCTGTTGCTTTGCTCCACCACGTGATGTTAGGAGTTCTGCTACTGCCCACCTAATCCAACTTCCCACGAACACCAATGGCTAGAACTCAAGATATGTGCGCTACCTCGCCTCGCGTAGTCGCATGTAAAGAGGGTTCAGGAACTTGACGTCTCCCCTTTTTCTGGTGCAGCGCCACGTAACGTTCGGAACAGCTAACGCCTTGGCATGCCGCTGCAGTCGCCGACGCTCTACTTTTCTTGATCAAATTCGGTTGAAGCTTTGACCAACTCGCCTCGGATTTGACGAAGAACACTAACATGCCGAGGAAGCCGGCGTTGGTGGCTCTCCTTTTTTTCCGTGCAAAAACCGATCTGATTTTTTTTGTGCAACTCGGCGAAAGGAGGAACCCTAATTGTTATTTCTTCTGGCTAGTCTGATTACAGTACTCCTAACAAAAGAGTACAAACCCTAAATCTCAAGCACTCCGTAAACAGGGGACACCTCCCCCTATTTATAAGAAAACCCTAGAAGAGTTCGCATGCATGTCCACTTGGCCTAACATGGTCCAATACATGCAAGCTACCCTAAACGATTACAATTGTACGCGTACGGCCCACCTGCCGCACTCACGTGACTAACCATTCTTCATGTGCACCATTCTCTAGCCCGAACGTCCCGCATGACATCCTTAACCACCAAGACCTCGGTTCCTCCCTGAACCTAGTCCCGAACCTCAGTTCATCTATGAACCTAGTTCCGGTCCCGTCATCGACCACGTTCGCCCTCGAGCAATACCTGCACATGAACCAACACAAAACCGTGTACGAGCACAAGTCCACGACTTGACTCAAGATCAGTCCATGCAACCACTCACACGAGCGCATTGCATCAAGCAAAACAATTGCCATGCTATCACAAGCATATCAATTAATCATCTGAAACAACACATGCACATGCACCACACATGCCATGAGCACAACCACTTTGCAATACCAAAATCATCAGTAATCCAATTTTTCAGCACATGATCTTACAGTTTTGAAGGGGATGGAGAAGTAATGTCTCCTCAGGCCCTCCCGTAGCTAAAGTTCGGCTCCCCCAACGGCATTGGGAGCGTTCCGATTCGGATGAGGTTTGAGTAGAAAAAGGGAACAGAACAAGTTAAAACGAGGACGGATCCCGAGATACGCCTCGCAAAGTTTGACAAATATGGCGATTTGAAGGATGGAGTTAGGATTTAGATTGATCAGTTCGATCTCATAAAAGTGAAGAAGCCCCCGAAAGAAGGCGCTCCCAGGAACACTAAACCCCCACCAAAAGAAGGACTCGAAGACTACAATTTCGTAAACCCGAGGAGTGGGATAAGATTCACCTGCTGCGGGCCAGGCGGATATTAGCTCAAGAGAAGGGAGAACGTCGGCGGCAACTAGCTCCTCCAGGCGAGCCTCTGTAGTCACGGAGGTCTCCCATCCTGCGGTCGCTGGAGCCATGCCCGCATCCGGCGATGGAGAAGAAGACATTTTGGTGGAGGGGAGCTTCTGGGGAGAAGTTTCGAGCGCGAAACCGGAAACCCTAAGCTACCAAGGTCGCCCAAAGAGCTTCGGAGATTTCGGAACTAAGTTGGTGGAGGGGCAAAGGTGTCTTTTCCCCAGAAGGATCCTCTATTTATAGGAAGTGGAGCTAAGTTTTCGCCTCATGGCGGGAAAACAGTAGTGGCTCCCGTACATAATGCTGGGCTAGATCTAGGGCATGCCCCACGTTGGGCCGTGCTGTGTCGCGCAAGTCGCGACCAGGTGTCAAGTCTGGTCTGAGGTTTGGGATAGAGTGCGCCCCACGATGGGCCTGAACGCCGGTCGCCACAGAAGATTGGGACCGGGCACTTTCCGAACACCCTCTAGCGATACACCCCATAATTTGGGGTCAATTGCTCGTCATTGTTGTTCGGCATGATTGGGTACCGCGGGAGGATTTAATCAAAACGGTCTTGAGGATACGCTCAATGGGAGTCGAAGTCGTGCACCGTGAACGGCATGTGTATCACTCAACGCATCGCGGTATGCCAGTGAGGGTCAACTGTGCTCCATGAGCCAGTTGCCGCACGCCTTAACCGGGTGCGGGTACCACTCGGCCACGAGCCGACCTATTTCCGGTACGCCCCATGAGGGCCAACAGCTGCACACCCAAAAGGGGTGCGGGTACCACTCGGCCATGAGCCGGCCTACTTTAGGTATGCCCCAAGAGGGTCAATTGTGCTCCACGAGAGCCAATTGTCGCACACCATAAACGGGTGCGGGTACCACTCGACCATGAGCCGACCCGTTCTTCGGTACGCCCAATGAGGGCCAACAGCTGCACACCCTAAAGGGGTGCGGGTACCACTCGGCCATGAGCCGACCTACTTTAGGTTTCCCCCAAAAGGGTCAATTGTGCTCCACGAGAGCCGATTGTCGCTCACCGTAAACGGGTGCGGGTACCACTCGGCCACGAGCCACTTGGCCACGAGCCGACCCATTCTTCGGTATGCCCCATGAGGTCCAATAGCTGCACACCCTAAAGGGGCGCGGGTACCACTCGGCCTCGAGCCGGCCTACTTTTGATATACCCCATGAGGGTCAAATAAACGAGTGTAAGCGCTACTCGGACATGAACCGGGAAACGCTGACAGTAATCCCGAGTACTAACAAGTCCTTTATGATCTCCTTACCTACAGAAGTGTTTTTGACATGACAGGACAAGGCAATCCGACCTTAAAGCACTTGGGGGCTACTGTGGGATGTCCGAGACCGGAGTCCTGCAAAGAAACCCATAGTCGACTCGTCTGAACAGTGCGCCGGGTTGTAAGCTCAGAAACGCCGCAAAGAGGACATAGCCAGGGCCCAACTTCTTCTCCAAGGCAGCTTGTTACCTCCCCGACGAAGCCTCGTCTCACGTCAGGACAACCCTGCATAAAGCAAATCCTGCAGCGTGGCGCCTGCAGCATGCGGCCACCAAACCCTGGCGAATCAGCAGGCGTGGGTCGGGAAAGTAACGACCAAATCTCCTGGTGGTAGTTGGGTTTGGCAGATAGAGACAAATAGGATACTCATGAGTCCATCTGGTCCAACGCTAGGTGGCGCCCCTTTGTAACGTGCCCTCCCCCCAGTATATAAGGCAGGAGGAGACAACACTATAGGAAGGGGAAGAAGGGGGGAGAAAAAGGAGAAAACTCATATACACAAGAACACAGGACTAGGGTATTATCTCGATCCCAAGAGCCCGAACCTGTCTAAAAAACCCTCGCCTCCTGTGTTACCATCGAGCTCTGGTCACGCACGCATCCCCCTCGAATCACAAATCTTATTGCCGACGAAACCGACCGTTGTGAAATCATATGCTGAAAAATTGGCTTAGAATTGAATTTGCAAAATGTGCTTGTGCATGTGTTTTGACAATTTGACAAGAAACAGTAAGATTCGCATTAGCGCCAGACCAAACTTTCAGAAAACAGTAAGTTTCTCTTTTGCGTCGGATCTTTCCTTTGCATTAGCGCCGGACAATTTCTTGGTCTGCCGTGAACGCTTTTTGAATGCCTGTTTTTACATGCACTTTGGACCAAATTTTTGGTCTGTCATGAATGGGATTTCCTAGGGGTTGGTTCTGTATGCGCTGGACTAAAAAACAGTAAGTTTTCTATTTACGCCGGATCAAATTTCTGTTTGTCCGCCGTGAAGGTTGCTTTGAACGTTTTTGCGATAACTTGAAACCGAGCGTGGCACGTTTGTGCCGGACCAATTTTTTGGTCCGCTGTGAATGTGTTTTTCAAACGTTTTTGAGCCGGACTCAATTCTCCAAAAACAGTAAGTTTCGCATGTACGCCGGACCAAATTTTTGGTCCGACGTGAATGGATTTTTGATCGACTTTTTCATGTGCATGCCGGACCATATTTTTGGTCCAGTGTGAATGGTTTTGCTCGATTAGGGTTTTGAGCGATTTTGAGATTGAATTTTGGATTTGATTTTGAGATTATGAAATTTGTGAGAATTTCATGATGCTTGTTTTGAAGTGGACTTTATGCAATGCTCGTGTTAGTAGTTGCATGGATTGACTTTGAGTCAAGTCGCAGACTTGTGCTCGGAATCGTTTTGTGGTTTGTTCATATGCAGGTGATTGCTAGAGGGCGAACGTGGTCGATGATGGGACCAGAACTAGGTTCATGGAGGAACTGAGGTTCGGGACTAGGTTCAGGAGGAACTGAGGTCTTGGTGGTCAAGGATGTCATGCGGGACGTTCGGGCTAAGAGAATGGTGCACATGAAGAATGGTTAGTCACGTGAGAATGGCAGGTGGCCATGTGCGTGCAAAGTGTTAGTCACGTGAGTATGGTAGGGTTGCCATACGTGTGCAAGAGTTGTAATCGGCCAGGTTAGGCCAAGTGGAGTTGTGTTGAATACATACTCCTTCTAGGATTAGGAGTGGGACTCCTTCTAGGATTAGGAGTAGGAATTGTATTTAAGACTCTATGTGTTTGCTCTGTATAAATAGGGGGAGGCGCCTCCTGTTTATGCATCAAGTTTTGAGCAAGCTTTAGGGTTGTACTCTTTGGTTTGGAGTACTTTAGACAAAAGAAAGGAGAAATAAAGATCAAGTTCTTCAAATCTTTTGGCGAGCTACAATTCTAGTAAGATCTATTCTCGTCATCTTTTGTCACAGCAAGCTTGCGAGGTTCATAACTTTTGATCCGTAAGTCCGATCGAGCTAATTCTTTTTGGGTTTGATTCGTATTGGAATCTAGTTTCTTGTGTCCAATTTTCAGATCGATCCAATGGTTGTATCTCCAGGAATTCATGTTTTACGGAACCTCTATCATTTTGTTTTTGTCGAACACGAGGCAATTATTTGGTTCTGTTTTGGGGTGAACTTTTAGTAGATCAATAATTTGGTTTTAGCTTCCGCACAATCATTCACCCCCCCCCTCTGATTGCTATATTCGTATACTTCGATCCTACAATTGTCAACACTTTTCACAGGTCAAAATTACTTTAGGGTAAATATTTATAACCAACTTACTTTTACTCTCTTACTTTTTACCATTTTTCCAATTTACTAATTGATTTTTCTTTTGAAATAGTTCCAAATAAAGGAGTAAAAATTATAATTTCAGATTTTAGGTTCATTCAAAAATTTTATTGCAAAATTCCTGTTAGGGCCTTTTTTAGGATGTTACAAACTACCACCCTTAACAGAAATCTTGTCCCCGAGATTTGCAGGGTCTAGGAGTGAATAGGTAAGGATAGAAAAGGATGAGATAAGATTTAGTTTGGTTACATGGCAACATTTCGTTCATTTCATTTTAATTTACATCAATCAAGGATTGTCATCGTCGTGAACCTTTAACATAGGGTTAAGGATTCACGAGCGCAATCCGAGCAGTAGTACATAAAATTTTCATCAAAAGTCCAGTATCACAAAAGAATACGTACTAGACTAATATATATACGGATTCTAGGGATATTCTCCTACCAACTTAGTCCTACGCAATCCTATGCAACAAGTTTACTATATCACTAGGGATACTCATAGTTGGAATGATATTGACCTTCAGGAAGGTTACTCAGCGACGATCAGTTCCTTTGAATTCTTGCACCACTTGATGATGACGATCCAAAGTTTTGACGAAGTCGGAGAGTTGCAAAGCATCACGTAGGGGTTCCCTAACCCTGCGACATCTCATCGTACTCCTGATACCCTTCTTCATGGCACGCGTAGGGGTCTTCCTTCTGGGCCTCCATATCTAAAAGAAGTATTACTACGAGTGTCAGAGCATCTCCAGCAAGGCCCCTAAAACAGGATCCTTATTTTGGATTTAGGGACTCCCCCTATTTTTTAGGGCTCTATTTTCAGAAAGACAAGTTCAAAGAATAAATTTCCTAAATCTCAAATTTCATATTTTACTTGTTCTCCTATTTTGACATATCCGCTATGTATAATCTTCATTTGACACCACTAAAATTCAATGAAAATATTTATAATACATAAAACATAAGCATATTAATATTTACAATTTAAAAACATGATATTTCAAATTTAAATTTAAAATGTTTAAAACATGATAAATAGATAAATGATAAATGGACTTGGTGGCACAAGGAACCAGGGAGGCCAGCTGCCCTGCTAAGCCTAGTGCTTCAATGATTTAATTCACAAAGCGACAAAGCGTCAACTGCTGAAAGAAGCACTTCAATTCACATAGACAAAGCAACAACCCACAGCACAGACCAGTGTTCCTCCTCTTAGCGACTTCGCCAGTTCGCCTCTTCGGCTGTTTTTGTCTTCCATGAAGCCACAGAGCCACACAAAAAATTTGACGGCGACTGGCCTGATTCCCGGCCGCTCCGCTCGACGTCCAGGTCCAGCCGCGCCGTCTGATGTCTGGCCGCTCAGCCCGCGGCGCCGACCGCCACCCCACCGCCCGATCACCGACCGCAGCTAAGCGCCTACGCTGGACGCCGGTCGCCGGTATGGTGGCCGTCGTTGAGGCGTGGAGGCGGGGCGGCAAGGCGAGGGCGCCGGCGGTGGCTAGCGTTGAGGAGAGGTGGCGACAGGCGAAGAGCCCAGATCCAACTGGAACTTGGCGGCAGCGGGGAAGCGGGAGATATATTTCCCAAAGGTGTGCGCGCGAAGAAACCACCGTTCACATATGTGGGAATTGGGGCTGAGAAGGTAAATTTAGAGACCTTCTAGTTTTAGGGGTTTGAATTGGAGCCCTGCTGGATCTGTTTCTTTTTTTTTTACTACATTTCCTATTTTAAGTTTTAGAGGCTCTACTGGAGATGCTCTCAGTGCCTCTTCCGACTGCACTGACGAGTCAGCACCGTCCTTAAATGCCATTAAATCTATAATCTATATGAGGGCTTTATGGTGGAAACTGGGTTCTTTTATTTGCTCAAAGCTGGGTTCTTTTATTTGCTCAAAGCTGGTTTTGAAATAGGCAAGTATAGAAAGTCCTAGACATAGCAACCTTTTTAAGAAAGAGCATTTCCAGAAAGATGCAATGGCATCATGCATAACATGAGTCAATAATCCATATCCAGTTCCATCTGTCTCTTTGTCGACATTCCATTTTGTGGACATGGCCTCTTCATCATTACCGGCGTCTCCCCGTGGACATGGCCTCTTCCTCATTACGGGCGTCTCGTAATAGGTCACCATTCCATCGCACATACTCACACTCGATCCTCATGGGCCTTGGCCAACACATATTCACATCCGATCATCCAAATATTAACAAGTATGTGTCAGCCGATGAGTAATGGCCCATCGGGGCGGGCACTGAACTGCCCGACTAAATCATGTTTATTGACCTAAGCAAGTCTAACCAGGTTTTACCTAAGACTAGCTACAAAGTCTAAATTGAGGTTGTTAGTGGACTAACAAGGATCATGATTAACAAGGCAATCATGTTGATAAGGGGACAAGCTACAATCAGGCATGATATATCATGATTATCAATCATAGGCATTTTAAATCATAGAGCATGCATTTTAATATTTAAAGCAACATAATATTTTAGAAAATTGGGAATAGAAGGATGAGCTAGAGTATTAAGTCGCCTTGGTTTTCTTCGAGTGGTTCTTCTCCTGCGTCGTGAAACTCGTCTGCCCGGTGTTGCATCATGTATGTGCATAGTGTGCTATCTTATTTCCTGTTATCTTTAGGGTTTAGGTTGTTTTGTGCGCCGAGTGGTTTAGCTTATCTATTCTACTTATCAAGAAAGTTCCGTGATCTAAAGTTAGAATTACTTTATTGAGATCTCCGGTCTGGGAAAGGTGTGGTTGAGAACCTAAGCATGGGGATGCAAGTCAAATGGTGGGTCCAGCTATTAACCGATATTTATTTATTGAGAAGTGCTTCTATGCTCTTCCTTTTAAAAGTTGCACAACTATTAAAGCATGAATGAATGGTAGATGGTGATTACTTATCCCTTCGCTTGATTCAAGATTTGTGCAACTTGTACTAGAAAGAAAAGCATAGAAGCACTGCTCTTATTTATTTTATCGGTAATTATAGTGCAAACAGGGTTTTGGTACGTTCTGGGGTCAATCCTAGTTTTCGGTATTTTTCCTATGCCCAGAGAGATATTGTGCATTTTCCATAATTTTTCAGGGTTTTTCCTAGGTCACCTTCTATTTTTATTAATTAGTACTCTGTGTAAGGAATTATTTATATTTCTTAATTACTCTTAGTAAGCCTAATTTAATAAATTCTGGCATTACAAAATAATAAAAATGCTGGGAAATAATTTTCTACGGTTCTATTTGAGTTCTAGTGTTTTGCTAAATTTTTCTGGAATTTTAGGAATTCATCTACTATTTTTATTAATTTGAATTTATTTTCTGTGATTATTTAAACCGCAAAGACTGGAAAATCCGTTTGGCACAGTAACAGGCCGACCTAGCACTGTGCATCTGGGCCGGGGCTTTCGGCCAGAGAGCGGGTGGGAAGCGTATTCTAATAATGGGCTATAGAGCCCTATAGCCCACTGGTCAGCGGAACGGCGTGCGTCCGAGCGGGCTACTGGAGCCGTTGATATGCGGGCCCGCATGTCAATTCTCTGTCTTGGTTCAGGCGGGCGGGGTGTTGAGGCTGACATGCGGGGCCCGCATGTCAGCTCGTGGTCTGTGTGAGGCGGGCTTGGGGCGATCGATGACGTCAGTATGATGTCATCGTCTTCAACCTCCGGCCGACGCCGGTTTTCCCGGCTAGCCGGAGCTGCATTGTGTTTCCATGTGCGTTCGTGGGCTTGTTGGATTCGTCTCGTCGTCGCGAACTGGATGGTACCATTGGCGGGCACTGGGGTGGACAGGAACGGCGGTGCCATCGCCCAAAGCGGCGGGCATCCACGGCCGTGATTTGGTGCTGACGACTGGGCGCACGATTGAGCAGCCTCTAGGGCACGTGAGCATCTGGGGAGTGCGGGGAGGCTTATTGCGGGCTTGATTTGCCAGTAGCAATTTAGGGATGGGCTGGTGATGAGGGAGTCCCGCGATGGCCGAAGAAGGGGAGTCATCGCAGGGCATCTTCGGCAGCGAATCAATGGAGATAAGTGTAGGCCCCCGGATCGGCTATCCGGAGTCCTCTGTGTATTTCTGTACTAGTTCCAGATCAGTAGCTAGTACACACAGTCAAAGAGTGATAAATCAACAACCATATCACGAATACATATAACGAAATAAGAATAACATCAAATAAAAGCAAAGACCTTATGGTTAAGGTTTACCATTATAGCCTGAATAGGCAGAACAACTTGAACAACAGCAGCGGAAGACGAAAACACCAATGCGACCCATCCAAATGCCCACAGGCAATCGAGTGGGGAACGCGCCCTAGTCGTTGGAATTCTTTGACAGCTTCTTTCACTTCTGAGATATGATTAGAATGTAGCACGTGAGTACATAAAGTACTCAGCAAGTCTGGGAAATTATGCACAATGTAGGCTATCCAAGGATGGCTTAATATGGGTCTTTTGCATAAAGCCAAGTTTCACCAAATCATACTTGATAATAATTTTCACAAAGCATAATTGAGCAATTCTTTTTAATAATTGAATTATGTAATATTGCAGTGAAGGTTCTAATCACCACTCACTAATACACAGGCTCTATCCGCCACATCTCAACAAGATCAGGGTTCAATCCATTCACATGGCTCTATCTGCCACGATTCACAAAATCAGGTTCCTTCCACCTACCTGGCTTTAACCGCCAGAAGCACACCCGAGAGTTCTAACCGCTCCCGGATCCCAAAACAAACCATTGTTTAGTTTGAAACCAAAAACCAAAGTCTACCAGTATGAAAGCATTCAGCAAGCTTTGCCTGTGACCGTAGGCACGGCTATTCGAATAGTTTTAACTCTGCAGAGGTGTGCAGCTTTACCCACAAGACATGATATTCCCTTGATGCCAAGCTATTAGCACACTTCCTTAGGTGTGCCGGCAGGGATATCATGACAATGCCTTTACAATGTATACGCCTAACCTGACCCACCCGCTGAGGTTTCACCGCTGTTAGGGTTATATCCACCCAGTACAGAAGCCCCCTCTTGCGCCGTGTGAGAAAAACAACAACAATGCCTCTATCCGGCTCTCACACAACAACCGAGTGGTGAATCTAAGTTAGGTTTCTACAAATTATTCAGCCAGGTCGTACCATTATAGACATGTGGTTGTACGGTAATGCTTAGAATGGAGACAGTCATAAGCGTCGGTCCTTAATTGACTTGGGGCGGTACTTGCACAAACTCGGGTCATCGCTCTATCCGCTCCCGCCAAACAACTATTGCCGCCCCAGTCCAAAACATTTTTCATTTTATTTTTATTTGGTAAACCAACGGCAATACTCCTTGCCTATAACTTTCAACACATAGTTTTCATGAGATAATTGAAATTCCCACCCATAGGTGTACATTGACCGATTGCGAGTCTAAGCATTTCTACCGGACTATTCTATTCCACCAATAATTTATTTTATAAAATACAAAGCTCGGGGTTTGATGACAATCCTTATAATCAATTTTGTAGTCTCCAATAATCATTAAATTACCCCAATGTTACAATCATATGAATAATCCAATTCAATATATCATCCACCAAATAATAAGTATATCATGGTACTATCTTTACTCCAAAGTCATATTAAACCATAATCAGGTTTGTATCTTTCCCTTGGACTATATCTTGTATTAATTATTTATCCATCATTCTTATGGCGATCACCCTTATCATCCACTAAGAATATTTCACAAAATCATCTGTTAAACCACCGGGAATACTTCACAAAATTATTTACTAAACCACCAAGAATATTTCACAACATTATCTTAAATCATCTTGCATCCAATCCACCGATAATACTTCATAATATCCCTGAATGATTATCGCATAGTATTCTTGTTAAAATCCACCGAAATATAATTCACCACTTATTCTATTTGATCTATAAATATGACTCTCAATAACATTTATTTACTTTCACCGACTATTATTCCTGACATCATACATCTTCCAACATTCTCCCAATCCACCGAAATATATGGACTACCGTTCATAGATCAATTTTATGATTACAAGCTCCACATCAACTCTAATATTCATCTAACTCCAATTTGCATTTCACCCCAATCCATACTCATTATGTTGTGAACTACTATCACAATCCAACTCCTCAACATTTAAATGATCACCACTATAGATCAATCTCATAATAACAATCCTCACATTATCACTAATATTCATCCGCCTCCAAATTACATTGCTCCCGACTTGCTCTATTCAAACTATCTTCCAAATAGTCATTTTCCCCCTCAAAATGTATTTTATTAAAAATATTTATTATGGTGGATCACTGTCCTAGGGCGACAAAGGATTATGGACAACAACATCAAGGCGATATAGGCAACAGGTATAACTAGCAGCCTAACGTTAAACATCATCATTTTATGTAAATAGCAATGCAATTTATAAAACAGGGTAAAACATTTATAAATTGTAGGATCAACATGCGTCAAGGAGACTTGCCTCAGATCGCGGCGGAGATACCGAACTCTTGAAGTCCGGCGGCGGGATCGGCGGTCGCGTCGGGGTCGGCGGCTACGCGTAAAACGGAGCAATAAATAAAAGAAAATAAATAAAATCTAAAAATTATAAAATTAGTACTGGCAGGTAGATATTGATTTTATATGAATTTAGAAATTTGAATGGAGTCAAACGGAGTTCGGACGGAGAAGTTATGAGCTTCCGAAGTTTGAATTTTGAATAATTGGAAAACCGAGAATATCCCCGGAATATTCCAATTTTGACTGGGTCAAAGTTTGACCGAAGACTTGACTTTGACTGGGCTTTTGGCTCTATGGCAAGGGGGCCCCACATGTCATTGAGATGGGGTTGCTTCTTCATGCTTGGCTTGTTAGAGAAGCCATGGAAGAGAGAGAGAGAGAGCTTGAGGTAGAAGAGAGAGAGGGGAGGGCTCGGCCGGCCAAGAAGGCGGCGGCGGCGGCAGTGCCGGCCGGGCGGCGAGGGCGGCGCTGGGGTCGCCAAGACGGAAGACGCAAGGGCGGCGAGTGGCGGCGCTGATGCCAAGGGCGGCCGTATGGCGAGGCGGCCACGCAAGCATGGGCAGTGGCCCAACCAAAAAAAAAAACAGAGAGCAATATTTTTCCAAAACTTGGATTTTTGCCACCATTTTTACATGGAATTGACCCAAATAAAAACATGGAATCACTAAAGGACATCCTAAAGAACACATATGAGGGAGGAATTGAGTTGATTCTCACCGGAGAGGATGAATTCGACGATGAACGGAGCTCCGGCCGAACCGAGAAAAACGCGAAATTCGTCACCAACACGGGATGCAACCTAAAATTGATGGTTGGGTTAGACTCTAGACTCAACCACGGTCACAAGGAACCAAGTGGCATGAAGAATGGCTCACCGGAGAGGGAGAAACAACGATGAACTCGAAGAACACCGAAAAAGTGCAACACAACCTCGGTTTTCTCGATCTCACGGGCGCAACGGTGGAGTAGATGAAAAGAGGAGCACACTCTCGGAACGGGGATACTTATACGAAGAGAATGAAGGCGGTGGTGCGGCGTTTGGAGTTGAAACGGCCGAGTAAATGACACTTAAGTGCATTTCGGTTTTTGGCCGACGGTTTCAATTCCGGCGAGATCCCGGGCTCTTGATGGTGGGGAATGGAGAGAGGACGTCGCTACGGATTCAACGGAACCGGCCGTTCGTGTTTTGGAGTTGTGTGGAGGAAGTTAGAGAAGTTTAAAGAAGGGCACCTCCATTGAAGCAAACTTGAGCTCCATTGTTCATGCCATGGCTTGAGGTTGAAGATGACACTATTCATGGGACACGTGGCAGCATTCTATTGGCTCCCTTTTACGCAAATGTGCCACCCTAGAGAAAAATTAGGAAAAATGGCCTAAAAATTCCGAAAAAATTCCTAGAGCCATTTTAGATTATTTGGGACTCAAAGGAATTGGTTTGGTTGAATTTGGATGAATTTTGTGGATTTGAATAATCTGGAGCGAATAGCGGGCATTAAACAAAAGCCGCGCGAGATAAAATAGGAACGGAGATCCAAAAATTCGGGGAATGATTCCTAAAATCATTTTGGAATATTTGGAACATATTGGAGGTGGTTTGGGGATTTTTGGAGCATTTTTGGACTCAGGTGAATTTTCGGGTACCGGCGGGAACTGGAAATTTCGATTTTTCGGACGGAGGGGAATTGAATCCCGATTTTGGATGGGAATAGATGCCAGGTTAATATAAACACCAAAGAAACTCCAATTTTTGAATTTAATTTATTTAAACTAGGTTTTCTCAAGAAGGCGAAAAGTAGGGTGTTACAATAAGCGACGTGTTAGAGAGAGATTTCTATGGGAAGACTCTAGATAGAGGAAGATGGCTGGCGACTCACTGTGGAGGGAGAAATCGGAAAGGGGGATAGTGGCGGCCGGTGGCGTCGAGGGAGCAATGCGCTGGCGGAGAGGCTTCCGGGACCGTCTCCTTGCGTCGGAGAGGCCTTGGGGGCGTCAGGGAGCGAGAGTGTGCGCGTGAGTGAGCGAGCGTGTGAGTAGGGCGTAGAGGTGGGCATCGTGCCATGCCGTGCCAGCCCGGCCCGAGCCCATCGTGCCGGGCGAACTGCAGCCGTACACGACGGCCATCGTGCCCACTGCGGCCCGACTTCGCCTTTGGCGAGCCAAGCCCTACCCATTTGCGCCGTACGTGTCGCCCAGGCCTGACCCATTTTCACTATTGTGACGAGCATATAAATAAAACATATCACTACTACTAAACTACCTATTTTAATTACATAAGAGACTAATCACATCAACAAAATATCAAACATAAATGCAATGCTTGAAGATGCTCTAAATTAACAATATCAGCCAACTTTTAGGTCTTAATCTGTGATTTCGTGCCCGTTCGTGCCGTCAAGACGCCCAAATTTCAAACGATCGCGTGCGTGCCGTGCTGCCCATCGTGCCCGATTCGGGCCCAGACGGCCGATGCTACAATTGCGTCTTGGCTCGGCCGGCCGGAACCGTCTTGCGCCGTGCTTGGCACTGGGCCATCCCATCGTGCTTCGGGCCGGCCCAAATGCCCACCTCTAGCAGGGAGGGGAAGAGGCAAGCCAGGAGCACGGCAGTGCTCTCGGGGATGAAAAAGAGAGAGGGGGAGGGCGCGCTGGCTTGGCCTTGCCATGGGGCAGGCGCCACGTCGCGCCATGCGCCTGGCGCGAGTCGCGTGCGGGCGACACGCAAGCCTGGGGTGGCTGCTGTCGGACCCCGGAATAACACCTCCGAAATCCTCTGTGTATTCTGTACTAGTCCAGGAAATGCTAGTACACACAGTAGAAATGAAACCATAGCATATCCAGCGTTCTTTATTAATAAATATTCAAGGTTACAAAGGAAATGGCGCGCAGGCCAACGAATAAATAAACGAATAAATAAAGCAGCGGAAATGAAGACAAATAGATAGAGCCCAATTAATTTGCCACAGGCAATCGACTGGGGACGCGGCCTAGTCCAACTGTTCCTCACCATCGTGGTACTCCTCCTCTGAAGTGGTAAATTAAGCAAGGGTGAGTACAAACGTACTCAGCAAACCACACCGGAAATGCAATATAAATGTACGGGTAATCAAAGGATGGCAATATGGTTTATTTAAGCATAAAGCAACAGTTTAATAACATTTTCAATAATTTAAAAGGCATACTTTATTCCAAAATCAAATCTATAAAATTTTAACTCAGGAATCTCTCCTGGAATTGGCTAAGTTATACCCATGATGGACTCCCTCCATCCAACATCATTTTCTGAAAATCAAATTTTAATTTACCAAAGTCTAATCTGAGAATGGCTTGCTCGGCATGCCCATAACCGCGGGCGCGGCTAATCGATTAGTTTGACACTCTGCAGAGGTTGTACAACTTTACCCACAAGACATAATATTTCCCTTTTATGTCAACACACTTCCTTTGGTGAGTGACAGAGAAAATTATGACAAGGTCCCATTAATAAATCATACATGTAGTCATGCCCGCTAAGGTTTCACCGCTGAAAGACTCCCTCTAATCAGAAGCCCCCTCTTGCGCCGAAGTGGCAGCATCTCGCTTTCACCACACCACTACCCCCATATGGCATGACTGTCCATGAAATGATTTAATAAGGATAGCCAGGTCTGTCCCATTCCAGACATGTGGTAGTACGGTTAGGCTTTACATTCAGCGAAACTCAGACCGGTCCTTAATTGACTAGGCGAGACTGTCCACAAACCCAGAACCATGACCTCACCACTTTCCAACCAATTCTCGCCTGGTCTAAGTCATTTTCATTTTAACCATACTAATCTCCACATTAATACCAACATCGATCACTATAAGTTTCCAATTGAACATGATATCATTTTGGCATAAAGTTCCCCAAAATTTCCTAAGTTCAGTTCTATGCTTGGCTAAGCAGTGTCTAAATATTACCATAGTCATAACTCATATTTTTACTAAGGTTACAAGGGAATCGGAATTCAAATGTCAAAGGTCGCATATCGGAATTGGATTTAACTATCATTTAAAACTAGGTCGGAAATTAATGTCTATAATAAATAAGCATACAATAATTGTAAATACAACATAAAAGTTCATAAAACTGGGAGCAATATGATCAAGGGGGTGTGACTTGCCTGGATCGACGAGTTGCTGCTCGAAATCGTCGTTCGGGAACTCCTCGGACTCTCCGTAATCTACGCGCGAAAAACAACCAAATTCGAATAAGACTCAAACGAATACAAATAAACCCAAATTGAACTTCAAACTAGCCCTAAACTAAAGTTTGAGGTTTCTAATGAATTTAGGAAGAAGAACGGAGCCAAACGGAGTTCGAACGAGCGAAAACGGGCTCCCGGAAGTTTAAAAACAAATAAAACGGGCTTTTCTGGATTTTTCGGAATTTTTAAATCATTTTTAAAAAAAGAAAACCGATTTACTGCGTCATGCTGACGTCAGCAGCAAATCGGATTTTTAAAAACTCCTTTTTCTTTTTTTTAATGCTGACATGTGGATCGGCCGGCGGCGTGATCAAGGCCCACGCACTCGCACGCAAGACGCGCTGGTATGCAGCTGCTGGTCGGCGGGCGCCGAAGCTGGCGGCGGGCTGGCCACGCCGAGCGCGGGAGGGAAGCGGCGCGCACACAGCGGCGGCGAGGCGGCGACGAGGCGGTGGCGACGAGGCAGAGGAGGCCAGAGGGAGGCGGCGGAGCGAGGCGGCGCGGAGGCGGAGACGACAGCATGGCGGGCGCGCGCTAGGAGGAGGAGGAGGAGCAGAGGAGAGGAGAGGCACGGAGAGAGGGGATCCCATGGGGGCTTTATAGGGGAGGAGAGGCAGCGGGCGGCCAACGGCCAGCGACCGCGCAGCCGTTGCAGGCCGAGGCGGGCGCGGGCGGAAAGGGCGGGGCGGCAAAGGGCGGCGGCCAAGGGCGCTGGGCGGGAGAAGAGCAAGGAGCCGGCCGTTACAGCTGCGGTGGCATGGTTGGTGAGGAGGGAGAGGGAGAGCGCAAACGGGAGGGAAAGGCAAGGGAGGGGGTGAGCGAGCTGGCCGGCCTGGGTCGGTTTATCCAGTTCAGGAATGTTCGGGTGAGAGAGGGGGAGAAGAGAGGAAGAAGAGGGCTGGTTTTTTTAGGGTTTTTTGGCCGGTTCAGGCCCAAATAGAAAGGGTCTTGATTTAGTTTAAGTGAATTCTTGATGTTTAGTAAAGTTTGGCTATAGTTTTTGTTTGTAGCTAAAGCTTTGGTTTGTATTTGGTTTAACAGGGTATCGGAAAAAATTTTCCCTAAAATTTGGGTTCCGGTTTGGGCTGTTACAGGGTGAGCACTGCCGCGGGGTGTGGAAAGGGCAGGGAGGGTGCGGGTCCTGCAAGAGGGACGAAGCAGAAGGAGAGACATGGTGGAGAGGAAGTGGTCTTGTTGGTAGGAGGAGGAGTGTTCCGTTGAATATGATCCAACGGAACACCGCAACCATATCTTTTTCCTACTGAACAGCTGATCTACATGAACACATGCGGACAATGAATGGGTTGATTAGGCCACACTACTAGGGAACAACTTTCCTTTATTGGAAATGATAGGGAACACACTCACTTTGCTATCCAAATAATGATAGGGAACGAAACGTGGCTGGAAATGATCTTAAAAAACAAATTCACATTTAACATGCATGTCGATAAGTTGACTGCCTCTCTATTAAAAATCGAACCGGAGTCAAATTGTCAGGTCGAGTGAAAATCGACTATTTCCCTGAGTTGTGTCTCTCGATTAAATCACTCCAAGTTGATCATAATATTTTTTGAGTTTTTATGCCATTAAGCTGCCAAACTTCTCGATTGTATGCCACTTTTGAAATAATAGCTAGCCAAAGCTCGAGCGCAAGCCGATATACATATATACTCGTCCCTGCCATTGCCAGGCCGACAAGCTCGGATACAAGATCGTCGAGGAGGACAGCGAAGAGGACAAATGGCCGATCCAACCATGAATTGCAGCTCCGGGGAGGGCGCTGATTCAGAGAGGTATGCATGCAGACTAAGGCCATGTTTGGATCCATGGACTAATTGTTAGCTGGCTAAAAATTAGCTCTAGTCTATCCAAACAGGAAGACTAATAGGGGGCTAATTTTTAGCCAACCCCTTAGCTAACAATTAGTCCATTAGTTGGTGGAGAGGAGCTAATTTGGGCTAATAGCATGTAACACGCTGGGAAAAGTCTGAAATACCTCATGGCCTTATCCTCATTTCCTCACCTATTATGAGGGGGGCAGACATGACTTTTCTAAGAAATTAGCCCAATCATTAGTCATGTATCCAAACAGCCCTGGGCTAATTTTAGATGGACTAATTATTAGCTGGCTAACAATTAGCTCTAGCTATTAGCCAGCTAACAATTAGTTTTAGCCAATCCAAATATGGCCTAAGTGATTACCAACGAGTGCTTTGCTCTTTAAAAGTTACATTAGGGGGTATTAACATTTGGCATAGGTAGTTCCAGATCTTAGTTCTTTTAGGTTTTACTTTTCTCTGACCAGAACAGAAATTGCAACCATTTTGTCACTTTTTTTTGGGTTCCTGGCGGCTAGCTTCCACACGTATCTCTCGACTTGTTAGTTACAGAGGAAATAGTCGGTATTAGGACCTGTTTAGTTACTTTTATCAAGTAATATATGTATGAGATGGTTTAAAAAAGGTCATTTATATTTTTATTTATTTGAATTGGATCATCCCATTCGAGGAATATTCTTTATAGTTATTGATTATAGTTATTGAACCAATTTATTCATCCAAAATAATAGAATTAAACAGTACAAAACCATCTCATCCCATTCAACCTTGTCCCACTAACCAAACACACCCCGCTTCCCTTGGCCTGAAAGAACAGAATTATCGAGTTCAGCGTAGGAAAATAGATGGGCGGATTGTCGGTGTTGTACGCCGCAGAAACTGGAGCGGTCCCACCTGAGAATTTTTCACGTTAGTGAATGTTTTAACGCAACCCGTGCGAAATGAGCACGGATGGTCACAGTAGGTGAACGTTTAACCTTTAGTCAGGAAGCAGAAGGTGGCAATTGTTTTAGTCAAAACCACAGCCGTCACCAGTGACAAAATTGTTTTCCTTGTTAAATACTCCCTCCATCTAAAAAAGAAGTTATTTTGGACATCGACACGGTCTTCAAAATACAACTTTGACCATTAAAAATTATTGCATTTTATTTATAAAATGCATTGAAATTATAAAATTTAAAAGCTCTTTTCATGACAAATCTATTTATGTAACTTTTATGTGTTCAATCCAAATGGTTTAAAAGTAACTTGTAGATAAAGTTCTAAAACTTTGACTTGGGACAACTCTAAAATGACTTCTTTTTCAGGATGGAGGGAGTACTTATAGAGTGGTTGTACTCAGGGTTCAAATTTTCGTTTTAGATCAAATCCCGTCGTCGACCGAAATCCGATTTTTCGGCGATATCTCGTTATTTCAGACGAAATCCGGACGGAATTCAAAAACCAAAACTTAAATCCGGTTTTTTTTAACCGAAATTTCTGGGATTTCGTTCCAAATACCGAAATTTCGTCCCAAATACCCGAGATCTCGGTAAAATTCAAATGAACGGAAAATGGTTCAAACGATGTTAAAATCTTTTGAAATTTTGGTCAGACTTGGAAAATGACTTGAGGAATCCAATCCAGTCAAATTTTTGACAAATTTCGGTCACAAAACCAAGATTTCGGTCCATTTCACCGAAATTATAGGGTATTGTAGCACTTTTGAATTTTTTTTAGGATTTTTTAATTTCGCCGGGATTATGGAACCCAAGGGGGTCCGAAAACTGAAATTTCGCGGGATTTCGACGAGAATTTGAACCCTGGTTGTACTCGCACGGATAACTTGATTCTTGAGAAGCTCATTCCTAAAAAAAAGATGCTATATTTCTCAATAATGATGTTTCTCTGTACCAGGGAGCAACTTGCTGCGTGCAACGGCTCATCAAAGTCTGAAGAAAACTACCTCGACGCGGACGACGACGGGCTAGCGCTGGTGCTGGTAGACGTAGATCCCGATCACAACGCAGAAGCGGGTGGGCTCGAGAACGGAAGACGATACGGAGGCGGCAAACCTCCAGGCTGAGACGAACGAGGGGGGAGAAGAAGAGGAAGACGAAGAAGAAGAATCGAACAACAAGCTCGCGATCGTTCTGGTCGACCCCCAACCCCAACCCCGACCCGCCGCGGAAGCAGGGGCGCGCAGCAACGACGTGCAGTCTGTCCTCCTCGCGCTGTGGCAGGTCAAGGAGCAGCTGCGGTACACCATCAAAAGGGGGTCGGAGATCGTCGCCCACTGGGAGCTGTACGGGCATTGATTCGAGGCGCTTCACCCGCCTACCTCACGTCCAGGGTTCCGCTCCCCGGCATCGAAGAATTTTCGGTTTTGAGCAGCTTCTGCCAAAGGTTGTATTATTCCCTTCGGCTGAGCGGCTTCTCTTGCTTGCGCTTGCAGTAATAAATAGTAAGATTTGCGCGCTCCGTCGCGTCGGGTGAAATTTGATCTAAATTTTTTTTTCTAGAAAGAGGCAGGAAGATCCAAGCGTTTTTTTGTTCGCTTGGTTTTTTTTGGGGGAAAATACGCTAGGTAAGAACCATCGATGAATCTGCGAAACAACAGGCTTTTTTTTAAAAAAAAAGAAAATAATACATGTTTCGAAAAATATTAGATTTCAAGTTGGAAAAAAAAACTATATAGATGCCGAGTTTAACACCCTATGCGTTCGCCGGGTAATAATACATGTTTTGAAAAATATTAGAGATCGAGTTGCAAAAAAATTTTAGATGCCGAGTTTAACACCCTATGCGTTCACCGAGTAATAATACATGTTTTGGAAATATTAGAGATCGAGTGGCAAAAAAAATTAGGTGCTGAGTTTAACACCCCATGCGTTAACCGGGTAATAATACATGTTCTGGAAAATATTAGAGATCGTCTCGGAAAATATTAGATTTCGAGTTGCCAAAAAAACTATAGACGCTGAGTTTAACACCCTATGCGTTCACCGGGTAATAATACATGTTTTGAAAAATAATAGATAAACGCCGAGTTTACACCCTATACGTTAACCGGGTAATACACGTTCATGAAAATATTTCAACCTTCTTTTATCGAGTTTAACACTATATGCGTTCACCGAGTAATAATACATGTTTCGGTAAATATTAGAGATCGAGTTGGGAAAAAAAGTCTAGAGACAGAATTACACACATATTTTTGTTGACGAAAATATTTTTTCCGGGAAGAATGGATAAAGGATTTGAACGTAAGGGACGGGGATCTGTTTGTTACATTTTTGGACCTGATCGCTATCCCGAAAAATTAGAAAAGGGCTCGTTCGAGATTTGTATTTAGTGGGGGGTTTCCATAAAGTAACAAACCAGGGACCTGAATGCAATTTAGAAACGATTTCCTTGCCCTCACATAAAATCATGAAGGATCTATCTATAATTTATAAGGACCTATACGTAATTTTTAGAAAAGGGAGGATTTTTTTTGCAAATTCGCAAAGGGAGTGACGTGGAGGGCCGGTTGGCCTCCAATTCTAGGCGTTATAAGGTTAGTTAGTTATTATTATTACTAGTTACATGCCCGTGCGTTGCTACGAAAAACAAAATTGATAACGAAAAATAAAGATTAAAAAATAAAAAATTATTTCACAAGATCAAACATCTATCTTTAACGCTTCGTTTCTTGCGAAAGCTGGCTAATTAAAGCAACGCTTCGTTTCTTGCGTAGGACAATTAAGCAGGGCAATTAAGCGGCAATTAATGACGTGGGAAGAACGGACTACTGCCACCAAGTGCTGCTTTAGAATAGTAGAGATTTGAACAGATTTGCACGAACAAGCACTACAAAAGGCCCATCTGCCCTTGGATCCATGTGTCATCCTTTTCTATCCGTCTGATCTTCTTCCCCTGTATCACTCTCGCTTTCTTTTCCCTTCTTAAGCCCATCTCATGGGCTGAGCGTAGGGCTGGTGGTGGCTTCCCAGGCGACCTCCTCCTGATGCCTCGTCGTCACCTCCTCCTCCTTGCCGCCTCGCCTCTCTTGCCTTTCCCCTGTAGGCGGAGGTAGAGGCGATGGCCTCCCCAAATTTCCATTCGACGCCACGCTCGCCACGCCCTCACACATGCCTCGTCGTCATCCCAGTCTGCCCGTGCTTCATGCCCTTCATGCATGGTGATGCAACTCACTAACATATGCATTAATGCATAGGAAATCTCTACTATTCTAAAGCAGCACTTGGTGGCAGTGGTCCGTTCTTCCCACGTCATTAATTACCGCTTAATTGCCCTGCTTAATTGCCCTACGCAAGAAACGAAGCGTTGCTTTAATTAGCCAGCTTTCGCAAGAAACGAAGCGTTAAAGATAGATGTTTGATCTTGTGAAATAATTTTTTTATTTTTTACTTTTTATTTTTCGTTATCAATTTTGTTTTTCGTAGCAACGCACGTGCATGTAACTAGTTATTACAATAATAGAAAAAAATACTTTGTACACAAGTATTTCACTTTATTTAAATAACTTCTGATTTGGAAATAAGGTATTTTACTTTTAAAATGTTTAAAACTTTCTCAATAACAATCCAAGGTACCTTTTAGCAAACAAGTCTAGTCTAGCCCTTGAAATTAAGAAATATAGTGGTTGGATTTCAAGTGCTACCCTCAAAATGGCTTGGAAAGTCCATCCCAATTTGTTTTTACGGAATTTATTATTTAGGATGTGAATAGGATGGAAAATGAAGTGACCAACACGACTATTTAAGCATCCTACACATTTCCAGGTCAAACAACATAATACTTTTTTCATCCACTTTATAAGGCAAGCACATAGTGCCACTCACATCACTGTCATAACAAAAAAAATCCAAACTAAAAACCCTGTCATCACAGCATCACCATGCCCTCCATCCCCTCCAACCGGCAGCTCCTCATCTGCCGGCGTCTTGTCCTCGCCGGAGCCGGAAGCATGTGACTGGATCTTCTCCCTCCCGTAGAGTCCGAAGGATAGGATCTTGAGGAACTCCCTCCAAGCATACTGAGTAGCACGGCTTGAAATGTCTCTAGTGAAAGGATCAATATGCTCAGCCAAGTCATACATTTGCTGTTCTGTCAAAATACTTCGGATCCAGGTTACTATCTTCTCCCCCGTCGGGTGTTTCCCGAGTCCAATCTGGTAGAAAGCAACAGCTACAGACGTCAAGATGAACAGGATAAAAACAATGATGAAGGCTGTAACCCAAAGTAGTCGGGCATTCATCGCTCTCTCCATCGCCCTACATACATAAAAGACAAATAAAATCAAAACAATAAAAAGAAACGGCGGATTGTAAATAGGTGAGACTGTAAATGAAATATGAACAATCAGAAACAACTGCGTGCCGCCAGGCAGGGTACTCTCGTTACTGTGATCCCTCCCCGAACTAGAAACCCCAGTGATCGTAGAAAAGTGACAAGACATAGCGGGGGAGACCTAGATACGACTGCGATCGTTGTGCTTACCTCAGGTCTTCACGAAAACTCGCAATAAGCTTCGGAATATCCTCAACTTGACCTGCGCCCGCGCCGGTACCCAAGCAACAGCGGCGAGGAGGCCCGGCGGCGCCGAGACCGGCGGCTGCACCGTCCGCGCCGGTACGGAAGTACAAGGGGGCGATAAGGTGGAGGCGAGAAGGCGCGGTACCGAAGCAGGGGGCGAGGTGAGGGCGAGGAGGCCCGGCGGCGCCGAGACCGGCGGCTGCACCGTCCGCGCCGGTACGCAAGTAGAAGGGGGCGACGGGGTGGGGGCGAGAAAGCGCGGTACCGAAGCAGGAGGCGAGGAGGCCCGGCGGCTGCACCGTCCGCGCCGGTACGCAAGTAGAAGGGGGCGACGAGGTAGGGGCGAGAAGGCGCGGTACCGAAGCAGGGGCGAGGTGAGGGCGAGGAGACCCGGCGGCGCCGAGACCGGCGGCTGCACCGTCCGCGCTGGTACCCAAGCAACACCGGGTGAGGAGCCGCAGGCGAGGAGGCGCGGTACCGAAGCAGGGGGCGAGGTGAGGGCGAGGAGGCGCGGCGGCGGCTACTGCCCGACGGAGGAGAAGTGCTCGAAGTGCCATGGTCGGTGGTCGGGCTGGATTGTGCTACTTCCTCCGTTGGAATATTAACATCCCTTATATAGCTTGAACATTTAACCTGGCTGGTCCGGCAAAAGACTGCATGCCGCAACCACTCTGCATGCAACCACTCCCAAGAGAATGCTCCAAACGGCAGTTTCTTGGACGCCGTGGGCTGCCGATCTGTACAGGGCGGAGCAGTACTGATGGCCCGGCAAAAGGCTGCTGCATGCCGCGGAGCAGTACTGATGAACCTGGCTGGTCCGGCAAAAGACTGCATGCCGCAACAACTTCCCAGAGATGCTCCAAAGCATTGCGTGTTTCTTCGCCGTGGGCCGCCGTAGACTACAGACTACGAGCGATCTGTTTTACCCTAGATGGGAGGAAGGGCCGCACCAAGCCATGCCACGTCACCTCTCCCCTCTCTCTCCACCATTTCTCAAAAAAGTCCTTCATTTTTGGGAATTGCGGATAGGTCTCTGAGTGATTTTTTGTGAGACAAAATTTTTTATTTTGTTTGCGTTTAGGTCAGAAGGAGTCTCCCATTAAATATTAATCGCGAACGAGCCCTTTTATAGTTTTTCAAAATAGCAACCAGGTCCAAAATTATAACAAATAGGTCCCCGCACTTTACGTTCGGGTCCTTTCTCTATTTTACCCGAAAAAAATATTTTTGTGCTCCGTTTTTTCTCCAGAGCATGCGAAAAATATTTTCGTTACCCGTTTCCACTTAAAAAAAATAGAAATTAATTTTTCATTTGTCGTTTCTCCGTTTTTGTTGGATAAAATATTTTCGTTGTCCGTTTTTTCTCCAGACCATGTCCAGAGCATGGGGAGAAAAACGTTTGTCGTCTGTCGTTTCTCCGTTTTTTTTGAAAAAAATATTTTCGTTGCCCGTTTTTTTCTCCGGAGCATGAGAAAAATGTTTTTTCTCAAAAAAATGTTTTTTGGCCGTTTTTTCTCCGGAGCATCGGAAAAATGTTTTCGTTGTCCATTTGATCTCCAGAGCGTGAAAAAAAGTTTTTACTCCCGAAAAAAAATGTTTCCGTAGTCCGTTTTTTCTCTGGAGCATGGGAAAAATGTTTCCGTTTGTCGTTTCCCCTACAAAAAAAAATGAAAATTCAAATTTCGTCCGTCGTTTCTCCGTTTTTTTTTTGAAAGAGAAACAAGATCAAGGCAATAACCAATGTTGTATATGATAATTTTGAGGAATCTCATGGTGATACCTTTTATCTAGCTCAGCATGCTATTGTTTGTCCCGTTAATTCAGTCGTTGATGAAATTAATAGTGTTATGCTGGTTAGAGTACCCGAGGAAGACAGAGAATACCTGAGCTATGACACAATTGCTAACACAAAAGAACAACCTATAGATATTGATCTACTGTACCCGTTGGAGTTTCTTAATTCAATTGTGATCAACAATTTTACTCAGCACAGGCTTTGTTTGAAGAAGGGTGCTGCTGTTGTATTACTTAGGAACATCAACCAACCACTTGGTCTATGCAATGGGACACGATTATTGTTGACTAGACTTGGCAACCGAACTCTTGAGGGTAGGATAATGACTGGAACATATATTGGTGAACTTGTTTGTATACCGCGTATTGTACTTAATGGAACCAGCACAAAATAACCCTTTACTTTGCAACGCCGATAGTTTCCAGTGAGGCTTAGTTATGCCATGACAATTAACAAATGCCAGGGCAAACATTGGCTAAAGTGGGAGTCTATTTGAGAAGCCATACGCACGGTCAGCTCTACGTTGCGATTTCTAGGGTTAGTTTAAAGCATGGGTTATCAATACTCATAGAAAATGATGATGGTACACCTGGCTCTATAACGAGGAATATAGTTTATGCTGAGATCATGCCATTTGTGTAACTATGTTGATACTTCACCATGGGATGTCCCATGTTTATCTGAATATTGTATCCCTCTTTTGCTTCGGTTTTAACTTTGATCAGCATTATTATGTTTTTCTATTACGCTTTTTTTTTTGGCATCCGGTCACTATTTATAATTTCCCCTGCGCTATATAGATGGTAGCTTTTTTCTCCTGTTGTGTGCAGTCTGTACTGTTATTCTTCATCTACTTTATTTATTCTATGTTTTTTTTATCTCATGGATTAATTATACATTTATGATTCTCATCACGTGCATTCTTTTCGACTATTGCTTTCTTACAATAAATGGTTATATTCTCTTCGTGTTACCTACAGATAAAACTTATAGTTGTTTAGATATTGAATTATATGATGTGTTTCTATGTTTTTACGTGAACTTTACTGAATCTGTTTTCGTCTGCTCTCGGTTAAGCTGGTTCCCGCTATTGTTGAGTTGATACGCAAACACGGTGTTCAACGAGCATAATACCGCTGGAAATTTATGCCCCACTGTTATTTTCATGTTTCTCTAGAGATTCCTTGTCTTGATGCAATGAATACAACAAAAAGCCCTTGTCCAGTTTGATCAACAGTTATAAGCACTCGATTCAATATTACATCACACCTTGCCATTTTGTGCTCTCATACAATTTCCTTCAAGTCGATGAATAATCGTTCTCTCAATGCTGTGCACCCCTCTGCCTCCACTTTACACTACGTTGGTTACAACCGTTTCGCATATATAACCCCTATTACAGGGGAAGGGATTGGAGTCCAACCAGATGCCCCACGTGGCACCCATTTTTTTTTGCGAAAAACCATCTCCGGTTTTTTTCGTTGATTATTGTAAAAAATGGAAAACCGTTCCTTTCTCCGTTTTACCCAGAAAAAATATTTTCGTGATCCGTTTTTTCTTCAGAGCATGGGAAAAATATTTGCGTTGGTCGTTTTCCAGAAAAAAATGGAAGACCGTTTTCTTTCTCCGTTTTGCCCGAAAAAAATATTTTCATGATCCGTTTTTTCTCCAGAGCCGTTTTCCAAAAAAAAAATGGAAATTCGTTTTCCGTCCGTCGTTTCTCTGTTTTTACGTGTTTTTCCTCGCTTTTCCTAGTGAAAAATCAAGGGAGATAATTTTTTTTTTCAGCTCGATCTCTTATATTACCCGGTGAACGCATGGGGTGTTAAACTCGGCATCTATAATTTTTTTTGGAACTCGAAATCTAATATTGTCTAGAGCCATTTCTAATATTTTTCAAAAGTGTATTATCTTGGATATTCCTACCTTTTTTCAGAAATAAAAACTTGAATCAAATTTTGCGCGGCGCAGCGGAGCGCACAAATATGCCTAGTTATTTTAAATCACCGTATATTTCTGTTTCTTCTCCAGTATTAACATCATACTGCGTTAAACTTTTCTTGATCTCTCTTTTGTTTGTGCATACATGGAGTACACCTTGTTGAAGAACATCAGGCAGGAGTCGCATCGATGGCGGGTTCGTGTTCGCGCCACGCGTTTCTCAGAATATACCAATCCGGATTTCCCGCGTAATACTTTACATTTGGACCTGATTTTTGCTTGATGAAGAGGTGTAGCATATTATCCTTTATTGTTCGCTTTTGCTCTGCCCTTTCTATTGTCATATACACTGATTATATCTTTCGGTTGTTATCAGGGCACTATGATAGAGTGCTCAGATTCCGGAGCAAAGCCTGCCAGTTTTTCAGCCAATGCTAAGAGAGAGAGCGATATACTACATCGAATACTTTGAGGTCACGGTGCAAATTTGAGAGGAGACAGGAGGGGAAGGTACCAGACTACTCGTCCTATGCTTTTGGTGTATCATCATGCTCCGCCTGGCGCCCCTATCGCTTTTGGTGGCACGCAAAGGAGTTGGTGTGTGTTGGCCAGTCCACCCTGCCACCGCCTAGCCCGCAGGACGGCAGGAGTAGCTGCTACTGCCAAGGCCACGCGTGTCAGAACAGGAGCAAATCGAAGATCAGAACATGATCAAATCGAAGATCAAAAGCCTTGTCCGGTCATGCCTCCAGACTCTGGACAGCTTGCCTCCGCACGTCACGTACGTGTTCCTGTTCTCCAGCCTCTCGTTGCTTTTCATGTTGCTGTACTGCCGCTGCACAAGCCCTTTTTTTTTATAACGCCGTGCGGATGTCACGTAATTACCGCCGAGCCTGTAAACTTGGACGTGGCCGTGGAATCTCGTGCAGCGGCGCCTTCAGTTCTAGGCAGGGTTCCACTTTTCGTCAACAAAAAACCGGTTAGAAAAAATGAGTTCGAAAATCGGTAAAAACCGTTCGAAAACCGCTTGAACAGTAACGGTATTCAACGAAATGCTTTTTCGAACCGTAGCGGTAAGGTCGGATTTCGCGAAATTCGAGCGAAATTCAACGAAAAGTTGAACCCTGGTTCTAGGTCTTGCAGACAGAAAGAGAACTCCTCTTTGGATTTGTTTTGCTGTGCGGCGGGGTCAATGATGACTTTGGCGGCGAGGAGGACCCGTTAAAATTATTCTTCTAAATCAAGTAGAACAATGAGTCTGTATTCGAGTAGAATATGATGTTATTTACCAAGCCGATTGTTGAGAGTTTGCTTTATAAGCAGGTACTTGTAGTTTGTAACATACAACAACCAGAAACAAAGCAGTAGAGACAACTAAGAGCTGTAGCTTAGTTGGTACGTGCATGCATTGTCTTTACTACTAGAAAACTGAGCATCACAAGTGGTATCTCTACAACCGGTAAATTTAGAACTCACTGTGATAGTGCATCACAAGCGGTTCAATAGCCACGAGCCAGGAGAGAGCTTCTACAACCGGTTGGGGACACCATCCGGTTGTAAAACCCAATTTCTACAAGCGGTTTGTGTCCCTAACCGGTTCCAGACTTCTACAACCGGTTGATAACACGAACAGCTTGTAGAAGGTAGAAGCCCAGTTTTCGAAATAATAAAAGGAATGCTTGTCCTACTCTATTAAAGAACATGCGTGGGTTGGTTGGTTAGATGGGTGAGACATGTTTCATATGGAGGGGTGAGGTCGTGGTTTCAAATCCCATTCCTCACAATATTATTTACTCTTTTCACTAACGAATCCCATTCCTTGCAATATTATTTACTCTTTTTAAGTGGCTTCTACAAGCGGTTTTATAACCGCTTGTAACTCACAGTTGCTTACAAACGGTAAGTGTTTTTGAACCGCTTGTGATGCTTGTTTTCTTAGTAGTGCTTGAGAAAGAGGTCGCATGTTCAAGTCGCTATGTCAAGTAAGAGATTTGAGTTCAGACTGTTGAAGAGGTGTGTGTTCACCGTCCAAAGTCCGAGATGCATTCTTCATCCTTTGTCAAATAAAAGTTGGGTAAGTCATAGTTGAGACCGATTGCCTCAACAGATTAGGGTTGTGCTGTTAGAAATTAGATATTACAAGATCAACAGATTAGGGTTGTGTTAGAAATTAGATATTATAAGATTAAGGGGGTGAATGTTAAAACTAATGTTGTAAATCGAGTAGAACAATGAGTCTGTATCCGAATAGAATACAAAGTTGTTTATCGAGTCGATTGTTGAGAGCTTGCTTTATAAGCAGGTGTGGGTAGTTTGTAACATGCAATAACGAGAAACAACGGAAAAAAATTATGTGGAGGAGGTATGCAAATTTAACTCTATGCATCCCCACTCCGATGGATGCCACGTCTTCATCTTACCAATCTCAACCATTCATTTAATTTCTCACTCCCGCCATTAATAACACCCTTGATTTCTCACTCTTCCAATTAATAACACTGTTGATAGGATGAGGTTGAGATTTAGCCAGATAGACACGTGGCATCCATCGAAGTGAGGATGCACAGAATTAAATTTGCATACCTCCTCCACATAATTTTTTTTCCGAAACGAAGCAGTAGAGGCAACAGAGAGGTCGCATGTTCAAATCTTCACATTGACGTTTTTTCTTTCGATGGAAGGCACCAAGGCCAAGTAAGAATAGCACATGGGCTGCAAACATGAAACTTGATGTCCTATTCCAACAGGGCCGTCTCCTCGACGAACAGAAGGTTCATGTCCCCTGTGAGCTTCCTTGCAAGAGGTAGAGGAAATGCCTCTGGAAGTTGTGGTTGCTCTTGGCAGAGATCTCGTAGTAGTGCATGCTCTTCTTCCTTTGGAAGGTCACACCATCTTGGCCTTAGCCCTCACCGCCGGTTCTTCACGTCGACCTTGATGCCACAACGGACGATCGGGACGTTCTCGTCGCGCACCCTGCACTCCTGCAGATGCCCCATGGATGTAGTATCCGTCACGGCGGCCGGCTAACATATCCTGGCCGGCCGTGTCCCAGCAGGAGAACCTCATATCGCCGCGGCTCGTGTGGGAAGTCCGGCGGCCGCACCTCCACTCCAATCCGGCAGTCCGGTATTACCTAGGTGAGTTGGTGACGGCTCGGATACCCACGATGGCCGTATCCCGTACGTCGCCGGTTACAGGAGGAGAAATGATGGGGGTAAAGATGGTAGGAATTTAAGCAACGAAGCCTGGGTTCACTGCAAGCAAATCAGCGACGCACAGGGTTCATCCAACGGCCAGAGGTTTTGTTGATGACGTGGCCGACTCACAAGCGAGAGAATTATTAGCAGCTAATTGCAGCTAGAGGGATCAATTTAAACGTATAGGATACCACGCACCCTCCGTGGACGGTAATTTTAATTAACCTTGCCGCGCGCGCTTCAGTGGCCACTGATTACTAGTACATTACTCAACCTAGGTAGATAGCATTATTACGCAACGATAATCACCGGTGGTAATTATAACTTTATGCAGGACCAGGAGTAAGTAAAGCACGCGGCAGTTTTGATCATCGGCGTTAGGGAGTGGGAGAGAGAGAGAGAGTCGTGATCATGCATGTGTTAATTTCTGAGACAATGTAAGGAAGAAGAGGCTGCTAGTGGAGCTCGATCACGAGCAGCGACCGACCGACCGACGGAATCTGCAACCTATTTCCGTCACGGTGCACGATTGACCACCAGGGTTGACGATAATCCACTGTATTGAACCGACTCAGCATTGTAAACGGTAAATAGGTCTAAATTAAAAAAAAAAATTAGAACAATTTATTGGGCGTAAACAGATCAAAAATCGATGAAGATCGCTCGATTTTCAATAAAAATCGACGAAAATCGCTCAAAAAAATTTCAATTTGCTGATTGATTTTTTTTTTTTTGGATTTTTTAAAAATGTTTGATTTCGAAGCTCTTCTGTTTTTAATGATTTCATTCTATTTTTATGATAATTCAATGCCACCGGATCTTAGATTTTCAACCAAGATTCGGTTTTGTAAACCCTACCACAGCTAGCCTTCCATTTCTCGTCCAAGAAACGCCAGTCTCTCTCTCAGAGCCCTCGTCAATCAAGTCAAGTTTATCCTCCCAGACGGAAGTCCGTGGAAGTCTAACACCCCATTTACCATTCGCTGGTAGGTCGACCCTTCAGCCCGAATGGCATCACTCTTTAACCGTCAAAGCCCCTCCCTGTCAGTAATGAATGCCGTTTTCTCTGGATGCATTTTTCTTTGGCTATAGCCCGAGGATCCATGAAGCTGAGATGCGAAAACCCCGCAGTTGAGTCAACCAGTGCGCCGATATTGGGCAGTGGACGGGGGCCCTTTGGGCAAGCCTTGTTAAGGTCGGTAATAAGGTCGGTGTAGTCGATGCACATTCTCTAATCACCATTCGCTTTTTTAACTAGCACAGTATTTGCTACCCTTTCCGGAAACTGCACTTCTCGGAGAAATCCCACTTGAAAAAATTTCCCTACCTCATCGCTGACGAGCTTTTGCCTGATGTACTCCCCTTTCCACAACATTCAAGGGCTTAGTTCAAATAGCACATGGAACACAAGAGACGCTTTCCGATCTTCAGCACCAGCTGAAGGGTTTGGTTAAGACGCAATTACAATACGAGAACAACAGAATAGCTCGGATATCATTTACCCGACAGATGGAACCTGCATCTATTTCCGTAGCACGCTTGTGTTTGACACATTGCTCCTTCTGGCCAAGCACTTGTTGAGAGCTTTATTTAGGATATGTTTGGATCGGTTAGCACTAATAGTTAGCTGGCGCTGATTGAATGTACTAGCTAATAGGTGGTTGGAAATTTGTTGTGAGTGAAAATGTCCATTGTACTCTTGCATTAATTAGCTAATGGGTGAAGCCGAGCACAGTGGAAAAGGGCCTACGGTGGAGGGGCAAATTAGTCTTTTAACCATCTATTAGCTGGAATTAGCAGGGGAGAATCAGCTAACGAGATAGCTATTAGCTGGGTTGTTGGCTAACTATTAGCTGGGATTTAGCTGGGCTATTTGGATCCACTTTAGCTAATTTTAGTAGCTACCTGTTAGTGCTAATGAATCCAAACATGCCCTTAGGCTTTGGATGGCCACATGTCATTATCGTGTTCTTGCTTCCTCGAAAGGATTGCACAGCATGCATGCATGCACAAGGATCAACATGCACCGTGCCATGCGGCAGCTAGGACGCAGGATGCGCTTATCGGTTGGCAGGCAAGCATGCACAAAACTCAGCCAACAATTTTTACCCGCGGATGCACGGGTAATTAAGCATAAACGCTATCCCTAAGTGAAGGGGAGGGGAGGCGATGATGCTAGATGTGGGGGTAGAGAGGGCACACGTGAGATCAAGCAGTTAGTTTTCTGAAGGCGGGGCCGGGGGGGGGGGGGGGGAGGGGGGAGGAAAAGGTGAACCATCGTCCAATGTATAGAGGTAAACTCAATCTTTTATTTTTACATAGAAAAAGTCAAAAAAATAAAAATAAAATACCCTAGGTGCTGAAAAAAAATACATCAACCATAAAAAAAAGGAGTTATACAACAAATAAATAGATACTAGCTGCTGTTGAGTACAAAGTTGTAACATACAGAATATGCATCGTATACTGACTTAACTAAATATGTGTATCTATTGCAAAGCCTAATCAAGAACAGCTTTATGCATTTGCTTCACATGATGGTGAGTTGGTGACTGCTCGGATACCCACGATGCCCGTAGGTCGCCGGTTACAGGAGGAGAAATGACGGGGTAAACACGGTAGGAAAGCAACGAAGCCTGGGTTCACCGCAAGCAAATCAGCGTCGACGCACAGGATTCATCCAACGGCCAGAGGTTTTGTTGATGACGTGGCTAACTCACAAGCAAGAGTATTATTATTAGCACTAATTGCAGTTAGTGGGATCAAATGTATAGGATACCACACACACCCTGCGTCGACGGTAATTTTAATTAACCTAACCGCGCGCTTCAGTGGCCAAGTACACTATTCAATAAGGCTGGCTATCGAGTTTAACATCTATTATCGAGTTTCTTTCGAAATTGATATAGTTCAATGTAAAATTATTTTATTTACCATTTTAAATAGTTGTTTTAATTTAAATTTAAGCTAATGAGCCACTATCGAGTTGAGTCTTGTTAACTTTTTTCGTTGGAAATAATCTCATTCCAATTTTAAACATATTAAAAACTGTAATTGAAGAAATTTTAATTCAAATCCTAACGAGTTTTTTTTTTACCAGCCTTACCGTGCAACCTAAGGTAATTATAACTTTATGCAGGACCAGGAGTAAGTAAAGCACGCCAGTTTTGACCATCGGCGTCAGTAGAGAGAGGAAAGGATCTTGACCATGCGTGTGTTAATTGCTGAGACAATGTAACGAAGAAGAGAGGAGCTCGATCACGAGC
This sequence comes from Rhipidocladum racemiflorum, assembly GCA_036346355.1. Lineage (NCBI taxonomy): Eukaryota > Viridiplantae > Streptophyta > Magnoliopsida > Poales > Poaceae > Rhipidocladum > Rhipidocladum racemiflorum. Next base: position 59,327,796 of record CM070583.1, read on the forward strand.
ATCGACCGACCGACTGACGGAATCTGCAGTCTATTTCTGTTACGGTGCACGATCGACCACAGCTAGGGCTAGCCTTCCATTTCTGGTCCAAGAAACGCCGATCTGTCTCTCGCACGCTACCGTCGCTGCCTCGCTCTGAATTACTACTTGCCAGCCTCTAGCGACCTGACAGATGGAACCTGCATCTATTTCCGTAGCACGCTTGTGTTTGACAGATTGCTCCTCCTGGCCAAGCACTTGTTGAGCTTATCTAGTCTTTGTCGTGTTCTTCCCCAGGATTCAAATCTCGTTTTGAGTAAAATCCCGGAGGTCACCGAAATCCGAAATCTCGGCGAGATTCAGAAATTTCGGACGAAATACAAAAACCAAATTTCAAATCCGATTTTTTTTCAACCGAAAAATCCGAGATCTCGGTCCAATTTGAATCGACCAAAAAATTGTCCAAAACACGTCAAAAAATTTTGAATTTTTTTTGGATGGTCCTGACACATAACTAATGTTTTCATAAAAATTTGAGATGATGATCAAGCATGAGTAATTTTTTAAAAATCTAACAGTGGTAAAGTCGTCATAAAAACCGTATGTAAAATTAGTTTTTCATTTTTCAAATGTAACAAATGAACTTCAAGTCATTTGAAAAGTTTTATATATGTTCCTATCATCCTATGTATTATAGAGAAATATTTATTCCATACATAGAAGCCATAATGTAATTGAATTGGGGCAACACAACATATTACATATTGAAAAATAGTTCAAACCACTTCAGAAAATTTTGAAATTTTTTGTGAATGGTCCTAACACATCCATAATATTCCCATAAAATTTTCAGATGATGATCAATCTTGAGAAATTTTAAAAAATTCGGACAGTGCAAACAGACAAATTGAACCGACCAAAAAATAGTCAAAAATACATCAAAAATTTTAGAAATTTTTTGTGGATGATCTTGACCCTAAATACCACAAAAATCAAAATCCGGCAAAAATACCCGAGATCTCGCCCGAGATACCCAAGATCTCGCAGAGAAATTCGAAATTTGATTTTTTTTGAATTTTTTGATTTTTCCGGGATTTTGAATCTCGGAGGGGTCCGAAATCCGAAATCTCGGCCCGTCGGGGTTCTCTTGCCAGGAAGGACAATGCAGCGCAGAATGTTAGGTTGAGGGATTAATTAATCTTAGATACTTAGATCCAATAACAACGGTGCGGTATACATGAGACTTACTGTTGCTTCTTGATGATGCCATCGGTTTGGGATGGTGTTAGGCCGTAGGGGCCTGTTGTGTTGATGGTGAGCTGACGTAAAAGAGCCCAAGGGGTAGCCGTACGTGCCGACGTCGTCAGTGGCGGCAGGCCTTCCTTTCACTGCAGTGCGCCTTGGATCGGGTCGGGTTTAGGAGACGTACGGGAACAGCTAGCCTTACCATTGTCATCAGTTGGAGATAGCCGACCTCCTATTTATCTGTGCACCGTGTGCAGGGTTCAAATTCCCGCCGAAATCGCACGAAATTTCGCCGAAATTTCGGATTTCGGACCTCCCCGAGTTCCATAATCCCGGCTAAATCTAAAAAAACCCTAAAAAAATTTAAATGTGCTACAGTACCCTATTTTTTCGGCGAAATTTCGGCTAAATGGACCGAAATCTCGGTTTTTTGACCGAAATTTGACTAAAATTTGACCGGATTAGATTCTTCAAGTCGATTTCCATGTCTGACCAAAATTTCAAAAAAAATTGACGATTTTTGACCACCATAAAATTAAAATTGCTAAGTTCTAGTCTCATTTTTCTTGAATGGAACCATCCATCCTGGATCAAGTGATACAAATTTGAGGAATTTGGCCAGTACATTTGTAAATTTGTGCCTTGGTGACGGCAACAAAGCTCTTCTTGAAGTACAAGCACTATGTCACTCCTGTGAACTAATTTGGCCAGTACATTTGTAAAGCTACTCTCGTATATAGTCTGCAAAGCTTCATGATCTTTAGTGCACAGGATTTGGTCAGTTGTACGCATTCAAGCAGCTCCTGTCCTGTGATTTCACCTAGGTATCAATGATTTAGGGTATATTTGGTCAGTAACCTACACTTTGTCACACTTGAGCTAGACACGTTTGATTTTCTGTATTTGTGTTACTACATTTCACATCCTACTATATATATAAGACGTTCCATGTCCTACATTTCACATCCGTGGCTTTAGTGGATCAATTGATGATTTGCCCTCACTTACATGTGACATTAATCATTTGCCTCACGATATCTCACTGATATGCGGGTCCTGAGGCCACATATCACTAAGACATATGGGACAAATGATCAATTACACCATGAAAAAGAGAGCAAATGATCAATTACACCATGAACAAAGGTTCATAGTAATATGGCTTAGACGTTCAAAAAAGAGAGTAATATATGGCTTGGCTACCCTTTTAATTGAATAAGCTACAAATACTTCAGAAAAAAAATGTTTTCTTTGATGCAGGTAATAGATGACCAGCAATAATATGCCAGATTGGCTTGCTAGTGAAGACAATATAGACTAGTTACTGAATTATCACCTTCACCTCTAAGGGTGCGTTTGGTTCATGGGATGAGGTTAAATAGGATGGAATGGTCCTCTACAATTTGGTTCTATTATTTTGGATGAATGAGATGGTTCAGCATCTAGATGGAATATTTCTTAAATTTGTATCACTTGATCCAGGATGGATGGTTCCAATTGGTTCTATTAATTTGGTTGTGTACGGTATTTTATGTGCAAAAACTAAGTAAATTTCATTCAAACAGATAGAAACGTCACATAAATTCTTTCATGATTATTTTCAAAAAATTTCCAAATTTTTTCTAGTCCCAGGATACCATTTTATAGTACTTTTCACTATATGAATTTTTATAAATTCCTCAAGCTTGATCATTATCTACAAATTTCATGGCAATATTAATGATATATCAGAAACATACATAAAAAATTTCAAAAAAAATTAACGAATTTTGCACACTTTTTAGACCATTTTAATTTGGCCGAAATTTCGGCTAAATGGACCGAAATTTCGGTTATTGGAACGAAATCCCAGAAATTTTGGTTTAAAAAAAACGGATTTAAATTTTGGTTTTTGAATTTCGACCGGATTTCGTCCGAAATAACGAGATCTCGCCGAAAAATCGGATTTCGGCCGACGCCAGGATTTGAGCTAAAACGAAATTTTGAACCTTGACCGTGTGACGGGGGATCACATCCAAAGTTGGTTGAGCACCCCCGATTAGGGCGCGAGTGGGTTGTAGCCCAAGCTCTAATCGATTTGAGGGAATTCAATTCTACAAACTGACGTGGAATACATACTAAGAACTTGCGCAATTACTGTGATGACTGAACTACTTGATCTGATCAAAGTGAGGGATAACTATGTGTGATGACATCATGACCTATAGAAATTGGGATAACTTTGATGACACCATGACCTGATCAAAGTGAGGGTGAAGGGCTTAGTCCAAGTGACTGGCTACCTAAAACACGTTGACAATCTATGGACTTGGAGAGCATTTCCAATGACATTAGAACTGCAGTAGACCATAATAAAGTGCGCTGCATAAAAACACCTTGGCAAAAAGGCAATCCATTGCTATGTAGTGCTATTATGGAGTGTTCCAAGTACTCGTGACCTGAACATGTTCATAACTTAAAAAAAAGGCATTTTCAACAAGACAGTAGGTTTACTAATCACAAATGTTGTAACATATCATAGAGAGGCCCAGATAATACATAAATAAAAAAACTCTTGTATGGAAGAACTACTACATACAATACAAAGTACTAGCTGATACAATTCAAGGCACCACTGATGGGAACTCAATAGTACAAACTGACTTGTGGAAGACGTGTTAAGAACTATGGATAACAAACCAAGTTGCAACGATTAACAAAGAGCATAATATCAACATCTCTTAAGTTTCTTGTTTGTAGCGTGGAACTGTTTATTTTCGACATTTAGTAACTGGCATCTCTCCTCACAGGAACGCAATTCAGCAGCAATGTCTTGAACATGCTTGAGTAAATAAAGGTCTCCACGATGTAGTTCCTTCTAGGCACCGACTAGTTCATGCTCCTTCTATTTTGATTTCATCTTCTCCAAATGCAAATCTGCCTGAATTTCATCAAATGGAGAAGCGGAAGTACAGTACTGGATCATTTTCTTCTGCATACTTGATTAATAAATCTTCCCATGTCCATATTTTGCAGCCCCGGCCCTCAGTACCGAACAAAACAAAAGCGAAAAGGTAACAAACAAGTGAGATCAGGAGGTTGCAAACATAGTTCAAAAAATAAATTAAATAAACATATCTAGACACCCAAGATGCAAAAAATATTCCAAGTTCTTTATCATGAGACACATTTACAAAATGATACTAACGGTGCCATCGCCAAACATCGTACTTCGAAGCTTCTTCCATCGTTAAGAAAAAATAAGCAAACTAGAATCGGTGATCAGATCAACGACCAGCCAGCGATCGGTGGAGAAAAAGAGAAGGCTCCCTGGCCGGTCAAGGGCGAGCCGACAGCTCCCTGGCCAAGGTGGGATTCGCTCGCTACAGCGGGTCAGAGCGCACAGTACCCGGCTTCATTTAATCGTCGTGGACGCGTCGCGCTGCTCAAAGAAACGGAGTTGCCCTCCCTGGTGCCGATGCAGTTCTGGTTGAGCGTTATCAAACATAGGCAAAATATTTGAGTTCATATGAATTTTGGTATAAAAGTGTTCTGCTTTTGAGTTTATATGAACTAGCAAGAAGCCCCGTGCATTTGCACAACTAGATGTAGTGATGATATTTGCTTGTTTTCTATTATTTTTGTCCTAAATTATGTTTCTTTCTATTAAATTAATATTGATTCTTTTTTAGCATACTGTAGTAGTTGATACAGATTTGTTTTTATTATTTATTTCTATATTTATTATAATCCATAAGGACTTCTTTTTAGTCTCATATTTGATATATAGTCTTTTTATATTTCTTTTAATTAAAACGTTATAATTAAGGCCCATGGCAATCAACGGCGTAGATCTTTCTTTTGAACTCTGATAAACGTGCTGGACTTAGGCCCCGTATGGCAACTTAGAACCGAGCTATTTCTACTAGAATCTGGAAGAAACCCAGCCAAACGGGTTAAAACTCGGAACGATTCTCCTTGAAACGTTTCTTCTTTTTTCACACCGTGGCTGAATCACCCTCAACCCCGTTTCTACTAGTTTCTACTAGAATCTGGAACCGTACCAAACGGTTTGCAGAAAGTGATTCTGATTCTACCTGAAACGTTTCTACGAAGAATCTGAAACCGTTTTCGTTTCTACTAGAATCTGGAACCGTACCAAACGGGGCCTTATTAACTCATAGTTATATTAGACACAATCTATTGTATTTAACACAAAAATAGTCAACAATACTATAACTGATGATATTTTTTTGTTTAGTTCAACTGAAGACTTTTAAAATCTATATATCTACAACTAAGACATACGATATAACTGATGATATTTTATCTGATTAATATAATGATTTCTAGCCTTTTAATTAGAGCGTAACGTCTTTCTCGTATCAAATTTTCAAGTATCTTTGATTTTCATGATTCCAAACTTGTGTCTTGTTTTTGTTCGTATAGCAGAAGAATGAAGTAAATCATATTGTTTTCATTTGGTTGACTGCTAGTCCACACCTCCAAGACTTATTCTTTGGGTTTGTGACTGCCTAAGCTACGATCGAGTGCTTCTTGCTACCTCTTAGTCATAAATTCCTCACGCTTCTTACCTTTGAAACATTGTGATCATGCTCCTTTTCTTTCTTAGAGTTGAATGTGTTTCTTAAGAACTTATCATTTACTTGTTCTTTGCTACGTATATGCTATTATATCAAAGTTGAGAGTTTCTCAAGGTAGATTCGATAATCAGATCTACCTCATGTGCTCTATTTTCTTAGAGTTTTATAACACATCTTTTAGATAAAAAAGAACAATTTAGAAACCCACGGTATTTTTATTTTTAAAACACAAAAGATAAGTGACAGAAATAAGTCGGCCTAGACCCATGACCCAATAACAGTAAAAGGTGGCCCAGGCGGCTAGGAGAAAACGACAAGCGTACAACGGTCCGGCACGGCCATCCTACTGCCCCGCGCCTCGAGCGCCCCGAGCGCTCAGGTGCTCGGTGGTGAGGTCCTCAAAGGGATTCGCTTGGGTGCTCGGAAAGCCCAAGCACCAGGGGCACGTGTACCCTCATCCCGCGGGAACTTTATCCCATACGAGGATGTGGAAGTCAAAAGGTAAATACCTACCGCTGTACTAAAGCCATTGTGCCCGGCGTGGCACAACCCCGATGTGACGACCGCTCTAGTGAGAGGAGCCACAGTGCCCCAGCCGGCTGCGGGAACCACGCCTTCCCACAGTGTGTGTCATTACGTACAGTGACACATAACGGATGCCAAATCACGAGTCCATCCTGATGAGGACATCACTCCTATGCATACGACCGAGCCTCCTCCAGTTGTGATGCAAGGATCCATCACAAGAGCACGAGCACGGCAATTGAATCAACAGGTGAGCTCGTTCCTAAGTGCCCGTGCAGATACTTGTGAGGATGGTATGCTACCTAATGATATTATTGATTATCTTGTACTTAGGAACTTTGGAGAGGACCATGAAGGCCTTGGAAACCAGCAAGGACCAGGAGGGAGGCAAGGAGGGTGTCCAAGTCAAGTTGGAGGTTCAATTCATCTCGGAGTCGACTACCTCGGCCACCAGGAGCAGCGTTCACTAAAATCGTCGCCCAGGCCACAAACGGGCTCCGATTTTGATGATCCACATATGCATAGAAAGCTAAGGAGATAAACTTTACAATGGCACCGGTTTCAGGTCATTTGGACTTCGGAGTCGACGGGAATTTACGTTGCAAGCTGGCGGACAGAATCTGTCCCAGGGTGCTGCGTCACCAATTTGGGCCGTTGGCCCATGTATCGTGTTGGAGTCCATCACGGACACGTCTAGGGTTTCTAGGACGTCCCCTAGCCTTTATATTCAGTAGCCGCCGCTAGGGTTTGCTTTGGGTTTTGCTTAGATTAATTCTGTCTTTGAACAGTGTCGCCGTTCATCGGTTTGTGAGACCCCAACTCGTGAGCTTCATCCTCAATTTCAAATTCAGTTGCATCTTTCTTGTTCTTGCTTGTGTTCTCGATTCATTGGCAGGGATTAGCCTTCGTGGCGAGGTCAACCGGGCAGCGCACGGTTGATAACCAGAGGACGCGTGGTGCTGCGATTGCAGGGGTTTTTGATCGTGTCGATAAAGAAGCCGGATCGTGTGTGTCTCGCGCCGCCTAATCGACTTATCCTCCACCTGACGGAAGTTCGGGCATCCCCTTACACCCCATCACATCCTGCAACCACTCCTCGTGTTGCCGCCGTCACGCCGCTGCCAGCCGCCGCTTTGTTCTTCGCACCCGCCAACCTGCGCCTGCCACGTGGCCAGCACCACGTCGCCCCTGCCCCGCCGCGTCCTCGCCTCCCTCCACTCACCCTCCCGCCACCTGTCCCCGCCGCCCGCGCGCTCCAGCCCGCACGCGCGAGTGTGCGCGTGTGCCAACTAGCTGCCACCATGCGTCGCTCAGTCGCTGCCCTACTGGCCGTGTCGAACCTTGGCCGAGTCACCCGCTGCCACTGTCATCGGTGCCCATCGAATCGCCAGCCGCCCGCACGCACCCTTGCTAGGTCGCCAGATAGGTTGTGGACGCTGAGAGAGGGGAGAGAGAGAGCGCCCGCGTGGGCTGAATTCCCAAGCCGTCCCATTTAGGATTTTAAAACCGGTTATTATTTCCTAGGAATTTTAGATTATTCTGGAACTTTCTGGAATTATTTAAGGAGTTCCTGAACTCGGATTTGGGTGATTCCAGAGCCTAAAAATCACAAATAATTCCAATAATTTTTATATAATTATTTTCTATGTGATGCTTCTATGTTTATTGGTTTTACTCTTTTCGGTGTAGATTTCTATGACTGTTTTGCCAATTGTTGCCCGAGAGTTTCTGCAGATTCACAAGGCTCTGATTACTTCTAAGGCAAGTTATAGACTACATATTCCTCTTCGAGTTTTATAATATGAATTTAATATTTATTTTTCAATAATTGCATGCATGTTAGATTAGCGTGTGCGTACTTTGATCCGTGTTAGTCATTTGCTTGACATGCCATAAACTGTCCTTTGTAAGCCATGTTACTATTCCATAGCCTATCCTTTGACTAGATGTGTAGAATTGCATTTGGGATTCACCATTAAAATATTTCATGATGAGGCGGATGCTTCGTGATGTTGTTTTGGATAAAACCCTAATCAACTAAAAACAATGTACAGTAGTTGGTTAGGGAAGACCAAGAAGAGGTGGTACTAGGGGGTTGTGGTTGTGTATGGAGGTCTCCTCTACTAAGGACCTGACACTTGTGACTACTAGACCAAACCAAACAGTGCAGCCACTTGTGCCTTCTAACCATGGCTTAGTACCCTGCAAAACCTACTAACCACTCACTCGTAGGCTGGCCGGTTATGGTTCGATACTTGCGTCCTAGGGAAAGGTCTGGCCACCTATACCTAAGTGTCCGGTTCGTTCTTGAGACCAAATGGCTTTAATGGGGACCAACTTCACTGCAGGATGCACCCTCGTCCAATTGGTGTAGGATCGAGATTGTGCGCTACAGCCTACAGGGCTGGCTTGGGCGATGTTGTTGCAGTGATGCGTGAATCCTAAAGAAAGGGTGGGCGAAGTGGTAGGCGTAGTAGGCAGGAAAAAATCTTGTATTGTTTCTCCTTTTCAGGATGAGACGAGGCTTCTGGAGAAAGTGTACACACTCTGCAGAGTTAAAATTATTATGATAGCTGTGTCCACGATCATGGACAGGGCGAGAGGTTTCACATGGTAGAATTCACCTATTTTTATTAAAAGTTAACCTGATTAGTGTTATGCTGGGATTGTCCTGGTGTGATGATACACCTTCCTTGATGATGAGGTTGTTGAGTTGGATAGTCGTCTTTTGACTAGACTCTGGTTATGTTATTACATTCATCCATTCATTCAACTAAAACCGAACTTAATTAAAACTTGCTAGTAATTAGGTTTTGGTGTAAAATAACCAACTCGCTCTTCCTTTGCCATTGCATTCATATTAGTGATTGTTGGGTAACCGTGTACTCACTATAGCAACCACGGATGCATTGTATACAGGGTGCGATTCAGATTGTCAGGACTAGGAGAGTCCCTTCGAAGGTGGGTAGAACTAGTTGCGTGTTTCCGAATCAACCTCGGGGATATCATCGCCGATGGATCTTTCGCTACTTTGATGTTATCATTTGCTCTTTATTTGCTACTAACTGTGAGCAGGCTTCACCTGCAATTATGTAATAAGTGTATGATTGCCACGCATGTACTTTTTGAAGTTATTTTATTTAGTTAATGTTTTTCCTGTGATGACCTTCAATTGTATTGTCCATTCGTGAGATACTAGTTATGATCTTTTGGGACTAGTATTCGTTCATGGATATTGGATTTCCAGTGGAGACACCGGGGTCACGACAGCCGTTGGCGCTCCTGTACGTGGGGTGAGGTGAGTGATCTGTTGAAGTGGAAATCCAGAGAACAAGAAAATTGGGGATTTTCCTATTAAGTCTCCTATGTGCATTGGTGGTGCGGTGGGCCTTTCGTCTCTGAAATTTTCAACAACCCGCGCCCAAGATCTTTGTGCCCGCCAAAAGATATCCAAAGCGGTGGAACTGTATTAAGATTGTTTTTGTAGTGGTTCTTCTGCTTTCAATTAAATAACTTTTCGAAGCGGTCGAACTACTCTGATAGGTCACTTTAGAAGCAGAGCTACTGCATAGGAACCAAATTTTTATTCTTGTCTGAACTCTGAACTACCGCTTTCAATTAATTTTTTGAAGCAGCAATACCGCTTGTGCCAATGGGTTATCTTGCAGATGGAAGGCTCAGTTCGTCATGGAGATAGAGTCGAAGATGTGATTGGTAAGGATTTCGCCTCGTAGTCGACTTAGGGTTAGATATAGCCTCCTATGCTAAACACTATATAAACCCCTGTATGATAGCTTGTAACCCCACCCATCATGATCATCTGTTTTTCCCATCTAGTTATCGCATCTAATGCGTTGCGATCTCGCAATCATATAGGTTAGCCACATAACCTGATCTCAATCTCGACGTCTCGCTTAGGGTTCAGGTCATGATTGCTTCTGTAATTCATCCTGATATAAGCAACAAGGCTAGACGTAGGGCCATCACCTCCTCCGTGAGGGGCCTGAACTAGGATAAAGTCTCTGTCTCCACATGTCTTAGGCTAGACATGGTGTCGAAATCCAAATTTTGAAAAAAAATAAAAAAAATCACGGTTTTCTCTAGATTTTCATCGATTTTCTTCCGATTATCACCGATTATCGTGATATTTTGACAGGCCAATTCAATGTTTCTCGAGAAACGATTTTCTCTAGGGTTTCACCGATTATCACGATATCTACATCGCATAAATTTTTTTGAGTTTTTGAATTTTTTTTGAATTTGATCGGTTTTTCAAGTGATTTCAAATATCTTACCCCACCGATATGTCCGATAATCATGATTTTCTGCGATTTTTGAATCCCTGCATGCCATCCCTTTCTGCTTTGGTGCAAAGATTTTGAGAGGAGACATGAGGGATTGTCTGCATTGCATTTCCGTATATCTCTAGTTTGTCTTGGTGGACAAGGTGCACGGTTAAAAGTGCATGGGGGATTAACTTTCCGCCGCTCCTGTGTGCTTCGAAAGGCGAAGGCTGATCAGATCATCGACCGCCCAGCGATCGGTGGAGAAAAAGAGGAGGCTCCCTGGCCGGTCAAGGGTGAGCCGACAGCTCCCTGGCCAAGGTGGGATTCGCTCGCTGCAATGGTTCAGAGCGCACGGTCGCAGTCTAATCAACCTCATACAGAAATGGTTGGAACGGACCCAACGGGAGGTAGCATCAATGAGGAAAGCAACCATGGTGTTGAACTCGATCAGGATGATATTGTTGCTGATCCTGGGCTTCAAAAACCGATCCGATGAGTTCGATGTAAATGTCAGAGAGGAAAGAACAAGGGAGTCAAAAGAGGAAATTTCAAGAATCATGGTTCAATAGGTATGATTGGTTGGAATATAGTATTGCTAAAGATGCGGCCTTTTGTTTTTATTGTTATCTCTTTAAGCAACATGCTATCATTGTGCCCAATATGTCAGATACAATAACAGTGAGGGGTCGTTCAAGGGGTCGTGGTGGTCAATTGGTAACTTACTACCATCATTTCCGTATTGAAATTTTTACTGTGGTGCATGACCAAATTATTGTTGAGTTGAACAATCGTTTTCCTGAAAGGTCTACTCAACTATTGAAGTGCATTGCTTGTCTTGATCCGAATAATTCTTTTGTAAACTTTGATGAAGACAAGCTAGTTGAACTTGCTAAGATTTATGCCACTGACTTCTCCCAATATAAATGTATAGTCCTTAGGGACCAACTTGGCACATTTATTGCAGATGCGAGAGCTGATTGTAACATCCTGAAACAATGGCTCAATGAAATATGCTTTTGGAAGAAAAGAAAATGGAATCTGAATTCGAAATCTCTATTCCTTACCTCTTTAATTTATTCCAATAAGGTAAACCATTTAGTAAAGTAGTAAATTGGCATTTTAATAGTAAGTGAAAGAGTGAAAGTAAAATAGTAGAAGTAACTAGGTAATAAAACTTTTACCATAACACTTTAGCTTGTAACAATTTTCCAAGGTTAAAAAGTAAATTGGAGTATTAATGGATGAGAATTGACTTGACCTTCATCAACTTAGCGTGTAATGTCAACTTCTCTTAAGGCCTCTCATAACTCATGTGTAGTTGAAAGTCTTACCGACAATTCTTCTCCTCTAGCCATATCATTCTGGTAACGATTTTAGAGTGTGTAGCTATTTTAACTAGGTTCAGGAATTCAAAAACAGTAAAGACCTAAGTTTAAAGACTGCTTAAAAAGATTCATTCTAAGTGTCTTCTTTCTGATTTGTCGTCCACCGAACCAAGTCGAAAGTCTGGCTGGACACCCTCTCTGTCACTCCAAACTCTTAAGTAAATTCTTCAATGTTGATCATTGCAAGTTAGGGACCCTTCCCTCATTTGTTTTCCTAATGTATATATATGTGTATATGTGTGTGTTTATATATATATATATATATATATATATATATATATATATATATATATATATATATTCATATAATTATATCTGGAAACTTTTAACCTGAGGATGTTACTAGTGTAAAGAAATTTTACTAGGACCCAAAGACCAGAAGCCTCAAAGCAGTACAGGACTTGGACTTTGCTTTGATTGCCTATTCTTCTCTTATTTTCCTTAGCCAGGACGAGCTAACTGAACTATTCTGAAGAAGCCGAAAAATAAATTACTGACCGACTCGTTCTTTCGTCTACAACCCCACTGCTATTGCCCTTCTTTCACCTGGGTGAGCTCATGATAAAGCTAGCCTTATATCTATGTTTCCCTCAGATGTCTGAACTGCAGTTCCTTTTATTCCCATCGCTGGCAGCCACCGATAGGGAGCGCTGTAGCATCTACGACAATCTTCAGCTAAACCGTGACAGCGGGAAGGTAAGCTCCACTACTTGGCTCAACCGCCTTGTCGCAGGAAACACCGTAGCTTAGTGTTGAGCGCTCTCTGCTGTAAACCTCCAGTCTCGGGTTCGATTCCCAGCTCAGCCGAACCGATTGCAGTTTTTTTTCCTTCCTTACCGCATAGCCACTGTAGGTTACCTCAAGTCCCATAGCCATCCGTTCATACACGAGCCACACCTCTAGCCCGATTGCAAGGGCGCTGCGCTCTGGTCCAACCGGTACCCAGTTCGAATCCCACGGGAGCCAAAATTCTTTTTCCATTTTTTTTTATTTTGCCAATTTTAGATTCAATCCCTCGTATCTTTTGCTAGGAAGCTCCAAATTGAACCAAATAAATTTCTATATTCATATTTTAATCTCTAGCTCCTGTTTATGCAAAAATATTGAATTGTTGCCCACCGTTTAAAATTTAAATGCAAATTTGAATTATAGATTGGTTATGTGCTTTAAAGGGAATTTAAGCAAACGAACTCCGATTCGCATGAAACCAATTTTGTTAGACTCCATGTACTGTAAATAACTCAAATATGCAAAAACATTTAGGGTCCCTTATGGTCCAATTCTTCTTAGTAATTAAAATTCTGTTCTAGGTGTAATAATGCACATATTTGCAAATTAAAGGATTTAGACTTTAGATTTATGAGGCAACCACTATACAATTGACCTAAAAACTGTAGGGTAATTACTAAAATGAACATGATAGAAAAAGATGTCTGTTCCTTTGTTGCACCATTTAATTGAATTGCTATTATGCCCATAGAAACCCTAGTTCCATGTATAGTATGAATTAGATAAATGAACCTTGGAAACTAAAATGATCACTATTTAGGTGCCCTAAAAATGATAGGCTACTCAATGAAATGAAAACCTTTAGAGAGTTATGATGAATTTGTATGTAGTCTCATTAAAAGCAATATCGGTACATAAGTAACCTCCTTCATCGAAAAACCCGATAGCTTGTCTGGTACGAGAATAAACCCTAGAATTGAATGCTTGATGTATGTGTTGATTCTTTGTTTGATTTGTTATTTGTATTATTTTTGCCTTATTGGATCTTTATTTATTGTCATGTACCGCGCTGCGATGGGTAGAATCTGACGTAGGGAACGACCCCGTCTTCGAACCCGAACTTCAGTTCGACGACAACGACTCGCAAGGCAAGCACCCTTTGAACATGTTGATCCCAGATTTTGAAATGCTTTCATCGATGTTTTACATGCATGCATTATGTTAGTAGAATGCTACTGTGGTTAATAGTAGATATGACCCTCATTGATGGATCTCCTCAATTAAATTGTCATGTGAACCTTTGAAAGACTTAGGACTTGGGAATGACACATGAAAAATGTGACATGGGTAGATGTGACTAATAATTACACATGCTTAGCCATGCTTAGAATGAGATGTTTAGTTCTTGAAAAATATAAAAAGGTTGGAAATGACAGTAAAGGATACTGGTAGTTTAATAAAAATGAAAATAAAACTATGATTTGGACGCGGGCGACTTATTGGCAATAGCCGGGTGTGTGAGGGTTTGCTCACACGTAGTTAGGTGGAGATTGTCGTTCGGGTCGGATTAAGGACCGAACTCAGTGTTGCATGATCCATGAATAACCGTACAACCACAATGCCGGTATGGGACGGCTATAACTAATTAAGTTGCTTAAAACTGGTTTTGCATGTTGGAAGGCCGTAGTAGCACAGGCTTCTGGATTTAAGTTGCTCAAAGGGGTGCCCTCACCGAGGTGTTGGGATTCACGCCTGCCGATGCAACGGTGTACGCTTTGCTATGGGGAGAAATGGATGGCAGGGATAGATTGCCGTGTGAATGATTTGTGTATTGTGACTTGGGTGCGTTGTTTCTTCCGCCATAGCAAAGGTTAACGTCACCGGGCTGGTGCAAAACCTGGGTTAAGTGATGTAAAGGTTATATATGTGTCGGTGTTTCGTGCACCGGCAATACGAATTTATGGTCGGATGGGGTCGCGCGCTCCCTCTCCCCGAATGGTCGACTCAAGGAGCCAGAAGATGTATACTGGTTCGGGCAGAATGTCCCTACTCCAGTTCGTGCGGTGTGGATGTATTGATCTTTGGGAGATGGACAAGGGGTGTACAAGCGAGGCGGACGGTCGGCTGTCCGATCCCCTTGACGTGTTCGCTAGGGAGTTGAAGCTACCTAGAAGACTGTTTTTCTCTCTTCACCCCCCTCCCTCTCGGGCCCTGCCTCTCCTTATATAGACGGAGGAGGCGAGTTACACGGGAGTTGTGAAAACTACGAGGGAAGGGGCCTGCACGTCTTGATGTCTGGTTCCTGTCTTGTCCGACCGACCCCTGCTCGTCCCGAGGCAGGGTTGGTGGTTCTGTGGCGTCTGATACCGCGTAGTCTTTATGCAGGTGGCGTGTTGCGTGGTGCTCTTGTCAGCCTCGGTGGCTTTAATGGCGCTTGACTTTGCTTTGGCCTCGGGAGTGGGCGTACTCCTCTGCGGTGTGCCAGGCGACGGGACGGGGGCTTGACTTCTTCGGTGGCTTTTCTGACAGCCTTGGGAAGGAGCCGCCTACCCCGGTACGGATGTCAGGGGACGCTGCGCACAAGGCAGCCGCCGACATCGGGCGTGGCCTCGCTGGCTCGGCGCAGTGGAGCTTGAGCTTCAATATTAGGCGGCCGGCGCATGCCGACCGCCCGAATCGAGTCCGCCGGCCGTCGGTCGGCCCCCGACAGTCGGGGCTCGTTCCTCGCGCCCAAGTACCTTTCGGTGGTCTGGGCCTCCGCCGATAGGTCACCCGCTCGTGCTTCCGGCCGATGGGGTACCCATGGTATGGGTACTCGCCAAGAGCCTCGAGCCCCGAGCGGTCGGAGAGCCGCTCGGGGTTTAACTCGGCGGCGGTAGCCGTGGGCCCGAGGTCGGTGATGCTAGGTCGCCGTGGCTGCCTGGGGCCGTGCCACCTAGAAAGAGCTCCGGCAAGCATGAGCGCACCCGGTGGTGTAGCTCGAGCCCCCGGCTCGGAG
This sequence comes from Rhipidocladum racemiflorum, assembly GCA_036346355.1. Taxonomy (NCBI): domain Eukaryota; kingdom Viridiplantae; phylum Streptophyta; class Magnoliopsida; order Poales; family Poaceae; genus Rhipidocladum; species Rhipidocladum racemiflorum. The sequence goes on from CM070583.1 coordinate 59,343,526, forward strand.
AGCCGGTCGGGGTTTACCTTGCCGAAAAGTGGTCGCGGACCTCGAGGTCGGCGACGCCTTTGGTCGGGCCGCTGTTTGGTCGTGGCTCGCCAAAGAGCCCGGGCGAAGCGCACCGGTGGTGTAGCTCTTGAGCCCCGAGCGGTCAGGAGCCGGTCCGGGGTTTACCTTGCCGAAAAGTGGTCGCGGACCACGAGGTCGGCGACGCTTTGGTCGGGCCGCCGCTTGTCGGCCGTGTCGCCAAAGAGCCCGGCAAGGCGAAGCGCACCCGGCAGGTGTAGCCCCGAGCCCCGAGCGGTCGTGGAGCCGGTCGGGGTTTACCCGGCCGGAAAAGTGGCGCGGACTCGAGGTCGGCGACGCTTTGGTCGGGCCGCTTGTCGGTCGTGTTCGCCAAAGAGCCCGGTCTTGAGCGGGTGGTGTAACCCCGAGCCCCCGAGCGGGTCTGAGAGCCGGTCGGGGGTTTACCCGGTTGAAAAGTGGCCGCGGACCCTGAGGTCGGCGACGGCTTTGGTCGGGCCGCCGCTTGTCGGTCGTGGCTCGCCAAAGAGCCCGGTCTTGGCGCACCGGTGGGTGTAGCCCCGAGCCCCGAGCGGTCGGAGAGCCGGTCGGGGTTTACTGGCCGGACTCTGGCAGGCCACGGTGTGCGTGGGTCCTCGTGAGTCGTGAGCTGACGCGCGTTTACCTTCGTCGGTTTGAACGCCGTGCTCGTGCGAGCTACTATCGGGTAATCCGAGTGGAACCTTGGCGATCCCCTTGAGGGTTCGTTTCAAGCCAGGCGTAGCTCGGCGTGGGCGTCCGACTACCGGGGCGTTCCATAAAAACCTTTCCTTACTCGATCCCGTGTCGGATCGCTGGTCGTCCGCCGACCGGAGCGCGCTGGCCGCTACTCATCGATGAGTTCCGCGGGAGAGTGTGAGGTATGGTCTCGGACGCGAAGTCACGATGATTGGGTCGTCCGCCGACCCATCTGGAGGCCCTCCGGGGGCTCGCCGCGACTCGCCTCGCTCTTTTACGTCTTTGGGGCGGCTTCGTTCCAAGCCGACCGACTCGGCCTTCGTAACCCACGGCACGGTGCGGGCCTCGGTGCGAGCCTATAGGCGGCTTGCTCTCCCGAGGCGGGCGTGATGGCCGTTTGCATACCTTTCTCGCGGGGCGCCCTGGCCCATCGTAACCGGCGAGGCCCGCGATGCTGTGCGGCGCGCGGCGCGAGGCGGCCATCCTGTCGGAGCAGTTAATGCGCAGTGGGATTTAAATGGACTGCGGCACGTTACCGGGGAAACGGGCGAGGCGGCAGGCGGACGGTTTGCGGCCGCGTTGATTTGCGTGAGGAGGCGTCGATTTCGGCGCGGAGGCGCGTCTGTTCCCGCCTGGCGCCTATAAAGGAAGGAGTGGGTGGCGTGGTAGGCGCCAAGCCCTCTGTTCGCGCGCTCTGCAAAAAAGGAAAAGGGAAGAAAGAAAACGAGGGAAGAAGAGGAGCTTCCTGCTTCGTCGCGTCGTTCCCTGCTTTCCTTCGCGCATTTGGAGATGTCGCTGTACCCGCACTCGGCCGCGGCGGGTCGCTATCTCGGTCTGGAGAGGAAGGAGTTCCTTCTTCCGCGGCCCGAGTCCGGTTGGCGAGTTCCGCCGGCCGGGACCGAGGTCCCCGAAGTTGAGGACGGCGAGATAGTCTCGCTGGCGTCCTTCTACGAACGGGGCTTCGGGCTTCCGCTTCACCCGTTCGTCCGGGGGTTGCTGCACTATTACGGGGGAGAAGTTCATCACCTGAACCCGAATGGAGTCCTCCATATTGCGGTCTTCATGACGCTGTGTGAGGCCTTTCTGGGGATTGAACCCCATTTTGGGCTCTGGCGCCACTTCTTCTTCGCGAGGCCGTCACCGGATACCGCCGGCCTCCTCGGAGCTCTGATGATCCAACTGCGCAACCATCGCAAGCCGTTCTACGTCGATTTGAGGCTGCCGACGTCTAACCGGGGGTGGCACAGCGAGTGGTTCTACGTCCGGAACCTCGACAACAAAGGTTCTCCCTTCAGTGGGAATTTACCAACGCCGCATCCTTGTTGGGGCTGGGGTCCTGACACGAAGGACCGGAAGAAGGTGGACGCGATCCTTGAAAAGCTCGCGGACCTGAAGCGGCGGGGCCTGACAGGCAAGGTGGTCCTCAGTACGTTCATGGAGAGGCGCATCCAACCCCTCAAGGGTCGGTTACGTCCCATGTTTGAGTACATTGGGCCGACCGATCCTGCAAGGTCGTCGGAGCGGGAGCTCCCTCCGTCGGAGATCCTCGCGCGCGTGTCCGCAGTCTCCATCGCGGGAGACACCGAATCAGCGGGCGAGGTGCCTGCGCCGTTCTCGGCGCAGAAATCCATGAACACAGTACGCCTGACGGCTCTCGCTCGCTTTTGCTTTGCTCTGCTCCTTCGCCCCTGCAGCGTGTTCCGCAGTTTCGGTGGACTGATCTCCCGTCCCTTGCTGCCGGGGGAAAAGGAGTTGAGGGCGGCCGCGCGCCTCGAAAAGGAGAAGCAGGACGCCGCCCTGCTAGCGGAAAAAGAGGCCACCAAGACGCGGAAGAGGAACGAGCGCGCGGACCGGGCCGCGCGTGGCGAGGAGGTCTCGGAGGAGACCTCGGAGGAGACCTCGAGTGAGGGTGACGAGGAGTCGTTGCCGAGCGAGGGAGAAGAAGATGCCGGAGGCGATTCTGGCGTCCGCGACGCGGGTCCCAGTCGCGGGGCCGGCGACCGCGGCTCCTCCGAAGAGACCGCGGGCGCAGGGTTTATCTCGCGAAGCGCTGGTCCTCGCCGCCTCCTCGCGGGTCCGGCAAAGAGGGCACGTCAGGTGCCGGTTGTTCGCTCCTCCCGGTAAGTGACTTGCGCAATTCCTCCGTATTTGTCTTCTCGCAATTCTGACCGACCGCAGACGCAGGGTCACACTAGCGCAGGAGGCGGCGAGCCCTACCGGCGGTGAGGAATCGCCCCTCCGGTCGATCCGCGGGCGTGCGGTGGTTGTCGGAGCGGGATCGTTCGGATGCGCCTCGCGGTAGGGCCCGTCGGCGAGGGGACGCTGCCAGAGGGGGACGCATCTGGGCCGCTGCCGGATGCGACCGCGCGGGCAGAAGCTCCGTCGGGCGTGCTTCCGCGTGCGTTGCCGACTGAGGCCGGCGGTCCTGCCGCCTGCCTTCCGTCTTTGCCGCCGACCGTGGAGGTCGGCGCGAGCCTGTCGCCGGGGAAGCCGGGATTCGCGGCGTTGCAACGCCGGCGGACGAGATCTACCACCTCGCCGCCGGGCCGCCACTTACCGGTCCGAAAGTGTCGCCGATGAGCGCGACAGCCGACCGCCACAGCGCCTGTCGGGCGGGAAATCAAGTCGTATCGCCGATCGCCGCTGGCTGACTTGGCCCGGCCCGACCTGCCGGGGTCCCGCTCGTTTCGACGATGACGCAGTAACGCGCGCGGATTGGGACGCTCTGGAGGAGGAGATGGGAAGGATCCACGCCGACCTTACCCTTGTTGTTGACGCCGCGTCCAAGGCGAGGAAGTCCATTGCTCAGAGTCCCTTCGGCGGTAGTAAGTTTGTGAGGATTTGTCTCTTGTGCATCTTCTTGACCGGAAATGGGGACGGCCAGGCGGGTACTTCTGGCGCTTGACATCCCGGCGGTGGATAAGTCAATGTTCCTCGGCACTTGCACACCGGGGAGTGCCGTAGGGAAAGAGCTGCTCGACGCCGGAGGGCGCTTGCGGCCCGAGCAAGGAAGGGCTGCCTCGGCGGGTCAGCGGCTGGGAGAGGTCGCCGAAGCCTTGCGGGAGGCTCAGCGACGTGCGGAGTCGTTGGCCACCGAGGGAGAGAGGGCCAGGTCGTCCCTGGCGGATGCTGAAGCGGCTAAGACTTCTGCAGACAGTGCGGCAGCATCCGCCCGGGCGGAGGCCGCCCTCTATCGGGAGGAATGCGAGTCGGTCCGCAGGGAGGCCGACCAGCCAGCGCCGAGCGGGATCTCGCTCGGGGGGAGCTCGTGACGATGAAGGAGCTTGCCGACCGTGCTACGGCCGACCGGGAAGCGCGTGCCAAGGTCGAGGAGGAACTTCGCGCCAAGGAGGCTTCCGTGGCCGGTGAGTAGTTCGTTCTTCCGGGAGTCACCACGGCGAGCGTCCCCTGACGTCATTTTCGTCCCTGCAGATCTGCGAAAAAACCTTAGCGACGTGCTGGAGTCGCGAAGGGTGGCGGTGGAGGCACGAGACGCGGCGGTCGAGTTACGCGACTCGGCCCTTTTGAACAAGCGGCTGGCGGAGAGGGATGCGGCCGATACGACGGCCCAGCTGACGGTCCTCCACGTGGGCGTCCAGGCCGCCTGCGACCGGCTGTTCGGGCTTACTCCGGGCCCCAGCGCCATCCCCGCCATGCTTGGGTGGATCCTCGAGCGCCGAGCGTCGGCGTCGGTGCGAAGCGGCGGTGCTTGGCGCTTCGCCGCCCTGGTCAACACCGTCTCTTATTACGACGGCGTCGACCTTGAGGCGGTCGGGAGCGGCGTCGCTGCTGACCGAAGCGACGAAGAGGTCGACGCGTTCATGGCCCGGGTCGATCCGTGCGCCCAAGAGATTGCCGGCCGAATCTCGCCGCGCGAAATTCTCCGTCGAAAGGGGGAGGAAGATTAGTTTTCCTTCTGTTTGCTTTTTTGGCAATGTATGTAATGAACATGACTGCCCTAGTCGAGCTCAACGCCGGGCTGTTTTAAGTTACTCTGCCCGTCTACCCCGTGTTTCTTTTATGAATTTGGGCAATTTTTCAACCGTAGCTACGGGGGTCCACAGGGGTGCCCTGAGAGCGTAGGCGTTGCACCAGGTTCATGCGAAGAGGACACGGGGGAGGGCGAGCTGCCTCGAGCGATTGCTTGGTGAAGGAGGTGTCGGGGTCGGACCACCTCCTTCGCGAAGCTTGGCGGGTTGAAATCTAACCTAAGTGGGGGTGCTCCGACCGCTCATAGTGTTTCTTGCTCGGAGGGCTTGTTTCCCTCCGCAGAGTGCTACTGGCCGTGGCAGCGGGCGTAGGCCGTAGCACTTTGAGCCGAGGGAAGTAGCCGCGAGGTAGATAGCTCGGTCGGTCGGGGTGCGGCTTAGGTTAGCGACCCGCGCGTTTTTAAATGATGGTCGGGTTGGGCCGCTGGGGCGTAAGTTGTAGCATTCGTCAACCTATATCGAAAGGCTCCGTCCGACCGCCGCTCGGCCCTTCGCTCAGGTAGCCTCCTTTTTGCACAAAGTGCTACTTCGGAACCGTAGCCGCGGGGGCGTGGGCCGTAGCATTTTGGTTTTGAGGAGGTTACTTTAAGAGGGGAGCTCGGTCGGAGTGGTAACCGGTTATCGATTTAGGTCGCCGACCCCTGAGGTCATGCAGCCCCCGAGTGGTGCGTGGGGACTGAGGGTGGAGTCGCCACGCGCCGCTTGAGTTCGTGGTGGGTGTGCGATTTTTTCGAAAAGGAACTTTATGCTTTCGGGGATAAGGGTGGATTAACTCGCCTTGAGGACCGCGCCGATTTCGGAGCTGACGCTGGGCGCTTCGTCTTCTGCGCCGTTGCGTGACCCCAAGGCGCTTCGTCTTCTGCTCCTCTCGCACTGCCTTGGCGACTTGGGGCGCTTCGTCTTCCGCGCCGCAGGTTATAAAAGGAGAGGCGCCAAGGTGCTTGTTACTTCGCCAAGACTGCCGCCAAACGAAGTTGCTTCGTGCGCTATGGCGGACCGCTACACACAACTTCGAGAGGAGGTGGGCGACGAACAAGCCTGGCTGCGGGTGGTGGCGGAGGTCGAGGCCGAAGCCGTGCGTGAGATCTTGTGGCGAGTCGGCATCCTTGTCGCGGGCATTCCCCGGCTGTGGGAGGTGAGGGCGCCGCTGATCCGGGCGGTGACTGAGCGACGTCACGCGTCGGTCGGCTGGCTGGGCGCACACCAGGAGGAGTATCGCGCCTTTGCCGAGTAAAGGGACCTTGGCGGGTGGTTCCTTTTTGGGTCGGGCCGGTGTTCCTCCTGTGAATGAATAAAGTGTTCGGGTTTCTTTTTTCGTCTCTTTTCGCTCCTTCTCTTTTTGTGTTGAGATCTAGCCCTCGTTCTTTCGCACGTGATCAAAGGAGGACGGCTTCGGGACCTCTGCTTTCGGGGCGAAGGTCGCAGTGCTCCTGATCAGCAAAACGAGAGAGGTTCGAGAGAGAGAGAGAAAAAACCACTTGGTCGGTCGTCCGACTGCTGCAGCTTTCTTTGCTCGAGTGTTTTTCGCATGGTACAAAAAGAGGAGAGAGGCCGACTATGGATAGAACCTTCTCAGCTTCTCTATGTTCCAGGCGTTTGTCACGAGATTCCCTTCGGTGTCCTTGAGGCGGAAAGTGCCGGGTCGGAGGACTTCCGTGATGGTGAAAGGGCCCTCCCAAGGCGGGGAGAGCTTGTGTATACATCGGGCGGATTTGGACTTGGCGCAGCACTAAGTCGCCGACTTGAACGAGCGGCCGCGGACCGTCGGTGTGGTAGCGGCAGCGGCGCTGGCGATATTTTGCCGACCGTAAGACCGCGACGTCTCGAGCTTCGTCGAGCCGGTCGAGGTCATCTTGCTGTTCCTCGATTGCCCGTGCGCTGTTGTAATTCTGCACCCTTGGTGCGCCGTACTCAAGGTCGGTCGGGAGGACAGCCTCCGCCCCAAACACCAAGAAAAAAGGAGTGAACCCGGTCGACCGGGTCGGCGTGGTTCGCAGACTCCAAAGCACGGGCGGTAGCTCGGCGGCCCATCGTCCCGCGAATTTCTTCAGTCGGCTGAAGATTCGCGGCTTGAGTCCTTGGAGGATCATGCCGTTGGCTCGCTCGGCCTGTCCGTTGGCTCGGGGGTGTGCTACTGCCGCCCAGTCGACTCGGATGTTGAAGTTGTCGCAGAACTCGAGGAACTCCTTTCCCGTGAACTGCGTCCCGTTGTCGGTGATGATGGAGTTGGGCACCCCGAACCGGTAGACAATGTCGCGGAAGAAACTTGCCGCCTGCGCCGATGTGATCTTTGCCAATGGCTTTGCTTCAATCCACTTTGTGAACTTGTCTACGGCGACAAGCAAGTGAGTGAAGCCCCCGGGCGCCTTTTTGAAGGGTCCGACCAGTCGAGCCCCAAACCGCGAAGGGCCACGTGATGGGGATCGTCTGTAGGGCTTGTGAGGAAGATGCGTCTGCCTGGCGAAGAATTGGCATCCTTCGCAGTGCGGACAATCTGGTCGACCGCTACGGCGGTCGGCCAGTAGAAACCTTGTCGGAAGGCCTTTCCTACCAGGGACCGCGGCGCGGCATGGTGCCCGCACACCCCGTCGTGGATGTCCTGCAGAAGGTGCTTCCCTTGGTCGGTCGGAACGCACTTCTGAAGGATTCCGGACGGGCTCCTCTTGTAGAGGGCGCCTTCTATCAGGACGAAAGACTTAGCCCGCCGAGCGAGGCGCCGAGCCTCGGTGGTATCGTCGGGGAGCGACCCGTTTGTCAACCGATCGACAAACGGTCGCCTCCAGTCGGTTTCGATGCTCAGGACGCCCAAGTCCGATCCGGGCGGGTGGGCATCTGACCGAAGATCAGTGGTCCCGCCCGCCTTTGGGGGGTCGGCGGCGCCCTCAGCACTCGGGTCCAACCGGATTGATGGGCTGTTGAGGTCGGAAACGAAGATTCCAGGGGGAACCGGTCCCTTCCCGGAGGCGAGGTTGGCGAGGGAGTCGGCTTCACCGTTATAGCGTCGGTAGCTATGATGGAGCTCGAAACCCTTGAACTTCTCCTCAAGCTTGCGGACCTCCAGGCAGTAGGCGGCCATCCGAGCGTCACGGGGCTCGGTGGCTTTCATTACTTGGTCGACGACCAGCTTGGAGTCGCCGTGAACGTTGAGCCGTCGTGCGCCCAGGTCGGCGGCGATCCGAAGGCCATTGACGAGGGCTTCGTACTCGGCGACATTGTTGGTGGCGTCGAAGAGTAGTCGTATGGCATACCGGAGCTTGTTGCCGAGTGGGGAGATGATGACGACCCCCGCGCCGTTCTTGGTGTAAGACCCATCGAAGTACATCGCCCAAGATGCTCCGGGTCCTCGACCGCGCGAGGACTTGCGCCTCGGTCCACTCGGCGACAAAGTCCGCCAAGACACGGGACTTGATCGCCGTCCTGGGGACGTACGATATGTCGAGGCCGTTGAGCTCGAGAGCCCATTTGGCGATCCTTCCGGTAGCGTCGCGGTTGTGGACGACTTCTCCGAGCGGTGAGGAGGTTACGACGGAGATGGGGTGTCGATCGAAGTAATGGGCAAGCTTCCTCTTGGTGATGAGCACCGAGTACAGTAACTTCTGTATCTGAGGATATCGGATCTTTGTTTCGGAGAGCACCTCGCTGACGAAGTAGACCGGCCTCTGCACCTTGAGAACGCGGCCTTCCTCCGCTCGCTCCACAACAAGTGCCGCGCTGACGACCTGAGTCGTGGCGGCGATGTAGAGGAGCAAAGGCTCCTGTGGTTCCGGGGCGACCAGGACCGGAGGTGAGGTCAGAAAGGCCTTTAGTCGACTAAAGGCTTCCTGAGCTTCGTTGGTCCAGGAAAAGTGGTCGGACTTCTTCATCAGCTTGTAGAGTGGCATCCCCCGTTCGCCGAGGCGGGATACGAAGCGACTTAGTGCCGCGAGGCATCCCATCAGCCTTTGAACTCCTTTCAGATCGTTGATTGGCCCCATCCTTGCGATAGCGGAGATCTTGTCTCGGTTAGCTTCGATGCCGCGCTCGGAGACGATGAATCCCAGCAACTTGCCCTTGGGGACCCCGAAGACGCACTTCTCGGGGTTGAGCTTTATGCGAAACCGTCGGAGGTTCGCAAAAGTCTCCTCCAGGTCGGTGATGAGGTCATCGGCCTTCCTGGTTTTGACAACGATGTCGTCGACGTAGGCCTCGATGTTACGGCCAATTTGATCTGAAAAACATGCCTGCATACACCGCTGGTACGTGGCGCCTGCGTTTTTCAGACCAAAAGGCATCGTGACGTAACAGTACGAGCCGTACGGGGTGATGAAGGAGGTCGCGAGCTGATCGGACTCCTTCATCGCAATCTGGTGATAGCCCGAGTAGGCATCCAAAAAGGAAAGGGACTCACACCCGGCGGTGGAGTCCACGACCTGGTCGATGCGAGGCAATGGGAATGGATCTTTCGGACAGGCCTTGTTGAGGCTCGTGTAGTCAACACACATTCTCCATTGCCCCGACTTTTTCTTTACAAGGACGGGATTAGCGAGCCACTCGGGGTGACGGACCTCCCTTACAAAACCGGCGGCCAAAAGTTTGGCGATCTCTTCCCCAATGGCCCGTCGCTTCTCTTCGTCGAAACGGCGCAGGCGCTGGGCGATCGGTCTGGATCCCGGTCGAATGTTCAGGGAGTGCTCGGCGACCTCCTTCGGGACTCCTGGCATGTCCGAGGGTCTCCAAGCGAAGACGTCTCGGTTTGCTTGGAGGAAGTCGACGAGCGCGCCTTCCTATTTGGTGGTGAGGGCGGCCCCGATCCGCACGGTCTTGGCGGGGTCTTCGGGATCAACAGCGACCTCCTTCGTGTCCTCCGCGGACTTGAAGGAGCTAGGCCCCGACTTGCTGGAGTCGGGGGCGGATCCGGAGATCTTCTCCTGGAGCTGGGCGAGCTCGGCGGAAGCGACGATCGCCGAGGCTTCGGCCACCGCTTTCGCTTGATTGTAGGCGAGCTGGAAAGATGTGGCCACGGTGATGACACCTTGCGGTCCTGGCATCTTCAGCTTGAGGTAGGTGTAATTGGGGACCGCCATGAACTTCGCGTAGCATGGTCGTCCCAGAATGGCGTGGTAGGAGCCGGGGAAGTCCACAACCTCGAAAGTGAGGCTCTCGGTGCGGAAGTTGTCCGGGCTCCCAAAGGTGACGGGCAGGCCGACCTGCCCGAGGGGGTGGGCCTGTTGGCCTGGTACGACGCCGTGGAAAGGCGCCTTGCTCGGCCGGAGGGCGGAGCGAGGGACCCCTAGGGCATCCAGGGTCTCAACATACATGATGTTGAGACTGCTGCCGCCGTCCATGAGCACCTTGGTCAGGCGCTTCGTCCCCACGATGGGGTCGACGACGAGCGGGTAGCGTCCCGGGTGCGGGATGTGGTCGGGGTGGTCGGTCCGGTCGAAGGCGATCGGGCATTCCGACCACCTCAAGTAGGTGGGCACGGCGGGGGTAGCCGTGTGGACCTCCCGGTGGGCGAGCTTCAACCGTCGCTTGTCGGCGTAGCACTCCGCTTCGAAGATCATGAGGCGGCCGTCGAGTTGTGGGAACTCGTCGGCCGCTCATCGCCCTTTGCCCGGCTGTGCGCGCTGGTCGCGCTTCTTCCCCTTTCCCCGTGATGTCGTGGGGTTCCCGTTGAGGAAACGCTTCAGGACCTCGCAGTCCCGATACTTGTGTTTGACGGGATAGTCGTGGTTCGGGCACAGACTATTGTAACATCCCAAAATTTTGGTTTTCAAAACTTTTGGTTTTGTTTAGCTTCCCAAAAATTTTCATTGATTTTCTCACGTTTATAAAGCTTGGTTTGAATTTTCTAAAAGCTAAAACAATTTAATTTGATTATTCTAAACCCCAAATAAAATTTATTTTATTTTATTTGGATTTCTTGTGCTTCAAGAAGTTCTTATGTAATTTTTGAGATTTTTCGGAGCTCGTTGCTATTTATTGGATTTATTTGGAATCATTTTGTATTAAGCCTTTTTGTTAAAATTAATTAATTATTTGGAAAAGTTTATATAAAGTTTTATTGAAAATATTTTATTTGGGTTCCAAATGTCTCGAAATATTTTCTGGAATTTTCTAGAATTTTTCTGGTATTTTTATTGCCTCTATTGATTTAATTGGATTTATTGGAATTGTTTTATTGGGAAAATGTTGGAAATTCTGAAATTGCTTTGGGCTCCATTTTCCTTCTCTCTCTCCCGCCACCACTACCAACCCGCATCGCCCACGTCTGGCCCGCCCCATCTTGGCGCCTCGCGCCGCTTTGGGCGCGCCTCGCTGGCCAGCTTCGCGCCCGCCGCTCGCCTCCGCCTCCTGCGCGACGGCGCCACAAGATCGGGTCGCAGCAGAACGCGCCTCCGCTGAGCGCGCCTGTCAGCCGTGCCGCACCCGAGCCGGCCACGTCACCCGCGCGATCTGAGCCACCCGCGCCCGATCGAAAGGCTCACAGCGTGCCACGTCACCCCGTGTCCGTTTCATGCACGGAAACTGCTCGATAAAATGCCCAAACCGACCCAAACACCTCCAAACGCATCCAAACTTGATTTTTCTTGATCTAGCCTCTTCCCCAAACTTATATAAGTGCTCCTAGACCTCTCTCACGGATATACAACCTCCGGATCATCTCCAAAACTCCGAGATCCATCCAATGTCGCCCGAACGTCGCCCAACGTCGGCCGAACTTTGGAGCCGCGTCCCGGGCAACTCGTCGACTCTTTTCGAGATCCGTCTTCTCTGTGATGTGCCACCAGGTACCATCTACTTGCTGTCCAAAATTCAGCCAATTTGGTCCACGGGATCAAAAGTTACGGCCGTTTCAATCTCGAATCTTGCCGAGGCCATAACTCCCTCAATTTTTCGAGTTTGACGGTGAAATTTTTTGTGTAGACTCCTGGGGATGTCCTCTACAGGATGCACATCTTGCCCCAAGGTTTTGCCCTCTGGATTTGGCGCAGCAAATTAATTTCTCCGTTCAGACTGCGTTCCAGACAGTGGCAAACTTCCTCGCGCGTCCCCCGCTGTTCCAGATGGTATTTCTTCGAGCCACCTGCGTCACGGTGTGCCTCTTGGTCCCATCTAGCTCTCGGTCAAATTTCGTTAAGTTCCGATCATTATTCTAGAAGTTATAGCCGTCCAAAGTTTTGATCCGAAACCCGTTAATCGCCAGCTTTGTGATTAATCCGGAAGGCGCCGCAAAATCCGCCTATACCGTTGAGATCGTCTCGCCGTCCCACGCAGTAGACATTCTCCCTTTGCCATCTCATCCTCCGAATTTTTTATATATTTAGGCCACCGCTTTGCCGTCGCGCGTCATCTTTGACGCCGGTTATTTTGGATCGCTCGGCCGTGTTGTCGCGTCCGGTGGATCATATTGTACTGTTTTGGTCCATCTTTAGAGTTCTTTTGGTCTCCGTTTGCGAGAAGCCCGATTCCGGCCTAAACGTCGTCTTTCAACCTAGCCCGCGTGCCGCCGTTCGCGACCGGTTAGCCGTCCTTGGTAGCGTTCTACCGCGGCCATGTCATTGCACCGACGGTCGCTACTTCGCTTCATGAAGTCTCCTATCATTGTTGACCTCCACCGTGCGTTCGCCGTTAACGCTTCCCGCTAACGTTCTTGGTGCGTTAACGGTGCGTTCCTCCGCTTAACGTTTTGCCGGTGCGTTCGCCGTGCGTTTCCTGTTAACGTTTTGCCGTTGCGTTTGTCGCATGCGCCCGGTGCGTTCCTCCGTTAATGTTTCCCGTTAACGCTTCCACCGCTCACGCTCGTCGTTAACGTTTCGTCGTTAACGTTCCTCCGTTAACGTTTTGCCGTTAACGCTCCGTCGTTAACGTTCCACCGTTAACGTTTCGTCGTTAACGTTCCATCGTTAACGTTTCATCGTTAACGATTGGCTCTCTTCGCCTCGTTGTCATCGCATGCGTGTATTCTTGCACAAACCTAGTGCGATGCCTTCACTGTTCTATCATCATGACGTGAGCCTAGTCTCATCGTCATATCATCTTCAAGCCGAATCAAAACCCTAACCGAAGACCGGTTTGATGAACTAAGTTTATCGTGAGCCGCGTTGTTATCTTTGCAATCTTTCCCGTTGTCTCAACCGTGGTAAGACGCTTGTCTTGTCTTATCCCTGAAGACCTAATCTGCCTTTAATCGAGAATTCCTTCGTGGACTTGGTCGATAGACCATTGGCCATCTGTCATACCCTCGTGCCCGATCTATCCGTCTCTCTTTTGTTTGATCGCGGTCCGCTCGGTCAACAAAAGTCAACTTCAAGAATCAGTTTAGTTCATCGCGAACTAACATATCCTTATGGACCCGATCTATAGATTGAGAGCCCATATGTCGCTATCTGTCCAATCAAGATAATAACCCGGAAGAAATATTCTTCGAATATTATTCTTTCTTTCCCGATTATTAATCTTTCCCTTTTCGGTGTTTTGCCGAAGCTCGTTCTCTTTGTCAACTCTTCGATCTAATCCGCTTGAGTTCCCAAATCTCTCCCAAGCCATTGTGCCCAATCTTTGTTCGTTCTTAATTTGGAGTTTACTTGATTTGTCTTTTGAATTGGTTTGTATTTGCTTCTTCTTTAATCGTTAGACGCGTCGTCCGGAAATCGTTCGAACGAGCTGAGGATCGAGAAAGTGGAAGTTGAAGATCGAGGACCAAGGATCAAGGATAAAGAGTAAAAGACAGTAAAGTTTGCAAGGGCCAGGCAAGTTGTGCTTTGACCATGTTGATCCTATTTCGAAATCTATTTTGATTTAAACTATTGCATGCTAGATCAATTAGAAAGATACTCTGTTTAAACATGGGGGTTAGATAAATACCAATTTGCTGTATGACACCTTGATTATTTAAGTATGTGCCATGACCCTTGTCACCCTAGTTGTGGATTACTAGTTGGACATTATTAAATTGCCAACATGGGTTATAGATCGTTGTAGTATACTGCTTAGACCTGCTACGTGCTCATAACATGATTTTGGACAATCAAATGTTAATATTGACTTAATGATATCTTGAACCTGTTTTGGAAAAGTATCATGTGATGTTGATGGCACGTGGTGCATGGTAATCAACTGGGGTTTGATAAACAGATTTCGACTGGGGCATGTGGCAAGAGTAATCAGGTGGGCCAGTTGTGGCATTGGGGATGTTGATTTGGTTTTTCGGGTAGTCTTGCCCTGGTCACTCTAAGGACTTAACCTTGCAAGCCTTTGAACTGAGTCAATCGTACAACCACATGGCTGGAATGGGACGGCCCTAGTTGACTAAGTCGCTAAGGACTAACTTGTGGAGCCTCAGGGTGTCAGTTACACCGTTTGTGTGATTGTACGGGGGAGCGTATCGTGGGCGTGGCCGATACCCATCTAACGGTGTGTTGGTCCCATACTTCGCCTTGGCTAAGGGAAGGGATGGTGTAGAGCACGAACCTGAGAGGACCACCTGTGTTGTTTGAGGCTTCCGAAGGCTTTGTTATGATCGCTCATTCGCATACTCTTGTATGGCGATTCACTACCGACGTGGTGAGTGGATTGTATCTTGTGGGTAAAGTGTATAACCTCTGCAGAGTGTAAAACCTATTCGAATAGCCGAGTCCACAGATCGACAATGCTCGGGATTACAGTCAAGGGTTAGATTTTCTCAAAAATTGAACTTGGGTTTGGAGGCGGTTGCCTATGGAAAAGTGATAATTGGTTAAGGATGTGGAATGATTTACTTTTGAAACAATGTGAAATTATTACTATTATTATCTGTTTTTACCGCTTTACAATCTATTATGAATATTTGTGAAATGCTGTTTATTGCAAAATAACCCCTTCAGCCTGTCATTTGGAATAAGCCATGCATATAGCTATTAGACTTGCATTCTGTGCATGACTTGCTGAGTGCTTTATGTACTCACCCCTTGCAAACAAACAATCACCAGTGAGCAAAAGTCTACATCGTCGAAGAAGAAGAAGTTCCGTGAGAAGGCGATTATCTAGGAGTCGAACCCTGTCAGTTGCCTGTGGCGTATTGATGGGATTCACCGATGTTCTTCGTTCCGCTGCTGCTTATTTGGAGTTGAAGCCGTCAAGGCTTCGCAAGTGTAAGGTTGACCTTAAGGTCGTACAATAGTTTATATTCTATTATTGAGTTACTTTTACTATTCCGCTGTGTATGATTGTGATATTCATCTATGTTGAGACTGTGTGCACTAGCGTGATCCTGGACTAGTGCTGAATACACAGAGGGTCCGGATTTGCAAATTCGGGTCCCGACAGAGGTGGTATCAGAGCCATCTTGTTGTAGGTCTTGACCTTAGATAGATTGGCCGTCTTTAGGAGCTTCAAAATTATTCTCTAAAGAGAAATTTTAACTTGAAAGAATAATACGTTCTTGACTTATCTTACTCTTCTATTCTTTCCCCTTTGCTGAAATTTCTATCCTTCCCACCGATTTAAATGGAAATCTTACCTGAGTTGTTCCGAATAGTTAACGATGTTTCACACTTATGGAGAAAATACTGGATGTCGCCGTCAACCCTGAAGATCGTGAAGTAAGGAATCGTCGAGCTCGAAGAGAAGTGGATCGATGAAGTGTTCTAGAAGCTTGAAGAACCAGTGCTTAGTAGTAAGTTGAGACTCATGTGTGAGAGTCGCGTCTCTTAAGATATGAGTGTTACCCCTTTTAGATGCTAGATTATTGTGTGCTTAGGAATTTGGATCTTTCTTGATTGTTGAGTGTGCAGTATGTGTTGCAAAGCTTTTAGGCTTGGATAAGCAACCATACCTAGTTTTTAGTTGTTTTTATAAGTTTTTGGGTTAAACCTGTTCTCCCCGCAATAGGATTCTTGAACCTTATCTATGCTTTTCCCTCTTACCTAAAACCCTGGAGTGGACAAAAGATGGAAAGCACCGACTGCAGCAGTGACTTTGAGGCAGTTCAAGTCAGTTCAGTTGCTACTACCTGTGTCAGTGTTAAAGCAGACTGTGACCAACAGCTGTCCCCTGCACCAATCGTGACAATTCGACACTTGGATCAGTTTGTAACCACCCGTGTTTAATGGATCAACCACTCTCAAGGACGCAAAGATATGGCTTCGTGTCATAGAAGAGAAGCTTGCTT
Source organism: Rhipidocladum racemiflorum (assembly GCA_036346355.1). Classification (NCBI taxonomy): domain Eukaryota; kingdom Viridiplantae; phylum Streptophyta; class Magnoliopsida; order Poales; family Poaceae; genus Rhipidocladum; species Rhipidocladum racemiflorum. The sequence goes on from CM070583.1 coordinate 59,359,378, forward strand.
GGGTACAATGTGAAGATGAGGAGAAGGTCCCCTATGCTACTTGTCAGTTAGAAGGAGATGCATTAGCCTGGCAGAGAGGTTTCTACGCCACCTCGGAAGATGGACATACTATCACTTGGTTGGAAATTGCCACCGCCCTTCGTCAGTTTGTTGCGTCATCAGAAGATAGTGTGACTACCGCAAGTTCAGAGAAGAGTACAACCCCTGCACCTAATACCATACCGAGATGTTGTTCTTTGAAGTGTTGTCAACCAAACAAGTTAGAAGACCGTGCATGCATCCGATGTGGAGAAATAGGATACACCGGCCGATGAACATGCAATCAATTGTTCCAGCTGTGAAGGAAGCCATTTACCCGGAGAATGTCCTATGCGCAATATCACCTGCTATCTTTGCGAAGGTCGTGATCATTGCCCAGCTCAATGTCCCTTAGATCCAATAGTGACCGCTGTGACTCGGCATCAGCGAGAGAATTTTCGAGCCGTCATTGCTCAAGAGTTAGCGAAAAGAGAATGATTGTCATTCGCACTAGCTGTGCCACGTGAAGAAAAGAAGAGGAAGCATGTCAACCCTATCCATCTACCTCAGGAAATCAGTAGTACTTGGTCACCATGGAATTGTTTCTTTTATGGTAAATGAGGTCATTGGCCTAGAGAATGCCCCATCAACCCAGCACGATGACCCAAACGTTCATGTTACCACTGTGGCGAGTCAGGGCATTTGTTAAGGAATGCCACAGAAAGATCAAGCAATTTCGAAAGCCATGATCATCCCAGAAAATTACATCAGTAAAGATTATAACACAAAAAGTGAGTGGTAAGACTATGGAAGCAACTTGCTTAAGGAGTCAGTTGAAGCAAGAAGAGTTGATTAACAAGACCTTGACCTAGAAGATGAGTGCAAGGAATTGGAAGATCACCGCAAGCATCAGAAGTCTAATCAGGGAGGACCACCGCAACAGCGAATGAGGAGTACCCCTCAACAATTTAGTTGCCATACTGCTCAGACTTTGTTAGAGACACCTTCACCTGTGCTTCGCCCTGATGGTTAGAGTTTTCATAACACCAACCTGGTGAAACGTTCTCAAGAAAGAAGCCTGCTCTCTAGAGTTTGCTATGCCTGTCATCCGCCAGAATATTTTGCTAACCACTATCCTTAGAAGAAAGTGATCATTGCGGATCGCATCGATCTCAGCTTTACCCCTACCAAGGCTGGTGCTACATCCTGTGGAAGCCAGCAGACATCAGTCAAGCGTTGCTTTAGATGTAATGAGCCGGGACACTTTGCCAATAGTTGTCCTAGGAGAAAAGGTGTTATACCTGCCCACTTCAATCCTAGTCCTACCCCTACCGAGACACTTGCGTCAGAAAGTGAATTGTGAAGGAGTATTCAGTTGATACAGAGTTTCAGTCAAAGAATCAAACCGACAAAGATAGTGCCAGACCAACCGGAATGCTATCCAAGTCCTGTTAAAGACCGCGTAATTGCATATAAGCTTCGTTGTCAAATACAGCTTGTCCAATTTCTAGAAGAAGCGGAAAATCAAATGTTTAGGAATAGAAGCAAGGAGCCTATCAATGGAGTTACCAGAAACGTCAGCATGAGTGCAGAAGATGTTCAAGATTTCCCGACAAAGTTAGTATCAAGATTTTCCGTAGAAGAAGTGCCTCGTGGTGCGCATACGCTTGGAGTCAGTGGACTTGTAAGAGGACCTCATCAGCAAGGAGCAGCCTGCAAAATTTTGGATGTTACCAAGCGTTTGTTCAGAAGTGACCCTGTCCAGTATACAGTTGTTGGAAGTTTGAAGAAGCTCAAGAGTTGAGTCCCCCTGAACCTAATTCTATAGTCAGCCCTGAATCTCGGGGACGAGATTCTGTTAAGGGGGGAGATTTGTAACATCCCAAAATTTGGGTTTTCAAAAATTTTGGTTTTGTTTAGCTTCCCAAAAATTTTCATTGATTTTCTCGCGTTTATAAAGCTTGGTTTGAATTTTCTAAAAGCTAAAACAATTTAATTTGATTATTCTAAACCCCAAATAAAATTTATTTTATTTTATTTGGATTTCTTGTGCTTCAAGAAGTTCTTATGTAATTTTTGAGATTTTTCGGAGCTCGTTGCTATTTATTGGATTTATTTGGAATCATTTTGTATTAAGCCTTTTTGTTAAAATTAATTAATTATTTGGAAAAGTTTATATAAAGTTTTATTGAAAATATTTTATTTGGGTTCCAAATGTCTCGAAATATTTTCTGGAATTTTCTAGAATTTTTCTGGTATTTTTATTGCCTCTATTGATTTAATTGGATTTATTGGAATTGTTTTATTGGGAAAATGTTGGAAATTCTGAAATTGCTTTGGGCTCCATTTTCCTTCTCTCTCTCCCGCTCAGCCCACCAAGCTACCGCGACGGCCCACGTCGGCGCCGCCATCATGCGCGCCGCGCCAAAGCCGCTTTGGCGCCTCGCTGAGCCGCTCGCTTCGCGGCCATTGGCCGCCGCCTCGCCTCCTGCGACGGCGCGCCAAAGATCGGGTCGCGGCAACGCTGCGCCTCCGCTGAGCCGCGCCTGCCAGCCGTGCCGCACCCGAGCCGGCCACGTCACCCGCGATCTGAGCCACCCGCGCCCGATCGAAAGGCTCACAGCGTGCCACGTCACCCCGTGTCCGTTTCATGCACGGAAACTGCTCGATAAAATGCCCAAACCGACCCAAACACCTCCAAACGCGTCCAAACTTGATTTTTCTTGATCTAGCCTCTTCCCCAAACTTATATAAGTGCTCCTAGACCTCTATCACGGATATACAACCTCCGGATCATCTCCAAAACTCCGAGATCCATCCAATGTCGCCCGAACGTCGCCCAACGTCGGCCGAACTTTGGAGCCGCGTCCCGGGCAACTCGTCGACTCTTTTCGAGATCCGTCTTCTCTGTGGTGTGCCACCAGGTACCATCTACTTGCTGTCCAAAATTCAGCCAATTTGGTCCACGGGATCAAAAGTTACGGCCGTTTCAATCTCGAATCTTGCCGAGGCCATAACTCCCTCAATTTTTCGAGTTTGACGGTGAAATTTTTTGTGTAGACTCCTGGGGATGTCCTCTACAGGATGCACATCTTGCCCCAAGGTTTTGCCCTCTGGATTTGGCGCAGCAAATTAATTTCTCCGTTCAGACTGCGTTCCAGACAGTGGCAAACTTCCTCGCGCGTCCCCCGCTGTTCCAGAAGGTATTTCTTCGAGCCACCTGCGTCACGGTGTGCCTCTTGGTCCCATCTAGCTCTCGGTCAAATTTCGTTAAGTTCCGATCATTATTCTAGAAGTTATAGCCGTCCAAAGTTTTGATCCGAAACCCGTTAATCGCCAGTTTGTGATTAATCCGGAAGGGCGCCGCAAAATCCGCCTATACCGTTGAGATCGTCTCGCCGCGTCCTACGCAGTAGACATTCTCCCTTTGCCATCTCATCCTCCGGAATTTTTTTTTATATATTTAGGCCACCGTTTGCCGTCGCCGCCGCTTTTGACGCCGGTTATTTTGGATCGCTCCGGCCGTGTTGTCGCGTCCGGTGGATCATATTGTACTGTTTTGGTCCATCTTTAGAGTTCTTTTGGTCTCCGTTTGCCGAGAAGCCCGATTCCGGCCTAAACCCGTCGTCTTTCAACCTAGCCCGTGCCGCCGGTTCGCGACCGGTTAGCCGTCCTGGTAGCGTTCTACGCGGCCATGTCATTGCACCGACGGTCGCTACTTCGCTTCATGAAGTCTCCTATCATTGTTGACCTCCATCGTTGCGTTCGCCGTGCGTTTCCCGATGCGTTCGGGTGCGTTAACGTTCCTCCGCTTAACGTTTTGCCGGTGCGTTCGCCGTTAACGTTTCCCTGTTAACGTTTTGCCGTGCGTTTGTCGATGCGCCCGCTAACGTTCCTCCGTTAATGTTTCCCGTTAACGCTTCCACCGCGTTCACGCCCGCCGTTAACGTTTCGTCGTTAACGTTCCTCCGTTAACGTTTTGCCGTTGCGCTCCGTCGTTAACGTTCCACCGCTAACGTTGTCGTTAACGTTCCATCGTTAACGTTTCATCGTTAACGATTGGCTCTCTTCGCCTCGTTGTCATCGCATGCGTGTATTCTTGCACAAACCTAGTGCGATGCCTTCACTGTTCTATCATCATGGCGTGAGCCTAGTCTCATCGTCATATCATCTTCAAGCCGAATCAAAACCCTAACAGAAGACCGGTTTGATGAACTAAGTTTATCGTGAGCCGCGTTGTTATCTTTGCAATCTTTCCCGTTGTCTCAACCGTGGTAAGACGCTTGTCTTGTCTTATCCCTGAAGACCTAATCTGCCTTTAATCGAGAATTCCTTCGTGGACTTGGTCGATAGACCATTGGCCATCTGTCATACCCTCGTGCCCGATCTATCCGTCTCTCTTTTGTTTGTTATGTCCGTTCGGTCAACAAAAGTCAACTTCAAGAATCAGTTTAGTTCATCGCGAACTAACATATCCTTATGGACCCGATCTATAGATTGAGAGCCCATATGTCGCTATCTGTCCAATCAAGATAATAACTTCGGAAGAAATATTCTTCGGAATATTATTCTTTCTTTCCCAGTTATTAATCTTTCCCTTTTCGGTGTTTTGCCGAAAGCTCGTTCTCTTTGTCAACTCTTCGATCTAATCCGCTTGAGTTCCCAAATCTCTCCCAAGCCATTGTGCCCAATCTTTATTCGTTCTTAATTTGGAGTTTACTTGATTTGTCTTTTGAATTGGTTTGTATTTGCTTCTTCTTTAATCGTTAGACGCGTCGTCCGGAAATCGCTCGAGCAGTGAGGATCGAAAGTGGAAGTTGAAGATCGAGGACCAAGGATCAAGGATAAAGAGTAAAAGACAGTAAAGTTTGCAAGGGCCAGGCAAGTTGTGCTTTGACCATGTTGATCCTATTTCGAAATCTATTTTGATTTAAACTATTGCATGCTAGATCAATTAGAAAGATACTCTGTTTAAACATGGGGGTTAGATAAATACCAATTTGCTGTATGACACCTTGATTATTTAAGTATGTGCCATGACCCTTGTCACCCTAGTTGTGGATTACTAGTTGGACATTATTAAATTGCCAACATGGGTTATAGATCGTTGTAGTATACTGCTTAGACTCACGTGCTCATAACATGATTTTGGACAATCAAATGTTAATATTGACTTAATGATATCTTGAACCTGTTTTGGAAAAGTATCATGTGATGTTGATGGCACGTGGTGCATGGTAATCAAGCGGGGTTTGATAAATGATTTCATCGGGGCATGTGGCAAGAGTAATCAGGTGGGCCAGTTGTGGCATTGGGGATGTTGATTTGGTTTTCGGGTAGTCTTGCCCTGGTCACTCTAAGGACTTAACCTTGCAAGCCTTTGAACTGAGTCAATCGTGACAACCACATGGCTGGAATGGGACGGCCCTAGTTGACTAAGTCGCTAAGGACTAACTTGTGGAGCCTCAGGGTGTCGATTACACCGTTTGTGTGATTGTGCGGGGAGCGTATCGTGGCTGTGGCCAGATACCCATCTAACGGTGTGTTGGTCCCATACTTCGCCTTGGCTAAGGGAAGGGATGGTGTAGAAACCTAAGCAGGAGAGGACCACCTGTGTTGTTTGAGGCTTAGAAAGGCTTTGTTATGATCGCTCATTCGCATACTCTTGTATGGCGATTCACTACCGACGTGGTGAGTGGATTGTATCTTGTGGGTAAAGTGTATAACCTCTGCAGAGTGTAAAACCTATTCGAATAGCCGAGTCCAGTGATCGACAATGCTCGGGATTACAGTCAAGGGTTAGATTTTCTCAAAAATTGAACTTGGGTTTGGAGGCGGTTGCCTATGGAAAAGTGATAATTGGTTAAGGATGTGGAATGATTTACTTTTGAAACAACTGTGAAATTATTACTATTATTATCTGTTTTTACCGCTTTACAATCTATTATGAATATTTGTGAAATGCTGTTTATTGCAAAATAACCCCTTCAGCCTGTCATTTGGAATAAGCCATGCATATAGCTATTAGACTTGCATTCTGTGCATGACTTGCTGAGTGCTTTATGTACTCACCCCCTTGCAAACAAACAATCACCAGTGAGCAAAAGTCTACATCGTCGAAGAAGAAGAAGTTCCGTGAGAAGGCGATTATCTAGGAGTCGAACCCTGTCAGTTGCCTGTGGCGTATTGATAGGATTCACCGATGTTCTTCGTTCCGCTGCTGCTTATTTGGAGTTGAAGCCGTCAAGGCTTCGCAAGTGTAAGGTTGACCTTAAGGTCGTACAATAGTTTATATTCTATTATTGAGTTACTTTTACTATTCCGCTGTGTATGATTGTGATATTCATCTATGTTGAGACTGTGTGCACTAGCGTGATCCTGGACTAGTGCTGAATACACAGAGGGTCCGGATTTGCAAATTCGGGTCCCGACAACTATCCATCAATCTCTCGAATCGGTCGGGCGTCTGCCGAGCCTGCTGCTTGGCAGGTCGGTCGGCAGCGGCGACCATTCGGCCCTCGCGGCCCTGCTTCCCCTTCCGCTTCCTCTTGTCAGGGCGGTCGGAGGGGGCGCCGGCTCCGAGGCTGGCTGTCTTGTGGGCCGTCTTCCTTTCGAAGATGGCCCCCACGGCCTCCTCGCCGGAGGCGTGGTTGGTGGCGATGTCGAGGAGCTCCTTGGTGGTCCGGGGTTTCGCACAGCCCAACTTGTGGACCAGAGCCTCGCACGTGGTGCCGTAGATGAACGCCGACGGCGTCGGCGTCGCGGATGTCGGGAGCTCGTTACCTTCTTTGGAGAAGCGGCGGATGTAGTCCCGGAGGGTCTCCCCCGGCTGCTGCTTGCAGCTCTTCAGATCCCAGGAGTTGCCAGGGCGTTTGTACGTGCCCTGGAAATTTCCGACGAAAAGGTTCGTCAGGTCGGCCCAGCTGCCGATGGTATCTGCGGGCAGGTACTCGAGCCATGCTCGAGCTGAGTCCGCAAGATAGATGGGGAGGTACTGGATAACGAAGGAGTCGTCCGTCGCTCCCCGGCCGACAAAGCGAGCCGATAGTCTTCTAACCAGACACTGGGGTTGGTAGCCCCCGTGTACTTGGCTATGTTGGTCGGAGCCCGGAATCTGACCGGGAAGTCGGCGTTGCGGATACGGCGGGTGAACGCGCGCGGCCCAGGACCGTCGAATCCTGGGTCGGGATGGTTGCGTCGCCCGCTATCGGCGACTTGCGAGGGTGCTGCCGCGTCGGTAGCTCTCCTTCGCGCCTCGAGGGTGGTGCGGAGATCATACTTGTCCCCCAGGCGATGGCGCACCGGGGTGTATGATGCCTGGGGGAGTTCGTGGCGGGCCGTCTTGGCCGGGCTCCGCCGCCTGTGAGAGTGGCCCAGCGGCCCGAAGTGGCGCCCGTTCTGTCACGAGCTAGAACCTTGGGCGTGCTTAACGACAAGACGCTCTACCGATCCGGAGGTTACGGTAGGTGGTCTTGGCCAGGCTCCGTTGGCTCAGCAGCCCTCGAGCAAAGATTGCCGCAGCGGCAATGTTCTGGTTGGCATGAGGGAAGAACGGAAGGTCGTTCGCTTCCTCAGCCAATTGCTGATGCACCTGACGCGCGCGGGCGCGCACGCCGGAGGCTGGTGGTGGGCTAGGTCGACGGCGCTCCAGTTCGGCCTGGAGCTTATCGAGCTCGGCCTTTCGGGCTTCTAACTCCTCGCGCTGTCGCTGAAGGTCAGCGGCGTTATGCCAGGTGCTTGTCGTCGCCTTCCCGCCGGATTCTTCCCGCCGCGCTTCGTCGCTACGGAGGAGGGTCCCGATGGTAACGGGGGTGGAGGATGGCTCCGCCGCACCCGTCATATTGCACTCGCGGGTGTAGGCCCTTCGAGGGGCACATTCCTTGTCGGAGCTAGAGCCATGGCTGGAGGAGTCCGCCAGCAGGTCGTGGAGGGAAGCCGGCGCGTAACCGGCCATGGCCACGAGTTGGGAGCTCGTGGAGGGTGGAGTCGCCGCTCGCCGCAGTCCGTAGGCAATGTTGCCGGGGGTAGTGCCGGGCTGACGGCCCGCGCTTCGCTGCTTGCGCTGGGGCCTCGAGGCCGAGGTTGCCGAGGACGCCAAGAATCGCATCCAGTTATGGAGGGCGTCCGTCCCGGACGGCAAGAGGACGAGGACAAGCTCTCGCCGTAGTGACGATGAAATCGAGGGCGCCGGCGGATCCAAATTTCGACATCGGCGAAACGTAGTGGGAGGAAGCCATCGAGGAGAATGGGAACCCGAAGATGAGGATGTCGGTGAAGACGCGCGAGATCCCTACCGGCGCGCCAACTGCCGATGTTTCGTGCACCGCAATACGAATTTATGGTCGGATGGGTCGCGCTCCCTCTCCCGAATGGTCGACTCAAGGAGCGAGAAGATGTATCTTGGTTCGAGCGAGAATGTCCCTACTCGATTCGTGCGGTGTGGATGTATTGATCTTTGGGAGATGGACAAGGGGTGTACAAGCGAGGCGGACGGTCATTGTCCGATCCCCTTGACGTGTTCGCTAGGGAGTTGAAGCTACCTAGAAGACTGTTTTCTCTCTTCACCCCCTCCCTCTCGGGCCTGCCTCTCCTTATATAGACGGAGGAGGCGAGTTACGGGAGTTGTGAAAACTACGAGGAAGGGGCCTGCACGTCTTGATGTCTGGTTCTGTCTTGTCAAGCCGACCCCCTGCTCGTCCCGAGGCGGGGTTGGTGGTTACGTGGCGTCTGATCTGCGTAGTCTTTGTCTGGGTGGCGTGTTGCGTGGTGCTCTTGTCAGCCTCGGTGGCTTTAATGGCGCTTGACTTTGCTTTGGCCTCGGGAGTGGGCGTACTCCTCTGCGGTGTGCCAGGCGACGGGACGGGGGCTTGACTTCTTCGGTGGCTTTTCTGACAGCCTTGGGAAGGAGCCGCCACCCCGCAGACGGATGTCGAGGACGCCGCGCACAAGGCGGCCGCGACATGGCGTGGGCCCTGCTGGCTCGTGCGCAGGTGGAGCTTGAGCTTCAATATTAGGCGGCCGGCGCATGCCGACCACCCGGAACCGGAGTCCGCCGACCGTCCGGGGTCGGCCCCGCATAGGTCGGGGCTCGTTCCCTGCGGCCCAAGTACCTTTCGGTGGTGCTGGGCCTCCGCCGGGATAGGTCAGCCCGTTCGTGCTTCCGGGCTGATGGGGGTACCCATGGTATGGGTACTCGTCAATATGATTTTCCTTGCGGCACACCTAAGGAAGTGTGTTAATATGCATTGCAAAAAGTGAAAATCATTATTTGTGGGTAAAGCTGTACCACTCTACAGAGTTAAAAACTAATCGATTAGCCGCGCTCTCGGTTATGAGCACTTGGTGAACTTGCACTAGTTAGAAGGTGTTTTTAATAATTTTTGCTAAAATGGGAAGATAAAATTTGAATAGAAACTTACCCCGCAGATGAGTCAACACTTGACATTTCGTTGGCAATGTTGGTCTCAGCTGTAGTGCCATGTGTTGGCAAATATAGCAGTTTTTGTGTCTAGGTTGATATTATGTTGGTTTGTGCCATGTGATGGCCTTTGGAAGGATAAGTGGACATGATATGATCAATTGAGATATGTTGGGAATGATGCTCATTACTTTACTTATTTGTCAAATGTTTCATGACTTATGCTTTTGAATTACTATTCAGTATTTACCTTCAATTCCGCTTTATGCAAATCAACCGTAGAGACCCACTTTGAATCAACTTGCATATATTTAGGCTTGCAAACACTTGAAGTCTTGCTGAGTACAAAATGTATTCACCCTTGCCTCGTTGTTGCTTTTAGGTGTAGACTTAGAATATGTTGATGAACCGTACTATGACGCGGGTTATGATGACAACGACCGTTCTTCTACTTAGTGTCTTACCTAGTCAGATGCCTGTGGTGTTTGGGTAGTGGCAATCTGAGGGATAAGAATGTTTAGTACTTTTGGACTTGTAATATTATGTGATTGAACTACTTAGCAAACTCTGTAATATTTTGGTAATGTATGGATGTGATTTCAATTTGTGTGTATGCGTGCTGGCTACTTGATCCAGGGAACAGCACAGGATGCATACCTAGAACTTGCCTTTTGTGATAGCACCGTATCGCAGAAGGGAGGGTCTCACACTGATCAATATTTTTCAAGTTGCAATGATCTCGGAAATCTAGCTGTGATGATGGTTCAAAGTTCAAACAGATAGACACAAGGTTTTTTCATTGGTATATCGTCTCATCAAACTAGCATTGACTTTGGCAGTGGCAACAGCTACCGTAGAAAGAGCCTTCTTGGCTATGATCACATTATTAAGACTGAATTGAGGAACAAAATGAAGTATGAATGGATGAATCACAGAATGGTTTGCTACATTAAGCGAGATATATTTGAAAACAATGAGGAAGAAAATTTTTTACAACATTTTCAAGGGATGAGGTCACGCAAATTTGACCTATCTCATGCCAGTGGTAAGTTATATTCTTGTAAATTTGAATCAATATAATTCCTTATGTTTTGATTTACTTTATATGGTTACTTTTTAGGTTCTGTGTCTTGTCCTGTTATTGGTGAATAAAATATATGTTTCAAGTTTGGATCGACCTAATCTTTGTTATCTAGGTACTGAATCTATATTATCCAGATTCCATAATATATTGTATTAGTGTATTGTGTTTTTTGGATTTTGCTATTGCTTCGTATAGCCAATTTATCATATTTCCATATAAGTTTTGTAACATTAGTCATTAGATATTAGCCCAGGGCTTGACGAGATTGTGCGTCTGCCACTGATAGTTGCTATCATTGTCTTGCACCTTCAGGTGTGATTTTTCTGTTTCCTGTATTTCTCCGTTGATGATAGTGATCCATCTATTTATATACGACAACATGGCCACACAGCTTGCACTCAGATCAGTACTTGTAAAATGTCTGGAGATTATGAGTTACCATGTTCCTCGATAGCCTGTCTCATTCTTTTGTAATATGTATGCTATATGCTATAAAATAAACTGCCGAACTGATGTCAATATAGCAGCTGACCAAATGATCATGTTCATTCTTGTCTCATAACTGATGAGCACAAACTCAATGCTAACTGTGGTTGAATAATGCCAAATGTTTTCGTTCTTCTCTGCTGGTAGGTGATTCTGATTGGAATTTAATTTCCAAGCTAATATGTACATTATAAACTCACGTATTTGAGCCTTTTTTTCTATTTCGGAACTCAATAAAATGAGCTTTTGGGCTGTTGTGCCATTGCAACTTGCAACTCACAACTAATAATTATTTCTTTCCGGATCTTGTTGGCTATTTTTATCATGAAGCAAATCACTAATTAGGGTTCAGTTTGGTTTGTATATCAAGGGGGCAATGTGACGGACCGCCCTTTTCAGGGGGTGCGTTTAAATCCGCAACGGCTACCGAGGATGATTAGCCGTAGGGAACCAAGTCATACATTGCCACCATAAGAACGAAACGATAGTTTTTACATCACATAGGGCCTAACGGCCAGAGCTTTACAAAAGGAAGCGGCGGGCTTCAATAAATTACATTACCAAAAGAACCACACAGGCAAGGCCTGAGCACAGAAAAAGAACCCTAAAACCAAACTACTTCGCCATCTACGATCTTCTGGAGTTCTTCAGCGTCTTCGAATCTAAAATAGGTTGAGAAGCAAGACTGAGTACACAACAGTACTCAACAAACCGCACGGGAATTTCTGAATATTACATGTAGGGATATTCACAAAGGAAGAGGCTTTATGGTTGTTATTATCGTGGATGCAATTTTATTTTTCAAGGCATTTTACATTTGAAGCACAAACCATAAGTAATAGAAGTAAGCAAAGTTTTGATTTTTCACAAGTCCATCATTACGCCAGATTGAAAATAACAAGCCTACTTGGGCTAGGTTACGGAATTCACCCCAATTCAAACTTAGCTTCATTTACCGGAAGCATGGCGTATTCGAATACCATTTAAACATGACTCTACAGAGTTGCTCAGCTTTACCCACAAGATATCTATGACCGTTAATGCCACGTACGAATTACATGCAACTTATATGCATGCGGCCGGGCCGAGATTATCAAAGCCTTTCGTTGAACCACCCCTCTTTAGCACTTACCCGGTAGTTTCAAAACCACTCAGTACTTGGAGTCCCACGGGCCATGGTGGGACGCACGTTCCGGTCCTGAGGGGTATCTACCGTTGTGAATTTCGGTAGGCGACACCACCGGTCAACCCCCATTTCACCCCGTTCGCCCGCGGGCACACTGTTCAATGCCCACAGTATGGAACCTCTCGCCTATAAGTATTCCAAGGGGGAGTTCAAGTACCGAGCTAGGTTGGATCATGTCAACGAGGTCGACCGACCCAACTTGTGGTTGAGCGGGATCTAAGTTATTTACTTTGCCCAAGGTTGTGATTACTTAAAATTATGCCTAAGACTTAGCCAATTCCAAACCAACAAATCCGCACCACACACATTGGCCTCGTCATCGGTTGAGGATCGGGCACGAAGCCATCTAGTGGGTTGCCCGCCAAGTCCTCGCACCGTAGCACATTTTTTTTAATATAGTCTGCATCAAGCCTCCTACTTGATGGTTTTATTTTAATACGCAAAGTTTTTTAGTGATCAACTAATTAATAAACTAATAGCATACGAGATTCAATAACTAAGTCTAGGGTTTTCAACAGAAATATGGCACAACAAAACCAAGTGGGTCTTTAAGCAATCAAGGTACTAGCTATGTCGTCATGGCAATCAAAAATAACATTTCTAGCATTTAACATACTAACATAATGCAGTAATAAAGTAATTAATAATACAATATTAACATGGGTTCAATATGTTCAAGGAGTGCGGCTTGCCTTGCGAGGCGAGGGGAATCCTAGGTCGTCGTCGGTGTAGTCGATCTCGGTGCCGGTCACGTCCGGCTCCTTCTCCAGCTTCTTGTACCGCTCCGGGACGGGTTCCAACAATCGCTCGGATCTAGCATACAACAAGTGAGCAATAAATAAACGAACAAAACAAAGAGAAAAGAAAAGAGAAAAACAAGAAAAAGGAAAAGCGAAAAAGAATCGGGAGAGAAAGGGCCGGAGAGGGTTCGGAGGGCCTTTTTGGCATTTTGGAATTTTGTGGACTTCAAACGGCGAAACGGAGATCATATTTGGACTCAGTGGCTCGAAACGGTTCGGATAGTGTACTTTGGTTATTTTTGGAGTTCCGGGAATTTTCTTGGATTTTTGGAGGCATTAAAATTGGATTTTCGGATTATTTAAATCCAAAAAGAAAACAAAAAAGCGTCGCGGGCGCGCCAGGCTCAGCCCAAAAGCAGCGGCTGTGGCGTGGCTTGTGACAGCTGGCGGCCGGCTCGCCGCAACCTCGCTCGACAAGCGAGCCCAGCTGCGATGGCTTTCGATGGCGGTGGCGGTGGGGCCCAGGCGGCGCGGCGAGGGTGACGGTGGGGCCGACAGCGGCGATCGACGGCTAATAGCCCCCGACGGGTGGGGCCCTCGCGGCAGGGGAACAGAGGGAGAGAGGGGTTAGGGTTTGGCGGGTTTGGGGGAGCGGCGGTGGCGGCTGCGACTGAGGGAGGCGACGAGCAGGGAGGGGGCTGGAGCCGGAGGTGAGGGAGATGAGGGTGGCGGCGGGGCTCGACGGAGAGACGAAGAGGCGGGGGTGGCTCCCGTCTAGGGTTAGGGTTTCGGGGCGGAGAAGGAGCGGCGGCGGGGAGCTCGATGTCGGGGGAGAAGACGAAGGGGACGGAGAGATGAGGGCGGCGCGGCTTCGGCCGGAGAGGAGAACGATGAGGGGGGGGGGGCTCACCGAGGGAGGCGAAGGGCGAGGCGAGCGGGGAGGCTGAGGGGCGCATGGGTATTTATACCCGTCGCAGCACGGGCATGAGGCGGAGCAGGCGAGCGAGGCGACGAGAGCAGGCGGGGTGACGACGGGGCTGGCGGGGGCGTGACGCGGCCGAGGTGACGGAGAGGGGCACGAGGTCCCGAGGCGGCGACGACCCGGCAGAGAGGAGGAGCAGGTCGGCTCGGTGGCGAGGCGCAGCGACGCTGGGTGACGCCAGCGAGGCGACGCAGAGCAGGCGGCCGACGCGACGGCGACGACGGACCGGCGGGCGCCGTCGACGGACCGACGGTCCAAGGCGAGGCAACGGTAAGTTTCACCCACTCCAATCCCATCCAATCTCCCCGAGAATCCAAGGACAAGATCAAGAACGAAAACGCGGTTAAGATCCAATTATTCTTGCAATTAGGGTTTGATTTGGGTTTTGCAATTTTGGGGCATTTCAGGCAACCTGATGATTTTGAAATTTGGCCCATTAGAAACCTGTGTATTTTAGGTAGTCGACATGCTTTGATTTCATGGTTTTTTGCCAGATGATTTTTTTTGTTCAGTCACGCTGTGGCTCATATATGCTTTGGTGTTGCTTGGTTTTATGAGATTTTGGCTTTGTTCGTTTGATGTGCAATATTTGATTATTGAAGTTGGGTCGGTGGAGAGTATGCAGACCAGGCTGAAAAGTCAGAAGAGAATGCAAACGTACAGTACATACATTCTTCTGCTCGGTCAGATCAGACCCAGCATCAGCATAGAGCCATTATAAAGTTGATGTTCATAGAGATGCCATCGTAAAGTGGAAGTTAAATGTGACACAGATGCCATCGTAAAGTGGAAGTTAAATGTGACACAGATGCCATTATAGACTTTTGCCTCTCAACCCTCGTCATAACCCTAGCGAGAAAAGCAAGCTAGACAGAAGAAGGAATTGGAGGGATCGCTCAAACGATCAAGAGGACAAGACGACAAAGAAGGGATTGACGCCAAGAGATCGTCTGTTTGGGAGAGCTCTGCTCCTCAATTTTTAGCTCCACTCCAAATTCGTGTAGCCAAACACCTCAGCTCCATAGAACTCTAACTCTAGAAAAAATGCGAATCTAGAGGGCTGCTCCATGGTTTTTGTGGAGCTCCTCAAGGGGTACTCCAAGAAACACCGTTTCATACCCACTCGTGAAGTTGCTAGGTAATTACCCACCTTTGCCACTGGTTACACATATGAGGTAATTACCCACCTTTGCCACTGGTTACATCAACACCCAAGGGCATAAATGGATATCCACACCAAAACCATTTATTCTTGAAGCTGGATCTAATTTGCAAGCCAAACACCTCCCTTCCCTACTTCAACTCTATGGTGGAGCTACTCAACGGTGGAGTTGATGAAGTGGAGCTGATTTTTTTGGAGTGGAGCTCTCCCAAACAGGCCCTAAATATGTATTAGGTGCATTTGTATTTATTTTGTACATGAAATATCCGAATAAACAACCTTAATAAAAGTGGTCTGACGATTGTGATAACCTGTCAAGGACGGTAATATGTTTTATTTACTGGTGGGCCATATTCATCTTGACAGACAGATAAGCTACGTTGTCGTGTCATTTGATAATGGTACCGCGGTGGCGCCGCTAGGAGCTCCGCTTTGTGCGTCTCGAGCTAGGGACAGCGCAGCTACCCCTGCCTTATCCAACCCAGTGGCCCACATGGGCCGTGGCAGGCTGAGGCCCAATTGGAAAGGGGCAAAAGCCCAACAATAAGTTGCTGGCAGTTGGGTAGGATGGCCTCAGTACCCCTGTCGGGTCTCGACTGACAACCTTACTTGTATGGGGTGACAAAACCTGGCGGCTTATAGGTTCGCATGCCATGATAACAGCAAAAAGGTTGAGAAGTTAGTCCAATGGAAGAAGGCACATCTATGTTGTCTCAACCCTTGCAAGGTCATGGTATTATTTGGGTAACGTTGGGCAGGTTCTGTAGAACTAAAATTATAAACAAATCATCGATGGACCGTGCTTACGGAATATATATAAAGATTTTTTAATGGGTGATCCCAAAGTAACGCGCGAGGCTTTAAGTCTAGCTTATTCCAGTTATTTGATTTCATGTCACGATTTATATATATTTTCTGTCGTGGTTGGATTGAGGATAGATCGAATTAGAGATATATTAGGAGCTAATTAAGGGAAATAATTCAGTGACCGTAGATAATTAAATTATTAATTCTCGGTTCCAATGTACTTCTTAAAGAAAAAATATAAGTGGAATTAATGAATTTTTAAAGGCTAAAACATGCATGGTCACAACAAGGCCAAGTCATAAATAGGTGATTAGGGTTAAGAGTGAAACATGATACCTTAACACTTCAACATTCATGTTAGTTAATGGTGTAAGTCTTGCAAGTATTTGCATATTCGCCCGCCTTTCATACGGGACGGGCTACCCATTCCAACAGGCGGCTCTAGGTCAAGAACTTACACAAGACGATCTATCGGACGGGGATCGTACGGAGCCTCATGGAAGCAGGTCGTAATGGTTGCGCTTAGGCTTGCTTGTGGTGGTGGGTTGAACTTTCGATTGTAATATAATTAGATAAGGCAGTCCGTAAATATTCAGCTATATATTAGGCCTTACTTTCACTGTAATTACACCTTTGTTGAATAAATTTGCGTTGCAAGATAATATTTTTTTAATCATAAAATCCTAGACATTTGTGCAGTGAAGCAATCATAAACTCAAGGGAGTAGAGTATTTGCTCATAGCCATCATAGGACAGTGGGAGTGGGAGACCGACTTGTTTGATTTGTTCTCTTTGTGTAGGCCAAACGATTTAGTGCTTATTGTGATGAACTATTAGCGCAGTGAGAGAGAGCAAAAGTGAAAAGTGTAATTTTATTATTGTTCACTGTTAGTTTGTACAGTCAGGGCGATGTCCTTTTATAATGAAATGAGGCGGTGTATAGTGTCGGTTCAAGACAGAGGCGCCTTTTGATTTGTCGGTTGCATGAGATGCCTGATGGAAGGTGTCCGCTGATTAGGGAAGCTATTGATGCGATTAACTTCTGATTAACTGCATAATCGAGGGCTATTATCTGTTGTTATTTGCTCATAATGATTGGTGGATGTGGCCACTAAAGTCTGTTTACTAGACATCCATGAAAAGGCCGTACCACTATAAAAGAATACAAATCCAGTCTGAGATCTGGCACTATGGGGATCAGATAGATAGATAGCATCAGTATATCCCATCATGGTCATATCTGGTTTTTTCTTACAAACTAATCTAAGATCTTGTGTACCTCTAAGGTACCCAAAGATATTTTTAACACCATTCCAATGCCTCATTGTTGGAGCAGCACTAAATCTAGCCAATAAATTGACCGCGAATGCAATATCAGGCTTGGTGCAATTCGCTAAATACATCAATGCTCCAATGGCACTAAGATATGGGACTTCTGGTCCCAAAATATCTTCATTTTTACACTTTGGTTTAAATGGATCTTTATCCCTATCAAGGGATCTTACAACCATGGGGTTTTAGATGGATATACCTTATCCATATCGAATTTCTTCACTGTCTTCTGAATATAAGATGATTGGTATACTAGTATTTCATCATGAATATACTCAAGTTGCAAACCCAAGAAAAATCTGGTTTTACCCAGATCTTTCATTTCATATCCCGTCATAAGATGATTGCTTGCTTCCTTTATATTCTCTATGGTTCCAATGATGTTCAATTTATCCACATAAACTGATATTATGCAAAATCCATTTTGGGATTTCTTTATGAACACACAGGGACAATCGTCATTATTAGAGTATCCTTTCTTTAAAAGGAAGACACTTAGTTGGTTGTGGTAGAGGCCGTGGTAGAGGCCGTGGTAGAGGCCTTCACCGAGGGGGTGAGAAATGAAAGGTTCATCCAGGATCTCGAGATCCTGGAGGACTATACCGCTAGCGAGCTGCTCCAGGCTATGGAGCGGTACGTAAATGCGGAGGAGGAAGTCCGGCGCAAGCACTCGGGCTCCTCTGCGCCCCTTCGCTCCCATTCCCCTCGACCCAGGTCTGAGGGTACGAAAGGGAAAAAGAAGGGGCACCGGGTCGTTGCCACTGTCTCGAAACCATCAGCCCGACCCGGGGGCCAGAAGAAGCCCCTAGCTAACCCGCTTCCCCAGGCAGGAAAGCATCGCAAGGAGGATGCCCGGGGGCCCTGGCCCCTCACGCCTCAAGGCAACATGTTTTGTCGCTTGCACCAGGTCTACGGCCATGATCTCCGGAACTGTCGTACTTGGATAGCCCGCCTCGAGGAATTCTACCAGGGTAAGGCACCCATGCCTACTCTCCCTGAAGACGGAGGCTTGGACGACAAGCCCGAACCCCCTCGCGAGGTGGGCGAGGGCCACGAGGAGTACCTCGAGCCCAGCCATCACATCGCCGTCATCATCGGCGGCTCTGTGGTGTACAGCTCGCGCTGCGAGCTGAAGGTGGCCTCCTAGGAGGTCCACCGCATCGACCGAGCCGCTCCGACCAGTGAGCCTTTCCGCTGGGCAGGAGTACCGGTCACCTTTGACCAGGGGGACCAGCCCGTAGGGATGCTGAAGCCCCACCGGCTTCCCCTGGTCGTGGCGCCTGCCATAGGCAACACAAGGGTGGAGCGGGTCTTGGTGGATGGCTGGAGCACCCTCGACATCATCACCTCCCAGATTTTGAATGAGATGCAAATACCTTGTTCCAAGATCAAGCCCGTCGGAGTCCCCTTCTATGGCATAGTCTCGGGGGCCCCAGTTACACCGCTAGGGCAAGTCGTTCTGCCCATAACTTTTGGGGGTCCGGGCAATTTCCGAACCGAGCTGATCACCTTTGAGGTGATCGAACTCGAGATGGCCTACAACGCCATCCTCGGCAGGCCGTCCTTCTCGAGGTTCATGGCGGCCACTCATCACGCCTATCACTGTGAGAAGCTGCCAGGCCCCAAAGGGGTCATTACCATCAGGGGGGCCACAAGGTCGCCCTACAGTGCGACCAGAAAGGCTCTAACCCTGGTAGGGCAGCTCTCAAAGAAAGGGCCCGATCAGTCTCCCCGCCAGAGCGCTCAACCAAGGGCGCAGATGCAGTCACAAGAGCCGACCAAGGAGGTGCCCGTCAGTACCGCAAAACCCTCCAAGACGTTCCGAGTGGGGACCTCACCAGACCCAAAATAGGAACTCGCGCTCATCACTTTCCTCCAGGCCAATGTGGATGTTTTTGTGTGGGAACCATCCGACATGCCCAGTGTACCTAGGGAGGCGATAGAGCACAGGCTAGCCATTCAGCCTGATAAAAGGCTCTTTAGGCAGCTCCAACGGCCGTTCCCACAGTGGAACAAAGATATCATTGGCGATCAAGTAGACAAATTGCTCGTCGCTGGCTTGATTCGCGAGATAGAACACTCCAAATGGCTGTCCAACACCGTGTTGTACAGAAGAAATGGGGAATGGCATATGTGTGTAGATTACACCGGTCTTAACAAAACTTGTCCCAAGGACAACTTCCCCCTGCCCCGGATCGACCAACTCATGGACGCCACCGCTGAGTCTTCTCTGATGAACTTTCTTGATGTGTATTCCGGATAACATCAGATCCGCTTGTCCCGGGATGACGAGGAAAACACCACCTTCATAACCCCGTTTGGAACCTTCTGCTACACCATCATGGCCTTCGGCCTAAAGAACGCAGGGGCGACCTACCAGCGCCTCATGCAGAAAACCTTCTCTGAGCAGCTAGGTTGTAACCTCGAGGTCTACATAGATGACGTGGTGATCAAGAGCAAGCAAGACGACACCCACTTGTCTGACCTCTAGGAAACATTCCGAAACCTGAGGAAGAATCGGCTCAAACTGAATCCAGAAAAGTGTGCCTTTGGCATACACTCAGGTTTGCTGCTCGGATATGTCGTAGGAGGTTCCGGAATAGGGGCAAACCCCCAAAAAATTGAGGCCATAGAGAAGATGGCCACCCCAACCTCGGTCAAGCAAGTCCAGGCTCTGGCTGGAAGGCTGGCCGCACTCAGCAGGTTTATACCTCAACTGGGTGACAAAGCGCTCCCCCTTTTTAAGGTGTTGCGCAAACACGACGGATTCAAGTGGACCGAAGAGGCCGAGCAGGCCTTCCGGGACCTGAAGAGGTACCTCACGAGCTCCCCCGTCCTGGTAACCCCTCAGGACCTCGAGCCCCTACTGCTATACCTCGCAGCCTCACCCCAAGCCGTTAGCGCCGTATTAGTGGCCGAAAGGGACGGGGTGCAGCATCCGGTCTACTTTGTGAGTGAGGCACTTCATGGGCCGATGGAGAGGTACCCCGAGGCACAGGAGGTCCTCTATGCCCTCTTAATGGTGTCAAGGAAGCTACGGCACTACTTCCTAGCTCACAGAGTCACCATATCAACCAGTTTTCCTCTGAGGGAGATCCTCAGCAACCCAGTTGCAACTGGGAGAATAGCAAAATGGGCGCTAGAGCTTGGGGGCTTCGAGCTCGACTTTGTGGCTCGAACCGCCATCAAGTCTCAAGCCCTCGCTGACTTCGTGGCAGACTGGACCAATCCGCATCCGCCCGAGCAGCCCCAGCCGGCCCCACTCGAGCATTGGGAAATGTTCTTTGACAGCTCGAGAACCCTCGACAGCTCGGGGGCTGGCTGTGTACTTAAATCGCCTGAGGGGGATTTGTTGAAGTATGTGGTCCGCTTCAACTTCCCAGCAACCAACAACGAGACCAAGTATGAGGGTCTCTTGGCTGGACTCCAGGCATGTGTTTCGCTCGGGGTCCAGAGGCTGACCGCAAAGGGGGGACTCCCAGTTGGTTGTGAACCAGGTCAACAAAGAGTACCAATGCTTTGAAGGCACCATGCTGAGATACCTGGCCAAGATAAGGAAGCTGGAGAAAGGGCGTCATCTAGAGAGGCCCTCGATCCCTGTAGAAACAAAGACACTCGAGGCACGGACTGGCCTTGCCATCCTTGAGCAAACCGAAGGATGGATAGCACCATTCATACGGTATCTAACCGACAGAACTCTGCCCCAGGGCCAGCCCGAGCGGTCTCGACTATCCAGGAGGGCTCCTCTATTCTAGATGATGGGATGCGCTATTTACCATAGGAGTGCACTTGGTGTCCTCTCCAAATGTATCTCTTTAGAGGAGGGAAAGTACCTTCTGAAGGAGCTCCACGAGGAGACTTGCAGGGCACACGCTTCTTATCGCACCCTCGTCGGCAAGGCCTTCAGGATGGGGTACTATTGGCCCACGGCCTTGAGGGATGCATGTGAGATAGTTTCCACGTGCCGAGCATGCCAATTCCATGCTCGGCATGCTTGTCAGCCCGCATACAACCTCCAAACAATCCCCCTCTCGTGGCCCTTCTCGACCTGGGGACTAGACATTTTAGGCCCGTTCCTGAGGGGGTCACTGTGAGACCCTCCCTTCTGCGATATGGTGCTATCACAAAAAGGCAAGTTCTAAATATGCATCCTGTGCTGGTCCCTGGATCAGTAGCCAGCACACATATACACAATTTGCCATCAAGTCCTTACATTACCAAAATATTACAGAGTTTGCTAAGCAGTTCAATCACATAATATTACAAGTCCAAAAGTACTAAATATTATTATCCCTCAGATTGCCACTACCCAAACACCACAGGCATCTGACTAGGTAAGACACTAGGTAGAAGAACGGTCGTTGTCATCATAACCCGCGTCATAGTACGGTTCATCAACATAATCTAAGTCAGCACCTAAAAACAACAATGAGGCAAGGGTGAGTACATTTTGTACTCAGCAAGACTTTAAGTGTTTGCAAGCCTAAATATATGCAAGTTGATACAAAGTGGGTCTCTACGGTTGATTTGCATAAAGCGGAATTGAAGGTAAATACTGGATAGTAATTCAAAAGCATAAGTCATGAAATATTTGACAAATAAGTAAAGTAATGAGCATCATTCTCAACATATCTCAATTGATCAAATCATGTCCACTTATCCATCCAAAGGCCATCACATGGCACAAACCATCATTCTACCAACATAGACACAAATCCGCTATATTTGCCAACACATGGCACAACAGCTGAGTTCAACCTTGCCAACGTAATGTTAAGAATTGAATCATCTGCGGGGTAATTTCTCTATTCCAAGTTTTATCTTCTCATTTTAGGAAAATTATTAAAACACCTCCTAACTAGTGCAAGTTCACCAAGTGCTCTTAACTGAGAGCGCGGCTAATCGATTAGTTTTAACTCTGCAGAGTGGTACAACTTTACCCACAAAGAATGATTTCCCTTTTTGCAATGCATAATTACACACTTCCTTTGGTGTGTCGCCAGGGAAGAACCATATATAACCTTTACATTACTAATTCCTGACTTTGCACTAGCCCAGTACCATCAACCCTTATTAATGGAGGGAGAATAGTACTAAAGTATATATATATATATGGTCGAACACATCGTATCGGGTGAACGAATCGTCCCATTTCTCCCCCATTAGTAAGGCGTATACTGTTGCATTGGTATGTGTCTAACCCACACCTTTGTGTGGACACCCCTATGAACAATCCCGCAGGAATAGCCCATGCTACTACGGCCTTCCAACATGCAAAGTCAGTTTTCAGTAACTTAATTGGTTATAGCCATCCCATACCGGCATTGTGGTTGTACGGTTAATCTTGGATCATACAACACTGAGTTCGGTCCTTAACCCGACCCGGGCGACAATCTCCCCCTAACTACGTGTGAGCACACCCTCACACATCCGGCTATTGCCATTAAGTCGCCCGCGTCCAAATCATAGTTTTATTTTCATTTTTATTAAACTACCAGTATCCTTTACTGTCATATCCAACCTTTTTAAGTTTTTCAAGAACTAAACATCTCACTCTAAGCATGGCTAAGCATGTGTAATTATTAGTCACATCTACCCAAGTTACATTTTCATGTGTCAAGCCCAATTCTAGGTTTATCAAAGGTTCACATAGCAATTTAATTGAGGAGATCCATCAATGAGGGTCATATCTACCATTAACCACAAATTAACATTTTACTAACATAATGCATGCATGTAAAACATTGATGAAAGCCTTTCAAAATTTGGGATCAACATGTTCAAAGGGTGCTTGCCTTGCGGATCGTTGTCGTCGAACTGGAGTTCGGGTTCGAGGACGGAGTCGTTCGCTACGTCAGATTCTACCCGTCGCAAGCGGTACATAACAGCAAATAAAGATCCAAATAAGGCAAAAGAATACAGATAGCGAATCAAGCAATATATCACACACACATCAACCATTAATTTCTAGGGTTCATTCTAAGCTCTCACATGCTATTTGGCTTTCCGGTAAAGAAGGTTACTTAAGTGAGGTCATCAACTAGTTAATGGAGCAACTAATGAAATAAACTTAACACACTAAATGACTCCACTTCAAAAGGTAGCCTACTGTTTTGGAGTACTAAAATAAAGAGCCCAACCATGTTTAAAGGTTATACATCTAACTTATATAAGCATGCAATTAGGGTTTTCAATAAGTGAGTTAAGGATTCTATTAAATGAAGCAACGCACAAAACAATATACAACCCTAAGCCAGTTCAATTTAACAGGGCTAGATTGTTTTTAGGTCATACATAAAATGGCTGCAACAATTTCCAAACATTTCAACACCTAATTCAAGTTTACATGCATTTTTAATACCTAGAACAGGATTTAAATTAATAAAAGATTTTGAGCATGGGCAACCCTAAATGTTTTTGCATAAATGAATCATTCATCGCACATGGATTCTAACGAAAATGGTTTCACGCGAATCGGAGTTCATTTGCTCAAATTCCATTTAAGGCACATAATCAACCTATAGTTTAAATTTGAATTTAAATTTTAAACGGAGGTCGAACATTCGATATCTTCGCAGAATCAGGAGCTAGAGATTAAAATACGAACTTAGAAATTTATTTGGTTGAATTTGGAGCTTCCTAGCAAAAGATATGAGGGATTGAATCCAAAATGGCAAAATAAATAGAAAGAGAATTTTGGCTATAATGGGAACCGGCTGAAGCAGGGAGCGGCGCGGTTGCCACTGGGCTAGGTTTGTTGCTTAAGAGAGTATAGCAAATTACTCCATTTGAGGTGGCATGCAAGGGTTAAATGGAGAAAGGAGGAAAAAGGATTTTTTATTCGGCTGGCATGGGGATCGAACCCGGGTCTGGAGCAATGTGGTGGAGAGCGCCCACCACTGAGCTACGGTGTTTCTTGTGGTGATGAAGTTAATTGGTTTACTTAAGGTAGAGTGTACAGGCTACAAGGAAATGGAACAGGAATTTGCAAATACGTGGTTCACCTAGAGCAAGTTCTTATTAGATAAAAGACCTAAGACATGAGCAACCCTAAATATTTTCGCATACCTAGATCAAACATAGCACATGGAGTCTAACAAGATTTGATTTGTGCAAATTGGAGTTTGTTTACTCAATTTCTTACTCTAGGCATATCTCAAACATAAACTTCAACTTCAAATCCTAGACTATCCTAGGGAGCAACCTAAAATGTTTTTACCTAATCTAAATCTAGAGGTTCTAACACACTTTTAGGAAGTGGTTTCACTGGATTTGGATTAGAGGTTCCAAAGTTGTGGCTGATTGCGTTGGATTCGGTTTGGATTAAATCCGAAAAAGAGAAATACGCTTCCCTGGCTGGAAATCGCATTCTCGCGCGTGCGTAAGGAGAGGAGAAGGGAGACTGACGAGCGGGGCCCGCTCGTCAGCGACCGTAACAGGGGCGGCGGAAGTGTGGCTTACCGGCGGCGAGGGAAGGACGGAGGGGTCCGGGCGAGGGCTCGAGAAGGTCGAGGGCGTCAAGGGGATCTCGGGGGTGGTCTCCAAGGTCCAGCAACGGCACCGGAGAGAGGTCGGCGACGGTGAAGGGCGGAGGAGCTCGGTGCCGACCGGGGGGGGGAGCTAGCCAGCGGCAGCTGGCCCTACACCGAGGTGGGGAAAGGAATCAGTGAAGCCGGGGAATCAATCCCGCAAGAGGAATTGACAGGGAAAGGCTCGGAGGTGGGGGATTGCTTGCGCGAGCTCACGGCGACGTTCTACTCGGAGGCGAAGAAGAAGAAGACGCACTTTGCCTCAACGCCGCTTCGACTGAGAGTGGGGAAAGGCCTAAAGGCGAAAGGGGAGCAAGGAAGAGGGCTCGAGCGGCTTTATAGCCGGTTCAACCAAGGTTCGCCGAGAGGGAAGGAATGAACGAAGCGATGATCTGGAGGCTTCGGCGGCAGGACGTGGGCGGCAGTGCATGGGTCGAGTCGCTGCAAGGCATGGTCACGTCCCAGGGTAGGTAAGTGATGTCGGTCCGTCCCCGTGGAAATGCCGGAACCAGCGGGCAAAAGGGAGCAGCAGAGAGAGCCCCCACTACTGTGCGAGGGAGAAGAGAGACAGCGAAAAGAGAAAGGGGAGGGGAGAAGGAAGGAGGAGACTGGCCGGTGGGGCTGAGGACCACGGGTAGTGAGAGAGAGAAGAGGGAGAGGAGGGCTTCCCCTTTTCTTTTGTTGCTGAATTCCCCTCCCGACAGAAGCGTGAGGACAATTACAGCAAGGTCAAATCCTTGCGAATGGTTTGAGAACTCCTAACTTTGACCCCAGTGTAGTTTCTGTTAGGAAACCGGATTCGTATCCGATATGGACTCTTCCTTATCTCTAAGCAGAACCGCTATATATAGGAGGCAGGGGGTCACCCCATTGTACACAAGCATACAGAATAATAAAGCAGACCCGTTCCTCCTCATATTGTGTCTCTCGCCCTCTCTCTCTGTTCTCCACTTTAGATCTATTAGGCAACCCCGGACTATTCGATAGCGAGGTTGTCTAACACGTTATCAGCACGAAGCTCTACCGGAGAATAGTTTGAAAAGAAATCGTGTAGCGCCCAATGGAGGAAATATGCATTGTTGATAGTGGCACAACAAATACCATCTTAAGAGAGTCGAAATACTTCCAGACGATCACGAAGAACGCTGGAAGGATTACGACAATCGCAGGAAGCGATACACATATAATAGGCTCAGGAAGAGCCATAATTATATTACCAATGGGTACAACTTTGGTAATTGAAGAAGCCCTCTTGTACCCTGAATCAACTCGCACTCTCTTAAGTTTCAAAGATATCCGCGCCAATGGGTTTCACGTAGAAACCAATGAAGAAAATGGCAAAGAACACTTGTGCATTGTGAAGCACGCGGAATATGGAAAGATGGTACTAGAAAAATGTCCCTCATATGAATCACGGTAGAACTACACGAAAATCAATGCACACCCAAAGTATACTTCTTAGAAGACCTGTCTTTAGAAGCTCTGAATTATTTTCTTTATGGCATTGTAGATTAGGTCATCCTGGTCTTAGATTGATGAGAAATATAGTTAACAACTCACAAGGTCATGGCATTAATGTTAAAAATTTCCCGAATCATGAAGATTTTGTGTGCCATGCATGTGCCACCGGGAAATTAATAACTAGACCCTCTGTTATGAAAGTGCAACATGAAATCCCTGCATTCCTGGAACGCATTCATCAGCCCTTGTCAGGGCCGTTTCGATACTTTATGGTGCTCATTGATGCTTCCTCGAAATGGTCGCATACATGTTTGCTGTCAACAAGGAATCATGCATTCGCAAAGTTGATCTCGCAGATCATCAGAATTAAGAATGCTTTTCCTGATCATCGCGTGAAGTCCATTCGATTGGACAATGCCGCGAATTTACTTCCAAGGCATTTGATGATTATTGTACAAAGAACGGGAATAGCTGTTGAGCACTCGCATCGCACGTCCATACGCAAAATGGGCTAGTGAAGCACTAATAAAGAGGATTAAGTTCATTGCCGGACCAGCTCTTGCAGAGTTGTAACTTGCCCAACACTTGTTGGGGACACGCAGCCTCGCACGCAAAGAAGACTCATCAATTATAGACCATCGGCCTACAACATCCATTCACCAATGCAATTAATGCAAGGGGTCATCAGAAGATTTCCCATCTTAGAAAATTTGGTTGTATGGTATATGTACCTATACCACCCCACAATGACTGCAATGGGCCCTCTCCGCAAGTGCAGGATATACGTTGGTTATGAGAGTGCATCCATAATCAGGTATTTGGAACCCATGATCGAGACTTGCACACAGCCCGATTCGGCCGATTGCATCTTTGACGAGGACCATTTCCCGTCATTAGGGGAGAGAATCAACCATTGGATGAAAAATGCCGGAAATAGTATGGCATTCCACTTTGGGATCCCTGCGCATGACCCTCGCACTAATGAAGCAAATCAAGAAGTCGAGAAGATAATTGATTTGCGAATTTAGCAAATGAATCGCTGATCATTTTTGTGATCTCAAGAGCGTGGTTAAGTCGCATGTACCAGCAAGAAATGCACCAGAGAGGG
This sequence comes from Rhipidocladum racemiflorum, assembly GCA_036346355.1. Classification (NCBI taxonomy): domain Eukaryota; kingdom Viridiplantae; phylum Streptophyta; class Magnoliopsida; order Poales; family Poaceae; genus Rhipidocladum; species Rhipidocladum racemiflorum. The sequence continues at coordinate 59,386,691 of CM070583.1, forward strand.
TGGAAATACCAAAGAAAGCGAAGGTATCCCTCATCCTGTTCAGAGGCCTCAAAGAAAAAGAACAGAGATCCGGCTTCTCAAACCCAAAGTACCGGAGATGTCTGGGAAAATCGGGCGAGAGGACTTACCACACCAATCACAAAAGTGCCCCAAAGCAAGAAGGAGCAGTTTGAGACACAGCCTGGAAAGAAGCACGTGGAAAAGGCAATTCCAGATCTGAACCTTCCATTGGAAGAAGTCACGGAAATAATGTGTGCGCACACATTGGCGGAGAAAAACTAAAGGAACTTGCTCCTGGAATGGGAAATAGCAATGAAGAGCAAGTAGAAGTGCAAAGCACCCCATGATGAAATGGCCATAAACTTTGTAATAACGGAGAATCAATGAATAGAGCAACGACCAATGTCGATGCATACTTTGCAAAGAAGATTGCCACGATCATTAATCATGATCCCGAGCCCGCATCTCTCGCAGAGTGCAAGAAAAGGCTCGATTGGGAAGATTGGAAGAAGGCAATCACCGCAGAGTTAGTCTCTCTGAACAAAAGAGAGGTGTTTGGGCACGTGTGCATACGCCTCCCCATATAAACCCGTAGGTCACAAATGGGTTTTTGTTCGCAAGAGAAACGAAAACAATGAAGTTGTAAGGTACAAGGCAAGGCTTGTCGCTCAAGGTTTCACTCAACGTCCGGGGTTGATTATGAAGAAACCTATTCTCCGGTCATGGGCGGAATTACCTTTAGATACTTGATCTCAATGGCGATCAACTTGAAGTTGAAAATGAAGCTAATGGATGTTGTCACAAAGCATATTTGTATGGAAACTTGGATTCGGAGATTTATATGAAAGTACCAGGAAGGTATCCCTATCCCGAACCAAGACAGAGCAAGCGAGAAACCTATACTGATGTGAAATTGGAGAAATCACCGTATGGGCTAAAACGATCGAGAAGAATGTGGTACAATCATTTGAGTGACTTTCTCTCGCAAGAAAGGCTACGAACAGCGAAGATTGTCCATGTGTATTTATACAACGATCCACGAATGGATTTTGTATAATCTCCGTCTATGTAGATGACTTGAACATCATTGGGACGGATGAGGAAATTGAAGAAGCATGCACATACTTGAAATCTGAGTTTGAAATGAAAGACTTGGGTAAAACCAAGTTACTGTTTAGGCTTGCGGCTTGAACATGTCCAAGGCGGAATCTTGGTACACCAAGCATCCTACACGCAGAAAGTGTTGGAGAGATTTGGCTTTGAAAAGGCATACCCCGCAAAGACCCCAATGGTCGGAAGGTCACTCCAAGCAGACCTAGACCCGTACAGGCCTAAAGAAGAGGGGGAGGAAGTCCTGGGAGCGGAATTCCCATACTTGAGTGCAATTGGAGCGCTCATGTACCTTGCGAATAGCACTAGGCCGGACATTGCGTTCGCCGTGAATTTGCTAGCGCTGATGCAGTCTGAGAACCCACCAAAAGGCATTGGAAAGGGGTGAAGGACATCTTCCGTTACCTTCAAGGAAGCAAAGACCTCGGCTTGTTTTACTGAAGAAACAATGAATTGAATTTAGTTGGCTATGCCGATCTTTGGTACCTATCGGACTGCATCTTGGCAAGTCACAACCGGGTATGTTTTCCTTTGCGATGGAACAGCAATTTCTTGGAAGTCGTCTAAGCAGACTCTTGTCTCGACGTCGACTAACCACTCAGAAATCATTGCATTGTATGAAGCCTCTCGGGAATGTGCATGGCTTCGAAGAATGGTTCACCACATCCAGAAGTCATGTGGTCTGAACATGGAACAAACCTCCACTATTATCTATGAAGATAATGCAGGTTGTGTTGCACAAGTACAAATGGGATATGTGAAGAGTAACCTTACAAAGCATATCAACCCCAAGTTCTTTTATGCTCATGAAATGCATAAGATGAACGAGATAAAGATACTGCATACTAAGTCGTGTGAAAATCTCGCAGATTTATTCACTAAGTCACTCCCGGCATCTTCCTTTGAAAGATGTATTAGAGGAATCGGGATGATGAGGCTTAGAGAAGTGCAGATTTTAGGGGGAGATTTTTCACATACTCCTACATAAATCTCAAACATGAAGTTTGAGTACCCAACGTAAATCTTGAAGATTAACATTGAAGTTTGGGTGGATTGTATTCTTTTCCTTAAGTAAGTTTTTCATTAAAGTTTTCTTACATAAGGTTTTTGATGAGGCAATCCGTGCAACACAGCAAGCGTGTGCTATGTACTCTTTCTCCAATTATTTTTCCCACTGGGTTTTTATGGAGTTTTAATGAGGCATATGCATCTCGCAGTGAAGAGTCCAAGGGGGAGTGTTAGGAAACCGGATTCGTATCCGATATGGACTCTTCCTTATCTCTAAGCAGAACCGCTATATATAGGAGGCAGGGGGTCACCCCATTGTACACAAGCATACAGAATAATAAAGCAGACCCGTTCCTCCTCATATTGTGTCTCTCGCCCTCTCTCTCTGTTCTCCACTTTAGATCTATTAGGCAACCCCGGACTATTCGATAGAGAGGTTGTCTAACAGTTTCTTTTTACTGCAGTAACATCTTTAGGTTAAAACTTTTCATTCATCTCTTGTATGCGTACATATATGATAGGAAAGACAAGTGAGAGATGGGTCCCTTAACTTGCAATGACCAGCATGTTGAAATTACTTAGAGTTTGAAGTAGCATTGAGGGTTTCAATTCAGATTTTATTTTTCCCAAAAGCATATTTCATTGAACCAAAATTTCAGGATGTTACAGCCTCGCAGCTGCAAGTTCCTCTTCGTAGCCATAGACACGTTCACCAAATGGATCGAGGCCGAGCCAGTGTCCACAGTCACCGCGCAGGCCGCCACGAGGTTTTTCCGCAATAACGTTGTATCGAGATTTGGGGTTCCTAACCGCCTCATCACAGACAACGGGAGACAGTTAGTCGCCGAGCTGTTTCAAGATTATTGCGAAGAAATTGGCACAAAGATCTGCTTCTCCTCCGTGGCTCATCCACAATGGCGCGGCGGAGCGTGCCAATGGCCAAGTCCTACAAGGCATGAAAAGGCGAGTCTTCCGAGAGGTGGAACGCCACGGCCAAGCATGGGTCGAAGAGCTACCCTCCGTGCTCTGGGCCGTGCGAACCACCCCGAGCAGAGCTACTGGAGATACTCCCTTCAAGCTCGTATATGGCTCTGAGGAGATGCTCCCGGTCGAGATTGTGCTCGGCTCCCAGCGTGTGCAAAGCACTCAGCATGATGAACCCAAGGCCAAGTGTTTAGAACTCGAGCTCGTAGATGAGTTCCAGACCATGGCCCTCGAGCGTTCGATGGTCTACCAGCAAGCACTTCGGTGACACGTGGCTCGGTCCGTCCACCCCCGTGAGCTGCAAGTTGGGGACTTAGTACTGAGGAGAGTCCAGGATCACTCTCACGCGAACAAGCTAACCCCGAGGTGGGAGGGCCCCTACAAAGTGGTCTCCATCTCTCGCCCGGGGGCTGTTGGACTTGCTTTCGAAGATGGGAGGATCCTGGCCAGCTCGTGGAACATTGCCCAGCTTCGTAAGTTCTACCTGTAAGGTGAGCTATTTCTTCCCCCTCTCGCTTAAAGTTCTGTTCCTTTTAGCTCGGGGGCTGGCTCGGGGCCCGCAAAGTCTGTTTTCTCAATGATTCCCTAAGCTTGGAATGGACTTCTTCGATGCCACGAGCTTCCTTTTTTCTCTCCTGCCGGCGTAAGCCCATTGTTTTTTCATACCTAGTCGAGTCTTGCCCTTACGCCCCCTTAGGCACGAAGCCTCGCTCGGATAAGACGGCCTCCTGCAAAGAGCAGCTCGGCCAAAGGTCCTGTGCGTCTAAAGGCTAAGGCCCAGTTCGTTTCAGCTTCTGGATTATGGATTCTGGATTATAGGAGAAGCTGCTTCTGATTATGAAAGAATCGGGTCAAGCCGGCTACAACTTCTAGATTCCGGACCAAACTGGTGAGAATCAGCAAGAATCAGTGAGAATCAGGTTTCAAACAGCTTCTGATTCTATATAGAAATCAGCTTCTGATTCTCAGAGAAGCTGTCCAGAATCGTCCCGTTCGGCAAATAATCTGCTTTTTTTTAAAGCAGAAGCTGTCTAGAAGCTGAAACGAATGAGGCCTAAGTGCGCACCCGTATGGTAAAAGCCCTGGGCAGACAATGCCCCTCCTCGTTCTCACGCAACCTCCTTATCGCAAACCCAGGGCAAGGAACCTCCTTATCGCAAACCCGTATGGTAAAAGCCCTGGAGGCATGACCGGACAAGGCGGGGAGTACCGGTGCATGTGTCTAGCGGCTTTTGATCTTCGATTTGATCCTGTTCTGATCTTCGATTTGATCCTGTTCTGACCAAGGATCCAAAAACCGCCGAAATTTCAGAATTCTCGGCCGAGATCTCGGTTTTCGGCCAGGGGCGAAATTAGAAATCCCGGGCGGATAAAAAAAATTGAAAAAAATTCAAATTGCTACAGTGTTTTCGTTTTTTTCGGCGAAATCTCGCCAAAACCGCCCGAGATCTCGGAGAATTTGGACGAAATTTGAACTTTTTGATCCGGATTGCACTTTAAATGTACCGGATTTGAGCTAATTTTTTTCCTGTACGATTATAATGAGCAATATGACCAATACATATGAAAAAAGATTGAAAAAAAATGGAAAAAATTAACTATGGATTGGATGTAGCAAATTTACTATGGTTTGGATGTAGCAAATTTACTATGGATCGAGACAGTCAGTGGTAGACAGAACAAAAGAAGAGACTCGACGAGAAGAATTATTACGTAGTGACCCAACGAGCCTGTGGGCCTGTTCACGGCCGAAAAATGTGCAGGCCCTAGCAAGGGAATATCCATTGGGCCTACTTTTTTCAGGCCCTGGGATCTTGACACAGCAGTTTTGGATTTTGCAGGGAAATATAACGACTTTTTACTCACTGCGGATCTGTTTGGCAGAGCTCAGATTCTAATTCTATCTCAGATCTGAAATTTGTAGATTAAAATAAAGTAAATTAAATTTATATTTTTATTTCAGAAAAACTATTTTACGGTATACTGTTCTAACGATATACCATTGAAACTCGTGAAATTTTACACTGAAATTTATGAAGCTTAGCACCAAAAACTGATGAAAAATGAAACTCATGAAATTAATGACTGAAACTGATGAAACTCAGGTATACCATTTCGTCTCCCTCTTTTTATTTTAAAAAGTAAACAAGATGATCCCCGTAAACACTTTTAATATACTCATAACTTCAATTTGACGCAAATTCATTGTTGCAAAAAAAAAGAAGAAGGCAATTTCATGCCTATTCGTCCCTGCTTCGAGCGTCTGCTGGCCAGGCCGCATTTTCCAAGCTTGGGCTGATATTTAAACCCTAGCTTCGTCCAGTCGTCCTGGACCAAAATGCATGTAACAATTTGAACGGCTCGAAACCTCCCACGTGACGCCACGCTTGTTCATAGCGTGATTGACGAGTGCTTTCGTACTGATCATGGGAAGTTGGGATCAGGGTTTCACTTTTCGTTGAAATCCGAACGGATTTCGCGAAATTCGTCCGTACCGCCCGAAGCTGAAAAGAGAAACCGTTCTGAAATTCGCTCAAATTTAAATTTGAATTCAAAAAATATAAAAAATTTGGAAAAATTTATCCAAAATTTCTCTATAATTAGTATTAATAGCCCTGTGACCATTGGTGTGAATATTTTTTGAAAATACGGATTTTAGAGATGTATTTGAGCAATTGAAAATGTAGATAATAGAAAAAAGAAGAAAAACTCGGCCTGCAGGCTTGAATTTATTTAGTAGCAATATTTGTTGAAGTATATTTAGTATAAATATTTGTTGAAGTATATTTAGTTGTCATATTTATTGAAGTATATTTAATTTCAATATTTTTTTGTAAAAACCAACAGCATGAGACAAGAAGAGCACTATCTATAAAATCATGACCTGTATTTAGAACGTGCATCTGAGTTTTTCTTAAAATCACATATAAACTGCTAAGAGATCATTATACTAAATCAAAATCCCCAATCAATATAGAATTATATGAGACCTATAGTAATAAACCGTCTATCATTTTTTCCTATTATTTTGAGAGAGAACCATATCATAACTAAATATTCAACACGAATGCAAGTATTAAACTATCAACTATAGTGCATAAAAAATAAATGGAAATACATTGTTGATCAAATAAATGCAATATTTGAATCATAATTTTAGACTACACCTTCACAACACACTGCATGTTTCAATATTTATTCAATTATATTTAGTAGTTATATTTGTTGAAATAATTCTTCAAATATTATTTTTGGCCTTTAATGTGTTTTTTTTCCAAATTTTACAATAATTCTTTTACAATTTTTCCTAATTTTTCTACATTTTTCCTATTTTTTCAACTACCATCGGTTTTCAAGTCTTTTCGAGAGAATTTCGAGCCTTTTTGAGTGGTTTTCGAACCCAGCGGTTTTTTCAGTTTTTGAGCGAATTTCGAGCCGTTTCGAGCGAATTTCGCTCGGAGATTTCGAGACTTTTCGACTAAATTTCAAATTCATTTGACTTTCGAACCAAACGGTTTTTAACGAATTTCGAACCGAATTTCACAAATTTCGGTACCGCTCGAACCTCGAAAAGTAGTCTCGAAACGAAAAGTGAAACCCTGGTTGGGATCCCTAGCCGTCAGGAGAGTTGGCCATTGGACGTAGTTGGATGCAAATAGCCTTTTGTCCTTCGACTAACGAACAAGCCTGCCATCGAGACGTACGACTTACACATCTATTGTAGATTTGTAGTATCCCTCTACAATAAGTTTTCCACAATAAGTAGACTATGGTCCTATTTAGGGAATTTAAAGTCAGCTTCAGTTTCTAAAATGCTTCAAGTTTTAAATGATTTTTGGTATAATCTAGAAATTATATAAAAGCTAAAAGCTGGGTTGGACCTGTTTTTATAGCTTATTGCTAAGGAAAATTAATTTTTTTGTCAAACGGTCTATTGTAAAAAGCTACAGCTACTTTTTAATATAGAAGGTCAAAAAGCAGCTTTTCAAAAAAGCTACAGCTTCCCCAAACAGGCCCTATGAATCGTGGTACACGCGCTCACCTGGTGATTGCGGCGAATTTTTGAAGGGAATATGCCCTAGATCAATCATGGTGATGATTGTAATACGTCTTTGTTCATGTAATTATGATAACTTTGTTTATCGGTTCCCTGAATATATGTTACGACTTTGTTCATTGGATACGATCTGATTGTGAAACACATTGTCAAGTGACATTATTCTAAACGGGTCCCTGATCCATATCATTACGAGGAGCGGTGATGATTTGATCAGCACATTTATTGGTTGATGGTAATGTTTCACATACCATAGATATGGAGATATCGAACCAATAAATATGGACACATGTTGGAGAACATGGGTAGTCGGACAAGACCCACTCCGAGACGCTGTGAGTTGTTATCTATTATAGTGCCATCAGCGTATAGTCTCGAGTGGTACGCCTATATGGTCCTTAGACCTGAGATTGTCATGGATACCTAGCATGTAGACTTGTATGCTTTGGTATCATCAAACGCTACACCGTAACAGGGTAGTCATAAAGATGAATACTAGGTATGCCACGATACATCGCCAAGGGTGTGATGATCAAGATGGGATTTGCCCCTCCTAGATAACGGGAGAGATACCTCTGGGCCCCTCGTGTGGATGGATAGGGAAAACACACGGCCGTGCTAATGTGACTAAGGAGTTAGTCATGGTTTGTATCCATCACACTGTCGAGAGAAGTGGTCGAGCTATCAACAAGGGTGGCGCGCATCTCGCCTTGAGCTTGACTGGTATCGTGTGGCAAAAGGGATCGGTATGAGAGTGTATCAAAGGTTCAGCCGAATATTGATTCTGTGCATTCGGGGGGTCAATACGTACTGCTAGGTACCGCTGTTGATCAATGAATTGGAAACGGGTTCCGGATTCATGTCCGACTTGCACTGAACCTAACGGGTCACACACTTAACGAGTTGGAATAGGATTGATGGGTTTTTGTGCGTGGATGAGATCCGCGTTGGAGATGGAAACCTAGCGGGCTTCGGCCCACTAGCGTGGCTATAAAAGGGGAGGCAAGGAACAGTGCATGAGAGGAGAACCCTCACCACGTTCAGCCGCCGTGAGTCCCTCCTGCTCCCCAGAAACCCTAGCTGTGTGGCGAGGTGCTAGCACACCCCGCACGGTGTTCCTGCTCGGGACGTGTGGATACCGGTAGAGGCGCTACCGCTCGCGGACGCGCTGGTCGGCAAACACTCGGTAGAGGTCGGCGACCACTCGGCGACCACCCGGCGACCACTCGGTGGAGATCGGCGACCACTCGGTGCCGATTGGGAGGTTGTGAAATCATGTGCTGAAAAATTGGCTTAGAATTGAATTTGCAAAATGTGTTTGTTCATGTGTTTTGACAATTTGATAAGAAACAGTAAGTTTCGCTTTGGCATCGGACCAAACTTAAAAGAAACAGTAAGTTTTCCATCTACGACGGACCAACTTTCTTGGTCCTTTGTAAACATGCTTTTGACAACCTCATTCTCCCATCTACGACGGACCAACTTTCTTGGTCCTTTGTAAACATGCTTTTGACAACCTCATTCTCCCATGTACAACAGACCAACTTTTTTGGTCCTTTGTAAACATGTTTTTTTTGGCAACCTCGTTTTCCCATGTACAACAGACCAACTTTTTGGTCTGTCGTAAATGTGCTTTTGAAGGTTGTTGTGCCAAACCAAGTTATTGAAAACAAAGAAGTTTTACATATGCAGGACCAAATTTTTTGGTCCGTCGTGAATGGGTTTTTGAGTAATTTTGGGATTGAATTTTGAATTTGATTTTGATATTATGAAATTTGTGAGAACTTCATGATGCTTGTTTTGAAGTGGACTTTATGCAATGCTCATGTGAGTAGTTGCATGGATTGACATTGAGTCAAGTCGTGGACTTGTGCTCGGATTCGTTTTGTGGTTTGTTCATGTGCAGGTATTGCTCGAGGGCGAACGTGGTCGATGACAAGACCAGAACTAGGTTTATGGAGGAACCCAGGTTCGGGACTAGGTTCAGGAGGAACTGAGGTCTTGGTGGTCAAGGATGTCATGCGGAACGTTCGGGCTAAGAGAATGGTGCACATGAAGAATGGTTAGTCACGTGAGTGTGGCAGGTGGTCATGCGCGTGCAAAGTGTTAGTCACGTGAGTATGGTAGGGTTGCCATACGCGTGCAAGTGTTGTACTTGGCTAGGTTGGGCCAAGTAGAGTTGTGTTGGATACATATTCTTTCTAGGATTAGGAGTGAGACTCCTTCTAGGATTAAGAATTGTATTCAGGACTCCTTGTGGGTTGATCCTTTAAATAGGAGGGGTTGTCTCCTATTGAAGGTAATCAATCGAATCAAGCAGAGCTGAGCGCATTGAGAGCTTGAGCTCAGTTTTTAGGGTTTGTACTCTTTTGATGGGAGTACTTTAGACAAAGAAATAAAGATCAATTCTTCCAGATCCTTGCGTGCTACAAGAAGCGTTGCTCTGATGTCTCTGTTTTGGTTCTTGTTTGCATGCTTGTTCTGGTTCTAGATTGGTTTTTGTTCTTTGAGTTTTATCTTGATTTGATCCATCAAAACCTTTCTAGAGAATTGTTTTAGGGTTTCTCTAAGTTTAGTTGATTAAACTTTTGTCGTTCTTGTTTAATCTTGAAGTTTTGGTTAGATTAATTCTCGTCATCTTCTGTCACAGCAAGCTTGCGAGGTTCATAACTTTTGATCCGTAAGTCCGATCGAGCTGATTCTTTTTGGGTTGGATGCGTGTTAGAATCTAGTTTCTTGTGTCCAAATTTCAGATCGATCCGACGGTTGGATCTCCGGGAATTAGCTTTTACCGAACCTCTGTCATTCTGTTTTTGTCGAAAATGAGGCAATTATTTGGTTCTGTTTTGGGGTGAACTTTTAATAGATCAAGAATTTGGTTTTAGCTTCCGCACAATCATTCACCCCCCTCTGATTGCTATATTCGTATACTTCGATCCTACAGAGGTGATCGACTACTTCCTCAACGCGCGTGAATCTGCTTCCGCTGCATCTGCGCGTCAAGGGTAACGATCTGTGATCCTTTACATGCATGTGATCTTGGGTGTTCACGGTAGAAATTTTGATTTTATGCTCGCGTAGCCTACTGGTACCCAACAATTTTAGCCCTAAATATGAAGCACCAATTAAATGGGAGTAGAGGTGGACGCCGTTGTCAAGGCCCCAAGTTTCAAATTTCCTGGGAGGTCTGGAGTATCCGGATTTAATATCCGGAATGTTCGGATATAACCCGGAGTATCCAGATAAAACATCCGGAGTCTCCGAGTTGGATCCAACCGAGTGCCCTAACCCGGAATGTCCGGACAAAATGTCCGGAGTGTCCGAGTTGAAGTGACCGAACACCCCAATCCGGAGTGTCCGGACTGTGCGGGAGTTTTGTATAAGGTTCAGTTTTTACCTAGCCCCTCATTCATTTCACCCTCCAACTCTTGTCTCCACTCCTTGGTGCTCTCTTCCTCCACACCGAGCTCCACTCCGGCGAGCCCCCACCGGCCGGCGACCTCCCTTGGTTCCTCCCTGGCGGCTCCTTCACTCCGTGGAGCTCCTCCTCAAGCGGGTGTCTTCTTCCCTCCACCCGGCATTGTTCTCCTCCATCTTCCTTAGGGGTAAGTCCTCTTCTTGGGGGTTGATTCGTGGGGTTTCTTGGGTTCTAATGCCATCCATGGTGGGTTTAGGACTTAGGTTTGGATTTGGGAGTTTTGGGGTTGAGCTTGAGCTCTAGGGTTTTGGGGTGTGATGGTTCTAGGGTTGGATTGGGACTTGGGTTGGCAAATGTGGTTTGCTAGAGTATAGATCGGGTTCTCGCGGTGTCGTAGGACTTGGCGGCACCTCGATCCCTCGCGCTAGTTGGGCGAAATGCGCCAGGTTCGGAGTGTCCGGACACGATGGTCCAGAGTGTCCGAGTCATCCGGAGAGTCCGGACAAAAACACCCGGAGTGTTCGGATTATCCGGAGGGTCCGGATATTAAAACCAGGCTGTCCGGGTTCACCTGGTCTGTCCGGGTTATGTTAGTCTGTCCGGTTGCGTCGTTTCGTCGTGGTTTTGCATTTATGCTTCTTTCATATGCATTGCATGCATCTTATTAGTGCATGGTGTTCGTGTAGAGAACGATCCCGCGGGACTTGACGCCGCGGTGACTGAGGGAACTGCCGGAGAGCCGACTGTCGCCGATCCGCAAGCAGAAGAACAAGGCAAGCACCTAAGCATCCTGAACCCTATATGATTATATAATTTTGTGGATAAATTGCTTAGTTGTGGTTTAAGTATGGCATTAGGAGTTGAATGTGGAACAGACTAGATCCTAATTGCTGCATGTACTACCCTTGTTACTTGTTGAACCCCACCTTTGGAACTTAATTATGGGTATTAGTCACGTCATGCTTAGTATGCTTAGAGGTCGGGTTTGGGCCAAGTGGTGGAGGGTTCCACTGCTTGTGGTCTATTCACTTTTCATTCCGGATCGGTTTGGGTAATGATGTAATGTGGAAAAGAAAAATGTGAGATGAGACCGGGCGAGAGAGTTGGATCGCTTGAGTAAGGAGACTCAAGTGTGGTAGTCTCGTCCGTGTCGATTGAGGACCGATCCGTTGTTTGCCCATTGACCGAGCACACTTTGGTTGGTCACATGCCTGATTATGGTACGGTAAGCCGCTCTTTCATCGCATGCCGTTCGATGGGCCATGCCCTACTGCGGTTGGGCGTGGTTGAGGGCGAGGCCTAGGCCGGCTCTCGAGCGCCAAGCGGGGCTTGGGGTCGCTCGAGGGGGTGCTAGGTTTTCGGACCGCAGGAAGATCGCCCAACGGATTGGTATGGATGGGAGGGGGTTGAAATGAGGTTCCCTCGTGGCACATGTCGTGTGATCAATGCTTTCCTGTAGGGTTAATTAAGCAATTCGAATTGCCGCGCTCTCGGATATGAGCACGCTCGTTCTTGCACATTCAACGTAGTAATAACTTGAACTGAAGTTCGCCATTGGGCTTGAGCTCGAAATGAATGTGGTTAATTGTTGGGACTGTTAAATGTTAACTTCACATTAGGAGTAGGTGCAGTAACAACTGCTTCAATAAACTGGTGAATTGAGTAGTTAAGTAACTAAACAACAAATATAAGCATTTCTGCAAGTTTTACCTCCAGCTTAATCCTTGCTTCATCCAAATGCATATCCTTTGGAGTCGGTAGTATATGGGCCACGGGTAAGACTTGCGAGTACCTTTTGTACTCAGGCTTCTGCTTTGTGGTTTTGCAAGTGAGGATCCCGCGGGGTGTGAGTTCTGCCCCTACTACCTGTCGGTGACCGGACGGGGCACCGAGTAGAGGCTGTCAACGCGCGTGCGCCTGGAAGTGTTCAGGGCATGACACTTCCGGGGTGTTTTACTTTTGTTGTGTAGGATAGTTGGCATTACTTTTGTTAAACAGTTACACTGTTATTTCTGTAATGGAACCCGTCTTCTTTTCGCTTTCTGTTTCGTTTGGTCGTTTGTTGGGCTTCCTTGTGCCGTGTTGTGTGTTGTTTGCTTCCGCGTTCCTGCGTCTCTGGTAGTGAAGTCTGGGGCTCGATGCCCTTTTGTGCGAATTGAATTTGATATGACTTTGGGAACCGGTATGTGGGGATCCTGGGCGAGTTTCAGATCGCATACCGGGGGAATACCGGGATTGTTGTCGAGTGAATTGGATGTCCGGAGGGTTGCCTCATTTGGGCTCGGGCGCTAGCATCAAGATCACCTCTGGTGATTTGTTGCTAGGATCCGAATCCAATGGGAGCAACTGTTCATCCAATGACCCGAGGACAATCTGGGCGGCTCCTCTCAGCCGTGCCAGGCCGGTTCGGCATGGCACGTGTCTATTGGGCCGTGTGTCTAATGCCGCAATGGTCTATCGTGCCCGTCGTGCTGACTTGGCTCATCTTCGGCGAGCCTAGGCACGACCCATGCGATTCGTGCTGGAAAGTAGCCGGAGACGCATGTAGCTGAAGTAGTGGACACAAATATTGAGATAAAAGGAATTAAATTTTATTTATTCATTGAATACAAATACAAAGTTACTGCCTTGTTAAAAACCTTACACCCTAAAGTAGGATTCCCTGGTAAGGAAAAAGCACATTAATAATATGCATACATACTAGCTACTCCCAAACGTCGATATCGTTTACAATTTCTAGGCCAGCGTATATCTAATGTGGTGGCGTCGATGGCCATGTGAGGGAAGCAGGAAGATGACCGTGCATTCACGCTCAGTGAGCGACGTAGTGAAGCGTTGGCTTAGTGCGCGCACTCCGTGTCAATGAGCATGTACTCTCCAATCTCCAGGTTACACCTTTGGGCATCTTTGTTGTCTCCCCTTTCTCTGCATGCAAGGACTGCAACGGTGCCAATGTAGTATAGACAGGCATTGCAATAATGAAAGAAAGAGATTATAATGATACAAATGAAAAATATTATGTTATGCTATGTTTAATGTTTTCTATGCAAGTATTTGAGTAAGGAAGCTTTGCTCACATGTGACTAGTATTAGGAACCAGAGTGAGTATTTTTTTTCCTTATAATATATATAAAATTAAAATATCGCAAATGAAATTCTGCAACTATCTATTTTTTAAAAAGCAATATCATATATGTATTATCAAATCATTTAAATATATTTTAAGGATAATATCGCATCCCACTTTTCTGGTTGACATAACTTTCATCCGCAGAACCTAGTGTGTGAGCATGAAGCTACCGTGACGAAGGCCATGTACAATGTAATGAAAAAAACAGTGCTAGAGGGGGGGGGGAGTGTTCTAGCTAAAGGTGGGCACTGGGCCGTGCTATTTTGGGCCGGCAAGAGGCACGCCTGGTCCAGCCTGGCACGGTTGCTCGGGCCATGCCGGGCCTGCTAACCGGGCCGTGTAAGCTTGTCTTGCACGCCATGTCCTCCCGCGCCCGTTGCCATGGTCGACCACGCCCGCGGTCGTGGTCGACGTCCGCCCGCCCGGGAGACTGCTTGCCTCGCGCGAGTCAGTTCGCTTGAGGTCGTCGTGGCCGCACCGCCTCGCCTTCCTTCCGCGTCGCCTCTTCTCCTTGTCATGCCTCGATCACACCACGCCCTGTTGTGCCTCAGCCGCGCGTGTACCTCGGCCACACCATGCCTTGCCTCGCCTCACCACAGCGTGTGCCGCGCCAACTCCAGAGGGGGAAGAGGGAGGCGGCGCGGTGATGGGGAGGGAGGGAGGCGAGGCAGCGGCCCCCTTCTGTGCCGCACTTAGGCCAATCCGCCGTGCTGCGTCGCCGCAGGGAGGGAGATGAGGTGGCACGGTAGGGAGGGAGGTGAGTCAGTGGAGGGGCGGCGGGGAGGTGAGGGGGAGGCTGAGGGGTGTCAGAGGTGAGGGGTCAACGTCACGCAAAGGGGGGGGTGTAACAGCCCTAAAATCTCTTAAGTTAGTAAGTTATGCATATCATGCTCATGTCATTCATATTTTGGAAATGCATACAAGGATTGCAATAAAATCTTAACTTAGTTAGAAAAATTCACAAGTGATGGATTGCCTTACTTGAGTGAGTAGGAATTTCCTACAATAGACCCCTTTTCATCTACACCAACACTTCCTTTGCCCATGAGAGAGAAGTGGGCTGCACTTCCCACCATGTCTTTTCTTACTTTACTCACTTCTACCCACTCCCCCACCTACTCTATGATATGTGGGACCTTACCCCACATGTAAGGGAGGAGGGTGACAGCTATATAAGCATTCTCCACCTTGGTTTCTCCTCCCACACACCTCATTTACTCCTCACCTGTCCAGAATTTTCAAGGAGAGCAAGCACAAGAACACATCTCCATTCCTCTCTTCTCCTCCACAAGATTCACCCAAAAATCAAGATCGAGCTTGTGTATGCTATACCATTGGATTCCTCTTATTCCAAACTTCAAATCCATCCAAGTGAAATTTGCATGTACCAAGTTTTGGGTAAATTCTCATCAATTCTTCCTCTCCCCATTTTCTGAAATTTTAGCAACTTGGAGCTCATTCCATTCATCTCCATGAAAATCATCTCCAAGTTGAAGATCAGGTTTGTGCATGTCGCGTTGCTAGCTTGAGGAGGAGGAGGAGAAAGAGGAGAAGCTATTGCAAGCTCAGGAGGGGGAGGACATCATCACCACGAGATAGGATGAGGTGGTGAACATCGAAGGTCGTCGTTGCGTCGCCGTCTTTCATCCTTTCATCGGATCGAGCTCCACCACGAGAGCAAGTGTTTAATTGCTATGGTAAGGCTCTATCCTAGCCTACCTTTTCTATGACACATCACAAGAATGGCTCCCCAAATCATGGTTGTCACCTCTAGCAACTAACTCGAAAAACTTAACCATTATGTGCAAAAACAGACTAACTCAGAACTTCCTAATTAACCTGAAACTTCCGAGTTTGGCCGAGTTACACGCAGAGATTTGTAAATTCCGGACACTACCCGAAGGTTCCGACAACCCGGAACTTCCGAGTTTGGTTGAGTTGCACCCTCGGATCAATAAACTCCGGAACACACCCGGAATTTTCGACAACCCGGAACTTCCGACCCAACCCAGAACTTCTGAGTTTGGTTGAGTTACACCATCGACTCAACAAACTCTAGAACACACCCGAAATTTCCGACAACCTGGAACTTCCGACCCAACCCGGAACTTCCGAGTTAGAACACTCAAAATGCATCGTTTCTAAATCCAACTCGAGTCCAACCAACCTTTATGTGTATATCATGATTAATAAGTACAATTCATGGGCATTTCATGCACGTTTGAGCATTCTTCAATAATGTTCATCATTTGAGTTTTTGATTGGTGTTTATTTGAATTGGATCTTCTCGATAGGTGTTGACGCTTAAGAGGACATTCCCGAGTACGACTACGTTTATGATATTAAGAACGAGCAGCAAGACACTACTTATTTCTTGAGCATAGTTGATCCTATTATTTGCGAATTATGTTTGAATTTATTTTATCAAATGCATGCCTAAGTTCAATTTCAATTATATTTGGGTAGAATTCTTAGCTATTGCCATATTGTCATGTTATCCCCTTGCCATGTTCCTTTCGTATTCCATTGTCGCCTTAGGTGGTTGGTTTATTATTATGTACGGGTTCTTACAAATTGCTTAGCCATGCTTAGAACATTGTTAGAAACCACGATAGATGGACTTAGTCCATCGGTCACAATGATAAAAAATGATTATGATGATGATGGTTCGAATTGTGGTTACTATGTAGCAATGTTAGTTAAGGACCTTAAGGATTGAATCCTAGTGACGTCTCCTTAAATAACTGTCGTGCGAGCCACGCCGTTTATGGGGCCAACTAAGCCAAGTACTTGTGTATGACTAGGGTATGTAAACCATGTGCACTCAGAATTCTTTGAGATTTGTGGAGCGTCAAGGAATGTTCGCAGGAATTCCTCAAACTTTGTGGAGTGTCAGGAATGTCCTTTGGATCCCTCGAACTTTCTGCAGTTAGAGATGTCCAACAACGGGGTGTACTCCATGATCGACACACCCAAAACACTGGGCACGCGTGATCAAGGGTCACAGTCACCCGGGTGGTTTAGATACACTACCATGCATACTGAAAAATGGTTTTGTCACGTTTACCTCGGCCGACGCCACATCAAAAGATTGTGCTAATAGCTTGGCTTACGAGTGTAGTGTGTCAAAGTCGTACCTCTGTAAAGTTTAAACTATTCGAATAACCGTGTCCATGGTCAAGGATGATGCTTAATTTGTCAGTCACCAGACGAGTATTAAGGACTTGGTAAGAATGGGATGGATATGGTAAAAGAGAACTTTCACGAGTATTCGAGTACTCATGGGAAAAGCGTACCGGGTATTGGAGTACCCGTGTGTGTAAGACGAACATGAGCGATGGAACTCATGGTTCGGAGAATGCTTGGAGGCATGAAATGAACGTATGATGGTTATGTTTATGATGATGTTACACTATGTATTAGATTTTTGCAAATGTTTACTAAATGGCAAATTTCAATCTATACATGTCTATGTTTTCTAAATGTTGCTTTATGTTGATTTACAGTTTTGCCTAATCTTGATGTAGCAACTACATGTAGCTAGAATTCAACATTTTGTATATATTATTGTGCGAGTACACTCTTTGTACTTAATTGGATTGTCCATTTGCTGCAGGTGAGGATGAGGCGCTGTGCGAAGATTTTTACTGGGTAGATTTCGATGACACTAGTGTTTAGATGCATGTTCTTGCTTCCAGTCGGTTGCCTGAGGGTTTGGGGCATACCATGCCGGCCCTTTTGTTATTGTTTTACATTTTCTGCTGCTACTTTGATGTAATAACTCTAAATATATCGTTTTGGACAGTAGTCCTACTTTTGGTATGTAATTATGCTTATCCTTTCGCTATTTGTGTATGTGTTGTGATGCAAACTGTTGGGCATCGTTGCACGTATTGGTTGTTATCCTGGGGCCAACCCGGGCAAATATGCGAAGCACCTGAGATTCTTTTGATTCACTTAAGTTGTACCACACATTTGGGTGAATCAAGAGAGTCCTAGGAACAGCTCCCCACAGCGGGGGCGGTGGGCGAATTTGGGGGAGGAAAGGAGCGGGGTGGCCGATGTTTGGTGAGGGAAAGGGAGAGAGAGGAGAAGAGAGAGGGAGGGAAAAAAAGAGGTGCATGAGCGTGACCGTGTTGGCAGGGAAAAAGGGGGAAGGGGAAAATGGAGGGAAAAGGTGAAATAAAAAAAAGTGGGTGGAAAGAGAAAATAGGTGAAAAAGAAGAAAAGTGGAAGTAGAAAGAAAAATGAGAAAATAAATAAAATTGTGAAATTGAAATAATTAAATAAAAATATGAATGCTTAAATATTCTGATTTCTAAGTGAGACGGGCGAGAGAGAGATTGAGAGAGACAGACGAGAGAGATGGAGAACTGAGAGGGAGCAACGAGAGAGAATGAGAGCTGAGAGAGAGATAGCTGAGAGAGACGGGCAAGAGAGAGCTAAGAGAGAAGGGCAAGAGAGACAGGTGAGAGAGAGAGAGGGAGAGAGATGAGAGAGATTGAGAGAGAGAGAGATAGCAGAGAGAGATTGAGAGAGACGGGTGAGAGAGGGGGAGAGCTGAGAGAGATTAAGAGAAATAGGTGAGAGAGAGTGAGAGTGACAGGCAAGAGAGAGCTAAGAGAGATGGACGAGAGAGAGAGTGAGAGAGACAACCAAGAGAGAGAGAGAGAGATGGAGAGCTAAGAGAGATTGAGATAACAGAGAGACGTGCGAGAGAGCTGAGAGATATTAAGAGAAATGGGAGAGAGAGAGAGAGAGAGATAGGCGAGAAAGATTGAGAGAGATGGATGAGAAAGAGTGAGAGATTGAGAGAGACGGGCAAGAGAGATATAGCTGAGAGAGATTGAGAGAGACGTGTGAGAGTGGGGAGATAGATGAGAGAGATTGAGATAAATGGGTGGGAGAGAGTGAAAGAGACAAGCGAGAGAGATTGAGAGAGATGGGCGAGAGAGAGAGAGAGAGTTGAGAGAGAGATTGAGAGAGAGCTGAGAGAGATTGAGAGAGATGGGCGAGAGATATATAGCTAAGCAAGATTGAGAGAGACGGGCGAGAGAGAGAGAGAGAGAGAGAGAGAGAGAGGTGAGAGAGCTAAGAGAGATTGTGAGCAATGGGATAGATTCAGACCAATGTCTTTAAAACTGAAGAGAGTACGACCGAACTTAGGGTATAATATGGCATTCTTCCGATGTCAACTATGAGAGCATCGCTTCCAGCGATAGTCATAATATTTCCAATTCACTTAGTGTGGTTCAACTGTCTTCTAGACAGATTTCCTCCTTCGCCATTGGATTACACTTTGTTCTATATTAGGAGTGTGATTTAACAATTATACAATTGTTGCACATGAACAAATTGTAGAATACAGAACAAAGATATCACAATTAATCAAATATCTAGAAAATATCTATGTATTCAATTTTAAATGATAATGGCTCAACATGAGCGTAGACCAAATGTTTATTCAGGAACTAGGGCTAAACTGATAAGGAGTCTTATAAGCAATATGTGGCATTGACTAGCAAAGTGAAGGAATCCTTATGAAACTAATCCAGGTTTCCATATGAGTCGCATGTTTCCTTTTGGGACTTCTCGAGCTCAGCAGGGGAAAGTACCATATCACCACACTTCTTAGCATCCACGTCAACAACATGTAGCAAATTGAGAAGCATCTAAGCCATAGTAAAATTGATGAGTTAGTAAATTTGATAGTATCCAAACCATAGTAAAATTGAGAAGTATGTAAAATTTCCTACATCTAACCCATAGTAAAATTTATTTGATAGTATCCAAGCCATAGTAAATTTGATAGTATCCAAGCCATAGTAAAATTGAGAAGTTAGTTGGATTGAGAAGCATCCAAACCATAGTAAAATTTCCTACATCCAACCCATAGTTAAATTTGATAGTATCCAACCCATAGTAAAATTGAGAAGCATCCAAAGCATAGTAAATTTGAGGAACATTAGTGATGTGTCAGGATTTTTAAAAAATTGCTTAGGCATGATCATCCAAAAAAAATTTCAAATTTTTTTGACGTCATTTGAACCATTTTTTGTTCATTTGAATTAGGGCGAAATCTCGGCAATCTCGCCCGAAATTTTGGCAATTTCGCCCGAGATTTCGTTTTTCTAAAAAAAGCCGGATTCAAATCGTTTTTTTTAATTTCATCCGAAATTTGGCCGAAATTTCCGAATCTCGCCGAAATTTCGGATTTTGGCCTGGCCCGAGACGGAGTCCGAAAACGAAATTTGAATCCTTGAGAGAAGCATGCGCTCCCTCCTTCTCAAAATCCTACCTGAGGTCGAGCTCGCCTCCGTTAAAAACCAAGCTTACTCCTAGGATGCCACTCGCTCGGGTCTCCAGCTCGGATAAGCCGGCCTCCCGCAAAGAGCACCCCGAACGAGGGCATGCACGTCCTAAGCAGTGGCGGAGCCAGAAAGTTCCAAAGAGGGGGGCTTAAAAAAGAGACGTCCAAATTTAACTACTATGACTATCGATATATTGTAAAATAGTTGAAATTTAAATTGTATGCAATATAAGTATGTAATTATGAAAGGAGAAAAACGTACCATTCATTGCTTCAAAAGTGTTGACAATTGATATTTACGAGTTTTCATGTTCTGAAAACGTTGTAATATATCTTCCATGTCTAACTTTGCAAACACATCTCGCTCAATATAGCATACCATAAGATCATTCAACCAATCATCACTTATCTTATTGCGCAAATCTGTTTTAATAATCTTCATTGCCGAGAAAGCTCTTTCAACTGTAGCTGTTCCCACAGGTAAAATTAGTGCCAATTCAATCAGTCTATAGACCAATGGATAAACCATGTGCTTCTTTGCTTGAACCATCTTTACAGCGAAGCTACCAAGATCATCACTACTTTGAAATTCATCTCTTGATTCTCTTTTCATGTCATCAACAAATAAATGAAGTTGTTCTTCCAAAACAACACGGTCATATGCTGAAAAATCATTAGAATATATTTCTGAAAGTCGCATAAGCTTGCCATGATCAAAGTTTGCAAATGAATCTCTCGGATCTAGACAAGCAATGCATCTCAAAAGCTCTGTAGAAGTTTCACTGAATCGACTCTCTAACTCTGTAGCAAGGGAATCAATCACAACAAGAAAAATATCAACATAATAATAATGATGATAAGTGACAAATTGCCTTTCACGTCTCATATGACCTCTAGCATGCTTTCGATCTTCCATATTGGGCACTGGAATTTCTGAAGCACTACAAAACTTCTTTGCTTCTTCTAAAAGTGGTTCCCATCCGTTTTCTCTAAATTGTTGTAGACGGGCTCACACTAGAAAGAAGTACCATGGCATTAACAATGTTTTGATCCTTTTGCTGCAGTAGACGTGACAAATCATTTGTCATGCTTAATATTTTGATCATAAGATACAAGATAAACACAAAGTCAAAGGTTTCCATTGTTTCCATCAATCCATTTGCTCTCCCTCTTTGACTCATGTCAAATCCATCTTCATTAACATTCTTTAGAACTGTCAACACTGAATCCCACATCGTACTAAAACGAATTAGAGTTGTAAGATGTGAACCCCATCTTGTTTCACCTGGCCTTACTAGAGAAGTCTCCTGATTCTTGCCTTTTCCTGTAACTATCTCACCTTTCTCCAATTTCTCAACCATGCGCTCATGATGATCCTGAAGTAATGCATCTTTTCTTTTGCAAGAAGCTCCAACAATGTTGACAATCATAATGACATAATTAAAAAAATCACTAACAACTCGACTGCTCTTTGCAACAGAAACTGCTACCAATTGTAGCTGATGTGCAAAGCAATGCACATAATGAGCATGCGGGTTCTCATTTAAAATTAGTGCCTTTAAACCATTAAATTGACCTCGCATGTTCGATGCACCATCATAGCCTTGTCCTCTGAGTTTAGATAGAGACAAACCAAAGCGAGCAAATAACAAGTCCAAAGCTATTTTCAGTGAAGCAGAAGATGTATCCGTAACATGCTCAATAGCAATAAATCTTTCAATTACTTGACCTCGCTTGTTAACAAACCTATAGGAAAAAAACAAGAATGAAAATCTTATATACTTAACACTTAATAGTAACAAAACAACTAACATTATTGATACACTAACCTTAAAATCACAGCCATTTGTTCTTTAATTGATACATCTCGTGACTCATCAACCAATAGAGAGAAACAACTATCCCCAATTTCATCCATAATGACCTTTGTCACCTCATCAGCACATGATTTTACCAAGTCCTTTTGAATTGGTGGTGAAGTCATCAAATTATTTGCTGGAGCATTATCAATTGCATGACAAACCTCTGTAACCTCATTTTTATACCATTCTAATAGTTCCTTGAAGTTACCTTTATTTGATGAACTAAATGATTCATCATGTCCACGAAAAGCAAGACCTTGTGACAAAAGAAACCGAACAACCTTTGTAACAGCAGTTAAACGAGCTCTATATTGAACTCGCATATCATTTGTGCAAGTTTCTATCACTTGTTGAATACTTTGCTCTTGATTTTTGAAAGCCTCACATAAGCCTCTTGCGTTATTGTGAGAACTATTGACTCCACAAACATGTTTACGGAATGATTCTTTCGCCTTCTTCCAATTAGAAAAACCATCCTTTGTGAACACATCATTTGCAAAACAATCAAACCCCGGTTGTTTGAAAAGATAACAGTAAAAGCAAAATACCGCATCTTTCTCTATGCTATACTCTAGCCAATCAAAATCATTAAACCATGTCTTTTGGAAGCTTCTTGAAGTATTTCCCTGTTGTTTACTAGGAAAATTATGACCGACTGGTTGGCATGGACCTTTTAATAAGTATGACCTTCTCACATCATCTCTAATTTTGGACTCGTATTGTTCAATTGGCTTGCGTAATCCTGGATCGGCAACAATGTCAGTTGGGCTCAATTGAACATTAATACGAGCTTTCTTTTGTGTGGCAGAAGGATCCAAATCCCTAGGTTGAGATGGTGACTCCTCAGTCTCTTCTAACGGTCTTGATGTTGACAAGGGTTTAAAGAATCTCTTCATTGAAAGAATCAACTATTGTGTAGCCAATCAATTTATCAATCTGTAATCTGTTCATCAAGAATCCACTATTATTTAGCCAACTATGGTTTGAATAAGAAAATAATTAATTTCCATATAGGTGTGGCCGTGTGGGCTATATAGGGTTTACTAATTATACAGGTGCAACAAAGAGTTGGATTTAAGAATTACCTTTACTTTGTTGCAGTAGACAGCAGACGTGTTCACCTTTAAATCTCGATCACTCGATGGTAGACTCCTTTGTTGTGATAAAAATCAACACCATCAAATCATCAATAAGCAGCTGAAAGTATCTACGTGCATGAGTGCATCAGCTTCACTGAGCCGCCCGTCGCTCGGACGCCCGGTCGCCGCAGATCGGGATCGCGAAGTCTCGAAGAGGAAGCCGCCAACTGCCCGACTCGCCGAGACGCAGAACGGAGGAAAATGAACTGACTATCCGATTTTTTGAAGACAACCTGACGTCCTGACGACCTGACCTGCGTGCTGCCTGGACTAATATATGTTTTGATTTATACGTATCAACGTCGTACTCGTATTGCCGTATTGGGCTATGGCCTATGGAAGTATGGGCCATGGGCTCTCTCGTATGGCTTGTATGTGCTAGGGGGGGTCTGCGCGTTGGGGGCTGGGTGGGCTCGAGCCCCACCCAGCCCCCCCGACGCCTCCGCCTCTGGTCCTAAGTGAAATGAACAACGCCCAGCCCCGAGGTCGCTTCCCTCGCGTTAAACCCTCCGCTGCAAAACCAGAGCGCGAGCTTAACACGAGGTGGGGGCTGGAGGGTGGTACCCCTCTCGGTGGCCTCTCCCGTCCCTCTCTCTGTCTCCTATGCCGTTGTACCTTTTTTTCGAGAAAAAGCTTACAGGGTTTTTTCAGAAAAGCACTTAACTTCTTCTTTATTAATAAGAGGAGGTCTCTTACATAAACAACATTGAACAAAAAAAAAAATAGAAGAGAAGAGAAGAAAAACATAAAAAACTTCAGGGGCCTTGGAGCTTGGAGATCTCGTCCTCGAGGTCCTGAGGAAGCCGAGGAGGAGCGGGCGGGAGAAGGAGTAAGGGTGGAGGGTGCGGAAGCGGCAGAGGAAGGCGGCGCGGGGAGGAGGTAGCGATGAACTGGGGCCAAGTCGGGGAGGATGACAGTGGTGCGGGGATGATGCGGCACCGGACCGGGGGGAGGAGGTGGAGCAGGGCCAGCACGTCAAGGGAAGGAGCCGCCGCCTAGGGTTTGAGGGGGGGAGGAGGCAGAGCTGCGTGTGCGAAATGGGGAGCTTGGCCTAGGGCAATTTTTTATTTTGGTGCTGCGCTCCAGGTGGGAGTGGGGAACTCCCACTCGAAAAATTTGCACTATTGATCGTTCCAGATCTTCCCTGCTCTCCCTCTGAAAATTTGTAGAGTTAGAGTATTTGGCACAGCTCCACCCAATTTCCACTATAATCCAGGAGTGGAAGCTGTGCCAAATAGGCCTCAAGAAGGCCCAGGGCATGACAGACTGTTCCTTGGTAGCCCTATCCTGGCCGTACGCATCCCCTACCCCGCTATTGGCTGCCGCAATCTCCTCCTTCTCGATCTACGCAGCTGACTCCATGGCCACCGCCACCACCATTGTGTGCGCAGTTGCCCTCCTCCACACCTCCTGGAGCTCGCACAAATCAGTCAAGAAAATATGCAAAAATATCTTATAGAACAAATGGGCACACAATGATGGCAATCAAAATTCGCAGAATCAAATTTGTTCCAAAAAGTCAACACAAAAATTTCTTTTTTGGGACATTACAACAAAGAAAATTAAAGAGAAAGCAAGTAGTAAATTAGGACGAATATAAAAAAGATTGGAAACTCAATGTCGGGACCCCGAATTTGCAAATCCGGACCCTCTGTGTATTCAGCACTAGTCCAGGAACGCGCTAGTGCACACAGTCTTAACATCGGTAAATATCACAATCATACCAATCGATATTATCAAAGTACTTTATTTAAATAACCAAACTGGTTACTTGACCTCATGGTCAAGTTACAAATGTATGCCTCGTGAGGGCTTAAACTTATTCAGAGAGAAACAATAGCGGCGGAAAATCAAATAAACTTAGTGGCGCCATCCAAAGATACCACAGTAAATCGATCGGGCTCGCATCCCTAAGTAGACGGGTCCTCTTGGAACTCCTCCTCCGAAACTGGCATAGTCTCCTCTTCAACTGGTATTGTGTTGAGGCAAGGGTGAGTACTTGGTACTCAGCAAGTCATGCACAGAATGCAAGCTAATATACTATATGCATGGCTTGGTACAAAGGAATAGCTCAGGGTATATTTGCGATGCTTGACTTTTGACAAGTAATATAAGTAGATTCGAAGCGGTAGAAATAAGTAAAGCATAAATAACTTTTCAGAAATTTAATAAACATTTTTCCCATCCTAAACCACATTTCCATCATCTTCATTGTTAAACCAACCCAACTTTTCAAATCCAAGTTATTTTGAGAAAATCTAACCCTTGTTGTAATTCCCGAGCATTGTCGATCACAGTGGACTCGGCTATTCAAATAGATTCTACACTCTGCAGAGGTTATGCACTTTACCCACAAGATACAGTCAAACACCACAAAGGCGAGTTCAGTAACAAAGCCTTTGGAAGCCTCAAACAACACAGGTGGTCCTCTCAGGTTCGTGCTCTACACCATCCCTTCCCTTAGCTAAGGCGAAGTATGGGACCAACACACCGTTAGATGGGTACTGGCCACACCACGATACGCTCCCGCATAATCACACAAACGGTGTAATCGACACCCTGAGGCTCCACAAGTGAGTCCTTAGCGACTTAGTCAACTAGGGCCGTCCCATTCCAGCCATGTGGTTGCAAGTATGACCCAGTTCAAAGGCTTGCAAGGTTAAGTCCTTAGAGTGACCAGGGCAAGACTACCCGAAAAAACCAAATCAACATCCCGATGCCATCTTGGCCCACGATTACTCTTGCCACATGCCCTGGCCGAAACTGTTTATCAAACCCCAGTTGATTACCATGCACCACGTGCCATCAACATCACATGATACTTTTCCAAAACAGGTTCAATATATCATTAAGTCAATATTAACATTTGATTGTCCAAAATCATGTCATGAGCACGAAAGGTGTCTAAGCAAAGTGTACTACAACGGTCTAAAACCCATGTTGGCAATTTAATAATGTCCAACTAGTAATCCACAACTAGGGTGACAAAGGGTCATGGCACATACTTAAGTAATCAAGGTGTCATACAAAGAAATTGGTATTTATCTAACCCCCATGTTTAAACAAAGTATTTTTCTAATTGAACTAGCATGCAATAATTTAAATCAAAATAGATTTCGAAATAGGATCAACATGGTCAAAGCACAACTTGCCTTCAAAAAGTACTTGCTCTTGGTCTTGAGTTGGATCCTGAGTCAATACTTCTCCCTCGAATCCTTCCGGCACTTCAACGTCTACTCGTAAAGCGTGCAAGTAGCAAATACACAAATAAACAATAGGCAAAAACATCCCAAAACTCCAAATAAAATCCAAAAACAGAGAGAACATAATTTTATGGATTTTTAGAAACTGGAATCGTCAATTTTGGAGTTAAAACGCAAAAGTTATGATTATTTAAAGTTTAAATAATCAATTAAATAATTTTGCAGAGAAAAACTTTAGTCCAAAAATTAAATAAAATTTATATTTAGGTAGATCTCAATTTTATACAAATTTAGAAATTTGAATCGCTCCAATCGGAGTTGAAACGCAAAAGTTATAAGCGTTTGAAGTTTGAATCTAAATTTGAATCAATATTTCGAATTAATAAATCATTTTCTTTTGGAAATTAATTATTGCGTCGGCATGGACACGTGGCAGCCTTCGATTGGCCTGCTGGCGTCAGCCGGTCCATGGGCTCGGTCCACGCTCGGCTCGGGTCTCTGTGGACTCGGTCCACGACTCTACGTGTCGCCGACATGTGGGCCCACTCGGGTAGCGTCATCGGCGTCGGCGGGCTCGGCCCATGGTGGCGGCAGGTGGGGTCCATCGTGACGTCATGGGTGACGTCGGCGCTACTGGGTCGACCAGCGACATGCGGGCCCTCGACACGCGGGCGGCGTGTCGGCGTCCTGCTGCTGCAGCGTGCGTGGACGGCGCTGACCGCGTCGGTCCAACTTCCCGACACGTGGCGCAATCTCGGCCGTTGGTTTGAAAATCAACGGCGCGAATTGGATCCAGGGTTCACGCGTTGAAACTACTCGATGCTCATGGGCCGTTCGATCTAGATCGGACGGTCCAGATCTAATCCTATAATCGCACTGCTACGGCACGTGGCGATTGTGAACCGTTGGATCTTGATCCAACGGTCCAGATCTAATCGGGTTTGGAACACGTGATCTCACCTCAACCGTTCGATCTGGATCTGACGGTCCTCCGAGCTCGCGGACGGCGATGGTTTCACGGCGGCGCTGGCTTGACCGGAGACGGGGACGACGACCAAGGGCGCGGCGCTACGGGGCTTCTCCGCGAGATGAAACCTCCTTCAGTGCGTCTCGTCGCGGGGACTCGGATCTGGCTCCTTCTCGGCGGAAGACGACGGACGGCGGCGGAAAACGGCGCAAACCGCGGCGGAGGGAAGAGACAACTCCGGCGAGCGATTGCGGCTCAACGGCGGCGGCTCAGGCGAGATGGCTCGGGGGAACGGGTGCGCAAGGATGAGGGCAACCTCGGGGGACGTCTCACGCTTTAAATAGCCTCGGCGTTCGTGCCCTAGACGGAAACCTAGTTCGTTACTACGGCGGGCGCGGGCGAGTCCGGCTCGGACTCGGCGAAGACGACGAATCGTGGCCGTCCCACGTGGCACGATCGACGGCCACGATCGACGGGCGCGATCGGATCCGGGCGGATACGGCTCGAACCGTCTGGTGATCTCACCGTTGGATCTTGATCCAGCGGTTGGGATTGATTAGGGTTAGGAGTGGGTTCGGTCGAGTCACGTGGCTCGGTCGGACTCGAACTCGAGTCCGACTCGGGCTCGATCGGATGAGCGAATCGACCGGTCGGTCCTTTTCCAGCGAATTAATATTTAAAATAATTCCCAGTAATTCATTTAATTCATTAAAAATAGCAAAAGACTCAGAAAAATTCCAGAAAAATTCTGGAAAATATTTTGGATCATTTTGGACTCAAATAAAATATTTCCAACAAAATTTTATTTGCAAAATTAAATTCTTTAATTATTTCAAAATGGAATAAATTCAAATAAATTCCAAATAAATCCAAATAAATTCCAGAAAATTCCAAAAATTCACCAAAGTGCCAAATCACACATGAATTTAAGAAAAGCAAAATTTTGGGGTGTTACACTCAACAACCATAAAACATTACAAGAAAATCAAATTCCAAAAAAATTGACCCATAGTCGATAGGATGCCCCGACTCCCATCCAAATTTGAGTTACTGGCTCTGATGCAGCAGCAGTACAAGACAAGGATGGAGAGAGGCAACGTCGATAGTAAAGGTGGGCGTCGGCCCGGCACAGGTCCATCGTGCTTCGAGCCTGAATCGTGCTGGGCCGTCAAAGCCCGTCGTGCCCGTCGTGCCGTGCCGTGCTGGCCCGGCTCACCTTTGGTGAGCCCAGGCACGGCCCATTTGCGCTTCGTGTCTACTTCGTGCCGTGCTGGCGCAGGCCCGGCCCATTTACACTATTGTGACGAGACGAAAAGGACTCGGATACGCACAATACCCCTTAGTAGTTAGTACAAAGACTTGTACTGTTGTACATTGCAAGAAGTCGCTCTCTCTCACCCATTACTCTCAATTTCTCTCAGCACTCTCCTCTCCCTCGCACGTCTTTCTCATTCTCTCTCACTCTCTCAACTCTTCTCTCTCGCCCATCTCTCTCGCCTATCTCTCTCCCTCTCTCTCGTCCGTTGCTCACTGTCTCTCTCTCTCTCTCTCAGACTCTCAGATCCCTCTCTCTCGTCTGTTGCTCACTCTCTCTCTCTCATCTCTCTCGCCCGTCTCTCTTAGCTCTCTCTCTCTATCGCCTATTGCTCCCCCTCTCTCTCCCATCTCTCTCATCTGTTGCTCCCTCTCTCTCTCTCACCTATATCTCCTCTTCTTTCTCTCTCGCCCGTTGCTCCTTCTCTCGCCAATGTACTAAAGACTGATTGTGGGACTAGCACCGTAAATACAGAAGGTTTGAAAATACAATTTCTGGGTCCGACAAACCGTAACTTTAAGTTTGAAATTTCAAGGAATGCATAATTAAGAGGGATAGTGGCAGCGGGCCACGTGCCGCCGGCGTGCCGCTGTCGTGCTGGGCTGGCACGGGCCCAGCCCAAACGACCATGCCGGGCCGGGCCACCTGTCGTGTCCGATTCCCAGGCCCAGCACGACCCAAGCTACAGTGTCGGGCCGGCCTGGCACAGCCCTCTTACGTGCCGGGCCGTGCTTGGACCATGCCGTGCCCGTCGTGCTTCGGGCTAGCCCAAAGAAACCCGGCCCAAATGCCCACCTCTAGTCAACGGTGAAGGAGGAGGGGCAAGACGAAGCTGCTCTTTTATACTCCCTCTAGTCACAAATAGTTATCGTTTTGGACATCGATACAATCTTTAAAACATAGCTTGACCACTAATTTCTATTATAATATATTTATAAAACCCAATAAAATTATAATATTATGAAAGTACTTTTTGAGACATCTTCACATATGATTTTCATGTATCTAATTTAAATATTTAAAAAAATATTAACCGTTAAAATTTTAAAAGTTTAACTATATCTATATCGAAAACGATAACTACTGAAAGTCCCACCCTACTTCCCCCATGGTTCATCATTCACGAATCAGACGTTAGATGCTTTCTTCTAATAGTGATTGGCAAAGCTTTGCCCATTTTCCTGAAAAAAAAGATGTTAGATGCTTTTATTTTATCGAGTATGTCTGTACTCTGTAGTACATTAAAGTTGCAAAAGAAGTAGAAAGATATATCCAACTAAAACTGCAATAGGAACACATCAAACATTACACTAGACACATGACTAACTACTGTAGCTGACATAATAAAGTTACTGTAGACACATATCAACTTAATTCATTGCACGGAGACCAAAACTACGGTAAACACAGGACCAATAACTACAAAAGGCATATACACGGAGATAGAAATTGCAGTAGATAAATATCAAAACTGTAGTATACAGAGACCAAAACTGTAGTAGACACAAGAAAACG
The DNA here is from genome assembly GCA_036346355.1 of Rhipidocladum racemiflorum. NCBI lineage: Eukaryota > Viridiplantae > Streptophyta > Magnoliopsida > Poales > Poaceae > Rhipidocladum > Rhipidocladum racemiflorum. The sequence goes on from CM070583.1 coordinate 59,416,709, forward strand.
ACTATGCTATCTAAGCAAGGAGGAGCAGAAAGAGAAACATGGGCTAATTTCAAACTTTAAAGGGCGATACTCATAGACCAATTATCCCATTTTTTTATCTGTTTTCGTTGTTGTACTTCAAAGAAATAGCTTAACAAAATGACATCCATATCGAGTATGTATTTCCGTGATTTCTTGCTGTTTTTTTCTCGAAAAACCATATATTTCCGGGAGGTTCCGAGCCCCCTCGAGCCATCTATATACCTGACTTCTTGATGTTTTTTTTGAAAAACCCCCTTCGTTCTTTTAAATCGCCAATAGGTCCTGCGAAATTACGAAAATATCCTTCGCGATTTTACGTGAGAGGAAGAAAAACTTTTCGGGGTCGCGTTTAGGTCCCTCGTTCGTTAATTTACGGAAAGAGACTCCCATTAAATGCAAATCGCGAGCAAGTCCTTTTCTAATTTTTCAGTATAGCGGTCAGGTCCAAAAACATAACAAATAGGTCCTCGCTCCTTATGTTCAGGTCCTTTCTCCATTTTTCACAGAAAATATATTTTCGTCAACAGAAATATGTGTACAGCTCGAAGGTTGGCATCTCTAATATTTTTCAGAGCATGTATTATTACCAAAAAAAAATGAAAAATACGTCTCGCCTCATTTTTTCTCCAGAAAAAAAATGCAATTTCGTTTTTCGTTCACGTGCGCGGCTACGGCTCGAAGGTTGGTATCTCTAGTATTTTTCAGAGCATGTATTATTACCAAAAAAATAAAAAATACATCTCGCTTCATTTTTTCTCCGAAAAAAAAACGCAAATTCGTTTTTCGTTCACGTGCGCGGCTACGGCTCAAAAGTTGGCATCTCTAATATTTTTTGGAGCATGTATTATTACCAAAAAAAATGAAAAATACATCTTAGTTCATTTTTTCTCTGAAAAAACGCAAATTCGTTTTTCGTTCATGTGTGCGACGTGCTTATTGGCCTAGTTAGCAATGTAAGCTTCGACCTTCAGTAAAGCAGGTGCAACTTTACTACATATTTGATGGAGATCTACTCACCGTCTGAGCACGAAAAGAGTGCACAGAGGGAGACGTAGGAGTGGGAGGAAATCAGCGAAGGGGGTTAACTAAGGTGGGTGGTGATGAGTTTCATTTGATTGTGCTTTGACCAAGGTGGATGGTGGATTTTAGCCTGTGGAAAAAGGGTGAGGTGTAGAATAGCTATTCTACATTGGGATGTATGATATTTGATGATGATTATCTGAAGGCCATTAATGATTACGATTATCTAAAGGCTCTGGTCGGGAAAAGTCCCCTGTGCAAGGATAACGTGCGGAAGAAGCTCTCTCTCTGACAGGTACACACAACCGTTTGGAAGTTAATCTCTAGCGAAATGACACATTTTCAGTGAGAAGACACCTTTTGACCAAGAGACACCTTTTGGTGGGATGACACCTCTCCAAAAACGACAACTGGCATCCCTTCGATGTTATAAATAAGCTTCTCCCGCCAAAGGCAAAGGGAGAAGTGAAGGGAGAAGTGAAGCAAAGGATCGGAAGTGTGAAATAAAAATCTTGAAATGTTCATCAAGAGAGAGTGTTTGTAAACAATAGTTTATACTATGTAAGAAGATCCGCAACGCAATAAAGCTCTTCTATTCCTTTCATTGACATTTTTCCCACGAGAAAGCAACGCAAATCATAATCATAAGCTCAGTCTAGGGACCCTAGGTCCTGATAATATTGATAGTTGGCGCTAGAAGGAGGGTGTTGGCGCAGAAAACTTGACGATGGGTCTTCCGTGGTCAACACACGAGAATGCCAGGTTTAAGTCGTTGGGTTACGGGCGTGCCAACCGATTTGATCCTGCAATCGTCAAGAGGGTGCGTCAACAGATCGGCTAGAGGATACGATCTAAAAAACCTGGTGATGAAATCGGTCAGAGGATATGTCGATGGATCAGCTGGAAGAGCCGATCCAGAAATCTAGCGATGCAATCAGCTAGAAAATGCGTCGATGTATGGGCCGGAAGAGCCGATCTAGAAATCTGGTAAAACTCAAATCTTTGCCGGCTAATGCAAGCCAACGCGGATAGTTGAACGATAAATCTAATCAACCTGATGTAGTTGATTAGGCGGGGTAAAGGCAACTTCTCCCGAAAAAGACGATGCGCAACAAGATCGGAGGGAAGTTGAACCTAAATTGTCGTAAGTCGACGATGATCTACAATCAGCATGTGCAACTTTATTGATCAAAGTGATTTACAAAAGAGAGATTACAATGCTAAGGTAGCTACTCCTAATTGACGAAAAGAAAAAAAGGGTAAATATGATGGTTGATTGGGCTGGGTTGGTCCTCTTCTTTCATAGCCTCTCGCCCCTTTTTATATCCTTGCGGCCTGATCATTCCCGTATCAGCCTCTATCTCAGTTTCCATATTAAGCCTGATCATTCCCGTATCAGCCTCTATCTCAGTTTCCATATTAAGCCTGATTGTATCCGTATCAATCTGTCGAGCTTTCCGTATTGGACCTGGTTTCCTTCCTCAAATCTACGCGCAGCCTGTCATGCCATATTTTTTCAACCCGAAATTGAATTGGCTAACTTCATATAAAATTCGGGTGCCAATAGAGGGTGAACAATGCGAAGCTCAAGAAAAATCCACCCAAGAGCAATGCAAGAATCTTGTGGTTGCCAAGCAAAATGTCGTGGAAGAGGTAAGACACCTTTATCATGATAGCCAGCTAGGAACATCGCGTAGGCTGGACCCGTCGGGATGTCGTCCCCGATCAGCCCTTCCAGTCACGCCCCAGGTTCCTAGGACGATAGTAAGGGACATAAACATTGTTCCAAATAGTCCATAAGAAACTCCTTGTTTGCACCAAAATTCGGCATGTATCAAAATCAGTGCGAATCGGATAAAAGAGTCCGTGTGAAGAAGAGATTGGTAGGCGAATCAGAAGGAAACTCCGTCCTTAATAAGGAAACCGGATCAGAGGCCGATACGAATTAATAACGTATCCATGTATAACTCGGATCGGCCGGGCGTATTATAAAAGGGGGGTGTACGTCGAAGCAAAGGAATCAATCCAACACAACACATCTACTTTTTACAACCCCTTTTACATCGTATTTTTAGCTTTATAGATCCCCTTGCAAGTCGACGGAATCAACATAGTTGCGCATCGCCGATTGTTGGTTTTAGCCGATCTCACCAGGTTCGATCTGCTTTGCTTTGCTGCGCATCGCCTTCTCAAAGCCGATTTTACCTTGTATCCAGATTAACTAACTGGTTGATCAAGTTATCTCCTAATCGGTCTTCAGCCGACTAGTGTTAAGCCGATAATCTTTGTTTATCGGCTTTGATCAAATTACAAACTCCTTGTCAATTTCAGGTCAAATTGACTGGCACGCTCAAACCCGGCGTTTGTCTTGTGTGTTCGAGGCTAAGGACCTTGCTTCACGTTTTTAGCGCGAACATATTTTGGCACGCCCAGTGGGACCAAGAAAATCAAGAATGTCATCAACCGACAAGCCTGCGGTCACCGCCGATATCAACACCGATGCTATAATCGCGCCTCAGATGGCCGATTTAACCCCTGAACAGCGAAAAGAGATTGAAGACCGAAAGGCGGCTTTGGAAGAAATAATGTTACGATGTTTTCAGAAAACTCGCCGTGGCGTCACCCAAAGGGCTGCACTCCCCAACATCAATCCCATCGGGGATTCATCATCCGAATCGGTAAGCCGATACGCACCCGCCCAAGCCGATTTATCAAGTATGATCGAGCAATCTGTTCATCATGCATTAATTAACCAGTCATCGGCTCTAGTATCCACATTGAAGCCGATGATAGAAAATAGTGTGAAGACAATTGCTCAGGAATTGGCTGTGTCTGGAAGCCTGCTAGATCCACCACAAACCGTCCCTACATACCCAGTGTACTCCATAGCCTCTAACACCAATGCAGTAAAAGTGTCGGCTCAAACACCCGTTATGATGCCGACCCAGCCCACCGTTCTGAAACCAAGCATACAGAGAGATGGATTTACGCACTACCACGGGCACACAGATGGGGCTAAAATAAGCGCACCAAACCCGTTGAACGGACGCTCCAGCAGCACCGTTTTATTGGATTATCAGCCGATCGAAACAGATCAGGTTCCACAATCACGAGGAGCCGCAATGATGAAACAAGCGCCGTATAGGGCGATACCATACGTTGAGCCATTCGCGCCCATACCCGATGCATTGGGTTTTAATCATGATCATGACCAAGTGCCAAGACCTCCTGCGGCGCGATTTGGACAAAGACCCGAGTTTGCACTCGAGGGGCAGGGCACGAACAATGAGAATTGGCAATGTCCGGTTGCACCGCAAGCCGATAATGTCAATTGGGCAGAACAAATTGCCAACGTTTTGAGGGAACAGTTTGGCTTACAGCCCAGAGGAAGAGTGATCGGCTATAGGAAGCCGTATCCCGATTACATAGATCGAATGCCATACCCACACAACTTTAGGATACCGGACTTTGCCAAGTTCTCAGGTGATGATTCCGTCACCACGATTGAGCATATCGGACGGTTTATGGCTCAGTGTGGGGAGGCTGCACAGTCCGATGGACTAAAAATTAGATTGTTTCCTTTATCATTGTCTGGTGCTGCATTCACTTGGTTCACTAATCTACCCCCAAATTCAGTTCATGTGTGGAACGATTTAGAAAGCCGATTCCATGAATATTTTTTTCGGGAACTATGGAGCTTAGGATTTCTGATCTTAGTTCAGTCCGAATCTGGCGAATCGGTTTCTGATTATATCAGAAGGTTTAGAGGCGTACGGAATAGATGCTTCAGCGTAACATTACCCGACGATCAATTGGCCGATTAGCATTCCAAGGGCTAATCCCGCCATTAAAAGAGAAGCTATCGGGCCAAGAATTTCCCGATTTAGGCCACTTACTCCATCGCGTATCGGCACATGAAAGCCGATATGCAGATAGCAAGGGGTTTAAAGATAGATTTAAGCCGAACGGTAATGAAAAGGCCAAAGTAAACATGGTAGATTACAATTCAAGCGACACCTCTGAGGACGAAGCAGAAGTAAATATAGCCGAGTGGACCAAGGGTTCTAAAAAGCCACTCGTATGCTCTCTGCTCAAGCCGACGAAAAATAGGGCGGAAGTCAAGTATTCATATGATGTTTCAAAGTGTGACAAAATATTTGATTTATTATTGCAAGAAAAACTCATAAGGTTACCAGAAGGGCACGTCATCCCATCAGCCGAAGAAATTAAAAAGCGAAGGTACTGTAAATGGCACCATTCATTTTCACATAACACTAACGATTGCAATATTTTTCGACAGCAGATTCAATCGACCGTCGCCGATGGCAGGTTAAAGTTTGCAGAAGAATCAGCTATGCAAATAGATATGAATCCTTTCCAGGTCAACATGGTACAGTGCTCACAAAAAGGAAAGGGACCTATGGGAGATGTTAAGCCGACTAAAGGGTTCGAAGCACGATCAAGAGGAGATGAAACAGTGCAGATTACTATCGGCTCTATACAAATAGAAGCCGATAAAAATGGACAGAACTCTAAGACGGTAAAACCAAGAGGAGACTTGGAAATCGGAAAATGGTATCGGGCGGAGAGGGCTCCAAGAAAAGTCAACTTCAAACCAAAGCCGACTTTCTCACAACTCCTAGGGAAGTATAAGAGGATAAGTCGAAGATGTAACACTCGACAACACCAGAGTTTTCATCAACCGGATCAGCAGACAGACAACTATTATCGGCAACCGAATATGCCACGTCGGCCAACTACTGAAGAGGAGAAACATCGGCAATGTCCCTTTTGGCAGTTTTGCTGGGAGAGGGGGATGACCTTACCAACAGTTGTATATTGTCCTATGCAACACTCATCTGCATATCGGCCAAACCAATCTGTAAAAGACAGGCTGACTGGGCCGTTACACGATCGACTAGAAGCAAGAAGCAGGAGGCCGATCTATGAAAGGTTGTCGACATCGGAGCAAGGCGAGTACTCCCGAAATCAGGAATTATCGGCTTCTCATAACACAAATAGAATGGAGTCTGACAGCAAAATGAGCAATTTAGCTGGAAAGATAAGAAAGCCGATAGAACCTAAACCTAGGTGGTGCCCCTCAGGTCTCAACAAGTCACAACGCAGGCGGCTTCAGCGATTAAAGACCCAAGAAGAAAGGGAAGCCGAAAAAGAGAGCGAGAGGGATCGGATGTTCAACAAGTTAAGGCCAATACCGGTTCTGAAAAAAGAGTGGAGAAAGAAGGAACAAATCGATACTGATTCAGATCAATCGGTCGAATCCGGTTCTCCGATGATCCGAGATGATACACCGCCAATGGATATAAACATGGTATTCACTCTACCTGCCGAATTCAAAACCGAAGAATCGGCTGAAGAAGTGTTCGCCCAATTGTGCCTCGGAGCACCAGACGCTGTGTTCGAAAAGCCACAAGACATGCATCGGCATCTAAAACCGTTATACCTAAAAGTGTATATTAATGGCCGACCGATATCTCGTATGTTGGTCGATGGTGGGGCGACAGTTAATCTGATGCCATTAAGTACTTCCAGAAAATTAGGTAAAGCCGATGAAGACTTGATCAAGACCAATATGGTGCTAAATGACTTCACGGGAGACCCAACTGAGGCTAAAGGCGTAATGGTGTCGAAGCGGCGATCGGCAATAAAACCTTGCCGACTGCATTTTTCGTAATAGAAGCCAAAGGCAATTACAGTGTGCTCCTTGGGCGGGACTGGATCCATGCCAATTGCTGTATACCATCAACTATGCATCAGAAATTGTCGGGACCCCGAATTTGCAAATCCGGACCCTCTGTGTATTCAGCACTAGTCCAGGAACACGCTAGTGCACACAGTCTTAACATCGGTAAATATCACAATCATACCACTCGATACTAATAAAGTACTTTATTTAAATAGTCAAACTGGTTACTCGACCTTATGGTCAAGTTACAAATGCACGCCTCGCAGGGCGAAACTTATTAAGAGAGAAATAGTAGCAGCGGAAAATCAAATAACTTCGTGGCACCATCCAGTATACCACAGGCAACTGACTGGGCTCGCTTCCCTAAGTAGACGGTTCCTCTTGGAGCTCCTCCTCCAAAGCTGGTGTAGTCTCCTCTTCAACTGGTGTTGTATTGTGGCAAGGGTGAGTACTTGGTACTCGGCAAGTCATGCAGAATGCAGGCTAATATACTATATGCATGGCTTGGTACAAAGGAATAGCTCAAGGTATATTTGCGTAAAACGGCATTTAACAAGTATCATAAATAGATTCAAAGCGGTAGAAATAAGTAAAGCATAGATAACTTTTCAAGGAGTTTAATACACATCTTTCCCATCCTAATCCACATTTCCATCAACATCATTACTAATCCAACCCAACCTTTCAGATCCAAGCTATTTTTGAGAAAATCTAACCCTTGACTGTAATTCGGCGATGTCCAATACCGCGGACACGGCTATTCGAATAGATTCTACACTCTGCAGAGGTTATGCACTTTACCCACAAGATACAGGTCAAACACCACAAAGGCGAGTTCAGTAACAAAGTCTTTCTAAACCTCTAACAATACAAGTGGTCCTCCGGTTATTGCACACTAACCCTTCCCTTAGCTAAGGCGAAGTTTAGGCCAATCAACCGTTAGATGGGTACTGGCCTCGGCCCCAGACGCTCCCCGTACAACTTACACAAAGGGTGTAGTTGACCTCCCGAGGTCCCACAGTGCACGTTATTAGCAACTTAGTCAACTAGGTCCGTCCCATTACAGACATGTGGTTGCACGTTAGACCCAGTTCAAAGGCTTGCAAGGTTAAGTCCTTAGGGTGACCAGGGCAAGACTACCCGAAGAACCAAATCAACATCCCCAATGCCACAACTGGCCCACCTGATTATTCTTGCCACATGCCCCGGTCGAAAAACTATTTATCAAACCCCAGTTGATTACCATGCACCACGTGCCATCAACATCACATGATACCTTTCCAAAACAGGTTCAATATATCATTAAGTCAACATTAACATTTGTTTGTCCAAAATCATGTCATGAGCACGTAGCAGGTCTAAGTAGTTTACTACAACGGTCTAAAAACCATGTTGGCAAGTTAATAATGTCCAACTAGTAAACCACAACTAGGGTGACAAGGGGCCATGGCACATATTTAAGTAATCAAGGTGTCATACAGCAAATTGGTATTTATCTAATTCCCCAAATTTAAATAAAGTATTTTCTAATTGAACTAGCATGCAATAGGTTAAATCAAAATAGATTTCGAAATAGGATCAACATGGTCAAAGCACAACTTGCCTTCAAAAAGTACTTGTTCTTGTTCTTGAGTTGTATCGTGAGTCAATACTTCTCCTTCAAATCCTTCCAAGCACTTCAACGTCTACTCGTAAAGCGTGCAAATAGCAAATACACGAATAAACAATAGGCAAAAAGTATCCAATCATCCAAATAAAATCCATAAACAGAGAGAACATAATTTTATGAATTTTTAGAAACTGGAATCGTCAAATTTGGAGTTAAAACGCAAAAGTTATGATTATTTAAAGTTTAAATAATCAATTAAATAATTTTACAGAGAAAAACTTTAGTCAAAAAATTAAATAAAATTCATATTTAGGTAGGTCTCAATTTTGTACAAATTTAGAAATTTGAATCACTCAAATCGGAGTTAAAACGCAAAAGTTATAAGCGTTTGAAGTTTGAAACAAAATCTGAAATCATTATTTCGAATTAATAAATCATTTTCTTTTTCGGAAATTAATTATTGCGTCAGCCTGGACACGTGTCAGCCTCTGATTGGTCTGGCGGCGTCGGCCGTCCATGGACTTGGTCCACGCTCGGCTCGGGTCTACCGTGGACTCGGTCCCACGGCTTCCGCGTGTCGGCCCGACATGTGGGTCCCCTCGGGTGACGTCACTGGCGGCGTCGGCGAGGCTCGGCCGCAGTCTTGGCGACAGGTGGGACCCACCGATGATGTCATGGGTGACGTCCGCGATCTTTGTCGGCCCGACACGCGGTGGGCGTGTCAGTGACCCACGCGCACGCCCGCGTGGCGCGGCGGTTCGGCTTCCTGTACACGTGGCGCGATTGTGTCCGTTGATTTGAAAATCAACGGCCGCGATTAGATCCAAGGTTAACACGTTGAAAACTACTCGATGATCGTGGGCCGTTCGATCTAGATCAGACGGTCCAGATCTAATCATACATTAACACTACTACGGCACGTGGTGATCGTGGGCCGTTGGATCTTGATCCAACGGTCCAGATCTAATCGGGTTTGGAAACACGTGAACTCACCTCAACCGCACGATCAAGATCGGACGGCGCACAGAGCTCGCGAGGTCGATGGCGACGCGGCGGAGCTGCAGCAGCCGGAAACGGAGACGATGACCTCTCCTGTGGCGCTTCGGGGCTCCTCCGGCGAGATGAGTTGGCTCCACGGGTGCGTCTTGGTCTGGGGATTTTGGATCTGGGCTCAATGGTGGCTAGGGACGGCGGGTGACGGCGGGATGAAGCAAAAACCGTGGCGGAGCGGCGCTCAACTACGGCGAGCTATCGCGGCTAAACGGCGGCGGCTCTGCCTTGGTGAGTAGGGGCTATGGGTGCGCAAGGTCGGACCGACCTCGGGTGTGACCGGGCCTTAAATAGCCTCGGCGTTCGTGCGAGGCGGAACTCCTAGATCTACGCGGCGGAGTCCGGCTCGGTCTCGGCGGAGACGACGCCTGGCCGTCCCACGTGGCACGATCGACGGCCAGTCCGCGATCGCGTGGCGCGATCGGATCCGACCAGCACTTCGGCTCAGACGGTGCGATCCAATCTGGACCGTTGGATCTCGATCCAACGGTTAGGATCGAATGGGGTTCGGTCAAGTCACGTGGCTCGGGTCGGACTCGAGTCGGACTCGGACTCGGGTCCGGTCGGATGAACAGTACTTGACCCGACTTGATTTTCCAGCGATTTAATATTTAAAATAATTCCCAGAAATTCATTTAATTCATTAAAAATATCAAAAGACTCAGAAAAATTCCAGAAAAATTCTGGAAAATACTTTGGATCATTTTGGACTCAAATAAAATATTTCCAACAAAATTTTATTTGCAAAGTTTAATTCTTTAATTATTTCAAAATGGAATAAATTCAAATAAATTCCAAATAAATCCAAATAAATTCCAGAAAATTCCAAAAATTCACCAAAGTGCCAAATCACACATGAATTTAAGAAAAGCAAAATTTTGGGGTGTAACAGAAATTGGTGCAGTGGAACGATGATTCAGTAGAAGTTGTACCGGCCGACACATCGGCTCATATCGCCATGGCTAGCCCTGATACCAATTGGCCACACGACGAAGCCGAATGTATATTAGGAAAGGCCTTGGACAATTGCGATTTTATCTGCGTCGAGAAGTCAGGATTCAAGCCGATCAGCGTCAAACCCAATACGTTTGATCGGATAAACGAAGTAGTAAGAAGATGGAGTCCAAGACATTAGCAAAGCTGCAGGAAAAGGCAAGAAGCTATCGGCAAGAAGAATACGAAGAAGCTGTTGAGGATTTTGAAGAAGAAAGAAAAGGGTTAGGGTTTACGTCTGCCGATTTGCTCGAAGAGATCGATATTGGGGAAGGTGATAGCAAAAGACCAACGTTTATAAGTGCTAAATTAGAACCCAGTTATAAAGCAAAATTGGTCGAAATACTCAAGAAATATAAAGATTGCTTTGCGTGGGAGTATTATGAGATGCCAGGTTTAAGCCGACAGCTAGTTGAACATCGGCTACCCATAAAACCTGGGTATCGGCCATTCAAACAGTACCCTAGGAGGTTTAATCCTACGTTGTATGACGCTATAAAGGAAGAAGTAGGATGATTGCTAGAGGCAAAGTTTATCCGGCCTTGTCGATACGCTGAGTGGGTCTCAAACATCGTCGCTGTAAAAAAGAAAAATGGCAAACTTAGGGTATGTGTCGATTTTAGAGATTTGAACAAAGCCACACCAAAAGATGAGTACCCGATGCCTATAGCCGATATGCTTATCGATGCTGCATCCGGAAATAAAATCATAAGTTTTTTGGATGGAAATGCTGGATACAATCAGATATTCATGGCCGAAGCCGATATACCCAAAACAGCTTTCAGATGCCCGGGAGCTTTGGGGCTATATGAGTGGAAAGTTGTGACCTTCGGTTTAAAAAATGCCGGTGCTACTTATCAGCGTGCTATGAACCATATTTTCCATGATTTAATTGGCAATACTGTGGAAATATACATTGACGACGTGGTGGTAAAATCCAAAGAAGACTGGCAACATTTAGCCGATCTAGAAAAGATGTTCGAAAGCACAAGGTTACATGGGTTAAAAATGAACCCTCTCAAATGTGTTTTCGGAGTATCGGCTGGACAATTTCTTGGGTTTACAGTGCATGAAGGAGGAATTGAAGTAAACCAAGCCAAAGTAAAAGCTATAGCCGATACTAGACCGCCGACAAGCAAAAAAGAGTTGCAAGTATTGATTGGGAAAATCAACTACTTGCGATGTTTTATCTCGAACTTGTCAGGGCGTATTCGGGCCTTCACACCGCTGCTAAAAATTAAAGATGACCAAGAGTTCAAATGGGGAACCGATCAACAAAAGGCCTTCGACGACATAAAGGGTTATCTGATGAATCCACCAGTATTGACCGCACCAAAACATGGTATACCTTTCAGACTATATATATCGGCTGAAGGAGACACAATAGGAGCAGTCTTAACACAGGAAGCCGATAGGAAAGAACGAGCGATATTTTATCTAAGCTGACGCCTTTTAGATGCAGAAACCAGGTATCCCCTAGTAGAAAAATTGTGCCTATCTTTGTATTTTGCTTGCACTAAATTAAGGCATTATATGCTGGCGTCGAGATGCGTCATAGTCTGCAAAACCGATATAATCAAGTACATACTATCTGCACCAATTTTGCGAGGTCGGCTTGGTAAATGGGCATACGCCTTGACTGAGTTTGATTTGACATATGAATCGGCTAAATCTGTGAAAGGGCAGGCTGTAGCCGATTTTATCGCAGGAAGTGAAACGTTAACAGGAACGGCCAATGTAACTCCTTGGCAGTTGTATTTCGATGGATCCGTTTGCCAGGAGGGCAAAGGCATCGGCGTAGTATTGATTTCGCCTAGAAAACAGGAGTACGATTTCATGTATCGGTTAAATAGCCGATGTTCAAATAATCAAGCAGAGTATGAAGCATTACTAAGAGGGCTACAATTGCTAGACAACGTCGGAGTAAAAGACGTCGAAGCTTTCGGGGACTCGATGTTAATTGTACAACAAGTCAAAAGGGAATACCGAAGCAACGATGGTGCACTAAACCAGTACTTACATCAGTGCCTCCAGATTATTGGGACATTTACTACATTCTCTATAGAACATATCCCCAGAGAAGCCAATGACAAAGCAAACCGGTTGGCACAATGTGCATCAGGGTATAGGATTGAAAGCCGACAGGAACCAATCGAGCTAAATGTTTGGCCGATCTTGTGTGTTCATCCTGTCGACTGGAGAAAGGAAATAAGGGATTATTTATCAGATCCATCTAAGCCGACTGAGCAGAAGGTCAGGCGCAGAGCACTCAAATATGTTCTACTGGAGGATGTATTATACTTTCGAACCATGGAAGGTTTATTGCTGAGGTGCCTAGGAGATGAAGAAGCCAAAATAGCAATGGGAGAAGTCCATGAAGGGATTTGCGGATCACACCAATCGGCCCACAAAATGAAATGGATACTGAGACGAACAGGGTATTTTTGGCCGAGAATGTTAGAAGACTGTTTCAAATACTATAAAGGATGCCAAACATGCCAAAAGTTTTGTAACATACAAATGGCACCAGCATCGGCTTTACACCCGATCATCAAGCCATGGCCGTTTAGAGGATGGGGCATAGATATAACCGGCCAGATATTTCCGTCATCCAGTAAAGGACATAAATTCATCCTTGCAGCCACGGACTATTTCTCAAAATGGGTCGAGGCTATACCACTCAAGAAATTTACTAGCAAAGAGCTGATCGACTTTGTAAATGAACACATCATCCATCGGTTTGGAATTCCACAGACGATTACTACTGATCAAGGGACTGTGTTTATGTCTAACAAATTCAAAGGTTTTGCGGAAAGTCTTGGGATAAAATTACTCAACTCTTCTCCTTATTACGCTCAGGCCAATGGACAGGCCGAGTCATCAAACAAGACATTAATAAAATTAATAAAAAGGAAAATCGAGGAGAAACCGAAAAATTGGCATTCAACGCTATCGGAAGCTTTGTGGGCCTATCGGCTGTCCCATCACGGATCAACTAAATTATCACCTTTTCAGTTGGTATATGGACAAGAAGCCGTTTTGCCCGTAGAGATCAATATCGGCTCGGTAAGGCTATTTAAGCAAAATAATTTGTCAGCCGATGAATACGAACAGGCAATGTTTGACAATCTAGATGATTTAGCTGAACTGAGGCTTATTACGCTAGATCGGCTTAAAAGGAATAAAGAGAGGGTTGCTAGGTCATATAATAAAAAGGTGATTTTAAAATCGTTCAATCAAGCCGATTTGGTATGGAAAACCGTGTTGCCAATCGGGTCTAAGGATAATCGATTCAGCAAATGGTCTCCAACGTGGGAAGGGCCTTATAAGATCAATCGGCTGATTGGCGGGAATTCGTATATACTGGAGTCCTTAGACGGATTCGTACTACCTAAAGCAATCAACGGAAAGTACTTGAAAGTATATTACCCCAGCATATTGTCGGGACCCCGAATTTGCAAATCCGGACCCTCTGTGTATTCAACACTAGTCCAGGAACGCGCTAGTGCACACAGTCTTAACATCGGTAAATATCACAATCATACCATTCGATACTAATAAAGTACTTTTATTTAAATAACCAAACTGGTTACTCGACCTTATGGTCAAGTCACAAATGTACGCCTCAGGCGAAACTTATTAAGAGAGAAATAGTAGCAGCGGAAAATCAAATAAGGTAACATCGTGGGCGCCATCCAAGTATACCACAGGCAGCCGATCGGGCTCGCTCCCTACGTGAGACGGATCCTCTTGGAGCTCCTCCTCCAAAGCTGGCGTAGTCTCCTCTTCAAGCCCCGGTGTTGTGTTGAGGCAAGGGTGAGTACTTGGTACTCAGCAAGTCATGCTGCAGAATGCAGGCTAATATACTATATGCATGGCTTGGTACAAAGGAATAACTCAAGGTATATTTGCAGTAAATAGCATTGGACAAGTAATATAAGTAGATTCGAAAGCAGTAGAAATAAGTAAAGCATAAATAACTTTTCAAGAAGTTTGGTAAACATCCTTCCCATCCTAAACCACATTTCCATCAACTTCATTATTACTCCAGCCCAACCTTTCAAACCAAAGTTATTTTTGAGAAAATCTAACCCTTGACTGTAATTCCCGAGCGATGTCCAATACCGTGGATACGGCTATTCGAATAGATTCTATAATCTGCAGAGGTTATGCACTTTACCCACAAGATACAGTCAAACACCACAAAGGCGAGTTCCCGTAACAAAGTCTTTCGGAGACTTCTAACAATACAAGTGGTCCTCCCCGGTTATTGCGCACTAACCCTTCCCTTCGCTAAGGCGAAGTCTAGGCCAATCAACCGTTAGATGGGTACTGGCCTCGGCCCAGACGCTCCCCGCACAACTTACACAAAGGGTGTAGTTGACCTCCTGAGGTCCCACAGTGCGTTATTAGCAACTTAGTCAACTAGGTCCGTCCCATTCTGAGACATGTGGTTGCACGTTAGACCCAGTTCAAAGGCTTGCAAGGTTAAGTCCTTAGGGTGACCAGGGCAAGACTACCCAAGAACCAAATCAACATCCCCAATGCCAAGAATCGGCCCACTGATTACTCTTGCCACATGCCCCAATAAAATCGCTTATCAAACCCCGCTTGATTACCATGCACCACGTGCCATCAACATCACATGATACTTTTCCAAAACTGGTTCAATATGTCATTAAGTCAATATTAACATTTGATTATCCAAAATCATGTCATGAGCACGTAGCGAGTCTAAGCAAAGATACTACAAATCTGCCTAAACCCATGTTGGCAATTTAATAATGTCCAACTAGTAAACCACAACTAGGGTGACAAGGGTCATGGCACATACTTAAGTAATCAAGGTGTCATACAAAGAAATTGGTATTTATCTAACCCCCATGTTTAAATAAAGTATTTTTCTAATTGAACTAGCATGCAATAGTTTAAATCAAAATAGATTTGAAATAGGATCAACATGGTCAAAGCACAACTTGCCTTCAAAAAGTACTTGTTCTTGGTCTTGAGTTGGATCCTGAGTCAATACTTCTCCTTCGAATCCTTCCCAAGACTTCAACGTCTACTCGTAAAAGCGTGCAAATAGCAAATACACAAATAAACAATAGGCAAAAAGTGTCCAAACATCCAAATAAAATCCATAAACAGATAGAACATAATTTTATGAATTTTTAGAAACTGGAATCACAAATTTGGAGTTAAAGCATAAAAGTTATGATTATTTAAAGTTTAAATAATCAATTAAATAATTTTACAGAGAAAAACTTTAGTCCAAAAATTAAATAAAATTCATATTTAGGTAGATCTCAATTTTATACAAATTTAGAAATTTGAATCACTCAAATCGGAGTTGAAACGCATAAAAGTTATAAGCGTTTGAAGTTTGAATCAAAATCAAATCATTATTTCGAATTAATAAATCATTTTCTTTTCGGAAATTAATTATTGCGTCGGCTGGACACGTGTCATCCTGTGATTGGTCCACGGTGACTGCGGCGTCGACGCCGAGCGGCCTCCATGATGACGTCAGCATGACGTCATCATGCCACGTGGCACCACTCAGCTGCTGCCACGTGTCCGGTCCATGGACTGGGTCCACAGGCGGCACGGTCCACGGTGGACTGGCGCACGGCTTGGTGCGGCTGACATGCGGGCTCGCATATCAGCGCCCACGCGGCGCTTGCACGATGCGGCGCGCCTAGGCTACGTGGCAAGATCGTGTCCGTTGATTTGAAAATCAACGGCCGCGATTAGATCCAGGGTTAACACGTTGAAAACTACTCGATGATCGTGGGCCATTCGATCTAGATCGGACGGTCCAGATCTAACCCTACGATAACACTGCTACGGCCTGAGGTGATCGTGGGCCGTTGGATCTTGATCCAACGGTCCAGATCCAATCGGGTTTGGAAGCACGTGACTCACCGCTACCGTTCGATCGGAATCGGACGGTCCAGAAGCTTCGCACTGGTGATGGCGGCGCGGCGGGGCTCGGGCTACCGGAGACGAGGACGGCGACCTTCCGTGCGGCGTTTCCGAGGGTCTCCGGCGAGGTGGATGGTGCGGTCCGATGCGCCTTGCTCGTGCGGTTCCAGATCCGGGCTCCAACACGGCGGAGACGGCTTGACGGCGGCGGCGTGCGCACGAACCCGAAGCGAAGCCCTAACCCTACTACGGCGAGCAATTCCTCAGCCAAGACGGCGGCTCGGGCGGTGTGGCTTGGGGAAAAAGGGGCGGCGTCAAACGACGATTCTCGGGGACGGGTCCACGCCTTAAATACTGCCTCGACGTGCGCGCAAATCGGAACCCTAACCGTGTCCCGCTCGGTCACGGCGGAGCTCTCCGGCTGGGATTCGGAACGGAGACGATGGCTGGGGACCGTCCACGTGTCGCGATGAGCGGCTACGATTGCTCACGCGCGACGGATCCAACCGGACTCGGGCTCGAGCCGCGGTCCAATCCGGTTGGATCCCGATCCAACGGTCGGGATCGATTGGTTAGGAGTGGGTTTGGTCGAGTCGATCGGCTCGGTCGGACTCGAGTCCGACTTCGGGTTCCGACTTCGGTCGGATGAAACGATACTCGACCGAGTTGAATTTCCAGCGATTTAATATTTAAAATAATTCCCAGTAATTCATTTAATTCATTAAAAATAGCAAAAGACTCAGAAAAATTCCAGAAAAATTCTGGAAAATATTTTAGGGTATTTGGGACTCAAATAAAATATTTCCAACAAAATTTTATTTGCAAAGTTTAATTCTTTAATTATTTCAAAATGGAATAAATTCAAATAAATTCCAAATAAATCCAAATAAATTCCAGAAAATTCCAAAAATTCACCAAAGTGCCAAATCACACATGAATTTAAGAAAAGCAAAATTTTGGGGTGTTACAAACCTCCCCCCTTAATAGAATCTCGTCCCCGAGATTCAGGGCTTACTACAGAATAGGTTTGGAAACTCTTTCTTCAAATCCTCTTCGCGCTCCCAAGTCGCTTCGCTCTCTGCATGGTTGCTCCACTGCACTCTACAGAAACGGGTTGACTTGTTTCTAGTTTCTCGATCCATTGTGTCTAAAATCTTCACGGGATGCTCCTTATAAGTCAAATCCTCTTGCAACTCAATTGACTCTAGCGGTGTCTGTTCCTCAGGTACTCGGAGACACTTCTTCAACTGGGACACATGGAATACGTCATGTACTCCTGCTAACGACTGTGGCAACTCCAGCTGATAGGCAACTTCGCCTCTGCGGCTCAAAATCTTAAATGGTCCAACATAACGGGGTGCGAGTTTCCCTTTGGCATGGAACCTCTTAACTCCCCTAAGAGGTGTAACTCTGAGGTATACAAAGTCTTCTGATTCAAAACTCAAGTCTCGGCGACGGTTGTCAGCATAACTCTTTTGTCGTGATTGGGCTATCTTCAACCTTTCCCTAATCACGGCAATCTGCTCTTCAGCCTTTTGAAGAATATCTGGCCCAAAGACACATCGTTCACCTGTCTCATTCCAATTCAATGGTGTCCGACAGGGTCGACCATACAGTGCCTCAAAAGGTGACATCTGTAAACTAGCCTGGTAACTATTGTTGTAACTGAACTCGGCATACGGCAAACTCTTATCCCAAGAGGTAGCATAAGCCAATGCACAAGCTCTTAACATATCCTCCAGAATCTGGTTGACTCTTTCTGGCCTTCCATCCGTCTGTGGATGATAGGCTGTACTAAAGTTCAAACGGGTTCCCATGGCTTCATGCAACTTATTCCAGAACCTTGAGGTAAATTGGGTACCTCTGTCCGATACAATCCTCTTTGGCACTCCGTGCAAACAGACAATCCTGATCATGTACAATTCTGCTAATTTATCTCCCGAGTAAGTGGTCTTCACGGGGATAAAATGGGCTACTTTAGTCAAGCGATCCACTACAACCCATATGGAGTCATAACCTCCTTGAGTCTTAGGCAAACCGGTAATGAAATCCATTCCGATTTCCTCCCACTTCCACTCAGGTATTTTCAGTGGTTGTAGCAATCCTGCTGGTCTCTGATGCATTGCCTTGACTCTCTGGCATATGTCGCACAATGCAACATGCTCAGCAACTTCACGTTTCATACTCGGCCACCAGAATCTCTCCTTCAGATCCTGATACATCTTGGCGCTTCCAGGATGAATTGAGTACTTGGAGTCATGGGCTTCTTCCAAAATCAGTTGCTTTAACTCCTTTTTGTTAGGCACACAAATGCGATCCTTCATCC
Organism: Rhipidocladum racemiflorum; assembly: GCA_036346355.1. Lineage (NCBI taxonomy): Eukaryota > Viridiplantae > Streptophyta > Magnoliopsida > Poales > Poaceae > Rhipidocladum > Rhipidocladum racemiflorum. Next base: position 59,435,360 of record CM070583.1, read on the forward strand.
ACAACGTGCCTTGCTCATCCAACTTGAAGTCCTCTGCCTTGCCTTCCTCCTTGATGGACTTAATCCTGCGGATCTTGTCATCATCCTTCTGCCCTTCTCGGATCTGGTCCTCTAGAGTAGGCTTTACTTCTAATGCGGCCAAGAATCCGCTAGGTACCACCTCAATCTTCATTTTTTGAAAATCCTCACATAACTCATCCTGACTTGTGGCTAGCATCGTACTCACGGTATGGCTTTTCCGACTCAGAGCATCGGCTACTACGTTGGCCTTCCCGGGATGGTAATGGATTCCAACATTGTAGTCCTTGATCAACTCTAACCATCTCCTTTGCCTCATATTCAGATCCGACTGGGTGAATATGTACTTAAGGCTCTTATGATCCGTATATACTTCACATCTGTTTCCAATCAGATAGTGACGCCATATCTTCAAGGCATGCACTACGGCAGCTAACTCTAGGTCATGTGTCGGATAATTTTCCTCATGCGGCCTCAACTGCCTTGATGCATAAGCGACGACCTTTCCGTTCTGCATCAGCACACATCCGAGTCCTTGGCGCGATGCGTCACAATAAATATCAAAGCTTTGATTAACATCCGGTAGAACTAACACCAGCGCTGATGTCAATCGATTCTTCAGCTCCTGAAATCCTTTCTCACATTCTGGCGTCCATGCAAACTTCTTTTCCTTCTTCAGCAATTGCGTAAGAGGTTTCGCAATTGTCGAGAAGCCTTCGATGAAACGGCGGTAGTACCCTGCCATTCCAAGGAAACTCCGAATCTGGGTCACAATCTTCGGCTGCTCCCAATGTAACACAGCTTCTACTTTGCTTGGGTCTACGGCGACTCCTTCTGCGGTCATTACATGTCCAAGAAACTCCACCTTGTCCTTCCAAAAATCACACTTACTGAACTTGGCGAAGAGTTGCTGTTCCCTCAGCTTTTCCAAAACTCGCCTTAAGTGTCCGGCATGTTCATCCTCCGTTTTGGAGTAGATTAGAATATCATCTATGAACACGACGACAAACTTGTCCAAGTATTCCATGAACACCTTATTCATCATATTCATGAAATATGCTGGCGCATTCGTCAGACCAAAAGACATAACTGTAAACTCGTAATGTCCATATCTTGACGAGAATGCAGTCTTCGGGATATCTTCTGATCGGATCTTCAACTGATGGTATCCCGATCTCAGATCAATCTTGGAGAAAACTCCGGCTCCTCTCAGCTGATCAAACAAATCATCAATCCTGGGTAGCAGATATTTATTCTTCACGGTGACTTCATTGAGTGCACGGTAGTCAATGCATATCCTGAAACTCCCGTCCTTTTTCTTGACAAACAAAACTGGTGCTCCCCACGGCGACGAACTCAGTCTGATAAATCCTTTCTTGTCGGGACCCGAATTTGCAAATCCGGACCCTCTGTGTATTCAGCACTAGTCCAGGATCACGCTAGTGCACACAGTCTCAACATAGATGAATATCACAATCATACACAGCGGAATAGTAAAAGTAACTCAATAATAGAATATAAACTATTGTACGACCTTAAGGTCGACCTTACACTTGCGAAGCCTTGACGGCTTCAACTCCAAATAAGTAGCAGCGGAACGAAGAACATCGGTGAATCCCATCAATACGCCACAGGCAACTGACAGGGTTCGACTCCTAGATAATCGCCTTCTCACGGAACTTCTTCTTCTTCGACGATGTAGACTTTTGCTCACTGGTGATTGTTTGTTTGCAAGGGGTGAGTACATAAAGCACTCGACAAGTCATGCACGAGAATGCAAGTCTAATAGCTATATGCATGGCTTATTCCAAATGACAGTGAAGGGGTTATTTTGCAATAAACAAAGATTTCACAAATATTCATAATAGATTGTAAAGCGGTAAAAACAGATAATAATAGTAATAATTTCACGCTTGTTTCAAAAGTAAATCATTCCACATCCTTAACCAATTATCACTTTTCCATAGGCAACCGCCTCCAAACCCAAGTTCAATTTTGAGAAAATCTAATCCTTGTTTGTAATCCCGAGCATTGTCCAAGCATCGTGGACTCGGCTATTCGAATAGGTTTTACACTCTGCAGAGGTTATACACTTTACCCACAAGATACAATCCACTCACCACGTCGGTAGTGAATTGCCATACAAGAGTATGCGAATGAGCGATCATAACAAAGCCTTCGGAAGCCTCAAACAACACAGTGGTCCTCTCCGGTTCGTGCTTTACACCATCCCTTCCCTTAGCCAAGGCGAAGTATGGGACCAACACACCGTTAGATGGGTATCTGGCCACGACCACGATACGCTCCCCGCACAATCACACAAACGGTGTAATCGACACCACGAGGCTCCACAAGTGAGTCCTTAGCGACTTAGTCAACTAGGGCCGTCCCATTCCAGCCATGTGGTTGCAAGTATGACCCAGTTCAAAGGCTTGCAAGGTTAAGTCCTTAGAGTGACCAGGGCAAGACTACCCGAAGAACCAAATCAACATCCCCAATGCCACAACTGGCCCACCTGATTACTCTTGCCACATGCCCCGGTCGAAAACTATTTATCAAACCCCAGTTGATTACCATGCACCACGTGCCATCAACATCACATGATACCTTTCCAAAACAGGTTCAATATATCATTAAGTCAATATTAACATTTGATTGTCCAAAATCATGTCGTGAGCACGTAGCAGGTCTAAGCAGTATACTACAACGATCTATAACCCATGTTGGCAATTTAATAATGTCCAACTAGTAATCCACAACTAGGGTGACAAGGGTCATGGCACATACCTAAATAATCAAGGTGTCATACAGCAAATTGGTATTTATCTAACCCCCATGTTTAAACAAAGTATCTTTCTAATTGATCTAGCATGCAATAGTTTAAATCAAAATAGATTTCGAAATAGGATCAACATGGTCAAAGCACAACTTGCCTGGCCCTTGCAAACTTTACTGTCTTTTACTCTTTATCCTTGATCCTTGGTCCTCGATCTTCAACTTCCACTTTCGATCCTCACTGCTCGAACGATTTAGGACGACGCGTCTAACGATTAAAGAAGAAGCAAATACAAACCAATTCAAAAGACAAATCAAGTAAACTCCAAATTAAGAACGAACAGCATTGGGCACAATGGCTTGGGAGAGATTTGGGAACTCAAACGGATTAGATCGAAGAGTTGACAAAAGAGAACGAGCTTTCGGCAAAACACCGAAAAGGGAAAGATTAATAACTGGGAAAGAAAGAATAATATTCCGAAGAATATTTCTTCCGAAGTTATTATCTTGATTGGACAGATAGCGACATATGGGCTCTCAATCTATAGATCGGGTCCATAAGGATATGTTAGTTCGCGATGAACTAAAGCGATTCTTGAAGGTGACTTTTGTTGACCGAACGGACACAGTCAAACAAAAGAGAGACGGATAGATCGGGCATAGGGGTATGACAGATGGCCAATGGTCTATCGACCAAGTCCACGAAGGAATTCTCGATTAAAGGCAGATTAGGTCTTCAGGGATAAGACAAGACAAGCGTCTTACCACGGTTGAGACAACGGGAAAGATTGCAAAGATAACAACGCGGCTCACGATAAACTTAGTTCATCAAACCGGTCTTCGGTTAGGGTTTTGATTCGGCTTGAAGATGATATGACGATGAGACTAGGCTCACGTCATGATGATAGAACAGGTGAAGGCATCGCACTAGGGTTTGTGCAAGAATACACGCATGCGATGACAACGAGGCGAAGAGAGCCAATTGTTAACGATGAAACGTTAACGATGGAACGTTAACGATGAAACGTTAACGGTGGAACAGCGATGCAGGCGTTAACGGCAAAACGTTAACGGAGAAACGTTTAACGACGTAAACGTTAACGACGGAGCGTTAACGGGAAACATTAACGAGGAGCGTTAACGGCCGCTAAGCGAAACGCGTTAATGGAGGAACATTAACGGAGCGTTAATGACAAAACGTTAACGGCAAGACGTTACCGACGGAGCGTTAACGACAGAGTGTTAACGGTGAAACATTGACGGCAAAACGTTAGCGGAGGAACGTTAACGGAACGTTAACGGAAGAACGTTAACGGGGAAACGTTAACGGCGAACGTTAACGGTGGAACGTTAACGGCGAACGTTAACGGTGGATCGTTAACGGCGAACGTTAACGGTGGAGGTCAACAATGATAGGAGACTTCATGAAGCGAAGTAGCGACCGTCGGTGCAATGACATGGCCGCGGTAGAACGCTACCAAGGACGGCTAACCGGTGCGCGAACCGGCGGCACGGCTAGGTTGAAAGACGACGGGTTTAGGCCGGAATCGGGCTTCTCGGCAAACGGAGACCAAAAGAACTCTAAAGATGGACCAAAACAGTACAATATGATCCACCGGACGCGACAACACGGCCGGAGCGATCCAAAATAACCGGCGTCAAAAGGCGACGCGCGGCGACGGCAAACGGTGGCCTAAATATATAAAAAAAATTCCGGAGGATGGGATGGCAAAGGGAGAATGTCTACTGCGTAGGACGCGGCGAGACGATCTCAACGGTATAGGCGGATTTTGCGGCGCCCTTCCGGATTAATCACAAACTGGCGATTAACGGGTTTCGGATCAAAACTTTGGACGGCCATAACTTCTAGAATAATGATCGGAACTTAACGAAATTTGACCGAGAGCTAGATGGGACCAAGAGGCACACCGTGACGCAGGTGGCTCGAAGAAATACCTTCTGGAACAGCGGGGAACGCGCGAGGAAGTTTGCCGCTGTCTGGAACGCAGTCTGAACGGAGAAATTAATTTGCTGCGCCAAATCCAGAGGGCAAAACCTTGGAGCAAGATGTGAATCCTGTAGAGGACATCCCCAGGAGTCTACACAAAAAATTTCACCGTCAAACTCGAAAAATTGAGGGAGTTATGGCCTCGGCAAGATTCGAGATTGAAACGGCCGTAACTTTTGATCCCGTGGACCAAATTGGCTGAATTTTGGACAGCAAGTAGATGGTACCTGGTGGCACACCACAGAGAAGACGGATCTCGAAAAGAGTCGACGAGTTGCCCGGGACGCGGCTCCAAAGTTCGGCCGACGTTGGGCGACGTTCGGGCGACATTGGATGGATCTCGGAGTTTTGGAGATGATCCGGAGGTTGTATATCCGTGAGAGAGGTCTAGGAGCACTTATATAAGTTTGGGGAAGAGGCTAGATCAAGAAAAATCAAGTTTGGACGCGTTTGGAGGTGTTTGGGTCGGTTTGGGCATTTTATCGAGCAGTTTCCGTGCATGAAACGGACACGGGGTGACGTGGCACGCTGTGAGCCTTTCGATCGGGCGCGGGTGGCTCAGATCGCGCGGGTGACGTGGCCGGCTCGGGTGCGGCACGGCCTGGCGAGGCGCGGCTCAAAGTGAGGCGCTGCGCGCGCTGCCCGCCGGGCGCGCCGCCGCAGGAGGCGGAGGCGAGCGGCCACCACGGGCGAAGGCGAAGCTGGCTCAGCGGAGGCGCGCTGGCGGCATGGCCTTCGCGAGGCGCCAAGATGGGGCGGGCCACGACGTGGGCGATGCGGGCTGGCTTGGTGGGCTGAGCGGGAGAGAGAGAAGGAAAATGGAGCCCAAAGCAATTTCAGAATTTCCAACATTTTCCCAATAAAACAATTCCAATAAATCCAATTAAATCAATAGAGGCAATAAAAATACCAGAAAAATTCTAGAAAATTCCAGAAAATATTTCGAGACATTTCCAACTCAAATAAAATATTTTCAACAAAACTTTATATAAACTTTTTCCAAATAATTAATTAATTTTGAATGAAAGGCTTAGTTTAAATTAATTTCAAATAAATCCTGATAAATAGCAAACAAGCTCCGAAAAATCTCAAAAATTACAGAAGAACTTCTTGAAGCACAAGGAATCCAAATAACATAAAATAAATTTTATTTGAGGTTTAGAATGATCAAATTAAATTGTTTTAGCTTTTAGAAAATTCAAATCAAGCTTTATAAATGCGAGAAAATCGACGGAAATTTTTGGGGAAGCTAAACTAAACCAAAATTTTTGAAAACCCAAATTTTGGGATGTTACAATGCTCCCCCCCCTTAACAGAATCTCATCCCCGAGATTCAGGGCTGACTATAGAATTAGGTTCAGGGGGACTCAACTCTTGAGCTTCCTCGAACTTCCAAGCAACTACACGCTGGACAGGGGTCGCTTCTGAACAAACGCTTGGTAACATCCAAAATTTTGCAGGCTGCTCCTTGCTGATGAGGTCCTCTTACAAGTCCACTGACTCCAACTGTGTCTGCTTTTCGGCCACGAGGCACTTCTTCTACGGAAAATCTTGATACTAACTTTGTCGGGAAATCTTGAACATCTTCTGCACTCATGCTGACGTTTCTGGTAACTCCATTGATAGACTCCTTGCTTCTGTTCCTAAACACTTGATTTTCCGCTTCTTCTAGAAATTGGACAGGCTGTATCTGACAACACAGCTTACTTGTGATTACGTGGTTTTCGACAAGACTTGAATAGCATTCCGGTTGGTCTGGCACTATCTTTGTCGGCTTGATTCTTTGACTGAAACTCTGTATCAACTGAATACTCCGTCACAATTCACTTTCTGACGCAAGTGTCTTGGTAGGGGTAGGATTAGGATTGAAGTGGGCAGGTATAACAGCTTTTCTCCTAGGACAACTATCAGCAAAGTCTCCCGGCTCATTGCATCTGAAGCAACACTTGACTGACATCCGTTGGCTTTCTCCTGACATGATACTAATCTTGGTAGGGTAGAGCTGAGATCGATGCGATCCGCAGTGATCACTTTCTTCTAAGGATAGTGGTTAGCAAAATATTCTGGCGGATGACAGGCATAGCAAACTCTAGAGAGCAGGCTTCTTTCTTGAGAACGTTTCACCAGGTTGGTGTTATGAAAACTCTAACCATCAGGGCGAAGCACAGGTGAAGGTGTCTCTAACAAAGTCTGAGCAGTATGGCAACTAAATTGTTGAGGGGTACTCCTCATTCGCTGTTGCGGTGGTCCTCCCTGATTAGACTTCTGATGCTTGCGGTGATCTTCCAATTCCTTGCACTCATCTTCTAGGTCAAGGTCTTGTTAATCAACTCTTCTTGCTTCAACTGACTCCTTAAGCAAGTTGCTTCCATAGTCTTACCACTCACTTTTTGTGTTATAATCTTTACTGATGTAATTTTCTGGGATGATCATGGCTTTCGAAATTGCTTGATCTTTCTGTGGCATTCCTTAACAAATGCCCTGACTCGCCACAGTGGTAACATGAACGTTTGGGTCATCGTGCTGGGTTGATGGGGCATTCTCTAGGCCAATGACCTCATTTACCACACAAGAAACAATTCCATGGTGACCAAGTACTACTGATTTCCTGAGGTAGATGGATAGGGTTGACATGCTTCCTCTTCTTTTCTTCACGTGGCACAGCTAGTGCGAATGACAATCATTCTCTTTTCGCTAACTCTTGAGCAATGACGGCTCGAATTCTCTCACGATGCCGAGTCACATGTCACTATTGGATCTAAGGGACATTGAGCTGGGCAATGATCACGACCTTCGCAAAGATAGCAGGTGATATTGCGCATAGGACATTCTCCGGGTAAATGGCTTCCTTCACAGCTGGAACAATTGATTGCATGTTCATCAGCAGTGTATCCTATTTCTCCACATCGGATGCATGCACGGTCTTCTAACTTGTTTGGTTGACAATACTTCAAAGAACAACATCTCGGTATGGTATTAGGTGCAGGGGTTGTACTCTTCTCTGAACTCGCGGTAGTCACACTATCTTCTGATGACGCAACAAACTGACGAAGGGCGGTGGCAATTTCCAACCAAGTGATAGTATGTCCATCTTCCGAGGTGGCGTAGAAACCTCTCTGCCAGGCTAATGCATCTCCTTCTAACTGACAAGTAGCATAGGGGACCTTCTCCTCATCTTCACATTGTACCCAAGCAAGCTTCTCTTCTATGACACGAAGCCATATCTTTGCGTCCTTGAGAGTGGTTGATCCATTAAACACGGGTGGTTACAAACTGATCCAAGTTTAATTCTTTAATTATTTCAAAATGGAATAAATTCAAATAAATTCCAAATAAATCCAAATAAATTCCAGAAAATTCCAAAAATTCACCAAAGTGCCAAATCACACATGAATTTAAGAAAAGCAAAATTTTGGGGTGTTACACATATGGATTGGGTCTTAACTACGGGAAGAGCGTCGAGAATCAAGAAACACATGCATATACAATCGGTTACACAGCCGATCGAACCAGTTTCCAAAACAAACGTCATCCCAGTGTTTACAAAAGGTCGGCTACACAGCCGATACTATTAATGCAAAGTTTAGTGAAGTCCTGATCCAGGCAAATGAGCTCCTAAGCCTGACAATGCCGCTGCCGCCTTCCCAATGGTGGTTTGAACACTGTCAACGAGCTTTTCATCAGCCGTTGCATCACCCGGGATCGGAACCACTTTGGCCGACTGAAGCTTCACTTGAGCGAAAACCTCAGTGATTTGTCTTTTCTTGGCTGCTAGAGAAGAAGCCGATTCAACGTTCTTGGATTGACAGTCGGCTAGGTCCTTGGTCACCAGGGCAAGTTGCTCCTCCAATTTGGCCTTGGCTGCCTCCAACTCTTGAGCCATGCCTTTACTCAGCTTTAAGGCGGCGGTGCCTTGATCAAACTCCCTTTTCTGAAGCTTTGCATTGGCTACCAGCTCATCCAAAACCCTCTGATCGGTTTTTTGTGCTTCCCTCTGGGCAATTCTGGATCTGGCCGATTCCACCGCTTCTCTCCGGCTATCTAAGTGACAGACGTCCAGTATAGCGCTCATAGCCTCTGGAGGTAGATCGGCTTGGACGACAGCCATTGCATTCCTAAGCGATTGAGTGTTTTCCAAAAGCTTTGCTTCAGGCTGCAGGACTTCATGAAGAAGGCGATTAAGTCTTTCTTGCATGCCTGGCTCAGAAGTTACAACGGCCGACGCGGTAATAGAAGCATCAAGGATTCGACGAACGTTGGCCGGGTAGTTGTAACACCCCAAAATTTTGCTTTTCTTAAATTCATATGTGATTTGGCACTTTGGTGAATTTTTGGAATTTTCTGGAATTTATTTGGATTTATTTGGAATTTATTTGAATTTATTCCATTTTGAAATAATTAAAGAATTTAATTTTGCAAATAAAATTTTGTTGGAAATATTTTATTTGAGTCCAAAATGTTCCAAAATATTTTCAGAATTTTTACGGAATTTTTAAAGTATTTTGCTATTTTTAATGAATTAAATGAATTTCGGGAATTATTTTAATTATTAAATCACTGGAAAATGCGAATGGGTTTGCACTGTTCATCCGATCGAGCCGCACCCGAGTCGACTCGAGTCCGACCCGAGCCACCGAGTCGGCCGAACCCAACCCTAACCTGTTGATTCCGACCGTCGGATCGAGATCCAACGGCCGGATTGGATCGCGACGGCTCGAGCCGAGGCGGACCGGACCGATCGCGCCCGTCGCGATCGTGGCCGTTGATCGCGCCACGTGGACGGTCGGCCGTCGTCGTCTCCGCCGAGTCCGGAAGCCGGACTCCGCCGCCGCGCGCCGCCGTGGAGAATTAGGTTTCCGCCTCGCACGAACGCCGAGGCTATTTAAAGCCCGAGTCACGCCCGAGGTTGCCCTCCTCCGGCGCACTGTCCTCGAGCCATCACGCTCGAGCCGCCGCCATTTGCCCGTCTGAGCTCGGGCCGTAGTTGGAGGAGGTGTCCGCCGCGTTTGCGCTGCTTTTCCGCCGCCGTCCGTCGTCTTCCGCCGAAGGAGCCCAGATCCGAGTCCCCGCTTTGAGACGCACCAAGAGACCACCCACTTCGCCGAGCGGGCGTGCGAAACGCCGTCGGTGTGGTCTTCGTTCTCAACGCCGCCGGCGGAGCTCCGCGTGGACATCGCACTCCGCGAAGCTTGCACCGTCGGATCTTCATCGCACGGCCCAGATTCGGCCCATGTCACCCACGGTAAAGAATCACGTGTTAATCTCCAGATCTAATCTCAACCGTTAGATCTAGATCCAACGGCTTAGATTGAACCACGCTCATAGCAATAGGTGGATCTTGACCGTCCGATCAAGATCGAACGGTCGGTCGATGGAGTTGTTTTCCAAGCGCGTTAGCGAGATCTAATCCGGGCCGTTGATTTTCAAATCAACTACCGAGATTGCGCCACGCGTGTCGGGAAGCCTGACCGTCGCGGTCAGCGCTGGCCCACGCACGCTGGCAGACGCCGACACGCGGGCCCGCGCGTGTCGAGGCCCACCTGTCGGCCGATCGTGAGCCGTGGGCCGAGCCCACTGCGGACCGAGCCGAGATCGCGGCGCCGGTCCGTGGACCCGAGGCCACGCTGTCGTCACCCGATTGGTCCACGTGTCCTGCCGACGCAATAAATGATTTTCCGAAAAAGAAAATGATTTAATAATTCGGTTTAATAATTGATTTGAATTTCAAAACTTCAAACGCTTATAACTTTTGCGTTTCAACTCCGATTTGAGTGATTCAAATTTCTAAATTCGTATAAAATTGAGATATACTTAAATATGAATTTTATTTAATTTTTGGACTAAAGTTTTTCTCTGTAAAATTATTTAATTGATTATTTAAACTTTAAATAATCATAACTTTTGCGTTTTAACTCCGAATTTGACGATTCCAATTTCTAAAAATTCATAAAATTATGTTCTCTCTGTTTATGGATTTTATTTGGATGTTTGGACACTCTTTGCATATTGTTTATTTGTGTATTTGCTATTTGCACGCTTTACGAGTAGACGTTGAAGTGCCGGAAGGATTCGAAGGAGAAGTATTAACTCAGGATCCAACTCAAGACCAAGAACAAGTACTTTTTGAAGGCAAGTTGTGCTTTGACCATGTTGATCCTATTTTGAAATCTATTTTGATTTAACCTATTGCATGCTAGTTCAAGTAGAAAATACTTTATTTAAATATGGGGGATTAGATAAACACCAATTTGCTGTATGACACCTTGATTATTTAAATATGAGCCATGACCCGTGTCACCCTAGTTGTGGTTTACTAGTTGGACATTATTAACTTGCCAACATGGGTTTTAGACCGTTGTAGTAAACTGCTTAGACCTGCTACGTGCTCCTGACATGATTTTGGACAAACAAATGTTAATATTGACTTAATGATATATTGAACCTGTTTTGGAAAGGTATCATGTGATGTTGATGGCACGTGGTGCATGGTAATCAACTGGGGTTTGATAAATAGTCTTCGGCCAGGGGCATGTGGCAAGAGTAATCAGTGGGCCGGTTGTGGCATTGGGGATGTTGATTTGGTTCTTGGGTAGTCTTGCCCTGGTCACCCTAAGGACTTAACCTTGCAAGCCTTTGAACTGGGTCTAACGTGCAACCACATGTCGTAATGGGACGGACCTAGTTGACTAAGTTGCTAATAACGCATTACTGTGGGACCTCGGGAGGTCAACTACACCCTTTGTGTAAGTTGTGCGGGGAGCGTCTGGGAAGTGAGGCCAGGTATCCATCTAACAGTTGATTGGCCTAAACTTCGCCTTAGCTAAGGGAAGGGTTAGTGCGCAATAACCGGGAGGACCACTTGTATTGTTAGAGGTTTCCGAAAGACTTTGTTACTGAACTCGCCTTTGTGGTGTTTGATTTGTATCTTGTGGGTAAAGTGCATAACCTCTGCAGAGTATAGAATCTATTCGAATAGCCGTGTCCGCGGTATTGGACATCGCCGGGAATTACAGATCATGGGTTAGATTTTCTCAAAGATAACTTGGGTTTGAAAAGGTTAATGGATTAATAATGATGTTGATGGAAATGTGGATTAGGATGGGAAAGATGTTTATTAAACTCCTTGAAAAGCTATCTATGCTATACTTGTTTCTACCGCTTTGAATCTACTTATGTTACTTGTCAAATCTCGTTTCGCAAATATACCTTGAGCTATTCCTTTGTACTAAGCCATGCATGTAGTATATTAGCTGCATTCTGTGCATGACTTGCTTGAGTACCAAGTACTCACCCTTGCCACAATACAACACAGTTGAAGAGGAGACTACACCGGCTTTGGAGGAGGAACTCCAAGAGGATTCGTCTACTTAGGAAGCGAGCCCGATCGATTGCCTATGGTATACTTTGGATGGCGCCACGGTTATCTTATTTTCATCGCTACTATTTCTCTCTTAATAAGATTCGCCCTGTGAGGCGTATATTGTAACTTGACCATAAGGTTGAGTAACCAGTTTGGTTATTTAAATAAAAGTACTTTATTAGTATCGAGTGGTATGATTGTGATATTTACCGATGTTAAGACTGTGTGCACTAGCGCGTTCCTGGACTAGTGTTGAATACACAGAGGGTCCGGATTTGCAAATTCGGGGTCCCGACAGTAGTCGTCCGTAGCCATTACTTCAGGATCACTCAGCTCGTCCAGGGTAAACCTAAGGAGGTTAGCAGGATCGGCAGAGTCAGGCGAAATCGGCACAACGACTGCAGTTGCTGGCACGACAGGTAGCGTCGGAAGCGGGACAGAAGGAAGAGCCGAAGATATGCCTTGATCGGCTAGGACTCCTGCTACTTGTATCGAAGGCGTTTGCTGAAAATCAAAACGATGATCAGCATTATAAGAAAAGTATCATTTAAAAAGGGGGAGGCAGGATTAGAAATTACGTCATTAGCCGACTGCTCAGGAGAGTGATCAGCCGAAGGTCTCGCGGATCTAGGGGATGGCCTACTAGACCCCCTCCTCCTCTCTAAAGGAAACACCAGGGGTTAACATTGTGCCAGGAAAACAAAAACCGGTATGGAAAAGCAACTTACTCGGGCGACGCTGGCTAGCTAGGTCCGACAAAGGTGGGCTGCGGATACCCAGGGTGCCCGAAGCATAGCCTGTGGTACCCACCGACTGTCCCGGTCGCCTCTGTCGGCTACTTCCGGCAGTGTAATGCGATCGGATCATTGTAGGCTCACCAACACCATGTAACGATCGTTCCTACGAAAAAGAGATTAGTAAAAGCCGATCGTAAGACGGATAACAAGAGAATAAAACTTCGGTACCTCGGCTACCGATGAATTGGTATATCCCGAACTCTCACTTGAGCTGCTGGTGGATACTACCGTCGGTTTATGAAAGTTCGGTAAAAACTGAGAAAGAATTGCCGATGGAGTCCTATCCATCAAAAGGTCATCGGATATTAAGGACCACCAGTTGGAAAATGAGCTTGACCGACGGTTGTTTAGAATAAAATGGGGCATATGGACGACCTGGAACTCATCGGCAAGATCAAGAACAACTTCGGCCGCTACTAGATTGGTCACTCTGGTGCGAGGCTCGATACGTTCAAGCAGGGAGAAGCTAGGTATAGCTTGACCAAAGCCCAACTGACGGGAATAAACGGAAGGGTGATAGAATTCATATGATGGTTGGAAAGTTCGATTTCTGGTGTTCAAACCGGCATGGAAAATACAGGGGGAAAGGAAGATTTTGTACAAGTCCAAAGTCGACTGAGGCATTTGGTTACTATCAGCGGCTAAATGCAGAAAAGAGGGCCAAGGATAATCAGCTGTGTCAAGATAGCTAAAAAAGTCATGCTGACCAAAAGACAACCGATCTAAGGTCAGGAAGAAAGAGAGGTATTTATGCATACCTGCGGGAGTCATTTTTTGATCATCAGTGGAACACATAATAAACTTTTCCCCGTAAGATCGGCTGGCTGTATAAGTGGGGATTGTGTCTTCCGGGTAATCTTCACGAGGAAAAGCCGATTGATCTATAGGCTGAGAAAGGAGGGATCGACCGAACATACAGTACAACCAAGTTTGGATGAACCATAAGGGCCCCCTATGTTGCCGACAATAAAATCGGCAAAACTAGAAAATAATCGACTTCGGATAAAATGCATCATTTGGAACACGGCCCCCAGGAATAGCTTCCCTAACGCAAGATGGCGACCCTCTACCAGTTGTTCTGCCACTAGCTGATAGGTGCAGGTCGGTAGAGGCAGCACCACAGAAAAGAAACCTATCCAACCAAAGGTTGAGGAAGGCTACGTGTTCTTCATCCGATACGAGCCCGTTAACCTTGTTGTTATTTTGAATGTATTTGCGCCAGCCCTCCCCTTTCTTATGGGTTAATTTATAGTGGGGCTTACCGCTAAAAGCCAATAATTGGGCTCCGTCTGGTCTGAGGCAGCATAGCTGGGCGATGTCAAGGAGAGTTGGGCCAATCGGACCGGTCCTAAAAAGAAAAGCGTTGAAAGAATCGGACCAGAAGTAAGAAGCCGATGCTACCAAGGGTTCATTAGCTTCAGGGTTGGCCAGACTCAAAGGAATACACTCGGCTATGCCCAACCTCTCCCACTCCGCATGTTTCTGAGCTGAGACCCTGATGTACCATGATCGCAACCCCTTGAGGGCTGTAGGCCAAGCTCTAAAGCTTTTGTCCCATTCTTTTATATTGTAGCCAGCGGCCGACAAAGGAAGCCTAGGGATCTCCTCATTAATCACATAATCGGAAGTTACGGTTCCTATCGGTCCTAGGAAGAACTGATCGGAACTCTGAGGGATTGGTATAAATACCTGATTTGGGTCCATGATAGCCGATCGGAGATGAAAGGAACTTGACGAGAAAGAGAAAAAAGCCGATCACTTGCGATACGAAGGCTCGAAGATGTGAAAATGACCGTGGGGGACCCCCTATTTATACCACGGTGAAAAGAAGGCGAACGGGCGGGAGCAGTTGTGCATTTAAAACGCACCGAGATTTTTACGGCACGGTTAACGGGGTGGTTCCCGGAAAAGATTTTTCTATAAAGCCGATACGGACGAAAAGCCGATTCTTTTTGGAAAATAACAAGTTATCTTCCAAAAACGGGGGGCATATGTTTGCACCAAAATTCGGCATGTATCAAAATCAGTGCGAATCGGATAAAAGAGTCCGTGTGAAGAAGAGATTGGTAGGCGAATCAGAAGGAAACTCCGTCCTTAATAAGGAAACCGGATCAGAGGCTGATACGAATTAATAACGTATCCATGTATAACTCGGATCGGCCGGGCGTATTATAAAAGGGGGGTGTACGTCGAAGCAAAGGAATCAATCCAACACAACACATCTACTTTTTACAACCCCTTTTACATCGTATTTTTAGCTTTATAGATCCCCTTGCAAGTCGACAGAATCAACATAGTTGCGCATCGCCGATTGTTGGTTTTAGCCGATCTCACCAGGTTCGATCTGCTTTGCTTTGCTGCGCATCGCCTTCTCAAAGCCGATTTTACCTTGTATTCAGATTAACTAACTGGTTGATCAAGTTATCTCCTAATCGGTCTTCAGCCGACTAGTGTTAAGCCGATAATCTTTGTTTATCGGCTTTGATCAAATTACAAACTCCTTGTCAATTTCAGGTCAAATTGACTGGCACGCTCAAACCCGGCGTTTGTCTTGTGTGTTCGAGGCTAAGGACCCTGCTTCACGTTTTTAGCGCGAACACTCCTGTGGACAGGATTCGCATTATCACAAATGCAATCCTAAGTCAACCCACAGATGTATATAATATACCTCTTATAAGATCCTTAGTTGCTGATCTGCAAGAAGCTACTGCACATGTGCAGAATAAATCTTCTACCTAATTCTCCTGATTATACAGACCAAGTTTCTAATGTGCGTTCATGTTTGGGATTGTATACATGATGCAAAGCCTATTCGCCGGGGCTCAAAAATGTCGTTTGGCCTGAGAAATTTAAGCCAGGCTATTGGAGAGTTTGATTGAACCCATAATTCATTAGAATTTCTTTAAATTTATGGTGATGAGAAGGTAATGGTCAATTATTTACCTACTGTTTTAAAAGGATCTTCAAGAACTTGGTTGTTCAATCAACTAGAAGGATCAATTTATAGTTGGAAAAATTTGTGCCATACCATTTCAAATAATTTTAAAAGTTGTTACGCGAAATTTGGAAAGGAGGATGACTTAGATCATTTTCGTCAAACCTCTGATAAAAATCTACGTTAGTTTATTAAAAGGTTTGTAGAGGTCCATAACACGCACGATCCCTAATATATCTGACGACTTTGTGATTCATGCTTTTAAGCAGGCTGTACGCTACAAAGCACTTCATAGAAGACTTAAACATTCACCCTTCGTCCACATATCAAAACTTTTTGATATGGCAGATCGATACTCATATGCTCATGAAGCGGTTGAATGGAACCGTATGGTCGATAAAGGCCATACGCCCCTACAACCAGGTCTGAAGGTTTCTAAAGGTAATAAATCGAAGAAATCTTTCTACACCTGAAGACCGGAAGGGTAAAAATAAGAAGAAAAAAAAGGAAAAAAGATCTCTCAAAGAGAGGTCACGGGCGTCTCAGAACGACCTTTTTATTCCAAGTATAAACTACCTTGGAAGAAGAAGCCTAGTTGGACCAATGACCAGCCCAATCCTAATGCTTCTACCTCAAGCAATGTGAATAGAAGATGTTGTTCTCTACATAGTGCACCAGGATCAGACCTGTGCAATTGCCGAACGTGACTAAGGCGCATGGAAGATTTTTACTCTGGTAAGGGTCCAATGCTGACTTTGCCAAAAGGGAGAAGCGTAAAAGATGCAGATAGTGATGCAGCTATGTGATACCAAAAACCTGACCACCATGTCAATATGATTTATGGTGGATCATCTACCGAGAGGTAAACAACATCAGTTCCTGACCTAGAAAGCCAGAATTTCCAAAATGGTCGGATGTTACAGTGGCATTTAGCAAGGACGACTGTCCGAAAGATATATCTACTTCTCGAAAACTCCCATTGGTTGTGTCTCCTACTATTAGTAATTGCAAGGTAGGAAGAATCTTAGTAGATGAAGGAAGTTTATTAGATTTACTTTTCATTAATACTATTGACAAAATGCAAATCTCTCATTTTAAGATCTGACCGGTAACAATTCCCTTCTTCGGAATTGTTCCTGGTCCTTCGGTTACTCCAATTGGGCAGATTGTATTACCTATCACTTTCAGAGATTCCAGAAATTTTATAACTGAGTTGATTTCATTCAAAGTTGTTGACTTTGAGTCAACATACAACGCAATTTTGGGTAAACCTTCGTTCATTAAGTTTATGGCGGCTATTCATCATGCCTAAAAGAGTATAAAAATACATGGCCCAAAAGGCATGATAAGTGTACAAGGTGATTTGAATACTATATTAAATTGTGATTGAAAATTGCTTGAAATTGTCGATCAACTACCATTAAGAGATACTAATGGTGTAGGAAAGCCTTGTAAAGGTGATAATTCTCACAAGACAGAGAAGTTGAAGGCCAATTCTTAGCTTAACGAGCAAGTCGAGCTCATCCCCATCGATCCTACCGACCAGTCTAAAATTGTTCAGATAGGATCATGTATGGATGCCAAATAGGAAGACACGCCCATTGCCTTCCTCTAGAAAAAACACAGATGTGTTTGCGTGGAAACCATTCGACGTGCCTGAAGTCCCAAGGGAGGTAATCAAGCACATGTTAGCTATTCGACCTGCAATACGACCAGTGAAACAGAATCTACAACGATTCGCTCCCGATCGGCAAGAAGTCATCCGACAAGAGTTGAACAAACTCTTATAGGCTGGTTTTATTCGTGAAGTTGATCATCCAGATTGGCTCGTGAATCCGGTTATGGTGAAGAAGGCAAATAGTAAGTGGCGAATGTGCATCGATTTCACCATCCTTAATACTGCTTGTCCAAATGATGATTTTCCTTTGCCCCGCATAGACTAGTTGGTCAACTCAACAATGGGTTGTGAAATGATGAGTTTCCTAGATGCCTACTCAGGTTATCATCAAATAAGCATGGCAAAAGAAGATGAAGAGAAAACTTCCTTTATAACCCCTTTTGGAATCTATTGTTACCAGAATATACCATTTGGGCTGAAAAATGCTAGAGCCACGTACCAGCGCCTCATGCAGAAAGCTTTCATAAGCCAAATAGGAAAGAATCTAGAAGCTTATGTAGATGATCTCGTTGTAAAGAACAAGGAAAGCTCTAACCATTTGATTGATTTAGCTGAAGCATTCTGTAACTTAAAAAAAACATGGAATAAAATTGAATCCCGAAAAGTGTACTTTCGGAGTTTTTTTTCTGGTAAGTTGCTAGGGTTCCTTGTTTGTTCACGCGGAATTCAAGCTAAACCTGAGAAGATTCGTGCCATTGAGTCCTTGAAATCTCCCTCTTCAGTTAAAAAAGTACAAGGACTAACTGATCGTATGGCTGCTCTCAATCGCTTTATATCCAGATTGGAAGAATTTGGTTTACCTTTCTTTAAGGTAATAAGAAAACACGGTAAGTTCCACTGGTTGGTTGAAGCGGAAAAGGCATTCCAAGACATTAAATATTATTTATCAAGCCCACCAACATTGGTATCACCTAATCCGGATGAACCATTGTTGCTTTATTTAGCAGCTACAAATAATGTGGTTAGTGCTATCTTGATAGTCGAACGAGATAAGGTTCAAAAATCTGTTTACTACATAAATGAAGTTTTACATGGGCCTAAGAAGTGATACACTCAGGTTCAAAAACTTCTTTATTCCCTATTAATGGCTTCAAAGAAATTAAGACATTATTTCCAATCTTATCGGATTACAATACATTCATCCTTTGCTTTAGGCAATATTCTCCATAACTAGGAAGCAACTGGTCGGATTGCTAAGTGGGCAGTTGAACTTGTGTCATTTGACATCCATTTTATTACCCGATCAACAGTCAAGTCCCAGATTCTGGCAGATTTTATCATCGAATGGACTAACAGTGAACTTTCTGTATAACAGAATTCCGCTGATACCGACCACTAGACCTTATACTTTGATGGTTATAGAGAACTAAGAGGTTCGGGGACTAGTATAGTGCTGGTTTCGCCTCAAGGTGACCAGTTACAATACGTAATCCAAATACAATTCCTTGCTACCAATAATGTAGCAGAGTATGAAAGTTTTCTAGCCGAGCTCCGAGCAGCAAAATCCCTTAGAGTCTGTCGACTTTTTAGTGAAAGGTGATTCGCAATTAGCCGTAAACTAGGTTAGCAAGGAATACATGACGTTCAGTGAGGTAATGTCTCACTACCTAGATGAAGTGAGGAAATTGGAAAAATACTTCATTGACTTCGAAGTCCAATATATTCCGCAAAAAGATAATCTTTTAGCGAACCAATTATCAAAATTGGGTTCCTCACGATCACCTGTTCCAACAGGTGTGTTTCTTGAACAACTGTATGTACCTTCTATAGATATTTGCATAAAAGAGTTCTCGATTAGCGATCAAGTTAGAATCCTTGATCTGAATTTGGACTAGATTAAACTATTTAAAGCCTATCTAGAACATAGGACACTGCCCGAGGAAATATATGAAAAAGATAGATTGATTCAAAAGGTGTGAATGTACAAATTACTCGACAATACTCTTTACAGAAAGAGAACTCATAGAGTTTTGATGAAATGTATATCTCAAGAACAAGGGATAGCATTACTCTGTGAGATTCAAGGGGGCTTATGTGGAGCACATGTTTCATATAGAAATCTGGTCGGCAAAACATTCCGGCAAATGTTTTACTGGCCCACAGCTCTACAAGATGTTGTGCACCTTTTAAAAACTTGGGAGCAATGTCAATTTCATGCTCGACAATTGCATCAACCTGCAAATCAATTGCAAACAATACCATTGTCATGACCGTTTTCGACATGGGGCATTGATATAGTAGGTTCATTACCCAAAGCAACTAATGGGTATAAATTCCTATTTATTGCTATTGACACTTTCACAAAATGGATAGAAGCTGAGCCCGTAGTTTTAATCACGGCTCAAGCTGCGAAAAAATTCTTTGTGAAAAATATAGTCACTAGATTTAGAGCTCCTAGTAGACTAATTGCTGACAATAGATCACAATTTATTAGTGGTTTATTTCAATATTACTTTGATGAAATAGTTACAAAGATTTATTACGCTTCTGTTGCTCATCCGTAGAGTAACGGAGCAGTAGAACGTGCAGACGGCCAAATCATGCAAGGCATGAAAAAATGAGTGTTTGATCGTTTGAGAACACGCTCGGGGCCTTAGATAGACGACCTCTAGTCAGTGCTTTGGCTATACGCATGACGACCAGTAGAGCTATGTGTGAGGAGCCGCCCAGACCATCCTCGGGTTATTTGAAGACTCGGCCGACTCTATCGGATTTGGAGGCTAACAATGGATCGCCAGAGGGCGTTTGCAGTGTTAGCTCCCAAGCCCAATCGAGACGACGGTGAGACTCTCCGAATAACTCGACAACAATCCCGGTATTCCCCCGGTATGCGACCCGAAACTCGCCCAGGATCCCCACATACCGGTTTACAATGCTTTGTGGCATATTGGTTGGCGCCACGCGTTTTCTTTATACATTCTGTTGCTGATTTTATTTGAATAAGTCTTTTGCCCTGCGAGGCGTATTTTGTAACTTGACCATAAGGTCGAGCAACCAGCTATATTTCCTTTCAATAAAGTACTTTTATATTTCGTTGAGTACGATTGTGATATTTACCAATGTTGAGACTGTGTGCACTAGCGTGATTCCTGGACTAGTGCTGAATTCACAGAGGGTCCAGATTTGCAAATTCAGGTCCCGACAATTGGAGTGCTAAATTCCATCTTGACTGCTCACTTCCCTCTACATGTTTCATAGTAAACATGAAAGCATGCTTTATAATTATTCGATTAGGAAATAGTGTTTGGGAATGTGACAAACTCAGGTCTAAGGATCATATATTTACTATGTATGAGATACATTGATGACACATAAGAATGTAACATTCTCGCAGTGTCCCATTGCGGGTCTATCTAACACATGTTCTTCAACATGCGTTCATAATGTATTGATGATATCTCCATATCCCATGATCTATGAAACATGATCATCTACCAGTACATGTGCTGATCTATTTATCGTTGTCCTCTATGACGATATCTAATCATAGATATTTATAGAATTATATTAATAAGTAAAGAGTTTCATAAGCAAGTCACATACTTGCTGATCAATATAATGATATACATTCATTGGACCAATAATCATATTATTATTCATAAACATAGTCATGCTACAATCATCTATATGACTGTCTCAAGGGTATAACACTAACAATGTATCCATGGTGTCTATCCACTGGAAATATTGGCATCCTGTAGCCTACATGATGTTGTGAACATGCTTTGAGGCCAAGAAAAGAAAGTAATCTCACAAGAAATAGACAACTTGAACATAAAAATAATCATCAAAACCTAAAGAAGTCGAACTACATTTTCACTTACGAAGATAAAAGGGCATTTGTTATACACCTGTCTGTTATTTCCCAGAGTGTTGGCGTAGAACATATTAGCTTGCACATGGCAATTAGGGCAATCGACCCACCTTGCAGTGGCAAGCGCAAGGGCCATGTGATTCCCTGGGCTTGACATTTCAGACATGGCCTTCCCACAACCGGAGGGCGCTAAAGTGGGACGAGGAAGAAGAGGATATGAGGAAGCGGAGGCAGCATGGAGGCCTATTTATGGAGGCAGTGGAAACATTCGGCGGGAAAAAATGGCACCAACATGATGGTGGATACGTCCGACGCATACAAGATAGAAACACGCTGTCATTTCTATGAATGTGGTGTTTTTCTTTATTAACTTATGTACTACTCGGAGATGATCATTTGTTTTCTTAACTACGATTGATTAATTGGTACACTGGTCAAGCAAATGAAATAAACAAATTAAAAAACTTTTCGCACTAGACTGTTTCATTGCTTGTGAAAAACAAAATTCGATTATAAAAATAATGTAACACCCCAATTTTTGCTTTTCATGAATTTAGTTGTCATTTTGCACTTTTGTGAATTTTTGGAATTTTCAGGAATTTATTTGGATTTAATTTGAATTTATCCTCTTTTGAGATAATTAAATAATTAAAAGTTTCAAATAAAGTTTGTTGGAAATATTTTATTTGAGTCCCAAATGCCCTAAAATGTTTTCCAGAATTTTTTCTGGAATTTTTCTAAGTATTTTGCTATTTTTATTGAATTAAATGAATTTCTGGAAATTAATTTGAATATTTAATCGCTGGAAAATCAACTCGGGTCAAGTACTGTTCATCCGACTGGACCCGAGTCAGACTCGCGTCTGGGTCCGACTGAGCCAGCCACGCCACGCGGTTCGGTCCAACCGCGTCGCGCCCGAGCCAACCGAACCCTAGCCCGCGACCGTTGGATCTTGATCCAACGGCCACCGTTGCGCCAAGTCGCCCAATCCGAATCCAATTCGGATTTCGCTGCTGCAGCAGGGTGGACCTCGGTCTCCGCAATTTTCACGGAAGCCGAGGCCCCTATTTACAGCGTCGCTGTAACACCCCAAAATTTTGCTTTTCTTAAATTCTTGTGTGACTTGGCACTTTGGTGAATTTTTGGAATTTTCTGGAATTTATTTGGATTTATTTGGAATTTATTTGAATTTATTCCATATTGAAATAATTAAAGAATTTAACTTTGCAAATAAAATTTTGTTGGAAATATTTTATTTAAGACCAAAATGCCCCAAAGTATTTTACATAATTTTTCTGAGTCTTTTGCTATTTTTAATGAATTAAATGAATTACTGGGAATTATTTTAAATATTAAATCGCTGGAAAATCCAAACCGGGTTTGCACTGTTCATCCGACCGAGCCCGAGTCAGACTCGAGTTCGAGTCCGACCCGAGCCACGTGACTCGACCGAACCCGCTCGGCCGAGCCCTAACCGCGTGACCGTTGGATTCAGATCCAACGGCCACGATTGAGCCACGTCACCGAGCCCGAGTCCGACCGAAGCGCCAAATTACCGAGCCGACCAGTCCAACTCACGCCGACCGTTGGATCGAGATCCAACGGCTCACGCTGCGCCACGCCGCCTCCGTGCCGCCGTCGAATCGCCGCCGCGGCCGTGTCGACCTCGGTCTCCGCGTGATTCACTAAGCCGAGGCCGCTATTTAATCGCGCCGCCGCCATCGGGTAGCCCGTTTATGTGCGCACCCGTAGCCCTAACCCACGCTGCCGGAGCCGCCGCCGTCACCCCGCTAGAGCTCGCCGTAGTTGATCTAAGGAGCCACCGCGGTTTTTGCTTCGTTCCGCCGCCGTCCGCCGTTCTCTGCCGCCGTTGTGCCCAAATCCGAAACCGGGAGGCCACGACGCGTCCGGGCATCCAACTCACCTCGCCGGAGGAGCCCCGCAACGCCATGCCCTAGGTCGTCGTCCCTCAAAGACGGCCACCGGCCACACGACGCTATCACTGCCCTCGCGAGCACCGCCAGCCGTCCGATCAACATCCGACGCCCTAGATCTCGCCACGTCACCCGCCGGTGAGATCCCGTTCCAAATCCCAGATCCAATCTCAACCGTTGGATCTCGATCCAACGGTCTAGATCAAACGCGTTAACCCAAACGCGTGAGACCCAGATCTAATCTGGGCCGTTGAATTTCAAATCAACGGCCGAGATTGCGCCACGCGTCCGGGAAGGCTGACCGCCGTGGTCGCAGCCGCCGCGACTCACAAGACGTGACGCCGACAAGCCGGGCCCGCTGGTCACGGCTTGGCCGAATCCGCACCATGACGCCACGCCGACGCCATGGCGGGCTCAAGATGTCACGGGCCGTCCCACTTACGCCGACAAGCCAAGAACGACGCCACCGCTGGTCCCACTGCCGCGACCGTGGCCGAGCCCCGCCGACGCCAAGAATGACGCTACCCGAGTGGTCCCACCGTCGGCCGACGTGGAGCCGTGGACCGAGTCCACGGTAGACCCGAGCCAAACCATAGACCACGTCCATGAACCGGCTGACGTCAGCTGTCCAATCAGAGGCTGCCACGTGTCCAGATTTATTAATTTCTGAAAAAGAAAATGATTTATTAATTCGAAGTAATGATTTCAGATTTTGATTCAAACTTCAAACGCTTATAACTTTTGCGTTTCAACTCCGATTTGAGTGATTCAAATTTCTAAATTTGTATAAAATTAAGATCTATCTAATTATGAATTTTATTTAATTTTTAGACTAAAGTTTTTCTCTGTAATATTATTTAATTGATTATTTAAACTTTAAATAATCATAACTTTTGCATTTAAACTCCAAATCTGACGATTCTAGTTCCTAAAAATTCATAAAATTATGTTCTCTCTGTTTATGGATTTTATTTGGATGTTTGGACACTTTTGGTCTTCTGTTTTATTCATTTGTTGCTATTTGCACGCGTTACGAGTAGACGTTGAAGTGCCGGAAGGATTCGAAGGAGAAGTACTGGCTCAGGATCCAACTCAAGACCAAGAACAAGTACTTTTTGAAGGCAAGTTGTGCTTTGACCATGTTGATCCTATTTTGAAACCTATTTTGGTTCAAATTATTGCATGCTAGTTCAATTAGAAAATACTTTATTTAAATATGGGAAATTAGATAAATGCCAAATTGCTGTATGACACCTTGATTAATTAAATATGTGCCATGACCCTTGTCACCCTAGTTGTGGTTTACTAGTTGGACATTATTAAATTGCCAACATGGGAAATTAGATCGTTGTAGTATGTTGCTTAGACCTGCTACGTGCTCATGACATGATTTTGGACAATCAAATGTTAATATTGACTTAATGATATATTGAACCTGTTTTGGAAAGGTATCATGTGATGTTGATGGCACGTGGTGCATGGTAATCAACTGGGGTTTGATAAATAGTTTTCGGCCGGGGCATGTGGCAAGAATGATCAGGTGGGCCAGTTGTGGCACTGGGGATGTTGATTTGGTTCTTCGGGTAGTCTTGCCCTGGTCACCCTAAGGACTTAACCTTGCAAGCCTTTGAACTGAGTCAATCTTGCAACCACATGTCTGTAATGGGACGGACCTAGTTGATTAAGTTGCTAATAACGTACCTGTGGGACCTCAGGAGGTCAACTACACCCTTTGTGTAAGTTGTACGGGGGAGCGTACCGGGGCTGCGGCCAGGTACCCATCTAACGGTTGGTTGGCCTAAACTTCGCCTTAGCTAAGGGAAGGGTTAGTGTGCAACAACCGGGGAGGACCACTTGTGCTGTTAGAAGTTTCCGAAAGACTTTGTTACGGGAACTCGCCTTTGTGGTGTTTGACTGTATCTTGTGGGTAAAGTGCATAACCTCTGCAGAGTGTAGAATCTATTCGAATAGCCGTGTCCGCGGTATTGGACATCGCTCGGGAATTACAGTAAAGGGTTAGACTTTCTTGAAAATAACTTGGACTTGAAGGGTTGGGTTGGATTAATAATGATGTTGATGGAAACGTGCATTAGGATGGGAAAGATGTTTACTAAACTCCTTGAAAAGTTAATTATACTTTACTTGTTACTACTGCTTTCGAATCTACTTATGATATTTGTCAAATGCTGTTTACTGCAAATATACCTTGAGCTATTCCTTTGTATTAAGCCAGGCATGTAGTATATTAGCTGCATTCTGTGAATGACTTGCTGAGTACCAAGTACTCACCCTTGTCACAATACAACACCAGTTGAAGAGGAGACTACACCAGCTTTGGAGGAGGAGCTCCAAGAGGAACCGTCTACTTAGGGAGCGAGCCGGTGTTGCCTGTGGTATACTGGATGGCGCCACGAAGTTATCTTATTTTTTCGCTGCTATTATTTCTCTCTTAATAAGTTTCGCCCTGCGTGGCGTATATTTGTAACTTGACCATAAGGTCGAGTAACCAGTTTGACTATTTAGTTAAAGTACTTTATTAGTATCGAGTGGTATGATTGTGATATTTACCGATGTTAAGACTGTGTGCACTAGCGCGTTCCTGGACTAGTGCTGATTACACAGAGGGTCCGGATTTGTAAATTCGGGTCCCAACAGTCGCCGCCGCCATCGTGTAGCCCTCTTCCGTGCGCACCCGTAGCCCTAGAACTTCACACCCGAGCCGTCGCCGTTCGCCCGCTAAAGCTCGCCGTAGTTGGAATAGGGTTCCGCCGCGATTTTCCGCCGATTGCCGCCGACTCCGCCGTCCTCCGCCGTGAACGAGTCCAGATCCGAAACCCCCGCATCAAGCCGTGTCGGAGAGTACCACTCACCTCGCCGGAGGAGCCCCGAGACGCCGTTCCCTGTGTCGTCGTCCCCAGCGCCGACGCCTCTGCTCCGCAGTGGACATTGCCGGAACCCCGAGCTCCCTCCACCGTCCGATCACCCGAAGGTATGTCGCATGTTTCGATTTCCAGATCTATTTCCAGCCGTTAGATCTAGATCCAACGACCCACGTACGTCCACGTCACCCCCGTAACAAATCCACGTTGCGGTTTTAGATTCAATCCCCACCATTGGATCTAAATCCAACGGTTTAGATGGAGTCACGTAGACTTATCCGCACCGTGCTTGGATAGATCCCAGTCGTTCGATTGAGATCAGCCCCCAGTGAAGTGGTGAATCCCGACTGGATCTCGACCGTGCCGTGCTGACGTCAATAGCTGATGTCAGCAGTGGGTCCCACATGTCAGAGGCACATGCGCCGTGGACCGGGTCCACGGTGGACCCAAGCCGAGCCGTGCGTCGGGTCCATGGACCCGAGGCGACGTGTCAGCCTCTGATTGGTCCACGTGTCGTGCTGACGCAATAAATCATTTTTCGAAAAAGAAATTATTTATTTAATTCGGTTTATTGATTTTAAATATAGTTTCAAACTTCAAACGCTTATAGCTTTTGCGTTTCAACTCCGATTTGAGTGATTCAAATTTCTAAATTTTCATAAAATTGAGATATACTGAAATATGAATTTTAATTAATTTTTTATTATGAATTTTTCTCTGTTTATTTTTAAATAATAGATTCTTTATGTCGTAGGTTCGGAAACTGGACACGGAAATGAGAGCGGACGCCGGCCTTTTCGCGGGCCGTCGTCCACGAGAGTAAATGTGACACGAGGATATATACAGGTTCGGGCGCTTAAGAAAGACACCCTACTCCTGTCGGTGTGTTCCCCGGGGGGAGTAGAGGGATGTGCCCTTGTCTAGACTCCCCGAGGGACACTCCAGTTTTTGGTTTTGCATTCAAATGAGAGCCCTCTCTACATGAGGGGGTTACATTGGGTATTTATAGGCACCCAGCCTGTTACATAAAAGTACCATTATACCCCTACTAGACTAGCCTAAGTGGGGGCATTTTAGTCATTCTGGCGGGGAGGTAGTGTGTCCCACGGGATCGTCTCGAGGGAGTGGACCCCTGACATCCGGGCCCCACAGGGGATTTGGTGACATCACTCAAGTCTCCCGTGAGGAGACTTTCCGCGGGGTATGCCCCCGGGGAGATGTAGACCCGTGGGGTATGCCTCCGGGGAGACGTAGACCTCCCGCGGAATATGATGAGAGCCTCCTGCGGGGTATGTCCCGGGGAGACGTAGACCTCCCGCGGGACATGATGAGAGCCTCCTGCGGGGTATGCCCCGGGGAGACGTAGACCTCCCGCGGGACATGAGGACCCCCCGCGGGCTACGGGATCTCTCGTAGCAGTCTCACGGAGCATGAAAGGATGTCCCGTAGCATCTTGGTGACGAACCCTGATGACCCGCTATGGAGCATGAAGCCTCCCTCTTCGGGAGTTGATGGGTTTTCCTCCAACACCAGCCCCCCTGGCCCTTGGGCACTTTAGGAAGTGCCATAGGGTCAAGAGGATTGTTAGTTTCCTTGTGGTTGAACTGAATGTCCATGCGGATGTTGTTGTTTCGTGATCCAAATTTAAAACTCAGGCCAAACTTCTGCCGGAGCGAAGCGGAGGCCCATCGCCGGTAGGCTTGGGCCGGAGCGAAGCGGAGGCTGAAGTTGGCCCATCAAGTCGCTAACTCCTCATGGGTGCCCCACGTTCACGGGGTCGGCGTTGAAGCCACTGCCTAGGTCCTGTCAGGCGTTTTGGCTATCGCCCAATAATTCGTGGGCGGTTCGTGCACTGCCCGTGTTGGCTTCGGACCGTCTGGACAAGGGCGTTATTGGCTATGCCCGCGACTTCGTTGCGCACGAAATAGGCCCTTAGCCATCTCCATCTTTTTGACGGTACTCGGGCGCTTTGGGCGAACGCTCGAGGCTGGGCCTCGTTGGACGCTTAGACAAACGCCCTTGGGAGCAGCGGGCATTACAGGGAAAGCCTCCTTCACTCCGACTGCGAATGAACAGGCTTCGAGCTCCACGGCTTGAGGACAACTCGGCTGAGCCGGGTGTGGGCATCTTCCACAGGGGCGCAGACACGTCGCTGGGGCAGGGCAATCTCGTGCGGACGCCACTCAAGGGGCACAGGGCATCCCTCCTGCAGGCGTTGAGGGGGCGTAGGGCGCCCTCCCACGTGAGTGCGTGGCTAAGTGGGTGCAGGTGCAGGGCGCTCCTCTCCTGGGCGCCCCTTGAAGGAATACGAGCATCCGCAGCTTAGGAAACTGATGTCCCCGCCCAAGATTGGGGGCTCACATGAGCATTAGCTAGCTCCCCAAACTGCCTGCTCAGCTGACTTGGCCATCGATTAAGTCTGGGGGGCTCACGGGCGTTCGGCTAGCGCCCCGAACTCCCTGTTCGGTTGGCTCTGCCGTTGCCTAAGTCTGAGCCTCACGGGCGTTTGGCTAGCGCCCCAATGGGTGAACTTAGCACCTGAGCGCACACCTCGGCACTTTTCCTCACTCGGTCCTAACTTGGACCGAGCGTTCACGTTAACGCCCAAGCGCCTCTAGCACTGGACCAAACGGGCGCTTGTGCCAACGCCCCAGACTTTCTCGGTAGAGTGTTCACGTGAACACCAAACGCTTCCAACGCTAGACAAGACGGGCGTTTGTGCCAACGCGCCAGTTCCAAACCAATCGGGCACTTGCCAGTGCCCAATCCGTCCTCGGTAGAAGCGTGCATCTGGGAGCTCTCGTGGGCGAGCTCAGAAACGGGGGCAGCAGGGCACCGCTCGACCCCCTGATCTTCCCTGCTCTCCTCAGCGAGCCGACCGGAGGAGAAGCGCCGTAGCCGCGCGGGCCAAGGGGGGGCGCGCCGATGCGCGGACCGCGGGAGTGCTGCCGCCGGATCGGTTGAGGGGCGTCGTTGCCAAGCAGGCTAGAAGCGCTGATTGCGGATCGGCTCGGCGCGGCCCGGGCGGCGATCGCCGCACGCGGGACCACAGCGGCTTGGAAGGGAGGCGTCACCGCCAAGCAGGTCGGCGAGGCGCCGCTGTCTTGGCGGGGTTGGTGCCGCCCCACAACCGGCGGGGAACGTCATCATCACCGGGCGAGAGCCCTATCGTTACCGTCGCCGTCAAAGCCGAGGGCCGCCGCCATCAGGGTTGCGGGAGCCTCGGCCGCCAGCCAAGGGGCGCCGCCGTCGCCGACATGAGGAGCCCCGCCACAGCCAAGGGCCGCATTGTCGCCGGGACGCGAGGCCCGGCCGCCAGGCCAAGGGGCGCCGCCGTCGCCGCCGCCAGTCGCCAAGCCGCCAGGCCAAGGGGCCACCGCCGTCGCTGGGCCGAGGTGCGTCTGCCGCCGCTGGTGAGGTAGGCCTTGCGAGCTTTTTTAGCTCTCCCCCCTCTTTGGCAGGTATAAATCCCCCCTACCTGGACGCTGGACACAGACGCTTGCGGGTGGAAACGGTGGCAGAGGACTTGGCACAGGCGTGGCCAGAAACAGGGAGGCCAACTCTGTTTTCCGGAGGCTTTGTGCAGGCATCGGTAAGCATTGGGCACCTCTCCCTTTCTTTTTGGGTTGGACCAACGGTGCTCGCCCAGGCCGTTTCATGCCCTGGGGCACTGCCTCGGGTGCTTGAGTGAGGAAGGGGTGCCAAGGAGAGGGCGTTTGTTAGAGTGCACAAAACCGACCCTTTGCTGGGGGGTTCTCCTTGTTAACACCTCTTCCCTTCAAGTGACCACGTTCAGAGCGTTGCTATGCGCGAGGCAACCGGGACCTCACGTCCCGCGCCCAAAGGCACAATGACATGCTTCACAAGCCAACCATTGGGGCTTTTATCGACTTCTAATTCTTTGCTTGACTCAGCAGGCTCTGGGAGCACTTCGTCCTTGCACTTGCGAATTGCACTCTGCCCTTATTTGATGGGTATGTTCATCGATTTGATAATATCCCGTGATCTTTCTTCACGGCCCACGGCTTGATTGTTTACGGTGACTATTATTGCTTGTAGGTGACCGTCCTCGCGATGCTCTCGGGAAGGGCAAAGGCAAGGTGGACGAAGCTGCCCCCACGGGGGGCAAGGGAAAAGGCAAGCCCCCCCGTGGAGGGGACTCACGCACAGGAGATGTGGACATGATGAGCTCCGGCAAGTTTGTTGCCTTCATGGAGGTGGCCGAGGATGATGGTGATGCCCCCGAGGAGGCGAGGGTGGACCCCGGGCCCTCGGAGCTTACCGACGGGGAGAAGCTCTCCCTCATTCGGCGAGGGAGTCGCCTCTCCCCCGGGGACGTGGAGTTCCCGGAGCCGGGGGAGAGTCCCGATCCGCCCTCGGGGTTCGTGGTGGCGCTCAAGGCTTGGGTGGATGCTGGGTTCGGGCTCCCCATGCACCCTTTCATCAAGAAGTATACTCGAGCGTTCGGAGTGGAGCTTTCCCACCTTAGCCCGAACTTCTTTGTTCGGCTGAGGATCTTCTTGTGGCTGTGTGAGACGGCCATTCCAGGGACGGTCGTGGAGCCAACCATTCCCCTCTTCGACTACTACTTCCGCTCCCAGCGAGGGGACGCAAAGAGGGGGCCTCTGGGGTCCATCTTCTCCATTCTGAGGCATGATGACGAGTTTCCTATTCACACCGCAAAGGACTCTTGGCCCTCCGCCACCAAGAAGTGGTTTTACTTGAAGGCGGGGGGTGACTTCGTCTACTCTGGGAGGCATCCGAGCTTGACGTCACGGACATACCCCAAGATTGCCCGCCTCCAATGAGGGGATCGGAAAGTCGCAGCCGCTTATCCGAGAGGTACGGGCTATAAAGGGCGCGCGCGACCTGATGGAGGAGATGACCCTTCTCAATCTAAGCACGCTCGTCCAACGTGCCAAGCCGGGTTTTCACGAGGACCTCTATCCCGGCGTCGTGGAAGGTAAGGATCTTTGCGTCATGCTATTTCGCACGCTATCATTAGTCTCTTACTTTTTTTTGTGTGTAGTTTGCTCCATCGAGGAGGCTAGGGAGGAGACCGAGTTGCTCCTGGGGAAGTGGTGTGTCACTGAGGCATGGGGCTACGAGGCCGAGGGCCTCCCGATGACGGGGGCGAACTTCGTGGCCGAGGTGTTTGGTTTGGATCTACCCCCAAGGGGTGATCCTATTCCGGACCAAACGAAGCGGAAGAGAGGCCGCGCTTCAACCGCTGACGATGACACCCGAGCTCGACCCGTCAGGGCCCGAGGTAGGGGTGCCACAAGAGGGCCCGTGGGTGGCACCTCGAAGCCGGGCACCACCGCTGCGGCTCGCACGAGAGGAAACGCGACTCGCTTTACCAGTGTGAGGGGTCCTTCCCGAGCGATTCCCCTGAGGCCCTCAACGTCACCTACCACGAAGGGTGAGGGCGCTAAGGCCCCTGGGAAGAAGATCGCCCCGAGAGGCGAGGGTGCGGGCCCTTCCACTGATCGGGCCAGGGGGCGCTCACCTTCACCCTCGTCGTCTCCGACCCGCAGCTCCAGCGAGTCTGAGTCGAGTTCTGGGTCGAAGGACTCTGGGGGAGGCACCCAGGGGGACTCCGGGGGAGGCACCCAGCGGCTCGCTCAGGAGATAGAGGATCTCCTTGATGTCGGTACTAATGAGCCGGCTCCTGCCCCAACTGAGGCCATGGCAGCAGAGGATGCTGGGTACACTTTCCCTGAGGACATTGGGTCTTTCTTCTTCTACCCAGGAGGTACGTGAGATTTGATATGGTTGGTTGTCATGGTACCTGTTTTTGCTAACTTGTCTCTTTCAGACACTACGGAGCCCGTGGCGCCGTGGTGGCGCCGCCTGGCACAGTGGAGTCCCCAGCTCCCGCACCTCCTGGAGCACTGAGGAAAGGGCTTCGTCCCATAGGACGCCTATGCGTGCAGAGGTGGAGCAAGAGGGAGACCTGGGGGGGTCCTCCAGTGGGCTCCCCGAGTATGCCATTCCCCATACTGACGGGCCGAGGCCATCAAGATGACCCGTCTTCTCGTGACGCAGCGGGTACAGAGGTACATGGCTGACTTGGTACCCAATGACCCTGGGAAGTTCGTTGAGGCGATAGGGGAGAAGCTTGCGACCATCGTGACCCTCCAGTATCAGGTGACAAGGTTGCTCTATTAATTGCCTCATTTTGTGACCTCATACGCCTCACTTGGCACCCTTTGCCTTCCCTCGCAGGCCACAGCGATGAGCCATGTGCTTCACAACAAGGTCCCTGAGATGATACAAGAGATGCTGGCGGCTATGCAGCCGCGCCCCGAGGATGACCCTGAGGTCCTCAAGAGGGCCTTACAGGAGGCTCAAGAGGGTCAGAGGGCCGCTAAGGCCGAGCTAGAGGGGATCAAGGCTCAGCTAGAGAGGACCGAGGCCGAGCTAGAGCGGTCTCGGAGGCGGGCTAAAGACTTGGGAGGTGACTTGGACAGGACATATGCGGCACTAGAGGCAGTGAAGGCAGATCGAGATGCCAACGACCAGAGGTTGGAGGCGGACCGGAAGATTATAAGTATAACCCTTTCCGATCTCGCTGTTTTTGTCCAGGTCACTCTGCGGGACCTCGGGGCTCGAGTGGAGGACCTCCCATCCTCCGTGGAGGACTGGGAGGAGTGGATGGTCATCTTGAGGGGCCGCATCGGCCTACTCGAGAGAGCAGCAGGGGACAGGGGCAAGACCTTCGCCAAGGTCGCCTTGATTGCGGGAGTTGCTGCAATCTCTCGCCTCTCTGATGACGCGGGCAAGGAGGCAGTCCTTGCTGCACTTCGGGGGTTGTACACACCGGAGGTGCGCCGGCACGCTGCTGAGTGTAGCTCCACATGGGGCCCGCTCGTTGGGAGTTTCGTGGAGAGCCTCCCGAGGGGTCCTCGCGCGCCAGGGCCCCGGGCGTCCGGGGAAGGCCCGAGCTCGGAGAATGTATGATTTCTCCTGGAGTAACATCTTTTGCTAACTAGATGACATGACTCTCTATAGTCATGATTTTGCTAAGTGTAGGACAATGTTTTAGAGACACATTTCGAATGGTGCCCGCGATGGTAGGCAGGGGCAGCACCCCCGTTTTGTATAAACTTAATGTTATGGAATGAATGACTTATGGGTTTTAAAATGCTTTGTTTTAGGAAATGCCCCGGAGGGCGGTTGATATTCGTTATAAGCGAAGTGCGCAGAGGGCTCGGGCGCCTTTGCGATTATGCCCACCGAAGAAGGCTTGCCGCAGGACTGGGCGACTTCACGGGGGCATGATTGTGCCTTGGCTTCCAGAAATGGGCCAAGACAGGCGCCGCCGGAGGGTTTTTAGGTCGCTTCCCCCCAAGGGGGAGAGCTTGTTTGTATCATGCTATGTACGAAGGGGGCATGTCCCCTAGGTTTATAGGAAGCGAGAGAGCATATACTTCCTCTCACAGAGGAGAGGAAGGTGGACCTCGGTGTGGCAATGACAACCTTGCTTTCGTTGAATTGCTTAGGTTCGGCGCACGGGGCCTTACTCTGAGGAGTTGGGCGTTTAGTCCGGGGCGCGGCCCCGCAGGGGAGGTTGTTGCGCCCCTTGTAATAGACTCGTGCTTACCGGGACGGGGATGTCTCCCGGGTTAGAACTCACAATGTAACGAGAATGTTTTCCGCGATGTTGCGGGGTTGACCCGGAGGTCGTTCGGCTTATCGCCAGGGACCATGGGGACTAGTCCACGGTGCACCCAATGACTTAGGCAACATGCCTTTTAAGCCGTCGCCTGCTCCCTGGGTCCAACAGGGAGGAGGCCGCCCAAGGGAGACTAGAGATGTCCTGACCGCTCGGGGCTTTTTAGGGGTAAGCCTCGGAGGCTATGCGCCCTGAGGAGTGTTGCGCGGGCTGCGCGACTCCATGACGTTCCCTAACAGCAACGCGTTATGGGCAGTCATAAATGAAGCATGACGCGACATGTAGGGCTCAAAATCGTGACTTCATTGATCACCTCGGAAGGGTTTACATCATTACAAGTCAGGTGCCGTCACGGCTTACAAAAGAGCTTTAAATGTAAAACTTCTTTAGCTTGTCAGCATTCCATGCGTGTTTGAACGGCTTGTCCTCCATGGTGGAGAGGCGGTAGGCGCCCGAGCCCAGGACCGCAGAGATGCGGTAGGGTCCTTCCCATTTGGGGTGTAGCTTCCCTTGGGCGCTTGGGTCTGTGACCCTTTTCAACACCAAGTCTCCCAGAAGGAAAGCGCGCTCTCGCACCCGCTTGTTGTAGAAGCGGGCAACTTCGCGCTCGTACGAGGCATGCTTGATGAGGGCACGGTCTCGGGTCTCCTCCACGAGGTCCACCTCGACTTTGTGGTTCTCTTCGTTCGCCGCGAAGTCAATGGGTAGAGGCCCGGAGAGCATCTCTACGCGAAGGGAGCGATGGCGTATCTCTGCTGGGAGGACCGCCTCTACTCCATATACGAGCGAGAAAGGCGTGCGCCCTGAGGAGCGACTGGGAGTGGTGCGCATCCCCCAAAGCACTTTGAGGAGCTCTTCTGCCCATAGCCCCTTCTTGAGTGTGCTCTTTTCGAGTCTTCGACGGATTCCCTGGAGGATGATGCCATTGGCCCTCTCCACGGCGCCGTTGGACTTTTTGACCAACACGGGGTTGGCAAGCCACTCTGGGTGCCAGACCTCCCGGATGAGACCAGCACTTAAGAGCTTGTTAATTTCTCCCTTGATGGCTTGGCATCGTTCAACAGAGAGCTTACGGAGCTTTTGCCTCACCGGGGAGCGCCCGGGCCTCACCGCGAGGCGGTGTTGGATTACTTCACGAGGTACACCATTCATATCCGATGGTGTCCAGGCGAAGATGTCTACATTGGCCCTTAGGAACTCAAGGAGTTCCTCTCTCGCCTCCTCTGAAAGTTGAACTCCAACCCGGATGAAACGCTCATCGTTCGGGCCGAAGAGCCGCGTATCGTTTAGTCCTCCTTCAGGACGAGGTTTCAGGGAGTGCCTCACCAGAGGGGGCTCGTCTCTTGCCATGTCGCCTTGGGACGAGGGGGATGCAACCCCTTCTGGAGCTCCCACGTCGAGGAGATTGACTTCATCAAGGCGAGTGGCCTCTTTGTGATAGAGACGTCGTGCCATGTCTTGATCGCCCCTCACGGTAATGACCCCGCGAGGTCCCGGTATCTTAAGGCACAAGTAGTTTTGATGGACGGCAGCACATAAGCGGTTAAGAGTCACCCTTCCCATGATGACGTTGAACGGTGACTCGACGTCAACGACGTCGAACCTGACCGCCTCTGTGCGATGGTTTTCCCGTGACCCGAAGGTCACGAGGAGCTCGATCCTCCCCAGGGGTTGGATAGATTTTCCCGGAATGAAGCCCGTGAGGGGGCGGTCTGACGGGAGCAGGATGCCTGGGTGGTAGCCCCCCCGTGACTCCCATAACTCCTTGAGCGCTCGAAGATAAAGTATGTCTGCGGAGCTTCCCCCGTCGACGAGTATGCGAGAGACTTCGCAATTGGATATTGTTGCAGTCACCAGGAGGGCATCATCATGGGGGAACCTCAAGTCCTTCGCGTCCTCGGCTGTGAAGCTCAGGGTGACGTCAGCCCACTTAGGAGGAACGCTTCGGGGGGCCACCCCCACCACGTTGACTTCCCGTGCATATTCCTTTCTTTGCCGCTTAGATTCATGCCCGTAGGCCGAGCCCCCCATTATGACATTCACCTGTCTTTGCGGCGCTTGGAAGGGAAGTTCTCGTT
Organism: Rhipidocladum racemiflorum; assembly: GCA_036346355.1. Classification (NCBI taxonomy): domain Eukaryota; kingdom Viridiplantae; phylum Streptophyta; class Magnoliopsida; order Poales; family Poaceae; genus Rhipidocladum; species Rhipidocladum racemiflorum. The sequence goes on from CM070583.1 coordinate 59,471,314, forward strand.
CGCCGCCCTGCAAGGGGCCTCCCGGAGGAGGTCCATCAGGGGGCAGCGCGGGCACGGGATGATTTGCTTGGAGAGGCATGGCCTCTGTAGCGGCAGGCCGAGGCGGTGATCTGCGGCGTGGCTCAGGCCCCCTTTCAAGGAGTTTCGCCACCTCGGCAGCGTATTGGCGGCACTCGTTTGTATCGTGCCCGCCCATCTTGTGGTAGGCACACCAACGACCCTCCCCTTGGTCTTGGAGGCCCTTCCTCTCACCGGGACCCTTATCTCGAGCACGAGGCTCCTTGGGTTTGGGACCCTTCTTTGGTCCTTTGGAAGAACCATCCCCTCGTGATGGGGCGTCGGCCACGGTGAGGACCTTGGAGTCGTGGCCCCCATTAGAGCGATCCCTCCGATCTTTGCTCCTCCCGGAAGACCCTTTCGGTCCCCTTCCAGGGGAGCTGCCTCCGGCTTGTGGAAAGAGACCTTTTTTGGCCAGGTCATCCTCCTCCCCTCGGGCATACTTCTCCACGATCTCGAAGAGTTGTTGGGTCGTTCTTGGGGGATCTCTTCCAAGCGCCCTATTTAGCTCTCCCGGGAGTAGCCCTTCTTTGCATGCATTGATGACCGTGGAGTCCGGGGCGTCTGCCACCTGGCTACGCACTCGGGAGAAGCGCTTGAGGAAGTCCCGAGTGGACTCATCTTTCCGCTGCTTGACAGTAAAGAGTTGGTTGGGAAGCAGGGGGCGTTTGTAGCTTCCTTGAAAGTTAGCATTGAACTCTTCGGCGTAGTTGAGCCCAAGAGCGGATAGAGCCCCTTTTGATTGAAGAACCAAGACCGTGCAGTCCCAGAGAGGAAAAGCGGGAGGCAATTGCACATTTCGGCCTCCCGCCTCCCCGTAGCGGATTGCCGTGGCGTGAACCTCGATGAATTGCATGGGATGGAGTCTCCATCGTGCGGGCCAATCTTTGGGTTGGCGGAACTTGTGCCGAGCAGCGTTCGGATATGCCTCGAGCGAGAGGGTTTCCAGTCCCGTGATCGCTTCTGCGACCACGCCCACGAGGGGAAGGCGTTCTCGCGTGGCGGTGGTGGCGATATGAAGTTTCAGAACTGGAAGAGCCAGAATCCCGTGGGCGTTGACGGCGTCTGCGTTCCGGAGAAGGGGAGTATCCTCGTCGGTGCGCGGTCGGGCAGGCCCGCGAATCCGGGACTCCTCCCGGCCCCTTGGACTCGTGATCCCGGTGGCCGAGAGAGAGGCGCGCCCGGTAAGCAGAGTGAATACCTCCTCCATCACAGCCCATTTGGGCGAGGCGAGTCCTCGGGACTTGTGGTCGCCCGGGAGTAGCTGTGGGTAGGACTCTCTGCTCACCCAGGCGGGCCACTTGGGGTGCTGCAACCTTTGGCCTGGTTGGGTCTCCTTCCGCCATGGGCCACGTTGCCCCTCGAGGCTGCGAGTCCGCCCTGGCCGATGGGAGCTCATTCACCATTTCCGGGTGCAGGCGCATCTGCCCGGGAGGAGGATCTTGAAGGGGGGGTCCCGGGACCTCCGCATGCGGGGGCGCAAGATCAGGCCTTGAAGGGTGCGACGGTGGCGCGAACTGCAATGGAAAGGGAGGAATCCCCCCAAACTCCATACTCGGCGGGCGAAGCGGCCAGAAAGGGGCCCCACTTGAGACTGCCGCGCGGGTGAGTGGGGGGAGGTTGAAAGGGTTCCCCACATGTTCGCTTCCGTAAGCGAAGGGTGCGCCTCCACGTGCCCTCGGGTCAGTGGCCACTTGGACCGAGGGAGGTGGCGGGAGCGGAGATGGAAGCAGTGGCCCACCGGGAGGACGGTAAGAGGACATCATGTAATCCACCGTCTGCCTCGCGGTGGCCTCCACCAAGGCTGGCCACTGGGTGAGGTCCAACGCCCCTGGAACGAGGGTTGGCTCTGGAGTTCCCGACCCCGTGGGTGCAAGGAGGCCCCGAGCTTCCGGCCCTTGGACCATAGCTGCCAGCTCCCGAGAAGATGAGGAGCCTTCAAGCCCCGAGACTTGGAGGACGTTCTCCCCGGGGTGGATGGCACCGATCCCAGAGGACGGCGCACGCCGGGGGTTCCGTCGGGGAGGAAGATCATCCTCGTGCTCCTTGCGCTTGGGAGCCGGGGGCTTGTGTTGAATTTTCTTGGGAGGAGCCATAGCCTTGTTCAAGTTAGCTACGGTCCCCACGGACGGCGCCAAGTGTCGTAGGTTCGGAAACTGGACACGGAAATGAGAGCGGACGCCGGCCTTTTCGCGGGCCGTCGTCCACGAGAGTAAATGTGACACGAGGATTTATACAGGTTCGGGCGCTTAAGAAAGACACCCTACTCCTGTCGGTGTGTTCCCCGGGGGGAGTAGAGGGATGTGCCCTTGTCCAGACTCCCCGAGGGACACTCCAGTTTTTGGTTTTGCATTCAAATGAGAGCCCTCTCTACATGAGGGGGTTACATTGGGTATTTATAGGCACCCAGCCTGTTACATAAAAGTACCATTATACCCCTACTAGACTAGCCTAAGTGGGGGCATTTTAGTCATTCTGGCGGGGAGGTAGTGTGTCCCACGGGATCGTCTCGAGGGAGTGGACCCCTGACATCCGGGCCCCACAGGGGATTTGGTGACATCACTCAAGTCTCCCGTGAGGAGACTTTCATGGGGTATGCCCTGGGAGATGTAGACCCGGGGGGTATGCCTCCGGGGAGACGTAGACCTCCCGCGGAATATGATGAGAGCCTCCTGCGGGGTATGTCCCGGGGAGACGTAGACCTCCCGCGGGACATGATGAGAGCCTCCTGCGGGGTATGCCCCGGGGAGACGTAGACCTCCCGCGGGACATGAGGACCCCCCGCGGGCTACGGGATCTCTCGTAGCAGTCTCACGGAGCATGAAAGGATGTCCCGTAGCATCTTGGTGACGAACTCTGATGACCCGCTATGGAGCATGAAGCCTCCCTCTTCGGGAGTTGATGGGTTTTCCTCCAACACTTTAAACTTTAAACAATTATAACTCTTGCATTTTAACTCCGATTTGGACGATTGAAGTTTCTAAAAATTTATAAAAATGTGCTCTCTCTGTTTATGAACTTTATTTGAATTTTTGGATACTTTTTGCCTACTGTTTATTTATTTATTACTATTTGCACGCGTTACGAGTAGACGTTGAAGTACCCGAAGGCTTCGAAGGTGAAGTGTCCAACAATTATCCATGTTGATTTTTAAAGGCAAGTTGTGCTTTGACCATGTTGATCCCATTTTGAAATTAATTTGATTTAAATTATTGCATGCTAGTTCAATTAGAAAATGTTTTAATTAATTTTGGGAAATTAGTTAAATGCCAGCTTTGCACTATGACACCTTGATTATTAATTATGTGCCATGACCCCTTGTCACCGTAGTTGTGGATTATAAGTTGGACATTATTATTTTGCCAACTTGGGTAGTTAGATCGATGTAGAATAATGCTTAGCCCTGCCACGTAGTCACGACATGATTTTGGATAAATGCATGTTAATATTGACTTAATGAGATATGGAACATATTTTGGATAAGTGTCATTTGTTATTAATATTGATGTTGATGGCATGTGGTGCATGGTAATCAACTGGGGGTTTGATAAACAGATTTAGACCGAGGCATGTGGCAAGAATGATCGGGTGGGCCAGTTGTGGCACCGGGGAAGTTGATTTGGTTCTTCGGGTAGTCTTGCCCTGTTCACCCTAAGGACTCAACCTTGCAAGCCTTTGAACTGAGTCAATCATGCAACCACATGACCGGAGTGGGACGGTCCTAGTTGACTAAGTTACTAATAACTTGCATGTGATACCTCGGGTGTCAACTACACCTTTTGTGTAGCTTGAAAGGGGAGCGTACCAAGGCTACGGCATGGTACCCGTCCAACGGTATGTCGGTCCCATACTTCGCCTCTGTTAATTGAAGGGATGGTGTATGGCAAAAACCGGAAAGGTTCACTTGTGTAGTTAGCAGTTTCCGAAAGGCTTTGTTACAATCACTCGCCTTTGTGGTGTTTGGCTGTATCTTGTGGGTAAAGTGCATAACCTCTGCAGAGTGTAAAATCTATTCGAATAGCCGTGTCTGCGATATTGGACATTGCTCGGGAATTACAGTCAAGGGTTAGACTTTCCTGAAATCAACTCGGACTTGGAAAGTTTGGTTGGGTTTAATAATGACGTTGATGGAAATGTGGATTAGGAAAGGAAAAGTGTTTATTTAACTCCTGGAAAAGTTATTGATAATATATTGCTTCTATCGCTTTTGAATCTACTTATGTTACTTGTTAAATGCTGTTTACTGCAAATGAACCATGAAACATTCCTTGTACTAAGCCATGCATGTAGAATATTAGTCGCATTCTGTGCATGACTTGCTGAGTACCAAGTACTCACCCTTGCCGCTACAACATCAGTTGAGGAAGAGGCGACGCCAGTTTTGGAGGAGGAGTATCAGGAGGAGCCGTCTAACTAGGGAGCGAGCCCAGTCAGTTGCCTGTGGTATACTGGATGGCGCCACAAAGTTACCTTATTTTTTCGCTGTTGTTATCTTTTTTAATAAGTTTTCGTCCTGTGAGGCGTATATTTGTAACTTGACCTTAAGGTCGAGCAACCTGTTTGGTTAACTAATTTAAGTACTTTATTATTTCGTTGAGTATGATTGTGATATTTACCAATGTTGAGACTGTGTGCACTAGAGTGATCCTGGACTAGTGCTGAATATACAGAGGGTCCGGATTTACAAATTTAGGTCTCGACAAATAATATTTGACTTAGTACAAAAAAAAATTTCGCACCATATTTTTCACTCTTATTATTTTAAAAAAATCAACAAAACAAAAAAACGCAGATAAAAATCAACAAAATATAAAAGGCATGTCTCTCCTTGGGAGTATTAGGGAGGCCTGCCTCCCCCCGAAGACGTAGCAGGGAGGTGCCTCCCCAGGATCTGAGAGCTATTTTCATAAATACTAGTAGATGAAGCCTATTTTTGAAAAAAAGAAATTAGAAGGGCTAGTACATTAATGCAGTCACGCCTATACATCACTTACATATGTATACCTGTACGTACATAAGGACGTGCGTATAAGTATACTAGTAAAGTGTCCGTGCGTTGCAACGGATCCCAAATAGATGATGACACCATAAGTTCTAAACTCTTAAAAACAAAAAACAAAAACGAGAATTTAAAACTTGAACTATGACTTATTTGAGATCCGTCACTGAAGAATCATTGAACAAGGAAATACAATAAAATGCAAATAAGGCTAGACAAATAGCAAATAGTTACAGAATTTCTCACCTACTAGGCCTTGGACTCCTACTGTTCTGATCCAAAAACGACCTGGCAGACTCACCATCACCACCAACTCATTCTTAGGCCATTCACAGTGCATAGTTTCATTTCCCAGTTTCCAAGAGTGTTACATCAGTTTTTGTCTAGGTAACCGTGTATCTCAGGTTTCATCCAGATGAAACCCCCTCTCCCCTCCTATGAAACTCTTTCTATCTCTCTCTTCATAATTATCTTGTCATGTCACCAAACATGATGATATGTCACATCATTTAATGAAAATGAAACTCTCACTGTGAATACCCTTATAATAGTTAAGATATGCACATTCACGTCAGGACACGTGCAAAGAGACGCACGATATCCAGTACTGCTCAAGGGACCACGTCAACCACCACGTGGGATGTGCTACCTTGTGCTACTAATCAAGAGCATGTCATCAGACTTGTGAGTAGAATTAGCATGCTCATGGCTAGTTCTAAGCTCTGAGGCTCACGTTAGGTTAATCTGGAATTGTTTTAGGCTAGCCATTGTTTTACAGAGGCACATGCGCGGTTCATGTTAATCATCAGTTGTTGACATGTTGTTTAATAAAACATGCATGGATATGTAGAATGATATATCTTATCCTCACCACAAAAGAATCAATGCTATATATATGTGTGTCTTGTGACTAGAAATATATGTGCTGCTCAGGGCAGCCCACAGTTTCCCTCCTGAGTCCTGATTTGTTTCATCTTGCATGTGTACGTGTGTTGCTTGCTCTGTTAACTTATATCACTACAGGAATCCGTATTATTTTCGTCGGCCAAAAACCGACGAAAATACCAAGAAAACCGACGAAAATAGACCGACGGAATTATGTTGACGAAAATACATGCCGACGAAAATGTACCTATTTTCGTCGGCCCGAGCGGCTGACGAAAATAGTGACCGTCTCCGCACCAGCTGACGTGGCGTCTGTATTTTCGTCGGATTAGGCCGACGAAAATACTGTTTTAAAATTAAAAAAAAAATTAAAAACCCTTATTTTCGTCCGCTTAGGCCGACGAAAATACTTTTTAAATTTTTTTTTAAAAAAATAAAAATCCTTCCTACAAACTCTTTGGTGCTTGGAGAATATTCATATAGCAAAGGGTCTACATCTGGAAAACTAACTGGACATGAGCAAGAACACAAACATGGCAAACTACATGGAAAATGCATGCCTTCCAAATTGTAATAATGTTATCCCATATCTTATTATTTGGAAATCAAAATAACAGATGAGAATTCCTAAACCTCTCCATGTATCCTACGTAATTGATTCAATATGGTACCACCGTACTGTTCTTTCCATTTGAGGACCTGTACAAAAGATGATAGAGAAATGGAATAAGCAATAAAAGGATACACCTATGCTCTCACCATGGTTCTCATTCCATCACATATGACACTAATTGCCACTAAGGTTTTCATAACCATGTAGGGCATTGAATCCATTATGAATATTCCATGGTACAAAGGAAACAATTATGACATAGGACAGTTAACAAACATCACTCTGTGTTAAGGCCCAAAAAAAAGGTGCTTACTTCAGATACAAATTTGTCATGCCCTATGTCATGCCTCATCAAATTCCTTTCACGCGTTAGCTTCTTTTCCACTACAACCTGATATACAGAAGAACAGATTGTTAAAAGAAATTCATTACTAAAAAATACATAGCATTAAAGTGTTCGCCAGAAATGTGATAGTCCAAACAAAAAAGAATTTGGAGAATTGGAGATAGAAATGCTAGGTTAATTCAGAGAAAAAGTTGAAATAACTAAAATATCATCATATTTGGGCAACATTATACACGATTAATATGCTAAAATGAAACATTGTACTCCTCAGGGCTAATTCCAAATATTCCAAGTAGCAAAATATAGCACTGTTTATTCAATATGCAACAAAGAAAAAAACTGCTTTCAACTCATTGTCAATGCAAATAGTTCCAGAAGGCATAAACACCCACAAAACCAAGATGCAAGGGCACGAACACTAGTAACCCATGAAAGATGATGGCATCATAATATCACTTTGTTAGGAATTTTACAACTAATTAATCAGTTTCTGACGGTACATAATGAACAAGGATTTAATTATCAATGAGTACAGACAGACCTCCTACACAAGTCAGCTTCCTCAGTGCAGTCAACCTTTCCAAGACGGATTCTGGCATCCATTTCAGGATCATATCTGCATTTGACAAAAACCAAGAGGATGGCATTTAACACTTAACAGCGTAAGACCATGAAACACCAAGCCTTATTAGGGGCAAATAAAGAAAACAGTATATACCTCTCCCTTATAATTTTCGCAGTCTTCTCCCATGAAGGTTTCTGAAGGAAAAGTATATGATAGACAAATTTCTAGATATTACTTCAATGTAATGTAATTGCAAATATACTTGAAATGGAATAAAAAATGGTGCAGACTGATTACTCAGATGACTTGCACATTATCATACTATAATCAACTAACCATTGCCTCACAAATATAGTAACATAAGTAATGAAAATCACTAAATGCAAGGAAACATAAGGAGAAATTCTAACCAATCGATTGCTCCAGTAACACCAAGGGGCATAAAAGTTGACGACCAAAACAGGGTACCTGAAGTGAGAATAAAATTCATGATAAGTATCAATTGAAACAATATTAGGGCTTCCACAAAGAATAAAAGAGGGATAAAATACTGAACAAAACTTAAGGACAAATATCTGAGACAGGCAAGAGTAAATATGCTTGCGATGAGAACCTAGCCAAAGTAATTGGAGCTAACAAGTATAAATTTCTCCATGAATGTCAAGTAGAAAGACGATGATGAATAAAACATCATGAATAATTCGTTGACTATTGATATGATTTTGCAATGAAGAATGACTAGGATATTTGAAATCCGACTGTGTAGGTTGATATTGAAATAGATAATTGAATACTTACTGGTGTGAATAGCTATCAAAATTGTGAGAAGACAATGCGACTGAACCATCACCATGGTACTCTTCAACATCATCTCCATGTTTGTTTACAGTGGGTATATGTCCTGAGTGGAACTCAGGACCAGTAGGTACTAAATTCCGATCAATTGAAAACTTGCGAACAATTTTCGTTATGTTCAACCTATTCTGCATATGTTTTGAACAGAAAATTAAGTTAAACCAACATTTAAAAAAAGGTGCATGCTCTAGATAGAAAGATAAAAAGCAGCAAATCCTTACAGATGTAACAAAATAGTTAGCTCATGTTTCCACTCTTTTGACATAAAATTAACTTGGCAAAAAGTTAGAATCAGAATATGAGTACTTCCAACATCGTTTTTTATATAAACCATAAATCTAGGTTCTTCAAAGCAAAAAGAAAGATGTATATTCTATATTGTCATATTCTAGAAGCTAGAATTAGAAAAATAAAGCACAGGAGGCAAGAGATAGAATCAGAAAAATAAGCGCACGAGGCAGAGATAGAATCATATTGTTCCCAACACATCACTGACATTAACTGATGCAAATTCACATGAAAGTGCAGGAAAGCTGTAAAATGCAAAGCCAGTTAGCGAACATTTAGGGGAGCAACAATAAACCTGTGCAGTCTAGCTTCAAGTCATCCAATCAAAAAACAAAAACACCACTCCAAAGTCTAGAAAGCCAGCTAGACTAACGCAAATATCCTACTGTAAATCATGTCATACAAACAAACGGGCAGTGCACTGCCTAGTGCTTGCAATTGTCCTGGAAACTCAGTGCGCCTGTTTCAACAATGGCTCTCAGCTGCATATAGAAAACACTAGTAAAAGGCCAGGTGAAAGAATACCATAAACATTGTTCTACAAACACACTAGAAACAGTTGGATTTGGAACACTAGCTGATTGCAAAAGACTATTAACCTAAATACACATCACATGCTCCTTTTTTGACAAAATCCACAGAAGAAAACCAAACTTACCTTCTTCCTGGGGGGCGGCGGGCCGGGGGCCGGAGGCTGGAGGCGGCGACGGCCGGATGCGGTGCTGAACGCCGCAACGACGGCCGGAGGCGGCGACGGCAGTCTTGATGTCGAACACGGAAGCAGCGGCGGCCGAACGCGAAACGGCGGCCGAGCGTGAAACGGCGGTGGCGCCCGGCCGAACGCGCGGCGGGCAGGCCGGGGAGGCGGGGGCAGGCGTCGGAGGTCGGGCGGGCAGCGGGGGCGGGCGCCGGAGGTTGGGGGCGGGGCAGACCGGGGGCGGGCGCCGCGTGAGGGGCGTGAGTGGCGGCGTGAAAGTTTTGATGGCTCCGAATGCTCGATCGACTTAGCCCTAGCCCTAGTCATGTTCCTATTTTCGTCGGCCAAGCTCCAGCCGACGAAAATATATCATTATTTTCGTCGGTCCCATTTTGGCCGATGAAACTGTTGGACTATTTTCGTCAGTCTCGCCTGGCCGACGAAAATATGGACGTATTTTCGTCGGTTCACATAAGCCGACGGAAATATATGAGTATTTTCGTCGGCTTCTGCAAGCCGACGAAAATAATTTCGACCGACGAAAATATAACGGATTCCTGTAGTGTATATGGGCTACTCAGCAACCAGAATGACTTGCATAGTTGGGAGAGCTTGTAACCAATGGAATCTTAGCATCTAACTCATACATGCATCGCCAAGCAAGAACAAGCAGAATATTATTAGGGTTCCATCTAGCTCACTGTGAGGTGGGAAAGTAGTGAACACAGATTTCTTAATTATTCTACGTGAATAAATTAAGTCGATACAAGGATGAGAACTAGTGACCGGCCTTCTGGCTGTTGCAACAACAGAAGTATTACGCATTACCCTGCATGATTAATTAAGAACAGCACTGTCTTGTATTGCTTGCAAACCTATTCCCTTGTTCATTCCTGCACTGTGGAATGGAAAAGGCATAATTAATGCTCATCTGCGTGAAAAGAATGATCGGATTTTTCGTCTTCTCGTTGCTGCATGCAGTATGCATGTTTGTTCTACAGCATGTTTCAATGAAGTAAAAATGCAAAGTTATCTCTCATTTGCCTCATCATGGGTGTAAATTAGAAAAACACATATTTTTTGCAGTTAAAAGCACATATCTTTTTTTGTTCGAGGAACATAACACTACTACAAAACTGCAAATAGAAGACGCCCTATCAGTGGCGGTTTGGTTGAAACTGCCACTAATAGGACTATCAGTGGCGGTTTTTGAGTTCAAACCGGCGCCAGGGTCATCAGTGGCGGTTTTTCTTCCGAACCGCCACAGATAGTTGAGCATCAGTGGCGGTTTGTAGTTAGAACCACCACAAATACTTAGATAACTATCAGTGGCGGTTATAACCTTGAACCGCCACTGATACTCAACTATCTGTGGCGGTTCGTAAAACCGCCACTGATACTTGGGTACTATCAGTGGCGGTTGGAGGACAAAACCGTCGCTGATAATCGGAATATTGGTGGCGGTTGTATGTTAGAACCGCCACAAATATGATTATCTGTGGCGGTTTGAGTTGAGAACCGCCACAAATAAAATCCCCTATAAATACTGGTCGCTACAGCACTCTACAGGAGCTCCTGGTCATCTTCCTCCCCGGAATATTGTCCAATTTTACCATGACATGGACGCTTCAAATTTCAACTAAGTGTTCAATTTTACTATGACATGGACGCTTCAAATTTCAACTAAGTGTCCAATTTTGCTATGGCATGGGTGCTTCAAATTTCAACTAAGTGTCCAATTTTGCTATGGCATGGGTGCTTCAAATTTCAACTAAGTGTCCAATTTTGCTATGGCATGGGTGCTTCAAATTTCAACTAAGTGTCCAATTTTGCTATGATATGGGTGCTTCAAATTTCAACTAAGTGTTCAATTTTGCTACGATCCGCACCGCCCCGTCATCCCCGATCCGTGGCGCGCGCTGTCTCGGTTGACTCTGCCTCCATCCGAGTCCGCCGCCTCCGGTTCCTAGTTCGCTTCCCCCCTCAGGTGCGTTCGGTTCCTGCTTCGCTTCCCCCCTCAGCTGCTATCTTCATTGAGTAGCAGAAGTTAATGTCTTGTGCGTATCACCGTGGTGTGATTTTGTCTTAGCTGAACTGAGTAGCTGAATTTTCCTAGTTCGGTTCCTAGTTCTTTAGTGTCTTGTGCGTATTACCGTAACGCTGCTTCCAATTGTGGTTGGGAGAACCTTCCCACTAATGTTAGATCTTGAAACATGTATAAGGGAATTGTCTTGTATATTTGTTCCAGACTATGGTGGTTATATTTTTCTTGGGACAACAACCACTCAAGGTATGTGTAAGGCAACTCATATTTTGTACAATAGCTCCTTATTCGCATGGTACATATTTACATTTTTCACTCAAGATTAGCCATCATAAATAGATCATTGCTAATGACGTAGAGCAATGATACCACAGCTTTACACTTTTCTCTATTGGATCAATGGTTTCCAACAACTAACAACACTACCAAGCCATCAATATCAATAATTTGCATAATCATCAATCAACAGCATTGCTTTTAGCTACCCTATACATAGGTTACAACAAAATTGTCACTACACAACATACTCCAACTATTAAAATAGATTGAATACTAGCATTAACACTGCCCTTAACAACATCATTAAAAATAAGTCTTATGTCTTCTCAATTGATATCAATACTAACATTGTAGAGACACAACTGCATATACTTCCAAATATACTAGTAGTTTGCAACAACATAAATAGCAACTCTAATCAACTTCCAAATTAAAGTCACTAGGCAACACGATTAAATTTCTCTATTATTCCATTAGATTAGAACATCTTTAAACAACCAGCAAAGTTTCTTTAACAATATATAACAGCCGTCTACATCATCTTAATGTTTTACTATGCATCAGGGTTTACAACTTTAAACATAATCGGGGGTCATAAGTGCTTTTAAAGCAAAGCAACAGATTCTAAGCATGTACATTAACACATTCAATCATTCTCGCTAAGAGTAAACTACAACACTAGTTAGTCTATTTATTCTCAAGCTAGTGATAACAACCGCATTGAATTGTTTCAACTCACAAATTAACTTAACAATACGTCATCCCATAAACCACATTGGTACATGCTACAAAACATGCTAAACAACAATTCTTACTAGGGACGAACGATTTTAGTCAAAAGACTACTTACTTTGTTTGTAGCATTTTAGTTTTAAAACTCATCCCAAATTCATAAGGAAACTTGACTCTCAAATTGCAAGGAGACAAACCCAAACTTGGTCATGCAAAAGGATTTCTCCCAAAACACTTTTCAATCTCAAAGACTCCCACAGGAGGGAACCAAACGATCAATTAAACCCTTGCGGACAAAGGCACAAAACATAAATCGACACAACTTAACTTTTTTGCACACGCTTCAAAAACTTCTTTTAAACTCAGAGTAAGACACACAAGAACCAAAACTATACTTTTCTTTGCAAGGCAACCAACAAAACCGGTGTCAAAGCAAAAAAGGCAACTAAAAAGGCGCAACGCTAAATTCCTCTTCTTCGTCTTCAACCAAGGAAGACAAAACCAAGAAACACCGAAGGGACACTCCGCGAACAACCAATTCCAAACACTTTTCATTTGATTCCAATCAACTAAAACCAAGAAAATCAACCGAAACCGACCGCCTACGGAACATACGAAGGAATCCACCACCAAACTCTTCTATGTGACTCTAGTCAACTACCCGATCTACGACAGAAAGGGGTAAGCACTCTTCTCCTACAGGGGTTAATAGTTCTTCGGTGATGGCGCTAACCGGCCACACCGTCAAACCTCACCCTTACTAGGATCAAAAGTGGTGACCGAAACCCTTCGGCACCACAACCCCACTTTATCACCACAACAAGCACAATTCAATCTTTTATCTCATAAACATAGCAACATGCATTATCAAATGAAGCATTCAACATCGAAGCTTAAATACAACGTTTAAGCGTAAAGAAACGACACCCATACCCTTTCCTACTGTGCATCCATGTGTGTCAAATTTTAGATTAGTTATTCCACTTTTGCAAGTTTTAATGTTGCTATCCTATGACAAAATTTTAGTTAAAACCTAAGCCATATTTCTAAGTTATTCCACATCACATTTTAGTTGTACCCTATAGCATGACACTAAAAAATACACATTCCAGGGACCTACAACCTCGCTCCGATACCAACTGTAACACCCCGGCAATTAATATGCCTGAATGCTACCAAACATAAGCTAAACAACATCTAAATACAATGAATTAAGGTAAATTATAGCAAATGAGCAAATGCTAAAATCCGAAATTTTGGCAGCATCTCCTTTGTTTTAACATGATTTGAAGGAGCAACAACAGCATAGCAATATATGGCAATATGAGAGATAACTAAAACAGCAATACTTAAAGACTTAACAACAATATAAGTCTAGTTTCAAGCATTTAATGTCTCCAAGAGTCAAACGAACAACAAGACTCTCATATAGCAAAGCTAAACCTTAAAGCAATAATCATCACACGCAGTTTATTATCAAAAACTAATTGAAATGACTTGTGGAATCAAATGAGTGAAACTACGTGCGGAAGTGTGACTATTTCCCTTCCCCGCATGCCGGTCTCATGGTACCTAAAACAACAAGAAAACACAAGCGTGAGTTCAAAACTCAGCAAGCATATTGCAATGGTACAAACAAAAGCAATTACATGGCTACAACAACTCACATCATGTATATCATCTCATTCATGTCCACAAATCATTATCATCATCATTATGTATGCAATGCGATGCGATGCGATGCTCATATCTCCTTGGAAACTCATACCGGTATGGTTGAGTACACACCCGTCAGTGTGCACCCTCTCCCCCCTTCCATCCCGAAGATGGAGGGTGCCTACTCCTCGCTTCCAAACACCGCGGTGGATGGAATCACGATGTAGGACTTACTCATTGGCTCTCCAGAATAGTCATAACTTTCTCACCGACCTTCCCCGGACTAGTTATGACTTTCTCACCTGTCGGGACCCGAATTTGCAAATCCGGACCCTCTGTGTATTCAGCACTAGTCCAGGAACGCGCTAGTGCACACAGTCTTAACATTGGTAAATATCACAATCATACCACTCGATACTAATGAAGTATTTTAATTAAATAGTCAAACTGGTTACTCGACCTTATGGTCAAGTTACAATTATACGCCTCGCAGGGCGAAACTTATTAAGAGAGAAATAGTAGCAGCGGAAAAATAAGATAACTTCGTGGCGCCATCCAGTATACCACAGGCAATTGACTGGGCTCGCTCCCTAAGTAGACGGTTCCTCTTGGAGCTCCTCCTCCAAAGCTGGTGTAGTCTCTTCTTCAACTGGTGTTGTATTGTGGCAAGGGTGAGTACTTGGTACTCAGCAAGTCATGCACAGAATGCAGCTAATATACTACATGCATGGCTTAATACAAAGGAGTGGCTCAAGGTATATTTGGCAGAAACTTGATTTAACAAGTATCATAAGTAGATTCGAAAGCAGTAGTAACAAGTAAAGCATAGATAACTTTTCAAGGAGTTTAATAAACATCTTTCCCATCCTAGTCCACATTAACGTCATTTGTAAACCAAACCCAACCCTTCAGGTCCAAGTTATTTTCATGAAAGTCTAACCCTTGACTGTAATTCCCGAGCGATGTCCAATACCGCGGACACGGCTATTCGAATAGATTCTACACTCTGCAGAGGTTATGCACTTTACCCACAAGATACAGTCAAACACCACAAAGGCGAGTTCCCGTAACAAAGTCTTTCGGAAACTTCTAACAATACAAGTGGTCCTCCCCGGTTATTGCACACTAACCCTTCCCTTAGCTAAGGCGAAGTTTAGGCCAATCAACCGTTAGATGGGTACTGGCCTCGGCCAGACGCTCCCCCGTACAACTTACACAAAGGGTGTAGTTGACCTCCTGAGGTCCCACAGGTACGTTATTAGCAACTTAGTCAACTAGGTCCGTCCCATTACAGACATGTGGTTGCACGTTAGACCCAGTTCAAAGGCTTGCAAGGTGAAGTCCTTAGGGTGACCAGGGCAAGACTACCCGAAGAACCAAATCAACGCTCCCAATGCCACAACTGGCCCACCTGATCATTCTTGCCACATGCCCCGGTCGAAAACTATTTATCAAAACCCCAGTTGATTACCATGCACCACGTGCCATCAACATCACATGATACCTTTCCAAAACAGGTTCAATATATCATTAAGTCAATATTAACATTTGATTGTCCAAAATCATGTCATGAGCACGAGTGTGTCTAAGCAGTATACTACAACGGTCTAAAACCCATGTTGGCAATTTAATAATGTCCAACTAGTAATCCACAACTAGGGTGACAAGGGTTATGGCACATATTTAAATAATCAAGGTGTCATACAGCAAATTGGTGTTTATCTAATCCCCCATATTTAAATAAAGTATTTTCTAATTGAACTAGCATGCAATAGGTTAAATCAAAATAGGTTTCAAAATAGGATCAACATGGTCAAAGCACAACTTGCCTTCAAAAAGTACTTGTTCTTGGTCTTGAGTTGGATCCTGAGTCAATACTTCTCCTTCGAATCCTTCCGGCACTTCAATGTCTACTCGTAAAGCGTGCAAATAGCAACCAATGAATAAAACAGTAGACAAAAACATCCAAACATCCAAATAAAGTCCATAAACAGAGAGAGCATAATTTTATGAATTTTTAGAAACTGGAATCGTCAAATTCGGAGTTAAAATGCAAAAGTTATAGCATTTTGAAGTTTAAATAATCAATTAAATAATTTTACAGAGAAAAACTTTAGTCCAAAAATTAAATAAAATTCATCATTAGGTAGATCTCAATTTTATACAAATTTAGAAATTTGAATCACCCAAATCGGAGTTGAAACGCAAAAGTTATAAGCGTTTGAAGCTTGAAACAAAATCTGAAATCATTATTTCGAATTAATAAATCATTTTCTTTTTCGGAAATTAATTATTGCGTCAGCGAGGACACGTGGCAGCCTCTGATTGGTCTGCTGACGTCAGCCGGTCCATGGACTTGGTCCACGGCTTGGCTCGGTCCACGGTGGACTCGGTCCACGGCTCGGGTCGCTGACAGGTGGGACCCCTTGGATGACGTCAGCACTGACATCACCACGCTCAACGACGCTACTGACAAGCGGGCCCCACCGTGACGTCAGCGATGACGTCATGGTGCGGTTCTGCTGTCCCGCTGACACGCGGGCCCCGCGTGTCAGAGACACGCTTCAGCGTGTGTGCGGCAGCGATTACACGTGGCACGATCGTGTCCGTTGATTTGAAAATCAACGGCCACGATTAGATCCAGGGTTAACACGTTGAAAACTACACGGTGATCGTGGGCCGTTCGATCTAGATCAGACGGTCCAGATCTAACCCTACGTTAACACTACTACGGCACGTGGTGATCGTGGGCCGTTGGATCTTGATCCAACGGTCCAGATCTAATCGGGTTTGGAAGCACGTGACTCACCGCTGCCGTTCGATCGGGATCGGACGGTCCGTAAGCTTTCCGCGGGTGATGGCAGCGTTGGCGGGGCTCTGCCACGGAGACGAGGACGGCGACCTTCCGTGCGGCGTTTCCGAGGGTCTCCGGCGAGGTGGATGGTGCGGTCCGACGCGCCTTGCTCGTGCGGTTTCAGATCCAGGCTCCAACACGGCGGAGACGGCTTGACGGCGGCGGCGTGCGCACGAACCCGAAGCGAAGCCCTAACCCTACTACGGCGAGCAATTCCTCAGCAAAGACGGCGGCTCGGGCGGTGTGGCTTGGGGCAAAAGGTGCGGCGTCAAACGACGATTCTTGGGGACGGGTCCACGCCTTAAATACGGCCTCGACGTGCGCGCAAATCGGAACCCTAACCGTGTCCCGCTCGGTCACGGCGGAGCTCTCCGGCTTGGATTCGGAACGGAGACGATGGCTGGGAACCGTCCACGTGTCGCGATGAGCGGCTACGATTGCTCACGCGCGAACGGGTCCGACCGGACTCGGGCTCGAACCGGTGCGGTCCAATCCGGACCGTTGGATCCCGATCCAACGGTCGGGATCGATTGGGGTTAGGAGTGGGTTTGGTCGAGTCGACTGGCTCGGGTCGGACTCGAGTCCGACTCGGGTTCCGACTCGGTCGGATGAACAGTACTCGACCCAATTCGATTTTCCAGCGATTTAATATTTAAAATAATTTCCAGTAATTCATTTAATTCATTAAAAATAGCAAAGACTCAGAAAAATTCCAGAAAAATTCTGGAAAATATTTTAGGGCATTTGGGACTCAAATAAAATATTTCCAACAAAATTTTATTTGCAAAGTTTAATTCTTTAATTAATTCAAAATGGAATAAATTCAAATAAATTCCAAATAAATTCCAGAAAATTCCAAAAATTCACCAAAGTGCCAAATCACACATAAATTGAAGAAAAGCAAAATTTTGGGGTGTTACAAACCTCCCCCCCTTAATAGAATCTCGTCCCCGAGATTCAGGGCTAACTAAGGAATAGGTTTGGGAACTCTTTCTTCAAATCCTCTTCACGCTCCCAAGTTGCTTCACTCTCCGCGTGGTTGCTCCACTGAACTCTACAGAAGCGGGTTGACTTATTTCTAGTCTCTCGATCCATAGTGTCCAAAATCTTCACGGGATGCTCCTTGTAAGTCAAATCTTCTTGCAACTCAATTGATTCTAGCGGTGTCTGTTCCTCAGGTACTCGGAGACACTTCTTCAGCTGGGACACATGGAACACGTCATGTACTCCTGCCAACGACTGTGGCAACTCCAGCTGGAAAGCAACCTCGCCTCTGCGGCTCAAAATCTTAAATGGTCCAACATAACGGGATGCGAGTTTCCCTTTGGCATGAAACCTCTTAACTCCTCTAAGCGGTGTGACTCTGAGATACACGAAATCTTCTGGTTCGAAACTCAGGTCTCGGCGACGGTTGTCAGCATAACTCTTCTGTCGTGATTGGGCTATCTTCAATCTCTCCCTGATCATGGCAATCTGTTCTTCAGCTTCTTAAAGAATATCTGGCCCAAAGACACGGCGTTCACCTATCTCATTCTAGTTCAATGGCGTCCGACAGGGTCGACCATACAGTGCCTCAAAAGGTGACATCTGTAAACTAGCCTAGTAACTATTGTTGTAACTGAACTCGGCATACGGCAAACTCTTATCCCAAGAAGTAGTATAAGCTAAAGCACACGCTCTTAGCATATCCTCCAGAATCTGATTGACTCTTTCGGTCTGTCCATCCGTCTGTGGATGATAGGCTGTACTGAAGTTTAAACGGGTTCCCATGGCTTCATGCAACTTATTCCAGAACCTTGAGGTAAATTAGGTTCCTCTGTCCGATACAATCCTCTTTGGCACTCCGTGCAAACAGACGATCCTGATCATGTACAACTCTGCTAATTTATCTCCCGAGTAGGTGGTCTTCACGGGGATAAAATGGGCTACTTTGGTCAAGCGATCCACTATAACCCATATGGAGTCATAACCTCCTTGAGTCTTAGGCAAACCGGTAATGAAATCCATTCCGATTTCCTCCCACTTCCACTCAGGTATTTTCAGCGGTTGCAACAATCCTGCTGGTCTCTGATGCATTGCCTTGACTCTCTGGCATACGTCGCACAATGCAACATGCTCGGCGACTTCACGCTTCATGCTCGACCACCAGAATCTCTCCTTCAAATCCTGATACATCTTGGCACTTCCAGGATGAATTGAATACTTGGAGTCATGGGCTTCCTCCAAAATCAGCTGTTTTAATTCCTTCTTGTTGGGCACACAAATCCGATCCTTTATCCATAACGTGCCCTGCTCATCTAACCTGAAATCCTCTGCCTTGCCTTCTCCCTTGATGGACTTAATCCTGCGGATCTTGTCATCATCCTTCTGTCCTTCTCGGATCTGATCCTCTAGGGTAGGCTTTACTTCTAATGTGGCTAAGAATCCGCTAGGTACCACCTCAATCTTCATTCTCTGGAAATCCTCACATAACTCATCCTGATTTGTGGCTAGCATCATACTCACGGTATGGCTTTTCCGACTCAGAGCATCGGCTACTACGTTGGCCTTCCCGGGATGGTAATGGATCCCAACATTGTAGTCCTTGATCAACTCTAACTATCTCCTCTGCCTCATATTCAGATCCGACTGGGTGAATATGTACTTAAGGCTCTTATGATCCGTATACACTTCACATCTGTTCCCGATCAGATAGTGACGCCATATCTTCAAGGCATGCACTACGGCAGCTAGCTCTAGGTCAAGCGTCGGATAATTCTCCTCATGCGGCCTCAACTGCCTTGATGCATAAGCGACGACCTTTCCGTTCTGCATCAACACACATCCAAGTCCTTGACGCGATGCATCACAATAGATATCAAAGCTTTGATTAACGTCCGGCAGAACCAACACTGGTGCTGATGTCAATCTTTTCTTCAGTTCCTGAAAACCTTTCTCGCACCCTGGCGTCCATGCAAACTTCTTCTCCTTTTTCAGCAATTGCGTGAGAGGTTTCGCAATTGTCGACAAGCCTTCAATGAAACGGCGATAGTATCCTGCCATTCCAAGGAAACTTCTGATCTGGGTCACGGTCTTTGGCTGCTCCCAATGTAACACAGCTTCAACCTTGCTTGGATCAACGGCGACTCCTTCTGCGGTCATTACATGTCCGAGGAACTCCACCTTGTCCTTCCAAAAATCACACTTGCTGAACTTGGCGAAGAGTTGCTGTTCCCTCAGCTTTTCCAAAACTCGCCTCAAGTGTTCGGCATGTTCATCCTCTGTCTTGGAGTAGATTAGGATATCATCTATGAACACGACCACAAACTTGTCCAAATATTCCATGAACACCTTATTCATCATATTCATGAAATATGCTGGTGCATTCGTCAGACCAAAGGACATAACTGTAAACTCGTAATGTCCATATCTTGACGAGAATGCGGTCTTCGGAATATCCTCTGATCTGATCTTCAACTGATGGTATCCCGACCTCAGATCAATCTTGGAGAAAACTCCGGCTCCTCTCAGCTGATCAAACAAATCATCAATCCTGGGTAGCGGATACTTATTCTTCACGGTGACTTCATTGAGTGCACGGTAGTCAATGCACATCCTGAAACTCCCGTCCTTCTTCTTGACAAACAACACTGGCGCTCCCCACAGCGACGAACTCGGTCTGATAAATCCTTTCTCCATTAACTCTTCAAGCTGTTTCTTCATCTCTACCAATTCTTCGGTGGACATCCGATACGGTCTCTTTGCTATCGGTGCTATACCAGGTACAAGCTCTATTACAAACTCTATGTCCCTGTCTGGCGGCATACCAGGTAGATCTTCAGGAAAAACATCTGGGTACTCATTCACTACCGAGACATCCTCTATGCTGATTGTCTTGGTACTGTTAACCATCAACTGTCCATCTCTAACGGCAGTGGCTTGAAATTCTACCTTCTTTCCACACGGGCTCTCAACTGAGATAGTTCTTCGTCCACAATCCAATACGGCCTTGTGCTTGGATAACCAATCCATTCCCAAAATGACGTCTAAGGTCTGGGTCTCCAAAATAATAAGGTTCGCTAGGAACTCTATCCCATCTATTAGTATTCTCACCCCGGAACATCCTACTTTCGTTCGGAGTTCGGAACCAGGGGTTTGAACTAAAAGCATGCACTTAAGTCTTGCAATCCCCAAATCATTTCTAGCAGCAAAGCCCAGTACGACGTCCGTAGCATTCTGCAGTGCATCCGCGGTGACATGGTTGACTCGACCTCTCACCACGATGCAGGATGTGGTTCTGATCTTTGGCGTCCCAGCTGGTGTGGATCCCAGGTTGAAGCGAACTGGGGTTACTCCTGCTGTCTTCTTTGGACAACTGTTGGCAAAGTGTCCTAGCTCGTTGCAGTTGTAGCAGCGTCTCACTTGTTCCTTCTTGTTTGCACAGGCGGCGTTTCTAAGCGGTGGGGTGCAGTAGTTACGATTGACGGGTCTTGGTGCTGATGACGGTGTCCTTGTTGCATTTTGTGGCTGGAATCTGAAAATTTGATTTGGTGCAACTCTCAGACGCTGTTGCGTTCCCTGGCGTGATCACTGCTGTTGCATCCTGCGCTTCCTGTTCTCATCCAGTTCCTTGTGCTTGTCCTCAAGAATAAGCGCCTTATTCACCAACTCTTGGAAATCTGGAAAGGAGTGTGTGATCAGTCCTACTTGTAGTCCTGAGTTAAGTCCCTTCATGAAACGAGACTGTCTGGCTTTATCTGTTGCTACATCCTCAGGTGCGTAGCGAGCAAGCTGTGTGAACTTGTTCAGGTAGTCAGCCACTGGCTGATTACCTTGCTTCAGTGCTCTGAACTCCTCCTTCTTGAGATCCATGATTCCTTCAGGCACGTGATACTGATTTAAACGCACCGTGAACTCCTCCCAAGTGATATCTTGAGGGTTCTCTTGCGTGGCACAGAAGTTCTCCCACCATTCAGCGGGTGTTCCTTCCAACTGATGAGAAGCGTAGAGTACCTTCTCATTTCCTATGCATTGAGCAATGTGTATCTTCCTCTCAATTGACCTTAACCAGTCGTCGGCCTCCAACGGATTGGCATTCCCAGAAAAAGTGGGTGGATGGGTCCTCATGAACTCGACGATGCGGTATTACGGCATTGTCCCTAATTGACTTGATTAGCGGTGGCCTGGCAAAGGACGTGTTGCATCTGTTGCATCATAGCATGCATCAACTGAGTCTGAGCAGCAAGAAATGCTCCAAAATTCTGCATATCCAGTGGCGGTGCTGGTGCTCCATCATTGGGGTTTTCTGTTGGGCGAGAACCACTTCCATTGCCTCCAAAGTTTCCGCGGGTGTTCACCATCTGTGGTTTGCTCTCGGTTTTACAGATGAGAGGGAAACAAGAATAGACAAGTAATATGGAACTTTTGCGGGGCGAAAGGTGTAACTTAAAGGTCTAACTTTATTAACTAATGATATCAATAACTTGGTATGGTTGCTTACAATGCCTAAAGGCCTGCAACACATACTGCACACTCAGCAAGCAATGAAAATCCAAATTGAACTAACACTGGAGTCTAACGCCTAAAGGGTGACTCTTTATTCTATGACGCGACTCGGCGAAGGAGTCTCACTATAGAACCTACGCTCACTCATCGAGAAAACCTCCACGGCCTGGGTACGGATCTTTGCGGCATAGGCGCGAAACGATTGCCATGTCCAGCAACTGTGTCATCTGTGGTAGTCGAAGAAGCAGTGTCCTCCTCAAGCTCTGGCTCCTCCGGGTCTGGCTCGTGCAGCTCGAGCATTGGCTCCGGCTCTGGTGCATACAATGCCGTCTCTAACTCTCCAATCCTTTGCAGAAGGTGTGACACATACTCTTGAGCTTCCCGCCATCTGTTCTTCTCTGTCGTGATCTCCTTGCGGGCCTTCTGTAGCTCCTTGCTTGTATTATCGAGTACATCCTCCTGGGCGACCACAAGTCATGCCAACTGTGTGACCATGGCATCCTCATCCTGAATCGCCTTCGGGTCAAGAAGGTTGTTGCTGCGCGGATGATATCGGAACACAGTGTTCTCCAACTCTCTGGCGTAGATACGGGTAATGTGCCGCATTGCTCGTCGTGATACTTCTTGGATACCCATCTGCATTGTAGATCTCCTGGCAGTGCAGTGTATCGGGCGATTGCCTGGGCCCTTCTTCCTAGTAGGTACCACAATCTTCACGTCACAAGCCTTGATCAATCCTGCTTGTCTGATCACTTCCACTTGGTATTGTGGCTTCTCAAAATCTCCGAGAGTCTGTAGCATACGCCAAAGTTCCGCGGCGTGACCAACTTCCAGATCGACGTAGTTGAACTCTCCCTCCATCTGTCACAAGAGTGCTCACGTAAGAACTCGAAATTTTTAAATCGTGACAAGGTAAGGAACAATTCAGCAAGAGACAAGAAAAGAAAGAATGGGATAAGTCGAGATGTCATTTCTTATCTTGACAAATTTTTAGCTTTTAGAAAATAGGTTTTAACCTCTCTACGACCATTCTAACTAAGGTTGAGCCTACGGTCAGTATGGCTCTGATACCACCTCTGTCGGGACCCGAATTTGCAAATCTGGACCCTCTGTGTATTCAGCACTAGTCCAGGAACGCGCTAGTGCACACAGTCTT
Organism: Rhipidocladum racemiflorum; assembly: GCA_036346355.1. Taxonomy (NCBI): domain Eukaryota; kingdom Viridiplantae; phylum Streptophyta; class Magnoliopsida; order Poales; family Poaceae; genus Rhipidocladum; species Rhipidocladum racemiflorum. Next base: position 59,494,824 of record CM070583.1, read on the forward strand.
AACATTGGTAAATATCACAATCATACCACTCGATACTAATGAAGTACTTTAATTAAATAGTCAAACTGGTTACTCGACCTTATGGTCAAGTTACAATTATACGCCTCGCAGGGCGAAACTTATTAAGAGAGAAATAGTAGCAGCGGAAAAATAAGATAACTTCGTGGCGCCATCCAGTATACCACAGGCAACTGACTGGGCTCGCTCCCTAAGTAGACGGTTCCTCTTGGAGCTCCTCCTCCAAAGCTGGTGTAGTCTCCTCTTCAACTGGTGTTGTATTGTGGCAAGGGTGAGTACTTGGTACTCAGCAAGTCATGCACAGAATGCAGCTAATATACTACATGCATGGCTTAATACAAAGGAGTGGCTCAAGGTATTTTTGCAGGAAACAGCATTTAACAAGTATCATAAGTAGATTCGAAAGCAGTAGTAACAAGTAAAGCATAGATAACTTTTCAAGGAGTTTAATAAACATCTTTCCCATCCTAGTCCACATTAACGTCATTTGTAAACCAAACCCAACCCTTCAGGTCCAAGTTATTTTCATGAAAGTCTAACCCTTGACTGTAATTCCCGAGCGATGTCCAATACCGCGGACACGGCTATTCGAATAGATTCTACACTCTGCAGAGGTTATGCACTTTACCCACAAGATACTGATCAAACACCACAAAGGCGAAGTTCAGTAACAAAGTCTTTCGGAAACTTCTAACAATACAAGTGGTCCTCCCCGGTTATTGCACACTAACCCTTCCCTTAGCTAAGGCGAAGTTTAGGCCAATCAACCGTTAGATGGGTACCTGGCCTCAGCCCCGGTACGCTCCCCCGTACAACTTACACAAAGGGTGTAGTTGACCTCCTGAGGTCCCACAGGTACGTTATTAGCAACTTAGTCAACTAGGTCCGTCCCATTCTGAGACATGTGGTTGCACGTTAGACCCAGTTCAAAGGCTTGCAAGGTGAAGTCCTTAGGGTGACCAGGGCAAGACTACCCAAGAACCAAATCAACGCCTCCCAATGCCACAACTGGCCCACTGATCATTCTTGCCACATGCCCTGGCCGAAAACTATTTATCAAAACCCGATTGATTACCATGCACCACGTGCCATCAATATCACATGATACCTTTCCAAAACAGGTTCAATATATCATTAAGTCAATATTAACATTTGATTGTCCAAAATCATGTCATGAGCACGTAGTGTGTCTAAGCAGTATACTACAACGGTCTAAAACCCATGTTGGCAATTTAATAATGTCCAACTAGTAATCCACAACTAGGGTGACAAGGGTCATGGCACATATTTAAATAATCAAGGTGTCATACAGCAAATTGGTGTTTATCTAATCCCCCATATTTAAATAAAGTATTTTCTAATTGAACTAGCATGCAATAGGTTAAATCAAAATAGGTTTCAAAATAGGATCAACATGGTCAAAGCACAACTTGCCTTCAAAAAGTACTTGTTCTTGGTCTTGAGTTGGATCCTGAGTCAATACTTCTCCTTCGAATCCTTCCGGCACTTCAACGTCTACTCGTAAAGCGTGCAAATAGCAACCAATGAATAAAACAGTAGACAAAAACATCCAAACATACAAATAAAGTCCATAAACAGAGAGAGCTTAATTTTATGAATTTTTAGAAACTGGAATCGTCAAATTCGGAGTTAAAATGCAAAAGTTATAGCATTCTAAAGTTTAGATAATCAATTAAATAATTTTACAGAGAAAAACTTTAGTCCAAAAATTAAATAAAATTCATCATTAGGTAGATCTCAATTTTATACAAATTTAGAAATTTGAATCACCCAAATCGGAGTTGAAACGCAAAAGTTATAAGCGTTTGAAGTTTGAATCAAAATCTGAAATCATTATTTCGAATTAATAAATCATTTTCTTTTTCGGAAATTAATTATTGCGTCAGCGAAGACACGTGGCAGCCTCTGATTGGACGGCTGACGTCAGCCGGTCCATGGACTCAGCCCACGGTTCGGCTCGGTCCACCGTGGACTCGGTCCACGGCTCTACGTGTCGCTGACAGGTGGGACCCCTTGGATGACGTCAGCACTGACGTCACCACGCTCAACGACGCTACTGACAAGCGGGCCCCACCGTGACGTCAGCGATGACGTCATGGTGCGGTTCTGCTGTCCCGCTGACGCGCGGGCCCCGCGTGTCAGAGACACGCTTCAGCGTGTGTGCGGCGCCAGGGTACCGCATTAGCGCGATCGTGTCCGTTGATTTGAAAATCAACGGCCACGATTAGATCCAGGGTTAACACGTTGACAACTACACGGTGATCGTGGGCCGTTCGATCTAGATCGGACGGTCCAGATCTAACCCTACGTTAACACTGCTACGGCGCGTGGTGATCGTGGGCCGTTGGATCTTGATACAACGGTCCAGATCTAATCGGGTTTGGAAGCACGTGACTCACCGCTGCCGTTCGATCGGGATCGGACGGTCCAGAAGCTTCGCACTGGTGATGGCGGCGCGGCGGGGCTCGGGCTACCGGAGACGAGGACGGCGACCTTCCGTGCGGCGTTTCCGAGGGTCTCCGGCGAGGTGGATGGTGCGGTCCGACGCGCCTTGCTCGTGCGGTTTCAGATCCAGGCTCCAACACGGCGGAGACGGCTTGACGGCGGCGGCGTGCGCACGAACCCGAAGCGAAGCCCTAACCCTACTACGGCGAGCAATTCCTCAGCAAGAAAGACGGCTCGGCGGTGTGGCTTGGGGCAAAAGGTGCGGCGTCAAACGACGATTCTTGGGGACGGGTCCACGCCTTAAATACGGCCTCGACGTGCGCGCAAATGGGAACCATAACCGTGTCCCGCTCGGTCACAGCGGAGCTCTCCGACTTGGATTCGGAACGGAGACGATGGCTAGGAACCGTCCACGTGTCGCGATGAGCAGCTACGATTGCTCACGCGCGAACGGGTCCGACCGGACTCGGGCTCGAACCGGTGCGGTCCAATCCGGACCGTTGGATCCCGATCCAACGGTCGGGATCGATTGGGGTTAGGAGTGGGTTTGGTCGAGTCGACTGGCTCGGGTCGGACTCGAGTCCGACTCGGGTTCCGACTCGGTCGGATGAACAGTACTCGACCCGATTCGATTTTCCAGCGATTTAATATTTAAAATAATCTCCAGTAATTCATTTAATTCATTAAAAATAGCAAAAGACTCAGAAAAATTCTGGAAAATATTTTAGGGCATTTGGGACTCAAATAAAATATTTCCAACAAAATTTTATTTGCAAAGTTTAATTCTTTAATTAATTCAAAATGGAATAAATTCAAATAAATTCCAAATAATTCCAAATAAATTCCAGAAAATTCCAAAAATTCACCAAAGTGCCAAATCACACATAAATTGAAGAAAAGCAAAATTTTGGGGTGTTACATCACCGCCCGGGCCATATATCATGCCATGTATGCAAATATGCCAACATCATGAATAACTTGTACATTAACACATGGCATCATCATAGATAACTTGTACATTAACACATGGCACCATCACATAATAAACATATTCATCATATCAATAGCAAACATTAAAGCATGGCATGTGAACATATCACATATTCAAATTTCAATCTCAATCAATCAAACAAACTACAACCCGCTACCCATTCCAATACACTTGCCTCAACCACGGGCGACGGATTGGCGAGATGTAGAGGGCACTCCCGGGGTCACACCACCTGCACATAGGTACCACACACTCACAATCATGTCCACAAAACAGTACGCAAATCCTCATCTACCCCGACATTGCCAACTACTCGCAATACCCAAAAAAAGCAGAGGTTCTGTCCCGCCGGGACGGCAGCATTCCAAAAGGCATAACTCGGGTTCTAAGACTCCGAATCAATTAAACGAGTACATCCTCGCGTAGCTTAGGAAATTTCCTAAATTTTTCTAAGTATATGGAAAGACTGATTCGGAATTTAAAGTTGTTTAATCTATAAAATACCGTGATCTGTTCCAATCACGTCACAGATTTTAACACGCTCGGTAAAACAGCCATAACTTTCAAACGGCTGATCGGAATTACGCGTTCTTTATACCCACTGAAATTTATTGAAATTACCTACAACTTCTTCAACATGCGGCCGAACAAATTCCAAATTTAAATTGACGAAAACCTAAACCCTAGGTCGACTACTCATGCTGCCCGAAACAGAGAACGTGGAACTTCTAGATTTCGTCTAATCTACTCAATTCCAGCACCCCCAATTGATCTAAAAACATGATAATGACCCTAAGAACAGTACCTAGACCAACCCCAAGGATTCCCATGGCCATACCTTTGCCCGACGTAGGAAAACCCAATAGATCTTCTCCCGGTTCGCGCGATCTCCTTCCTCGCTCCAAATCCACCGGATCTCCTCGTCACGGAGCGCTCCAATGGATGGATCTTCAAGGTGTTGAGGTGGGGATCTCCCCTAGGGGCAGAAAGGGAGGTGGAGAGGTGGTGGAGATGGTGGTGGCGCAAGGGGAGAGCCCAAGGGGGAGGGCGCATGCAAGAGGGAGAGGGGGAGGTGGAGGTGGCGGCTAGGGCATAGAGATGGGGCGCATGGGCAGGGGTGGGGGCGCAATAATGGCTGGGGGAAGCCCCCAACCAGGTCTCCTACTTCTATTTGGACTCAAACTCCTTCCCACCAATGCCCACGACCCCTTCCCTTAGGCCCAAACTCCCCCGGAGAGGCCCAAACTCCCGAAATCAGCCCGGAAACGCAAATAAACCTCATACCATATGGTTTCCACCTCAAATTCCTCATTCCATATTGTTTTTAACCTCAAAATTCACATTTTATAATGTCACACCATTCCGTAGTGTCACAGGATACACACCCTCTTGACTTGTCGTCAAAACATGTTTTGGAGAACAACGGGGAGATGCTGCCGAAATTTCCTCTAAAGTTGTACAACAGCTTTGGAACTTGCCCGAACCACATATCTTCAAATGGGATTAGGACCCGACATAATTAGAGATTTAGAGTCATCATTGTTACGTACTTAGTTGGTAAACAAATAGCCGTTTCTTTAAAATCACTCAATTCGTCAACTTTGTTAATGCTCCACCCTTATTTTCTTTCATTGAAGTTAAAAGAATTGCAAGCTTACTGCATTAGGTATTTCGATATCATTGTTGATGTTTTAAATATGTCTCCTAACTAGGGAATAAGGTACCAGGGTTTAAATTATATATCTTCAAACACACCCTCTATTTTGCAAAGGTAATTTAATAATGTCTCATTATTTGAAATAGCTAGTTGTCGTTCAAGTTTTTCTTAATTTATTGTTTGTGGTTTAATTGCAGATCAGATGGACTGTGAAGAATGGATGTATCAGAAAAGTTGTGTGAGTACCGAATTTCAAAGAGGTGCTCAAGAGTTCAAAAGAATTGCAGAAGAAGACAGGGTGAAGAGCGGTGTAAACTTTATATATTGTCCTTGCTTTGATTGTACCAAACTCAGGAGATTTAACAACTCAGCTCAAATTGAAGATTACTTGATTCGACATGGCTTTGTGAGGAATTACAAGCATTGGATCCATCACAGGGAGACAAGTAGTACCCATTCGTTATGCAATGAAGATATGCTGGAACCTGATCAAGAATTGGAGCATTTATATGTTTGATGAAGATAATTTAGAGTAAATGTTGAGGGATGTGGAGGGAAATTACACGGAAAGAGAGTTTGAAAAATTTAAAAGCTTGATCGAAAACGATGCCAAACCGTTGTTTTCAGGTTGCAAAACAGAATACACCAAGTTGGGTTCCATCCTTTCATTATTTGAACTAAGGGCAAAATACCGTTAGACAGATACAAGTTTCAATGCACTTTTAGTTCTTCTATCGGATGTTCTTCCATAGGAAAACAAGTTGCTAATAAGCATTTATGAAGCGAAGAAGTTACTATGTCCCATGGGAATGGAAATTGAAAGGATACATGCAAGTTCGAATGATTGCATATTGTACCACAATGCGCATAAGGAATTGCACGTTTGTCCAGTTTGTGGTGTATCACGATACAAACAAAAGGAGAAGTGTAATGATAAGAAGCGTAAGAACCGAGTCGACAATGGTGAAGATATCAACAACGGGACACCGGCCAAGGTATCATGGTACTTGCCTATCATTCCTAGTTCGGAGTGGTTAATTGCAACTTCCAAAGAGGCAAAATTGATGCATTGGCATTATGGATATCGAAAGGAAGGTGGCAAGCTGAGACACCCTGTTGATTCGGCTCAATGGAGAAACATTAATTGGACACATGAGGAGTTTGGTGCCGAGATGAGGAACATAAGATTTGGATTGAGTACCGATAGAATGAATCTGTTTGGTAATAGGAGCAGTCATCATAGCACTTGGCCAGTTCTGTTGTGTATCTACAATCTCCCTCCTTGGTTGTGCATGAAGCGAAAGTATATCATGATGTTATTGCTAATCTCGGGACCCAAATAGCCAAAAAAAAATGATATTGATGTGTACCTAGCACCACTGATTGAGGATTTGGTAAAATTGTAGCATGAGGGGGCCAAAATGTGGGATGCACAAAAAAGAGAGAACTGCACCCTACAGGCTATGATATTCTGCACCATAAATGATTTTTCGACCCTCGGTAATTTGGCGGGCTACAGTACGAAGGGAGCCAAAGCGTGTCCAATTTGTGAAGAGGAGATTGAGAGCTTATGGCTACCAAATTCCAAGAAAACTATATACATGGGTCACTGTAGGTTTCTACCTCGATGCCATCGGTATCGCAAGATGGATGCCAAATTTGATGGGAAGAGGGAAGTTCGTGTGGCCCGTAGCCTATGAGTGGAAGGCAAGTATATTCATGCGTGAAGGATATCGATGTTTAGTATGGAAAGAGACATAAATCTGTTCATCCTAGGACCATTTGGAAGAAGAGGTCGATATTTTGGGACTTACCATACTAGAGGGAGTTAGATGTCTATCATTTTATTGATGTCATGCACGTTGAGAAGAATGTTTACAATAATTTAGTTGGCATCCTACTGAACATACCTAGGAAGACCAATGATACTGTGAATGCTCACCGCGACATGGCTTACATGTGAATCAGGCCCAAGCTTGCAGTGATAGCGGAGGATGAAAAAGGTTCGTACATCCCCGCTGCATGCTACACCTTGTCCAATAAGGAGAAAGAAGACCTCTGCAAGTGCCTTCAAGGTATTAGAGTTCATTCGGACTATCCGAAGACATTAAAAAGCTTGTGTCCATAGATGATTTGAAGTTGCTTGGTATGAAGTCCGACGATTATCATGTCTTGATGACCCAAATGCTCCCTGTAGCAATCAGAAATATTCTGCTAGAAAATGTCGGGTTGGCAATCACGAAGCTGTGTTATTTCCACAATGTGATTTCTAACAAGGTCATTAATCCTGATGTACTAGACAACTTACAGAGTAAGGTGGTGCAGACTCTTTGTTAGCTTGAGATGCATTTCTCCTGTCATTTTTCGACGTCATGGTCCACCTCGTTGTTCACCTTGTTAGAGAGATTAGAATATGTGGACCCGAATTCTTACATTCCATTTATCCGTTCAAGAGGTACATGGGTATATTAAAGTCATACGTGAGGAATAGGTCGAAACCTAAGGGCAGTATTGTTGAAGGTTACGGGATTAAAGAGGTTATTGAGTTCTGTGTGGACTATCTAGGTAAAAGACAATCAATTGGCATTCTTGTATCTCGTAATGAGGGCAGACTTGGTGGTAAAGGAACTATTGGGTCCTATATAACGAGTTCACAATTTGATATGTACTATAAAGCACATTTTATAGTCTTGCAACTTAGCGTAGAAGTTCATCCATACATCCAGCAGCACAAGCTGATATTACGAGAAGAGAATCCATATAAGGATAAGCTTTTCCATCATGAAAGAACACAATATATCGGTTACTCACATGGTTCAAAGAAAAGGTGAAGGTCTCCGTTAGTGAGGCTATCAAATGATTGGCTAACGGACCAAGATTTAATGTACAGATATGGCAGGGGTACAATATTGATGGCTACACCTTTTACACTGAAAGTCAATATGCAAAGGGTAAAATTCAAAACAGTGGTGTGAGTATAGATGCTTTGTTCGATGATCACTCGAAAATAGGATCCTCAACCACAATAAACTCCTACTATGGGATGATCGATGAAATATGGGAGCTCGATTACTGAATATACCAAGTTCTATTGTTCTGATGTAAGTGGGTGAGACTTCCACACAGAGTGAAGGTCGACAAGAGATGTTTTACTATTGTGGATCTCAATAGACTAGTCTACAAAGATGAATTGTTTGTCCTTACGAATCAAGCAACTCAAGTTTTCTACGTGCGTGACCCGGCCAATCCGACATTTCACATCGTCCTTCATGGCAAGAGGCGGATTGTTGGAGTTGAAAATGTCGTAGATAAAGAAGAGTACAACCAATTTGATGAAATACCTCCTTTCGTAGATAGGGCATGTCTTAGCAGTGACGACGATATACATGGAACAAATTACATGCATGTAGATCATCAAGAAGGGTTGTATTGTAAATAAAGGAACTACGTCATATTTTTTTCTTTATGTCATCGTTGTGGATAATTATTGATAATCTCGAAGTTCCATTATGTATTATTATTTTGGTACTACAAATACATGAATATATTTATCTGAATGTTGGTAATAAAAAACTTAATTCAACAGAAAATGAGTTTTTAGCCCAAAATGTAGTTACTAATACATTCTTTTGAGGATATTTTTTGGGGAAATCTTCTAAATAGTCTAAAGTTTATTTCTGGAAATTTTCAAACAATCTGGATTTTATTTCAAAAAGTTTTGACTTTTCTACACTTTAAGCAAAAATCAAACCTGCAAAGTGAAATTTGGCATATCTTTTCAAAGGATACTCTTTTTTGGAAAAATATTTTTGGAAAAGCTTTATAGTATCCCAAAGTATGTTTTTGCAAAATTTCAAACAATTTCAACTTATTTTGACTTTTGTTGCTTTGTTCCCATCTAATACAGATTGCAAAATTGAAAATACAATAGCCTTAATGGTGTCGGTTCTCATTTAAAACCGACACCGAAGTGAGTATTAATGCTATCGGTTCTCATTTAAAATTGACACAGATATGAGTATTAATGTTGTCAGTTCTCATTTAAAATAGACATAGATGTCAGTATTAATGCTGTCGGTTCTCATTTAAAACCAACAAAGATGTGAGTATTAATGCTGTTAGTTCTCCTTTAAAACTGACACAAATATGAGTATTAATGTTGTCGGTTCTTGTTTTAAAACAGACACAGATCTGAGTATTAATGCTATAAGTTCTCATTTAAAACGGACACAGATAGTTAGATATGGGTATTAATGCCATCCCACTTCCACCCAAAACCCCTCCTCCTGATCCCCAGATCGCCCTTCCTCCCGATCCCTATATCCCCTTCCAGCTTGCCACCAACTCATCCCCTACTCGCTTCCGGGATGCCGCATCCTCCTCGACAGCTCACCGCCACCCACCCTACCCTCCCGGTCACCGCCTCATCCACCAGTCTCAGAGCGTCGCCGGTTGTCTCCCCCACCCGATCACCGCATCCACCCCTCTCGGTCGTCGTGTGCTCCAGATCTAGGTCACCAGCCTCCTCCTCCCCGGCAGCTTGCCCTCCCGGTCGTCCTCCCCGCCCAGTTTATTTTAGCCCTCTCCCATATTCTTCTCCCTTCTCTTATCCCCTCTTTTCTCTGATTTTGTTTGATATGTGAACCCTCCATAAAAGGAAATAATCATATGTGTTGGCTGGACGTCCATGAATGCCTGTGCCGAGAATTCACGATGTTGTTGAAAGACCCGCTGCTTACTATGAAACTGGAGTAGAGTCCTAGTTTGGTAACAAGACCTCTCCATCTCTCAAAATCAAGTATCTACAAAAGCACAACCCATTTCAGCTGTTACATCGATCGCCTCATGTTTGCTATCCGTTTTGTATCTTAACTTTTTGTTCTCTATCTTAATACAAAGGCACACAAAGCTTTTGCATGTTCCATTAAAAAAAATTCAGCTGTTACATGAACAACACAATTTGCTAAACTGCACTAAGACTAGGATGTCATGTCCATGTTGCAAGGCCAAGAGCATGTTGACTTGCTGTGAAGATGCTCATAGAGTGTCCCACTCGGTGGGTATTGAAATACTAGCATTCTTGAAAATGGATTAGACTCCTTGCAGTATTCCACCATCTTTGCAACATTTTCATGACTTAATCTGGCTATTTCTACCACCTGAAGAATCAAAAATAGATATGAATATATGATCATAGAGCTATAAAATCTTAACAGGGTCAAGTGGGAGAGTACTTGCCTCCTTCTGAAAGTAAAGCTCGATGTAATTCATCCAGTAATGTACTAAAATAGGTAGTGACACAGAAGCAATTTCCCAACCATCCTTCATAGGTCCTCTGTACACTACTACGTCATGAGAAGATCCAATTATGTTGCTGATGTCTTCACAAGCTTCAACAAGCTCTTGTCGACTTATTTTTGGCACATTTGCCACCAAGTCATCATCTACACAAGAAACAATCTATGACCAAAATAGTATATACTTCACATTTGCCACTGACTCACATAAAAAATAGACACTGACCAATTGAAATTACAGTATTTTCCTTCCAGCTTATATGTCTTGCCCACGGAACACTATTTCCAAAAGATCTAGATTTGCATCTTCTAACACCAGTGATGGCACACAATGTTAACAAACTAAGCAATGAAACTCCTGTAATGACTTCCAGAATGAGAAGCCAAAGTGGTTCTTGCAGGCTTTTCTGCCCATTCCCACCACTACAGTTGTCTTTGCCTGCATCCTGGTTATTTTCACCTATAATTACGACATAATGTACTTTCTCACTGTTCAGTATACTAAATTATAGTAATACCTATCAGTAATTTAAAATTCTAAATTGATTAAAAAACATGCTGTCGGTGTATTTAACACCAGGGACAGGTGGCGTCCAGGCCATGCCGCTGGGCACCCAGTAAGGTGGTCGCCCGGCGGACAGGTGGCGTCCAGGCCACGCCGCTGGGGACAGCCCCCAAGGGTACCCCGTAATCTGTGCCACAGTACAAAGGATCAGGAACATTTAATGCGTATCATGTGCATTAAATGCGGGTCATGAAGACTGCGGTATGGCGGCGCGCGTTCCCCAGGCGCGCATTAATGGCGGGAGACATTGTGAAGATATCCCCTCTCTCCTGGCGGAGTAGGCAGGGGTCGCAGACATGCGGGCCCCAAGGTGAAGACTGAGTCGGCTGTGACCGGCCTTAAATGTGATGTAAGTAGTGGTGACGGGTGCGTTTAATGCACTGTAGTAGCATAATGAGTGCGCACGTCATCCCGTTTGTAAGCCCTATGCACCCCCGCCAGCCCTAGTATAAAAGGGAGAGGGAGTGCATGGGAGAAGGGGTTTCTCTTTTTCGGTTGGAGGGTTGGCTAGTCGGAGTCCCAGAGAGCCTTCTTCCCCAACTGGATAACAGCCATTGTTCCCAAGCTCAATACCAGATCAAGTAGGACTAGGGTTGTTACTCTTCGGAGGGCCCGAACCTGGGTAAACCCCACCATCTCCTTGCGTGCTCCTCGTTGACCTCATCTTCCTCACCTCTCGAGCGATTTCCACGAAAGCCCCTTATCCGAATCTCTCAAGCACCTGATCTGAGGGTGCCTGTTGGCTAGTACGCCGACACATGCGAATATGCGATCTCATCAACCAGACATAAAAATATGTATAAACCAATTTGAGTTATATTATAATGCTCTAATATACTACATGCTATAAATGAAAATGCACAAAATTAGTTTGGGTTGCATCCTGATTTGTTGTAGACTTGCAATGCAGTGCTGAAGTATAAAAATCTGATAGGAGAATTGCATACCTAGAAAATGATTCATGGTTATACTTTATGCTTGGAATTAAAGTATCATTAACATCCCTGTGATATTGTGTTTGCCCAAATATATTAGGAGTATATATATGCTGTGATATTGTCAAGTATCATGTTTTGGTATATTTGTATATGCTTGTATGGCTCCGATGATCCATGGTTATACTTTATGCTTAGGTTGGGCCATGTTGCAATTTTGCTATCTTTGAATTATGCAAATTTCATCATATTGTTATTTGGAATTAACATTTTAAGCTTGCTCTTATTATCGTATTTTCTACAATAATTTTTACTTTACATGTCATTATTGATCCTATAATATGAAAGGTTAGAGTTTAGGTTGCGTAACCTATGCGTCTCCCGTTCGAGGGTGCTTGTTTATAAATATGTTGAACTAGTATATTTATAAGCAAGCAGTCTCAAATTGTCCATGTTTTTTGGATAGTTCAAGGATATATGGTTAAGGTAAGTTCCTGAGCTATTATACAACTCTAAAGAATGTTTCGGTAGCATTTCCCTGGTGTCGTCTGGATACACACCCTTTTGACCTATTGTCGAGACATGTATTTGGAGAACAACAGGGAGATGCTTCCGAAATTTCCTCTGGGGTTGTACAATAGCTTATGAACTTGCTCGAACCACATAGCCTCGAATGGGATTAGGACCTAACCTCATTAGAGATTTGGTCAACATATGTCCGTTTTGGAGGAGAACACGGTGCTACGCTAGCCGAAAACAAAAATTTTCTACCACTAACACCCAAAAATATGCGAGTCAGAGATCATGGAGCATTACCCTTGGAACACGTTGGCAGTGGAAGTAGAGTGGGTGAAGCCTCCCCGCATGCTTCGAAGCACTGTACGTAGTTGAACACGACGTGGTACAACTTCTCCTCGTCGCGGATCACCGTCACAACAGCGTCGTTGTAGTGTACAGTTGATGTAGCCGGTTGAATCGATCAGCGTCGACGCAAGAGCGATTACGCCTCTATGGTATCCACATGTCTGGGGTGGGATCACCGCGCGCTGGTGTGCTAGCACCCACACGTGCGGCTAGGGATTTAGGGGCAGTGGGACGTGGTGGCGGCTAGGGCTTGTGGTGGGGAGACAGTGACTCCGCACGCCCCCACGCCTCCTTTATATAGAGCGCACTAACGCGCCTTCTGTAATAGAAGCCCACTAGGGCTCGCACTAATGGATCTTCTACAATAGAAATCCATTAAGACGTCAAAGGATCCAAATCCACATAAACCCACTAATGGATCCAATCCATTAGACATGATCCAACCCATTAAGTGTGTGACCCATTAGGCTCATGTACAAGTCAGCCGCAGTCCAGGAGAACCCCTTTCCCAGACCACAAGTCAATAGCGGTACCTAGCAGCACATATTGACCCCCGAATGTACAAAATGATCGAATCAGCTGAACCTTGATACACTCACATAGGATTCTTTTGCCACATGATATCAGTCAAGCTCAAGGCGAGAAGCGTGCCACCCTTGTGATAGCTCGACAAATTCACTCGTAAATGTAATGGATATAATTCGTGATTAACTCTTTAATCACTTTGGCATGGCCATGCACTTTTTCTTATCCATCCACACCGAGGGGCCCAGAGATATATCTCCCATTATCAAGGAGGGGCAAATTACATCTTGATCTCTTATATCTCACGTCATGTTTCATGGCATACCCGTAAGCTACCTTTATAACTCCCCTGTTATGGTGAAGTGTTTGATAGCCCCAAAGTATACAATTACACATGCTGAGAATCAATAAGAATCTCAGGTCAAAGGATCGTATAGGTATACCACTCGAGACTACATCCTAATGGCACTTCTTAAGATAATAATCTCAGCAGTGTCTCAGAGTGGGTCTATCCAACCCCATGTTCTCTAACATGTGCCCACATTATTGATTTGATATCTCCATATCTCTGCTATGTGAAACATTACCATCAATCAATATATGTGCTGGTCAAATCACTATCGTCCCACATAATGATATGTGAACAGGGATCATTTAGAATAATATCATATAACCAATGTGTTTCACAATCAAATCATACTCAATGAACAAAGGAGTGACATTTATTCATGGAACTTATAAGTACATGAACATAGACGTATGATACAATCATCTCACATGATTGCCTCTAGGGCATATCACCAACACGTTTTCTGTAAGATCATCCGTTAATATGTTAGCCGGTACAATTATGTGCTATGAATTATCCTTTAATCTATTAATTTACATGATTCATTGTCAAGTTGACATAATATCTATGAATTGCTTTCTCTGATGTGAAATATATGACTATGTCAAATATATGAATCGCTTTCTCTTATTAAGTTTAGAATTGATATATATACTCGAAATGTCACAAAGAGAGAGCACCGGCTCAACGCTAGAGATAATAGAAGGTGTTGCTGAGGGACCGAGTAATGTGGCAAATGTGGAGCTGCCGATTAAGATGAGAAGGGCATGAGGACCGAATAAAGGGGCCATTGGGAGAACGCTGTAAGTTTTCTCCACTTTAATGCCATGGGGGTTTGCATGGGTCCTACCAAGTTTGTTGGGCGCTATTGTTCTTTGCCGATCACGATTAAGGACTAGAGGAAGGAATTCAATGACGAGCAGAAGAATCGGTTGTGGGACGAAGTTAAGGGAAAATGGATTATACCAGAGGAAGATGAAAGCAACGCGAGACAGCATGCTTTGAAGAGAATGGGTGTATCTTGAGTCAGTTCGGGGTTCTCATGCATGGTGAGTACATGCTGACAGGCCATACTACCTTCAAGAGGTATCTGTTTGTGACTCCTGATGTTTGGGAGGAGTTCACAAGGATGAAGAGTACGCCCGAGGCAGATAATCTGAGATAGAAGAATATCGCTATCCAGAGGCAGAACACACACATGCACCACCTCGGTTGGAAGGAACAGCTATATAGGGAAGAAGGCAGAGTAGGCGTGGCTAGCCGGGGAGTGTGCGACTTCAGGGACAGTGATGCCTTACTCCCACATATATGAGGAGTGGGCACGCGACTGGGTATTAGCAAGGACAAAGAAAGCCTTCGATGGTCAGCTTGTCATTCCAAATCCCGCGACCGCACAGATAGTCTCCACCATCGTAAGACATCTAACTTGGTGCATTGCAGTTGACACTTCCCGTTGTATGTTATCACTAACTTATATTCGTTTCTTGTAGGAGGAGGTTGTATAGGAATGCGGTATGCTACTCTAGCACAAATTAAAATTTCTACCGCATAACCAGAAAGCTACTCGCAAGAAGTGGATCATAGATTAGATTACCACAAGACACGCAGTTGCAGAATCCTTCGCACGTTGATGTAGTGGATCGTCCTCGCCGCGGATCGTCCTCGCTGTTGATCGTCTTCTCCACGCCGCAGTAGTAGCAGCGTCACCACAGCAGTCCACACGTCCGGGGATGGAACGCCGTGTGTCGGCGTGTAAGCACCGTGTCACTCGGCAGGGGCAACGAGAGGTGGTGGCTAGGGTTCTGGACGAAAGATATGTGTGACGCCCACCCTTCTCCTCTCCTTATATAGCCACGCGATGAAACCCTAAGCCAGGGCCCATCATCGCGTTAAGCCCACGAGGTCCATTAATTATGAATCCAATTCGAATTAATGCGTCCCAGCCCGTTAAGTGTGTGACCCTGTAGGTTCATGCGCATTTGGACATAGATTCGGAAAACCCTTTTCTAATCTAATAGTCGGTAGCGGCTCCTTGCAGAGCATGCCAACTCCCAAATGCATATGATCAAAGTACTAATGTAATAATCCCTTTGCCAAACTATATGAAGATCGAACTCAAGGCAAGAAGCATGTCATCCTTTGACAGTTCAATCCATCTCTCGTATCCGTGATATATTAAAAGTTGTGATTGACTTCTCAATCACAGCATGGCCATGCACTTCCTTAATCATATCACACGAGTGGCCTAGACATATATCTCCGTTACACCGGAGTGGCAAATTCCATCTTGACTGCTTACTTCCCTCTGCATGTTTCATAGTAAACATGAAAGCTACCTTTATAACTATCCGGTTAGGAAATAGTGTTTGGTAAACTATTATATATGTAGGGAATGTGACAATCTTAGGACTAAGGATCATACATCTACTATGTATGAGATACACTGATGACCTATAAGAATGCAACATTCTCGCAGTGTCCCATTGTAGGTCTATCTAACACATGTTCTTCAATATGCGTTCACAATGTATTGATGATATCTCCATATCCCATGATCTATGAAACATGATCATCGATCAATACATGCGCTGATCTATTCATCGTTGTCCTATACGATGATACACGATCAAAGATACTTACATAATTATATCAATGAGTAGAGAGTTTTATAAGCAAGTCACATACTTACTGATCAATATAATGATATACATTCATTGGACCAATAATCATATTATTATTTGTAAACATAGTCATGTTACAATCATCTATATGACTGCCTCAAGGGCATAACACTAACAGAGGTAAGCCAACAAAAAGAGTAGGGGACCTTTCAGAGCCAAGATTCAATGGTCATCTTATCTACGTCGATCGAGAAGCCCAATCATAAGGGCCGGGTGTTTGCCGTAGGTGCGGGACATACAAAGAGGTCCTTCTTCCAATACCAAGGTGCTTCTAGTGCTAGATCAAGATCATGGGAAGCACGTGAGGCACCCTTCAGGACCACAATGATGGAGGAGATGATGGCACGTTGTCGGGACCCCGAATTTGCAAATCCGGACCCTCTGTGTATTCAGCACTAGTCCAGGAACGCGCTAGTGCACACAGTCTTAACATTGGTAAATATCACAATCATACCATTCGATAGTATCAAAGTACTTTATTTAAATAACCAAAGTGGTTACTCGACCTTATGGCCAAGTTACAAATATATGCCTCGTAAGGCGAAACTTATTCAGAGAAAAATAATAGCAGCGGAAAATCAAATAGCTTCGTGGCGCCATCCGGTATACCACAGCAATCCGGCTCGCATCCCTAAGTAGACGGATCCTCTTGGAATTCCTCCTCCGAAAGTGGCGTAGTCTCCTCTTCAAGCGGTGTTGTGTTGAGGCAAGGGTGAGTACTTGGTACTCGACAAGTCATGCAGAATGCAAGCTAATATACTATATGCATGGCTTGGTACAAAGGAATAGCTCAAGGTATATTTGCGATGCTTGACTTTTGACAAGTAATATAAGTAGATTCAAAGCAAAGAGAAATAAGTAAAGCGTAAATAACTTTTCAAGAAGTTTAATAAACATTTTTCCCCATCCTAAACCACATTTCCATCATCTGCATTATTAAACCAACCCAACTTTTCAAACCAAGGTTATTTTCAGAAAATCTAACCCTTGACTATAATTCGGCGATGTCCAATACCGCGGACACGGCTATTCGAATAGATTCTAAACTCTGCAGAGGTTATGCACTTTACCCACAAGATACAGTCAAACACCACAAAGGCGAGTTCAGTAACAAAGTCTTTGGAAACCTCTAACAATACAAGTGGTCCTCCCGGTTATTGTGCAAGACTAACCCTTCCCTTCGCTAAGGCGAAGTCTAGGCCAATCAACCGTTAGATGGGTACTGGCCTCGGCCAGACGCTCCCCGTACAACTTACACAAAGGGTGTAGTTGACCTCTGAGGTCCCACAGTGCGTTATTAGCAACTTAGTCAACTAGGTCCGTCCCATTACAGACATGTGGTTGCACGTTAGACCCAGTTCAAAGGCTTGCAAGGTTAAGTCCTTAGGGTGACCAGGGCAAGACTACAGAAGAACCAAATCAACATCCCCAATGCCACAACCGGCCCACCTGATTACTCTTGCCACATGCCCTGGCCGAAATCGTTTATCAAACCCCATTGATTACCATGCACCACGTGCCATCAACATCACATGATACTTTTCCAAAACAGGTTCAATATATCATTAAGTCAATATTAACATTTGACTATCCAAAATCATGTTATGAGCACGTAGCGGTGTCTAAGCGATACTACAACGGTCTAAACCCAGGTTGGCAATTTAATAATGTCCAACTAGTAAACCACAACTAGGGTGACAAGGGATCATGGCACATACTTAAATAATCAAGGTGTCATACGACAAATTGGTATTTATCTAACCCCATGTTTAAACAAAGTATTTTTCTAATTGAACTAGCATGCAATAGTTTAAATCAAAATAGATTTGAAATAGGATCAACATGGTCAAAGCACAACTTGCCTTCAAAAAGTACTTGCTCTTGGTCTTGAGTTGGATCCTGAGTCAATACTTCTCCTTGAATCCTTCCCAGGCACTTCAACGTCTACTCGTAAAAGCGTGCAAATAGCAAATACCCAAGTAAACAATAGGCAAAAAGTGTCCAAACATCCAAATAAAATCCATAAACAGAAAGAACATAATTTTATGGATTTTAGAAACTGGAATAAATCAAATTTGGAGTTAAGGCGTAAAAGTTATGATTATTTAAAGTTTAAACAATCAATTAAATAATTTTGCAGAGAAAAACTTTAGTCCAAAAATTAAATAAAATTCATATTTGAGTAGATCTGAATTTTATACAAATTTAGAAATTTGAATCACTCAAATCGGAGTTGAAACGCAAAAGTTATAAGTGTTTGAAATTTGGAACAAAATCTGAAATCATTATTCGAATTAATAAATCATTTTCTTTTTCGGAAATTAATTATTGCGTCAGCCTAGACACGTGGCAGCCTCTGATTGGGCGGCTGACGTCAGCCGGTCCATGGCTCATCGTGACGTCAGCGATGACAAGCGGGCCCCCACCGTGACGTCAGCGATGACGTCATGGTGCGGTTCATTCCCGACGCGCCCGCCGTGTCGGCGTCTTCACGCGCTGGTGGCCGACCGCGGCGGTCAAGCTTCCCGACAGCGTGGCACAATCTCGGCCGTTGATTCGAAAATCAGCGGCCCGGATTGATCGGGTGACGACGCTCGAGGTGAACGTGGCCAATCTGGACCGTTGGATCTAGATCCAACGGCTGGGATTAGATCCGAGGATCTAAACGTGATCTCACCGTGACGGTCAGATCTTGATCGGACGGCTATCCGAGTTCGCGAGGCGATGTGGCCTTGGCGGCGTTGGCTTGACCGGAGAGCGAAGGCAGCGACCTCCGTCTTGGCGTTCCGTGCAACTCCGGCTTGAAGGCCGGCACTCCCAGCGCGGCGCGACACGGCGATCTCGATTCACAGGCTTGGTGGCGTCGGAGAAGCGGCGGAGGCGGAGATCAACGAAAAACGCGGCGGAAGACTTCCTCTACTCCGGCGAGCAATTGCGGGACGGCAGCGGCTCGAGCGAGTGAGAAGGGCTCGGAGTGCGTCTGGTTGTGCGCTTCCGATGGCGATGGCGGCGTATTTAAAGGGCCTCGGCCGTGTAGAGCGAAACCGAGGTTGACACCTGATGGCGGCGGAGAACTCCGGCTTCGGATCCGGCGGAGCAGACGAAATCGCGGCCCGTCCACGTGGCGCGATCGGCGAGGATGGCTCGGTATTGCCGTTATCACGCGAAATGATCTGGCCGTTGGATCTGGATCCAACGGTTGGGATCGATTGGGGTTGAGCAGGTTCGGTTGAGTCAATCGGCTCTCGGGTCGGGTTAGTCGGACTCGAACTTCGAGTCGACTCGGGCTCGATCGGATGAACAGTACAAACCCACTCGCATTTTCCAGTGATTTAATAATTAAAATAATTCGATAATTCATTTAATTCATTTAAAAATAGCAAATGACTCAGAAAAATTCCAGAAAAATTCTGGAAAATATTTTGGATCATTTTGGACTCAAATAAAATATTTCCAACAAAATTTTATTTGCAAAATTAAATACTTTAATTATTTCAAAATGGAATAAATTCAAAT
Organism: Rhipidocladum racemiflorum; assembly: GCA_036346355.1. Classification (NCBI taxonomy): domain Eukaryota; kingdom Viridiplantae; phylum Streptophyta; class Magnoliopsida; order Poales; family Poaceae; genus Rhipidocladum; species Rhipidocladum racemiflorum. Next base: position 59,514,688 of record CM070583.1, read on the forward strand.
AAATTCCAAATAAATCCAAATAAATTCCAGAAAATTCCAAAAATTCACCAAAGTGCCAAATCACACATGAATTCAATAAAAGCAAAAATTTTGGGGTGTTACACACGTGAGGAGCACCTGAAGGCCGAGATGGCCAAGATGATGGCGATGATCTCCCAGAGTTAGTCATTTGGCCTCTCCTCTTGTAGAAAGGCATGTGCCCCGCCTTAGCAGCTGCGCTTGCAGCCATGATTAGTTCGTCCACAGCTGAAGGTAATAATTGTATCTAACTTAAAGCTACAAAATTAAGCTAAACAATGTTTCCAATCAAGTTACACACTTCTTGCAGGTGCCTACCAAGTGCTAGCTCGTCATGACGGAAGATGGATTTACCACTGAGGCTGGACGCGGGGTTGCATTTCCATGCAAGGATGATGACACGGTGCATGGTAACCCTTTGGGGAAGGCTACATGAAGGTGCAGGTGGACTGTAACACCCCAATTTTTGCTTTTCATGAAATTAAATATTATTTTGCATTTTTGTGAATTTTTGGAATTTTCTGGAATTTATTTGGAATTATTTGGAATTAATTTGAATTTATTCCATATTGAAATAATTAAAGAAATTAAATTTTCAAATAAAGTTTTGTTGGAAATATTTTATTTAAGTCCCAAATGCCCTAAAATATTTTCTATAATTTTTCTGGAATTTTTCTGAGTATTTTGCTATTTTTCTTGATTTAAATGAATTACTGGAAATTATTTTAAATATTTAATCACTGGAAAATGCGACTCGGTTTGTACTGTTCATCCGACCGAGCCCGAGTCGGACTCGAGTCCGAGTCCGACCCGAACCCGACCGCGCCCGTGGTCGAGCCGAACCCACTCGACCGAAACCCTAAGCGCGTGACCGTTGGATCAAAATCCAACGGCCATGATCGCGCCACGTCACCCGGACCCGAGCCGACCGAGTCAGCCAGGTCACCGAGTTGGACCCGTGTCCAAACCCACGCGACCGTTGGTTCTTGATCCAACGGCTCACGTTGAGCCACGTAGCCTAATCCGAGTCCCCGTCGAACTCCGCTGTCGCCCGCGAGTGGGCCTCGGTTTCCGCGTGTTTCACGGAAGCTGAGGGCCCTATTTAATGCGCCGCCGCCGCCATCGGATAGCCGACTCCATTGCGCACCCGTGCCCCCAAACCTCCTCGCCTGAGCCGCCGCCGTTCACCCGCACGAGCTCGCCGGAGTTGCCTCTTCCCTCCGCCACGGTTTCGCCGCGCCACGCCGCCGCCGCGCTGCCGCCCGCCGTCCTCCGCCGCCGTTAACCCCAGATCCGAACTCCCCGCGTCGAGGCGCACCCGTGCGTACCACTCACCTCGCCGGAGAAACCACGTCGTCCTCGGCTCCGGCCACCCAGTGCCGCCGGGTGCCATCGTCGTCACCGAGCTCGGTGAACCGTCGGATCTTCATCCAATGATCCAGGTGAGCCCACGTGCAATCCAAAACCCTAGGACCCAGATCGGATCTGGACCGTTGGATCAAGATCCAACGGCCCACGATCGGCCACATCACCCGTAACGTAATCCACGTTACGGGGTTAACGTTGTTTCAACCGTTGGATCTAGATCCAACGGCGTAGATTGATCGCGTTCACTCCAACGCGGGATAACCAGATCTGATCTGGGCCGTTGATTTTCAAATCAACGGCCGAGATCGCGACACGTGGCCGGGAGGCCAACCGACATGGTCAGCACCCGCGCGTGGAACGTGTCTCTGACACGCGGGGCCCGCGTGTCAGTGGGGCCCCCGTGTCAGCCGCGCCCGCGCCAGCGTGAGCCCGAGCCGCTGACAGGGCGGGCCCACATGTCAGTGACGCCAGCGTGACGTCATGCTGACGTCACGGTGGGGCCTAGCTGTCAGGCCGTCGACCGCACCCGTCGCTGACGTCAGCCAACCAATCGGATGCCGACACGTGTCACGGCTAACGCAATAAATAATTTCCGAAAAAGAAAATGATTTATTAATTCAGTTTATTGAATTCAAATATGATTTCAAACTTCAAACGCTTATAACTTTTGCATTTTAACTCCGATTTGAACGATTCCAGTTCCTAAATTTTTATAAAATTTAGCTCTACTCAAATATGAATTTTATTTAATTTTTGGACTAAAGTTTTTCTCTGTAATATTATTTAATTGATTATTTAAACTTTAAATAATTATAACTTTTGCGTTTAAACTCCGATTTGAGCGATTCCAGTTCCTAAAAATTTATAAAATTGTGCTCACTCTATTTATGGATTTTATTTGGATGATTGGATACTTTTTGCCTACTATTTATTTATTTATTGTTATTTGCACGCGTTACGAGTAGACGTTGAAGTGCCCGAGGGCTTTGAAGGAGAAGTATTGACACAGGAGCCAGCTCAAGACCAAGATCAAGTGCTATTTGAAGGCAAGTTATGCTTTGACCATGTTGAACCCATTTTTGGAATTAGTTTGATTTAAATTATTGCATGCTAGTTTATTGTAACACCCCAAAATTTTGCTTTTCTTAAATTCATGTGTGATTTGGCACTTTGGTGAATTTTTGGAATTTATTTGGATTTATTTGGAATTTATTTGAATTTATTCCATTTTGAAATAATTAAAGAATTTAATTTTGCAAATAAAATTTTGTTGGAAATATTTTATTTGAGTCCAAAATGATCCAAAATATTTTCCAGAATTTTTCTGGAATTTTTCTGAGTCTTTTGCTATTTTTAATGAATTAAATGAATTACTGGGAATTATTTTAAATATTAATTCGCTGGAAAAGGACCGACCGGGTCGGTTACTGTTCATCCGACCGAGCCCGAGTCAGACTCGAGTTCGAGTCCGACCCGAGCCACGTGACTCGACCGAACCCACTCCTAACCCTCATCCATCCCAACCGTTGGATCAAGATCCAACGGTGAGATCACCAGACGGCTTCGAGCCGTATCCGGCCCGGATCCGATCGCGCCCGTGCGATCGTGGCCGTCGATCGTGCCACGTGGACGGCCACGATTTCGTCGTCTTCGCCGAGTCCGAGCCGGACTCCGCCGCCGCGCCCGCCGCCGTAACGAACTAGGTTTCCGTCTAGAGCACGAACGCCGAGGCTATTTAAAGCGTGAGACGTCCCCCGAGGTTGCCCTCATCCTTGCGCACCCGTTTCCCCGAGCCATCTACTTGAGCCGCCGCCCGTTGAGCCGCAATCGCTCGCCGGAGGTGTCTCTTCCCTCCGCGGCGGTCTGCGCCGTTTTCGCCGTCGTCCGTCGTCTTCCGCCGAGAAGGAGCCCAGATCCGGAGTCCCCGCGACGAGACGCACCCGAAGGGAGGTTTCATCTCGCCGGAGAAGCCCCGTAGCGCCGCGCCCTTGGTCGTCGTCCCCGTCTCGGTCAAGCCCGGCCGCAGTGAAACCATCGCCGTCGCTGAGCTCGGAGGACCGTCAGATCGGATCGAACGGTTGAGGTGAGATCACGTGTTCCAAACCCGATTAGATCTGGACCGTTGGATCAAGATCCAACGGTTCACAATCGCCACGTGCCGTAGCAGTGCGATTATAGGATTAGATCTGGACCGTCCGATCTAGATCGAACGGCCCATGATCATCGAGTAGTTTCAACGCGTTAACCCTGGATCCAATCCGCGCCGTTGATTTTCAAACCAACGGCCGAGATTGCGCCACGTGTCGGGAAGTTGGACCGACGCGGTCGGGCCGGCCCACGACGCTGGCAGTAGACGCCGACACGCGGCCCGCGTGTCGAGGGCCCGCATGTCGCTGGTCGACCCAGCCAAGCGCCGACGTCACCCATGACGCCACGATGGACCCCACCGCCGCCACCATGGGCCGAGCCCGCCGACGTCGGCGATGACGCTACCCGAGTGGGCCCACATGTCGCGACACGTAGAGTCGTGGACCGAGTCCACTGTGAGACCCGAGCCGGCGTGGACCGAGCCCATGGACCGGCTGACGTCAGCAGGCCAATCGAGAGGCTGCCACGTGTCCATGCCGACGCAATAATTAATTTCGAAAAGAAAATGATTTATTAATTCGAAATATTGATTCAAATTTAGATTCAAACTTCAAACGCTTATAACTTTTGCGTTTCAACTCCGATTGGAGCGATTCAAATTTCTAAATTTGTATAAAATTGAGATCTACCTAAATATAAATTTTATTTAATTTTTGGACTAAAGTTTTTCTCTGCAAAATTATTTAATTGATTATTTAAACTTTAAATAATCATAACTTTTTGCGTTTTAACTCCAAAATTGACGATTCCAGTTTCTAAAAATCCATAAAATTATGTTCTCTCTGTTTTTGGATTTTATTTGGAGTTTTGGGATGTTTTTGCCTATTGTTTATTTGTGTATTTGCTACTTGCACGCTTTTACGAGTAGGCGTTGAAGTCTGGGAAGGATTCGAGGGAGAAGTATTGACTCAGGATCCAACTCAAGACCAAGAGCAAGTACTTTTGAAGGCAAGTTGTGCTTTGACCATGTTGATCCTATTTGAAATCTATTTTGATTTAAATTATTGCATGCTAGTTCAATTAGAAAAATACTTTGTTTAAACATGGGGTTAGATAAATACCAATTTCTTTGTATGACACCTTGATTACTTAAGTATGTGCCATGACCCTTTGTCACCCTAGTTGTGGATTACTAGTTGGACATTATTAAATTGCCAACATGGGTTTTAGACCGTTGTAGTACACTGCTTAGACCTGCTACGTACTCGTGACATGATTTTGGACAATCAAATGTTAATATTGACTTAATGATATATTGAACCTGTTTTGGAAGAGTATCATGTGATGTTGATGGCACGTGGTGCATGGTAATCAAGCGGGGTTTGATAAACGATTTCGGCCAAGGGCATGTGGCAAGAGTAATCAGGTGGGCCAAGATGGCAATCGGGATGTTGATTTGGTTTTTCGGGTAGTCTTGCCCTGGTCACTCTAAGGACTTAACCTTGCAAGCCTTTGAACTGGGTCATACTTGCAACCACATGGCTGGAATGGGACGGCCCTAGTTGACTAAGTCGCTAAGGACTCACTTGTGGAGCCTCAGGTGTCGATTACACCGTTTGTGTGATTATGCGGGAGGCGTATCGTGGCTGTGGCAGTACCCATCTAACGGTGTGTTGGTCCCATACTTCGCCTTAGCTAAGGGAAGGGATGGTGTAGAGCACGAACAGGAGAGGACCACCTGTGTTGTTTGAGGCTTAGAAAGGCTTTATTCTGAGGAACTTCGCCTTTGTGGTGTTTGACTGTATCTTGTGGGTAAAGTGCATAACCTCTGCAGAGTGTAGAATCTATTTGAATAGCCGAGTCCACAGTCTTGGACAATGCTCGGGAATTACAGTCAAGGGTTAGATTTTCGAAAATAACTTGGATTTGAAAAGTTGGGTTGGTTTAACAATGAAGATGATGGAAATGTGGTTTAGGATGGGAAAAATGTTTATTAAATTTCCTGAAAAGTTATTTATGCTTTACTTATTTCTCGCTTTGAATCTACTTATATTACTTGTCAAAAGTCATTTCTGCAAATATACCTGAGCTATTCCTTTGTACCAAGCCATGCATATAGTATATTAGCTTGCATTACATGCATGACTTGTCGAGTACCAAGTACTCACCCTTGCCTCAACACAATACCAGTTGAAGAGGAGACTATGCCGGTTTAGGAGGAGGAGTTCCAAGAGGACCCGTCTACTTAGGGATGCGAGCCCGATCAGTACTGTGGTATCTTTGGATGGCGCCACTAAGTTTATTTGATTTTCATTGCTATTGTTTCTCTCTGAATAAGTTTCGCCCTCACGAGGCATACATTTGTAACTTGACCATGAGGTCAAGTAACTTGATTGGTTATTTAAATAAAGTACTTTGATAATATCGATTGGTATGATTGTGATATTTACCGATGTTAAGGCTGTGTGCACTAGCTGCGTTCTGGACTAGTCTTTGAATACACAGAGGGTCGGATTTGCAAATTCGGGGTCCCGACAGAGGTGGTATCGAGCCATACTTGACTGTAGGCTCAACCCTAGCTAGAATGGTCGTAGTGAGGATAAAACCTATTTTCTAAAGCTAAAAGTTGTCAAGACAAGAAATGACATCTCGACTTATCCCCTTCTCTCTTTTCTTGTCTCTTGCTGAAATTTTCCCTTACCTTGTCACAATTTAAAAATTCCGAGTTCTTACGTAAAGCACTCTTGTGACAGATGGAGGTTTTCTCGATGAGTGAGCATAGGTTCTATAGTGAGACTCCTTCGACGAGTCGAGTCATAGAAGAAAGAGACACCCTTTAGCCGATAGACTCGAGTTAGTTCGATTTGGATTTGCTTTGTTTGCTGAGTGTGCAGTATGTGTTGCAAGGCCCTTAGGCATTGTAAGCAGCCATACCAAGTTATTAATAATAAAGTTGGACCTTAAAGTTACACCTTTCGCCCCGCATAAGTTCCATATTACTTGCCTATTCTTGTTTCCCTCTCATCTCTAAACCTAGAGCAAATCGACAGATGGTGAATACCCGTGGGAACTTTGGAAGCAATGGGAGTGGTTCTCGCCACAGAAAACCCCAATGATGGAGCACCAGCACCGCCTTTGGATATGCAGAATTTGGAGCCTTTCTTGCTGCTCGGACTCGATTGATGCATGCTATGATGCAACAAATGCAGCACGTCCTTTGCTCAGGCCACTGCTAATCAAGTTAATCAGGGACCACGCCAGAATACAAGGCTGTCAGAGTTCATGAGGACTCACCCACCCACTTTCTCTGGGAATGCCAATCCATTGGAGGCCGATGATTGGTTAAGATCAATTGAGAGGAAGCTACACATAGCTCAATGCATAGGGAATGAGAAGGTACTTTACGCTTCTCATCAGTTGGAAGGAACAGCCGCCGAATGGTGGGAGAATTTCTGTGCCACGCAGGAGAACCCTCAAGATATCACTTGGGAAGAGTTCACAGCCGCATTCCGACAGTATCACGTGCCTGAAGGAATCATGGACCTTAAGAAGGAGGAGTTCAGAGCACTGAAGCAAGGTAATCAGCCAGTGGCCGACTACCTGAACAAGTTCACCACGGCTAGCACGCCACGCTTTTTGAGGATGTAGCGACAGACAAATCCAGACAGTCTCGTTTTATGAAGGGACTTAACTCAGGATTGCAAGTAGGGTTGATCACCCACACCTTTCCAGATTTCCAAGAGTTGGTGAATAAGGCGCTTATTCTTGAGGACAAGCGCAAGGAACTGGATGAGAACAGGAAGCGCAGGATGCAACAGCAAGGATCACGCCGAGAACGCATAGCAGCGCTTGAGAGTTGCACCAAATCAATTCTTGATTCCAACCACAGAATGCAACAAGGACACCATCCCAAAGCACCAAGACACATCAATCGAACTACGAGACCCAGCCCCGCTAGAAACGCTACCAGCAACAAGAAGGAACAGTGAGACGCCATTACAATCGCAACGAGCCAGGACACTTTGCCAACAGTTGTCCAAAGAAGACAGCAGAGCGACCCGATTCGCTTCAATCTAGGAACCACCCAGCTAGGGCGCCAGACAGGAGCCACACCCCAGGCCGTGGTGAGAGGCCGAGTCAACCATGTCACCGCAGATGCACCTGCAGAATGCTACGGACGTCGATCTTGGGTAAGTTACTTGTTAACTCGATACACTTGATTTTGTTTGACTCTGGAGCTTCGCATTCGTTTGTTTCGCAAGGCTTTGCTACTAGAAATGACTTGAGAATTGCAAGACTTAAGTGCATGCTTTTAGTTCAAACCCACAGTTCCGAACTCGAGCGGAAGTAGGATGTTCCGGGTGAGAATACTAATAGATGGAATAGAGTTCCTAGCAAACCTTATGATTTTGGAGACCCGGACCTTAGATGTTATCTTGGGAATGGATTGGTTATCCAAGCACAAGGCCGTATTGGATTGTGGGCGAAGGACTATCTCAGTGGAGAGCAGTGTGGGAAGAAAGTGGAATTTCAAGCCACATGATTAGAGATGGACAGTTGATGGTTAGCAGTACCAAGGCAATCGGCATAGAGGATGTCCGGTAGTGAGTGATTACGATGTTTTTCCCGAGGATCTACAGGTATGCATGGGACGGGGGACATAGAGTTTGTGATAGAGCTTGTACTGCACAAAGACCGATAGCAAAGAGACCCTATCGGATGTCTACCGAGGAGTTGGTGGAGATGAAGAAACAGCTAGAAGAGTTAATGGAGAAAGGATTTATCGAGACCAAGTTAGTCGCCGTGGGAGCACGGTTTTGTTTGTCAAGAAGAAGGACGGGAGTTTCAGGATGTGCATTGACTACCGTGCACTCAATGAAGTCACCGTGAAAAATAAGTATCCGCTACCCAGGATTGATGATTTGTTTGATCAGTTAAGAGGAGCCGGAGTTTTCTCCAAAATTGATCGAGATCGGGATACCATCGATTGAAGATCCGATCGAGAAGATATTCAAAGCGCATTCTCGTCAAGATATGGACATTCACGAGTTTTTGATTATGTCCTTTGGTCTCGATTTAATGCGCCAAATTTTATTTCATGAATATGATGAATAAGGTGTTCATGGAATATTTGGACAAGTTTGTCGTCGTGTTCATAGACGATATCCTAATCTACTCCAAGGCAGGAGGATGAACATGCCAGAACACTTAAGGCGAGTTTTGGAAAGGCGAGGAGCGACAACTTTTCGCCAAGTTCAGCAAGTGTGATTTATGGAAGGACAAGGAGGAGATTATTGGACATGTAATGACTGAAGAATGAGTCGCCGTAGATCCAAGCAAAGTAGAAGCCGTGTTACATTGGGAGCGGTAGAAGGCTGTGACCCAGATTGAGTTTCCTTGGAATGGCGAGGATACTACCGCCGTTTCATCGAAGGCTTTTCGACAATCGCGAAACCTCTTACGCAATTCTGAAGAAGGAAAAGAAGTTTGCATGGGCGCTTGAGAATGTGAGAAAGGATTTCAGGAGTGAAGAAGCGATTGACATCGGCACGGTGTTAGTTCTGGATGTTGCTCAAAGCTTCGATATTTATTGTGACGCATCGCGCCAAGGACTTGGATGTGTCGATGCAGAATGGAAAGGTAAATCGCTTATGCATCGAGGCGATTGAGGCCGCATGAGGAAAATTATCCGACACATGACCTAGAGTTAGGCTGCCGTAGTGCATGCTTTGAAGATATGGCGTCACTATCGATTGGAAAGCAGATGTGAAGTATATACGGATCATAAGAGCCTTAAGTACATATTCACCCAGTCGGATCTGAATATGAGGCGAGAGGAGATGGTTAGAGTTGATCAAGGACTATAATGTTGGAATCCATTACCATCCGGGAAGGCCAGCGTAGTGGCCGATGCTCTGAGTCGGAAAAGCCATACAGTGAGTACGTTGCTAGCCACAAGTCGGGATGAGTTATGTGAGGATTTCTAGAAAATGAAGATTGAGGTTGTACCTAGCGGATTCTTGGCGCATTGGAAGTAAAGCCTACTTTAGAGGACCAGATCCGAGAAGGGCGAAGGATGATGACAGGATCCGCGAGGATTAAGTCCAAAAGGAGGAAGGCAAGGCAGAGGACTTCAAATTGGATGAGCGAGGGCACGTTGTGGATGAAGGATCGCATCTGTGTGCCTAACAAAAAGGAGTTAAAGCAAGCGATTACGGAAGAAGCCCATGACTCCAAGTACTCAATTCATCACAGAGCGCCAAGATGTATCGAGGATCTGAAGGAGAGATCGGTGGCCGAGTATGAAACGAGAAGTTGCCGAGCATGTTGCATTGTGCGACGTATGCGAGAGAGTCAAGGCAATGCATCGAGACCCGGCGAGATTGCTACTCCCGAAAATACCCGAGTGGAAGTGGGAGGAAATCGGAATGGATTTCATTACCGGTTTCTTAGAAGACTCAAGGGGTTATGACTCCATATGGGTTATAGGGGATCGCTTGACTAAAGTAGCCCATTTTATCCGTGAAGACCACTTACTCGGGAGATAAATTAGCGAATTGTACATGATCGAGATTGTCTGTTTGCACGGAGTTCCAAAGAGGATTGTATCGGACGAGGTACCCAATTTACCTCAAGGTTACGGAATAAGTTGCATGAAGCCATGGGAACCCGTTTGAACTTGATGACTTATCATCCACAGACGGATGGACAGGCCAGAAAGAGTCAACCAGATTCGGAAGATATGTTGAGAGCTTGTGCATTGGCTTATGCTACCTCTTGGGATAAGAGTTTGCCGTATGCCGAGTTTAGTTACAACAATAGTTATCGAGGCTAGTTCTGAGATGTCACCTTTTGAGGCCTTTGTATGGTCGACCACTGTCGGACGCCGTTGAATTGGAATGAGACCGTGGCGCCGTGTCTTTGGGCACGATATTCTTCAAGAAATTTGAAGAGCGGATCGCTATGATTAGGGAAAGGTTGAAGATAGCCCAATCTCGACAAAAGAGTTATCTTGACAATCGTCGCGGGATTTGAGTTTTGAACGAGAAGACTTTGTATACCTCGAGTTACGCCTCTCGGGGAGTTAAGAGGTTCCATGCCAAAGGGAAACTTGCACCCGTTATGTTGGACCATTTAAGATTTTGAGCATGAGGCGAAGTTGCTTATCGGCTAGAGTTGCCACAATCGTTAAGGAGTGCATGATGTATTCCATGTGTCCCGATTGAAGAAGTGTCTCCGAGTTCCCGAGGAGCAGACACCGCTAGAGTTAATTGAGTTGCAAGAGGATTTGACTTATAAGGAGCATCAGTGAGGATTACGGACACAATGGATCGAGAAACCGAGAAATAAGTCAACCCGTTTACTGTAGAGTTCGATGGAGCAATCATGAAGAAAGCGAAGCGACTTGGGAGCGCGAAGAGGATTTGAAGAAAGAATTTCCAAACCTATTCCTTTAGTAAGCCCTGAATCTCGGGGACGAGATTCTATTAAGGGGGGGAGGTTTGTAACACCCCAAAATTTTGCTTTTCTTAAATTCATGTGTGATTTGGCACTTTGGTGAATTTCTGGAATTTATTTGGATTTATTTGGAATTTATTTGAATTTATTCCATTTTGAAATAATTAAAGAATTTAATTTTGCAAATAAAATTTTGTTGGAAATATTTTATTTGAGTCCAAAATGATCCAAAATATTTTCGAATTTTGGAATTTTTCGAGTCTTTTGCTATTTTTAATGAATTAAATGAATTATCGGGAATTATTTTAAATATTAATTATTTGGAAAAGGACCAAGGGTCGATTCTTCATTCATCAGGCCAGAGCGAGTCGGACTCGAGTTCGAGTCAGGCAGAAACCACGTGACTCGGCCAGACCACTCCTAACCCTAATCAATCCCAACCGTTGGATCAAGATCCAGCGGTGAGATCGGCCGTCACCGGTTCGGCGTATCCGGCCCGGATCCGATCGCGCCCGTGCGATCGTGGCCGTCGATCGTGCCACGTGGGCGGCCACGATTTCGTCGTCTTCGCCGAGGCCGAGCCGGACTCCGCCGCCGCGCCCGCCGCCGTAACGACCGAGGTTTCCGTCTAGGGCACGAACGCCGAGGCTATTTAAAGCGTGAGGCGTCCCTCGAGGTTGCCCTCATCCTTGCGCACCCGTTTCCCGAGCCATCTCGCCGAGCCGCCCGTTGAGCCGCAATCGCTCGCCGGAGTTGTCTCTTCCCTCCGCTATGATTTGCGCCGTTTTCCGCCGTCGTCCGTCGTCTTCCGTAGAAGGAGCCAGATCCGAGTCCCCGCGACGAGGCGCACGAAGGAGGTTTCATCTCGCCGAGAAGCCCGTAGCGCGCGCCCTTGGTCGTCGTCCGTCTCCGGTCAAGCCAGCCGCCGTGAAACCATCGCCGTCCGCGAGCTCGGAGGACCGTCGAGATCGAATCGAGCGGTTGAGGTGAGATCACGTGTTCCAAACCCGATTAGATGCGGACCGTTGGATCAAGATCCAGCGGTTCACAATCGCCACGCGTCGTAGCGGTGCGATTATAGGATTAGATACGGACCGTCCGATCTAGATCGAGCGGCCCATGATCATCGAGTAGTTTCAACGCGTTAACCCTGGATCCAATCCGCGCCGTTGATTTTCAAACCAACGGCCGAGATTGCGCCACGTGTCGGGAAGTTGGACCGACGCGGTGGCCGCCGCCCACGCACGCTGGCAGGCAGACGCCGACACGCCGGCCCGCGCGTGTCGAAGGCCCGCATGTCGCTGGCTGACCGGCCAAGCGCCGACGTCACCCATGACGTCACGGACCCCACCTGCCGCCACCATGGTGAGCCCGTGACGTCGGCGATAGCGTCACGAGTGGGCCCACATGTCGGCGACACGTGAAGTCGTGGGCCGAGTCCACAGTAGACCCGAGCCGGCGTGGGCCGAGCCCATGGACCGGTGACGTCAGCAGGCCAATCGAGAGGCTGCCACGTGTCCATCTTTGGCGCAATAATTAATTTCGAAAAGAAAATGATTTATTAATTCGAAATATTGATTCAAATTTAGATTCAAACTTCAAGCGCTTATAACTTTTGCGTTTCAACTCCGATTGAGCGATTCAAATTTCTAAATTTGTATAAAATTGAGATCTACCTAAATATAAATTTTATTTAATTTTTGGACTAAAGTTTTCTCTGCAAAATTATTTAATTGATTATTTAAACTTTAAATAATCATAACTTTCGCGTTTTAACTCCAAAATTAGCGATTCAGTTTCTAAAAATCCATAAAATTATGTTCTCTCTGTTTTTGGATTTTATTTGGAGTTTTAGGATGTTTTGCCTATTGTTTATTTGTGTATTTGCTACTTGCACGCTTTCTGAGTAGGCGTTGAAGTCTTAGGAAGGATTCGAGGAGAAGTATTGACTCAGGATCCAACTCAAGACCAAGAGCAAGTACTTTTTGAAGGCAAGTTGTGCTTTGACCATGTTGATCCTATTTGAAATCTATTTTGATTTAAATTATTGCATGCTAGTTCAATTAGAAAAATACTTTGTTTAAACATGGGGTTAGATAAATACCAATTTCTTTGTATGACACCTTGATTACTTAAGTATGTGCCATGACCCTTTGTCACCTAGTTGTGGATTACTAGTTGGACATTATTAAATTGCCAACATGGGTTTTAGACCGTTGTAGTACCTTTGCTTAGACACACTACGTACTCGTGACATGATTTTGGACAATCAAATGTTAATATTGACTTAATGATATATTGAACCTGTTTTGGAAGAGTATCATGTGATGTTGATGGCACGTGGTGCATGGTAATCAAGCGGGGTTTGATAAGCGATTTCGGCCAGGGCATGTGGCAAGAGTAATGTCAGGTGGGCGATGTATCAGGGATGTTGATTTGGTTTCGGGTAGTCTTGCCCTGGTCACTCTAAGGACTTAACCTTGCAAGCCTTTGAACTGGGTCATACTTGCAACCACATGGCTGGAATGGGGCGGCCCTAGTTGACTAAGTCGCTAAGGACTCACTTGTGGAGCCTCGGGGTGTCGATTACACCGTTTGTGTGATTATGCGGGGGGCGTATCGTGGCTGTGGCAGGTACCCATCTAACGGTGTGTTGGTCCCATACTTCGCCTTAGCTAAGGAAGGGATGGTGTAAACCTGAGCAGGAGAGGACCACTGTGTTGTTTGAGGCTTCAGAAAGGCTTTATTCTGGGAACTCGCCTTTGTGGTGTTTATTTGTATCTTGTGGGTAAAGTGCATAACCTCTGCGAGTGTAGAATCTATTTGAATAGCCGAGTCCAGTCTTTGGACAATGCTCGGGAATTAGTCAAGGGTTAGATTTTACGAAAATAACTTGGATTTGAAAAGTTGGGTTGGTTTAACAATGAAGATGATGGAAATGTGGTTTAGGATGGGAAAAATGTTTATTAAATTTCTGAAAAGTTATTTATGCTTTACTTATTTCTCTTTGCTTTGAATCTACTTATATTACTTGTCAAAAGGCATTTCTTTGCCAAATATACCACTGAGCTATTCCTTTGTACCAAGCCATGCATATAGTATATTAGCTTGCATTACGTGTGCATGACTTCTTGAGTACCAAGTACTCACCCTTGCCTCAACACAATACCAGTTGAAGAGGAGACTATGCGGTTCGGAGGAGGAGTTCCAAGAGGACCCGTCTACTTAGGGATCTGAGCCCGATCGGTTGCACTGTGGTATCTTGGATGGCGCCACGAAGTTTATTTGATTTTCATTTGCTATTGTTTCTCTCTGAATAAGTTTAAGCCCTACGAGGCATACATTTGTAACTTGACCATGAGGTCAAGTAACTTGATTTAGTTATTTAAATAAAGTACTTTGATAATATCGATTGGTATGATTGTGATATTTACGATGTTAAGACTGTGTGCACTAAGCGCGTTCTGGACTAGTGCTTTGAATACCTGAGAGGGTCCGGATTTGCAAATTCGGGGTCCCGACATTTATGTAACAAAAGCTTTAATTACTTTTGGGAAATTAGATAAATGCCAAATTGCCTTATGACACCTTGGTTAATTAATTGTATGCCATGACCCCTTGTCACCCCAGTTGTGGATTACTTAGTTGGACATCATTAAGTTGCCAACATGGGTATTTAGACCGTTGTAGCTTAATGCTTAGACCTGCCACGTATACACGATATGATTTTGGATAATTAAATGTTAATGTTGATTTAATGAGATATGGAATTTGTTTTGGAGAAGTGTCATGTGTTATTGATTATGATGACGGCACGTGGTGCATGGTAATCAACTGGGGGTTTGATAAATAGCTTTCGACCGGGGCATGTGGCAAGAATGATCGGGTGGGCGGTTGTGGCTTGCAGGAGCGTTGATTTGGTTCTTGGGTAGTCTTGCCCTGGTCAACCTAAGGACTTAACCTTGCAAGCCTTTGAACTGGGTCAATCGTGCAACCACATGTCTGTCGGGACACCGAATTTGCAAATCCGGACCCTCTGTGTATTCAGCACTAGTCCAGGAACGCGCTAGTGCACCGCAGTCTTAACATCGGTAAATATCACAATCATACCACTCGATACCAATAAAGTACTCTATTTAAATAGTCAAGCGGTTACTTGACCTTATGGTCAAGTTACAAATATATGCCTCGCAAAGGCGAAACTTATTCAGAGAAAGATAATAGCAAATGAAAATCAAATAACCGTGGCGCCATCCAAGATACCACGAGCAATCGACCGGGCTCGCTTCCCTAAGTAGCGGATCCTCTTGGAGTTCCTCCTCCAAAGCTGGTGTAGTCTCCTCTTCAACTGGTGTTATGTTGAGGCAAGGGTGAGTACTTGGTACTCAGCAAGTCATGCACAGAATGCAAGCTAATATACTACATGCATGGCTTGGTACAAAGGAATAGCTCAAGGTATATTTGCGATGCGACATTTGAAAAGTAATGTAAGTAGATTCAAAGCGAGAGAAATAAGTAAAGCTTAAGTAACTATTCAAGAATGTTTGGTAAACATCTTTCCCATCCTAAACCACATTTCCATCAACTTCATTATTAATCTGGCCCAACCTTTCAAACCCAAGTTATTTTTGAGAAAATCTAACCCTTGACTGTAATTCCCGAGCGATGTCCAATACCGCGGACACGGCTATTCGAATAGATTCTAAACTCTTGAGGTTATGCACTTTACCCACAAGATACGATCAAACACCACAAAGGCGAGTTCAGTAACAAAGTCTTTTGGAAACTTCTAACAATACAAGTGGTCCTCCGGTTATTGCGCACTAACCCTTCCCTTCGCTAAAGGCGAAGTCTAGGCCAATCAACCGTTAGATGGGTACTGGCCTCACCCGTGCGCTCCGTACAACTTACACAAAGGGTGTAGTTGACCTCCTGAGGTCCCGCAGTGCGTTATTAGTAACTTAGTCAACTAGGTCCGTCCATTACAGACATGTGGTTGCACGTTAGACCAGTTCAAAGGCTTGCAAGGTTAAGTCCTTAGGGTGACCAGGCAAGACTACCCGAAGAACCAAATCAACACTCCCAATGCCACAAGCGGCCCACGATTACTCTTGCCACATGCCCCTGGTCGAAAACTGTTTATCAAACAGTTGATTACCATGCACCACTACTACTCTGAGAATGGCACATTACTATCGGTTTTTGGTCATCACCGTCGGTTTTGGTGGCGATACAAAGTCAACGGCGGTGATAAGGTAGATATATCACGGTCGGTTTTTAACCGACACTAATAATACATTATCCTTTGTCGGTTCTTTTACGAACCGATTGTGATATTACACTTATCACAATCGGTTTTCTCTTAGAACCGATTGCGATAAGTATAATATCTGTCGGTTCTTATCTAGAACCGATACAAATGATTACATTATCACAATCGGTTCAGTTGTAGAACCGATGGGGATAATAATAATATCACAATCGGTTCTTTTAGAACCGATTCAAATTATTACATTATCACAATCGGTTTTTATTGAAACCGATGGGGATAATAATATTATCAAAATCGGTTCTTTATGCAAACCGATTGTGATCTTGTACATATCCCAATCGGTTCCGATGAAATCGATTGTAATCTTGTACATATCCCAATCGGTTCGGTAAGAACCGATTGTGATCTTGTACCTATCCCAATCGGTTCCAACAAATAACCGATTGTGATGATATTCTTGTCCATCGTCAGAAAATGGCCTCGCATTGACAATATGACACATTCATCACAATCCACAATATCGCTGAACATATACATCACAATCTACACACATTGCATTAAAATTAATATTGTTTACAATCATGTGAGATCACATTCACATTCGGATAAATTTTGTTTACACTTTATGGACTAGTATTTGCTTGAATGGTCTCTATATCTACCATCATCCGTTATAACTTCTGTCGATTACCAACGGCATAAATGGTCTCGTAATTTCTTGAGATCGGCGTTGGTTAGGCTCTTAGGTTGATATCAATGTCCTGCAAAATAGATAGTAGTGCACTAATATATTTAAGTCTTAAATTGGAACTAAAACATCTTGATAGTATTATGCTTGTAAACAAATATCACATAGGCAGATAGTGCAAATAATCTGCTCTATACCTTAGGAAAAAGATGTGGCGACCAACCAAAATCAGGATGTGATGCATCACGTAAAAGCCGCATAGATCATCGCACCCTTGTTGATGACACTTTGTGAACAAAGAAACTTAAATTAGGAGACGAATTAAAAATAGGTGTCGAGAAAAAAATCCTATGATAGACACTTGTACCTTGAAGCGCTTCCACTCAAGTTTGGTGCCTTGTTTATCATTGTGTCGACCACGTTCGACAACGTAAGACATGAAAGCCCTATACATTGGAGAGATGCCATTGAGGTTAAAAATACGTAACGTAGTTCAATATGTAAAGTGTTAGGTTAGAGGAATGTACTTATACGCAAAAGCAGGCTCGATCGCATATTCCATCGGTCTATTTTCGGCGAGTTCAGCGTGTAGACCTTGTTTTGACTCGGAACAACCACAAGTAGAACCCAATGGTTGCTTATTAAGCGGTACACAATGCAAGAGAATAAGTTAATGCAAGGTTGAAGTGTGTACATGTAATTGAATTGTATAGTAGTACATACTCCTGGTGGTATGGGAAGAGAATGAAGTCCTTTTTGCCTCCTCATGCAATGCACGCTTGATGTATCACGCAAGGAACTCCGATTGATACTTAGCCATGGTCGCGAGACACCATCTCAAAGTCGACAAACCCGGCCAGTGTCGACCCGTCACATTTCATTTGCCTCATGATCCTGCAATTCATGTCAATTGTTAAAAAATATAATACAAAATCAATAAATAGTCATCTGATTGAGTATGGTGCGAGACTCACAGCGCCCGAGGATCGTATGGTAGAAATATCGACGGCTTTCAAGCTGTACATAAAAATCTGAGATCCTCAAAGCGGCCAGGAAGGTCCCATCCTCGTTGCGGTGGAATTGGCGCTCGATACTTCACTATGAAATCGTGGCGAGGCTCGTCCTCATGTGACCTATCGATGTACCATCCATGTAGGTGGCGAGTGAACAAGCCCAAAGAATTCAATTCTTGGCTTGGGAGAAAGGAGCTTTCCATGTATGTACCGCTTGTGATCATCAGGGTGTTCTGTGCCCTCTGACAACTTTGCCTTCTTCACGGAGGGACTCTCTGAACTCTGCTTTGTATCTTTCGTCATCGTGGTAGAAGTCCTTTTGCGCCCCACCTGCGCACCAGCATTTGTAGCTGCAGGCGTAGGTGCGAGGAGGTGCGGCTGCGGCGTAGGTGCAGGAGAGTGCGGTGCGGCGTAGAGTGCGAGTTGTGTAGCGAGGCGAGAGCATGTGCGGCGAGGAAGCGAGGAAGCGGCGATAGTAGGAGGAAGCGGGAAGCGAGAAGCGGCGATAGGAGGAAGGCGAGGAAGCGGCGGCGAGGAGTAGTACCAGGAAGCGGCGGCGATAGTACAGCTGATAGCGATATGAGGAAGCGACACGATGCGATACAGTACTAGCGATAGCTTGATAGTAGTAACAAGCGTAGCGATGCTTGATAGCAGCGATACTTGATGCCCGGTAGTAGCGATGGCAGCGATAGCGGCGATAGTACCGGCGATAGCAGTAGTAGCGATAGTACGGCGATAGCAGCGGCGGAGGTGCTTGCACTCACGACACCGTCATGAGCCACTTGATGAGCGACATCCGTGCTTGCCCAAGAGTGGTGATATCTTCGTTAGGGGAACTCGAGGGCATGAGACATGTAAACATCGTGGACATAGTCCACTGCACCCTCATGTAGCCCATCCCCAAAGGTATACCATGCACCGTGTCATCCTCCTTGCTTGGAAATGCAACCCCGCGCAGCCTCAATCTGTATTCCGTCGTCGATCGAGGACTAGCCAGGCACTTGGCGAGGACCACGCAAGAAGTGATCGGCATCTTCATCATAACTGTGTTAAGCTTACTCATGTACCTTTTGGTGCAAGCAGTTATTACCTTGAGGTGTGGAATGCCTGAGTTCCTTATTGGAAGCGCATTTGCTAGGGCGTAGCATAGGCGATGGTTGAGAATCTGATGCAGGGAGAACATCGCCATCATCTCGGCCATCATCTCGGCCTTTAACTCCTCCTTCAACTCCTCCTTCATCTGCGCCCTAATCCGCGCCTCACGTGCTTCCCATGATCTTGCCACAGCAGCTGAAGCGCTCTCCTCTACAAAGAAGGACCTCTTCGTATACCCACTTTTCTGCGGCAAGCACCCGCCCCTTATGATCGGGCTTCCGATTGCCGAACACGAGGATGTCCCTTGACCCTTGGCTTTCAAATGCTCCTTGCTCTTTACTGCGAGGCTTACCTCCTCTGCAGTCGCAAGTATAAATTATTACTAAAATACAATGGGAATATAATATGCAATGTACTATGTTAGATATCTTACGATGGTCGTGACGATGCAATGCGATCGCGAGGTTTGGAATGACAATCGACCATCGAGGTTTTCTTCGTCCTCGCTAATACCCGATCAGCGTGCCGCTCTCGCATATGTGGGAGTAAGGCATCGTTGTCCCGAAGGTTGCACACTCCTGCGCTAGTCGCACCCACTCTGCCTTCTTCCCTACATACCCACCGGAACCGAGGTGGTGCGGCGTGTGTGTTACGCCTCAGTATAGCGATATTCTTCTCTCTCGGCTCCTCCGCCTCGGGCGTATTCCTCATCCTTGCAAACTCCTCCCAAACCTCGGGTGTAACAAATGGATAACTTTGGAAGGGAGTGCGGTCTTTCAACACGAACTTGGCATGCATGGTCACCCTGAAATGCCTCAAAGCCACACCCATTCTCTTCAAGGCGTCCGTCTCGCATTGATTTCATCTTCCTCTGGTATAATCCATTTTCCCTTAACCGTCCCACAGTCGGTTCTTACGCTCGTCGCACTTCCTTCCTCCAGTCCTTAATTGTGATCGGCACTCGCTCCCTCACCAATTGGCGAGAAAGAGGAGTAGCGCCCCTTAAACGGGCCAGGACCCGTGCAAACCCCCCTGGCATTGAAGCGGAGCACTTGCGGCGTTCTCCCTGTGGCTCCTTTATTCGGTCCTCTGGCCTTTCTAACCTTCCTCGATGGGGGTAGCAGGACCTTCTTCTCTCTCTGGCGTTGAGTAGGTGCTCTCTCTTTGCGACATTTGAAGTAAATGCGTTATATGTCAAACCTAAACTTCATGAGAGGAAGCAATTCAAATTTCAAATAATAGAAAACAATTCACATGTCTATTTGTAGACCGACTAAATGCGTCACGTACCAGCGATGACTCCTAATCTCTAATTAGGTTAGGTCCTAATCCCATTCGAGGATATGTGGTTCGAGCAAGTTCCTAGGCTGTTGTACAACTCTAGAGAAAATTTGGCGACATCTCCCATTTGTTCTCCAAATACACGTCTCGACAACAGGTCAAGAGGGTGTGTATTCGAAGAACACCAGGAGATCTTGAAACTTTCTCTAGAGTTTGTACAACGACTTAGAACTTGCCTCCCACATATCCTCAGCTATCAAAGCGTGGACAATTCGAGATTGCTTATTTATAAATATGCCATTTTAGCATACTTATAAACAAGCACCCTCGAGCAGGAGGCATATAGATTCTGTAACTAAACTCGATAATAAAGTGCGATAATATAGCATGTGTTACAAGTTTCAAATTGCAATGATGGATTGCTCTCAGATTGCTATAGAAGGGTTGCTAAATTAATTAGCCGTCCAACTTCTAGATGGCCAATATATCACCGGCTATTACATCTAAAAATTTCAGGATTACAACTCTAGAACAGCACTGCTCTAGCACAGAAAACAACAAGTACAGCATAGCACAGAATGAATATAGCACTAATCTAACCCTACCACAATGCATTAAGAGCAAGTGCCACCAAATTGTCGACTAAGAGCATAAAGGAATAAGCACGACCTTGCTCGACCTAGAACAATGCATTAAGAGCAAGTGGCACCAAATTGTCAGCTAAGAGCAGTGTTGTTCTAGGTCTAGCAAGTTCCTTTAATGATCAGATTAATCAAGCCTCATTCAAAAGCAATCATCATCGAGCTATTTACAACCAATTACAGCCCACATCCAGAAATGCATCTTACGGTCTTGAACCGAGTCGGCAATGGGGAGGAGCCGATGGGGGCCTTGGGGGGAGGAGCCAGGAGGAGGCGCCAGGGAATCGCCCGGAGGGGGAGGCGCCGGGGAGGAGCCAGGAGGAGGCCAGGGGAATCGCCGGAGGAGGCCCAGGGAGGCCGGAGGAGGCGCCAGGGGGAATCGCCGAGGGGGAGGCGCTGGGGAGGACCGGAGGGGAGGCGCCGGTGGGGAGGTGGTCGAGCTAGGGTGTGGGATCGAGGCCGGAGGGGGAGGCGCCACGGGTACCCGCCGATGGGGAGGCCCAGGGAGGAGCCGGAGGGAGGCGCCAGGGGAATCGGCCGGAGGAGGCGCCAGGGGGGAGGACCGGAGGGGCGGCCGGTGGGGAGGTGGTCGAGCTAGGGTGTGGGATCGAGGCCGGGAGGGGCGTGTAACACCCCAAAATTTTGCTTTTCTTAAATTCATGTGTGATTTGGCACTTTGGTGAATTTTGGAATTTCTGGAATTTATTTGGATTTATTTGGAATTTATTTGAATTTATTCCATTTTGAAATAATTAAAGAATTTAATTTTGCAAATAAAATTTTGTTGGAAATATTTTATTTGAGTCCAAAATGATCAAAATATTTTCGAATTTTTGGAATTTTACGAGTCTTTTGCTATTTTTAATGAATTAAATGAATTCTCGGGAATTATTTTAAATATTAATTATTTGAAAAGGACCGACGGGTCGATTCTTGTTCATCCGACCGAGCCCGAGTCGGACTCGAGTTCGAGTCCGACCGAGCCACGTGACTCGGCCGAACCCACTCCTAACCCTAATCAATCCCAACCGTTGGATCAAGATCCAGCGGTGAGATCGGCCCGTCTGCGGTTCGGCCGTATCCGGCCGGATCCGATCGCGCCAGGCGATCGTGGCCGTCGATCGTGCCACGTGGGCGGCCACGATTTCGTCGTCTTCGCCGAGTCGGCGGACTCCGCCCGCCGCGCCCGTAGTAGCGAACTAGGTTTCCGTCTAGGGCACGAACGCCGAGGCTATTTAAAGCGTGAGGCGTCCCCGAGGTTGCCCTCATCCTTGCGCACCCGTTTCCCGAGCCATCTACGCTGAGCCGCCGTTGAGCCGCAATCGCTCGCCGGAGTTGTCTCTTCCCTCCGCCGCGGTTTGCTTGTAGTTTTCGCCGTCGTCCGTCGTCTTCCGCCAGAAGGAGCCCAGATCCGAGTCCGCGACGAGGCGCACCGAAGGAGGTTTCATCTCGTGAGAAGCCCGTAGCGGCGCCCTTGGTCGTCGTCCGTCTCCGGTCAAGCGGTAGCCGTAGTGAAACCATCGCCGTCGCGAGCTCGGAGGACCGTCGAGATCGGTCGAGCGGTTGAGGTGAGATCACGTGTTCCAAACCCGATTAGATGCGGACCGTTGGATCAAGATCCAGCGGTTCCTGTCGCCACGTGCCGTAGTGGTGCGATTATAGGATTAGATCTGGACCGTCAGATCTAGATCGAGCGGCCCATGATCATCGAGTAGTTTCAACGCGTTAACCTGGATCCAATCGCGCCGTTGATTTTCAAACCAACGGCGAGATTGCGCCACGTGTCGGGAAGTTGGACCGACGCGTCGGCGGCCGCCCACGCGCTGGCAGTGACGCCGACACGGGCCCGCGTGTCGAAGGGCCCGCATGTCGATGGCTGACCCGGCCAAGCGCTGGCGTCACCCATGGCGTCACGATGGACCCCAGCCGGCACCATGGTGAGCCCGGCCGACGTCGGCGATAGCGTCACCCGAAAGGGGCCCACATGTCGGCGACACGTGAAGTCGTGGGCCGAGTCCACAGTAGACCCGAGCCGGCGTGGACCGAGCCCATGGACGGCTGGCGTCAGCAGGCCAATCGAGGCTGCCACGTGTCCATCTTGACGCAATAATTAATTTCGAAAAAGAAAATGATTTATTAATTCGAAATATTGATTCAAATTTAGATTCAAACTTCAAACGCTTATAACTTTTGCGTTTCAACTCCGATTGGAGCGATTCAAATTTCTAAATTTGTATAAAATTGAGATCTACCTAAATATAAATTTTATTTAATTTTTGGACTAAAGTTTTCTCTGCAAAATTATTTAATTGATTATTTAAACTTTAAATAATCATAACTTTATGCGTTTTAACTCCAAAATTAGCGATTCAGTTTCTAAAAATCCATAAAATTATGTTCTCTCTGTTTTTGGATTTTATTTGGAGTTTTGGGATGTTTTTGCCTATTGTTTATTTGTGTATTTGCTACTTGCACGCTTTACGAGTAGAGCGTTGAAGTCTGGGAAGGATTCGAGGGAGAAGTATTGACTCAGGATCCAACTCAAGACCAAGAGCAAGTACTTTTTGAAGGCAAGTTGTGCTTTGACCATGTTGATCCTATTTCGAAATCTATTTTGATTTAAATTATTGCATGCTAGTTCAATTAGAAAAATACTTTGTTTAAACATGGGGGTTAGATAAATACCAATTTCTTTGTATGACACCTTGATTACTTAAGTATGTGCCATGACCCTTTGTCACCCTAGTTGTGGATTACTAGTTGGACATTATTAAATTGCCAACATGGGTTTTAGACCGTTGTAGTACACTGCTTAGACCTGCTACGTACTCGTGACATGATTTTGGACAATCAAATGTTAATATTGACTTAATGATATATTGAACCTGTTTTGGAAGAGTATCATGTGATGTTGATGGCACGTGGTGCATGGTAATCAACTGGGGTTTGATAAACGATTTCGGCCAGGGCATGTGGCAAGAGTAATGTCGAGGTGGGCGATGGCCTTTGGGGATGTTGATTTGGTTTTAGGGTAGTCTTGCCCTGGTCACTCTAAGGACTTAACCTTGCAAGCCTTTGAACTGGGTCATACTTGCAACCACATGGCTGGAATGGGACGGCCCTAGTTGACTAAGTCGCTAAGGACTCACTTGTGGAGCCTCAGGGTGTCAGTTACACCGTTTGTGTGATTGTACGGGGGAGCGTATCGTGGCTGTGGCCAGGTACCCATCTAACGGTGTGTTGGTCCCATACTTCGCCTTAGCTAAGGAAGGGATGGTGTAGAGCACGAACAGGAGAGGACCACTGTGTTGTTTGAGGCTTAGAAAGGCTTTGTTACGGGAACTCGCCTTTGTGGTGTTTGACTGTATCTTGTGGGTAAAGTGCATAACCTCTGCAGAGTGTAGAATCTATTTGAATAGCCGAGTCCACGATCTTGGACAATGCTCGGGAATTACTGATCAAGGGTTAGATTTTACGAAAATAACTTGGATTTGAAAAGTTGGGTTGGTTTAACAATGAAGATGATGGAAATGTGGTTTAGGATGGGAAAAATGTTTATTAAATTTCTGAAAAGTTATTTATGCTTTACTTATTTCTCTGCTTCCGAATCTACTTATATTACTTGTCAAAAGGCATTTCTTTGCAAATATACTGAGCTATTCCTTTGTACCAAGCCATGCATATAGTATATTAGCTTGCATTCTGTGCATGACTTGCTTGAGTACCAAGTACTCACCCTTGCCTCAACACAATACCAGTTGAAGAGGAGACTATGCAGTTCGGAGGAGGAGTTCCAAGAGGACCCGTCTACTTAGGGATGCGAGCCCGATCGGTTGCACGTGGTATCTTGGATGGCGCCACGAAGTTTATTTGATTTTCCGCTGCTATTGTTTCTCTCTGAATAAGTTTAGCCCCTCTGAGGCATACATTTGTAACTTGACCATGAGGTCAAGTAACTTGATTTAGTTATTTAAATAAAGTACTTTGATAATATCGATTGGTATGATTGTGATATTTACCGATGTTAAGGCTGTGTGCACTAAGCGCGTTCTGGACTAGTGCTGAATACACTGAGGGTCGGATTTGCAAATTCGGGTCCCGACAGAGGTGGTATCGAGCCATACTTATTTGTGAGGCTCAACCCTAAGCTAGAATGGTCGTAGTGAGGATAAAACCTATTTTCTAAAGCTAAAAATTTGTGAAGACAAGAGATGACATCTCGACTTATCCCCTTCTCTCTTTTCTTGTCTCTTGCTGAAATTTTCCCTTACCTTGTCACAATTTAAAAATTCGAGTTCTTACGTAAAGCACTCTTGTGACAGATGGAGGTTTTCGATGAGTGAGCATAGGTTCTATAGTGAGACTCCTCTGGCAGAGTCGCGTCATAGAAGAAAGAGTCACCCTTTAGGCGTTAGACTCGAGTTAGTTCGATTTGGATTTGCTTTGTTTCTCGAGTGTGCAGTATGTGTTGCAAGGCCCTTAGGCATTGTAAGCAGCCATACCAAGTTATTAATAATAAAGTTGGACCTTAAAGTTACACCTTTCGCCCCGCATAAGTTCCATATTACTTGCCTATTCTTGTTTCCCTCTCATCTCTAAACCTAGAGCAAATCGGCCAGATGGTGAATACAGTGGGAACTTTGGAAGCAATGGGAGTGGATCTCGCCCGAGAAAACCCCAATGATGGAGCACCACACCGCCACTTGGATATGCAGAATTTCGAGCCTTTCTTGCTGCTCAGACTCAGTTGATGCATGCTATGATGCAACAAATGCAGCACGTCCTTTGCTCAGGCCACTTTGCTAATCAAGTTAATCGGGGACCACGCCCGAATACAAGGCTGTCGAGTTCATGAGGACTCACCCACCCACTTTCTCTGGGAATGCCAATCCATTGGAGGCCGATGATTGGTTAAGATCAATTGAGAGGAAGCTACACATAGCTCAATGCATAGGGAATGAGAAGGTACTTTACGCTTCTCATCGGTTGGAAGGAACATTGGCCAGAATGGTGGGAGAATTGTGCCACGCAGAGAACCCTCAAGATATCACTTGGGAAGAGTTCACGGCCGCATTCGACAGTATCACGTGCCTGAAGGAATCATGGACCTTAAGAAGGAGGAGTTCGAGCATCGAAGCAAGGTAATCACCGGGTGGCGACTACGAACAAGTTCACACGGCTAGCACGCCACGCTTTGAGGATGTAGCGGCAGACAAATCCAGGCAGTCTCGTTTTATGAAGGGACTTAACTCAGGATTGCAAGTAGGGTTGATCACCCACACCTTTCCAGATTTCCAAGAGTTGGTGAATAAGGCGCTAATTCTTGAGGACAAGCGCAAGGAACCGGATGAGAACAGAAGCGCAGGATGCAACAAAGCAAGGATCACGCCAGAGAACGCATAGCAGCGCTTGAGAGTTGCACCAAATCAATTCTTGATTCCAACCACGAGAATGCAACAAGGACACCATCCCGGCACCAAGACCTGTCAATCGAACTACGGACCCCACCCGCTAGAAACGCTACCCCAGGCGATCAAAGAAGGAACAGTGAGACGCTGTTACAACCGCAACGAGCCAGGACACTTTGCCATGATTGTCCAAAGAAGGCAGCGAGGCGACCCGATTCGCTTCAATCTAGGAACCACCCAGCTAGGGCGC
The DNA here is from genome assembly GCA_036346355.1 of Rhipidocladum racemiflorum. NCBI lineage: Eukaryota > Viridiplantae > Streptophyta > Magnoliopsida > Poales > Poaceae > Rhipidocladum > Rhipidocladum racemiflorum. Next base: position 59,541,271 of record CM070583.1, read on the forward strand.
CCGGCAGGAGCCACTCCTGCAGGCCGTGGTGAGAGGCCGAGTCAACCATGTCACCGCAGGATGCACCGCTGCGAGAATGCTACGGACGTCAGTCTTGGGTAAGTTACTTGTTAACTCAGACTGCATGCTTTTGTTTGACTCTGGAGCTTCGCATTCGTTTGTTTCGCAAGGCTTTGCTACTAGAAATGACTTGAGAATTGCAAGACTTAAGTGCATGCTTTTAGTTCAAACCCCTGGTTCGAACTCCGAGCGGAAGTAGGATGTTCGGGTGAGAATACTAATAGATGGAATAGAGTTCCTAGCAAACCTTATGATTTTGGAGACCCGGACCTTAGATGTTATCTTGGGAATGGATTGGTTATCCAAGCACAAGGCCGTATTGGATTGTGGGCGAAGGACTATCTCGGTGGAGAGCCCGTGTGGGAAGAAAGTGGAATTTCAAGCCACATGATTAGAGATGGACAGTTGATGGTTAACAGTACCAAGGCAATCAGCATAGAGGATGTCGGTAGTGAGTGATTACCCCGATGTTTTTCCCGAGGATCTACGGTATGCCTTGGGACGAGGACATAGAGTTTGTGATAGAGCTTGTACTGCACAAAGACCGATAGCAAAGAGACCCTATCGGATGTCTACCGAGGAGTTGGTGGAGATGAAGAAACTTGACTAGAAGAGTTAATGGAGAAAGGATTTATCGAGACCAAGTTACGTCGCCGTGGGGAGCCAGGTTTTGTTTGTCAAGAAGAAGGACGGGAGTTTCAGGGATGTGCATTGACTACCGTGCACTCAATGAAGTCACCGTGAAAAATAAGTATCCGCTACCCAGGATTGATGATTTGTTTGATCAGTTAAGAGGAGCCGGAGTTTTCTCCAAAATTGATCTGAGATCGGGATACCATCAGTTGAAGATCCGATCAGAAGATATTCAAGTGCATTCGTCAAGATATGGACATTACGAGTTCTGATTATGTCCTTTGGTCCGACGAATGCGCGACTTATTTCATGAATATGATGAATAAGGTGTTCATGGAATATTTGGACAAGTTTGTCGTCGTGTTCATAGACGATATCCTAATCTACTCCAAGACAGAGGATGAACATGCCGAACACTTAAGGCGAGTTTTGGAAAAGCTGAGGGAACGACAACTTTTCGCCAAGTTCAGCAAGTGTGATTTTTGGAAGGACAAGGTGGAGTTTCTTGGACATGTAATGACTGCAGAAGGAGTCGCCAGTAGATCCAAGCAAAGTAGAAGCCGTGTTACATTGGGAAGCGTAGAAGGCGTGACCCAGTTGAGTTTCCTTGGAATGGCAGGATACTACCGCCGTTTCATCGAAGGCTTTCGACAATCGCGAAACCTCTTACGCAATTGCTGAAGAAGGAAAAGAAGTTTGCATGGGCGCTTGAGAATGTGAGAAAGGATTTCAGAGTGAAGAAGCGATTGACATCAGCACCGGTGTTAGTTCTCTGGGATGTTGCTCAAAGCTTCGATATTTATTGTGACGCATCGCGCCAAGGACTTGGATGTGTCTTGTCGATGCAGAATGGAAAGGTCGCCGCTTATGCATCGAGGCGATTGAGGCCGCATGAGGAAAATTATCCGACACATGACCTAGAGTTAGTTGCCGTAGTGCATGCTTTGAAGATATGGCGTCACTATCGATTGGAAACAGATGTGAAGTATATACGGATCATAAGAGCCTTAAGTACATATTCACCCAGTCGGATCTGAATATGAGGCGGAGGAGATGGTTAGAGTTGATCAAGGACTATAATGTTGGAATCCATTACCATCCGGGAAGGCCAACGAGTAGCCGATGCTCGAGTCGGAAAAGCCATACCGTGAGTACGTTGCTAGCCACAAGTCAGGATGAGTTATGTGAGGATTTCCGAGAAAATGAAGATTGCGGTTGTACCTAAGCGGATTCTTGGCGCATTGGAAGTAAAGCCTACTTTAGAGGACCCGGATCCGAGAAGGACGGAAGGATGATGACAGGATCCGTAGGATTAAGTCCAAAAGGAGGAAGGCAAGGCAGAGGACTTCAAGTTGGATGAGCAGGGCACGTTGTGGATGAAGGATCGCATTTGTGTGCCTAACAAAAGGAGTTAAAGCAACTGATCGGAAGAAGCCCATGACTCTAAGTATTCAATTCATCCTGGAAGCGCCAAGATGTATCAGGATCCGAAGGAGAGATTACGGTGGCCGAGTATGAAACGAAAGTTGCCGAGCATGTTGCATTGTGCGGCGTATGCCGAGAGAGTCAAGGCAATGCATCGAGAGACCAGCAGGATTGCTACATTGAAAATACGAGTGGAAGTGGGAGGAAATCGGAATGGATTTCATTACCGGTTTGCCAAAGACTCAAGGGGTTATGACTCCATATGGGTTATAGTGGATCGCTTGACTAAAGTAGCCCATTTTATCCCGTGAAGACCACTTACTCGGGAGATAAATTAGCAATTGTACATGATCAGGATTGTATTTTTGCACGGAGTCCAAAAGAGGAGTTAATCGGAAAGAGGTACCCAATATACCACAAGGTTCTTGAATAAGATGCATGAACAAATTGGAACCCGTTTGAACTTCAAGATACCTTATCATCCATGACGGATGGATGACCAGAAAGGGTCAACCAGATTCTGGAAGAAATGTTGAGAGCTTGTGAATTGGCTTATGCTACCTCTTGGTAAAAGAGTTTGCCGTATGCCGAGTTTAGTTACAACAATAGTTATCAGGCTAGATTAAAGATGTCACCATTTGAGGCCTTTGTATGGTCGACATCGGACGCCGTTGAATTGGAATGAGACCGTGGCGGGTGTCTTTGGGCCTGATATTCTTCAAGAGGCTGAAGAGCAGATCGCTATGATTAGGGAAAGGTTGAAGATAGCCCAATCTCGACAAAAGAGTTATGCTGACAATCGTCGCCGAGATTTGAGTTTTGAACCAGAAGACTTTGTATACCTCAGAGTTACGCCTCTCAGGGGAGTTAAGAGGTTCCATGCCAAAGGGAAACTTGCACCCCGTTATGTTGGACCATTTAAGATTTTGAGCCGCAGAGGCGAAGTTGCTTATCAGCTGGAGTTGCCACAGTCGTTAGCAGGAGTACATGATGTATTCCATGTGTCCCAGTTGAAGAAGTGTCTCCGAGTTCCTGAGGAACAGACACCGCTAGAGTTAATTGAGTTGCAAGAGGATTTGACTTATAAGGAGCATCCCGTGAGGATTCTGGACACAATGGATCGAGAAACCAGAAATAAGTCAACCCGTTTCTGTAGAGTTCAGTGGAGCAATCATGAAGAAAGCGAAGCGACTTGGGAGCGCGAAGAGGATTTGAAGAAAGAATTTCCAAACCTATTCCTTTAGTAAGCCTTGAATCTCGGGGACGAGATTCTATTAAGGGGGGGAGGTTTGTAACACCCCAAAATTTTGCTTTTCTTAAATTCATGTGTGATTTGGCACTTTGGTGAATTTTTGGAATTTTCTGGAATTTATTTGGATTTATTTGGAATTTATTTGAATTTATTCCATTTTGAAATAATTAAAGAATTTAATTTTGCAAATAAAATTTTGTTGGAAATATTTTATTTGAGTCCAAAATGATCCAAAATATTTTCGGAATTTTTGGAATTTTAAGAGTCTTTTGCTATTTTTAATGAATTAAATGAATTCTTGGGAATTATTTTAAATATTAATTACTGAAAAGGACCGACTGGTCGATTCTTGTTCATCCGACCGAGCCCGAGTCGGACTCGAAGTTCGAGTCCGACCCGAGCCACGTGACTCGACCGAACCCACTCTAACCCTAATCAATCCCAACCGTTGGATCAAGATCCAACGGTGAGATCGGCCGTCTGAGTTCGGCCGTATCGGCCGGATCCGATCGCGCCCGTGCGATCGTGGCCGTCGATCGTGCCACGTGGACGGCCACGATTTCGTCGTCTTCGCCGAGTCCGAGCTGGACTCCGCCGCGCGCCAGAAGTAACGAACTAGGTTTCCGTCTAGAGCCTAACGCCGAGGCTATTTAAAGCGTGAGACATCCCTCGAGGTTGCCCTCATCCTTGCGCACCGCTTCCCGAGCCATCTCGCCGAGCGCCGCCGTTGAGCCGCAATCGCTCGCCGGAGTTGTCTCTTCCCTCGCCGCGTTTGCGCCGTTTTCGCCGTCGTCCGTCGTCTTCCGCAGAAGGAGCCCAGATCCGAGTCCTCGCGACGAGGCGCACCGAAGGAGGTTTCATCTCGCCGGAGAAGCCCCGTAGCGCCGCGCCCTTGGTCGTCGTCCCGTCTCCGGTCAAGCCGGCTTGGCCGTGAAACCATCGCCGTCCGCGAAGCTCGGAGGACCGTCGAGATCGAATCGAGCGGTTGAGGTGAGATCACGTGTTCCAAACCCGATTAGATCTGGACCGTTGGATCAAGATCCAGCGGTTCACACCGCCACGCGCCGTAGCAAAGGCGATTATAGGATTAGATCTCGACCGTCCGATCTAGATCGAGCGCCCATGATCATCGAGTAGTTTCAACGCGTTAACCCTGGATCCAATCCGCGCCGTTGATTTTCAAACCAACGGCCGAGATTGCGCCACGTGTCGGGAAGTTGGACCGACGCGTCGGGCCGCTGCCCACGCACGCTGGCGTGTGTAGACGCCGACACGCGGGGCCCGCAGCGTGTCGAGGGGCCCGCATGTCGCTGGCTGACCCAGCCAAGCGCCGACGTCACCCATGACGTCTGATGGACCCCACTGCCGCCACCGTGGGCTGAGCCCCGCTGACGTCAGCGATGACGTCACCCGAGTGGGCCCACATGTCAGCGACACGTAGAGTCGTGGACCGAGTCCACGGTAGACCCGAGCCGAGCGTGGACCGAGCCCATGGACCGGCTGACGTCAGCAGGCCAATCAGAGGCTGCCACGTGTCCATGCTGACGCAATAATTAATTTCCGAAAAAGAAAATGATTTATTAATTCGAAATATTGATTCAAATTTAGATTCAAACTTCAAACGCTTATAACTTTTGCGTTTCAACTCCGATTTGAGCGATTCAAATTTCTAAATTTGTATAAAATTGAGATCTACCTAAATATAAATTTTATTTAATTTTGGACTAAAGTTTTTCTCTGCAAAATTATTTAATTGATTATTTAAATTTTAAATAATCATAACTTTTATGCTTTTAACTCCAAAATTAGCGATTCCAGTTTCTAAAAATCCATAAAATTATGTTCTCTCTGTTTTTGGATTTTATTTGGAGTTTTGGGATGTTTTTGCCTATTGTTTATTTGTGTATTTGCTACTTGCACGCTTTACGAGTAGAGCGTTGAAGTCTTGGGAAGGATTCGAGGAGAAGTATTGACTCAGGATCCAACTCAAGACCAAGAGCAAGTACTTTTTGAAGGCAAGTTGTGCTTTGACCATGTTGATCCTATTTCAAATCTATTTTGATTTAAATTATTGCATGCTAGTTCAATTAGAAAATACTTTGTTTAAACATGGGGTTAGATAAATACCAATTTCTTTGTATGACACCTTGATTACTTAAGTATGTGCCATGACCCTTTGTCACCCTAGTTGTGGATTACTAGTTGGACATTATTAAATTGCCAACATGGGTTTTAGACCGTTGTAGTACCTTTGCTTAGACACCACTCACGTACTCGTGACATGATTTTGGACAATCAAATGTTAATATTGACTTAATGATATATTGAACCTGTTTTGGAAAAGTATCATGTGATGTTGATGGCACGTGGTGCATGGTAATCAAGCGGGGTTTGATAAACGATTTCGGCCAGGGCATGTGGCAAGAGTAATCGTGGGCCAAGATGGCATCGGGATGTTGATTTGGTTTTTCGGGTAGTCTTGCCCTGGTCACTCTAAGGACTTAACCTTGCAAGCCTTTGAACTGGGTCATACTTGCAACCACATGGCTGGAATGGGACGGCCCTAGTTGACTAAGTCGCTAAGGACTCACTTGTGGAGCCTCAGGTGTCGATTACCGTTTGTGTGATTATGCGGGAGCGTATCGTGGCTGTGGCCAGGTACCCATCTAACGGTGTGTTGGTCCCATACTTCGCCTTAGCTAAGGGAAGGGATGGTGTAGAGCACGAACCGGAGAGGACCACCTGTGTTGTTTGAGGCTTCCGAAAGGCTTTGTTACGGAACTCGCCTTTGTGGTGTTTGATCGTATCTTGTGGGTAAAGTGCATAACCTCTGCAGAGTGTAGAATCTATTTGAATAGCCGAGTCCACTGTGATCGACAATGCTCGAATTACAGTCAAGGGTTAGATTTTCGAAAATAACTTGGATTTGAAAAGTTGGGTTGGTTTAACAATGAAGATGATGGAAATGTGGTTTAGGATGGGAAAAATGTTTATTAAATTTCTGAAAAGTTATTTATGCTTTACTTATTTCTCGCTTTCGAATCTACTTATATTACTTGTCAAAAGTCATTTGTTTCGCAAATATACCTCGAGCTATTCCTTTGTACCAAGCCATGCATATAGTATATTAGCTTGCATTACGTGCATGACTTCTTTGAGTACCAAGTACTCACCCTTGCCTCAACACAATACCAGTTGAAGAGGAGACTATGCGGTTTCGGAGGAGGAGTTCCAAGAGGACCCGTCTACTTAGGATGCGAGCCCGATCAGTTGCTGTGGTATCTTGGATGGCGCCACAAGTTTATTTGATTTTCCGCTGCTATTGTTTCTCTACGAATAAGTTTCGCCCCTACGAGGCATACATTTGTAACTTGACCATGAGGTCAAGTAACGATTTAGTTATTTAAATAAAGTACTTTGATAATATCGATTGGTATGATTGTGATATTTACCGATGTTAAGACTGTGTGCACTAGCGCGTTCCTGGACTAGTGCTGAATACACAGAGGGTCCGGATTTGCAAATTCGGGGTCCCGACATTTATGTAACAAAAGCTTTAATTACTTTTGGGAAATTAGATAAATGCCAAATTGCCTTATGACACCTTGGTTAATTAATTGTATGCCATGACCCCTTGTCACCCCAGTTGTGGATTACTTAGTTGGACATCATTAAGTTGCCAACATGGGTATTTAGACCGTTGTAGCTTAATGCTTAGACCTGCCACGTATACACGATATGATTTTGGATAATTAAATGTTAATGTTGATTTAATGAGATATGGAATTTGTTTTGGAGAAGTGTCATGTGTTATTGATTATGATGACGGCACGTGGTGCATGGTAATCAACTGGGGGTTTGATAAATAGCTTTCGACCGGGGCATGTGGCAAGAATGATCGGGTGGGCCAGTTGTGGCACCGGGAACGTTGATTTGGTTCTTCGGGTAGTCTTGCCCTGGTCAACCTAAGGACTTAACCTTGCAAGCCTTTGAACTGGGTCAATCGTGCAACCACATGTCTGTCGGGACCCCGAATTTGCAAATCCGGACCCTCTGTGTATTCAGCACTAGTCCAGGAACGCGCTAGTGCACACAGTCTTAACATCGGTAAATATCACAATCATACCACTCGATACCAATAAAGTACTCTATTTAAATAGTCAAACTGGTTACTTGACCTTATGGTCAAGTTACAAATATATGCCTCGCAAGGCGAAACTTATTCAGAGAAAGATAATAGCAGCGGAAAATCAAATAACTTCGTGGCGCCATCCAGTATACCACAGTAATCGATCGGGCTCGCTTCCCTAAGTAGACGGATCCTCTTGGAGTTCCTCCTCCAAAGCTGGTGTAGTCTCCTCTTCAACTGGTGTTGTGTTGAGGCAAGGGTGAGTACTTGGTACTCAGCAAGTCATGCACAGAATGCAAGCTAATATACTACATGCATGGCTTGGTACAAAGGAATAGCTCAAGGTATATTTGCAGTAAACAGCATTTGAAAAGTAATGTAAGTAGATTCGAAAGCAGTAGAAATAAGTAAAGCTTAAGTAACTATTCAAGAATGTTTGGTAAACATCTTTCCCATCCTAAACCACATTTCCATCAACTTCATTATTAATCTGGCCCAACCTTTCAAACCCAAGTTATTTTTGAGAAAATCTAACCCTTGACTGTAATTCCCGAGCGATGTCCAATACCGCGGACACGGCTATTCGAATAGATTCTAAACTCTGCAGAGGTTATGCACTTTACCCACAAGATACTGATCAAACACCACAAAGGCGAGTTCAGTAACAAAGTCTTTTGGAAACTTCTAACAATACAAGTGGTCCTCCCGGTTATTAAGACTAACCCTTCCCTTCGCTTAAGGCGAAGTCTAGGCCAATCAACCGTTAGATGGGTACTGGCCTCGGCCGATGACGCTCCCCCGTACAACTTACACAAAGGGTGTAGTTGACCTCCTGAGGTCCCACAGGTACGTTATTAGTAACTTAGTCAACTAGGTCCGTCCCATTACAGACATGTGGTTGCACGTTAGACCCAGTTCAAAGGCTTGCAAGGTTAAGTCCTTAGGGTGACCAGGGCAAGACTACCCGAAGAACCAAATCAACACTCCCAATGCCACAACTGGCCCACCTGATTACTCTTGCCACATGCCCCGGTCGAAAACTGTTTATCAAACCCCAGTTGATTACCATGCACCACTACTACTACAGAATGGCACATTACTATCGGTTTTTTTTGGTCATCACCGTCGGTTTTGGTGGCGATACAAAGTCCAACGACAGTGATAAGGTAGATATATCACAGTCGGTTTTTAACCGACACTAATAATACATTATCACTGTCGGTTCTTTTTACGAACCGACTGTGATATTACACTTATCACAATCGGTTTTCTCTTAGAACCGATTGCGATAAGTATAATATCACAATCGGTTCTTATCTAGAACCGATACAAATGATTACATTATCACAATCGGTTCAGTTGTAGAACCGATGGGGATAATAATAATATCACAATCGGTTCTTTTTTAGAACCGATTCAAATTATTACATTATCACAATCGGTTTTTTATTGAAACCGATGGGGATAATAATATTATCAAAATCGGTTCTTTATGCAAACCGACAGATATCAGTACATATCCCAATCGGTTCCAAAGAAGAATCGATTGTAATATCAGTACATATCCCAATCGGTTCCAAAGAAGAACCGACAGATATCAGTACCTATCCCAATCGGTTCCAACAAATAACCGATTGTGATGATGTTATTGTCCATCGTCAGAAAATGGCCTCGCATTGACAATATGACACATTCATCACAATCCACAATATCACGTAACATATACATCACAATCTACACACATTGCATTAAAATTAATATTGTTTACAACTGTAATGCATCACATTCACATTCAGATAAATTTTGTTTACACTTTATGGACTAGTATTTGCTTGAATGGTCTCTATATCTACCATCATCCGTTATAACTTCTGCCCAGTACCACTGGCATAAATGGTCTCGTAATTTCTTGAGATCAGCGTTGGTTAGGCTCTTCCGGTTGATATCAATGTCCTGCAAAATAGATAGTAGTGCACTAATATATTTAAGTCTTAAATTGGAACTAAAACATGCTGATAGTATTATGCTTGTAAACAAATATCACATAGACAGTAGTGCAAATAATCTGCTTCTATACCTTAGGAAAAAGATGTGAGCGACCAACCAAAATCAGGATGTGATGCATCACGTAAAAGCCGCATAGATCATCGCACCCTTGTTGATGACACTGTGAACAAAGAAACTTAAATTAGGAGACGAATTAAAAATAGGTGTCAGAAAAAAATCCTATGATAGACACTTGTACCTTGAAGCGCTTCCACTCAAGTTTGGTGCCTTGTTTATCATTGTGTCGGCCACGCTCAAAGAACGTAAGACATGAAAGCCCTATACATTGGAGAGATGCCATTGAGGTTAAAAATACGTAACGTAGTTCAATATGTAAAGTGTTAGGTTAGAGGAATGTACTTACTTCGCAAAACAGGCTCGATCGCATATTCCATCGGTCTATTTTCGAGCGAGTTCAACGTGTAGACCTTGTTTTGACTCGAACAACCACAAGTAGAACCCAATGGTTGCTTATTAAACGGTACACAATGCAAGAGAATAAGTTAATGCAAGGTTGAAGTGTGTACATGTAATTGAATTGTATAGTAGTACATACTCCTGGTGGTATGGGAAGAGAATGAAGTCCTTTGCCTCCTCATGCAATGCCTCGCTTGATGTATCCTCGCAAGGAACTCCGATTGATACTTAGCCATGGTCGCAGACACCATCTCGGGTCGACAAACCCGACAGGGTGTCGACCCGCCACGGCTCATTGCCTCATGATCCTGCAATTCATGTCAATTGTTAAAAATATAATACAAAATCAATAAATAGTCATCTGATTGAGTATGGTGCGAGACTCACAGCGCCCAGGATCGTATGGTAGAAATATCGACGGCTTTCAAGCCGTACATAAAGCATGAGATCCTCAAAACTCGATCGAAGGTCCCATCCTCGTTGCGGTGGAATTGGCGCGCCGATACTTCACTATGAAATCGTGGCGAGGCTCGTCCTCATGTGACCTATCGCTGTACCATCCATGTAGGTGGCGAGTGAACAAGCCCAAAGAATTCAATTCTTGGCGTGGGAGAAAGTGCTTTCCTTGGATGTCCCGCTTGTGATCCTCAGGGTGTTCTTGCCCTCCGACAACTTTGCCTTCTTCACGGAGGGACTCTCGAACTCGCTTTGTATCTTTCGTCATCGTGGTAGAAGTCCTTTTGCGCCCACTGCGCACCAAAGATTTGTAGCTGCGCAGCGTAGGTGCAGGAGGCTGCAGCGAGGTGCAGGAGGTGCAGTGCGCAGCGTAGGTGCAGAGTTGTGTAGCGAGGCAGGAGCATGTGCGGCAGAGCAGGAGCAGCAGAGTAGGAGGAGCAGGAGCAGGAGCAGCAGAGGAGGAGGAGCAGGAGCAAAGCAGCAGCAGAGTAGTACCAGGAGCAAAGCAGCAGAGTACCAGCAGAGCAAAGAATGTGAGCAAAGACCAAGAGCGCATGCATTTCAGCAAAGAGCGAGTAGTAGCAATCAGAGCAAGAGCGAGCGTGAGAGCGCAGCGAGTAGCAGAGTAGCAGTGAGCAGCAGAGTACCAGCAGCAGTGAGCGTATAGTAGCAGAGTACCAGCAGAGCAGCAGCTAGGAGGTGCTTGCACTACGACACCGTCGCGGGCCACTTGATGAACGACATCCGTGCTTGCCCAAGAGTGGTGATATCTTCGTTAGGGGAACTCGAGGGCATGAGACATGTAAACATCGTGGACATAGTCCACCTGCACCCTCATGTAGCCCATCCCCAAAGGTATACCATGCACCGTGTCATCCTCCTTGCTTGGAAATGCAACCCCGCGCAGCCTCAATCTGTATTCCGTCGTCGATCAGGACTAGCCGGCACTTGGCAGGACCTCGCAAGAAGTGATCAGCATCTTCATCATAACTGTGTTAAGCTTACTCATGTACCTTTGGTCTGAAAGCAGCTTATTACCTTGAGGTGTGGAATGCACAGTTCCTTATTGGAAGCGCAAATGCTAGGGCGTAGCATAGGCGATGGTTGAGGAATCTGATTCGGGAGAACATCGCCATCATCTCAGCCATCATCTCGGCCTTTAACTCCTCCTTCAACTCCTCCTTCATCTGCGCCCTAATCCGCGCCTCACGTGCTTCCCATGATCTTGCCCCTGGCACTGAAGCGCTCTCCTCTACAAAGAAGGACCTCTTCAGATACTCCCGCACTGCGGCAAGCACCCGCCCCTTATGATCGGGCTTCCGATTGCCGAACACAGGATGTCCCTTGACCCTTGGCTTTCAAATGCTCCTTGCTCTTTCTGCAGCTTACCTCCTCCCGCAGTCGCAAGTATAAATTATTACTAAAATACAATGGGAATATAATATGCAATGTACTATGTTAGATATCTTACGATGGTCGTGACGATCCGTGCGGTCGCGGGGTTTGGAATGACAATCGACCATCGAGGTTTTCTTCGCCCTCGCTAATACCCGATCGCGTGCCCGCTCCTCGCATATGTGGGAGTAAGGCATCGTTGTCCTGCAGGTTGCACACTCCTCTGCTAGTCGCACCCACTCGCCTTCTTCCCTACATACCCACCGGAACCGAGGTGGTGCGCGTGTGTGTTACGCCTCTGTATAGCGATATTCTTCTCTCTCGGCTCCTCCGCCTCGGCGTATTCCTCATCCTTGCAAACTCCTCCCAAACCTCGGGTGTAACAAATGGATAACTTTGGAAGGGAGTACGGTCTTTCAACACGAACTCGGCATGCATGGTCACCCTGAAATGCCTCAAAGCCACACCCATTCTCTTCAAGGCGTACCGTCTCGCATTGATTTCATCTTCCTCTGGTATATTCCATTTTCCCTTAACTTCGTCCCACAGTCGGTTCTTCTGCTCGTCGCTTACTTCCTTCCTCCAGTCCTTAATTGTGATCGGCACTCGCTCCCTCACCAATTGGCCGAGAAAAGAGTACCGCCCCTTAAACAGGCCAGGACCCGTGCAAACCCCCCTGGCATTGAAGTGGAGCACTTGCGGCGTTCTCCCTGTGGCTCCTTTATTCGATCCTCTGGCCTTTCTAACCTTCCTCGATGGGGTAGCAGGACCTTCTTCTCTCTCCGGGCGCTGAGCCGGTGCTCTCTCTTTGCGACATTTCGAAGTAAGTACGTATATGTCAAACCTAAACTTCATGAGAGGAAGCAATTCAAATTTCAAATAATAGAAAACAATTCACATGTCTATTTGTAGACCGACTAAGTACGTACGTACCAACGATGACTCCTAATCTCTAATTAGGTTAGGTCCTAATCCCATTCGAGGATATGTGGTTGAGCAAGTTCCTAAGTTGTTGTACAACTCTAGAGAAAATTTGGCAAGAAGATCTCTCGCCGTTCTCCAAATACACGCCTCGACAACAGGTCAAGAGGGTGTGTATTCAAGAACACCAGGAGATGTCGAAACTTTCTCTAGAGTTTGTACAACAACTTAGGAACTTGCCCGAGCCACATATCCTCGAACTAATCCAAAAACGTGGACAATTCGAGACTGCTTATTTATAAATATGCCATTTTAGCATACTTATAAACAAGCACCCTCGAACGGGAGACGCATAGGTTACGCAACTAAACTCGATAATAAAGTGCGATAATATAGCATGTGTTACAAGTTTCAAATTGCAATGATGGATTGCTCTCATTGCTATAGAAGGGTTGCTAAATTAATTAGTCAGTCCAACTTCTAGATGGCCAATATATCACCGGCTATTACATCTAAAAATTTCAGGATTACAACTCTAGAACAAAGACCTTTGCTCTAGCACAGTAAAACAACAAGTACAAAGATAGCACGTAATGAATATAGCACTAATCTAACCCTACCACAATGCATTAAGAGCAAGTGCCACCAAATTGTCACTAAGAGCATAAAGGAATAAGCACAAGATCAAGCTCGACCCTAGAACAATGCATTAAGAGCAAGTGGCACCAAATTGTCACTAAGAGCGGTGTTGTTCTAGGTCTAGCAAGTTCCTTTAATGATCGATTAATCAAGCCTCATTCAAAAGCAATCATCATCGAGCTATTTACAACCAATTACAGCCCACATCCGAAATGCATCTTACAAAGGCGCCGAACCGAAGTCAGAATGGGGAGGAGCCGATGGGGACGCGCCGATTGGGGGGAGGAGCGGAGGGGAGGCGCTGGGGAATCGCGGAGGGGGAGGCGCCGGGGAGGAGCCGGAGGAGGCGCCGGGGAATCGCCGGAGGAGGCGCCGGGAGGAGGCCGGAGGAGGCGCCAGGGGAATCGCCGAGGGGGAGGCGCCGGGGAGGACCCTGAGGGGGAGGCGCGGTGGGGAGGTGGTCGAGCTAGGGTGTGGGATCGAGGAGCCGAGGGGGAGGCGCCACGGTACCCGCCGATGGGGAGGCGCTGGGGAGGAGCCGAGGGGAGGCGCCAGGGGGGAATCGCCGGAGGGGGAGGCGCCGGGGGGGAGGACCCGGAGGGGGAGGCGCCGGTGGGGGAGGTGGTCGAGCTAGGGTGTGGGATCGAGGAGCCGGAGGGGGAGGCGTGTAACACCCCAAAATTTTGCTTTTCTTAAATTCATGTGTGATTTGGCACTTTGGTGAATTTTTGGAATTTTCTGGAATTTATTTGGATTTATTTGGAATTTATTTGAATTTATTCCATTTTGAAATAATTAAAGAATTTAATTTTGCAAATAAAATTTTGTTGGAAATATTTTATTTGAGTCCAAAATGATCCAAAATATTTTCCAGAATTTTTCTGGAATTTTTCTGAGTCTTTTGCTATTTTTAATGAATTAAATGAATTATCGGGAATTATTTTAAATATTAATTCATTGAAAAGGACCGACCGGGTCGATTATCGTTCATCCGACCGAGCCCGAGTCGACTCGAAGTTCGAGTCCGACCGAGCCACGTGACTCGACCGAACCCACTCCTAACCCTAATCAATCCCAACCGCTGGATCAAGATCCAACTACCGAGATCACCAGACGGTTCGAGCCGTATCCGGCCGGATCCGATCGCGCCGTCGCGATCGTGGCTGCCGATCGTGCCACGTGGACGGCCACGATTCGTCGTCTTCGCCGAGTCCGAGCCGGACTCGCCGCCGCGCGCCAGTAACGAACTAGGTTTCCGTCTAGGGCACGAACGCCGAGGCTATTTAAAGCGTGAGACGTCCCCGAGGTTGCCCTCATCCTTGCGCACTCCGTTTCCCGAGCCATCTCGCTGAGCCGCGCCGTTGAGCCGCAATCGCCGCCGGAGTTGTCTCTTCCTCCGCCGCGGTTTGCGCCGCTTCGCTGCCGTCCGTCGTCTTCCGCCGAAGGAGCTCAGATCCGAGTCTCGCGACGAGACGCACTCCGGCGGAGGTTTCATCTCGCCGAGAAGCCCGTAGCGCCGCGCCCTTGGTCGCCGCCCTCTCCGGTCAAGGGCCGCCCGTGAAACCATCGCCGTCCTGGCGAAGCTCGGAGGACCGCCGAGATCGAATCGAACGGTTGAGGTGAGATCACGTGTTCCAAACCCGATTAGATTCGACCGTTGGATCAAGATCCAACGGTTCACAATCGCCACGCGCCGTAGCAAAGGCGATTATAGGATTAGATCTCGACCGTCCGATCTTGATCGAACGGCCCATGATCATCGAGTAGTTTCAACGCTGTTAACCCTGGATCGAATCCGCGCCGTTGATTTTCACACCCACGGCCGAGCTTGCGCCACGTGTCGGGAAGTTGGACCGACACGGTCAGCGCCGTCCACGCGCGCGTGCGTGTGACGCTGACACGCGGGGCCCGCGTGTCAGAGGGCCCGCATGTCGCTGGTCGACCCATAGCGCCGACGTCACCCATGACGCCACAGTGGACCCCACTGCCGCCACCATGGTGAGCCCCGACGTCGGGCCGATGACGTCACCCGAGTGGCCCACATGTCGGGCCGACACGTAGAGTCGTGGACCGAGTCCACTGAGACCCGAGCCGAGCGTGGACCGAGCCCATGGATCACCGACGCCAGCAGGCCAATCAGAGGCTGCCACGTGTCCATGCCGACGCAATAATTAATTTCCGAAAAGAAAATGATTTATTAATTCGAAATATTGATTCAAATTTAGATTCAAACTTCAAACGCTTATAACTTTTATGCTTCAACTCCGATTGAGCGATTCAAATTTCTAAATTTGTATAAAATTGAGATCTACCTAAATATAAATTTTATTTAATTTTTGGACTAAAGTTTTTCTCTGCAAAATTATTTAATTGATTATTTAAACTTTAAATAATCATAACTTTTATGCTTTAACTCCAAAATTAGCGATTCCAGTTTCTAAAAATCCATAAAATTATGTTCTCTCTGTTTTTGGATTTTATTTGGAGTTTTGGGATGTTTTTGCCTATTGTTTATTTGTGTATTTGCTACTTGCACGCTTTACGAGTAGACGTTGAAGTGCCGGAAGGATTCGAGGGAGAAGTATTGACTCAGGATCCAACTCAAGACCAAGAGCAAGTACTTTTGAAGGCAAGTTGTGCTTTGACCATGTTGATCCTATTTCAAATCTATTTTGATTTAAATTATTGCATGCTAGTTCAATTAGAAAAATACTTTGTTTAAACATGGGGTTAGATAAATACCAATTTCTTTGTATGACACCTTGATTACTTAAGTATGTGCCATGACCCTTTGTCACCCTAGTTGTGGATTACTAGTTGGACATTATTAAATTGCCAACATGGGTTTTAGACCGTTGTAGTACCTTTGCTTAGACACTTTCACGTTACTTTCGTGACATGATTTTGGACAATCAAATGTTAATATTGACTTAATGATATATTGAACCTGTTTTGGAAGAGTATCATGTGATGTTGATGGCACGTGGTGCATGGTAATCAACTGGGGTTTGATAATGATTTCGGCCAGGGGCATGTGGCAAGAGTAATCAGGTGGGCCAAGATGGCAATCGGGATGTAGATTAGGTTTTTCGGGAAGTCTTTCCCTGGTCACACTAAGGACTTAACCTTGAAACCCATTCAACTGGGTCATAAATGCAACCACATCCCACGAATGGGACGGCCCAACTTGACTAATTCGCTAAGGACTCACTTGTGGAGCCTCAGTGGTGTCGATTACACCGTTTGTGTGATTGTGCGGGAGGCGTATCGTGGCTGTGGCCAGGTACCCATCTAACGGTGTGTTGGTCCCATACTTCGCCTTAGCTAAGGGAAGGGATGGTGTAGAGCACGAACCGGAGAGGACCACCTGTGTTGTTTGAGGCTTCCGAAAGGCTTTGTTACGGGAACTCGCCTTTGTGGTGTTTGACTGTATCTTGTGGGTAAAGTGCATAACCTCTGCAGAGTGTAGAATCTATTTGAATAGCCGAGTCCACGGTACTGGACAATGCTCGGGAATTACAGTCAAGGGTTAGATTTTCTGAAAATAACTTGGATTTGAAAAGTTGGGTTGGTTTAACAATGAAGATGATGGAAATGTGGTTTAGGATGGGAAAAATGTTTATTAAATTTCCTGAAAAGTTATTTATGCTTTACTTATTTCTACTGCTTTCGAATCTACTTATATTACTTGTCAAAAGCTGTTTACTGCAAATATACCCTGAGCTATTCCTTTGTACCAAGCCATGCATATAGTATATTAGCTTGCATTCTGTGCATGACTTGCTGAGTACCAAGTACTCACCCTTGCCTCAACACAATACCAGTTGAAGAGGAGACTATGCCAGTTTCGGAGGAGGAGTTCCAAGAGGACCCGTCTACTTAGGGATGCGAGCCCAGTCAGTTGCCTGTGGTATACTGGATGGCGCCACGAAGTTTATTTGATTTTCCGCTGCTATTGTTTCTCTCTGAATAAGTTTCGCCCTACGAGGCATACATTTGTAACTTGACCATGAGGTCAAGTAACCAGTTTGGTTATTTAAATAAAGTACTTTGATAATATCGATTGGTATGATTGTGATATTTACCGATGTTAAGACTGTGTGCACTAGCTGCTCCTGGACTAGTGCTGAATACACAGAGGGTCCGGATTTGCAAATTCGGGGTCCCGACAGAGGTGGTATCAGAGCCATACTTGACTGTAGGCTCAACCCTAAGCTAGAATGGTCGTAGTGAGGATAAAACCTATTTTCTAAAGCTAAAAATTTGTGAAGACAAGAGATGACATCTCGACTTATCCCCTTCTCTCTTTTCTTGTCTCTTGCTGAAATTTTCCCTTACCTTGTCACAATTTAAAAATTCCGAGTTCTTACGTAAAGCACTCTTGTGACAGATGGAGGTTTTCTCGATGAGTGAGCATAGGTTCTATAGTGAGACTCCTACGCCGAGTCGCGTCATAGAAGAAAGAGTCACCCTTTAGGCGTTAGACTCCAGAGTTAGTTCGATTTGGATTTGCTTTGTTTGCTGAGTGTGCAGTATGTGTTGCAAGGCCCTTAGGCATTGTAAGTGACCATACCAAGTTATTAATAATAAAGTTGGACCTTAAAGTTACACCTTTCGCCCCGCATAAGTTCCATATTACTTGCCTATTCTTGTTTCCCTCTCATCTCTAAACCTAGAGCAAATCGACAGATGGTGAATACCCGTGGGAACTTTGGAAGCAATGGGAGTGGATCTCGCCCAGCAGAAAACCCCAATGATGGAGCACCAGCACCGCCACTGGATATGCAGAATTTCGGAGCCTTTCTTGCTGCTCAGACTCAGTTGATGCATGCTATGATGCAACAAATGCAGCACGCCATCGCCAGGCCATCGCTAATCAAGTTAATCGGGGACCACGCTTGAGAATACAAGGCTGTCAGAGTTCATGAGGACTCACCCACCCACTTTCTCTGGGAATGCCAATCCATTGGAGGCCGATGATTGGTTAAGATCAATTGAGAGGAAGCTACACATAGCTCAATGCATAGGGAATGAGAAGGTACTTTACGCTTCTCATCAGTTGGAAGGAACAATTACGAATGGTGGGAGAATTTCGTGCCACGCAGAGAACCCTCAAGATATCACTTGGGAAGAGTTCACACCGCATTCCGACAAGATCACGTGGCCTGAAGGAATCATGGACCTTAAGAAGGAGGAGTTCAGAGCATCAAGCAAGGTAATCAGCCGGTGGTCGACTACGAACAAGTTCACACGGCTAGCACGCTACGCACTGAGGATGTAGCGGCTGCACAAATCCAGGCAGCCTCGTTTTATGAAGGGACTTAACTCGGGATTGCAAGTAGGGTTGATCACCCACACCTTTCCAGATTTCCAAGAGTTGGTGAATAAGGCGCTAATTCTTGAGGACAAGCGCAAGGAACTGGATGAGAACAGAAGCGCAGGATGCAACAAAGAAGGATCACGCCAGTGGAACGCAAGCGCTTGAGAGTTGCACCAAATCAATTCTTCGATTCCAACCACGTATGCAACAAGGACACCATCCTCAAAGCACCAAGACCTGTCAATCGTAACTACTGCACTTCAGCCCCGCTAGAAACGCTACCTCGTGCAACAAAGAAGGAACGGTGAGACGCCGTTACAATCGCAACGAGCCAGACACTTTGCCAACGATTGTCCAAAGAAGGCAGCAGAGCGACCCGATTCGCTTCAATCTAGGAACCACCCCAGCTAGGACGCCAAAGACCAGGAGCCACTCCCGCACCGTGGTGAGAGGCCGAGTCAACCATGTCACCGCAGATACCTGCAGAATGCTACGGACGTCGATCGGGTAAGTTACTTGTTAACTCGATACACCTGCTTGATTTTGTTTGACTCGAGCTTCGATTCGTTTGTTTCGCAAGGCTTTGCTACTAGAAATGACTTGAGAATTGCAAGACTTAAGTGCATGCTTTTAGTTCAAACCCTGGTTCGAACTCCGAACGGAAGTAGGATGTTCCGGGGTGAGAATACTAATAGATGGAATAGAGTTCCTAGCAAACCTTATGATTTTGGAGACCCAGACCTTAGATGTTATCTTGGGAATGGATTGGTTATCCAAGCACAAGGCCGTATTGGATTGTGGACGAAGGACTATCTCAGTGGAGAGCCCGTGTGGGAAGAAAGTGGAATTTCAAGCCACCGCAGTTAGAGATGGACAGTTGATGGTTAACAGTACCAAGGCAATCAGCATAGAGATGTCCCGGTAGTGAGTGATTACCCCGATGTTTTTCCCTAGGATCTACCTGGTATGCAGCCGGACAGGGACATAGAGTTTGTGATAGAGCTTGTACTGCACAAAGACCGATAGCAAAGAGACCCTATCGGATGTCTACCGAGGAGTTGGTGGAGATGAAGAAACAGCTAGAAGAGTTAATGGAGAAAGGATTTATCAGACCAAGTTCGTCGCCGTGGGGAGCACCGGTTTTGTTTGTCAAGAAGAAGGACGGGAGTTTCAGGATGTGCATTGACTACCGTGCACTCAATGAAGTCACCGTGAAAAATAAGTATCCGCTACCCAGGATTGATGATTTGTTTGATCAGTTAAGAGGAGCCGGAGTTTTCTCCAAAATTGATCTGAGATCGGGATACCATCAGTTGAAGATCCGATCAGAAGATATTCCGAAGACTGCATTCTCGTCAAGATATGGACATTACGAGTTCTGATTATGTCCTTTGGTCTCGACGAATGCGCCACTTATTTCATGAATATGATGAATAAGGTGTTCATGGAATATTTGGACAAGTTTGTCGTCGTGTTCATAGAGCGATATCCTAATCTACTCCAAGACAGAGGATGAACATGCCGAACACTTAAGGCGAGTTTTGGAAAAGTCGAGGAACGACAACTTTTCGCCAAGTTCAAGCAAGTGTGATTTTTGGAAGGACAAGGTGGAGTTTCTTGGACATGTAATGACTGCAGAAGGAGTCGCCGTAGATCCAAGCAAAGTAGAAGCCGTGTTACATTGGGAGCACCAAGAAGGCTGTGACCCAGTTGAGTTTCCTTGGAATGGCAGGATACTACCGCCGTTTCATCGAAGGCTTTTCGACAATCGCGAAACCTCTTACGCAATTGCTTGAAGAAGGAAAAGAAGTTTGCATGGACGCTTGAGAATGTGAGAAAGGATTTCAGGAGCTGAAGAAGCGATTGACATCGACACGGTGTTAGTTCTCTGGGATGTTGCTCAAAGCTTCGATATTTATTGTGACGCATCGCGCCAAGGACTTGGATGTGTCCGATGCAGAATGGAAAGGTCGCCGCTTATGCATCGAGGCGATTGAGGCCGCATGAGGAAAATTATCCGACACATGACCTAGAGTTAGGCTGCCGTAGTGCATGCTTTGAAGATATGGCGTCACTATCTGATTGGAAACAGATGTGAAGTATATACGGATCATAAGAGCCTTAAGTACATATTCACCCAGTCGGATCTGAATATGAGGCAGAGGAGATGGTTAGAGTTGATCAAGGACTATAATGTTGGAATCCATTACCATCCCGGGAAGGCCAACGTAGTAGCCGATGCTCTGAGTCGGAAAAGCCATACCGTGAGTACGTTGCTAGCCACAAGTCAGGATGAGTTATGTGAGGATTTCCAGAAAATGAAGATTGCGGTTGTACCTAGCGGATTCTTGGCCGCATTGGAAGTAAAGCCTACTTTAGAGGACCAGATCCGAGAAGGACAGAAGGATGATGACAGGATCCGTAGGATTAAGTCCAAAAAGGAGGAAGGCAAGGCAGAGGACTTCAAGTTGGATGAGCAGGGCACGTTGTGGATGAAGGATCGCATTTGTGTGCCTAACAAAAAGGAGTTAAAGCAAGCGATTACGGAAGAAGCCCATGACTCTAAGTATTCAATTCATCCCGAAGCGCCAAGATGTATCAGGATCTGAAGGAGAGATTCAGTGGCCGAGTATGAAACGAGAAGTTGCCGAGCATGTTGCATTGTGCGGCGTATGCCGGAGAGTCAAGGCAATGCATCGAGAGACCCGGCAGGATTGCTACAGTACTGAAAATACTCCGAGTGGAAGTGGGAGGAAATCGGAATGGATTTCATTACCGGTTTGCCAAAGACTCAAGGGGGTTATGACTCCATATGGGTTATAGTGGATCGCTTGACTAAAGTAGCCCATTTTATCCCCGTGAAGACCACTTACTCGGGAGATAAATTAGCAGAATTGTACATGATCAGGATTGTCTGTTTGCACGGAGTTCCAAAGAGGATTGTATCGGACAGAGGTACCCAATTTACCTCAAGGTTCTGGAATAAGTTGCATGAAGCCATGGGAACCCGTTTGAACTTCAAGATCTGACTTATCATCCACAGACGGATGGACAGACCGAAAGGGTCAACCAGATTCTGGAAGATATGTTGAGAGCTTGTGCATTGGCTTATGCTACCTCTTGGGATAAGAGTTTGCCGTATGCCGAGTTTAGTTACAACAATAGTTATCAGGCTAGTTCTGAGATGTCACCTTTTGAGGCCTTTGTATGGTCGACCACTGTCGGACGCCGTTGAATTGGAATGAGACCGTGGCGCCGTGTCTTTGGGCCTGATATTCTTCAAGAGGTGAAGAGCGGATCGCTATGATTAGGGAAAGGTTGAAGATAGCCCAATCTCGACAAAAGAGTTATCTTGACAATCGTCGCCGGGATTTGAGTTTTGAACGAGAAGACTTTGTATACCTCGAGTTACGCCTCAGGGAGTTAAGAGGTTCCATGCCAAAGGGAAACTTGCACCCGTTATGTTGGACCATTTAAGATTTTGAGCCGCAGAGGCGAAGTTGCTTATCGGCTAGAGTTGCCACAATCGTTAACAGGAGTGCATGATGTATTCCATGTGTCCCGATTGAAGAAGTGTCTCCGAGTTCACGAGGAGCAGACACCGCTAGAGTTAATTGAGTTGCAAGAGGATTTGACTTATAAGGAGCATCAGTGAGGATTACGGACACAATGGATCGAGAAACCGTAAATAAGTCAACCCGTTTCAGAGAGTTCGATTGGAGCAATCATGAAGAAAGCGAAGCGACTTGGGAGCTGAAGAGGATTTGAAGAAAGAATTTCCAAACCTATTCCTTTAGTAAGCCCTGAATCTCGGGACGAGATTCTATTAAGGGGAGGTTTGTAACACCCCAAAATTTTGCTTTTCTTAAATTCATGTGTGATTTGGCACTTTGGTGAATTTTGGAATTTTCTGGAATTTATTTGGATTTATTTGGAATTTATTTGAATTTATTCCATTTTGAAATAATTAAAGAATTTAATTTTGCAAATAAAATTTTGTTGGAAATATTCTATTTGAGTCCAAAATGATCCAAAATATTTTCCAGAATTTTTCTGGAATTTTTTGTGTCTTTTGCTATTTTTAATGAATTAAATGAATTCTTGGGAATTATTTTAAATATTAATTCATTGGAAAAGGACCGGCCGTCGATTCTTGTTCATCCGATCGAGCCCGAGTCGGACTCGAGTTCGAGTCCGACCGAGCCACGTGACTCGGCCGAACCCACTCCTAACCCTAATCAATCCCAACCGTTGGATCAAGATCCAACTACCGAGATCACCAGACGGCTCGAGCCAGATCCGGCCGGATCCGATCGCGCCCGGCGATCGTGGCCGTCGATCGTGCCACGTGGACGGCCACGATTTCGTCGTCTTCGCCGAGTCCGAGCCGGACTCCGCCGCCGCGCCCGCCGCCGTAACGAACTAGGTTTCCGTCTAGGGCACGAACGCCGAGGCTATTTAAAGCGTGAGACATCCCCCGAGGTTGCCCTCATCCTTGCGCACCCGTTTCCCCGAGCCATCTCGCCTGAGCCGCCGCCGTTGAGCCGCAATCGCTCGCCGGAGTTGTCTCTTCCCTCATTGCGGTTTGCGCCGTTTTCGCCGTCGTCCGTCGTCTTCCGTAGAAGGAGCCAGATCCGGAGTCCCCGCGACGAGACGCACCGAAGGAGGTTTCATCTCGCCGGAGAAGCCTCGTAGCGCGCGCCCTTGGTCGTCGTCCGTCTCGGTCAAGCCCGGCGCTTGGCGTGAAACCATCGCCGTCCGCGAGCTCGGAGGACCGTCAGATCCAGATCGAACGGTTGAGGTGAGATCACGTGTTCCAAACCCGATTAGATCTGGACCGTTGGATCAAGATCCAACGGTTCACAATCGCCACGTGCCGTAGCAGTGCGATTATAGGATTAGATCTGGACCGTCCGATCTAGATCGAACGGCCCATGATCATCGAGTAGTTTCAACGCGTTAACCCTGGATCCAATCCGCGCCGTTGATTTTCAAACCAACGGCCGAGATTGCGCCACGTGTCGAAGTTGGACCGACGCGTCGGGCCGCTGGCCCACGCACGCTGGCAGGCAGACGCCGACACGCGCCCGCGTGTCGAGGGCCCGCATGTCGCTGGTCGACCCAGCCAAGCGCCGACGTCACCCATGACGTCACATGGACCCCACCGCCGCCACCATGGCCGAGCCTCGCCGACGTCAGCGATGACGTCACCCGAGTGGTCCCACATGTCAGCGAAACGAAGAGTCGTGGACCGAGTCCAAGGTAGACCCGAGCCGAGCGTGGAACGAGCCCAAGGACCGGCTGACATCAGCAGGCCAATCGAGAGGCTGCCACGTGTCCATGCCGACGCAATAATTAATTTCGAAAAAGAAAATGATTTATTAATTCGAAATATTGATTCAAATTTAGATTCAAACTTCAAACGCTTATAACTTTTGCGTTTCAACTCCGATTGGAGCGATTCAAATTTCTAAATTTGTATAAAATTGAGATCTACCTAAATATAAATTTTATTTAATTTTTGGACTAAAGTTTTTCTCTGCAAAATTATTTAATTGATTATTTAAATTTTAAATAATCATAACTTTTGCGTTTAACTCCAAAATTAGCGATTCCAGTTTCTAAAAATCCATAAAATTATGTTCTCTCTGTTTTTGGATTTTATTTGGAGTTTTGGGATGTTTTTGCCTATTGTTTATTTGTGTATTTGCTACTTGCACGCTTTACGAGTAGACGTTGAAGTGCCGGAAGGATTCGAGGGAGAAGTATTGACTCAGGATCCAACTCAAGACCAAGAGCAAGTACTTTTTGAAGGCAAGTTGTGCTTTGACCATGTTGATCCTATTTCGAAATCTATTTTGATTTAAATTAT